>BSYR01000034.1:0-4800000 GCA_030270665.1 Hibiscus trionum | reverse complement strand
AGTTTGTACACTTATTTTGTAGTTAAGCCTTTCTTTAATAAATCATAAAAATATGATTAAATTTTTATCAAACACATTATTTTCATTGTTAGATTAATTAATTTATTTATTTAAGAAAAAATTAATTTTTACCATTAAATTAATTATTTAATTAATTAAAAAATATGAAAAAAAAATAAAATTTAAAGGCCCTAGGCTGGTTGGGGGCCTGAGCGGTCGCTCGGGGTGCTCCCCTCACAGCCGGCCCTGGAAGTAACTAATCCCAGCCTCGTAACCCATATTTAAATTTGCCCTAGCATAGCTGGTTGTGGTGCATTATACTCAAATTTTTGCAACTCCTCTCAATCTCTCTCCCGCAACCTTGATCCACCACCTCCCCAAAATTCTAATCCTTGGACCAAACCCAAATGGATAGCCTAAGTTGTATCCAAAACCAATACAATCAAAACATCACTACCTCGATGTGCTTAAAGATGGTTTACCATTCACCAATTTAAAGTGTAATTATATTTACCCTTTTAATCCTTCATTTTCATTGTTTATTCAAGGGATGTTAAAAATTTGTGAAATTTGTTGAAAATTAAATTAATTTTAAATTTATCTCTCACTTTTTAAACATTTATATTTTATTTTTTAATCTTTAATTCTGATTCTGTTAGTAATTATAACTAGATTTATAATTATAAGATAATTTTAAAACTTGTTGATAGTTCTTCTCATTTTAATTATGCATAGTTAAAAGTGAAAATAAATGTTGCTAGTTAAATATAGCTCAATTGATATTGTTGTTGGTACAATATATACAAGGACATGAGATATGTTGGTAAAATAGTACTGCAAAATTAAATTGTTAACACTAATCGGATAATTTAAAAATAAGACAATAATAATTTAACAACCGTGTCATGGTATTAACCACTGGCTTAAAAATGATTTTGCCTCAATGTGTGTAATCACTGCAGTAGGCGTCCATTCTCCGAAGTTAGTGCGGTCTTTTTAAATATTCATACACCCAAATATTAAAATAGATAAGCGGTAGTACTACTCTCCTCTTAACACAAAAATATATTACTTTGAAAAAAAAAACAGAGAACATAGAAAAGGAAATTAAGAATGTGTGAAATAGACGTGATTTGCTTTTGTTTTTCCCGATACAAAATGAGAGGAAATCGCCCACTACATAATCACATGCTATGTCTGTAAAAACGTTTTGATTTGAAGACAAACCAAATCACATGCAAATTCAATTTGAAATTGAATTGATAGTATACACTAACGCACGCGGCTGTTTCACATATTTAGCCGTACTCAAACGTTGATGATAAAATTAACAGCCAATTAAGTGCGTCTAGAAACGTTTTAAAATCCCGAGTTTAATAAATACCCTAATATTTTTTTATTCTTTCACAGTTCAAAAACACAAGAAAAAAAAATCATGCCATTTTTATCAAAAAGATATTTGTGGACGGTACGTGTCGAAGATACGTGTTAATACGAATATAGAATTACATGCTCTTACTTCCTTGAGCATTACCAACAAAATCTAACATGTTTAAATATTTAACATTTTTAAATGTATAGGTGGACGAGGATCTGATAGTATAGATATTTGTAAAACTAATATTTTGATATAATAATTGAAAAATGTTTTGGACTGATTTAAAACAATTTCCAAAGTCCAAATAACTTGAAACTATGTTTAGGGATGTTTTTCTAAAGGTTTTAAATGTTTTCAAAGGCCAAACTACACAAAACTGTCCAGGTGTTTCGAAACACCCTAAGGTGTATCGAAACGGGGAATTCCAGTAGTAAAAACGTTTTGATACTAGTATCGAAACGGGCTTTCCCTGGATAAGGATTTTGCCCAGCGTTTCGAAACGGGATATGCCATTTCGATACGCCTACGTGGCTTCGACCACAACGGTCATAAACTCCAACGGCTATTTCCCAACTAACATTTAAATGCAGGGCGTTTCGATACGGGTCTAAGGCGTTTCGATACGGGTCTAAGGCGTTTCGATACGAGTTCCGAAACGGCCAGGGGCGTTCCGAGACGGGTGCCTTGTCAAACTGCAACGGCTCTTTCTACTTAAAGGGTGTTTCGAAACGGGTTCGAGCGTTTCGAAACGGTGAGCTGCAGAACTGCATTTATGGTGGGAATTAAAGTCCTCAACGGCTCCAATTCAATTCCAACGGCTAGCAACGGCTATAAACTCATCAAGGAGTATAAAAGGGACCTCCAATCATCAAGTAAAGGCTAATGCTCATATTGTCAATCAACAAATGATCAAGAATTGTCTTAGAGCTTAAATTGTCATTTATTGTATAGACAAATACTAGTGAGCCAAAATTGTCAAATTTGCTCAAGTGTTTTAGGTTTTGGGTGAGTGTTTCAATTGTGCAAACAAACACCTATTAGAGGGATTTGTGTTTGCTTTTATTTTCTCTTTGTAAAAGAGGGTTTGATCAAGGCTTTGGGTAGAAATCTTGATCGGTTGTAAGGGTTTCCTCCTAAGCCTAAAAAAGGGGACGAATCAATAGTGGATTGATTGGAAATCCTTAGTGGGGAGCTAAGGTAGTGGATTTAGACCTTGGTTAGAAGGTTGAACCACTCTAAAATCATTGTGTCAATTTCATTTTAGCTTCCACAACCCTTCCACCCAAAAATCCACATCTCCACCACTTGGTGAGCCATATCGGTTGAACGAATCGAGCTCCTCACAACTCAACAATTGGTATCAGAGTTGGCTCAATCGAAGAGGATTCACATCCTATTGAGAAGATCCGGCAAGCTCGATCACTTTTTCATCAACCGGCTCAAATGGCACAATCAATCGACAAACCGTCTTTCTTTGACGGAACCCACTATGCCCATTGGAAGACAAAGATGAAGTTCTTCATCAAATCTAGAGATTACAAGCTATGGGACATAGTTGAAGATGGTCCGTTCATGCCTCAACGAAGCAAAGCGGAATGGAGTGCCGACGATCGCAAGAAGTTGGAGCTTAATTGCAAAGCCTTGCACATCTTGTTTTGTGCTTTTGGCTCAACCATCTATGAGAAGGTGTCTTCTTGTGAGAGTGCCAAGGAGGTATGGGACAAGCTTGAAGTCACATACGAGGGAACCAATGAAGTCAAGGAGACCAAGATTGGGCTCCTAACCTTAGAGTATGAGAACTTCAAAATGGATCCGGAAGAGAACATTGAGAAGATGTTTGATAGGTTCTCCATTATCACCAATGGTCTCAAAGGCTATAGAGAAGTCATCCCGGAGGAAAAGCTTGTTCGAAAGCTCATCTACTCACTTCCCGAGTCTTGGGACTCAAAGAGGGCCGCCATTATCGAAGCAAAGAATTTGAAGACTTTGAAGCTTGATGAACTCATGGGGTCACTCCTTACTCATCAAATCATGAAGAAGAACAAAGAAGATGAGAAAAAGAGGGAAGAAATTAGAGCTATGGGAGAGAAGAAAATCAAAGGGCTAGGCATCAATGCAAGTGCCATGGCTCTCAAATCCTCCACTTGCCATCATGATTACTCAAGTGAAGAGGAGGATGAAGATGAAGAGATAGTTCATCTCTTCAAGAAGTGTGCCCCGTTCATGAAGAAAGCTTTGAGAGAGCTTGAACGAGACTCCAAGAAAAAGGAGAGGGCAAGCACTTCAAGCCATAAGAAGAAGTCACATGTGGCTACTTGGAGTGATGAAGACTCCACCGACGATGAACAAGTCAACCTTTGCCTTTTGGCCATCGAAGAAGATTCAAGGGCAACTTATAATTTATCTTCTTCATGTTCTTACTCTTTTGATGAATTACAAGATGCCTATGATGATTTGGTTTTAGACTTTAAAAATCACATTTTGAAAAACAATAAAGTGATTTCAAAGTTGAAAATTCAAAATGATTTGATTTCTAAAACCAAACTTGAACTTGAAGCAAGACTTGAAGAGTTTGAACAAAAATGTTTTGATTTACAAAAATTGCTTCAAAAAGTTCAAGAAGAAAATGATTTGATTTCCAAAGAACTTGAAAAGAAAAATAATTTTGGAAAATCAAATTTTTACGTAAGACAATCTAGTGCCCCTAGATTCAAAAATGGTAAATGTTTTAGAAGTGTTTGGGTCCCAAAAGGACTAACCACTTCAACTAAAAGGGATGACATTGAAAAATGGATTCCTAAGGGACTAAAATTTGTGCTACTAATGTTCATGGATCCAAAGCAATTTGGATACCAAAAATTACTTGATTGTCTTTTGCTAGGTGTGATGGAGGTGATCAACAAGTCAAACTTTGAGGGGGAGCTCTATGCACACTAAGGAAGAACACTTGAAGAAGGAAGGCTTCACATCCTCCCTTGAGTTCAAGTGTGGTAAAATCTAGTTGCTTTTTGTTTTCATTTGATTTATTTTTATTTATGTCAACTAGATAATCATATTTGTTAGACTAATACTTTTAATGATGCTTTGAGTAAGGGGTAGCCATTTTAAAACCAAATTCTTATTTTTGTCAAATTTTACCTCTATTGTTATCTTGAACTTAAATGTTTTAAATTCTTTTTGATATAACAAAAAGGGGAGAAATGGTTTGAAAAATTGAATTTTCAAATGAATAAGGGGGAGCTTTATTTGATTTCATATCTTTAATCTCTTATTCACATTTTTAAAGTTAAAGGGGGAGAATCCCAAACAATTTTTCAAGTTAGTTTTATTATATCAAAAAGTGTGAGATTGTAGAACTAATGTTTTGATATAATAATTGAAAAATGTTTTGGACTGATTTAAAAAGTATTTAAAACAATTTCCAAAGTCCAAATAACTTGAAACTAAGTTTAGGGATGTTTTTCTAAAGGTTTTAAATGTTTTCAAAGGCCAAACTACACAAAACTGTCCAGGTGTTTCGAAACACCCTAAGGTGTATCGAAACGAGGGATTCCAGTAGCAAAAATGTTTCGATACTAGTTGTTACAAAGTAATCAATCCAAGATGATAATAAAAATAAAATAAAAGAAATAACTTTAATCAAATAAATAAGAAGAGAAGAATTATAAAACCAGATTAAAGTTGAGGCCTGCAAAGAGCAGTTTCCTTAATACAAATTACGACCACTCCGCGGTGCTTGAGTTTGGTTGGTCGTTCGTCTCCCAGGATACAACAACGGGAAGATCTTCGACAGAAGCACGAACTGAAGAGATCTTGAGCTAGAGCCTTGTCTTAGCCTATCACCGGTTGAAAGAAAACGAGAGAGAAAATAATTTTTGGAGTGATTTGAAACTGAAGAGAACCATGGTTTATATAGGGGAGTGGAGGAGGAAAATATGGAAGGTAAATATTCCGAATTAAGGCCATTGACTTTGTATCCGAGCAAAATCGGAAATAATCAATTAATGCCTTATTTAAACGGATATATTTCTTATGAATTGATTTTAATACCTTTTAATTTCCGATTTAATGAAAGTCTCAAATTTTCCTATTAAATTCGGAATATTCAAAAAGATATGTAGTATATAAGGAAAAAATTTAATTCGAAGTGGGTAAAATATCCGCAGGTCCTAAGTGGAACCCGGCCGATCTGGGCATTCGCGTCGCCCACGACGTGCAAGCGCGCCCCAACCCGAATGGGTTCGACGAGCTTCGATTTGCACCCCCCTGCGCCTGCGCGCGAGGCATAGTGTTCATTCAAGTAATTCAATGACTTCCAAGTGGGTTGGTGTATTTAAACCATTCCCAAGCTTCTTATCCCACCCATGTGGGATAAGGGGTTCATATTTTCCTTAACACAATTCATAACAACCTCAATTTGAGCATCAATTTCTCATCCATTTCTCAACCGTTTTGAGCATATGAGATACCGTTATAAAGGTCTCATGGAGTAGAATATAAATTAATAAATTCATCATTCGAACCTTCACCTTTACTACTAGAAAATAAGGCTCAAAGTTTCCAATTTCTCACATTTTCCAACAATCCCCCACATGAATGAAATTGATGATTTTATCAAAATATTTTGACTCGATGTGGTGATAGGATCTACGATTGATAGTTGCATAGGATAGGTAGGTTTCCTCCTTTGAACCTTCCCTTGTGAAAGTATATTTACTTTACTAGCTAATCAGTAGACGTGATGTCCTTGAACTGTTCAGCTGTTTGTGTAAACGATGATATACTTCACTCAACTGCCTTTCTGACAAGAGTATTAGTTCTCATGGTTATGTCCATATGGACGTGGACATCGCCTGGTTCTGCAAGATTTTGAAAGAACTATGCCCAATAGTCTCCTTGAAGCGGCCCCACTTCACTTTTACATAGGTGACTTATGTTGCTTGGCTCACCAAAGCATACAATGGTCATTAAAAGTTTTGCTTAACCTATAACGCTTTTTATCACTGTTTGCATCATAGGAATGGACTTGGGGGGAAATCCCCTACAGTGATCGCACAGGTCTATGTAATTAGGTTGTCCCTTTGAACCTAGATCTTGGGATCTCCAGTCAACTATGTAGGGTTTTCCTTCACGTAGTGCCTTTACTTTTCATGGGCTTTAGTCCCATTCCTTTAGATGTTTTCTCAACTTGATCTCGATTCAATCCTTTGGTTAGTGGATCAGCAATGTTATCCTTTGATCTTACAAAGTCAATAGAGATAACTCCATTTGAGATCAGTTGTCTGACGGTGTTATGTCGATGGCGCATATGCCTTAACTTACCGTTATACATGAAACTCTGTGCCCTAGCAATTGTTGCTTGATTGTCACAGTGTATACATACTTTGGGTACAGGTTTCGACCATTCAGGGATATCCTCAAGGAATTGACGAAGTCATTCTGCTTCTTCTCCAGATTTGTCTAGAGCAACAAACTCAGATTCCATTGTGGATCTAGTTATAATAGTTTGTCTTGAGGATTTCCATGACACGGCTCCTCCCCCAAAGTGAATACATATCCACTTGTGCCTTTGGTATCTTGAATATCAGATATCCAACTAGCATCAGAGTATCCTTCTAAGACAGCGGGGTCTCTGGAATAATGCAGTTCGTAGTCCCGAGTATATCTTAGATATCTCAGTATTCTCACAATTGCTTTCCAGTGATCTTTCCCTGGATTGCTTGTGAATCTGCTTAAACTACTCACAATAAAAGCGATATCTGGACTAGTGCAGCTCATGAGATACATTAAGCTGCCTATGACTCTTGCATATTCCACTTGGTGGATACTTTCCCCACGATTCTTTGATAGATGTGAACAAGGATCTAACGGAGTAAAGGCTATGCCATAATCCTCCTTATTAAATTTCTCAAGAATCTTATCCACATAGTGTGACTGACTTAATATGAGACCCTCCGGTGACCTTTTGATTTGGATGCCCAGAATCGTATCGGCCAGTCCCATATCTTTCATGTCAAATTTTGAATTTAACATATTTTTGGTACGTTTTACCATTTCATTGTTGCTTCCAACAATGAGTATGTCATCAACATATAAACATAGGATGATATATCCAATGTCTATAGTTTTGACATATATACATTTGTCACACTCATTTATTTTGAAACCATTAGTCATCATGGCATTATCGAATTTTTCATGCCATTGTTTTGGTGCTTGTTTAAGTCCATACAGAGACTTAACCAATCTGCATACTTTCCTTTCTTGACCTGAAACTACATAACCCTCATGTTGTTCCATGTATATTTCTTCGTCAAGATCTCCATTTAGGAAAGTTGTTTTAACATCCATTTGATGAACTTCTAGATTTCGCAGAGCAGCTATTGCGAGTATCATCCTTATGGATGTTATTCTTGATACAGGAGAAAATGTATCGAAGTAATTAAGGCCTTCTTTTTGTCGGTATCCTTTGATTACCAACCTTGCCTTGTACTTGTCAATTGTTCCATCTGCTTTTATTTTCCTTTTAAAAATCCATTTTGAATTTAGTGGTTTAATTCCAGGAGGAAGGTCCACTAATTCCCATGTATGGTTTTGCATGATGGAATCAATTTCGCTCTTAATGGCATCTTTCCATAAGGTGCCTTCAGAGGAGCGTATAGCATCACTATACGTTAGAGGTTCAGCCTCCAGCATAAAGGTTAAGAAATCATATCCATAGGATTTTTCTACCCTTGCTCGTTTGCTCCTTCTTGGCTCTATTTCATTTTCAGCCTCTTGTTGATCACTTGGAATCATTTCATCCAAAGTTTGTTTCGTTGAACTTTGATCAAGTTCCCTAGTTTTATAAGGGAATGTATTTTCAAAGAATGATGCATTCTTTGATTCCATTATCGTGTTCTTGTGAATTTCAGGATTTTTTTATTCATACACAAGAAATCGATAAGCATTGCTATGTTCAGCATAGCCAATAAAAATACAATCCATAGTTTTTGGACCTATTTTCATTTGTTTTGGTAATGGAGCCATTATCTTGGCAAGACACCCCCACATTTTTAAGTGTTTGTAGGAAGGCTTTCGACCTTTCCACAACTCATATGGTGTCTTATCTTTTTCCTTTCGATGAACCTTATTCAAAAGGTAATTAGCCGAAAGAACCGCTTCCCCCCACATGTTCTATGGTAACCCAAAGCTTCCTAACAAAGCATTCATCATTTCTTTTAGAGTCCGATTTTTGCGTTCGGCTACTCCATTAGATTGGGGAGAATATGGTGGTGTTACTTCATGAATAATTCCATGTTGTGAACAATATTCACCAAATGGATTAACATATTCACCACCACGATCACTTCTTACCACCTTAATCTTTTTATTAAGTTGGTTTTCGACTTCTTGCTTATAGAGTATAAATTTCTCTATAGCTTCGTCTTTGCTTTTAAGCAAATATACATAGCAATACTTTGTGCTATCATCGATGAAGGTAATAAAATATTTATTTCCTCCTTTAGTTTGAACAAATTTCAAATCACATACATCGATGTGTATTAGATCAAGTGGTTCTGTACTTCTTTCAATTGTTTGAAATGAAAACCTTGTTAATTTTGCTTCTACATACGTTTCACATTTATGGTTATAATTAATGTGAAATGAAGGGATGTGTTCCAAGTTAATTAACCTACGTAAGGTATCATAATTAACATGTCCAAGTCTACCATGCCATAAATTAAATGATTCGAGCATGTAAGCAGAAGAAGAAACTGCATTCTTATTCATTATTTTGGATTTTACAGAGATAGCATTGAGTTTCCACATTCCATTCAATACATATCCACTACCCACAAACATCCCCTCTTTTGATAGAATTAACTTCTGGGACTCAAAAACCATTCTAAAACCGTGAACACTTAAAAGTGTTCCAGAAACAAGGTTTTTGCGTACGTCAGGCACATACAATACATTCTGCAGCTTGAGTTCTTTTCCAGAAGTCATCTTCAAGACCATTGTTCCCTTCCCTTTGATCTTGGAAGTCGCAGCATTTCCCATGTAGAGCTTCTCCCCATTGTCGCAAGGTATCAGCACAGAGAAAGAGTTTTCGTCACAACATATATGGCGAGTGGCTCTAGTGTCAAGCCACCATTCCCTCGGGTTAGAGTCAACTATGTTGACTTCATAAATCACCGCGCATAGATCTTCATCCTTCATAGCGTTGGCCTCCTTAGCTCTAGCTCTTTTTGGATGTCTGCATTCAGAGGACCTGTGCCCCATCTTGCCACAGTTGAAGCACGACCCTTTGAATTTTTCCTTTTTGGAGACTCCGCCATTAGGCCTCAGATTTGGCTTGGCCTGGTGATGTTGGGGTTGCTTACCCTTCTTGACTTCGACAACATTTGCCTTGGCCTCTTTGAAAGCAAGTTTACTGGCATTACCTATGTTGTCTTCTTCAATTCGAAGTCTGGTGATCAGTTCTTCCACTGACATTTCCTTCCTCTTGTGCTTCAAATAATTTTTGAAGTCATTCCATCCGGGAGGCAGCTTTTCCGTGATGGCAGCTACTTGAAAAGATTCACTGATAGTCATCCCTTCTGCAATAATTCCATGAATGATTAGTTGGAATTCTTTAACTTGATTTACTACTGGTTTTGAATCAACCATAGTAAAGTTCAAAATTTTGGCTACTAAAAACTTTTTAGCCCCAGCATCCTCTGCTTTGTACTTATTATCCAGTGCTGCCCACAGCTGTTTTGTTGTTTTGTACACATCATATATCGGATACAACGAGTCTTATAGTCCGTTGAGGATGTAGTTTCGACACAGAAAGTCAGCATTGTTCCAAGACTCTGTGATACTGAAGGCGGTGAGATCATCCACCTCTCCTTCTCCATCCCCTAAGGCGACAACTAGGGGATCTTCCTTTAAATACTTTGACAGATTCAGCATGGTCAGATAGAACAACATCTTATGTTGCCATGTCTTAAAATTATGTCCGCAAAATTTCGACGGCTTCTCATTGTGGCTTATTGCCACTGTCGTTGCATTCAGATTCGGTATCGGTTGTTTTGGAGTCTGTGCAGGTACAAGGACCTTAGCAGTAGAATCAACAGAATCTCCAATAGTCATCGTTTCTGTTCAAAAGAAACAAAGAGGAATTAAAATAAATTCCAATAAACAGAAAATTAATTTCTCTTTATTACCGACAATTTCTGTAAACAGATTTGTCCAACTTTGAGATTTTAGCAAATCCGTTAAAACGGCAGGATAAATCCTGAAACCAATTTATTTGCTATCTCTATCACGATTATATCATCTCGGATTAGAAGAAAGGTAGAAGAAGAATTTGTCTTAAGATTGTTACAAAGTAATCAATCCAAGACGATAATAAAAATAAAATAAAAGAAATAACTTTAATCAAATAAATAAGAAGAGAAGAGTTATAAAACCAGATTAAAGTTGAGGCCTGCGAAGAGCAGTTTCCTTAAGACAAATTACGACCACTCCGCGGTGCTTGAGTTTGGTTGGTCGTTCGTCTCCCAGGATACAACAACAGGAAGATCTTCGACAGAAGCACGAACTGAAGAGATCTCGAACTAGAGCCTTGTCTTAGCCTATCACCGGTTGAAAGAAAACGAGAGAGCAAACAGTTTTTGGAGTGATTTGAAACTGAAGAGAAGCATGGTTTATATAGGGGAGTGGAGGAGGAAAAATATGGAAGGTAAATATTCCGAATGAAGGCCATTGACTTTGTATCCGAGCAAAATCGGAAATAATCAATTAATGCCTTATTTAAACGGATATATTTCTTATGAATTGATTTTAATACCTTTTAATTTCCGATTTAATGAAAGTCTCAAATTTTCCTATTAAATTCGGAATATTCAAAAAGATATGTAGTATATAAGGAAAAAAATTAATTCAAAGTGGGTAAAATATTCGCAGGTCCTAAGTGGAACCCGACCGGTCCGGACATTCGCGTCGCCCACGACGTGCGAGCGCACCCCAACCCGAATGGGTTCGACGAGCTTTTATTTGCACCCCCTCCACATACGCGCGAGGCATAGTGTTCATTCAAGTCATTCAATGACTTCCAAGTGGGTTGGTGTATTTAAACCATTCCCAAGCTTGTTATCCCACCCATGTGGGATAAGGGGTTCATATTTTCCTTAACACAATTCATAACAATCTCACTTTGAGCATCGATTTCTCATTCATTTCTCAACCGTTTTGAGCATATGAGATATCGTTGTAGAGGTCTCATGGAGTAGAATATAAATTAATAAATTCATCATTCGAACCTCCACCTTTACTACTAGAAAATAAGGCTCAAAGTTTCCAATTTCTCACATTTTTCCAGCACTAGTATCGAAACAGGCTTTCCCTGGATAAGGATTTTGCCCAGCGTTTCGAAACGGGCTATGCCGTTTCGATACGCCTACGTGGCTTCGACCACAACGGTCATAAACCCCAACGGCTATTTCCCAACTAACATTTAAATGCAGGGCGTTTCGATGCGGGTCTAAGGCGTTTCGATACGAGTTCCGAAACGGCCAGGGGCATTCCGAAACGGGTGCCTTGTCAAACTGCAACGGCTCTTTCTACTTAAAGGGTGTTTCGAAACGGGTTCGAGCGTTTCGAAACGGTGAGCTGCAGAACTGCATTTATGGTGGGAATTAAAGTCCTCAACGGCTCCAATTCAATTCCAACGGCTAGCAACGGCTATAAACTCATCAAGGAGTATAAAAGAGACCTCCAAGCATCAAGTAAAGGCTAATGCTCATATTGTCAATCAACAAATGATCAAGAATTGTCTTAGAGCTTAAATTGTCATTTATTGTATAGACAAATACTAGTGAGCCAAAATTGTCAAATTTGCTCAAGTGTTTTAGGTTTTGGGTGAGTGTTTCAATTGTGCAAACAAACACCTATTAGAGGGATTTGTGTTTGCTTTTATTTTCTCTTTGTAAAAGAGGGTTTGATCAAGGCTTTGGGTAGAAATCTTGATCGGTTGTAAGGGTTTCCTCCTAAGCCTAAAAAGGGGACGAATCAATAGTGGATTGATTGGAAATCCTTAGTGGGGAGCTAAGGTAGTGGATTTAGACCTTGGTTAGAAGGTTGAACCACTCTAAAATCATTGTGTCAATTTCATTTTAGCTTCCACAACCCTTCCACCCAAAAATCCACATCTCCACCACTTGGTGAGCCATATCGGTTGAACGAATCGAGCTCCTCACAACTCAACAATTGGTATCAGAGTTGGCTCAATCGAAGAGGATTCACATCCTATTGAGAAGATCCGGCAAGCTCGATCACTTTTTCATCAACCGGCTCAAATGGCACAATCAATCGACAAACCGTCTTTCTTTGACGGAACCCACTATGCCCATTGGAAGACAAAGATGAAGTTCTTCATCAAATCTAGAGATTACAAGCTATGGGACATAGTTGAAGATGGTCCGTTCATGCCTCAACGAAGCAAAGCGGAATGGAGTGCCGACGATCGCAAGAAGTTGGAGCTTAATTGCAAAGCCTTGCACATCTTGTTTTGTGCTTTTGGCTCAACCATCTATGAGAAGGTGTCTTCTTGTGAGAGTGCCAAGGAGGTATGGGACAAGCTTGAAGTCACATACGAGGGAACCAATGAAGTCAAGGAGACCAAGATTGGGCTCCTAACCTTAGAGTATGAGAACTTCAAAATGGATCCGGAAGAGAACATTGAGAAGATGTTTGATAGGTTCTCCATTATCACCAATGGTCTCAAAGGCTATAGAGAAGTCATCCCGGAGGAAAAGCTTGTTCGAAAGCTCATCTACTCACTTCCCGAGTCTTGGGACTCAAAGAGGGCCGCCATTATCGAAGCAAAGAATTTGAAGACTTTGAAGCTTGATGAACTCATGGGGTCACTCCTTACTCATCAAATCATGAAGAAGAACAAAGAAGATGAGAAAAAGAGGGAAGAAATTAGAGCTATGGGAGAGAAGAAAATCAAAGGGCTAGGCATCAATGCAAGTGCCATGGCTCTCAAATCCTCCACTTGCCATCATGATTACTCAAGTGAAGAGGAGGATGAAGATGAAGAGATAGTTCATCTCTTCAAGAAGTGTGCCCCGTTCATGAAGAAAGCTTTGAGAGAGCTTGAACGAGACTCCAAGAAAAAGGAGAGGGCAAGCACTTCAAGCCATAAGAAGAAGTCACATGTGGCTACTTGGAGTGATGAAGACTCCACCGACGATGAACAAGTCAACCTTTGCCTTTTGGCCATCGAAGAAGATTCAAGGGCAACTTATAATTTATCTTCTTCATGTTCTTACTCTTTTGATGAATTACAAGATGCCTATGATGATTTGGTTTTAGACTTTAAAAATCACATTTTGAAAAACAATAAAGTGATTTCAAAGTTGAAAATTCAAAATGATTTGATTTCTAAAACCAAACTTGAACTTGAAGCAAGACTTGAAGAGTTTGAACAAAAATGTTTTGATTTACAAAAATTGCTTCAAAAAGTTCAAGAAGAAAATGATTTGATTTCCAAAGAACTTGAAAAGAAAAATAATTTTGGAAAATCAAATTTTTACGTAAGACAATCTAGTGCCCCTAGATTCAAAAATGGTAAATGTTTTAGAAGTGTTTGGGTCCCAAAAGGACTAACCACTTCAACTAAAAGGGATGACATTGAAAAATGGATTCCTAAGGGACTAAAATTTGTGCTACTAATGTTCATGGATCCAAAGCAATTTGGATACCAAAAATTACTTGATTGTCTTTTGCTAGGTGTGATGGAGGTGATCAACAAGTCAAACTTTGAGGGGGAGCTCTATGCACACTAAGGAAGAACACTTGAAGAAGGAAGGCTTCACATCCTCCCTTGAGTTCAAGTGTGGTAAAATCTAGTTGCTTTTTGTTTTCATTTGATTTATTTTTATTTATGTCAACTAGATAATCATATTTGTTAGACTAATACTTTTAATGATGCTTTGAGTAAGGGGTAGCCATTTTAAAACCAAATTCTTATTTTTGTCAAATTTTACCTCTATTGTTATCTTGAACTTAAATGTTTTAAATTCTTTTTGATATAACAAAAAGGGGAGAAATGGTTTGAAAAATTGAATTTTCAAACGAATAAGGGGGAGCTTTATTTGATTTCATATCTTTAATCTCTTATTCACATTTTTAAAGTTAAAGGGGGAGAATCCCAAACAATTTTTCAAGTTAGTTTTATTATATCAAAAAGTGTGAGATTGTAGAACTAATGTTTTGATATAATAATTGAAAAATGTTTTGGA
This sequence comes from Hibiscus trionum, assembly GCA_030270665.1. NCBI lineage: Eukaryota > Viridiplantae > Streptophyta > Magnoliopsida > Malvales > Malvaceae > Hibiscus > Hibiscus trionum. The sequence goes on along the minus strand of BSYR01000034.1, from coordinate 4,785,348 downwards.
CTGATTTAAAAAGTATTTAAAACAATTTCCAAAGTCCAAATAACTTGAAACTAAGTTTAGGGATGTTTTTCTAAAGGTTTTAAATGTTTTCAAAGGCCAAACTACACAAAACTGTCCAGGTGTTTCGAAACACCCTAAGGTGTATCGAAACGAGGGATTCCAGTAGCAAAAATGTTTCGATACTAGTTGTTACAAAGTAATCAATCCAAGATGATAATAAAAATAAAATAAAAGAAATAACTTTAATCAAATAAATAAGAAGAGAAGAATTATAAAACCAGATTAAAGTTGAGGCCTGCAAAGAGCAGTTTCCTTAATACAAATTACGACCACTCCGCGGTGCTTGAGTTTGGTTGGTCGTTCGTCTCCCAGGATACAACAACGGGAAGATCTTCGACAGAAGCACGAACTGAAGAGATCTTGAGCTAGAGCCTTGTCTTAGCCTATCACCGGTTGAAAGAAAACGAGAGAGAAAATAATTTTTGGAGTGATTTGAAACTGAAGAGAAGCATGGTTTATATAGGGGAGTGGAGGAGGAAAATATGGAAGGTAAATATTCCGAATTAAGGCCATTGACTTTGTATCCGAGCAAAATCGGAAATAATCAATTAATGCCTTATTTAAACGGATATATTTCTTATGAATTGATTTTAATACCTTTTAATTTCCGATTTAATGAAAGTCTCAAATTTTCCTATTAAATTCGGAATATTCAAAAAGATATGTAGTATATAAGGAAAAAATTTAATTCGAAGTGGGTAAAATATCCGCAGGTCGTAAGTGGAACCCGGCCGATCTGGGCATTCGCGTCGCCCACGACGTGCAAGCGCGCCCCAACCCGAATGGGTTCGACGAGCTTCGATTTGCACCCCCCTGCGCCTGCGCGCGAGGCATAGTGTTCATTCAAGTAATTCAATGACTTCCAAGTGGGTTGGTGTATTTAAACCATTCCCAAGCTTCTTATCCCACCCATGTGGGATAAGGGGTTCATATTTTCCTTAACACAATTCATAACAACCTCACTTTGAGCATCAATTTCTCATCCATTTCTCAACCGTTTTGAGCATATGAGATACCGTTATAAAGGTCTCATGGAGTAGAATATAAATTAATAAATTCATCATTCGAACCTTCACCTTTACTACTAGAAAATAAGGCTCAAAGTTTCCAATTTCTCACATTTTCCAACAATCCCCCACATGAATGAAATTGATGATTTTATCAAAATATTTTGACTCGATGTGGTGATAGGATCTACGATTGATAGTTGCATAGGATAGGTAGGTTTCCTCCTTTGAACCTTCCCTTGTGAAAGTATATTTACTTTACTAGCTAATCAGTAGACGTGATGTCCTTGAACTGTTCAGCTGTTTGTGTAAATGATGATATACTTCACTCAACTGCCTTTCTGACAAGAGTATTAGTTCTCATGGTTATGTCCATATGGACGTGGACATCGCCTGGTTCTGCAAGATTTTGAAAGAACTATGCCCAATAGTCTCCTTGAAGCGGCCCCACTTCACTTTTACATAGGTGACTTATGTTGCTTGGCTCACCAAAGCATACAATGGTCATTAAAAGTTTTGCTTAACCTATAACGCTTTTTATCACTGTTTGCATCATAGGAATGGACTTGGGGGGAAATCCCCTACAGTGATCGCACAGGTCTATGTAATTAGGTTGTCCCTTTGAACCTAGATCTTGGGATCTCCAGTCAACTATGTAGGGTTTTCCTTCACGTAGTGCCTTTACTTTTCATGGGCTTTAGTCCCATTCCTTTAGATGTTTTCTCAACTTGATCTCGATTCAATCCTTTGGTTAGTGGATCAGCAATGTTATCCTTTGATCTTACAAAGTCAATAGAGATAACTCCATTTGAGATCAGTTGTCTGACGGTGTTATGTCGATGGCGCATATGCCTTGACTTACCGTTATACATGAAACTCTGTGCCCTAGCAATTGTTGCTTGATTGTCACAGTGTATACATACTTTGGGTACAGGTTTCGACCATTCAGGGATATCCTCAAGGAATTGACGAAGTCATTCTGCTTCTTCTCCAGATTTGTCTAGAGCAACAAACTCAGATTCCATTGTGGATCTAGTTATAATAGTTTGTCTTGAGGATTTCCATGACACGGCTCCTCCCCCAAAGTGAATACATATTCACTTGTGCCTTTGGTATCTTGAATATCAGATATCCAACTAGCATCAGAGTATCCTTCTAAGACAGCGGGGTCTCTGGAATAATGCAGTTCGTAGTCCCGAGTATATCTTAGATATCTCAGTATTCTCACAATTGCTTTCCAGTGATCTTTCCCTGGATTGCTTGTGAATCTGCTTAAACTACTCTCAATAAAAGCGATATCTGGACTAGTGCAGCTCATGAGATACATTAAGCTGCCTATGACTCTTGCATATTCCACTTGGTGGATACTTTCCCCACGATTCTTTGATAGATGTGAACAAGGATCTAACGGAGTAAAGGCTATGCCATAATCCTCCTTATTAAATTTCTCAAGAATCTTATCCATATAGTGTGACTGACTTAATATGAGACCCTCCGGTGACCTTTTGATTTGGATGCCCAGAATCGTATCGGCCAGTCCCATATCTTTCATGTCAAATTTTGAATTTAACATATTTTTGGTACGTTTTACCATTTCATTGTTGCTTCCAACAATGAGTATGTCATCAACATATAAACATAGGATGATATATCCAATGTCTATAGTTTTGACATATATACATTTGTCACACTCATTTATTTTGAAACCATTAGTCATCATGACATTATCGAATTTTTCATGCCATTGTTTTGGTGCTTGTTTAAGTCCATACAGAGACTTAACCAATCTGCATACTTTCCTTTCTTGACCTGAAACTACATAACCCTCATGTTGTTCCATGTATATTTCTTCGTCAAGATCTCCATTTAGGAAAGTTGTTTTAACATCCATTTGATGAACTTCTAGATTTCGCAGAGCAGCTATTGCGAGTATCATCCTTATGGATGTTATTCTTGATACAGGAGAAAATGTATCGAAGTAATTAAGGCCTTCTTTTTGTCGGTATCCTTTGATTACCAACCTTGCCTTGTACTTGTCAATTGTTCCATCTGCTTTTATTTTCCTTTTAAAAATCCATTTTGAATTTAGTGGTTTAATTCCAGGAGGAAGGTCCACTAATTCCCATGTATGGTTTTGCATGATGGAATCAATTTCGCTCTTAATCGCATCTTTCCATAAGGTGCCTTCAGAGGAGCGTATAGCATCACTATACGTTAGAGGTTCAGCCTCCAGCATAAAGGTTAAGAAATCATATCCATAGGATTTTTCTACCCTTGCTCGTTTGCTCCTTCTTGGCTCTATTTCATTTTCAGCCTCTTGTTGATCACTTTGAATCATTTCATCCAAAGTTTGTTTCGTTGAACTTTGATCAAGTTCCCTAGTTTTATAAGGGAATGTATTTTCAAAGAATGATGCATTCTTTGATTCCATTATCGTGTTCTTGTGAATTTCAGGATTTTTTTATTCATACACAAGAAATCGATAAGCATTGCTATGTTCAGCATAGCCAATAAAAATACAATCCATAGTTTTTGGACCTATTTTCATTTGTTTTGGTAATGGAGCCATTATCTTGGCAAGACACCCCCACATTTTTAAGTGTTTGTAGGAAGGCTTTCGACCTTTCCACAACTCATATGGTGTCTTATCTTTTTCCTTTCGAGGAACCTTATTCAAAAGGTAATTAGCCGAAAGAACCGCTTCCCCCCACATGTTCTGTGGTAACCCAAAGCTTCCTAACAAAGCATTCATCATTTCTTTTAGAGTCCGATTTTTGCGTTCGGCTACTCCATTAGATTGGGGAGAATATGGTGGTGTTACTTCATGAATAATTCCATGTTGTGAACAATATTCACCAAATGGATTAACATATTCACCACCACGATCACTTCTTACCACCTTAATCTTTTTATTAAGTTGGTTTTCGACTTCTTGCTTATAGAGTATAAATTTCTCTATAGCTTCGTCTTTGCTTTTAAGCAAATATACATAGCAATACTTTGTGCTATCATCGATGAAGGTAATAAAATATTTATTTCCTCCTTTAGTTTGAACAAATTTCAAATCACATACATCGATGTGTATTAGATCAAGTGGTTCTGTACTTCTTTCAATTGTTTGAAATGAAGACCTTGTTAATTTTGCTTCTACATACGTTTCACATTTATGGTTATAATTAATGTGAAATGAAGGGATGTGTTCCAAGTTAATTAACCTACGTAAAGTATCATAATTAACATGTCCAAGTCTACCATGCCATAAATTAAATGATTCGAGCATGTAAGCAGAAGAAGAAACTGCATTCTTATTCATTATTTTGGATTTTACAGAGATAGCATTGAGTTTCCACATTCCATTCAATACATATCCACTACCCACAAACATCCCCTCTTTTGATAGAATTAACTTCTGGGACTCAAAAACCATCCTAAAACCGTGAACACTTAAAAGTGTTCCAGAAACAAGGTTTTTGCGTACGTCAGGCACATACAATACATTCTGCAGCTTGAGTTCTTTTCCAGAAGTCATCTTCAAGACCATTGTTCCCTTCCCTTTGATCTTGGAAGTCGCAGCATTTCCCATGTAGAGCTTCTCCCCATTGTCGCAAGGTATCAGCTCAGAGAAAGAGTTTTCGTCACAACATATATGGCGAGTGGCTCTAGTGTCAAGCCACCATTCCCTCGGGTTAGAGTCAACTATGTTGACTTCATAAATCACCGCGCATAGATCTTCATCCTTCATAGCGTTGGCCTCCTTAGCTCTAGCTCTTTTTGGATGTCTGCATTCAGAGGACCTGTGCCCCATCTTGCCACAGTTGAAGCACGACCCTTTGAATTTTTCCTTTTTGGAGACTCCGCCATTAGGCCTCAGATTTGGCTTGGCCTGGTGATGTTGGGGTTGCTTACCCTTCTTGACTTCGACAACATTTGCCTTGGCCTCTTTGAAAGCAAGTTTACTGGCATTACCTATGTTGTCTTCTTCAATTCGAAGTCTGGTGATCAGTTCTTCCACTGACATTTCCTTCCTCTTGTGCTTCAAATAATTTTTGAAGTCATTCCATCCGGGAGGCAGCTTTTCCGTGATGGCAGCTACTTGAAAAGATTCACTGATAGTCATCCCTTCTGCAATAATTCCATGAATGATTAGTTGGAATTCTTTAACTTGATTTACTACTGGTTTTGAATCAACCATAGTAAAGTTCAAAATTTTGGCTACTAAAAACTTTTTAGCCCCAGCATCCTCTGCTTTGTACTTATTATCCAGTGCTGCCCACAGCTGTTTTGTTGTTTTGTACACATCATATACCGGATACAACGAGTCTTATAGTCCGTTGAGGATGTAGTTTCGACACAGAAAGTCAGCATTATTCCAAGACTCTGTGATACTGAAGGCGGTGAGATCATCCACCTCTCCTTCTCCATCCCCTACGGCGACAACTAGGGGATCTTCCTTTAAATACTTTGACAGATTCAGCATGGTCAGATAGAACAACATCTTCTGTTGCCATGTCTTAAAATTATGTCCGCAAAATTTCGACGGCTTCTCATTGTGGCTTATTGCCACTGTCGTTGCATTCAGATTCGGTATCGGTTGTTTCGGAGTCTGTGCAGGTACAAGGACCTTAGCAGTAGAATCAACAGAATCTCCAATAGTCATCGTTTCTGTTCAAAAGAAACAAAGAGGAATTAAAATAAATTCCAATAAACAGAAAATTAATTTCTCTTTATTACCGACAATTTCTGTAAACAGATTTGTCCAACTTTGAGATTTTAGCAAATCCGTTAAAACGGCAGGATAAATCTTGAAACCAATTTATTTGCTATCTCTATCACGATTATATCATCTCGGATTAGAAGAAAGGTAGAAGAAGAATTTGTCTTAAGATTGTTACAAAGTAATCAATCCAAGACGATAATAAAAATAAAATAAAAGAAATAACTTTAATCAAATAAATAAGAAGAGAAGAGTTATAAAACCAGATTAAAGTTGAGGCCTGCGAAGAGCAGTTTCCTTAAGACAAATTACGACCACTCCGCGGTGCTTGAGTTTGGTTGGTCGTTCGTCTCCCAGGATACAACAACAGAAAGATCTTCGACAGAAGCACGAACTGAAGAGATCTCGAACTAGAGCCTTGTCTTAGCCTATCACCGGTTGAAAGAAAATGAGAGAGCAAACAATTTTTGGAGTGATTTGAAACTGAAGAGAAGCATGGTTTATATAGGGGAGTGGAGGAGGAAAAATATGGAAGGTAAATATTCCGAATGAAGGCCATTGACTTTGTATCCGAGCAAAATCGGAAATAATCAATTAATGCCTTATTTAAATGGATATATTTCTTATGAATTGATTTTAATACCTTTTAATTTCCGATTTAATGAAAGTCTCAAATTTTCCTATTAAATTCGGAATATTCAAAAAGATATGTAGTATATAAGGAAAAAAATTAATTCGAAGTGGGTAAAATATTCGCAGGTCCTAAGTGGAACCCGACCGGTCCGGACATTCGCGTCGCCCACGACGTGCGAGCGCACCCCAACCCGAATGGGTTCGACGAGCATTTATTTGCACCCCCTCCACCTACGCGCAAGGCATAGTGTTCATTCAAGTCATTCAATGACTTCTAAGTGGGTTGGTGTATTTAAACCATTCCCAAGCTTGTTATCCCACCCATGTGGGATAAGGGGTTCATATTTTCCTTAACACAATTCATAACAATCTCACTTTGAGCATCGATTTCTCATTCATTTCTCAATCGTTTTGAGCATATGAGATACCGTTGTAGAGGTCTCATGGAGTAGAATATAAATTAATAAATTCATCATTCGAACCTCCACCTTTACTACTAGAAAATAAGGCTCAAAGTTTCCAATTTCTCACATTTTTCCAACACTAGTATCGAAACAGGCTTTCCCTGGATAAGGATTTTGCCCAGCGTTTCGAAACGGGCTATGCCGTTTCGATACGCCTACGTGGCTTCGACCACAACGGTCATAAACCCCAACGGCTATTTCCCAACTAACATTTAAATGCAGGGCGTTTCGATGCGGGTCTAAGGAGTTTCGATACGAGTTCCGAAACGGCCAGGGGCATTCCGAAACGGGTGCCTTGTCAGACTGCAACGACTCTTTCTACTTAAAGGATGTTTCGAAACGGGTTCGAGCGTTTCGAAACGGTGAGCTGCAGAACTGCATTTATGATGGGAATTAAAGTCCTCAACGGCTCCAATTCAATCTCAACGGCTAGCAACGGCTATAAACTCATCAAGGAGTATAAAAGGGACCTCCAAGCATCAAGTAAAGGCTAATGCTCATATTGTCGATCAACAAATGATCAAGAATTGTCTTAGAGCTTAAATTGTCATTTATTGTATAGACAAACACTAGTGAGCCAAAATTGTCAAATTTGCTCAAGTGCTTTAGGTTTTGGGTGAGTGCTTCAATTGTGCAAACAAACACCTATTAGAGGGATTTGTGTTTGCTTTTATTTTCTCTTTGTAAAAGAGGGTTTGATCAAGGCTTTGGATAGAAAGCTTGACCGGTTGTAAGGGTTTCCTCCTAAGCCTAGAAAAGGGGACGAATCAATAGTGGATTGATTGGAAATCCTTAGTGGGGAGCTAAGGTAGTGGATGTAGACCTTGGTTAGAAGATTGAACCACTCTAAAATCATTGTGTCAATTTCATTTTAGCTTCCACAACCCTTCCACCCAAAAATCCACCTCTCCACCACTTGGTGAGCCATATCGGTTGAACGAATCGAGCTCCTCACAACTCAACAACATTATATATTGAATGTTGAAAAAATAGAGAAAATAAATGACATGTTTGGTTGGTTTATAACTAGTGAGTATTTTACCAAAATAAATAGACATCTACTTTATCAAAATAAATCGTACCAATTATTTTTTTTAAAAAATATATTAAAACAATCCATAATTAAATTCATGACATTCAACTAACTTAACTAAAATTATAATAAATCCATGGCTTAACTAAAAAGAAAATGTTTAAACTATGTCTTTTTTACAATATCTGTTTAAAGTATTTTTTAGTTAAAATGTGTGTCTAAAATTTTATTTTTTACTTGTTTCAAAGTCACTGAGACATCTACTTTAGCATTTATTTTAACTAAAAATAAGATTTTAGGCACCTATTTCAGCTAAACAAATATTTTAGCCACATATTTTAATTAAAAATAAAATTCTAGACACTTATTTTAATAAAAAAAATATTTTAAGCCCATATTAAAAAAATGATAATTTATTTTGTAGTTAAGCCTAAATCCATAATCAAAGTTCAAAGGTGGCTCTTGCAGTGTAGCATGAGAGCGTGTTTTCCAGGACCACGTAAGCGATCTAATTACTGCCAAACAAACCAACCTGCACTAGGAAACAAAAAGAATCACATTTTAAGCATTCTAGTTACTCACCACCCTCGAAAGCTTCACTGTTGAATTTCTTCTTTGCAAGTTTTAGATTGCATTTTTCTTCTTTTTTTTATTTTAAGCTCTGGGTTGTTACTTGATTTTGTTTTAGAGTTGTATTAATTGATAATTTTTTGGGTGATTTTGGGAAGAAGGAGAAAGGGTATTGTAATGGCTGCTCTTAGACTTGGCTCACTTGCACCAGCAACATTAACACCAGTTACAGTAACAAAGAAATGTGAAAGATTCAATGGTGGCGTTAAGGTGGTCGGCGACGGTGGTGGTGACAATGGGTTCCCTCCATTTCTTCCTAAAGAGGTTGAGAAAATCAAAGACCCTTTTGCCAGAAATTTAGCTAGGAGAATAAAGAGGCTCCCAGTTCAGGTTAATATTCTCTCTTTTTTAACCCCAATTCATTTTGCCGTTTATAATGTTGTCTTTTTTCTTTGTTTCTTTCACCTTTTTGTTTGTCTCTTGAGTTGACAACAGGAGTGGTGCTGAAGGGGACAGTCGCAGTTTTAAATTACTATATAGTTTATGTATTTTCTATGATGATCTAAGTTCGCATCTTTTAAAATGTATGTAAAATTCTGTGTCCGCCCCTATTGGCAAAAATGAGTTTGTTGGTGGATGTGATGAGGGATTTTTAGATGTATTTGTGATTGATGAGTAGATTTTTTTGTCAAATTATGGATGTAGAAGATCAGTGTTGTTTAATTGATTGAGTATTGGGATAAAAGAACTGTTTCTGATTAGGAATTTTCATTTGAATGTGGTTTGTATTAGATGATTACTAGGTTTATGCAATGAACTATTGTGTTTCCCACAGGGAGTATGGTGTAGAACCATGTTACCCGGGTTTGGGTCTGAGTGTCGGGCCAATGTGTCCGACACATGTATGATGAAAGTTTTTGTAAGTTCTTCCATGTGTGTATCTGTTGAAGTCATGATGCGAAGTGTCGTCCATTAGGCTACCGGTCGGAACCATGCCACCCAAAAAATGTCCTTTAAGCTTTAAGCTTTAGGACATTGGTTCGAGTTCTTCTTAGTTTTAGAGCTCTAGCAACTCTATATTCTTTGAGAGTATAGAGGTAAAAAGGCATTCGTTACACCCTTTGAGGGTACGGGAGACAAAATTCCGGGGCTAAAACCGTACATAGACAGCCCGTGAATACAATACTAGACCTGTTGAGGGATCTGGTGGATGACACTTCATGTACTTCTCCCATAGGAGTTGAAAACTCCCCCTCAACATATTTTTTAGGTGTAGAATTTACCCATTTTTCTGTTTACTCTGGCAGTGTTTGGATCTTTCATTGGCTTTTGCAAATTGAAACTGATCTCAATGTTGTTCTCACAATTGCAGATTGGATGTTCAGAAGGTTGTATAATGAGTAGTTGTGTACAACCACTCATACAAACTGATGCCAATCCGGTTGCTCTTCTCCATTGCTTCGACAGGTTAGCAGCATTTGAATTTCAAGTAATTATAAGCTACCCTGCTTTGCCCTGAACTTGTTTCCATATGTTGTTTTCCCTTAGTTCTTGCTTAGAATGGAGGCGTGCTTATCCGTTGCTAGAAGAAGCTGGTTTGGAGGCATGGGCTCTCGATGTTCTTGGATGGGGTTTCTCTGATTTAGGTTCATCTTCCCATCTTAACACCATTAGTTATATTTGTCCTTATGCCTATTTTTTCCCGGTCTGCTTTGATAATGATTTATGTTTCTTCTTTTCCCGCTCTAGGAAGGCTCCCACCATGTAATGTGGCATCAAAGCGTTACCACCTTTATCAGGTATACACATTGAATTCTCTTATTCTCAAAGTTTTTAAATGCTTCTTCAGTCATTCAGTTGTCTCATGCCGTGTATTCGTAAACATTGCATGCGTATTAGTTTATTAATTGGTGTTCGGGCTTGAGATGTGTGGATGAGAACATGCAGTTTACATCGGTGGATGAAAGATCATTTAGATCAGTACTTGAATTTCTATTGTTTCTGATTATTCTAGCTTTGGAAGTCCTACATCAAAAGGCCAGTGGTTTTAGTTGGACCAAGTCTTGGTGCTGCCGTTGCAATTGACTTTGCAGTAAATTATCCCGAAGCTGTAAGTCTCTCCCTTACTCTTTATGGCTGGTTCATTGTAAATATTTCGTCTGAAAAAAAATTCGTGCTGCTCGAAGTTCCCTTGTTCAAAAGATGTATGGATATGGATGCGGGGATATGACTTTCCAAGAATCTCCAAACACAGAGAAAAACTTGAAAATACTGAACAAACTCATGCTGGACATATATTCATATCCAACACTTAAACCCGAGTCTGAGTAACATAACTGCTGGCAAATGTCAAATGGTCTCTAATAAAAGGACATTCTAAGAAAAATCCATGCGGAAGAACTTGAAATTGTATCGACATACATGACATCGATCTTTTATCTGAAATGGTAGAGTGACGGCTGGAAATGGACCAACCCTGAAGTCATATGCTTTAGAATATCTTACTCAAGTTTTGCATTTACTTTTACTCTCGACTTAAACGGATCGATCCGAGTGTTTATGCATTTACTTTTACCCTGAAGTCATACGCTAAAAATAATAATTCTCCGTACATGTCAGGTTGAAAAATTGGTTTTGATCAATCCGAGTGTTTATGCAGAAGGCACAGGAAACCTTGCAAAGTTACCGAAAGTAGTAGCTTATGCTGGGGTAAGGTTTCATATCCATTACATAATCCGATGTTTCAGTTTGTTGGTTTATTCTATCAAAGAGCTTAATGCTAATGTTCTCCTAATTCTTACGGATTAGGTTTCCTTACTAAAAACATTCCCTTTGCGCCTTTTTGCTAATCTATTAGCTTTCGATGGCATTCCGTTATCCAAGAGCGCAGACTGGGCAAATGTAAGTTTTAAGTTCGGACTTCCTTTATTCCATTCGTTGCCGACTACTATTTATACGTTTGTTTTTTTTCTTTTTCTTTTGGCAACAACTGATATTTGATTTCGGATGACAATCTAGGTTGGCCGGTTACATTGCCACATGCCTTGGTGGAAAGATGCGACTGTCAATTTTATGGTTAGCGGAGGCTACAACGTAGTGGCCCAAATTAAGCAGGTACATGATGAAAATATTCCTTGCATGTGTGCTTAAATCGTAAACATCGGTCCTCGTAAAGCCAAAATAAAGGATTTTAAGCGATCATCCGAGTCTATTGCAATGTATAGGGAAGGGTTGGTATCAACTCGAAGAAATACTTGACAAAGTCGAGGTCATAATGCATGAATTGGTGAAGATTGAATCAAGTTTGTGTAATGTTTAAAGAAGGCCAAAACAAAAGAACTGCTAACCAATGCTTCTTTTATTGTTGCATTGCATGACTTATGAGACCAAATGGTAGGTTAATTTTCTCTAGTAGTGTGACTATTTTGAACGACGACCGGTTCGATACAGCTTCGCACAATATTGGGTTGTCAGAAGTTAAGAGAATGTACATTAAAATGTTTGATTTTTGTTGTTGTTGTAACATTCTGTCTGAATTCTGTACCTGTAGGTGAAGCAGAAAACACTGATCATCTGTGGCGAGAACGATAAGATCGTCAGCAACCAACTTGCAATGGTGAGGTTTTCCGGCATTTTCGGCTATTGTACTCATTTTTTCTCCATGTTTTCATATATTTTAAGGAACACACCTCGTACCAATCTGTATCTAAATATGTGTCGGATACAAATACCTTACGAAAAACGAAAAGTTGGCCGTAGAGATACTTATTGAACATAAATTCTTTCATGGTTGTTCTTGATGATCTTCTTGTTTATTGACATGTTTAAAGAGGCTGCTTTTCGAGCTTCCGAATGCAAGTATGCAACGAGTACCGGACAGTGGTCACCTTACTCATGTCGATAAGCCTCGCCGTGTTGTCAAGTTGATTGCGGATTTCGCTCGAGCCAAATAACACCGAGACTCGGAGCCATTGCACAAATACACAGAAGGCAAATGTTTTACTATCACCATATGATTATATAAACCTGTTAAAATGTTGTTGATTTGAATTATTAATAATGCTTTGGTGGATGAAACTAGAAAATCATATGAGAAAATAGAAACACATACTCCTATATCACTGTAATTATGGTTGAAAAGAAATTTAAGAAAATTAAAAACTGGTTCAAATTATTATGTTCGGTTCGGTTTTTGTTCAATTTGATTTTAGTTCGGTTCATTTTTTTATTTACAAGTTAAAAAATTGCAATTCTTCATTTTTTTAATTAATACTAAATACTATTTTTTGTGGAAAAATAGTCATTATAGTCACTAAACTATAAAAAGTTTTAATTTAGACGCCAAATTTTTAAATTATTTTTTTATCAATGAGTTGTTAAATCATTGATGACATGATGATGTGATCGTTATTTTTCTTTATCGACTAATCGATTCGTTTAGAAAAAAATCAAAAGAATTCAAATTTTGAGTTAATCGAATAGAGTTGAATTTTACAATTTGAATTATTCTAATAAAATAAATTACTAATTTCTGTAAATAGTAATACTACTCGAGTCCCTAATAGTTTATGTTGATGTTGTAAAGATAAATAGTATATATATATATAACAACTTCATGTATATGTAAATAAAAAAAGAGTATTGGATATAAAGTTTTTTTTTAATCAAAGATGATATAAGGAAAAGAAGTGTAAATTAGATGAGACTACTATTGTAATTAGAGATAGCCAAATGGTTTGAATTTAACGGTTTCAGCTCGATTTGATCGTATAAGTCAGGTTTTGTGGAGAATAAAATCAAATCAGGTTTGAGTTTAAGGCGTGAAATATTTGACTTACTATAATAATATAAATCTTTTCTTCCTCTATACATTTAGGGATCATTGCTATGATATTTATTTCTTGATATTCTTTTTCAATTATTTCCATATTTTGTTGAATGAAAATGATTTTTTATACATGTCAGGTCACGTCGAAGGTGAGTATTTTTCTTTTTCAAAATATTCAAGTCGAGTTCGAATACATATTTAGATAGAGATTTTTTATTTTTTGAATTGAATGTGAATCGGTCAAAAATCTGACTCAACCCAACTCATTATTATAACAATAATATATATAAGTTGATCCTAACCCTATATATATATATATATATATGTAATGAGTTGCATAATTACTCCATTTTCACCTTCTTCGATGTAAAAGTGTGATTGAGACCTCCATGCTCCAATAACACCACAACTATAGAGTAAATTAATATATAGTTCGGTGAATTGTTCGTATAACGTTGTTTATGTTCGTTTATCAAGTTAAATAAATGAGTATGAATGAAAATTTTATGTTCACTTAATAACGAACGAACACGAACAGAAATGTGCTCGGCTGGTTTATGTTCACGAATAAATTCATTTATTAGCTCGTTTATCGATTTGTTTATAAGTATAATTCATGTTAAATTATTCAAAAAAAATCAACTATTTGTCGAGAGTTAAATTTAATTAAATAATAATAATAATCAAAATTACTGAAAATGTAAATATTAAGGACTAAACTTAACATTATTCCAAAAGTTTGTTTATAAAGCCTGTATTCTCCCCGCCGCTAAGTTTGTTAATTTGTAAAACCCTATTTGAAACCCTGAGTTTCATCGTCTACTTTTCTCTAATTTTAAACAAATTCCCCACCAAAAAGAGAAGAAGCAAAGCTTCGAAGAAAAATGGAGATTGTAAGCGAACCCAATGAAGCCAACTCAAAGAGGATCCAAGTCAGATTTGTAACCAAGTTAAAAGCTTCATATAAAGTTCCCAATACAGCCATTGCCATCCCTTCGCACTTCCATCGCTTAGGCCTTTCCTCCATTATCAACAAGCTTCTTCAAGCTGGTAATCTTCTGTTTTATGTATATAACCATTGAGATCACTGATGGGTTTTCGTTTTCTTTTCATTTTGGAGTGTTGGTTTTTAGTTTCTTAAGAAATAAATATGTGCTGCTTTTTGTATTCAGGTTAGTTTGTTTTTGTTATAATTTGATTTGGGTTTTTCTTGGATTTTCGTACGATTATGTATATATTTCCGGGTAAATGAATGTTTCCTTGTTTCTATAGGAATTTTGGGTTTTTCTTGGATTTTCGTACGATTATGTATATATTTCCGGGTAAATGAATGTTTCCTTGTTTCTATAGGAATTTTGGGTTTTTCTTGGTAATATTCAGTTTATAGTCTCCTTCAGTTTTGTGACTTTTTTTTTGTAGTTTCTGTAATTAACTATGGCAATTACTTAATTCTAGTCATATTGGTTTAGAGCTGTTTGTTGTATTATTCATTTAATGGTTTTCTGGTTAAATTATTATTTCTTGCTGTTATTAAGTTGGAAATTGTGTGGCTGTGAGCAGCGAATTCTGAGTGGAAAACCGAGCCCTTTGATTTCCTGATCGATGGAGAGCTCGTGCGGATGCCACTTGAGGAGTTTCTTCTTGCCAAGGGCATTTCCGCGGTACTTTTCTACCTTTAATCTTTTTTATGTCTGCAATTTGCTTTGTGTGAGTTTTAAATAGGAAGAAAAGAATTTGTGAAAACAACTGATGAGAAATGTGCAATCACTATATTTTATTCCTTATCAAACATGTCTTGTCATCTATTTTTTAAAATATATATATATATATATATATTAATGATGCCACCATATAGAGGTGTAAATGAACAGAGCCTTCGGTGAACCGTTCGCATAACATTCGTTTATGTTCATTTATTAAGTTAAATAAACGAGTATGAACAAATTTTTATGTTCATTTAATAAACAAATGTACACGAACAGATGTGTGTTTGGTTCGTTTATGTTCACGAACAAGCTCGTTTATAAGCTTGTTTATCGGCTCGTTTACTTGGTTCCCCTCTTCCTTTTATTTATTTAAATTTTAAATATTGGTGTAGGGACTAAATTGAACACAAGGTAAACTTTAGAGTTCAAAATGTGAGTCCTAAGGAGCTTGAGGACTAGTGGTGTGATTTCACATTTTTTCTTTTGCTTGCAAATGAAAGGGTAAAAAGAGTGTTGGGTGTTGAACATGCTTGCGAACAATTAAAGTATTAAACGAACATGTTCGCGAACACCTTCAAAAATAAATAAACGAACATTAACATGATATTAAAAATTTAAATGAACACGAATTGAACATGAAAACCTTCAAAGATAAACAAACGAACACATCCTTGTTCGTTCAAGCTTGGTTCATTTACACCCCTACCAACAGACAAGCATTTCCATCCTTCTCATCAGGAAATGCTCCTAATGAGGGTATTCATGCTAAAGAATTAAAGATGTATGAAATTTGAGAAGATTTAACCTTTTCAAACCCTTAATTTCTTGCACGAACTATTGTAGGAAAAAACTTTGGAAATTGAATACATAAGAGCTGTTGCCCCTCGAAAAGAGGAAGAGCCTTCTCCGCATGATGATTGGGTCAGTGCAGTGGATGGTTCTAGTCCTAGGTAAGCCTTCCAAGATGTAGCCATTACACAGGTGCTTTATGTTGTGTTTGCCGAGCATTACTGTTTACTCAGGTGTTAATCTTATTTGTTAAGTAAGATTAGATCACTTTGATTTGGTCGGATTTACACTTATTTCATAACACTGCTTAACAAACATTGTTTTGCAGCTTCATTTTAACTGGTTGCTATGATGGCTTGGGAAGGTAAATAGACTTTTTCTTGTCTGATTCTTTCTAACTTTAAAATTTATCTGTTATTTTCATTTTGTTGCTTTATGGACTTCAGTGACAGAAATCGTTTTTTATTTTATTTCCTTAAGGGTATGGAAACGAGCAGGATTGTGTACACATATACTAGAAGGACACAGTAATGCAGTTTCTTCTGTTAGTATCATCAACTCAGAAGGTTAGGACTAGTAGCGGTCATCTTTAACATTTTTATGTGTTAAATGCATCATGCATGTTATTGATTATGATATTAATTGTCGGCTCTATGCCTACTATATGTATCATCTTTTGTCTTGGTGGAAATGGTATATGGTTTTCTGTGGTGTCTCTTTATGCCTAATCCTAAATCTATATCTATATCTACATGCAGGCGCAGGAAGTGCTACAATAGCCACAGCTTCAAAAGATCGAACTCTGAGGCTGTGGAAGGTAATTACGGAAAATGAATTAGTTTTGAAGTGGAAAATTAAGCACTAATTGATACATTTTTCCCTATAAAAGTTTGACGCTGAGGACTCTAACGACCATCCTACAAGGATAAGAGCATTCAAGATATTGCGTGGGCATAATGCATCTGTACACAGTGTTGCAGCAAAGACTTCAGGAGACATGGTATGGGCTATTCTTTGAACCGTAGTTTTTATCTTTATTGTACCGTGATAATGTTGATTTCTTACATTAAGGTTGTTGCCTTTGTCTCTTTACTTGATATAGATTTGCTCGGGTTCTTGGGATTGCACCATCAATTTATGGGATACAAATGACACTGATACAGACGGGGATACAGTGTCATTCAAGAAAAGGAAAGTGAATAATAAAGTTGAAGAACCTCAATCAGAGGTATGCTATCCTTTTCATTTGGTCCCTCTGCATTTTGATTTTCAAGTAGCTGACTTATTTACCATCGTGCATAATAACTTCATTGAGTGACAATCTTGCTTTGTTGAAACTCTTTGAAAGTAAAACCAGAAGAACATGTACTTTTCTGAGAGCATCAATGATAAGTGTAACACCTTATCATCTATTAACCTCCGATATTGTCCTTGTTTATTATTGAAATGGTAGAATTTGGATGCCTTCTTATCATTATCATTAATTTTGATGTTTCTCTCTGAATTTTTTATGACAGGGCAGTTTCGTTCTAAAGAATGTTGTGTATTTATTTATAAGCATTGGCTTTTTTGATATAAAATTTTGAACTTTCCACCTTTCATCTTCTACATCCTTCGAGTTTTGTCCAGGGAGAGGCAGTGTCTACACTCGTGGGCCATACACAATGTGTCTCCTGTGTGATTTGGCCTCAACATGAGACAATTTATTCTGCATCATGGGATCATTCTGTTAGAAAATGGGATGTTGAGACGGGAAAAGATTTGTCTGATATAGTACGTATCACTGTCCCTCTCTCTATATATTTATGGTTATATTTGCATGGATTTGCATTCTAGTTATATGATGGGAAGTATGTTTTATTCTTGTATCATGTCTCTGCATTATTTTAGTACTTGAATGTACAATTTTTGTTCATCTGAAAAATAAAACAAAAAGAAAGATAAATAGAAATACTATTTCTTAGGTTGTTTTTCATTTTCCTCACTTTCCTGACCCAGTTCCTCTTTTGCTTTCATATTCTTTTCATCTATTGCATCCCTTTTACTCCATTTAACTGTTTTTATAGTCCTTACTCCTATGCTGCCTGCCCATCCCAGGAGGTTGGCTTCATTTAACATCTATGTTGCTTTGACTCGTCATTTTTTCCCGAAAAACCCGTGTATGGCACATTTTCAGATGTGTATGAGAATATAACCCTCCAAGGACGCTCAGAATACACAAGAAAACTAAAAAAAATTGAACATACCTGTAGCTGATGCTCACATCCTGTTAGTATTTGGCTTGACTTTGAATCATTCTATGGGTACATGCTAGATGCAATTATGTTAGATTCATTTGTTTCCCTATTTTCTCCTTTTTGGAAAGTTTAAGGTAGAAAACAATTCCTCTCCCCCCAAAGTTTGAATGTACCATCCTTTCTGATGCACAGTTCTGTGGCAAAGTCCTCAACTGCATTGATGTAGGAGGTGAAGGATCGGCTCTCATTGCTGCTGGTGTTTCTGATCCAATTCTTAGAATATGGGATCCTCGAAAGCCAGGTCTGTTTTTCATAATTTCATCTGTAATATTATGCTTTTTCCCCTCTCACCCAGTTGTTGCACATACTGACGCACAAAACCATTGAATTTCCATCTCATTTGAAACTTTTTTACTTCTGAAGGAACATCGGCACCTGTATTTCAGTTCTCTTCACATAGTTCTTGGATTTCGGCTTGCAAGTGGCACAATCGGTCTTCTGTTCATTTGCTTTCATCATCCTATGATGGGAAAGTAATGTTGTGGGATTTAAGAACAGCGGTATCATATTCTCTTATTCTCGCGATTCTAGCTATATATTAAATACCAAACCAGTTGCCACCATTTGTGTATCTGGATATCTTTTTGACAAATACTCTTTTCATGTGGCAGTTTCCTCTTGCTATCATTGATTCGCACAAAGATAAGGTATGATCCTAATACTTGTTGCTGAATTCTTTTGATGTATTCTACAAGCAAATGTATATAAAATCCATCGTTAATGTTGTCGCCTGGCTGCATTTCTAGGTATTATGTGCAGATTGGTGGAAGGGTGACTGTGTGGTGAGCGGCGGAGTTGATGCACAGCTCCGTTTTTCCTCGGACATCTCTATCCAGTGAGGTAAAATTTAGCTAGATTTCTTTACATGTTCATCAACTGTTTAGCTTAATGTTAATATCTTTAATATTAAACTAAGAGATTAAAATTCATTAATTGCAAATAAAATTTTGAAAAAAGAAAGGAAATAGGGTTTCTAGCGGTCGAGCCACTCTTGATCGGTTTAATGCTTTTTTGGTTCTTGTTTTCTGATACCCATCAAAATTGTTGTCATATTGTCCATGTAGAGTCTGGATTGAAATTTCAAAATTGAAAAAGTACAGAAGTGAAAAATAACTAGATTATAGGGACTAAATCCTTTAAGTTACTCATGAAACAGGGGATAATTGAATAATTAAACCTTTCTTATTCTTTGGAACTTTAACCTATGTGATGTCTACTTTTTGTTTCATTGATCATGATATTGTGATGTTTCCTTTTGCCTTTTCTTGCTAAAGAACAAAGAACATGACAAACTCGAGTTTGGAGTCTAGATTGATGCCGAGACCGAAGCTGGGTGACATTGGTATTATGTTCGAGGTTTAGCCATTAAAGGATGATTGCCATTGTGTCAAATGTCAACCAGTTTTGTTCTGTCAACTTCAAGATATGTAAACAAAGACATGGCCCAACATTTCCTTCATTATGTTCTATTTGTTTATCATTTATCTGCTCAAGTGTGCAACATATGTTTATGTTTTACTTTGGTTAAAAGATCATTGGAGATAAGATGATTAACTTATGCTAATTGGATTTATGTGGATCGACTGAACCATAATTGAATAAATGTTCCAAACTAGAGGAAATGTTATGGTAAAACTTCCTTTGAAACGATGAGGTAGAAAGCAACGAGCGACTTGAAGGACACGATCGGCTGTGGATGTCGAAACTCACCATTTTCCATTATGTAGAAATGAAGGTGCTTTTTGCTTGACATCCTTTGTTCTGTTATAATCTGGCTTTTTGTTGGGTTGTAATGTAAATAGTACAAGATGGAGCTTGAAGAGAAACATCTATTTTTTTATGGGCAAGGATTTAGGGTTAGTTAATGAAAATCAATAAGTTGGAACAACTTCGTAAGTCTATTTTTGATATAGAAATTGACATGATCGATTAATGGTCAATGTTTTTGCTGACATGATATGACAATGTTAAGGGTGTAATTGAAAAAAAGCAAAAGTTGAGGGTTCTTTTGCTATTATATTTTATCATTTTAGATAACTTTATTTTGAATGTGAGTTTATCTTAGGGTAAACTACTCAGGTAATCATCAAACTATTTGGGCGTACTTATTTTGACCATTGAACTAGACAACTTGTTAAATAGACCACCAAATTTTTAAATTGGTCATATTTTAACTACCGCCTTAACGAAAATTAATAAAATTACACATTTGGTCCATATTATTTAGTTATTATATTAATTTGGTCTTATTTTTAATTTAGTTCAATAAAATTAATCAACTAATCAGATGTCATCACCTAATTGAATAAATTTACTCAAATTTTAATTTATTTTATTTAATATTTTTTTTCACTCAGGTGGTGACACCCTGATTAAAGGAAAATTAAAAGGAATAGAATAGCTTAGGGGGATTGAACTTTGAGACCTACAGGGGAAATGCTAAAGCCTTTAAAAGTATAAATCGTAATATTTTATATACATATTTTAATAATGTAGTAAATGTTTGGAAAAAAAAGAATAAATGTCTTATAATGTAGATAATGTTTGGAAAAAAAAGAATAAAAATGATTGAAAAGGGACTCAAACCTAAATCACTTGAGATGTGAAAAATCACACAAACTATCAAATCAAATTAAATAATTAATTAAAAATAAAAACATTTTAAAAAGATTTAAAAAACAGATTTATGATTTTTTTTATTTTTAATTTAAATTGAATTTTTTTCTTTTTCATATTTATTTTAATAATTATATATACATATAAGGTTGAATCGAGTTATTTAATTTAATTAATAATTTTAATTTAATTAAGACATCACTAAAATAAATATGAAAAATATCCGATTTAATTTAAAGTTAAAAATCATAAATCTATTTTCATTTTAAATCTTGTTTTAACTACTTTAAACCTATTTGTAGAACTAATGTTTTGATATAATAATTGAAAAATGTTTTTGGACTTATCTAAAAAGTATTTAAAACAATTTCCAAAGTCCACATATCTTGAAACTATGTTTAGGGATGTTTTTAAATGAGTTTAATATGTTTTCAAAGGCCAAACTACTCAAAACTGTCCAGGTGTTTCGAAACACCTTAGGGCGTTTCGAAACAGGGGATTGCAGTAGCAAAATCGTTTCGAAACGGGCTTACCCTAGACTGAATTTTTGCCCAGCGTTTCGAAACGGGCTAGGCCGTTTCGATACGCCCACGTGGCAATGACCCCAACGGTCATAAACCCCAACGGCTATTTTCCCAACCAACTTTTAAATGCAGGCGTTTCGATACGGAACTGTAGCGTTTCGATACGAGTTTCGAAACGGCCAGGAGGCGTTCCGAAACGGACATGAGGCGTTCCGAAACGGCCAGGAGGCGTTCCGAAACGGATGCCCTGACAGACTGCAACGGCTCTTTCTACATTAAGAGTGTTTCGAAACGGCTTTGAGCGTTTCAAAACGGGGAGCTGCAGAATGCATTTATGGTGGGAATTAAAGTCCTCAACGGCTCCAATTTGATCCCAACGGCTAGTAACGGCTACAAACTCAATTGGGAGTATAAAAGGGACCTCCAAGCATCAAGAGAAGGCTAATGCTTCAATTGTCAATCAACAAATGATCAAAGATTGTCTTTGCACTTAAATTGTCATTTATTGTATAGACAAACACTAGTGAGCCAAAATTATCAAATTTGCTCAAGTGTTTTAGGATTTGGGTGAGAGCTTCATTGTGCAAACAAACACCTATTAGAGGGTTTAAGTTTGCTTTATTTTATCTCTTTGTAAAAGAGGGTTTTGATCAAGGCTTTGGGTAGAAGCTTGATCGGTTGTAAGGGTTTCCTCCTAATCCTAGAAAAGGGGACGAATCAATTAGTGGATTGATTGTGAAATCCTTAGTGGGAAGCTAAGGTAGTGGATGTAGGTGCTTGTTAGAAGATCGAACCACTCTAAAATCATTGTGTCTTATTCTTTTTAGCTTCCTTAACCCTTCCACCCAAATATCCACCTCTCCACCACTTGGTGAGCATAATTGGTTGATCGAATCGAGCACCACACAACTCAACACTATTTAAAATGGTTTTATTAAATATCATCAAGAGTAGATTGTTGCGGTGGTATGTACCAAGCTTAAATCTTTGGCTAATTGAACAGCCTGTTTACACTCCAGCGCTTCTGCAACAAAAGCATCAGCCACAAAAGGAGCAAGCAACCATGATTGTTTCGGCCAATGACCTCTGTGGTAGCAGAACGCGAACTTAGATTGAAAGCCGAATCAAAATTGAATTTTGCCACTGACTCAAAATTGAACTTAGATTCACAATGTTGCATAAATTAATAGGTCTAAAATGGGTTAAGTTTTCAGGATTACTGACCTTTGGTATAAGGAATTATCTGCGTTGTATTGATAAGTTCGATATTTAACCCACCATTTAGAACCGAGAAACAAAAATCCGTTACATCCTTATCAACAATAGGCCAGAATTTTTAAAAGAAAAATGTTGGAAACCCATCCATCCCGAAAGCCTTTTGAGGGGCCATATTAAAAACAACAAATTTGATACTAAAATTATTATTTATTTTCAAAATTTATAAGGGGATGCCAGATATATGTCAGCGTGCGATATTGCACACTAAAAATTTACATTAACAATATATCAAACAATTTTCTTTATTTATTTTCAAAATTTTATTATTAAATTAGTGACTATGATTTTTATTAACAAAAAATGTATAAAGTTAAAGATAATCTCGGTTATTTGCATATTAAAGTATTTTTAATACTAAAATTTTGTTATTCTTTGTGAAATATATATGATTTTTATTAACAAAATTTTGTTATTCTTTACGATGTGGGAGATTATATTATGGGTCCTTCCTACCAAGTTATTTATGTGACGAATTAATAAAATGCTTCTATTTCATTAGTTTTTTTATCTCATGTTTTTACCAAGTGAATCTTCACTTAGTAAAAATTATTTTTAAATTTGATTTACAGTAAATATGAGTAAAGATTCACTTGGTAAAAAAAATAAGATAGAAAAAAATTAATGAAATGATGCATTTTATTGGTTGGCGTTGATCAAGATTTTGCTACATATAAAATAATATAAAAATATTTTTAATACTAATATTAAAATAGAGATTCGGGTTCAATCAACTTTGTCTACAAGGTGTAAGTGCATTATCAAAGGGTTAAGAGAAAATATAAATATATACTACATTATAATTACGTTAAAGGCTATTAAAAAAACAAAGTCAGTGCTCTGAGTTATTCATATGCTAATTCAATTGAAAATTATTAAATGATCATATTTTTTAAAAAATAATTAATATTTTTATAATATAATTTTCTATGTACTTTTTTATAATCTTTTTAAATAAAACAAAACATATTTATTGATTGGCAAAAGGTCAAAAATAACCTCAATGTTTCACCGTTTGGTCATTATAGCCCTATCATCTATTTTTGTGCAAACAATCACCTAATGTTTCATGT
Source organism: Hibiscus trionum (assembly GCA_030270665.1). Classification (NCBI taxonomy): domain Eukaryota; kingdom Viridiplantae; phylum Streptophyta; class Magnoliopsida; order Malvales; family Malvaceae; genus Hibiscus; species Hibiscus trionum. The sequence goes on along the minus strand of BSYR01000034.1, from coordinate 4,761,759 downwards.
TTCGTTCAGATTTCATACTTGTTGGATGAAAATCGTTAATCAACTAACGGTCAACGCCTGAGACTGACGTGACATGTTTGCAGGGCATGGAGAGATGACATGGCACTACCACATGACATTTTTGCTGACATGATATTTTTAAAAATTAAAAAAATAATTAATTACTTTTTTAAAGAAAATATTTTTTAAATATTTTTAACCAATCGTCATGTCAGCAAAAATGTCATGTGGCTGTGTAACGTCATCTCTCCATACCCTGCAGACATGCCACGTCAGTCTCAGGCGTTGATCGTTAGTTGACAAACGGTTTTCATCCAACAAGGGTGAAATTTGAACGGAAAATAAATCGTTGGATGGTTGTTTGCACCAAAAAAGGGATAGGGCTAAAATTAGCAAAAAGGTGAAACGTTGGGGGCTATTTTTGACATTCTGCCTTATTGATTTATTTAACAAGATTTATATATCAATTCTTTATCACTCTACCTATTATTATATAATTTAAGAAATATTTTTTTAAAACAATTTTTTTTAAAAAAATTTTTACTCACTTTGACATTCTAGAGAAATAATTATGATTAAAAAAGAAATAAATGTTACAAAAGAGAAATGTTTTATGTTATTTTAAAAGTTTAAGGGTCGTTTTATAATTTTTGAAAGTTAGAAGCTATAGAGGTTATTTTAACATAACCCAGTGACCAATTTGTTTACTCCCTTAATTAATAACAACTTATTTTAACATAACCTCTCGCATGCAAAGCGAGCGCTCTACCATTTGAGCTACATCCCCAATTGATAAATTCCTTTCTAATATTAAATATATCGTATAAACATGTCTCTAGACTCTAGGGCTTACACTGTTACGCAGAGTGAAAACATGTGTGCTTGGACTTTTTCAGATTCAAATCTCTTTAACAGGTTAAAAATATTTTGGAAGATTTATAAATTACACATGTTTTCGTTTGAATATCAAAATTAATTTTATTTTTATATAATTAAAACATAAATAAATTTTGTCTCATAAAAATGAAGAGGTCATACAGTGAAACTTTTTTTACACAATAATATCTAATTTAACTTTAAAATCTAAATCTTTAACCCTATAATCCTAAAATCTAAACGATAATCCTTAAATTCTAACCTAACGTCTTAAATTCTATATTTACAATCTAAATCCTAAATCATAAACTAAACATATAAACCCTAAATTAAAATCATTCGTGAAAACAAGTTTTTCATCGTCTGATGCATGAATTTTCCCAATGTTTATTGTAGGTAATATTTACAAGAAAAATACTTTGATACACAAGTGTGTATAGTTTACACAAACCTTATAATTTTAGGGTTTGGGTTTTAGGCTAGGGTTTATGGGTTTAGTGCGTAGGGTGTAAAATTTAAGGTTTACCGTTAGAATTTAGGGTTTAAGTTTTAGGGTGCTAGGGTTTAAAATTTAGGTTTTAAATTTTATAGAAGGTTTGTGTAATTTTTTTACACATCTTACGTATCAAAATATAACTCTATTTACAATTATATTAGTTGTGTAAATTTTATAGAAGAATTGTGTTCATTCGGTTCATTTACATGCTTAATTATTATTAATATAGGTTGGTGCAATTTATTTATGGGTGAGTGTAAAAAAATAAACAAACATGATTATTTTAACTATAAAATCTATTTTTTTTGTCCTAAAACTTTAAATCTTAAATTTTAAACCCTAAATTAAACATCTAAATCCTAATTTTGATTTTTCTTTATTTATTATTTCCAATTTTCTCTTATTATATTAGTGACTATGAATTTTATTAACAAAAAGAATATTTATAAAGTTAAAGACACATCTCGGTTATTTGCATATTAGAGTCATGGAAGAAATTCTTTGTGATGCTGTTAATCAATATTTTGTAACATATAAATATTAATATAAAAATATTTTCAATACTAAAATGGAGCATATATATACATATTTATTTATTACTAACATTAAGCCAGGGGCGGAGCCAGGATGAAATATTGGCAGGGGCTAAAATATTAAATAAAATGTAAAGCTTATTACGTATTTAAACTCAAAATTCATGAGTCATGACCTAATTTGTCTAATATTTAAATGTATAAGGACCTAAATTGACCAAAAATTTTGAGGATATATGCTCATTCTTCTTTAGTTCAACCTAGAGATGTAAATGAACAAAGTGTTCGACGAATTATTAGTGATCCGTTCCTATAACATTCGTTTATTAAGCTGAATAAACGAGTATGAATAATTTTTTATGTTCGTTTAATAAACGAACGAACATAGACAGAGGTGTATTTCGTTCGTTTATGTTCACGAATAGAGGTGTATTTCGTTCGTTTATGTTCATGAACAGATGTGTATTTCGTTCGTTTATGTTCATGAACAAGTTCGTTTAAAAGCTCATTTACTTGGTTTTCCTTTTTTTTATTTTTTGTACATTTTATTTTGAAAATATTGGTGAATGTGTGGACTAATTGAATACGTGGTGAACTTTTGAGTTCAAACTGTGAAGCCTAATGAGCTTAAAGACTAGTAGTGTAACCATTAGACGAACATATAAATGAACATGTTAGCGGTCATATAAATGAACATGTTAGCGGTCATATAAATGAACATGTTCGCGAACATTACGCGGATATGTTCACAAACGTTAACCGAACATGTTCATGGACGTTAAACAAGCGAACATGAACACCATCAAAGACAAATAAACGAACACAAACATGATTTTAAAATTTTAAACGAACCGAAAATGAACACGTTCAAATATAAATAAACGAACAAAACCTTATTCATTTACACTCCTAATTCAACCCCTACTTGATTATATGTTTAATAAACTCTCATATTTTTAATTTGAATAATTATTTTTATAGGGACCAAATTATTTTTAATTCAACCCCTGCTTTAACAGAGTCGGTCTCATGGGTGTTTCAGGAGTTAATTCAATTGAAAGTTTATCAAGTAGAGATATTTACGTTCCAAAGGTAAATGCTTGATTTCTAACCCATAAAGCAGGACAACATGGACATTATTAATTACTCGCCCAATTAATGAATCTCAAACAAACAAAACTATTGATTTGTACTCAACAAAATTTATATATAAATTCTTTACCACTCCACCTATTATCATCGTAATTGAATAATTTTTTTAATGTTTTTACATAAAATATTTTTTTATTTGCATTGACATTTTTAACTATGTTTTATGTTATTTTAAATTTTAAAGATCATTTTATAGTTTCTGAAAATTCAGTAGTTAAAAAAATTGTTTAAGCATAGTTTTAGTGTATATACTTTACCCTAAATTGTTATTTGAAGTTTTGGGCCGATGGCTGGCCGTAAAGCTTATCTCATCAATGAACGGCTGAATATTTTCAGCAAGCAAAAATAAAATGGGATGGAGATGCAGGGGATCGAACCCTGTACCTCTCGCATGCAAAGCGAGCGCTCTACCATTTGAGCTACATCCCCAATTGAAATTTTCCTTTTAATTTTAATTATATCAGCAACTATGTCTCTAGGGGATACTCTTTGAATGTCGAACGTGTGGACTTGGACCTTTTCAGATTCGAATCTCTTAAATAGGATCAAAATATTTTAAAGTTTATCGATAATCAGTTGGTCTAGTGGGATGAGAGACTAAATTCTTTAAGTAAGATTAGCGATTTAAATAGTGACGTTGTGAACAGTGGCAGACCTATGCTTAAGGCTCGGTGGGGCTGTACCCACCCTAAACTTTTTAAAATTCTCACATTTGGTTTTAATTTTTTAAATTTTAATAAATTAGTCCTTAAATATTATAATTTGTGCTCATCCTAAAATTTTGAATTTTTTACGACTTGTGTCCACCCTAAAAATATTCTAAATTTGTTACTAATTGTGAATGGTCTAGTTTTACTTCCAAACCTCTCATTCTAAATTAGTCTCCAAACTTTAAAACGTTTTAATTTCACCCCTCAAATTATCAATATAAGTTAATCATGTCCCTGTTAATATAATTGTTGTATTATGTAACATAATGTGTATTGGTAAAGCAAAGGTCATATTATGTAACAATATGATGTGTATTGGTAAAGCAAAGGTCAGTGTTAGTAGGTCAATACAAACAAAACGAGTTCAATAATTTTAAATTAGTCCCTAAACTTTGAACATTTTTATTTTTACCTTAAACTATCGATATAAGTTAATCATGTCCTCTGTTAATATAATTATTGTGTTATGTAATAATATGATGTGTATCGGTAAAGCAAAGGTGGCTCCGGACATGTCTAATGACGCCGCTTTTTTAAAGTATCAAAATATTAAAAATGAGAACTTTGAACCCTACAGAAATCCACAAGAATTCAAAATGGTCAGTGTCAGTTGGTGAATACAAACAAAATGAGTTAAATAATTCACTGAAACAATGCATCATTCTTAAGTTAACAAAGAAGAAGAGGGAATCAGCATAGATTCCCTTCACTAAGAACAACATGAAAAGACAATGTCTCCCCTGTCTGTTCCCTTCATCTCCATAATATAAATCTTAAATGCAAAACTCTGATTTCAAGCATCAAAAAACCATGGCAGCCCCACATATTTTGGTGATTCCATATCCAGCATTAGGCCATGTAATTCCTCTAATGGAGCTCTCATCATGTTTACTCAAACATGGCTTCCAAATCACATTTGTTAACATGGAGTTTAATCATCAAAATGCCATGGATATATTGGCATCGAAAGAAGAAGATGTGGGTGATCGGATTCACCTTGTTTCTGTTCCGGACGGGATTGGATCGGCGGAGGAAAGGAAACAACCCGGGAAGATATCTGAAGCAATATTGCAGACCATGCCAGGGAAAGTAGAGGAGCTCGTTGAAGACATCAATGAATCAGAAAGGAAGATAAAGTGTGTGATTGCAGATCAGAGCTTAGGTTGGGCACTGGAAATTGCAGAAAAACATGGAATCAAACGAGCTGCGTTTTGTCCTGCTGCTGCTGCACTCTTGGTATTGGGATTTAGCATCCCAAAATTGATTGCTGATGGAGTTATTGATCAAGATGGTGAGTTCCATCATCTGTAAACGTTCAATCCTTACATCATTTGACAATATATATATATTATAATCATAGGGAAACGGCAACCATTGTTAATTGCAGAGATTACCTTTGCAGGAACTCCGGTTAAAAGAGGGATGATCGAGTTGTCGCCAAATATGCCCCCAATGAACACAAAAAACTTTGTGTGGGCTTGCATTGGCAACATCAATGCCCAAAAAAACATCTTCAAACTCATGATCAGAAACAACCAATCCATCAGGTTAACAGATTGGTTGCTCTGCAACTCGACCTATGAACTCGAACCTGCAGCATTCGCAACGGCTCTCAAAATCAAACCCATAGGCCCATTGTTGGCATCAGCAAACTTAAAACCAGATGATTCAAGTTCAAGTTACCTGAAATGGCTGAATCAACAGGCGCCACAATCAGTCATCTACGTTGCATTTGGCAGTTTCACAATCTTTGACACCACCCAATTTCAAGAGCTCGCATTTGGGCTCGAACTCACAGGCAGACCATTCATTTGGGTGGTTCGATCAGATATAACAAATGGGAGAAACAATGCATACCCAGAGGGTTTTCAACAGAGAATCGGTGGTAGAGGCCAACTGGTGGATTGGGCAGATCAGCAGAAGGTTCTTTCACATCCTTCCATTGCATGCTTTATAAGCCACTGTGGGTGGAACTCGACGATTGAAGGTTTAAGCAATGGCATCCCTTTCTTGTGCTGGCCTTACTTTGCAGATCAGTTCTTCAACCAAAGCTATATCTGTGAGTATTGGGGTGTTGGATTGGGTTTGGAGAGAGATGGGAGAGGGATCATTACGAGAGACGAAATCAGGAATAAGGTTGAACAGGTGGTGAGCAGTGAAAATTACAAAGTGACATCTATGGCGCTCAAGGAAACAGTGATGAACAGCATCAGAGAAACCGGTGGATCTAACAAAAACTTGAAGGATTTTGTTGAATGGTTAAATGAATAGATGGATAAATATAGAATACACTGGTAGGAAAGATCTTGTTGTAAGTCGAATTGGACGGATAAAGTTAGCTCTTTTAGAGCAACAAAGCTTTAATTTCCCTTACATTGCTGGTAATCAATTGTAACACATTGTAATTTCATTGTTTTCACTAAGCAAATAGCAATACATGCATGAATGGGATTTAACTAACAATCAAAACATGAATGAGATAGACTTGCTTGTAGTTTCAATCATACTCGTCAGACACACCGCAGTAGAATGGTTGCCCCCATACCGATGAATCAATAACCAATGTTGAGGAATATATGCATACAGTAATAAAAATACAGCTGGATACCGTTGGTCAGCTTCGTTGAATTCCACTCGGCCATGTCTGATTCTTCACAGATTTCAGGATTGCTTCGTTCCTGATCTTTCCCGAACAGTGCAAGTTCTGTCGCAGCAGCAACATTCTCGTCAACCTTATTATTGACAAGCCAGACATTACTAACAGTTAAAGGTATGAAGATTGAGTAGGAAAATTCTATTATCGGGCATAAAACAGATTTCAAGAAAGTTGTGAAATTTGAATATAAAGTAAAAGCACGATATATAAGTCAAAATGATGAATAAGGACCTGTTTAACGGAGTTCATGCCAACCAGCACCGACGAAATATCTTTATTTGACAAGCTGTATTGCATAGCTAACTTCGAAATATTCTTCCCTTTCTCTTTACAATAGACAGCAGCAGCTTGGCAGGCAGACTGAAGAAAGGCTATGAATGACATATGAAAGCTTTATATTCAAGCACATGAACTATGGAAATGACATATTAAATAGATGATACGAGTTCATGTCTTCATGATGAAATATGATTTGAAAGCATTTAATATTAGATGTGTTGTGGTGACAATGAACCACATTGTAGCTAAACAGAACCGTGTTTAGTACAGAGTCCAACAAACCATGTTTCAAGGTCATGGTTTGTGTTGGTCCCAAAAAAAAAACCCGATAATTTGCAACCATAATGACTTAAGAGGTTAAAACCCATGTTCTGACAAACTTTTCGGGTTAAAGGCTCTCCTTTACAAATCAATTAGATCCAACAGATGGTTATCTTATCTGAGGAAGATAAAAGTGTCACCTTGAGTTCAGGTGATGCCGGATGCCACTCGGGTGGACCAAACTCAGTAAGAAGTCCCATGGAAAGTGGAGATCCACTGATTACCCCAACACCTTTGGTCTTCAAATAATGCAATAAATCCTCCAATTTTGAATCATTAATGCTATAATGACAGTATGACAATATCACATCACATCAACTGTGCCTGGTGGAACCCTATCAAGCACATAAGTAAAAATGTCCAATGGCAACCCGGTGATGCCGATGAATCGAATCTTCCCTGCTTCCTTCAGCTTTTGAAGCGCCGGAATTGTCTCGTTCACAATCTGTTACCACATACAAACTGAACCAAATTAACCCAAACTTCCGTACCAGGATAGCAAAAAGTGTGGATCCATGTATATTATCCTATGTTACTCGGATATGATGCGAATACTAATGACATTTGTTAGTCCTGTGTTCATACAGAAAATATGAGAAACTCAAATGGTAGTTAAACATCAATTAGTTAATTACAAACTTGATCGAGAGAGACGAATTCGATGTCATGGCACTGAAATATATCAACATAATCAAGTTGCAACCTTTCCAAGCTTTCATTGATGCTTTCAGTTACGCTCTCCGCACTGAAATCAAAGCCTTCGAGATATCTCCCACATTTCGTGGAAACAATATATTCGTTTCTAGGAACTCCAAGAGCTTTAAGTCCCTTACCAAGCATCTTCTCTGACAATGTCCCGCCATAATACCTTCAAATTAACCATAAATAATTATATAATCCATCTCAAAAAGAAGAAAAGAAAGAAGTTTTAAAATGCCCAATTAGTGAAAGTGAAGGGATTTGGCATTACGGGGAGGTGTCGAAGAAGTTGATTCCGAGGCGGAAGGCTTCGCGGACGGAGGCGACGGCGTCGCTTTCGGAAACGGGACCGAAGACGCTGCCAAGAGGGGAAGCACCGAAACCCACGCTGCTGAGCTTCAGACCCGTGTTTCCCAGAGCTCTGAGTTCTTGTTTGGGAACAGCCATGGCCATGGATTGAGTTTCAGATTGGGTTTCTTTTTTCGGTGTTTCTTAGATTCTGATGTTTGGCTGGGTATTTTCTGACATAGATTATGAATTTCCTCTCTCTGAATAGAATGAACAGAATATAGATAGATCTAGGAGTATGGCTCTGATACCAAGTATAGGGGTATCTTCATTCTTTTGTGGGGTTGAGTTTTCCTGGCGTATGCTCTGTAAACTTGCCACTCCGGTGGATCTTGTTTACATCAGAAACTATGGTTAACTTAGACGAGAGAATCAAGCATGGAGATAGTTGTGAGAGATGATCAGATTAGTCTAAAAGAAGTAGGTTAAGAGGAAGGACGTCACAGAATTAGTTGCTGTAACTAAAAAGGAGTGCCCTGTGAAGCCCAGGAGAGGCTGTTTTTGGCATACCATACCTGTTACAGTAACTAACACTGTTCCGGCCCCTTTTTAACCGATCCTCTAATCTGAGACTCTTTCATCTCATACCCCTATACTTGGTATCAGAGCCATACTCCTAGATCTATCTATATTCTGTTCATTCTATTCAGAGAGAGGAAATTCATAATCTATGTCAGAAAATACCCAGCCTTCATCTTCCAAGTCTTTAGTTAATATGGGGGACTTCCCACTGAAGTCTCACAAAGGAAATAAAATATCCTCTTTATATGAAGTAGATTATCACTCAGCTGAAGAGCGAGTTAAACCCACTGAACTCCCTCTTGTAAATAGGGATGTAAAAACAAGTCAGAACCTGGTAACCTGACTGAAACCTGCCCGAGTCAGAACCTGATTTGACCCGAGTTTTTTTTTACCCGAACCCGATCTGCAACCGACTGTTGTTGATCCGAACCCGAATTTGACCTGTTACTGTAGCAACCGAACCCGATCTGCGTCCGACTGAAAACGACCCGAACCCGAATTGGACCTGTTAATTTGGACCTGAAACCCGACCTGCGTCCGACTGAAAAGAACCCGAACCCGAAGCCGACCTGGCAAATAACCGAAATTACCCGACTGAATTGACCCGATATCCGATTTTACCCGACCTGAAATGGACCCGACCTGAAATGGACCCGACCTGAAAATGGACCCGACCTGAAATGGACCCGACCTGAAATGGACCCGACCTGAAATGGACCCGACTGAAATGGACCCGACCTGCTTTTGAACCCGACCTGTTAAGTGACCCGACCTGTTCTTGACCTGAGCTGAAATTAACCCGAAACCTATGACATGATGAATTAAAAAAATTATAAAAGTTCATATATCATATACATATATAATGTATATACATATACACTTACATATATTAATATAGGTGATGTATATGCGCGCATACATATATATATATATATATATATATATATATATATTAAGTACTAAAGTTTGAAAAAAGAATAAGTAATTGATAATTTATGAAAATAAAAAATTAAATGAAGAGTTGTTTTTAATTTTAAAGTTTATTCATTAACTTGAATAAAATTGTAAATTTACAAATTATAAAAAATTAAATAACAATTGTAAACTTATTTGTAGTTCATAAAATTTACTATAGTTATAACATATATATGTATAGCATTTGTAATTGTAGTTCAAAAATTTACAAGTCTAAAATTTTATAAGTCTACAATTTTATTTGTTTATACTTAGTTAACAGATTCTTTAAGATTGTAAAACTTAGTGAAATTATAACTAGAACAAATACAATTTGTAATTGTTGTCTTAAGTTAACAGATTGTTTAAGTTGTTTTTAATTTTAAAGTTTATTCATTAACTTTTGCAGTTCAAAATTGATAAGATTATAAAGTATATGATTTTACTTAAGTAGAACAAATTAAGTAATTGTTGTCTTAAGTTACAAAATGTAGAATTAAGTTAAGATATAAAAAAAATTTATACACTTAAGTAAATAAATTAACAGATATAAAATAAAAATAACTAGAATTTCAGATTATCAATACTTTATTACTTAAAAAAATATCAATACAGAATGTAAAAAAATACAAGATAAAAATTTACACTTATAATTTTACAAACCGAATGTCACAAAATACAATTTGTAATAAAATTAGCCCTCAGATCTTATAGCAAAGCTAAAAGCACTTTGCTACCAGATAATTCTTCATCGGGCTATCTCATCTAAATGCTACCAACAGCTAATTATGGGTAACTGGTAAGAAACCAACATAATTATGGGCAACACTAAGATAAGAGAGGAACAGCAAGCTACCAGTAACCAACAGCAACACCAAGCCATTAACAGCAGCAGCAAACAGCATCACCAACTCACAAACAGCAGCAGCATTCAGCTAAGAAGCAAGAAAAAACAGAATCAGATGCAACATCAGATGCAAAACAAAACACTAAGTCAAATTAAAGAAACAGAAACAAAGATTATACCTCACTTAACAAGAAACACTAAGTCAAATTAAAGAAACAGAAACAAGGATTATACCTCACTTAACAAGAAACACTAAGTCAAATTAAAGAAACAGAATCAGATTCAACATCAGATGCAAAACAAAACACTAAGTCAAATTAAAGAAACAGAAACAAAGATTATACCTCACTTAACAAGAAACACTAAGTCAAATTAAAGAAACAGAAACAAGGATTATACCTCACTTAACGAGAAGGATTATACCTCACTTAACAAGAAGGATTATACCTCACTTAACATCAGATGCAACATACACATCAGATACTTCTACATTGAAGTGCTTCCTGCAAAACAAAACAAAGTCAGTAACTGAATATAAAAATAAAACAAGAATTGAAAAAACAGAAAAAGGATTATACCTTAACCTTGAAGTGGATCTTCAACAGACACATCCGAGACTGAGGCATCCTTCCCAACAGCAAGAAATTCTTCATCCCTTTCTTCAGGCTCAAAACCATACAACCAATTTCTGGTTGTTACAAACACTTCTACATTTTTAGGCAAAAGCCTAGCCCTCAACTTGTTCAATATTCGACCTCCCATACTAAATGAGGATTCAGAAGCTACAGAGGTGATTGGAATGGCTAACACATCTCTAGCCATGAGTGAAAGCACTGGAAAAGACACAGATTGTGTTTTCCAATACTCTAAAATATCGAACTCAGCATCTGATGTGCGAGGGAGAAGGGGCAAAGAAATGTAGGAGTCAACATCGGACTTACCACTCCTAGAAGCTGCCAAATTGGCATCAAAGTTCTGCATTAAATAAAAAAAATTAGTAAACTGTAAATGAAAAAAAATAACTATAAAAACAGAAGCTAAAAGATAAACTGACCTGAAAGAGATTAGATTTTTTGAAGGTCCTAGGGCGACCAGAACTTGACAGACTTGAAGAATGAGTAGAGTTACTTTGGACAGAAGAATTATTAGAAGAAGTACGTGCAGATCTTGAATAATAAATATACATACTCACAAACTCATTATAAACAACACTTACCCTCCTTTCAACCTCATCCTCAACATAGAGGACACCATACAACTCCTTCAGAAGTTGTAACTTATACCGAGGATCAAGTAAAACAGCAAAAGACAGAATAGTTGAATGATCAGACCAGTATTTCTCATACAAATCAAGCATAGGACCAGCCATTGCAGAGATGCCCTCACATGGATCATTGTGAGCATCACATAAAAGTTTCTCAATGGCAACAACATTAGCCAAGTACAAATTAGCAGTAGGATACTTGGATCCTGAGAACAGAGTTGAAATTTCAAAGAAGGGCTCAAGGAAATCACAAATTAATTGAGCAGTTTCCCACTCAACATCAGAGATTACATCCAAACCATTTTCCCTATTCACAAACAAGTTAATAGCATGTTTAGCTTCTAGTGCCCTACGAAGCATCAGGTTTAGGGTTATCATTAGGGTTTTGAACCTTAACCCTAAGCCCTAAACCCCGAACCCTAAACCCTGAACCATAAGGATTAAACACTAAACCCTTAGATCCTTACCCTAAACCCTAAGCCCTAAAGTATGTAAGTATTTATGCATTTAGGGTTTACGTTAGTATAATGAACTAAGGTTAGTTCGAGTGATTAGTTTGTAAGGTTTAGGGTTTAGTGTTAGGGTCTAGGGTATAGTGCTTAGGGTCTAGTGTATAGTGCTTAGGGTTTAATGTCACGATAACAAGTGACTTAGGGTTTTGATTTTATGAGTTTCAATTTAGTGTTTAAGGTTTAGGGTTTAGGGTTATCATTAGGGTTTTGAACCTTAACCCTAAGCCCTAAACCCTGAACCCTAAACCTTGAACCATAAGGATTAAACACTAAACCCTTAGATCCTTACCCTAAACCCTAAGCCCTAAAGTATGTAAGTATTTATGCATTTAGGGTTTACGTTAGTATAATGAACTAAGGTTAGTTCAAGTGATTAGTTTGTAAGGTTTAGGGTTTAGTGTTAGGGTCTAGGGTATAGTGCTTAGGGTCTAGTGTATAGTGCTTAGGGTTTAATGTTACGATAACAAGTGACTTAGGGTTTTGATTTTATGAGTTTCAATTTAGGGTTTAAGGTTTAGGGTATATGGTTATCACTAGGGTTTTAAACCCTAAGCCATAAACCCTAAACCCTAATGTATATAAGTATGTACATATGTACATATTAATACATGAATCTCAAACCTCAAACCCTAAACCTTAAACCCTAAACCCTAAAGCTATATACACTACAACACAACCCCTAATGTATGTAAGTATGTACATGTGTACACATTAATCTCAAACCTCAAACCCTAAACCCTAAACCCTAAAACCTAAACCCTAACCTACATACACTGCAACACAACCCCTAATGTATGTAAGTATGTACATGTATACACATTAATCTCAAACCTCAAACCCTAAACCCTAAACCCTAAACCCTAAACCCCTAATGTATGTAAGTATGTACATGTATACACATTAATCTCAAACCCTAAACCCTAAACCCTAAACCCTAACCTACATACACTACAACACAACCCATAATGTATGTAAGTATGTACATGTGTACACATTAATCTCAAACCTCAAACCCTAAACCCTAAACCCTAAACCCTAAACCCTAAACCCTAAACCCTAAAGCTATATACACTACAACGCAACCCCTAATGTATGTAAGTATGTACATGTGTACACATTAATCTCAAACCTCAAACCCTAAACCTTAAACCCTAAACCATAAACCCTAAACCCTAACCTACATACACTACAACACAACCCCTAATGTATGTAAGTATGTACATGTGTACACATTAATCTCAAACCTCAAACCCTAAACCCTAAACCCTAAACCCTAACCTACATACACTACAACACAACCCTTAATGTATGTAAGTATGTACATGTATACATATTAATACATGAATCTCAAACCTCAAACCCTAAACCCTAAACCCTAAACCCTAAACCACAAACCCAACCATGTTGTATATAAGTAATTAATTATATATGTGTGTACATATTAATGCATGAACGCTCAACACAAAACCCTAAACCCTAAACTTTATTTTTATTCTAAATTGACATATACTTATTGTTTTTTTTCATTACTCTAATTTTTATACTTTTAATTTGATATTTTTGTTTTTATTATAGTCCCTAAAACTTTATTTTTATTCCAAAATACCCATTTTCCTTATTTTTTTTAATTTGTCTAATGTTTTATAATTTTAATTTGATATTAATGTTCATTATAATCTCTGAAATTTTATTTGTAATCCAAATTGACCCATTTTCTGTCCAAATCGACCCATTTTGATTCTTTTTTAATTACTCTAATGTTTTATAATTATAATTTGATATGACTTTAAATAATTAACTCAAAATTAACGACGATTGACGAAGGTCAACCTAAAGTCTATCAACTACTTATATGGTTGTACGACCGAACTCAAACTGAATACGAATTTCAATCACAAAAATACCCCGACCTGAATTACCCGACCTGAAGCTACCCGACCTGAAATTACCCGACCTGAAATGCACCCGACCTGAAATGAACCCGACCTGAAATGAACCCGACCTGAAATAGACCCGACCTGAAACGAACCCGACCTGAAATGAACCCGACCTGAAACGAACCCGACCTGAAATGAACCCGAACTGAAATGGACCCGACCTGAAATGTATCCGTACCCGAATTAACCTGCCAATTATCTGCTTCGGACCCGACCCGTTCTAACCCGACCTGAAATGGACCCGACCTGAAATGGACCCGACCTGAAATGGACCCGACCTGAAATGGACCCGACCTGAAATGGACCCGCACCCGACCCGAGTCGAGTCAATTTTTTTTTTTTACCTGAAATGACCTGTATCCGATTTTACCCGACCTGACAGAACCCGACCTGAAACCTGACCGATTACCTGTTTTTACATCCCTACTTGTAAATCCTTATTCAGCATACCAGAAACCCTTATCTTCTCCTATAAAAAGTATTAAAGCCCTTATTAAGAAACCATCCACCTCTGTTAAAGAATACGTACAGTCTTCCAGCTTTGACCAACATCTTATTACAGGAAAAGCAACGGATCAGTTTGTTACACTGGAGATCCCTGCAGACTTTCCAGAAAGATGGATGGCAGCTAGATACTCTCATAAGTCATATCCACTTTGGAGCTATCCGACTTGCCTTAAACTACCATGGTACAGAAGGAAAGCCAGTCGTTGCTCGTATCGCTCTGCTGGATACCAGATACTTAAAGTACCAGGATGCCTGTATTGGTACTGTAGAAGCAACGCTCAACAGTGGCTTGGTCATAGTCACTCTCTTTCCAAACTTCACCATGGCCCTCAAAGATCCCAACTTAATGCAAGCCCTCAAAGTTCAGATCCACATAGTTGGTGCCCCACAGGTGGAGTCCTCAATAATCGCTACTCTACACTATCAAATAGTGTATAGAGTACAGGATCATGCTTTCAAGCTACAAGGAAGCGGATCTGGTGACAGTTCCCTGTTAATTTCAGTAAATACACAGGAACAACCTCATTGTGTGCATGTTCCCAGGCAGATTACAAAGGAAGAATTGATTCAGCTACTACCAGAAAGTTGGGTAACTAATTATGAGCTGATTCAACAGCAAAGCCAACCTGTCAGATCTATTGAAAACAGGATTCTCTCCAGACCAGGAGGGAAAACAGAGATCAAATTTGATCACAGTCACCTAAAGGCCCCTTCTACTCCTTCAATCTTTCCAACACAGTTGATGATGCAGTCGACTGGAGATCCTACAAGTGCTCATGATAGCACTGATAATGATTGCTATTGCGATCTGTGTAAGCCAGGCTTTGAAACTAAATATGTTGAAAGCTTTGATGGTGCAGGTAGACCAATCTACATGGGACGAGATCCAGTCACAGGACACAACCTCTGGGATCCAGAGTGTTCGTGTGAAGCATGCATGGATGACAGACTTGACCAATACATAAATGGTAGTCGTCCATCAGCATATTACCCTCACAAGGCAGGCAAAAAGAAGAAGTCATCTCATTCCAAGCTTTGGAAGAGATACATACAAGGAGACCCAACAGTGGGTCCTCTTGGTGAAGACAACGGGAAGTTTATCTTCCTTGTTGACTATTCTTCTAAACCACAAAAACCAGAACAGCCAAATATCTCATTACCACCTCCACCAAAACCGCCGTCACCACCGCCTAAAGCACCAGAGATAGTACCCGAGAATCTCCTTCAACCCTGTTATAAAAAGATTCAAAATGGGTTAGGAAAAACTCACCAGCTACTCAGCAGACCACTTCTGTTGTTTCAAAACAAATCTTTACGACCTCTTCTTCCCTTCAAAAAGAAAAACCATCAGACCCTCCAACCATACACATGTACCAGCCAAACCCATCTTATGATAAAGACTTTCCTCCATTGGAAGAATTCACTGAGAAGGGATACAAACATGTGCCCAAAATCCCTACCAAAATACAAGGGTCAGGAGAACATGTCAGCGCTGCAGAAGCTACTCTTAATTGGCAAACAGAGAATGCTCTAGCCCAGAACACCACCTTACAAAAGATTGATACAAAGATCACTCAGATGGATTCTAAACTTGCTCAAGTAGAATCAAAAGTGGATGCCAACACAAAGATAGCTAATGAGCTGATTGTCCTTCTCCACAGAAAAATCAAAGACGTGGAAAAATCTCCAGCATCTCCTGGACAAGACCTCTTTCTCCATCTTGAACAAAGGAGATTAGAGATTGAAAAGCTTAAAGAACAAATAGAGTATTTGAAGAAGACAGGAAGGGTTCCTCAAACTTCTAATGAGGATGAGTTTTTTGCTACTATAGGAAAATCTACCCCCTCAACAAAACCCTCAATCTTTGCTTCTTACAATACTCCAAAACCTTCTCCAGGACTAATAATTCCTCCTGCTGGACCAAAAAGGTTATCTCCTGCTGAACTACTTAGACAAATTCAAAAGCAGGAAGCCGAGAAGAAAAGACAGCGAGAAAAGGGAAAAGGACCTATGGAAGAAGATGATCCAGATCCCAAAACAACCAGGTCTTTAATGGTACAACCTCCACAGAAAAACCCTTTAACATCCTTCTTACAGGAATACAGGGAACAGACAATTCCCAAAATTGCTGCTGTGGACATAGAAGAAACAAACTCGGAGACAACTCCATCTGAAGAAGAAGAAGTCTCTGATGATAGTTCAGAATCCTCTGAAGATCCAATTTTGATGACACAACCAGATGTCAAGGAAGAGGATGATGAACCTCAGCATATGGATGCCGATGCTACAACTTCTACAACTCCGTCAACACCCTCTGGAGCCAAGTTTACCTTCACACTAGATGATATTCCAGTGTCCAGATGGGCTCAAAGACTTCAAGAGTTCCACTCTTGGCTAGAAACGAAAAGCCTCACTGAACACAGCCATCATGCTATTCTCTCAGAATTCACCGCCAGATTTACAGGTGTTCTTAGAGATTGGTGGAGCTCTCTTAATAATAATGATCAGATGCAATTTCTTGTTTTACAAGATTTTTCTCAGGTGATCGAAATCATTCATAGACAATTTCTTGGAAGCCAAGAAGATATAAAGATCTTGAAACGAAAGGAATTCTTCAAACGAAGATGCTGTTCGTTCGAAAAGAAGGACCTTGAGAAACATTTTGGCATCATGATCAAATTATTTTATGCCCTTGGAGCAGACCAAAACCTAAAGCAAGCCCTATTAGCCTCAATCCCTGAAGAATTGCAGAATTCCATTTACAGGTAGCTCCAACAACAATCCAGAGACATTCTGCAGTTATCTGTTGGACAGATTCAACAAGCAGCTATTCTAGCTCTTGAAGAATTCTGTGAAAAGAGACAACTGATTAATGATTATATGACAGGACATAGGGAAATGGATAAAGCTTGCAAGAAGAAAGGCTTAACAATCAAGTGCAAAGATGAGAAGAAATGCCACTGTGGACCAAAGAAGTTGAGATCCACCAGATACTCACAACGAAGGCTTCTCAAAACGCCATTCCTTCCCAGAAGAAGAAAAAAATGGAGATACCTCAGAAAGAAGAAATTCCCAGGACAAAAATCCTCCAAATGCTACATCTGTGGAAAGAAAGGCCACTTTGCCAAAGAATGCCCGAAGAACAAAAGCAAGAACCGAATGATCCAAGAAATCAAGAAAATCACAGGTATCAAAATTGAAGACGAAGATGATCTTGAATCAATCTTCTCCATTGATGAAGAATCAACGGACCAGTCACTATTTGCAATTCAGATACCTGATGACTCAGACCTATCAGAAGCAGAAGAGTCCTCCACAGACTCAGAAGGAGTCTACAAGATCTGGTCAGTCAAATCATCCACAGTACCAGTCCCACACATACCAGTCTCGGTATACTTGGGGAAATATGACAACCCAATCCCCGTGATTGCTTTCATCGATACAGGAGCAGCAGAAACAATTATGAACCCCGCAATCCTTCCAAAACAATGGTGGAAGCCACACACCAGATACTTCAATTCTGCAGCTGACCAGACGTTTGCCACCCATGTTATTAGTAAGCCCATCACTATCCAATTCTTTCCGGATTGTAAAATAACAACTACTGTGCTTGGTTCACAGCTTCCTGGAAAAGATTTGATAGTAGGGTTTGATCTCTACACCAAGGCAAAACATTTGAGGATCACCCCTGACGGTCTTAGACACAGAAATTACTTCAAGCTGTTTGTGGATATTCCTAAGTTATACTTATTCACCATCCCAGAAAAGATGGCAGGAATTGTAGAAGAAATAAAGAGGAAATCATGTGCAAACTCACATGCAGAATTTCTCACTAAATGCAGTGCTTCTCTGTGGAAAAATCCAGCCTTCTTCATTCAACTACCTTTCAAAAAGAATGAAGATATCAACCCCACAAAAGCCAGCCACTCAGGCATGAACCCAGAACATCAGACACTTGCAGAAACTGAATGCAACGAGCTTTTACAACAAGGCCTCGTTGAACAATCAAGTTCACAATGGGCTTGTGAAGCCTTTTATGTGAACAAACGGTCAGAACAGGCTCGTGGAAAGCTCAGACTCGTCATCAACTATCAACCCCTCAATCACTTCCTCCAAGATGACAAGTTCCCTCTACCCAACAGAAATGTTCTGTTCTCCAGCCTTGCCAAAGCCCAACTATTTTCAAAGTTTGATCTAAAGGCAGGATTTTGGCAACTGGGTATAGATCCAGCTGACAGGCCCAAAACTGGATTCTGTATCCCAAATCATCATTACCAATGGACAGTCATGCCATTTGGGTTAAAGACGGCTCCATCACTGTTTCAAAAGGCAATGATAAGGATTTTCCAACCCATTATGGAAAATACTTTGATCTATATTGATGATATCCTTTTGTACAGCCCAGATGAAGAAGCCCATTTAAAGTTACTGGACCAGTTCCACCAATTGATCTTACAACACGGAGTGATGCTAGCAGAAAAGAAGATGCAGATAGCCCAGACTGAAATTGAGTTCCTTGGAATGCACCTAAAAGATGGAAAGTATCAACCCGGTGAACACATTGCTCAAGAATTACTCAAATTTCCAGACACGAACCTCACGAAGAAGCAAGTGTTACAGTTCCTCGGAATAGTCAACTACTTAAGAGATTTTGTTCCTAAAATCTCTAAGTACAGAAATCCGCTCAGAAAGCTACTCAAGAAAGATCCTCCTCCCTGGAGCAAAGCTCATGAGAGAGCAGTCCAGTCCCTTAAGAAAAAACTACAGAAGCTACCACCCTTGCAGATCCCTTCAGATGGCAAAAGAATCCTCCAAACAGATGCCAGTGATAAATATTGGGGAGCCATTCTTATTGAAGAGAAGGACAAGAAGAGATACATATGTGGCTATAAAAGTGGAAGATTCTCAGATGCAGAGATCAATTACCACTCAACCTTCAAAGAAATCCTTGCGGTCAAAAAAGGTATTTCAAAGTTTGAATTTCATCTCATTGGCCATCACTTTCTTGTAGAGATGGACATGTCAGCATTTCCAAATATGCTGAAGTTTAAACAAAAGAAGGTGCCCAATTCACAGCTGCTAAGGTGGGCAAATTGGTTCTCTCAGTACTCCTTTGACTGCAAACATATCAAAGGAAAAGCCAACGTCTTGGCTGACTTGCTGACTAGACCACCAGATAAGATCCTAATGTATAAAGCTACAGGGTCTTCCTCTTCCTCAAAACCCAAGACTACTAAAATGAAGCCTTATCCTCCGATAGCCAGAAAACCAGAAAAAGAAACAGCTTGGGATATCCCTCCCAATCTCAACCCCTTATATCCTCTAGAAGTCTATAAGTTAGTAATAGAAAACAAATTCCATTCCTCTGCAAGATCAATGAGCTTTAGTTACCAACTTGATGTTTTCAGAAACCATGGGGGGTTATGTTTAAAACCTTTTGGCCTTCATCCAAAGTACCCATTCATTCATCCATTAAACCTTGAATTCCATGAATACCCGGATGAACTAAAATGGTTATTATGGTATTTCACCCATGTCCATCATGTTGCTGTCCAGTTTAACCTGGAAGATTTACTTTATTACATGGGTAGAAGGAAGACAGGTTTTGGACAACCAGAGCATGACAACTTATGGGAAATACTTAAGTGGTTTTACCCACTAGAAGTATGGTTTGAACTAATCAGCAATGTCATGGAAAAACAGGAAAAGGAAAAAGGATATGTTATCCTTATCCTTTATAAAGCTCATGCAGTCATGGAACATGGAAAGTCAAAGCAGCTACCAGCTATCTCAACCGCGTGGGTACACCAAATCTATCCAGAAGATATCAGGAAAATCCCGGTTGAATACAGGAAGTTCCAAAGGTATATCTGCCAAATGAATAGGCAGATACCAGATGAGATATGGCCCTCACCAGAAACAAAAGCATCATGGGACACTTGGCCAGATAATTCAGATCATGAGACTCAATACTGTCAAGAAATCGCTCAAGCACTCTATGAGTTTCATGATAATCTGCCAGATCCAAAAGAGTGGTCCCAATCTTATCCATGGGACGTAGGTACAGCTAGCAAAATAGACACATGGCACAATCTGGATGACTCGACCATGATTGAAGAGACAACACCAGAAGAAAATCCAACTGATCACATGGAAATGGACCCAGAGGATCAGAACTTCAGGATCCAGATGGCATGCTACAGACGAAAGCGGGAAAAAGAAGACCGCATTATTGAATTAAATATCACAGATGACGAGGACACCGACTATGACAATTTGTCGTTATAATAATGTGTGGTCATGTCACTTTATGAGTGGCAGACATCTTTAATTATGTCAGTGTCGGTCCAATAAAATTTAGGACGTGTGTAAAGTAGCTATTTTGTAGTTTTTCCTTCCCAGCTCTCTATAAAAGGAGAGCCTTATGATATGTAAAACTCAGAATTTGGCAAGGAAGAAATATAAGAGTATAAGAGTGCTTATGGCTTTCTAAATTCCTCCTTTTCTTCTCTTTGATATAGCAATGGCAGAATAGAGTGATCTCCAGTGAACACATTGCTCAAGAATTACTCAAATTCCCAGACACGAACCTCACGAAGAAGCAAGTGTTACAGTTCCTCGGAATAGTCAACTACTTAAGAGATTTTGTTCCTAAAATCTCTAAGTACAGAAATCCGCTTAGAAAGCTACTCAAGAAAGATCCTCCTCCCTGGAGCAAAGCTCATGAGAGAGCAGTCCAGTCCCTTAAGAAAAAACTACAGAAGCTACCACCCTTGCAGATCCCTTCAGATGGCAAAAGAATCCTCCAAACAGATGCCAGTGATAAATATTGGGGAGCCATTCTTATTGAAGAGAAGGACAAGAAGAGATACATATGTGGCTATAAAAGTGGAAGATTCTCAGATGCAGAGATCAATTACCACTCAACCTTCAAAGAAATCCTTGCGGTCAAAAAAGGTATTTCAAAGTTTGAATTTCATCTCATTGGCCATCACTTTCTTGTAGAGATGGACATGTCAGCATTTCCAAATATGCTGAAGTTTAAACAAAAGAAGGTGCCCAATTCACAGCTGCTAAGGTGGGAAAATTGGTTCTCTCAGTACTCCTTTGACTGCAAACATATCAAAGGAAAAGCCAACGTCTTGGCTGACTTGCTGACTAGACCACCAGATAAGATCCTAATGTATAAAGCTACAGGATCTTCCTCTTCCTCAAAACCCAAGACTACTAAAATGAAACCTTATCCTCCGATAGCCAGAAAACCAGAAAAAGAAACAGCTTGGGATATCCCTCCCAATCTCAACCCCTTATATCCTCCAGAAGTCTATAAGTTAGTAATAGAAAACAAATTCCATTCCTCTGCAAGATCAATGATCTTTAGTTACCAACTTAATGTTTTCAGAAACCATGAGGGGTTATGTTTAAAACCTTTTGGCCTTCATCCAAAGTACCCATTCATTCATCCATTAAACCTTGAATTCCATGAATACCCGGATGAACTAAAATGGTTATTATGGTATTTCACCCATGTCCATCATGTTGCTGTCCAGTTTAACCTGGAAGATTTACTTTATTACATGGGTAGAAGGAAGACATGTTTTGGACAACCAGAGCATGACAACTTATGGGAAATACTTAAGTGGTTTTACCCACTAGAAGTATGGTTTGAACTAATCAGCAATGTCATGGAAAAACAGGAAAAGGAAAAAGGATATGTTATCCTTATCCTTTATAAAGCTCATGCAGTCATGGAACATGGAAAGTCAAAGCAGCTACCAGCTATCTCAACCGCGTGGGTACACCAAATCTATCCAGAAGATATCAGGAAAATCCCGGTTGAATACAGGAAGTTCCAAAGGTATATCTGCCAAATGAATAGGCAGATACCAGATGAGATATGGCCCTCACCAGAAACAAAAGCATCATGGGACACTTGGCCAGATAATTCAGATCACGAGGCTCAATACTGTCAAGAAATCGCTCAAGCACTCTATGAGTTTCATGATAATCTGCCAGATCCAAAAGAGTGGTCCCAATCTTATCCATGGGACGTAGGTACAGCTAGCAAAATAGACACATGGCACAATCTAGATGACTCGACCATGATTGAAGAGACAACACCAGAAGAAAATCCAACTGATCACATGGAAATGGACCCAGAGGATCAGAACTTCAGGATCCAGATGGCATGCTACAGACAAAAGCGGGAAAAAGAAGACCGCATTATTAAATTAAATATCACAGATGACGAGGACACCGACTATGACAATTTGTCGTTATAATAATGTGTGGTCATGTCACTTTATGAGTGGCAGGCATCTTTAATTATGTCAGTGTCGGTCCAATAAAATTTAGGACATGTGTAAAGTAGCTATTTTGTAGTTTTTCCTTCCCAGCTCTCTATAAAAGGAGAGCCTTATGATATGTAAAACTTAGAATTTGGCAAGGAAGAAATATAAGAGTATAAGAGTGCTTATGGCTTTCTAAATTCCTCCTTTTCTGCTAGCATCACTCCGTGTTGTAAGATCAATTGGTGGAACTGATCTAGTAACTTTAAATGAGCTTCTTCATCTGGGCTGTACAAAAGAATATCATCAATATAGATCAAAGCATTTTCCATAATGGGTTGGAAAATCCTTATCATTGCCTTTTGAAACAGTGATGGAGCCGTCTTTAACCCAAATGGCATGACTGTCCATTGGTAATGATGATTTGGGATACAGAATCCAGTTTTGGGCCTGTCAGCTGGATCTATACCCAGTTGCCAAAATCCTTCCTTTAGATCAAACTTTGAAAATAGTTGGGCTTTGGCAAGGCTGGAGAACAGAACATTTCTGTTGGGTAGAGGGAACTTGTCATCTTGGAGGAAGTGATTGAGGGGTTGATAGTTGATGACGAGTCTGAGCTTTCCACGAGCCTGTTCTGACCGTTTGTTCACATAAAAGGCTTCACAAGCCCATTGTGAACTTGATTGTTCAACGAGGCCTTGTTGTAAAAGCTCGTTGCATTCAGTTTCTGCAAGTGTCTGATGTTCTGGGTTCATGCCTGAGTGGCTGGCTTTTGTGGGGTTGATATCTTCATTCTTTTTGAAAGGTAGTTGAATGAAGAAGGCTGGATTTTTCCACAGAGGAGCACTGCATTTAGTGAGAAATTCTGCATGTGAGTTTGCACATGATCTCCTCTTTATTTCTTCTACAATTCTTGCCATCTTTTCTGGGATGGTGAATAAGTATAACTTAGGAATATCCACAAACGGCTTGAAGTAATTTCTGTGTCTAAGACCGTCAGGGGTGATCCTCAAATGTTTTGCCTTGGTGTAGAGATCAAACCCTACTATCAAATCTTTTCCAGGAAGCTGTGAACCAAGCACAGTAGTTGTTATTTTACAATCCGGAAAGAATTGGATAGTGATGGGCTTACTAATAACATGGGTGGCAAACGTCTGGTCAGCTGCAGAATTGAAGTATCTGGTGTGTGGCTTCCACCATTGTTTTGGAAGGATTGCGGGGTTCATAATTGTTTCTGCTGCTCCTGTATCGATGAAAGCAATCACGGGGATTGGGTTGTCATATTTCCCCAAGTATACCGAGACTGGTATGTGTGGGACTGGTACTGTGGATGATTTGACTGACCAGATCTTGTAGACTCCTTCTGAGTCTGTGGAGGACTCTTCTGCTTCTGATAGGTCTGAGTCATCAGGTATCTGAATTGCAAATAGTGATTGGTCCGTTGATTCTTCATGAATGGAGAAGATTGATTCAAGATCATCTTCGTCTTCAATTTTGATACCTGTGATTTTCTTGATTTCTTGGATCATTCGGTTCTTGCTTTTGTTCTTCGGGCATTCTTTGGCAAAGTGGCCTTTCTTTCCACAGATGTAGCATTTGGAGGATTTTTGTCCTGGGAATTTCTTCTTTCTAAGGTATCTCCATTTTTTTCTTCTTCTGGGAAGGAATGGCGTTTTGAGAAGCCTTCGTTGTGAGTATCTGGTGGATCTCAACTTCTTTGGTCCACAGTGGCATTTCTTCTCATCTTTGCACTTGATTGTTAAGCCTTTCTTCTTGCAAGCTTTATCCATTTCCCTATGTCCTGTCATATAATCATTAATCAGTTGTCTCTTTTCACAGAATTCTTCAAGAGCTAGAATAGCTGCTTGTTGAATCTGTCCAACAGATAACTGCAGAATGTCTCTGGATTGTTGTTGGAGCTGCCTGTAAATGGAATTCTGCAATTCTTCAGGGATTGAGGCTAATAGGGCTTGCTTTAGGTTTTGGTCTGCTCCAAGGGCATAAAATAATTTGATCATGATGTCAAAATGTTTCTCAAGGTCCTTCTTTTCGAACGAACAGCATCTTCGTTTGAAGAATTCCTTTCGTTTCAAGATCTTTATATCTTCTTGGCTTCCAAGAAATTGGCTATGAAGGATTTCGATCACCTGAGAAAAATCTTGTAAAACAAGAAATTGCATCTGATCATTATTATTAAGAGAGCTCCACCAATCTCTAAGAACACCTGTAAATCTGGCGGTGAACTCTGAGAGAATAGCATGATGGCTGTGTTCAGTGAGGCTTTTCGTTTCTAGCCAAGAGTGGAACTCTTGAAGTCTTTGAGCCCATCTGGACACTGGAATATCATCTAGTGTGAAGGTAAACTTGGCTCCAGAGGGTGTTGACGGAGTTGTAGAAGTTGTAGCATCGGCATCCATATGCTGAGGTTCATCATCCTCTTCCTTGACATCTGGTTGTGTCATCAAAATTGGATCTTCAGAGGATTCTGAACTATCATCAGAGACTTCTTCTTCTTCAGATGGAGTTGTCTCCGAGTTTGTTTCTTCTATGTCCACAGCAGCAATTTTGGGAATTGTTTGTTCCCTGTATTCCTGTAAGAAGGATGTTAAAGGGTTTTTCTGTGGAGGTTATACCATTAAAGACCTGGTTGTTTTGGGATCTGGATCATCTTCTTCCATAGGTCCTTTTCCCTTTTCTCGCTGTCTTTTCTTCTCGGTTTCCTGCTTTTGAATTTGTCTAAGTAGTTCAGCAGGAGATAACCTTTTTGGTCCAGCAGGAGGAATTATTAGTTCTGGAGAAGGTTTTGGAGTATTGTAAGAAGCAAAGATTGAGGGTTTTATTGAGGGGGTAGATTTTCCTATAGTAGCAAAAAACTCATCCTCATTAGAAGTTTGAGGAACCCTTCCTGTCTTCTTCAAATACTCTATTTGTTCTTTAAGCTTTTCAATCTCTAATCTCCTTTGTTCAAGATGGAGAAAGAGGTCTTGTCCAGGTGATGCTGGAGATTTTTCCACGTCTTTGATTTTTCTGTGGAGAAGGACAATCAGCTCATTAGCTATCTTTGTGTTGGCATCCACTTTTGATTCTACTTGAGCAAGTTTAGAATCCATCTGAGTGATCTTTGTATCAATCTTTTGTAAGGTGGTGTTCTGGGCTAGAGCATTCTCTGTTTGCCAATTAAGAGTAGCTTCTGCAGCGCTGACATGTTCTCCTGACCCTTGTATTTTGGTAGGGATTTTGGGCACATGTTTGTATCCCTTCTCAGTGAATTCTTCCAAGGGAGGAAAGTCTTTATCATAAGACGGGTTTGGCTGGTACATGTGTATGGTTGGAGGGTCTGATGGTTTTTCTTTTTGAAGGGAAGAAGAGGTCGTAAAGATTTGTTTTGAAACAGCAGAAGTGGTCTGCTGAGTAGCTGGTGAGTTTTTCCTAACCCATTTTTGAATCTTTTTATAACAGGGTTGAAGGAGATTCTCGGGTACTATCTCTGGTGCTTTAGGCGGTGGTGACGGCGGTTTTGGTGGAGGTGGTAATGAGATATTTGGTTGTTCTGGTTTTTGTGGTTTAGAAGAATAGTCAACAAGGAAGATAAACTTCCTGTTGTCTTCACCAAGAGGACCCACTGTTGGGTCTCCTTGTATGTATCTCTTCCAAAGCTTGGAATGAGATGACTTCTTCTTTTTGCCTGCCTTGTGAGGGTAATATGCTGATGGACGACTACCATTTATGTATTGGTCAAGTCTGTCATCCATGCATGCTTCACACGAACACTCTGGATCCCAGAGGTTGTGTCCTGTGACTGGATCTCGTCCCATGTAGATTGGTCTACCTGCACCATCAAAGCTTTCAACATATTTAGTTTCAAAGCCTGGCTTACACAGATCGCAATAGCAATCATCATCAGTGCTATCATGAGCACTTGTAGGATCTCCAGTCGGCTGCATCATCAACTGTGTTGGAAAGATTGAAGGAGTAGAAGGGGCCTTTAGGTGACTGTGATCAAATTTGATCTCTGTTTTCCCTCCTGGTCTGGAGAGAATCCTGTTTTCAGTAGATCTGACAGGTTGGCTTTGCTGTTGAATTAGCTCATAATTAGTTACCCAACTTTCTGGTAGTAGCTGAATCAATTCTTCCTTTGTAATCTGCCTGGGAACATGCACACAATGAGGCTGTTCCTGTGTATTTACTGAAATTAACAGGGAACTGTCACCAGATCCGCTTCCTTGTAGCTTGAAAGCATGATCCTGTACTCTATACACTATTTGATAGTGTAGAGTAGCGATTATTGAGGACTCCACCTGTGGGGCACCAACTATGTGGATCTGAACTTTGAGGGCTTGCATTAAGTTGGGATCTTTGAGGGCCATGGTGAAGTTTGGAAAGAGAGTGACTATGACCAAGCCACTGTTGAGCGTTGCTTCTACAGTACCAATACAGGCATCCTGGTACTTTAAGTATCTGGTATCCAGCAGAGCGATACGAGCAACGACTGGCTTTCCTTCTGTACCATGGTAGTTTAAGGCAAGTCGGATAGCTCCAAAGTGGATATGAGAGTATCCAGCTGCCATCCATCTTTCTGGAAAGTCTGCAGGGATCTCCAGTGTAACAAACTGCTCCGTTGCTTTTCCTGTAATAAGATGTTGGTCAAAGCTGAAAGACTGTACGTATTCTTTAACAGAGGTGGATGGTTTCTTAATAAGGGCTTTAATACTTTTTATAGGAGAAGATAAGGGTTTCTGGTATGCTGAATAAGGATTTACAAGAGGGAGTTCAGTGGGTTTAACTCGCTCTTCAGCTGAGTGATAATCTACTTCATATAAAGAGGATATTTTATTTCCTTTGTGAGACTTCAGTGGGAAGTCCCCCATATTAACTAAAGACTTGGAAGATGAAGGCTGGGTATTTTCTGACATAGATTATGAATTTCCTCTCTCTGAATAGAATGAACAGAATAGAGATAGATCTAGGAGTATGGCTCTGATACCAAGTATAGGGGTATGAGATGAAAGAGTCTCAGATTAGAGGATCGGTTAAAAAGGGGCCGGAACAGTGTTAGTTACTGTAACAGGTATGGTATGCCAAAAACAGCCTCTCCTGGGCTTCACGGGGCACTCCCTTTTAGTTACAACAACTAATTCTGTGACGTCCTTCCTCTTAACCTACTTCTTTTAGACTAATCTGATCATCTCTCACAACTATCTCCATGCTTGATTCTCTCGTCTAAGTTAACCATAGTTTCTGATGTAAACAGGATCCACCGGAGTGGCAAGTTTACAGAGCATACGCCAGGAAAACTCACTGGAGATCACTCTATTCTGCCATTGCTATATCAAAGAGAAGAAAAGGAGGAATTTAGAAAGCCATAAGCACTTTCAACCGGTTCTCTCTTTTCATTTTATTTTCATAATTATCGCCTATGGCGGTAAATGAAACGAGTCGGACCGTGAACTGCTTAAATTTAATTTAGTCAAAATTCGATTTAATTAAACTTATTCTAGTTTTTAAGGAGTCGAGATGAATTATTCATATTCGACTCAAAAAGCTCGTGAATTATTCGAAAATATATTATATTATATTGGTTAATTATAATTCAATTTTGGGGTTTTGGGGTTAATTCAATGTTTAGAATATGGTTTGAGATTTATGGTTAGGTTAATAATGATATGAATGTTTTGGGGAATAAAGGTTAGCAAATTAGAGTTTAGTTCAAGTTCGAGCTCAAAATTTTTATTTTCGAGATCAATTGAGCTTAATAACTTTGACCTCATCAGCTTTCGAGCCGAGTCGAGCTTAGCCTTGAGCGTTTTGAGCTCGAGTCGAGCTTAATGATACTCAAGCTCGACTCGGCTTGTTTACGTCCATAGTTATCGCTATTATATATTTAAATTGATGATGAAAATCATCAAAAAATTTAAGTTATTTGAATTGTTCAAATCTATTTAAATTTGTTTGTTCGGATTTTAAATTTAAGTCAAATTTGAATTTACAAAGTCTAAATAACCGGGGAAAAAACAACTTTCTTTTGGCATTTAGTTAAGTAATTCGATTGTTTTGTAATTTAGTCTCTCTTCTATTTATTTCTTCAATTCCTTATCTATTTTTAATCAAATTTGTCGTGATAGAAAAGCGGATAGCGTCCATCTTAAGAGAATCGAGTTCAACCGATTTGTCTACGATATATGTATGCATTGTCAAAGAGTTAAGAAAATTGTCACGTCTGAAAAGAGGTGGAGTCATTAATCTCATATCAGAAAGGAAAAGAGAGGTCTTGAGATATATAGACGGTGGCACTGCACATATTATTAGACACGTTTTTTGGGAAGAGGGTAATAGCCCTGTGACAATATGCATGGGCGAAGCCACATAGGAGGCTGGCAGGGGCCAGGCCCCCGTGGTTCACCCTTACGGTCCATTCTTTTTTAATTTGGTCCCCGTAGAATTTTAAATTATATTATATTTTACTTGTTTTAATATTATAGAGTGAGTGATGTCTTAGTGGTAGATTGTGCACATGAAATTAAGTTTGTTTTACTTGAAGTTAGTGAATAGAATCCGATTGATGACGTTTTTCAATCTTTTATTCATTTTAGGGATTAGATGTAAAAAGCCTTTGAACTTTTGAAGAAAATCAATTAAACCGCTAAACTTTTTTTACACTTAATTAAGCTCTTGAACCAAGAAATTGAATTAATTAAGTTGTTTGACCATTAAATATTGACGTTTTTTTCTTTATATATTACTGACACATGATACATTATACTTATATCATGTTTTATTTACAGATTTTTTTAATAATATATTTTTATATTATACGTTTTTAGAATTTTTAAAATTTTTAAACAAGTTTTTTAAAAAATATTTTTTTTGAAATGTCAAGTCGAGACACTGTCACAACGCACTGCCCCAATATATTCACACAAAAAAAAACTATCAAGAGTTAATGGTCAAAATTAATTCAAGTGCTTAATTGGGTGAAAAAAATTTAGGGGCGTAATTGATTTTTTTGTCAAAAGTTCAAGGGCTTTTTGCATCCTTAAGTTTTTTATTTTATTTTCGGCCCCCTTGACTTTCAAATCCTGGCTTCGCCCCTGAGAATATGTATGACCAAATATTAACTTGTAATCACTTTTAGACTATTAAAAATACCTATATAGCTTCAACTTCTCTTTTTGACAATTTTTTTTTTTTTTTCAATTTAATCCTTCAATTGAAACATTAAAAAGTTTGGAGATCAATTTATAAAGAAAGTTATAATTTGGAGATTAAATTACAATATTTAAAATTTTAGAGGCCAATTTAAAATAAAAGTCATGGTTTGAGATAGGGGTGGACAAAACTTGACTCAACTAAAAAAAATTATTTGACTCGATACGAAAATACTCGACTCGTATTAACTTGACTCAAAAAATTTCAAATGAAGTTTGAGTTAAAAAATAAAGTTCGAATAACTCAAAATTTGTAGTAATCAATGGATTAGTTTTCAAGTGCGAATCGAGTCTCTCAATTATGATATACTTATATATATATATATTGTATATGGTTATAGAAAACCGTTTAAATTGAAACTAATGAATACTATAACATTATAAATGTTTAGAATTAAATTTGAATAGAAACTCAAACAATTTAACTCGACTTAACTCGAATTTCATGAATAAATGTTACTATAAAACCACATTAAAATGTTTTAAAAAAACAAATAATTAAAATGAACATTTTTATATATAAAAAAACAAAGGCCCAAAATAAAATCCAAAAGTGTCCAAATATTTAATGGATGCCACTTGTTCTCCTATAAAGGCAACACATTGTTTAACATGATTGCATGAGTATTTTTATTACATGTCACATGGATGTATCAACAAATAGTTATCCCAAGTTGGTTGGTCAAGTAATTGAACTCTTTCAACACCCACCAAACAACCCAAAGGCAAGTCTTGTATTTTTATTACATGTTATATGAATGTATCATTAACGTTTTATTATACTAATATCTCTGGTCTTAAACCCTATGTTATAATTTAATTAAACGAATAAATATATTTGGCCGGTTGATCAAATTATTCATCTTTATTTTTTATTTTTTAGGTCACAGATTCTAAATCCATTATAAACACCCCCTTTATTATTTTTTTTAGAGTCCTTAGTTTCCCTTCCCTATAGGTAGGATTAGATTTAGATAGAATTTGTCAAAAAAATTAATTAAGTGAAATAAACTAGAAAAATCCCTACAACTTTCTTTGTCGCATAAGAAATTTGATAATCATAATTAAATCAATTATTATCCTATATACCGGAGATAGAATAAAACCATTTCACAACGGAATAATTGTAGGGTTTAGATGTTATGTTATGTGCTTCATAATTTAGGATTTATTTTTCAATGTAGGGGATTATGGTTTTAAGATTTAGGGTTTTAGATATAGAAATTTATATTTTAGATTTTAAAATAATCATAATTGTGTAAAAAATTTACAGTAATATTTTATCAAGCAATAACCCTAATTAAATAAATTATATTTTTGTGCATAAACTGTGTGAAATGTTTTTTTACCCAACCATTTATATTTGAATTATAAAAATTTAAAATATAAACCCCTAACTTTAAAACTATTAATTATAATATATAAACACTAAATTTTAAACAACATTTAACCTTAAAAGTGACATACCTATGTAAAAGTTTACACAATGTATTAAAATATTTTTGCATTACAATATTATTTATGATCTAAATGGATTATCTTCAAAAGTGTTTTTAAGAGTTAAAAGCACTTTTAATAAAAAAAAATACTATTGAGATGATATAATTCTCTCAAATCAAAAATGTCTTTTAATTTTGGTTGATAAAATATTCTTCAAAAACCTATTTTTTTATATTTATATCACTAATTCTTTTATATTTAAAAAATAATATTTATATTATTTATTTAAAAAAATTGGCAAACACTAAAATTTAAATCAAATTTGTTAAAAAATTAAGGCTTAATACCCAAATAGGTGCCCAAACTATGCTTGTGGATCACTTTTGGTGCCTAAACTATTTTTAGCTCTAAATAGGTGCCTAAAGTTTCAATTTTGGTCATTTTAAGTGCCTAACCGTTAGCCAATTAAACTGTGACAAGCGTCATGTTTTAAAATTTTAATTTATTTTAAATTAATTTTTAAATAAAATTCAATTTTCTAAAAAGTTAATAGTTTTAAATCTTTACAAAACAGTTCCAAATCCCTAACCTAAAACCCCAAATTCCCAAATTACCGTCACTGTCGCCGTTTACTACCTCACTGGAGGCCACCACTACCGCCGCCAGACCACCACGACCGTTTCCCCCAACCACCCATCGCCGATAACCGACGGTAGGTGTGCCAACGACTTCCTTTCACAATTTTGGATTCTTTCGACGTTAGGAAGCCGATCGACACACCTACCGCCGTTTACCGACGATGGGTGGTTG
This sequence comes from Hibiscus trionum, assembly GCA_030270665.1. NCBI lineage: Eukaryota > Viridiplantae > Streptophyta > Magnoliopsida > Malvales > Malvaceae > Hibiscus > Hibiscus trionum. The sequence goes on along the minus strand of BSYR01000034.1, from coordinate 4,729,403 downwards.
GGGAAATGATCTTGGTAGTCCGGTGGCGGATATGGGAGCGACAGCGGAACCATTGGCGGCGGGTTCGGCCGGAGAAGTTAGGGATTTCGAATTTGGGGCTATTTTGTGAGTTTTGGGAAATTTAGGGTATTTTTTTTTAAAAAAATTAAGTTAAAAAATTAAATTAAAAAATAAAAAAAAATAATTTTTTTAATAAAAATAATGGTAGTTAACGGTTAGGCACCTAAAATGACCAAAATTGAAACTTTAGGCACCTATTTAGAGCTAAAAATAGTCTAGGCACCAAAAATTGATCTACAAGCATAGTTTGAGCACCTATTTGGGTTAAGCCAAAAATTAAACAAAATAATTTAAAAGTGCTTTTCCGCTATTATTTAAAAATAATGTCAAATAATTCTCAAACAAAGTTAAACAAGGACATTTTGGTAACTTGACAAATTTCATGATTCCATCGTAATAATTTTCCCCTTGAATAAAATTCCCAATTTTCACACTTTTTCCCCGCCATTCATTCGATCTTTCTTCCTTCCCAAATCTTAGGGCCCAAATCCTCTCATGAAACCCTAATTCCTTTTAATTTACCCTCAGATTCCTACTAATATTACTAAGAAGCCACTCTCTTCATGCTCTCTCTCTGCAGCAAACCTCTCACTTGCCGATTAACGGATCCATGAGCAATCCAAGCACCTCATCCTGGGTTTCGGAGCAACCCGGGCAAAGGTTGATGGACACGGCCCACTGCGGCATCGGCTTGACCAACACCATCCACTCCGAGGTGGCGCAGTGCTTGCCGCTTCCTTCCTTGCCCGTTTTCTGTGGTGCCTCGGATCCGGAGCTTCGACTGTTTGACGACCCTGATGCTGGAGCTGCCAGGTCTTTGAATCGACCGGAAATTATTGCTCAATCTAGTCGAATTGCTGATCTGCTTCGCGGAACGGACGTCTCATATCTGTAAGCATTTTAAATTCCAGTGAATTTGAAATTTAAGTTCAAATTTCAGTGTTTTCCGAAGGTAGTGAAGTTTGAAAGAAAAGATTTATAGTTCTTAGTCTTTGTTACTATTATTGCAATATATATAAGCCTTAGCTTTACTTCTCTCTTTTCTTCTTCTTTTTGAATAATTTGAATTTATCGGTTAAAGCTCACTTAGTTGCTATTTGATTTAATTGATGTTCGGTGTTCGCTATTTCTATATTTCCCCCCCAAAACTGTTAAAAGGTAAAATTAATTATATGAAAATGAACGATTTATATAGAAAGCACATGTAATAATATCATATTTTATGAATATACAAAACTAAAATTATGCGTTTTTATGTTAAATAATTGTATTTTTTTTTCAGATTTTTTTTTCTTTTTGGTCAAAAACAAAAGCCAATGTAGAAAAGTAACAAACAACGGTTATTAAGTGATTAATTATGCATTTGAGTCTCCAGTCTTAGGTGTACACAGTTGATTACAGATATCTGGTTTTGTTTACAGGAATCTCAGGGATGGGGCAAGTTCAGTTACAATTGACGACTTGGAGCCCTTGGAACTTCATGCACAAGTTCTCCAATACAACCCTGCAGCATTTGAGTATGTTACCCCTGGTAAACAAAGTACTCTCATTTTCTCGTTGTCATCTTATTAAGTGAAAGTACTATATGAACTGAGCCAAGGACGATGGTTCTTTCTGATATATGTAGATGAGGAAGTTCCTTTACTGAATTAGAATGTGATTTGCAGGGAGATGATTGAATTGTTTCATGATCTGATTGAAGCCTTTCTAAAACTATACCTAGTTACCCACAATGAAATTGTTGTAATGAATCCACTTACCTTTACTGCATGAGGAAACACTGATGAGCGTGACGCCGCAGAACTCCATATCATTCTAAGCTGCACCAGAGTTTCTAGTACATTAAAAAATTCTCAACCACAATGCTGTAGTCTATAACCTAGATGATCTGCATTGTGGATGAAATAGTCGGCATATATGTGAAAACTGGTGTAGATAATTTTGGTTATAAGATTTTGTTTCATATAAGAAATAGTGCATACTAGCTACAATTTGTCGTATGAAAATATATTACAAAGGAGAGATTGAGGAGAAGTACGAGACTATGAGTAACACAGAGAAATTGGGGATAGAATGGATTGGTAGGAAGATTTGATTGTGCATGTGTGTTTCTGTATGTTGTACATGCATGAATGCACTGAAGCTCGCACCTCGTCTATGCGCTGCTTTTCCACTTTTACAAAGTAGTGGTTCAGCAAAAGTGTTTACACGTCTCAATTCCAAGTCTGTTCCTTTCCCTATGCCCCTTTTTTGGTGTACTTTATCATCCTGTTCATTCTGTTGACGTGTTTCCACTTTCCTCAGCATGTTTAAGCACGTTTTAGGAGTGCTCGATATAATTAAAGTCCTTCCTGTTTTGTCACTGGCTATTGATTTTGTATTTTCGCAACATTCTGTGTTGTATTCTTTCCCTGTTGGATGCTGTGAACTCATGTGCATAGATTTCAAATATCTGGGCTTATTGTTCATTGCATTTCTTCAAGTCTCTCAGGTCTTGTCAAGGAGAAACTCTCTGGTGGTGCTGTGTTTGAAAGGAAGCCGTCCCAGTCGAGTGTTCCTCTTATTGGTCAATTCCAGAGAGAAATTAGCAGCACGCACAATCAGCAGACTGATGTTGTTGCTAATGTATGGCTAGGTTTCAATTCAGTTATTAAAGGATAAAGGTTGGGCTATTTAAACATACTTAATTTTATAGATGTAATTGCAGGATGCTCCAAAATCATCTTCCAGAAAGCCAAAAACCAAGAAAAAGGCTGATGACATTGGGTCATCAGTTCTACCAGATTCTACAGAGCTTCAAGGTTGCCTTGGTTTTCTTTACTCCTCACTCCCTCCTCTCATTTGTATTAACACATTTCTTTTCCACTAATGTTGTCCTATAGATGCCATGATTGGGAACTTCCGTGAGATGCTAGAGGATTTCTGCGGCAGAGCTCATATTCCTAGTGATGATAGGGATGAGATGGAGTGGTTATCATTGCCAGTTAATGATGTTAGAATGCTTGTAAATGAGATCATGTCAATACGTGCAAAGAGACTTCTACATTTGGTTCCTGTAGATATTCTTGTGAAGTTGTTACGGGTTCTAGATCATCAGATACATCGAGCAGAAGGTTTGTCTGTTGATGAATATGAGCATGTAAGTCATGATTATTTGGTTTTTGGTGTGCATAGTTGTGCAACTATTGTTTTTTTTGGTGACCTTTGGTTATGTTTGGAAACATGAAGGGTTGGGATAGATCTTAGGTTCAAACTTGAGCAATATCATTTTGCCTTCTGGTATGGACGGCTTAGTATCGTCTTGTTTTGTGCATAGAGTTAATATACAACAGAATATGCATCAAACAAACCCGTGTGTGATGTTCCTATTGAGTCTATTAATGTCTAAATTTCTGATGTTTTTCTGCTTTCCTGGTTTTTTGGAAATATGTGAGGAGCATATTATGTTTCATAAGACTCATTCATTTTTGTTCAAATGTTCCAGCAAGATTCAGATGTATTCTCATTAGTCTTCTGTGCCCTGGAATCCATTCATGCTTCTTTGGCAGTAATGGCACATAATGACATGCCAAAGCAATTATATCATGAAGAGGTATGTGCCTCGTATGAGTAGTTCTTAACCATGATCTTTCCGTGAAGTTTCATTTTGTTCTTTTGCGTTCAATTGTTCCATTCAAAGTCCAAACCTTTTTAGATTGTTCCAATAAGGTGGCTTTCATATAAGCACTTTCTGTACTTTTCAATTGAATTAATTATGGGTGGGACTTAATAATAACACTACAAAAGGTTTGGAATTTAAATAAAACAATTGAGAGGTCGGGATCATAATGAAACTTTTTGAAGGTTATAGATGGTGCATTTTGCTCATATCATTTCTTTTGTTAAACTATGGTCTTTGCTGATGTGCCTTGCATTCAGTTTTTATGTCGCTTGTCCGTTTCTGCCGTTGTAACATGGGTTATGTATATCTCTATTCTCTATGTTCTCAACAGATTATTGAGAGGATTCTTGAGTTCTCTAGGCACCAGATAACAGATGTTATGTCAGCTTATGATCCATCATATCGTGCCTTGCATAAACCAAGTGAAAATGGAGCAGTTGAAGGTTAGCCATCTTATTTATGCAAAAAGTGCAGGATTGTTTTTTATGACGCTTCTTGCCAATAAACAAATTGTTGTCATTTGCATCAGTAAATGTGATAGCATGTCAAAAGTTCATGCTGTCTTCATTTTATTGAATTTAACTGTATTTTTGTCTAATCTATGCTTTAGGTTTCTCTTTCAGTCAAATGGTAGCATATGTATCAAGTTAATTTTCTAGTACTGAACTGCTTAATTTCACTTTTTTTTTCTAGATGATGATGATGAAGAGCCTGATGCTGAACTAGGTCCTGCGAGCAAGAAAAGACGCAGTACCAAGAGTGCCAAAGCAAAGAAATCAGCTTTGAATAAGTGTGCTTATTCATATGCTGTTCCTTAACATTGATATAATAGAAAATAATTGGGCATAACTGAAGTTAGGTGTCTTACTGTTTAACTTCTTCCTTGACAGGGTCTCTGGTGCTGTGAATGCTATACTACAGAAGCTCTGCACTATTCTTGGTTTACTAAAAGACTTGATGTTGATTGAGAAGTTATCTGATAGTTGTGTTCTACAACTGCTAAAAACAAGCTTTACCACCTTTTTGGTGGACAACATACGGCTCTTGCAACTCAAAGCAATTGGTTTGATAACTGGGGTATGAATCTGAACATTCAGTTTCTGGTTAAAAAGACACACATGATTAAATGCTTGCATCAAGGTAAATTATGGTAATTAGATATTATTCTTTAACCCGAGTGTTACTTTTGATACAGATATTCTACTCATATACCCAACATAGAACATATATAATAGATGAAATGGCTCAGCTTCTGTGGAAGTTGCCTGTTTCAAAGAGAGCATTAAGAGCATATCACCTACCTGATGAGGAACAGAGGCAGATCCAGATGGTTACAGCTTTGCTGATTCAGTTGGTTCATAGCAGTGCTAACCTTCCTGAAGCTTTAAAGCAAACATTATTTGGGAGTCCCCTCTTGGAAGTCTCGGTTGATGCTAGTTACTTAACCAAATGCCATGAATCTGTCCAGGAAACATGTTGTCATTTCTGGACCCGCGTTCTTCAACGTCTTGCTTCTGTGAAGACTCAAGATGCCTCTGAGTTGAAAGTGATGATTGAGAATCTAGTCACTGATTTACTGACAACATTGAACCTACCTGAATATCCTGCTGCTGCTCCTGTTTTGGAGGTGAGAAAAGATTGACTATATTAATTTTGTCGTTATTAGTGGATAAAAATGGTAGTGTATTGAAACTAACTATCATTTGCAGGTTCTTTGTGTTTTACTGCTCCAAAATGCTGGTCTGAAATCTAAGGATACGTCTGCTCGTGCAATGGCAATTGATCTTCTTGGCACAATAGCAGCAAGGTTGAAGCATGATGCTCTCCTCGTTAGGAGGGACAAGTTTTGGATATCAGAAGAATTGCTAAGTGGGGATAGTATCGATCGTAGTTACCCAAAAGATGCATGTTCCATTTGTTTTGATCGAAAGGTGGAGAAAGTGTTGTATAGGTGTCAAGGTTGTCAAAGATTTTTCCATGCTGATTGTATGGGTGTAAGTGAACAAGAAGTTCCTAATAATAGTTGGGACTGCCAGTTCTGCATCTGTAAGAAGCAACTTCTAGTATTACAATCATACTGTGAGTCACAGTACAAGGATGATGAGAAATTGAAACGTGGTCGCTCAGAAAGTTCTAAATCTTCTGATCCAATTATGAAAGCTGAAATTGTGCAGCAGATGCTTTTGAATCATCTTCAAGATGCCGCTTCTGTCGATGATGTCCATCTTTTTGTTCGATGGTATGTACTTTTATCCTAATTATTGTGCATGTGAAAATGAAAACTCAAAGAAGCTCTTCCTAATTGTTTTTTGTTTAAATTGTGTTTTTGGATGCAGGTGTTATCTTTGCTTATGGTATAAAGATGGCCCTAAATCTCAACAAAATTTCAAGTACTACGTTGCTAGACTGAGATCAAAAGCAATAGTGCGTGGCTCGGGGACTGTTTCTTCACTGTTTTTAAGGGATTCAGTCAAGAAGATTGCTTTAGCACTGGGACAAAATAATTCTTTCTCTAGAGGATTTGACAAGATTCTTTACTTGCTTCTGGTTAGTAAAATATTTTGCCAAGTCCTTGATTCAGCAAGTACAGCAGGATTGGTTTTAATTACATGTTTTCTTTCCAGGTTAGCTTAAGAGAGAACTCTCCTGTAATTAGGGCCAAGGCTTTACGGGCAGTAAGTGAATATTTTCTTACAACTTTTTATTTGGAACTCGGATATTCGTTTCGTTTATATTGATGAAACAAGTTTTCATATGTATATGATGATGGCAGGTTAGTATTATTGTAGAAGTTGATCCAGAGGTATTAGGTGACAAACGTGTTCAAGTGGCTGTTGAGGGAAGGTTTTGTGACTCTGCAATATCTGTCAGGGAAGCCGCATTGGAACTAGTTGGCAGACACATTGCTTCGCATCCAGATGTTAGTTTAAAGGTACTTCTTGAACTCCACTTATCCATCTTATGAAAGCCTGCCATGCTTTATTGACAACACTTGAGTTTGTTTTGTTTCATCCCCCTCCTCCTCCCTCTCCTCTTTTTCTATACTCCAAAAATATGTGGATAAGTAGTACTTTGAGAAGGTGGCGGAGAGGATTAAAGATACTGGAGTCAGCGTACGGAAACGAGCAATCAAAATTATTCGAGATATGTGCAATACAAATCCCAACTTCTCAGGGTTTACAAGTGCTTTCATTGAAATTATTTCTCGTGTTAGTGATGATGAATCAAGTATCCAGGTAATTTGGAATCAATGAAACAATGCATTTCATGTCAAAAACTGAGGAGCTAGTGACAATATCTTTTATTTACCTCTTTTCAAATATTAGATTGAGGCACCAGCAAAGTGTTTTTGTTGATCCAAGCTATTAGTTGTATTTGTCCTTTGTTCTAACTTCAGGAAGGAGCATTGAACTTTTTGAAATATATATTTTTCACATAAAAAGTGTTGCTTTCTCAGTATTCTTTCTCAGTGTTTTTTCTCTCATCTTCAGGATATTGTTTGCAAGACATTTTATGAGTTCTGGTTTGAAGAACCTTCAGGAGTGCAGACTCAGTATCCTGGAGATGGTAGTTCCATTCCTTTGGAGGTGGCTAAGAAGACTGAACAGATTGTTGAAATGCTAAGGCAGTTACCCAATCATCAGTTTCTTGTAACTGTCATTAAGCGTAACTTGGCCCTTGATTTTTTCCCTCAATCAGCGAAAGCTGCCGGAATTAACCCTGTCTCACTTGCTGCGGTACGCCGGCGATGTGAAGTAATGTGCAAGTGCTTATTGGAAAGAATATTGCAGACTGAAGAAATGAGTAATGCGGAAACAGAAGTTCCTACACTTCCCTATGTGTTGGCCTTGCATGCATTTTGTGTTGTGGACCCATCACTTTGCATGCCAGCTTCGGATCCTTCCCAGTTTGTGATCACGTTACAGCCTTACCTTAAGAATCAGGTTGTTTCACGTTTTACTTTATAACTTTTTTATGACATGGACATAATCCCTACGTGGGGGGGGGGGGGGGGGGGGATGATATTGACGTAATCAGGTGTCATTTGGATTTTGGATCTATTAGCTTTCTTGCCTGCATTCTTATTTTAAGCGATTCTAATCTGTGTTTGTAGTCTAGCTATACTATTTTGAAGAACCGACCTTCCTGTGCTACCTGCTTTTGAAGTAGCTTTAATTTTGCCAGGAAGCCAACAATGCTAGTTTTGAAATAATAGACTAGTCTTATTTTGTTTGATTTCCTTGAGTATAATATTCTTTTGTCTCTGGACTGCACTGAAACTTGCCCCTTCTTGCTAATGTTTGGCCTTGTCAATACTATGGTTCTTGTTATTGGATAAATGTTTTGTTGTTTCAGGTTGGATGTCAATTCCTTTCAGTCTTCTCTATTGTCATTGATTATTTCTAAATTTTGTTTCCCTTAATTTTCTTCACTGCTGTAGTACAATGATTTATAGGCTGCAGAGGCAATGCCTTAGTTTTAACTTCTTGTGCTCAGGTTGATAACAGAGTTGGTGCACAGCTACTGGAGAGTATAATCTTTATAATTGATGCTGTTGTGCCTTTGATGCGAAAGTTGCCTCCTAGTGTTGGTGATGAACTAAAACAAGACTTGAAGCAAATGATTGTCCGACATTCTTTTTTGACTGTTGTCCATGCTTGCATCAAGTACCTTCAGCTTCTCTTTCTTACTGTCTTTACCAGTTTGTTGAAATTTAATCTTTCTTTTCTTTTTTTAATTTACTTCTGCTGGAGGCCTGAATTTATTTTTTGTTCAAGTTTTTGTATGCTTGGAATGTGATTCTAAGATACATTGTGAGTAAACAGATAGGGGTTTCTACTTAGAAAGCATTCTATTTCTGATTTGAATTCCCTGATTAATTCGTCTCTCCCATTGCAGGTGCCTTTGTTCTGTGAGTAAAAAGGCAGGGAATGGTGGTGATGTTGTTGAGTATCTTATTCAGTTATTTTTCAAATTATTGGATTCCCAAGCAACTGATAACAAGCAGGTTCATTGCTAGAAATTTGTACATAATTTTGTTATTTTCAACCTGCAATCTTTTGGTTAGTCAGATTCATATATTTGTTTTTTGTCAGGTGCAACATGATCAATATTAGTGATAATTCCTGATGATGTATCAGAAAAATAGTATATATTCTTAGCACTATTAAATTAGAGGTAAAGGAAGTTATTGGCCAGTTAACAGAATACAGAAATGCGAAATAAAAAACCACAGAGAAAGATTGGAAATTTGAAACTTCGTGCCCTTTTCCTTTATCCAAACCTGTGAATCTATTGATAAATAATTGTGTCGCCAAGTTGTCTGATTTTAAGACTGTTAGAAACTCAGATTAGCAACTTGTATCAGCCTTATAATTTCTGTGAATCTTAAAGGCAGCTGGCCTAAAGTAAAAGACATTAAGTGGATTCGGAAAATTTTAAGGAATAACAACTATGGAAATATGATTTTTTAATTATAGAAATAGGTTTGCTGACCTTTTCAATTGTCTTTACTTTCTATGAGAAAAAGTATACGTGAATCATAAAGCTCAAGTCATCTCCTTTTTTATTTTATTTTTTTGCAGCAAGTGGGGCGCTCTCTCTTCTGTCTTGGATTGCTTATCCGCTATGGAAACCCTTTGTTTGGTGGTTCTAGTAACAAAAATGTTGATGTTGGCAGTAGTATTAGTTTGTTTAAACGATATCTTCAAATGGATGATTTTAGTATAAAAGTTAGATCTTTGCAGGTAAGACCCATTTTTTCCTACATGGTAATCTTGGAGTTTGTTTCATTTCCATGTTAATATATTTCAATATTATAACATATGCTTTTGTTTCAATGGCTTGTTATTTTAGGCATTAGGTTTTGCTCTAATTGCTAGGCCTGAATATATGTTGGAAAAGGACATTGGAAAGATTGTAGAGGCTGCATTAGCAGCGAGTTCCAATGTTCGTCTTAAGGTAAAACTGTCATCACTGAATTTCTTTATTACAATTCTTTCTATTTATAAGATGCATGATAAGCTTCTCTGCCCACCAGATGCAAGTGTTGCAAAATTTGTTGGAATATCTTCTTGATGCGGAAAGTCAAATGGGAACCGATAAAACCAGTAAAGATCAAGTTCATTCAGTAGAAGATGGCCACAGCAGTGTCCCTGTAGCTGCGGGTGCTGGGGATACTAACATTTGTGGGGGTATAGTCCAGCTGTACTGGGATAATATTCTTGGGAGATGCCTGGACTTCAACGAAGAAGTTCGCCAATCTGCCTTAAAGGTAAGAACTTTTTACCTTCTCTATATTCTGAGGGGAAACAATTTTAGCACGCTGGACTGAATCTGAGTTTCATATCATCAGAGTGAATAATGTAAGAGCTGGATTAAATTATGGATGGCAGTTTGTTCTGATTAAGAAATTTATAAAATATGTAATTGTTTTGTAGCAAGTCTTAAAATCTACAATTTGTATGATTCCAATTTTATTATCAAACGGTTGTTGGACGCTGCACATGATTTTCTATCAATCTATAAAATGGTTGAATTTTTTGAGTTTGACTTTACATTGTCTGTTTGGACTGATCATTTTTGCTATATGTTATCAAATGCAGATAGTGGAAATAGTGCTTCGACAAGGTCTTGTTCATCCTATAACTTGTGTCCCATACCTTATAGCACTTGAAACGGATCCTCTGGAGGTCAACCAGAAGTTGGCTCATCATTTGCTGATGAATATGAACGAGAAGTACTTCCTTTGTGCCGCTATTAAAATTTTTCTTTTTGTTCTCTCTATTTGCATAGCATGACTAATGAAAGCTTCATTTTTCAGATATCCTGCCTTTTTTGAAAGCCGTCTAGGGGATGGGCTTCAGATGTCATTTATCTTCATGCGCTCCATTAGTGACAATGCACATGAAAACCAAAGCGAAAAATCCCAATCAAAGCTTCCTGCAAATTCGAAAGGGAAATCCGATGCTGGGTCTTTAACACAAGCAAGGCTGGGAGTTTCCAGAATTTACAAGCTCATCCGTGGAAACCGGGTTGCTAGGAACAAATTTATGTCTTCAATTGTGCGCAAGTTCGATAATCCTAGCTGGAACGATTCCGTCATAGCTTTCTTGATGTGAGTTGCTCGATGCCAAATCTAAAGTTTTCTTCCTTGATTAATTATAATGAGAAGTTGATTTCCCTTTTGCAGGTACTGTACAGAGACTCTTGCTTTGTTACCATTTTCATCTCCTGATGAACCACTTTATTTGATCTACACTATAAATCGAGTGATACAAGTCAGAGCTGGGGCACTTGAGGCAAATTTGAAAGCGTTGAGTTCACATTTGCTGCAAACAGATGCTCAGATGATGACTAATAATAACGGGACGGTTCAGCCAGATCCTAGTCAAGCTGCTTATAACCATATGGGAACGCTAGACTTGAACGGAACATTTCAGGAGGAGCCGGTGGTTCAGCCTGATTTCTATCACATGACATCCATTGATTTGAATGGTACAGTCCAACAAAACTTCACTCATCAGCCTTTTTCACATTACCCTCCTGCAATGGAGACAACACCACATAAGATGACCCCTTCCGTAACTCGTGCTCTCTCGAAAGATGATATGCAAAAAATACAGGTACTTTCAAACCCTGCAAACCCTAGTTTTCTTTTCGGTGTACCAACTGCTCTTGAATTTTACAGGTAAACACATTTTGCATAGATGTATGTGTGCTTGAGAGAAAAGATCACGTTTTTTACATGCCTGGCGTTTTGTTTTAATCCGTTGGTTTGCAACTTTTGACGCCTTTCCCATGTTGCTCTTTTCAGGCCGATATTCTTGCTGCCACTGCAGTACAGCTTCTTATGAAGCTGAAAAGACACCTAAAAATTGTTTACAGCCTGAATGATCAAAGATGCCAGGTTGAAATTATGCTTATGCCATATTTTTTTATTGCCAAAACATTTTTACCCGTAAATGCAAATACGGGACTGACTTTAACGGTGAATCTTCTTTTGTATAAACTAGATGTTTTCACCAAACGAACCTATAAAACCGGGGGAGGTTCTCACGAGGCAGAACGTTCCGTTCGACATCGGTGAAACGCACACAACTTTGCCTTCCACGTATCAAGATTTGGTGCAGAGATATCAGGTAAGTTGAACAAATTAGGGCTTAGAAGTCGTGCATTGGACACTGGTTCTTACAGAGTTATTGTTACAGGAATATAAAAACGCTCTGAGGGAAGATGCTATTGATTACTCGACTTTCACAGCGAATATCAAAAGGAAGCGCCCAACTCCGAGGAGAGGAGGAAAAGCCACACGAACAACCGGTGGGGATGAAGATGATGATTTTGAGGATGACAACTATACGGGTGGCAGTAGTGTTCGAAGGACGGGTAATAGTGGACGGAAAAGTTACAACATAAGAAGCAGTCGGCAGCGATGGTAGATGTAAATATAAATGAAAGGTATGCTAACATGTACACGTGTACATTACATTGATGGAAAAGAATTGAAATAGTAGGTTAGGTTAAATGCGAAAACCGGTAAGCGGAGATCGGAAACGGAATTGCGTGCCCTCTCAGAGAGGATTGCCCTTTTCCTTTTAGATGGTTCCCATTTTGTAGTTTTTGATTTAATTCAGTTCCATATTTTAGATTGAATTGCTTGTCATTGCTGCCTTGGCAACAAGATTTATGTAACTTTTGGTCTATAGAAGGCTTCTATAAGATAGAGAATTAATGAAATTTATTGCCCTTTCACTTCACTTCTCTGTTTGAAATCATTTTGTTGGATTATTTCGAGTTTGGATTTTTTTCGAGTACGAGTTTTTCTTCGGAATTTTCCAAGTTGAAGTATAGGTTTTATTAAAGTTTGGGTTTTCAACAAAAAAATAATTGTGTTAAATCTTTTTAGTGTTACAAAAATATTAAAATAACATGGAAAAGTACATATCTTGAGATTTGGTGAAAATTTTACTTATCTACAATAGTTTTGAAAATATTCACTTACTCCCCAAGGTTTAACGGAAATATCCCTTTACCCTCTAAAGTTGAATACAAAAATAATTATACTCCTATTATTAGGGCTGAGTAAAACTCGACTCGAGGTAAAAATACTCGACTCGTCTTGACTCGATTCGAAATTTCATAAACTCGAATAACTCGAAAAAATTTCAAATAAAGTTTGAGTTTTAAAATGGAAATTCGAATAACTCGAAATTTTTAGTAATTACTAGATTTATTTTTAAGTTCGAGACGAGTCTCTCTATTTTTTATGATATATACATACTGATATATAAAAATATGAAGAAATATTATCACATGTGAAAAAATATATATCTGCATATTTTATATGATTAAAGAAAGAAGTTTAAATTGGAATCAAACCCTACTATAACATGATAAATAATTACAATTAAATTTTTATAGGAACTCGAAAACTCGACTTGACTCGAATTTCTTAAACTCGACTCGAATCGAAAAAATTTCAAATAAAGTTTAAGTTGTAAAATATGACTCGTCAACTCGAATAACTCGAAATTTTTTTACTCGACTCGATCGAACGCTCACCCCTACCTATTATTTATTTATAATATATTTTATTTATTTTTAATTACATAAGAAAAATTTAAAAGTTAAAGTTTGATTAAATTAGGTTAATTTCAAAGTAAAATTAATATATATAGTTCGATCTTCTACTAGTATGATTGATGGGAAAATCTCGATTAGATTGTGAGTAGGAGGGGTGTGCATTTTTCGGATCTGGTTTGGAAAATCGGATGCTGAAATTTTAGATTGGTAAAATAGTAATTTATATCCGATAAAAAAAATTAGATATCAAGATATTCTTATAAGATAAAGTGTCTAAAGTATCGTGTTTTTTTAAGTGCCTAAACTATTTTTTGTTTCTTTTAAGTGTTTAAATTATTTTATTTTTTCTTTTTAAGTACCTAAACTATCATTTTTTTCTTTTAAGGTTAAACTGAGACCCCTATTTTGATAAAAAAAAATTGAGCACCTGTTTTGACCAAAAAATGATAGTTTAGACACTTAAAAGGGACAAAAAAAATTTAGGCACCTACATGAAGAAAATGAGATTGTTTAGGCACTTATTTTAGTATTAAGCCTGAGATAATATATAATTTGATTTAAGTACATTTTTGGATTTTGTTTGTGAAAATTTTAGATTTTTCAATATATTAAGCAATAAGTTGCAAATATGACAAGATTGAAGTCTATGAAAATTTTACATTGTTCGAATTTTCAAATATAACAAACTGTTATGAATATTTATATATGTGGATGTTTATCATGATAAGAACTTTATCAAGGAGATTTAACTTACTTTATCATTAAGAATATTATCTACATTAATTAGAGTTTAATATATTATGTACTTCTTATGCTTATAAATAGATGATTTACTGAAGCCATTGTACACAAGTCTATATTTGAGAATAATATAAATCTCCTTCTTTCTCTCATCTCTTTGTTCTTTTATTCTTGTTCGTTGATCTTGTTATTTTATTCGCAACACGTTATCAGCACGAGACTCTAACCAACTGAGGTGTTTGTTGTTCGAATCTTAAAAGAGTTATTGAAAAAATGATTATAGCATGAATCAAAGATAAGTTCTTCTCTCTTGATCTTTAATTTGATTTTTAATTTTTAAAAAATCATTAGTTGCTAAATTAAGTATGATAAATTTTGATTTAACTCGTGGGAGAGGCTTTAGTAGATTTCAATTTAGAGATATGATGTTATCAAAAAAAAAAAGAGTAAAATGACTCTCTTGTTCGATTTTATCAATCATGTGCATTCCATTCATGATACATGATTTGAGCAATTTAGCTTACAAATTTTATGAATATAACCAAAGCTCAAAATGATTTACGTGCTTTGTTGCCCTATAAAGCTTATCAATTTTTTTTTCAAAGTATAATCCTTCATATTTTTATTCATATGATTTAATATGAAATTTGTGTAGTGAAAATATTATTGATGCGAACTTATTAAGATTTTCTTATTTTTTTTAGTTCATAACTAAATATTATTATTAATTTATTTTATTATATTGATGAAATTTGATGTTTTTAACCGTATTTTTGAGTTTGTGCATGATATAATGACTTGAAAAGATACATGACATTATGAGAAGCTGTCTCGGTCATTTGTCTCCGTCGTCCTCGAGAGAAAAATCATTATCGGTAAAATCTATTTCCCCCTTAAACTATGATTTTAAAATGCGATAAATTATGGTGATTTTGCTCGAAAGCAATATTTATTCTACGTCGGAAAAAATCGACTATAGATTTCTCCCAAGTTCATGTTACAAAATTCATCTTGACAAGAATTTTCGTGGGAGGCATTCCATGAAGTGAATGCAAAGCATGATGTTTATTTCATGCGATTATCAATGACGGGACATTCCCTGAAGTGAATGCAAAGCATGATGTTTATTCCATGCGATTATCAATGATGGGGCATTCCCTGAAGTGAATGCAAGCATGATGTTTATTCCATGCGATTATTGGATCTGTTTTATTCCCTGAAGGGAAAACAAACATGGTAAATTATTATTCAGTTAGAGGCATAACTTCGATATAATTCAAGTATATTGGATGGACATCCCATTTTGCGAGGCTACTGGTCTCAAAGGAGGTTTTTAAAGGACCTTGTGAACTGGTTTAACAATGCCCGTACGATAATTAAATCTTTGTTCTCTGTGATGAGGATATGTTAATAAAAACATATTCCACTTTTCACGACAAATAATGTTGTCCTCAGACACAATATCGTGAAAAAGATCTTAAAGGTCCACTGGCTCTATTCCATTCCCTGAAGTGAATGTGAGATTTTATAATGGAAAGAATAAATGCCACATTAGTAGTTGTGGTCATGGTCGAAGCCATGAACATAGACATTATGGTCATTTTAAGAATACTTCTACCCACCGGTAATGAGATTATAAGGATGACAAGAGTGATAAAAGATCATTCTAAGAAAGTAAAATCTTTTTATTACCAATGCGATATAATAACCCATTGGTCTCGTACTTATCGTACGCTGGAAAAAATCAACAATCATTGAATGATAAAAGAAAAAAAATTAAGCAAATTTCGTTTGCGAAATGACGAAGATGATATTGGTCAAACTCATATGGACGCTATTGATTTTCTTATAACCCCAAAGGGAATAAATCATATTCTAATTATTCTCATAACTTTGAAGATAATTATTTATTTTACTTTATGTTTATTTACTTTACACATTAATTATTTACGTTTTATATTTATATATAATGATATTTATTTATTTTGTTTAACATGATTACTTATCAAATACAATTTATGGTGACGATTTATGTTTAGTAGAAGCATAAAATACATTTTCCTATTTAAATGCAAGAGAAAAATGTGAGTACTATATCTCAAAGTACTAAAAATATTGATGCTCTAAAAGTGCAATAAGTTTTTGAGAAAAAGCACATTATAAAAAGTGCATAATTGTGAATATTGTAATAATTACCGCTAATGGTAATAATATCGTCACCATTAGAAGTGAAAATTTTAAGAGAGTAATACGAGTTCGCAAAATATTCATTTAGAAATTATAGATAACATATGCTATCAATTGGCATTTGAATTAAGCAAATGTGGATATAAGTTCTGGTAGCCAAAAAGTCAGTTGAAAGCTGTAGAAGAGTTATATATTGCTACCAAAAGAGAATTTTCATTGAAAGCTTCGAAAGAGCTAAATATATTCTTATTCAAAGGAACAATTTCGATGGTCGTACTAGACATGTACGAGTGAGATTGAATCACATATTATGGTTGTCACACCCCAAAAACCGGTCTAGTCGGAATTAAGTTCCGGTGACCGAATATATTTTTATCGATTAAATAATTTATTCGATCTTATCTTGAGTATTCGAATTAAATTATGATAGTTTATTATTATTATTATTATTATTATTATTATTATTAAAAAAAAATAAAGGAAAAAGAAGCAAGTGGCGTTGGTGGCTTGCAAATTGTCATTAAAGTAGCCACTTGTTTATTTTTTTAATTGGCCACTAGACCATTATTAGAATTATTGAATAAAAACAAATATAGTGGGTGTAATAGTAGATGCCCAAATTAGTATAAAAGGGGGAGGGGGAAATTGATGATTTACACGGCAATTGAAGAAGAAAAAAAAATTTAGTAGGATACGATCCAATGTTTGATTGGTAGTCCGATATTTTCGATATAGTAATATCGAATTTTTGCCGACGACGGGGTAATCTCAAATCTCTAGTTAGTTTAAGTTTCGGTATCAAGTTTGATTAATATTTATATATATATTCGATACTGTCTTATTATTTTAATTAATTTTTATCGTAGTACACGAGGTCAATTCAGATCAACTTTCAAGCCCAATAAATAAAAATAAAGCACCGGTCTGTCAAGGTGAGTGTAGATGCATTTGTCTCGGGTGACACGGTGTCATTCCGATATTCTTTTATGTTCTGATATGTGGGTATAGTCGTGTCAGGGGTAGGCTTGGTGCCTTCCTATTGCATTAATTATGAATTTATTTGCATCTGGTAAGTACCTTGCATTATTTTGATATGTTTAAAAATGATTATAATATGCTACATGTATATGAAAATAATATGAAATACTATCTGATATGGAGCTACGGCTCATCTTGCTATTTGATATGATCTGAAAATCATGAAATTTATGAATTTGTGTGTATTTATGGACGTTGGATACAATTGGCATGCCATAGGAATATTCGAGCTCACCATGTAAGGGAGGACTACGGTCCAGGGCTACGGCCTATATGTGGGAGATAAAAGGATGGAAGTGTAAGGGATACATGGAGCTACGGCTCAGGGCTACGGCTTATTTATGATTTATGATATGGTGTACAGGGAATCCGCGTATCCAATGGTACCAATATAATATGTGTTCGATATGTTATACTATGACATGTTTATGATAAGATATATGATTATATTATATTATGTCAGTGATATGGATATCTGATCATGTTATGCTTATACTGTTATAGAAGCATGCAAATAAGTTAGATTAATTTATATTTAATCATGACACTCATATTATTGTTAATTCACTATCATGACTACCTCACTAGGCTATGTAAGCCTAACATACGTGTCTCATGCATTTTCAGGACCCTGATAGATTTCCAACCTTTGATCGTGTGGTGCAGTTGCAAGTCACATCTCTACCATATATGTATGATATCTTTCATGAACTCCTAGTAAAGTGGCATATGATCCAACTTTTGTATAAATTGTGTTGTGTAATTTAATAATATGGTTTTATTTTAGTAATCTAGAAAAGTCCTATTAAATAAATGTTGGAATAATAGTAATGATAGATACGAGTAATAATAATAAAAAAATGATTAGAAAGATCTTTAAGATTTTTGTGAGTTGTTAGACTCATTTAAATTTGTAAATAATTTTAGTAAGATAATAAAAAGAAATAGATTTGAATATTTTACAAAATAGTCACTAAATATTGCATCGTCTAATCAGGTAGATAAATGACCTCCGATAGTAATGAGGTTTTACAGGCTAATAACTAGAAAGTTTATTTTCAGTATATTTTCACGAAATTCAGATAAAGACCTTTAATTTGTGAAAATTACAATTTAGTCCCTAAGTTTGAAAAAGTTTAAAATTGACCCCAATTGAGTAAGTTGTTAATAAGTTGAGTGTTAAGTCTTAAAAGAGATTAATAAAATATTACGAAATGATTTTTTTTGAACTTTGAATTTATGTCTCCGATCTCCGCATCGTTTCCGGTAGCGCTCTCCGACCCGGTTCTCTACCAGGCCGGGAAGGGGGTGTTACATTTGTGGTATCAGAGCTAGAGTTTAGTCGATTCTAGGACTAACCAGGCATTCGTTAACGAGTCTATGTCTCATATGCCACTTAGGAGTTGATTAAATATGTATTTTGTGACTTGCAACTTACACGATTTAATTCTTATGTGTGTCTAGACCCAAAATGACTGCTCCTACTATTAGGAAAGAAACAAATGAGACCGAACATGATTCCTCTTCCACTCGAGGGGAAAATGTGAGGCCAGAACCAAGTACCGAACAAGTGGCTCAGAATGATCCACCCCATCTTCCACCTATGTTATCGGCTCAACAAGACTATTTGATGTCTATGGCCGACATGATAAAACAAGTAGTGGTGTCTCTTCGACAAGAAGCACCTTCCTCATCTGCTGAAGCTGCTCAGCAGATCTCTCGAGCTCCAATAGATAAGCTAAAACGTTATCAAGTTTATACATTTACTGGCCAAGATCTGGATAATCCTGAAATCGCAGAATATTGGCTAGAAAATACTTTGAAAGTAATCAACAAGCAACTAAAGTGCCCCGATGAGCATAAGTTGGAGTGTGCCTTAGCCCTGATTGCAGATGAAACACAAAGCTGGTGGCACACTGTAACTCTCACTGTACCCGAACATAAAGTAACATGGGAATTTTTCCTCCAGGAGTTTCGTAAAAAGTATATTAGTGAGCATTACCTCGCTGAAAGACGTAAAAAGTTCCTCCATTTGAAGCAAGGAGGAAGGCCAGTAGAACAGTACATTCATGACTTCTGCAAATACGCTAGATATGGTACTGATATCATCCACACTGAAAAAGAAAAATGTAGAATGTTCATAGATGGCCTCTGCGATGAATTACGTCCTCTTTTTGTTGCTCTGGAAATCGAGGATTTTCAAATACTGGTGAATCGAGCCATTGCAACTGAAGCTTCTCAAAGAGCCTCGGAAAGAAGGAAGGGAAACCAAGCTCGACCTGATAAAAGATTCCGAGAAGATTCCAAACCTCCTCTATCTCAAAAAAGAGGAAGACAGTGGAACCAAAGGTCATCTGCCAATCAACAGCTACCTAACTCTAATTATGTCTCTCAATTTCCATCTGGTGGGACCACTGTTACACGTACGACCTCAATAAACAGTACAGGAGGCTCTGCCAAAAGTTCTCAGATCCCTCTGTGTAATTTTTGTCAAAAGAGACATTTGGGACAGTGTCGTAAACAGTCAGGTTCTTGTTACCTGTGCGGAGAATCTGGTCATTTCATCCGACAATGCCCCCAAAATCCACAAGCCCCTACCTCTATAGCCTCCCAGAACGTTCCAGTAAAAGGGAGGGGAATAAATCAAGCACCGTCTCGTTCTTCCAGAAGGCCCCACAACAATAATGCTCCTTCAGGAAGCCGAAATCCAAAGACCTCAGCCCAGATGTACCATGTTCGAGGCCGCGAACAAGAAGACGACCCTGATGTTATTGCAGGTACGGTGGAGTTAGGTTCTGAATTTGTTTATGCTTTAATAGATCCAGGCTCCACGCATTCCTTTATTAGTGAACCTTTGATTGAAAAATACGCCTTAAAATGTGATCATGTTGCTTCCGAAATACTTGTGTCAAACCCATTAGGAGATAGTGTAGCAATCCAAAAGATCTATAGATCTTGTCCCCTAAAAATCCAAGGAATTCCTTTTCCGGCCAATTTGATGGTCTTACCCTTTAATGAGTTCGACCTTATCCTTGGCCTAGATTGGTTAGCTGAACATCAAGCATGGGTAGATTGTTCTAAAAAGAAATTATATCTCCGTGGACTAGGTAGAGAAAGCATCACCTTAATGAAATCTAAATGTCAGAGTAGTCTTATGTGTGCCTTAGAATCTAAGAAGGAATTGAAGCCTGAAGATATACCCATAATAAGAGATTTTCCTGACGTATTCCCTGAAGAACTTCCGGGACTCCCTCCTGTACGTGAAGTTGAGTTTGGGATAGAAGTTCAACCTGGAACTACTCCAATTTCTATCGCTCCATACAGGATGGCTCCAATGGAGTTAAAAGAATTGAAGGCCCAAATCCAAGACCTTGAAAGTAAGGGGTTTATTCGACCGAGTTCCTCACCCTGGGGAGCACCGGTTCTATTTGTGAAGAAGAAAGATGGATCGATGCGCTTATGCATCGACTATCGACAACTGAATAAAGTAACAATAAAAAATAAGTACCCGCTTCCTAGAATAGACGACCTATTTGATCAACTAAAGGGTGCTTCTGTCTTTTCTAAGATAGACCTCCGATCTGGTTACTATCAAATGCTCGTGAAGGAATCCGATGTTTCAAAAAACAGCCTTCCGAACCAGATATGGTCATTACGAATTCTTGGTGATGCCTTTTGGGCTCACCAATGCTCCTGCAGCCTTTATGGATTTGATGAACAGAATATTTCGACCTTATCTTGATAAATTTGCCGTTGTCTTCATAGACGACATTTTGATCTATTCGAAAGATTCTGTTACTCACGAAGAACATCTTCGGATTGTACTCCAAACCCTCCGTGAAAAACAACTCTATGCCAAATTTAGTAAATGCGAGTTTTGGCTTACCGAAGTATCTTTTCTCGGTCATGTGATATCTTCCGCGGGAATTCAAGTGGACCCAAAGAAGATTCAAGCCATTCTCGAATGGATACCCCCGAAGAACGTGGGAGAAATTCGTAGTTTCCTGGGTCTTGCAGGATACTACCGTAGGTTCGTTAAGGGGTTCTCCTTGATTGCTTCACCCCTAACGAAACTTCTCCGTAAAGACATTCCTTTCTTGTGGACAGTGGACCAACAACGGAGTTTTGACCAGCTTAAACAAATCCTCACCCACGCTCCTGTCCTAGTACAACCGGAACCAGGAAAAGATTTCACAGTATACAGCGATGCATCCCATCAAGGACTGGGCTGTGTCTTGATGCAAGAAGGTAAAGTTATAGCCTATGCCTCACGTTAACTCAAACCGCATGAGCTTAATTATCCAACTCATGACCTTGAGCTAGCTGCGGTTGTGTTCGCACTAAAGATCTGGCGACATTACCTCTATGGTGAAAAGTGTTATCTTTTTACTGACCACAAAAGCCTGAAATACCTTTTGACCCAAAAAGAATTAAACCTTCATCAGCGTCGTTGGATGGAGCTTTTGAAAGATTATGATTTGGTAATTGATTACCATCCCGGTAAAGCAAATGTGGTGGCGGACGCTCTTAGCCGGAAGCCCATTTCTTCCCTTAGATGTTTAAACGCTCATTTTCGGCTCATGAAGCGTGGCAAGATATTAGCCGAGCTCAGGGTACAATCGACCATTGTGTCCCTGATTAAAGCACTTCAAGAAGATGATGAGGAGTTGCAACCTATTTTAGCCCGAATCAAGGATGAACCGGACCCTGATTTTGCCATAAATTCTGACGGCTTGTTATGCTTTCGTAATCGTATATGTGTTCCAAACAATGATGATCTTCGGAACCAGATCCTGCGTGAAGCACATGCTAGCCCTTTTTCTATTCACCTCGGAGCTGTTAAGATGTACAAGGATCTAAAAGAGATCTACTGGTGGTCCGATATGAAAAGTAAAATCACAGATTTCGTAGCAAGGTGTTTGACTTGTCAACGGGTTAAAGCCGAACATAAAGTACCGACGGGACTCCTTCAAACCATTGAGCTGCCACAGTGGAAGTGGGAACGTATCACTATGGATTTTGTAAGCGGATTACCTCCGACTCCAAAGAAAAACAACGCAATCTGGGTCATCGTAGATCGATTTACCAAGTCAGCTCACTTTCTTCCTGTAAGAATGGACTTCAGCTTATCCAAGCTAGCAGAGTTGTATATCAGCGAAGTTATACGCTTGCACGGAGTTCCAACATCAATAATTTCTGATCGAGACCCACGGTTTGCATCCCGATTTTGAAGAACCTTACAGGAGGCATTGGGAACTAGAGTACATCTCAGTACTGCATTCCATCCCCAAACCGATGGCCAATCTGAAAGGGTTATTCAGGTAACCTCGTTATTGTCTTTCTTTAAACATAAGCTAGGTATCCTATATCAATTACGATCTTCCTTGTAGATTCTGGAAGATATGCTCCGAGCCTGCATTATTGACTTTGGGAAAAATTGGGAGAAATCCCTACCCTTAGTGGAATTTTCCTATAACAATAGTTATCAGTCGTCTATTCAGATGGCTCCTTTTGAAGCGTTGTATGGCAGAAAATGCAGAACTCCTTTGTGTTGGTCCGAACTTGGTGAAAACAAGGTGTTGGGACCACAACTGCTCAGAGAAACAGAAGAGAAAGTTCAAATCATCCACTCTCAATTGAAACAAGCTTTTGATAGGCAGAAAGCTTACGCTGATCTGAAACGAAGAGACATTCAGCATAATGTGGGAGACAAAGTCTTTCTTAAAGTCTCTCCATGGAAGAAAATATTTCGGTTTGGAAAGAGGGGAAAGCTCAGTCCTCGCTTCATTGGACCTTTTGAAATTACTGAAAGAATTGGCCCAGTAGCTTATCGACTTGCACTTCCTAGCGAGTTCGATAAAATCCACAATGTCTTCCACGTGTCAATGCTCAGAAAGTACAGATCCGATCCATCTCATATCTTAGAGCCGGAAGAATTGGAGCTGAATCCTAACTTATCTTACGAAGAGGAACCAATTCAGATTCTGGATAGAGAAATCAAAAGACTCAGAAATAAAAATGTTGCATTGGTTAAAGTTTTGTGGAGAAATCACAGAAGGGAAGAGGCAACATGGGAACCTGAGGACACGATGAAAAAGCAATATCCTCATCTGTTCGATTCAGGTAAAAATTCGAGGACGAATTTTCTTAAGGGAGGGTGAGTTGTCACACCCCAAAAACCGGTCTAGTCGGAATTAAGTTCCGGTGACCGAATATATTTTTATCGATTAAATAATTTATTCGATCTTATCTTGAGTATTCGAATTAAATTATGATAGTTTATTATTATTATTATTATTATTATTATTAAAAAAAAAAGGAAAAAGAAGCAAGTGGCGTTGGTGGCTTGCAAATTGTCATTAAAGTAGCCACTTGTTTATTTTTTTAATTGGCCACTAGACCATTATTAGAATTATTGAATAAAAACAAATATAGTGGGTGTAATAGTAGATGCCCAAATTAGTATAAAAGGGGGAGGGGGAAATTGATGATTTACACGGCAATTGAAGAAGAAAAAAAAAATTTAGTAGGATACGATCCAATGTTTGATTGGTAGTCCGATATTTTCGATATAGTAATATCGAATTTTTGCCGACGACAGGGTAAGCTCAAATCTCTAGTTAGTTTAAGTTTCGGTATCAAGTTTGATTAATATTTATATATATATTCGATACTGTCTTATTATTTTAATTAATTTTTATCGTAGTACACGAGGTCAATTCAGATCAACTTTCAAGCCCAATAAATAAAAATAAAGCACCGGTCTGTCAAGGTGAGTGTAGATGCATTTGTCTCGGGTGACACGGTGTCATTCCGATATTCTTTTATGTTCTGATATGTGGGTATAGTCGTGTCAGGGGTAGGCTCGGTGCCTTCCTATTGCATTAATTATGAATTTATTTGCATCTGGTAAGTACCTTGCATTATTTTGATATGTTTAAAAATGATTATAATATGCTACATGTATATGAAAATAATATGAAATACTATCTGATATGGAGCTACGGCTCATCTTGCTATTTGATATGATCTGAAAATCATGAAATTTATGAATTTGTGTGTATTTATGGACGTTGGATACAATTGGCATGCCATAGGAATATTCGAGCTCACCATGTAAGGGAGGACTACGGTCCAGGGCTACGGCCTATATGTGGGAGATAAAAGGATGGAAGTGTAAGGGATACATGGAGCTACGGCTCAGGGCTACGGCTCATTTATGATTTATGATATGGTGTACAGGGAATCCGCGTATCCAATGGTACCAATATAATATGTGTTCGATATGTTATACTATGACATGTTTATGATAAGATATATGATTATATTATATTATGTCAGTGATATGGATATCTGATCATGTTATGCTTATACTGTTATAGAAGCATGCAAATAAGTTAGATTAATTTATATTTAATCATGACACTCATATTATTGTTAATTCACTATCATGACTACCTCACTAGGCTATGTAAGCCTAACATACGTGTCTCATGCATTTTCAGGACCCTGATAGATTTCCAACCTTTGATCGTGTGGTGCAGTTGCAAGTCACATCTCTACCATATATGTATGATATCTTTCATGAACTCCTAGTAAAGTGGCATATGATCCAACTTTTGTATAAATTGTGTTGTGTAATTTAATAATATGGTTTTATTTTAGTAATCTAGAAAAGTCCTATTAAATAAATGTTGGAATAATAGTAATGATAGATACGAGTAATAATAATAAAAAAATGATTAGAAAGATCTTTAAGATTTTTGTGAGTTGTTAGACTCATTTAAATTTGTAAATAATTTTAGTAAGATAATAAAAAGAAATAGATTTGAATATTTTACAAAATAGTCACTAAATATTGCATCGTCTAATCAGGTAGATAAATGACCTCCGATAGTAATGAGGTTTTACAGGCTAATAACTAGAAAGTTTATTTTCAGTATATTTTCACGAAATTCAGATAAAGACCTTTAATTTGTGAAAATTACAATTTAGTCCCTAAGTTTGAAAAAGTTTAAAATTGACCCCAATTGAGTAAGTTGTTAATAAGTTGAGTGTTAAGTCTTAAAAGAGATTAATAAAATATTACGAAATGATTTTTTTTGAACTTTGAATTTATGTCTCCGATCTCCGCATCGTTTCCGGTAGCGCTCTCCGACCCGGTTCTCTACCAGGCCGGGAAGGGGGTGTTACAATGGTAAACCAGAAGTTTACCAAATTTAAAATGTATATACACATTTGTATATAGTTGACATGATCGGTTAGACCATCCTGATCAATAATGATGCGAAAGCTATTGAGATTTATATGCACATTTATTGAAAGAATATGAAGTTCTTGTGGTGCTTGTTCTCAAAGGAATTAACTAAATTCCACTTATTGAAAGAACACAGAGTTCTTGTGTTGCTTGTTCTCAAAGAAAATGATTAAGATCTCACTTACCAAAAGAACTTGAAGTTTTTGTACTAAAGTTGAGACTGTATATCTTGCATATCTGAATGAAATATGGGCTCATATATCCACAAATGTGGAAAGTTTTATATAATTTTAGTAGATGCATCTACATTGTTTTATCGACTTACAACCAGAAGTTTGTGAGATTGATTCTAAAAGGATTCAGATTATGCAGTTAGACTATTCGTCTTACAAAAGCTAGTGGATTTATATTTTAGGCTATATCAGTTGTTACAAAGCCTATTGATTATGAAAAATACAGTTTAGCAAAATTTCAATTGTATGTCTCCTCTTTAATAGCTAAACTATGAGAACAAAAGAGTTATTATTTATATGGTGTTTTCATGTAGCAACACTTGTACGCATCAAGCCAACAAGTTATAATAAACTCCTCGTTATGATTAGTTTTTTGTCAGAAGTCATACATTTTCATTTTATAATTTTTGAATGTGCGATATGAATTGCTCCACCACAACGCACAAAATGGGTAAATAAAAAGAGTTGTGAATATATATTGAGTACGAGTCTCTTTTTATGTTTAAACTCTTAAACATTAATTGGAGAATCATTTATGACATAATTTTTTCAATATTAGGGGGAGATAATAATCAGGTGGATAGAGGAAAATGAATTATCAGTATCTAGATCCTCGTATATGAACTAGAAGTTCATAAGATAATTCATATTATTACATGTCAACTGTCAGACATATTTATTGGCCTAATGAGAGTAATTAAGTCTCATATACCAGCTGAAATGCTCTAAGTTTAAATTACATGTTAGAGTGAGAGGATGCATATCATGCCTGAAGCATGATAGTTGAAATGGTTCCAATGATCAAAATTCTCGTAAATGGAAAGTAATATGAGATGATCATATATTGGAGGCGGGTGCTCCTGAAGAAACCCAAGACATAACTAATAATAAAACTCTAGAAGAGTTTCAGGCACCTGAAATAAAGATTGAAATCTTGAAGAGATCTCGATGAGTTATGTCACTACGAGAGTGTAACCAAAATAGAAAAGTTGTCGACAACGATTTTGCAAACAATTTTACATAGAATACTTCTATAGAAGTAAAGAAAGAAAACAAGGATTGTAACCCTTAAACCCAACCCAAGGGTTATGGGCCGAATCTAGGAAGTCGGGTTGAAAACGTGTCTATCAAGTAAGATGAATATTAGGTTTTAAAAATTAAATATTTAATTAATTTATTAAAACGGTTTCGTTTCACATTAAATTCCATTTTTCAAAAAACGCGACCGTATAGAAGAAAACAACAAAAAATTAATCATCAAAATATCCGATTAAAATTTCCCATGCATGCTAAAACAGTTGAAAAATCCCAAATCAAAATATAAGTATCCGATTTACATAAAGTTCCCAAATAGTAAAATAATTGATATAAAACTGAAGTAAATCTAAAAATTTAAAATGTCTATACTAAAAACTGAAATAAATATGCTAAATTGTGGTCCTCCAAGTACCGAACTCCTATGTCTGAGAATCTGAAATAGAAGTTAAGTGGGAGTCAGCTATTAAGCTCAGTGTGTCTCTAAAGTACATAAGACAAAGTATCACAAGAATCATACAATCACATAGTCATTTCAACAGTCAATCAGATACACAAATATGCATAGCACGATGCACCTAATACTATGTCATGTACCCATCTACATCACCAGAAGTTTCGAATTATTCCAATTTAGGTCCTTAAATCACATTAAGTTTCTATATTAAAATTCTCAAATTTTAGGGTTTCAAATTGGGGATTTAATAACTTAGGGTTTTTAAAATTAAGGTGTTACAAGGATTTTGTATAAGAAATCTATAGATGTTGAAATGATTGGCCAATATAGAAAGACGCTCTGAACTTCTAAAAAAAAGTATTTGGACCAACAATCTAAACACTTATAGGTGTAATGCAAGTGAGACACAAATAATGAGTCATAAATACAACTTGAATTATGATTTATGAAGAGTTTTTGGTGGATGCAATTACTTTGCCAGTTATGAAATATTTTCTATGCGTCTAATTAATTTGTGGATCCCTATAAAAGGAAAGTTATCCTTAATGAATTTAAAATGCTAGAAGCATTTAGAAATTTCTAAAGAAATTTATTTAGACATGACTCATTGAATATTTTGGCGCATTTGATATAATTGCCTTAGTGAGTACTAATTGAGGAAATATTGTAAGAATGATAAGATTTCCTTATGTATTTTTATAAAGGAGTTTTGGATCAAGATCCATTATGATCATTTGAATTTCATTAGAACTCCTAAAGAGCTTTAAATTGGAAACTCATGAAGTGCTATCAATGCATTTAATGAAATTATTTGAGAAAAAAAATCTTGCCATCAAGTTTTATCTTGACCTGGAGATCGAGCATTTAAATATCTCTTTGTCTATGAATGGACATCAACTGAAAGAATCTTAAAGAAGATTCAATATGAATAAAACATATCTATTGAGTATCCTTATGATTGCAAGATTATTGGATGTGAATAAATTTATCTTCGAAAGAAGGATAAATAAATAATTCGTTTTGTAACGCCCCGAGTTTAGGGCCGGGAGATAATCAGATTAGTCAAGCCGAGTCGGGTTAAATTTAAATTGGAGAAAAACTGTTTTTAACACACCTAAAGTGTTTTAAAAGAGAAAAGGGCAAAAAGGAGATTTTGTAATTCTAAAAAGGGTTTTTTGAAAGCTATCATCTTCTCTAACTTGTTTTTCATGTTCAAAAATCTCTCCTAACCCCATTTCACTATTCCATTGCCCCAAGCTCCCAATTCAAGTGATTTCTTCAAGGTAAATGGCTCCTTAACTTAGTTTCATCTTCCTTGAGTCTTAAATGCTAAGATTTTTGCAAAACTCATGGATTTAACTTGTTTTGATTTTTAAAGTTTGTTTTGAAATGAAAGGAGGTTAATAGGTTTTTCGTTTGGGTTGTCTATGGCTGAGTTGAAAGTGTTTTTAATTTTGTTTTATTGATAAAAAAATATGAAAATGGTGGGTTGTTATATGAAACCCGAAATGGGTATTGTGTGTGTTTTGGGAGTTGGAAATCTTGAGTTTTTGGATGAGTTTTGGGTCTAAATGACAACTGAAGGTTTGATAGCTTTGGGTTGATGTTTTGGAATGTTAAAAGATTGATTTTTGATGGTAAATTCGTTGGGTGTGGCTGCAAGTAGTTTGGAATTGAAATTGTTATGTTTCGGGTGAAATTTGGGCTTGAATCGATGTGTGTTGTTGCAAGATTGTTGAGTTCCGGGGTTTTTTTTATGTGTTTGTGAGTGTATTTGTGTTCTAATGTTCGATTTTGGGTTGCTCAAAATAGAAGAATTGGATTCGATCTTTATGGACGGAAATCCGGCTAGTTCGAAGGCTTGATTCAGCATCTTGGACATCGTTTGTGTGTTGGCTGGTGAGTGGATCGATTTTAAAAGCCTTAACGTGGTTAAGGGAATGTTTTGGGAGTTTGGATTGAGCTTGAAAGGCCAATCCAAGCTCAAGAGTAAGTTTTAAAGGTTTTATGCAATTAATCCGTGTTTTATGATTCTTGATGCAAAGTGAACATGTCATGTAGATAACATGTTAGTTTGCATTGTTATACATGTTGAGACTTATGACTTGTGTTTACATTTGCATTGTGAGTACATGTTTTGCATGGAAGTTTGGACTTGGTAAGTGGTTCAAGCATCGGTAATGCTTGTGGTTGTGATTGAGTATATTGACACGTGTTGAGTTGTTACCGGATATAATTGATCGTTCATTAGGATTAGAATGCACTCGAGGCAAAAGTTTCGCGTGGCCTTAGTGATGCTAGATTCCACTAAGGAGGAGTACGGTGATGTGAGATTCTACTGGAAGTTATGTTTTTACAAGACGGGTGAGTAAGGTGATGTGAGATTCCACCAGAAGTGTCTAGTAGGTTTGAGATACTATCCGCATATCCGAGTAAAAACGATGAATGTCAATATACCCATGATGCTTTAATTCTCATGTTAAACATGTTGTTGATTTCTTTTTTTATGCTTATGCATTGTGGTTACTTTGCTTGCGTTATGAGAATGAGCATGTGGTAAGCCTATGGCTTGTGGTTGCATTCGGTAAATGCACATGAAGGTAAATGCATGTTGTTATGTGTTTAAGCATGTGGAGATGATTTGGAAATGGTTTTGGTTTTCAAGCAAACTAATTTTTTAAAACTGAATTGTTGTAGCTACCGTTTTGAGCATCGCTCACTAAGCTTAAACGATTACACTCTCTTTTCCAACAATGCATGCCCTTAGACCTTCAGAGCAGCTTAGGGAACAAGGGAGAATCCAAGGGAGTTTGGTTTGCTCAAGTATGAGTTTAGACTTCAATAATTAGTGTAAGTAATTGATATGGACAGAAGAAAGGTTTTCCTTATTTTAATTCTGTCGAATACGGTGCCTTTATATAGGCTACAAGAGTTGGAATTAGACTAATAATAAAACTCCTATGTTAGGCAAAACTCCTACCAAGATAAGGCTAACTTAAAGTAGCACTCTAGGACTCCTAGTTAACCTATACAAGAGTAGAGATAGAGTTAAAGTCCTAATACAAGTAAACTATGTACATACATATCGACAGGAAGAAAATTAAATATTAGAGTCCTAATACAAGTAGTATTTCGACAAGTATATTCCTACACTCCCCCTCAAGCTGGCTTATATACATTGTATATGCCCATCTTGGAAATAAACGCAGTAAATGTTGCTGGAGGCAGAGCTTTTGTGAGTAGATCAACGAGTTGGCTAGCGGATGGGACATATGATAGTCGAGCAGTCCCATGCTTGACTTTTTCGGCTATAAAATGCCTATCAACTTCAACATGTTTGGTACGATCATGTTGAACTGGGTTCTTAGCAATTTTTATAGCAGATTGGTTATCACTAAGAATCTCAAAATCTCTAGCAGTTCGAGGGTCCACTTCATTGAGGAGTTTAAGAAGCCAAAGGCCTTCACACATGCCTTGGGCTAGTGCTCGAAATTCAGCTTCCGCACTACTTCGAGAAATGGCATATTGTTTCTTACTCTTCCATGTCACAAGATTACCCCAAACAAAGGAACAATACCCATTTGTGGATCTTCAATCTGTCAAATTTCGAGCCTAACTTGAGTCTGTATAGATCTTAACAGATCTGTCTGTACCTTTCCGAAAAATTAAGCCATGTCCGAGCGTCTTTTTGAGATACTTGAGGACTCGATAAGCTACTGCCATATGCTCTTCAGTAGGGCTGCTCATATGTTGACTTAAAACATTAATAGAGAGTGTTATATCAAGATGAGTAAGGGATAAGTAAATTAGTTTCCCAACAAGCCTCTGAATCTTTCTTTATCTCGAAGAGGAGGAGCTGCCGAGTTGAATGAAAGATTAGCATCCATAGGAGTATCAACCCGTTTGCATCAAAGTAAACCAACTTCTTGGAGAAGATCAAGCACATACTTTCGTTGATTAATGACTAATCCTTTCCGAGACCGAGCTACTTCCATTCCTAAGAAGTATCGAAGTTTGCCCATGTCCTCAGTCTCAAACTCCCTCTGAAGTGTTTGTTTGAGTTTAGCAATTTCTGCTCCATCATCCCCGGTGATGATAATGTCATCGACATAGACAAGTAGAAGAAACTTCTTCCCATTCGAGCATGCTTTGAAGAAGAGTGTGTGATCGGCAAGGGATTGATTGTATCCACTTTTAAGGATAACCATAGTAAATCTTTCGAACCAGGCCCGCGGAGATTGTTTAAGGCCATATAAAGACTGATTAAATTTACACACTTTCTTTACTCCTCCAAAAGCTTGAAGTCCGGGAGGAATCTTCATATAAACTTCTTCATCAAGATGCCCATTGAGAAAGGCATTTTTTACATCAAGTTGGTGTAGGTTCCAATCAAGATTGATAGCAATGCTAAGAAGAACTCTAACAGTATTAAGTTTGCCTACCGGTGCAAAAGTCTCGGTAAAATCATTGCCATGAGTCTGTGTGAAACCTTTA
This sequence comes from Hibiscus trionum, assembly GCA_030270665.1. NCBI lineage: Eukaryota > Viridiplantae > Streptophyta > Magnoliopsida > Malvales > Malvaceae > Hibiscus > Hibiscus trionum. The sequence goes on along the minus strand of BSYR01000034.1, from coordinate 4,697,655 downwards.
GCCACTAACCGTGCCTTATATCGTTGAATACTCCCATTGGAATTATATTTGATCACAAATATCCATTTGCATCCGACATCTTTCTTTCCGGAAGGTAAATCAGTAACCGTCCAAGTAGCATTTTTTTCAAGTGCCGAGAGTTCTTCTTAGACATCTCTCTTTCACCGTGGATCACTAAGAGCTTTATGAATATCTTTAGGAATTTGGTGGGCATCAAGGCTAGCCGTAAATGCTTGAAAGGAGGGCATGAGAGAAGAATAAGCAGCAAACTTTTGTGTAGGATGCTTAGTACATGCTCGAACTCCTTTACGAATGGCAATAGGAAAATCATCTAAATTATGTGAAGAATGCTTACTTTTCTCATTGATAGGGGCTTCCGAATTCATATCCAATTCTTGGCGCGTAGTAGATTGCAAGATGGACTCAGGGATATGTTTTTTCGGTTATAAACATGAACAATAGGTGGGACAGAAGTTGTGGAATGTTTTGGGACGGTTTCGGGTGATATATCATTCTCGGAAGAGGAATGAGTGGGCTGTGGTGGAGTAGAATTTGGAACAATAGGTTCGAGTGGGGAGGATTCTAGTTCTGACTGTTGTAAAGAAGGCGACAAATTTAATTGTGGGAAGGACAAAGAAGGGGTTATTACCCCGAAAAGTGGCGAGAAAGGTTGAGAAGACTCCCCCTGAGCTTTGGTAGGTTGGAAGTAAGGCTCATGTTCAAGAAAAGTAAGGTCCATAGTGATAAAATATTTTTTTGGAGGGAGGGTGAAAAACTTTATACCCTTTTTGTCTTGAGGAATACCCAACAAACACAAATTTAATAGCTCGGAGTTCAAGTTTGGATTTGTTTGGTTTGTGATTTTGAATGAAAGTGGTACAACCAAACATTTTGAGAGGTAGAATAGAATAAATAAGTTTAAAACTAGGGTAATACTCCAAGAAAAAAGATTGAGGTGATTTAAAGGCAAGAACCTTACTTGGCATTCGGTTGATAAGATAAGCCGTAGTCAATAAAGCTTCACCCCAAAGATAATAAGGAACAAGGGTAGTAAAAAGAAGGGCTCGGGTTACCTCAAAGAGATGACGATTTTTTCTTTCAGCAATACCATTTTGTTGAGGGGTGTCAACATAGAAACTAAGCTGAACAATCCCATGTTTGTGAAAGAATGATCCCAAAGAGTGAGCAAAATATTCCTTATCATTGTCAGAATGAAACTGTTGTATTCGAGTATGAAATTGGGTTAGAACCATATTATAGAATTGTTCAAAGATTACAGAAGTATCAGATTTTTCTCGCATAAGAAAGGTCCAAGTAAGGCGAGTATGATAATCAATAAATGTAACAAACCACTTACAATGATTCGTGTTTTGTACCCGAGAAGGTCCCCAAATATCACTATGAATCAAAGAGAAGGGATACGAGGGTTTGTATTTAGATGGAGGATAAGGTTTCTTAGTATGTTTCGCAATAGAGCATACACCACAATAAAATAAACTTGGTTTTGTATTAACAAACAATGAAGGCTGAAGTTTAGCAAGATAATGAAAACTGGGATGACCTAAACGATTGTGCCATAACATAACAAAATTTAAATGCGAAACAATAACTAATGTGGGAGAACTTTGAGAGAGTACGTAGAACCCATTTTGCAACCTAGCTGCACCAATCCTCTTCTATGAAATCAGTGCCTGCAAAGTACAACCAGAAGCATTAAAATAACAATTGAAATCCTTGGATAATTTGCTCACATAAATGAGATTAAATGTGAGATTAGGAACAAGGAGAGTATCCTCAAGGATTAAGTTATCCACTTGAATGGATCCACGGCTTGTGATCTAAGAAATAGTCTCATCAGCAGTTTGAATACTCCTACCAGTTTTCGGTTGAAAGGTAGAAAAGAGACTTCGATCCCCAGTCATATGATCGGACGCACCAGAATCCAAAATCTAAATTGGAGTTATTTTGGAAGTAGTAAGAGCATAGGAGAGAGGATTACCTTCTTGTTCTGCAACAATTAAATGAGCCTCACGAGTTCCTTGAAATTTCTCAAACAATTTCTGGATTTCCATCATCTGGTCTTTAGTGAATCGGATACCGGAAGATGAAGATTTTGAGGGAGCACGGCCAGAATGAGAGGTCTCTTTTTCATGCTTGGATTTCCAATCACTTGGCTTGCCGTGAATCTTCCAACATTTATCAATATGATGGCCATGTTTGTTACAATGGCCGCACCATGGCCTCACGTTCTTGGAAGAGGATGATTTTTGTGTGACAAGTGCAAACTCCGGACAAGAAGATGCAACAGGCATAAGAAGGCGTCGACTTTCTTCTTGTCGGACATTTGAGAACACTTCTTGAATAGATGGAAGTAGAGATGTCCCAGTCATCCTACCCTGTACCTCGTCAAAGGATGAATTAAGCCCATAAAGAAACTGAAAGATTCGTTTCTTGGAGATGGCTTGCTGATACAGAACAACATCTTCTGGGTCTACCCATCGAATCTCTTCGTAGAGATCAAGTTGTTGCCAGATAAAATTAATGGTATGATTAGGGATGGCAAATGGGCGGGGCGGGTGCGGATACCCCCTCCCCCATCCCCATACCCACCTAAAATTTTCATATCCACCACCTACCCACCACCCACGGCGGGTATAATTTTCAAATCCACACCCGCCCACGTGGATATATTCTTAATTCCATCCCCACACCCACCACCCAATTGGATACCCATTACCCATCTCGTACCCGCCTGTACCCGCCCGCCTGGCAGCAATTATATCACATAAAACATGAAGGGATAATGGCACCAATGCCCCCTGTACTTTGACAGAAAGTTCAATGTGGTGCCTGAACTTTGGATGTGTTTAATGTGCCCCTGAAGTTTTCTTCCGTCATTTAAAACGCCCCGACCCTAACACTGTTAACTTGTGATGTGGTATAACTAACTTACACCGGTGTAAGTTCTACTGAACTATAGCTAACTATCTATGACTAATTTACACCAGTGTAAGTTAGTTATTAGTTGAGAAATCTGAGGGTAAGACATTGCAAAGAACTAAAGCAATGAACTTGAAATTTGAATAAAGAAAACAAATTTTATATTGAATCAGATATCTTCAAAGCCACATAATATGACGGGTAACATACGGGGAAGACGGGTGCGGGGCGGGCGGGTGCGGGGCGGGTAAGGTCTTAAATCCACCACATACCCACTACCCGCGGTGGGTATGACTTTTTACATCCACACCCGCCCACTACCCACCAAACTCATACCCATCCCCACTTCAACTGGGGCGGGTGCGGTGCGGAATCCGCGAAACTGTACCCGTCTGCCATCCCTAGGTATGATAGTATAGAGTGACAGACATATCGTCTTGTTTCAGGGAGAATGCTTGACTCTCTAACCGGAATAACTTAGAGTTATTATTGGTGTTGGGATAGGTGTCCTTGACAGCATTCCAGATCACCTCGGATGTCTGATAAAGAAGAAAATTCTTATTGACGTATGGTGCCATGGAATTTAAGAGCCGCGTCTTGACGGTATTATCCTCTCTTTTCCATTTGGAGAACTCAGCGGCCGAGGAAGCAACTGATTGCTTTATATCCCCTGTAACATACCCAACTTTCTCATGCCCGAAGAGAAAAATCTTCACAGATTGCGACCATTCGAGGTAATTGTGGCCATGCAAGCGATGGTGAGTAATAGCAAGGTTGGCAGAATCATCAATGGAGGATGAAATTTTAGGGGCTGAAATGACGGAAGAGGAATTGGAGTTCGTCATATGGGGAAGGTAGGACAGAAATAAACGAGGCAAGAAGAGAAGGGAAAAAGAAAATTCTGTCTAAAATGGACAAAAAAATATTCTGTCGGTTCAATATGAGGGGAAAATTTCTCCAAGAAAGTATTTAGGCTGATACCATGTAAGTTTGAAGTGTTGTTGGCATGTCTTTTTTGCTTAGACAAGTTTGCTTAGATGTTTTGGGCTTGTATTGCCTATTACCATGATGATTTATGCTTTTGTTTAGTTTTGGCCTTGTTGATGAATGCCAAATATGCATGTTTCCTTTTAAAATCTTATCATGTTGGATGTTGCCTCTTTATGTGTTTATCTTGCCTTATATGTTTATCCATGGATGCCTTGTGATATATGTGTGATTATATGTTGCTTAAATGCTTGATATATGCTTCTAGTGTTGAGTCCTTATGCTTTTAACATCAAAAATGAGTCTTGCAGGACAGGGCGTATCGATACGCTCAAGGGTAGTATCGATACGGTCCCTTGTTTTGGGGCAAGGCGTACCGGTACGCGGGGGCGTACCGATACCCAAAATGCTCTCTGGAAATTTGAGAAATTGACGAGATTTTGGCGTATCAGTACGGGTTCTGAGAGTATCAGTACGACCTTCATAGTTTTCCAAGTGAAGTTGACCATTGAAGGCGTATCGATACACACCTTGTGGGTATCGATACGATTTCCCTAGGTTTGACTTGGGGTGTTGACCAAGTACAGGCGTATCGATATGGTCCTTTAGCGTACCGATTTGGTCTGTTGTAAAATTTAAAAAGAGTATGTTAATTGTCTATTTTGCTTGTTTTGTATCCGTGTGTGTTTTCCACTGCGTGTCCTCTCAAATAAGATATAATTAATGCATCTAAACAAGATAACTTTAAAAGAAATTTTCTAGGGTTGCTAATCGGAGTGGAGCCTTAACGAGTTTTGCTTCGGTTTTCCCCATGTAACCCATTTGATGCGGTCTGGCGACTAGGCCGGGTCGAGGGGGTTACATTTTTTGGTATCAGAGCCTAGGTTTTGCCTAGGTTCGTTGAGTTTCTGCAAGCAGAAAGGTAAGTGATGTAAGTTTTATGGTGTAAGCTGTTAATTGTGATTGCATGGTGATTGTAAGCATGCTTGTGTCTATCTTTGTGTTGGTTGAGAAATAGTTAAAGACACCCATTGCTAGTATACTATTATTGTAAGTGATTTTAAGTTTAAGGACTTGAGCACCTTGGACCTTGTTCCTTGCTGACCCCAAATCATTTCACTTGTTGTGTTTGTTGTTTAGCTTTGCATCTGTTAGCATGGTGAGACCGAAGGGAAGGCCAAGGATGGATAATCCGAGGGTTGAGCGGATTGAGAATGTTGAGGATGTGCGAGGAAAGAACTTGCCTCCTCCTCCTCCTCCGGGGGGTGGAGCGAATGTGGAAGGGGTTGGACCCTAGACTGGTCAGGGACAGGCAGGTATTGATGCCAGTCCGTTGATTCAGGCTATAGCTGGGGCTATTCAGACAGCTTTAGCGGGTGTTCGGGTTACAGCACCGCCTCAGGGTACAAGTTCTGGTTTACTGTTAGAGCGCCTCCATAGCTTGGGCGGGGTTGAGTTCTGTGGTTTACCGTTAGGGTACATGTTAGTTTGCATTGTTATACATGTTGAGACTTATGACTTGTGTTTATATTTGCATTGTGAGTACATGCTTTGCATGGAAGTTTGGACTTGGTAAGTGGTTCAAGCATCGGTAATGCTTGTGGTTGCGATTGAATATATTGACACGTGTTGAGTTGTTACCGGATATAATTGATCAATCAATAGGATTAGAGTGCACTCGAGGTAAAAGTCGCGCGTGGCCTTAGTGATGCTAGATTCCACTAAGGAGGAGTATTGTAATGTGAGATTCCACCGGAAGTTATGTTTTTACTAGATTGGTGAGTACAGTAATGTGAGATTCCATCGGAAGTGTCTAGTGGGTTTGAGATACTATCCACATATCCGAGTAAAAATGATGAATGTCAATATACCCATGATGCTTTAATTCTCATGTTAGGCATGTTGTTGATTTCTTCTTTTATGCTTATGCATTGTGGTTACTTTGCTTGCGTTATGAGAATGAGCATGTGGTAAGCCTATTGCTTGTGGTTGCATTCGGTAAATGCACGTGAAGGTAAATGCATGTTGTTATGTGTTTAAGCATGTGAAGATGATTTGAAAATGGTTTTGGTTTTCAAGCAAACTAATGTTTTAAAACTGCATTGTTGCAGCTACCTTTTTTAGCACCGCTCACTAAGCTTAAACGCTTACGCTCTCTTTTCCAACAACGCAGGCCCTTAAACCTTCGGAGCAGCTCGAGGAACAAGGGATAATTTGAGGGAGTTTGGTTTGCTCAAGTATGAGTTTAGACTTCAATAATTAGTATTAAGCAATGGGATAAGACCTTTATGTTTGAAGTGTTGTTGGCATGTCCTTGCTAGACAAATTTGCTTAGATGTTTTGGGCTTGTATTGCCTTTTACCATGATGATTTATGCTTTTGTTTAGTTTTGGCCTTGTTGATGAATGCCAAATATGCATGTTTCCTTTTAAAATCTTATCATGTTGGATGTTGCCTCGTTATGTGTTTATCTTGCCTTATATGTTTATCCATAGATGCATTGTAATATATATGTGATTATATGTTGCTTAAATGCTTGATATATGCCTCTAGTGTTGAGTCATTATGCTTTTAACAACAAAAATGAGTCTTGCAGGGCAGAGCGTATCGATACGCTCAAGGGCACAATCGATACGGTCCCTTGTTTTGGGCAAGGCGTACCGGTACACGGGGGCGTATCGATACCTAAAATGCTCTCTGGAAATCTGAGAAATTGACGAGATCTTGGCGTATTGGTACGAGTCTTGAGAGTATCGATACAGTCTTCGTAGTTGACCAAGGGAAGTTGACCGTTGAGGGCGTATCGATACTCACCTTGTGGGTATCGATACGGTTTCTCTAGGTTTGACTTGGGGTGTTGACCAAGTACAGCTGTATCGATACGGTCCTTTAGCATACCGATACGGCCTATTGTAAAATTTAAAAAGGGCATGTTAATTGTCTGTTTTGCTTGTTTTGTATCCGTGTGTGTTTTCCGCTACATGTCCTCTCACATAGGATGTAATTAATGTATCTAACAAGATAACTTTAAAAGAAATTTTCTAGGGTTGCTAATCGGAGTGGAGCCTTAACGGGTTTCGCTTCGATTTTCCCCGTGTAACCCATTCGATGCGGTTTGGCGGCTAGGCCGGGTCGAGGGGGTTACACGTTTGGAAGCACCATACATTAGTTGGTCAAGAAGTATCCATGGATATACAAAGATCATTACCTTTAGATCTTCAAACATTCGTCGATGCCTCCTCAAATCTTGTAAAAATAATTGTTATGCACGAGGCAAGCCAAAAATGTTTTTGGCTAAGACCATTGACCCAACATATCCAAAAGATATGTGAATTTACTTTCACAAGATATGATACAAAGCTATCTTGTGTAGAGATAATGCAAGATGTATAGCTCAATTGAAAGGTGGATATATCATGGAACATATTACTCCAAAGGTAAGTGTGGTTTCATTCTTGAATCAACTCTGTAGAACATAACTCCTTGCTCATCAGTGACTATTTCCTGGTCATAATCAGGAGCTACAGGGGATCATTGAAGCTTCTATTCTAGCCATTAGTCTTTCCTATCGAAGCTTTTTCGATCATGGCAGTAGTAGAGTTTTAAGGAGATTCAAGAGATATCATTGAGGAAGATGGGTTTTTTCAATTAGGGTTAAATTGAAAGAATGTGTAAATAATAAGGACCAAATGTGTGATTATACCTTTAATTTTTTAACTGCCATGTCACCTTCCGTTAGCCCATTAACGGCTGGTGGTCACATTGATCCAATTTTAATAGTTTGGGTGGTCAATTGAGTCAATTTTTTTAAGGTGGTCATTTTAATACGTTAACCAAAGTATGGTGGTCAACGGTATAGTTTACCCTTTAATGTATTATGTACTTTTTATGTCTATAAATAGATGATTTATTGATGGCATTGTACACAAATCTATATTTGAGAATAATACAAATCCCTCTCTTTCTCTCATCTCTTTGTTCTTTTATTCTTGTTCATTGATCTTGTTATTTTATTCACAACACAAACATCATATTACTAAATATAACAAGATCCATATTCCTGATATTTTGGATATTTCAAATTTTTGGATAATTTGAAAATTTAAATATTGTGATTTGTATTCAATTCCTAAAATAAAAAAAGGCTTAATAGGCAAATACGTGCCTAAACTATGCCTTTTTCAGTTAGGTGCCCAAACTATTTTCCAAGTCGAATTGGGACCTAAAGTTTCATTCTGTGACCCATTTAAGGTTCGTCGTTAATTTTTTCCGTCAAGGACATGTGTCATCTCCTGAAAATTCTAAAAATTATATTAAAATTAAATAAAATTAATAAAACAAAATAAACATAAAAATATATCCTAAAATTTTCAAATATTCTCAAAACAATCTCCAATTCCCCAAACACCCAAATCCGACCACTCCCGCCGGCGGCAGCCACATTGCTTGCGACGGAATGAAGCGCCCTTCACTCGCCGAACAACCCACACGACGTTTGTCACCCCTCCTACCACAGTTCATCACTAATCGTTCGAAAGAACCATTCAACAATTTCGTCAATTCACACAGCGTCGGTCGATTTTTGACGACCGGATGGTGGGGGAAATGGTCATGATAGTCCGACGACCGATGTGGTGGGCGGCGGTGTGGCAATCGGCGACAAAATCGGTCCAAATTGAGATTTAAGTTTTGGGGTTTAGGGATTTTGAAATTTGGAGGCTATTTATGTAACACACGGGTTTTGGGGTCGGGTGAAAGTAATATTTTAATATTATTTCAGGCTCAGTTTTTTTATCAAAATAATCTTTTGGGCCTCGAGTTTCAAAAACAAACATTTTATTGTTGGACTAAATTGAAATGAAATTCAATTTGGATGGTTTTTAAAGAAAAGGAGAAATAGCCATTCATTAATGGCAAAATTGTAAATAAACTAACTTTCATTTAAAACCCCCTTTATGTTAAAATAAGCCTTGTCTTCATCTTCTTCACTTCCCATTTCATTTTTAACGACATAGAAACTCTTTCTACACCAAGTCACTATTCCATCACCTTGCATCTTCATTTTTGGTGCTTTTTGAAAGGTAACTTCGTTTTTGACTTGTCCTCCTCTTCCTCTTCAAGCTAGTATCTTTATTTTTCAAAAAGCTCATGGTTTTTAGATTTGGAGGTTTTGAGTTTTGGGATTAAAAATGTGAATTTTATGGTCTTTAACCTAAGCTATTGATTTATTATTGTTGAATGAGTTGTTTATAACCCTTAAGGTCCGACATATGTGATTTTTAAAGAATTTTACAATGATTCCCGACTTTGGGTTTTGGTGGGGTTTTATGAGGGTTTTTAGTTGAGTTTTGGGTGTGTTCTATGTTGAAATTTGAGGGTTAATGTTAGGGTAATAGTTGGGGGCTGTTTTGGAAGCATTTGGAAGTGTTGAAATCATGAGTTTTGATAGAGGTTTATGGGCTGCTCGGGTTTGGTAATTTTGGGGTTGTTCATGGCTTGAAATGTTGGGTTTGATGTTTGAATTGTATTCCGGGTTAGCTACTTTGATACTTAGGCTGATTTGAAGTTGTTTGGATTGTGTTGAGGTTGTTTAGAGGCAAGAGCTTGTGTTGGTGAAGCCTCGAGAGTGAATCCGGAAGCTTGAAGGTGATTGCTTGCTTGGTGATTTAGCTTGGAAGTGAAGGTGAGTGGTTAATGTTTTAACTTGATTTTCAAAGGTTGGTTCAAGCATGTGGATGTGGAAATGTTTTCAAGTATCGTTTTGGTTCAAAGATGGTTTTGAAAGAGTTTAAATTAGGCTTGAAAAGTCAACTTAAACTCAAGAGTAAGTTGATGTGTATCGCCTCTTTAAATTCCCCTTTTATCATTTGCTTTTTCATTACTTGAAGTGATAACTTGATATGCATGAAATTCCAATACCTTGGGTGGAAGCATGTTGCTTATTATTATGTCGTTGATCATGTATGATGGTATCTATGGTGATTGTTGATATGCCTTGTAAGATGTGTGTAAGTTGGTGCAGGTTGTGCACGAAATTGGTGAGTAAGACCAATTGTGGTTGGTAAGATTGTAAGTAGTAAGTTAGTGCCTAGTTGTGGATTTTGTTACAACTTGTTTTGGTTGTGCATGATATAGTGAGTACATGTCGCATGATGGTGATTTGTATATCGTGTTGCATGGTTGGTGTCGAACCTCACATGACGATTGTCGTTGCTCCGGTGATGTGTAGTCCCGCCGGTAGCGAGTTATATAAGACTCCGGTGATGTGTAGTCCCACTGGTAGTGACTAGTAGAAGAGTACTTTGATGTGTAGTCCCATTGGAAAACTACTAGTCGAAACGGTGATGTGTAGTCCCACCGTGTGTGTTTTGGTTATGCTTGTGCATACCATGTATTGTTCATGTTGTGTCTCACTATATTATTCTCTTATTGTGGTTTTGCTTTAATCTAGGATCATGCCTTTATGTATACCACGAAGTGTGATGCCATGATAATTATTTATATTGTTGTCTTTTGGTTGGACTTGTATGTTAGTAGAAGGTTTGGTCGTTGGATGAATTGTTTGTGTTGACCTTTATTTTAAAGAGAGCTTTAAATCATGCATTGTCGTTGTTATGTTTTTGAGCTCCGCTCACTAAGCTTTATGTTTTTGCTCTCCTTTTTTCGGCAATGCAGATCTTTAGCTTGGAGTTAGCAAGAAGCATGAAAAGGGCGTCCAAGCATGTGGTCGTTTGCTCAAGTATGGTTTATTAAATAATGTAGTAGTTTAGCAATGGGAAATGCTACGTGTTTTAGGAGCGTGTATCTAGACTCCTTTGTGTTGGCTTTATGTTATTAATGCCTTATGTTGATGGATTTGTAAACCATGTTTATGTTGATGCCTAAGTGTTTATTGAGAGGCTTATAGCCATGTCTTTTGGATGCTTGTGTTGCTTTGGCTTTTGGATGTCATGCTTGGCTTGTAAAATCATGTTTAGATTGTCTTATATGAATGTTTTATGTTTGTTTGCTAAGGCATGAAACTCATGTATGCTATGTATGCCTTCTTTGAATGATTACGTGAATTCCTTGGTTGAATGATGTTCGTCCATGTTGGGTGCCTTGTATGACTAGAATTTAGTTAATAGAGGTGGTATGAATGCTTGGATGTGTCTAGGGAGGTCTTGATTCGCGTCTAGGTTCGAGTCTTGTGTTGTTTTCACTAATTTTGGAGACTTGCAGTGCAGGGCGTATCGATACGCCTAAGGGTTGTATCGATACAGTCTTGCCTGCAAGCCTCAGTTTTGGCTGGGCGTATCGATACACGGGGGTGTATCGATACGGTCTTTGCTCACTGGAATTCTGAGAAGTTAGTGAGTTTAGGGCGTACCGATACGGGGTTAAGGCATATCGGTACGGTTCCATCTCGTTGACCTCGAAATGTTGACCTATAGGGGCGTATCGATACGCTCAAGGGCTGTATCGATACGGTCTTCCCTGAGTTGACTGAGAGGGTTGATCTTGGTCAAGGCGTATCGATACCCTCTGTAGGTGTATCGATACGGCCTGCTTAAAAAAGAAAATTTGGGCTGTTAAATTGCATGTCTTGTGGGTTTTGTATCCGTGTTTATTCGCTGCGTGTCCTATCACATAGGATTTAATAAAGGCAACTAGAAAAGATAAAGAAAAAAAATATAGGGTTGCTAACCGAATGGGAGCCTTAACGGGTTTCGCTTCGATTTTTCCCGTGTAGCCTACTCGGACCGGTCAGCCGTCCAGACCGGGACGAGGGGGTTACAATTTAGTAAAATGTGGAAATTTTAGAGATTTTTTTAAAATTAATTAATTTTATTTATTTTTAATATAATTTTAATTTTTTTTGAAAGTGACCTTCACATTTAATGGTGGAAATTAACGGGAAACTTTATAGGGGTGAGCAAAACTCGACTCGACTCGAAAAAACCGTCGACTTGAGGCAAAAATACTCGACTCGTCTTGACTCGACTCGAAATTTCATAAACTCGAATAACTCGAAAAAATTTCAAATAAAGTTTGAATTGTAAAATGGAAATTCGAATAACTCAAAATTTTTAGTAATTAGTAGATTTATTTTTAAGTTCGAGACGAGTCCCTCTATTTTTATGATATATACATACTGATATATAAAAATATGAAGAAATATTGTCACATGTGAAAAAATATATATATGCATATCATATATGATTAGAGAAAGAAGTTTAAATTAGAATCAAACCCTACTATGACATGATAAATAATTACAGTTAAATTTTTATAGGAACTCGAAAACTCAACTCGACTCGAATCGAAAAAATTTCAAATAAAGTTTGAGTTGTAAAATATGACTCGTCAACTCGAATAGCTCGAATTTTTTTGAATCGACTCGATCGAACGCTCACCCCTAGAACCTTAGATGAGTCACAAAATAAAACTTTAAGTCCTATTTGACGGTTAAGCATAAAAAGTCAAATATTCAAATTTTTAGATCGAATATTTTTACACACCTTTAGTGAGGAAGCTACACGCACTTGCACATATCACATTTCATATCATGTTAAAGTACATGTATCGTATTATAGATATTTTATCAAAGTTAAGGTACCACATTTAACATTGGACTTTTTAAAAGTGCACATAAAACATGATCAAAGTACATGCATCGTGTTATAGGCCGTTTTTATCAAAATTCAGATACCACATTTGACATTAAACATTTTGTCCGAGTACAAAATATTCAAAAAACCAAAGATTATTAGTCTAAGAATAAACATGTTTAATAGGGAAGCAATAATTGGAATAAAACTATATGATTTGCAAAACATCCGAAAAGGTATCAAATTCTCTACAATAAACAGCAGTGTTAAACAATTCCAAGAAACACAAACACAAACATTATTATTAGTCTAAGAATTTCAGATTAAACCAAAAACAATGTCTAAGTGTTCCTCTGCCATGTTTTTCAAGGTACAATCACAAATAGAGGCTGCAAATTTCAGAAATACAAACGAGATTTCAGACAAATATAATGAGGCTTTAATATAAAACAAGTGCCCAAACTATACCGTTTCTTTTAGGTGCCTAAAGTTTATTTTTGGTAAGAATACATGCCTAAAGTTGTTTTTTTTTTTGGTACAAAATAAGTGCCTAAAGTTAATTTTTAGGTCAAAATAGGTGCCTAAAATAAACCACGTGTCAAATAATAATTGGATGTCGGGTTTTTTTTAACTGCAAGCACCTAAAACAAATAAAATGAAACTTTAGGCACTTATTCTGACCAAAATAAACTTTAGCCACCTAAAACAAAAAACGATATAGTCTAGGCACTTATTTTATAGTAAAGCCATATAATGAAAAGAACACATAAAATATGAGACACTTGATAAGAGAAAACAGGGTTTTTACCATGTCCACGCTAACTGGTTTTCCATCCTCTGCCAGTATGTCGGTTATGGTTCCGGATTGGTCAGCCTGATTCAAAGCCGAATTTTACGAATCAGAAACGAATATAAAGACATTCAAGAAGTAAGGGTTAAAGTCAATTGAGAACCATTTGTATTTTAGCAATATTCTCGCATTATCGGAGTGTTAAATTAAGTAAGAAGGAAAGAGTATGAACATACTTCGATTTCGTTCATCAGTTTCATTGCCTCAATGATGCAGATAACTTGGCCCTTCTGTACTTTATCTCCCACCTAAAAAAAGAGTATCAGGTTATCATTGAAGGAAAAATTCCGGTTAAGTTGCAAGCAAGCTACAAGCGCTTACCTTGACGAATGGTGGTTCACCTGGTGCTGGACTCCGGTAGAAGGTTCCAGCCATGGGGCATTTGAAGGGAGGGTGAGATGAATTGCCAGTTTTAGCAGGGGGAGCAGAGGGCAGTGCTTGTGCAGGAGCAGGAGGAGCCGGGTTTGAAGGAGTCGGAGCAGCTGCTGGGGCTGCTGCCGGGGGTGGAGTTTGAAACATCGCATGAGGCATGTATTGTGGCATGAAAACAGGGGATGCTGGTTCCGGTGGCTGCAAAGCTTCCTTCTTTCTTATTACAAGCTCACAATCCGACTGCTTCAGTTGCAACTCTGTAATATCTCTCGAATCTACAAGTCTACTCAAGAAACATAAAACCGACTTCGATTACTGATCCTTTGTGTAAAGAACACTTTTATATGTAATTGTACTCGAAGGTAAAGAAGCTACTTCAACTTACTTAACAAGGTTCGATACTTGTGTCATGAATGCCGAGATTGCCGCAACATCCGGTATCACCTTCTTGGCAGATTTGTCATCTTCCTTTGGCAATGCAGCTTTATGCTTCTTGTCAACTACCGGTACAGAATTCGACGATTTCTCTGCAGCAACCTTGAAGTTTATGAAGTTCATTTAGTAGAACATCAGTATAATCTAATTTAAATAAGGAAAATTAGCACTTCGACATGAAAAACACACCTCGTTAAGCTTCGCGCACGTTCTGAAGGCCATAGTTTCCTTCCCATTATCCCACTGCAAATCACAGCCAGATCAAGAAACAATCCAAGCAAGTCTAAACATTAATGAAGATGAACAATTTTGTGTTTGCATATCATGAATATGAAACCAGCACCCCAATTATGCATACTTGATTTTCATATTGGGGCATTTTCAATCACAAAAAGGGAAACTATCCAGCGACGGACGCAAGACTTTATGTTAGTGAGCGAACTATATAAAATTCTAGGGGGGCGAAAATAGATTTCAAAAGAAAACTTCTAAATCATATACGAATTTCAAACGTTCAGGGTCGACCGGGCCCCTCCAGCCCCTGGTCCATCCCTGAACCAATCTATTAACAAGTATGCGTTATAAAAACCACTCAAGCCAGAAAATTTCATTTTGAATAACTTTTCTTAACATCTGCTGTGTTCCGAATATTTGTTCATTTTTTCTTATCCCTCCGATAATGCGCACACCTTGCAGACTTGCTGCTTGAACTCGAGTACGTTGCTAAGCTTAACAATGCTTTCAATGGGATAAAAACAATGGTTTCCAAAATCAAATCACAAATTAATCACATTTAAACACTTGAAATACAAAATGATAAGCAAACCATTCATTCTTATTCAAATTAAATCCAAAAAAGATCTCCAACTACAATCATTAACCATATAAGCAAAACCCCACCAACCTAAACCCCATAATTTTCAAACAGAACAAAAGATTCAAACTTTAAACGACCAAATTAAAAGAAAAGACTAAACCTGGAATCCAGAAAATGCAGGTACTTTGATTGAAGATCCAAGTGGGAAGCAAGATTTGGAGGTAGACTTTGAACAACATTGAGGATATTGGGTTTGTTGCAGCTTTGGTTTCAGAAAAGGAGAGATCTTGGGACATGGAACTGAGATTGAAAATGTCATTTTTATGGAGTTTTAAAGCAAACCCAGAGCTACTTTCAGCTTTATATATATAAACAAACAGGTAGAAAGCAGATGTCGGCGATGAGATTTAAGAGAAATCTTTGGGAAAAGAAATGAAACCCAAAATAGGTTTAAAAATGAAGAATTGAAAGAGAATATTTTCAATGGCTTTTTTATTTATATTTATATTTTTCGAATTCGATAGTTACGATGAACAATGCTTCATGGTCTTAACTAACCTCGACTACTCAACTCAACACCTCCCCTGCCTTCCTTTTCTGAATAATTTCCAATTTTCATCGATAAAAATTGATCGATTTAACTAAAACTTATTTTTAAAAATTAATTGTTCAATTTTTAAGTTCGAGTCCCTCAACTTTGCCTGATATATATATATAGTCGTTTAAATTAAAATCAATTATAGTCGTAACCTTGTAAATATTTATAATAAAATTTAAACAAAAACTCAAACTCAACTTGAAAAAAAAAAGTTTGAGTTATAAAATAAAATTTATCAACTAGACTAACTAAATATTTTATAACTCGACATAACGTTATAGTCAATTAAAGTCATATTTAGTTATGACAAATATTTATAATAAAAAAGTTTGGGTCATATTAACTCCTCTAAATCTTAGACATTGCAATTCTTTTCTCCAATTTGCAGAAGATAATTATGGTTAAGAAAGCTCTAATGCATGTATGCCTAAACACAAAAGCCAAAGAAAAAAATGAATTCTGATTTACGGTAATAATGAGATTTTGCCCAATAATTAGGGACTATACGCATATTTTACCCAATAATTTACCCTTTGAGGTAGTTGAGCAATTAATCATGCCCAACTGCCAGAGGTGGCACCCAATATTTTCAGCAAAAACATAAATGTCATTTAGAGCCAATATCCAAATCCCACAAATGCAGCTCAACAGTTATCAACATTACAATCAATGGTACTCGGACTCGGTTGCAAGGATCGAGTACGTATCCAACACCGATACATTCAATTTTTCCAAATATTTGTAAGATCCTTGAAAAATCATATCTCGACATCCATATCCGAGCGTGTCGGGCAAAGATACTTCAAACAAAACAAAATGGCATCATATCAAAGAATTTCTTGTGATTCTCAGCTGAAACAAGGAAGACAGCCATGCTTATTACAGAACCAAGAAGACACCAAAATGAATAGAAATGTTACCCTTGGGGTGGGTGTTTCCCAGAAACTTAGCTTGTACATAAGTGCCAAAATGTATTTTGTGATTGTGATCCATTGATAAATAAAAAGCAAAATAATCTAGTAACGGTTCCAGTATGTCCGGCGTCTGAACCAGTTGTAGTCAGGCAAGCCCTGGATAGGGCCCATGGCAGCAATCGCGATATCCTGCGAAAACCAAACATAAGCGGCATTAAAAACAATATGTAGTTCCATTTCAATGCCTCATCCCACCAAAATATATGGTCTTGACCCCTTTTCAGTCAAAGCAGAAAGTGTAGATAAGTGCTAAGTTTGGTAGCGGTTCCTACCCTGTCATAAATAAATCGGTTTGCCACACGTTTAATGGTGCTTGGGTCAACAGCATCAATCCTAGCAAATAATTCAGCAAACGGGATTCTTCGACCGTATGTAAGTAGCTGCAAGAATGGGAGATCGAGGCCAAATAAGAAAAATATAAGAAATAAACAAAGCTCGTAAATGTCTAGCCACGAAAAATTTAAGATCATGCAATTCTGCATGAGCGATAGAATTCTTGCTTCTAGTCAATTGAGATATTTCTCCTTAGATCATTTAAAACTGGATTTGGTTTAAAACAGCATATGTACTGATTCAAATGATATGATTGCTAGAATTCCATGCACCATTGTTATTAAAAAAAAAACCCTTTTTTAATGCCGAAGAAAACTGCACCTGGCGTCCAATATCTTCAGCTACAGGACTAGTTCCATCTATGTGAAGCATCAAAGATGATTTTAACTGCAACAAAAAACAGCAATAGTAGTTAAGCACACACAAGGCAGTACTTTTAATAATAATAATAATAATCTGGGAAATATCAATTTCTATTTTCTACAGTATTTTATTTTACTAATTTTAAAATAAAATACTTAATTTTATATTATAAAAAACTACTTAAAAATAGTTTTGGATCGGGTTTGAATAATTAAGATATTTCAACTCTTGTACCAAAACCAAACTGAATAATATTTAATTATTACTCGAGCCAAAATGTATCAACTAAGGCAGGAATCAAAGAAATATTTTAGCAACAAAGAAAGAAAATTTTGTTCAATTGAGTGAAGCTTCTCTAGATTTGCACAATAAAATGAATGCTATTTAAAAAATAAAAGATCGTGAAATATTTAGATTGTATTGTGTGATTGAGATTGTAATTGTAAATTCTATGACCTCTCGAAACTGCACTCACAAGTGAATTAGACTCAGCTTATTTTATTAACTAAGAATGCCAAATTCGCCAATTGCCAATTGGATTGTTCTATTGGCACATTGCTAGAAGCATTTAAAATGATACAATATGTCAAAATTAGCATCTAGCAAACATGAAGAAAAGATAAAAGCGTTTATAGCTACCTGATTACGAGCACGAATGACATCAGCTTCTGAAACACGGTAAGCTAGCTTGGTTGTCTCGTACATAATAGCATATGCCAAATCATCCAAACAATCAGGCTGGAAACCGAAAATAAAATTAATATTCCAAAACAAATGAAAAATAAATACAGCAGCATATACAAAACTGGCTTACACATGCCAAACAATTTTGTTAAGCCCTATTTTACTCAGACAGGAGTGTAAGTGTTGATTATTGATATGAACAGGACCAATATTTTGGAATATCATATCCTCATACACATATCTCAGACTCCGGTTACAGGTACAAGTATGATAATTTTTTTGGACATTGGTGTCGGATACGAGTATTTCAAGAAAAATGGGTGTCGGATACAAGTATTCATGAAAAATGAAGAATCTGTGCAACCTATGTTAAGCCAACATACAAGGAGGGAGGAAAAGGCAGCAACCAGATATGATGTCAAGGCCTCGAGATGATAAATTAAAAATATCAAAGATGATATCGAAGAATATAACAATCTTTTTATCTGAAAACACTGTCAATCAAATTTGTAAGAACTGATATTTTTTTATCATAATTTTTGTTTCAACCACAACAAGATATTACCACAAAAACCTCACCTTGGCAATGGCATAGACACCGAAAAGACCAGTATCTTTATAGTTGGTGTTGAAGGCCATCATGCTTTCCGCAATTTCATTAACACAGACTCTTTGTGCCAGCTCAGAGCTGTTTAAAGGATTTCAAAATTAATCAAGATAATAATACAACGTTCGAGTTTCGTCACAAAACTGAAACAGGTATAGACTAAAATGTGATTCAAGATTCAGCATAAGAATTAAAGCTTACCCCATGTGCTTTCCACCACCGGCACTTTTGCTCCATGAACCCAACATTGCCTGCATAACCATTAGCGCAATAGAATCTGGATCCGTCCAAGATGCTCCCTCAAAAGCAACCGCAAATTGTGCCAGAGGAACATCATCATTGATCATTCTAACCTGATTTTTTTTAAGTTAAGAAAAACAAAACATTTGAGGGCATAGCACATTGAGAGTGATTGTTTCTGAATAAAATAGTTCAAAATTTACTAAAGAAATGACATCCCCACCTCAGAACCAGTAAAACTGGCCGGTTCATTCATAACTAATTGTGAACCAGTAGTAGGATCAGATGACAACTTCGTAAACAACTTCTTTACTTGCTCAACAATTTCCTCATGCTTAACAGCCCCCGATGCAGCAATGACCTGTAATGGTTACCAAATAACACATTTTGAAGAACCTACCAACTCCCCTTCCACAGAGTACTTACACAATATGCTCGGAGATCAACAGAATAACAATATATTCATTTGCTTCAACTTTAAAGCACTTGATCATGTCATACTAAATGAAGATAAGCAAGAAAAGCTGACAAACTGCATACCATTCTTGGAGCAGTGTAGTGTGTCTGAATATAGTTCTGCAGATGCTCTTTGGTGATCGTCCTAATATTATCAGCCGGGCCGAGAATAGTTCTACCGAGTGGAGTATATTGGAATGCAGTTGAATGCAAATGGTCGAAAATAACCTCCTCCATTTGACCCTCAACCTACAAAAAATCCCCAAATGATTGGTTTTCTTATTAATCAACATAGAACCAAAAACAAGTGAAGCTGACAAAACCAAGGCAGCATTAACCATAAAAAAATAATGATAACAAACTTCCTTACGAGGCTTGACAAAAGATTACTTAATACCCTGCCCCACCTAAGAGTGCAAACAAAATACTTGTGCTTGCAAGCAACTCGGTTTCTGCTTGAAAAGATTTATGGCTCAATCATTGTCTAGTCGAGCTTGGGCATAATTATCGAGTGAAATTGGGTATCCTAAACCTTAACTCAAGGAACTTGCAGGCTTAATCAAGCTTTTCTTTCAAAGGCCGTAATTGAGCTTTTTTATTTATAAAGTTTGTTGCCCAAACAATCGAGCTTGAGGTCAAACATGAGAGTTGAGCTCATTTTTTATTAGGTAAACAATCATAATATAACAAACTTGTACAGTTCTCAAATTGAATTTGGGCTTCAAAATGGCACATAATCGAACTCAATCTGAGCTTTGGTCCTAAAATTACAAGTTGAGCTTCTTGCAACTTCAGCTCAGATTGGGTTGATTACACCCCTAGGCCTACCCACAAAAAAGGGGGAAAGAAGATGAAAAATACAGCAACTATATCACAAGTAAACAGTCAATGCAAAGTAGTTTGTTACCCCATACAATTCCTATATAGCACATGTAGCCAATAACCCCCAGAGATAGCAACGTGTCAAATAAAGCAATTAACTTTTACTAAGAAACCAGGACTACTTGTATAAAAACATTTTAACTGTAAAAAAATCTCACCCACTTGTTAACGGCATCAATCTAAGCTTTATGCTCCTCCATTAATTTCACATTCTTTTACATGCTAATCAAACACACCAACCAAGCACAAAAACAATCATATTACTCTGTTCCCTAAATATAGGTAGTTAACTTGTAATCAATCTAGAAAAACAAAAATCATTTAAAAACCACTTAAAAATTAATACTATATCAAAATCCTGACCCCCAAAAGAAATTTTTACCTCCCCATAAATCACAACTCCACCTACCTGGCTACCTCCTATATTCCCTAAAAAACCAGATTGAATATATAACAAAACCAATCACTCAATCAAAAACACATCAACCAAAGCCCAAATTTTATTCATTGCGGTCTCAAAATCACTTCTTTCTCTTATTATCCTCAAAATTTTACTCTAAACTTCCTAAGGATCATAAAAATATAAGAACATTTTAGATCCAACCCATTAATCTAATAACTTATTCAGCGACTGCATACCAAGGAAAGACAAATAACCCAAAATTTATTCCCTTCTATAATCCTTAACACAGAAACATCAAATACATTCTAAAAGTAGTACAACATATATTATTTTTAAAATACAAACCCCAAAATATCCAAGCTTGTTAATTACCTCTTCCATTTCTCTTAGAATCACGTCCCTTTCCCTACTAATTCTGTTTTCCTCGAACTTGGAATTCTGCAAAATATCAGCCAATATATCTAACGCTTTAAAGACATCTTTATCCATAACTTTAGCGTAATAAGTGGTTTGTTCCCTGGAAGTATAAGCATTCAAATGGCCGCCCATATTTTCAATCTCTTCCTCCAGTTCCCTCGCAGACCTCTTTTCTGTCCCTTTAAAAATCATATGTTCCAAGAAATGCGCTGTCCCATTGGTCTCCTCCGTCTCAAATCTCGAGCCTGCATCGATCCAGACCCCAACGGTGGCCGTGCGGGAAGAAAGGGTAGATTCAGTCGCCACACGAAGGCCATTGGGCAAAGTTGTGATTTTGGTTTCGGGGGAAGATAAGATGTGGGTGTGAGATGTTAGGGTTGGGTGAGGGGAACCGTATTTGAGGAAACGGGGATCTGGGTTTTCGAGCTTCTGAAGCTTTGATTTAACGTCGAGGGCTAAGCGGTCGTAGATCATGGCATTTGGTGGAGGAGGGGAGATCTCTTTAGAATCGGCGGCGGCGGCGAGTTGAGAGGCCGCCGAAGAAGACGATCGAGCGGCGGTGAAAGAAAATGATGGCTTGTGGGACCGCCGGGCAAGGGAAAGAAGCTGCTTGATCGCCATTTTCGACGATTGTTTTCTTTCCACTGAATTATTTTTTAGGGTTTGTGAGAAATTGGGGATTTGGAGAGTGAAGAGTGGAAAGAGATGGGTATATGGTTGGTTTAATTAAGGGTGGCGCAGTCGAAGATTATTGCTTAAACTATGTCGTTTTAAAGTTTAAAGAAGAAGAAAGGGTGAAAGTGTAATTTGGATTTTAACAATTTAACACACTCTTGGAATTAGGGTTTTTTTTTTGGCATATCTTGCTCTGTAGAAGCTTTAGTGTTACAAATTAATCAAATATTAATATATTATATATAAATGATAATACAAATATCAGAGGTCTATCATGATTAGAACTTTATCTAAGGAGTTTGATTTATTTATTATTAGGAATATTATCTCTATTAATTAGAGTTTAATATATTATATACTTCTTATGCCTATAAATAAATGATTCATTGAAGGCATTTGAGAATAATACAAATCTCCATCTTTCTCTCATCTCTTTGTTCTCCCATTCTTGTTTTTGGTCCTTATTATTATTCTTTGTTATTTTATTCAAAACACGTTATTAGCACGACTCTAATCAATTGAGTTCTTCATTGTTTTTTTCTCTAAAGATAAGTTTTTTTTCTCTCTTCATTCTTTTAAATTACCGATTGTCTTTTTCTTTATATTTTAACTTAATTTTTTTTTGAAATGTTTGGAAGTATGTTTGATTTTACTCAAACATTTGAAAGAGATAAATTTGTGACTTCTCACAAACCAAAAGACGAATCGACAGAGACGAAGAGGTTGCATTTGGTGTAAATTACATGTGTTTTTTCTTGTTCCTAAAAGGGTTAATTAGCGGTATGCTTATTCATACTTTTACTTATATGATTATATTTGATATTTTTCATATTATTATTTATGTTATTTTATTTGATAAAAGTTAGTATTTTTAACCGTGTTTTGAGTTTTACATGATATGTTTAAATGGCTTGGAAAGAGATGTGATATAAAGGGACTATGAGAAGCTATCTCGGTCATATGTTATGTCTCCATTGTCTACGAGAGATGATTTTGAATTTTCAAGAAGATTATTATAAAGTCTATATTTGCTCGAAAGCAATATTTTTTCTTCGTCGAAAAACTCGACCATAGACTTCTCCCAATTTCAAGTTACGAAAATTCGTCTTGATCCAAAAAAATTTATGGGAGGCATTCCCTGAAGTGAATGCAAAGCATATGATGTTTATTCCATGCGATTATCAATGATGGGGCATTCCCTGAAGTGAATGCAAGCATGATGTTTATTCCATGCGATTATTGGAACTGTTTCATTCCTTGAAGTGAATGCAAACATGGTAAATCATTATTCAATTAGAGACATAATTTCGATATAATCCAAATATATTGGCTGGATATCCCCTTCTGCGAGGCTACTGGTCTCAAAGGAGGTTTTTAAAAGACCTTGTGGACATTTCTTTCAAAAAAAAAACCTTGTGGACATGTTTAACAATGTCGCGTACGAAGATTAAATCTTTGTTCTCTATGATAAGGATATGTGAAAAAGTTTCAAAGGCCCACTGGCTCTACTCCATTCCCTGAAAGTGAATGTGAGATTATATTATAGAATGAATAAAAACGACATTAGAAGTTGTGGTCGTGGTCAAGGCTATGAATATATACATGAAAAATATGGTAATTTTAAGAATACTTCTACCCATTGGTAGTGAGGTTATAAGGATGACAAGAGTGATAAAGATCATTCTATTGAAGTAAAACTCTTCTTATTACCAATGCGATGTTATAAACCATTGGTCTCGTACGTGTTGTACGTTGAAAAATCAAGAATCATTGAATGATAAAGGAAAGAAAATAGAAGCAAATTTTGTTTGCAAAACATGACGAAGATGATACTGGTCCAACTTTATTTGGACATTGTTGGTCCAACTCTTTTGGACGTTGTTGATTTTCTTATAACTCTCGAAAGGAATAAATCATCTTCTAATTATTCTCATAACTTTAAAGAGAATTATTTATTTATTTTTATTTATTTTAATTTACGTTTATTTATTTTACACACATTAATTATTTATGTTTTATATTTATATATTATGATATTTATTTATTGTGTTTAACATGATTACTTGTCAAATACAATCTATGATGACGATTTATGCTAACATAAGCTTAAGATATATTTTCCCATTTAAATGCAAGGGAATAATGTGAGTACTATATCTCAAAGTACTGAAAATATTGATGCTCTAGAAGAGCAATAAATTCTTGAGAGAAAGCACATTATGAAAAGTACAGAATTACGAATATTGCAATAATTACGGTTAATGGTAATAATATCGTCACCACTATAAGTGAAAATTTTAAGAGAGCAATATGAGTTCGCAAAATATCCCTTTGGGAATTATAGATAACATATATTACCAATTGGCATTTGAAATAAGTCAATATGGATATAAGCTATGGTAGCCAAAAAGTCAGTTGAAAGCTCTAGAAGAGCTATATATTGCTACCAAAAGATAATTTCAATTGAAAGCTCCGAAAGAGCTAAATATATTCCTATTTAAAGGAATAATTTTGATGGTCGTACTAGACATGTACGAGTGAGATTGAATTGCATGTTATGGTAAACAAGAAGTTTACCAATTCAAAGATATATACACACACACACACATATATATAGTTGACATGATCGGTTAGACCATCCTGATCAATAATGGTGCAGAAATTATTGAGATTTTCATGCACATGTATTAAAAGAACATGTAGTTCTTGTGGTGCTTATTCTCAAATGAATGGATTAAATTCCACTTATTAAAGAACGTGAAGTTGTTGTGTTGCTTAAAAGAATTGATTAAATTTCACTTACTAAAAGAACCTGAAGTTCTTGTGTTGTTTGTTCTCAAAAGATATAGATGATCTCACTTACCAAAAGAATTAGAACTTAAAGTTCTTATACTGAAGTTGAGATTGTATGTCTTGCATATCTGAACGAAATATGGGCTCATATATCCACAAATGTGGAAAGTTTTATATGATTTTAGTAGATGCATCTATATTGTTTTATCGACTTACAACCAGAAGTTTGTGAGATTGATTCTAAAAAGATTCAGATTATGCAGTTAGACTATTCGTCTTGAAAAGCTAGTGGGTTTATATTTTAGGCTATATCGGTTGTTACAAAGCTATTGATTATGAAAAATACGGTTTAGCAAATTTTTAATTGGATGCCTCCTATTTAATAGCTAAACTGTGAGAACAAAACATTTATTATTTATATGGTATTTTCATATAGCAACACTTATACGCATCAAGCCAACGAGTTATAATAAACTCCCCATTATGATTTGACTTTTGGTCAGAAGTCATATTTCTCATTTTTGAATTTTTGAATGTGCGATATATAGTTGAATTGCTCCACCATAACGCACAAAATGGGCAAGTAAAAAAGGTTGAGAATATATATTGAGTACGAGTCTCCTTTTATGTTTAAATTCTTAAACATTAATTGGAGAATCATTTATGACATGATTTTTCTCAACATCAGAGAGAGATAATAATCAGCTGGATAGAGGAAAATGAATTATCATTATCTAGATCATCGTATATGAACTAGAAGTTCATAAGATAATTCATGTTATTACATGTCAACTGCTAGACATATTTACTGACCTAATGAGAGTAATTAAGTCTCATATACTAGCTGAAATGCTCTAAGTTTAAATTACATGTTAGAGCGAGAGAATGTAAATCATGCCTGAAGCATGATAGTTAAAATGGTTCCAATGATCAAAATTCTCATAAATAGAAAGTAATATGAGATGGTCATATATTGGAGGCAGGTGCTCCTGAAGATACCCAAGACATAACTAATAATAAAACTCTTGAAGAGTTTTCAGGTACCTGAAATAAAGATTGAAATCTTAAAGAGATCTCGATGAGTTATGTCATTACGAGAATGGAACCAGAAAATTGGAAAGTTGTCGACAGCGATTTTACAAACAATTTTACATAAAATACTTCTATAGGAGTAAAGAAAGAAAGCGGGATCTTGTATAAAAATCTATCAGGAAGTATAGATATTGAATTGGTCAATATAGAAAGACGTTTTGAACTTCTAAAAGAGAAGTATTTGGACCAACAGTCCAAACACCTAAAGGTGTAATGCAAGTGAGGCACAAATAAGTAGTCGTAAATACGACAAATTTATGAAGAGCTTTAATTACTTTATGGTGGATGCAATTACTTTGGTAATATGAAATATATTACACGCGTCTAATTATTTATGAATCCCTATTTATCCTTAAAGGATTTAAAATGCTAAAAGCATTTGGAAATTTTTGAAAAAATTTATTTAGACATGTCTCATTGAATATTTTGGCGCATTTGATATATATAATCGCCTTAGTGAGTACTAATTGAGGAAATACTATAAGAATGATAAGATTTCCTTATGTATTTTATAAAGAAATTTGAATCAAGATTCATTATATTATTAAAACTCCCGAAGAGCTTTCAAAGCATTTAGTTATTTAAGGAAATGATTTGAGAAAAAGAATCTTGAGATGTGGTTTTGTCTCGACCTAAAGATCGAGCACTTAAATATGCGTTTTTGTCTATGAATGGACATAAGTTGAAAGAATCTTAAAGAATATTCAATATAGATTGTTGGACGTGAATAAAGATAATTATATATTTTCTTGGTTTTGAAGCACCATATATTAGTTGGTCAAGCAATATCCATGGATATACAAAGATCATTACATTTAGATCTTCAAACATTCGTTGATGTCTCCTCAAATGTCGTAGAAATAATTGTTATGCACGAGGCAAGCCAAAAATGTGTTTGGCTAAGACTATTGACCCAACATATCCAAAAGATATGTGAATTTACTTTTACAAGATATGATAAAAGTTACATTGTGTGAAGATAATGCAAGATGTATATCTCAGTTTGAAAGTGGATACATGATGAAACATATTACTCCAAAGTTTCATCCCTCACGATCTTTAGAAAAATAATATTCAAGATTGAATTATGAAGATTCAAAGATCTTTTGTAATGTTTTCATGAGGGGGAGTAAATACGCGTTGCACTCTTTTTCCCTTAACTGAGGTTTAGTCCCAATGGGTTTTCTTGGTAAGGTTTTTAATGAGGCAACATGTTATGCGTATTAAAGATGTGTGTACTCTTTTTCCTTCACTAATGATTTTTTTTCACTGGGTTTTTTATCTTAGTAAGGTTTTAACGAGGCACATTATCTTCATAGACATCCAAGGGGGAGTGTTATGAATATTTATCTATGTAGATGTCTATCATGATTAGAACTTTATCTAAGGAGTTTGATTTATTTATTATTAGGAATATTATCTCTATTAATTAGAGTTTAATGTATTATGTACTTCTTATGCCTATAAATAGATGATTCATTGAAGACATTGTACACACAAGTCTATATTTGAGAATAACACAAATCTCCTTCTCTCTCTCATCTCTTTGTTCTCTCATTCTTGTTTTTGGTCATTATTATTCTTTGTTATTTTATTCACAACATGTTTAAATATTTGTATGTGTAAAACTGTAAGGTGTGTATATTATCAAAAGATTAAAAAAATATGAACATATATTATTATCTAATTACACCAATAAATTAAAAAAGTGATAATACAAAACAAATAACTTTGTGTTATGAATATTTATCTATGTGGATGTCTATCATGATTAGAACTTTATCAAAGGAGTTTGATTTATTTATTATTAGGAATATTATCTCTATGAATTAGAGTTTAATGTATTATGTACTTCTTATGCCTATAAATAGATGATTCATTGAAGGCATTGGATACAATTCTATTTTTTGAGAATAATACAAATCTCCCTCTTTCTCTCATCTCTTTGTTCTTCTTGTTCTTATTCTTGTTCTTCTTTATTTTATTCACAACACGTTATCAGCACGATTTTGCTCAACTATCATGGTTCTTGTTGGTGATTCTCTAAAAAGATTTCAACTTGGTATTGGTGACTGCATCTACTATTTATTCAAGTTAGTTTAAAAAAAATCGGTATGTTTTGCTTATTTATATATTGTTATATTGATTAGTTAATTATTCTAAAATTAAGGTTAGTATATTTCGATTTATTATTTGGTTATTATTTTATTCTAATATTCGTACTTCCTCTTGAAACATATTTCCTCTTAATTAATTATTTTATTTTTATAGCATACTAATTTATAGACGCCTTTCGCGTTTACATGGAGCTTTCAAGATAAAAAAAAACATATCTTCGAAAAAGATATTTTTAAGCAGAAGTGTTGAAATCGGTAATCATGGGAAAGTAATTTTGAAGGTATGTTTTCTCCATAAGAATTTATGTTATTAAATCTATATTTATCATGTTTATATGCGCTAACATTAAAATATGGAAGAAAAACCCATAATCTATATTTGTGCGCTAACATTAAAATTGAAATTCTTTTCCCACCCTCAGTCTACGCATAATCAAATGGCGTTTGGCAAGTAGTTTGGTCCTAAATAGCGTTTTTTATTTATAATTCAATCATATCATTCATGCTTATGTTTAGTTCAATTTAGCTCATGACTTATTTTATACATTTTAATCTGACTTTAAATAGTCGTTATTTTATGTTATTTCATTGATGAGAATTGATATTTTTCATGTTTTAAGTTTTATATTATTTAAATGGCTTGGAAAGAGACGTGATATAAAAGGATTATGAGAAGCTGTCTCGGTCATTCACTATGTCTCCATCGTCATCGAGAAGAAAAATATTATCGGTAAACTCTATTTTATTTTATTTTATTTTCCTTTAAACTATAATTTTAAAGTGCGATATATTATGGTGATTTTGAATCTGCAAGAGACTGTTATAAAGCCTATATTTGCTCGAAAGCAATATTTCTTCTTCGTCGAAAAACTCGACCATAGACTTCTCCCAATTTCAAGTTACGAAAATTCGTCTTGATTCAAAAAGTTTTATGGGAGGCATTCCCTGAAGTGAATGCAAAGCATGATGTTTATTCCATGCGATTATTAATGATGGGGCATTCCTTGAAGTGAATGCAAAGCATGATGTTTATTCCATGCGATTATCAATGATGGGGCATTCCTTGAAGTAAATGCAAGCATGATGTTTATTCCATGCAATTATCAATGATGTGGCATTCCCTGAAGTGAATGCAAGTATGATGTTTATTCCATGTGATTATTGGATCTGTTTCATTCCCTGAAGTGAATGCAAACATGGTAAATCATTATTCAATTAGAGACATAATTTCGATATAATCCAAGTATAATTGGCTGGACATCCCGTTCTGCGAGGCTACTGGTCTCAAAGGAGGTTTTTAAAGGACCTTGTGGACAGGTTTAACAATGCCGCGTACGAGGATTAAATCTTTGTTCTCTGTGATAAGGATATGTGAAAAAGGTTTTAAAGGCCCACTGGCTCTACTCCATTCCCTGAAGTGAATGTGAGATTATATTAGGGAAAGAATAAAAAGATCACATTAAAAGTTGTGGTCGTGGTCGAGGCTATGAATATACACATGAAAAATATAGTCGTTTTAAGAATACTTCTACCCGCTGGTAGCGAAGTTATAAGGATGGCAAGAGTGATAAAGATCATTCTAAGGAAGTGAAATCATTTTACCAATGTGATGTTATAAACTATTGGTTTTGTACTTGTCAAACGCCAAAGTATTATGGACTTTATCCATAATCATGAATGATAAATGAAATAAAATATAAACAAAATTTGTTTATGGTGAAAATAATTATGGCGTTATTGGTCCAACTCAATTGGATATTGTTAATTTTCTCATCACCCTTGAAGGGAATAATTTACCATTTATTTTATTTCTCTTATAATCTCTAACAGGAATAATTGGTTTTTTTTTTATGTTAATTCGTTTTATTTATTATTTATTTATGTTAGTTTGCTTTATGTTTATTTATTTCACATATTATTTATTTACGTTTTATGTTAATTTATTATTTGAAGAATATGATTACTTCCGGAATAAAATATACAATGAATTGTGGCTATTTATGCCTAGAATTGTGGCAATTTATGCCTAGCAGATAATGCAAGTACTCATATTGTACTTAAGCATAAGAAATATTTTTCCCATTTAAATGCAAGGGAAAATATGAGTAGTATTTCTCAAAGTACTAAAATATCAATACTTCGGAAGAGCACTTGAAAGTTTATCTCTGATAGATAATCGACTTGATATGATGTGCTATATTTTATATTTTTCATTCCTCGAAGGGAATGATACAAAGTACATATTTTCATTACCTGAAGTAAATGAAACAAAGCACATTTTGAAAGGTGCACAATTATGCATTTCTCGATTAAAATGCAAGGGAATAATGTGAGTACTATATCCGGAAGTACTAATATCACAAAAGGCTCTGGTTGAGCAAATATGTTATTGTCAAATGGAACTTTATTCCATATTCACAGTGCGTTATACTCGTCAAAGTCATAAAGAGAGCAATATGATTTCGCAAACTATCCCTTTGGAAATTATAGATAACATATGTTATCAATTGGCATTTGAAATAAGCCAATATGGATATAAGTTTTGGTAGCCAAAAAGTCAGTTGAAAGCTCTAGAAGAGCTATATATTGCTACCAAAAGATAATTTCAATTGAAAGCTCCGAAAGAGCTAAATATATTCCTATTTAAAGGAACAATTTTGATGGTCGTACTAGACATGTACGAGTAAGATTGAATTACATGTTATGGTAAACAAGAAGTTTACAAATTCAGAGATATATACACATATATATAGTTGGCATGATCGGTTAGACCATCCTAGTCAATAATGGTGCAGAAATTATTGAGATTTACATGCACATGTATTAAAAGAACATGTAGTTCTTGTGGTGCTTATTCTCAAAGGAATGGATTAAATTCCACTTATTAAAGAACGTGAAGTTCTTGTGTTGCTTAAAGGAATTGATTAAATTCCACTTACTAAAAGAACATGAAGTTCTTGTGTTGTTTGTTCTCAAAGAATATATATGATCCCACTTACCAAAAGAATTAGAACTTAAAGTTCTTGTACTGAAGTTAAGACTGTATGTCTTGCATATCTGAACGAAATATGGGCCCATATATCCACAAATGTGGAAAGTTTTATATGATTTTAGTAGATGCATCTACATTGTTTTATCGACTTACAACCAGAAGTTTGTGAGATTGATTTTAAAAAGATTCAGATTATGCAGTTAGACTATTCGTCTTGAAAAGCTAGTGGGTTTATGTTTTAGGCTATATCAGTTGTTACAAAGCCTATTGATTATGAAAAATATAGTTTAGCAAAATTTCAATTGGATGCCTCCTATTTAATAGCTAAACTATGAGAACAAAAGAGTTATTATTTATATGGTGTTTCCATATAGCAACACTTATACGCATCAAGCCAACGAGTTATAATAAA
Organism: Hibiscus trionum; assembly: GCA_030270665.1. Taxonomy (NCBI): domain Eukaryota; kingdom Viridiplantae; phylum Streptophyta; class Magnoliopsida; order Malvales; family Malvaceae; genus Hibiscus; species Hibiscus trionum. The sequence continues at coordinate 4,666,625 of BSYR01000034.1, read as the reverse complement.
CTCCCCGTTATGATTGGTTTTTGGTCAGAAACCATATATTTCCCATTTTGTGATTTTTGAATGTGCGATATGAATTGCTCCACCACAACGCACAAAATGGGTAAATAAAAAGGGTTGAGAATATATATTGAGTACAAGTCTTCTTTTATGTTTAAATTCTTAAACATTAATTGGAGAATCATTTATGACATGATTTTTCTCAACATCAGGGGGAGATAATAATCAGCTGGATAGAGGAAAATGAATTATCATTATCTAGATCCTCGTATATGAACTAGAAGTTCATAAGATAATTCATGTTATTACATGTCAACTGCCAGACATATTTACTGACCCAATGAGAGTAATTAAGTCTCATATACCAGCTGAAATGCTCTAAGTTTAAATTACATGTTAGAGCGAGAGAATGTAAATCATGCCTGAAGCATGATAGTTGAAATGGTTCCAATGATCAAAATTCTCGTAAATAGAAAGTAATATGAGATGTGTAATCACCTATTTTGTCCGGGGTGTTAAACCCAATTTCTTTTCTTTTTAGTAATGGGCTTTAATAATAAGAACTAAAAAAAAAGAAAAAAAATATATAATAATATTATATACCTATTTATTATCTTATCATTACTATCCATTATCATTACTATTTATTATTATTATCATGTTTTATTACTATTACTATATATTATCCTATTTGTTATTACTATGACTACCTTTTATTACCATTATTATTATATTATTCGAATGATATTACTATTACCGCCTATTGATATTATTATCCTACTATTATTATTATTGATTATTATTATTATTATTATCTAATTTGAAAACAAAACAAAAAAATTATTAAATGATAAAGCCCAATATTCAATATAAATAAAAACCCAAAGTTTTTACATATTACAGTCCATTACACAAATTAAAAAGCCCAAAAATATTATACATATTATATGGCCCAATGGTCCAAAAATAAAACCCTAAGCTGTGTAAAAAACCCTAATCCAATATGTCTTTGTTTTTGCAGCAGCCACATTCCAACCGTTAGATCTAGATCTAGATCTAACGGTCCAGATTGCACCAGGAGCAAAAACCCTAATCTACCGTATATGTTGGTGCAGCCGCCAGAAGATCTGACCGTTGGATCTGGTGCGAGATCAACGGCCCAGATCGCACCAGGAGCAAAACCCTAGAAGCCACCCGTTGCCCTAGCGCCGCATCAACATCTTCCGTCAGATCCAGATCGAAATCGACGATCAGGATCGAACCGGGGAAGTCTCCAGAACCTCCACGCGCCCACGCGCGCCGATCCGGCTCAAACACGCGCGCGTGCATCACACGCCCAAACCTCTTCGTGCACTCCAGATTCCCCGGCCGTCTTGCCCCACGGTGGTCCCTCCCCAGCAATCACGGCTCATATGCAACAAAAAAGAGAACATAATGGCAGACAAAATTGCAAAAAACAACAGAGGCAAAATACCGTAATTTGCGGACGAATACAATCAACGACAATATCAGCATTTTATAAAAAAAAAGGGGGGAAAAGTGTAATATCGGCTATAAAGCCGAAGCATGTAATGGGAAAAAAAAAGGGGGATTCGATTCGGAAAATTAGAAAGCATCAGGGGGTTTCTCGAAAAAAAAAACAAAGAGGATTCAAGAGAAAAAATTCAGAGAGCAAGTGTAATCGAGAATTTCAGAGAATACAAGCAAAAAAAAAACCTCAGTTTACAAGAGGTAGATCATCGTCTTCATATTCCATTTTTGAAACACAAAAATCACAAAAAATTAAAAAAAAAAACAGAAAAGGGGTTAGGGTTTTTACCTACGCGTTTCGTCCTTCTCCGTTTCGTCTCCCTTGCCGGCGACAAACCCTTGAGTCTCCTCCGAGACCGCATGCGGTGAGTCGGTGAGGAACAAGCACTAAAAAGTTTTTTTTAACGTTTTCGGGTTCCTCTGGTTTCGATTTTCAAAGGATAAAAGGGAGAGGCTTTGTTTTCGGGGTGTCGAAAAGAAAAAGGTTTTTTTTTTTTTTTTTTTTTTGGGGTTCCGGCGCCGGCAACGGCAGCCGGAACCCTTGCGGCGCCGGAGTTGCAGAGAAACAGAAAGGGGGCTCTCGGTTTATTTAGGGTTTGAAGAAATGATAAAAAGGGGGCTGAAATTGTTTTAAATGGGTATATATATGTCTGTTTATTTTGAAAATGGGTTAATCACATTTTAAGCCCTCCCGTGCTACTCTATTTACGCGGGGAGGGCTTCCGCGTTTTTAAACCACCCCCGAGGTCCCTGCATATTTCCAAACATTTTTAATCTAGTCCCGATCTTGTTTTGGTTAAATTTTGGATGGGAAAATTCCCGATTTGGTCCCTATAGGTTTTGAGTCTTTTCATTCGAGTCCCGTTTTGCCCTTTTAATTAGTTTTCTTTTTAATGGGTAATTTACAGTATTCGTCCCTGCCAGTTTGCCTTTTTTTATTTAGCATTTTTTTTTTTGTCATTCATGCATTTTACCTATTTTATCGAACAAATGTTTACATCGAATGTATATATTGTTTATGTTAGTTTGTGCACATATGTTCTAAAATTTGCATGCCTATTGCTTTCATGTCACTCGAATACATATTTGTTGCATGTTTTTTTTTTGTCGTTTGAATATATTTGTGACATGCATTTTATTGTCATTCACGTGACTTTTAGCATTTCAATTTGTAAATTAATTTGTTTTTAATTAAAAAATGGAGATACCTATTAATTCGCGTATTCGGGTCGACTAGCCTAACTTATTGGATGTCCCGCGAATATTCGGATTAATCATCTAAAGGTAAATTCGTAATTAAAATGAACAAGACCATAACATCATATTTTATCTGTTTGCATCACGCATAAAAGGTGACGTACGAGATCCGAACCCTAAACTAACACGGCAGTCAGTCTTATTTGATGTCGGTTTAGTCTTTGGTCCGGTGTACCGTCATCCTTTTTAATTAAATGTTCAATTAAGTCGAAACCACCAATTTGGATAAAGCTCGTATAATTAAAGTCCGGTTTTCAATTAAGAACCCCTAATTAAAGTCTTTTTAAATTTCGAATAATTTCCATCCTTTAAAGGCAACAATTGTTTTGGTACCGATTTCCGGGCGCGATGGGGGTGCTAACCCTTCCCCACGCGTAACCAACTCCCGAACCCTTTCAAATGAATCTCTGGTTTTGTTTTTTTTACGGTGTCTGGCCTACCATAGTGGCCGGTGGCGACTCCAAATCTAGAAAAAGATTTTTTAAAAAGGTTTCTTCAAAACCCGAATTAATTTTTAAACTCTCCCTTTTTTTTAAATCAAATTGAATACGGAATATTTTTCAAAAGTAGCGGTGCGGAAAAAAGCCCGTTACAGCTTGGCGACTCCGCTGGGGACATTTTTGTTTTTCAAAACAAAAGAGAGTTAGGCCAAAGAAATAATTGTTGCCTTTAAGGATGGAAATTTTTGAAATTTAATTCGACTTTAGCGAAATGGTTCTTCCTCAAAAATAGAACTTGAATTATACGAGCTTTGATAATTGGTGATCTTGAATTAATTTTTCATTTAATTTCAAAGGAATCACCGACATGTGTTGCATCACGAGCATTAAGCTCTATACCCGAGCTTCGTCCCTTAAGTGGGAGTGAAACGCCCATACCCACGTGAGAATCCCTCCACGGGTCGGTAATTCACTTCCGGAATCCACGCCTTTGACATGTGAGCAGCCCTCCACGTCACTTGGCCGTGCTTTCCCTCGAACCGAAACTAATTCGCAAGCTTGTAATGGGCCAGAATTGGGGTTCTTGTTGCCTTAGTAGGTGATGAGATAGGTTCGGGTACCTTTTGCTAGAACCGAACTCATGAGTGAGAATTTAAGAAGCCCACCTCGATTAGAGCCATGCAGATAACCGTAGAATTAGAATTCATGCTAATAGGTCTTGCTTCGTTAGCCTGCTTTGGTGTTTTCTGTTGACTTGTTTTATTCAGTCTTCATTATTGGTGTTACTAACCCAGTTGCCTTTTTGCCTTATTTTGCTTATCTTTGCATATTCATCGCATTTTCATACGAGGTGTTGATTCGAGAACAGTCTAAGTTTGAAAACTTTTACATTGGGAGAAAGAGTCCATAGCAACGGAGTTTTCGGGACCCTAATTTGAAGGGAAAAGACGAAAAAAAAAGAAAAAAATTGTAACCTGTGTATTTATTTTCTTGCCTCGTTGTAACAAGATTTGATATCCATTATGAGAAGTTGTTTAATGAGGATGTTCGTCGAATCAACATTTCCTTGCATTTGATTTCGAGTTTTTTAATTTGTTGGCTTCAATCATTTGTTTTAGTTATGCATACACATTTCATGCATTGCATCATTAATTCATGAGATCTAATTGTTCGGGGTCATGGCAGCATTCGTGATTACCAAAGATTCCGCACCCACACTTTACTCGCCATTAGAGAAGGCAAATGAAGGAAAGTTTTGCTAAGTTAGAAGCCGACATGAGAAGGGTCCAAATGGGGCATATGACAGCCATGAGTCATTTTGCGAGTACCATCTGTGGGGCATGAGATTCAGAGTTGCCCGAAATTCAAACAGTTGGTTCAGGAATTAATGAACAATAAGGAGGTTGTGTTCCTCGAAGAAGTTTGAAGGGTGGAATGGATGGTCAGCTCCGAAGTATTTAAGAGTTTTATGCATCCAAGTTTGTTTTCATTTCATTACATTTTAATCTTTCCTTGAAGTGATGTGTGGGATCCACTTTGCTACCCTTTGCCCGAAGGTAGCAAAGATTTTTTTGGGGCCGTAGGCTGCATTTTTAAATTTCAATGAAAGGATGCATTACGTTTCAATTGCCTTTTCATTTTGTGTGTATATATTTGCCTATTGAGTCCCCGTGTATCAATTGCACAAGGAACATTGACCTTGACCCCAAAGGTTGACTTCGAGCCGCCTTTGTCTAGTGGAAATCGAAAGCTTTGAAGATGATGAATATGTGGCTTACACTCCAAGTTAATTTGGTCACTTAATTAAATACACATAGAATTAAGGCCTTCGGGAGAATAACCAGAAATTCTCCACGCTAAAAGAAAAAAAAAGAAAATAGAACAAATGAAAAAGAAAGAAAAAGAAAAAAGAAAAAAAGAAAAATAAGAGAAAGAGAAAAAAAGAAAAGAGAGAGAGAAAAAGAAAAAAAAGAGAAGACAAAAGAGAGAATGATAAAAGTGTAACAAAAGCACTCCAATGTTCGAAGCCTGGTAATAGGCATTTTCGGATATGAGTGTGGAATTTTTGGGGCACTCCGCTGTAGCAAAAGACCAATAAGGTTGCTATGCACCATCCACTTTAGCTACATGAGTGATGGTAATATTTTCAAATCATGACAATGCCGAGTAATTCGGGGTATCGTTGTATGCTCCATCTTTATTTCGAGCCAAAGGAATGTGATGAGTTGACTTCCCCAAAATTATAAAGAATTAATAAAGGCAAAACCTACAGAAGATAAATCTAATTGATTAAAAGCCGAAATAACTTGGAGAGTATGTCACATTTTCAGACGTCAGCTTAGCTTTCGAGGTCTCCTAGACACATGATGCTTGAGACAATCATTGGTAAGCCATAACAGTGTCGTTCGTACACTTGATATTCGGGGTATTTAATCTGACTTGATATATCCCTAATTTGAAAAGAAAGTATAGTTTTTGTAAAACGCATCTCATTTTGAAATTTAAAAGATGCAACCTAAATCTTGTTTGAACACAAAAATATTCCCATTGCTTCGGAGATAAAGTTTAGAATGCAATGCCGTGAATACAAATGACAGCTTGTCAGTGGCTATGGTGAAGATTGTAATAAGTTCCTACATGCTACAGTTCAGGGACTTGAAGCAAATTTTTGTCGAAATGTTTCGATTGCTTCGGAAGATGAAATTAGACCCTGGTGAACTTAAGAGAAAAGTTCAGGGACTTGGGGGCATGTTTTTCCCCATTTATTGAGAAGAGATAAAGTCGTCATGTTGAATTAAGACGAAGAGAATAATTTAGCACCCAGTTTGAGAAGGGGGCAATGAGTTGAGAGCGGGCACTACGAGAAGTGTTATATCCAACCTGACCAGTGAAAGTCAGTAGTCGTCTTCGAGAAAAGACCAGAGATTGAGATTTGGCAGAGATGAAAAAAGCCCGAAGAAATTAAAAAAAAGAAGAGAAGAAGAAGAAGGTCAATATGGACCATTCTGAAGAGTGAAAGCGTTCGAGCACTTCAGAAAAATGAACTAAAGAGAAAAGTTCAGGGACTTGGGGGCAGGTGCTCCCCCTGTTGTTGAAAGAAGAGAAAAAGCTGTCGTGTTGAGTTAAGACGAAGAGAATGGTTGGGCACCCAGTTTGAATGGGGGCAATGTTTTGAGAACGAGCATTACAAGAAGTGCTATGTCTAGTTTGACCAGCGAAAGTCAACAATCACCTGTCGAGAAGAGATTAAAAGATCAAGATTTGGCAAAGATAAGAAGGTCAAAAGAGATTGAGAAGAAGAAGAGACCAAGAGATCGAGATTTGGCAAAGATAAGAAAGCCAAAAGAGATTGAGAAGAAGAAGAGACAAGAAGAAGGTCGAGATTGACCAACTCGGAGAGAAGAAGCATCTGAGCATTTTGATGTCATAATTCATGCATCATTTGTAGTTAGGCATCCCTAGGATTAGGGGCATGCTAACTCACATCATCATATTTTTTTACCTATTTTTGACAGGTATTTTAAAGCTTTCCCCATAAAAGGAAACCGGCCTATCTATTCAGGCCCTTGGAGAATAGAACTCGCCTATCTGATCAGGCCCTTGGAGAATGGAACCCGCCTATCCGATCAGGCTCTTAGAGAATGAAACCGGCCTATCTATTCAGGCTCTTGGAGAATAGAACTCGCCTATCTGATCAGGCCCTTGGAGAATGGAACCCGCCTATCCGATCAGGCTCTTAGAGAATGAAACCGGCCTATCTATTCAGGCTCTTGGAGAATAGAACTCGCCTATCTGATCAGGCCCTTGGAGAATGGAACCCGCCTATCCGATCAGGCTCTTAGAGAATGAAACCGGCCTATCTATTCAGGCTCTTGGAGAATAGAACCCGCCTATCTGATCAGGCCCTTGGAGAATGGAACCCGCCTATCCGATCAGGCTCTTAGAGAATGAAACCGGCCTATCTATTCAGGCCCTTGGAGAATAGAACTCGCCTATCTGATCAGGCCATTGGAGAATGGAACCCGCCTATCCGATCAGGCTCTTAGAGAATGAAATCGGCCTATCTATTCAAGCTCTTGGAGAATAGAACCCGCCTATCTGATCAGGCCCTTGGAGAATGGAACCCGCCTATCCGATCAGGCTCTTAGAGAATGAAACCGGCCTATCTATTCAGGCTCTTGGAGAATAGAACCCGCCTATCTATTCAGGCTCTTGGAGAATAGAACCCGCCTATCTGATCAGGCCCTTGGAGAATGGAACCCGCCTATCCGATCAGGCTCTTGAAGAATGAAACCAGCCTATCTATTCAGGCTCTTGGAGAATAGAACCCGCCTATCCGATCAGGCCCTTGGAGAATGGAACCCGCCTATCTGATCAGGCTCTTAGAGAATGAAACCGGCCTATCTATTCAGGCTCTTGGAGAATAGAACCGACCTATCTATTCAGGCCCTTGGAGAATAGAACCCGCCTACCCGATCAGGCCTTTGGAGAATGGAACCCGCCTATCTGGTTAGGCTCTTAAAGAATGGAACACGCCTACACGTTCAGGCTCTTGGAGAAGGGAACCCGTCTGTACGTTCAAGCTTTCGGAGAATAGAACCGCCCATCCGTTCGGGCATTTGGAGAATGGAGCTTCTGCTAATTGTCTATTTGATCGGACCTCGAAGGGTTGAAGAGTGTTGGAATAAGAAAAACAGCTTCATGTCTCCGTGACCGTTGTATTTTCCCGTACCGACTTCCGAACCGCCAGTAGTTCAAGTGCATGGTGACTCGGAATCCAAACAGGGAAGTCGGACAAAATTGGTGCTTATGGCCTTTGCTTTATCCTTGTTCTACAAGTATAAGCAAAGGGGGGCAACTGTAATCACCTATTTTGTCCGGGGTGTTAAACCCAATTTCTTTTCTTTTTAGTAATGGGCTTTAATAATAAGAACTAAAAAAAAAAGAAAAAAAATATATAATAATATTATATACCTATTTATTATCTTATCATTACTATCCATTATCATTACTATTTATTATTATTATCATGTTTTATTACTATTACTATATATTATCCTATTTGTTATTACTATGACTACCTTTTATTACCATTATTATTATATTATTCGAATGATATTACTATTACCGCCTATTGATATTATTATCCTACTATTATTATTATTGATTATTATTATTATTATTATCTAATTTGAAAACAAAACAAAAAAATTATTAAATGATAAAGCCCAATATTCAATATAAATAAAAACCCAAAGTTTTTACATATTACAGTCCATTACACAAATTAAAAAGCCCAAAAATATTATACATATTATATGGCCCAATGGTCCAAAAATAAAACCCTAAGCTGTGTAAAAAACCCTAATCCAATATGTCTTTGTTTTTGCAGCAGCCACATTCCAACCGTTAGATCTAGATCTAGATCTAACGGTCCAGATTGCACCAGGAGCAAAAACCCTAATCTGCCGTATATGTTGGTGCAGCCGCTAGAAGATCTGACCGTTGGATCTGGTGCGAGATCAACGGCCCAGATCGCACCAGGAGCAAAACCCTAGAAGCCACCCGTTGCCCTAGCGCCGCATCAACATCTTCCGTCAGATCCAGATCGAAATCGACGATCAGGATCGAACCGGGGAAGTCTCCAGAACCTCCACGCGCCCACGCGCGCCGATCCGGCTCAAACACGCGCGCTTGCATCACACGCCCAAACCTCTTCGTGCACTCCAGATTCCCCGGCCGTCTTGCCCCACGGTGGTCCCTCCCCAGCAATCACGGCTCATATGCAACAAAAAAGAGAACATAATGGCAGACAAAATTGCAAAAAACAACAGAGGCAAAATACCGTAATTTGCGGACGAATACAATCAACGGCAATATCAGCATTTTATAAAAAAAAGGGGGGGAAAAGTGTAATATCGGCTATAAAGCCGTAGCATGTAATGGGAAAAAAAAAGGGGGATTCGATTCGGAAAATTAGAAAGCATCAGGGGGTTTCTCGAAAAAAAAACAAAGAGGATTCAAGAGAAAAAATTCAGAGAGCAAGTGTAATCGAGAATTTCAGAGAATACAAGCAAAAAAAAAAACCTCAGTTTACAAGAGGTAGATCATCGTCTTCATATTCCATTTTTGAAACACAAAAATCACAAAAAATAAATAAAAAAAAACAGAAAAGGGGTTAGGGTTTTTACCTACGCGTTTCGTCCTTCTCCGTTTCGTCTCCCTTGCCGGCGACAAACCCTTGAGTCTCCTCCGAGACCGCATGCGGTGAGTCGGTGAGGAACAAGCACTAAAAAGTTTTTTTTTAACGTTTTCGGGTTCCTCTGGTTTCGATTTTCAAAGGATAAAAGGGAGAGGCTTTGTTTTCGGGGTGTCGAAAAGAAAAAGGTTTATTTTTTTTTTTTTTTTGGGTTCCGGCGCCGGCAACGGCAGCCGGAACCCTTGCGGCGCCGGAGTTGCAGAGAAACAGAAAGGGGGCTCTCGGTTTATTTAGGGTTTGAAGAAATGATAAAAAGGGGGCTGAAATTGTTTTAAATGGGTATATATATGTCTGTTTATTTTGAAAATGGGTTAATCACATTTTAAGCCCTCCCGTGCTACTCTATTTACGCGGGGAGGGCTTCCGCGTTTTTAAACCACCCCCGAGGTCCCTGCATATTTCCAAACATTTTTAATCTAGTCCCGATCTTGTTTTGGTTAAATTTTGGATGGGAAAATTCCCGATTTGGTCCCTATAGGTTTTGAGTCTTTTCATTCGAGTCCCGTTTTGCCCTTTTAATTAGTTTTCTTTTTAATGGGTAATTTACAGTATTCGTCCCTGCCAGTTTGCCTTTTTTTATTTAGCATTTTATTTTTTTTTGTCATTCATGCATTTTACCTATTTTATCGAACAAATGTTTACATCGAATGTATATATTGTTTATGTTAGTTTGTGCACATATATTCTAAAATTTGCATGCCTATTGCTTTCATGTCACTCGAATACATATTTGTTGCATGTTTTTTTTTTTGTCGTTTGAATATATTTGTGACATGCATTTTATTGTCATTCACGTGACTTTTAGCATTTCAATTTGTAAATTAATTTGTTTTTAATTAAAAAATGGAGATACCTATTAATTCGCGTATTCGGGTCGACTAGCCTAACTTATTGGATGTCCCGCGAATATTCGGATTAATCATCTAAAGGTAAATTCGTAATTAAAATGAACAAGACCATAACATCATATTTTATCTGTTTGCATCACGCATAAAAGGTGACGTACGAGATCCGAACCCTAAACTAACACGGCAGTCAGTCTTATTTGATGTCGGTTTAGTCTTTGGTCCGGTGTACCGTCATCCTTTTTAATTAAATGTTCAATTAAGTCGAAACCACCAATTTGGATAAAGCTCGTATAATTAAAGTCCGGTTTTCAATTAAGAACCCCTAATTAAAGTCTTTTTAAATTTCGAATAATTTCCATCCTTTAAAGGCAACAATTGTTTTGGTACCGATTTCCGGGCGCGATGGGGGTGCTAACCCTTCCCCACGCGTAACCAACTCCCGAACCCTTTCAAATGAATCTCTGGTTTTGTTTTTTTTACGGTGTCTGGCCTACCATAGTGGCCGGTGGCGACTCCAAATCTAGAAAAAGATTTTTTAAAAAGGTTTCTTCAAAACCCGAATTAATTTTTAAACTCTCCCCTTTTTTTAAATCAAATTGAATACGGAATATTTTTCAAAAGTAGCGGTGCGGAAAAAAGCCCGTTACAAGATGGTCATATATTGGAGGCGGGTGCTCCTGAAGAGACCCAAGACATAACAAATAATAAAACTCTATAAGAGTTTCAGGTACCTAAAATAAAGATTGAAATCTTGAAGAGATCTCGATGAGTTATGTCATTACGAGAATGGAACCAGAAAATTGGAAAGTTGTCGACAACGATTTTACAAACAATTTTACATAAAATACTTCTATAGAAGTAAAGAAAGAAATCGAGGATCTTGTATAAAATCTATCCAGAAGTATAGATATTGAATTGGCCAATGTTGAAAGACGCTTTGAACTTCTAAAATAGAAGTATATGGACCAGCAGTCCAAACACCTAAAGGTGTAATGCAAGTGAGGCACAAATAAGTAGTCGTAAATACGACTTGAACTATGATTTATGAAAAGTTTTAATTACTTCATGGTGGAAGCAAACTTTGGCAGTTTTGAAAATTTTACATGCGTCTAATTATTTGTGGATCCATATTTAGACATGTCTCATGAATATTTTGGCGCATTTGGTATAATCGCCTTAGTGAATACTAATTGAGAAAATACTATAAGAATGATCAGATTTTCTTATGTATTTTATAAAGGAGTTTGGATCAAGATCCATTCCGATAATTTTAGAACTCCTAAAGAGCTTCAAATTGGAAACTAGTGAAGTACTTTCAATACAAGTACTTGAATCTTGACATCAAGTTTATCTCGACCTGAAGATCGAGCATTTTTATATATTTCTTTTGTCTACGAATAGACATAAGCTGAAAGAATCTTAAAGAAGATTCAATATGAATAGAGCATATCTATTGAGTATCCCAATAGTTGTTAGATTGTTGGATGTGAATAAAGATAATTATATCTTTTCTTGGTCTTGAAGCACTATATATTAGTTGGTCAAGAAATATCTATGAATATATAAAGATCATTACATTTAGATCTTCAAACATTCGTTGATGCCTCCTCAAATGTCGTAGAAATAATTGTTATGCATGAGGCAAGCCAAAAAAATGTGTTTGACTAAGACTATTGACCCAACATATCCAAAAGATATGTGGATTTACTTTTACAAGATATGATAAAAGCTATCTTGTGTGAAGATAACGCAAGATGTATATCTCAGTTTGAAAGTGGATACATCATGAAACATATTACTCCAAAGTTTCATCCCTCACGATCTTTAGAAAAATGATATTCAAGATTAAATTATGAAGATTCAAAGATCTTCTGTGATGTTTGCATGAGGGGGAGTAAATACGCGTTGCACTCTTTTTCCCTTAACCGAGGTTTTGTCCCAATGGGTTTTCCTGGTAAGGTTTTTAATGAGGCAATATGTTATGCGTATCAAAGATGTGTGTACTCTTTTTCCTTCACTAAAGAATTTTTTTTTCCCACTGGGTTTTTATCTTAGTAAGATTTTAACGAGGCACATTATCTTCGTAGACATCCAAGGGGGAGTGTTATGAATATTTATCTATGTGGATGTCTATCATGATTAGAACTTTATCAAAGGAGTTTGATTTATTTATTATTAGGAATATTATCTCTATGAATTAGAGTTTAATGTATTATGTACTTCTTATGCCTATAAATAGATGATTCATTGAAGGCATTGTATACAATTCTATTTTTTGAGAATAATACAAATCTCCCTCTTTCTCTCATCTCTTTGTTCTTCTTGTTCTTATTCTTGTTCTTCTTTAATTTATTCACAACACTTTGTTACTTAAAAATATAGTATTAATAGCATAAAAGATTTTTAAATTGATTTCTAAACTTTTAACTATTTTATTTTTTATTTATAAATAATCACTATGATTCAAATCAAATTCACCCATCAACCTTCTGTTATAATTAGATCCATCCATCAACCATATTCGAAGTGACAAATTATAATAGAAATCACAATTAAGGGGACAAATTATAATAAACAATAAAAAATGGATAGAATTAAAATGAACTGAAAATCGAGAGCTCAAATAGGTAAAAATCACATATTTTTTAGTATAAAATTGTTTAGGACCATGGTCACTATTTATATATATTGAATAGTCTAACACTATTTTTATATTCAACCTTGATAAGTGAAAAAAAAATTCGGGAGTAAATACAAAAATAATGTTGAAGAAAGTTTAAACAAAAATCATTTATAATTGCACAATCATTAGGAAAACATTACATCTAATATGTATAGTATGGATGAATACTATAGTGAATTAGGAGATTAAGATGTTACTTTGATAATGTTGTCTAAGATTATAATCAACTTTCGATAATTGTTATTATCAAGGCTTAAGTGACAAATAAATGTTTAAATTATATATTTTTCAGATAAGTGTCTAAAATATTTTTCGGGCCAAACAGGTCCCTAATGTTTTTAACGTTACTCAAATAAGTGCTCGTCGTCAATGTCCGTTAATTTTCACCGTTAAGTGACACATGTCAGCTTCTTAAAATTCTGAAATTGTATTAAAAAATAAATAGAAATTAATAAAACAAAAATATTTTCTTTATTTCACAAAATAGCCACAATATTTGAAATCCCTAACACCCCATAACCCAAATCTCGATTTGACTTGATTTCGTCGCCGCCCACCACATCTGTCGCCGGACCATCACGACCATTTACCCCACCACCTCGTCGCCGAAAATTGATCGACAACGCGCGAAACGCCGAAATTATGGAATTGTTCATTCGAATAATTCGCGACGAACGACAGCATAACGGACGATGAACGCTGTGTGGATCGTTTGATGAGGGGATGACGCTTCAGTCTGTCGCCGAAAACGCGACCAACGCCGGTGATAGTGGCCGAATTTGAGCGGTTTAGGGATTTGAGGACTAGTTTGGGATTATTTAAAAATTTTAGGATATTTTAAAAAAATTTATTTATTTTTTGCAAAAATATTATTTAATATTATCATGTGTCATGTTTTTATTGGCTAACGAGATTTTTTTAACGGACAGTCACGACGGACACCTATTTAAATAACGTTGAAAACATTAGGCACCTATTTGGGCCGAAAAATATTTTAGACATCTATCTGAAAAAATGATATAGTTTGGACATTTATTTGTCACTTATGCCTATTATCAACGAAAACATTTGATGCATTTTCTAAGCAGTAAACTTATTTTAGGGGTTAAGAGGGTTTAATTTAAGGTTTAAAATTTAAGGATTTATGTTTTAGTGTTTTTAATTTAGAGTTTAAGGTTTAATGTTTAAGAATTAGAGGTTTAAGGTTAGTGATTTAAGTTTTAAATTTTAAAAGTTAAACGGGTATGCTTGTATAGAAAAAAAAGTTTTTCGGTATGCACCAAATATTAACCTGTTATTAATTATATTTTTCCAATATTTCTATAATTACATTCATTATTTTTCACATAAGAAAGGATGTTAATTAAAATTATTTATATATAAAAAATTGTATGAAAACATATTTTTATACTAACATAAACGAATTTTTATTCCACTTCTTACTGCACTTATAGAGCAGTTTATTAACAAGGCTTTTAAGGCAAAAGGGCAGCTCTCATTGTTGCACAAGTCTCAGCCAGACTAAGGTAATTCCACAGGCTTTATGTTCCAAATGTCCCGGGCATATTCGTGAATCGTCCGGTCACTGCTGAAGTTGTACGAACCTGCCGTGTTCATGATCGACATCCTTGTCCATCTCTGCCGACAAACATGATCACGAAACATTAGAAACAATATGTTACTCGGATTTAGGTGTCCGACACGAGTATTTGTAATGTAAACAAGGGTGTGCAAAGAGAAAGGTTACACACTTTCCGGTCCTTATATGCTTCATCCACCTTGGCTTGGCAGTCTATGTAGCTAGGGAAGTCTTTGCCAACAAGGAAATAGTCTGCACGACCGAAACCTTCGTTTCCTTCTAATGCTCCCAACAGTTCGTTGTAGCTCGAGGAACCGAATACTCCGCTTCTGACAAACTTCTTCACTTCTTCAAACCGAGGATCCGGGACAAACTGCCGTAAGATGTGTCGATTATGTCATTGAAGAGAAAAAAAACTAGGGGAGAAAGGAAAACCGGTAATCTGACCATGAAAAGCATACCTTCCCCTGAGCTCTTTCTTTCCGAAGTCCCGCAATCTCGTTAGCTCTAGCCCCAAAGAGGAAAAAGTTGTCTTCTCCAACCTCTTCTCGTATTTCGACATTTGCACCATCCAAGGTCCCAATCAGAATGCAACCGTTCATCGCAAACTTCATATTGCTGGTTCCACTTGCCTCCATCCCAGCAGTACTGCATACAGAGAAAACAACATAAAAGTACAGATAGAAATTCAGATTCCCCGGTGTCAACTCTGCGATCAAATTACGATATAAGCCACTCCTGTAAAGGCATGTACCGAGCTCATTGCAAATCCGAGAAAACACGGAATTCATCAAACAGATTGAGCATAGGCTTCCCCAAGCTATAAAGAAGATATAAAACATGCTAGGGAACTTTCTTTCTTCCTATGTTACTTGGACTCGGACAGGAAGGACACAGGTACATGTCCGAATATTTTAAAGTAGTTTCCTGAATTTAAGGGTCATAATAATCTTCATTCCCATGTTCGAATATGCATCAGATACGGATACTTCAACAAAAGTAGAGTCAAAGCAACATACCTGATATGCTGTGATAGCTCACTTGCAGGGATAAGCAATTCAGCCACACTCACATTGTAGTCAGGAACGAAAATAACCTAAGATTAGAACATAATAAGCCATTTCGTCGGATTAGTGATCTCGGGAAAGAACACCGTATCAGGTTCATTTATGATATTGTGCAGTCAAGACATACCTTCAGCAAATCACCAATATCAGGATCATGGTTAACTGTAGCCCCAACATCAGTAATGAATTTCACAATTCTCTTGGCTTGAACATAAGTGGCAAATGCTTTCCCCCCGAATATACAAACACGTGGAACGTACTTTTTGTTTCTTTCCGAAGCACTCATTTCTTTCATCATCTTGTACCGGTAAACAATGCCTAAAATGTTCAGCAGCTGACGCTTGTATTCATGGATGCGCTTCACCTGAAATTCAATGTAGTAGATAAAAAATGATGAATTTTACACTTTACAAGCCTAAAGGGAAATGCAATACTATATTTTGACAGATTTGGATCTAACTGTCACTCAAAAACTATTCAGAATAGCTACAATGGTCTAAAAGTACTGGAGTCTGGACAGCAGACACTATAATGTTGGCAATACAAACTAAAAACATGGTGTTGACGTGTTGTACAAGTAATAAAAACAGTTGCATATCCTTAATATCTGTAGATTCTTACTCCTAGATTATGTATTTTTCTTACACGAGAAATTACCTGAATGTCGAACATTGAATCAGGGCTTACTATATAGCCTGTCCTTTCTTTAATGAGGGATGCAACCTTTAACTTGTTGTTCCTTTTCGCGGTCCTCCACTGCGCTTGAAGATCCTCATTGTCCGCAAACTATGAACATATGCCACAACACTGATTAGGATATTTGTAATAACCGAAGTATTCAAACGTTTTCTCGTATGTAAATTCATTCGAATTAACCATAAAAAAATTGCACATTTTGCATTTTTATTGACAAAGACACAAGTATGCTTCATATATATCAGAATCCTAGAGGCTAGCTATTTCATGAAATAACACCAGTGCTTGAATTTCACAAGCAATGCCTAATCTGTGAAGTAACAACAAATATTAGATATAGGTGTGTGCATAATCGGCAATCGGGCAGTTTGTTTCTTGTGAAAGAAGCAATTTAGAACATATGTCCGATGATGCTAATCTATTGCTCATAACAGTTGCCGAGACAATATCATCACTGTTCATTCGCAGGGTCTAAATAAATTTTCACTTTTATGGAACACACAAAATGATTGTGCAAGAAGTTTTACAAGAAAAAAAAGAAAAACCTCAGATATGGCATATTACCTGTCTAAGTTTGGACAACTTTTCAGTATTTAAAACCCAATCTTCTGAGCCTGTCCAACTCGTTATAATTTTACTCAAGTCCGGATTGCAGAAACGGATCCATCTTCTCGGTGTGACCCCGTTTGTTTTATTTTGAAATTTCTCAGGCCACAACTGCCAAAATTTGAGCACAGAGATCATATAGTAGAATCATTTTCCTAGTTGCATACCTTTTATAATTAAAGAAAGAGGTTTTATAAATTGCATTTACCTGGTAAAAATCATTAAAAACCTCATCTTTTACTATCTCACTATGTATCGCAGCGACCCCATTCACCGCATGACCACCTACGACACATAGGTTAGCCATTCGAACCAACTTCGGGGGCTCTGGTACTGGTTCCGGGATCTTCTTTTTCTTCCCTTTAATGCATTCCTTTACAGATTTGCTTTTTCCATCAGCAGGCTTAAGTTCTTCATCATCTTCAGATTCGTCAAGTTCATCGGTGGAAACAGCGACGGGGCTTGCCTTGCGTTTAACTAGTAAATCAGAGAACGCAGGTGGCAGCTCAACATTTTCTAAAATCCTCATTTGCTTCAATTTCTTCTCAAGCAAGTTAGAATCAGCTGTACCACATTCTGAAACTATGGTACGAACTAGCTGCAAGTATAAATCGAAAGCAAATCGAATGAGAATAGGAATTCCGAAAAACTGAAGCTTCTGTCTTATGTATGTGTTCCATCTGACCTCCTCATCGATCATTTCTATAATCTCCACGTGTCGAGGCAACAGTTTCTGCATAAGTTCTAAACTCCATTTCTCCAAAGCCTCAGGTAGAACGGTATGGTTCGTGTATGCCACGGTTCTGAAAAAAGGCCATTACAAGGCATAGGAGTTACTTAATAACCTCTTGCTGCAAATATGATCGAATGGAAGAATTAAGGATCTGTTCTGCATAAAGTGAAACAAACATGACTTAAGAGTACCTTTGGGTGATATTCCAGGCCTCTTTCCATCTTAGACCTTTCACATCGATCAAAATTCGCATCAGCTCTGGAATGCAAAGAGTGGGGTGAGTATCATTCATTTGCACAGCAACCTTTTCAGGAAATTCCTCCCATCTGATCTTCGTTCCCGATCTTCTCTCGAAACGTGCAATGATGTCTTGTAGAGATGCTGAGCACAGGGTATATTGTTGCTTTAAACGAAGGGTTTTTCCTTCAAGCGATTCATCCCCGGGGTAGAGTACATGGCAAATCTGGCATTCGAATATATATTACAAGAAATCCTCACCATACCGCTTGGATCAACATTGTGCATGAAAAGAAATAAGAACCGACCTTTTCTGCATTATATAGGGCCTCAGCTGCTTGTGTATGCTTCCCGGAGTTGAACACAGATAGACCAAACTCTCCCGACGGAGCTTTCGTTGACCAGAGTCTTAGGCTGATCGTGGTTTTAGTTTCGTACCCCGGTATCGGGACATCATAAGCAACAGCCTTTATATCCTCTCCTCCAATCCAGTGTTTCTTTCCATCTGAATCTGTAAGAACCTTGCCGTAAAACTTGATAGGATATGCGACATCATTTCTCATAATTTCCCAAGGATTGCTCATCTAAAACAGAAACCATAAGTAAGACAAAGATAAAGAAGTTGGCCGGTTCAGAACGGAAGAAAAACACCAGTATTCATCATGCAGATGTCCTATAGACATAAGTATACCTCAAGCCAATCTTCGGCAACTTCTTCCTGCCCGTCTTTCGTAATACGCTGTTTAAATAAGCCATACTTATATCTAAGCCCGTATCCCCATGCCGGATAATTTAATGTTGCCAAAGAATCCAGAAAGCACGAGGCAAGTCGACCAAGGCCTCCGTTCCCTAGGGCAGCATCAGGCTCCTATAAATCAACCAAAGAATTTTGCTATCATGACAGAACAATGCGAATGCAATCATATTGACACCAAATAAATCCGAAAGGACAGAGTTTTAGAAGGAACCAAAGGAAAAAAGTTCCGTATTTCTACAACGGCACTATGGTAGTTGGTGAAGGATTCGAATAGCACAGAAAATTTATCAATAACTAAGCAGTAAGGTACATTATACACCAACCAACCTGGGCAGCTATTTTTTCTAGGTTGTGTCCGAGCTTGCTCAAAGCGTCTGCATAAGCCCCGGTAAGCCCCAAATTACCAATTGCATTCAACAGAGCGCGACCCTATAGAAGAAATAAAAACGGTTGAAATAGTAACATCTTCAAAGCGATTTACAGAAGTCGAGAACTGAACGTCGAAAAAGTGCACACACCTGTAGAAATTCCATTGACAAATAGTAAGCCTGCTTTACATTCAATCTTTCATAACAATCATATGTGGCATTCCAGTTTATAATGAGAGCGTCGCGAACACTTTGTGCAGTTGCGAAGAAAGCCTTCGAAGGCTCGAACTTCTCGGGGGAAAACAATGGGGTGAACTCTGCATGGTGTTTGATACTGGAGGCAATCGATGAAGCATCCGGAGGAAAATGATTACAACGACCGAGAGATTCTACATCGAACGAAAAAGAATAAATGTTAAAATGACCTTAATCCATAAATGTTCCGTGCAATACAAGTTAAAATATGTATACAGGACACAAGACAAGGTATAATTTTCAAATATGTATATGTGTGTGTATGTATATGAATATGTATGTATAAACACACCCAAATGCACAAGTTTCCAATTAACCAAACAAGTAAACATGAAACCTAAGAAAATTGAAAAAGATGACGATTTAACGGACTCGGGTTCGACCAGTTTTGTATACAGATATTTTGGAAGGAGATCGAACCTTCTTGCTGAGTTATCGGATCCTTCGCCTTTCGTTGCTGCTCACTCGACGCATTCCTCACCGACAATGACCTCTTCATCGGCCTAAGCTGCCACTTCCTCATCAACATCAGCCGATCCGCTCTGATCCCCCTCCTACCTCCACCATTTCTCCCACGGCTGAAGTCCGCGAATCTCGCCACCGCATTGCAACTGGAAACCGCCTCGGTTCCACTCGGCATCGGAGAGTACCGCCACGTAGCCATCTATCTTTCGAACTTTAGGTAAACTAGAAGAGATCAAACTCTGTAATTCACGAGAGGTTATAGAATGCATGGAGTTACAAGCACCTGCTGTTTAAATAGTTTCTCATTTCCCCTCTGATTCCCACGTGGGAACATTTCATTGGTCCACGTGGAATATAATTTTACCATTAATTGTTTTGGTCACCGCCGATGACCATGGTGTCCACCACTTCCTCTCAATCACTTCTTTCTCTCTTTTTTTCTAATTAATTTTCCGTAAATATCAATTCAAACGCATAAATTAAAAAAAACATTTTGGGAAATTATACATACACCCCTCAGATTTGAGGGAAATTCCACTTACCCCTTACAAGCTGGAAAATATCTACTTACCCCCTAAAGTTTAATGAAAAATACATTAACCCTATACTATTTATTTATTTATTATTTTTAATTACAAAAAGGGTAAAAATTTAACTACGTTAAAATTATATTAAGAACTATAAAGTTAAATTCTAATGAAATTATGTTTGACTTCAAGTGAGATTAAACATTTCAAAATTACATTTAATTCAACTATATATTGGCCATGTTTGGTAAAGAGAGTTTTGAGCAAAAATTAGAGGTTTGAGGCATAATTTCAAACCCGCTAATATTGTTGTTTGATAAATAGCGGATTGGGGTGAAACCGCTAATTTTGAAAAAGCTCATAATATGAACTTTTTGAGATTAGAGGTTTGATATTAGAGTTGTAAAGACTCTTTTACACTTACCAGTTATCAAAAATCTCAAAATAACCTAAATTAAATATTTCCTCACCCTATTTATAAGCTAATCCTATTTACTTTTTTATTATCACATATTTATATGTGTATTTAAATTTATTAATTAATTAAATTATATTAAAATAAGTATATAAATAATAAATTAATATATAAATCATTTGAATATGTTTAGAAAAGTTATATTAAAAATAATTGTATAGATCTAATTAATAGTAATTAGATACAAAATATTGATAACTAATAAACTATTCAAATAAGTATTGAATATAATCATGTCCTTATATGTCATTTTGCTTGTTTAAATAATCTAACAACTATTAGCTATCAGTTAATTTTACCAAACACTTTTATACAATCAGCTAATACAATCCGCTAGTCAAATCAGCTAATGCAATCAGCTATCAGCTAATATAATCCGCTGTCCGCTATCAGCTATCCGCTAATTGTCAAACAGGGCCATTAATTTTGAGATGAATTTATTATTATTTATTGACTTAATTACAAAATAAGTGATCAGACTATGGTCATGTTTGGTAAAGAGAGGTTTGGGTAAAAATTAGAGGTTTGACCAGTCAAATCCGCTAATATTGTTGTTTGGTGAACATCGGATTGAAAGAGCGGATTGGGGTGAAACCGCTAATTTTAAAAAAGCTCATAATATGAGCTTTTTGAAATTAGAGGTTTGATATTAGAATTGTAAAGACTCTTTTACCTTTACTAGTTACCAAAAATCTCAAAATAACCTAAATTAAATATTTCCCCACCCTGTTTATAAGCTAATCTTATTTACTTTTTTTCATTTTATTATCACATATTTATATGTGTATTTAAATTTATTTATTAATTAAATTATATTAAAATAATTATATAAATAATAAATTAATATATAAATCATTTGAATATGTTTAGAAAAGTTATATAAAAAATAATTTTATAGATCTAATTAATATTAATTAAATACAAAATATTGATAACTAATAAATTATTCAAACACGTATTGAATATAATCATGTCCTTATATATGTCATTTTACTTGTTTATATAATCTAACAGATATCAGCTATCAGTTAATTCTACCAAACACTTTTATACAATCAGCTAATACAATCCGCTAGTCAAATCAGCTAATGCAATCAACTATCTGCTAATTGCCAAACATGGCCTATGTTTCTTTTTTACAATAGGTTCTTAAAGTACTTTTTGGCTGAAAATGTGCCTAGAGTTTTATTTTTGGCTTATTTTAAAGTTCAACTGAGGCACCTACTTTGACACATATTTTAACAAAAAATAAAATTTTAACTATTTATTTTAACAAAAAAATACTTTAACATCTATTAAAAAATATAATTTTAACACTTATTTTTTTACATCATTGACCAAGATTGGAGCAAATAATAAAATCTAATTTATTACTGTTATTAAAGAAAAATTATAGCAGCCGTTATTTGTTAGATCATTGAGCAAGATTGGAGCAGATAATAGTAATACGCATATTAGCATGGCCCAGCTCTAATATCATAGGATTCTTATCCATAAATTTGCATGTCACTCTCAAACTCACATATATGATATATCCAACCCCAACAAGCCCCACAGGCCACTGCCACTGCCCTCTCCAAAGTCCAAACCCTCATGGCCTGCCACCACCACCACCACTCCACTGCCACCTGCTCTTGCAGCCACTGCTTCCGACCACCACCACCACCACCATACCCCCAGCAATCTGACCCTCTCCTACAAGCCCTTGCCTCTCTCCTCCAACCCCAACAAAACCACAATCTAAACCAAACCCATCTTCTCAAACCCTTCCAAGATCAAAACTTTGCCACTAAAAACCAGCACTTTCACCACCAACAAGAACCCAACTTTCTCATCTCTTCACTTGTGAGCAGAATCAATGCTCTTGAATCATCACTCCTCAGCTTTTCCAGACCCTCAAATTGCTCTTCTCACCCTTCGTTCACACTCAAAGATGCAGCTGCTCGTGTGATCCAAACCCATTTCAGAGCTTTCCTGGTTCATCGATCAAGAACACTTAGACAGCTCAAAGATCTCGCCTTTATCAAATCAAGTCTCGATTCTCTCAAGCTCTCAGTTTCCAATAAAACCCATTTTGACCCCCAAGTCGTTTCTCAAAAAGCCATGGACTTGCTCCTCAAACTTGACTCTTTCCAGGTATATCAAACATCTTCTTTGGCTGTTTTATTTTTTGTCTTTTTGGATTTTCATAAATGGGTGTTTTTATAGGGCGGTGATCCAATGATTAGAGATGGAAAAAGGTCAGTTAGTAGAGATTTGATTCAGTTTTTGGAATATATTGATGTGTTGGCTTTGAAAAGGCATAAGCTCCTGTATAAGAATGCAAAAAATATGAGGGTTTTGACAAATGGTAATAAAGCTAGGGTTTTGAGGTCTAATAGTGGAGAATTAATGGATAAACTGAGAGACAGAGTTGAAAAACTTGAGAGGCTTTCTGGAAATGGTGTTGAGCTTCAGGGTTTTCATCAAGGCATTGGTGAAGGAGAGTACCAAAATAAAAATGGTGGGGTTTTGGTTAATAGACAAGGGAGTCGACAGAAGGTGAAGAAAACTGTGAGGTTTGCTGAGAATGGGAATGTTTATAGGATTATTAGCAATGGAAATGAGGTTGGTTTGAGTGGAGACGGTAGCTTAACCGATGAGTGTGTTTCGAGTGATGATCATGGAGATGTAATGGAGAATCTTCTCGATGAAAGTGAAGATTTAGTTGGGGATTTGGAGGCGATGCACTTGGACGACGGAGAGTCTATGCAGAGCAGTGATCAAGGGAAGAACTTGAGCAAACAGGGTAAAACTGAGATTGGTGGGAACTATCGGACTCAAGGTGGAGATTTTGTGTTTTCTGCTCCGTTGCCGTTGAAGATGGAATCTAAAGCTGATTTGATGAAGAAGAAAGGTGGTTCTCTCAAAATAGTTTCGTAGCTCGGTTCTTCTTCCACGTTTGTGACCGTATTGGCAGTGAGAGTGCTCCCATGGAGGTGTTCCAAGAGTCCCAGGTATTGCATTTTTCTCACATTGAGAGGGGTTTTTTTTGACTTATTCTGTAACTTGCACTTGATTGAGTGTTTAATGTTAGCTGATCTGAATTGTTATTCTTTGCCTTGTTTGTTGTCTTAACTGTAAATTTTTCATGTCAATTAATATCTATACCTTCACCGTGCGCGAATGTGTGAGGCAAAACTAGTGTGATAGAGTTCTGGCTTCATTGTACTGTGGATCTAGTTTAGTTTCTCACATTCATGTCTAAATATGTGTCAAATATGGATGCCAATGAAGAGTCCGAGAGCTATATTGCACATCATTAATGTTCGTGACCTGCCTGTTACACGGACTCTTCGTTTTCTTTAAAGTATATGTCTGGTATGTGTTTGACATATATTCGAACATGAAATGAAGAGTTCCTAGTTAACCTCGCGTAACGGCGTTGTTATAGCTCGTCCGTCTCTTTTCCATTGGAGGTGTATATACTGGATGAACTTTCCGATGCATGTTCTGGGCTGTTATTTATGCATCAGAATTCTCTCGTTTTAGCTTGCTGGTGGTAAAGGAAAGTGAATAATTCGGATGAATGGCCCGTTGCATGAAATGACTGCCAATGTGTCCTTCGTTGCCATTTAAACGTTGAACATAGGACACAATAATTACGCCTTAAACGAACACGAACGATGATACGTTAATGTTCGTTTGTTTAATTTTAAACGAACAAACACGAACATTGAGTATTATTTAATTTTTTTTCGTATTCGTTCGTTAAGGAATGTAGCATGTTCGTGTTCGTTCATTAAATAAACGAACGTAAACGTTTATATGTGAATAAATTTAAACAAACATAAACGAATATATTATCGAATATTCACGAACGTAAATGAACGGATGAGTCATTTGTTCGTGTTCGTTTATTTAATTTTACGAACATAAAATTTTATTCATGTTCATTCGTATAATAAATAAACAAACATAAATAAATTTCTCAATCGAATGGTTCAGTGCTCGGTTAGTTTACAGACATAGCAATAATCACATTTCTGCAGAGGATTTCTCTTCATTGCTGATGTTTAATGCAATTGATTGTTCAAAGAAAGGAATAAAGAAAACTGTATAAACTCGACCATAAGTCGAGTCATATAGGAAAAAATGCGAAATGATGCATAAAATCTGTTTATAAATACGAGTTATATTTTGATGCACAAATTGATTATACAAATATATATATTTAAATAATAAAATTTTAAATTTTAAACTTAAATCATAAATTTAACTTCAAAACTTTAAATTTTAAACCTAAAAACCTCAAATCTTTAATAGTTATATTTTGATGCATAAGTGTGTAAAATTAATTTATACAACCCTTCTTCAAAATTTAAATTACTAAATTTAAAATCATAAACCCTAACCCTAATTATAAATATTAAATTATAAACCTTACAACCTTAAACTGTAATAACACTCTAAACCTTAAATTTAACAACTTTGTATAAACTTTAAAATACATAAGGGTTTTAGTTTATACAACTTATGTATAAGGGGCTTTTTTTTTCAATTTTTAAACTTTAAAATACATAAATTTGTGTAAATTAAAGTTAACACAATTTGTGTATTAAGCATTTTTTAAATATTACAGATAAATTAAAATTTGATTGCCAAGTAAACTCATTAAAAGATTTTAGTAATAAAAGATGGCGTTGTTCTTTCTAAGTGAATGTGTTCAAGCTAAAATTTGATTGTCAAATAATGACAAATATTAATAGACCAGAGGATTTAAGTCTTTCAAAATTTTGAAAAATTAGTATTTAACTTTTTGAATTTTTTAAAAATTTAATTTGATTCTTATGATTTATTTTTTTTAAATTAATTCTTTTCTAACATTAAAATTATAGTTTAAATATATAAATATTTTAAGGGTTATATTTTGATACGCAAGTTGTGTAAATTTCTTTTACACAATTCTTCGTGTTTAAACTATAAAATATAAAACCTAAAATTTTAACCTTAACATCCTAAACTCTAAACCCTAAATCTTAAACTTAAAATTCTAACTATAATCCTTACGATCTAAACCCCTAAACCATAAACCCTAATTTAAAACTTTAAACCTTAAAATTAAAAAAACTATATAAACTAAAATTTACACAACTTTATATATCAAAGTATTTTTCGTATGTTAAACATTAATATATAATTTCACCCATATTAAAATTAATATTTTTTGTCTCTTATATTAAAATTAGTATATGTCATTCTAATTAATATAAAAAAACTTCATTGTCAAATAAGTATCTAAACTATACCTTTTGTTCCAGATAGGTGCCTAAAATATTTTTCGGGTCAATTAGGTGCCTAGTGTTTTCATAGTTACCATATTATGTACCTAGCCGTTAACGAACGTTTTCCGTCAACCAATTAAAACATGACACATGACAATTTATTTTATTTTTAAAAAATTTTGATTTTTAAAAAATATCATAATTTTTTTAAAAAAATCCAAAATAATCATCAAATCCCTAGATTCCCAAACCCCTGAGTATCAAATTCATAATACAATTATTGCCGCCGTCAATCGCCATCGACGTGACCACCACTTTTGTCACCAAACCCCCAAAACCGTTTTCTCATTTTCTCGTCATCGAAATTCGACGACCAACGTTTTTGACGTCAAACTAAAATCGAACGACGATAAAAGGAAAAAATAAACGATAGGTAATACACAACACTCGATCAAACGACGAACGACGTGCGAGTTTTGCGACGACAAAAGGAGATTTCATTTCATTATCGGCGCATGATGAACAACGACGATAGTAGCATGATTTGGGGTTTTTGATTATTTTGTGAATTTTGAGAAATTTAGGGGTTTTAAAAATTGAGTTGAAGAAAATAAAAACAAAAAAGAAAATCAAAATCAAAATTACGTGTCATGTTTTGATGACCTAATGGAGTTATTTTAAACAATTGTTACCGGCCAGACACCTAAACTAAAAATATTAAGCCTTTAATTAACCTGAAAATTTCTTTAAATACTTATTTAAAAAAATAGATTTAGCACTTATGTGACATTTAAGCCTTAAAAAAAATAGAAAATTCGACCAAACTAATAATTCTAGACCATGATTGATTGATCTATTTGATCAGAGAAATAATTGATTGATTCAGTGGAAATGCCTGTCGTTATACACTTTAAATCGCCACCGTTCATTATCGGGTGTACATATACATAATACACACAAACTCACTCTATAACTATCTTGACTGGATCCACAACTTCCAATCAAATGCTTACAAGTGGACGGAGCAGAGCTACATGGCTCCCCATATTCCTTCTCATTCGCTTTTGTCCTTTTCCCGTGGAAGAAAATGTAAATTCAAAATAATATCCTCTCCTTCCGTTACCCAAAATAGAAACTTAAGCTCCACCAATCAGATCAAGCCACGTCATCGAAATCCCAAAGAAACCAAATCATAGAGAGCCAGGTGTACGGTGGGGAAGCGAGAAAAAAGAGTGCGGTTTTACTTGATCCGAACTCCAGAAGCTGTTACATTAACGGTGAAATTATTTTCCACGTGGACCAATGAAATGTCTCCAGGTGGAAAACAAGTGAAAAGAGAAATGATTTGAATAGCAGGTGATCAGAACTCCATGCACATTATATAATTCTCGTGAATCGGTCACTTTCTGTACTAAACACTTGAAATTGGCGAACTGTGATCTCTTCCAGTTTACATAAAAGTTCGAAAGCCAGATGGCCACGTGGCGATACTATGCGATGCCGAGTGGGGCGGAAGCGGTTTCCGGTTGCAATGCGGTGGCGAGATTCGCCGACTTCGGCCGTGGAAGAAATGGTGGCGGTGGTAGAAGAGGAATCAAAGCGGATCGGCTGATGTTGATGAAGAAGTGGCAACTTAGGCCGATGAAGAGGTCGTTCTCGGTGAGGAATGCGTCGAGTGAGCACCAACAGAAGGTCAAAGATCCCCTAGCTCAGCAAGAAGGTTCGATCTCCTCCTGTAATTTCTGTACACAAATGCAGATGCTCTGTTTTCACTGTTATTTTTCAAACTTTCTTATTTTTAATGTTTATTTGTCTGCTTGACGGGAAATTTATTGATTTTATATGTGGTAATTGTATGTACATACATATATATATATATATATATATATTTGCACATATATGTCAGATATTTAAATTGTAATTGCGGCTGCATTTTCGGTCAAGTTGCACTTATTGCAGTTCCGTACATAACCGATGATATTGCGGTCACAGTTGCGAGTATTACAGTTTCGGGAATGTTAAAACCACTACATAACATAACAAATACTATAACGATTGCCAACCGCCATTTAATTCCCGACACATATATATATTATACTGCCTTTTCATCTTAACATTTATTCTTTTTCATTCCATGTAGAATCTCTCGGTCGTTGTGATCATTTTCCTCCAGATGCTTCATCGATCGCCTCTAGTATACAATACCATGCGGAGCTCACCCCATTGTTTTCCCCTGGGAAGTTCGAGCCTCCAAAGGCTTTCTTTGCAACTGCACAAAGCATTCGGGACGCTCTCATTATAAACTGGAATGCCACATATGATTACTATGAAAGATTGAATGTAAAGCAGGCTTACTATTTGTCGATGGAATTTCTACAGGTGTGTGCACTTGTTCGATGTTCAATTCTTGTGTTCTGTAAATCATTTTGAAGATGTTACTATTTCAGCCTTTTTTTATTTCTTCTATAGGGTCGGGCACTGTTGAATGCAGTTGGGAATTTAGGACTTACTGGAGCTTATGCAGATGCTTTGAGCAAGCTTGGACACAACCTAGAAAAAATAGCTACCCAGGTTTGTTGGTGTATATAAGTTTTTCTTTTGTACTTTACAACACATATAGGTGTTTATCTTTGAATTGAACTATATTAATTGCCTTAGTTATTTATAATTTTTATGTTTTATCAACGCAACTGGCCATCGTTTGAATCCTTTACCCGCTAGCTACCACCATAGTTCCATTGCAGAAATATAGAACTTTTTCCTTTGGTTCTTTCTAAAAATCTGCCCTTTCTGATTTATTTTGTGTCCCTGTTAGAAAGAAAAACAGGGAGGGTGTTTATATGATTGCTTTCACATTATTATGTCATGATAGCTAAATTCTTTGGTTGATTTATAGGAGCCAGATGCTGCCCTTGGGAATGGAGGCCTTGGCCGACTTGCCTCCTGCTTTCTGGATTCTTTGGCAACATTAAATTATCCTGCCTGGGGTTATGGGCTTAGATATAAGTATGGCTTATTTAAACAGCGTATTACAAAAGATGGGCAGGAAGAAGTTGCTGAGGATTGGCTTGAGGTATATTTGCTCTTTGTTTATTATCTCTCTTTTGAAGCAATCATTGTAGAAATAAATGTACACTTGTCTATATGACATCTGCATAATGAATATTGATGTTTATTTCCCTCTCTGAAGTGGCCAACTTCTTTATCTTTGTCTTCATTATGGTTTCTCTTTTAGATGAGCAATCCTTGGGAAATTGTGAGAAATGATGTCACATATCCTATCAAGTTTTATGGCAAGGTTCTTACGGATTCAGATGGAAAGAAGCATTGGATTGGAGGAGAGGATATAAAGGCTGTTGCTTATGATGTCCCAATACCGGGGTATGAAACTAAAACCACGATCAGCCTAAGACTCTGGTCAACGAAAGCTCCAGCGGGAGACTTTGATCTATCTGTGTTTAACTCCGGAAAACATACCCAGGCAGCTGAGGCCCTATATAATGCAGAAAAGGTCTGTTCTTATTTCTTTTCCTTATTTGTATTTGCTTCTGGCAATATATTTTCTTAGCTCTTCATAAGTCGAGCTATTTGTTGGCACATCTCTTCATAGTTTCATCAGAAAATCCGACTTCCTAAAGCTACGTTTGGAGGAGAGCTTGAATCAAGGTTCTTTACACTAAAGTAATACAACAAAATTTCTAGAATGGTTATTGGTCTTAAACAGAGTATACAGGTCAACTGTTTTGCACGATTGTTATGCGGTTGTCCTCTTTCAGAAATATGAAGAATTTTAACTGCATTCTGATTTGTCTCTGCATCAT
This sequence comes from Hibiscus trionum, assembly GCA_030270665.1. Lineage (NCBI taxonomy): Eukaryota > Viridiplantae > Streptophyta > Magnoliopsida > Malvales > Malvaceae > Hibiscus > Hibiscus trionum. The sequence continues at coordinate 4,636,761 of BSYR01000034.1, read as the reverse complement.
TTATGCCCACGATCACATCTAGTTAATGTTTGTCATTTTTAGTGTTGATTTTTCATGCACAATGTTGATCCAAGTGGTATGGTGAGGATGACTTATAACATATATTTGACTGTCAGATTTGCTATGTACTCTACCCTGGGGATGAATCACTTGAAGGAAAAACCCTTCGTTTAAAGCAACAATATACCCTGTGCTCAGCATCTCTACAAGATATCATTACACGTTTCGAGAGAAGATCAGGAACGAAGATCAAATGGGAGGAATTTCCCGAAAAGGTTGCTGTGCAAATGAATGACACTCACCCCACTCTTTGCATTCCAGAGCTGATGAGAATTTTGATCGATGTGAAAGGTTTAAGCTGGAAGGAGGCCTGGAATATCACCCAAAGGTACTCTTAAGTCATGTTTGCTTCACTTTATGCAGGACAGATACTTTAATTTTCCTTTTCAAATGTATTTGCTGTAAGAGGTTATAGAGAAGCTCAAGCCATACTCTATATTCACGGCAATGCCCTTTTTCAGAACCGTGGCATACACAAACCATACCGTTCTGCCTGAGGCTTTGGAGAAATGGAGTTTAGAACTTATGCAGAAGCTTTTGCCTCGACACGTGGAGATTATAGAAATGATCGATGAGGAGGTCAGATGGACACATACATAAGACAACCTCCAATTCCTTTTTTGGAATTCCAATTCTCATTTGTTTCCCATTTATACCATTTGCAGCTAATCCGTACCATAGTCTCAGAATATGGTAAAGCAGATCCTATCTTACTCGAGAAGAAGCTGAAGCAAATGAGGATTTTAGAAAATGTTGAGCTGCCAGCTGCATTCTCTGATTTACTAGTTAAACCCAAGGCAAGTCCTGTTGCTGTTTCCACTGATGCACTCAGTGAATCTGAAGAGGAAGAAGAAGATGAAAAAGAACCTGAGCCAGCCAAGGGAAAAGGCAAATCTGTAAAAGAAGGCATTCAAGGGAAGAAAAAGAAGATCCCGGAACCAGTACCAGAGCAACCTAAGTTGGTTCGCATGGCTAACCTATGTGTCGTAGGTGGTCATGCAGTGAATGGAGTTGCTGCGATACATAGCGAGATAGTAAAAGACGAGGTTTTTAATGATTTTTTTCAGGTAAATGCAATTTATAAAACCTCTTTCTTTTATTTTTGCAGGAAAATGATTCTAGTATTGATCTCTGTGCTCAAATTTTTGCAGTTGTGGCCTGAGAAATTTCAAAATAAAACAAATGGGGTCACACCAAGAAGATGGATCCGTTTCTGCAATCCAGACTTGAGTAAAATTATAACGAGCTGGACAGGCTCAGAAGATTGGGTTTTAAATACCGAGAAGTTGTCTGAACTTAGAAAGGTAATCTTCCATATCTGAGGCTTTTCTTTTTCTTGTAAAACTTCTCGTACAATCGTTTTGCATGTTTCATAGAAGTGAAATTTATTTACACCCTGTGAATGACCAGTGATGATAGTGACTCCGCAAATTTTATGAGCAACAAACTAGCGAGTGAGTAGCAACATTGGACATACCTTCTAAAATGTTTCTTTCTCAAGAAAAAACTTCCTGATTGTCTTGTAGAATCTAGTCCTATTTCCCTTCCCGATTCTGTACACACCTAATATTTGTTGTTATTTCACAGATTAGGCATTGCTTGTGAAATTTAAGCACTGGTGTTATTTCGTGAAATAGCTAGCCTCTAGGATTCTGATAGATATCAAGCATGTCTGTGTCTCGGTCTATAAAAATGAAAAATGTGCATTTCTTTATGGTTAGTTCAAATGAATTGACATATGAGAAAACGTTTGAATCCTTCGGTTATTCCTAAAGACCCTAATCACTGTTGTGGCGTGTTCTCGTAGTTTGCGGATAATGAGGATCTTCAAGCCCAGTGGAGGGCCGCAAAAAGGAGCAACAAGTTAAAGGTTGCATCCCTCATTAAAGAAAGGACAGGCTATGTAGTAAGCCCTGATTCAATGTTCGACATCCAGGTAATTTTTCATCAACCGTGCTTTCCTAGAATGTAATCAAAGAACTGTACATATCATCAGATATGTTAAAACAGTTATTATGTAAGGAAAGAGTACATAATCTACATTGAATTTCAGGTGAAGCGCATTCATGAATACAAGCGCCAGTTGCTGAACATTTTGGGTATCGTTTACCGGTACAAGATGATGAAGGAAATGAGTGCTTCAGAAAGAAAGAAAAAGTTTGTTCCACGTGTTTGCATATTCGGGGGGAAAGCATTTGCCACTTATGTTCAAGCCAAGAGAATTGTGAAATTCATTACCGATGTTGGGGCTACAGTTAATCATGATCCTGATATTGGTGATTTACTGAAGGTACGTTTTGACTGCAAAATATCATAAATGAACCTAATACCGTGTTCTTTCTCAAGATCATCGAAAATTTTCCATTCTGTGAAATTGTTGTATTAATAATTTACTTGATTTCCTTAATAACACTGGTCGGACCTAATGTCTTATTATGTTCTAATGTTAGGTTATTTTTGTTCCTGATTACAACGTGAGTGTGGCTGAATTGCTTATCCCTGCAAGTGAGCTATCCCAACATATCAGGTATTTCGGTTTTATTCATTGTATGGATAATTCTTTACATGATTGTGTCCCCCCCCCCCCCCCCCTAAACTGTAAACAAACTGTTTTACTTCAACAAAAATAAAGGATATGACCCTTAAATTCATGAAACTACTTTAAAATATTGATTATAGCTGTGCCGTACATAAACTCAAGTTCTGCAGGTTTGAGTCCGAGGAACATAGGAAGCAAGAAAGTTTCCTAGCTCCTACTTGTAAAAGGATCAATTTCAACACATGAAGCTTAATCGAGCTCAAGCTCTTGTGGTTTTGACATAACAATTAGTCCCTTGGTTTCTCGGATTTCCAATGAGCTAGATATAAACGTTTATAGGAGAGGCTTATATCGCTACTTGATCATAGAGTTGACATCTTTTATGTTGTTTTCCCTTTATGCAGTACTGCTGGGATGGAGGCAAGTGGAACCAGCAATATGAAGTTCTCAATGAACGGTTGCATTCTGATTGGGACCTTGGATGGTGCGAATGTCGAAATACGAGAAGAGGTTGGAGAAGACAACTTTTTCCTCTTCGGGGCTAGAGCTAACGAGATTGCGGGACTTCGGAAAGAAAGAGCTCAGGGGAAGGTATGCTTTGCATGGTCAGATTACCAGTTTTCCTTTCTCTCGTAGATTTTTTTCCCTCTCTTCAATGACATAGTCGACACATCTTACGGCAGTTTGTTCCGGATCCTCGGTTTGAAGAAGTAAAGAAATTTGTCAGAAGCGGAGTATTCGGTTCCTCCAGCTACAATGAACTGTTGGGAGCATTAGAAGGAAACGAAGGTTTCGGTCGTGCAGACTATTTCCTTGTTGGCAAAGACTTCCCTAGCTACATAGACTGCCAAGCCAAGGTGGATGAAGCATATAAAGACCAGAAAGTGAGTAACCTTTCTCTTTGCACACCCTTACTTACATTACAAATACTCGTTTCGGACACCTAAATCCGACTAGCATCGCGTTTCTAATGTTTTGTAATCATGCTTGTGGGCAGAGGTGGACAAGGATGTCGATCATGAACACTGCAGGTTCGTACAACTTCAGCAGTGACCGGACGATTCACGAATACGCCCGGGACATTTGGAACATAAAGCCAGTGGAATTGCCGTAGTTTGTCCGAGACTTGTTCAACTATGGGAGCTGCCCTGCCCTGTTAATAAACTGCTCTCTTTGTTATCATATTTTGCATATTTTAAATCCCATGCAAGAAAAACACTGTTGTAATAATTGAACATCTACAAGTTCAATAGAAAAATTTAATAAGAATCCGTTTATATTCATATATTCTTTTTATTACCTAATTTTAATTTACTTGCTTTGCATGTGAATAAATTTCGCATGTTTTAAATAATCAAAATAACGATGAAATATTAGAAAATATAGTTAACAATAGTAATATTTAATAACAGAAAATAATTTATAATCAAAATAACGGTGGCCTTATACCGAGACATTCTTTTTTCCCCCGATTATCTGTACTTAATAGACTGCCCAGGAGTATAAATGAACCGAATTTGAATAAATAATGAACCGAGTTTAAATAAATAAGGTTGTGTTCGTGCTTGTTATTTTTGAATGTGTTCATTTTTTATTCGTGTTCATTTAAATTTTCAAAATTGTGTTTGGTTTGTTTGTTTGGTTTTGAAAGTGTCCGTGTTTAGTTTGTTCGGTGTTCACAAACATATCTGTTTAACATTCGATAACATGTTCGTATAACATTTGTAAACATATTTGTTTATATGTTCAGAAAAGTTAAATAAACAAACAAAGTTTAAATAAATAGTGAAATTATACCATTAGTCCTTAAACTTCTCAAGCTTCACAGTTTGAACTCAAAAATTTACATTATTTTCAATTTAATCTCTACATTCACCATATTTACAATATAAAAAAATAAAAGAAAAAGAAAAAAATTGGGTAAACAAGTTTATAAACGAGCTTGTTTGTAAACATAAACAAACCAAATACACATATGTTTTTATTTGTTCGATTATTAAATAAACATAAAATTTTTGTTTATACTTATTTATTTAGCTTAATAAGCAAACATAAGTGAACATTATACGAACGGTCCATAAACAGCTTATCGAAACATCTATCGGTAGATAGTTATTAATGGAAAAGAGATTCTACTATTATCAGGGTGGCTTGGAACCCTTACAATAAATTGGTCAGTTTTTTCATCACAGTAAGCAAATAGTTATCTTAGAAAATTATTGTTTTTATTATAAAAATCTACTAAAAAGAGGAAGAAAAAAAGAAGATTGAAGAGTGCAATTCAATCAACTTTTACCCATAAAAACAGGAGAATGGAATTGAGACCTCCAATTACACTCATTTTTTTTATAACCACTGGCATCTGATCTATTGTTTATTAATTTAAATTAAATATTATAAAATTTGTTATAATTTAATTTACTCAATTTACACAATTAAAATTTGAATCTGGAAAAAAATCATTATTAATTAATTGAGTGATCAAAAATACTATGTTATCAGTTATCATGTTTTGTACGAATTTAAATTCAATATTTAGTTTAAAAATATAATACCTCTGTATTTAATAAAAAAAATTGAATCTAAATATATTTTTTCCTTCAACGTTTTGGTTTTAAAACTAAAACACAGAAAATGACATCCACATACAAAGCAAGTGATTGCCATTAAAACTAGGAGAGAAAACATCTCACTCTCCCATCCACCTTTCTTTCACCTTTTTACATGATTTTTTGACTCTTAAAAATCAAACTCCAAATCAAGCTCATCTCTTTTTATTTCCTTAAAGATTAATCAATTTATGTTCTTTATTCTAAAGAAATCAGAACCCAACATAAATAATTCTTTAACGAAAAAAATAATCAAGTTATCTTCCTTTCTTTCCTCTTTTCATTTCAACTTTTGATTCATTGGAGGGCCAAAAACACCAAAGCTAAAGCTTAAAGAATCACAACCCAGATTTCCAAAGCCTCCAAAGTCTGAATTTTTGATCCAAAAATGGGAGAAGAAGGAGAAGAAAACCCATATTTTTGGTGATTGTTAAACACCCAATGCAGCCGAGGTGTTTGTTAGAAAGACCAAGAGGAAGGAAAGTTTTAAAAAAAGGCTGGATTCGATGGTCGTGGGGGTCGATCTGAGTGTAGCAAAGAGCATAGAGAGAGATTTTGGAGTTGCCACCATTGATTATTTTGAGAATTACTATAAGAAAGGTGGTGGTGTTTTGGAGACGGTGGAGAAGACTTGTTTTGCTGTAGTTGGGCTGCATATACAAGGATGCAGCTTCACGTCTCGCTTAGCATGAGACTCATAACCATATCAAATAACAATGTGTTTATTGACTTGATGAAGATCACGGTGGCTGCTACACATATCTCGTATAGGACCCTTTTCCGTACCATTCTGATCCTTGCTTTCTTCTTGCCTTTTATCTTCATTCTTACCGCCCTCTTTACTCTTGAAGGTGTCGACAAGTGCTCCTCATTTGGTACCTTTTTTAATTTTCTATATGATCTTGCTTTTCTATGTTGTTTTTTTTCTTCTACAATATCTTCATTGAATGTGATCTCAATTCCTTTATTCATGCATTTAACAGACGGAAGATTTTATGTCAGGATGCAAACTGTTAGTTAGTGGAGTGCGAAACTATAAACTATAAACTATAATGGCATTGAAATTTTTAGGGGTGCAACTGTACCCTCCAGCACCCCGTTCCATCCCTGCATTTAGTGGGGTGAGAGCTAATTTGATATTAGTTTCATTATAGACATTTCTTGGAATCTTAGACATCCTACTTCTCACTTTTTAATGTATGCTTTTGGTTGTCATTTGATTTGGTGCGAAACTGAAAAATTCTAGGGTACGAACTTAGATCCATAGAAAATATATAAATTATATGGGAGTTGGAAAATTTAGGAGTGCGACTACCCTTTCAGCTCCTCTCGGTCCATCCTGTGTTTGGTGGGGTGAGAGCTACTTTGATATTAGTTTTTTTTTGGATAAATGAGATTTTCTTATTCATCCAAAAAAACAAACTTTGATATTAGTTTCATTATAGACATTTCTTGGAATCTTAGTCATCCTAATTCTCACCTTTTAATGTATATTTTTGGTTATCATTTGATTCTCTTGATATTGTAATGCCACATTTGATTCAGTTTGTGGATGATGCAAATTAGCATAAATTATTGCCTTGGCCCCTAATGACAATATAATGTGTGTTGGTGTTGGCCCTTAACTCGATTGATATGTTTTCGTTGCTGCATTTTGAGTTACCTTACTAGATTGGTATACTTTTTATGATGATCTCATTGAGTCCATGAATTTTTGTTTTTCTTGTTGTTCTACTCTGCACAGATTGTTTAGGTCGACGGTTAGGTCCGAGGCTTCTTGGGAGAGTGGATGATTCGGGAGTAAGTATCGTATTCTCTAGATACTGTAAAATGTATTCTGGACTTGTCTTATGCTGAATTGATTCTTTTTGTGGTGCCGGTGATGGTTAACAGAGACTAGTTAGGGAATTGTATAAGACCCTCAATCAAGTAAACGGAGAGGAAATCCCAGATGGTCTAAAGCTTCCGGATTCATTTAGTCAACTTGTTTCCGAAATGAACAACAACCAGTATGATGCAAAGACCTTTGCATTCATGTTAAGAGCAACGGTATCGTGTTATGTTACGTAAACTAAATACGGATTTTAATGTTTCTCAGTTCCTGTAAGTTTGGTTTACTTCCTAATTAGTGTTCGTGTTCTCTGCACAGGTAGAGAAATTCGAAAGAGAAATCAGGGAGTCTAAATTTTCGGAGTTGATGAACAAACACTTTGCAGCAAGTTCCATCACCAGAGGAATCCATTGTCTTTCTCTGCGTTTAACTAACGAGTATTCTTCCAATGCTCACGCACGTAGACAATTGCCTACTCCCGAGCTTCTCCCTGTGGTTTCTAACAAGTCTTACCACCACTTTATCCTGTCAACAGACAACATACTGGCTGCCTCGGTAGTTGTTACTTCCGCTATAGAATCATCGCTACGACCCGACAAGATCGTCTTCCACATCATTACAGACAAGAAAACATATGCGGGTATGCATGCTTGGTTCGCATTAAACCATGTATCCCCCGCCATAGTTGAAGTGAAAGGTGTTCATCAATTCGATTGGTTGACTAGAGAGAATGTTCCGTTGCTTGAAGACGTAGAGAATCATAAAGACATCAAAAATTTCTACCACAGCAGTCATATTGCAGACGCAAATCTCTCTGATACTACTAGAAAATTCGCTTTTACGTTGCAGGCTCGAAGTCCAAAGTATATATCCTTACTCAACCATCTTCGGATATATTTACCCGAGGTAACTAGTTATCTCTAGAACAGTTTTAGTTATTACACATTCTTTTTTCCTTCTAAATACATGTTCTGATTATGCGATTCGAACAGCTCTTTCCGGACCTCGACAAAGTGATATTTTTAGATGACGATGTTGTAATTCAAAAGGATTTGTCTCCTCTTTGGGAGATCGATCTGCATGGAAAAGTTAATGGAGCTGTCGAAACTTGTCGAGGCGAAGGTGAATGGGTGATGTCCAAACGTTTCAAAAACTACTTCAATTTTTCCCATCCCATTATAGCCAAGCATTTAGATCCTAATGAATGTGCATGGGGTTATGGCATGAATATATTCGATCTTCGTGCGTGGAGGAAGACGAAGATAACGGAAACGTATCATCACTGGTTTAAAGAGGTAACTTATCAGATACCGATTTTCTTTATCGTTTCGAACTTGTTGGTAAACAACAATTGCTTTTTCTGCAGAATCTGATGTCGAACTTGACAATGTGGAAACTTGGAACTCTACCACCTTCTTTAATTGCATTTAAAGGCCACATTCATCCCGTTGACTCGTCATGGCATATGCTTGGCTTAGGCTATCAAAGAAAGACCAACGTCGAGAACGTGAAAAAGGCCGCCGTTATTCACTACAACGGCCAGTTAAAACCGTGGTTGCCGATCGGCTTCGAGCATCTTCGGCCATTTTGGACCAAGTATGTCAACTACTCCAATGATTTTGTTAGGAACTGCCATATTTTGGAGCTGTAGTTAAACAATTAGAGGACTAGAAACAAAGAGAGACTTGGAAAACACACTACTAGCAAGTCAAGTGTGGTTCCATTGCGGCCTGAAACTTTTCTCGACATCATTGTGAGAGGCGAGTCCCTGTATTATAGACTGAAGAGTAAATTAATCCGTCTACTATGAAAAGTGAGCAATTTAGTCCATGTACGTCTAATTTTCGAGTAAAGAGCATTATTATGCGGGCTTGACGTTTTTTAAAGTGTCATGAAAAAAAAAAGATTTTTTTTTCTTTTTTATGTCACTTTAAAATACAAGTCAACATTTTTCATTGAGAATTGCTCAGTTTTACTTCTAAATCTATGATTCTATAGTCAAGATTAAGGATTTAAATAACGGTAGCAACACCGTCCAAAATTGTTATTGTAAAAAATAACAATCCGTAATTACCGTAATAATATATGTTATGTCCGCAACATCGATAAAACATCACGATTCAAAACGAGACCACAACTGCAATTTGAATTTTTGATCAAGATATTTCTCATAGCAATTTGTAGGAAGGAGTAGCATAGGCATTGGAATTCCATTCTTTGGGTTTGTATCATATCCATCAATGTTATAACTCATTTTCGAAATCAACATTATAAAAAAAAAATCAATGGTTAAATTTACCTATGTCGTAATTCGAAATCAGCAATGTTGTCCCTACTTTTTCTCTCGTAATTTTGCTTTTAAAATCAGTAAATTGCAGCAATGTTGCCCATTGACTAATTTTGACCGTTAAATGCTGACGTGACAGTTAATAACTTAACGATACTAAGTGTTAACGGAGCAATTTTACCCTTGAAGTCATTAATTGCATCATTATTTGCCCTCAAAGCAATTTTACCCTTGGTTTATTTAGTTTTTAAATAAAATTGAATAAATAATTTGATTTTTCGAGTTGAACTTTAACAAACATAATATATGAAAAATCGATTAATAAATTGATGTAAATATCATTCAGACCCTTGGTAGTTTTAAAAATAAACAAAAGTAAAAACTCTCACAAAAAATTAAAATATTCTTCAAATTTTTTAAAAAATCTATAAACTTAATAAAAATAAATAAGATATTAAAAAATTAAATATAAAATGAGTAAAGTACACAGACGATCACTGAACATTAGTAAAAAAAACAAAACGGTAACCAAACTTTTAAAAATCACAAAATGACAATTAAACTTTATATTTTGAAACAAAACGGTAACTCCACCGTTAAAACCCGTTAATTCTTAACGTCAGGCTGACTGTGCTGATCCAAGTCAACACTTCTGCTCCGTCAACTTCATCTCCTACATTGGTTCTTCCCCCTACCTTGAAAAACACATCATTTGTTCAATTGTTGCTCTGTCACACATTCTCATTTCTTATTGCATTGGGACACCTTGTTCACCTCATCAACTTTAGTAATGCCTGCAAATCAAAAAAGAACTCAATCTTCAATTTTTTTTTGTTATAAAAGCAACAACAACAATTTTATCTAAAAAAATCTCATATTCTATGAAATTACAAGTTTGACGAGAACTAGAAAAATTTGCATGTTGAGATGGTTTAATTATTTTATGTCCTGATATTAGACATGAGAATATCACTTTCGAAGAGCAACTCTTGATTCTTGAGCTTCACTCTCGTTAAGAAAATCAGTGAATAAAATATTTTAATACCTTAATTCTCACGTAAATTACCAGTTCTTAATAATTTTTTCTTCTTCAAACGATTTACAGAGGATTTTTTTGTGTTACAAATGGTCAAAAATCGCCCATCATTTGTCGAGAAGAATCGACAACGTGATCGAAACTGTCAGAGAATTTGTGTCCAAAAACATGTCAAACAATCCCTCTCTCCTTTCTAAACTCGAATTCACCATTAAAGTTACCTAATTCTTCATCGTTCTTGATTTTATAATGCCCAGATCCATTTGGGCTCTTGATTATTCATAGTAATCATGAAGAGAACCATCAAAGAATTGAAAATATACCCACTTATGTTTCATTAATTTATTTAACATTTTAGAACAAATTTCACCAAATTAGCAACTGTGAATTTTCATTTTCATTCTTTTGGGTGTTTAATCTCTTCAATTTTTTGCTGAAATTAGGGGTAAATGTCATTTATTACTAGAAACGTTTTTTTGAGGTAAAGGTTTGAACCCAGATCTAATGTAAAAAAATATTTGGATTGATTTGATTCTTTAACTCACGGACTCGCTCCAACTCGAAAATTAAACAGTTCTTTAGATCTATCAACCTTTGAGTAAAAGCTTATGCAAAAACACAGTGAGATTTTTCGACGAAAATGTGGACATATTTTTTTGGATTTCAAACTAAAATGGAAGAGGAATGGAGTGAAGGGAGAAAGAAAGTTAAAGTGAGCAGTGAAGAAGATAAGAAATTTCCATTTTATTTTTTTTTATTATTTTTATTAATATTACGTTGAGATGATTTTAATGAGGTGGAAATGGATTTGGGATGTGGCAGGCACAATCAGCCTACCGTTAAGGGGTTAACAAGTTTTAACGGTGGAGTTATCATTTTGTAACAAAATCGAAAGTTTAATTGCTATTTTGTAGTTTTTAAAATTTTGATTACCGTTTTATATTTTTATACAAAGTTTAGTTACCATCTGTGTACTTTACCCTAAAAATTAATATAAAAATTAAAATGTATTATAAATTATAAAATAATAAAATATAAAATTAAAATTAAAAGTATTTATAAAGTATTAAAATTTTTGAACAATTTCATCAAATTTTCTTTTGCTTTTTCTACATCAAACTGATGCTTATTAATATTTGATAAGTTTTATCACTACTCTAACGGATGGACGATTCTATTAAAAATATGTTTAATGAATATTAGTTGACTTAACATTGTAACCCCCTCGTCTCGGTCTAGCCGAAAGACAGGTCCGAACGGGTTACACGGAGAAAACCGAAGTGAAACCCGTTAAGGCTCCACTCCGATTAGCAACCCTAGAAACATTTCTTTTAATGTTATCTTGTCTAGATGCTTTAATAAATCCTATGTGAAAGGACACGCAGCGGAAAAGACACGCGGATACAAAACACACAAGACATGCAATTAAACAAGCCTCTTTTTAGCCTTTATAATAGGCCGTATCGATACGCTAGAAGACCGTATCGATATGACTGGACTTGGTCAACAACCCAAAGTCAACCTAGGGAGACCGTATCGATACATTGGAAGACCGTATCGATACGCCCTCAACGGTCAACTTCTCACGGTCAAACTACGAAGACCGTATCGATACCCCTAGGACCCGTACCGATACGTCAAAATCTCGTCAATTTCTCAGATTTCCAGAGAGCTTTTGGCGTATCGATACACCCCCGTGTACCGATACACATAACCTAAAACAAGGTTCAAAGCATAGGACCGTATCGATACGGCCCTTACACGTATCGATACGCCCTGCACTACAAACCTTATTTTGGCTACTAAAAACACAAGGACCTAACTCTAAAGGCATTTAACGACTCGACGAGCAATATACAAACACTTATACATTACTAGGCAACCATAAATAAACATACGAAGCAATTTAGGCATTCATCAAAGCAACAATCATCAAGATAAACATTCATAGAGGAGACTTGCATATAAGCATGCATAACAAGACTATTTAGCTAAAGAAACATGCATCAACATAAACATCTCATAAACGAGGTTTACATGTCTTCAACACAAAGCATTAACATTCAACATCATGAAAGCCAATTTAGGAGTCTAACAAACGCTCCTACAACACATAGCATCCCCATTGCTATCTATTACATTATTTAAGAACATCATAGTTGAGTAGCAACACACGCTATTGGGTGCCAATTCCTTGCTCCTTGCTAACTTCCACACTAATAATCTGCATTGTCGGAAATGAGAGCGTAAGCTTGGAAGCTTAGTGAGGGAGCTCAAAAATAAAACATTGACAATGCAGGGTTCAAAGCATGGTATCCATAAGACATTCACAAGGCATACCTTTACACCAACATAACAACACAACCAACCGCTACAAGAATGCATGAACATGGCATCTTACCTCATGTTATGCTAAACAAGGATGTAACAGATCATCTTACACATCAACCACACATGAACAAGTATATTGGCAACTATATAGCTTACTCGAATATGCGGATAACTTTCGTTGGGATTTTCGCCTCAACGTACTCAAACAACAATATTACCTTCCGGTGGGATTTCACACATCACCGTTTCTTTACGGATGAGATTCCACTCATCATCACACGCAAATACACTTTCCAGTGGAATGTTACTTCGCCGTACTCCTCCTTGATGACTACACATCACCAAGGCTACGCGCGAATTTGACTCTTACCGTGTGCACACTCATCCTAATGATCGATCATTTATACCCGGTAATCATAACTAGTGCCAACATACTAAACGAGAATTCACCATGATTTCATAATCATGCAATACAACATACCAATCACCATCATGCAACATCAATATATCGCACCATGCATAAACGAACATGTATCACACAAAACCACTTTTGCACATTTAACAAGAAACGCATAAAGTCAAATAAGAGATTAAGCTACCAACTTAATCCTCACATTATATTGGCTTACCAAGCACAATCTAATACCTCAACAACACACTTTGAACCAATTTAAAACCATTTAAAACAGTCCACTCACCAAACACCCTCAAAACAAGCCAAGAATGCCGATCAAGCCTCCAATTTTCTCGGAATCGAGCCCGAAGCTTCTCCAACGGTTTCCCTTGTTTCTAATCAATCAAAAGTAGCGTATTACTCAACAAATCATCCACTAAACCACTGCCACAAATCAGATTACAATCTCAAGACCATTTCTCTATATTTCCAAACCAAGAACTAACCCAAAATTCTCATTTTCGGACTTGAACACAACCCAGCAAAAATCCATTGATTCCAACACCCAAAACATCACTAAACATGCTCAAAACAACCCCCAAACATAACCATACCATCAGCCTAACTTTCCCTCACAAAACTACCTCAAAAACCCAAGATTTCTACCCTTAAACACACCCACAAATACCCATTTCGGGATTTCAACAAAACACCACCATTTTAACATATGATACACTTAAGGGCAAGACTTTATCATATATTAACTTTACAAATCAAAAACCCAATAAAAACCCATTAAAGTTTCCTCTTTTTACTTAAAAATTTGAACACTTAAAATATCTCAAAAATGAAGTTTAGGAAAAACTAAACCATAGAAACATTTAGAATGATGAGGAGAAGTCAAAAACATATTTACCTTAACGAAAACACTTGAAATCGATGAAGAAGGTGATGGAACAGTAACTTGGGGTTGGGGAAGGGTTTTGTCGTGATTTTTGGTTTGAATAAGAAGAAGATGGTGACTTTCAAAAGGCTCTTTTACTTACCTTATTTCATTTATTTAGAAATTCCCATTTTACCCTTAATGAATCACAAGCCCTTTTAAAATCAAAATCAAGCCCATTTTATTTAAAACAAGCCCAAAGACTCGAACCAAATTAATTCACCTGACACCCGACCCCTAAACCCGGGTGTTACAACTCTCCCCCACTTAAGGAATTTCGTCCCCAAAATTACCGGACTGGAAGAGATACGGAAAATGCCTCTCCATATCCTCCTTTCTCTCCCAAGTGGCCTCTTTCACACCTCGGCGTTGCCACCTTACTTTGACTAACTCAATCGATCTACCACACAACACTTTTCTATCTGATGTCGAGATTTCAACTGGTTCTTCATCGTACGTCAAGTCTGGGTTCAACTCAATCTCTTCCACAAGCATAACGTGTGACAGATCTGATCTATAATTTTGAAGCATCGAAACATGGAACACATTGTGAATCTTCTCTAACTCGGATGGCAAACGCAACTGATAAGCAACCGGACCGATTCGCTTCACAATCTCATACGGCCCAATGTATCTCGGACTCAATTTCTGTAACCCTCTTAGCCCGGTCTAGACGGTTGACCCGAACTACGAAGATTACATGGGGAAAACCAAAGTCAACCCGAAAGTCAACCTTGATTAACGACCTTTTTTTCTTTTTAAACTTCTCTAGATGCGCATTAAACCCATGTGAAAGCCCAAGAACCTTGGAAGAGAAAAATACAGCGATCGGAAACGTTTAAGGACTCAATTGCAAGGAATACACTTTTAGGGACCAAAATGTAAATTTTGGAAATAAAAGGACTTTCAAGATTTTAGTTTAACCAAACCTCAATTAATCATATTACAAGCCTCTCTGCCAAATTTAAGCTTAAAAAGACATCTCAAGCTCAAGCAATTGCAATTACAACTTTCAGGACTAAAATGTAAAGCATGCAAAAATCTGTCCAACGGTCACCCGTTTCGAAACACTGACACCCGTATAGAAACACCCGTTTCGTACGCCCGTATCGAAATGGGGTTGACCGTTTCGATACGCGGGTATGTTCCGAAACTAGTTCAGAAACGGACACCTCCAGTGGCCAAAGTGTTTCGAAACACCTCTAGCCGTTCCGAAGCGCCCAGGCCATTTCATGCACCCGTTTCGAAACAGCCAGGGGTGTTTCGATAAACCTTGCCCAGAAACAGCAGAAAATTCTGGTTTTACACATCCAAACACCATCAAGCATACTTTAAACCATTCCTCAACATATCAACAACATGCCAAGCATTATAACTACCAAATTGCATTAAAAACTAGATACAAATCAAACATTAGGTGCACGAACTCATTTATCACATCCAACGCATGATCTTGCTTTTAAACAAAGAGCATAACATATCAAATTATGAAGAAGATGATTCAAATATGGCAAAGCGAACAACAACAAAGTTCAAACCATAAACCGAACATGGTCAACATACACGTTACACATCAATATAAAAGACTTTCCCCCCATTGCCTTTATTATCTATAGCTATAAACCAAGACATACTTCTCAAGTGGAGCTCTTCTTGAATCCCTTGCTTCTTGCTGTCCCAACTTCAAATATATGCATTGATGGACAAAAAGGAGCGTAAGCACATAATGCTTAGTGAGGAATGCTCAAAACCAAAACACCATTAATGCAGCGAATCATAAAACCTTCTTTAAATGTAGATACAATTCAATAAACCAAAGCATTGTTTGAAAACTTCCTTTGAACAACATTGCTTTAAATCATGCATTGCTCAACATGAAAACCAACCTTTAACTTTGAAATGCTAAACAACTCACCCCAAACCACATTCTTGCAAAAACTATCAATTAACCCTTTCCATGCATGAACACTTCATGCAAAGTTCAACTCGATTTCCTTGGAAATCACTTCCACTTCACACCACACTTTTCTCATGCTCGATGATCATTTCAAAGCAAAATACCTTTGGAAAACCAATTGTTCCTACTATCTATCCCATGCATTCAACAAATGCAAAACACATGAACTACAAAAGCAACATTTGCATTACATGCCTTTTTAAAACAAGCCTTATCAAGACTTCAATGCACTAAAGAGATTCTATGCACATATGCACCATTCACAATAGAAGATATACATTTGCTCATGCTTAACAAGTATCACATGCATTCTTGCATCATTTACATATTTCCCATGCAACCTTGCATCATTTTCAAGCATCTCTCGCTTCATTACATTCAAATACATTATATTGGCTTTCAAGTGATAGTTCACAAACCATTTCAACACAAGACACACTCGGATACGCGGATTACAAGCGTTGTCCCACACGCTTCATACACACTACCGGCTTACAAGGTGGAGTTTATCGGTACAATCACAACCCCTCAACACCCGTGATGGAGTTTAACGGTACAATCACAACCCCTCAACATCACTCATCGGTAGTTGTATAACCCACTAACGAGAGTACGAGACTGTTGAGTGTGTAAAAGTTCTATTATTTACACCTTTTGTAACCCATATTTCTGCTGCATTCAAGCATCATTGCATTGCATTTAGGTTAGTTTACAGCAAAACATCACAAATATATTAAAGGCACGGATTCTACTAAAAGATGGCTTATTTTGCAGGTTGCTGCCATAGTAGACGGAGAAGGCGGGCGCAGGGCAGAGAAGCAGAAGAGCTGAACTGGACAAGCAGACGATGAGGACGATGCTGCCATGGATCTGCCGTGACAGCATGGTGACAGCAGTTTTGCGGAGAGGAAAAACAAAGTGGACCTCGATAGATAGAGAAAATTATGCTCGTCTGTCGTGTGAAAACCATACATTTTTCCAAGCCCCGGATTAAAAGATATGTCAAGCCAAAGCTCAAGGAGAGGAAATCCCATAAAACAAGGAGGCAACTGATAAGTAGGATACTTAGAGATTAAAGTCTTTATTAGAATCTTACTTTTAATTAAAGTTGTAATCCTTGTTACCTTAGAATACTTGAGCCCAAAGCTTATATAAGGGCATAGATTTTAACCTAGGGGATATCATACATCATACCCCATAACCGACAACCAAAACCCTCCGCCGTTTACCCGCCGTCGACATGTTCTAAAAACCCCCTAGGGCCACGGGTTGATTTGTAAAGTAGTTGCAAGAGTTGTTTTGTTTTAGGATTTTCCAAGTTCAATAAAATAAACTTCAAGTTCTCTTATTTTGGTTATTAATATCTTGCAAGAGCATCGGGAGAGCATTGTGAGGTTATCTATTTACTTAGCATCGGGAGAGTTAAGTATACGAAAGAAATAAGAGCGAGTTCTCTAGTTTATAGTTGAACTATCTTGTGCCTATGGATAGGGCAAGGTTAAGTGGCTAAGGAAGAATTCATACATATCGGTGTTCATCCTTCGATTCACGCCGGGAGGTATCATCAAGACGTGATCATCGACAGACTTGGACCTAGGGATAGGCCAAGGCAGATCTGGGATTCTTGCCAAACTTGAACGTACTGAGTTGGTGTGTTTGCTGCCGCGACGACCAACAGACTGCTGCCGCGACAGGTGCTGCCAGCGACAGGCGTGACGACAGAACTGGAGTTCCTAAGCAATACAATACTTGCACTACTGAGCAATTCAATACCAGCCCATTCTCTCTATCTTGATATCTCGAATCTTTTATTTACGTTTTCTTTATTATTTTCGTGACAACTTTCTCAAATATTTCCTTTACTTTCGTGCAGTAATTCAAGGTGAAGCTATTAGCCCAATCCCTGTGGAGACGATATTCGATACTTCGTATCACTTACTACTTGCGTCTTGTACACTTGCACTACAATTGCGATAGACTCTTTTACACGCAATAAGTTTTTGGCGCCGTTGCCGGGGATTGGCAACATAACTACACCTTTCTTTTATTGCGCTTTTCGTTTTTGTTTTTGTTTTTGTTTTTCTTTTAATTTTTCTTTTTCTATTTTTCATTAGTATTTTCAACTCTTGCTTTTCACGAGGTTTTCTTGTTTATGCGCAGATCTAAAAGAGGCGAAGATCCTGAGTATAAATTAGATCCGGAAATCGAACGTTCCTTCAATCTCAAGAAACAACTTCGTCACCTTTTAGCCAGGAACGAATACCTTGAGGAACAGCTAAAGAAGATGGCCCGTAATCCGCCCGCTGGTGGAGGTATACCGCCTGTCGGCGACCCGCCTGCGGCAGATGGACGACGGACCTGTCGTGACTACATGCTGAACGATCATGTAGAATTGGAGACCACGCTGCCGGACATTGAAGTTGATAACTTTGAGCTTAAACCTGTCATGTTTAGTATGATCAACAATGTCAGGCAGTTTAGTGGTGCTGTGACAGAAGATGCTAGGGATCATCTCAAAACGTTCCAGGAGATCTGTGGTTCGTTTAGACTGCCAGGAGTTAGTCCGGAGATACTAAGGCTTCGGTTATTTCCCCACTCATTGAGGGACAGAGCTAAAACTTGGTGGAATAAACTTACGCCGGGTTCAATTATGACTTGGGCAGATTTATCTCGTGAATTTTTATCTCGTTTTAATCCTTCGCATTTATCTGAGCGATTACGTAATGAAATTGCTACTTTTCAACAGGAAGATGACGAGCCGATGCACGAGGCCTGGGACAGATTTACTACTCTTCTACGGAACTGCCCAATGCATGGATTCCCCGTCTGGAATCAGGTAACTAAGTTTTATAATGCTGCTAACTTACAAACTCGCATTCGAATTGATTCAGCAGCAAATGGACTATTATTGGATAAAGATCCAGACGAGGCATTGCAAGTTTTGAAAAATCTGGCCAAGAATGAGGAGCAGTTTCCGACTACAAGAAGAGGGGGTAAACGGGTACTTGCTGTCAAGGACTATGAAGCCGACAGCACGTTAAAATCACAGGTAGCATTCCTTACTAAAGCAATGAAAAGGTTATTGAATGATGATGGATTACAAGGATTTGCTGTTGAGGAAGTATGTGATATCTGTGAGGGAAATCATAGTCGGGATGAAGAGGGAAAGTATGTTGGAAATTACAAGCCAAATTACAACTCCAACAATTATAATCCCAATTGGAGGAAGGATCCCAAATTTTCCTGGAGTAATCCTAACAATGCCCTGAATCCGCAAGCACACAATCAGAATCAGGGAGGACCTAGATTGCTGACGCGACAGCAACTGCCGCCGCACCTGCCGCCGCAGCAGCAACAACAGCCACCACCTGCCACGAGCAGTATATTGGAACAGACTCTGGCCACCTTTATGTCTCAGACCGGTACTTATATTGAGAATATGAATCAGTTTGTCAAGAAGACAGAGAATTTCATGGATAAGACAGAGATGAGGATGACGAATCATGAAGCTACTTTGAAATCTCTGGAGACACAAATGGGTCAGGTTTCTCAACATATTAAGCCGAGGCAGAATGGAGGATTCCTTAGCAATACTGGAAATGCTAGGCCGCCCACACATGAGCAATGTAAGGCAATTACGACTAGGAGTGGGAAGAAATTACCAGGGCCGGAAAAAGAAGCTGAAACAGTAAAGGAACCAGCCTTGGACAAACCTGCCGAGGAAGCTGCCCCGACAGGTGATAAACAGACTGCTGCCGACGAGCCTGTCACGACAGCAGAAGCGACAGAGGAGAAAAATGAAGAACATCGTCCTCAGATTCGTATGCAGTGGGAAGGACGTATTGCTGATTACCGTCCCCCACCACCTTTTCCTCAACGGATACAGCAAACTAAGAAGGAATCTCAACTTAAAAAGATTTATGATATTTTTAAGCAGGTTCAAATTAATATTCCGCTGTTAGATGCCGTTAGGGAGATGCCTGGTTACGCCAAATTTCTCAAGAACGTCATGTCAAAAAAATATAAACTGGGGGAATTTGAAACGGTAAGGATGACAGATGGTTGCATGAGTATTCTTCATCGGCAGCCACCCTAGAAAAAGAAGGATCCGGGGAGCTTCCTCATACCTTGCGTAATCGGAAATAAATTCGTGGGTAAGGCACTTTGTGATCTTGGTGCTAGTGTTAATTTAATGCCAAAATCTGTTTTTCAGAAATTAGGTATTGGAAAGGCGCGGCCCACGACAGTAACTCTGCAGCTGGCAGTCCGCTCTTACGTTCATCCAGAGGGAAAGATTGAAGATATTCTGGTAAGAGTGGATAAGTTTATTTTCCCTGTTGACTTTCTTGTTTTAGATTGTGAGGCAGACGAAAACGCACCAGTCATCCTTGGGCGACCCTTCTTAGCCACGGGAAGATCACTGATTGATGTGGAGAAAGGAGAACTCACGATGCGAGTAAACGATCAAGAGATTAAGTTGAATGTTCTCCAAGCGATGAAACATGCTGATGTGGACGAGGAATGCAAGGCAATCATTGAAGTGACCCTTGATCAACCCTGCATCAGGTCGGGCTGTCATGACATAAAATTTGGTCACTGCCGCGACAGCCACCTACAGGCCTGTCACGACAGCAACGACGACAACACCGACGACAGCAACTCCTCTGAATCCGATACATCTGATACTGAAGGTCAGGAGGAGGTAAACTGGTTAGACCATCGTCCAGGTAAGTTATTCGAACCTTTGAATTACACTTCGGATAACCATTTAATCCAAAAGCCATCAACTATTGAACCACATGCCTTAGAACTGAAGCCCCTGCCAGGGCAGTTAAAATATGCTTATCTTGGTTCAAATGACACACTGCCCGTAATCATCTCTTCTAAGCTGCCGCAGGAACAGGAACGGCAGCTAGTCGGCATGCTAAGACAGCACAAGAAGGCGATTGGATGGACGATAGCAGACATTCAAGGCATCAGTCCGGCGTTATGCATGCACAAAATCCTCCTAGAGGAAGATCATAAGCCGACTATTGATGCCCAAAGGCGGCTAAACCATGCGATGAAGGAGGTGGTGCGCAAAGAGATAATTAAGTGGTTAGATGCTGGTATTATTTACGCCATCTCCGACAGCAAATAGGTGAGCCCGGTGCAATGCGTTCCAAAGAAAGGAGGAATGACTGTGATAACCAATGAGAACAATGAGTTAATCCCAACCAGGACTGTGACCGGTTGGAGGGTTTGTATTGACTATCGGAAGCTTAACAAAGCTACCCGAAAGGACCACTTTCCTTTACCCTTTATTGATCAAATGCTTGATAGATTAGCGGGTAAATCTTACTATTGTTTTCTTGATGGTTACTCAGGTTACAACCAAATTGCTATCGCACCGGAGGATCAAGAAAAGATGACTTTCGCATGCCCCTACGGAACATATGCCTTTAGGAGGATGCCGTTTGGACTATGTAATGCACCTGCCACCTTCCAAAGGTGTATGATGGCCATATTCTCCGATATGGTAGAGGACTTCCTTGAGATATTTATGGATGATTTTTCCGTCTTTGGAGACGATTTTGAGAGCTGCCTCGGCAACTTACAAAAGGTACTTGAAAGATGTGAAAAAGCAAATCTTGTGTTGAATTGGGAAAAATGCCACTTTATGGTGGATGAGGGGATAGTTCTCGGCCATAAGATTAGCTGCCGTGGGATAGAAGTCGACAGGGCCAAGATAGAAGTCATAGAGAAGCTGCCGCCGCCGACAACAGTCAAGGGCATTAGAAGTTTTTTAAGGCATGCTGGTTTTTATCGGAGATTCATCGCAAATTTCTCAAAAATCACCAAGCCCCTATGCCATCTCTTAGAACAGAACCGACCCTTTGACTTTAATGAAGAATGTACTGAAGCATTCAAGGTTCTGAAGGAAAAACTGGTAACAGCGCCAATAGTACAGCCACCAGACTGGACACAGCCATTTGAGATTATGTGTGATGCTAGTGACTATGCTGTCGGGGCAGCATTTGGGCAGCGCAAAGATAAGCTATTTCATGTCATATACTATGCCAACAAGACATTAAATGACGCCCAAGTGAACTACACCATCACAGAAAAGGAGCTATTAGCTGTGGTGTTCTCCATTGACAAGTTTCGTTCTTACATACTTGGGACGAAGGTGATAGTGCACACAGACCATTCTGCCCTGAAGTATTTGTTCGCAAAAAAGGATGCAAAGCCTAGATTGATACGGTGGATCTTGCTATTACAAGAATTCGATCTAGAAATCAAGGACAAAAAAGGGACAGAAAATCAGGTGGCAGACCACTTGTTAAGGTTGGAGAAGGGACAGAGTCTACCAATAGATGAGACAAACATACTGGAGACCTTCCCAGATGAGCAGCTCTTTGCTGCCGCAATCGCTGCCGCGACAGCCATGGCGGCAGGTAAGTCCTCTGAACTCCCCTGGTATGCTGATTTCGTTAATTTTATAGTTAGCGGAATACTTTCTTCTGATCTTAATTATCAAGCCAGGAAGAGGTTCCAAAATGATGTTAAGCATTATTATTGGGACGAACCTCTTCTTTTCAAACTATGCGCAGATCAGGTTATAAGGAGGTGTGTACCACAAGAAGAACAAGAAGACATTCTCCATCACTGCCATGCTTCACAATATGGAGGTCACTTAGGAGGCAACAAAACTGCTGCCAAGGTGCTGCAGTCAGGGTTCTACTGGCCGACACTGTATAAAGATGCACATGACTTCTACAAGAACTGTGACAGGTGCCAGCGGACAGGTAACATCTCGAGGAGAAACGAGATGCCACTGCAGAACATTCTGGAAGTCGAGATCTTCGACGTTTGGGGGATTGATTTCATGGGACCTTTTCCATCTTCATGTGGAAATCTATATATCCTCTTAGCAGTGGATTATGTTTCTAAGTGGGTTGAAGCCGTCGCCACTCAAAAGAATGATGCCAAGACAGTTCAAAAGTTTTTGCACAAAACATTTTTTCTAGATTTGGCATCCCTAAGGCGATTATCAGTGATGAAAGGAGACATTTTGACAATAGGGTTATTGCTTCCGCCTTGAAGAAATATGGTGTCAAGCACAGGATCGCGACAGCATACCACCCACAGACCAATGGACAAGCTGAGATATCTAATAGGGAAGTTAAGAACATTCTTGAAAAGATGGTTAAACCAACTAGGAAAGATTGGTCTTTACTTCTAAATGATGCATTATGGGCATATAAGACAGCTTTTAAGACTCCGTTGGGCATGTCTCCATACCGATTGATCTATGGGAAAACCCTGTCATCTGCCTGTCGAGATAGAGCACAAAGCATATTGGGCAATCAAGGTAGTGAATATTGTTGAGAAATATTTTGATATAACAATTATGTGAAAATTGTTTTGGACTTGTTTAAAGATTTCAAAAATAATTCAAAAGTCCTTAAAACTTGAAAAATATGTTTAAAATATTTTTGACTTTGCACCTATATCGAATATACATTTAAAAGTTAAAAAATAGCCAAAATTGGGTTTTTGAGTGAAAGTTTCGAAACCATAATATAAGGTTTCGAAACCTCTCTGGGCAGTAAGCTATTGTTTTTGAAACCTTAACAAAGGTTTCCATACCTCTGACTAAGGTTTGGAAACCTTGGCACAAAGGTTTCCATACCTCTAGTAAGGTTTGGAAACCTTGGCACAAAGGTTTCGAAACCTCTACTAAAGGTTTCGAAACTTTTGCCATGTAACGGCTCCAAAACATCCCCAAATGGCTATAAACGGCTAGTTTTTACAAATCCCCTCTTAAGGTTTCGAAACCTCTTAAAAGGTTTCGAAACTATTGTGCAGGTGAGCATTTAAAGCTCAACTTTAATGGCTTCCAACGGCTCCAAAACATCTCCAACGGCCATAAACGGCTAGAAACTCATTCCACACTATATAAACACCCCAAGGACACTTGAAGACGGCAAGAGATGATATCCAAGCTTCATGATCAAGAGAAATAACATTTAAGTCTTTATTCTTCATTTCTCTTGTATATATTGTATAGAGAGTGTTTTTCATTGTTTTATTCTTTACACTCTTGTGAGCTTAATTCTTGTAAACACCCACCTTGTGAGGTTTTCATTGTTTACACAAACTACCTTGTAAAAGGGAGAGGTTCTAGTTTAGCCTAGGTAAAAACTAGAGTTGGTTCTATCTTAGCCATTGAAAAGATAGGGTTGTAAGGTTATCCCTTTGGCCTCAAAAGGAAGAATTCATAGTAGTGAATTGGGAAATCCTTAGTGGTGTGCTAAGGTAGTGGATGTAGACTCGGTTGAGTAGTCGAACCACTCTAAAATCATTGTGCAAATATTGTCTACTATTTTCGGTTTTAGCCAATTCATTCGGGAAGCAATTTCAACCCTCTTGACGGTTTCGAAAGATCGATTCGAGCGTACTACAAAACCCAACAATTGGTATCAGAGCTTCGTCTCCATCGAAGGACTAACATCCGGGAGTAAAGATCCAACGCTCGTAGTCCACCGTTCAAGAAAATGGCAAGCGGTTCTACAATGATTTCATTTGAAGAAGGCCGCTCTATCATGTGTCCTCCTCTCTTCAAAGGAGAAGGTTACTTCCAATGGAGAAACATCATGAAATATTTCATCCAAGGCTTCAACCTCGACATTTGGATGATTATCAAAGATGGACATTCGGAAGCTCCTAAGAAGAAGAAGAAAATGAGTGCCAAAGACACAAAGAAGGACCATCTCAATGCAAAGGCTATGCACATTCTTCTTTGTGCCCTAAGTGAAGAGATTTCCAAGAAGATCTCCCCATCCAAAAGTGCCAAAGAAATTTGGGAGAAGCTTGAGAAATTCTATGGGAAAGAAGAGAAGAAAGATGATGCTTCATCATGTGCAATCCTCCCCTCAACACCAAAGGTGGATGGTGTTTTGGCTCTCGATGAGCCCAAGGTATCTTCTAACTCAAATGAATTAAATTCATATTCTTTTGATGAGTTACAAGATGCATTTGATGAATTATATTTGGAATTTGAGACCATGAATTCCAAATTTAAGAAAATGATTTCAAAACTTGAAATTGAAAATGATTTTCTTTTGAAAACAAAGTTGGATTTTGAAAACCAAAATAAAATTTTGAAAAATGATTTGGAGATTTCAAAAACAAGAAATTGTGTTTTAGAAAAAGAAAATTTTGATTTGAAAGTTATGCTTGAAAGCTTAACAAAGGAAAAAGAAATTGTTTTCAATAATTCATCTAGTCACATAATGGCAAAATGCTCACATTGCCATTATCATGGTCATTCCTTGCATACTTGTCCTATTAAGAGGAGAAAATCTTTTAGGATTAGACAAGTATGGGTTCCCAAGGGAACTAAAGACATTGTGACTAACGTAAATGGATCCAAAGCAATTTGGATACCAAAAATCAAGTGAATGTCTTTTGTAGGTGTGTTAGAGCAATGGTAAGCAAAGCAAAATCAAAGAATGCTCAAATCACACATGATAAGAAGATTGAGTAACCTCTAAGCTTAATGCTTTTATTTTTTATTTTTCATTTGGTTATCTAATTTCTGTTTGACTAATGTTCATGCATTTGAGCTTTTATTTAAATATCTAAACAAGCATGACATTATTTGAAAATTTTATGCATATGAGTCTAATGGTTTCATTCATATGTTTGCATAAAGATTTTTTAAGTCTTGGATAAATTGAATTTCATATGCTCTTAATTTGATTTTATTTTGAAATTCAATGCCTTTAAGTGTCAAGTTTTGTGCTAAAAATTTAATGGAATGCTTGAGTAAGGGGGAGCCAAATTTTAAAACAAAATTTTTAATTGAATCAAAATTTTTAAACCTCCATTGTTATTTTGAGCTTAAAGTATTTTAAATTCTTTTTGATATAACAAAAAGGGGGAGAGTTTGGTTTGAAAAATTGTATTTTCAAATGAATAAGGGGGAGCTTTACTTACTTTTCAGATTTTCATATCTTATTCACATTTTTAAACTTGAAAGGGGAGAATCCCAAACAATTTTTCAAGTTGGTTTTATTATATCAAAAAGGGGGAGATTGAAGAACTAATGTTTTGATATAATAAATGAAAAATGTTTTGGACTGATTTAAAAAAAATATTTAAAACATTTCCAAAGTCCAAACAACTTGAAACTATGTTTAGGGAAGTTTTCAAAAAGGGTTTTACATGTTTTTCAAAGCCAAATTTTACAAAACTGTCTAGGCGTTTCGAAACACCTTAGGGACGTTTCGATACGGGCTATGACGTTTCGATACGTCCACGTGGCATTGACCACAACGGTCATAAACCTCATTGTTATTATGTACTATAAAGATTTGAATTATTTTTTATATAACAAAAAGGGGAGAAATAAGTGAAAAATTAAGGGGGAGTTTTTGTTAAAAACAATTTCTCAAAGAAGTTTTGTTATATCAAAAAGGGGGAGATTGTTGAGAAATATTTTGATATAACAATTATGTGAAAATTGTTTTGGACTTGTTTAAAGATTTCAAAAATAATTCAAAAGTCCTTAAAACTTGAAAAATATGTTTAAAATATTTTTGACTTTGCACCTATATCGAATATACATTTAAAAGTTAAAAATAGCCAAAATTGGGTTTTTGAGTGAAAGTTTCGAAACCATAATATAAGGTTTCGAAACCTCTCTGGGCAGTAAGCTATTGTTTTTGAAACCTTAACAAAGGTTTCCATACCTCTAAGTAAGGTTTGGAAACCTTGGCACAAAGGTTTCCATACCTCTAGTAAGGTTTGGAAACCTTGGCACAAAGGTTTCGAAACCTCTACTAAAGGTTTCGAAACTTTGGCCCTGTAACGGCTCCAAAACATCCCCAAACGGCTATAAACGGCTAGTTTTTACAAATCCCCTCTTAAGGTTTCGAAACCTCTTAAAAGGTTTCGAAACTATTGTGCAGGTGAGCATTTAAAGCTCAACTTTAATGGCTTCCAACGGCTCCAAAACATCTCCAACGGCCATAAACGGCTAGAAACTCATTCCACACTATATAAACACCCCAAGGACACTTGAAGACGGCAAGAGATGATATCCAAGCTTCATGATCAAGAGAAATAACATTTAAGTCTTTATTCTTCATTTCTCTTGTATATATTGTATAGAGAGTGTTTTTCATTGTTTTATTCTTTACACTCTTGTGAGCTTAATTCTTGTAAACACCCACCTTGTGAGGTTTTCATTGTTTACACAAACTACCTTGTAAAAGGGAGAGGTTCTAGTTTAGCCTAGGTAAAAACTAGAGTTGGTTCTATCTTAGCCATTGAAAAGATAGGGTTGTAAGGTTATCCCTTTGGCCTCAAAAGGAAGAATTCATAGTAGTGAATTGGGAAATCCTTAGTGGTGTGCTAAGGTAGTGGATGTAGACTCGGTTGAGTAGTCGAACCACTCTAAAATCATTGTGCAAATATTGTCTACTATTTTCGGTTTTAGCCAATTCATTCGGGAAGCAATTTCAACCCTCTTGACGGTTTCGGAAGATCGATTCGAGCGTGCTACAAAACCCAACAAATATGGACTTGGACAAGGCAGGCAAGAAAAGGCTATTAGATTTGAACGAGATTGACGAAATAAGAACAATGGCCTATGACAATGCAAGAATTTACAATGAGAAAACTAAGAAGTGGCATGACAAGAAGTTGCTGCCACGACAGTTCTGCCCAGGGCAGCTTGTGTTGTTGTTCAACTCTAGATTGAAACTCTTCCCAGGAAAGCTAAAGTCTAGATGGTCTGGCCCGTTTCAAGTGGTACAAGTTTTTCCCCATGGTGCCATCACAATCCAATCTTTAAAAGACGGGCACCAATTTAAAGTCAATGGACAGCGCCTCAAGCATTATCAAGGGACTGAAGCCCCAGGAATACAGGAAGTGGTTACTTTGGGAGATGCCCCACAAGGCATCCCTAATTTAACCTAAATTTTTATTTTTATTCATTTTTATTATTTATTATTTATTAGGAAATTAGGTTTATTTTTTTCCGAATAATGTTTTTATATTTTCTGTTTTTAGGAAATAAAGGAGTCAAGAAGAAAAGGAGAAGTGACCCAAGCCCACCATCCATCCATCAGCCCAACAGAGCCCATTTATTGAAGCCTGTCATTTCAGCTGCCGCCGCAGACACGGATAAGACAGGCTGTCAACAGACTAACACGGCAGACGCGTAACAGACGCATAAATGCGTGTCAGACGCGTCAGACACGCCATATCTCAACAGTCGCTCCGTTATTCCCGCCTGCCGTTATAGCATTAAACGGGCAGCTACTCGACCGCTATAAAACCCCGTTTTCACTTTCATTTTCCTCACTTCTGCTTATTCTTACTTGCTTTCTCCTCTCGTTTTATTTGCTTTCTTTACTTTCAAAACCCTTGCAACTAACATGTCGTATAGACAGACCCACCGCGGTGCTGCTTCAGCCTCTTCATCAGCAGCATCCACACCGTCGGCCTTCGCAAGCAAGGAATTATGGGAGGAAAGAGGATTCATCTACGTCCGCAAGGCAGCCAACATAGGGCTCCGACCATTCATCGCAAATGCGATAAGGACCCAACTATGGGAGCAGTTCGCAGCACAACCTGCAGAACTAAATGATATGTTGGTGAGGGAGTTTTATGCTGCCATCGGCAGCAAAACGACAACATCAGTCACCGTCCGAGGGGTCGAGGTACCCTTTACAGCTGACAGCATCAACCAAATGTATGGCCTATATTTTGGTCCAAACGATGATGCCCATCAGCAATTCTTAGACACCCTCGATGCTGCCGCCTACGGTGCTGTCATGGCGGAAGTGACAGAGGAAGGAACAACATGGACCACGAGCAAAAAGAACCCCAACTCTGTAAAAAGGGGGCAGCTACTCCCAGAAGCCAAACTCTGGAACGCTTTCATCAAGAAGCGCATCCTGCCGTCCTCCCATCACACAACAGTGGATCAGCAGCGGCTAGCCCTTATCCATTCGATCATGCATGATCGGGTTATCAACGTGGGCCGCTATATGAGGGAAAACATCTTGGACTGCACATTCCGCTCCACTTCCCGCCTTTGCCTACCGTTCACGATCACTTCTCTTTGCCGCTGTGCTGCTGTCCTAGAGGCCACCACCGACAAATTGATCCAAGGCAGAGGCTGGACAGACAACAACATTACCAGCCTCATGGAGCTGATAGTCGCAACCCCCCTCTCCTCTTTCAACCCGGCTGCCTCCCCAGCAGAATCATCCGAGGAACCTGCCCATGAACCTGCCACAGCAGCCGCCCAGACCGACCAATCTGCCCAAATCCTTGCTGCAATACAACGGGTGGAAGACAGACAAATGGGGCTGATGACATTCATCCGGGATTTCGCCAACTCAACGGTAAATTTCATTACCAACACTTTACATTATCCCGATGTTGTTTTCCCCACATTTCCTGCCCACTATTTCCACATCCCCTCCCCTGCCCACACACCTACACCACCTGTCTCCCCACACACACATTCTGCTGCTTCCACCCCATCACCTACACAGCCGCCAGCTGGCAGTCCTCCGGCAGACACCTCCGCCCGAGGGACGAAACGACCACCCTCAGCTGATATCGAGACAGACCCTCCTATTAGGAGGAATTTGGAGGAGGAGTTCACGCCTGTCAAGAGGTAGAAACACGTGGCAGACAGGAAACTAATGCCCAAGGCCAGCACAACCGGCAGCAGCAGCACTTGGGATAGTGGCAGCAGCTCAGACATCCAGGTCGTGGAGCAACCTGCCCAGCCAGCCCCACCGACCAGACGCCGCCGCCAGATCCGTGTCAGCAGTAGCAGTGAAGACAGCGATTAAAATTTAAGTCTTTATTTTCTTTTTATTGCTGCTTGCTTATTGATATTTTGTGATGTATCTGCCTTCATTCTACCTGTCATTTGCATTGAGGGCAATGCAACCCTCGAGTTTGGGGGTGGCAACCCTCCATTTTAATGGAGTCTTAGTACATCTTTAATTAATTGTTATGTCTTTTATTTATTTATTCAAGCTCTTAAAAAAACAATTGTTGGCTTAAATCTGTGAAGTAAACTTTCCTGTCATGACAGCTCTGTCGTGGCAGCATCGTTAGGATAGTTTAAGGAGAAGTTTAGAGCCTTTCTATAGTTCTGAAAACTTAAACACCATTGTGACTGTTATACTGCTTAGACTTCTTTTAGCCAAACTAGAATAGAAAACTTAGCACTTAGAGTAGAAAAGAGACTAGACTCTCAGGAAACCTAGAGGTGCCCACCACTGGCTCTAGGCAGATAACCAGAGAAAAACTTCTAGAGGTGCCTATCACCGGCTCTAGACAGTTAACTAGAGGTGCCTGAAATACTGGCTCTAGTAGAAAAGAGAAGAAATTAAAAAAAAAGAAATAACTAGAGGTGCCCAATTCTGGCTCTAGTAAGAAAAAGAAAGGAATCAGTCTCGTAAGAAAAACTCTAAACAAGCTAAAGAATAATAGTCTAGTGAAACTAAGAGAGTCTTAGCATATAACTGTTCACAAGAATGCACACACTGCACGAGGACTATAGGGAGATTCCGGACGGATCCTAATCTTTCCTACAGGTTGCTGCCGTTACAGAGAATGAGCGACGGGTAAGGGACAGTTCACTGTTTGAAGGCTAACACAAAAATTTTTTATTTTCTTTTTTTTAGGTCTTAGTTGCTTGAGGGCAAGCAAAAACTTGAGTTTGGGGGTGTGTTGAGTGTGTAAAAGTTCTATTATTTACACCTTTTGTAACCCATATTTCTGCTACATTCAAGCATCATTGCATTGCATTTAGGTTAGTTTACAGCAAAACATCACAAATATATTAAAGGCACGGATTCTACTAAAAGATGGCTTATTTTGCAGGTTGCTGCCATAGTAGACGGAGAAGGCGGGCGCAGGGCAGAGAAGCAGAAGAGCTGAACTGGACAAGCAGACGATGAGGACGATGCCGCCATGGATCTGCCGTGACAGCATGGTGATAGCAGTTTTGCGGAGAGGAAAAGCAAAGTGGACCTCGATAGATAGAGAAAATTATGCTCGTCTGTCGTGTGAAAACCATACATTTTTCCAAGCCCCGGATTAAAAGATATGTCAAGCCAAAGCTCAAGGAGAGGAAATCCCATAAAACAAGGAGGCGGCTGATAAGTAGGATACTTAGAGATTAAAGTCTTTATTAGAATCTTACTTTTAATTAAAGTTGTAATCCTTGTTACCTTAGAATACTTGAGCCCAAAGCTTATATAAGGGCATAGATTTTAACCTAGGGGATATCATACATCATACCCCATATCCGACAACCAAAACCCTCCGCCGTTTACCCGCCGTCGACATGTTCTAAAAACCCCCTAGGGCCACGGGTTGATTTGTAAAGTAGTTGCAAGGGTTGTTTTGTTTTAGGATTTTCCAAGTTCAATAAAATAAACTTCAAGTTCTCTTATTTTGGTTATTAATATCTGGCAAGAGCATCGGGAGAGCATTGTGAGGTTATCTATTTACTTAGCATCGGGAGAGTTAAGTATACGAAAGAAATAAGAGCGAGTTCTCTAGTTTATAGTTGAACTATCTTGTGCCTAGGGATAGGGCAAGGTTAAGTGGCTAAGGAAGAATTCATACATATCGGTGTTCATCCTTCGATTCACGCCGGGAGGTATCATCAAGACGTGATCATCGACAGACTTGGACCTAGGGATAGGCCAAGGCAGATATGTGATTCTTTCCAAACTTGAACGTACTGAGTTGGTGTGTTTGCTGCCGCGACGACCAACGGACTGCTGCCGCGACAGGTGCTGTCAGCGACAGGCGCGACGACAGAACTGGAGTTCCTAAGCAATACAATACCTGCACTACTGAGCAATTCAATACCACCCCATTCTCTCTATCTTGATATCTCGAATCTTTTATTTACGTTTTCTTTATTATTTTCGTGACAACTTTCTCAAATATTTCCTTTACTTTCGTGCAGTAATTCAAGGTGAAGCTATTAGCCCAATCCCTGTGGAGACGATATCCGATACTTCGTATCACTTACTACTTGCGTCGTGTACACTTGCACTACAATTGCGATAGACTCTTTTACACGCAACAGAGACACATAACACAAGATCCACAAACGAACTTTTAACCACCGTTGTGACCTTAACAAGATCTACACACGGACTTTTAACCACCGTTGTGACCTTAACAAGATCCACACACGAACTTTTAACCACCGTTGTGACCTTAACAAGATCCACACACGGACTTTTAACCACAGTTGTGACCTTAACAAGATCCACACACAGACTTTTAACCACCGTTGTGACCTTAACAAGATCCACACACGGACTTTTAACCACCGTTGTGATCTTACCTCTCTCGTTAGGATACTTGGATGGAGTTTACGGTACAATCACAACCCCTCAACATCCAAGGCGACTTTACTTACGGTGCACCCAATCCTATAGCCGGCTAACTATATCCGATTCAAGTACTTTAAAAACCAATTCATCACTTGCCAATATACATCAAATACCATCATCAACTCACTGTTTTAAAGCATTAATCAAAGCCACTTATCATCATTCATCTCCATGCATCATAACCAAATTAATAACATGTCAAACCAAGGATCTCTTACCTTGAGCATCCTTCAATACATGGCTTTCAAAACCAGCATTAATCATGATAAAATATGCTTTCAAAACAGTAAATAAACATGCAATTCAAAACCAATGCATCAAACCACAACATAGCACATCCGAAGGAGTTTTTCCGAAAACTTACTCTTGAGCTTAGCTAAGTTGTTTAGACTTAAACTAAGCTCCCAAAACCTCCAAATAATCGTTTCAAAGCTGAAAACCCAACTCCACTCACCGATTACGTTTCGCACGCTTGTCGAAACGCCAATCAAGCCTCCGGGTCAACTCCAATAGTGTCCGAAGATGTCTCCCCTGTTTTAAACACATCAAAGCAGAGGATTAATGTATCATCATGCATTAAAATCTCCAGCCATCACACCTAAACTCGCTGCTCTACCCAAAACCAACATTTCGGCTACCAAACACAACCGAAATCACTTCCAAACTCTTCCAAAACTTAACCCAGCCAAGATCCATCACTTCTAACCATTTCTAAACATTAATCAACATCCAAAATACACCTTAACTCGTCCTTATACCTCCAGCTATAACAGAACACCAAAAACACCTCAAAAACCATCATTTTTATAAGCAAAAACTTAGGAAATTCAACCTATTCGGGATTGCATTGATAAAACATCATTTCAGCATCATTAGACATCCAAAATACATTAAAGAATCATCTTAAAACAGAGCTCAATCAATCACAACGAAATTCTTCAAGATTTCTTCCAAATCTTAAGTTTTAAGCCAAAAATAAGTTTCTAACATTAAAACCATTTACAAAACTTAAATTAAGGATTGACAACTTGGGAATTTCAGTAAAGAACTGAGTATTTAGAGGAGAAGAATAATCTTACCTCTAAATGGCGATTTCTCCTTGATTTGAGCCAATTTCCTTGAAAATCAATGAGGAAATCAAAAGGATTTGATGCAAGATTGATTAGGAATTAATTGATGATAGAAATCTCATCAATTGAAGTGAAGATCAATGCAAAAGTTGCTGGAGAAATAGTGTTTGGATGATGAAATTTTGAGAGAAAAAGGAAAGAGAAAGATTTAGGAAAAGGTAGTTATGAAATTCCAAAAAGTAGTTTCCCTTTTTATTTAATTAATCAAAACATCAATTAATTCACCCAAATTAAGGAAAAATCTGGAGAAATCAATTTTGGGTAAATTAGCTCCTTAAAGATTCAAAGTTTCAATCCTTACAAAACAATCACCACTAAACTTTTCAAAAATCGCATTTTAGTCACTACACCGAAATGTAGTATTTCCAAACCTTATTTTGCAAAATTGATTTCACCACTCTCTTATATATATTAAAAGAGGATTTTTTAAGTATTTTTCCATATTTTTAAAGCATCCCGAACTAGGCTTTCCCTAAAACCTCCTTTTATATTCGAACCGTTTCTTAGACCAGTCCGGTTCAGACCCTAAACTTCTAAGCCCAAATTTGGGGTGTTACAATTTCCCTTTTCTGCCAAACCTCATAACTTTCTTCCACGGAGAGACTTTCAAGAACACTCTATCTCCCACGGCATACTCAACTTCTTTCATCTTCAAATCGACATAGGATTTATGTCTATCTGAAGCGGCCTTCAAACGATCACAGATTAACTTCACCTTATCGGTAGTCCCCTTAAGCAAATTCGGCACCGGTAACAACTTCTGACCTGCTTCGGCCTAACAAATCGGAGTTCTACATTTTCTACCATACAATGCCTCATACAGAGCCATTTGAATGCTCGACTGGTAACTATTATTGTATGCGAACTCGACCAACTGCAAGTGTTTATCCCAAGTACCCTGAAAGTCAGTAATGCAACAATGCAACATGTCCTCTAAAATCTGTATAACCCTCTCTGATTGACCATCTGACTGAGGATGATACGACGTGCTGAAATTCAATCGGGTACCCAAAGCACTATCCAAACACTCCTAAAATCGGGCTATAAATCTCGTATCTCTGTCAGACACAATCGACTTTGGCACACCATGCAGTCTCACAATCTCACTAATGTACAAATCGGCCAACTTATCTAAGGAGTAAGTCGTATTGACAGCTAAAAAGTGAGCACACTTTGTGAAGCGGTCAACTATAACCCAAACTGAGTTCTTCTTCGAATGAGTCTAAAAGTCAAACCTGAAACGAAGTCCATGGTGATATTTTCCCACTTCCATTCCGGAATCCTCAACGGTTGCAACAAACCTGATGGAACCTGATGTTCTGCCTTAACTCTCTGGCATACCATACACTTACTCACGAAATCGGCTACGTCTCTTTTCAAACCAACCCAGTAGTATTCATTCTTCAGATCACGATACATCTTTGTACCACCAGGATGCATAGCGAACGGGCTACTGTGTGCTTCGGTCAAGATAGTACGTCTCAAATCACTGTCATCCGGCACAACTATTTTGTCTCTGAAACACAAGACCCCATCAACACTGAAATTGTAGTCCGACGGTCTACCCTCGTCTATATCTTGCACGTGAGGTGCCAAAGATCCATCTAACAACTGTTTTTCTCTAATCAACTGGCCTAAGGTAGGTCTAACCTAAAGCTCGGCCACTAGACCACCATCACCGGACAAGCTCAAACTAGCAAACATGGCTCTCAACTCAACATCTACCTTCCTACTCAAAGCATCTGCCACTACATTGGCTTTACCCGGATGGTACTCAATCGTGAGATCATAGTCTTTAAGAAACTTTAGCCATCTACGTTGTCTAAGGAGCGGCTATCTTCGATAACCCATTCACAAACCTCCTATAATAACCAGCTAAGCTTAGGAAACTACAAATCTCTGTCACAGACTTTGGTTGCTTCCACTCAACAATGGCCTCTATTTTCTTCGGATCAACTCTAATCCCTTCGGCTGATACTACATATCCTAGAAAGACTACTTCTCTGATCCAGAACTCACATTTACTCAACTTAGCGTACAACTGGTTGTCTAGCAAAGTCTGCAAAACTAACCTCAAATGCCTGTCATGCTCTTCCTCGGTACGCGAATACACCAAAATATCATCTATGAATACAACAACCATACTAACACATGTTTTCAAACACCATGCAAGCAAACAAACAACAAGCATACATAGCAAAAGCATTCACCGTACAACATACACCGAGATATTGCAACATAATACTTCAAACTTACCTTACTTACCTTCCCGAGGTCGCGAAAACCTCAGGCTCTGATACCAACAAATGTAACCCCCTCGTCTCGGTCTAGCCGACAGATCGGTCCGAACGGGTTACACGGGGAAAACCGAAGCGAACCCCGTTAAGGCTCCACTCCGATTAGCAACCCTAGAAAAATTTCTTTTAATGTTATCTTGTCTAGATGCTTTAATAAATCCTATGTGAAAGGACACGCAGCGGAAAAGACACGCAGATACAAAACACACAAGACATGCAACTAAACAAGCCCCTTTTTAGCCTTTATAACAGGCCGTATTGATACGCTAGAAGACCGTATCGATACGCCTGGACCTGGTCAACAACCCAAAGTCAACCTAGGGAGACCATATCGATACACTGGAAGACCGTATCGATACGCCCTCAACGGTTAACTTCTCACGGTCAAACTACGAAGACCGTATCGATACCCCTAGGACCCGTACCGATATGCCAAAATCTTGTCAATTTCTTAGATTTCCAGAGAGCTTTTGGAGTATCGATACACCCTCATGTACCGATACACATAGCCTAAAACAAGGTTCAAAGCATAGGACCGTATCGATACGGCCCTTACGCGTATCGATACGCCCTGTACTGCAAACCTTATTTTGGCTTCTAAAAACACAAAGACTCAACTCTAAAGACATTTAACGACTCGACGAGCATCATACAAACACTCATACATCACTAGGAAACCATGGATAAACATACGGAGCGATTTAGGCATTCGTCAAAGCAACAATCATCAAGATAAACATTCATAGAGGAGACTTGCATACAAGCATTCATAACAAGACTATTTAGCTAAAGAAACATGCATCAACATAAGCATCTCATAAACGAGGTTTACATGCCTTCAACACAAAGCATTAACATTCAACGTCATGAAAGCCAACTTAGGAGTCTAACAAATGCTCCTACAACACATAGCATCCCCATTGCTATCTATTACATTATTTAAGAAAACCATACTTGAGCAGCAACACACGCTCTTGGGTGCCCCTTCCTTGCTTCTTGCTAACTTCCACACTAATGATCTGCATTGTCGGAAATGAGAGTGTAAGCTTGAAAGCTTAGTGAGGGAGCTCAAAAACAAAACATCGACAATGCAGGGTTCAAAACATGGTATCCACAAGACATTCATAAGGCATACCTTTACACCAACATAACAACACAACCAACCGCTACAAGAATGTATAAACATGGCATCTTACCTCATGTTATGCTAAAACAAGGATGTAACAGATCATCTTACACATCAACCACACATGAACAAGTATATTGGCAACTATATAGCTTACTCGGATATGCGGATAACTTCTGTTGGGATTTTCACCCCAACGTACTCAAACAACAATATTACCTTCCGATAGGATTTCACACATCACCGTTTCTTTATGGATGAGATTCCACTCATCATCACACACAAATACACTTTCCGGTGGAATGTTACTTCACCGTACTCCTCCTTGGTGACTACACATCACCAAGGCTACGCGCGAATTTGACTCTTACCGTGTGCACACTCATCCTAATGATCGATCATTTATACCCGGTAATCATAACTAGTGCCAAGATACTAAACGAGAATTCACCATGATTTCACAATCATGCAACACGACATACCAATCACCATCATGCAACATCAATATATCGCAACACGCATAAACAAACATGTATAACACAAAATCACATTTGCACATTTAACAAGAAACGCATAAAGTCAAACAAGAGATTAAGCTACCAACTTAATCCCCACATTAGATTGGCCTACCAAGCACAATCTAATACCTCAACAACACACGTTGAACCAATTTAAAACTATTTAAAAACAGTCAACTCACCAAACACCATCAACAAGCCAAGAATGCCGATCAAACCTCCAAATTTCCCGGAATCGAGCCCGAAGCTTCTCCAACGGTTTCCCTTGTTTCTAATCAATAAAAAATAGCGTATTACTCAACAAATCATCCACTAAACCACTGCCACAAATCAGATTACAATCTCAAGACCATTTCTCTACATTTTCAAACCAAGAACTAACCCAAAATCTTCATTTTCGGGCTTGAACACAACCCGAAAAAAACACATTGATTCCAACACCCAAAACATCACTAAACATGCTCAAAACAACCCCCAAGCATAACCATACCTTAGCCCAACTTTCCCTCACAAAACTACCTCAAAAACCCAAGATTTCTACCCTTAAACACACCCACAAATACCCATTTCGGGATTTCAACAAAACACCACCATTTTAACATATGATACACTTAAGGGCAAGACTTTATCATATATTAACTTTACAAATCAAAAACCCAATAAAAACCCATTAAAGTTTCCTCTTTTTACTTAAAAATTTGAACACTTAAAATATCTCAAAATGGAGTTTAGGAAAAACTAAACCATAGAAACGTTTAGAATGATGAGGAGAAGTCAAAAACATATTTACCTTAACGAAAACACTTGCAATTGATAAATAAGGTGATGGAACAGTAACTTAGGGTTGGGGAAGGGTTTTGTCGTAGTTTTTGGTTTGAAGAAGAAGAAGATGGTGACTTTCAAAAAGCTCTTTTACTTAGCTTATTTCATTTATTTAGAAATTCCCATTTTACCCTTAATGAATCACAAGTCCTTTTAAAATCAAAACCAAGCCCAAAGACCCGAACCCAAATTAATTCACCTGACACCCGACCCCTAAACTCGGGTGTTACAAGCATAACCAGAAACAGTCGAAGACTTTTTCAATGTGTTTTATAAATATTTTAAAATTTTGATTATTTTATATTTATAAATATTTTTATGTTTGTTTTTATTTTTAATAATTTTTTGAATATCTTTTTTATTTTTATTAAATCAAGGGTAAAATTGCTGCAATTAATGACTTCGAGGGTAAAATTACATGATTGACTTCGAGGGCAAACTTGCTACGTTAGCACCGTTAACTGCCACGTTAGCATTTAACGGTTAAAATTGGTCAAAGGGCAACATTGCTGCAATTTGCTGACTTTGAAGGCAAAATTAAGGGGGAGTAAGAGCAACATTGCTGATTTTGGATTACTATAGGGACAAATTTGACCCTTTAGCAAAAAAAAAAAACAACATACATAAGAATTATAACTTATGTTACAAACCTGACAAATTTTTAACTGAACCGAACCGTTTGGTTAATTCAATCGTTTTTAAATTAACTGAAATTTGCTATACGTTTTTGGATAAAGTACATAAATGGTCATTAAACTAAGCTAAAATGATATTTTTAGTCATTGAACTTTTAAAAGTTACAAAACAATCATTAAACTTATCGAACTATTATAAATTATTGATAAATTTTGAAAAGTTTAATAAATATTTTGTAATAATTCAATAAAATTAATTATCATTTTCTGCTAATGTGATAAAGTTTAATGATCATTTTATAACATGTCGAAAAATTTAA
This sequence comes from Hibiscus trionum, assembly GCA_030270665.1. NCBI lineage: Eukaryota > Viridiplantae > Streptophyta > Magnoliopsida > Malvales > Malvaceae > Hibiscus > Hibiscus trionum. The sequence continues at coordinate 4,597,484 of BSYR01000034.1, read as the reverse complement.
TGATCATTTTATAACTTTTAAAAGTTCAATGATTATATATATAATAATTTCGGTCAATTAAACAATAACCGAAATTTTAAAAATATCTTAACCATTAACGACCGATTTATTGAAAAATTTCTATTCGGTCAACTAATTTGGTTAAAATCGAATAATGCTCACTCATGATCAAACTTCTAAATTATTGTTTTGTTTGATATCAATGACTAATCATCTCACTGCATGTACTTTCATTAAAAAAATAAACGGTTGTTATAAAATGTACTTCGTTCCCTTGGTATAATGATATTTTTTTATAATTGCCACTGGATTTTTATTAAAAACTACAGAAATATCACAAATACAATGTATGTACAATAAAGAATAATGAGACTAATCTATCAAAATTTCTTACAAACCCAAGTGCAAAAATTCTTATTAAAAATATAAAAAAACAAAAAAAAACTAAAAAAATATTAAATATGGTGGTCGACAACTAATACTAAAACTGGTAGCTAACCATCGACTAAAAAGACAAAGTAAAAAAGGGTTGCGACGCTCTTTAATTTACAAGAGAAAAACGTTATTAGGTTTTTCTTTTGAATAATCTAGAAGTGATTACAAGGTAGTATATGTTCATAGATATTCTTATCCCTTTGATATTAGGGTTTTTTTTAATATGACTACTGATTTTTTATTATAACCATAGAATATATCACAATTACACGCATCCAGGAAGGAAAATAATGAGACTAATATACCCAAATTTCTTACAACCCAAAACAAAAAAAAAAGTGAAAAACTTCTATGGAGATAAGCATACCATCAAAATTCAGGAGCTTCTTGAATCTCCTTGTCTTTATCCAATCAGGACTCATAATGAAAAACTTCTATGGAGATAAGCATACCATCAAAAAGGAGTGGTGAGCGATCCAAACTATCAGGCAGAATGTTCCGCTACCCATGACTGATTACATCGACAAACAACCATCAACTGAGTGGGGATCTACCTTTGCGTGACCACCGACAAATTATAACCAGGAACTAGCGCCGAATAAAAACTCAATGCGAGCAACGATCGATCGCTAAGGTATGCTGAATCATGACACACGCACAGATGAAACAAAACCACAAAACAAAGAAAACATGTCACAAGGACAGCGGAAAACACATGTCACAAGGACAGAAAACACGCGACATGAAGACAACGATTCTTATTAAAAAACAAAAAAAAAACAAAAAAAAACAATAATAAACACCGACGATCGGCAATCAATAGCTAAGTGGTTGCCGATCGTCGGCAACACAAAAAAGTTTTAAAAAAATTAGGGTTGAGCGGCGCAAAGTTTGTTGATATTTTTAACATGCAAGAAATCAACTTTTTACTTTTACCCATGGTATAATGAAATGATAATATATAAAAAAACGGATCATCAAATAATTAATAACTACTTTAAAATTTTAATTAAATTATTATATATATATTAAATTTGTTTTTAATATGGGTAAACTATATATTTAATACCTTACATATTTTCGTATTTCTATTGAACCCTTATTATTTAAATATTATTTCAATTTAACCATATTCTTTATAAAAAAATAATTTAACCCTTAACCCTCAACCTAAAACCCTAAACTATTAAACCTTAAATCTATATAGAAATGAATATATATATATATATATATATATATATATATATATATATATATATATATATATATATTTAAATATCCTATAACCTTGTCCGATTTATGGTACTTCAAGAAGAAGAAAAATTCTACACAATATAGCAGAAATCTGTAAAAGCAATGTTTGGATAGAATTTGAAATATTGAATTTCATTTTTGTTTTGAACCGTAAAAGCGAAATACACAGGCTTAAAATTAAACACGATTAAAAGAATAAAAAAACATAAAATATTTTCCTAAATTTCTGAATACTTTGATAAACATCCAAATAACAATGAATTTGAAGAACAAAAACTGTTCAAATTCCAGATCCAGACTCCATGCGATCACTTATGACTACAAATCATTTAGTTTTCAGCTTATGTACCAAAAATCGCTATAAAGAACGGCTCAAGAACCGGAAAATTGAAAAATTCGAACAGACGAAGCAAAATAACACGAAAAACGAAGAAATTAATCTACTTCTCGACTGAGAATGAAAAAGAAAACTGATGACATGATTAAAGATTGCGATATGTTGCTACTGTGATCAATGAGAGAGCGTAAATAAGGTAATAGAAAAGGGAACGAGTGAATAAGAATATGGTTTAAGGTTTACCTTAAACCTTAAATAATGAGGGTTTAGGGTTTAATAGTTTAGGTTTTTAGGTTGATGGTCAAGAGTTAAATTATTTTTTATAAAGAATATGGTCAAATTAAAATAATATTTAAATAAAATTTTAAGGTACTAAATATGGAAATATGGAAATAGTTGAGGTACTAAATATATAGTTTACCCTTATTAAAAAAATAAAATTTTAATATATAAGAATAATTTAATTGAATTTTATAAAATAATTATTGATTGTATGATGAGTACTTAAAATTTTAAATCTTTATTAGTTAATTTAACGGTGTTCAGCGGTGTTCGTCGCACGTTAAATTTTTTTTAAAAAAAACATTATTTTTCCATCACATCCACAAAAGATTAGCCACGTGTAAGAACATAAATGTTTACGGATATTCTCTCCCCTTAAACCATCGATGTCCGAAAAAAATACTAAACAAATTAAATCTTCTCAAAACGATATCTCAAAACCACATAAAACGCAGAGGAAAACTACAAAAAAAAAAAAAAAACCCCGAGGGATTTCGAGAAAAGCCGAGAGATATCAACTAGAAGAAGAGACCCTTTCACTTTGGTTGTTTGTTCATTCCTTTTTCTTCTATATTTACACTCAAATCCATCGATTTTTGGGTAAATTCAATTCAGTCATTCCTTCTTTCTGAACTTAAAATCAGTCCAACAAATGGCGGCTTCTTCTTCTACTTCAATGGCGTCAATTAGTGGTGTCAGTTTATGCGCTGCAAATAGAAACACTCTCTTTTTAACTCACCCACGCCTTTCTTTGAGCTTTCCTTTAAAACCCAATTCCTTGAAACCCTTTAAATCGCTTCAGTTAAGGGAAAATGGGGTTTCTGAGAGGTTTTCAAGGACTTCTTCAAGGCCTTCTATTGTTCGCTGTGAAGCTTCAACGGGGAGGGTAAACTCTTTAAGCAAATAGTATTTATGAAAATATGAACACCCCACGATTTATTTCATTGTTTTCGATTCATCGGCTCAATATATTTTGTTTTCTTGGTGGTAATTTTATTAATTTGTTAGCCAATCCTGAATAAAAAGAAGGGGAAATGATTTATTTTAACGAATTTTCTTTAGTGATTTTCATCTGTTCTGTGCTAATGTTGTCTGCTTCTCAATTGTTTGAAATTCTATTTAGTTTTGGTTTAAGCCAGTGTTTCTGCTAAATTGGTTTTATACTTTATGGTGCATTTAGAACTTTTGTCTTTGTATTATATGATGAAGCAAATGTTATTCGGACTCGAGTAATTGTATGTTTCCGATGCGATAAGGGTATGTTATTTTCATGTATTTTGAGGGTTCTGGGAGAATCATATTCCGTATGGCCATAACCATGTTTCTGATACATGTGTTGGACAAATGAGGTGGCAGAAGTGCTGCAGAACTATGTCATAGTGTGAAGCAGTTTGCTTTTTTATTCAAATTTATTTGTGATTTTTCCTTTGTTGAGTTGGGATTTCGATCTTATGACAGATTACACAGCAAGAGTTCACAGAAATGGCATGGCAAGCCATTGTTGCTTCTCCTGATGTGGCTAAAGAGAACAAACATCAGATAGTGGAGACTGAACACTTGATGAAGGCTCTATTGGAGCAGAAGAATGGTCTTGCTCGGCGGATATTTTTGAAAGCTGGAGTTGACAATACTCGCCTTCTCGAAGCGACTGATAAGTTCATCCAACGCCAGCCAAAGGTAACTCCTCTCACATTCTAATATATTCTCAATCGATGTTTGCACGGAATGCCAACCGTTGATTTTATTCGCTTGAACTTTACTGCAATGCTTGCCTCTATGTCTCACTGTTTTCATAGTTAATGCTTGATTATGTTAGCTCCAGATTAGGTAGTGATGTTCCCTGACGATATCTCCTCTCTGCTCTACTAGGTTTTGGGTGAATCCGCTGGTTCAATGTTAGGACGTGATTTGGAGGCCCTGATGCAGCGAGCACGGGAATACAAAAAGGAGTATGGGGATTCATTTGTTTCTGTCGAGCATTTGGTTCTTGGTTTTACAGAAGATCGGCGTTTTGGGAAGCAGTTGTTCAAGGATTTCCAGATATCCAACCAAACCTTGAAATCTGCAGTAGAATCCATTAGGGGACGTCAGTCGGTTACCGACCAAGGTAACTGAAATTTCCCTTTACCTACTTTTAACCAAACCATATGCGTTGCAGGAATATGCTTGTCAAAGTATAGCAACTTCTATTGATTTGTAGAGTTCATATTCTTCTTCCCCTCATACATGACTTGTATTACCTTTTTGTTTATGTCATCTATTGGTGTCTTTTGCGGATAAGGGATTAATTCAATTCCCGATGTCATAACATTGCTTCTTGAGGCTTTACTCTACATGACTGCTCTGGTTTCCTCAGGGTTTAGTGGCTTATTTTTGGTTCACTTGACTATTTTCCTGACACCGTGACTTTGAATTTAGATCCTGAAGGAAAGTATGAAACATTGGAGAAGTATGGGAAAGATTTGACAGCAATGGCAAGAGAAGGAAAGCTTGACCCGGTGATTGGAAGAGATGATGAAATACGTAGGTGCATCCAGATCCTTTCTAGGAGAACAAAGAACAACCCTGTGCTAATTGGTGAACCGGGTGTCGGAAAAACTGCAATTTCTGAAGGGTAAGTACTTAGGTTTCAGTTTCATGCTTGGTTGTAAATACCCCTGCAATGAAACAAGATTTGAATTTTAAGTAATGCTTTTCTTGTGTGTTAAAGCTCATTTACATTAAGTAGGTCCAGCTATTCTGATGCAGGTAGGTTGATATCTGTGTCCAGGTCTTCTTGACTGTGTGTCAGACTTAGATATGTGTCCAACGTGAAATGTTCAATTTTTCCCGGTATTTAGTATTTGAAGATCACATCCTCATACGTATGTCTAGATATGTTTCGGACGCGGGTGTCAAACATGGGTACTTAAAAAGAAATGAAGGTTTGGAGCAACATAGCATACATGTGCATCCAGTCTTTTGGCTCGCATGTGAAGTCAATTTGTTGAAACTAGCATTTTTAAATTAGTATTAACTTAATTTCTACATTATCTACATGATCTTGCTGTCTTTTTACAGGCTTGCCCAAAGAATCGTACAGGGTGATGTCCCTCAGGCTTTGATGAACCGTAAGGTGAAGTTAACTAGCATTTTCCCTTATTCTTTTTTTCAGTAAAAATGACTAATATCATTATTTATTTATTTTTGGAGGGGGTGGGTTGTTAGAATCAAATGCTGCAGATGCTGATAAACCGGTTTCTTTCTACAGCTTATCTCACTCGACATGGGTGCGCTCATAGCTGGGGCTAAATATCGGGGAGAGTTTGAGGATAGACTGAAGGCTGTACTTCGGGAAGTAACAGAATCCGATGGCCAAATTATCCTCTTCATTGATGAGATTCACACAGTTGTGGGGGCTGGTAAGGTTTTCTATGAGTTTATAGTTTTATTGGTTGATTATTCAATATCGATATAGTTGGCTGCACTGTGAAAGCATTTTTGCCTTTTTCTGTTCGGGTTTATGGGTTATATCAGCTTGTGAGAGTTACGCCCTTCCATCGGATTTGAGATAATTTTTCTTTGTGGAAATCAGGAGTTTCTCCCCGGATAAAATTCTAAGGCTGATAGGCTAATGATACTTTTGTGCTTTATGGAAATGGTCTTCTATTTCAGGTGCCACCAATGGTGCAATGGACGCAGGTAATCTGCTGAAGCCAATGCTTGGTCGGGGTGAACTGCGATGCATTGGGGCAACGACACTGGATGAATATCGTAAATACATCGAGAAAGATCCTGCCCTGGAGCGTCGTTTCCAGCAGGTTTATGTTGATCAGCCAACGGTAGAAGATACAATTTCTATACTCCGTGGGCTTCGTGAGAGATATGAGCTGCATCATGGAGTCCGTATTTCCGATAGCGCACTTGTGGAAGCTGCAATCTTGTCTGATCGTTATATCAGTGGCCGATTTTTACCTGACAAAGGTAACATATACACAATTCACAAACATAACAGACAGATATTGTCAAGTTGGTGATGCTCATATTTGCGTACTAATATATGGTTCCAAATTGCAGCTATTGATCTAGTTGATGAAGCAGCTGCTAAATTGAAAATGGAAATCACTTCGAAACCGACTGCCCTTGATGAGATCAATCGTTCAGTACTGAAGCTGGAGATGGAGAGGCTGTCTCTCACAAATGATACTGACAAAGCATCAAGAGATAGACTGAGCCGCCTTGAGGCTGAGTTGTCGCTCTTAAAGGAGAAACAGTCCGAGCTGACTGAACAGTGGGAGCACGAGAAGACTGTGATGACAAACATTCAGTCGATCAAGGAAGAGGTATGCAAGTTTTCTCTAAAAATCTCTTTAAAAGCTTTATTTTGCTGCCACCATACATTTTGCTATTTATCATCTGTGAGATTGAAGACCATCTTCTAACGTTTCCGGATTTTTCAATGGTTGAAAACAAATCGAGGTAGTCAACTAACTGTTTTACTTGTACAGATTGATAGGGTAAATGTAGAGATCCAGCAGGCCGAGCGTGAGTATGATCTCAATCGTGCTGCTGAGCTGAAGTATGGGAGTTTGAACACTTTGCAGCGTCAACTTGCTGATGCCGAAAAGGAATTAGACGAGTATATGAAATCCGGAAAATCAATGCTGAGAGAAGAAGTTACCGGAAATGATATCGCCGAAGTAGTTAGTAAATGGACTGGCATACCAGTTTCCAAACTTCAACAATCCGAGAGGGAGAAGCTATTATATTTGGAGGAAGTGTTGCACAAACGTGTTGTGGGTCAAGATCCTGCTGTTAGATCTGTAGCTGAGGCCATTCAACGATCTCGAGCTGGTCTCTCAGATCCCCGTCGTCCAATTGCAAGTTTCATGTTTATGGGTCCCACTGGTGTAGGGAAAACTGAACTTGCCAAGACCCTTGCATCCTACTTGTTTAATACGGAAGAAGCACTTGTTCGCATCGATATGAGTGAGTACATGGAAAAACATACAGTTTCGAGACTTATAGGTGCTCCACCAGGTTATGTGGGGTATGAAGAAGGAGGGCAGCTGACGGAGACAGTTCGCCGGAGGCCATATGCTGTGATTCTTTTTGATGAGATCGAGAAAGCTCACAGTGATGTATTTAATGTTTTCCTTCAAATTTTGGATGATGGGAGAGTCACCGATTCACAGGGTCGTACTGTGAGCTTTACCAACACTGTCATCATTATGACTTCGAATGTGGGTTCGCAGTACATTCTGAACTCGGACGAAGATGCACCAAAAGACCTAGCTTATGAAACTATTAAGCAGAGGGTGATGGAAGCTGCAAGAGCAGTATTTCGACCCGAGTTCATGAATCGTGTTGATGAGTATATAGTGTTCCAGCCTTTGGACCGCGAACAAATAAACAGTATCGTGAGATTACAGGTAAGTTCCTCGGTTCCTTATACACCTTCAAGCCGATGACCTCATTTCTCTGTGCTTATCCGCCTTATTTTTTTTTCCCTTTGTTTTGCAGTTGGAACGTGTGCAAGTAAGAATTGCAGATAGGAAAATAAAACTTCAGGTGACAGACAGTGCTGTTCAGCTTCTTGGAAATCTGGGTTACGATCCAAACTATGGTGCTAGACCAGTCAAAAGAGTGATTCAGCAGAATGTCGAAAACGAACTCGCCAAGGGCATATTGCGAGGAGAGTTCAAAGATGAGGATACCATCTTAGTAGACACCGAACTAACCGCATTCGCGAACGGCCAACTCCCCCAGCAAAAGCTAATCTTCAAGAAGCTCAACAATGATTCAGATACACAAGCAACCGGCAGTGAAGAAACTTTATCGCCGACCGTCTGAAAGTCGAACAAACTGAACAACAATCCGGAACCGACAGTCGAGAAGCTTTATCAATAAGTATTTATGTTCTTGCTCGAATACTGTAAGTATTACACAATTTTGCATTGTATGTGATTCCTCTTTTGAGTCAGGATTAAATAGTTATATCTATACATCCCTCTTCGGTGGCGGCTCAGATAAATGGTTTAATTATGTTTTAAGCCCCTCTTTAAAATAAGTAATGCAATTTAGTCTTTTTAGTCTATCTCTATTTCAACCCCTTCAATAATTTATATTTTTATCCGGCTCCTCCAATAAAAGATTTCTAACTTTGCCATTGAATTTAATAAATGGTAACTAGATATAAGACCTCTATAGGTCGTATAGTCAAAGATGCTCATATTGTCTTATCTTATATGGGTTTGAATCCCGACATAGATATTCAAGTTCTGAAGCATCAGAGCTCTTGTTATGCCATCAGGTTTGAGACCACTTTTTTGCATTCTGAAGTAGAGCTTCTTTGCTGATTCAACTTTGCCTCTCAAACACATTCCATGAATAACAGCATTAAACAGAGATACATCTGCTGGAACTCTCTGTAAATCACAAAAAGTAAAATTAAAATATGTTCTTCAAATATTCAAGAGGGGTCCGGAATCAGTACGGCTTTATATAAAATCTATGTTACTCGACCTCAGATGTGTGTTGGATTCGTATATATATTCGACAGGTCTTTGTTGAGTCATATCTCAGTACTCATATACGAAAATGTGTCGAACATGAAATGAAGAGTTAGAGTAAGAATGATAAACTAAGACTTTCCACACCTTATGATGTTGGTCAATGATGGCACTTATATTCTATACAAACAACGACGAAACATTGAAAAACATAAGCTTACCTCTAAGATTTCCTCCACTTCATCCCAATGAGATCCCCAGATGCAACTTCTTATTAGTGATAAATGGGTAAATGTATCTGGAACAAACTTTTGATGAATCATGTGTTCGTAGACTTGCAACGCAACTTTTGGTTTCCTAGCAGTCTCGCAAGCGCCAATGACGAGATTATATGATGTCGTCAAAACGATAATCCCGAAGCTTCCATTTGCCATAAAAGCTGCAAGGCCTTATCCCATGAACCGAGCTTCTGGCAAGACATTAATGCGGTGTTGGATAGATGAAGGTTTACGAGTGAGTTCCGTTGTCTTATTCTTTCGAAGAGGTGAAGAGCGTCAGCATGTTGATTTGCTCTACACAGAGCTCCAAGCAATGAATTCCATGTGAAATCAACTGGTTTATGGCCCAAAGATACCATAATATCATAGATTTTAAAAGCTAATTTGATCTCTCCAGCTTTTCCAAGTGAATTAATCAATGCATTGCATGCTACCACATTCGGCTTCAACCCATCATTCAACATCCTCCGAAAGATCGATAATGCTAAATCCCATCTCCCTTCCTTTGCACATGCGTTAATCACAGCATGCATTGTGTCATCCCAGGGTTCGACTCCATTTCGAATCATCTCATTGTAAGCATCAAGTGCCAATTCACATTGATTACAACAAACAAATATGCTAACTAGCAAGGAATAAGTGACTTGTGTTCCTATATAGCCTTTTTCCTGGATTCTTCTCCATAACCTCTCAGTTTCCACCCAATTGTTCAATCTTCCACAAATCGAAATAGCCGTATTATAAACAATCACATCGAAACCCTTTTCCTCTCCCGAATCCCCTTCCAATTCCGCAAACATATCAAGGGCTGCATCACACCCCTTACTATCTGCAACGGCTTTCAGCATTAAACTATAAGTATGTCCTGTAATAATAGCATTGTTCTTCATAAACTCGAAGATTCGCAAGGCATGGTCGAGCATCCCATTTCTCAGAAGACAAGAGAGAAGAGAATTACATGCATGAGCATCGGGTTTAAGACCAGAAAACTCCATGGATTTACACAATTCCATTGCACTTCTAACCTTGTTGGACCTACTAAGCATCAATATTCTTCTTGATAACTCCTCTTCACTCCTTTCCTCCAAAAAGTGTACCTTACTATCATGCAAAGGGTCATTCGCATTTGAACTTGTTGAAGGTTGATCAATACTTTCGGACACGAAATCCGAACTTCGATCGACCACCAAATTTCCCCAAGGAGGCAAATATTGACACGAAGAATCCAACTCGAATTCTTCTTTGTCTTTTTCAACCAAACCATTTTCTTCATCTTCACAAACCATCACAGATTCAAAACCAGTAGCCAGTTTAACCCTATCATCTACCACAGTGAACTTGGATTCCAAATTCATCAATAAACGACTAAACCGAACATATTTACGAACCGGCACGGGCACTGAAACCATGTGTACACTACATTCACTACAAGCTTTCTGCAAGTTTTCAAAGGCAAACCACTACTGAAACAACCATAAAAACACCTACAATATACAGTATCTCTAATTTGGTTGCATGAATGATACTGCAATCCAAACCCATCTGATATTATGACAAAAGAAGCTGGATTCCTTAACAATTCTCCCATAACTAAACACTATATGATACCAATAATCAAAACTTCAAGAAAAGATTCAAACTACATGAGCAAAAGCCCTCAATTTAAGAGTATGGATGAACCAACTGTAAGATAAACTTCAAGCACAAACTATTTTACCCATAGACCCTTATTAGTTCTTCTAAGAAAGTATGCTACTTTAGCATAAACATAGAAAAAAAATCAGAACTTTGAGGCTTAAATAAACAAATGGAAAAGACCCAATTCAAGTTTGAAGCTTGAAATCAGAAACAAAGAACAGTTGAAATGAAACAAAGCTTACCTGCAAAGTTCTATGGGTTTCTAAAGATCACAACCGAGAGCAGTTTATTCAATGTTAAAAGACAAAACCGGCCAAAACAACGTTATCTTAACAGGCACCGGTGTAAATAAGTCAGTCGAGTTCTAGTAGTGCTGAGTTTGATTCTACTTGTTAAGAACCGGAGTAGTTCAACAACAATTATTATCCAACAATAATAATTATTATTATCTAGCTTTTCAAGTCGGATATTGAGTAGATCGACTCGGCTCGTTAAGAATTAAAGCCGAGTTTTAGTTCGAGTCAAGTACAATCGAGTTAAGTGTGGACTTGAGCAACTTGTGATTTGTCTGATTTCATTTACAACCCTATTAATTGGATATTAGATCCCTTAAACAAGGCCAGTATTTGAGTTTTAAATTATGAATGGAGTAATTAAGTTAACTATTGAACTATGGGTTTGGCTTAGTAGCAAACTTGCGCGCTACACCCCAAAGATCTTATTGAATAATTAATTTATTTTATTAGATTAAAATTAGGACTAAATTGATATATTGTATAAATATAGAGGACCAAATGTGTAATTATACTAATTTTTTAACGGCATGTGGCTAAAATGGAACCATTTAAATAGTTGTGTGGTGCATTTGCGGAAAAAAATAATATAGTGGTCATTTTGACAGCAAACTCATAGTTCAGTGGTCATCTGTGTAGTTTACCCAAAAAAAAATAGATACTGAAACGCACCGTTTTGAGCTATTTAAATCCTAATGTAAGCAACCCTACTACCAGTAAAGAACACTGAGAACAAACAGTTTCATTCTTGAAGAATTGAAGAAATGGGTAATTTTCTTTTTCTTTGTTACTTCTTAATTGTTTTTAGAATTGATTTTTTTTTCTTCACTTTTTATTGGGTTTGAATGATTTGAAGAAGGAAAAGACGAATGTTCAAAGGAAGGAGTGGCATCAATAGCATTGTTGCCGGATGGTTCCCTTTCAGGCCATTTCGTTCAGCTTCCTCAATCTATCTGCTATGGACTTCATGGCACCGGTACTTCTTTTATACTTGTTAGAAAGTTTTACATTAAAAATTAGTCTCGTATCATGATTTTATGTTAGGGATGCGAACTCGGCCAACTCTTAGTATTGTATTAGAAATTTAGAAGTGCAAGATTATAATATTTTAGGGAGTGCGAAATTAAATCATTCTTAAAATATCTAAACCATGGGTGCGGTCGCTCCCAGCATCCCTCTCGGTCCATTCTTGTCTCGGACTATGAAGAATTTGTGGAGAAGTTAAAGTATCTGCCTGTAAATTGCTTGTTTAGTACCTTTATTTTATTGGGTTTGTTTTGTTAGTTTGTTCTTTTAATCCTCCATGTTCATTTTAGAGTACTCAATCATTCTGTACGTGTCTTACATTGTACACAGTATTCTGAATTGTTTTTCAAAAGTATTTGTACAGTTATAATCCAAATTCTAGTTTGGACCGGCTCGAAGGCCCCCCGCTGTAATGGAGCTATTCGAATTCTGTAGAACTCTACTTCTCTCTTTGGATATGCGTGGAAGAGTTGGAAATTCAGTTTGCATAGAATTACTTTCTATCTCTATAAATAGATACTAGGTAGATTAAGGATTAGATACAAGTTGTATTCTCTTTTTCGACATAGTGAAAATTTCTCATCCTCTACCTATTGTTTTTCCCGTCTTGTGTTTTCCACGTAAATCTTGCTTTTCCAATTTCGCACTTTCGGAGTTAAAAGCACTTTTGCAACTAGAATTAATGCGGAACAAATAACTTTTTAGGCCAGAAGTATTTATCAATTTGTGTTGGAAAGTGTTTTTCAAAAGTTGAATCTTTTACCACGGGATTTAAGCTACAATTCTCATTATAAGAAGGAACTTTGGAAAGATTGAATATATCTTGTATCAGACACACACTCGTATCTAACATGTATCTTGTACCTGTATATCATTGGATATGATTGAGCAAATTTTTCTAAATCATTTTTGTTGGGATACTCTTTTATGCACTCTTTCTCACTGTATCTGTCATTCCATGATCAAAGAATTGGCTTGTGAGATGGAGTGCAGCAGAGGTGAAGATTACCGCTTGATAAAGCTCACAATCATAGACTACAATGTACGAATCTTATCCGCAAGAAATCTATCTATCTGTCTATCTTTCCGTTTCTAATTAGTATCAGTGTCTGACAGAATAAGAAAGATCATACTGTTGTAGTGGAGTGTAGAGGGCATGATGCTGCTCGGTTCCATAACATCGACCATGCTCATGGGTAAGTCAATGTCAAAACACAGTTCTTCGGCAAGTTAATTGAGTATACCTTTGTAGGATACATACCCGTATCGAACTTTTACGGCTTACTTGGAGTCAGTAGCATATTCAGTTACCATGTTGTTCTCATTCTTTATTTTGAGTAATTCAAATCCATATTTGAGACAGTTGGGAGCAGGATGTTGTGGATATGGTTGAACAAAAAGAAGGGAAGAAGAAGAAGATTTCGATCTCGTTCGAGTGCGAGACACTGAAATCAGACAAAGCGGCTGAAGAACATGTCAAGCAGTTCATGCCTAAATTATCCGGACTCGATGCTGTTGGTATGTGATCTAGCCTTTTTTTCCTTGTACCAAATGTTGGGAAACTCTTGTTTACAATGCTGCAACTTGGCTATCGGACTGGCAATGTCTTGGATTCATGGCAATTTCAGTTTAACCTAAGCTAACCAAGTTTTCGTCATTTCTTTCGGATTTCTGCTGCTTTCGGAAGTGCCTGGTAAGACCCTAACTTCCTAGTTTTGAATCTTTGCAGTTAATATTGGACGGATGAGCATATCAGGAATGGACTTTGAAGCAGAAACTGCAGATTCGAAGCCGGATTTATCAACTGCTTGAGAAATAGATTTACATACACCAGAATATGAACATATGTAAACAATATGATCACCTACTCACTTGCATGTCCTTTTGTGCATTGACAACTTAAGTGTAGCAACGACACTGCTTCGTTAGAATCATCGGTTCCACTCGATACGCCTAAACAAACAACGATCATATGTCCTGTTCGTACGAGCCGACATAACATCATAATTAATCACACTAATTTTAGACTTTTTAAGTTTTTATTTAGAATTATAGTAACAAAGTTCTAAAAGTACTAAATTTATATTTTGATTAAAGTTGAGGGGTCAAATTAGAAATTATTCCTTTTTGTCAACATGCCATCAATATGATGCAATTTAACATTTTTTTGTAATTAATCGGTAGCGTTAATGAACCGCATTATAATTTATTAATAACATAAGTGACAACTTTGTAACTTTTAAAAGTCGAATGATCAAAATAAGAAACATTATAACAAAAGTGACCAAAAAGGGTAATTGAACTTCATTATTTTAATATGTTTACCCGTTTCTCCAACTTGGTATCTAACTTCTTTGAGCTCAAGTGAACTCTAACGATTTCATGGTCTATTTTACCCCCTAACATTAGAGACGTTAAGAAAATTCAGTCAATGACATCACAGTGCTTTTTAACTAGGTCAATTGTCTAATTTTATGAAAAGAGTAAATGTCATGTTAAGTCTCTTAGGCTTATTTTTTGTTCAATTTAATCACTAAAAAATTTATTTTTCATGAAATTGACCTCTACTTGTTTCTAAATTATATAATTCGAGTTCAACTTCGGGTCGAATTTTATTAATGGTGATTTCGGGTCGAGTTTAGGATTAGGGTAAAAAATATCCAACTCGACCCGGAAATAATAGTGTAATTTTCCTATATATTTTTAGGGATATTTGCAATAATGCTCTCTCTTTATATATATTTTTTTTACAATTAGGTCATTAAAATTGAATTTTTACAATCAAGTCCCTAAAATTAATTTTTTTCAATTAAGTCTAAAATTTAACTTTATTAATAGATCGATTGGGTCGAGTTCGAGTTTAAGTATATAATTTTTAGGTCGGGTCAGGTCAAATTTAAGGTGCATATTTTCGTGTCGTGTCGGGTCGGCAAAAAACCTGACTAGACTCATGCCCGTCACTAGGCACGATGTTATTGGCTAAATTTTTCAACGATTTTCTAATATTATGAGACAAAATGAGTGACGGTAAAAATGATAGTAAAGTAGTTGGAGCTAAAAAAAATACAAATCAAGTCAAGAAAATAGATAAAAGGTAGAGAATAAAATGTGCATTAAGCCAAAATTCAATAAAAACATCAGTATCAAGAGTTATATGGCAGAACAATTATCTTCCTCTAACCTCTGCTTGTAGAAGGAAATTTAATAGTAATGGAATCAACATATATCCCAAAATTTAAAGTAATGTAAAGACTAAACAAAAATCACAACAACAGCGGGGAGAGCCATGAACCCAGAAACTTTGCTCTCTTTAAGCACCTCTTATGTTTTTTCAATCCCCTCTTTTCCCGTTTCTTAGTCATTGTTTTTCGGTGGTTTGTTGCTAAGTGGGTTGATTTTCTCCTTATGATTCTACATGGGGTATGGTGACTTTGATTCCTTTAGGTCATTTTGGCTTAAGCTCACTTTATCCTTTAATGCCGCTGGTAATTCGTTTTTGGTGTTAAGCGATGGGAATAGCTGTGAAGTCCTCAGATGACCAAGTCTCTTCTGATTAGTGATTACTACATATCGACCAACACCTCTTTCGAGCGGAAAGGACGAAAGATGGTGCCTCCTCTAACCCCTTCTCAATCAATAAGTTTTCTTGTGTCACTTCTCGACCAAATCTCTTATGAAGTTTTTAATAAAATTATAGGTTTGTCTAGAAGACTACTTGGCTTGGTCCTATCGTTGAAGATTGATAAAAGACACGAACAAAGGAGACATCTTATCAAAGAATATACCAAAAGATAGTAATATTCATCAATGTGAACATCCATATGAACGAGTACCTAAAGAAGGTATTCAAAGTTGATAGAGTTTCCTTAATTAGTTAGGATTTAGTAGATGACTTTCGATTGGAGACGTTGATGTAAATCGATCTCGACCATTCATTGTAAGAGATTTGAACTATAAATAGAGGACTCTCAATCTTATTTGTAATAATCTATTCTTTGAGTAATATAAGATATTTACTCTAAACTTTCTCGTGTTCTTTGGGTTCTTCTTTTATTGTTCATTGTTTTTTTATTTTGCTCCGCTAGCCAAAAAATGGCAGGCTTTTCAGTGTCTTGAAATATTTTGTTCTTACGAAAAAAAAATTTAAACTGGCTTGAGCATTTGTTTCAAGAACTTCATTTAGGCCATGTTGTTTAATAGGCTGAAAATCTAAGTCATCACACTATAAAATCCAAATAACAAAAACATCATTATTAACGGTTAGAAAAAATTGAAATAAAAAATAGAATAGCAAAATACGAAGTAAAGAACATATCAACATGATGTTGCTCTAGCGGATATTAAAGGGGTTAAATGGAATCCACATATATATCGCTATAGTATTACAAACAGATAATAAAGTTTGTAATATCAAGATCACCCGTTAAAATTAAGATTACATCAAGTTCTTTAAAATTGTATTTATGAAACATGAAGATGTACCAATAGTTGTAAGGGGTTTGTTGAGTTGAGAGGTGCTCGATTTCGTTCAACCGATGTGGTTGCCAAGTTTGGAGAATATTGGATTTTTGGGTGATTTGGTGGAAGCTAAAATTAAGAGATATACACAATGATTTAGAGTGGTTCGACTTTCTAACCCAAAGCCTACATCCACTACCTTAGCTTCCTACTAAGGATTTCCAAACAAATTCACTAAGAATTTCGTCCCCTTTTCTCGGCTAAGGAGGTAACCGTTACAACGATCAAGCTTTTTACCCAAAGCTTGATCAAACACTCTCTTACAAGAGAAAGACTTAGCAAACTAGAAATTCCTCTAATAGATATGTGTTTGCAATACTAAGCACTCACCCAAAACCTAAACACTTGAGCAAATATTACAATGTTAAGCTCACTAGTGTTGTCTAAGCAAAAAATATACAATTTAAGCTCTAGACAAATTTTGACATCATAATGTTGTAACAATTGAAGCATTAACTATTACAAGATACTTGGAAGTCCCTTTTATACTTCTTGATGAGTTTATAGCCGTTACTAGCCGTTGGGATTGAATTGGAGCCATTGGAGCCTTTATTTCCCACCATAAATACAGTTCTACAGCTTGGCGTATCGATACCCTTCAAACCGTATCGATACGATCTCGATAATGAATTAGTCGTTGGGCTTCTTCAGCTGATGCGTATCGATACGCTTACTAGCGTATCGGTACGGTCCTGCAAATTAAAGACCGTTGGGAAAATGACCGTTGTGGTATTTAGGCGTATCGGTACGCAATACACCCGTATCGGTACGTGACTAGCAGTTGGGCTCTTTCAAAACACATCGTATCGATACGGCTAAGCGTATCGGTACGGGTTTTGGCTACTGGAAAAATCAGGTAGTTGAAAACCTAAGGCGTATCGGTACGGTCCAAGACCGTATCGGTACGGGCACTTAAAAGGCTGGTTTTGACTACTTTAAATGTACTTTTAAATCGTTCCAAAGCCTTGTAAAACCATTAAACATATTTTCAAGTTGTTTTTGACTAAAAACATATTTTAAATTATTTTCAATTTAGTCCAAAACATTTTTCAAATATTATATCAAAACACTTAGTTATACAATATCCCCCTTTTTTGATATAATAAAATCAACTTGAAAAATTGTTTGGGATTCTCTCCCCCTTTGTATTTAAAAAATTGAATAAGAGACTTAAGATTTAAATTTGATTAAGGCTCTCCCTTATTCTCTTGAAAACTTGAAAAATCAATTTTTCAAACCATTTCTCCCCTTTTTGTTATATCAAAAAGAATTTAAAATGACATTGAGCTCAAAATAACTTAGGAGGTAAAAAGAAAATTTGACACACTTAAAAATTTGGTTTAAAATTTTTGGCTCCCCCTTACTCAAAGCATCATAAGAATGTTATTTCAATATATATGATTATCTAGTTGACATAAATGAAAATAAATCAAATAAGAACAAAAGCAAGTATATTTTACCACACTTGAACCCAAGGGAGGATGTGAAGCCTTCCTTCTTCAAGTGTTCTTCCTTTGTGTGCATGGAGCTCCCCCTCAATTTTTGACTTGTTGATCACTCTCCATCACACCTAGCAAAAGACAATCAAGTAATTTTTGGTATCCAAATTGCTTTGGATCCATAGACATTAGTAGCACAAAATTTAGTCCCCTTAGGAATCCATTTTTCAATTTCATTCTTTTTAGTTGAAGTGGTTAGTCCTTTTGGGACCCAAACTCTTCTAAAACATTTACCATTTACAAATCTAGGGGCACTAGATTGTCTAACATAAAAATTTGATTTTCCAAAACTATTTTTCTTTTCAAGTTCATTGGAAATCAAATCTTTTTTCTTTTTTAACTTTAAGAAGCAAATTTTGTAAATCAAAACATTTTTATTCAAAATCTTTTAATTTTGCTTCAAGTTCAAGATTTGTTTTGGAAAGCAAATCATTTTCAATTTTTATTTTTGAAATCAACTTTTTGTTTTTGGAAAATGATGCCTTGAATTCTAAAAGCAAATCATCAAATGTATATGAATTTGAAATAGCTGAGTTAGAAGTTACCTCCCCCTCATTGAGGGCCATCAAACATAGGTGGGCTACTTCATCATCGGTGGAGTCTTCATCACTCCATGTGGCCACATATGCTTGTTTTGAGGATGATCCCCTCTTTTTGGATTTGTGGGAGTCCTTCATCTTCTTCCTCGATTCATGCTTGGATTTATCCATTTCGCTCTTCATGAACCGGGTGAATTTGTTGAAGAGATAGGCCATCTCTTCATCTTCACTTTCCTCCTCACTTGAATTTACGTGATGGCATGTGGAGGACTTGAGAGCAACGACACTTGCATTGATGCCTAGCTCCATGATCTTCTTCTTCCCCATCGCTCTAATCTCTTCCTTCTTCTTCTCCTCTTCTTTGTTTTTCTTCATTATTTGGTGAGTAAGAAGTGACCCTATGAGTTCACCAAGCTTCAAGGTTTTGAGATTCTTGGCTTCGATGATGGCGGTCCTCTTTGAGTCCCATGACTCGGGAAGGGAGTAGATGAGCTTTCGGACAAGCTTCTCTTCCGGGATGGCTTCTCCATAACCTTTGAGTCCATTTGTGATAGTGGAGAACCTATCAAACATCTTCTCGATGTTCTCTTCCGGATCTATCTTGAAGTTCTCAAACTCTAAGGTGAGGAGCCCGATCTTGGTCTCCTTTACTTCATTAGTCCCCTCATATGTGACTTCAAGCTTGTCCCACACCTCTTTGACACTCTCACAAGAAGACATCTTCTCATATATGGTTGTGCCAAAAGCACAAAACAAGATGTGCAAGGCTTTGCAATTAAGCTCCATCTTCTTGCGATCCTCGGCACTCCATTCCGCCTTGCTTCCTTGTGGCACGAACGGACCGTCTTCTACTATATCCCATAACTTGTAGTCCTTCGATTTGATGAAGAATTTCATCCTTGTCTTCCAATGGGCATAGTGGGTTCCGTCGAAGAATGACGGTTTATCGATGGATTGAGCCATTGAACCGGTTGATTGAAGTGTTGATCAAGCTTGCCGGATCTTCTCAATAGGATGTGAATTCTCTTCGATTGAGCCAAGCTCTGATACCAATTGTTGAGTTGAGATGTGCTCGATTTCGTTCAACTGATGTGGTTGCCAAGTTTGGAGAAGATTGGATTTTTGGGTGGTTTGGTGGAAGCTAAAATTAAGAGATATACACAATGATTTAGAGTGGTTCGACTTTCTAACCCAAAGCCTACATCCACTACCTTAGCTTCCTACTAAGGATTTCCAAACAAATTCACTAAGAATTTTGTCCCCTTTTCTCGGCTAAGGAGGTAACCGTTACAACGATCAAGCTTTCTACCCAAAGCTTGATCAAACACTCTCTAACAAGAGAAAGACTTAGCAAACTAGAAATCCCCCTAATAGGTATGTGTTTGCAATACTAAGCACTCACCCAAAACCTAAACACTTGAGCAAATATTACAATGTTAAGCTCATTAGTGTTGTCTAAGCAAGAAATGTACAATTTAAGCTCTAGACAAATTTTGACATCATAATATTGTAACAATTGAAGCATTAACTATTACTAGCCGTTGGGATTGAATTGGAGCCGTTAGAGCCTTTATTTCCCACCATAAATGCAGTTCTGCAGCTTGGCGTATCGATACCCTTCAAACCGTATCCATACGGTCCCGATAAGGAATTAGCCGTTGGGCTTCTGCAACTGATGCGTATTCGATACGCTTACCTAGCGTATCGGTACGGTCCTGCAAATTAAAGACCGTTGGGAAAATGACCGTTGGGGTAGTTAGGCGTATCGGTATGCGATACACCCGTATCAGTACGCGACTAGCCGTTGGGCTCTTTCAAAACACACCGTATCAATACGGCTAAGCGTATCGGTACGAGTTTTGGCTACTGAAAAAATAGGTAGTTGAAACCCTAAGGCGTATCGGTACGGTCCGAGATCGTATCGGTACGTGCACTTGAAAAGGCTGGTTTTGACTACTTTAAATGTACTTTTAAATCATTCCAAAGCCTTGTAAAACCCTTAAACATATTTTCAAGTTGTTTTTGACTAAAAATATATTTTAAATTCTTTTCAATTTAGTCCAAAACATTTTTCAAATATTATATCAAAACACTTAGTTCTACAGGGTTATTGTTGTTGGACATCTTTGATGTTATCTAAATAGTTTATGCCAATGCTCAAAAGCTCGTTAGAAAATAATCCATGTTAAATCAAATTGCTTAAAAATATACTAATACTCTATAAATTTTTCTCTAAAAAAACATACCAACATTTGTAAAAGTTGTTGTTGTTGGACATTTATTCAAATAGTTTATGTCTATGTCTGAAAACCATTAGACAATTCTTTTATTGTCAAATATTTTAACCATGTATTGTTTTATAATGGTTTAGTGCAAAATTTACTCTAACGTTTACCTATCTTTCTAATTTGGTATCTAATATTATTTTTTTGGCTCTAATTTGGTATCTAACATTTTTACTTTTTTGTTGTAATTCTCTCGATTTTTAAAAATTTGCCCTGACTAATCCGAACTGCTCTGTATCACACACTTAGTTTTGATGGACGAGTTTCCCAACGAATATCTTTTACATGCACAAGACCTTAAACTCAAAACATACTTAAGCGATACCAAACTACTTACCAGTTGAACGAACCTCGCTGGTGTAACATTTACTTTTTTTAATAAGAACAAAATATTTTAATAAATAAAGTGGTTCAAACTTTATAAAATATATAAATCATTTTTTATTAAATATTATTAAAACTAATTATACTTTTTTCTAGTATAGAAATGAATTATTTTTGGGTTAACTACTGGAATAGTCACTTATGTTTTCCCCCAGTATAGAGTTGGTCACCGATTTTGAAAACGACCATTAAGGTCACTTACGTTTTCGGGGCGTAAACTTTTGGTCACCCAGCCGTTAAACACTAACGGATTGTTGACATGGCAACGAAAAATAGGGGTAAATTACTGCAATGACCATTACAGTAATATGGCACAGATTAATTTGGTTTGGAGGCCATGTCCCAAAGCACTCGATTCGAGCATGGATGGTTATACTGGATAGGCTACCAACTCTGGATAGACTGAAGAGGATGGGAATTATGCCTTCTGATCAGAACGATTCTTGTGTGCTGTGTCGGGAGGCTTGTGAAACAAGGAACCATTTGTTTGCTGAATGTTCCTTTTCGCGTGGCGTCTGGAATGCTGTTCTTGAGAGGTGTGGTATTCAGCGCATGATGGTGGAATGGGAGGAAGAACTTACCTGGTTATGTACTCGTTTCAAGGGGAAGTCTTTACTCGTTTACATGTTGAAATTAGCTTGGGGCTCATTTGTGTATTGTGTTTGGGAGGAACGTAATCGAAGGCGATTCAAAGGAGTAAATAAGGAGATTGATTCTTTAATTGCTTGTATACAGTTGATTTTGAGTGTAAAGATTCAACATAGATGTGTTCAAATTGATGATGTAAATAGGAACTTACTTGAGGCTTGGGGAATTCCCTGTGGGATGGATGCCTAAGTCCCAAGTCTAGTATGATGTATGTTCTTCTTGTCTTGGATAAATAAATACAACAATTATCCAAAAAAAAATATTTCTTTATAATTCCACCCTTAAATTTTTAAAAATTCATTTTTTTTCAACTCTAAAACTTTACAATCAATTAGTACAATAATATTATAAATGCTTGGATGAAAAATAGGTGCCCAAAGTATACCATTTTTAAATTTAGGTGCCCAAATTGCTCATATTTAATAACTAAACTTTCAAATTGCTCCTATTTTTTCACTCTGAATTATTTATATTATTACAACATGTCATTTTTATCATTTTTAAATTAAAAATAATTTTAAAATAAAATTAATTTTATTATTATAAAATTTAAAATATTTTAAAAAATATTAGTTTTTAAAATAATTTAGGTGTCTAAAGTATTTTTTTTGTAAAAATTGGTGCCCAAAGTTTTTATAGGTACAATTTTAGGTGCTCGGTTGGTAAATGGGTGTTAAAAAAATTGTCAATCAATCGATGCTTGACATGTGGCATTAATTTTATTTTATTTTAAATTTTTTTAATGGAAAATACTCAGAATTTTCAAATTATTATAAAATCTCAAAATTTTACAAACTTCACAAAACAATCCTTAAATGCCTAAAAATTCTCAAACTTTCGTCGTCGACTACTGCCGCTTCCGCCGCCAGTTGTCGTCGTTGACCGCACCCACTTGGTCGCCGGGCTAAGGTGCCAATTTTCCCTAACACGGCGTCGCCAGAAACGCCCAACGGTGTGCAGCTGAACGTCAAACGCGAACGTCGATTTCATGTTTGACGTTTGGTTGCACGCCGTTAGGCGTTTCTGACGATGATGTGTTGGGAAAAATGATCGCCTTCGTCCGGCGATCAAGTGGGTGCGGTCAGCGACGACAACTGGCGGCGAAAGCGGCGGCATTCGATGGTGGAAGTTTGAAAATTTTTAGAGATTTATAGACTGTTTTGTGAAGCTTGTCAAATTTTGAGGTTTTATAATAATTTGAAAGTTCTAAGTATTTTCTATTAAAAATTAATAAAATTAATGTCACGTGTCAAGTACCGATTGGTTGACAATTTTTCTAACACTCATTTAACAACCGGGCACCTAAAATTGTAACTATGGTAAATTTTAGCACCTATTTTTACAAAAAATACTTTAAACACCTAAATTATTTTTAAAAAGTAATATTTAAAAAAAATATATTTTAAATTTAATAATAATAAAAACAATTTTATTTTATTTTAAAATTATTTTTAATTTAGCAATAATAAAAATGACATGTCATGTTACAATAATATTAAAAACAATCCAGAGTAAAAAAATAGGAGCAATTTGAGCACCTAAATTTAAAAAAGGGTATACTTTGAACACCTATTTTTCATTTAAGGCTTTATAATATTATTATACTAATTGATTGTAAAGTTTTAGGGTTGAAAATTTAATTTTAAAAAATTTAAGGGTGAAATTATAAAGAAACATTTTCATTAGTGACTATAATGTTTATTTTTTAAAATTGGGGAGCAAAAATGTACATGAGATAAACCTTAATGGCCATTGCAGTAATTTACTCTTATTTTTTCGTTGCCAGATCAGCAATCTGTTAGTGTTTAACGGCAACAAACGGCGCCCCGAAAACGTAAGTGACCTTACTGGTCGTTTTTCAAAATCGGTGACCAACTTTGTACTGGGCTAAAACATAAGTGACTATTCTAGTAGTTAACCCTTGTTTTTTTTTTTAATAATTTTATTAGAGAAAAGCACCATCAAATGGAAGCAAAGAAAGATACAAACTAAATGATTCACAATTATACTATATGAGAAGAACTCTATATGATAAGCATGTCAAAGATCACAACACGCCCGGTGTGAACCATTCATATCAAGATGGTAAAAACTACTTTTATTCACTATAAACCAATTGTTAATGAAGATGTTCATCCTTTACTCACTGACAGTGTTTGATGAAGGTTTCGAGTCTTGGAGGGAGATCACGGTTTCAAACGCGCCGACTAAGGCCTTAACCTTACTTTTTCGGGTTTCGACAAGTTTGTTCGCAGTTTCTTTGATGATGATATTAAACAAACCCTGTCCATCTTGTTTTCCCAGCACATCCTGGTGTCTTAAAACAACCTTTCCCTCACCAAGTTCGTTGTCATTTTGGTCACTATCGACTCCTCGTCTAGTAAAGGTTCTGCGGCCTTCAGTGATATTGTTTTGGTTCTCCTCAAGTACACTTCCTTGCCTGAACGTGAGCTGCCACGGACCATTGTTGTCGGAATGAACGCCAACAATCTTTCCTCTCCTGCAATCGTTGGCATTCGAGAAAACAATCCCATCCTTTCTTGGTATTCCTCCGTTTTCTCCTTCCGAAATGTCTGTTTCTTCCATCTTTATGGTTCTATCTTCATTGTATGCAGAGTCCGAGTCATGATTGGGTTCGGTCACAGCATACTCAGATTCATCTTGAACGGGTGGTGACACTTCAACTGCACAATTTTCATTTTTATCAGATTCCAACATTACATTTTCCGTCTCCAACTTGATAACATACAGCGTTTTCTCCTCAAGGGTGTCGCTGTTGCTTCCAACATGTTCATCGAGAAGTTGCTCGGTTTTAGCACTTTCGACCTCGTTCTGATTCTTCAGTGGAAGCACAACTTTTAAGTTCCTGTTCTTCCTGGCAGTTAGGCTTATAGCTCCTGAAAGAGAAGCTCTTCGAGACAATGAAGCTCGGGGTATTGCCGAAACTTCCTCTAAGGCTACTTTGGAGGTTGCAGTTGTGTTTCTCGTCTTTATGTCACTGAATCCACTCCGTCTCTGGACGCTTAGACCTTCAGACAGGACATCAGGAAGAAGCTTTTCGGTCCGAGATTTCATACTCAAAGGAATAGGCCGTTTAGAAAAGCTTTTCTCATTAGCATTTGATGGAACTTTCTTTGAAGATACATGTACTCTCCCGGAAGGTGATGATCCATCTTGCTGCATGACATTACCGGCATCGGATGGGCCGGATTTTAACCTGGGTGAAGATTTAGGCTTTCTCAAAGGTTTGCCATCAGAAGAGTTCATAGGCACCTCATGGTTAATAATAACAGAGGTATCATACGAATGACTTCTGGAATTGGGAGAATACTTGGTCCCAAGCTTTACCACCGATGATGCCTTTTCTTTTATTGAAAGAACTTTACGAACGGTAGAATTATTTCCATCAGGAGAGTCGGTAGACGTTCGAACCTTGTTGACCTGATGAGTTCTGGAATTGGGGACAGATTTGGATCTAATTGCTGATATCTTCTTCCTCTGTGGTGAGTCTGAGCTATCAAACAAATTCGGCTGATCCAATGGTTTTTTCATAATCCTCGTCGGAAAAGGAAGCCTAGCCTTCGGTTCGGATTCATGTTTCTTCCCCGGTTTGCAGAAATCATGACAAGCACCTATAGAAGCTCTCCGGGAAAGAGAAAGTGATTGTTCTCTTCCGTTTGCAGAACCTGCTAATGAGTTTCTTCTCGGATTACCGCCATTGATCCCGGTAACATCTGGGGTCATTGGTGAACTAAAACTCTCCTTAGCCATCAAATATGTAGCAAATAGAATAAATGCTTAGAACAGACAATCCTGAAATCCAACCAAAACTCTATGTCAACAGTAATCAATTACACATGCATATACTTACCTATAGGCATACACATACACATTCATTCATACATACATACATATACAGATGCAGACAATCTCCGGTATGCGTATACAGATACATGCATATACATATAGAAGCTCTCCGGTAACGAGAAAGAGAATTTTCTCTTCCGTTTGCAGAACCTGCTAACGATTTTCTTCTCGGATTACCCTCGTTGATCCCAGCAATATCCGGTGTCATTGCCATACACATTCATTCATTCATTCACACATACACATAGGCATACACATATACATGCATATACTAGTAAAAAATTATCAATTCGACTAGATCAAATACACGAATTCATTCATACATACATACATGTACAGAGACTGCTAAATGTCAAGCATAGAAGAGAACTAACCAAACTCTATTTCGGTCTTATGCTTCGATTTTGTCTACCTGAAAAATTACAGAGAAATAGTTAAAGATCATTAGACTACCATTCAATTGGCAATTCAGCATAAACTCGAAAGCATATAATAATATTAGGCATCTTCATTCTTCAGCTTGACTTCCATTGTAACCATTAAAGTATCTTCCAATCTATACAACATAGATTACCTACCACAAAGTTTGATGTTCAATCAAATACTTATTCAATATAACATGAACACATGCAAAATGAAAAACAAATTTCTCTTTTCATGGAATTACATTACAATCATAAAACAAACAGAAGAAATGATTAAAAGAAGACACAATCGAAAGGAAGTTCTTTGAGGAAAAAAAACAAACATCTTTGAAACAAAAAGATAAACCTACCAATACAAAGAAGAAAAGGCAGAGTTTTACACCCAAACCCAACTCAAAATTCACAGTTTGGAAGAAACCCAGTGTTCTAAACAGTACATAAACCAAAAGCCATGCTTTATATTATTTCAGAAACCAAAACCAAAAACAAAAATATACCCTTTTTTACATCAAAAAGCTCATTGTTTAACCAGAAAGCTGACAAAAGGCAACTGAAAGGTGGTTTGAGGGTGCAGAAAAACTGTTTAGGCTTTTTTGTGTGCTATGTTTAGCTTTGCATTGTGGGTTTGGTTTGGTTGGAGATTCCGGTAGATATATTGAGATTTCTACACAATAAAACTGCCATGAAAGAGATTAATCAACTTGAGTCATTAAACTTCACCTCAAACGTTCTTGATTCGACTCCTATTGCTTTAAAAGCAAATTTTGTTTCAATAATCTTTGAATAAATTAAAGGTAAATTACATCTAATACTACTTAATTTTAAGTTTCTATCGATTTTTTTCACTGAAATTTAAATTAAGTTCTAACCACACCTCATCAATTCTAAACCACTATCCCTAACCTATAAACCCTAAATTCAAACCCATGAACCCTAAAATTAAGGCACTTGTGGAATCTTTTTGTTTCCCATATGGGATAAGGTCCACTTACACATAATGTAAAACTCATAGTTTTACACATTTTTTAGATAATTTTACACTATTTTGGACCGTTGGATGATGTTAATATATGGATAAGATTATTTCTTTATCTTTTTTCCCCAAGTGATAGTCTTTACATTTTCTATTATTAATCTCATTCATCCATTTACCTTCATCCAATAGTTTAAAAAAGGTGTAAAACTTTCAAGCGAGAGAGGGAGAGAGATATGATTCGTTTACATAGTGTAAGAATTTCTAAGTTTTACACATTTTTTGAATCGTTGGATGAGTGAAATTAATGGTTGAGATTAATAGTAGGATGCGTGAAGGTTATTATTTGGGGAAAAGAGTAAGGAGTTAATCTGAGACATTCGTTTCACCTATCTAATGATCCAAAAACATGTAAAACTATGAGTTTTACATAATGTGTAAGTGGATCTTAACCCATATATATATATATATATATATATATATATATATATTCTTCATTCCGTCCCAAATACTTACGGTTACGGTTTCGAGAAATCCTCATTAAATGCTTTGGGAATTTTTTTCGTACCCATACCCTCGCCGCACATATCCCCGCAATTTTCGGGGAATCCCCATGCCCAAAAAATAAACAAAATTACTATTTTACTGACCAAAATAAATGGTCAATTCAATTTAAAATGTAAAGTTTGGATACTTCGATTGGAAGCAGTTACAAGATTTAGACGGAAGTTTTAACTTATATCTAAAACTAAGATAGAAACATGTTGAGAAACTTGAGTGTGGCTAACTTGAGTTTGAGAAAAAAGTTAGTGATAATAATATAGTTAGAGTTTTTTTTTATTAAAATATATATTAGGGGTATACAGATAAATAAGTATTTATATATATTTAAAAAAATCTTGTGAAATATCGGTATCATTGCAGATATTTTTTGGGACCCCACGGTTATTTATACGGTTGCGGTTCGGTTATCCCACTGTTCGAATATAATAATCCCGTCCTCATCCCCATTTGAGCTTTAATAATAAAACTTCCCTCGTCCCCGTCCCTGTGGGTGAAGATTTCAGTTATTCCTCATCTCCATCGGTTTGGATCCTCACAGTTTTCAGATATTCCCCACCTAATTTCCACCACTATATATAGTAAATTTTTTTATACACAAGCTGTGTAAAAATTATTTTACATGACTTTGTATATTTACACTATAAAACATAAATACTAAATTCCTGACATTAAACCTTAAACTCTAAACCAATACTCTAAACTCTAAACACTAACTTTAAATTCTAAATCCTAAAACTTCTAAACTTTAAACTCTAAACTAAACTTCTAACCCCTAAACTATGATCCTCCGTGTATGAAAGTTTTTTCCTAATATATATCACTCAACGCTTTCAAAAATATTTTTAACTTCGACTCTGATATAAATTAAGAAAAAAAAAAGGAAAGTAGATAAATAGTTAAAAATGTAAATGACTCATTATCGAGTAGGCACCTTGATTTAATCTAGAATTTAATATGTGCTGATTTAATAAAAAACCCATTAAATCTAAATTCATAAATACAAATTTAAGTGATTGTCAGCCACATATATTCTATTTTATTTTGTTTGGTCGATTTGAAAATTACAAAACCAACCATAATTAAGAGCCTTAAATCAAGAGATGTCACTTGATTTTCACTTGTATAATAAATAAACAATTTTATAAGATTGAAAAAAGTTAATATTCAATGGAATGGACAATTATTATTTTATGTTTTATTTTAGGAGTTTGAGGTTTAATTTGTGATTTAGAATTTAGGGGTTTATATTCTAGTGTTTAAAGTTATAATTTAAGGGTTATAAATTTAAATTTTAGATTTTAAAGTTTAAATAAACATGCTTCGTCTGCTTATTAGCACGCTTTTACTCTGCTGTTGTAGCACGCATCTAGTCTGTTGTTTTAGCACGATTATCTGAAAGTATTTTGTTGTTCGAAGGCAAATGGAGGAAGAATTAGCCAATCTATCAATCGATGAGGGAGAGGACGAAGTTTTGGTGCTCCCCCCTGAGATTGGTGCAATTGAGAATGAATATGAATTCTGTATGGTGGGCACTTTTCTAACTGACAGTGTGGTGCATTTCTTGGCGATGAGGAACACCATGGCCGACTTATGGCATCCACTGGGAGGTATTTCTATTTCCGATATCGGTGAAAAGCGGTTCTGTTTCAAGTTTTTTAATGCAGTGGATATGGAACGAGTCTATGATGGATGTTCGTGGTTCTTCAATAACCACTTACTTCTACTAAAAAAGATAGGACCGGGGGAGGACCCTTTACAAATACAATTGAATCATTCTATGATGTGGGTTCAAATTCATGATTTGCCGTCGGGGTTGATGTCAGAGCCGATGGCACGCCAGTTCGGTAACTTTCTTGGTGAATTCTTGGAGTATGATTCGAAAATGCTGTTGTTAGGAAGAAAGCAATTTATGAGAATTAAGGTTTGGATGGACGTGCGGCAACCCCTGAAAAGAAAGAAAAAAGTTGCATTAGGGACTAACAAAAGTACATATGTTAGATTTCAATATGAAAAGTTAGTCTTGTTTTGTTTCATTTGTGGAAGAATGGGGCATGGGGAGAGTTTTTGCCCGATGAGGCTGGTCTTAAAAGCTTCTGAAATTATTTTTGGATGGGATGTTTCCATTTGAGCACCACCGCGAAGGGGGCCGCCGGCACCGAGTAGATGGTTACGGGAGGCAGTTACTCGACAACTTGAGAGTGGGGCTAAAGAAGCGGGAGGAAGTTGGGGGCAGTTGGGGGGATTCAAACAGATTGCATAACTCAGATAGGTATGATGGGCTTACAAGTGGGCTACCAGACAACCAAGCCCAAAAAGTAGCTAATCTTGTGAATGAAACTGGGCTTACAAGTGGGCTGCCAGAATGTGGACAAATGGAAATCGGGTCCGATAATGAAGACCATCCTGTGAATGTGGTTGACGGGAACAAAAGACAACGAAAAAATGATGGAAACCTGGTTCTATCGAAAGAGAAGAGTACTATAGCCCCAATTGCTGAAAATGATTTATCGGCTAGCTCTGCGAGTCAGAGCAGCTGGGCATTATGAAACTCCTATGCTGGAACGTCCGTGGGTTGGGGAAACTACGGGCGATAAACCGCGTCAAGAATAAGTTGAGAGGTGTTAATCCCCACATTTTGTTTCTTATGGAAACAAAATTGGACAAAAGGAGGATGGAGATGGCGAGACGAAGATGTGGCTTTATGTTTGGTATTGACATTCCGGCAATTGGAACACGTGGTGGACTGTCAATTGGATGGAGATATGACTGTAACGCGACTTTAAGAAGTTACTCCCGATGGCACATCGATATTGAAATAAAAGAGGAAAATGCGATTGAATGGCGATTTACGTGATTTTATGGCTGCCCAGAAGAACGGAATAGAACAGAGTCTTGGAATCTATTAAAACAACTTGGAGGTGACCAATCGTTACCGTGAGTGGTTTCTGGAGACTTCAATGAAATTGCTTTTTCTTTTGAAAAAATGGGTGGACGTATACGGTCGAAGCGACAAATGTCAGAATTCAGAGAGGCTTTACAAGAATGTGATCTAGCAGATTTGGGTTTTAAGGGGGCCTGGTATACGTGGGAGATGGGTTGTTTGCCTTCTACAAACGTCAGGAAAAGCTTGGACAGAGCTGTTGCAAACACTGAGTGGTGGGAATTATTTCCAGGTTACACTATTACTCATTTAACACATTCGATGTCCGACCATTGTCCTTTATTAATTAATACAACATGCAATTCATTTTCCACTCATTCCAATCAAAGGAACCATTTTTGTTTTGATGCAAACTGGGTGTTAGAAGAAGATCTGATTGAGCAATTACAAACCCACTGAGAAACATCGGAATCTCAGTTTCCAGATCGTCTGAAAGAACTGGGATGTATTATGGAAAAATGGAGTTTAAACAAAAAGAAAGACAAGGGAGCAAGGAAAGAATTGTTGCAAAACAGGCTTTCTGATCTAATGTCTGCTGACCCGGATGAAGAGGCCTTGGCTGAACTGCTTGAAATAAAATTGGGTTTAAATATGAAAGTAGATAAAGAGGAGCTTTATTGGGAGCAGCGAGCGAGAGTTAATTGGCTGAAATACGGTGACAAAAATACTCCATTCTTTCATAATTTTGCCACGTTGCGGAAAAAACGTAACTCTATTATGGGCATTAAAAATGAAACTGGTGATTGGGTGACAAGGGATGACGATATGCTAAATGTAGCAACAGATTACTTTCAACGCCTCTTCACTACTGCCACTGTTATTAACGTTCCTTCTATTGTCGATTCCATTCATCCAAAGATTTCAAGTGAAATGAATGAGTCACTGTTGCAGCCATTTACAACAGAAGAAATAAAGGAAGCGATCGATAGTATGGAACCGCTAAAGGCTTCGGGACTCGATGGATACCCGGCTATGTTCTATCAAAAATAATGGAATATTGTTGGGGCAGACTTATCCAACTACTGCTTGTCAGTATTGAATGGTTCATCGGAGATACAACATATCAATAGTACACTGATAGTTCTCATCCCTAAGGTAAATACTTCAGAGAATATGACAGAGTTTCGGCCGATAAGCCTATGCAATGTCCTATACAAGATAGTTGCTAAAGTGTTAGCAAATAGATTAAAAGTGACGCTGGAGGGATGTATTGATAAGGCCCAGGGGGCTTTTATTTCGGGCCGACACATTTCTGATAATGTGTTAATCTCGTACGAGATTTTACACTCGCTTCAGCAGAAGAGAAGTGGTAAGACAGGAACGTTCGCTTTCAAAGCAGACATGAGTAAAGCTTATGATAGGGTCGAGTGGGGTTTCTTAGAGAGGGTGATGTTGAAATTGGGGTATGCAGAGCCATGGGTTCGACTAATTATGAAGTGTGTTTCTACAGTGAGTTATGCAGTGGGCCTTAATGGGAATATCGGAAGCCATTTTAACCTCTCTCGTGGGCTTCGGCAAGGTGATCCTCTCAGCCCATATTTATTTTTGCTCTGTGCAGAAGGCCTATCTTGTCTTATTAATGCTGCAAACGAAAATGGAGAGCTAAAGGGGGCAAGTATAGGTCGAAGTCGGTTTGAGGTTAGCCATCTTCTATTTGCGGATGATAGCATAATCTTTAGTGAAGCTAAAATGACAAGGGCTAGAAATCTTCAGTCAATCCTAACCGCTTATGAAAATGAATCTGGCCAAAAAGTCAACTACAGCAAATCTCTGATCTTTTTCAGCAAAAATGTGGATGAGGACACAAGAAGGCAGATTGGTGAGTTCTTGGGTGTTCGGATTTCAATGAACCCTGAGAAGTATCTGGGTTTGCCAACGATGGTTGGTCGAAGGAAAAAAAGGCTTTTGCTTATTTTCTGGATCGATTTAATCACAAGACTGAAAACTGGGGTATTTGTTTCTTATCTATAGGAGGAAGGGAGGTACTTATTTCAGCAGTTTTACAAGCAATACCAGTCTATGCAATGCAATGTTTTCTTTTACCATCATCGCTTTGCAAACAATTAGAACAGTTAATGGTTAATTTCTGGTGGAGGAACAGTGCAAACAAGAGAGGAATTCACTGGTCTTCTTAGAAAAAGTTGGCAATTCCTAAGCTACAAGGCGGTATGGATTTCAAAGATCTAAATCAATTTAACATAGCACTTCTAGCTAAGCAAGCATGGAGATTAATATCACAGCCAACAAGTTTACTTGCACAAGTATTAAAAGCCAGGTACTATCCAAACAACAACTTTCTTGAAGCTAGATTAGGGTCTTACCCCTCATATACCTGGAGAAGCTTGTGAACTTGTAGAGCACTGTTGGAGAAAGGTTTGTGCTGACGTATAGGATCGGGTTCCTCAGTGAACATATGGAACGACCCCTGGTTGCCTGGGCCTGCAAATAGTTACATCCAAGCCCAGCAGATTAATATTCAGTATACAAAAGTGGCAGACCTCATAAACTCATAGAATGCTACATGAAAGCTAGAAATACTTGAGAGCTTATTTGATGAACAACAGGTACGAAGGATAGTTTCTATTCCTATATCGGCTGGCTCTAGACAGGACGAATTAATCTGGAAATATGAAGGCACTAGAGAATATACTGTGAAAAGCGGCTATAAAATCTTGCAAAAGGATGATCTTTCACCGAACACTGGGCAAAATGCACATAATAATTCAAACCTATAAGTTGCTATGCCAAGATCTGGGGTGCTCAGCTACCAACAAAAATACGCATACACGGATGTAAGGTTATGCCCAACTATCTCCCTACATTCAGTAATTTACTACTAAGACGTTTGAACTCAAGTAATACATGCCAACTGTGTGGGGAATATGGGGAAAATGTTGAACATATATTCAGGGAGTGCATATTTACAACAAATTTATTCCAAGTGTTGGGGGAATCTTTACCAGACAACGGATCAAGGCTATCATGGACGGATTGGCTCTGCAATTTCATTTCCAGTCTAAATGATATCAAGGTAAAAACAATATTAGTTACCTATTGGGCTATCTGGTATCATCGAAACAAAGTTATACATGAAGGCACCATACCAAGCATACATGATGTACAACACTTTGTTCTAGCCTTTTTGAACGAAGCTGAAGACTCATGTGTACGTCAACAACAAATGAATGCCCACAGATCTGCTAGATGGAAATCCCCGATAGATGATATTGTGAAGTTTAATTTTGACGCAGCTTTTGATAAGCTGGAAGGCTCGTCGGTTTCTGGGGTGGTGGGTCGCGACAGTGTGGGCAAAATCATGGCGGCGTGTTCAGTCAAACACCCATTTGTGGCCGACTCTTTTGCTGCTGAAGTCTATGCATGCCTTGTGACGGTCCGGTTTTTGAAAGATCTGGGCTTCAGAAGGGTAATCGTCGAGGGAGACTCTCGAACGTTGATTAGAAAGCTCAACCAAACAAAGCATGATAGATCAATAATTGGTCCGATCATCCACGACATAAAAGAGGAAAGCAAAGCTGTGGCTTTTATAGATTTCAGATTTACTCACCGGGAATCAAACGGAGCCGCTCATCTTATGGCTAAACTGGGCCGCACCATGGATTCTCCGAGCTACTGGATGGAAGACACGCTGTTGGCCGTAGTGGATTTTGCAGCGTCTGAGGAGGGCTGTTCACAGGATATCGTCTAATTCCTCTTAGGGTTTTGTTTTTCTTGGCGATCTTCATCAATTTTGCATGTAGGGATGCACGCCAAGGTCTTCTAATTGCTGGTTTTTTCTCTGTTGTTTTAGATTTGTTTTGCGGGGAAGGATTTGTGTTTTAGGTTTTCTTGTAATGTGTCGGTTGGGTTCTTTTGATCCGACAGGCCTGTCTGTCTTTCCCCTCTTTTCTTTGTTTTTTTTATATTTTGTTTTTTCTTTTCCCCGTTTAATTAAATTAAAAGCCAGCTTTTATTTCAAAAAAGTTAATATTATATAACAAAAATACAATTTATTTTTCTTATAAATTAAAATCCTTTATAAAAATAAATAAATTAAAAATATACTCATGAGAATTGAGAAAACTCGATTCAGTTTTTAAATGAAAATTATTAAATGACATAAAGATTAAAAAACATATTTTTAATTTTTATTTCTTTTTAACTATATTTTTATCCATTGATGTGAGGCAGTACTGATCTTATTAAATCGTTTTATTGTCAATTTAATGAAATTTTGTAACAATATTTAAGGTACCACCATACATGAAATTCAATGTTTGGTCACATTAAATGGATTTATTTTCATTGAAATGTTGTAAAAAATATTTTTGAAATAATGCAGGATTTCATGTAGTATTTTATTAGGTAAAATTTTGATACACAGGTTGTGTAAAATTAATTTTATACAAGTCTGCATATTTACACTATAAAATTAAAATTTTACATTTCTAACCATAACCCTAAAAAACTAAACCATAAACCCCTAAACTAAAACATTAACCTTTAAAACTAAAAAGCACGTGTAAACTTTCATGTTTGTATCAAAATTTTTCCCTATTTTATTTGTCAAAGTACATGTAACTTTATCCAGATTATTCTTGTACAAGTCGAGTTTAAGTTAATCCGATTTTAAATTTATTTGTGTTATAATATTTATTTCTGGTTATATATAAATTTAATTTTCATCCAATTGTGCCTTGTTATTTCTGATACAAAAAAAAGCTATTAAGTCGGAAAATAGAGACAATAATAAATATACCCACAATGAACGTATATCCCTACCGAATACTTATATTCGAGTTTGTGTAGCATTAAAAAATATATCAACTTTCCCAACATCGTGACCAATAAAACTTAAAACATTTAAGAATTAATCATTTCTTTTAAAATTACAGACATTTTTTAAAAAGGTAATCACGAAAATTATTTGTAATCATTTTATTAGATAACATTAATTTATTAAAAAAATAAACATTCAAACTCAAAACAAAACGTCTTATATGCCAAAATGCCAAAATTATGCAATTAAAAATAGAGATAAAATTATTGATTTGAGATTATTAAATGGACAAAATTGCCCCTTGAACCTACATTGAACTTATATCCGTACCGATTACTTATATTCGAGTCTGAGTAACATTAGAAAAATACATTAGTTTCTACAACATCATGACCACTCAAACTTAAAACATCATAAACTCAAATGCAATGCATATGAAATTAGAACATAGATTAAAACGAAAAAATAGAACCCCGCAAAAATCATATATCAAGCCATGTTCATCCATAATTGATTGATTTCACTCAAATAAAGAAGAACATGCATAAGCCTAAGAGCCCTGTTATACACATGAGCGCTAGGTACCATGTCTCGGAACTTCCGATGGTGTTTTCGGACGAGCAAATCACGAAAATAAGAATCAAAACAATCCCACCGCATTGAAATGGAACGAACTAAAATGAAATGTTTCAAAATGAGAGGAAAACCTATCAGGGAACAAGTTACTCAGGGCTTGAAAAAGAACTAACATAATCAAGGGATAGTGGGAAGTCGTCGAATTTGAGATTTACCGGTCTTCGAGTAAAAGATGCGGCACAATGTAGGTGTGAACTTACAATCTTGACGCTTTCTGAACATGAAATTCTCCGTCTCAAGTGATGATCTCTTTCACAAGCCAGTCTAAACTCGGATATGCGAAGTACAAGATAAGAAACGAAGGGAGAGCAAAGAGAATGGTTATGAGTATGTACAGGGCCAAGATGACAGCACTGGCCGGAACTGCATACATGATGATCAAGAGAAATATGATGATTAACGGGAACTTGGCAGTCAGATGTACGAAGAACGCCAGAGATTTCCGAAGGGTCGATTGTATTCTTTCCAAATTGAAGTAATCGGCAAGATAAGTACGATCGTGGGCTGATCCTGATGACTCGGAATGATGAAGATATTGTCCCCTTCGATGGTTACTCCGAGTCATTTGGATTCCTGCAGGTAAATTGATGTTTGAAGATAAGTCCAGCTGACGATCTTCGGCGAATGAAGAATGAGACTTAAGTCTATCACCATTCATGCTCTCCACCATCCAAAGTAGAAAATAGTTCTTCCGAGGGAACTTGAGGTTTCCTCGATAAACCAGACGAAACGACAAGAGATTGCACCATGGGCAGGAGATGAAAAGTGGAAGTTGGATCGGTAGAGTAGGGAATTTCACCACAGCCCATTGAAGTCCTAGAATGCAGTTTTTACAAAGGGTATGACCACACCATAAAACATACGGAACATTTTCAACGATGTTGAAGGATTCACAGCATATCGGGCAGTCTAGACCTTCATCCCTGCTAACGACGGAAGAACTTTCATCGTCTGAACATTCAGACGAAGCATGGGTTTGCTTTACAGAATCATTTTTCAGTCCAACAGTTCCAGCAATGCACTTGGATGCAAAACTCCACATGTTGATACAAGGAACATAAGTGACTACATAAACACCATTCTCGAGTAGTAGAAACCGAACCTCGAGAATTACAACATAAAAACAGGGCCAAGTACCAACAAAAACAACCTGAAAGGAAAACGAAGAAGCACTTTATGCAGCAGTAATTATAGATATTTTAACTGCAAGCAACTATCATTGATGTATTGATCTAGCAGTCCATTCGGAATTAACCTACCATTAATACAAATGCATAATATACTACGAATCAAATAGGAAAAGTGGAAAACCGTAAGATCTCCTCATCTATAGATCTTCACTAAACATACAAGAAACTCAAAACCACAGTGATTAGCAACGAAAGTGAAAACTCAACACCCAACAGGATGATTGTTGGCATTCTAAGTTCAATGTAAGCCTAATCAGTGTGTTATGAAGGGTGCAAGGCACGAAAGGGCTCGCTTGAATGAAATAAGAGTATACGGGTATGTTTTTGTAATATATAAGCTTAAGAAATATATATGGTTATAAATAGGCTTCTAAGTTCGAAGTAAGCTTAATCAATGTTGTTAAAGATGCAAGGTACGAAAAAGACGATGACATGAACGAAACAAAATGTGCATGTGTATGTTTTTCGTACATGGTTACATACATACATACATACATATATATCAGCTTAAGATATATAATTATGATAATGAAATGTTAAGATAAGGAATTAGAACACTAGATTTACATAAAAAGATGGGTTGAAACATGATCAGAGTTCAAGTTCAACTTATCATTTTATCACAAAACTTCATTTTTATATCAAATCTTTAGATTCCCAAGATTACAGAAAAATACCCAATTCCTGAAAATGACAAATCATCTTAAATCACATATTGAAACCTCTTCCAGAATCATAAATAAATGTTTCCTATAACTGAGATTGACAATTGATAAACACGAGAACCAAAATTATCTACAGATTGATATGTGCAAGAAAATAAAAGAACCCAGAAATGAAACATTTAACATCTTTACGATTAAAAGCAAGCATCTTTCAATAGTAAATAATTGAAAAAAGAGAATAGGAATCTGAAATAATGATCTTACAGAGTATTGGGTATCATGAAATGATGATAACAAAGAATTTAAGGTCTCTTTTTCTCTATGATTTTTTTTCTCTTTTTCCTACGACTGTAGAAACTGGAATAGTGCTAAAAATGGGGGGAAGTGGAAAATGAAAAAACTGGGTAAAAAATCCAACACTCAATCATAAATTGACGCGTGGTAAAAAAAAACTCAAATTTATAAAAGAGTTAGCACCTATTTAGACAAAAATTAAAATTGTAGTCATCTAATTTGGCCAAAAAAATTCGGAGTCAATTTAGATCGAAATAAAACTTTAAGTACCTATTTTATCTAAAAAAAATAATTTAGGCACCTAAATGGAAAAAAATAAGATATTTTGAACACTTATTTTATATTTAAATTTTTTTTCGGTGTTAGGATCATTTTGAGTTCAGATTTTATTGAATTAAGACTCAATTTAAATCTGTAACAACCAAAATTCCCTCAAATTAAAAACCATAAATTGATTTAATCCCTAATTCAGAACCCTAGTAATTTCAAAATTGTGTTTAAGAAACCTAAGTTAATTTAGGGACTAAATTGGAAAAAATCAAACTTCAGTGGTCTTTTTTAAAGCGGATAAAAGTTTGGACCTTTATTGTGTAATTAACCCAATAATTAGGGTATAAATTCATATTCTTAGCCTAGGGTTTCCTTTTCCCCATTTTGTTTCAACCGCACCCCTTCATCCCTTTCCCTCAATCTCTCGTTGGAGTAACCAAACCCTTCCCACAGTAATTTTTTCGTTCAAGCTTCGACGAAGGAGTTATCGCCGGTCAATCCTCAAACCGCGACCACCATTGTGCTCCTCGTGCCCGCGCGATCAAAACCCACTCCTCCATCACCCTCGTGCCGCCGTCCTTTGCTCGAAATCCGTCCAAACTTTTCGGTTTTGCTTCGGAAATGCCCTTCGCCACCGCCGTTTTGCTTTTTCGAGTTGGGTAAGCCTCCAAAGTTTGTTTTGGTTGTTTGGGTTGTGTGTAGTGTTTTGGGTTTGTGTAAATCAACCGAAATATGTCGATTTTGGTCGCCGGAGAGTGGCCGCCGGTGCTGTACCGGCGAGGGTGATAAAACCCTAGGTTCAGTTGCTAAGGGGATTCGTGTCTTGGGCTGGTGTGTGAGGTTGGGTTGGATTCAAACCAATGGTTGGGACGAGAAAGAGTGGGCTTGAATCGAGCTAAACCAGATATGTGGACCGAACCGGTCTAGTGTGCTAAGCCGACCGAACTTGTGAACCGAGTCCATCGAATTGATCCGAGTCAGTGAACCGAACCGATCAGATCGAACCAGATGACATCAACGTTGATGTCAGTGTTGACTTGACCGTTGCTCATTGACTTTTTCGGTCAAAGTCAGCTTTATGATTTTTGACGTCCTAATTCCAAATCTATTGTCCGTTTTCCCAAATTCAAACCCGAAGGACCGTTTTTCTATTTACGTTTAATTGTAATTAGCATTTTTAGAATTGTGTATATCAGAAATTGATTCAAATTATTCTTGTGTTCAGGCGACGTTGATTCGTACATTGAGATTCTTCCTCCTCCTCCACCTGGTCGACCTCCTACAGCTCAGCCTGCGAGTTCCGCGCGTACGTATAATTGTTAGCTTATGTACATTAGATTTGTGGCAGTAGTGAAATATGATTTAGTGTTACCCTTGTAGGTGTCGATTCTGTTCAGACCGTTACTAGATCTGAGCGTGGGAGACGTCATCATCGACGTTGAACTTTTAGTTGTATGAGTTGTGTTCTCTTCTGGTGCTACATATTATGTGCCTTATGTTTGTATGTGATCATTATGTGTTATGATTTTTGATGTGATGACTATGACTTGTGATATATGCCATGATCTATCTGACTTATGTTTGTGACATGCTTGTATGATGACATGTCATGCATTATACATCAGAATCAAAATAATGAATTAATATCAGAATATTGTACATGCATATTCGAAAATAAACAAGTATGCAATCGGATATAGAAATCGGGTCATCATGTCATATCATATAGGTTAGGAAATGTACGGGGAAGATCAGTGGTTTCACTATTTGGGCTGAATTCCACTTCGGACTTGGTGACGATGTAGAGAGTGGTTCAGGGGAACCTTACTCTTCGGGCGGTGAAGTAGTTGGGGTGCACTGCATTGTATCATGTGCATCATGTTCTATATGTTGTGTATCATAATGTTTGTATGAGTTTGAGCATGTTGTTGAATTATTCTTGTGATTGTTTGCTTAGGCACTTAAAGACACACTGAGCTTTATAGCTGACTCCCCCTTAGTTTCTATTTCAGATACTCAGACTTAGGCTACGGTATTTAGAGGACCTTGTTTGTCTGACTTATTTTAGTTTATCAGTATGGACGATTCAGTTTTATGGATTTTATTTTTACTTTATTATTACTTTGAGATTATTATGTGATTTCGAACTCAGTTATCTTATTGGGGATTTATATCGTTTTAGCATGCATTATGTACTATGATTAGTTAATTTATCAGTTTTTTCAGAATATTTAATTATATGATTTTGTTACTATAATGTCAATTAAATGGACTTGACACTGTTTTATTACTTGGCTTAATTGTCTGATTTCAAACCTAATAACTTTACTTGAGGGTCAAGTTTTTAAACCCGACTTTCTATATTCGGTCTAATTTTTTTGGGCCGGGTTTAATGGGTTATATTTAGTGGTATCAGAGCCAGGTTCAACTATCGGACTAGGTGGCTCAAATCAATTTTAAACCGAAAATAAATTTTTGCATGCATTATTAAATGTATTTAGGTAAACGGGAATTTCAGAAAATTGATTATCTTAAATGAATAATACATGCATTTTAAGTAGGAACTTCAAGTACCGACTCTAATCTTAGGATTCCTTCCTTTTGTAGATATACTACTATGCAACCTCAGAGAAGTTCTAAATTAGCTGCCAGTCGTGGTTGTGGCTGAGGTCGTACTGTGGCTGCAGAGAGTGATGTTTCACCTCCTAAGGGTTCGATATAGAATCAAGATGATATTCATGATGCTAATGTGGAGGAACAGCTTGTGG
The DNA here is from genome assembly GCA_030270665.1 of Hibiscus trionum. Lineage (NCBI taxonomy): Eukaryota > Viridiplantae > Streptophyta > Magnoliopsida > Malvales > Malvaceae > Hibiscus > Hibiscus trionum. The sequence goes on along the minus strand of BSYR01000034.1, from coordinate 4,556,207 downwards.
ATCAGACATGAGCTCAATGGACTAGAGCTCATCAGGCTGGTCATCATACACCTCTTGTAAAATCAAAAGTAGATGAGTTAGAGGTTACCGTAGAATCCTCTTCAATAGCCATGAGGCAAAGGTTGACCACTTCTTGTTCCTCATCCTCGTATGACTCTTCATCACTTCAAGTAGCAAGCTTGGCTTTGAGCTTCTTCTTCTTCTCAAAACCCTTCTTCTTGAGTTGAGGACAGTCAGAACGGATGTAACCCGATTTCTTGCACTTAAAGCATATGATCGAATCCTTTTCTTCTTCTTTGTTCTTGGTCTTGAAGTCCATCTTTCTTTGAAACTTTCTACTTCGGTTGGACCTCATGAACCAAGAGAATCTCTTGGCTATCATAGCCAATTCTTCAAGATCTTCCTCCTCACTAGAAGTGCTCTCCTCATATGGAGAAGCTTTGAGAATCACTCATAGTTTCTTCTTTTTGTCTACCTCAAGCTTCTCCACTCTTCTTTCTTTTTTCTTCTTTTCATCTTCTCTTCCTTGCTTCATGATTTCATGAGTTAGGAGAGAACCAACTAGCTCATCAAGCTTTAGCGTCTTCAAGTTCTTTGGCTCGATGATAGCGGTTCTTTTCCCATCCCAAGACTCGGAAAGAGAATAGAGTAGCTTCCGGACTAGCTTGTCCCCCGGGATGATCTCTCTAAAACCTTTTAGCCCATTAACGATTGTTGAAAAATGATCACACATCTTAGATACGGTTTTGTCGGGCTCCATGTTGAAATTCTCATAGCTAAGATTGAGAATTCCAATCTTTGTTTCCTTCACATTGCTTGTCCCTTCACAGGTTGTCTCAAGTGTATCCCACACTTCTTTAGCACTTTCGATGGAAGAGACCTTGGAGTAGATATCCAGTCCAAGAGCACCAAATAGCATGTGAAGAGCCTTGTCATTGATTTGAAGCTTCTTTTGATCATCTTCACTCATTTCTATTTTTTTCCGGCACAAGTCTTTCTTCATCGTCTCTCTTCATCAGAATGATGAGACCATCCTCTATAGCATCCCAAACAAGGAAATCACTTGACTTTATGAAGAGGCGCATCCAGTTCTTCCAATAAGAATAGTTGCCACCATTGAAGAAAGAAGGTTTGGTGATCGATTGAGACTCGTACATGCTAGAGCTGGAGGTAGATGTCATGGCTTGCTTTGTTGATGATCACACTCTTCCTAGGATCTCCTCTTTCGATTGTTAATCCTTCAAAGAGGTAGGCTTTGATACCAATTGTTGAGTGGATTAAATGATTGATCAAAGCCGGGATGACTATGTTTGACGGAAAGACGGGTACGAATTCGACTGATGTAGAATACTGGTTGAAGAAGCTTTAGAGGTTGTTTGTTGAGATGGATTATCCTACCGACCGGAAGCTTAGAGCTGCTGTATCTTTGTTGCAGGGTGAAGCTTAGAATTGGTGGGAGGCTGATGAGCATGTTATTCCAGTCAGTTAGATCTCTTGGGACCATTTCCGACATGCATTTTGTGATCGTTATATCGGGGATGAGTATATAGCAAAATGCTGGGATGACTTCATGAATCTAAAATAGAATGACATGTCCGTGAATGATTATGAGATTGAGTTCATGAGGTTGATTCAATATGTTCCGGGATTAGTGACCACTGAAAAGGATAAATGCGACTCGTTTATGAAAGGGTTGTGTCCTACGATTAAAGTTGGTGTTACTCTGCATATGGACAAAAAGTATAAGGAGATTACTTGGCGGGCCATGAATGCTGAGCGTGTTGAGTGGATCAAATGATTGATCAAAGCCAAGAGGGGGGTGAATTGAGTTTTTAAAATTTTGGAAGTGAAGTGGAATGAATAAAAATGAAGAAAAAGACAATTATAGTGGTTCAAGTTCCAAATGAACTCTATATCCACAACCTTAGCTCCCACTAAGGATTTTCCAACAACTCTACTAGTTGATCTTCCCATTTTCTAGGCTTAGGAGGAAACCTTTACAAAACCGGTCAATTTTCTACCCAAAATTGACCAAACCCTCACTTGGTTACAAATAAAAAATTGAAGGCAATAAGAATATCTCTCAATACAAATTTGCCCCTTTGAATAAAATCAGTCAACTCAAATTGAAATACAAGATAAGAATTACACTCAATACAATTTGAGATTTTTACAAGAATGATAATTTAGGCACTTGAGCTTGAATTTTGTGTATAGATGTTTCTCTAGGATTCAATAGTTGTTGCTGGTCTTCAAATGGCTTCTTTTTATACCCTCTTCATTGATTATAGCCGTTTAGGTGGTTAGGGAATTGATTATAGCCATTGGAACCCTCTCTTTCCACCATAAATGCACTTCTGCAGCCTATCGCATCGATACTCGAGGAAGCGTATTGATACCTGTCTAAAAAAAAAAGAAAGAGTTGTTGCACAAATATAAGAGAGGCACATCAAAACGCATTCAGGTGTACCGGTACGGGTTAGGGAACCGTTTCGATACGGGTAAGACCGTATCGATGCAATTTTTCCAACATAGCTTACTAGAGAAAACCGTATCGATACGAGTAAGAGCGTATCGATACTCATTAACTACCTCTTTAAAATTTGGTTACCTACCAACAGACAAGGCAACGGTCGAAATATTTAAAGCTCTGAATTTTTAAAATATTTTAAACCGTATTGATACGGGTGAAACCGTATCGGTACGCGATTCAAACTCATTGGGATTTTATAGAGAGAGCGTATCGATACAGATGTAATCTGTTTCGATACCGTAAGGAGCGTATCAAAACGTTTATCTCTAATAGCCAAGTTTCTAAAAAAAGTACCGATATGATAAGAATTCTTATCGTATCGATACTCATAAACGTTTTTGAGCAATTTAGCCATGAAACACTTAGAGTTTATTTGTAATATTATATTTACATAATATAAATCTTTATATATTAATGATCAATTATTAATGTGTATAGATATTTGTAATATTATATTTACATAATATAAATCTTTATATATTAATGATCAATTATTAATGTGTATAGATATTTAATACTAATATATTTATCACCTTTAAACTATTAGAATTTTTTCCGTACTATTTCTTTCTCATTCATTGTTTATTTTTTATTATATTTTCATTGTTGACAACGACATCAATCTTAAATTGATCTCCACTATAATTTTTACTGTCTTTTTATTCTCTCTTTCCCTTCTCTTTTTCTACAAACTCTGTCCAATAAGTTTTATTTTTGTTTATTGTTGCATATACAAGTTATGTTATTTTATTTTGTTAAACTAATGTTTTTTTGTAATAAAATAGTGAATATTTTTGTCTGTTTTTATAGCACATTTTTTTCAGTTTAATTTATCATCGTTTTTTGGATTGGTGCTTCTTTAATTATCTTATTGGTATTTCTTACTTTGAATTCTTGATTGACTTTCGAATACTGATAAATACTCGTATTTACTCTAGATAAAACGTGATTGATTTGTAATTTAGTAAAATTACTAATATGTCATCATTGTTATATTTAATTTTAGATTAATGTTATGAAGCTTACCTTTTACTACGGACGGTGTTTATTTATATCTTTTCTACTTAAAACTTTCGATATAACTTTTAGATTTCAAAATTCCTCTAATTTGAGGCTTAAAGTTAAGAGTTAACTTCTCAAAAAAAAACTCTAGCCGTTCTTTTCTCAAAATTGTTTTAATTTTAACCGCTTTTCTTTTTGTTTAATTCCTTTAATCGGTAGTCGGTAATTAATTTTTGTATTGGTTGTCGACCACCGATTTTATCAGTTTTCTTATTTTTATTTTAATAAGAATCTCTGCTTCTGTAGCACGCTCTTTCTCTGTCCTAGTGACACGCTTCTTCTTCTGTCTTTGTAACATGTTTTTGTTTTGTTTTGTTTTGGTTTGTGTAACCCCCACGTCCCGGTCTGGCCGGATGACCGGTCCGAGTGGGCCACACGGGGAAAACCGAAGTGAAACCCGTTAAGGCTCCCCTTCGGTTAGCAACCCTATTTTTTTTCTTTATCTTTTCTAGATGCCTTTATTAAATCATATGTGATAGGACACGCAGCGAAAAAACACGGATACAAAACCCACAAGACATGCAATTGAACAACCCAAACTTTCCTTATTAAACAGGTCGTATCGATACATCTACAGAGGGTATCGATACGCCTTGACCAGAGTCAACCTTCTCAGTCAACTCAGGGAAGACCGTATCGATACAGCCCTTGAGCGTATCGATACGCCCCTCTCGGTCAACATTTCGAGGTCAACGAGATGGAACCGTACCGATACGTTAAGACACCATATCGATACGCTATTAACTCACCAAAATCTCAGAATTCCAGTGAGCAAAGACCGTATCGATACACCCCCGCGTATCGATACGCCCAGCCAAACTAAGTCCTATAGGCAAGACCGTATCGATGCGGCCCTTAGGCGTACCGATATGCCCTGCTCTGCAATACTCCAATTTCAGCAAAAACACATAAGGCTCACACTCTATATGCATAACAAAACCTCTCTAGACACATACGAACAAAAAAACAACATTTACCAACCAAGATCTAGTCATACAAGCACCCAACATGGACGAACATCATTCAACCAAGGAATTCACGTAATCAATCAAAAGAAGGCATACATAGCATATATGAGTTTCATGCCTTAGAAAACAAACATAAGACATTCATATAAAGCAATCTAAACATGATTTTACATGCCAAGCATGACATCCAAAAGCCAAAGCAACACAAGCATCCAAAAGACATAGCTATAAGCCTCCCAACAAACACTTAAGCATCAACAATACATGGTTTACAAATCCATCAACATAAGGCATTAACAACATAAAGCCAACACAAAGAAGTCTAGATACACGCTCCTAAAACGCGTAGCATTTCCCATTGCTAAACTACTGCATTATTTAATAAACCATACTTGAGCAATTACCACACGCTTGGACGCCATTTTCTTGCTCCTTTCTAACTCCAAGCTAAAGATCTGCATTGTCGGAAAAAGGAGAGTGTAAGCATAAAGCTTAGTGAGCGGAGCTCAAAAACATAACAACGACAATGCAGGGTTCAAAGCGTTCTTTAAAACTAAAGATCACCACATGCAATTCATCCAACGACCTAATCCTTCTACTATCATACAATGTCTAACCACAAGGCAACAATATAGATATTTATCATGGCATCACACTTCATGGTATGCATAAAAACATAATCCTATATTAAAGCAAAACCATAAAAAGAGAATGATACAGTGAGACACAACATGAGCAATACATGGTATGCACAAGTATAACCAAAACACACACGGTGGGACTACACATCACCGTTTCGACTAGTAGTTTTCCAATGGGACTACACATCAAAGTACTCTTCTACTAGTCACTACCGGTGGGACTACACATCACCGGAGTCTTATACCATTCGCTACCAGCGGGACTACACATCACCGGACCAACGTCAACCATCACGTGAGGTTCGACACCAACCATGCAACACGATATACAATCACTATCATGCGACATGTACTCACTATATCATGAACAACCAAAACAAGTTGTAACAAAATCCACAATTTGGCATTACTTACAACTTACGATCTTACCAACCACAATTGGACTTACTCACCATTTCCGTGCACAACCTGCACCAACTTACACATATTCTACAAGGCCTATCAACATCACCAATAATTTCATCACGCATGACCAACAACACAATAACAACAACATGCTTCTTCCCAAGGTATTGAAATTTCATGCACAACAATTCATCACCACAAGTAATGAAAACAAACGGTAAAAAGGGGAAATTAAAGAGGCAATTCACAACAACTTACTCTTGAGTTTAATTCGACTTTTCAAGCCCAATCTAAATTCTTTCAAAACCATCTTCGAACCAAAACAATACTTGAAAACATTTTCGTATCCACATGCTTGAACCAACCTTTAAAAATCGAGTTGAAACATTAACCACTCACCTTACTTCCTTAAGCAAATCAAGCAAAGCCGACTCAAGTCTCCTCAACTTTCGGATTCGATCCCGAAGCCTCATCAACGCAAATCTTTGCTTCTAATCAACCCAAAACAATCAAATTAACCTCAAATCAGTCCACAAAACAATGTAGCAACTCGGAACACAACCCAAGCACAAAACACATGTTTTTCGAGCCAAGAACAACCCCAAAATGCCATTCCCGAGCAGCCCTTATGCACAGCCGAAAACCATTGATTCCAACTCTTTTAACACACCTAATACCTTCCAAAACAACCCCTAACTATCATACAACCATCGGCCCTCATTTTCCAACATAAAACAGCCCTGAAACTCACTTCTAAACCCTCCTAAAACCTCACTTAAACCCAAATACGAATTTCTTAATAAAATCAAGTGAAAATCATATATGTTGGACCATTCGGGCTACGAATAACACACATAATAATAAGAATTCAAAAGCTTCAACAATGGACAACAAAGTTGGGATTTTTAACTTAAAAGTTTAAAAACTCAAAACACAAAACAATGGGTTTTATGAAAAACTAAATACATGGAGAGAAAGAGAAAGACGATGACAGCTCAAAAGTGCCATTACCTTTTAAAAATCATCAAGGATGAAGGATGGAGGAGATGAAATAGAAACTTCAATGGTGGGTGGGGTTTCACGTTGGTTTTTGGTTGGAAGGTAGAAGATGACACAAATTTTGGGTGTTTTGAAATTAAAGGGGTTTTTATTATTCAAGGCCACGTATTTACGAAACTGCCATTAATGAAATGGCTATTGGGCTTTGGTTTAAAAATTGGGTCCAACACCTTTGTTTTATTTGCAAACAAAACCCGAACCATTATTTTATTTATTTAAATTATAAAACCAAACCCGAAATAATATTAAAACATTATTTTCACCCGACCCCCAAACCCGGGTGTTACAACTCTCCCCCACTTAAGAAAATTTCGTCCCCGAAATTTATCGAACATGAAGAGTCACTGAAACATGCTCCTCCACACTTTCTCTCTTACCACAACATACTCTCCAACTCGATAGACTCACCACACAACATTAGTTATCTGATGCCAAGTTCTCAACGGGTCCTTCAAGGCATGTCAATTTTAAACTCAACTCAATCTCTTCATCCACATAACGCGGGATAATTCTAACCCTCACTTACGGATCATAGATACACAAAACACATTACGAATCCCCTCTCTAACTCTGGTGGTAGCTGCAACCAATAAACAACAGAACTAGCCTGGTTCACTATCTCATACAACACTGTTTGAATACTTGACCCGTAACCTTTTTCTGACTAACCATCTGACTTCAACAGGTAACCCAAACACTATACAAACGTCTTCAAAAATCTAGCTGAAATCTCGAATCTCTACTGGCCACCATCGAATGCAAGACACTGTACAACTCACACTCTTGCTAAGGCACAACTCCGCCATCTTACACAAGGTACAAATAACGTGAACTTGTATAAAGGACCACATATAGTGAAACTAACATTGATTACTCAACTAAGTTCTCACGGAGGAAATCGAAGGCGAATCAGACACCAGATCTCTCGAATCTATTACCCACTTTCAATATGAATCTCTCACGGATATAACAAACTAGAAGAAAACTGATGCTTGGTCTTGGCACGCTGGCAAATTACACGCTTACTTTCATGCTGAACCACATCATCCATCAACTCAATCCAGAAGTACTCATCTTCAACCCTCAATACGTCTTCATACTACTTTGATGCAATGCAAATGAACTGTCGTGTGCTTCGGCCAAAACAATACGTCTCAAACACTATGTCAATCGGTACAACTATTCTGTCTCTAAAATGCAAAACTCCATCATCCTTAAAACTGTATTCAGAAGGTATTCCTTCCACTAATTCTTGCACGTGAGGTGCCAAGAACCTGTCTTGCAACGGTTTCTCTTTAGGTATTCTGACTCAAAGTAGATTCAACATGGAACTCGGCCACAAAACTACTATCATTTGGTAAACTGAATCTGGCAATTACAACTCGCAACTCAACTGCTAATCTAACACCAAATATAACTCGAAACATCGGTCACTACGTTGACTCTCTTCGGATAGTACTTAATCTTGAGATCACGGTCTTCAAGCAGTTCTAACACTTTATGTCGTTCAAGTTTCAACCTTTCCTAAGTCGACAAATATTTCAAGTTCTGATGATAAGTGTGCATATACTACACATTCTTTACTATACATGCTTTGTCTCTAAGTCTTCGAAGCAAAAACAACTGAAACTAACTCTATGTCTTGTGTCGGGTAATTCTTTTCAAGGTCTTTCAACTATCTTGATGAATAGGCCACCATCTTTTGTCTTGCATAAGTACACAACCTAACCCTACATGTAACGCATCACTATAGTTCACAAATTCTTTCTCTGATATAGGCTGGACTAAGGTCAAAGCTTTCATCAAAGTCCCTTTCGGTTTCTCAAATGCTCATTGTCTCGCATCTAACCACACAAACTGAACATTCTTCTGTAGCAACATGTCAATGGAGCAGCTATCTTCAAAAGACCACTTACAAACCTTCGATAGTAACAGTGCTAGACCTATGAACTATAGATACCTGTCACAGTCTTCAATTTCTTCCAACTCACATCTTCTTCTGACTACTTAAGGTTTACTCTAACACACTCGGCTGATTTATATGTCATAGGAGAACATCTTCCTTGACTCAGAGTTCACGTTTGTTTAACCCGGCATTCAACTGATTCTCGCATAGGATCTACAACCCCAACTCTAAAGCTTGTCATGATCTTCTTTGGTACGTGAATATACTCATACATCATCTAAGAGAACTACTACAAACTGATCAAGAAACTTAGGAAAATATTCTGCGCATCATCTCTATAAAAGTAACTAACACACTAGTCAAATGAAACGACATAGCTCGCAACTCAAAGCGATCACATCTTGTCCCGAAAGCTGCCTTCAGTACTTCAACTTCTCTCACCTCAACTGGTAGTAATCAGATCTCAAATTAATCTTGAAAGGACTAGCACACCCTAACTGATCAACAAATCACTGACGTTCGGAAACGGATACTAACTACTCACTGCCAATTGTCTCAACTGTCTGTAATTTAACACATTCTCGTATTGTCCTCTCTCTTCTTCACAAATTGCAATGTCATACTCTAAGATAACGTACTAGGCCTAATCAATCTAAGGTCTAACAAATCTCGAAGTTGATTCTTCGACACTCTCAATCCTTTCGGGAACCATAAGATACATAGCAAACAAAACATGAGAAAACTCGGAGACGGTCTCAAATCAAACTCTACTTCCCTATCAAGAGACAAACCGGGAAATTCTTGCCAACACTCTTAGGAAAACACAAACTATTCTAACATTCTGCGGTCTAATTCTCATTCAAAAATCAAATCCATCACATTTGCTAGGCAAGTCTATCAACCAAACCCAATCAATCTTTGACCTCTAAAGCTGGATCAACATTCGATACAAAATCCACATTCCCACCTACCATTACAATCTCATAGTCATCTGCAAGCTTTAGGAAAACTCCCATTGTCTCAAAGTCTACCCTAATTCTATGTTCTACAAGTCCATCCATGCCCCGTATCACGTCAAAACTGAAAAAGGCAATTCCATCGCATCTACTGGAAACATGTGCTCCTGAACCATCAACAAACATCTTCCGTACATCCTTCCGACCACAATCGTATCCTCGAATGAGCTAGTAACACTAACACCTACTCCTAGTACCTCACAAGGTAGATTCAACAACTTCGCATGCTCACTCAAAATACACGGACGCGTAGATCCAGAATCAATCAGAAAAACAAGCTCAATGACTGTATCGAGGAATTACTTGCTATAACATCGACATCATTCCGAAGTCAACTCTTAAGTATTCACTTCTCTTACCAACTCATATCAAGATCGGTCATATTGTTCTCCCTCAACAGAAACCAACTCATAGGCATGTTGACCCAAACAGACAAACTGCACTCCAAACTCTGGTACGGTCATACTGCTCTGAACTAAAGCGATGAACTCTCTCAACATTCACATCCTCTAAAACCTCAGATTCACGTTTACCAGCTCTAGGCCCACGTCTCGGCCTCAAACTTACCAAAGACAACAATACAACAATAAACAAAACACACAAGCAAAAATGTTTAGGGTTAGCAAGAGTAAGGGTCCAAGGTGCTCAAGTATATTCCTTTACAAAAATCTTTTCAAATAAGTAATAGTAGCAATGGGAACTCGACACTACGCTTCAACACAACCATCATGCTGACACATGCTTTCAAACACCGTACTAACAAGCAAACATCAAGCATATATGGCAAAACATTCACCGAGACATAACAACAACATAACACTTCAAACTTACCTCACTTACCTACCCGAGGTCTCGGAAACCTCAGGCTCTAATACCACTAAATGTAACCCCCCGTCCCGGTTTGGCCGGATGACCGGTCCGAGTGGGTCACACGGGGAAAACCGAAGAGAAACCCGTTAAGGCTCCCCTTCGGTTAGCAACCCTATTTTTTTCTTTATCTTTTCTAGATGCCTTTATTAAATCCTATGTGATAGGACACGCAGCGAACAAACACGGATACAAAACCCACAAGACATGCAATTAAACAACCCAAACTTTCCTTATTAAACAGGTCGTATCGATACATCTACAGAGGGTTTCGATACGCCTTGACCAGAGTCAACCTTCTCAGTCAACTCAGGGAAGACCGTATCGATACATCCCTTGAGCGTATCGATACGCCCCTCTCGGTCAACATTTTGAGGTCAACGAGATGGAACCGTACCGATACGTTAAGACACCGTATCGATACGCTATTAACTCACTAAAATCTCAGAATTCCAGTGAGCAAAGACCGTATCGATACACCCCCGCGTATCGATACGCCCAGCCAAACTGAGTCTTGTAGGCAAGACCGTATCGATACGGCCCTTAGGCGTACCGATACGCCTTGCTCTGCAATACTCCAATTTCAGCAAAAACACATAAGGCTCACACTCTAGATGCATAACAAAACCTCCCTAGACACATACGAACATACATACAACATTTACCAACCAAGATCTAGTCATACAAGCACCCAACATGGACGAACATCATTCAACCAAGGAATTCACGTAATCAATCAAAAGAAGGCATACATAGCATATATGAGTTTCATGCCTTAGAAAACAAACATAAGACATTCATATAAAGCAATCTAAACATGATTTTACATGCCAAGCATGACATCCAAAAGCCAAAGCAACACAAGCATCCAAAAGACATAGCTATAAGCCTCCCAACAAACACTTAAGCATCAACAATACATGGTTTACAAATCCATCAACATAAGGCATTAACAACATAAAGCCAACACAAAGAAGTCTAGATACACGCTCCTAAAACGCGTAGCATTTCCCATTGCTAAACTACTGCATTATTTAATAAACCATACTTGAGCAATTACCACACGCTTGGACGCCATTTTCTTGCTCCTTTCTAACTCCAAGCTAAAGATCTGCATTGTCGGAAAAAGGAGAGTGTAAGCATAAAGCTTAGTGAGCGGAGCTCAAAAACATAACAACGACAATGCAGGGTTCAAAGCGTTCTTTAAAACTAAAGATCACCACATGCAATTCATCCAACGACCTAATCCTTCTACTATCATACAATGTCTAACCACAAGGCAACAATATAGATATTTATCATGGCATCACACTTCATGGTATGCATAAAAACATAATCCTAGATTAAAGCAAAACCATAAAAAGAGAATGATATAGTGAGACACAACATGAGCAATACATGGTATGCACAAGCATAACCAAAACACACACGGTGGGACTACACATCACCGTTTCGACTAGTAGTTTTCCAATGGGACTACACATACAATTACTCTTCTACTAGTCACTACCGGTGGGACTACACATCACCGGAGTCTTATACCATTCGCTACCGGCGGGACTACACATCACCGGACCAACGACAACCATCACGTGAGGTTCGACACCAACCATGCAACACGATATACAATCACTATCATGCGACATGTACTCACTATATCATGCACAACCAAAACAAGTTGTAACAAAATCCACAATTTGGCATCACTTACAACTTACGATCTTACCAACCACAATTGGACTTACTCATCATTTTCGTGCACAACCTGCACCAACTTACACATATTCTACAAGGCCTATCAACATCACCAATAATTTCATCACGCATGACCAACAACACAATAACAACAACATGCTTCTTCCCAAGGTATTGAAATTTCATGCACAACAATTCATCACCACAAGTAATGAAAACAAACGGTAAAAAGGGGAAATTAAAGAGGCAATTCACAACAACTTACTCTTGAGTTTAATTCGACTTTTCAAGCCCAATTTAAATTCTTTCAAAACCATCTTCGAACCAAAACAATACTTGAAACATTTTCGTATCCACATGCTTGAACCAACCTTTAAAAATCAAGTTAAAACATTAACCACTCACCTTACTTCCTTAAGCAAATCAAGCAAAGCCGGCTCAAGTCTCCTCAACTTTCGGATTCGATCCCGAAGCCTCATCAACGCAAATCCTTGCTTCTAATCAACCCAACACAATCAAATTAACCTCAAATCAGTCCACAAAACAATGTAGCAACCCGGAACACAACCCAAGCACAAAACACATGTTTTTCGAGCCAAGAACAACCCCAAAATGCCATTCCCGAGCAGCCCTTATGCACAGCCGAAAACCATTGATTCCAACTCTTTTAACACACCTAATAGCTTCCAAAACAACCCCTAACTATCATACAACCATCGGCCCTCATTTTCCAACATAAAACAGCCCTAAAACTCACTTCTAAACCCTCTTAGAACCCCACTTAAACCCAAATACGAATTTCTTAATAAAATCAAGTAAAAATCATATATGTTGGACCATTCGGGCTACGAATAACACACATAATAATAAGAATTCAAAAGCTTCAACAATGGACAACAAAGTTGAGATTTTTAACTTAAAAGTTCAAAAACTCAAAACACAAAACAATGAGTTTTATGAAAAACTAAATACATGGAGAGAAAGAGGAAGGTGAGGACAGCTCAAAAGTGTCATTACCTTTTAAAAATAATCAAGGATGAAGGATGGAGGAGATGAAATAGAAACTTCAATGGTGGGTGGGGTTTCACGTTGGTTTTTGGTTGGAAGGTAGAAGATGACACAAATTTTGAGTGTTTTGAAATTAAAGGGGTTTTTATTATTCAAGGCCACGTATTTACGAAACTGCCATTAATGAAATGGCTATTGGGCTTTGGTTTAAAAATTGGGTCCAACACCTTTGTTTTATTTGCAAACAAAACCCGAACCATTATTTTATTTATATAAATTATAAAACCGAACCCGAAATAATATTAAAACATTATTTTCACCCGACCCCCAAACCCGGGTGTTACAGTTTGGTTCGTCTGTCTTCGTGGCAAGTTTCAGCATACCCTAGCGTTCGATTGTTGTTCGCACAAAGATTCACTCGGCGCTAGTTTCTGATTCATGGTGTTGTCGGTGGTCACTTGAAATGTTTTATCCCCACTCGTTGATGGTTGTTTGCTGATAAAATCAGTCTTAGGTAGCGGTACCTTTTGCCTGACAGAATAGTTCACGCACCACTTCTTCCTTCTTTATGCGTCTCGTTTGGACAGAGACAAAGAGATTCGGGAAGCTTTTGAATTTTCGTTGGTATGCGTATTTCCATAGAAATTTTAATTTTCATTATTTTTTAGTTGTATGAATTTTTTGGGTTATTTTTTTCTTTTTCTTTATTGCGTTGTAATTGAGTTTTTCTATGATTTAATGAAAATTCAGTGACTATTTCAAAAAAAATTCCTCTAATATATTTTTTATCAATAGTTGTGGTTCAAGATGTTGATTAATAATATAAACATATTTATTATATTTGAATTATCCGAGCTAAGAATTAAATTCAATACAAACTGAAATACAATGAATATTTTCTCTTATTATTTTTATTGTTGTTGTTATTATTATTATTTATTGAAGATGATCATGTGGCCTTATTGACAAGAAAATTGCAGCATATTTTCTTAGTCGACTCTCAATTCCATCATTAACTATCATAGGAATCAACGGCTCTGATTCAATCTTCATCCTATAGCACCTCCATGCAAGCTGTATGTTCACAGCTGCCCAGGTTCTCCAGTTCGATGAATAGTATCTCGCCGTTCTTTTCAGCCGATTGTTCGCGAATCGGTACCTGAAGTGTTCGGTGATGTACCGCAGATCATCCGCGTTGAGTCCGAATGCTTCTGTGTATTCACTGCAGATAAATGTTGCTGATGAAGCCGGAAGACGGTCTACAAAAGGGCGACGTAGGCACCAAGAAAAGAGTTCGTCGCCCAGAAATCCACCTGGTTCGAGTACACTCGTGGCTAATTTGCCTTTGCTGAGGCCTTGGCTACGTGTAACGCGTCCGGTGACGATAAACACCATCCGTAGTACCGGATCTCCTTCTCGTATTATCTGTCGTGTATGGACTACAAGTTGTTCAGCAAAATTTCATGTATTGTTTATAGCATACTAGTTGAGTGCAATTTTCTCGGTTTTGTTTCCGCACCTTTTCGTCTTTCGAGTAGATGAGAGACTTCACGCGATCGCATATGTTGTCGAGGATTAGATCATCGAAACTATGGAAAAGTGGTACCTGAGAAAACAAGTTGAAGTTCTTGATGAACATAATTTCTTTCCAAGAACATTCGGTGATGCTAGTTCGGTTACCTTCTTGATCAAGTCAAGGCAAAGGTAGCGTTTGATGTCTCTCCGTAGCCCGTCGGGAAGCTCTTCGATCCATTTCATCTCTGCTTCTCCTCCCATGATAACCCAGGTTTGGCTCTCGAAATGGCGTACTCGTTGCCTTAAACCGTAAGGCAACTGCCTTCTTCTCATCCACCATTCGACATCTCGACGTCTTAACTGCAATTTTTTCCGGTTCGCCATAACCACATGTAGAAATACCTGTAGAACATTCACAATGACCTTTGTCAATGGTAGTTTCTCCGAAAAAACCAAAAATATTTACGGAGTTATCGAAGTAATTAGATTCACCTGAATGTTCCCGATCAACAAGGTGAAGAGAAGCAAGCCCCCGAGGACGATGCAAATGCTGAACACCACCTCTAAAGGGCTACTCGTCGGACTAAGCTCGTTTCCGAATGAGCTGCAAGTGTTTATCAGGACAATGTAACATACAATTTTCAACTGAAACATCAAACTATGGATTATACCGAGATCGATAACGAGTCATTCGAATTGTATCGACTGCATTTAGTTCAGTATTGAAGTCACAAACTTTGATTCTTTAGTAGGTTACCTCAGGTTCAATAAACCCCAAAAAATGGGATAAAGAATCTTAACTGCCAGAGAATTGCTAGAAATGACCGGAAGGGCGGGTTCATAGATCCCGTATCGGAATGGTCCATCAGGATCGAAGCAAAATGATTTAGTCATCAATGTCGAGTTCCCTCCGCCGCATTGACTCATTAACAAACTTGCTGGCGAAGGATATTGACTGCAAACTCTGTTAGAGCAAGAGGAAGATATGTCGCAACGAGCACTTCTTTCGCACTGTTGTTGGAGGCACGTGACGACACGTTGTGTCGCTAGGACGTACCAGCATCCTCCGGCAACCTGTGCAGCAAGGGAAAGAGAATGTCCGAAGAAGTCTGTAAGTTTCGAATGCAAAGCAAGCTTACTACACATATGCAGACCGAAATAGAAGTCGACTCACATGGGACGCGATCAAGTACGCGATCAGATTAAGGCCGAAACCCCACCAAATGGATCCGAAAATATAGCCTGTAACTTTCCTCATTCTCCTCATCAAACAAAGGCTATGGTACACCTTAGGGAGGAATTGGAACAAGAAAATTGCTAAAAGTATTGTCATTATTAGCTTGTATTGCTCCTTTCTCAGCAATTTCGGCACAATTAACCAAAATACTGCCTGCATACAACAATCAGATTCAGTTCTGCCTGTAAGATTCGAATTTCAGGTACGAGGAACATAAATACATAACCTAAACACTCTGTCCGAGGGCAGGACGAGCTACCAGCCCGGTCCGGGCTACCTATCCAAGTCTGTTTGCTTATTTGACAAGGACTTGCAGTCCTTCCTTGCCTTGCATATGCAAAAGTGGATAGTTAACAAGCCATGTCATTTCAATGTCCCGTATTGTGAACAATCTATCGAAAGTACACACGAAACCGGAGAAGAACAAGTTGTCGAAGCACCGAACACTATACTAGTGTCCTGATTTTCCATTCAAATCTTACTAATAATCAAACAAATGCCATTGATGTACAACATGGCAAGTCTGCAAGACTGCAACTATAAAATGGCAATATGTGCATGAACCAAATAGACTAAACCATAGATCGAAATGATTCGAATAAGCTAAACTCGAATTGAATTTACTACATTAATCAAATGGACTAACCTGAGGAACAGGAAGAATAACGAAACAATCAAACCAAAAGCCTTTGAAAGACCTCACATAGTGTGAGGCAATAGCTCGAGCATCCCACACCAGTTTCCCACATCCGATCACCAACGACTCTTTCGACACATAGGCTAGCCTGAATTGAAGCCAGAGGTGCCACAAGTGCACCACATCGACACAGGTTCGGACCACCGTGACAATCGCCGCCAGGCCGCCATCCAAGTAGACACACGGTGGACCACCTTCAGTGACCATCAATGTCATTGTGTAAAAGAACATAGGGTCAACCGCCAAGGCAATGCCTCGTGCAACCAAAAGAACACGATTCCACCTCTGAACTAACAAACTTCGAGGATCCAAGATTTTCCCGAACGGGCCACTGGTCGACATCGACCGTGGCCGAGTCGAATTCGACGACGAATCGACGGGGAACAACGATGAGCCGGCGAAAGCTTCCCATTGAGGCTGGTGGAGACTGTCGCAGGTGGTGGAATGGAAAACCGGGAGTCCCACTTGAGTGCAAGCGTAGCATTCAATGGAACTCGAAACCGGACCATCTCGTTCGTTCTTCAACAATCTGTTACAACAAATAAACAAAACACTGATTTGCCATTATGTTTTGTTTTTCTAAATTGTAACATGTTTCTGACATTATGTTTGTTTACCGTAATTCATTGTGAACATCCATCTTTTGTGAGATTGGATGTGACCACTGGTTTGCTGCCGGCGGTGTGATGGTTTCACGACGGAAGAGACGACGTACGGGAGGTTTCTGGTGGAATGAAAAAGGGGAGAAAGGGCGGTGGCGTGGTGGCGGGTAGTGCATGAGAAGGGGTGTGATGGCTTAAACAAAGAGAAGACACATTGTGAGTTAAAAGGGAACGTGGGCGAAGTTGTTTGGGATTTGTATCCAATAAGGTTCATACTGTCTAAGCCTACAATCAACTCATTCGAACACTTCTGGGATACGTTAGGACCGTTTAAAAATACCCGGTCTGAGTAATCCATCAAGTGATCTCGGTGAAAAAGAAGATGATGGCCTTGTTTGGTAAAAAGAAGTTTGAGCAAAAATTAAAGTTTTGAGGTATAATTAGAGGTTTGACCAGTCAAATCCGCTAATATTGTTGTTTGGTGAATAGCGGATTGGGATGAAACCGCTAATTTTGAAAAAGCTCATAACATGAGTTTTTGAGATTAGAAGTTTGAAACTAGAGTTGTAAATATTATTTTACCCTTACCAGTTACCAAAAATCTCACCCTATTTATAAGCTAATCCTATTTACTTTTTTTATTATCACATATTTATATGTATATTTAAATTTATTAATTAATTAAATTATATTAAAATAATTATATAAATAATAAATTAATATATAAATTATTCGAATATGTTTAGAAAAGTTATATTGAAAATAATTTTATAGATATAATTAATAGTAATTAGATACAAAACATTCATAACTAATAAACTATTCAAACAAGTATGAATATAATCATATCCTTATATGTCATTTTGTTTGTTTAAATAATCTAACAGCTATCAGCTTTACCAAACACTTTTATACAATCAGCTAATACAATCCGCTAGTCAAATCAGCTAATGCAATCAGCTATCAGCTATCAGCTAATGTAATCCGCTATCCGCTATCAGCTAATTGCCAAACGGGGTCTATTTTAGAAGATTCAGGTCCTAAAAATTTTATCTGTAAGGTGTGTTCTTTATTAAAATGTTAAGAAAATGTATAACAAATTTGACTTTCTTCTTATAATATATATATATATATATATATATATGATTAAATAGAGAAATATTACATTCTCATATAGAGCATTCTTAACTATTAGGCCAATTAATGGATCTCACTTTCTTGCTATATATTCATATATTAATTTGTTTGGCAAGGCTGTATGCCTGTATCTAATATGAAAATATATTGAACACGAATATTTTAAATAATTTATTTTACTTATCTTTAGAAATTCATATTTATATATTTAAAATGTTACAAAAGTGAATGTTAAGCTTTAAATTCTTTTAGGCTTAGAGTTGATGGAAGTATATATTCGTTAATGTTAGTAAGGAAACTTCCTTTTCTTTCTTTTTGGAGAATTTTCATTTAAACGTTGGTAATGTGAAATAACATTCCCTAATCATTCCAATAGTTTTATTATTATTACTATTTAAAATTATATAATTAATTATATTTAATAATTAACTAAAATATTATAAAATCTTAATTTGATTGGCACCATTATTATTTTAATACTTTAGAAGTCATGCATTTGAGTGTACTTAAGTACCTAGTAATATTCGATTTATAGGTAATTTATGCAATGTATATATTTTTATCATTGCATGAAGTCTAAGTATTGGATGAGATTTAATTTCACTGATGCTTAATTGTCAGATTTCTTTAAAATTTAGTGTTTTATCCTAAAATTTTACTTTTTTGAATATTATTAGGGTTGGTCTAGCAGATGAGGTGTTAAATTATTTAAATAGCGTTAGAGATTTAAATTTTAACATTGTAGATGGAATAAACTGAGTTGGAAAGATCATCCACATAATAAATATTTACAACATATGATTTTGATTAGTCTGTCAATCGACTAAATACCGGTAATTATACTAAAATTTAATTCATTCATAAAAAAAAACTCAATTAAAACTTTGAAAATAAATTCCTGTTATTATAAAAAGTTTTTTCACAAGATAAAAGTAGGGATGGTAATAGGGCGGGGCGGGTTTTTGGCCGCCCCGACCCCGACTTTAATATATTGTATTCTCGCCCCAACATAATAAAAGTATAACACGACCTTGATCCGACTTCGATATTTTAATAAAAACTCGACAAAACTCGATCTACCCAAAAAAATATTAAATATAATATATAAAAATATAATAAATATATCGAGTTAGAAATTTTCTCCCTAAGCCCAAACTTGCCCTGCACCAAACCCATTTTTTAAAACTCATTCCTATCAGATCGGGTCGAGTTGAAACCCGATAGAATGGATTATTTTGCCATCCCTAGATAAAAGTTACACATTAGCAAAGTTTGTTTATGTAGAAGTAGCCCATATGTTTATATATTATTAGTCCATCAATTCATAAATAAGCCCACCAGTTTCTTTCAAAGCCCATCCTCACACATATTTGGTAAATTAGTTGTAAAGTTTTTTTAATTTCACAATCCTAAATTGATTTAAAAATAAAATTGATATATAATGCAGGTGGAGTTTTTTTGTTTAATTATTGGTATCCGACTCACTGGTCAACTAATTCGGATTGAGTTTGCAGAGGTCCAATATGAGGGCGACCTTTTCAACCCGATTTTCTCCATTCACAACAATAATAATTCAAATCCCTAACATTACTTAAAGGTACTTAACGCCTCACCTTGTTTACGATTTATGGAATTAAATAACTTTACTGTGTTAATGTACTAAATTTTGAATAAATATATTTTTTGTATGGTTTCGAGATTCAATTTGATATCTAAATTTTTTTTGTACATGTAGGTTCAAATTAGTGGTATATGAACTTCACATTTGATTTAAATTGATAATAACGGTAAATGACTTATTCGAACCATGAAACCAAGTTTAAGTATCAATATAAACCTAAAAACTAAATTCAAGTACTTAATTAGACCAAAAAAAATATTAAAATACCAAATTAAACCTTAAAATCAAGTTCAGACATTTAATTAGACCAAAAAACTAAGTACCAAATTACATGTTGAAACCAAATTGAGATATCAAAAATACATATTTCCCACGTTGTTTTGGCATAATTATTATGTCCACTAAAATATATATAGGATGTTGCCATGAGTACTAAAAAACATTATTTTTTTAATAAATAAAAAATAATGTTTTTTAATACTCGTAGCAACATTTTATATGAGTTTAAATTCGGTATGAAAATATAATACTTCTCTATTTAATCTAAAAACCATTACTTTAAATAATAATTAATGTTATTATGAAAAAAATGCCTTTCCATACCATCACATAATTTTTAAATATAAAGACTAAAAATCATTAGTTAAAGACTCAAACTCATATTTAATAAAATTTATGTATACATTTTTAGTCACTCTATCGATTAATATTACTAACTAAATTAAAAAAAATATTTTATATAAAATATTTTTTTCTACTAACAAAAAATATATTTTTAAGTTTTTTTCTATATATTATTTTTAAACTTAAAATATAAAAAATAGTTTAAGGGTATCATATGCTCTTAAACTTTTGAAAAAACTCAATTAAGCCCCTGAACTTTTTTTGCACCCAATTAAGCCCTTATACTTCAAAATTTCATCAATTCACCCTTTTGACCAACATTGACTGTTAAATTTAACAATTTTTTTGGACCAGTTGGTACAACGTGTCATGTTACAGTATTGTCACTTGGCATTTCCATAATTTTTTATTTTATTTAAAAATTTCTTTAAAAGTTCTAAAAATTCTATAAAAAAACTTATAAAACTTATAAGAAATAGTTTTCTAAAAAATATGTAAATGTCACATGACAATAATATCTCAAGAAAAAAGCCGTCAAAATTTGATGACTAAAGGGCTTAATTGACAAAAATTTGAAGTATAAAAGCTTAATTGAATGCAACAAAAAAGTAGGGTCTTAATTTTTTTTAAAGTTTAAGAACTTATGATACTCTTAAGCCAAAAAAATCAAAATTAAGAGAATGTATAAGCCTAATAATGTCGAAGTTTCATCCGATGTCTGAGATGTTTTGGACAAAAATAATAGGCATGAAAATAAATTTAGATAAAAAGAAATTAAGTCGGCTTAAAACAGATTGATATTGAATTTGAGCACACAAAGCTCAAGTTCAGTTCATATTTTTCCTTATATATTATGTAAATTTTATCATATAAATATTAAATGTAGACATAATGATAAATTGTGTCCTCAACATTATTTTTTTTATCAATTCAATCCTTTTTTTTTGTTAAATTAAACACTGAATATTTTTAAAAGAGTTGAATTATTCTTTTAAAAATGTGATTAAAACGTTAAAATTTTAACACAATTGACATGTCAGTCTCATCATATATTTTTTCTACTATTTATTTTATATGAATTTATAGTTTTTTATTAAAAAGATATCTAGATATTTATTTTCAGGTATAATGCCAAAAAATGTCCTTAACGTTTGACTGAATAGTCATTTTGACCCTTATTCTTTTTTGAAGCATTTTAACCTTCAACGTTTTATTTTGGGTTAAAATGACCCCTCCGTGGATGAAAATTGTCAGTCAATTGATGATAAACAGCTTGAAATGACTTGACAGAATAACACACCGTTAAAAAAAATCTTATTTTATAAATTTTATAAAATTATTTTTGACTGATGTGTCATTCTTCCAAGTAAGCACTTTTGTCTATATGACATTGTTATGTCAGTGTGCACTGCTATGTAAGTTTGTCACGTCATTTCAAGTTATTTAATATTAGTTGACTAACAGTTTTCATCCATGGAAAGGTCATTTTGACTCAAAATAAAACGTTGAATTCCGCCACCTTTTAAGAAGGGTGGCCTATCTATGGGCAAAACACCCTTAAGACCCACAAAAATTGAAAATTTGTATGATAATTTTTTTTCTTCTAACTCTTCAAAAATATATAATTCATTATTTATCCCTTAAATTTAAAAAAATTTAAATAATCCCCTCAATAAACAATATTGAATTCCGCCACTCGAACTATCTAATTTTCCCATACTTATTTCCAATTTGGATATTCACTATCAAGCCAAGACAACATTGATAGCAACTTTGAATGTTCTTATTTACCAAACTTTACAAGTAACTTTCGAAACCCTAATTAAAGTTTGCCTTCATCCCCTTGCAACCAAATTCATTACCACGGCCCGTACAATTCAATCAACATCGCCCAGGAAATATTTACTTTCAAAGTCCTTTCATGTTGTTTTCAAGCATTATTTCGTAATCGTTATCGTTGTCACGGTCGAGGGTAAGAGGAAACGTCGAATTCATCAAGTTTCGACCCACCCTTTACAGATTTGAGTCGAGTAAATTTAAATTCGGTGACAGAATTCGACATTATTTATTAGACGATCATTTAAAAAAATTAAATAATGTTTTTGGGAGGGGCCATAGCCCCGCGGTCCTTCCTAATACTACCATTATTTAGTTTAGGCTCTTAAATTAAATTCGGGTTGAAAAATCGGATCTTGTTTGAAACGATTGAGACAAACAAAAATCTCACCCAACAGATTGTCCTCCTAATTATATGGGCCAGCAAATTTTATTTTTTTTTTCTGGAAATCTTTGAATAAACAAGCCGTGATATACTATGCATCTTTGATTACGACCCATGCAGATATAGTACATTGCCGTAGTGATGTTGTTTTAGGGTTTGTAATCACTTGTACATAAGAATGGTAATTTTTTCTGATCCCGACGGGTCCTGATCCATTCCAATTCAGTCGGATAGAGTTTTTTGTTAATGAATTTCATGTCGAGTTTAGATGAGATCCGTCACACATTGTTATGGTACGTTTACGAAAATATTTTTTTCTTATTTTGTAATTATTTTATATGGTATATTTAATATTTCAAAATTAGATCGAGGTTGAGTTATGGTTTTATTATATCAAATTAAAATACCTAAATTTTGTGTCGGGGTCGGACAGACAAAAACGTACCCACCCAATTTACTATCCCTACTGTTGTAAATCACAATTCTTGTTTTAATGTATGTTTGAAAGTGGAAGGTTCCTTCAAAGCTTAAAAGGAACGTACATATCCTTTTTGTTTATATATATATATATATATAATTGAAATTAATCAAATATATACTATAAAATTTTAAATTTTTTTGTTATTCTCCGAATTTTTTAGGGCTTTATCTTGGGCGAGTTGGAAATATTTCGGGAAGGCTCAATTGTCAAAGCATAAAAATCGAGATTTTCCTACATTTGATTAATATAAAATAACTTGATTAACTATTTTGTTTTCCAAATCCATGAAACTATAACATTTTTAATTGAATTCCTTTTAAATTGATTTGTTTTGTTATTCTTGTGAACTTTAAGATTTTTTTTTTTAAATATCGTCCCGACAAATATTGATTTTTTAAAAATAAATTACTATATTCAGAAAAAATAATTTTATATTATGATCTACTAATTGGTTATTTGGTCTAGTGTCTAAAGATGATCATCTTACCTCATTTTGTATGAGTTCGAATCTCGGTATAAAAATATAATACCTCTCTATTTAATAAAAAAAAACAGTTGCATATTTGTTTGAGCCAAAAGCAACGAGCGAGATGTTAGAGGTTGATCTTTACGCATTTATTAAAATACCTATGAACCCTCTCTCAAACTCCAAATTAACTAAAATAAAGGGTATTATACTCGAATTTTGTGGTCTTCAAACGGTTAATACGGGTACTTATGAAAAAATATCAATCAAGCTCTTAAATTTTTTTTGCACCCAATTAAGTCATTGAACAATAAAGTTAATCAAGTAAGTCCTTTGACCAACATTTACTGTTGAATCTAACGAGTTTTTTTGAATCAGTTGGTACAACATGTTGTATCACAGTATTGTCACTTGACATTTTCAAGATTTTTTTATTTTATTTACAAAATTCCTAAAAATTATAAAAGACTTATAAAAATTATATATATATATATATTTGTAAATTTCACATAATATAACTGGAGTATATCATATGGCAGTAATATCTAAAGAAAAAACTGTTAAAATTAAAATTTAATGGTCAATGTTGACAAAAGAGCTTAATTGATTAAATTTAGGGTAAACTACATAAATGGTCCCCCGGCTATGCTCTAATTCTTTTTTGCGTCTTCGACTATAAAAAGTTATAAACTAGTCCCCTAACTTAAAAAATAACAAATTAGTCCGACACCGTTAAAAATTTAACGGTTGATGACGTGGCGGTTAATGTAAATTAATATAATTACATATTCAGCCCTCAAGTTCTACACTTATTTTAATTTGACATTAATTCTAAAAAAATAACCCACATAATTTTAATAATCTATAAATTTAGTTCATCTTTTTTTTTTAATTTCTCTTCTCCTTTTATTCTTCTCTTCAATTGATTCACTGTCTTCACCCTTCGACTTCATAGCATC
Organism: Hibiscus trionum; assembly: GCA_030270665.1. NCBI lineage: Eukaryota > Viridiplantae > Streptophyta > Magnoliopsida > Malvales > Malvaceae > Hibiscus > Hibiscus trionum. Next base: position 4,531,487 of record BSYR01000034.1, on the reverse strand, counting down.
AGGTTTAGTTACCTTCATTTTCTCTTCAGTGGAATCCTCTGTTTCAATTGGAATCGAACTATTGAGCTCGAAAATCCTATCACTTTGAATCATGAAACTATGAAGAACATAAAAACAATCATTTAGGGAAAAACTATTATTTCTTGTTTTAAAAAATAAGTAAATTCGAATCAAAATTGATTTACCCTGAGAAAGCTTTGATGAAGAACTCAAAGATAGAGGAAAAACATGACAGGGCAGAGATAGAGAGCAAGAAAAACCTACCAAAAGGAACTAAATTTTGAAGAAAAAAAAACCCATTAAAAGAAGTCATATTCTTGAAATAAAATAAGTATTGATCATAAAATTGTACGGAGAACCATCAAATAAACCATCATTCTTTTTTTTTTCAAATTGAAGGCCCTGTTTCGCAATTAGCGGATAGCTGATAGCTGATAGCGGATTACATTAGCTGATAGCTGATAGCTGATTGCATTAGCTGATTTGACTAGCGGATTGTATTAGCTGATTGTATAAAAGTGTTTGGTAAAATTAACTGATAGCTGGTAGCTGTTTGATTATTTAAACAAGTAAAATGACATATAAGGACATGATTATATTCAATACTTATTTGAATAATTTATCAGTTATGAATATTTTGTATCTAATAAATATTAATTAGATTTGTAAAAATTATTTTTAATATAAATTTCCTAAACATATTTGAAAGATTTATATATCAATTTATTATTTATATAATTATTAAAAAAAATATATGCACGTATAAATATGATAATAAAAAATATAATTAACTTACAAATATCACCATATAAATTAGTAGTAACAACAGATGAGTCGAATATTTAACATGTTATTATTTATATTAAAAAATGTTATTATTTAATTTAAGTTATTTGAAGATTTTTGGTAATTGTTAAGGGTAAAAGAGTCATTACAACTCTAATATCAAACCTCTAATCTCAAAAAGCTCATATTAGGAGCTTTTTCAAAATTAGCTTTTTCACCCCAATCCGCTCTTTCGATCCGCTATTTACCAAACATTAATATTAGCGGATTTGACTAGTCAAACCTCTAATTATACCTCAAACCTCTAATTTTTACCCAAACCGCTGTTTACCAAACAGGGCCGAAACAAAAAATAGAATATTGGAACTCTGATTTTAACTTTGAAAACTTGGATTCAAAAATAGACTCTTCACCTATTAAAAAACATAAACCTCAGGTCATACACATGATGAAGTTAAAGAAATTTCATGAAAATTAGGGTCAAAAGGGATTGAAATCTTACCTAATTAAGTGGGATTGATTTGAACTTGATAAAGAGCAAAGAGAATAGAAAACAAAATGGAGGAAAAGATCAAGTCAGCTACTATAAGGTGTTTTGATCTAATCATTGGATTGCTTAAAGTCTGAAAATTCTGAAGACTGTTAATACGAGAGATATTTTTAGAAAAGATTCTGTTTTTAGTTGAAAGGCCAGACTTCTGCCTTTGCATTTAGTGTTCAAAATGTGTTTGTATGAATTATGATAGGACTAAATGATTGGGTTAACTTGAAGAATTAAAGGAGGGGAGAAATAGAAAAGAAGATGAACTAAATTGATATATTATTAAAATTATTTGAGTTACTTTTCTAGAATTATGGTTAAATTAAAATAAGTGTAGAACTTGAGGGCTAATTATATAACTATATCAATTTATATTAACTGTCATGTCATCAACCGTTAAATTTTTAACGACGTCAGACCAATTTGTTACTCTTTTAAGTCGGGGGACCAGTTTGTAACTTATAATAGTCGAGGAACACAAAAAAGAATTAGAGCATAACCGGGAGACCATTTATGTAGTTTACCCTTAAATTTATTAGTTTAATATTTTATTTGTGTGCAAAAAAAATTAGGAGCGAATTTTTTTTCTTCAAAAATTCAAGGACATTTTACACCCTTTAGTCTAAATAATATAAATTACATATTTGACAACCCACACAAGAATGTGTTAGTGTTTTGGTTTTTTTTTTTTTATAAAAGTATACCTAATGTTACATCTCTTTTTTTTTATTTTGGCGTCGCATTATAAAAATTAACAATATATTGATGTGTTTTTTTTCTTCCAATTTTCATATCATTTTTTCTTTCATCATTTTTTCAATATATTGGTCAAATAAAACAAAAAAAATGTAATTAAAATAGTTTTTCTAAATGCCACCCAAGTTGTTAACGATGAGGGAAAAAAACGTGAAAATTAGCAAAATGTCGTATCGATATTGTTGGGTTTTTCGACGCTCGATTCGTTCAACCGATTATGCTCGCCAAGTGGTGGAGAGGTGAATTTTTGGGTGGAAGGGTATAGGAAGCTAAAAGAATAAAGACACGATGATTTATAGTGGTTCAACCTTCTAACCAAGGTCTACATCCACTACCTTAGCTCCCCACTAAGGATTTCACAACCAATTCCACTAATTGATTCGTCCCCTTTTCCAGGCTTAGGAGGAAACCCTTTACAACGATCAAGCTTCTACCCAAAGCCTTGATCAAAACCCTCGAAGCTTTCTACCCAAAGCTTGAAGGAACCCCTCTCTTACAAGAGATAAACAAAGAAGCAAACTTGAACCCTCTAATAGGTGTTTTGTTTGCACAATGAAGCACTCACCCAAAACCTAAGACACTTGAGCAAATTTAACAATGTAAGCTCACAAGTGTTGTCTAAGCAAGAAATGAACGATTTAAGCTCTAGACAAGTTTTTCACTCATAATGTTGTAACAATTGAAGCTCTTGTCAATCTTGATGCTTGGAGGTCTTATTTATACTCCAAATTGAGTTTGTAGCCGTTTATGGCCGTTGGGGATGTTTTGGAGCCGTTGAGGACTTTATTTCCCTTCTTAAATGCTTTTCTGCAGCTAATGGTATCGATACTCGTGGAACGGTATCGATACTGCCTTCATAGAAACTAGCCGTTGGGCTCTTGCCTGCATGGGCGTATCGATACGCTTTAGGGCGTATCGGTACCCTTTAACATTTAAAAGGCCGTTGGGAAAATAGCCGTTGGGGTGTTTAAACAGGTATCGATACGCTGACATGGCGTATCGAAACGACCCCCTCAGTATCGATACTCTAAACCCTCGTATCGATACTGGTTTTGACAGTGGCCAAACTGAGGCAAAAAGGTATCAATACCGGTATGACCGTATCGATACTGGTGACTTGAAAAGTCAAGTTTGGCTTTTGAAAACATGAAAAATCTTTGTCAAAAACCTCTTAAAATACCTCAAACATAATTTCAAGTTGTTTGGACTTAAAAACAAGTTTTAAATTCTTTTCAAATTAGTCCAAAACATTTTTCAATTATTATATCAAAACATTAGTTCTACAATCTCCCCCTTTTTGATATAATAAAACCAACTTGAAAAATTGTTTGGGTTCTCCCCCTTTAGCATTAAAAAAGTGAATAAGAGATTAAAGATATGAAATCAAATTAAGCTTCCCTTTATTCATTTGAAAATTCAATTTTTCAAAACCATTTCTCCCCCTTTTTGTTATATCAAAAAGAATTTAAAAAGACATTTAAGTTCAAGATAACGTAGGAGGCAAAAAAAAATTTTGACATTTTAAAATTTTGGAAAAAAAAAAAATTGGCTCCCCCTTACTCAAAGCATCATCAAATTGTTAGTCCAACATTTATGAATATCTAGTTGAATTAAAAAATTAAATAAAATCAAATAAACTCTAAAGCAACTAGATTTTACCACACTTGAACTCAAGGGAGGATGTGAAGCCTTCCTTCTTCAAGTGTTCTTCCTTTGTGTGCATGGAGCTCCCCCTTAATTTTTGACTTGTTGATCATTCTCCATCACACCTAGCAAAAGACAATCAAGTAATTTTTGGTATCCAAATTGCTTTGGATCCATAGACGTTAGTAGCACAAAATTTAGTCCCCTTAGGAATCCATTTTTCAATTTCATCCTTTTTAGTTGAAGTGGTTAGTCCTTTTGGGACCCAAACACTTCTAAAACATTTTCCATTTAAAAATCTAGGGGCACTAGATTGTCTAACATAAAAATTTGATTTTCCAAAATTGTTTTTCTTTTCAAGCTCTTTGGAAATCAAATCTTTTTCCTTTTTGAGATCATCAACTTCTTTTTGATGATCTCTTTCCATCGTTTGAAGCAAGTTTTGTAGGTTTAAAACTTTAAGCTCAAAATCTTTAATTTTTGCTTCAAACTTTAAATTGGTTTTAGAAAGCAAATCATTTTCGGTTTTCAACTTTGAAATCAATTTTTTATTTTTCGAAAATGAAGCCTTGAATTCAAAAACCAATTCATCGTAGGCTTCTTGTAACTCATCAAATGTATAAGAATTTGAAATAGATGAGTTAGAAGTTACCTCCCCCTCATTGAGGGCCATCATGCATAGGTGGGCTACTTCATTATCGGTGGAGTCTTCATCACTCCAAGTGGCCACGTATGCTTGTTTAGAAGATGATCCCTTCTTTTTGGATTTGTGGGAATCCTTCATCTTCTTCCTCGATTCATGCTTGGATTTTTCCATTTTGTTTTTCATGAACCGGGTGAATTTGTTGAAGAGATAGGACATCTCTTCATCTTCACTATCCTCCTCACTTGAATCTTTATGATGACATGTGGAGGATTTGAGAGCCATGGCATTTACATTGATGCCAATACTCTTGAGTTTCTTCTCTCCCATAGCTCTAATTTCTTCCCTTCTTTTCTCATCTTCTTTGTTCTTCTTCATGATTTGATGAGTAAGAAGTGACCCCATGAGTTCATCAAGCTTCAAAGTCTTCAAATTTTTGGCTTCGATGATGGCGGTCCTTTTTGAGTCCCAAGACTCGGGAAGTGAGTAGATGAGCTTTCGGACAAGTTTTTCTTCCGGGATGGCTTCTCCATAACCTTTAAGACCATTGATGATGGTGGAGAATCTATCAAACATCTTCTCGATGTTCTCTTCCGGATCCATCTTGAAGTTCTCATACTCTAAGGTGAGGAGCCCAATCTTGGTCTCCTTGACTTCATTAGTTCCCTCGTATGTGACTTCAAGCTTGTCCCATACCTCCTTGGCACTTTCACAAGAAGACATCTTCTCGTAGATGGTTGGGCCAAATGCACAAAAGAGCATGTGCAAGGCTCTACAATTAAGCTCCATCTTCTTGCGATCGTTGGCACTCCATTCCGCTTTGCTTCCTTGAGGCACGAACGTACCATCTTCAACTATGTCCCATAGTTTGTAATCATTTGCCTTCAAGAAGAATTTCATCTTTGTCTTCCAATGGGCATAGTGATTTCCGTCGAAGAAAGGCGGTATGTTGATGGATTGCGACATTTTAAGCCGGTTGGTGAAATGTTGATCGAGCTTGCCGGATCTTCTCAATAGGATGTGAATCCCCTTCGATTGAGCCAAGCTCTGATACCAATTGTTGGGTTTTTCGACGCTCGATTCGTTCAACCGATTATGCTCGCCAAGTGGTGGAGAGGTGAATTTTTGGGTGGAAGGGTATAGGAAGCTAAAAGAATAAAGACACGATGATTTATAGTGGTTCAACCTTCTAACCAAGGTCTACATCCACTACCTTAGCTCCCCACTAAGGATTTCACAACCAATTCCACTAATTGATTCGTCCCCTTTTCCAGGCTTAGGAGGAAACCCTTTACAACGATCAAGCTTCTACCCAAAGCCTTGATCAAAACCCTCGAAGCTTTCTACCCAAAGCTTGAAGGAACCCCTCTCTTACAAGAGATAAACAAAGAAGCAAACTTGAACCCTCTAATAGGTGTTTTGTTTGCACAATGAAGCACTCACCCAAAACCTAAGACACTTGAGCAAATTTAACAATGTAAGCTCACAAGTGTTGTCTAAGCAAGAAATGAACGATTTAAGCTCTAGACAAGTTTTTCACTCATAATGTTGTAACAATTGAAGCTCTTGTCAATCTTGATGCTTGGAGGTCTTATTTATACTCCAAATTGAGTTTGTAGCCGTTTATGGCCGTTGGGGATGTTTTGGAGCCGTTGAGGACTTTATTTCCCTTCTTAAATGCTTTTCTGCAGCTAATGGTATCGATACTCGTGGAACGGTATCGATACTGCCTTCATAGAAACTAGCCGTTGGGCTCTTGCCTGCATGGGCGTATCGATACGCTTTAGGGCGTATCGGTACCCTTTAACATTTAAAAGGCCGTTGGGAAAATAGCCGTTGGGGTGTTTAAACAGGTATCGATACGCTGACATGGCGTATCGAAACGACCCCCTCAGTATCGATACTCTAAACCCTCGTATCGATACTGGTTTTGACAGTGGCCAAACTGAGGCAAAAAGGTATCGATACCGGTATGACCGTATCGATACTGGTGACTTGAAAAGTCAAGTTTGGCTTTTGAAAACATGAAAAATCTTTGTCAAAAACCTCTTAAAATACCTCAAACATAATTTCAAGTTGTTTGGACTTAAAAACAAGTTTTAAATTCTTTTCAAATTAGTCCAAAACATTTTTCAATTATTATATCAAAACATTAGTTCTACAGATATTGTTGCATTTTTACGATTGGATAACTAAATTAAAAAATGGTAAATATGATTTTACAAAAATACATTTAAATAATCAAAACAAAAATACGAAAATAAATAAAAGATAATATATATATATATATATATATATATATGGGTAATTGTTCTATACACAAGCGCCTTAGTTTTAGGGGTTAGAGACTTCGTTTAGGGTTTAAAATTTAGGGGTATAAGTGTAGTAGTTTTGAATTTAGAGATTGTTGATAGAATTTTGGGTTTAGGGTTAAAATTTAGGGTTTATAAGTTAAAACCTAAATTCCCACCCATATTACCCTAAAACTAAACCCTAACCCTAAACCCTAAATTCTAACCTTAATTCCTAAATTCTAAGCATGAACCCTAAATTCTAAACATTTACACTAAAACCCCTAAACTCTAAACCCTAAACACTAACCCTAAACCCTATAATTAAGGCGCTTGTGGAAACAAAAACTTTCCACCGCCAGTGTATAGGATATTAATCCTATATATATATATAGTTTAGGCTATATTAAAGGAATATTCTTCTTTGAGAATTAATTAGAAAAGTACCTCCATTAATGGTTATTTAGAAAAATACCTCATTTTGGTCCAAGTAAGACAAGCTGGTTTTTTGCTAAGCGGAAGTTTAAAATTCGATTTTGGCTAGACGTGAGTTATGTATTAAGTGGGTAGGTAAGAAATAAAAAAAAATTAATTTACCAAGTTTTTTTTTTTTACACAAAACTCGCTTTTAGCTAAGTGCGAGTTTAAAGCTCGCTATTTTCTAAACGAGAGTTTACCTTACGTCGACTAAAAGAGATATTTTTTTACATAACCATAAATAGTGTATTTTTCAATTAATTTCCACACAAAAAATTCCTTTCAATATAGCCTATATTTTATCTATTAAATAACATGAGGTTTTTTTAAATAAAAAACCCATATCAATGAGATAGTGTCCGGACAAATAAATTGGATCAGTGAACTGAAAATGTCTGGTGGGTAGTGAATAGGGATGACGACGGAACGCGTTTTTGATCGTCTCGATTTTTAACTCGAAATTTTAAAATTTCTTGACTTGACTCAAAATAATACTCCCTCCGTCCCATTATTTTTGTCCTTTATTGACTTTTTAAAAGTCAAAATTTTTAAACTTTGACCATGATTATTTTAAATATTTTAAACAATTAAATTTTATAAAATATATATTTTAAAACTACTTGATTGAAGGTTTATAAAATATATTTTTTTATATTTTTTTCAATAATAAATTTTATATAATAATAGGTCAAAGTTTAAAAAATTTGACCAAAAAAAAAGTTAATATGGGACAAAATTAATGGGACGGAGGGAGTATATTTTATCTCTGACCTAGCATAATAAATTATAATTTGACCCCAATTTGACTTTGAAGTCTTATTAAAAAAATTTAACTAACTCAATCCACCACAGAAAATAATAAATATAATAAATAAAATTATATCAAGTCGGATCTAGTTAGAGAATTTTCACTATAAACCTAAACTCATCTACCCTAACTGATTTTTTTTTCAAAATTTATTTTATCTCAAACTTGATTTTTTTAATAAAAAATTTACCCCTATCAGATCAGATTAAGTCCTGACGGACCAAATTATTTTAACATCCCTAAAAATGGACAGTCAAAATTTGACCTCAAGCTAAAATGCTATAAGAGATATTATTATTATTTAAATTCATAATTAATTCTACATAAATATTATACGTCTATTTTCTTTTACAGAAATCGTTAGTATTATTAGAAAGAAAAAATATCAAAATTATAATGAGGGTTTATAATCCTAAATATAAACTAAACATATAATTTGAACATTTTCCAATAACCAATGACAAAAGAAACTAACAACTTTAGATCATATAAGGACCATACAATGAAAAGGTTAAAAACTAAAACAAAAGACACGAACAAAACATAGATACGTACATATCTGATTGCATCGGGAAACGAACCACAAAGAGATCAAACTACTGAAAGAACACCGACAACCGCAAATCAAAGTCGAGCGTCTTGAGAAAATTCACAACGCAAATCGCGTATCCAAATCTAATTCGAGGGTCCAAAGCAAGGAAGACCAACATGATAACCAAATAAACGTCATCTTGATCAATCGTGGATGTGTCAAATCTAACCCTAAAAAATAAAAATAAAAATAAATGACCAAGCGACCATCAATAAAGACAAAAGACGTGCCAAAAAGCAGAAAAATACGTGCCAAAAGGCAGAAGAAACAAATCACATAGGCAGAGAAAAACATGCCACAAAGGCAGAGTTTAGGGACGGAGTCAGGATCGAACATTGATAGGGGCCAAAATATTGAATTTAAAAAATGTAATAGTTTATTAAGTATTTAAATTCAAAATTCATGGAATAAGGTCTAATTTGTCTAATATTTAAACTTTATAAGAACCTAAATTGTTATTGGACTATTGAGGATACGTGTGTTTTTAATTCAACTCCTACTAGATTATACATTTAATAAACTCTTGTATTTTTTAATTTGAATATTTATTTTTATAAGAACCAAATTGTTATTAGACCTAAACTTATTTAATACCCTAATTTTATAACAGGGGTCGGGGGCCTCTTAGACTCAAGAGAGCTTTGTCCCCGAAAAAGTTATTATTAATAAATACTAAATGAAAATTAAAAAAATAAATAGATATAACATAAAAAAAGTAGAAAAAAAATTATCGATTGTGGACAACTAAAATTAAGATTAATATTGTTGCGGGCGGTCACACAAGATGAAAAAGCAAAGCGATTGTTAGAGAAAATTTTCTTAATAAAACCCCTAGCCCTCTTATGATCTGTATAATACGTCTATTTTTATGTTAGTTATAATCACAAGCATACATTTTTTTATGATTATAATAAGAACCAAACAATATAATGCGCAAATATAATAACAATTGTAATTAACGCATTCATATAAATATTCAAATCGATTTGTTTACATGATGTATGTGTATTGTTAAAGGGTTAAGAATATCTATAAATAAATATTATATTGTAATCACTTTAGACTATTAAAATACTACAATAATAAACTACTGGTATTATACCAATCAGAGCCGTTTCTGAGATTTTAGTGGCCCAAGGGCAAATCAAAAAATTAGGCCCCTAATAATAAATATTAAAAAAATAAATTTTAAAAGTAAGCCCTTAATAACAAGTATTAAGGAAAAAATTAGGCCCTAATAATAAATTTTAAAAATAAATTTTAAAAGTAGGCCCCTAATAACAAGTATTAGAAAAAAATAAATTTTAAAAGTATGATATTGGAAAAAAATCATGTCCCTATTGGACCCATAATAACAAATATTAAAAATTAAATTTTAAGAGAATGTCCCTAATAACAAATATGGGGAATTGGGCCCCTAATTATAAGTATTAGAAAAAATCGGGTCTAATAACAAGTATTGAAACAAATTAAGAGTATGTCACTAATAATAAATATTGAGAAAAATAGGCCCTTAATAATAATTATTGAAAAAAAATGGACCCCTTATAAAAAATATTGAGAAAAATTAAATTTTAAGAGTAGACCCCTAATAACAAATATTGGAAAAATTTAGCCCTAATAATAAGTGTTGATTTAACAAATTTTAAGACTACACCCTAATAATAAATATTAAAAAAATCTTAATATCAAATATTATAAAAAATGGGGCTTTGGGAGGGCGCCCCTCCTGCTCATGCCCAAGGACGGCACTGATACCAATAACTAGTTGGTATGACAAAATGAAATATAAAATTCCTCCAACAAAATTAAAAGTTTAAATCTTGACGTTATAAATGAAATTAACTGATTTATAAGAGTCGTTCTATTATATTTAGAAAATTTAATAACCTAACTTAAAATTGTTCAACCACACATAACCAAACTCTATAATGAATATATATATATATATATATATTTATATTTGATCAAATAGAATGAATATATATATATATATTCATTCAGATAATGTTAAGTGGTGAATTATTATTATTATTATTATTATTTGAATATAAGTGATGAATTATTTTAAATATTTGTAATTTGCTGACCACATATGTTGCATGATAAATATTTGATATTTTTTTAATATATGATCTGGCTTTTGGGCACATGGAAGATGACCCATTGGCCTATGCATTTTATAAAAGGCTGAGAATAAATTGGGAAGCTAGTGGGATTTGGCACATGAGTTGGGACCATTCTAATTAACTCTCCCACGTTCTTTCCTATTTGAACATATATTTGATGTTGGCCGTACTAGTGCCAAAAGATTTATATTTGATATATTATTATAAAATTATTCGAATAATTTAAATAACTCGATCAAATCGAATATATTTCACTTCTAACTTTAGAGTCAGAGGAGATGAGAATTATAGACACAAATACAGTGAGTTTGTTTTTTTTGCCAAACCAATGCTTATCTAAATTCCTTAAATAATTGAATCAAACAAAACATGCTTTGTTTCTGAAGTGGGGCTCTTTTAATAGTTGTCTTGTCCATTTCAATTTTTCCGTACACACAATATATATCACTTTTTCGTAAAAATTAGCTAATAATTAAATTTATAATATATATGTATATATTGTTTGGTGTGTTTAGGTGTGTAAGTGAACATAACGTTCGACGAATTATTCGTGAATCATTTGTTTATTAAATTAAATAAACGAACATGAACAAATTTTTTATGTTCACTTAATAAAGGAACGAACACGAACAAAAGTGTGTTTTGTTCATTTATGTTCACGAACAAACTCGTTTATAAGCTCATTTATTGGCTAATTAATAATCTCGTTTATCTTGTTTTTCTTTTCCTTTTATTTTTTTACATTTTAAATATTGGTGATGTTATGGACTAAATTGAACACATAATAAATTTTGGAGTTCAAATTGTAAAGCCTACAGAGCTTATGACTAGTGGCATAATTTCACAATTTTCTTCAATGAACATGTTCACGAACGTTAAATGAACACATAAACGAACATGTTCATGAACGTTAAACGAACATGTTCGCAAATGCTAAACGAACATGTTCATGAACGCTAAACGAACATGTTCATGAACACGAACACCTTCAAAAATAAATAAACGAACATGAACATGATATTAAAAATTTAAACGAACACAAATCGAACATGAACACTTTCAAAAATAAATGAACAAACACGAACACAACCTTAGTCGTTCAAGCTCGATTCATTTACACCCCTAGGTGTGTTTACAAAGTAATATTTGTTAATTAATCCTAACCTTTTAACAACACATACATATCGTACAAACAAAGTTGCTCGATTCCGGGTTATCTAGAGATAACAACATTCTATTTTTCTATTGGGACCACCTAATGATTCTGGACAGTGGCACTGAACTTTTTAAAGTTCACACATTTAGCTTCAATTTTCTTAATTTTTATAAATTAGGCCTTAATTTTTTAAATGTTTATGACTTGTTCACATCCTCAAAAATATTTCTGAATCCGCCACTAATTCTAGATGATCTGAGAAAGTAAGGGAACGTATTGTAGAAAAGTATTAGATCGGATCGAGTCGGAGTTAGTTTGCATCCCATCTCCGACATGTATTCTTTTTAAAGTTTACTCTAATTTTTTCTTGTATAAAACAGTTTTAGAAATTATTTTAACATAAATGGGATCCAAATCCGAAACCAATAATTATGATAGAGGGTATAACCCTAATGTAATCTTGGATTTATTTATTTGTGTATGCAAAATATGGGAAGATAATCACTCTTCTTAATCGTACTCTTGTCTTTAGAGTCAAAGATAGAAGACGTTTTGTCTCCATTCTTGCTCAATATTAAAATCAAGTATTCAATCATCGAGCAAACAATAAAAGTGTTCGTTTTTTTCAGGTCTGGATTTAACAACGCCGTGACTTATTAAGATTACATTTATTTGTTGTCATGTTGATATTTTTTGTTTTGAATTTTCGAAATGAATTTGGATACGCATTCACAATCACCTTTTTGGTTCGCGGTTGAGTTGCGGTAATAATCGTTTTGTCAACGTGCCATATTGGTCATATGTATTTTTTCAATGTTAGTGTTGATGTTTTTATCATTCAACTGTTGATTTCTGGCGTTGCTCGTATCTAACTTTTGTTTGAGTCTTTTGGTTAGATTTTGACATTTTCATTATATAGTCCTTGTATGATCTCAAATGGCTAACTTTTATTTTAATAGTTATAGAAAAATATTTAAATTATTTATAGTTGTAAACTCTAATTATAATTTTAAATATCTCTTCTTTTTATGAAATTGTAATATTTTTATCCCCTCAAATGATTGTGTTTCAATTTAGACTCTTTAAAAATTATATAGCTACAATTTGATCTTTGTCTATGTAATTATATATATTTTTCAATTGCCAAGTGTCTCGTAGTGATTAAATCTCAAATAAATATATATATTTTATTTTTTAAAACTGAAAATTGAAGACAATTTGAATTGAAATTGATGAAGCAACCAATCACAGTCTTCATTATTGAATTCGTCTAGAAAAAAAAGCAAATCAAAAGAATATTTGTGTTTTTGTGTTGATTAATAAAAGCCAAAAACCAAATATATGCCCACAAGAAAATCTTCCTTTACAAAATGGTTCTATCCAATAATTCAGCATGGGGTCCAAAATAGAGATATTGAATTTCAACCTTACTATACAATGATATTGTGTTTATTTCTATATACATCAACATAACGTGAATAATTAATTATTAAATTTAATCTGACAAATATTTCTAATAAAGTAGTTTGGACAACTCATTTAACCATTTCATAAAATAAATGAAGATTAAGAATTACCAACATTTTATTCCATTTGAATAATTTTCTACTTTCTTTCTTTTGTCATTTGATTTGCAATTTGTTCAAGTTCATTTCGGTTCGACCCGAACCGTGAAATTGAAATAATGCTAATTAAAGATAAAAAAAATAAATTATTTTTCAATTAAATTATGAATAAAATAAATGAAATAATTCCTCCATTACTTGACCTATCAAATCATATGGATGACACAATCCTTGAAAACTTGTCTTTGTAAATTATGAATAAAAATAAATGAAATAAATCCTCCATTATTTACCCTACCAAATGATACGAATGACTCAATCTTTGAGCATTTCTCTTTATAAATTATGAACAAAATAAATGAAATAAATCCTTCATTATCTATTACTTTAATAATTGTTTTACTTTAATCTTTTTTATATCAATTTAATATGTTTATGCTTCTTAGTGTATCTACTAGAATGATTTAATGACTAATTATTTGTATATTTATTGATTCATATAAAAAGTAGACGTTGATCATAAATCGTAAAACTATTTCATGTCCGGGACAAACTATTCATAAATCTCGTGATTGTACTTGGTAGGGGACCAAATGAGAAGCTCAAAAATGGTTAAAAAAATAGAAAATTGGCTTAGAATTTTGATACATCTATTTCAACTACAATTTTCTCATCATCGTAATTTAAGCAAACCTAACCCCGACTCATATTGAACTGACCACGAAGTCGAATTTTCAATTCGAGTTGATATGAAATAAATTATTATTTTTTAAAATATAGTTTTATTTTAAGTTTAATTATATGAATATATAGATATTAAAATAAATATAACTTGTTAATATATTTAAATTTTTAATATTTTTTCGCTCGTTTATTTATTTTTGAAGGTGTTCACGTTCGTATGTTTAGTGTTCGCGAACGTGTTCGTTTAAGTGCTTGCGAACATGTTCATTTATTCGTTCGAGAACTTGTTCGTTTATATGTTTAGAGATAGTAACTAAATTAACAATAAATAAATAAAACAAAAGCAACAAAATAAAACTTACATTTCAACATTAACTTATATAACATTCTTAGCAACAATACAAAGTTGTATTTAGGTACACCCACAAGCATTTTCATCCTATAAAGGAGCTTGTTCATGAACATAAACGAACCGAACACACAATTGTTTGTGTCCGTTCTTTTATTAAACGAACATAAAAATTTTGTTCATACTCGTTTATTTAACTTAATAAACAAACGTTATACGAACGATTCGTCGAACTCCCTGTTCAATTACACCCCTACTCGGGTCGAAGGGACATAAGAATTTTAGTAAATTATCAATTTGTCTCTTGAAAATAAGTATACCCAAAAAGCGCACACATATATATACATACATATATTACATAAATAGTTTTTATGTATTATATTACACATATACTAATAATAAATTATATTGTCTTAAAATTATATTAATGAATAAATAATATATATATAATTTACAATATTAAATTAAAAATAATTAATAAAAAAGAAATGAAAATAATAACCTCCCATAAATATAATAATTATATTGATCAAAATAATTCTTGGTAGTCATAATGACAGTGAAATGGAACTCAACGAGTGGTCACAGTAAAAAAAATATTGATGTTCATCTTAATAGATTCAAGTTCGAGTAGTTTTGTCTGCTAGGTGTGTATGCCTTATCAAAAAGTAGAAAAAATATGAATAAATATTATCTTGTAATCACCTTAAAACTATTTAAAATAATAACAGTGAAATGAATAAAGCAACTCCCAATATTGTTTTTCCTATTCCGAACTCGATTCGAACCGAAATTTGTTTGGTGAACCTGGAAGAATATGATTTGTCCCCCACAGGTGTAATTCGGACCCTGGCTTATTGTTGGGACCATTTTGTCCAAGCTGTGCTGACATTTAAGAGAGCAGTGATTCATTGAATAATATACCAGCAATTATCCCATTCAATCGCTTTAGGTAGGTCCAATTGATTAAAACGTTTTGGTAAATTTTAGAAATTCGAGTTTCATCAATTTTATTTTTTATTTAATAAATGATTTAAAAGTACAAAGTACAGTACAATAGTACAATAAAAGAATGTAAATATTCAACAGTAATTGTCATCCATGGAAAGTAAATGGAAACCAAACAAGATCAATTTTTTTAATATGAGAATGAGTAAGTGTTCTCCACAAGGGCGAAATTGTTGGACGTTGTTTATCTCCAATTTGCCACTACAATTGCATTGGAAAGGGATCTGACAGGTTTTTGATAGACATGGCGTGGTAGTGGACGTGTTTGTTCCAACGAAGAAGGCAACAGATAGATCCCGTTTTGGGTTTGTACGTATGAAATCCAAGGAAGATGCTAACCGGGTAATAGAACGCTTTGATGGTTTTCGTCTTTATGGATCGCGGCTAAGGGCGGGGTTTGCAAGACACGATTTGCACGATCAATATTAGAGAAAGAAGTAGAATGAGACAAACAATCCTAAGGAAATTGGGGTAATGCGCCGTACCGATCAGTATAAGGATCATAGTGCAAGGGAGAGGCAAGGTAAGGATCGAGAGGTTGAAGTGCAACGAGTTGAGCCGAATTGCCGCGATGTACAGGCCATTGAAGGGGAAATTGATGAGGACAAATTGAATATCCTTCAGAATTGTGCATTGGGATTCTGTAAACAACCTTTCAAAATTAAGGATTCGACCATTGAATTTAAAAAAGTGAAGCTTGAAGGTTTTTCAGTAATGCGAGCAGCGGGCTCGACGGTGTTATTGCTATTTGATGATACAACAATTCGAAAGAGCTTGATGGATGGAAATTGTTTTGATCCATGGCTGGAAAATGTGATGGTATGGAATCCATCAGTGGGTATGCCTAATTGTCGTCTCTGGCTTTCAATCAGTGGTCTCCCAATCCATGCTTGGTCGGAGGGTACATTCAAGAATATTGCTTCGCTATAGGGGGGACCTTGTTCAAATAGACACCGAAACTTTAGCACCTTCGACATTTGAGAGATGCAGATTTCAGATCGAAACTGATTGGGCAATGCCGATTGATGAGGCGTTGGACTTGCGAGTAGGTGAACATACGTTTCGCATTCGAGTGTTAGAAATGGAGGAAGCAATTGGCCCCAAATGTGAATGTTGCTGTGGAATGAACCTGGAGCCTAATGTGGATGAATCCGTGAGCGATGAATTGAGCGTAGGGGGTACAAATGCGGAGGTGGATAGTGGTAGGCTTGATAACTTGCAAGAGGAGTCACATAATACGGTGGTTCCTAATTTGTTTGCCTCTGATATCCCGCGAGAGGAAATCGATCGTATGTGGGAGGGAAATAAAAGGGAGGATTTGCGGGTTGTAGAGGTTACATCTAGGGGGATCGAATGGATGGCGGATGAGGATGTTGGGATGGTGTCGCGGTCTAATGAACAAGTGGTTTGCTCTGAGTCTTTCGTTGAGACATTGGATATGGAAAATAACGGGATGTTGATTGGCGAGGGAGATGCCCAGGCTGATGCGTGCATGAATAATAAGCCTATGAATGATGATTTGGTGGACATTACTGGGCCGAGGTCCGAAATTCTCAGGGCTGGAATAGCTACATTGATGGAAGCAAATGGTGAACAACGACGAGTACGTAACATTTCAGAAATTACTTTGAGTTTCCTTTCCCATGAGAAACGACAAGAAGTAGAAACTAAACTTAAAAAACGTGTCCGAGGGCGACCAAGGAAGAACGCCCCTGCGCCTCTGGATATTGTTAACGGATCGCTGTCTGATACGGACTTTGAGAATCGGAAACGATCTATTTTGAGAGAAGCTCGGGAAACCTTGGAATTAGGGAAGTATATAGGGACTGAGACAGTGGGAAACGAGGAGGAAATTGTCCTTGATATCACGCGATTGATTGCAACGCGAGAGTCTAAACAATAGCAACGAGAGATGAGGATGTTGTCGTAGAATGTACGAGGGTTGGGATCGACATGAAAACGTAGAGCGGTACAATCCCTTGTACGACAACATCGTTGTGGGATGGTGATTTTACAAGAAACAAAATTGGAGGAAATCACGGGTCTGTTGGTGAGTAGTCTATGGGTTTCAGATGATTTCGAGTTTGCCTATGTTCCGTCTGTTGGTAAATCGAGTGGGATATTAGTGGTGTGGGACAAATCACGGTTTCAATTGACTACCTCGCTTTTGGGTTCGCGCTTTGTGCTAGTTGAGGGTGTTGGATTGTTGAAAATTGGAATTGTGCCATTTTAGGGATTTATGCGTCATGTGTGCTTGAGAAGTAGGCTCTTTTCTGGCGTGAATTAAGTGAGTTGCTTGGGAATTGACGGTCACCGTGGTGTATTGGCGGCGACTTCAATATGGTGCTCCATCCGCACGAACGAAAGAATTGTTCGAAGTTATCTCGAGGTATGGCTGTGTTGAATGAGTTTGTTGAGCATAATGCATTAATCGATATGCCTTTGCAGGGGAAATCCTTTACT
This sequence comes from Hibiscus trionum, assembly GCA_030270665.1. Taxonomy (NCBI): domain Eukaryota; kingdom Viridiplantae; phylum Streptophyta; class Magnoliopsida; order Malvales; family Malvaceae; genus Hibiscus; species Hibiscus trionum. Next base: position 4,513,595 of record BSYR01000034.1, on the reverse strand, counting down.
TGGTTTGGACCGGGTTTGAGGTGTAGTCATATTGACCGTTTCTTTTTGTCGTCTGAATGGTTGAGTGAATTTAGTAATATGCATGTAATATCTTTACCAAGGGGATTATCCGATCATACTTCTTTGTTGCTATTGACGGATGCTATGGATGGCGGTCTGTGCCCTTTTCGATTCATTAATGCATGGTTGTCTAGTAAAAGATCGGTTCTTGAAATGAAGAGGGAATGGTCACGTTTGTCTGATATGGGTTCTAAGGTGGGATTGGTTGAGAAGCTGCGAGGGCTGAAGGGGTTTTTGAAGGGGTGGAATCGCACACAGTTTGGTAATGTTGATGAGAATATTGCCTGCGTAACAAAGGAGATTGATCGTATTGATAGTCAGATGGCGGAGGGTAGTGAGCCGAGTATTGATATGGAGAAGAGGGGTCGCCTAACGTTTGAGCTTTGGCGTTTGAATTAGCTGCGTGAATCGATTTGGCGAAAAAAGTTGCGTGTCATGTAGCTTAATGAGGGAGACCGGAACACTACATTTTTTCATCGTGCTGCGAAGTAACGAGCTTTGAAAAATGTTATTCATGGGTTGTGGATTCGGGGTGAATGGGTACAAGAGCAGCATCGTTTGCAAACCTTTCTATTCCAAGAATTTCGGAATCATTTTGCAATGCAAAGGATATCGGGGTCGTTGGATGCTGTTGTCGATTTTAGTTGTTTGTCTGAGATGCAAGCGGCGAGTTTAGAAGTGGTAATCACTGAAGAGGAAGTGAAGGATGCCATTTGGAATTGCGAGGGATCGAAAGCACCGGGGCCGGATGGTTTTACATTTGAATTTTATAGGAAGGGTTGGGAGTTTCTCAAAGGTGATGTAGTAGCGTTTGTGCAAGAATTTTGCAACTCATGTACGTTGCCGGGTGGGGTGAATGCCACCTTTGTCGTGCTAATTCCAAAGAAGGACCTTCCGCAGGGTGTGGGCGATTTTCGTCCGATATGCTTGTTGAAATCTTTGTATAAAATTCTAGCGAAGTGTCTAGCGAAACGGCTACAAGGGGTCTTGCCAAATCTAATAAGCAATGTTCGATCTGCTTTTGTGAGTGGAAGGCAGATTCTAGATGGTATTATGTTTGCTAACGAGACGATACACTTCTTACAAAAGCACCGATTTCGTGAGGGGGCATTATCTTCAAATTAGACTTCGCGAAGGCCTATGATTGTATCAAATGGGAGTGTTTGGATCAAGTAATGCAGCGAATGAGGTTTGGCTCTTTGTGGAGACAATGGATAATAGCTTGTGTGAGCACGGCTTGACTATCTATTCTAGTCAACGGCTGTCCGACGAAGGAGTTTTCTATGAAACGGGGGCTTCGGCAGGGGGACCCGTTGTCGCCCTTGTTGTTTGTAATTGTAGCAGAAGTGTTGCATCAATTTCTTCGAAATACAGCTAATTTAGGACTAATTGAGGGTGTACCGGTTGTGGATGGGTTTGTGATGTCGCATTTGCACTTTGCAGATGACACTATTTTGTTTTTCAAAGCAAATCTACAGTGTGATGTGAACTTAAAAAGAGTATTGACGTGTTTCGAGTATAAATCGAGTCTACAAATTAATTATGAGAAATCTAGTATTTACGGGATTGGGATAGAGGATACTTTGGTTAATGACATTGTTGTGGTGATGGGATGTAAGTGTGGTGTATTACCGATCATGTACTTGGGTCTCCTTCTTGGAGTTAACCCTCGAGGCTTGCAAATATGGGAGCCTTTGATTCACCATTTTCGGAAGAAATTGTCGGGATGGAAGCGCGATTCTTTGTCGTTTGCAGGGAGACTTCTTTTGGTAAATTCAGTTTTATCAGCTTTGTCGCTCTATTATATGAGAGTTTTTTTGGTTACACGAAGCATCATTGTGAAGTTGGACCGAATACGATGATGTTTCTTATGGGAGGGATCAGAGGAAAAATATAAAATGAGTAGGGTCCGTTGGGAGGTGGCTTGTCGTCCAAAGAAGTTTGGTGGATTAGGAGTTGTTAATTTGCGAGCTCGCAACTTGGCACTCTTGGCGAAATGGAGTTGGAAATATGCATTGAATGAGAACTCTCTATGGCCTTCACTTATAGAGGCGAAATATGGTAGAGATACTTTCCTATGACGTCCAAATGAAACAGGGAAGCGACATATGTCGATTGTATGGCGCCAATTGATGGACGTGCAATGGGATGAAACGTTACAACATTTTATGGGGTTTTCAGATTTTCTTTGGCAAGTGGGGGACGGTTCTAAGGTCTTTTTTTGGCGTGATTGCTGGTGCATGGATGAGCCACTCCAATTTGTGTTTCCGCAACTGTTTCATGTTGCATTGAGTAAGGATGCATTGATTAGTGACTATGCGAGAAATGACAGCTTTGAGCATGAGGAGTGGGATGCATTGTGTACTCGTTCCTTGCGTGAGTTTGAGGTACGCCAATTGCAAGAGTTAAAGGCTTGTGTGATGTGTTTTGATCTCCAGGTTGCTGGTGCGGATCATCTCGTGTGGAAACCAGTGCGCAGGGGGTGTTCTCGGTGAGTTCCTTGTATGGTTTGATGGTTTCATTTGGCTTGGAGACTACGTCGGACTTAGGTGCGGTTTGGAGGTTGCAAGTGCCCCCAAAGCTCCAATATTTTGTTTGGTTTTTGATGATGGGAAGGCTGCCAACGATGGACCTATTGTGTAGTCGCGGCGTTCCGGTGGAGGCAGCAATGTTGAACTGCTTTTGGTGTCGTGAGGTAGAAGAGACAGCGAACCACATTCTTTTTGGGTGTCCGATCATGTGGGAAGTGTGGTTGTTGTTCTTTCAATGGTGGAGGGTGGATATTGTACAACCGCGGTCGTTGTTGGATTTTTTGAGGGTCGCGTTTTGTAGCTTCTTTACCGGTGTGGTACGAGAATGGTGGTTGGCGGGGTGTGCGGCGGTGTTGTGGTCGATGAGGCTCGCTCGTAATGAGATTATTTTTCGCGAGAGGAGAATGCCGGTGAGTGAGATAATCTTTCTTGTTAAGCTACGCTCGATGTATTGGGCTCGGCTTGGTGCCTCCGAGGTTATTCCGGAACATATATGGTGGGAATGTCCATGGTCATGTGAGGTGCGACCCAATTCGATGATCAGCCGGGCGAATGTTGTTTGGGAAAAGTCAGCCTCGGGTGTTATCAAATTTAATGTTGATTGTTCATCGCGGGATAAGCCGGGCAAGGCTGGTTGTGGGGGTGTATTGCGCGATGAGTGTGGGCGGATCCTAGCTATGTTCTCGGGTCCGATTGGGATGGTGGGTTTGAATGAGGTCGAGCTTCAGGCCATTTGTTTTGCTTTAGAATTGCTTTGCGGATCGGTGTGGCGTGTGTCGCGTGCGATAGTGATTGAGTTCGACTCGAAAGTTGTTATTATGTGGATGTTATTTAGGGAGAAACGACTATGAATGTTATCGCATTGGTTTCATCGGATTGATGTCGCTTGTCGGGTCTTAGAGGATGTTTGTTTCCATCATGTCTTTCGTGAAGTGAACAGTGTGGTTGATGCATTAGCAAAGAGTGGTGTAGACCGCCATTCTTGGATTCGATTATGTGGATGATTTGTCGATCTTTGGTGTTTGTTCCCTTCCACGCCACCGTGAGCACTCTTTTCCTCCATCTAGATTTAGGGAGGTTTTTAATGAGACTTCTGGTGGTGTTTGCATTGTATGATTCTTCGCCAATAAAAATCATACATTTACCGAGCAAAAAAAAAACAGTAAACATAATGTATTAAAAATAAGGCTTATATCATAAATAGGTATTTAAAGTATACTAATTTTTTCATTTAGGTACTTAAGTATTCTTTGGTAAAAATAGGTACTTAAAGTATAATTTTGGTTAGATTAAGTACCTAAAATATACTTTTTTGTCAAAATAAGTACCTAAAGTATTTTTTTGTCAAAGTAGGTACCTAAAGTATTTTTTTGTTAAAATAGGTACCTAATGTATTTTTTAATCAATGTCACGTGATAGTTTAAGTACCTATTTTGACCCCAAAATACTTTAGGTACATATTTTGACCAAAAAATATATTTTAGATACTTAATTTAACCAAAAAAATATACATGATGTACTTATTTTGACCAAAAAATACTTTAGGTACCTAAATAAAAAAGTTAATATACTTTAGATACTTATTTGTAATATAAGCCTAAAAATAAAAGAATATAGTGTCAACGTACCGTATATACCAACAATCAATTGGTCTAGTGAGACGCAAGGTCAGGAGTTGAAATCTTTCTTAGTGTTGTTGATAGAATTCTTTGACTTAAAGTGAATTTGAAAATATGGAGAAGAGAGAGGAAATAGAGATGATACTTTCACACATTTTTTTGATAAAATTTACAATATCTCAAATGAGACCAGGTGGTATTTATACAATGATTGTACATGGTAAACTATGAGCGAGAATATAACAGAAATTTCTAACCGTTCTAGTTAACCACAACAACCTAACAATCTCATTTAAACTAAGTACTTACAAGCACCTTAACTATACACATAACATTCACCTAACTTTCTTCAACTTCAAACTTCACGCTTCCAGTTTTTAATTTCCAAGCCTAACATATTTGTATCACTGCAACTGCTTCTCCTTTACCTGTAGAGCACCAAGGCTACAAACTTGCAACACACTAAAAGAAAAATAGAACCTTTACCATAATTAAACCTTATGTAAACCATATAATTGTACCACATTTAGTTTATCGCGAAATCGACAAAAGGAAGCCGCAAACAAAGGCTTTGTCAAAATATCAGTAAGTTGTTCACAAGAGGGAATCTCATTAACTACAAGTTTTTTAGCAGACACTTTTTCATGCACGAAATATAAGTTAAGTTTCACATGTTTGAACTTAGAATGAAGAACAGGATTGGCTGATACTGCAATCGCACTAAAATTATCACACCACAGTGTCAGTTTGCCATCAGGTACGATGTGTAACTCATGAAGTAAAGACTCAAGCCACAAAACCTCAATAATCGCACTAGCAACACACCGATACTCAGCCTCTGTCGTGGACCGAGAAACAACATATTGCTATTTGGATCCTCTTGAGACTAGATTACCCCCCAAAAAAAGACACAAAAGCTAGTAGTGGAGCGACAATATCAAGATCAAACTTCTAATTAGCATCAACAAAAGTTGAGATAGACAACCAGGACGACTGAGTGAACTTGAGACCAAAGTCAATCTTACCCTAAAGATACCTCAAAATTCTCTTTACTGCATGAAGATGAATGTCTGTAGGATTCTGCATAAACTGACACACACGATTAACATAAAAGGCTATCCCAGGACGCGTGATTACTATATGTAAAACTTATGTTTGATTTTGATATAACAAATTGTTTTAAATACTTATTTGCAAAGTAAATAAATTTTTAAGTACTTTAAAGTCTCACAATTGACTCAAAATTGACAAGTATTTTTCAGCCCAAATTGTTTTTCAAAGTCAAAACTTAAACCCTATAAAATTTTCTAAACATTTTTATGTCAAACAATACGAAAACGTACATGCGTTTCGATACACCCAAGGGTGTTTCGATATAGCCAAAACTTATTTGGCTACTAAAAGAAATCGTTTCAATACAGGCTTATATTGTTTCAATACAACCTTTTTTAGGGTTTAAGAATTTTAAGCATCTTGTATCGATACGGCCTTGCCGTTTCGATACTATCTGAGAGATTTGTAAAATCTTAGCATTTATTATTTTTGACCGTTACTTATCATTTCTTTGGAATGATCAATTTTTTAAAAGACAGTTAACCCGTATCGATACGCCTTAGGCCCGTTTCGATACGAATTATGATAGTAGCTCAAGTGAGAAAAATTACATCGATGCGGCCAAAGTTGTTTCGATACGACCCCTTATACCGTTTCGAGATGTGTTCCCGTGTTTTGATATGCCCTTATTTATTACTTGCAACGACTCTTTCTATTTTGAGACGGAGATCGGTACGGGCCTTCGTGTTTCAATATAGGCATGTGCATAAGTGTATTTATGGTGGGAAATAAAGGCTCCAACGTCTTTATTAATGACCTCAACCACCCTAACGGCTAGAAATCAATACAAGAGTATAAATACAAGCCTCAAAAGCTTCAGCAACAACAATTGAACCTCAAAGCAACATCCAAGCAATCAAATCCAAACCTTAGTACTTATTGTCAAATTCGTATACCCAACTCATTGAGTTCTTATTGTAAATCAAATTTGAGAGTTTGGGGAGTGTTTGTAAATCAATTGGGCTATATTTATCTTGTGAGAGATCAATTGTAATAGCCAATATTCTTCTTTGTAAAGTGAGAGTCTTGTGGTTCAATCTTTGGGTAGAACGATTGAACATTTGTAAAGGTTGCCTCCTTAGCCTAGAAAAGGGGAAGAACAAATTAGTGGAGGGTTTGTTGAAAATCCTTAGTGAGAGCTAAGGTAGTGGATGTAGAGCTTGTTTAGAAGCTTGAACCACTGTAAGTGCCTCGTCTATCATTTTTGCTTGTTCCTTTTGCTCCCTCCAATTTTTAAAGTGCCAATTCACCCTCATCTTGGCTATATCAGTTAATTTGATCCACTCAACACTATATACTGGAGAGCACCCATTATGCTTCTATACTCTGTAGCACAGTTAATAGGACTTCCAACAGTGGCCTAAAGATGACAACTAGATACCATAGGTGTTGGTAAACTATTAGCATTTTCCAGACCACTCCGTTGTAACAAATTACATATATATTTACTCTGACTGAGAAAGAGACCATCAAAAAAATATGAGACCTCAATCCCTAAAAATTAGTTTAAAACACCAAGGTCCTTTAATGAAAAAGTTTTGTTCAGATCATCAATCACCATTTGAAAAATATCGCCATCATTTCCAGTGAGTATGATGTCATCTATATAGACTAGAATGTAAACTATCGAGTTGTCAACCATTTGAACAAACAAAGAAGAGTCTGACCTGGATAGACTGAAGCCTTCAGACAACAAGTACGCTCGAAGCTTTTCAAACCAGGCTTGAGGGGCTTGCTTCAGGTCGTAAATGGCTTTGTGCAGTTTGCAAACAAATCGACGTTTATCAACTTGTTCGTAACCTGGAGGCTGCGTCATATAAACTTCTTCGACTAACTCCCTATTTAAAAATGCATTATTTATATTGACCTGGCACATAAACCATTTCTTTGTAACAACAATGGAGAGTATAGTTCGGACAGTCACCGGTTTGATTATCGGACTGAAAGTCTCATGGAACTCACATTCAGGATGTTACAAATACCCTTTTGCTACAAGTCGTGCCTTGTAACGAGAGACCGACCCATTAACATTTCGCTTTACTTTAAATATCCATTTGCAATTAACTACCCTCATGTTTGAAGGAAGCTCAACCACTGACCAAGTTTTGTTCTTCATGAGCGCATCATACTTCTCTTGAGCAGCTTTCTTCCAATTGTCATCTTTTAGTGCTTCTTTAATCGATTGTGGTTCGTAATAAACTCTGAGGTTCAAGGTAATGTAACACTCGTATTGTAAGCCTTTGGTTTCCAAATCGTATTCTTCCCTCTGGTCACCATAGGATGTAAATTGAAAGGAACGGAAAGACCATCACCATCACCATCAGCTGTAGCAGACGCCAGGGACAGAGGGAAGATTGCCAGAGGCGCAGCACTAAGATCGTCAGGGTAGCAAGAGCAATCGGTAACCCTAAGTCTGACTGAGGAGGGAGATCTAACGGTGAGGGCTCACCTTGGTCAAACTGAGATCGAGAGAAGACCTCACTCAAAAGACCATCACAATTATGAAAAGACCCAACTGGGCTGCCACTCCTTGACACATGGGCATCAATCACCAGATCTGGGCCTAACCCCGAATGAGAAATAGAAATATCAGCCCTATCATTAAGGGAATCAACAATGACTGGAGTCGAATTTTTAGCTCTCAAATTAGACAAAATCGGGCTCAGCGTGGAGATCACAGGTTGACCCACCGAATCTTTTAACCCACAATTTGGCATAGGATAAGCTTCTCGGGATGGAGAAGCAGTAGAGACAACACATTGAGGAGGCATAAGAGATGGGCCCGACGAAGAAGAAAAAATTGGGCCACAAAGTGAAACATTTAATCCACCACTATTAGACGGACCATGAGATAAGGGGCCACCCGAGCTCACTTGTGGAGAGTCAGATGATGACAACACAACTAGAGGCAACTCAGTGGAGACATATGAATTAGGAGAACTAGAAACACCAGTAGATCCATTCTGAGAAATACACTCACTTAGTAAAAGAAATAAGGTCTCATAAAAAATTACATGCCGAGAAACAAAAATTTTACCTTCGGCACTGAGACACTTATAACCTTTATGACGTGGACTGTATCCCAGAAAAATACATTGCTCAGATTGAAATTCAAGCTTATGACGATTAAAAGGGCGCAACAGTGGATCACATGCACAACCAAAGGCTCGAAGAAACCCATAATCAGGTTTTTGATTATACAACACCTCAAACGGAGACCGTCATTAGAAAACAGGGGTTGGTAATCTATTGATTAAATAGATAGAGGCGACAAAGGCATAACTCCAAAACTTCAACAACAAGCCTGCTTGAGCTAACAGATTCAATCCCATTTCAACAATGTGTTGGTGCTTACGCTGAACCTTGCCATTATGCTCAGACGTACTAGGGCAAGTAACACAATGCAAGATCCCATTTGAACTTAACCAATCTGCCAAAGCTTGATATTCACCACCACCATCTGTTTGTAAAGACTTAACTTTCCACCCAAATTGCACCTCGACCATTTTATGGAATTTAACAAAACACTAAAAAACATCTAATTTCCTTTTTACCAGATACAACCATGTATGACGACTATAAACATCAATAAACGATACATAATAAGAAAATCCATCCGAAACCACATGAGCCGGACCCTACACATCAGACTCAACCAACTGAAAAGGTGAATCATAGACATTAGTGGATAATTGAAAAGGAAGTTGGTGTGCTTTACCTTGTAAACATGGGAAACACACAATGGACATATTATTTTCATTTATACGAATATTATATGAGGCTAAAACCATCTTGAGAATACTCAAAGATGGATAACCAAGGCGTTTATGCCACAACTCAAAAGAATCAACAGACTTAGACACATTACATGCTTAAGGACAAACCTTAGGTGCACTGAGATGCATCATGTTATTAGCAACTGTAGAATTGTGAGACTATAACTCATAAAGACCTTTAAGAGTAAGCCTCCTCTCCAGCAGGATGGCCCTAGTTTGAACATCCTTCACAAAAAAAACTTTTGAGGGTGAAACTCAAAGTAAACATTATTATCGCGAGCAAACTAAGAAATTGACAGTAAGTTTTTCTTAATATCTGGAACACAAAGCAGATTATGCAAACATAAAGACCTAGAGGAAGTATCCAAGGAACCAAGCCCAACATGCGTAATCAGTACCTCATCACCATTACCCATAAGTAAAGAATTTATACTTGTATACGATATTTCTGACTAGAGATTAGCTCTATCACTTGTGATGTGATGAGTAACACCGAGTTAGGGTACCATATAACTTCCCTTGAAGAAGACGCAAGTGTTTCATTCAAACTAGTAGTGTAGAAAGGAGCAATCGAAAAGGACATAGGCTGATTCGAAACCACAATAGAAGTTTGAACAGGTGCAGATGGTTGTGGCAGACCTGACACAGAAAACCTTTGTAGAGGAACCGATGGTGTATATCCACCTGCAACAAGAGAACTGTAGTAACATCCACTAGGTGAAAAAACAAAAAAGTGTAGTAGGCATTTGTTGAGACACAAAACCAGAAACATGACCAGGAGAGAAAGCACCATGCCGAGGATTCGAGAAAACATGAGTATATGCTTGAATAGGAGTCGAGGAAAATTTTGAAACTAAAGCCTCTGCCTTCTAACCAAAATTGGGCTTAGTCATGTTTCACTGACTGTTGTAGTCGCCCTTAGAACCAATGCTTTCTGAAGTACGAACAATGTAACTTTGATCGAACTTGTACCAACATTTTTGAGCAAGATGACCAAAACACTCACATATTTGACACTAAGAACGATTTGAATTCGAACGACCTCTCCCTCGTCCACGATACGAGTTAGAAGCTCGCTGACCCCTTGAGAAGAGAGATGTCTAACTCGAAAGTTGATCCTCAAGATAGCCCTCCTTGTCCTCTAACTCTTCACCCTTAGCTTCTTGTTGAACAACAACATTTGCTTGGAAAGAAAACCCCATCAGACATAAACTCTTTTTTCTCGCTTCACAGTCAATAAGCATTTCAGTGAGACTTTCTAAAGTCTGAGATTCACGAGATGAAATGGCAATCACTGATTCAAACTCAGCAGTTAGCCCAGACAATATGACACTAACTTGCTCATGCTCTGTCACAGTATTCCCTGAAGCATTGAGCGTGTCGCAAAGTAACTTGATCTTAGCTAGATACTCATTAACCGAAAGCTCACATTTCTTTTGAGAGTGAAGACTATGACGTAGAGAAGAAACCTTGGCAGTTGATCGAGCAGTAAACTGCTTGGAAAAAGCGTTCCAAATAGCACGTGCAGTAGTGAGACCAGTGAGATGAGGAAGAACATTAGGGCTCACCGTAGACAAGAGCCAAGAGGCTAAAAGTTTTTCCTACTTTAGATACCTAAGAAAAACAAGATTCTCTATAGTCTGCCATGCTTCATTAGAAACAAACTTGTCTGGAGCTTTATGATTAGAAATATAGCTATTCAACCCATAACCTTCTATAATCAACATCACTTGATGTTTCCAGAGAATAAATTTGTTCTCTATCAACTTGACTGTATCAAGCTTTGAAAGTTGTTGCACAGAACAAGCAATCAAAGAAGACATAGTAAAAACCGAGCTAGAGTCGGTTGGATTCATATTCGAGGAATCAGAATCAATAGCCATGATAACATAAAGGAAAAACAACACAACACTCTCACAGACAAAACGTCGAACACAAAAGAGGCAACAATGAGATAGTCATAGCACGAAGAACATAACCAAACAATGAGCACAACAGAAATGAAGCATAAAGAAGATAGGCTATATGATCTCAAGGCAAACAAAACTAAGAGATACAATTCTCTAATCTAAAAGAAATGAAGCATAAAGAAGATGTCCTTGCGATTCTACTGTTAATCTTTAGAGTTGTAGATCAGAAAACCGATGTATAGATTTGAAGCAAAATGAGTACATAAATCTTACCAATCTCTGCTCAACCTCACCGTTAAATCGCTTTGTGCGAAATGCTCACGATCGAGAGAAGAAACAAATCAATGAATGATTATTGAGTCATTCGCTCAATCCACAATCACAACCTACTTCAAACTTCAAGCGAAAACCTCACCAGGATATTAAAGCAAATGATATCATGTTAGAATTCTTTGACTTAAAGTGAATATGAAAATATGGAGAATAGAAAGGAAAGAGAGACGGTACTCTCACACATTTTTTAATAAAACCTGTAGTATCTCAAATGAGACCAAGTGGTATTTATACAATAGTTGTACATGGTAAACTATGAGTGAGGATCTAACAGAGATTTCTAACCGTTCTAGTTAACCACAACAACCTAACAATCTCATTTAACCTAAGTATTTACAAGCACCTTACCTATACACATAACAATTGTGAATGCAACAAATTAGATTTGAAGGCCCTATAATAAGTCTTTGCGGTACTCAATAAAGATTAATCACCCACTAAATTAGATATCGATAGTTATAAAAAATAGGGTAAAGTACATAAATGGTCCCCCGACTATGCTCCAATTATCTTTTGCGTCCCCTGACTATCAGAAGTTACAAACTGGTCCGTCGAATTAAGAAAACTAACAAGTTGGTCCGTTGTTGTTACAAATTTAACGGCAACTGACGTGTCAGTTAATAAAAAATTTAACCCTCAAGTTTTAATTTATTTTGATTTGGTCCTAACCATTATCACCATCATTCTTCACTATTGTGTTTGTCACCTTTCCTTCACTGTCGTCGTCATTCATAACCATTTTGCAACCTATAATGACAACTAAATCTTTATTTATTCCTCCTCTTTCCAAATCAACTCCTAAAAATAAAAACAAAAAACCAATTAAAAACATCCACAACAGCTTCATTTATCCTCAAATTTTCTTCCAACAAGATTCATGCTATAAAATAAAAGAAATAATAGAGTCCACTGTCCAACCCAAAAACGAAAAAAATTGCTCAAGAATATTTTGTTTGAGAAATTACAAAGTCCACTAACAAGATACTTATCGTTCTTCAAGGAACGCAAAAACTAACAACTAAATTGTTTGAAGACCCAAAAAGCTAAGCAACAAAATCGATAAAAATGGAAATAAAATAAATAAAATAAATAAAATAAAAGCAATGACACTCATTCGATTGGTTTCAAATTCGTGGACTTCTCGTTGACCCTTGGAGATCTAAACCTCCGTTGGCTAAAGAGAGTAGCATATCTCGGTTGCACAAAGATCTGATAGTTAGATCCTTATATAGAGAACTTGGAAAATCTGAAATTTCAAGATTCGATTTTGAGAAATTTTTATAAAATCAAACCAGAAAAATGAACGAAGAAGGGGTAAGAAGCTTTTGAAAGCATGATTTGGTGGAGTTTACTTCAAAGGCTTATTTGTCAGATTTAAATTTCGTTCTTGTTAACCCCCAGAATCTGTCTTTTTTTTTTTCTCAAGGTCGCGATTTCAAGTCATCTAAGTAACCAAAATTTGATTTTTGTTTGGGAGAAGGAATTGGACTAAATTGATAGAACTTTGAAATGTTAAGGGTTATTTTTTTTAAGAATTAAGACTAAGTTAAAATATACTGTAAAAGTTGAGGACTAAATGTGTTATTATGCCAATTTATGTTAATTGCCACATCATCAATCGTTAAATTTTTAACGGCAATGGACCAATTTGTTACTTTTTTAAGTCATGGGATAAGTTTGTAACTTCTGATAGTCGAGGGACGCAAACGGTAATTGAAACATAGTTGGGGGACCATTTATGTAATTTACCCAAAAAAATTTAAACGTCTAACCTTTACTTTTATCTTGGCAACTTATAAATAGTCTATGGTCTGTTAAATTTGTTATTATGCATAAATTTTAGATCTAGCTCATCATCTCTAATATTTTTGGTATTTTTTTTGTTATATACACGTTTCTCTTCCGATCCATGTTCGAGGTGTGAGACTGCCCCTCCAACAATATCGTCTCTAAGGTTGGAACTCACGTCCTCTCCTTGTGAGTGCAAAATGCCTTACTAATGCACCCGACAATTATTGGTAATTTTTTTGATCATTTCGAATCATTGTTTTTTAATCGTATTATACTTATATTGTTTGATAGTCTAAGCAAAAGCTAATTTTGTCGAGTCGGATAAGACTATAAAGAAACGAAGCTCTTTTATCAAGTATTTAATATTGTTGTATTTTTCAAGATTTTGAGTCCAAGACCATAAACTAAATTGAAACAACATAGGTCAGTTGATCCACCAACAATTAGTTGATCTAGTGAGATGAGACATTAGATTTTTTAAGACAGTTTAAAGGTTCGAATCATGATATTGCGAATGAATCAAATCGGGTTAGAAGGGTGTAATACCTAATCTAGATTAGTCAACCAATAAGTCAAATAGTAATTATACCATACACTGAGAGTGGAAATAAATTTTTTCCATAATTGCTCTAATTCAAGGCTTTATGCTTTTAGTTTAGAGTTTATAGTTTAGATGTTTAGCATTTAGAAATTGTGGTTAAATTTTAGGGTTTAGGGTAATAATTTAGGATTTAAAGGTTAAAACTTAAATATCTAGCATATTACCCAAACGCTTAAACCCTAAGTTCTAACCCCTAAATCTAAACCATAAACAAAAACCATAAACCATAAAACTACGACACTTGTGAAAGCTTTTTATTTCTACTACCAGTACATGAATTTTTTAATAATTAAATGTCAATCATAAGAAAAAATATTCATATCAGTTGATCCAAACACTCGATGACAAAAAAAACAGAGATTAACTAAGCTCATTATTGAATAGTTTATGTTAGTAAGTGGCACTGAATCTAGGGTAAGTCTGCGGTGCGGCACCAACAAAAAATGTTACAGAATACGGAACTCAAAACTGAAAATGTTACACTTTTTAATAATATTTTAGGTTGGTAGTCTCACGACAGTATCAATATTTAAAAACAAGTTTCAATACTTACAAAAACCTAAAATGTTATCAGAAACAATAAGTATACCGAAGCTAAGTTTTGATACTTAACCACCAACCTAATATATTATCAAACATATTTTTAATTTTATATTTCACGTCTTATAACATTTTTAGTTTGTGCTGCATGGCGATTATGCCTTACGTTAGACTCGGTCGTGAATTTATTAACGAACAGAGACATAATTCTCTGCATGGAACACAAAACAGTTAAAAAGTAAAAAATAAAAAAACTGCCATGCAAAAAGGTTATAAGTTGGTGTAAGAAGGAAATGTGTTGGTATGATTGGGGGGGATGGTGTCGTGTCCATTAATGATGTTTTAATTGGTCACAGACAAGGGTGTGGTCATGGTTCATCTGAGTCACGTTGGGTGTGGACCCAATGACTCGAGACTGCAACGGGTGAGACTGAGAACCCCTAACCCCACCACGTCTACCATTCTCATCACACACCACACTTTCCCCTCCATCTTCCGTGCTAGATTTTGGCATTCTTCGTATGCTACTAGATACAATCATAATTTTTTCAATTATTTTTGTGTCTATTTTATTTTTATGTTCGAAATTTATGACTGTTTCGGATAGGAGTCTGAATTTAAATTCTTTTCTTACAAGAAAATGTAGTTAATATGTTGATGTTAATGATTGTTTTTTCAATCATACATCTATAAAACTGGATTTTTTTAATATTAAAATGTTAGGGACGAAGAAAATTTTACTTGGCTCGAAAAAGTTAAATTTTCTTACATGAAAAATTTTGCCTCGAAATTTTCGGTAAGAATTGGATCGATTTTCAAGTTAGAGTTGGATTTTTGACTCTGTCTTATATATGTACATCGCATATGATAAAGTATGAAAACAATGCGTATTGTATATGGTTATAGAATGTTGTTTGAATTGAAGCCAAATTCAGACCAATTAGTATGATAACATTATAAATATTTATAATTAAATTTTAGCATATCCAACAATCAGTTAATGTAGTGAGATAAGACACTAGATCTCTTAAATAAGGTCAAAGTTCAAATGACATTGTAAGTAGAGCAAATTGAGTTGGTAACGAGTTTTTGCAGTACTTGATTCAGATTTTTTAACTAATAAACTAATATTGATGATTAAACCAAATAAAAATTTGAACAGAAACTAGAACAAGAAAAATATGATGTTTTATTATTGCATGTAACAAAGGTAACAGCTAAACATTTGTTGGCAATGGTGTCTCCTTATTAATCCCTCCAAAATCATACCATTCCATCATTTTCCCTCATTCCAAACAACCCATATCTGTTTCTACATTCCGTTCCCATTCTGATCAATTTCCTTCTCCGATTCCTTTCTCTCCCATGGTTCCACTTTTCTCACCATGCCTTCTCCGTCCAACTTCTCCCTCCCAAGGTTATTTTTCTCTTTTCTTTCAAATCAATGTAAATTGTAAAAATGGTTTGCTTTCATTTACTAGAATTCTGTTGTTGTTTTTGTAACAGGTGGTTTGGACTTTTTGAGCACCGGAACTCAGTTCCAGAGAATTCTAGTCATGGCGGCCGCCGCGGTGGTGGTGGTGGAGGAGACACCAACGAAGAAAACCCAGTTTCCTACACTATAGAATGCTACGCTTGCACTCAAGTCGGTGTTCCAGTTTTCCACTCCACCAGCTGCGACCAAGCTCACCCGCCCGAATGGGAAGCCTCCGCCGGCTCCTCTCTTGTTCCCATCCAGGCTCGTACGGCGGCGGGTCAGAAGAAGGCTCAACAAGCTGCCGCCGCCAATACCCGGCGACCTTATGGCCCGTTGGGGAAGGTTCTCGATCCGAGAACCAAGCGGGTGCAGAACTGGAACCGGTTTTTCCTATTGGCTCGTGGAATGGCCTTAGCCATTGACCCGTTGTTCTTTTATGCTTTGTCGATAGGTAGAGGCGGCTCGCCGTGTCTGTACATGGACGGCGGGCTGGCCGCCATAGTAACCGTCCTTCGCACGTGTGTGGACGCGGTGCATTTGTTCCATCTCTGGCTTCAGTTCAGGCTGGCGTACGTGTCGAGGGAGTCGCTCGTCGTCGGCTGCGGTAAACTCGTGTGGGACGCACGTGCCATCGCTTCTCACTACCTTCGTTCCCTCAAAGGCTTCTGGTTTGATGCCTTTGTCATCCTGCCAGTTCCTCAGGTCCCTTCTTCGGACTCCTACTTATTAAATCTCTGTTAATTTCGAATTTAAATCACTTCAATTTTTAATTGTCTAATTCTGACTCTATTCATATTTTTCCAAATATTCAAGTTCGAGCGTTTTTCATTTCTTTTCAAAAGTGATTTTGGGTTAAAAGCAATACAAAATAGGTATCTTTCCGGCCAAAAGTAATTTTCAAATAAAATTATTCATTTATCCACGTTTATATCTTTCATCCTTTTATATTTTTAAAAACATTTAAAATAAAATTTTTATATACTTAAAAAGTATTTCTGGACAACAATACCAAATATTCTTATGTTTTTGTTATCCTCATGTTCTTAGAATTTTGCCCTAACTAATTCGGACTGACTCATGTTGCACGTTTCATTCGAGACCTACTAAGTGATATCAAACTGTTTATCACTCAGACCAACCTAGTTAGTACAAATACTCTTATTTTAAACCAAACAATACATAAACAATTTTCGAAATTAATTTTTAAAATGCATCTTCGCCTTATTTTTTAAAAGCAATACTAAACCGACTCGATTCTACTAGATTAAAGTCCAAAATATGAATGATTAAAAAGTGGGTGCCACAAGCCCCACAAACAAATAATGTGTTTTGGTCTTTTCTGAATCTTACTTTTCACCCCCCCTTTTTTTTCTGATGTGTGTGTTCTTTCAACTCTCTCTCTCTCTAGTATGGAGTTTCCATAGTGATCACAAAGCTAGTAGGCCTTTTTACCCTATTGGACAATGAGATTCTTGACAATTACTTTGGTTACTTCATAGAAACCGGTTGTAATGTTCATCTTGCATCATTACAAAACAACATCTCATGTGTTTCTTGTTGGATGTTTTGTCCACCTATTCCAGTGTCTTTTGTTTTCTAGTCCCAAAAAGGCTCATTGGTTTGAATTCATGACCTACCTTGCTGTCTTCATTCACAAATCTAATTCCATCATTCATTACTTGACACCGAACTCGCGTCGAAAGACTCCAATCGCCCTCGTCTAACATAATTACCGAGAATGTACATGTTATGAGTTTGTGATGTTTTTGCAGGCTGTGTTTTGGTTGGTTGTGCCGAAATTAATTCGGGAAGAGAAGATCAAGCTTATAATGACCATAATGTTGTTAATCTTCTTGTTCCAATTCCTACCAAAGGTTTACCACAGCATTTATTTAATGAGGAGGATGCAGAAGGTCACTGGTTACATATTTGGCACCATTTGGTGGGGTTTTGGTCTTAACCTCATTGCCTACTTCATTGCCTCTCATGTAAGTTGCATTTTCACACGACACGGTTCTAGGACGCATCGGGATTCGGTTTTCACTCCCGATGATGCCTTAGAACTCCGTCGTTAGTGTTTGATCTTGATCTTGATATTGCGAATTGGTGACACTTTGGGGAGGGCGTGCAGGTTGCTGGAGGGTGCTGGTATGTCCTTGCGATACAGCGGGTGGCCTCCTGTCTCAGGCAACAATGTGCCAGAAACCCGCAGTGCAACCTTTCGTTGTCGTGCTCGGAGGAGGTGTGCTACCAGTTTTTGTTTCCGGCTGAAGCGGTCGGAAACTCTTGCGGTGGTAACTCGACCAAAGTTGTGGGGAAACCTTTATGTTTAGAGGATCATGGACCATTCAATTATGGGATTTATCAGTTGGCTCTCCCTGTTGTTTCTAGCAACTCTGTTGCTGTTAAGATCCTTTATCCCATATTTTGGGGATTAATGACTCTAAGGTAAGTCACAATCCGAGTTATAATTCGATCTCGGACACATACTTATATTTGATACTCACACCGTGCTTCCGTTTGCAGCACCTTTGGGAATGATCTTGAACCAACAAGTCACTGGCTAGAAGTGATGTTCAGTATCTTGATTGTGCTTGCTGGATTGATGCTCTTCACTTTACTGATTGGAAACATCCAGGTTTTCTTGCATGCTGTAATGGCCAAAAAGAGGAAAATGCAGCTAAGATGTCGAGACATGGAATGGTGGATGAAACGCCGGCAGTTACCGTCACGTTTGAGACAACGAGTCCGCCACTTCGAACGTCAGAAATGGACGATTTCGGGTGGAGAAGACGAAATGGAACTGATCAAAGACTTACCTGAAGGCCTCCGGAGAGACATTAAGCGCTACCTTTGCCTTGACCTTATCAAGAAGGTACCGACATAACCGAAGCTTCAATATTTGATTGTAACTCGACCCTCGGACAGATGTTCGCAACATTGATTCGAGGGCTTTCCGCGACGAGTCTAATTTGATTGCAATCTCTTTCATTTCAGGTACCTTTGTTCCAAAACTTGGATGATCTTATTCTCGATAACATCTGCGATCGTGTCAAGCCACTCGTATTCTCTAAAGACGAAAAGGTTCGAGCTTACGAAGTTCAATTTAAAACCTACCTTGTTAAACACGCTATTCAAAATTTGTTAACCTTGTAAATCATTCACACGAAACAGATCATCAGAGAAGGAGATCCAGTACAGAGAATGGTGTTTATCGTTCGCGGGCGTATAAAACGTAGCCAAAGCCTCAGCAAAGGCATGGTCGCCACGAGTTTTATCGAGCCGGGAGGCTTCTTGGGTGATGAATTGTTGTCATGGTGTCTTCGCAGACCGTTCTTGGATCGTCTTCCTGCCTCTTCCGCAACATTTGTTTGCATAGAGTCAATTGAAGCGTTCGGTCTCGAGGCGAACCATCTCAAATACATCACGGATCACTTCAGGTACAAGTTTGCCAACGAGAGGCTTAAGAGAACAGCTAGATACTATTCGTCGAATTGGCGAACGTGGGCAGCCGTGAATATACAACTCGGTTGGCGGCGTTACAGGACGAGGACCCGAGGTCCGATGATTCCAGTTGCCGAAAACGGAAACAGCAGCGACCGCCGATTGCTTCAATATGCTGCCATGTTTATGTCAATAAGGCCACATGATCATCTGGAATAAAAGAAAAAGCCAATTGCCTTCTGCAATTCTTTTGCTCATTATGTAATCAGTCGTGTCATCTAATAAAGTTCTATGTTCACCATGGAAACACTTGAACATTGTTCTTTACCAGTTCTATATTCGAATCGAAACTTGATCGAATCTCGAAATCGGATGACTAACAAATCAGACTACAACTCGAAATGATCAAAACTCAAATCAGTCTCAACCCTGTTTGATTGTCAAGAAACAATTCTATCATTCAAACAATCCTATATATTTTTAATTTTTGAATTATAAATACAAAACATATTTACTTATGCTAGTGTAAAACTAAGTTATATAGGATATATATTCATGGGTGGTGTCACGTTCGCTAAGATTGCCGAATTGTGGGATTTCCATATAAATGTTGATAAGGAGCCTGCATGTAATGTACCTTTGTCGTTTGCAAGTGACGTGGTTTTGCAGAATGATGTGAATGACCAATTGGTGGAACCAGAATGTTGATGAGGACTCCCATTTGGATTCTACCTCTGTTTTGATTGAAGTAGTTGTGCATATAATAAGCCTGACCGGCTCGCGACCTACTCAGACTCGGCTCGAGAACTTAACAAGCCGAGCCAAGCTAACTTAAGTTCGGCTCAAAAAACTCGTGAACAAGCTCGAAATAATTATATATATTATATATATATGCTACATATGCACTAAAAATAATTTGTTTAGCGAAGAAGGAATTTTGACCCAAATATTACTTTGGGATATTTTTATTCCAACAATAAAGATGCTCAGAGATTATTTCGGATATAGGGATGATCACTGTCTAAAAAGTAAAAACCCATGGACCACACCTCGTTTTTGAACAGTGTTCTTGGATTTAGGATACTGTTAAAAAACGGATTGCATATCAACCGATTTTGGTTTGGGGTTGCTGCCACGTGGCACAAGTTGGGTAGGGCAGACACTATTGAAAGTCGGGTTGCCCTCCCCAAGCTTGTGCACAGTGCCCGTGTTTTGGGTCAAAAGCAGTCAACATGTGCAATAATATTGGCAGGTGAAGATTTCAGCTTCTTTTTATCGAATGTCTGAATTTTTTTAATTGGATGAATGTGGGGTGGGTATTGTGTGGTTAAAATAAAAAGGGGTCACACATTTTTTATCGAATATAAAATAATAAAAGATAATTATTTCAATATTAAATATTATAAATATGAGATATAAGGGTTTACGTATTAAACATTTAGAGCTAATTAAATTTTAATATTTAGTGTTTTAGGTTAGAGATATTAATTTTTAATTTTATTTTAAAAAATATTTTATACTAATTATGTACTAAAATATAACTTAATTTTAATCCAGTGATCAGTCTTTTCAGACCGAAAAAAAATTCCAATAATTATTTTAAGGGTAAACTACATAAATGACCACCATATTATTGAAAAAGTCGAGATTTGACCACCTTACTTTTTTCGAAGCAATTAAACCATGATACTATTAAATTGGATGCAATGTGACCACTAGCCGTTAGAGGTTAACGGCAGAGTGATGTGGTAGTTAAAAAAATAGGGGTATAATTATATAATTAGGTGGTGACACGTGTCGCCATATTATTGGAGGATTTTAATTATTTTTATTTAATTTAATTAATTAATTTTCCACCTCCAATTAGGTGATTACACGTATCACCGGATTGGAGGAAGAAAATAAAAGCAATGAGCATTTTGCTCTTAGAAGAATTTGAACCAAGATTACCTTGGATGAAGACATGTAAACTTACCACTAGGCCAAGTGAATCTTTGTGATATATAGTATACAATCTAAACTTTAACAGATAAAAGACTCCAATGAATAAGATATGCAATTTTCCCTCTTCCCAAACACCATTCTCTCACCATTAAACCATAAGCGTGATTACTTTCAAGTGAGGCATGGTCAAGCTATGCAATTTTCCCTCTTCCCAAACACCATTATACGAAGCTCCTGCTCATATGCACTTAGTAAGTGTGTGTGTGTGTGTGTGTGTGTGTGTGTGTGTGTGTGTGTGTGTGTGTGTGTGCGTGTGTGTGTGTGTGCCTGTATGTATGTATGCATGTATGCATGTATGTATGTATGCATGTATATATGTATGTATGCATAACCCTAATCCATGTATATATATATATGCATGTGTGATTGTAGAAACCCTAAACCGTAAACAATAAACTCTAAATTGTAAACCCTAATCCATATATGTATATACGTATGTATATCATATGTATGTATGTATGTATGTATGTATGTATGTATGTATGTCATACACATACATGATACATACTAAAACTTACATTCTAAACCCTAAATCATAATACACAAACATGGATGAAAATGTGAAGAGTGCAACGACGTTGGTGGTTCACGCATTCGATCGCCATAATCTGACTTTCGATGTTGTTGCTTCCAGATCCCGACACGGAGCCCCCCACTCGAATGTATTTCGAGTAGATTTCAGACGTAACTGGTGTGACTGTGGGGAGTTCCAAGCGTGGCGATATCCATGTGCTCATGCAGTTGCAACATGTATGTTCGTCAACGTTGACTCGTACACATATGTTGATGAATGCTTCATTCTCAGCCAGATGTTAGCAATTTACAAAATTGAGTTCCCACCGATCCCGAAATCTATGTATTGGCCGCCAGTGGAGCATGATAAATAGTTACCGGATTCGACACTCCGTAGAAAGCCAACTGGGCGACCTAGATCGACTCGGATCTACACGAGTATAGATCTTCCTCATAGAGAGAAGGGCCAACGCAAGAGATGCAGCATATATAGGGGTGAAGGCCATTCGAAATCAAAATGTCCTAATGAACCAAGATATGTGGACATGCCTCAATGATTTGTCATGTTTGTACTTGAAAATATAATGTTTTCATTTAAAATATTGTCTGAATTGGTCTACCAAACGATTTCACTATTTAGTGACCATTTCTTAAACTATTCAAAATTGTTTTTATTCGAATTGATCTACCAAAAGATTTCCAAAATTTACCAAATTTTAACAGAAACCTTAAAAACAATATTTCTAATACCATACAAAATTTTAGGACGTTTCAAATTCATTTACTATATTTTCACTATTTATTGACCATTTCGTAAACTATTCAAACTGTTTTTATTCAAATTCATCTACCAAACAATTTCCAAAATTTACCAAATTTTAACAGAAACTTTAAAAATAATATTTCTAATAGCATACAAAATTTTAGAACGTTTCAAATTCATTTACTATGTTTTCACTATTTAGTTACCATTTCGTAAACTATTTAAAACTGTTTTTATTCGAATTCATCTACCAAACAATTTCCAAAATTTACCAAATTTTAATAGAAACCTTAAAAACAATATTTCTAATAGCATACAAAATTTTAGGACGTTTCAAATTCATTTACTACGTTTTCTCTATTTAGGCCAAAATATACCATTTATATCATATTTTAACCAAACAACGAATAATAAAAAAACAAAACACATAGTGAAAATTCAATATTCAAATTCAATCAGTACTTTAAGTTATTACACAAATAAAGATAAAATCATTTTTTCTTTTGCATCCGCTTACGTAATTTCTGACAATGAGCGGATATGGTCGAAAAATAGGTGTGTTTTTTGGCCCTCTTACGTTGTGGCATCAGTTCTTCCTCAGGAACCTCTTCAACATCCACCTCTCCAGCATCCTCCTCATTCACCGAGAGCATAGCTTCCTCATTTACCAAATTTTAATAGAAACCTTAAAAACAATATTTCTAATAGCATACAAAATTTTAGGACGTTTCAAATTCATTTACTACGTTTTCTCTATTTAGGCCAAAATATACCATTTATATCATATTTTAACCAAACAACGAATAATAAAAAAACAAAACACATAGTGAAAATTCAATATTCAAATTCAATCAGTACTTTAAGTTATTACACAAATAAAGATAAAATCATTTTTTCTTTTGCATCCGCTTACGTAATTTCTGACAATGAGCGGATATGGTCGAAAAATAGGTGTGTTTTTTGGCCCTCTTACGTTGTGGCATCAGTTCTTCCTCAGGAACCTCTTCAACATCCACCTCTCCAGCATCCTCCTCATTCACCGAGAGCATAGGAGGCGGTTTTGTGTACGAGTTCATCCAACCCGTGGAGTAACGAGGTAAAAACTATGGTGAATTCAGGAAGTCTTGTATTTCCTGAAAATCCATGCTCTGTTCAAAGTTTGAGTAACGAGGTAATTGTGGAGGAATAAACTCGGGTGTTTATAAAACAGCATCAGCAAACATGTGAGTATTGGAGGAGCTCGGGCCCACTTCTCTTGCATGATGTGTTGGGGCCGGTTCTTTTTCCCAAATAACTAGAGAGCCCACTTGTGGTTGTTCCCAAGTTGTTGGCCAACCTTCGGAATTTTGAGACCAAACGAGATTTTGAGATGCGGCCGCTGCAGCAGTCTCGGAAGACTCGGCTTTACCGCCATATTTTTTCTTAAATGTTCGACATTTTTCTCGTTCTTCGACCGGAGTTAAGTAAGGCTTTCCATTATTAAAAAAATAAATCAGGTACTCTGAAAATCAAAATCATCCTCTTCGATTTGAGCACGAATGGGTACCGTTGAATCTCTATTTTTCCATATGGTTATGTACTCAGCGTGTATGACTTCCCACAGAACATCTACCCTGTCGCGTCTATCATAATTGTGCAAATAATCATGCTTAGTGTGGGGATACGAAATAGGCTGGTGGAAGCCAAATTGCCTAAGCACCATGTCGGCAAAATGGAACTCGACAATCGTAAAGTGAATCAACAGTGTAACCGTACACCACTTGTTAGAATCCTTCAACAGTTCATCTGGTACAAATATACGATCATCGTTGTTCGCGTAATCGGTGTCTAGAACGGAAGTCGCTGCCAAGCCCATGCTTGCAACAACAACAAACATCCACCAATACCTCGAACCTTATGACCATTCTCTATTTTAGCGCCCTTGCACAACTCACGATACAATAACGCTAATATGGCCGATCCCCAACTATATTGAGCAGCTTCCCACGGGTACCTCAAAAAGCGTAGATATCGTGTATGTACAAGATTGCTAGATTTATTTGGAATCAATATACCGCCAATGAACTGCAGAATATAAGCTCGACTGGCATTATAAACCGCATCAATCGAACTATATTCACTGAGAATGAATTCTTTTTGCAACCAACTCAGTTTCACACGACTTCCTGACAAGTTTGATTTGTTCGACACCTTTCCAAGAAAATAACCGCAAAGTGCTTCAGATCTAACTTCAGTCTGGTCGATCGAGGGTTTCCCGGTTAATGGTGCCCCGTTTACCGGCACCCCAATAAGCATGACCATGTCTTTAAGTGTGATCGTGCATTCCCCACACGACATATGAAACGTATGGGTTTCCGGCCTCCAACGCTCAATCAGAGCAACAATCAACCCGGACACCAACTTGTACCCTCGAAGGAATGTCGCATAATAAAATCCAGACTGTTGCAACCATTCAGTGATTCGATCGTGCGGAGGATTTTTTGCCATGGTCAGGTGATGTCTAAATGTATCCTCAAAATCCTATAATTAACCCATCAATAAATAAAGGGATAAACTAAACCAAATAGTATTATTAACATAATTGAATTGAATTTCTAATAAATCAATTATTAACAAAATTATGCTATCTCAGGAACCGACAAACTACTAATTTGTTGATCCTGGAATCTCAATAGAGGACCTTGCTCAGCCATCCTACATGAAAAGTATGAATATATTACAACCCGAGACTCAATTTTCTAAAAGAATTTAAAATTCTACGAAATTAAAAATTTTATTCTAATATATAATTCATACATTTATTACACTACTAAATAAGGAACTAAAATTTAAATGCTTAGAATTTAAATTTCGTTGAATTTTATCGAAATCAAAAATTAAACAATATATTATAAATTAATTTTGTTTACATTTTAATTCAACTATTAAGAGACTAGTAACATCCATATTTTTTACTACATACAATTTTAAGATTTTTACAAACTACTCACTAATTTCTAAAAGACTCTTAAATAAAACAATTTCTACAAAATTAATATTTTTTTACTAATTTTCAACACAAATCTTAAATAAAACAATTTCTACAAAATTAAAAATAAAATTTTAAAAACATAAAATATTTTTACAAACTCCTAAATTAAAGAACGTTAATACTTTTTACTATGTCAACTCCTAAGTTATTTTTTTTAAAATTACAAATAAATTTTAAAAAAGTTTTTTACAACTACTACTACTACTACTAATATAACATTAAAACAACCCAACTTAAAGATTATTATGAACTATTCATTTATTTACTAATTTTTTGAATCAAATCTAAAAATACTCATTTTACTCTCAATATACTCCAAATACAAACATTTTGAACATTAATATTATAAAATCTAACATTAAATTAACAACAACACAAATATTCAAACATAAAAAATTTCAAACATCAACTTCAAAATAATAAAAAATAACAAAAACTTAATCTCTTCACAAATTTAAAAAATCCAACCACCAAATTAAAATTTCATCATACTTACTATATTTCATCAAATCTTTCTTTCTCAAACTTTTCACAAAATTTCTTCTTCTCAACAACCTATTTAACACAAAAATTTTAATATTTCAAACATCAACTTTAAAATTCTAACAAATATAAAATTAAAAAAATTAAACTAAAAAAATCATAACTACATACATACATTACATTACAAATAAAAAAATTAATTTAACATAATTTTATCAAATAAAATACACACTTACAAAATATCTTCTTCAATCTTCCTCTTCTATCTTCAACATAACCCCTATTTATCCCCAACCTCTTTCAATTTTAACCAAACAAACCACCTCTCATTCATCCAATAATTTTTTTTACCATAAAAGCTGAAATCTTCACTTGCCACCCTGCATCCGCTGACTGCTTTTGACCCAAAACACGGGCACTGTAACCCCCTCGTCCCGGTCTGGCCGGATGACCGGTCCGAGTAGGCCACACGGGGAAAACCGAAGCGAAACCCGTTAAGGTTCCCCCTCGGTTAGCAACCCTAATTTTTTTTCTTTTAATTTAATCTTTTCTAAAGGCTCATTCAAATACTACGTGATCATAACAGCGGAATAAAAAGCGGAAGACAAACATCAGAACCCAAAACAACATTTAAACAACCCAATTTTACTTCGTTAGACAGGCCGTTTCGAAACACCATTGAGGCGCATCGAAACGCCCATGACCAGGTCAACTACCCCCAAACCATACGAGGAGGTCGTATCGAAAAGGAGGTCAACCGTTCCGAAACACCCTCAACGGTCAACTTCTCATGGTCAACGAGATTTTGACCGTTTCGAAACCCTTAGACCCGCTTCGAAACGCTTTCATCTCGGCAATTTCTCAGATTTCCAGTAGCCAAAATGTTCTGAAACTCGTATCGGGACAGGGGCTCATAGTGGCCAAACCGTATCGAGACACGTTCCGATACGGGGTCCCTGAAGCCTTACCCGTTCCGAAACGGCCCAGCTCGTTTCGAAACACGGGCTATCTGCAACCTTTGAAAACCAGACTTAGGCATTTTTCAACAAATCTAAAGGTCCCAAACGACCCTAAGAGGCACTTAACACCAACATGCAAGAACTAGAGGCACGGTTCCTATGTCAATCATGCTCAAACACACAATGCTTAGATTGAAACCTTCATTCATGGCATTTACACATTAGCAACATTTCATTATAAGGCATGCTTGAAGACATTAAAAGCCAAAAGGCACAATTCATCCCAAAGGTTTACAGGCTGATCAAAAGCAACTTAAACATCCACAAGGCATACCACCACACAAGAATTTGGCAAGACATAACATGTTTACAAACCAAGTCAAATCATAGACATCAAACACATATAGGAGTCATACATAGCTCATACAAAACACACTCTTGCCACATTGCTAAACTACTACATAATTGTTTAACCGTACTTGAGCAACAAAAACTTGGAAAACCCCTTACGCCTTGCTCCGAGCTAACACCACGCTAATGATCTGCATTGTTGAAAATGAGAGCGTAAGCTATAAGCTTAGTGAGGATGCTCTAAAATCGAAAACATCAACAATGCAGAGTTCAAGCATGCAATCCCTTAATCTCACATACAACATACATAGGTAAATCAACAAGTAGACCTAGCTAGTCTTTCAAGAGTCATAATATGACATCTCACATCATACTAGGCTCAAATATCACATATCAATATCATACATCACAATTATAAGAACAAGTTCAATTGGCCACTATTAGTTTACCCGGATGTGCGGATTTAATCTCAACAACCACATTACCTCGGTGGGATTACACTCATCACCGTACCTTGCATGGGCAGGATTCCACTCATCACCACATGCCCTACGGATGAGATTCCACTCATCATCCCGTAGAATATAAATAAATTTCCGGTGGAATGTTACATCACCGTACTCCTCCTTGATGACTCAACGACATCAAGGCCACGTACGTTTTGACTCAATTTGTGTGCACACTAATCCTAATGATCGATCATTTACACCTGGTAAGTTAATTAGTGCCAATTTCATTTACCACATCACATATTCATCATTCATGTCTCATACTCATTGTATAAACATAACAAGGCATACATATACATCCAATCTACTCTTCACAATCACAAGTAGGCAATGGCATGAACAACATAATAGAATTCAAGGAGTTAAGTTACCAATTTAACTCCCTCATAGGAAAGGCCTACCAAGCACATTCCACCACATACGCTACACACACTTGAACCAAACTTTAAAACATATTTAAAGTCACTCACCATCCTTCCTTAGCAACCAAAGCAAGCCTCCTACAAGCTCGGATTCGATCCCGATGCCTCTCCAACGTCTCCTCTTGCTTCTAGCCAATCAAAAACACATCCATTACTCTCAATCAATGCTAAAACCCAGTCACCAACTCAACTCTTAAGCTCAAGCCAAACCTCAACAATTTTCCAATCCAAATAACCACCCAAAAAGCCCATTTTCGTGCTCCTTCAAAACCTAGCTGAAAATCCTATTTTCAAACACCCAAATGACACCCAATTGGCCCCAAAACACCTTCCTAACATGCCTAAACCATCAGCCCTTCAATTTTACCCTAAAACTCACCAAAAACCAAGTTTTAGACACTTTAAAATTTGCCACAAGAACCCATTTCGGGTTTTCACCCAAACTTACCCATTTTAACATATTATATGTATTTTAAGGTGGCTAAATCAAAACCCAACCTAACATTTCAAAACAAGTTGAAAAAATCCATAAAAACCCAAACTTTCATTAAATCCTAAAACTCCAAAAGATGATAGTTTGAAAATCTACAACCATGTAAAGATAGAGAATGAAGAGGAGAGTGAGAAAACACAATTACCTTTGAAAAATGACCTTGGGTTGATGAAGAAATTAATGGAATAGTGATTTTTTGTTTGGGGAGGGGGTTTGAAAGGGTTTCACGTTGGGTGTAAAAAAGGAGGAGAGAAGACCGTTTTTTTCTTTCTTTCTTTTTAACTTTCAAAAGTTGTCTTCCTTTTAAAATATTTGGGTTAAATTACCAAGGTGGTCCCTCCTCTTTATTTTAAGTTTCATTTAGGTCAAACCTAGGCCATATTGATTTAAAATTAATTTTACCGACTCGGACCTACGAACCCGACTAACTCCTAACCCCAAAACACGGGTGTTACAGGCACTGTGCACAAG
This sequence comes from Hibiscus trionum, assembly GCA_030270665.1. NCBI lineage: Eukaryota > Viridiplantae > Streptophyta > Magnoliopsida > Malvales > Malvaceae > Hibiscus > Hibiscus trionum. The sequence goes on along the minus strand of BSYR01000034.1, from coordinate 4,484,401 downwards.
CTTGGGGAGGGCAACCCGACTTTCAATAGTGTCTGCCCTACCCAACTTGTGCCACGTGACAGCAACCCCAAACCAAAATCGATTGATATGTAGTCCGTTTTTAAACAGTATCCTAAATCCAAGAACACTTTTCAAAAACATGGTGTGGTCCACGAGTTTTTACTTTTTGAACAGTGATCATCCCTATATCTGGAAATAAACTCTGAGCATCTTTATTGTTGGAATAAAAAAATCCCAAAGTAATATTTGGGTCAAATGATCACTGTTCAAAAAGTAAAAACCCATGGACTACACCCCGTTTTGAACAGTGTTCTTGGATTTAGGATATTGTTCAAAAACATACTACATATCAATCGATTTTGGTTTGGGGTTGCTGCCACGTGGCACAAGTTGGGTAGGGCAAACACTATTGAAAGTTATGTTGCCCTCCCCAAGCTTGAGCACAGTGCCCGTGTTTTGGGTCAAAAGCAGTCAGCGGGTGCATGGTGGCAGGTGAAGATTTCAGCTTTTATGGTAAAAAAAATATTGGATGAATGAGAGACGGTTTGTGTGGTTAAAATTGAAAGGAGTTGGGGATAAATATGGGTTATGTTGAAGATAGAAGAGGAAGATAGTAGAAGAAATTTTGTAAGTGTGTATTTTATTTGAGAAAATTATGTTAAATTAATTTTTTTATTTGTAATGTAATGTATGTATGTAGTTGTGATTTTTTTAGTTTAATTTTTTTTAATTTTATATTTGTTAGAATTTTAAAGTTGATGTTTGAAATATTAAAATTTTTGTGTTAAATAGGTTGTTGAGGAGAAGAAATTTCGTGAAAAGTTTGAGAAAGAAAGATTTGAAGAAATATAATAAGTATGATGAAATTTTAATTTGGTGGTTAGATTTTTAAAATTTGTGAAGAGTTTAAATTTTTGTTGTTTTTTTTTTATTTTGAATTTGATGTTTGAAAATTTTTATGTTTGAATATTTGTGTTGTTGTTAATTTAATGTTAGATTTTATTATATTAATGTTCAAAATATTTATATTTGGAGTATATTGGGAGTAAAATGAGTATTTTTAGAGTTGATTCAAAAAATTAGTAAATAAATGAATAGTTCTTAATAATCTATAAGTTGAGTTATTTTAATGTTATATTAGTACTAGTAGTAAAAAATATTTTAAAATTTATTTGTAATTTTTTTAAAAATAACTTAGGAGTTGGCATAGTAAAAAGTATTAACGTTTTTAATTTAGGAGTTTGTAAAAATATTTTATGTTTTTAAAATTTTATTTTTAATTTTGTAGAAATTGTTTTATTTAAGAGTTGTGTTGAAAATTAGTAAAAAAATATTAATTTTGTTTAATTTTGTAGAAATTGTTTTATTTAAGAGTCTTTTAGAAATTAGTGAGTAATTTGTAAAAATATTAAAATTGTATGTAGTAAAAAATATGGATGTTACTAGTCTTTTAATAGTTGAATTAAAATGTAAACAAAATTAATTTATAATATATTGTTTAATTTTTAATTTCGGTAAAATTCAACGAAATTTAAATTCTAAGCATTTAAATTTTAGTTCTTTATTTAGTAGTGTAATAAATATAGGAATTATATATTAGAAGAAAAATTTTAATTTCGTAAAATTTTAAATTCTTTTAGAAAATTGAGTCTTGGGTTGTAATATATTCATATTTGTCATGTAGTATGGCTGAGCAAGCTCCTCTATTGAGATTCCAAGATAAACATATTAGTAGTTTGCCGGTTCCTGAGATGGTATAATTTTGTTAATAATTGATTTATTAGAAATTCAATTCAATTATGTTAATAATACTATTTGGTTTAGTTTATCCCTTTATTTATTGATGTGTTAATTACAGGATTTTGAGGATACATTTAGACATCACCTGACCATGGCGAAAAATCCTCCGCACAATCGAATAACTGAATGGTTGCAACAGTCTGGATTTTACTATGCGACATTCTTTCGAGGGTACAAGTTGGTGCCCGAGTTTATTGCTGCTTTGATTGAGCGTTGGAGGCTAGAAACCCATACGTTCCATATGCCGTGTGGGAAATGCACGATCACACTTGAAGACATGGTCATGCTTATTGGGGTGTCGGTAAACGGGGCACCATTGACCGGAGAACCCTCTATCGACTAGACTTAAGTTAGACCTGAAGCACTTTGCGATTATTTTCTTGGAAAGGTGCCAGACAAATTAAATTTGTTAGGAAGTCGTGTGAAACTGATTTGGTTGCAAAAAGAATTCAATCTCAGTGAATATAATTCGATTGATGCGGTTTATAATGCCAGTCGAGCTTATATTCTGCAGCTCATTGGCGGTATATTGATGTCAGATAAATCTGGCAATCGTGTACATACACGATATCTACACTTTTTGAGGTACCTGTGGGAAGCTGCTCAATATAGTTGGGGATCAGCCATATTAGCGTTCTTATATCGTGAGTTGTTGTTGTTGCTAAAATAGAGAATGGTTATAAGGTTCGAAGTATTGGTGGATGTTTGTTGTTGCTGCAAGCATGGGCTTGGCAGCGACTTCCGTTCTGGACACCGATTACTCGAACATCGATACAGTTCCCTCTTGTCGCCAGGTAATTATCTTGATTTTAAGTTTAATTTTTTTGGTAATTTTAAATTATTTTTTTATTAATTAAAACATTATTTGTGAATTGTATGCAGATGGTGCGAGAAAAAAGCGCACATGAGATTGGCGAACAACAACTTGAAAGTATTTAGATCGGAAATTGATTTGTATTGTCAGGAGCGGGTATGTGGTTAACTGTATTATTTACAATTTAGTAAGATAGATATTAATTAATAGTTTTTTTACATTATAGTTAGGTCTTATTATAATAATCATTATTTTTACAGTTTATTTGGATGACGTACAACGATGATCGCATATTTGTACCAGATGAACTGTTGAAGGATTCTTACAAGTGGTGTACGATTACACCATTGATCCACTTTGTGATTGTCGAGTTCCACTTTGTCGATAGGATGCTTAGGCAATTTGGCTTCCACCAGCCTATTTCGTATCCCCACATTGAGCATGATTATTTGCACAATTATGATAGACGTGGCAGGGCAGATGTTCTGTGGGAAGTCATACACGTTGAGTACATTATTTGCATGATTATTTCCACCGTTTCGCGCTCAAATCGAAGAGGATGATTTTGATTTTCAAAGGTCAGAGTACCCGATTTATTTTTTTAATAATGGAAAGCCTTACTTAACTTCGGTCGAAGAACGGGAACAATGTCGAACATTTAAGAAAAAAAATATGACGGTAAAGTTGAGTCTTCCAAGACTACAGCAGCGGTCGCATCTCAAAATCTCGTTTGGTCTTAAAATCCCGAAGGTTAGCCAACAACTTGGGAACAACCACAAGTGGGCTCGCTAGTTATTTGGGAAAAAGAACCGGCCCCAACACATCATGCATGAGAAGTGGGCCCGAGCTCCTCCTATACTCACGGGTTTGCTGATGTTATTTTATACACACCCAAGTTTATTCCTCCACAGTTACCTCGTTACTCAAACTTTGAACAAAGCATGGCTTTTCAGGAAATACAAGATTTCCTGAATTCACCAGAGTTTTTACCTCGTTACTCCACGGGTTGCGCGGACACGTACACAACACCGCCTCATATGCCTTTGGTGAATGAGGAGGATGCTGGAGAGGTGGATGCTGAAGATGTTCCTGAGGAAGAACTGAGGCCACAACGTAAGTGGACCAAAACACACACCTATTTTTCGACCATATCCACTCATTGTCAGAAATTACGTAAGCGGATGCAAAAGAAAAAATGATTTTATCTTTATTTGTGTAATAACTTAGAGTAATGATTGAATTTGAATATTGAATTTTCACTATGTGTTTTGCTTTTTTTTATTATTCGTTGTTTGGTTAAAATATAATATAAATGGTATATTTTGGCCTAAATAGTGAAAACGTAGTAAATGAATTTGAAACGTCCTAAAATTTTGTATGCTATTAGAAATATTGTTTTTAAGGTTTTTTTTTTAAATTTGGTAAATTTTGGAAATTTTTTGTAGATGAATTCGAATAAAAACACTTTTGAATAGTTTAATAAATGTTCACTAAATAGTGAAAACGTAGTAAATAAATTTGAAACGTCCTAAAATTTTGTATGCTATTAGAAATATTTTTTTAAGGTTTCTGTTTAAATTTGATAAATTTTGGAAATTTTTTGGTAGATGAATTCGAATAAAAACAGTTTTGAATAGTTTACGAAATGGTCACTAAATAGTGAAAACGTAGTAAATGAATTTGAAACGTCCTAAAATTTTGTATGCTAATTGAAATATTGTTTTTAAGGTTTCTGTTAAAATTTGGTAAATTTTGGAAATCGTTTGGTAGATCAATTCGAATAAAAACAATTTTGAATAGTTTAAGAAATGGTCACTAAATAGTGAAATCGTTTGGTAGATCAATTCAGACAATATTTTAAATGAAAACATTATATTTTCAAGTACAAACATGACAAATCATTGAGGCATGGCCACATATCTTGGTTCATTGGGACATTTTAATTTCGAATGGCCTTCACCCCTATATATGCTGCATCTCTTGCGTTGGCCCTTCTCTCTGTGAGGAAGATCTATACTCGTGTAGATCCGAGTCGATCTAGGTCGCCCAGTTGGCTTTCTACGGAGTGTCGAATCCGGTAACTATTTATCATGCTCCACTGGCGGCCAATACATAGAATTCGGGATCGGTGGGAACTCAATTTTGTAAATTTCTAACATCTGGCTGAGAATGAAGCATTCATCAACATATGTGTACGACTCAACGTTGACGAACATACATGTTGCAATTGCATGAGCACATGGATATCGCCACGCTTGGAACTCGCCACAGTCACACCAGTTACGTATGAAATCTACTCGAAATACGTTTGAGTGGGGGGCTCCGTGTCGAGATCTGGAATCAACAACATCGAAAGTCTGATTATGGCGGTCGAATGCGTGAACCACCAACGCCGTTACACTCTTCACATTTTCATCCATTTTTTCAACTATTGTAGTAGCCCATCGTTGTCCCCTATTTATTAAGAACTGCACATGCTTCCCTTTGACGGCCCAAACCTTAGCCAAACGGAAGTGTGTCTCTGTTATCAAGCTGGCTATTGGGAGATGACGTGACTCTTTGAGTACTCCATTAATGCACTCCACAAGGTTGGTAGTCATTTTCCCGTATTGTCTACCACCTTCATCATATGATTGGGCCCATCTCCATCTCTTTTGTTGGCCCAACTCCAAACACGCTCACCATATTTCATTAAATCTGCCATCTTCCTTTCAAATTCTGGCTGTAGTAATTGATACCTTGTGTCATAATATTAGCATCAACATAAATCAAAACACATCACTGCATACACATATATAACAGAATTTGAAAGAATGACACTTACCCATGCTCATAATCTCATTGCGAAGGTACTAATTTTTTAACCTTTCAACGGCATTCTTTTCGATGTGACGAACATAGTATGCAGGGTATGCATGGGGAGGTGTCCAACGACTTCCCTCTCGATTAATTTCTACTTTGGTACATGTCCCTCAATCAGAGATAATACAAACCCCATCTTCTCGGACCATATGCTCACGCAAATTAGTTAAAAAAAATCCCAAGCTTCAACAGTTTCCCCCTCAACAATTGCGAATGCAATCGGAATGACATTGCTCTCACCATCTTGCATAATGGAAACCAGTAGTATATGAGAGTATTTCTCGTAAATCCACGTTCCATCCACTTGGATCATACGCTTACAATACGGAAAGCCGTCAATGCATGGCTTGAAAGCCCATAACAGTCGATGAAAAAATTTATACCCTTGAAGCAATTGCCCTTTTCGGTCGCATGCATCATTTGTTTGATACATGACTATGGTGCCTGGGATGAACTGTGTCATTGCCATCAATAACGCTGGTAGCTCTTTATACGATCTGTTGTAATCACCGTACACTGAATGCAATGCCTTATCCCTTGCACGTCACCCCTTCTTGTATTGTATTTGATATTGAAATAGTTGTGCAACGGTTGAAACTAGAACCCTTGGATTTGCTTCGACCAACTTTATCACGTGATGACTTATTACGCTGGAGTCCAATTTGTTGTGGTCTTGGTCGATGGCTGTTTGTAAACATGTGTGATAGTCATTGTACTTCGTGACCTCCCAACGACCACTCTTTTTAAGCTTCGTTACACGAATCTTCCAATTGCACCCTGCTCCGTACTTCACACACTTCACAAGGAAAGTTTTCGTGTTGGATTCTGCAACCGCATAATCTACATGTTGTCTGATGTTATACTCTTTAATTGTCAATATAGCTTCATCATTTGCCTTAAATTCCAGCCTCTCAAACAAGTCGCCATTCTTACTCGAACTTAGTTGGGGGCATATCTAAAAATTGTGGCGCCCTCATCGCATCGAAATCTACCAAGTGCATATGAGCAGGAGCTTCGTATAATGTAATGTCGCCCCCGGTCGAAACAAATTCTCCAACACCGAAGTCAGGGGCTTGACCAACGTTATTCGGGAACAAATCAGGATCCCCAATATCTTTATCTTTGCTAGAATCTTCTAATGATTCTCCTCATCGGCCACGTCCAAGTGCAATATTAGCATTGACAGTCGGTCCGTACGATGGAGCATATGTTGACGGCCCACCTTCATGAAATCCACTAGATATCCTAGTTGTCAACATTGCAACAAAACTGCCTTCGGACATATCAATTTCGTTACTGACACCCATTTGACTAGATTCCCCGAATGTGTTTCTAGAGGGGCCGGGAATATCAAGCATCTCAGCAAACAACTCGATATTTCGAATTCCCATTGACTCATGCTCTGCGATCATAACTTCCAAAACACGGGCACTGTGCACAAGCTTGGGGAGGGCAACCCGACTTTCAATAGTGTCTGCCCTACCCAGCTTGTGCCACGTGGCAGCAACCCCAAACCAAAATCGGTTGATATGCAGTCCGTTTTTTAACAATATCCTAAATCCAAGAACACTGTTAAAAACAGGGTATGGTCCATGGGTTTTTACTTTTTGAACAGTGATCATCCCTATATTCGAAAATAATCTCTGAGCTTCTTTATTGTTGGAATAAAAAATCCCAAAGTAATATTTGGGTCAAAATTCCATTTTCCTTGGTTGTTTTTAATTTTCTATATTATTTGATTATGTGTTTGTGTTGTAAAAATATTTCTGGGTTATTTGGATTAATCTAATTTTTGGGCACTCTTTTCTCCTTTCTCCTCATTGAATTTTGTTTCAACGTTGGTTATGAAAGGAACTTTTAACGAGGCCCCATCTTTTATTAAAAATAATTATAGCGAAATTGTCCATTTCGAGCTGAACCGAGCCCAACGAGCTTCGAACCCGAGCCCAATAGCATTGTTTCCGAGCATAGCTCGAACCTAAAATTTTGAGCTTGGCGAGCCTCGAGCCCGAGCCGAGCCCAATAATACCCTATGAAGCACGGGGACGCCACCTTAAGGCCGTCCCGCGTCCCCAATACGTCTCCGGGACGGGGACGATGCGGGGACGGCTGGGGGACGTCTCCGGGACGTCCCAACTTTACCGGGTACGGTCAAATATAAATCGGGTACGGTCAACGCTAGTTGGGGACGTACCTAGGGACATACCTGAATATATTTAGCTTGAAGAAAAAAAATTGGAAAAGAAAATTTACAGAGTTTGAGTTGCAGAAGAAGAAGAAGAATTGCGTAGTTGAAGATGAAGAAGAAAACACGTGATATTCACTTATTTTAATTTATTTCTCATTTATTAGTTTTTGTAGGGCCCAAAAATACTTTAATGACTACTTACTCTTTTTTGTTTTAATTAATTTCCAGCTATTTATTAAAATAATTAGGGTATTGTTTTTACTTTAATTTTTATAAGGATTTTGTATTATTATTATTATTATTATTATTATTATTATTATTATTATTATTATTATTATTTCAAACATAGGTGGTGGAAACAAAAAAAATTCACAAGCTATTTAATTTTAGAGTTTATGAACTTCATTTAAGGTTTAATGGTTTGTGATTTAACTGTAGAAGTTTTGAATTTATGAGGTGTTGTTAGAATTTAGAGTCTAGAGTTAAAATTTAAAGCTTGTAGGTTAAAACATAAATGACTAACCATATTCTTTAAAAATTAAACATTAAACTCTAAACTCTAAATTCTAAATTCTAGCACTAAACCAAAAATTGTAATCATAAACTCTAAATTTTAAACCCCTAAACCTTAAAACTAAGAGCCATTGGTGGAAATTTTCCGTTCTCACCGTCAGTACATGAGATAATTTCCATATATAAAACAACTATATTATAAATTTTATGACTTAAGCTCCTAATTTAGATTTAGAAATTTAATTTCAATACTAATTTTGATTTAAATTAATTTTATAGCTCAACCATATAAGCAAAGTAAGTTGTAGACAATTCTTTTTGAAATTATCACTTAAGCGAGTTGATTTCGGAAGATATTAATAATATTTAATTTGTGTTGTTTAATATTGTTTTAGACTTAATTTATTGTTTTAGTCTTGAGATTTGATACTTTAATATTGTGATTTACTCATTGATTTTATTTTCTAATTTTCTAAGAAGTATTGAATTTATTTATAATTTTTTACATCTATATATAATTTTAATTTTTTATATGCCGTCCCCGTACCCTGTAATTTTAAAAATCCTCGTATCCGTCCCCGTCCCCGTATCCGTCCCCGTATCCGTATCAGTGCAACCTAGATAATACCGTTTCCGAGCCGAGTCTGACCAGGCTCGGGCTCGTCTCGTTACCACCCCTAGTTGTGCAACATGCGACTAATATCACTAGTATTGAGGCTGCTAATTTCGTGGGAGAGAATCCACAAGCAAATCGAGCGGATAGTGCTAAATATCTCGATCAAGAGTCACAACCCTGCTCTTTGTCGGGCAGGAGAAGTAGAGGTAGGCTGAAGAAGATACTTGCAGTGGTGTCGGACAACGATACGAAAAAGAACAGAGCTTTGCGTCGCGAGGCCGATGCTACAATTTGTTTGAGTAAATTGATTGGGGTACAAACGATAGGGAAGCAGGACGATATAGTTAAAGACTTGAGTCGAGTGATTTCCGAGAGTGGGGTGGGGTTTTGAGGATTCAGAATTTAGCGTGAAATGTTCGAGGTTTGGGTAATGTGATGAAACGACGACGACAGATTCATGATGTAGTGAGGAGAAACAAGTTGGATATTCTTCTATTACAAGAATCGAAGCTTGAGGAGATTCCTTTTATGGTTGTCGCTAATTTGTGACCTTCGAATTCGTTTGAATTTGTTTTTTCGCCTTCTATAGGAGTGTCTGGTGGAATAAGCAGGGAGTAGATCGTGTGATTTCGTTTCGAGCTTGTATATGATTTGTATCGTTATCAAGTGGAGGTGTTGTGATGTTGGGTGAGTTGATGTGGCTGATGTGTGTGTTTTTGTTACTTTATTGTTAGTTGTTCGGGTGGGGTACCCCTGGGTGAGAGATTTTTTTTGTGATTTATGTTTCGTGTTCTCGCCTGATTATATTCTACTATTTTTCTCTATTTCAGTTTACTTTTTTTTTAATGAAACACTAGTTGTATGATTTCTATCCTAAATAAATTATATTTTTTTACCGAGAAAAAAATGATTCAAGTTAATATATATATATATTTATTGACTTTTTTATTACTATTACTTTATATTTGATGTTAATGAACAATATATATACAAGTATACAAATAAAATATAATTATATTATTAAATTTACAATTGAATTATTAAAATATTAGTATGAGAAGACTTTTTTGATATTATTTTATATTTCACATTAATAAACGTTATGTACAAAATCATATTGAAATGAGTTTGAATAGAACCGAACAAGTAATTTCAATAAAAAAGCAGATGAATTCAAAAATAAAACGGGAAATAACATACCATAAAAAGGAAATAATCGTAAGGGTTACGCAAAGTGAATCGCCGCAGGAAGCAGTCTCACGAGTCGAATAGCCGTAAAAAAGTGAATCGCTGCAGGAAGCAGTCTCACGAGTTGGGGTTATTAAAAGTCTGAGGTGAGACTGTAAGATTCGTGTTCAATCACTTTATTACATTTTTTAAAATGGTTAAAAATTTGATAGGTTCATCATGAAACTTTAAAATGTACTTTACTATAATTTTTAAATTTATGTAATTATATTTTATTATAATTTTTAAATTTATCTAATTTTTAAACAAATATATGCTAATTATCAATCATAAGTATTAATTTTATTATATTTTTTAAAATGGTTTAAGGGGTAGTTTTGTTCATGTAACAATATCAAAATAATACAATTGTTACTCCTTTTTAATTTCATCAATTTAGTCATTAAATTCATGAATTGCATCAATTTTATGTTTTATCTATTGTTAATTGACAGAACCGTTAAATTCTATGCATGTAGCCGCTATTTGTTGCCACATCAGTAATTATCATCAGTTGTCGTACTATGTCAATGATGACGGGCAAATTTTATTTTAATTTGTTTATATTCATCTTACTAGACCAATTTAAACCAAAAAGAAGTCAATGTACCAATTTAAATAAAGGTAAACTACATAAATGACCAATATATTTTGGGTTTGGTTTTGATTTGACCACTATACTTTTTTCGAAGCAATTAGACCACTATACTATTAAAATGGATTCAATATGACCACTTGCCGTTAGAACCTAACAGAGGGAGTGACGTGGCAGTTAGTACAATTTCGTATAATTATACATTTGGTCCTCGTTACATAACATTCTATCAATTTGGTCCTAATTATAATTTAATAAAATAAATTACACATCTATAGTAACACATGTCATCACCTTATTTGAGGAATTTGCTATTTATATTTAATTTAATAAATTTATTTTCATCCTCTAATTAGGTGGCAAACTGACTCTAGGGGGAATCAAACTTGGGCGTGCTTGGTGTTATTGGCATGACTTTGTCACTAGGCCAAAGCCAATTTTGAGATATAAAATAAAAAATATTTATTATATGTCATAGTTGGTTGTTTATGTCAGGGAAAAGCAAATACATGTGGATTAACGAGATTCAAACATGACATACTTATAATGCATAAAAATATATAAGCCACTGAAATAAATCTAATAATTAAATTAAAGTTAACGACATTTTGTATATATCTTAAATTATAGTTAGTGCACGATTTAAAATAAAAATAGTTTTAAAAATTTTGTATTTTTAAACTAAATTTAAAATATTTTTTTTTCCGCATTTATTTTTATAATTTTACATATATAATCATTGAATTGATTTTAAACTTAATTAATAATTTTAATGTTTATTAAAAATTTAATTTAATTACTATATATATGAAATTATATAATAGTCTAATTATTTTAAAAAATATAGTGGTCAAATTGAGACCAAACTTTAAAGTGTGGTGGTCATCTATGTGACTATGTAGTTTACCCGAAATATATAGAAAAAAGGGGAAGAAAGTAAGTTTAACATATACAATATTCCAATCAAAGAACCTCCACGTGTCACCATCACAGTGCACCAACAACCGAAGTACTGCATATCAACGGCCACAAACACTTGGAGAAACACAGAACAAGCAGGAGAAGGACTCGAATAAACTTAGCCAACATCACCGATTTCTTTCTTCTGTTTGTCGCCGTAGTTTTCTTCAAAGCCTGGGTTCAACTTCAACTCCAGCATATAGTATATATATATGTGTATATATAGATTTCTCAATCTTCCAACATCTTCGAATTCTCTCTGTATCGGTTTTCAAAGCTTTGATTTTTATTCTCATATGAACAATAGAACCCAAGGGGAGGAAAACCATTGATTTATCTCCTTTTTTTTCTTGTAAACTATGGCTACCCCAAAACCCCAGAGAACCCCAGAAGAAATAGAGGATATAATCCTCAGGAAAATCTTCCTTGTAACCCTTAAAGAAAACCCATCGTCTTCTGATCCAAGGGTTGTGTACCTAGAGATGGCAGCAGCTGAGATCTTGAGTGAAGGCAAAAGTCTTTTACTTTCTCGTGATCTGATGGAAAGGGTTTTAATCGATCGTCTTTCTGGCGAATTCCCCAATTCGGAACCCCCTTTTAACTATCTCATTGGTTGTTACAAGCGTGCACATGAAGAAATCAAGAAGATTTCCAACATGAAGGACAGGACGCTGCGTTCTGAGATGGAATCTGCTGCTAAACAGGCTAAGAAGTTGGCTGTTTCTTATGCTAGGATTCATCTGGGGAATCCTGATTTGTTTTCTAATGGTGGTTTAAGGGATGATAAGTCTTCGAGTTCCCCTTTGTTCCCATTGCTTTTCGCTGAAGTTTCGAGTGGAGTGATGCTTGATGGGTTTGGAGGTAATGATTTTGGAAGTGGGGTGGATTGCCCACCTGGGTTTTTGGATGAGTTCTTCAAGGATTCGGATTTCGATACTTTAGATCCGATCTTAAAAGGGTTGTATGAGGATTTGAGAGGGAGTGTTTTGAAAGTTTCAGCTTTGGGGAATTTTCAGCAACCTTTGAGGGCTTTGTCGTATTTGGTTAAACTCCCTGTTGGTGCTAAGAGCTTGGTTAATCATCCATGGTGGATTCCTAAAGGGGTTTACTTGAATGGACGTGTCATCGAAATGACTAGCATTTTGGGTCCCTTTTTCCATGTTAGTGCTCTGCCGGATCATACCATTTTCAAGAGCCAACCTGATGTTGGGTGAGTTTGGATGGTGATTTTGTGTTTGTGGTGATGCTTCTTTTGGATGTGTGGTGTTAACTGAGAACGAGTATCACCTCATTATGTATAGGTTTAACTATCATCTTTAATCTGGTTCTAGATTTCTACTGGCTATGGAGCAGATATAAGAAGCTATCAAAACCACTACCAGCATTGTTGAATGCGATTTTGCTTTGCAAAATAGATAAAATAATTGAAGTATTCGAATATCTGACGCCGAAATTTATGGAGTTAAAACTAATATTTCTAATGCTTGTTTTAGTTTTATGGTGTTAATTGAGAACAAATTTTACCTCAGTATGACTATCATTTTTAATCTGGTTCTAGATTTCTAGTGGATATGAGTAGTTATTGGAAACATAGCTGGCATTGTTGAATGCAGCTTTGCTTTTGCACAATGGATTGAATGATTGAAGTCTTTGGGTATCTGATGTTAAAATTAATGTTTTGTATGTTCATTTTACTAGGGTAAATTAACTCGGGGCAGTTATAATACATTAGTATTAGGAAGCTTTTATATCAGGCTTTCTCATTCAAGCAAGCATTGAAGCCTGTGCTTTTGTAGGTACTTGTAAAAGGGAAGGATTATTCAGTTTTGGCCTGAATGACTTCTCAAACCCATGGTTTAATTACCTTCTCTGGCCTGCTTGGTGCAGTTGCTTAATATATAGATATGCTGGTACTATAGTGAGCTAGCAATGGCAGTAAATCTCAGCTTTTATTGTCTACCACTCTTGATTGCTCCCCTCAAGTTTTTTCTGAGTGACCTCTAATGAGAAGATCGAGTAACCCTTTTCTCACTAAAGGCTGCCTTCCTAAATTTGGATTGATACTTCGCATTGGTTGAGTTCCATAGTTTTTGTTCAATGGTTTGTACGAAGTCAAGTTAATTATACATCCACTCGTGGTTAGCATTGTGTGAATTAAATTTTTTTTCTTTGTTCTTTTTGGTTTCTACTAGTAAGAAAATCTTCACTTTTGCATCTGAGAGAGACTCGGTGATGTGCTGGAGTGTGTTCCATGTTTGATGCTGATCTTTATTTACTTGGAAGCTACTTGTTTTTTAAATTTTCTATACCTCAAACACTGCTGTAGTGAATCACAGGATCTTCTTTCTATTATTATAACTACTGAAATTTTAATTTTTATCGAAGATTCATGCCTCTGTGTTTACCGCATAGTATAATTTTAATGCAATTATTGTCATTTATATGACCTTTTCCTTCTATCTGCTTTTGTCTAGTAAGATTTTAATTCTTGAAATTACAGCCAGCAGTGCTTCTCAGAAGCATCAACTAGACGAGCGGCTGACTTGTTATCTTCTTTCACCACAATCAAGACTCTCATGAATAATTTATACAATGATCTGGCCGATGTTCTTCTCTGTCTCCTTAGAAATCCTGAGACTCGTGACAGTGTCCTTGAGTATCTTGCAGAAGTCATCAATAAAAACGCATCAAGGGCCCATTTACAGGTTTCCCTCCTAAGTGTCCTTTTGAGCTTAATTTAGATTGCATCAAGAACTTGTTCTTTGGTTTATCCTACCTAAGAATATTTTTACTTAAAAGCTTAATTTGTTCCTTAATTGTAAATCTGGTTATGTGGCTACTCTCTAGCCTCTTTGACACTTTGTTTATGTGGACCTGTATGACAGGTGGATCCAATATCTTGTGCTAGTTCCGGCATGTTTGTCAATCTCAGTGCTGTTATGCTCCGTCTCGCTGAACCATTTTTGGACGCAAATTTAACAAAAAGAGATAAAATCGATTCAACCTATGTCTTCAACAGTAATTGTTTGGATTTGAGGTGAGGTGGCGGACTTTTTTCCCCATTCTTTTTCAATGGGGAGCATGGCCGTTTTTCTTCAAACTGTTGGATGCTTCGAATTATTTTCCTTAAGTATTGATTGTGAACCTATTTTAGGGGGCTAACTGCTCTGCATGCTACCTCGGAAGAAGTTGCTGAATGGATTGATAAAGTTAATCCCGTAAAAACTGATGGGAGTGGACTAAATCGTGATGGTGAAAATGGTTTAAGGCAAATGCAAGAAGCATCCACTTCGGGAAGTACCCTCAATGTGAAGCCAACCCGAAGTAGTGTTGAAAAGGCTAAATATCCGTTTATTTGCGAATGCTTCTTTATGACGGCTAGGGTACTCAACTTGGGCCTTCTAAAGGCATTTTCAGACTTTAAGCATCTTGTCCAGGTAATGCTTCACTGATTCCCGTGCTTTTTTCTGTTCTTGTTTCTTCTACCGATGAGTCAAATTATTTGATATGCTGTCACCCAGGACATTTCGAGAAGTGAAGATGCACTTTCCACCTTAAAAGCTATGCAAGGACAAACACCTTCTGCACAACTGGAGCTCGAAATATCGAGACTTGAGAAGGAAATCGAATTGTATTCACAGGAAAAGTTATGTTACGAAGCTCAAATTTTGAGGGTAAATCTTATCTCTTCCGTCTTAAGTTTGTCTGCATATGTTCTGATTCTTTTGTTTTCATGAAGTTCCACGTGTCCAAATGGATATGGTATTTGGATATGCATGTGGATTTGCTTGTCTAGTGAACTTCGAAGTGAATAGGTGTCTTTGTTGTTAATTAAAAGCTTGTAGGCTATCTTGTAGATTTTGGAGCAATCTCTTTGTTGTTTTCCCTCTTATTCCTTGTTAGCATTCTATTTGTGTCGATAGGAAATTTTCTGTTTATATAATTATACTTAGACATGATCATCTTTGCTTTGCTTTTGATATATTGAGGAAAGGATATATATGAACTTGGTAGAATTTTGATTTGTTGCTTTCTTCTTTTCACAAGGACGGGGTGCTTATTCAGCGCGCACTTTCATTCTATCGATTAATGGTGGTTTGGTTAGTTGGCTTGGTTGGTGGATTCAAAATGCCCCTTCCGTCTACGTGTCCAATGGAATTTGCTTCAATGCCAGAGCACTTTGTGGAAGATGCTATGGAACTATTAATATTTGCCTCCCGGATTCCGAAAGCTCTTGATGGGGTTATACTGGTAGGTTTTTTATTTAGATAGCTATGTGCGTTATCAGACCACAATTTCATTTATATTAATTTATTCTTTTGCCTTTTGCTTGTCAGGATGATTTTATGAATTTTATTATCATGTTTATGGGAAGTCCACAATTTATCAAGAACCCATATCTCAGAGCAAAAATGGTTGAAGTTTTGAACTGTTGGATGCCACGTAGAAGGTTATTCAATCTCGTTTGGAAAATATATACCATTGCCCCGTGTTTCTTGCATGTAAGTTCACACTTTATTTATTGTTTTCTTTCCAGTGGTTCATCTGCGACATCGGCACTATTTGAAGGGCATCAACTGTCTTTGGAATATCTCGTGCGCAATCTTTTGAAGCTATATGTTGATATCGAGTTCACAGGTTCTCATACACAGGTAATTTGCTACCAATTGTTACTTTCTTTTTCATATTATAATTTCTTTGAGTTTTCATTGTTGACCATCACTCATTGCTTCTCTATGTGTGCAGTTCTATGATAAGTTTAACATCCGCCATAACATTGCCGAACTTCTTGAATATCTTTGGCAAGTTCCTAGTCATCGTAATGCTTGGAAACAGGTAGGGTCTTCTTCACAGGAACATACTTGTGGAACTTTCTAAAGTTTGTTTAAATTTTAACAATCAATGCATATCCGAATTTTATTGAAATGTAATATCCTCTATCAGATTGCGAAGGAAGAAGAAAAGGGTGTTTATCTAAATTTCTTGAATTTCCTGATCAACGATAGCATCTACCTTCTCGATGAAAGTCTTAACAAGATTCTTGAACTCAAAGAGCTCGAGGCTGAGATGTCTAATACTGCAGAATGGGAACGCAGGCCCGCTCAGGAGAGACAAGAGAGAACACGACTGTTCCACTCCCAGGAGAATGTCAGATTTCCCGTTCTGGCTTTCCCTTTCCCCCCTTTGCATGTGTATGTTTGATTTGTGTTTTTGAATTTAGACTTAAATTAAACCTTGCTAATGGATTTTTTCAGATTATACGAATTGATATGAAGTTGGCAAATGAGGATGTTAGCATGCTGGCATTTACATCCGAGCAGATTACAGCTCCTTTTCTACTCCCTGAGATGGTAACATCTTTTCATCCGCACCAATGCTTGTCATCTGTCAAATTTATGCTGCCAAGTTTCCGCTTTTTGACAGTGATACTTTTTTGTCAAAATTCTTCTAAGCTTTGGTTCATCCATTTTTGTTCATTGTTCTCTTTTTCTTTCCAGGTCGAAAGAGTGGCGAATATGCTCAACTACTTTTTATTGCAATTAGTTGGCCCTCAAAGAAAATCTCTTACTCTGAAAGACCCCGAAAAGTACGAATTCCGTCCGAAAGAGTTACTCAAGCAGGTTAGCAAGATGTAGAATTTTAATTTCAGTATATACTAATACAAAGAGGAAGTAAGAAGTTAACTATTTGCTCAGAAAGTTGCTTTGAATATTTTATGTACTGTGAATTGCTTGTATTTGAAGATTGTCCGCATATATGTTCATCTGGCGAGGGGTGATGCCAAAAACATATTTCCGTCCGCCATCTCCAGTGATGGCCGATCGTACAACGAACAGGTATTTGTTACCAGTGTTCACCCATTCATTAAATTAAGTAATGAAACGATTGTCATATCTGTTTTCTCTTTGAGGCCTAATAGTACTTAAAGCACAATCTGATAAGTCGGGTTTTCTCCAGTTGTTTAGTGCTGCAGCAGATGTTCTTCAAAGAATCGGTGAGGATGGGAGGATTATACAAGATTTTATTGAGCTAGGTGCAAAGGCCAAGGCTGCGGCTTCAGAGGCCATGGACACCGAAGCTGCACTTGGAGATATACCCGATGAATTCCTCGATCCAATTCAAGTATGTCTATTTACATTCCAGCTATATTTTACTTAGTTTCAGAGTCTTCATCGAAACCGAAAAGAAAGGAAAAATAAGAGTTACCAACCATAAACATACTCTTTTCTTTCCTGCAGTATACCTTGATGAAGGATCCGGTGATCTTACCATCTTCGAGAATCACGTTAGACAGACCTGTTATCCAGAGACATCTTCTAAGTGATAGTGTAAGTCCATCCTCACGGATTCTATTCTTATAACGATTAAGTTTCCCAGAATGCAGTGCATGCTAATTCGTTATGATTTGCAGACTGATCCATTCAACCGATCTCATCTTACTGCGGAAATGTTGATTCCGAACACCGAACTGAAGGCAAGGATTGAAGAGTTTATCAGGTCCCAGGAACTGAAAAGGCGTGGAGAAGGCTTGAACATGCAAAGCTCCAAAGGAGCAATGTTAATTGATTAGGGTGAATTAGTAGGGCTCATCATAGTTTCTCAAATGGTGTATATTTATTTCATATGTCAAACCATATATATTTATGTTATTTCAACTCTTTATTTTCTTTAAGAATTCATGTTCGATGCGAGATCTAAGTACTAGTTTTACAGTCTTGTGTTACAAGTAATTCTTACTGCAAGAGGAAGAAATATTAATCTCACATCGGGAAGAAAAGTAAGAATCTTAGAGTATATATGTGGTGACGATGCATATTTTATTAAACATGTTATTATAACGGTAATTACAACCCATTTTTCACAACTTTACCAAACTTTCTTAGGACTTATTAGCTCAAGAATCTCTTCCCAAAGCCCACCATTTCCAACACTTCCAAGACCAATAACACTTGGGCTACAAGCCACAACTGTCCAAAAACCAGTCTTTATTTCTCCATCTAACTGTTCCTTGTCCCACAAGCAATATCCATCAAAGAACCTAAAATCCCCTGCCTTCACCACATTTCTCTTCACCATCTCAGCTGCACACCTCACACTCTCTCTACTCCCATAATACACCCCTTCCATCACTTCTTCAAAAGCCCCACTTTTCGACACACTATCACCATCCCTTGTTGGACTCATCAAAAAGAACCCATCTTCCAACGGCCCACCGAAATACAACGACTGATCTGAAAACTCAGTCCAACCATCTAAGATTGTCGATCTCATTTCTCTTATAGACATGAGCGACGGCCGGTTGAGTATTATACCGGATGGTCCTATGGGCCCTGCTGTTAAGAGAAGGATCACCGTCCGTTCAAAGATGTGGACCCCGTCGAGCTTCTTGGTAGCAATGAGTAGACAACCCTTTTCAGGCTCATGGATGGTGTGAGCCCATTTATCACCAATCGTAACAGGTTGAAGAGGGTGGTCCGATGGTGAAGAAGAGTCCTTGGGGATTGATTCTTTCTCATTTGCCACTAATTTTGCTCTAAATGAACGCCAATCAGAATCAAAGGAAGGCTTGTTGTTGTCTTCATTCAAATGGCAGCCTATGATTCAATACAAAAAAATAAATCACATTCTAGAAATCTAGAGATAAATCACAACCCAAATTTGTTAGATGATATTTTCATAAAATAACGATACTTCAATAAACAACCAAACCCAAAATCGAGAAAACCCCGAATAATTCAAACTTGCTACATATCTTTTAATAAAAGAAATTATATCCTAATCCTTGAACTCTAAATCTTACATATGATAACATTAGTCATTAGTGGTCCGCTTACGAAAGAAATCTGTAACGAAAAATAAGGAAATTGAAGAACTTACTTGTTATAGAACTTGGGAAAGCAACTTTTCTAGAGTGAAAAGAGTTGGGGGTTTTCTTGGGAAAATGGAGTGGTTTACCTTTGATTGAGGACTCAAAATCAAAACTTTTGGTGAAGGAATTTGAGGAGAGAAAGCAAGTTTCCATGTACTTTTGTTGTCTTCTTTGCTTACTTTCTGGCAAATGTAAGTGAAGATCCTAAAGGATAAGAGAGCTAAGACTTGGCCATTTATACATGGAAATGAGGTTGAATTTCCACCACAGGTTGATTTCCTTATCCTATTCAATCCAAACTTGAAAGGCTTTTTTTCTCCTAATAAAAAATAATTAAAATACGATATAAAATATGACATGACATAACAAAAAAGGGAAATTCATAAATAAAAGCTCAAATTTATATATACGGTTAAACTTACTCTTATTGTTTTTTTGTTCGATCGACCACTCGTTGAATCGAACTCCGTTCTGTTTTTTAAAACATTGCTTCTACCAGCAAGGTTGCATCTTTGGGAAGTACAACTCGCTTAAGGTCCTGAGCCAACCTATGAACCATTCGATATATGCTATCAAAATTAGGATGTGATTTGTCAAATACTGTGAACTCATGGACCTCGTTGTCAATTTCAATAGAGCTTGCTCCTGATGGTTTTTGGACCCCGACGCTCTTCATCCGAAGCCTTACCGTTGAAACGCCGTCCCAATCCCCTGCTGCAGCAAAAATATTTGCTAACATGGAATAATTTCCGGGATCCGACTGATCCAATTTATGGTGATCGCGGACTTTTTCTGCAAGTTCCGTGGCACCATGCAATCGACATGCCCCCAAAAGGGTACCCCAAATAATGGCATTCGGTTCGAAAGGCATGGTATGTACAAGCATAAAAGCTTCCTTCAAACGCCCTCCACGGCCTAAAAGGTCGATCATGCAACCGTAATGCTCGATTTTGGGAACGATTCCGTAATCCTTTTCCATAGTATAAAAGAATTGTATACCCTCGTCGATTAAGCCTGCATGGGAACAAGCACACAAGACGCCAACAAAAGTAACTCCATCGGGATTAAATCCTTCCTTTGACATTCTTTGGAAAACATGAAGGGCTTCTCTGCCACGGCCGTGCATGGCGAACGCCTGTAGCATGATATTCCATGAAACGACATCTCGTTTTGACATCCCATTGAAAACACTCCATGCCCTGTCGAGACTACCACACTTTGAGTACATATTAACTAACGCATTACCCACCGCTACACTACTTCGAAACTTACACCTCTCTATCGAATCATGCACTTTTACACCCACTGCTAACGAACCAGACTCAGCACTAGCAGCCAATATGCTAATAATGGCTCCATCATCCAACTCGAACCCATCTCGCACCATTCGATCATACAACTCAATGGCTTCCTTTGTAAACCCCTTTTCGACATATCCAGAGATAATTATAGTCCAAGGAACCAATGTCTTAATCGGCATCTTATCAAACAAAGCTCTAGCCATATCCATATCGCCAGCCTTACTATAACCCATCACCATCGTCGACCACGACACAATATCCCTCTGAGGCATATTTTCAAACAATCCAAAGGCTTCCTCCAATTTTCCAACTTTAACATAACCATTCAAGATGGCATTCCAACTAACTATATTTCTCTCAGGCATTTCATCGAACACCTTCCTAGCTTCCCTCAACTCCCCAACTCTCAATAACCCACCCATCATAGAATTCCAAGAAACAACATCTCTATCTCCCATCACCATAAACAGTCTCAAAGCTGCTTTAATACCCAAACCTCCAAACTTGGAATAATTATCGATGAGAGCGTTTGGCACAAAAACATCACTAAAAAAGCCATTCTTTTCAATCTGGGTATGAATCATTTCCACCATTTTTAAACAATTACAAGCCTTTAAAAGGAAAGGGTAGGTGAGGGTATTAGCCAGAATCCCATTCCACTGCATTTGAAAGAAGAATGCAAAAGCTTGGGTTGGCTGTGAGTTTTGCACATAGGCTCTGATCAAAGTGTTGTACAAATGAACATTGGGGTGTTGGATTTGGTTAAAAACGTTTAGAGCTGAAGTAATTCGGCGGCAACGTGAGAAAGCTGAGATTAACTTGGGGGCAATGGAAAGGTGTTGGTGAAGGTTTTGTTTGATTATTTGGGCTTGAAGTTGTTGAATGTGGGATAAGTTGGTGAGTTTATGGAGATTTTGGAGTCGTTGTTCGAAGAGTGTTCTTGTTGAAAACCATGATTTGGATTTACAGGGAACGGACATGGATTCAACTTACAAGACCTAAACTTGAAACTTGACAGCGTTCAATGACTTCAAGTCTTCAACCGGAAGACATGATATTTTTAGGCTCGTAAAGGTTATTTTTAATTGGATAAAGGTTATTTTTCGAATTAGAATTAAATTGATCGAATGTGTATATATGGAATATTAAAAGTATTATTATAGAAAGTTTCCTAACAATCAGGTTAAGTACTTAATGATCTTTAACGTCTGAGTTTATGTTTTATAACAAAACATAAAGTTTAAATGTCATTTTGTAACTTTTGAAAGTTTAGTTACCATTTAGAATTTTTAAACAAAGTTTAATTGTCATTTTAGTACTTTACCCTAATTAATTTAGTTATTCATAAAAAATAAATCTAATTTGACAATTAAACTCGTGAATTAATCTTTTGTTTAATATTGATCGTTAAATGATGACATAATTGTTAACAGTAA
This sequence comes from Hibiscus trionum, assembly GCA_030270665.1. NCBI lineage: Eukaryota > Viridiplantae > Streptophyta > Magnoliopsida > Malvales > Malvaceae > Hibiscus > Hibiscus trionum. Next base: position 4,462,219 of record BSYR01000034.1, on the reverse strand, counting down.
TGATGTGACAGTTTATGTGTGAATGATGGCGCGACAAAAGGATAATATTTGATTTTTTAAGGGAGCTCAAGGTTAAAACTATTTTTTTAGGAAGTTCGAGCGCCAAATTAATGTAATATGCGAGTTTGAGGGCAAATAAAATCTATTTTTTGGAGGACTAAATTGATTATTTGATATGAACTTAAAGATAAAAATACCCTTAAGCCATATTTTTAAAACTATAATTAAAACAAATAATATCACATTTCATATATGTATTTTGATATAATATTTAGTGTAATATTATTTGTGATATAATGTTTAGTGCAAGTGTACACGGCGCAAGTAGTAAAGTGATACACGAAGTATCGGATGCCGAATCCACATGGACTGGAAATAGCCTTAACCTTGTATTGCTGCACAAAAGAGAAAGAAGAAAGTTCAACTGTTTGTAGAGGAATATTGAAGAATACTGAAGATAGAAGATTAAAATATTCAGGGTAAAGAATAGGCCGATATTGATTTGCTCAGTAGTGTAGGTGTTGCACTGTCTAAGTCTTCCTGTTCTGTCGTCGCTTCTGTCGCGACAGCACCTACGACGGCAACGATCTGTTGTTGTCGCGACAACGATCACACAACTCTGTACTTCAAGCTTGGCAAGAATCCCTGCTGTGACTCGTCCTATCCCTAGGTCCAAGTCTGTCGATGAACACGCCTTAGATGATACCTCCCGACGTGAATCGAAGGATGAACACCGATGTTGTTGAATTCTTCCTTAGCCACTTAACCTCGTCCTATCCCTAGGTCCGAGATAGTTCAACCATAAACTGGAGAACCCATACTTATTCCTTTCGTATACTTAACTCTCCCGATATTAAGTAAATGTATAATCTCACAATGCTCTCCCGATACTCTTGCAAGATGTTGAAAATCAGAATAATCAAACTTGAAGTCTATTTTATTGAACAAAAAAAATCCTAAAACAGTACAATCCTTGCAACTACTTTACATAATCAACCCTTAGCCCTAGGGGAAGTTTAGAACATGATGAGAAGGGGGAAAACGACTAGGGTTTAGGGGAAGATGGCTAGAGAATAAGATGTCCTTCCCTAGGTCGAATTACATGCCTTTATATAGGCCTTGGGTTCAAGTTTTCTAATATGACAAGAATAGAAGTTTAAACTAAAGTACAACTCTATTAAAGACTAAAGCTTCAGAGTAGATGCCTTTAATTCGTCCTCTTTTCTTGCTTTGGGTTTCTTCCTTGAACTTTGGGCTTGACCTTCATTTTGATCTAGGGCTCAGAAAAATATAGGGGTGACCCACGACATACCAGCTTAATTTCCTCTTTCTGTCGAGCTCCACTTCACTTTTTCCCTTCAACATAGCTATCGTCATTGGCAGCCACGACAGCGGCCACTGCAGCATCATTCTTCTCGACTGCACTCATGTGTTCCAGTTCTGCTTCTCCACTGCCCTGAGTCTGCTACAACAGCTACCTGCAAAAGTAACCAAAATCAGTAGCAACTGTGCCTTTTTATATAATTGTGATGTATAAATGGAATCTATCCTAAATGCAATGAATTATGCTTGAATGCAGTAGAAATATGGGTTAAATAGGGGGTAAAATATAGAACTTTTACACACTCAACACACCCCCAAACTCAAGTTCTTACTTGCCCTCAAGCAAATATTACCTATCTAAAATGAAATATTTTTTTTTGTTTTGGCTTAAATTAGTGAACCCTACATTACCTACCACTTATATTCTATCAAGAGCAATACTTTGTTGGGTATTTCTGGATTCATTCGGAACCATGCTATAATTCTTGTGTAGTGTGTGCAGGTTTTGTGAACACTTATGCATCTAGACTACCTTAGTATATCAGAATAGTTATGCTTACAAACTTGAGGTCATGCCAATTCAATTTTTTCTAAAGGCAATTCTTAGGCTCCTTTAGTTTTTTCTGAATTTTTGAATTAACTGCATCTTTTCTGGAGGCAATTCTTAGGCTCCTTTAGTTTTTTCTAACTTAGCTCAAAAAGAAATCTCCTAAAATAAGTGCAAGGCAGTTTTGCATGCAATTGAGTCTGAATATTTTTCTTTCTTTCTTTGTTTTCCTAGAGCCAGTGATAGGCACCTCTAGGGGCAGTTTCAAGTGGGTAAACATTCCTATTCCAGTGTACTAAAGTAATCTAGAAGGCACGAGAGTCACAAAGAGTGTTGTACAGGGTAAAATTATAGCAAGGCTCTAAACATATCCTAAAATTTCCTAAAGGCACTGTCACGACAGCATATGTCGCGGCAGGTAAGTTAAGTTCAAAGACTTAAGCCAAATTTTCATTTTTAAGTAAAAATAAACTAAACACTTAGACACAATTTTTAAACATAATAGACACTTCATTACTGGAGGGATGCCACCCCCAAACTCAAGGGTTGCATTGCCCTCAATGCATGATGACATAAAATAAAAAAAATAAAAAAAAACATCACAATTATAATAAAACAGCACACAACAAAAATAAGATAGAAACTTAAATTTAGGTGATGTCGTTGTTGTTGCTGCTGCTGCGGATCTCTAGCTGCCGGCGGGTAGTGACTTTCGTTGTGGGTGCCGGCAGAATGATCGGAGAGGCGGAGGCAGTCTTTTTCTTAGCTTCCCTCAGGGCTGGATTCGAGTAGGTGAGATCTGAGGTGGTCTTTCCAGCACTTGTACCTCCTCGGAAGAGCTGCTGCTGCTGCCGCCAGACTTGCCCTGGCCGAATGGTTCTTCACCGGTGTTGGGCTTCTGCCTTTTCATCGGAGTGAACTTCTTTGAAAGGTTTCTCTTGACAGAGGGCTCTCCATCAGATTCCTCCCAAATGGAGGAGGAAGAGAACCCAGCAATAAAATCATCGAGGTCGGACGGTGGCTCCTTTCGTTTCTCTCATCTGGTAGAGATAGTGGCGGTGTGGCTGCCACCTTCAGCTGTCGTGGCCGGGGTTAGAGTTGACGCCACAGAAGGTGTTTTTGGTGTGGCAGCAGGGGTGGGGGTATGGGAAGGTGTAGGGACAGCAAAATAGTGCTCGGGGAAAACAGGAAACTGTACATTTGCAAAATTTAAATTACTTTGAATAAAATGTATCGTTGCTGCTGTGAAGTCTCTGACAAAACTCATCAGACCCAGCTGCCGTTCCTCCATCTTCTGCAGGGTGGCTAGGATTTGAGTGGAGGAGTGTTGAGTGTGTAAAAGTTCTATATTTTATCCCCTATTTAACCCATATTTCTGCTGCATTCAAGCATAATTCATTGCATTTAGGATAGATTTCATTTATACATCACAATTATATCAAATGACACAGTTTCTACTGAAATTGATTGCTTTTGCAGGTAGCTGTTGTAACAGATGGAGGGCAGTGGAGAAGCAGACGCTGGGCAGTGAAGAAGCAGAGCTGGAACTGGACTACAGACGAGAAGGATGATGATGCCATGGCCGTGGTAGCCAAGGACGACAGTAATGGTGAAGGGAAGAAGTGAAGTGGGCCTCGACAGAAAGAGAAAATTAAGCTGGTCTGTCGTGGAGCACCCTTATATTTTTCCAAGCCCTAGATCAGAATGAAGGCCAAGCCCAAAGTTCAAGGAAGAAACTCCAAGCAAGAAGGAAGGACGAATTAAAGATATATGCTCTGAAGATTTAGTCTTTAATAGAGTTGTACTTTAGTTTAAACTTGTATTCTTGCCATATTAGAAAACTTGAACCCAAGGCCTATATAAAGGCATGTAAATCGACCTAGGGGAGGATAACTTACTCTCTAGCCTTCTTCCCCAAACCCTAGTCGTTTCCCCTTCTCATTATGTTCTAAACTTCCCTTAGAGCTAAGGGTTGGTTCTGTAAAGTAGTTGCAAGGATTGCATTTGTTTTAGGAATTTTTCTGTTCAATAAAATAGACTTCAAGTTTGCTTATTCTGATTTTCAAACATCTTGCAAGAGTATCGGGAGAGCATTGTGAGATTACACATTTACTTAATATCGGGAGAGTTAAGTATACGGAAGGAATAAGTACGGGTTCTCCAGTTTATGGTTGAACTATCTCGGACCTAGGGATAGGACGAGGTTAAGTGGTTAAGGAAGAATTCAACAACATCGGTGTTCATCCTTCGATTCACGCCGGGAGGTATCATCAAAGACGTGTTCATCGACAGACTTGGACTTAGGGATAGGCCAAGGCACAACAGGGATTCTTGCCAAGCTTGAAGAACAGAGTTGTGTGATCGCTGCCGCGACAAACAACAGACTGCTGCCGTGACAGGTGCTGCCGCGACAGGCGCAACGACAAAACATAGATTCCTAGACTTTGCAACACCTACACTACTGAGCAAATAAATACCGACCCATTCTCTCTATCCCGATTTCTTTACTCTTTTATTTTCAGTATTCTTCATTATTTCGTGACAAACTATTAAACTCTTTCTTTTCCCCTTCGTGCAGAAAACCAAGGTTAAAGCTATTAGCTCAGTCCCTGTGGAGACGATATCCGATACTTACGTATCACTTTACTACTTGCTTCGTGTACACTTACACTACATTGCGATAGACACTTTTACACGCAACAAGTTTTTGGCGTCGTTGCCGGGGACTGGCAACATATCTTTACCCTACCCTTTTACTGCACATTCTTTTTATTTTTCTGTTTTCCTTCTTGGATTGTTCAACCCGTGCTTTCACAAGGTTTTCTGTTTATACGCAGATCGAGACGAGGAAAGGAACCTGAGTATCAGATAGATCCTGAAATTGAACGCTCGTGCAATCTTAGGAACCGACTCTGACTCGTATTAGCCAGAAACGAATACCTTGAAGAACAGTTAGAGGCCATGAACAACCAAGGGAATCCACAGGGTCATGAAGATCCTGTCAGAGATGGGAGGAACGGACAACCTGCCGATCCTCCTACTGCTGCCGCACGCCGGTCATGCCGAGACTACATGATCAATGATCATGTGGAACTAGAAACCACCCTGCCAGACTTAGAAGCTGAAAATTTCGAGCTGAAACCTGTCATGTTCAGCATGATTAATAACGCTGGCCAATTTAGTGGTGCTGCTACAGAGGATGCTAGGGAGCATCTGAAGACGTTCTAGGAAATCCGTGGTTCGTTTAGACTACCAGGAGTTAATCCGGAGATACTGAGGCTTCGGTTATTTCCTCATTCATTGAGGGACAGGGCGGAATCTTGGTGGAATAAACTAACGTCGGGTTCAATACGAACTTGGGTAGATTTAACTCGTGAATTTTTGTCTCGTTTTAATCCTTCACATTTATCTGAGCGATTACGTAACGAAATTGCTACCTTTCAACAGGAAGATGACGAGCCAATGCACGAGGCATGTGACAGATTTACCACTCTACTGAGGAACTGCCCGATGCATGGATTCCCCGTTTGGAATCAGGTAATTAAACTTTACAATGCTGCCAACTTACAAACTCGTATGAGAATTGATTCAACAGCGAATGGATTGCTGTTGGACAAAGATCCAGAAGACGCAATGGTAGTATTGAAAAACCTGGCAAAGAACGAGGAACAGTTTCCTACAGCAAGAAGAGGGGGTAAACGAGTACTAGCTGTGAAAGATTATGAGGCCGACAGTTCCCTAAAAACACATGTGGCATATCTCACAAAAGCAGTAGAAAAGCTCTTAAAGAAAGATTCACAGCCTGTCTACTCCGCCGAAGAGGTATGTGAAACTTGTGATGGGAACCACAGTTCGGAAGATTGTCCACTATAGTTAGAGGAAGGGATGTACGTTGGGAAGTACAATAAACAGAACTACAATTCCAACAACTACAATCCCAACTGGAGAAAGGATCCCAAGTTATCTTGGAGCAACCCTAACAATGCCTTGAATCCTCAAGCACAGAACACTCAGAATCAGGGGGGACCTAGATTACTGACTCGGCAGCAACTACAGCAGCAGCGGCAACAACCACCAGCTGCCACGACTAGTATATTGGAACAGACCTTGGCTACATTTATGTCTCAAACAAGAACTTACATTGAGAACATGAATCAATTTGTCAAGAAAACTGAGTTATTCATGGATAAAACAGAGATGCGGATGACCAACCATGAAGCTACTTTGAAATCACTGGAGACACAGATGGGTCAGGTTTCCCAGCATATTAAACCAAGGCAGAATGGAGGATTTCCTAGCGATACTGAAAACGCTAGACAACCCACACATGAGCAGTGTAAAGCCATCACTACTAGGAGTGGGAAGAAATTACCAGGGCCAGAGAAGGAAGCTGAAACAATTGAGGAACCAGCCCTGAAATCGACTGCCGAGAACGCTGCCCCGACAGACGACAAATAGCTTGCTGCCGATGAATCTGTCACGACAGCAGAAGGGACAGAGGAGAAAGATGAAGAACTTAAGCCTTCTCAGATCCGAATGCCGTGGGAAGGACGCATTGCAGATTATCGTCCTCCACCTCCTTTTCCTCAGCGGTTACAAAAGTTGAAACATGAATCCCAGCTTAAGAAGATCTATGATATTTTTAAGCAGGTCCATATCAATATTCCGCTGTTAGATGCTATTAAGGAGATGCCTGGTTATGCCAAATTTCTCAAGGATGCCATGTCGAAGAAATCCAGACTTGGGGAATTTGAAACGGTTAAAATGACAGAAGGATGCATGAGTATTCTGCACAAGCATCCACCCCAGAAGAAGAAGGATCCTGGGAGCTTTATCATACCGTGCATAATCGGAGATAAATTTGTGGGTAAGGCACTTTGTGATCTTGGTGCTAGTATAAATTTAATGCCCAAATATATTTTTCAGAAATTAGGTATTGGAAAAGCTCGGCCCACAACAGTCGTACTGCAGCTGACAGACCGCTCTTACGTTCATCCAGAAGGGAAAATTGAAGATATTCTGGTAAGAGTGGATAAATTTATTTTTCCTGCTGACTTTCTTGTTTTAGATTGTGAAGCAGATGAGAATACACCAATCATCCTGGGGCGACCCTTCTTAGCCACAAGAAGATCACTGATTGATGTGGAAAAAGGAGAACTCACTATGAGAGTGAACGATCAAGAGATCAAGCTGAATGTTCTCTGGGCAATAAAACATGCTGATGCAGAAGAAGAATGCAAGGCTATCACTGAAGTTATCCTTGACCAACCCTGCATCAGGTCGGGCTGCTATGACATCAAAATTGGCCACTGCCCCAGCAACCATTTAGAAGACTGTCACGGCAGCGACGACGACAGCAGCTCCTCCGAATCTGACATATCTGATACTGAAGATCAAGAGAAGGTAAACTGGATAGGCAATCGTCCAGGTAAGTTATTCGAGCCCTTAAACTATACTTCGAATGAACATATAGTCCAAAAGCCATCAACTGTAGAGCCACATGTTCTAGATCTTAAGCCCCTGGCAAGGCAGCTTAAATATGTTTTCCTTGGTTTAAATGATACGTTGCCCGTAATCATCTCTTCCAAGTTGATGCAGGAACAGGAACAACAACTGATAGGGATGCTACAGCAGCACAAAAAGGCTATTGGATGGATGATAGCTGATATCCAAGGCATCAGTCCGGCACTATGCATGCACAAAATCCTCTTAGAGGATGATCACAAGCCGACCATTGATGCACAGAGACATCTAAATGATGCTATGCGAGAGGTGGTTCGTAAAGAGATCATCAAATGACTAGATGTTGGAATAATTTATGCCATCTCGGATAGCAAGTGGGTGAGCCCGGTGCAATGCGTTCCTAAGAAAGGAGGAATAACTGTGGTAACCAACGAAGAAAATGAGTTAATCCCAACCAGGACTGTGACCGGTTGGATGGTTTGTATGGACTACCGGAAGCTTAACAAAGCTACCCGAAAGGATCACTTTCCCCTGCCTTTTATTGATCAAATGCTTGATAGATTAGCGGGAAAGCCTTACTATTGTTTTCTTGATGGTTATTCAGGTTACAACCAAATAGCCATCGCACCGGAGGATCAAGAGAAGACGACGTTCACTTGCCCATACGGTACTTACGCTTTTCGGAGAATGCCATTTGGACTTTGTAATGCACCAGCAACCTTTCAGAGGTGTATGATGGCGATATTCTCTGACATGGTGGAGGATTTCCTGGAGATATTCATGGATGATTTCTCTGTCTTTGGAGATAACTTTGAGAGCTGCCTAAGCAACTTGCAGAAAGTGCTCGAGAGATGCGAGAAAGCAAACTTAGTATTGAACTGGGAGAAATGTCACTTCATGGTGGATGAAGGGATAGTCCTAGGCCATAAAGTAAGCTGCCGCGGCATAGAAGTCGACAGAGCTAAGATCGAGGTAATTGAAAAACTGCCGCCACCCACCACAGTCAAGGGAATCATGAGTTTCTTAGGGCATGCTGGTTTTTATCAGAGGTTTATCGCAAACTTTTCGAAGATCACCAAACCCTTATGCCATCTTCTGGAGCAGAACCGTCCCTTCAACTTCAACACTGAATGTACTGAGGCATTCAAGGTTCTGAAAGAAAAGCTGGTAACAGCCCCAATAGTACAGCCACCAGATTGAAACTACCATTTGAGATCATGTGTGATGCTAGTGACTATACTGTCGGGGCAACACTTGGGCAGAGGAAAGACAAGCTCTTTCATGTTATACTATGCCAGCAAAACACTAAACGACGCCCAAGTAAACTACACCACAACAGAGAAAGAACTGTTAGCTGTGGTGTTTTCCATTGACAAGTTTCGTTCATATATACTTGGAACGAAGGTCATAGTCCACACAGACCACTCTGCATTGAAGTATATGTTCGCCAAAAAGGATGCAAAGCCTAGACTGATACGTTGGATTCTGCTACTGCAAGAGTTCGACCTTGAAATCAAGGACAAAAAGGGAACAGAAAATCAAGTTGCAGATCACTTGTCAAGACTGGAGAAGGGAAAGAGTCTCCCAACATATGAGACACACATACTGGAGACCTTCCCTGACGAGCAGATGTTCGCTGCCACAAGCACTGCAGCGACAGCCATGGCGGCAGGTAAGTTTTCTGAACTCCCCTGGTATGCTGATTTCGTTAATTATTTAGTTAGCAGAATAACTCCTCATGACCTTAACTATCAAGCTAGGAAGAGGTTCCAAAATGATGTTAAGCATTATTATTGGGACGAACCTCTTCTTTTCAAATATTGTGCAGATCAGGTTATCAGGAGATGCGTACCACATGATGAACATGAAGTTGTGTTTCATCACTGCCATGCTTCACAATATGGAGGACACTTAGGCGGTAACAAAACTGCTGCCAAAGTTTTGCAGTCTGGATTTTATTGGCCATCACTATTTAAGGATGCTCAGACATTCTACAAAAACTGTGACAAATGTCAACGGACTGGAAACATCTCAAGGAGACATGAGATGCCGCTGCAGAACATTCTTGAGGTCGAAATCTTCGACGTTTGGGGGATTGATTTTATGGGACCATTCCCAGCATCATGTGGGAACTTATATATCCTTCTGGCAGTGGACTATGTGTCCAAATGGGTTGAAGCGATCGCTACTCAGAAAAATGATGCCAAGACGGTTCAGAGGTTTTTGCATAAAAACATATTTTCCAGATTTGGCATCCCCAAGGAGATCATTAGTGATGAAGGGAGGCATTTCGATAATAGGGTTATAGCTGCTGCCTTAAAAAAGTATGGTGTCAAACATCGGATTGCAACATCATACCACCCTCAGACCAATGGACAGACTGAAATATCCAACAGAGAAGTTAAGAACATTCTTGAAAAGATGGTTAAGCCAACTCGGAAAGACTGGTCTCTACACCTCAATGATGCATTAAGGGCCTACAGAACAACATTCAAAACTCCATTGGGAATGTCACCCTACCGGATGATTTTTGGGAAACCATGCCATCTACCTGTTAAGATTGAGCACAGAGCATACTGGGTCATCAAGGCAGTGAATATGGACTTGGAGAAGGCAGGACAGAAAAGGCTACTTGATTTGAATGAGATAGAAGAAATTCGAGCAATGGCCTACGACAACGCAAGGATTTACAAAGACAAGACAAAGAAGTGGCCTGATAAGAAGTTGCTGCCACGACAGTTCTGCCCAGGGCAGCTTGTGTTGTTGTTCAACTCTAGGTTGAAAATCTTCCCAGAGAAGCTGAAATCTAGGTGGTCTGGCCCATTCCAAGTGGTGCAAGTTTTTCCCAATGGTGCCATTACAATCAGATCTTTAAAAGACGGGCACCAATTTAAAGTCAACGGACAAAGATTGAAGCATTATCAGGGGACTGAAGCCCCAAGAATGCAAGAAGTGGTTACTTTAGGAGATGCCCCTCATGGCATCCCTAATTTAACCTAAATTTTATTTTTATTTTTATTATTTATTTATATATATTAGGTAATTAGAATTATTCTATTTTTTAGGAACTAAGTTTTTTATTTTTATTATTTTAGGAAATAAAGGAGACAAAGAGAATTGGAGAAGTGAATTCAGCCCATCATCTTTCCATCAGCCCACAAAGCCCAAACTAGGAGCCTGCCGTTACAGCTGCCGCGAAAGACGCGGAAAATACAGCCTGTCAACACGCTGTCGCGGCAGACACGCAAACGCGTAACAGATGCGCAGCAGACACGGAAACGCGTAACAGACGCGTCAGAAACCACGTAACAGCTGGCCCCGTTATTCGCGCCTGCCGTTACAGCTCCAACGGGCAGCAAACTCCCCCTCTATATAAACCTCGTTTTACTATTCATTTTCACTCACTTTTACTCTCTCTACTTGTTTCCTCTAGAATTTTATTTGCTTTCATTTTCTTTTCCACAGTCCTTGCAATATGAGTACTAGAAATACCCGCCGTAGTGCTGCCTCAGGATCTGCCCTAGCATCATCTACTCCAAGCTCCTTCCAGGTCAGAGATATGTGGGAGGAGAAAGGCTTCATTTACACCACCAGAACGGAGAACCTTGGGCTACAACCTTTCATAGCCCGTAAAATCAGAGCCCTGCAGTGGTAGATGTTTGCCGAGCAGCTAGAGGAAATGAACATAACTCTCGTCCGAGAATTTTATGCTGCCATCGACAACAGGGAAGTGATAGCAGTAACAGTCCAAGGAAAAGAGGTACCTTTTGAGCCCGAATACATCAACACCCTCTATGGGTTCTATGTTGGGAGAAAGGAAGACGACCACCAAAGATTTGTGGAAAGCTTAGAGCCGGGAGATTACGATGCTATAATGGCAGAACTCATAGACGAGGGTACCGAGTGGAATACCGATCCTAAACATCCAAGGACGGTAAAACGAGTTCAACTCACTCCGGAGGCCAAGCTGTGGAATGCATTCATCAAGAAGCGGATTATGCCCTCCTCGCACAACACAACGGTAGACCAACCAAGGTTAGCCCTCATTCATTCAATTTTAAATGAAAGGCCAATTAACGTTGGTAGACACGTTCGGGAGGGAATATTGGATTGTGCATACCGGCCGTCAGGACCACTCTTCTACCCATACCTCATTACTGCCCTCTGCCGTGGCTACAACGTACTGGAAGCTGCCGAGAATTTAAGATTCCGAGGAAAAGGTTGGACAGAAAGGAACATCCTCAGCCTGATGGAACTCAAAGCTGCCACACCCCTGTCGTCCTTCGACCCCACTGTCGCGGCAGGTGAGCCGACAGAGCCCACCCAAACCGAACCTGCTGCCACAGAACCTAGGCAACCCACTACAGCAGCTACCCCAGCAGACTCCTCAATACAAATACTTGCTGCCCTGCAGAAAATGGAAGAACGACAGCTGGGCCTGATGAGTTTCATCTGAGACTTCACCACAACAACGGTACACTTCATTAAAACTAATCTTAATTTTCCTGATGTACTGTTCCCTGCCTTCCCCGACCATTATTTTGCTGCCCCAACACATGCCCATACCCCCACCCCTGCTGCCACACCGAGAATGCCATCTGCCGCATCCACTCCGACCCCGGCCACAACAGCTGCAAGCGGCAGCCGCACGGCTGAGACATCTGCCAGGGGAGCCAAGAGAAAAGAACCCATGTCAGACCACGACAGGTATATAGCTGGCTTCTCCTCCTCTGAAATTTGGGCGGCATCCGATGATGAGCCCTCTGTCAAGAGGAATCTGTCCAAGGAGTTCACCCCGGTGAAACGGCAGAAACCAGGCCCCGGAGTCGAACCAGCAGACAAAGAAAAATCTGATGGCGGCAGCAACAGCAGTAGCAACAGCGGTAGCAGCAGCTCCGAGGAGGTTCAGGTATTGGAGAAACAACCCCATATCTCCCATACCCGCATCCAACCTCCACGGGAAGCCAAGACCAAGACCACCTCTGCCTCTCCCATCTATCTGCCGACACCGACAAGGAAAGTCACTGCCCGCCGACAGATTCGTATCAGCAGCAACGACGTCGATAGCACTTGAAAACTTAAGTTTCTTCTCTTATATTGATGTCTGCCATTTTGTTATATTTTGTGATGTTGTTTTTTATTTTTATTTTTCATTTCTGTCATTTGTATTGAGAGCAATGCAACCCTTGAGTTTGGGGGTGGCATCCCTCCATTAATGAAGTGTCTTTAAGTTTAAAAATTGTGTCTTTTACTTAGTTTATTTTTGCTAAAAATGAAAATTTGGCTTAAGTCTTTGAACTGAACTTACCTGCCATGACAACCTCTGTCGTGGCAGTGCCTTTAGGATAATTTTAGGAGCAATTTAGAGCCTTATTATAGTTCTAAATCGTAAACAACATTTGTGACTTTTATACTGTCTAGAACTCTGCTAGTAAACTAGAATAGAAAGCTTAACACTTGAGTTGCCCCTAGAGGTGCCTAACACTGGCTCTAGGAAAAGAAGTAAAGAAAAGTAGACTCAATACACCTAGAGGTGCCTGAAACCGGCTCTAGGAAGTTAGCTAGAGGTGCCCGAAACCGGCTCTAGTCAAACTTAAGCTTGAGAAAAATAAAACCGAGTCGAAATAAAAATTAAAGGAGCCTAAGAATTGCCTCCAAAAAGATGAAAATTGGCATAAAAATTCAAGTTAGAAGCTTAGCTATTCTAGTAAACTAAGGGAGTCTTGGCATATAATTGTTCACAAGCATGCACACACTACACGAGAATTATAGAAAGGTTCCGGATGAATCCTGAATTATCCAACAAGGTGTTGCTCACAATAGGGAATGAATGGTAGGTAAGGAAAAGTTCATTGTTTTAAGCCAAACAATTTTTTTTATTTAATTTTTAGGTCTGAATTGCTTGAGGGCAAGCAAGAACTTGAGTTTGGAGGTGTGTTGAGTGTGTAAAAGTTCTATAATTTACCCTCTATTTAACCCATATTTCTGCTGCATTCAAGCATAATTCATTGCATTTAGGATATATTTCATTTATACATCACAATTATATAAAATGGCACAGTTGCTACTGATTTTGGTTACTTTTGCAGGTAGCTGTTGTAGCAGACTCAGGGCAGTGGAGAAGCAGACGCTGGGCAGTGAAGAAGCATAGCTGGAATTGGACTGCAGACGAGAAGGATGATGTTGCCATGGCCGCTGTCGTGGCAGCCAAGGACGACAACAATGGTGAAGGGAAGAAGTGAAGTGGGTCTCGACAGAAAGAGAAAATTAAGCCGATCTGTCGTGGAGCACCCTTATATTTTTCCAAGCCCTAGATCAGAATGAAGGCCAAGCCCAAAGTTCAAGGAAGAAACTCCAAGCAAGAAGGAATGACGAATTAAAGATATATGCTCTGAAGATTTAGTCTTTAATAGATTTGTACTTTAGTTTAAACTTGTATTCTTGCCATATTAGAAAACTTGAACCTAAGGCCTATATAAAGGCATGTAAATCGACCTAGGGGAGGATAACTTACTCTCTAGCATTCTTCCCCAAACCCTAGTTGTTTCCCCCTTCTCATTATGTTCTAAACTTCCCCTAGGGCTAAGGGTTGATTCTGTAAAGTAGTTGCGAGGATTGCATTTGTTTTAGGAATTTTTCTGTTCAATAAAATAGACTTCAAGTTTGCTTATTCTGGTTTTCAAACATCTTGCAAGAGTATCGGGAGAGCATTGTGAGATTACACATTTACTTAAAATCGGGAGAGTTAAGTATACGAAAGGAATAAGTACGGGTTCTCTAGTTTATGGTTGAACTATCTCGGACCTAGGGATAGGACGAGGATAAGTGGCTAAGGAAGAATTCAACAACATCGGTGTTCATCCTTCGATTCACGCCGGGAGGTATTATCAAAGACCTGTTCATCGACAGACTTGGACCTAGGGATAGGCCAAGGCACATCAGGGATTATTGCCAAGCTTGAAGTACATAGTTGTGTGATCGCTACCGCGACAAACAACAGACCGCTGCCGCGACAGGCGCAACGACAGAACAGAGATTCCTAGACTTTGCAACAACTACACTACTGAGCAAATCAATACCGACCCATTCTCTCTATCCTGATTTCTTTACTCTTTTATTTTTAGTATTCTTCATTATTTCGTGACAAACTATTAAACTCTTTCTTTTCCTCTTCGTGCAGAAAACCAAGGTTAAAGCTATTAGCTCAGTCCCTGTGGAGACGATATCCGATACTTACGTATCACTTTACTACTTGCGTCGTGTACACTTGCACTACATTGCGATAGACACTTTTACACGCAATAAGAAGTCTGTTGGAGGAGCTACTGCTGTTGGCTGCTGCTGTTCTGCGGCGACAGGGTTTGGCTGAGTGGGTTCTGCCGGTTCTTCTGCTGCGGCAGAGGGGTTGAAGAAGGAAAGGGGTGTGGCAGCTTTCAGTTCCATCAGACTGAAGATGTTTCGCTCCGTCCATCCCTTACCTCGAACCTTGTAATCTTTAGGGATTTCGGGAACGTTGTGGCCGCTGCAGATCTCGGTGATGAGGTAGGGGAAGACAAGGGGTCCTGATGGCCGAAGGGCACAGTCCAAAATCCCCTCCCGAATATAACGGCCGACATTAATGGGTCTCTCGTTTAAAATGGAATGAACGAGAGCTAACCTGGGTTGATCAACTGTGCTATTGTGGGAAAAAGGCATTATCCTCTTCTTCACGAAGTGGTTCCACAATTTTGCCTCAGGAGTGAGTTGAGCGTGTTTCACCGTCCGTGAGTGTTTTGGGTTTGTATTCCAGTGTGTCCCCTCCTCTGTCAATTCTGCAATGATAGCGTCGTAATCCTCTGACGACAGGCTTTCCACGAACCTCTTATGTCCGTTCTCCCATATGCTGACGTAGATTTCGTAGAGGGTATTGATGTATTCCGGCTCAAGAGGGACTTCCTTACCACGCACTGTCACGGTCGTCGTGTTCTTATTGTCGACGACAATGTAGAATTCTCTGACCAAAGTGACATTCATCTCCTCTGGCTGGGCAGCAAACATCTGCCATTTGAGGGCTTTGATCTTGCGAGCGATGAATGGTTCGAGCCCGAGGTCCTCCGTGCATTTGGTGTAGATGAACCCTCTCTCTTACTACATCTCCCTTTTTTGGAAGGAGGTGTAGTAGCGGTCATTCGAGTCGGAGGTGGCAAAACGGTTGTGGATTCTGTCGTGGCTGGGTGTGCCTGCTGTTGCTGCAGAGCTGGAGGCAGCACTTCTTCTTGTGTTTCTGGTACTCATAGTTGCAAGACTATAGAAAATGAAAGAAAAATCTGAGATCTAGAGAGGAAGCAAGTTGAGAGAGTAAAAGTGAGGTAAAAATGAATAGTAAAACGAGGTTTATATAGATGAATGGGTTGCTGCCCGTTGGAGCTGTAACGGCAGGCGCGAATAACGGGGCCAGCTGTTACGCGGTTTCTAACGCATCTGTCACGCTTTTCCATGTCTGCTGCGCGTCAGTTACGCGTTTGTGTGTCTGTCGCGACAGCGTGTTGACATGTTGTCTTCTCCGCGTCTATCGCGATAGCTGTTGACAGGCTGTGACGACAGACTCCTCCTTTGGGCTTTTTAGGCTGCTGGTAGGATGGTGGGCTGGTTCACCTCTTCTCCTCTCCTTGTTTCCCTTATTTCCTAAAAATAATTAAAATAAAAACTTAGTCCTTAAAAATAAAATAATTCTAATTTCCTATTAAATAAATAAATATATAATAATAATAATAATAAATAATAATAAATAAAATTAAGTTAAATTAGGGATGCCTTGAGGGGCATCTCCTAAAGTAACCACTTCCTGCATTCTTGGGGCTTCAGTCCCCTGATAATGCTTCAGTCTCTATCCGTTGACTTTAAATTGGTGCCCGTCTTTTAAGGATTTGATCGTAATTGCACCATGAGGAAAAGCTTGCACAACTTGGAATGGGCCAGACCATCTAGATTTCAGCTTCCCTGGGAAGAGTTTCAACCTAGAGTTGAATAACAACACAAGCTGCCCTGGGCAGAACTGTCGTGGCAGCAACTTCTTGTCATGCCACCTCTTTGTCTTGTCTTTGTAAATCCTTGCGTTGTCATAGGCCATTGCTCGAATTTCTTCAATTTCATTCAAGTCAAGTAACCTTTTATGTCCTGCCTTGTCTAAGTCCATGTTCACTGCTTTGATGGCCCAGTAAGCTCTATGCTCTATCTCAACAGGTAGATGACATGTGTTTCCATATATCAGCCGGTAGGGTGACATTCCCAATGGAGTCTTAAATGCTGTTCTATAGGCCCAAAGTGCATCATTGAGGTGTAAGGACCAGTCCTTTCGGGTCGGTTTAACCATCTTCTCAAGAATGTTCTTTACCTCTTTGTTAGATATTTCGGCCTGTCCATTGGTCTGAGGGTGATAAGCTGTTGCGATCCGATGCTTAACGCCATATTTTCTTAAGGCATCAGCTATTACCCTATTATCGAAATGTCTCCCTTCATCACTGATGATCGCCTTAGGTATGCCAAATCTGGAGAAAATATTCTTGTACAAAAATTTCTGAACGGTCTTGGCGTCATTTTTCTGTGTGGCGATCGCTTCAACCCATTTGGACACATAGTCCACTGCCAGGAGGATGTATAGATTCCCGCATGATGCTGGGAACGGTCCCATGAAATCAATCCCCCATACATCGAAGATCTCGACTTCTAGGATGTTTTGCAACGACATCTCGTGTCTCATTGAGATGTTTCCAGTCCGTTGACACTTGTCACAGCTTTTGTAGAATGCTTGGGCATCCTCAAACAATGAGGGCCAATAAAAGCCAGACTGCAAAACCTTGGCAGCGGTTTTGTTACCACCTAAGTGTCCTCCATATGGTGAAGCATGACAGTGGTGAAGCACAGCTTCCTGCTCATCATGTGGTACACACCTCCTGATGATCTGGTCTGCACAATATTTGAAAAGATGAGGTTCGTCCCAATAATAATGCTTAACATCATTTTGGAACCTCTTTCTGGCTTGATAATTAAGTTCAGGAGGAAATATTCCGCTAACTATATAATTAACGAAATCAGCATACCATGGGAGTTCAGAAAACTTACCTGCCGCGACATATGTTGTCGTGACAGTGCTCGTGGCAGCAAACAACTGCTCGTTAGGAAAGGTCTCCAGTATGTGTGTCTTGTCTGTTGACAGACTCTTTCCCTCTCTAAACTTGACAAGTGATTTGCAACTTGGTTTTTTATCCCCTTTTTATCCTTGATTTCAATGTTGAACTCTTGCAGCAGCAGAATCCAACGTATCAGTCTGGGCTTTGCGTCTTTTTTAGCAAACAAATAATTCAGTGCAGAGTGGTCTGTGTGGACCACCACTTTCGTTCCAAGTATGTATGCACGGAACTTGTCAATTGAAAACACAACTGCTAACAGTTCCTTTTCTGTTGTGGTGTAATTCACTTGGGCGTCGTTTAGTGTTTTGCTGGCGTAATAAATTACGTGGAACAACTTGTCCTTCCTTTGCCCAAGTGCTGCCCCTACAGCGTAATCACTGGCATCACACATAATTTCAAATGGCAAACTCCAGTACATTCAGCATTGAAGTCAAAGGGACGATTCTGCTCTAGTAGGTGGCATAAGGGCTTGGTGGTCTTCGAAAATTTGCTATAAACCTTCAATTACCTCAATCTTTGCTCTGTCGACTTCTATGTCGCGGCAGCTTACCTTATGACCTAGGACTATCCCTTCATCCACCATGAAGTGACATTTCTCTCAGTTTAATACCAAGTTCGCTTTCTCGCATCTTTCGAGCACCTTCTGTAGGTTGCCTAAGCAGCTTTCAAAATTGTCTCCAAAGACAGAAAAATCGTCCATAAATATCTCCAGGAAATCCTCTACCATGTTAGAGAATATTGCCATCATACACCTCTGGAAGGTTGCTGGTGCATTACAGAGTCCAAATGGCATTCTCCGAAAAGCGTAAGTATCGTATGGGCAAGTGAAAGTCGTTTTCTCTTGATCCTTTCGTGCGATGGCTATTTGGTTATAACCTGAATAACCATTAAGAAAACAATAAAAAGGCTTTCCTGCTAATCTATCAAGCATTTGATCAATAAAAGGCAGGGGAAAATGGTCTTTCCGGGTAGCTTTGTTAAGCTTTCGGTAGTCCATACAAACCCTCCAACCGGTCACAGTCCTGGTTGGGATTAATTCATTTTCTTCATTGGTTATCACGGTTATTCCTCCTTTCTTAGGAACACATTGCACTGGGCTCACCCACTTACTATCCGAGATGGCATAAATTATCCCAGCGTCTAGCCATTTGATAATTTCTTTTCGAACCACTTCTCGCATAGCATCGTTTAAGCATCACTGGGCATCAATGGTCGGCTTATGATCATCCTCTAAGAGAATTTTGTGCATGCATAGTGCCTGACTGATGCCTTGGATATCGGCTATCGTCCATCCAATAGCCTTTTTTTGCTGCTGCAGCATCCCTATCAGATGTTGTTCCTATTCCTGCATCAACTTGAAAGAGATGATTACGGGCAACATATCATTTAATCCAAGGAAAACATATTTGAGCTGCCCTTGCAGGGACTTAAGGTCTAGAACAGGTGGTTCTACAGTTGAGGGCTTTTGGATGATGTGTTCATTCGAGGTATAGTTTAAGGGCTCGAATAACTTACCTGGACGATTGCCTATCCAGTTTACCTCCTCATGACCTTCAGCGTCAGATATGTCAGAATCTGAGGAGCTGCTGTCGTCGTCGCTGCCGTGACAGTCTTCCAGGTGGCTGTTGTGGCAGTGACCAAACTTGATGTCATGACAGCACGACCTGATGCAGGGTTGATCAAGGACTACTTCAGTGATAGCCTTGCATTCTTCTTCTGCATCGGCGTGTCTTATTGCTTGGAGAACATTTAACTTGATCTCTTAATCATTCACTCTCATTGTGAGTTCTCCCTTTTCTACATCAATCAGTGATCTGCCTGTGGCTAAGAAGGGTCACCCCAGGATGATTGGTGCATTCTTATCTGCTTCACAATCTAGAACAAGAAAGTCAGCAGGAAAAATAAACTTATCCACTCTTACCAGGATATCTTCAATCTTCCCTTCTGGTTGCACGTAAGAGCGGTCTGCCAGTTGCAGCATAACTGTCGTGGGCCGTGGTCGTCCAATACCTAATTTCTGAAATACAGATTTTGGCATTAAATTAATACTAGCACCTAGATCACAAAGTGCCTTACCCATGAATTTATCACCAATTATGCACGGTATGATGAAGCTCCCAGGATCCTTCTTTTTCTGGGGTGGATGCCTGTGCAGAATAGTCATGCATCCTTCTGTCATTTTAATCGTCTCAAATTCCCTAAGTCTGGATCTCTTCGACATAGCATCCTTGAGAAATTTGGCATAACCGGGCATCTCCTTGATGGCATCTAACAGTGGGATATTGATGTGAACCTGCTTAAAAATATCATAGATCTTTTTAAGCTAGAACTCTTGTTTCTGTTTCTGTAGCCGCTGTGGAAAAGGAGGTGGAGGACGATAATCTTCAATTCGTCCTTCCCATGGTATTCGGATCTGAGGAGGCTTAGGTTCTTCATCCTTCTCCTCTGTCCCTTCTACTGTCGTGACAGGTGTGGCGGCAGCAGGCTGTTTATCGTCTGTCGGGGCAGCGTTCGCGACAGTCGATTCTAGGGATGGTTCCTTAACTGGTTCAATTTTCTTCTCCAGCCCTGGTAATTGCTTCTCACTCCTTGTTATGATAGCTTTGCACTGCTCATGTGTGGGTTGTCTAGCGACCTCAGTACCGCTAGAGAATCCTCCGTTTTGCCTTGGCTTAATATGTTGGGAAACCTGACCCATTTGTGTCTCCAGTGATTTCAGAGTAGCTTCATGGTTAGTCATTCGCATCTCTGTTTTATCCATGAACGACTCAGTCTTCTTGACGAAGTGATCCATGTTTGCTATGTAAGTTCCTGTCTGTGACATGAATGTGGCCAAGGTCTGCTCCAGTATACTAGGTGTGGCTGCCGGCGGCTGTTGTGGCTGCTGTTGCGATTGATGTCGAGTCAGAATTCTAGGTGCCCCCTGATTTTGGGTGTTCTGCACTGGAGGATTCAGTATGTTGTTTGGGTTACTCTAGGAGAACTTGGGGTCTTTCCTCTAGTTAGGATTGTAATTGTTGGAGTCATAGTTTCTTTGCTTGTTAAAGTTTCCAACATACATTCCCTCCTCTAGCTGTAGCGGGTAGTCTTCCGAACTGTGATTCCCACTGCAAGTTTCACATACCTCTTCTGTAGAGTAGACAGGTTTTGAATCTTTCTTTAGCAAATTCTATACTGCCTTTGTGAGGTACACAACCTGTGTCTTTAGGGAATTATCGGCTTCATAATCCTTCACAGCTAGTACTCGTTTACCTCTCCTCACTATGGGAAATTGCTCTTCATTCTTCGCCAAATTCTTCAATACTACCATGGCTTCGTCTGGATCTTTATCCAACAGCAATCCATTGGCTGCTGAATCTATTCATATTCGAGTGTGTATGTTGGCAGCATTGTAAAATTTGATGACTTGATTCCAAATAGGGAATCCGTGCATCGGGCAATTCCTCAGAAGAGTAGTAAACATGTCTCATGCCTCGTGCGTTGGCTCGTCATCTTCTTGTTGAAAAGTAGCAATTTCGTTACGTAATCGCTCAGATAAATGAGAAGGATTAAAACGAGATAAAAATTCACGAGTTAGATCCGCCCAAGTTCGTATTGAACCCGACGTTAGTTTGTTCCACCAATTTTTCGCTTTGTCCCTCATTGAATGAGGAAATAACCGAAGCCTCAGTATCTCCGGATTTACTCCTGGTAGTCTAAATGATCCACAGATTTCTTGGAACGTTTTCAGATGTTCTCTGGCATCCTCTGTAACAGCACCACTAAACTGGCTAGCGAAATTGATCATGCTGAACATCACAGGTTTCAGCTCGAAGTTTTCAGCTTCCACGTCTGGCAGGGTGGTTTCCAATTCTACATGATCGTTGATCATGTAATCACGACAGGATCGGCGTACGGCCTCGGCAGCAGGCCTTCCGTTTCGGGCATCCTGGGGTTGATCTCCAAGAGCACCCTGGTTATCTTCTACCCCGTTGTTCGGTCTTCCGTTCACAATTGCTTCTAGTTGTTCCTCGAGGTAGTCGTTTCTTGCTACCAAAAGGCGGACTCGATTCTAGAGATTGCACGAGCGTTCAATTTCAGGGTCTAGTGGATACTCAGGTTCTTTGCCTCGTCTAGATCTATGCATAAGCAAACAAGAAACCTTGTGAAAAGCACAGGGTAAATGATACCAATAAAAACAGAAAAAATAAAAAGAAAAAGATGTGTAGTAAAAGTAAGGGTAAAGATATGTAGCCAGTCCCCGGCAACGGCGCCAAAAACTTGTTGCGTGTAAAAGAGTCTATCACAATAGAGTGCAAGTGTACACGACGCAAGTAGTAAAGTGATACACGAAGTATCGAATGTCGAATCCATAGGGACTGGAAATAGCCTTAACCTTGTATTACTGCACAAAAGAGAAAGAAGAAAGTTCAATTGTTTGTAGAGGAATATTGAAGAATACTGAAGATAGAAGATTAAAATATTCAGTGTAAAAAAATAGGCAGGTATTGATTTGCTCAGTAGTGCAGGTGTTGCACTGTCTAGGTCTTCCTGTTCTGTTGTCGCTTCTGTCGCGGTAGCACCTGCAGCGGCAGTGGTCTGTTGTTGTCGCGGCAGCGATCACACAACTCTTTACTTCAAGCTTGGCAATAATCTCTGCTGTGACTCGTCCTATCCCTAGGTCCAAGTCTGTCGATGAACACGTCTTAGATGATACCTCCCGGCGTGAATCGAAGGATGAACACCGATGTTGTTGAATTCTTCCTTAGCCACTTAACCTCGTCCTATCCCTAGGTCCGAGAAAGTTCAACCATAAACTGGAGAACCCGTACTTATTCCTTTCGTATACTTAACTCTCCCGATATTAAGTAAATGTATAATTTCACAATGCTCTCCCGATACTCTTGCAAGATGTTGAAAACCAGAATAAGCAAACTTGAAGTCTATTTTATTGAACAGAAAAAAATCCTAAAACAATACAATCCTTGCAACTACTTTACAGAATCAACCCTTAGCCCTAGGGGAAGTTTAGAACATGATGAGAAGGGGGAAAACGACTAGGGTTTAGGGGAAGACGGCTAGAGAATAAGATATCCTTCCCTAGGCCGAATTACATGTCTTTATATAGGCCTTGAGTTCAAGTTTTCTAATATGGCAAGAGTACAAGTTTAAATTAAAGTACAACTCTATTAAAGACTAAGTCTTCAGAATGGATGTCTTTAATTCGTCCTCTTTTCTTGCTTTGGGTTTCTTCCTTGAACTTTGGGCTTGGCCTTCATTATGATCTAGGGCTTAGAAAAATATATGAGTGACCCACGACAGACCGGCTTAATTTCCTCTTTATGTCGAGCTCCACTTCACTTTTTCCCTCCAATATTTTTGTCGTCATTGAATGCCACGGCAGCGGCCTCGGCAGCGTCATTCTTCTCGACTGCAGTCATGTGTTCCAGCTCTGCTTCTCCGCTGCCCTGAGTCTGCTACAACAGCTACCTGCAAAAGTAACCAAAATCAGTAGCAACTGTGCCATTTTATATAATTGTGATGTATAAATGAAATCTATCCTAAATGCAATGAATTATGCTTGAATGCAGCAGAAATATGGGTTAAATAGGGGTAAATTATAGAACTTTTACACACTCAACACACCTCCAAACTCAAGTTCTTGCTTGCCCTCAAGCAAATATTACCTAACTAAAATGAAATATTTTTTTTTGTTTTGGCTTAAATCAGTGAACCCTACATTACCTACCACTTATATTCTATCAAGAGCAATACCTTGTTGGGTATTTCTGGATTCATTCGGAACCATGCTATAATTCTTGTGTAGTGTGTGCAGGTTTTGTGAACACTTATGCATCTAGACTACCTTAGTATATCAGAATAGTTATGCTTACAAACTTGAGGTCATGCCAATTCAATTTTTTCTAGAGGTAATTCTTAGGCTCCTTTAATTTTTTCTGACTTTTTGAATTAACTGTATCTTTTCTGGAGGCAATTCTTAGGCTCCTTTAGTTTTTTCTAACTTAAAGATAAAAATCTTCCCTTTCACCTTCACCTCCATCTCCATCAGTCACACTCTTCCCTTCACCTCCACCGGTCACGCTCTTCCTTTCATTCTCATTTACAATTTCAAATGATTTTACGGAACAACTGTGGCTTTCTTCATGTTTCCTTCCTCAGTTTCACCCTTTTCTTAACCTTTTCCCCTTCTTCTAACTCTTCTTCTCCACCAATTCTACAACTACAACCTCTAATGGATCTCAATTCCCTTCGCTCTTTAATTTTTTTTCCCAACACTTCTTCTCCATTTCGACAACAAACCATCAACAAAACTCAATTTTCAACGAAAACAATCAACTCTCTGTTTTAAGAAATACATCTCTTTTGCCTGCCGAAACAAGTACAAACAAAACTCAAACTTCAATTTTGCATACAAATCAGACCTAAACTTTTTATCCCAATGTTAATGGAAATTCTCCCCTCACAAGCAACCAGGCTGAGAAGAAACAGAATTCCGATAAAGCTCAAGTTTTACATGTTAGGATGAACCAGTCGGAGATTTGAAGAAGAGAAAGAGAATTTTAGGAAAAGGGAAAAAGAGGAATAATCAGAGAATCGAAAAGAAATGCAAGAGGAAAAGTATGGAAAAATGTTATTGGATTTACTTAACTTTGGCCCAATACAACAGATGGCTTTATATAGCCCAAATACATTTGATAACAGAATAACCAAATGTTAAACTAACTTATAACAAACTTAGTTATTATAACCTCTTCTAATATTCTTCTGGTTTCCCTTATTAGAGAATACTCTAATATTCTCCTGGTTTCTCCTTCTGCTGTTGAATACCCTTATAAGAAACAACTCCAAGACGAGTTCTCATAGTTGAAAAATAAGCAGGAAAAATTGGTTTTGTAAGAACATCTGCAAGTTGTTCAGAGCTAGGAACATAGTTCACTATCAATTGGCCAGCAAGCACCCTCTCTCGAACAAAGTGCAAATCAATCTCGACGTGCTTAACACGAGCATGATGTGTAGGATTGGCAGACATTGACACTGTAGAAGTGTTATCACACCAAACAGTAGGTTTGCCAATAAGAGAAACCAATTTCAGTGAGTAATTGTTCTACCCAAACTAACTCAGAAACTGCATTTGCTAAACTCCTATATTCTGCCTCACAAGTGGATCTAGATACAACCCCTTGCTTTTTAGAGCACCATGCAATGGGATTCCCACCAAGATAAATACAATAGCCAGAATTGGATCTTCTATCTTCAACAGACGAAGCACAATCAGCATCAGTAAAACATACGAGATTAGGTACTCCAACAGGTCTAAAGAATATCCCATGATCCACAGTTCCACCAAGATAACGTAGAACTCGTTTGACAGCTTGCCAATGTGATACACAAGGATAGTTCATATATTGGCTGACCTTGTTGACAGCATAAGCTATGTCAGGGCGAGTGAGACAAACACATTGGAGTCCTCCAACAACACTCTGATACAAGTGAATATCATCAAAAGCCTCACTATCACTTGCAGCTAGTTTAGGTGTGACAACCATAGGAGTAGGTACAGATGAGGACTTACTCATTCCAGCTTTCAGTAACAATTCAGTAACATATTTCTTTTGATTGAGAAGCAATCCTTTTGAAGTTAACTGAACTTCCATGCCCAAGAAAAATCCAAGACTGCCCAAATCTTTCAAAGAGAATTCTTTGTTAATCTGCTGAATCACTTCATCTATTTCATTGATATTATCTCCTGTGATAACAATATCATCGACATAAACCAACAAGAGGAGCTTGGATGATGTAGAACTTCGAACAAAAAGTGAAGAATCTGCTTTAGAAGCAACAAAATTCAACTGAGCAATGAGAAAAGCTTTAAGTGTGTCAAACCATGCTCTGGGAGCCTGCTTCAAACCATATAGAGCCTTCTTAAGATGACAAACCAGCTTCTCTCCATTGGGTCCACGCTGCTCAAACCCAGGAGGTTGATTCATATATATGTCTCCAACCAATGCACCATTCAAAAATGTATTATTGATGTCAATTTGCCTTATGAACCAGTGATTTAAAACAGCAGCTGCCAACATTGTTCTAATAGTAGTCGATCTCACCACGGGGCTGAAGGTTTCATGAAAGTCACACCCTTCAGCTTGAGAGAAGCCTTTTGCAACCAAGCATGCTTTGAATCTTTCAACTGAGCCATTAGGATTTCTCTTTATTTTGAACAACCATTTACACCCAATAGTCTTTCGACCTAATGGCAAGGGTTGAAGCTCCCAAGTCCCAGTCTTAATCAATGCCTCATATTCTTTCTGAACAGTACTGTTCCAAGCAGGATCATGCAAGGCTTCAGCAATACTAGTTGGCTCTATTGCATCAGTTTCAGCCAAGAACACCTTTGGCTTGAAAATTCCTGCCTTTCCACGTGTAACCATAGAATGCTGATTGTGAACAACAGTAACAGGTGGAGGGGATATGGTAGATGGAATAGAAGAAGTAGAGGGGTGGTGGAAGATAGAGATGATGAATTGAGTAACATTGGTGAAAAAGAAGATTGTGAAGGGGACGGAGTTGCAGTGGGCAACTGAAGTGATGGGGAAGAAGTATGAGGGGAGGGTGAAGTTGCAGTAGGTGATTGCTGTAATGGTGAAGAAGTATGAGTGTAGGGTGAAGCTACAGTAGGTGACTGCTGTAATGGTGAAGACGTATGAGTGTAGGGTGAAGCTACAGTAGGTGACTGCTGTAATGATGAAAAAGAAGGTGCAGTATGACCATGAGATGAAGGTGCAGTAGGCAACTGTTGTGATGATGAAGATGCATGCATAGGAGAAGAAGGTGCAGTAGGCAACCTTTGTGATGATGAAGATGTATGTAGAGGAGAAGAAGATGCAGTAGGCAACCTTTGTGATGATGGAAATGCATGAAAAAGAGGAGAAGTTGCAGTGGGCAACTGTGGTGATGAAGTAACTGCATGCACAGGAGAAGAAGGTGCAATAGGCAACCTTTGTGATGAGGAAGATGCATGAATAAGAGGAGAAGTTGCAGTGGGCAACTGTGGTGATGAAGTAGCTACATGCACAGGAGAAGAAGATGCAGTAGGCAACCTTTGTGATGATGGATATGCAAAAACATCAGGTAAAGTAGTGGTAAAGACTTGATCTTTAAGAAAACTAGACAATCTTGCAGGTTTTGGTCTTTTTGAACAATGAACACATTTAGAACCAGACAGAGAAGGGTTAAAGGACTCAATAGAAGCAAATGGAAAGAGATTCTCATCAAAGGTTACATGTCTAGAAATAAAGATCCTACCAGTATGATCTAAACACTTATAACCCTTATGTGAGGGTGAATACCCTAAGAAAACACATGCTGAGGATCGAAATTGCAATTTGTTCTTGTTATAGGGACCTAGAAAAGGATAGCAAAGACATCCAAATATTCTCAAGAAACTATAATCATGACATGTTTTGAATAATTTTTCATAAGGAGACACTCCATCTAAAGCTTTAGAAGGCAACCTATTGATAAGGAATATAGAGCTGATGAAAGCATCATTCCAGTAGGACAAAGGCATATAAGACTGAGCAAGTAAGGTAAGACCTACTTCAACTATTTGCCTATGTTTTCTCTCTACAATTCCATTTTGTTCAGAGGTATAAGGGCAAGATAATCTATGAACAATACCTTGAGAAGATAAGTAGGAATGCAAGCCAGCAAATTCTCCACCACCATATGTTTGAAGGACCTTAAGTTTGCAGCCAAATTGCCTTTCAACATGTCTATGAAACTGAACAAAAGCACTGTGAACTCCAGATTTAAGTTTTAAGAAGTAAACCCAAGTATATCGAGAATAAACATCAGTAAATGCCACATAATATTTAAAGCCATTAGAAAATAAAGGAGCTGGGCCCCATACATCAGCAACAACTAATTCTAGAGGATTAGAGTACTGAGTTGAAGAATGAGTAAAAGGCAACTTGTGTGATTTTCCAAATTGACAAGCAGAACAAGAAAACACAGTTTTATTCTTTGTAAAAGAGATATTACAATGTGTAAGAGCTGCAGCAAGAGTCTCTTGAGCAGGGTGCCCAAGTCTCTTTGCCATACATCTAAAGACACTTTATTACTAGTAGCAAGATGACAGTTACCATGAATAGACTTATCATCAGTAGGTAAATCAGTTTTATTTGCAACAGAAAAATCAAAAGGAATCTTGAGCTCATATAACCCCTCATGCTCAACACCATCAAGAAGAACTTGCTTAGTTGCTAAGTCACGAACCTGACAGTGATCTGGGTGAAACTCAAGTAGAACTCTGTTGTCCAGGGTAAGCTTTGAAACAGACAACAAATTTTTAGTAATCCCAGGTACATATAAAACATTTTTTAAGTTCAGAGACTTAGGATATGACAAAATAGATGACTAACCAACAGAATGAACAGGAAGAAGCTGACTATTTCCAACTTTTACATTACCTGAACCTGGATGACAGGAGTCAGCTTGTAAGGTAGAAAGGTTATTAGTCAAGTGATGAGTTGCACCTGAGTCAGGGTACCAGGCATTATCAGCAATTGTCTCAGGTGTAGCCAGCAAAGCATGAGATTGCACTGGAGCATGCTGTTGAACTTCAACAGTTTTTTGAAAAGAAGCAGGAGCAGCAATAGGGTAACCACCAGAACCCTGAGAGTAAGTAGGAGAGGCAGACAACACAGAATTCTGAGTGACAACATGAGGTTGAGCTTGAGAAATAAAATGAGACTGAACAGAAGTTGGAACTATAGTATTTGGAGATGCATAGTAGATTGTGTTGTAAGGACTAACAGAAGGAGCACCACCAGTACCATAAGCATATACACAAGTATTAGCCTGAGTGCCAGGATAACTAGAAAAACCCCCTCTATTAGCAAAGCCACCTCTATTAGTGAAACCACCTCTATATGACCCTCCTGGCATAAACCTTGAAGAATCATTTTTGAAGTTCATGTCAAATCTGGAATAACACCTATCTGCCAAATGCCCAAGTTTTCTACATATCTGACACTAAGGTCTAGGTGATGAAAGCCTACCCCTACCTCTGCCTCTATAGCCAAGAGAAACAGATGTATTCTGCCCAACATCAGTAGTATCAAAGGGTTCACTATCCAGACTATTAGATGCATACTGAATAGAGCCAACAACAGTATCAGGGGTAGGAGAACTAGGATGATGCACAGACACATGAGCAGAACCACTAATCTGACTTAAAAGACTTGTTTGCCTAGCCTCAGCATCCATCAAAATTGTGCTAACAGAACAAACATCAGAAGGTGTAGAGCTAGCAGTAATTACAGTAATGACAGATTCATATTCTGGAGGTAATCCATTAAGAATTGCAGTTACATGTTCATGATCAGAAATTACCTCTCCACAGCTAGCTAGACTATCACATATTGTCTTAATTTTCACAATAAATTCTCTCATACTCATCTCTCCCTTGCTTTGAGCATGAAGTAATCTCCTTAAAGACATTAATCTGGAGGTTGTTTTACCACTATAAAGCTGATGCAGAGTATTCCATATGGCAACATAAGTGTTATGCCCAATTAAATGAGGTAAAACTTCCTCACTAACAGTAGACAAGAGCCAAGAAGCTAATGAACCATCTTGCTCTTCATAAAGTTCATATTCAGGATTTAAACTAACAACTCCTTCCTTAGTAACATAATGTGACGGCCATGTGACATTCTTATCTATAAACTTTTGCAACCTATTAGTTTTAATTGTTAACAAGACTTGTTGCTGCCAAAGGAGATAGTTATTGTCATCTAAGGTGACATTAATTTTCTTTGTGGAAAAGATCCTAGTATCATTAGATGACTGAGCAGACTGAGACTGAACAACATTATTACTTTGATCCTCACCAGAACCAGAACCAGCAATTTCACCAGAATTAGTCATAGCGCACAATAATCCAACAAAGAACCAGAGCAATAGAAGCGAGCACAGAACTAAAGATCTAAACTGTAGATCCACAAACCAGAGGATAGGCAAACACGCAGCAAAATAGCAACAGAGATCGAAACAGCAACAGAGATTAATAGAGGCAACACGGTAGCAGAGAGACAGAAACAACGCAGATGAAGCACAAAAAAGCAACAAAGATTAAAACGGAGATCAATATAGGGGAGAACAACGCAGTCCACCAAAATAGAAAGAAACCACAGACATCGAAAAACCAGCAACAGATATCAAAGAATAGCAACAGAGATCAAAGGCACAGCAGAAATATGAAAAGATCTCACCAAAATCGGAAGCCCTAAAAAAAACACACGCGCAACCACGAGCAACGAATCTCCAGCAACAGCGGCTCCGGCAATCACACCTCCGTCAACCGCTACCGCTCAAGCAACAAAATCAGTCTCTGATACCATGTTAGGATGAACCAGTCGGAGATTTGAAGAAGAGAAAGAGAATTTTAGCAAAAGGGAAAAAGAGGAATAATCAGAGAATCGAAAAGAAATGCAAGAGGAAAAGTCTGGAAAAATGTTATTGGATTTACTTAACTTTGGCCCAATACAACAGATGGCTTTATATAGCCCAAATACATTTGATAACAGAATAACCAAATGTTAAACTAACTTATAACAAACTTAGTTATTATAACTTCTTCTAATATTACAGGCTAATCAGACTAAAACAGTGACCGATGCAACTCTAGCGGTAGTGAATCGGTATAAAAATTCTCCGGAAAAATCTGATTTTTCCGACAAAGGAGAGAAAAGTATAGTCGAAAAAGGAGTGACATCAAACAACATCGCTTCACAGACAAAGGAGGGCAATGGGAGTGGTACAAGGCTGTCAGCTAAATAAGAGATTGAGAGTTTGATTGAATCTTTGATGAATTGCGATTTGTTTGATGGAGGGTGGGTGAAGGATAATTCATAACCTCGGAAATACAACAAAAAAAACTCAAAAAAAGTTTATGAAGCTCATGGAAAAAGCTATTTTCGAGGGGAAGCTTCGTATTCGTTCATATTCAAAGTAGAATTTTTATATTTCCTATTGATTGTATTCAATAAGATTGCTCAGTTCTATCCTTGAAACTTGATGAAACCATTATTTATTTACTTTTTCATGGGGTTGGCTTTGATGATGATGAATAGGATTATAACTGCATTTTAATGTTCTTTGTATCTTTGTTCTTGGTCCGAGAATGGGAAATGCCTATCAATGGCGGAACAACAGCCAGTTCTTCTAGTTTTGATGGTGATGTCGATGCCACTATTTTAACGTGGAGGGCATGTTGGTATCCTACTCAATAGGTTAAAGTCCAGGTCAGACGTTCGTCTACTTTTTAATGGAATAAGACTGGTTTGTATGTAACGATTAGTCAATGGATCAGTTTGTAACTTCTAATAGTCAAGGGACGCAAAAAATAGTTGAAGCATAGTTGGGAGATCATTTATGTAGTTCATCCTTTATTTAATCAGATACATATACAATTTGGCCCTATTTGGCAATGATAGCTGATAGCAGATTACATTAGCAGATAGCTTATAGCAGATTACATTAGCTTATTTGACTAGCGGATTATATTAGTTGATTGTATAAAAGTGTTTGGTAAAATTAACTGATAGTTGTTTGATTAACATATAATGACATGATTATATACGATACATATTTGAACAGTTTATTAGTTATCAATATTTTGTATCTATTAATATTAATTAGATTATGAAAAATAATTTTTAATATAACATTATTAAGCATATTTGAAGGATCTACATATTAATTTATTATTTATATAATTATTTTTAATACAATTTAATTAATTGTTAAATTTAAATACAAAATAAATGTATGAGAATAAAAGAAAAAACAAAAAAAATCAGTTTACAAATGTCACAATGTAAATACGTGAGATTGAAGAAATAAAATAAAAATGGCTAAATTTAGGTTATTTGGAGATTTTTTATAATTGTTAAAGGTAAAATGATCTTTATAACTCTTATGTCAAAATACTCCTATTAGCAGCTTTTTCAAAATTAGAAGTTTCACTCAAATTCACTATTTTAACCCATTCTTCGTCAAACATTCAAATTAACGAATTTAACTGGTCAAAACTCTAATACTAACTCAAACATTTTTTTACCAAACATGACATTTATTTTTCAGATGTTATAATTCTAAAGAGGCATGCAAAAGAATTCTGTTTCTTTGTCAATTGCAAGTAGAAATAAAAACCTATACAGACCGTTGAATTTAACGGTTTGTCATAATTCCAAATTAACCTGTTTTTTCCGAAGAGAAATGTTAAGAGAATCTGATTTACTTTCAAGAATTAAAGAGAATATTTATTTGTAAATTTTGGTACTTCAATTAATCAAGATAAGTAAATATTAAACTCTATACAAATTGAAGAGTAGTATAATTACTTTGATAATGCATTGTTGTGCTTTGTACAGACCGTTGAATAATAACGGTTTGCCTGGTCTATTTAACAATAAAGAAACAATTATAAAAAAAATAAAAAAAAAACCTTTAAAATTAAGGATAAACTACTTGGGTGACCACCTAACTATTAGGTCTGACTTGTTTTGACTACCGAATTAAAAAAATTCAAAATTCGGCCACCCAACTATTCAATTGTACCTATTTTGATCACCGACCGTTAAAATCTAATGGAAAGATGATGTGGCTGTTAATGAAAATTTGTATAATTATACATTTGGTCTATGTTAGTTACTTATTTTATTAATTTGATTATAATTTTAATTTAATTAAATAAATTAATCATTCAATTGGGTGCCGACACATATAATCACCTTATTGGAGGGATTTAATCAATTATTTTTATTTGATAATTTTATTGCGGTTGAAACTTTAGAGAAGATGACGAGGAAACAACAAGCACTTCATAAATAGAAACCCACTTTCATGGATGTCTAGTTTGATTGCTCATTATTGACAGACTTAATTACACATTCCATTTTATTGAAAATTTCAAAACAAAACAAAAAAGTTGGAGTACTCTTGTAGCGACATTTTTTTTTAAAACATTGAGGTATCGCTACCCTTTCGGTGTCACTTAGAAGAACCGAATTTTAGTTGAAAATTAGTTTTTAAAGAAAATCGATTAAAATTAGAGTCGCCACCGGCTATTTTAAAAGGTAGACCGGACACCGAAAAGTAAAACCAGAGATTCGAGCGGATTCGGGAGTCGGTTACATGCGGGGAAGGGTGAGCACCCTATCATGCCCAAAATTGGTACCGAGATCTGGACCGTTGAGATCAAGGACCGGATCCAACGGTCCAGGAGGGTGCGGCGCAACTCCATCAAAGGGGCAGCTAGGGTTTTGTCCCAGACTTGATCTAGACCCTCGGATCTCGCGCGATCTGACGGCCAGGATCGATACGGCGCGAAACGAAAGATCAGCTTCTAGGGTTTCTCCTATCCGGGTCGATCTGGACCGTACGATCATCAGCCAGATCTAACGGTCCAGATTTGGTTGCGCAAACAACATAAGGAAATTAGGGTTTCTTGTTGTTAGACTTGTAGCATGCTCGAATCAATCTTCTGAAACCGTCAAGAGGGTTGAATTGAACTCCCGAAAGAATTGGCTAAAACCGATAAAATAGTAGACAATTTGCACGATGATTTTAGAGTGATTCGACTTTTTAACCAAAGTCTACATCCATTACCTTAGCACACCACTAAGGATTTTCCAATTCATTACTATGAATTCTTCCTTTTGAGACCAAAGGGATAACCTTACAACCATATCTTTTCAATGGCTAATATAGGACCACTCTAGTTTTTACTTAGGCTAAACTAGAACCTCTCTCTTTTACAAGGTTTGTTTGGTAAACAAAATACCTCACAAGGTGGGTGTTTACAAATTGAGCTCACAAGAAAGAGTGAAGGATAAAAACAATAAAATCACTCTCTACAAATATTTACAAGAGAAATGAAGAAAATAAAGACTTAAACTCAATTTCTCGTGAACATTAAGCTTGAATGTTGTCTCTTGCCATCTTCAAGTGTCCCAAGTCTTGCTTTTATATTTGAAATGAGCTACTAGCCGTTTATGGCCGTTGGGCATGTTTTGGAGCCATTGAGAGTCATTGAAATTGAGCAATAAATGATCATCTGCACAGTGGTTTCGAAATCATTGAAGAGGTTTCGAAACCATTAAAGGTTTTCAAAAGAAAAACTAGCCGTTACGTGTGCCTGGTATAGAAACCAGGCAGGGGGTTTCGAAACCAGCTAGGTGGTTTCGAAACCGGTGGTTTTGAAACATTTAAGGGAGTTTCGAAACCTATTCCCAGGTTTGATTTCCAGGCCTCACTGCCTCATTAGTTTCGAAGCCACTTATAGGGGGTAGTTCTGCTGTAAGGCAGTTAATATACGGCGTGACCGGTTAAATAAGTGACCGGTTAAAGACAACAAAATCGGTAAAATTACTTATTTTTTATAAGAGTATCAACATATTTGGTAGCGCCTAATTTGTTGATAATTTTGAGCTGATGGGGCCTTGGAAAATCCCATGATAACAAAATCGGTAAAATTACCTATTTTGTTTATATGAGTATCAACATATTCGGTAGAGCCTAATTTGTTGATAATTTTGAGCTGATGGGGCCTTGGAAATCCCACGATAACAAAATCGGTAAAATTACCTATTTTGTTGATATGAGTATCAACATATTCGGTAGCGCTTAATTTGTTGATAATTTTGAGTAAATTACTTATTTTGTTGATAATTTCGAAAGTATCTATACTTTTTTAAAAGTATTGATAATTTTTTGAAAGCAATGTAACCGGTTGAAAAAAGTATCGAAAATATCGATACTTTGTGCACAGTATTTTGTAATTAATTGAAAAAAGTATCGAAAAAACAGATACTTTTGTAACTATTTATACAAAGGGCTCGAAAGTATGGATTTTGTTTCCACAGTACTAATAAAAAGTATCTATCCTTTAGAAGCAAATTTGACATAACCGGTAAAAAAAAAGGCCAAATCGGTTACATTATTAATACAAATAATGTAACTGGTAAATTCTTACCGGATTGTTTGTTTGGTGTCGATACTTTTGTAAGAACATGTACAAAAGAATCGGTACAATAGAAACAAATTTGACATAACCAGTTACATTATTAATACATATAATTTAACCGGTAAATCATTACCGGATTGTTTGTTTGGTGTCGATACTTTTGTAAGAACATGTACAAAAGAATCAGTAAAATAGAAGCAAATTTGACATAACCAGTTACATTATTAATTCATATAATGTAACCGATAAATCGTTACCGGATTGTTTGTTTGGTGTCGATACATTTGTAAGAACATGTACGAAAGAATCGGTACATTAGTAATTTAAAAGGATTTTGAAACAGAAAAGGGGTCGAAAGAATCGACACAATTCAAAAAAGTATCGAAACTTGAGGAATTGTATTGATTAAATATAATTGATATAACCAATTAAAAAGTATCTACTCTAATACAATCCTTGTATTGCATTGCTTTTACAGAAAACCTAAGAGAGTATTTGAAATCGAACCGATTTTGGTTGCTGCGAAATAGAAGGGAGGCGTTTTTGA
This sequence comes from Hibiscus trionum, assembly GCA_030270665.1. NCBI lineage: Eukaryota > Viridiplantae > Streptophyta > Magnoliopsida > Malvales > Malvaceae > Hibiscus > Hibiscus trionum. The sequence goes on along the minus strand of BSYR01000034.1, from coordinate 4,427,138 downwards.
AGTCGTGGTGCATCAAAATCGAAAGGAAATGTATGTTATCGAAACCCTAGTTTTTTAGTAATGTAGTATCCAGAAATTGGGGTTAAGGTTTTGGGTTTAGGGATTTTGAAGTAAAATAGGATTTCAGATCGATTATAGGTCGAAATTGTAATTATAGGTAGAAAATAAATATCGGTACTTTGTTCAGAAAACTTATAGGTAGAAATTGATATTGTCGGTAGAAAATGAATATCGATACTTTTTTTCAGAGAACTCAAGCGGTTACTATAGGATGAGTGCAAAGGATCATGAAGATGTTGTTCTTGAAGGTGACATTGAAATGGATCATGAAAATGTTATTCGTGAAGATGACATTGAAATGGAGCTGGAGAGTATCAGAATTGATGAAAATCGAAAGCAACCAATGGGTCGATATATGTACTTCTAGTAAGTATCAATGTATTTGTGTACTTGTTCTTGAATTGGTAATTGGATTAAAGTATTTAAGAACATTTAAAATTTCCTATCATGACAGTATGAATGAAGTGCAAAGGATGAAGGAATGTGGTACTTACAAAAGCGGTTCAGTATGTAAACTGAATTTATAATGAGTATTATGTAGCTTTAATATTTTGATTAATAAACATTAATGCATAAGTTTCAGGTGATACAAGAGGTGGTGAAGAAATGGCACTCGATGGGTGATACTGAGAATGAACCATTTATGAAGTTGTCCACAAAGGCGAGAGCAAAATATTCGGCTTCGAGGAAAGCACATGAAAACATTAAAAAGAAGGTATTCGTTAAACTTGTAAATATTTTGATAAATGATATATAAAAACTCTAACATTATATGTAAATAGTTTAGGAAGTGTCGACAAGGTGTAGCATAAAACGAGTTCACCACATAATAGAAGACTTGAAAGTGAAGGATAAAGCCAAAGTTTTGGAAGAAATGGGGTTTGGATCTCTGATTGGATTGAAGGACCGACCAATTCGGAGGGAATTGTTTCGATTGTTGATGGGAGAATTTGATTTGCAAAATTGTGAAGTTCGATACGGTAAATATTCTTTTCATTTTGGTGTCCGATGTGTTGAAGCCGTATTGGGGCTAGAAAATAAAGTGAAGAGTGTGCAAGAAGTAATTAAGAGGGAGGACTGGAAAAAACTTGTGAACAAGTATGGCTTAAAGTCCAAGGTGACATATTCTACACTCGAGGACGATATTAAAAGCGGCAAGTATGATGGGGATCATCTGAAGGCCGGGGTACTATTGTACCTTGTCGGAGTATTCCTTTGTCCAACGGGTGATACATCCTCGACAAAGAATATATGAAGTTGATTTGCGACTCCGGGTTGAAAGGTGAATTAAATTGGGCCTCGTTTGTCAATGAGAAATTATTTGATGCAATCAAGAGCTTTCAGAAGGCCGAAAACCCCACATACCTCAAAGAGTGCATAGCTGTCTTAGAGGTAAATGAGTTGAAGGATGTGTTGGTTTAGAAAACTTTGTAAGTATAGTTATTATAGAAAATGATAAAGTTTATTATAAATGCAGGTTGCATTGTTTGATTTTTGGTTTGATTCTTCAAGTGTGTCGACCTTCCAAAGAACTGGAGTGGCACGCATCATTGCATGGGGCAAGGAAGAAGTCGCCCGAGTGATGGCAAAGTTAAGGGTAATAAAAGTATTTATATATTAGTAAGGACTTAAAAAAGATGTTCTAATATTGTAATTTATTTTTGAAGGTTATTGGCGAGGAGGAAGAGGAGAAGGTAGAAGAGAAGGTGAAACAGAAGGAAGAAGGGGGAAGTAAATATGACATTTTGATGTCTGAGTTGGCGGAGCTTAAAAAAGCCGTTTCTGATTGTTTGCAAAGACAATCCAGAATCGAAGAGGCAATTGAGAGCATTAAGGGGGAAGTAGAGGAAAAAGGTTGATGGAGTGGTGAAAGAAGTGGTGGAATTGAGGGGTGAGTTGAAGGGGGTGATTGGAGTGGTAGAAAAAAATAGATGAGGGGAAAATTTTAAGTTCTAAAATGAAACAAATTAGGAGTTATGTTGAGGAAAAATATGATGAACTTAAAAAACATGATTAAGAAAATGTGAAAGAATTGAGTATGAGGAAGGAAAATATAGAAGTCCACGATCCAGATATGAGGACACCGGATAATGTCATAGATGCAGATCTGAATTCAGAGTGTCGTGCACCAAAGAAGAAGCAGAAGGTAAAATGAATTACAGAAATTGAAATCCATTTTGATTATCGTGTTGTGGCTAATATTTATAATCAATATCGTAGGTTGAAAAGGTCAAAATACCAAAAGGAATTGGTTCAGTGGAGGGTTCAATGTGTGAGTATGTATGGAATAATGGGTTGTTAGATGATAAGTAAGTAATATATATTGCTTTGTGAGTGATTTTAAAATATTTATGTGAAAAAATTAATCCAAAAAAATTGCTTATATAGGGATGTTGTCATAGATTTTGGAAACCAACACGCCACAGTAGGCGACGTTGCTTCGTTAAAACCTAGTAAATAGGTTTTTGGTCAGGTTATTGATTTGGTCGGCTAGTTGTTGGCTGACGAGTCGATGAAGAAGAGATCAGGGAACCAGAAGATTTGCTATTTTCCATACAACTTTGTGGTAAGTTAAATTTATACATGTTGAAAAGTTGTGTTATGCCTATGGCTGGCCAATTAATAGTGATTGTTTTTGGAAATGCAGTCATCGTTGTTAGAGGACAATCAAAATGCGTCGACTCTTGTAAGCTTTTAGAGTAGCATATTGGTAGACTATAATAAAATGAACGATTTTGACACGGTAAGATATTTTTGCGTACATGTTGTTTTGTATTTAAATAATTACAATAAATGTTATAATTTCTTGTCTAGGGTGTGACATTTATTGCAGATCTTCTTTACAATAAACGATAGCAAGAGTTATTGGTATCTCTTGGTGTTGGATATGGTTGAGAGTGTAGCAGCGGTTCTCGATAGTCTAAATTCATCTTACCGGCATAAGACAAGAGTGAAAAATTGCATGCAATTGGTACGTGTCGATAAATTTTGTAATTTATAATGCATAATTTCTTCGTAATCTAAATTAATAATTTTTTGACGCAGATGAGATGTTTAGATAAATATAATAAGGACGCGAGCTTTGTTGATGCATTTGGGAAGATGAAGGTCCCAGTGATGGATTTAGAATTAGTGGACCGTAAAACGAAGGAGCAAATGAACGGGTATAAAATTTGAGTATTTAATAAGTCAAATATTTATCATGGTTAACTATTTGACATTTGCGGCAATCATTTGTTATAACAGAGATGATTGCGAAATGTATGTGATTATGTGGATGGAAGCTATTGATGATGGGAGGTCAACGGATGATTTGGTAAGTGGTCTGAAAATGACTTAAAATAAAATTTGGGTACTCTTACATTGAATGATGTGGTAACAAAATGTTCTAATGTGAATGTAGGTTGTTGGGGAATGGGATTGTATGAGAATTTTAAACGATCTCATAAGTCACGAAGGTAACAAAAGGAGAGATCAATTCACAAAGGGTTGCCTGAAACATATGAAAAAGTAATTCTTATGAATCTATAAATTCCATAATTGTTGAATTAAGATAATTTTGTATGTAATTATTTATCATAGTTAGGTTGTTGTAAATTATGTTAACATAATTTTGTATGTACATATTTAGCAAATGATACTGGGAACAAAGTATAAATGTTATGAAACTAAATTATCGATACTTTTGAAAGAAAATAGATTGACATAGCTTACGTGAAACAAAGTGTCGAAACTTTTGTCCCGCTATAAAAACAAATTATCGATACTTTGTTAAAATTTAATGTTTCTGGTTGCAATTTCGCTCAAAAATATCAATGTTTCCAGTGAGTTATATATATTTTTGCCATGCATATTTTTTAAAGGTATATGTTCATACATTTGTTAATTGACATTTTATGTATAGCAATACAGTTACATATGTCCGCATCTCTATGACGGTTCATCTTTGAACGACAATGCTTTAGGTATGACAGTTACATATGTAACTTATTCGATTGGCTTATTAATATATTGAACAAGTTGACAGTTTGCTAATTTGACTTATTTATATATATCCTCAGAAAAAGGCAGAAGCATCCAAGAATATTTGGAAAAGTTGGCGAAGGAGCCTAATGTTCTGGACTTTGTCAAAAATAACCCTTTACAAATTTGAATTTTATTTGATTTATATATTTAACATTCTTGATTTATATAATGGTGTATGTTATTACCAATGTTAGCAAAAATTTTGTTATATGTATCAGATACATTCAAGTCTCACTGATAATATATAGTAATTATAGATATTTTGTTACAATGTATGTCGGATACATACCAGATGTTATGATAGTTACAATGTTTGTTGATCGGTACTTGCAGTATTCCAAATGTTCTCGTTGCCCTGAGACGTAATAGAGAGATTGAAATTATAAATAATCATTAACAATTTAAGACATAATTGTAGAATAGACATAGTAACTCACATTATAATCATCATTTGCGAGCCGTTACGACCATTCCGTTACGTTATCAAAAAATTCAGTCGATGTAGGTTGTGCAAACGATTCCAAACTGAGCTTTAATTTAGGACGTGTTACTTTTTTATGTCCCTCAATGTTGCAGAACTCGCAGTGCCTACTTTTCTTCTAGACCTTCTTCTTCTGGACTTCTTTTCGCTTTCCTTGTCTTCGTTTAGGGTCGCGAACGCCATTTACGAAATTGCTTCGGTTGCTTGAATCTTTCAAACCGAACGAGTGTTCAAATTCGGCAGTTAGTCTTTTCATCTCATCTCTTGCGGTTATGAAAGATGCATCAGTCTTTGATGCAATGTAGCATAAACGACTTGACGTTGCACGTAGGGAAGCGAACCGTGCCATTTGCATAACTTCTGGTGGTACATTGAAGTCAAGGAAACTTGGTGCAGAAGCCTTCGCATCCTTAGTCCACCTACTTATAATCAAAGACTTAGGAAGAGATGTGTAATCCAAGTGCTTCAAAACATGTAGTTGATGGCAACATGGAATTCCTACGGTCTCGAATTTCCTACACGAGCATGTGACGATTTCCGAAACGACGTCAAAACATATGTGAAATATCTTGCTGTTTTCCTTGTACTTTGACAAAACATAATTTTGGCATTCATCTGATAAGGACTGAATTTGTTCTTCAATCCGGTACAAGGTCTTCTCTTGCAGTTCGTCTTGGAAGAGCCGAAATGATTCCCGCGTATAAATTTCACCAGCATGGCTTTCTAGGTCAATCAGTTTAGTGACCTGGAAAGGCTTTGTTTGGGAACTTAAGTAATCCGCTTTCAACTCGTTGACACGCATTTTACTAATACCTTGTTCAATTGCACGAACAACATCTACATATGTCTTCTTCTTTTTCAGTGCAAGTGCGAGTGAAGCATTCAAGGACTCACACCTTTGTGTGGATCGAATATTCCCAAAGAAATGACCGGTTTGATATGCTTGAGCCCATAAGTTCTGAGTATTTCCCTTCTCAATCACCCATGGATGCTTTTCGACATTGAATTCTGAAATCATTGCAGACCATTCAATATCAAATTCTTCTGGTTTCCACCAGGAACTCATACATCTAGAAAATGTTGTGCTAAATTTGTTGTCACCAATGTTAGCTTGTGCATTGCGAGAAAGATGCCAAGAACATAATTGTGATTAGAAAAAGGGGTAACACATTTGATAGCCCTCTGCATTGCCCTATCCCCATCGGTGACAACTGAAACAGGCGATTTATTCATCATGGCTTGTAAAAAATTATACAGCACCCACTCGAATGATTGAGTCGTTTCGTCAGCGATGATTGCAGTAGCAAATACTATTGTGCCTATGGTGATGATTGACACCGATAATAGGCATAATTGGTCATCCATAGAAATTACCTTTGTACGTTGTGTCGAACGTAATTACATCATCAAAGCAAGTGTAATCTGATCTCGATGTTGAATCAGCCCAAATAAGATTATGCAATGCCCCTGATTCATCTATTGAGTATGTCATAAAAACCCCCAGATCATCTTCTTTCTTATAATCAAAGTAAGCAATTAGTGCATTCACATCCCCATTGACGATTTCCTTTGCTTTACCTCTTTCAAGTACATTGTAGAGGTCTTTACTTGTAAATCCAACATTTTGATAACCCCCTGCCTGATTCATGAAATAATTCATTACTTGTGATGTCCCAACACCAACATCTTTCAATGTTGTTGCCTCAGCCACATCAGCCTCACTCACATCTCTATTTGAACGCATAAATGGTGTCATAACAGGTGTGCACAATGCATGATTATGTTCCTGAAAAGACTTACTTAGAACCCACTGATCATTTGTATTTGTTGATGTGACCACGATTTTCGCCTTGCATCATGTTCGTGTGACTGGCATATGAGCACGTCGACGATAAACAGTATGGACTTTGGATGACCGAAACCCTTCTTTTGAACAACAAAATTCTTGTGTCTTCACATTTCCTTCCGTATCCAGCCATGTTGTTCCTCGACGTGCACTAAAACCATGTTTCCTAGCGTATTCCTTGTAAAAATCCCAAGCTTCCTCACGTGAAGAAAAGAGTTAACCGAGCAACTGTTCCGAATCATCAACGGTCAATATTTCATGCCCCTCCCCGCTTGAATGAACATTTTTTGATGGAGTATCGTCCATTTTGGTAAACACGATCGGTGGAAGTGGTCCAAACAGGAGTTGTGTGTTGCTTTCCTTTTCAGTAGGTGGTGGTGGTTGATGTCTGGCTACAACATGTATTTCTTAGGACAAAGTTAGTTGTGCAATAAATTATAGTAAAATATCGATACCATTTTCCCTCTATGAACAAAATTATCGATACTTTTCAAAAAAAAGATTGTCATAGCTTACTGGAAACAAAGTTTCGATACTTTTTTCCCATTATGAGTAAAATTATCGATACTTTTTTAAAAATCAATGTTTCCGGTAGCAAATCTGCTCGAAAATATCGATACTTTCTTCCCACTATGATAAAAATTATCGATACTTTTGAAAAAAAGGATTACCATAACTTATTGGAAACAAAGTGTCGATACTGTTTTCACGCTATGAATAAAATTACCGATACTTTTGAAAAAAATCAATGTTTCCGGTAGCAAGTTTGCTCGAAAATATCGATACTTTCTTCCCTCTACAAACAAAATTATCGATACTTTTCAAAAAAAAAAAGGATTGCCATAGCTTACTGGAAACAAAGTGTCGATACTTTTTTCCCGCTATGATTAAAATTATCGATACTTTTGCAAAAACATCAATGTTTCTGGTAGCAAATTTGTTCGAAAATATCGATACTTTCTTCCCTATACGAACAAAAGTATCGATACTTTAAAAAAAAGGATTGCCATAGCTTACTGGAAACAAAGTGTCGATACTTTTTTCCCGCTATGATTAAAATTATCGATACTTTTGCAAAAAAAAAATCAATGTTTCCGGTTGCTTTGTTACCGTTTTCATTATTGAGTACATCAATGTTTCTGGTTGATTGTTAACGTTTTCATTATTGACTACATCAATTTTGCATTGCAATGTTATGTCTTTTCACTTGTATCACATCCACCGTTTACTTCTCATCATGTATAAAGCTGGTTTCGATACCCCCCAGAACGAATATGCCGTTTTAGTTTCGTGTCTTTTCACTTGTATCACATGCACCGTTTCATGTTCATGTACCTTCATGAACAGGCATTGTGCCTTCTCACTTTCCCTCCCAAATGAAATTCCATATAAATTAACAACTCTTCTCTTTACTTTTTACAACATCTTCAACTTAATATACTCAACCCTTGGTTTATTTCTATAATCAGTTCTCCTTCACCTTCACCATCTTCTATTCAATATCTTCAGATAGAATGAGTTCGAGCAGAGGTTTTGGTCACAATCTTCAGCCATTGGCAAAAAGGAAACTTGATTTCGAGACATCATCAAACAACGATGATGATGTCTATTTTGATTCTGATGAAGAGGAGGAACAAAGCCATGAGACAATGAAAACCATCAGATGGTTCAACAAGTTTTTCGAGACCTTCGATAGAATGAACACAATCAATGACCCTTCTACTCAATGGCAGTGTCCAGCATGTCAAAGAGGTCCTGGTGCCACGAAACCTGACATGCAGGTCCTGGTGCCACTCACAGGTTTCGTGACCTTTAGTTCATACTGACACATGCCAAAACCAAAGGCGGACCAAAGCTCAAACTCCATCGCCAACTTGGTCAGCTATTGGACGAGGAATTGCATAGAAGGGGTACTTCGGCTGTTCCTCAAGGTCAAGCTTATGAGGAATGGAGTGGTTTAAGAGATGATGCTGCTATTGTCTGCCCCCCACCTTCAAACAATGAGGAAGCGGATCACCAAATACTCTGGCCACCCATGGTGATGATAATGAACACAAGGCTTCATCAAGATGCAAATGGGAAGGTAGTTATATAACTTTTGAATTATGTTTTCATGAATATTACAATTCCTTAACTTCTAATGTCTTGAATTTTCTGCTTCATTGGCTTGGTATGGAAAACCAAGAGCTTCTTGACTATTTCAGGTCCTATCCTACTGTTGTTAAGGCTCGCTATTCATACGGTCCTCAAGGCCATCGTGGGATGAGCCTTCTAATTTTTGAGAGTACGGCAATAGGTTATTTCGATGCTCAGCGTCTGCATACCCAGTTTGCTGCCCAAGGTTTCGATAGAGAGGCTTGGCAACGTTGTCAAGGCTTCTTGTATGGTCCAGCCAGCCAGCGCCAACTTTATGGTTATATGGCCGCCAAAGAAGACATCGACAACTTCAACCGCTATACTCAAGGTTTTCTCTATCATTTTCATCTATTATACAAGATGCACTTCTGCTCATACTTATGCATACATGTTTTGTTCATTAGGCAGCTATAGGGTCAAGTTTGAGATGCGACCATATGCAGAGATGGTTGGTCAGCACAGTTCACAACGAGAGGCTGGAACAAGTGCCATGGGTGGCAGAGGGCATGGAGGTCATTTTCCTGGCCAGGGATGAGGATTGAGGACTTGAGGAGGCTCCATTCTTTTACTTTCATTTTTTTATTTCAATATGTAATTGGTAATTTAAGCACTTGGGACTTCAGTTTTTTTCATAATTATACTTCATCCTTAAGTATCGAAACTTTTCATGGGAACTTTTTACTTTCATAAATATAATTGATATAATCGATTAAATAGAATTGTACCGATACTATTAATATAAGTATCCATACTTTTAATATAATTACCCATACTTTTAATTTAAGTATCGAAACTTTTTATGGAAGTACTCATACTTTTATAAAAACAATGTAACCAGTCTGGCTACAACATTTATTTCTTATTATGACAAAGTTAGTTGTGCAATAAATTATAGTAAAATAACGATACTATTAAAGTAATTATCGATACTTTTAATATAAGTATCCATACTTTTAATTTACGTATCCATACTTTAAATTTAAGTGTCGAAACTTTTTATGGAACCGGTTGAAACATGGCTAGAAAGCATCGATACTTTTTATATAAGTATGGATACTTTCGAGCCACATTTGAACCAGTTACAATGTTTTTAATAAAATATCGATACTTTTGTAATAGCGTATCGATACTTATTCGCTACATATTATGTTACACTAGTAACCGGTTTGTTTAAAGTTATAATATTAATGTAAACGATAAAATAATAACAACTTAGGCGCTACCGAATATGTTGATACTCTTATCAACAAAATAGGTAATTTTACCGATTTTGTTATCGTGGGATTTTCCAAGGCCCCATCAACTCAAAATTATCAACAAATTAGGCTCTACCGAATATGTTGATACTCATATTAACAAAATAGGTAATTTTACCGATTTTGTTATCGTGGGATTTTCCAAGGCCCCATCAGCTCTAAATTATCAACAAATTAGGCCCTGCCGAATATGTTTATACTCTTATCAACAACATAAGTAATTTTACCGATTTTGTTATATTTGTATATATACCTATCGATAACTTAAGTTTTTCGGTTACCAATTTTTTATAAATTTTTTTCATGTTTTCTACCGGATACATTATATTATATCAACATATCCGGTAACGCTTTACCTATTTTGTTATTTATCTTATAATATTTCCGGTAACGACGTTTCTTAGCCGTATATTAGTCCACTTTTCCTTAGAATTGTCCCTTATAGGGGGTTCAAAAACCTACATTAAAAACTTGCAAAACCGACTAAAAATTGACTTTAAAAGATATATTCGATATAGGAACAAAGTCAAAACTTTTAAACATATTTTCCAAGTTTTGTGGAATTTGAAATATTTTTGCAATGTTTGAATTTAGTCCAAAAACATTTTTCACATTGTTATATCAAAATTAATATCTCAACAATCTCCCCTTTTTGATATAACAAAACCACTTGAAAAATTGTTTTTATGAAAACTCCCCTTAGAAAAATAATTTTAAAAAAGAATAAAAGCTCTCCCTTTTTCTTTTTGAAATTGTATTATTCAAACATATATCTCCCCCTTTTGTTATATCAAAAATAATTCAAAACTAAGCTTGAAATCACAAATAAGTTTAAAACACCAAATATTGAAAGGTTAAAAACCAATCGTTGAAAATTTAGTACCAATTGATAGAAAATACTAATTGTTGGTGTAATGTAGAATAAGATAATTTTTTTTAAATCAAATGCTCCCTTTAATCAAAGCATTACATTTAAAAATTTTGTTCAAATTTTAACACTTAAAAGATTGAATTTCACCATTGAATCAAATCAATTTAAAATCACATGAAATTCAATTTTATCCAAGACTTTTAAATTTTTTTTGCAAACATATGAATGAAACAATGTGATTCATATGCATAAAGAATCATAAAATATCATGCACTTATAAATATAAATAAGCAATGATGTATGAACATTTATCATAAAATAGGCAACCGAATGATTTAAAATCAAATACATTAAGATTAGAGGTTACCCATCTTCTTCACTTGTGTGACTAGAGCATTTGAGATTCTTGCTTTTCTTGCCTTTGCTCCAACATACCTACAAGAGACATTTACTTGGATTTTGGTATCCAAATTGCTTTAGATCCATTAACATTAATCTCAATGTCTCTAGTTCCCTTAGGAACCCATACTTGTCTAGTTTTATAAGTTTTTCTTTTCATAATTGGACAAGTATCTAAAGAATGACCATGATAACAATGTGAGCATTTTGTTATTATGAGATGAGATGAATTATTATAAACAATTTTTTTTTCTTTTGTTAAGCATTCAAGCTTAACTTTCAAATTAAAATTTTCTTTTTCGAAAACTTCATTGCTCATTTTTTAAGACTCTAAATCCTTTTTCAAAATTTTGTTTTGGTTTTCAATATCAAGTTTAGATTTCAAAAAAAATCATTTTCAATTTCAAGTTAAAAAATTATTTTCTTAAATTTGGAATTCATGGTCTCAAATTCTAAAAATAATTCATCAAATGCATCTTGTAACTCATCAAAAGAATATGAATTTAATTTATTTGAGTTAGAAGATACCTTGGGCTCATCGAGAGATATAACATCATCCACCTTTTTAGATGAGAGGAGGTTAGCACATGATGAAACTTCATCTTTCTTCTCTTCTTTTCCATAGAATTTCTCAAGCTTCTCTCAAATTTCTTTGGCACTTTTAGATGGGGAGACCTTCTTGAAAATCTCTTCTTTGAGGCCACAAAGAAGAATGTACATAGCATTTGCATTGAGAAGGTCCTTCTTTGTGTCTATGAAACTCCTTTTTTTCTTCTTCTTGTTCTTCTTAGGAGCTTCCAAATGTCCATCTTCGATAATCATTCAAATGTCGAGGTTGAAGCATTGGATGAAATACTTCATGATGTTGCTCCATTGGAAGTAACCTTCTTCTTTGAAGAGAGGAGGACACATGATAGAGCGGCCTTCTTCGAATGAAATAATTGTAGAACCGCTTGCCATTTGAAATCTTGAAGCGGTGAACTTTGAGAATCCGATCTTTACTCTCAGATGTTAGTCCTTTGATGGAGACAAGACTCTGATACCAATTGTTAGACTTGTACCACGCTCGAATTGATCTTCTGAAATCGTCAAGAGGGTTGAATTGAACTCCCGAAAGAATTGGCTAAAACTGATAAAATAGTAGACAATTTGCATAATGATTTTAGAGTGGTTCGACCTTCTAACCAAAGTCTATATCCACTACCTTAGCACACAACTAAGGATTTTCCAATTCACTATTATGAATTCTTCCTTTTGAGGCCAAAGGGATAACCTTACAACTCTATCTTTTCAATGGCTAAGATAGAACCACTCTAATTTTTACTTAGGCTAAACTAGAACCTCTCTCTTTTACAAGGTTTGTTTGGTAAACAAAATACCTCACAAGGTGGGTGTTTACACAATTGAGCTCACAAGAAAGAGTGAAGGATAAAAACAATAAAATCTTTCTCTACAAATATTTACAAGAGAAATGAAGAAAATAAAGACTTAAACTCAATTTCTCTTGAAAATTAAGCTTGGATGTTGTCTCTTACCATCTTCAAATGTCCCAAGTCTTGCTTTTATATTTGGAATGAGCTATTAGTCGTTTATGGTCGTTGGGATGTTTTGGAGCCGTTGAGAGTCATTGAAATCGAGCATTAAATGCTCACCTGCACAGTGGTTTCAAAACCATTGAAGAGGGTTCGAAACCATTAGAGGTTTTTAAAAGAAAAACTAGCAATTACATGTGCCTGGTATAGAAACCAGGCAGGGGGTTTCAAAATCAGCTAGGTGGTTTTGAAACCGGTGGTTTTGAAACCTTTAAGGGAGTTTCGAAACCTAATCCAAAGTTTGATTTCCAGGCCTTACTGCCCCATTGGTTTCGAAAACCACTTATAGGGGGTTTCGTAACCTACATTAAAAACTTGTAAAACCGACTAAAAATTGACTTTAAAAGGTATTCGATATAGAAACAAAGTCAAAACATTTTAAACATATTATCCAAGTTTTGTGGACTTTGAAATATTTTTGCAATGTTTGAATTTAGTCCAAAAACATTTTTTCACTTTTTACATCAAAATTAATATCTCAACGCTTGTAAAGTTATTTGGGCTCTTACTGGGCCGAGTATATAATTAGTGTATGGTTTATTTTCTTTGGATTGTAAATGGATTAATAAACTTGGACCTTATTAATGTGTTTATCTGTTGTTAAAGCGTTTGATTATTTATAATAATAATAATAATAATTATTATTATTAGTGATAATAACAATAAATAATAATAATAAAGGATAATAATAATAATAGAAATATTAATGATAATAATAATACTTATATATTTATATATATATATATATTCTTTTGCCCTTTTTTAATTTTTTTTCCTTTTCTTCTTTTCTTTTCTTTCTTTACTTTTTTATCCTTTCTTTTTTATTCTTAAAATTACATAACAGCCCAATATAAGCCCACGATAAACACAAATTAGAGTGGGTTTAAGGCTCGGACAAAATTAGTGATTACAACCCTTTAGGGTGAGGCCACCAGTACTGATAAGAAGAAAAAAACAATATTATTCCACCTCCCATGTTTTGCAACAACATGCACAACGAACCCTACCGGGTAGTTCTAGGAAACGGTGGGTATTTTAAGGCTAAATATCGGTGAATCTGATGACCGGGTAAATATTTTGTACATAGTTTGTTACCACTTTGTAAGAGAAAAAAGTTTGTACCAAATTTCTTACCAAAAGTTACCAAAGACCAACAGGGCTCATAGTCTTGTAAGAAATTTTGTACATACCTTATTTGGTGCAAATGTACATAATTTCTTACAAGTTATGTAAAGATTTTTGTATGTACCAAACTTACTACAAAATGTACATAGTTTGTTACCACTTTGTAATAAAATAAGGTTTGAACCGAATTTTTTACCAAAGGTTTCCAAAGACCAAAATGGCTCACGGTCTTGTAAGAATTTTTGTACATACCATAGTTGGTACAAATGTACATAATTTCTTAGAAGTTATGTAAGGATTTTTGTATGTACCGAACTTATTACCAAAATGTACACAGTTTCTTAGTATTTTGTACTAAAAAAAGTTTGTACCGAATTTCTTACCAGGTTGCCAAAGACCAAAAGGGCTCATGGTCTTGTAAGAATTTTTGTACATACCCTATTTGTTACAATAAAACATAATTTTTTACAACTTCTGTAAGGATTTTTGTATGTACCGAACTTATTACCAAAATGTACACAGTTTGTTGCCACTTTGTAATAAAATAAAGTTTGTACCGAATTTCTTACCAAAGGTTTCCAAAGACCAAAAGGGCTGATGGTCTTGTAAGGATTTTTGTACATACCATATTTGTTACAGTAAAACATAATTTCTTACAAGTTATGTAAGGATTTTTGTATGTACCGAACTTATTACCAAAATGTACACAGTTTGTTACCACTTTGTACTAAAATAAGGTTTGTACCAAATTTCTTACCAAGGGTTTCCAAAGACCAAAAGAGCTCATGGTCTTGTAAGGAATTTTGTACATACCGTATTTGTTATAGTAAAACATAATTTCTTACAAGTTATGTAAGGATTTTTATATGTACCGAATTTATTACCAAAATGTACACAGTTTGTTACCACTTTGTAATAAAATAAGGTTTGTACCAAATTTGTAACCCCCTTAGCCCGGCCTAGACGGTTGACCCGAACTACGAAGATTACACGGGGAAAACCAAAGTCAACCCGAAAGTCAACCTTGATTAACGACCCTTTTTTATTTTTAAACTTGTCTAAATGCATATTATTCCTAGGTGAACTCTTGAGAAGAACATACCCAAAAATCACAGCAATCGGAAAACATTTAGGGACTCAATTGTACAACATACAAATTTAGGGACCAAATTGTAAATTCTGAAAATTAGGAGGACTTAACCAAATTAAAAGTTACCATTATAAAATTAATCATATTTCATGCTTTTCTGCCAAATTTCATCTCAATCGGACATCACAAACTCAACCAATTGCATATACAAAGATTAGGACCAAAACGTAAGAGTTTCAAAACATTTAACCATCAGATTCAGTGCCCAACGGTCGAGTGTTCCGAAATGGGGAAGATCCGTTCCGAAACGCGGGACCGTTCCGAAACTTGTTGCAGAACGGGGCTTGGCAGTGGCAAATCCGTTTCGGAACAACTCTACCTGTTTCGAAACGGCAAGGCCATTTCAGGCCATCTGTTCCGAAACAGTAGCACCCGTTCTGAAACGAGTTGCCCAGAATTGCAGATTTTTGCTGGTTTAACAAGCATTTGACCCATCAAACACATTCTGATGACACTCAAATCATACCAGCAAGTCATCAAGCACTTAAGGAACATATTAGCATCAACTAAACACAATCATGGCATCATTCAAGGAAAATCCCAATTCTATAGGCATGCATCCTATTTTGAAAACCATGCAACCAACAATTCACCAAAACCAAATACCAAAAGGCCATTTATATGTCCCAACATCATCAAAGCATTAACCAAACTTAGGGAGTCCAAAACATCTCCCAAAAACACACTTTAGGTTCCCATTGCCAAATGCCAAAAGCTAATAGTGTTAGGAAAACACAAGATCCACACATGGACTTTTAACCACCATTGTGATCTTAACACAAGATCCACTCATGGACTTTTAACCACCATGATGATCTTAACCATCTCGTTAGTATACTTGGATGGAGTTACGGTACAATCACAACCCCTCAACATCCAAGGCGACTTTATTCACGGTGCACCCAATCCTATAGCCGGCTAACTATATCCGATTCAAGTACTTTAAAACCAACACATCACTTGCCAATATACATCATATAACATCATTAATCCAATGTTTTAAAGCATTTAACAAAGCCATTAAATCATCATGCATTACAATGCATCAAACCACATTTATCAATGTTCAAAACAAGGATCCCTTACCTCGAGCATCCTTCAACACATGGCTTACAAAATCAGCATTAAACATGCTAACATATGCTTTCAAAACAGAATTTAAACATGCAAATAAAACCCATTGCAATCAACCATCTCATGGTTCATCAAAAAGAGTGTTTTCCCGAAAACTTACTCTTGAGCTTAGCTAAGTTGTTTAGACTTAAACCAAGCTCCCATAACCTTCAAACATTGGTTTCAAAGCTGAAAACCAAACTTCACTCACCGATTTCGTTTCGCAAGCTTGCCGAAACACCGATCAAGCCTCCGGATCAACACCACAAGGATCCGATGATGTCTCCCCTGTTTTAAACACATCAAAGCAGTGGATTAATGCATCATCATGCATTAATATCTTCAACCAAGACACCTAAACTCACTTCTCCCATCAACACTCACATTTCGGCTACCAAACACAACCGAAATCACATCCAAACACCTCTAAAACCTTACCCAGCCAAGATCCATCAATTCCAATCATACTTATACATCAATTAACATCCAAAAAGGATCTAATCACGTCCTTATACCACCAGCTATAGCAGAACCTCAAAATCACCCCAAAAACCACCATTAACTCAAGCAAAAACTTAGGAAAATCAACCTATCCGGGATTGCATTGATTAAACCTCAATTACACATCATTTATACATCCAATAAACATCAAAAAGACATCTCAAAACACAGCCCAATCATTTAGTACGAATTTAATTAAAATTAAATCCAAATCTTGCATTTAAAGCCAAGATCAAGAACACAACATAAAAACCTTTATTAAAACTCAAATCAAGGATTGAGAACTTGGGAATTTCAGTAAAGAACTGAGTATTTAGAGGAGAAGGACGTTCATACCTCTAAATGTGAGTTTCTCCTTGTTTAAAGCCAAGATCCTTGAAAATTCAATAAGCAAATGGTAATAATTTGATGTAGGAATGATTAGAAACCAATTGGAGATTGAAATCTCATCTTTAGTTGTTAAAATCAGAGGGAAAATGGCTGGGGAAATGTGTTTGGCTGAGAGAAAAAGGGAGAGAAAATGAAGAGGGAAAATTTTGAGAAAAGTTAGTTATGAACTCAAAAATATCTATTTCCCCTTTTTCCTTTTATTAAATATCATTTAATAAATGTTTAATATTAAGAAAAATCTGGAGAAAACTCTTCTTGGGTAAATTAGCTCCTTAAAGATTCAAAGTTTCAATCCTTTTAAAACAGTCACCAACTTTTCAAAAATTACATTTTAGTCACTAACTTGAAATGTCACATTTCGAAACCTCATTTTGTAAAATTGATTTCACCACTCTCTTATATATAATAAAAGAGGATTTTAAGATATTTTTCCATATTTTTAATGCATCCCGAACTAGGCTTTCCCTAACAACCACCTTTTATATTCGAACCGAAATTCGACCGGTCCGATTCAAACCCAAAACTTCTAAGCCCAAAATTGGGGTGTTACAACTCTCCCCCCTAAAGAAATTTCGTCCTCGAAATTTACCTGAAGGGAAAAGATACGGAAACTGCTTCAACATGTCATCCTTTCGTTCCCACGTGGCTTCCTCAACACCACGATGCTTCCACAACACCTTTACCAACTCAATGGTGTTGCCTCGAAGAACTTTACTATCCGAATCCAGAATCTTCACCGGTTCCTCATCATAGGTCAAATCCGGATTCAATTCCACTTCTTCCACAGTCACCACATGCGAAGGATCCGATCTATACTTCCGAAGCATAGAAACATGAAACACATCATGAATCTTTTCTAACTCTTGCGGTAACCTCAACTTGTACGCAACAGGACCCACACGTTCAATCACCTCGTATGGTCCAATGTACCTAGGGCTCAACTTACCCTTTCGGCCAAACCTCATCACCTTTTTCCAAGGCGAAACTTTCAAAAACACATGGTCACCCACCGCATACTCAATCTCTTTACGCTTCAAATCCGCGTAAGACTTTTGCCGATCAGAAGCTGCCTTCAAACGCTCACAAATGAGCTTCACCTTCTCGGTGGTTCCCTTCAACAAAGATGGCATCGAGACCAACTTCTGACCCGTTTCAGCCCAACAAAGAGGAGTCCTACACTTCCTCCCGTACAAAGCTTCATAAGGTGCCATTTGAATACTTGCCTGATAACTGTTATTATAGGCAAACTCCACCAAAGGCAGATGTTTCTCCCAAGAACCCTGAAACTCAATCACACAGCATCGCAACATATCCTCTAACACCTGGATAACACGCTCAGACTGTCCATCCGACTGTGGATGATAAGAAGTACTGAAATTCAACCGTGTACCCAAAGCCTGATGTAAACATTGCCAGAAACGCGATGTAAACCTCGGATCCCTATCCGACACAATCGACTTTGGCACTCCATGCAGCCATACAATCTCAGCAATGTACAGCTCCGCAAGCTTATCCAAAGTGTACGTAGTATGCACAGGCAAGAAATGCGCACACTTCGTCAGGCGATCCACAATCACCCACACCGAATTCTTCTTCGATGGTGACAAAGGCAAACCAGACACAAAGTCCATGGCAAGCCTTTCCCACTTCCACTCAGGAATCCTCAACGGTTGCAACAACCCTGAAGGAAACTGATGCTCAGCTTTAACTCGCTGGCAAACCATGCACTTGCCTACAAACTCAGCAACATCTTTCTTTAAACCCACCCAATAGTATTCATCACGAAGATCACGGTACATCTTAGTACTACCAGGGTGCATAGCAAAAGGAATACTATGACCTTCAGTCAGAATAGCACGCCTCAACTCAGCATCACTGGGCACTACTATCCAACTCCCAAAACATAAAACCCCATCATCATTAAAGCAGAAATCTGATGGCCTACCTTCTGCAATATCCTGAACATGTGGCACCAAGGAATCATCCAACAACTGCTTTTCCTTAATCAACTGAACCAAGGATGGTTTCACTTGCAACTCAGCCACAAGACCCCCATCACGCGAAATACTCAAACTGGCAAACATAGCTCTCAACTCAACAGCTACCTTCCTACTCAGGGCATCCGCTACAACATTAGCTTTACCCGGATGGTACTCAATCGTCAAATCATAATTCTTAAGCAACTCCACCCAACGTCGTTGCCTAAGATTCAACTCTTTCTGAGACATCAGATACTTCAAACTCTTGTGATCCGTGTACACAGTACACTTCTCACCATACAGGTAATGTCTCCAGATTTTCAAAGCAAAAACCACCGCGGATAACTCAATGTCATGCGTAGGATAATTGTGCTCATGCACCGTCAACTGCCGTGATGCATAAGCCACCACCTTACCCTCTTGCATCAACACACATCCCAAACCAACGTAGGACGCATCACTATACACCACAAACTCTTTCCCTGATTCAGGTTGAACCAAGATAGGAGCTTGCGTCAAAGCTGCCTTAAGCTTCTCAAAAGCTTGTTGTCTCGCTTCCGTCCACTCATACTTAACATCCTTCTGCAACAACTTCGTCAAAGGTGCAGCAATCTTTGAAAACCCATCCACGAACCTCCGATAGTATCCTGCCAGACCAAGGAAACTACGGACTTCATGAACAGACTTAGGAGGCTTCCAATTCATCACTGCCTCAATCTTTTGAGGATCAACACGAATCCCCTCCGCAGAAACCACATGACCGAGAAACACCACTTCTATAAGCTAGAACTCACACTTGCTCAGCTTAGCATAAAGCTGATTCTCCAACAAAGCTTGTAACACAATTTTCAAATGCCCCTCATGCTCTTCCTCAGTACGAGAGTACACGAGAATATCATCAATGAACACCACGACAAATTTATCCAAGTATTCATGGAATACTCTATTCATCATGTCCATGAAAGCTGCAGGAGCATTCGTCAAACCAAACGGCATCACAAGGAACTCATAATGCCCATACCTTGTTCTGAAAGCTGTCTTTGGCACATCTACATCCTTCACCTTCAACTGGTAATACCCTGACCTTAAGTCAATTTTAGAGAACACAGCCGCTCCCCGAAATTGATCAAAAAGATCATCAATTCTCGGCAGTGGATACCGATTCTTGATAGTCAACTTGTTAAGCTGACGGTAATCAATGCACATTCTCATAGTGCCATCCTTCTTCTTCACAAACAAGACCGGTGCACCCCAAGGTGACACACTCGGCCGAATGAAACCACGATCAAGCAACTCCTGAAGTTGCGTCTTCAGCTCTTTCAACTCTTTAGGCGTCATTCGATAAGGAGTAATGGACACTGGAGTTGTGTTCTCATACAGCTCAATCCCAAACTCCACTTCGCGATTAGGAGGCAATCCAGGCAACTCCTCCGGAAACACACCAGGAAACTCTCACACAGTCTTGATATCTTGCACACGCAACTCCTTAAAGCTAGGATTCATCACAAAGGCTAGGTAAGCTTCACAGCCTTGCCTCAACATCCGGCTCGCTTCCAATGTAGACACCACATTGGCAAGAAACTTCACATTCTCACCAACCACCACCACCTCATAATCATCCGCAAGTTTCAAAGAAACTCGCTTATTCTCAAAATCCACTACCGCTCGATGCTCAACAAGCCAATCCATACCAAGAATTACATCAAAACCATAGAAAGGCAATTCCATAAGATCAACATGAAAAACATGATCTTGCACAACCAAGGGACATCTTCTATAAAACTTTCGAGTCACAACGGTCTCACCAAAGGAACTAGTTACACGCATACCAACATCCAAAGACTCAACAGGCAAACCAAGCAATTGAGCATGCTCACGCAATATGTATGAGTGTGTAGATCCAGAATCAATCAAGGAAAGTAATGACAAGGATTGCAAAGTAAAAGTACCTGCGATCACATCTGTGTCATTCCTCCCCTCTCTCTGAGCATACACTCTGGCTTGGCCACCACCCTCAGGCTGAACAGCTACAACATGAGCCACATTCCTTCCACCATCCTCTCTACGCTGGAAGTTACCACGGCCGCGCCCACGACCTCTCTATGGTGCAACAACTCCAGGAGCACGTCTCTGGCCACCACCGGCCAACAGAGGACACTCCCTCCTCATGTGATCCGCCGAACCACAGTTCCAGCACGAGTTACCGGCCACCACAACAGGAGCCTGCACCTCCCTCGCTGCTCGAGGACAATCACGCCTCAAATGTCCACGCGATCCACATGTCCAACATGTGTTCGGATCAGCTCTCGCCCTGTCTCCCTGAACAGGCGCACCTTGCCCTCCGCCACCTCGCCTAGCCGAAGACTGATACTTCCGATCACGTCCTCTCTTGTTCCGTCCGCCACCGGAACTATACTCAGCAGCTCGCTTGCCCACACTAGGACCAGCACCTCTAGAAGATAAACTCAAATTCAACTCGATGTCCTTTGCCCTTCCAACCAGCACATCAAAGTCTGTGTACTCAGCAGCCAGCATATAAGTCATCACCTCCGTCACCAGACCATAATGGAAACGTTCACACCTCTCTCGCTCATCAGGAACAAGCTCAGGTGCGTACTGACTGAGTCGGACAAACTGAACCTCGTACTCAGCCACTGTCATACTCCCTTGAGTAAGAGACATGAATTCCCTTTTCTTCTCATCCAGGTATCGCACACCCAGATACCTCCTCTTGAACGCGTTCAGAAAGAACGTCCAAGTTACATCAGCTTTCTCCATTCCGGAGATAGTGGTTGTCCACCAGGTATATGCATCGTCATGCAACAGTGATACCACACAACCCAGCTTCTGCACATCATTGCAGTTCATTTGTCCCAAGATTCTCTTGGTACTTTCCAACCAAGACTCAGAACCTTCAACAGACAATCCCCTGAACTCCGTCCCTCCCAGACTGCGCAAACGTTCCAGAGGTAGTCTTACATTAGCATCTCCCTGATGCCCAGCTCCTTGAGCTCCAGCTACCGCCGCCCGAAAGGCTCCAGCAATAGCTTGAATCAGCATTTTCATGTCAGGAGCAGCTTGCCCCTGCCCAGCTTCAGGTCCAGCGACCCCAACACCAGCAGCAACACCAGCTTCTTCACCCCCAGCACCACCACCACCAGGTGGAGGAGGTAAATCCACTACATTTTCAGCGTTCTCCTCATTCTCATTTTGAGCCATAGCTCGCGTATTAATCCTCGTCTCTCTACGAGGTCTCATTCACTAAACAATGCAATCACAATGCAATAAACAAAGTCAGGCTTAGCAAGGTAAGCAATCCAAGTACTCAAGCTCATTTCCAATTAAAAACAAATCATTTCATTAGCTTTGATTTGGCAATGGGTCCCTCTAACATGCTTCACCACAGCATACACCACAATTGTAACATACTTACAATTTATACATCATACTTTCACTCATCATGCATACAAAGCAATCATACACATATCACCCACACAACCATTCCCAAATACTCGAGAACTCAGCTCTGATACCACCAAATTGTAACCCCCTTAGCCCGGCCTAGACGGTTGACCCGAACTACGAAGATTACACGGGGAAAACCAAAGTCAACCCGAAAGTCAACCTTGATTAACAACCCTTTTTTATTTTTAAACTTGTCTAAATGCATATTATTCCTAGGTGAACTCTTGAGAAGAACATACCCAAAAATCACAGCAATCGGAAAACATTTAGGGACTCAATTGCACAACATACAAATTTAGGGACCAAATTGTAAATTCTGAAAATTAGGAGAACTTAACCAAATTAAAAGTTACCATTATAAAATTAATCATATTTCATGCTTTTCTGCCAAATTTCATCTCAATCGGACATCACAAACTCAACCAATTGCATATACAAAGATTGGGACCAAAACGTAAGAGTTTCAAAACATTTAACCATCAGATTCAGTGCCCAACGGTCGAGTGTTCCGAAACGGGGAAGATCCGTTCTGAAACGCGGGACCGTTCCGAAACTTGTTGCGGAAAGGGGCTTGGCAGTGGCAAATCCGTTTCGGAACAGCTCTACCTGTTTCGAAACGCCAAGGCCATTTCAGGCCATCTATTCCGAAACAGTAGCACCCGTTCCGAAACGAGTTGCCCAGAATTGCAGATTTTTGCTGGTTTAACAAGCATTTGACCCATCAAACACATTCCGATGACACTCAAATCATATCAGCAAGTCATCAAGCACTTAAGGAACATATTAGCATCAACTAAACACAATCATGGCATCATTCAAGGAAAATCCCAATTCTATAGGCATGCATCCTATTTTGAAAACCATGCAACCAACAATTCACCAAAACCAAATACCAAAAGGCCATTTACATGTCCCAACATCATCAAAGCATTAACCAAACTTAGGGAGTCCAAAACATCTCCCAAAAACACACTTTAGGTTCCCATTGCCAAATGCCAAAAGCTAATAGTGTTAGGAAAACATTCACCATACATGAGCTTAGTCTTCACTTGGATCCTTGACCTCCTTGCTGCCCTTTATGCACTTCAATGCTCTGCATTATTGGTTTAAGAAAGAGAGAGCGTAAGCACATAGCTTAGTGAGGAAATGCTCAATTAAAACATCACAATAATGCATTTGCAAAAACACCTTTTCAAGGCCTTTAGTTTCAAAACAACATTTATCATGCAATTATGCATACAAACCAAGCATCTCATGCTTCAAATCATCAACATGTCATATTGGCTTACAAGTGATAATCAACATTTTACAACTCAAAAACACAATCGGATACGCGGATTACAAGCGTTGTCCCATACGCTTCATACACACTACCAATATCAAGGTGGAGCATGGTACAATCACAACCCCTCAACACCCGTGATGGAGACTATGGTACAATCACAACCCCTCAACATCACTCATTGGTAGTTGTATAACATCACTAACGAGAACACGGGACACACAAAACACAAGATCCACACATGGACTTTTAACCACCATTGTGATCTTAACACAAGATCCACTCATGGACTTTTAACCACCATGATGATCTTAACCATCTCGTTAGTGTACTTGGATGGAGTTACGGTACAATCACAACCCCTCAACATCCAAGACGACTTTATTCACGGTGCACCCAATCCTATAGCCGGCTAACTATATCCGATTCAAGTACTTTAAAACCAACACATCACTTGCCAATATACATCATATAACATCATTAATCCACTGTTTTAAAGCATTTAACAAAGCCATTAAATCATCATGCATTACAATGCATCAAACCACATTTATCAATGTTCAAAACAAGGATCCCTTACCTCGAGCATCCTTCAACACATGGCTTACAAAACCAGCATTAAACATGCTAACATATGCTTTCAAAACAGAATTTAAACATGCAAATAAAACCCATTGCAACCATCTCATGGTTCATCAAAAAGAGTGTTTTCCCAAAAACTTACTCTTGAGCTTAGCTAAGTTGTTTAGACTTAAACCAAGCTCCCATAACCTTCAAACATTGGTTTCAAAGCTGAAAACCAAACTTCACTCACCGATTCCGTTTCGCAAGCTTGTCGAAACACCGATCAAGCCTCCGGATCAACACCACAAGGATCCGATGATGTCTCCCCTGTTTTAAACACATCAAAGCAGTGGATTAATGCATCATCATGCATTAATATCTTCAACCAAGACACCTAAACTCGCTGCTCCCATCAACACTCACATTTCGGCTACCAAACACAACCGAAATCACATCCAAACACCTCTACAACCTTACCCAGCCAAGATCCATCAATTCCAATCATACTTATACATCAATTAACATCCAAAAAGGATCTAATCACGTCCTTATACCACCAGCTATAGCAGAACCTCAAAATCACCCCAAAAACCCCCATTAACTCAAGCAAAAACTTAGGAAAATCAATCTATCCAGGATTGCATTGATTAAACCTCAATTACACATCATTTATACATCCAATAAACATCAAAAAGACATCTCAAAACACAGCCCAATCATTTAGTACGAATTTAATTAAAATTAAATCCAAATCTTGCATTTAAAGCCAAGATCAAGAACACAACATAAAAACCTTTATTAAAACTCAAATCAAGGATTGAGAACTTGGGAATTTCAGTAAAGAACTGAGTATTTAGAGGATAAGGACGTTCATACCTCTAAATGTGAGTTTCTCCTTGTTTAAAGCCAAGATCCTTGAAAATTCAATAAGCAAATGGTAATGATTTGATGTAGGAATGATTAGAAACCAATTGGAGATTGAAATCTCATCTTTAGGTGTTAAAATCAGAGGGAAAATGGCTGGGGAAATGTGTTTGGCTGAGAGAAAAAGGGAGAGAAAATGAAGAGGGAAAATTTTGAGAAAAGTTAGTTATGAACTCAAAAATATTTATTTCCCCTTTTTCCTTTTATTAAATATCATTTAATAAATGTTTAATATTAAGAAAAATCTGGAGAAAACTCTTCTTGGGTAAATTAGCTCCTTAAAGATTCAAAGTTTCAATCCTTTTAAAACAGTCACCAACTTTTCAAAAATTACATTTTAGTCACTAACTTGAAATGTCACATTTCGAAACCTCATTTTGTAAAATTGATTTCACCACTCTCTTATATATAATAAAAGAGGATTTTAAGATATTTTTTCATATTTTTAATGCATCTCGAACCAGGCTTTCCCTAACAACCACCTTTTATATTCGAACCGAAATTCGACCGGTCCGATTCAAACCCAAAACTTCTAAGCCCAAAATTGGGTGTTACAAAATTTCTTACCAAAGGTTTTCAAAGACCAAAAGGGCTCATGGTCTTGTAAGGATTTTTGTATATACCGTATTTGGTACAAATGTACATAATTTCTTAGAAGTTATGTAATGATTTTTGTATGTACCGAACTTATTACCAAAATGTACACAATTTCTTAGTATTTTGTAATAAAAAAAAGTTTGTACCAAATTTCTTACCAAAGGTTGCCAAAGACCAAAAGGGCTCATGGTCTTGTAAGGAATTTTGTACATACCCTATTTGTTAGAAATTTACATAATTTCTTAGAAGTTATGTAAGGATTTTTGTATGTACCGAACTTATTACCAAAATGTACACAGTTTCTTAGTATTTTGTAATAAAAAAAGTTTGTACCGAATTTCTTACCAAAGGTTGCCAAAGACCAAAAGGGATCATGGTCTTGTAAGGATTTTTGTACATACCCTATTTGTTACAATAAAACATAATTTTTAATAACTTTTGTAAGGATTTTTGTATGTACCGAACTTATTATCAAAATGTACACAGTTTGTCATTGATAGCATGAATCCTTATTTACGACTCAAATCCAAAATACAATAGCATGAATCCTTATTTGCGCCTCAAATCCAAGGTCAAACATTCGATCAGCCTCATCAAGTACCAAATAAGTTGCTCTTGTCATTGATAGTACCAAATAAGTCTATCAATCGACCATGTATAGCAACAACTATCTCACATCCTGCCTTGAGTTCCTGCATCTACCGCCTTGGCAGCCGCATAAACCTCCTCATCAGAATCATACCCAGCACGCAAAGCATCAGCCGCCAACGTCAGCCCAACATCCTTCTTCGCCCTCAAAGAACTCTCCATCGGGTCATCCTCATCTTCATCGCTTTCAAATCCTCCTCTATACCCTGCATGAACACGTCAAAAGGGTTGATTTCATCATCTTCCCCGCCGTTTCCATTGCCAGCGGGGTTGTTGGAGGTGTCGTTGTTGTCGGCGTAATTGATGTCGTCGAGGTCGTTATCTTCGCAGCTGTCGTGGGGATAACGAGAGGAAGGAGGGTCGTAGAGGCGTTGAGGAGCTTGGGATTGTTCGATACCCCTCTTCAAATTCAATGTTTTTTTAACGCAAAACAACGATTATCAATTGTTTTTTTCTCAATCCTACAGTTGTTATGTAACAGGCTTGATCCAACAAATGAGAATTAAGGGTCGTTTTTTAGTTGATATTTAAGCTGTTGGTATTTAAAATTTTCCAACCCTACCCCATGTGGCAGGCAATCACAATACACTCACAGTTCAAAATAGTCAACTAAATACAAAATAATAACCCCCATCATTCACACTTCATTTTCCTCCTCCTTTCCTTCCCTTTTTAAACTTCAACACAGCCATTGTTCCTCTGTACCACACTTAAATACACTCCCAAGTCCCATCCCCTCGTCATTCTCATTCATCCCCCCCCCCCCCCTTCTAAATTTTCCCATTTTCTTCCATTCACAATTAGTATACAGTAAACCAGTAAAGAGAATCTTTCGTTTCCTTTACTTCCAAAATGCGGCTTCATATGTCTGTGGCCCTGATTTGTGCAGAAATAAAATAGAATGTGTAATTAAGTCTGCCAGCAGCAATCAAACTAGACATCCATGGAAATGAGTTTCTATTTCTGCAGTTTGTTGTTTCCCAGGGCCGGCTGTGAGGGGTAGCACCCCGAGCGACCGCTCAGGGCCCCCAACTAGCCTAGGGCCCCTAAATTTTTTTTATATATATTTTTTAATTAATTAAATAATTAATTTAATTGTAAAAATTAATTTTTCCTAGATAAATTAATTAATCAATCTAACAATGAAAATACTGTGCTTGATAAAAATTTAATCATATTTTTATGATTTATTAAAGAAAGGCTTAACTTTAAAATAAGTGTACAAACTATATTCTGTTTTATTTTTAGACACTAAAATGTTTTTTGGGTCAGATAAGTGTCTGAAGTTTACTCTGTGGTCATTTCTAGATAACGACCGTTAAAAAATTAAAAACAAGTGCTCAAATTATGCTACCTTTTGTTTTAGGTGTCTATTTTTAAAAAAATTAGTGCCCAAATTATGTTGTTTTTTTGTTTTAGGAGTCTAAAGTTTCATTTTTTGTATAAAAAATAATGATCGATACCTCAAAATGATAACAAAACAAACTTTAGGCACCTAAAGCAAAAAAAAAACGTGTATAGTTTGGACACTTATTTTGTAATTAAGACTTAAAAAATATTACTTTGATTGTTCAAACTAATAAGATATACTTTTGTTATATAGAGGTCAATTTTCTAATTTTCGCTCAGGGCCCCGAAAATCTCCGAGACGGCCTTGTTGTTTCCTCATCATCTTCTCCAAAGCTTCAACCGCAATCAACACCATTTCTCCAGCAGAGTCGCTCACCGATGGCACCACCTTAGTCTCTAAAGCTTTAACAAAAACCTAAAACATATATTGCATTTTCCAATTAGGTGACACGTGTCACCGCCTGATTGGATGGAGAAAATAAAATTATTAAATAAAAATAATTAATTAAATCTCTCCAATAAGGTGATGACACGTGTTGCACCTAATTGAATGATTAATTTATTTAATTAAATTAAAATTGTGATCAAATTGATAAAATAAGTAACTAACAGGGACCAAATGTGTAATTATACAAAATTTTATTAACATACATATCACCCTTCCGTTATATTTTAATGGTCAGTGGTCAAAATATGTTCAATTGAATAGTTGGGTGGTCAAATTTTAAATTTTTATAGTTCGGTGGTCAAAACAGGTCAGACCAAATAGTTGGGTGGTCACCTAATAACAATTATTGTTATTTTTTATGAAAAAAAAAACTTTTAAACCACAACTTGGATCAATCATTTACTTAACATATTTTGGTGGCAAAGGTTGATGTTTATCATCCTTTGGGACCCGGGTTCGAACACCAGTAATACATGTGTGTACCGTTTTTTAAAAGACTAAGAAAATTGAACAGATGCTACTCTTGCATCGCACCAGCATATTAAAAAAACAATGAAAACTTACATTAGAAATTTAAAATTATCACATCAAAACTTGAAGAGGGATTCATTTCACTTTTATAAAAAGATAATAACTCTATATTGAATATACACATTTTCTTCATTTCTTTATATACAACGAATTTTGGGAATGGAATGTAATTCTATGTTAAATTGCTTCAAACTTGAAATCCTTCATGCCTTGCATTTCAGCTTTGCCTAAAGGGTCTTTCAAAAAAAAGTAACCCTTTGCCTCATTTCTCTGAAGAAAAAAAAACCCAAAATTTCATAAGTCTACCTAATGGTTAGATTGACCTCGGTTTGGGTCCGATCGAATTTTATTTTTAAATATTAATCTCGACCCAAGATAAAAAAAAAGTCATTCTATCTTATTTATTTAGTAAGGAAAAACGAACTCAAATTCATGCTCAAGCTGAATTCAACTCGATCAATTCAAATTAATCAAGCACAAACTCAACTTAGCAATAATGAAATTGAATACATGTTCAAGCTCATATTTGACTTTAGTCACATATTATGACTCGAACTATTCAAGCATGAGCTCAACATGAAAATAATGGAAGCATATTCAGAGTAATTAGGTCTCGTGCTCAAGCTCAAATTTGAATTGAATTGCATATTATGATACTCGAGTTCAACTTGCTCAATAACTTGAACTATTCGAGTAAGGATACAATAATGAATTTCAATTTAAAACGATTTGTTCTCGAGCTCGAGCATGACTCATAATGTTAATATTGAAATCAAATTTAAAATAATTTACGAGCATAGATGTCTCGTTTTTATGTCTTAAATTACCTTGATCAAACCTCGTTCTTCGAGCTGCTTGCCGGATATGGGTTTCATTCCATTGCAAGAGTTCATCAACTTGATCCGACTCAAAAATCAATGGTCCCGAATAATTCAAAACCTAGATTAGTTCAGAGCACTAAAATGGTAAAGTGCACAAATTATCATTAAATTATAAGGAAAAAATGATTATTTTGATACTGGTCTATTAAAAATTACAAAACAATAATTTTTTTATCAACTTGTTACAAAATGGTCATTGGACGTTATAAAATACTGTAACAATCCTATTTATTTAATGATCATTTTATAATATTTACAAAATAATCGTTGGATGTTACAAAATAGTGTAACAATTCAATTAATTTAATGATCATTTTATAATAATTTAATAAAATTAATGACCATTTTATAACTTTTAAAAAATAATAACCAAAACAATCATCATTCATATTTCAATGACTATTCGTATACTTTATCAAAATAATAAAAAATCATCAATGTGAAAATTTAAAGAAAAAATATTAATGATGATCATTTTATAACAAAATAATCATAAGATCTATTAAACTGTTATAAAATAATTATTAAAAAAAATATTATTTTTAGTCTTTAACTTTTTAAAAATTATAAAAATAGTCATAAAATTTATCAAAATAATCGTAAAATATTATAAAATAGTACAATAATTTAATTAATTTAATGAATATTTTGTAACAGTTGAATAAATTTAATGATCATCTTGAAACTCAATAACCAAAATCAGGGGAGGAACCTTTTAAGAGACTATAGGGTCATGGCCCCAAATTTTATTTGAAAATTTTGAATTTTCTCCTAAAATTTTTAAAAATAAATTTAGCTCTTTAAGATTTTTAAAAATTCACATTATACTTTAAAATTTTAAATAAACACTCTATCAAAACTTTTAAAAATTCTGAGTAAATTTTTCAAAAAATTTTAAAAATATTCATTTGAGGCTCCAATTTTTTTGAAAATTAAGTTACCTCTAAATTCGGACTCTAAGTTCCGCCACGGACTAAAACGATCATTTTTCATAGGTTAGTGAGTAGTTGTGTAGATTTGTGAAGTGCAGATTGTTGAAACTGATTCTTACCTTGTTTTTGTGTTTACTCGTCTGATCGTCAAGCGGAAACCCATCAGTGGCGTCAAAAAAATGTGTTTTCTCAATCTTGTTTTGCGCTTGTTGATCATTTACACCTGAAAACCCAAGCCTTTTCGATTCGTTTCTGGGATTGAGGTTCATGGAATCCGTATGAACATCTTCATTCTCTTGTTTCGATGAACCGAAGATGTTATCTGCATTTCTGAAGATGAAGCTCGATGAATCTGAATAAATTATTTCACTGATCGAACTCGGTTGGCGGTTATAAGAAAGCGTAGATTTCGCATCTTTTTGCTTCTTCGACCACGCGAAGCTGTTCGATCCTGTCAACGGCGGCGGAGCGGTGTAAACATCGCCTTGAGACACCGTTGACACTCGCGACATCTCCGATCTCGTATCCACCGGTTGATGCAGACCTTCTCTGGGTCTCGGATAATCTGCACCGTTGATTTTTCCACCGAATCGTGCATTGTCCCGCTGGTCCTGCATAAATATGAAGAAAAAATACATGTTCATTAGATGTTTGTGAAAATTTCCGAGTGGATCAACTTCGGTTTTGGGAGTTGCAGAGACCTCTTTCGCCGTTGTTCCATTGAAACTGTTGGCTTCTTGCAATGTTTTACGAGGTCGTCTTGCTTTTCTTGTTACTCCTACCGGATCTCGAATTTTAGCTCCGAACTTCTTCCTGAATCGAACACGATATTAGATAAATATGAAGCGAACTACCATGGCATCCGAGCTTAATTGTAAGCATGCAATGAGCTAAATTCTGCCGAGAAGTTCACCTTCGTAAGTCGTCTCGCTGTTTGGCGTCGATCTCTTTGTTGGGCGAATACTTGGGCAGGCTTGAAGGGTCGCAGGGGTAAGGCCTCGTGTGGAAGTACTGAAACAATCGAGAGTTTAAATTAGATTATGAACCCCGAACATAGACACTTTAAAACAGACTTGGGTGAAGAAGATGGCGGTACCTCGGACTCGAGTGAAGAAGATGCAGTCCCACGCTTATGTGGTTCAATGGAAAGCAGAGTTTCCAACAAGTGCAATGCGGTTGCCGGGATTTCTTTGCACCTTTGTTGGAGACAACTTTCGTACGGATGTTGGGGCTTAAACATTGTCGAATGAGGAAGCTTGAGCTTTTTCCAGTACTCATCTGGTGGCGAACCGCATAGTTTGAAGATCTTATGGAGTTGTTCAACCTGCCAAAAAAACCACTTCAGCTTCCTAGTAAGTAAAAATATCACTAACTGAACGATCAGTACGAGTGTCGGATTATGAGTATATATTAGACTCAAGTGTTTTCATCGTCTTTTAAAAGTCACCTCAGTTCTGCCTTTAAGAATAGGTTTGCCCATAAGAAGTTCGGCAAAAACACAGCCAACACTCCATAGATCCACCGAGA
Source organism: Hibiscus trionum (assembly GCA_030270665.1). NCBI lineage: Eukaryota > Viridiplantae > Streptophyta > Magnoliopsida > Malvales > Malvaceae > Hibiscus > Hibiscus trionum. The sequence continues at coordinate 4,395,064 of BSYR01000034.1, read as the reverse complement.
CATCATAGCTTGTGGATCCCATCAAAAGCTCGGGAGGGCGGTACCAGAGAGTGACGACTCGGCTGGTCAACTGATTTCTGTTCTTCGGGGTTAAGATGTTTGCCAATCCGAAATCCCCCAACTTCAGAATACCTTGGTTGTTCACCAGAATGTTGGATGCTTTGATGTCTCTATGCATTACACCTTGCAAATGGCAATGCTCAAGCCCCATCAATAGCTGCTTCATATAGCACTTCACCTACACCATTAAGGGAAAGCTTCATATGTCTCCGGAGTACGTGCTAGACGATGATATTCGGATATCATAAGTTGCAGAAACAAACCTGAGCCTCGCTGAAGTTGATATCGGGACAAGATGATAGACCAGAAAGATCATGTTCCATGTACTCAAATACAAGGTATATAGTGCTTGAAAACCTCGATGTGATCACCCCTTCCAATTTCATGATATTCGGATGGTTCAGCCTGCGTAGGATCATTATTTCTCGAGCCATAAACCGAATGCTTTCGGGTTGAAAGTTGTCGAACCGCACCTTCTTCAAGGCAACCATCCTCCCGGTTTCGACTTCGCGTGCTTTGAACACGCTACTGTATGTGCCTTGTCCGATCTGCAAAACACAAAGGGTATGATTGAGTTCATATTTTGACACTGCAAACACATCCATTCATCATTCAGCTCATTCAACATATGAATCAAAACAATGCAGTTTGATATTCATTTTCGAGCATGCATATTTCCGATTTGAACCGTAGTTCGATTGGTTTATGCAATCAGTCTTTTAAGAGATAAGAGATGAAATCTAACAGTTTAAGATTCGAATTCGACATTCTCAACCTTGTCCAGTTTCTCGAAAGAATCAGCCTGCAAAGGAACCCAACCGTGAACAGCTTCACCAGCGGCAGAGCTAAGCCAAGAAGGCCAACCAGCGGCGACATGTTCGGCCTCCACAAACCTCTGAGAAACGCCCAATTTGAAGCTAAAAGTGCCGCTCTTCCTCCCGGAACCCTCCCTCTTTAAATTCTTCAACTCCCGGCTTTTCTTCTGGTTAACAATCCGACCATTTTCCTCCGGTTTCTCATCATCTCTATCAACATCGACCCTCCAGGAATGTTGTTTGGACGATGAAGAAAACGAGAAGCCATGGCAATTCTTGCGGACCACCGGAGCAGAGGAGGTTGTCACCGTCCTGCTGCCACCATCGCCATGCTTGGAGGTAATGCAACCCATTGTTCAGCTCGAGAAACCAAGATTGACCCAGATCAAGAAAACAGGTCTGGGTCAAAAATGGCAAATCATCCCCACTTCACAACAAGAGTCGAACCATTTTAACCCCGGGGAAAGAAAGAAAGAAAAACACAGAGAGAGAGAGACACGGGACAAAAACAGAGGTACGAGGAGGGAAGAAAAACAGGGGAAAGGGAAAGGGAAAAAACAGAATCTGTTCCCGAGATCTGCGGAGAGAACGTAAGAATTGGCGAAGGAAAAGAAAAGGGGAGAAGCAGAGAGAATCGTGGGTCCATAACCATAATAGAATTAAGGGGTTATCTTGTTTGTTGCACAACATTGAAAGAATTGTTGTTTGTTTCATCACTTTCCGGTTTTCTGTTTGTCGATTTGGAGAATTTACGTGCATGTAGGTATAGTTTGATGTTCAAAGTCTTGCTGTTTTTAGACTCTTCACGGATTCATACAAGATACCAATCATAGGTTGGGTCAAGTAGGGTTGTCCAAAGAAATCCGATAATTCGAATCTGAAAAAATCGATTCGAAATTCGGTTATCCGAAACTAGAAGTTACGATTTCAATATGGTTTTTTTAAAAGAAATCATTTCGGTTCTACTACGGTCTCTAGTTTTGGGCAAAATGGATTAATCATTCGGATCAAAATAATTTACTAACAGTTAACCAAATTCGATTTTGCATACCGTACATGGACGAAACTATTAAAAGTATGAGAGGGGTTTGTATTTCTTAAAGGTTGTCTAATGATAATTTTAGTCCATGTTTGTTTGAGTAATTATTAAATTAGTTTTGAATTAAATATTTATTAAGTTGAACGATTTTACCTCTCATTATCTAATCTTAGATAACTAGAACACATACCAAATTTATATACGAATTTAAATATCATACATAGTTTTTTTAAACAAAATATCATACATATTTAATTAAGTTTAATCCATTCTAAAATAGAGAGCCCCATATTTTTGTTTAAATTCACTTATATTTATAAAATCATAAACTCAAGTCTATATTTACACATGTATTTTTATTTTTCAAAAATATACGTATTTTTCATTTAAATTCACTTATAGTAGTAATTTTTTTGAAAAACTTAAAATATTATTTTGTGTTTATTAGAAGAAGTACAACTTTTAAAACTGTTAGCTTTTATAGGTAAATTGTGTAAATTCAAACTCTTAAACCCTAAAATAAATAATTTTATGTAAACAAAGTTTACACATTATATCAAATCATTTTCATTTTTTTTAAAAATATATTTGAAAGAAAAAAGGATGAAGTATGCGAATAGTCACTGGATTATGAAAAATGGTCGTTTTGGTCACTAGCCTTTCAAAAGTTATAAAGTGATCATTGAATTTATCGAATTGTTATAAAATGGTCATTGGATGTTATGAAATAGTGCAACAAATTGCTTAATTTAATGACTGTTTTGTAACAGTTTGATAAAATTTAATGATCATTTTGTAAAAGTTGAATAAGTTTAATATTCATTATTTAACTTTTAAAAGGCCAGTCATTAAAATTATCATTTTTTTCAAAGTATAGTGACTACTAAATGTATTTTATCCAAAAAGAAAATGCTAGGTAGAACAACTTTTGATACAATCTACTTTTGAATTGCTTATTGTGGATGTGGTAGGCCAACTGTTTCAACAATTCCACTCCTGCTAAGGAATATGAGTTTAATTAACTTTAATGATTGATTAATTAATCTTTTTAATCATTAAGTGGATTAAGTGGTTATTATTATTATTATTATTATTATTATTATTATTATTATTATTATTGAAAAATATATGATGCACCGGACTCTTAATTTTATGGGTTATGGATCTAATTTAGGGTTATAGTTTATGGGTTTATGTTTAGAGGTTTGAAATTTAGGGTTTGTGGTTAGAATTTATGGTTTAGGGTTAGGGTTTAGGTTTTAGGATAAAATGTTAGAGATTTAGGTTTCTACATATAACCCTTAAATTCTAACCCTAAACTCTAGATTCAAACCATTACCCCTAAATTTTAAGCACATAAACCTAACCCCTAAACTATGAATCTTAAATTGAATCCCTAAATCTAGAATTAAGGTGTTTGTGAAAACAAAATATTTCTACCGCCAACGCATGGTATAATAATAATAATAATTATTATTATTATTATTATTATTATTATTATTATTATTATTATTATATGATTCTTGTCATTAATGTATATTCGACTTTTTAATAGAATCTAGTATAATGTAATTAATTATATTCCTAAAAACTTGTGTTCCATGCTTCCATTAATCTAAACTTTTTTCATATAATTAAACATTAAAACTCTAAACCCTAAAATTTAAACCTAAATTATAAACACTAAGTCATAAAACCCTAAACCTAAAACCTAAAAACATAAACCCTAAACCTAAAACATAAAACCCTAAACATTGAACATAAAACTATAAATCCTAAACCTAAGCCATAAACACTAAACCCTGAACCTAAAATCCAAAAAGCTTAAACTCAAAAACCTAAACCCTAAACACTAATCTCCTAAAGTACTAACAATAAACCATAAAATCTTAAGTAAGTATTAATTACATTAAACACTCTAAATTAATTAAATACAACTTTTTAAAAATATAATTAATTATATTTTATTAGATTTTATTAAAAAGCAAAACAAGCTTTGATATCAAGTTAATGGCAAAATTCTATTATTATTATTATTATTGTAACTCCCTCATCCTGGTCTAGCCGGATGACCGGTCCGAGTGAGTCACACGGGGAAAACCAAAGCGAAACCCGTTAAAGTTCTCCCTCGGTTAGCAACCCTATTTTTTTTCATTTTAACTCTTGTCTAGATGAGTATTTAATTCTAAGTGATCAAACAGCGGAACGTAACACACGAGACAAACAGCCAAACCCCTAAATATTTCATATTTCACAATTTAGTCCAGCAGATTCCAAATACATTCAGTTTCAGTCCCGTCAACTTCTAACAACAATTCAGAGACCTATACTTAACATTTTGAGTAAATAATACCTCTATTTCATGTAAAATTTTGTCCTCTACAACTTTGTAAAAGAACACTTTTTCCAGAAATGACTCTAACATGCTCAAAAATGCAGTTTTCACCAAAAGTTTCGAAACCTTGGGAAGGTTTCGAAACCTTTGACCATAGTTTCGAAACCTTGCCCAAAGGTTTCGAAACTTTGGCTGGCAGTAGCCTCTGGAATCCAAAAATTTGCAAAGGTTTCGAAACTTTACCCCTAGTTTCGAAACCTAGGTGCAGGGGAGCATATTTTGCTTCATTCTAATGTCTTTCAATGATAAAAACACCTCATGTTCATATACAACCATACATAAGAGCTTAAATGAGGCAAATGCACTCAACACCAACCATCCAAATCTAGAAGCATACGTCCTAGATTAAAAGTACTCCAACATATTCAAACATACTCAAGGCATGAAGGCAACTCCTAAGGCATAAGGCCAACATTCAACATGAACAATTTAGGCATGAGTTAACATTCATCAAGGCAACACAAGTCACACACAAACAAGGCATCAAGGAGTCTAAACATGCTCCTAACAACCAACAACTATCCAACAAAACCATACATGTCCCATTGCTCAAACCATTACATGTCTAACATTTAAAAATCCATACTTGATGAACTCAAGCCAAAAACCCCACTTGGAGCCTTCCACTTGCACAAGCAACCCACGAACTAAGGATCTGCAATGTTGAACAAAGAGAGCGTAAGCAATGATGCTTAGTGAGGGTAAGCTCTAAAAACAAACCTCAACACTGCAGGGTCCGAGCACAATCAAGCCAAGGCATTACACAAACATGCCAAGGATCCACAAGAGCCACAATATAAGATGCATGAACAATATATACAAGTAAATGTCATGATCTTCAAGCTCTAACTTCCTCAACATAAATAGCCACATCAAACATCCACATAAGGATCATTAATCTCAATTCATAACACTTCCGTGCTTAGCACGTACTCACCATGACTCACCGTCATGCACAAACCATATTTCCATGCCTAACATGTACTCACCATGACTCACCGTCATGTACAAACCACATTTCCATGCCTAGCATGTACTCACCATGACTCACCGTCATGCACAAACCACATTTCCATGCCTAGCATGTACTCACCATGACTCACCGTCATGCACAAACCACATTTCCATGCCTAGCATGTACTCACCATGACTCACCGTCATGCACAAACCACATTTCCATGCCTAGCATGTACTCACCATGACTCACCGTCATGCACAAACCACATTTTCATGCCTAGCATGTACTCACCATGACTCACCGTCATGCACAAACCATATTTCCATGCCTAGCATGTACTCACCATGACTCACCGTCATGCACAAACCATATTTCCATGCCTAGCATGTACTCACCATGACTCACCGTCAAGCACAAACCATATTTCCATGCCTAGCATGTACTCACCATGATCCTCGGATCATGAAACCATCTCATAATATCATTTCACACGTCAACACCACATGCACATTATTAGCAACCATAACATATCTATCATCAACATGCATATAACAATGCATCAAACATGCCTCATCATACATGTATACAACATATACATAATCAACACCATCACAATTTAATACAAGGCATATACAACCATTAAAAAGTGCAACCCAAGTCTTTAATCAAAGCTTGGGATTAGGCTACCACTCTAATCCCAACTCTAAGTGGGTTTACCAAGCCCATCCTGGGTTCACATGCTTGAACCAAATACTCAAACCATTTTAAAAATATTTAACCACTCACCGACTACTTCATTAGCACAAGCCGACAAGCCTACCAAGTATCTAAGTTTCCGGATTCGAGCCCGAAGCTTCACCATTGATTTCTCTTGCTTCTTTCAAAAACCCCTTGAATTGATGAAGAAATTTGATGAATTATAAATTTTGGGATTTGGGAGAGTTTGGTGTTCTTCACGGTGGGGGAAAGGGGAAATGGGAAAGATGATAACATTTTCCTTGCTTTTAATTGATAAGGTTGTCTATTTATTTTTGTTTTGGTTAAATTACCAAAATGATCCCTCCCTTTCTTTCTAAACTCAATTTGCTCACACTAAGGTCAATTTGATTAAAATAAATTTTACCGACTCGAACCAACTAACCCGACTAACTTCTAGCCCCAAAACACGGGTGTTACAACTCTCCCCCACTTAAGGAAATTTCGTCCTCGAAATTCATCGAACAGGAAGAGCCACTGAAACATGCTCCTCCACACATTCCTCTCTCACCACAACATACTAACCAACTCGGAAGACTTACCACGCAACACTTGCTATCTTCCACTATGATCTCAACTGATTCTTCGTTCCACGCAAATTTCAAACTCAACTCAATCTCTTCAACAAACATAGCACAGAACAGATCTGACTCACACTTCCGAATTGTAGATACACAGACACATCACAACCCTCTTTCTAACTCTGGTGGTAACCGTAACAGATAAACAACAGGACTAGCCCGATTCAAAAATCTCATACCACATTTCTTGAATACTCGACCCATAACTTTCTCTAACTGACCATCTGACTTCAACAGGTAACCAAACACTATGCAGACACCTTCAAAAGTAATCTAGTTGGAACCCCGGATCTCTATTACTCACTTCCATTAATAACCTTCCACGGATGCAACAAACTAGAAGAAAACTGATGTTCGGTCTTGACATGCTGGCAAATTATACACTTACCCTCATGCTGAACCACATCACACATCATCTCAATTCTGAAGTATTCATCTTCAACCCACAATACGTATTCATACTACTCAGATGCTATACAAATGAACTACCGTGTGCATCGGCCGAAACAATACGTCTCAAAGCACTATGTCAATCGGCACAACTATTCTATCTCTAACAACACAAACTCTATCATCTCTGAATTGTATTCTGAAGGTCTTCCTTCTACTATGTCTTGCACGTGAGGTGCCAAGAATCTGTCTTGCAACTGTTTCTCTTCAAGCATTCTGACTCAATGTAGGTTCATCATGAAATGCGACCACAAGATTTCTGCCATTCGGTAACTGAATTCGGAAAATACAACTCGCAACTCAACTACTAATCTAACAAAAATTACAACTCGGAACATCGGTTACTACGTTGACTATCTTCGGATGGTACTCAATCCTGATATTACAGTCTTCAAGCAGTTCTAACACTTTATGCTGTTCAAGTTTCAACCCTTCCTAAGTTGTCTAACAATTCAAGTGCTGATAATATGTACGTGCCCACTGTGCATTTCTCACTATACAAGCTTTGTCCCTAAGTCTTCGAAGCAAACACAACTGTTATTAACTATATGCTTCATACCGGATAACTCTTCTCACAATCTTCCAACTAGCTCGATGAACAAGCCACAATCTTCTGTCTTGCATAAGCACACAACCTAACTCTACATGTAACACATCACTATGGTTCGCAAACTCTTTTTCTGATATAGACTGATTCAAGGTCGAAGCTCTCTTCAAAGTTTCTTTCGGTTTCTCAAGGGCTCATTGTCTCGCATCTAACCACACAACTGAACATTCTTCGGTATCAATCTGACAAAAGAGCAGTTATCTTCGAACGGCTATTTACAAACTTCCAGTAGTAACACTGCTAGACTTAGTACTATAGGTTTCTGTCACAGTCTTCAATTCCTTCAAACTCACATTTTCTTTTGTCTGTTCAAGATTTGTTCTACTACACTCGGCTAATTTTCATGTCCTAAGAGAACATCTTCATTAACTCGGAGTTCACGTTGGCTCAACTTGGCATACCACTGATTCTCTAATAGAATCTACCACACTAACTTCAAAACTTGCCATGATCTTTCTCGGTACTTGAATATACTCACGTGACATCTAGAAGAGCTACTACAACTGATCAAGAAACTCAGGAAAAATTATTCTGTTCAACATCTCTAGGAAGGTAACTAATACACTAGTCAAACAAAACGACATAACTTAGAGCTCAAGGTGATCACATCTTGCCCCTAAAGATGTCTTCGGTACTTCAACTTTTCTCACTTCCAACTGGTGGTAAACGGATCTCAAACTAATCTTCAAATAGACTGAAGCACACACTAACTTACCAACAAATCACTGACACTCGGAAACGGATACTAATCATCCACTGTCACTTGTTTCGACTGTATGCAATCTGAACACATTCTCGTACTGTCACTCTTTCTTCTTCACAAATTGCACTGTAGAACTCTGAGATGATGCACTAGGCCTAATGAGTCTAAGGTCTAACAAATCTCAAAGTTAATTCTTCAACCTTCTCAATTCTTCCGGGATTCACAAGTTACAGAGCAACAAAACGAAAGCAACCTCGAAAACGGTCTCAATAACAAACTCTGAACCACCAACAAACATCTTCTGTACATCTTTCTGATCACTCCCATCTCCCTAAAGGCTAGTCACATGCGTCCATACATCTAAGGTCTCAACAAGGATATCTAATTTCTTACATGCTCACACAAAGGAGGTATTCGCAGAAATTGCAACTTAACATGTACACAACTAATAGTCTTTTGTCCTCTTGTTCTCAGACTGGTTCTTCAACAATATCTGACTCTTTTAAACTGTTCGTAGAGCATCTCAAAACTTCAAAAACGCAGTTCTGAGCACACACAGACAACCATGCTGGAAAACCACCCAGATGCACACTGGCCCCAAACACACAAATCGGTTCCCGTTCACGGATACTGATCGGTTGTCTTACATCGAAATCATAGGCTGAACCCCAACAGTCACCAACTAACACTTCTGAAATTCAGATTACTCACATGAGACCCCTACCTAGATCTCGCCAAAAGAACTAAGGTACTCATACCTACCTCTGACACCTCATCAAGCACATTCAAACCTGCATGCTTGGTAACAACATACGGAAGTACGAACTCAGAACCAGTCGGCAGAGACAAACTCAAAACTGTACCAAGGGCTTATCCACTATAACATAGATACCACCTGACTCCCACTCATAGGTCTTCACTTCTTTTCACCAACTAATGCCAGAATCGGTCTCATCGTCTCTCACCAACAAGAATCAACTCACATACACACGGACTCGAGCAAACAAATTGTACCTCAACTCCGGTACAACCATACTCCTCTAACTATAGCAAAGAACTTCCTCTACCTCATCCACATTTTCAGAACCCACAACTTCCACTTACCGATTCGCAGTCCACGCTTTGGCCTCAAACTTACCAAAAAGCAGTAAACTAACAACAACAATACATTAACATACAAACTGGGTTAGCAAAGGAAAAGGTCCAAGTGGCTCAAGTATGATTTCCTCACTTAAAATCTCTTTTTGCTATGTAATAGAAGCAATGGGACTCTACTCAACATGCTTCAAGCAACTTAACACACATACATGCTCAATCATGCATATTACAAGGCATACTTGCTAAACAAGCAAACATATGCATACGATCAAACAACATACCTTCTCCATCAAACAATCACACATCACTGCATACACGGGGAACGAGCAACATGCTTTTAAACAAACAACCAACATACTTGTCACACAAGCAATCATTCATTACAGCATACTCGAATAACAAGCAACATGCTTACATGATAAGCAAACACCGTGCATATCAATCATAAAACACAACTTACTTCACTTACCTGCCCAAGGTTTCGGAAACCTTAAGCTCTGATGCCAACAAATGTAACTCCCTCATCCCGGTCTAGCCGGATGACCGGTCCAAGTGAGTCACACGGGGAAAACCGAAGCGAAACCCGTTAAAGTTCCCCCTCGGTTAGCAACCCTATTTTTTTTCATTTTAACTCTTGTCTAGATGAGTATTTAATTCTAAGTGATCAAACAGCGGAACGTAACACACGAGACAAACAGCCAAACCCCTAAACATTTCATATTTCACAATTTAGTCCAGCAGATTCCAAATACATTCAGTTTCAGTCCCGTCAACTTCTAACAACAATTCAGAGACCTATACTTAACATTTTTGAGTAAATAATACCTCTATTTCATGTAAAATTTTGTCCTCTACAACTTTGTAGAAGAACACTTTTTCCAGAAATGACTCTAACATGCTCAAAAATGCAGTTTTCACCAAAAGTTTCGAAACCTTTGACCATAGTTTCGGAACCTTGCCCAAAGGTTTCGAAACTTTGGCTGGCAATAGCCTCTGGAATCCAAAAATTTGCAAAGGTTTCGAAACTTTACCCCTAGTTTCGAAACCTAGGTGCAGGGGAGCATATTTTGCTTCATTCTAATGTCTTTCAATGATAAAAACACCTCATGTTCATATACAACCATACATAAGAGCTTAAATGAGGCAAAGGCACTCAACACCAACCATCCAAATCTAGAAGCATACGTCCTAGATTAAAAGTACTCCAACATATTCAAACATACTCAAGGCATGAAGGCAACTCCTAAGGCATAAGGCCAACATTCAACATGAACAATTTAGGCATGAGTTAACATTCATCAAGGCAACACAAGTCACACACAAACAAGGCATCAAGGAGTCTAAACATGCTCCTAACAACCAACAACTATCCAACAAAACCATACATGTCCTATTGCTCAAACCATTACATGTCTAACATTTAAAAATCCATACTTGATGAACTCAAGCCAAAAACCCCACTTGGAGCCTTCCACTTGCACAAGCAACCCACGAACTAAGGATCTGCAATGTTGAACAAAGAGAGCGTAAGCAATGATGCTTAGTGAGGGTAAGCTCTAAAAACAAACCTCAACACTGCAGGGTCCGAGCACAATCATGCCAAGGCATTACACAAACATGCCAAGGATCCACAAGAGCCACAATATAAGATGCATGAACAATATATACAAGTAAATGTCATGATCTTCAAGCTCTAACTTCCTCAACATAAATAGCCACATCAAACATCCACATAAGGATCATTAATCTCAATTCATAACACTTCCGTGCTTAGCACGTACTCACCATGACTCACCGTCATGCACAAACCATATTTCCATGCCTAGCATGTACTCACCATGACTCACCGTCATGCACAAACCACATTTCCATGCCTAGCATGTACTCACCATGACTCACCGTCATGCACAAACCACATTTCCATGCCTAGCATGTACTCACCATGACTCACCGTCATACACAAACCACATTTCCATGCCTAGCATGTACTCACCATGACTCACCGTCATGCACAAACCACATTTCCATGCCTAGCATGTACTCACCATGACTCACCGTCATGCACAAACCACATTTCCATGCCTAGCATGTACTCACCATGACTCACCGTCATGCACAAACCATATTTCCATGCCTAGCATGTACTCACCATGACTCACCGTCATGCACAAACCATATTTCCATGCCTAGCATGTACTCACCATGACTCACCGTCATGCACAAACCATATTTCCATGCCTAGCATGTACTCACCATGATCCTCGGATCATGAAACCATCTCATAATATCATTTCACATGTCAACACCACATGCACATTATTAGCAACCATAACATATCTATCATCAACATGCATATAACAATGCATCAAACATGCCTCATCATACATGTATACAACATATACATAATCAACATCATCACAATTTAATACGAGGCATATACAACCATTAAAAAGTGCAACCCAAGTCTTTAATCAAAGCTTGGGATTAGGCTACCACTCTAATCCCAACTCTAAGTGGGTTTACCAAGCCCATCCTGGGTTCACATGCTTGAACCAAATACTCAAACCATTTTAAAAATATTTAACCACTCACCGACTACTTCATTAGCACAAGCCGACAAGCCTACCAAGTATCCAAGTTTCCGTATTCGAGCCCGAAGCTTCACCATTGATTTCTCTTGCTTCTTTCAAAAACCCCTTGAATTGATGAAGAAATTTGATGAATTATAAATTTTGGGATTTGGGAGAGTTTGGTGTTCTTCACGGTGGGGGAAAGGGGAAATGGGAAAGATGATAACATTTTCATTGCTTTTAATTGATAAGGTTGTCTATTTATTTTTGTTTTGGTTAAATTACCAAAATGATCCCTCCCTTTCTTTCTAAACTCAATTTGCTCACACTAAGGTCAATTTGATTAAAATAAATTTTACCGACTCGAACCAACTAACCCGACTAACTTCTAGCCCCAAAACACGGGTGTTACAACTATTATTATTATTATTATTATTATTATTATTATTATTATTATTATTATTATTATTATTATTATTATTATTATTATTAAAGTGATTTTAAAGTGTTTGTGTTGAAGCTTTGATATCAAGGATTTGTTGTTACATCTTTCAATGGGTCCATGCTTTATTTTAAAGTAACTATAATTAAAAATATTCATTAAATTATATTAAAAATATTTCCACTCCTAAATGCAAAAACTCTTTTAAGATTTAATAAAAAAAATAAATTAACACTTTTTTTATTATATGCATGTCTGTTTTATTATTTATGTTCCGGGTATGAGGCAGGGTCGGTCCTAAATTTTTGGAGGCCCGGGGGGAACTTAAAAAATGGGCCTAAAATTGAGGATTTAAGTTGTAGTTATAGTTACAGTCGTATTTTCGGTTGTGTTGTGTTTATCATGATTGTGGATATAATAGATGTTATTTTGTTTATTGCGAGTATCGCGATTATGAATTTTTTTTAGTAACATATGCTATTGTAGACATAATGATTCCATATATCGCGGTTTTAGATGATGCCACTACCGTTATATAACGGTCGTTGTTATGGTTGCATGCCGCTATTTAAATCTTTGTCCCTAATAGCAAGTAATGAAAGAAATTAAATTTTAAGAGTTGGTCCATCGTAACAAGTATTGAAAAAATTGGTCCCCTAATAACAAGTATTGAAAAAATTAAATTTTAAAACTATTAAAAAAACTTTGATACACATGCTGTGTAAACTTTAGTTTACATGTGCCTTTTAGTTTTAGGGGTTAGGGTTTTAGTTTAGGGTTCAAAGTGTAGGGGTTTATGTTGTAGGGTTTAGAATTTAAGATTAGTGTTGAGAATTTAGGGTATAGGGTGTAAGGTTTATGGTTTAGTTTTTTAGGGTTAGAGTTAGAATTTAGGATTTGAGTTTTATAATGTAAATATGTAGGCTTGTGTAAAATTAGTTTTATCAGCATGTATATCAAAATTTTACCTTAAAACTATGTCCATAATAACAAATATTGGAAAAAATTGGAGTCCTAATAACAAGTACTAGAAAAAAAATTGAATATTAAAAGTAGATCCCTAATAATAAATATCGGAAAAAACTCAGACCCTAATAACAAGTATTAAAAAAATGGGCTCTTTATAACAAATATTAGAAAAGAAATTGAATATTAAGAGTAGACCCCTACTAATAAATATTGAAAAATACTCAGCCTCTAATAACAAATATAAAAAATAGGCCCCTAATAACAAGTATTAGAAAAAATAAATATTAAGAGTAGATCTTTAATAATAAATGTTGGAAAAATCTTAACCCCTATTAACAAATATTAAAAGAATAGACTCTAATAACAAATATTAAAACAAGCTAAATATTTAAATATAATTAAAATATACAATATTTATTTTTCCCGAGTAATGGGCCCTGGGCGGGCGCCATTGCTGCCCCTGCCCAGGGCCGGCCTTGTACGAAGCTGTCTCTCTCAACAATGTCGTCTCTAAAGTTCGAACTTATATAGTCTTTTTAAGAGTACAATGTACTTTACTAAAGCGGTTGTAATGGTAAATAAATTAGAATGCGCTAGAGCAAGTTGTAATGGTTGTTGAATGCGCTAGGTTCAATTGATGAAAATTTTAAAGCGGCTAGAGCAAGTTGAAAATTTTAAGAGTACAGATGAATTAATAGAATGTCAACCGATCGTTGTCCCTAAATCCAGTAAAAATACAAACTTGGTTTTTCACAGCCAAGTATTGCTTTCAAAAAAAAAATACAATGTACCTTACTAAAGCACCTAACACTTGTAGGTAAATAAATTAACACTTTAACTTTATATAAATACTTTCAAAGTTGATGTATATTACAGTATGAGGTTGATTTCATTGAATAATCTTGCTCATTGTACTAAAACACGTTCAATGTTCGAGTTATTTGTCTAAACTCGAAGTCTCGTTTGAGATTTAGGAGAGTTTGATTAAAAAATGGGCTTAAGCAAAAAAGTAGGTTTGTTTATATGAGTCAAGTTAGGCTTTAGCATTTAAGGTTCAAGTTTGATCCGACCTATTTATGTGTTTATAATAATTATTTTATATACTGTGTGATTTATATCCAATGATGGATCTTGGATTCTTGGTCAAATAATTTGGATGAAAAATTTTGGCTCTATTTGGTAAAAAGAGGTTTGAGGCACAATTAGAGGTTTGACCAGTCAAATCCGTTAATATTATTGTTTGGTAAACAACGGATTGAAAGAGCAGATTGGGGTGAAACCGCTAATTTTAAAAAAGCTCATAATATGAGCTTTTTGAGATTAGAGGTTTGATATTATAGTTGTAAAGACTCTTTTACCCTTACCAGTTACCAAAAATCTTAAAATAACCTAAATTAAATATTTTTTCACATTATTTATAAGTCAATCTTATTTACTTTTTTATTATCACATATTTATATGTGTATTTAAATTTATTAATTAATTAAATTATATTAAAATAATTATATAAATTATTTGAATATGTTTAGAAAAGTTATATTAAAAATAATTTTATAGATCTAATTAATAATATTTAGATACAAAATATTGATAACTAATAAACTATTCAAACAAGTATTGAATATAATCATGTACTTATATGTTATTTTGCTTGTTTAAATAATCTAACAACTATCAGCTATCAGTTAATTTTACCAAACACTTCTATACAATCAGCTAATACAATCCGCTAGTCAATTCAGCTAATGCAATCAGTTATCAGCTATCAATTAATGTAATCCACTATTCACTAATTGCCAAACAGGGCCTTTATGTTTTCAAAAGTTTTTAAGGTTTAATTAAAATTTCCAAAAATATCAAATGGATTTAATAAGATTTGTCAAAAAAAAGTTGGAGTCTAATATTTTTTGAAAAATTTAGAGGTTTAATAAAATTTCAGAATTTTTAGAGATTTTAATTAAAATCATTCAAAAAAATTAGTGTTTAATGAGTTTTTTTTAAAGGAATGGGACATTAATTTTTTAAAAAAAAAATTAAGGACTTATTAATTTTTCGAATTCTTTAATTACGCTCTGTTCAGATTTTATCACATAAAAAATAAATATATGATAATATACAATACTATAATATAAACATTACAACATATCAAGTGATCTATGTTTTATAATTCTAATAAAATAGAAAATATATATAACTATTAAATATTAAATGAGAAATAGAAATTTTTTATAAAAATTAAGAAAAATATGGGCAGGGCTAAAACAAATGTGGGTCAGTCATCTATTATAGACAAATTTTTGACAAAATTTGAAGCACATATTTCAAACCGGATTAAACTTTAACAAACATAAAATATGTTAATACATAAATCTGGTTTAAGAACCTATAAACACCTCTAACTATAGATGCAACAAAATATGTGTACAAATAAAACATCAAGTATATGTATTGCCACAAGCATGAAAAATTAGATAATGCGAATGACAACCCAACGAGTAAATCTAGTAGAAAAGATGATGACGTTCATCTTAAGCGATCTGAGTTCGAGCAGTGTGTGTGCCTTGTCAAAGTGTTAAAAAAATATGAACAGATACTACCATATAATCACATCACACCAGTATATTAAAAAAATAATGTACAAATGAAAGCATCAAGTATACCTATTGCCACAAGCCTGCAGGAAAACCTGGCCAATTACATACAACAAGAAACCCAGAAATTTCCACCAAATCTGGGTTTTAAATCTCAGTATCTACAATCCCTTCTTCTATTCTCGAACCATCGAAGAACACGTAATTTATATTACAACATTACTTACGAATTCCAACATACAAAACTGGATCAATAAGCAGCTATTATCATTTGATTTCCTTCCGTGGTTGTTTGATCTTTTTTTGTCGATGTACTTGTTCATTTCATAACCGTGTTAGCTAGCTGTGACCGGCAGCCGACCCTCCGGTTAATAATTTTTAGTGCCGGAGTTCAAACTCTTACTTGCTCCTCTTTTAGCCTTAAAACTGCTGGTCCCTGGGCGTTTTTTCCGAAATCCATCTCTCGAAGCAGAGAATGCTTCTCAGAGACCATCTCTTGTTGTTTCGGCGGAGGCAAACTGTTGTTAACTGTATTGTGGCTGCTGTTTCTGGCCGCTGGGACATCGTGATTGTGTTTCCCCTCGTATGTTGTTATGACAGCTTTGGGATCAGACGAAGCTCTTTCCACATGCTTCCGAACGTTGCATCCCGCACTCGTGCATTTGTAATAGCTCCTGTAGGAATAACATAGATGCATCAGAAATAATCCCCAACGAAGAAAACGGTAAAAGACAAATTGCGAGTACAGCAGCTCGAAAGCAAAACGAATGTAACTAGAAGGATGTGAATCACAGAGCATATGAATTAACTAGACCAGACATACTCGATCGACTCCTAATATCACAGGTAACGATGATTCAAAAGAGTTTCTCTCCACAATGTAAAACGACCATTGAGAATTTTTACCAATAATAGTTGTTGGCCCGATAATTGAAATGATCCTAGAAATTATTTTCTGAAGGTCGATTCCAAGATATATCAAACAATCAGTTTGGCATTATAAAGCACTCGGAAGTTTATACTAGCAGATTATATGTAAGATTTAGTTTATCTTGAAATGGTTGAAGAGTTCAAGATTGCCGATACAATGGTTTTCCGGGAGAAAACCGCTTTAAGAACAAACAAGAAGATGTTGAACAGAGAGGCAACTGTAACTTAAATAAATTGAGAATATGTTCAACAAGGGAATTCATGCCATTATGTGATTATTCGAACTGTTGAAAAATTAACATACACACACACATACAGTCCATAGTACCTTGGATGAGGGTTCCCTTTGACAACTTTCTGCCCGTATTTGCGCCACCGATAGCCATCATCTAAAAGGTCAACTTCACTTCTTGTTTGCACTATAATTTTTGTGTCCGTGACTGTCTTGTGTGACAACACCACTGCAGCTTCCGCTGAAGTATTCCTGCAGTCAAAAAACACAAAACTCTCAAAACTACAAAGATTGAAGAGATAAAAATTTCGAAGACCAGTTACAAATAGATTTGAAACTTGCCTTCTTTTCGGATTTGGTTCATCATCATCTTTTTCTTCTCGACTCTCTTCATCACATCCTTCCTCACCATCACTTAATCCAGATAATTCGATAGCTTGTGTAGATTCATGATTTTTCCCATGTATGGAATGAGCCGGTACAATCGCACTTAAGTTGTTCGAATTTCCAGCTACACCCTGAGAACCTAGTTCCAGATTAGTCTGCGAATTTGTGTTTCCATCACCTCCACCCTTTGCTTGCTTATTTGGTTGAGGCTTTTCGTGATTGTGTACGCTTTTGTAAACAATTTCAGTTATTTGGCCCTCGGCAGATCGCTCGACTATCTTTTTGACAGGGCAATTCGGATGCGTACATTTATAGTAGCTTCGTGGATACTCACAACCTTTAATATGCTTCTGCCCGTACTTACGCCAGTTGTAGCCATCTTCAGCCGGTTTATCAACAGCAATACAAGGCTGGCTTTTTTTGTCGAATTGAGAAGCTTCTGCGTATTCCATTGCCGAACTTTGAGGGTCAGAGGTCAAAAGAGGCATCTGCTGCGAAGTTTCTTCAGTATTAACAGATGGATGAGGATTCGATGGTTTCGAAGGAGCTGCTACTGATAAAGTCTGATATTCCGGCTGTGTACGCACATGAGATTGGGCTAGGGCAGCTTGAGCCGTAACTTGTGCCAATGCTTGCTGGTGCGATATTCCGAAAGGACTCTGCACATATTATCAAACAAAAAAGTTCGATTAACCAATCCTCACCAAAAGAAGAATAAAAATACAGTTATGATAGATTACTAGCGATCAACACAGAAACAAGTCACAAAGTAAACTATGATTGTAATGAAAATCATCCATTTTTAAGCTTCTGGTTTCAATAGCTATATTTGACATAATACCATGAGTTCTACATAGAACACCGAAGCAAAAGGAAGATACACGCATCCAAGGATCGGCGATTCAAATCCAAATTTAGACAGTAAACATGAAATGGTAATCAATCCGAACAAGTTACAATGAATGAATATAAGATTCAATATTAATATCTCAAGCAACATTCGATCCAACTAAGGAATTCACAATTCTCAACCTTTCAACATGTAATCTAGATGCAGGCCATAACAATTCATCATCAAATAAGATCATCCCTATACTACTCGGATTCGTGTTTGACTATCGGATACAAATATATGTCGGATATGGATATGTCCTCAAAGGTCATGTCCCGTGAACACATCCAGAAACATGTCGGATTCGGGTTTCGAACACAAACAATGAAAGAGCATAATCACAAGCAATCATTGAGCAACATAAGATTATAACATAAAAAAGCTAAGACATCATTGACCAAAACAAATCAAAACATGCTCAGCAGATCAAATTTCAATTCAATAATTGAAAGAGCATAATCATTTATAAAAACCAAAATTAAAGCAACAAAAACCACATGAATAAAAAATCAAAAGGCAAACTCAAATCACCTGAGGAGAAAGGCAAAAGAAGCCAGGAGAGTTAAGCAAACCAGAAGGGCTTAACCCAGGAGGCACAGTGAAAAGGGGCGAATTACCAACAGCCAAATTCAAAGGTCTATTTTGCTTAAACCCAGAGTTTCTTTCACCTCCATTTTCAAAACCCACCTCCATAAATGAGCCCTCCATTGAATTGTAAGGCAGTTTAGCCCCAGGTGAAGCCATGGCACCTGCTAAAAGCTGAGAAAAAGACCTACTTGTTGAGTCAGGGTCGGAGAAAAAAGCTGAAACCAGAGTCATGGGACCTGGACTCAGCCCTGAACCGGCTTGAAACAACCCATCAATGGGTGGTCTTGGGGGTAGAGTTATTGTGGGATATGTTGGAGCTGAAAGCTTTGATCTTTTCCCCTGTTCTGCCATTTTCCCTGTGTCTTTTTCCCCTTGTTTTTGCAGTTTATAAATCAAGGGGAAAGATTTGTATTTCCCCTTTTGTAAAAAGTGGTTGGTTCTTCTGATAGTTTCGTGTTATCTTCATCTTTGAGTGCAGAAAGTCTAAAGAGGAGAATGGAAAATGACATTTTTTATTAATTAACTAATTAATATATGTAATTATTTTCTTGAGCTATGTTGCATTTGCATATGCTTTAACGATCACCTCATGTTTAATTTTCTTCAGAAGTTAATTTTGGTTTAAGAATTAATGATTATAACAATTAAAATACAATTATGAGAAGAAAAAAATTTTGATACACAGACTGTTTAAGTACTAAAATTTACATATTTTTTTTAATTTTAGAGATTAAGAGTAATCTAATTAAAATATTCGAAATTAAATTTACATACGATAAATTTCATTAAAAAAATTGAATCCATTTGCAATCTTTCTATCGGTAAATTTTTTAACATGATTTTTTTTGTAATTCGTATCTATTTTATAGTTTATGCTCGTGGCTTTCCTTTAACAATATTGTTTCTAATATTCGAACATGTATTATTTCTTTAGGAATGTAATGTGTATTGTCATTACATCTAATACTCGTTAGTATTTAAAATATATTTTGATATGATTTTTTTTGAACTTATAATTCAAAGGATATTAAGCGCTTAAATATACATAATCTCACATGCTCTTTGTGTATTACATCGACGATAATGTTAACCAAAATTTATAAAACATTTCCATTATATAATTAAGACATTAAAATCAATACATAAAGTCATGTTGTCTACGAGTGTTCAAACTTTGGTTTTAACCGAATGAATCAAAATTTTTTTGGGTTAATCGGTCAGTTAATTTTAAGTTCGATCGATTTAACGATTAATGATTTTTTAAATTTCAGTTATCGATTAATTCAGTTCGAAATCAGTTAATTAACTAGAATTTTTATATTTATAAAATTTAATTATTTATTTTTGGTAATTGAACTTTTAAAAATTATTAAATGATCATTAAATTTTTTGATATATTATAAAATGTTAATTAAACTTTATCAAATTAGCAAAAAATAATCATTAAATTTATTGAATTATTAAAAAAATATCATTAAATTTTTCAATATTTATCAATAATTTATAACATGCAATGAATCAATGATCATTTTGTAATAATTTGATAAGTTTAATGGTTGTTTTTTAACTTATGAAAGTTTAGTGACTAAAAAGATCATTTTAACATAGTTTAGTGACTATTTGTATAATATACCTAAAATTTTATAATAATTTTCGGTTAATTCTAAAATCAGCCGAATTAACTGAACTTTTTCGGTTCGGTTAAAAAATTTTGAAAAAAAAAATTCAGTTTGGTTAACAGTTACTAAGAAAAAAAATTAATTAATAAATTTAAATTTTTGGTAGTTCAGTTCGATCGGTTAACCAAATCGATCGGTTGAACACCCCTAATATTGTCATGCATGTTCAAAAAAAAGTCATGTTGTCATGTCGTACATCATTAGCCATTATATATATATATATATTCTTCAAAATTGGATATGCAAATTTGTATAGGAGTGTCAAATACATGAATCAATTAATTATAATAATGACAATTCAGCCACATTTGTCCACTTGGACACCCAATTGGGGGGTTCATAATTCTTTATTGTGTTAAATTTATACTTAGAAAGATATTTTATAAAGCATAAAATAATATTTTTAGTATTATAATTAATATTCAATTTATGAGCCGACTAATTCATATTAACCAGGGACGGTGCTATTAAGGATTCGGGAAGGGCAATCGCCCCCCACCCCGAATTTTTTTTCCACCTTTGTCCCTTTATTTAAAATTTTTAAAAAATTAGTTTATTTATAAATTTGCCCTCCAATTTCAAATGTTTATAGTTTGGCCCCCCAATCCTAAATCTTGGCTCCCTCCCTAATATTAACTATTGTAGTTACTCATTATAGGACAACCCTCCTCATCTAATTGGTCCATTCACTTCGTCAAACTTTGAATTTTTTTTAACAATAAAAAATATTTTTAAATAGTTTGTGTAGTATTATTAACTTTTTATAATATTTTTTTATTAAACTATATTTACTTATTTTATATTTTTCATATAGTATGATATTCGATATTGTGAGTTATGTTAAAAATAAATTTAGAAACTTCATATTTATGCCATGCTTGTATTTATTTGTGTTATAATTGTATTTATACTATTTTATATTACTATAAAATTTTAATAGATTAATAATTTATGGTATATATGTTTTAATATACTTGTATTATATTCATTTTTTCACCGTGTGTTTTTAAAATGAAACTAGAATGGTCGATTGAGTATAGTTCAAATGACATTATCATCGGTATAATATACAACAGGACGTGAAATTAAGTATGCTTAAGCATTCAATATCCTTTAATTTATGGGTAAGGATAGGTCTGTGTAGTATAAACATTATACATTGAATGTTTAAAATGAAATTAGAAACGTTTATGGGTCAAGCCAAGTTAAGCTCGAGCCCAAGTATAATCTGGTCCGTCTAAATTTTTTATTTTTTATCTAAAATCAATATATAAAATTTTACATTTATATTAATACTTTTTATATTTAAATTTAAATAAAATATACAGTTTAATTCTATATAAATCGAATCAAATCAAATCAAATCAATCGAATCAGATTTGTAAGTGTAGTTGTAATGTGGAAAGGCAGCCAAGAGAAAAGCGAAGTTTAGAATGCACTTGTTGCCCTCCAAGACCGGCATCTATAGTCTTTTTCTTTTATTATTATTAATAAGAGGATGTTAAATGTCAACCACTTGTTGCCAATTTGTATACGTATTAGGTTGTGTTTGTGACTTCTTATTTAAATGTATTTTATGATTTTTATCAATAACATATATGATTATTAATAGGGATCGACCATGATCGAATATTGGGAGGACTAAAATATTGAATTTCAAAAATACAAGAGCTTATTAAGTATTTAAACTCAAAGTTTAAAGGGTAATATTTAATTGTCTAATATTTAAATTTATAGGGACCTAAATTGTTATTAGACCAAAAAAATTAAAAGGCATGAATCCACCCACCTCTAATTCAGTATCTATTTGATTAAATATTTAATTAGCTCTTATATTTTTAATTCCAATACTTATTTTTTACATAGTCTAAATTGTGATTATTTTAAAACTTATGATTTATAACAGGGCCAAGGCCTCTTAACCATAAGGGAGCTCTACCCTTGATTATTAATATAATAAGTTTAACATTGTCGAATCTAATTATTTTAATATACTTGTATAAAAAAGATAGTAGGTGGAGAGAGTAAATATGATTATAAATATCAAGATTCGAATTCAAATTATGTTGTATTTTTAAAGATGATTAGTTATATAACAGTCTACGTTTTCTAATCAAAATTCGTGTGTTGATCAAAGTTATGGATTAACCAATTAGTGAGTGCAATGGGACTTTTGAGACATGTTTGGGTTTTATTGTACAAGTTTGATCTAATTCAAGCTAAAAATGTGGGTTTTGAATAAGGGACAAAGGTGGTAGAACTTATGAAATAATTAACTCAACTATGGAAAATGATGACATTTGTAATATTTGATGTTGTTAATATGTTTTGGCTATATTTTTTTTTGGATATTGTTGTTGGAAGAAATATTCATGAATTATTTTACTTTATTTTTTTTCATGATCCATGATATTGACTATAATAAAAGTTGAAGTCGCCGTTGAAGTTGTCGAGATTACATGCTGACTTCAAACAAAATAAAGGTAAAGTCGGCCTGCAATTTTACCGACTTTAGGCTTGTATTTATGCCACTTTAGTTAATTTCATTGATTACTTCATTACTACGATAAAAATCACCATAGACCATGAAACAAAAAATAAAACCACATCAAATTTTGAAATAAAAAAATCAACAATATCTTAACAATTAAACCGTATGTTGATGTGTGTTTATACTTATATGCTTGTAAGGAGTCCTAAAGAGTTTCAATATGGTCGTTTGAGGTAGGATTGAAGTTTTTTTTATAGGTTTTTTAATCATGAGTATCGGTACTCAGTCGCGCGGTACAAATATTGTATGAGTAAAGAAGAAAAATCAGACAAAATCTGAAAGGGATATCGATACTAGTTCAAACAGTATTGGTTTGTAATATTAATACAATAGAATCTCTATAAACTAATATTTGATAAATTAATAATTTTTTTAAAATAATAATTTTTTTCGGCCTCATCTTAGCCCCAAGTTCTAATTAATAATTTTGATAAATTAATAATATAATAATTTTTCAGAAGATTCTTATATAAATTTATGGTCTCTTTAATATTATATATTAATAATTTATAAAAATACAAATATAACTAGGACAAGTTAGTAAAATATGCTTTTATTGTTGTTTGTTTCTTCTTAAAATTTAAATTTAAATGTATTTCATCTCTAACTTTCTTTACTGCATCCAAAAGTTCTGGTGTTGTGTTCTCATACTGCAACAAAAAATTGTGAAGAGTTGTTGCCGCTATTAGTGCTTCCTTCCGTGTAATTGCTTCCTTACCATACATGAACTTGCATTAAGTTTTAACTAGTAGTGCGTATTACAATGAACTTTATATTTTAGATGTATGTACTATATTTAATTAGTCACGTTGTACATGAACATGATTCAATTAGTCTTTTGAGTTAGATGTTTGGATAAAAGACTTGTAAAGACTATTTTGTCCCTGATAATTATAAAAAATTTCTCAAAATAACATAAATTTGATTAACTAATAAAATTTAACAAAATAATTTCATAAATAAGAAATTAATATATAAATTAATAAATACATATAAATTTAATAATTAATAAACTATATTCAAAATATAATTTCATAGATAAAAAATTAATATATACATCTAAATTTAATAATTATTAAAATTATATTAAAAAAATAATTTAAATAAAAAATAATATGTACATCCTCATATATGATCAGCAATGATATTAAAAAAAAATTCATAATTTAATTAATATTAATAGATACAAAATGTTAATAACTAATAAATTATTCAAACAAATATTAAATATAATAATGTCCTTATATGTCATTTTGCTTGTTCAAATAATCAAACAGCTAGCAGGTATCAGTTAATTTTATCAAACACTTTTATACAATCAGCTAATGTAATCCGCTAGTTCAAATCAACTAATGCTATCAGCTATATGCTAACAGCTAATATAATCCGCTAATTGCTATCAGCTATCCGCTAATTGTCAAAGCCTTATTTAACGCTAGGCCTAATAGGACTAAATAATTATATTAATATTTATATAATTAAATTTAAATAATAATTCGTTTTTCAATGATCTGACCATATAAGTGTGGTAAATAATCACAAACTGAAATAAAAAAATTTAATAAATTTATTTACAAAAAGGGTAAACATTGTTATTTGTTTGGTTTCAAACATAATATCTACCAAATTGCATACATGAACATCTTGTTCCTCCGTACAAGAGTTACACAATCTTTGCCTCTTTGGTGAAGCCCTGTCCGGCACCATCGACGGCACATCGTCGAGATTTATCGGCTATTTCCAGCACCATCTTCGGTTATTGCGTCGGTCGTTAGCAACGGTATCCGCCCGTAATCACAAAAGTCGATCTTGTTCAACCTCAAACAGCACAAGACTTGCTCTGGCAATTCTTCTTGTTTTTGTGCCTATTAGATTGAGAAAAAGGATGATGGTGATAGGAATTTAGAGTTCGGATTTTCGATTCTGTTTCATATTTATTTGTGCAACATATCGACGAATGATTCATGTGAAATCAGATCCGTGGCATACCTGGATGGTTAAACCAACGTCGAGTACTCCGTGTTTCAAACGGTCTCGGAATGACTCGAATCCCCTCCTTGATATGTAACTGAAGCGATGAATGTCGAAATCGATCTCGAAGTAATTAGGCCCCTGCATGAGAAATAGAGTGAACAACTTCGTAACGATCATATGCGGCAACGACTATCATCGGTGCAGAGTCCGGTTATGTTCGGATCATGCGGACAATGCTTGCATTGCAGGAGTCCGGTTCGGTTAACCGTCCGAATATGTTCCTAAACCATCTAATTCAACACTAATCTACCTAAACAACCAAGTAGAAACCTAAGTTGTACCTTGTAAAAATCATGCTGAGGGCGCGATAGAACCGGCTTTTCGTTATAAGCATTTACGAGTTTCTTTTCGGTAGAATTCAGATCGAGTTCGTCCGGATTAACCAATCCAGCCATGAACTTTAGCCTTTCCCGGAATGGAACCACAGACTCTTTTGCGAACCCTTTAATCTTCTCCATCTCGTCGTCCACAAATTTCTAGAGCAAAAGCAGAAACATCGTCGACACTTGAGTCCGGCATGGGGAATGTTCAAAAATCGAATAAAGATGATCGTTCGAAAAGTGAAATCTTATGATGTTACCTTGATGGCCTCCTGATACTGCTGAGAGATGACGGTTTCGAAATTCTCGGAAACTTTGAAATAAAGAACAAGACTCATTCCTTCACCGTCGGCGTCACCGAGGAACATTGTAGCGGGATAAGTAGGCAACTGCAAGGCAACGGTAAGAAGCGATATACAGAATTACACAGAGCATTAAGTAATTAAGGTATCTTGAAACATACCTGAATGTTAACAATTAGAAGAGGAGGGATTGTCCCATCTGGTTTTATATTAGGGAGCTCGATATGTTGCGCGATGTGATTTATCTTACTTGCGCAGATAAATAAGTCGACGCCTATCGGAGTATACGGAGAGAAAACCGGAGCAGGACACTTCTGTTTATCTCTGCATCACAGACAAATAAACATTATAACTTCAATAGAACCAATACTCTAACAAATGCCGGAAACTATGAAGGGTGAGAATCACTAGCATACTTAAAATAAGTCTCGCCTCGAAGTTTAAAAGTCGAGGGCGGAATCTCGGACCAGCATCCGTGATCCTTGTCACCCTTGTTGGAAGGAATTATGCATCCTGCTTTGGGACGATGTCGAATCTGTTTCGGTGGATCTGTTATACATATACAACATGAGGATTACCGGAAAGATGGATCAATTTCGAAAAATTGGCACAAACGGTACAACCCTATGTGGCTGCAACACCTCATTTTGCTTGGACTAACCGTATCGAACATATCGACATGAGTACTACTAAAATTGACCCTAAAAGGACCTTCCATAATCAAGAAAAGGTTGAAATTTTCCTTACCTCCGTGAAGGCTAATGAAATCGTCATCGTCATCGGATTCCAGCATACTGTACGAATCAAACCAAGAATCATCTTGTTGGCCTGCAAAAGGATTAAACTCCTCTGATTCATAACACCGGGCAAAACAGGACGGCGACATTCGTTGCATAAACCCGAAGTATATTCATACAATCACGCAACCGTTCCATCATACATATACGAAGAAAAGAAAGGGTGTACCATTTGATTTTGGATCGAATTGGCTTCGATGAGCCAACGCTGCAGCTGCACCCTTCTCGAAATCCATATGTACATATCCACCAACAGCTATATCTGTCACGCGGGCATTACTATTCTTCTTCTTCGATCCATCGATGACAGCAATGGAATGCTTCCAATGGGATTTCAGGGACTTACGACGGTGCGTTCTCGGCGGTGCGATGCTTTCAGCGGGTGTTGAGGCACAACTCCCCATTACTAATGTTAACAGCAAAATATTTTCTGCATTATATTGCAGCCATTACAAACATGCATGCATAGACATCCAACACATACGTATGTATGTATGCATAATGCATGCAATCATCATGATGCACACATGATCAAACAGAATATGAAGCCATTATAAACAAAGTTAATAAAAATGAAATACCTTGAGATGCAAGAAACCAATTTGTTTTTAGGGCAATGAAGGATCTAAATCTCTCTCTCCTCTTCTGCCTCTAAGATTCTATGCAGAGAAAAGGAGAGAACAACACGACCAAGAATATGTTAATGCATTCGGGTCGAGTCGGATCAGATCCTGGCACAAAACTTTGAAGATCAAGAGATGAAAACGAGAGGATGCAACTTTTATAAATTGGAAGTTCTCGATTCCTGGCTCCTTGAATTTAGCTCTCTTTTTTCTTTTATTTTTGGGTTGTTTTTTTTAGTTTGAATTTTTAGGTTTGTTTTTTAATAAAAGATAAAATAATTTTATTTTAGTTGGACTTTTAAATCTATCTTTTTTATTTTTTGTTATTCGTAATTTTAGATTTTTTGAAGTATTTTTAGACAATTTCACATTTGGTGAAGAAGAAGAAGAAGAAGAAGAAGAAGAAAAATTATCTTGATAATATAAGATTTTGTAAGTTTGTTTTTTTTAACAATTTTCAAGTAGGAAAGAGATTGTATCAACCCAGAATTTTTAATCACATGCTCTAAATATTGTTGATAACTCGGAAAGTCAGTTAATTTGTTTAGTTCAAGTAATCTTCCATTACACTTTATAATGTAAGATTTTAAAATAAGATTACCTTATTTGATTTACATCATTGCCTAATGAAAATAATGTAAAGTTATCAAATATAAGATTATCTCACACATTGAAGGAAAGGTCGTCGAAGCAGGGAGGTGGTGTCGGAGCGGAGAGTTAAATTGATGGGAAAAATAAATAAAAAGGATTAAATTTGTTAATTTTTTTAAATTAGAATTAAATTAATTGAATGCGTAAATATGAAAGACTAACTGTGGTACTATGCCAATTTTTTTATCTAACTTATTATTTTTTAAGTTAATAGATCATTTTATAAGTTTTTATAATAGAAATACTCAACAAAAAAACACCTACAAAAAGTAATTAAATTATTGGTGTTTTCTTTAGAAGAATGGTCCTTTTGCTGAATTTCACAAACAATTGATTCTGATGTTGGCCCTCCACGTGGAGCCTCCACAATGGCATATAATCTCTAAACTCAATCCCACGCAATGGTTATATCTTATTTTGGCCAACAACATACTAACATTAATTTATTTATTTTTATTTCCAATTGACATTTAAATTTCAAAATATCCTTTTTTTTATCAGCATTTAATTTTAAGAGTATGACATTAATAATAAATATTGAAAAATTAAATTTTAAGAGTACTTTAATAAAAATATTGAAAACAATGAATTTTAAGAATAGGCCCCTAATAAAAAATGTTGAGAAAATTGAGCTTCTAATAACAAATATTAAAAAATTAGGCCATAAATAACAAGTATTGAGATAAATGGACCCCTAATAACAAATATTAAAAAATAAATTTAAGAGTTGATCCATAATAACAAATATTAAAAAAATTAATTTTAAAAATAGACCCTAACAAAAAATATTAAAAAAAATTGAGCCTCTAATAACAAGTATAAAAAAATGAATGTCTATGATGTACAATTTATATTGCACTAATTCTTCATTGACGTTGGTTGAAAAAATAAATTAAACTGGAAAAAAATATTTCATGTTCAAAATCTGATGAGAAATGATTTGCTGCTGGCCCTCCACGTGGAGCCCCGACAATGGCCATTGACATTTTTCATTCTCCCAACAAATAGTATTTTAATTAAAGCTTTATCCAACTCATAATTTATTTTCTTAACGATAATTTATGAAGCATCATGAACTCCGATATTAGTTTACCGGTTAAAATATTTAAATGATCTCTTAATTTTGTTTTAGGATTTATTTTGGTCATTAAACTTTTAAAAACTCAATTTACTCATTAAACTTTATTTTTTGACATATTTTAGTCACTTTAAATTATTTTATTAATATTTGAGTATGACATGACATATTTTATCAATATTAAATATAAAAAAATAATTTAAAATAAAAATAAATTATATTTTATTTATTACTAAATACAAAAACTGTAAAAATAAAACTCAAATACCCCAAACCTCAAACACCTCAAATCTTTCCCACCCTACCGACGTCACTTTCGTCGGCGTCACCACTCTTACGACGTCACCACCCATTCACCTCTGCTCATCACCCTCTACTGTAACCCATAAACAACAACACCATTACCTCTCTTTCCATTCTCCAAACATCATTACTTAAATTCACCATTGAAACCTCCTTCACCTTCACTGCCATAATCAAAGCCCAAATTAAAATACCATCAGGCATTAAAACCCAGAAACAAAGAAACCAACACCAAAAGGGGATAATTTTTACTTCCGATGGGTGATTTTTTGATGATCACATGATTCATCTATCGGTAGAGTTCGTTTGCGGCAATTGGTGCCTCCGTCCTTCAATCCCAACGGTGAGCAGTAGCGAAATAAAAATAGGAACACCATATTTTGGTTTCAGTTCAATCCAACAGTGGTGCAAAGAGATCATAGACAAAAAATTGAAAGGTTACAATTGAGATTCGTGAGCTTTGGAGCGTCATTTGGTGAAATGGCCGCCAAATTTAGACAAAACATGTCGAGACGAGTCTTCTGGTGAAATTTGAGCTTCAATGGCCATCTTCGACGGTGAACGACGGTGTGCGAAAAAATGTGTGTAGAGAACAAAGAATGTATTTTTTCTAATGTTGAAGGAGATATAATTTTTTTTTTTATTTTTAATTATATTTATAACTAAATATTTAATAAAAGTAATTTATTTTTATTTTAAATTATTTTCTATATTTAATAATGATAAAATATGTCACTTGATACCCAAATATTAATAAAATAATTTAAAATGCCCAAAATAGGTCAAAAAGTAAAGTTTAATGAGTAAATTGAGTTTTTGAAAGTTCAGTGACCAAAATAAGTCTTAAAGCAAAGTTGAGTGATGATTTAGGTATTTTACCCTATTTATTAAGATGCTATTTGAAAATGTCAAAATTTTTGGATAATAATGAATTAATATATTGTTGTGGGGTAAAAGAAAATTTACCATTATTTCAGGCGTTTTTACTCAAATATTGCCTGTCAATTTTTTTTCCCCCTCAAACTATGGTCTTCCTATTTTATTTCCTAAATTATAGTTCTTCAATATAGCAAAATTAGAAGTTGGATAGCTTGTAATTCGTCTTTAAACAGTAAAAATTATGAACATTGTTTAAAGTCGGTGTCTTCCTTCCGTCTTCAAGCTATTTTCCAACCTTAGTTTTTTTCCTGGATAAACAATGTTCAAAGTCGGGTAGAAGACACTCCAACTTCTAACTTGAACAGTGAACCACCATAGATCTAGAAATAATTTTCCCTTGACCATATTTTAAGAAAAAAAATTAAGGACCATATTGTGGTCAATACACCATTATTTCAATTTTTTTGAAATTTTTAATACATTGTGGGAGCCATGATTACACAGACAAAAAAAATATGTTTTTTTGGTGCCTTAAATATATCTCAACACAAATAATTTAAACTTAAGTCATAGTCTTAATTTATAAATTATAAATTTTAAACTTCAAACTAAACCCTAAACTTTAACTCTAAACTTTAATCTTAAACCTCAAATATATTTTGTTCAAACCGCACTGGTCCTTTGCTAGTTCTATCATTGAGTCAAAAGCATTCGCCGTTCAACTCATGTAGTAAGTTCAAGTTACAAGATTTATATGTTTGTGATGTATGGTAACGATTTTTTTTTTGTGAATATAAAAGAATGATATCTTACTTTAAGGTTGAAAATTATAAATTTTGAAATTTGTTTAAAGAACTTAAAATGTTATATTTTTTTATAAAGTTAAAGTTTTTCCGACTCCAACATTTATATTTGTTTCTATTTTAGATTATTTTACGGTGATTGTGAAGTTAGAAAAGGGATAATATTAATTTTAAGGGACAATATTTGATGTATTGTCGATGCATAAATTTTATATAGGTCATGTTTGATAAATAACGGTTTGAGTTAAAATTAGTGGTTTGAGCTATAATTAGAGGTTTGACCAGTCAAATATGCTAATTTGAATGTTTGGTGAATAACAGATTGAAATAACGGTTTGGGGTGAAGTCTCTAGTTTTGAAAAAGCTGCTAATAGGAGCTTTTTGAAATTAGAGGTTTTGATGTAAGAATTATAAAGACCCTTTTACCTTTAACAATTATTGAAAATCTCCAAATAACCTAAATTTATTTTCTTTATTGTAATTCTTCACCATCACATATTTACATTGTGACATTTGTAAACAAATATTTTTTCTTTTTATTCTCACACATTTATATTAATATTTAAATTTAATAATTAATTAAATTGTATTAAAAATAATTATGGAAATAATAAATTAATATATAGATCCTTCAAATATGCTTAGTAATGTTATATTAAAAAATATTTTCATAATCTAATTAATAATATATACAAAAGATTGATAAGTGGTCAGCTATTCAAACAACTATCGAATATAATCATGTCCTTATATGTCATTTTGATTGTTTAAATAATCAAACAGCTATCAGTCAATTTTAGCAAACACTTTTATACAATCAACTAATACAATTCGCTAGTCAAATCAACTAATGCAATCAACTATCGACTAATTGCCAAATAGGGCCATAATATTAAAGAACTTGTAATAAAACATTAACAAAGGTGGAGTGCAGTGACAAGACATATTGCTCTCCCAAGGAGAGAATTCAGTTTCGAACCTTAGAAACGATATTATTAGAAGCGAGAGGAGTGGGGATTCTGGATAGACGTGATATGAGCATTGCACAGGGCCCCAAGAGAGAGGGACCCAAAAATTATATATATAATCTAAAACTTAAAAACGTGAAAAAAGAATGACTTTTTTTAAGTAAAAGTATTTGATTTTTAGATGTTTATAAGTCAATTTTTTTGTTGCTCAAGATGATAATCTAATAATATTTTTTTTATATTAAGGTATTTTTTTTAAAAAAAAAACTTATATCTCTTATTGAGTATAAATTAATGGCCTCATTTTAATAAATTGTACTGGACCCCCAAAATCTTTGAATCGTCCCTGAAGGAGAGCCACAAATATTGAACATGAACCATAAAATAGACATGTGCGTTTGATAATTCAGAATAAAAATCCTCTTATAGAATTGAAAATTAATATTCATTTTTTCAACATTGAATCTTTTTAATTTATCAAACGACACACAATATCAATTGTCAGGCCGGTCCTGAGTTTTTGGAGGCCCGAGACGAACTTAAAAAATGGGCCTTAAATTAAGGATTTAAATTGTAATTATAGTTACAGTCGTATTTTTGGTTGTGTTGTGTTTATCATGATTGTGGATATAATAGATGTTATTTTGTTTATTGTGAGTATCGCAATTATGAAATTTTTTTAGTAACATATGCTATTGTGGACATAATGGTTCTATATATCACGATTTTAGATGATGCAACTACCGTCATATAACGATCGTTGTTGTGGTTGCATGCCGCTATTTAAATCTTTGTCCCTAATAGCGAGTAATGAAAGAAATTAAATTTTAAGAGTTGGTCCATCGAAACAAGTATTAGAAAAATTGGTCCCCTAATAACAAGCATTGAAAAAAATTAAATTTTAAAACTATTAAAAGAACTTTGATACACATGCCGTGTAAACTTTAGTTTACATGTGCCTTTTAATTTTATGGGTTAGGGTTTAAAGTGTAGGGGTTTATGTTGTAGGGTTTAGAATTCAAGATTAGTGTTGAGAATTTAGGGTATAGGGTATAGGGTTTAAGGTTTATTGTTTAGTTTTTTAGGGTTATGGTTAGGGTTATAATTTAGGATTTGAGTTTTATAATGTAAATATGCAGTCTTGTGTAAAATTAGTTTTACCAGCATGTATATCAAAATTTTACCTTAAAACTATGCTCATAATAACAAATATTGAAAAAAAAACTGGAGCCCTAGTAACAAGTACTAGAAAAAAATTGAATATTAAGAGTAGATCCCTAATAATAAATATCGGAAAAAACTCAGCCCCTAATAACAAGTATTAAAAAATGGGCCCTTAATAACACGTATTAGAAAAAAAATTGAATATTAAGAGTAGACCCCTACTAATAAATATTGAAAAATATTAAGCCTCTAATAACAAATATAAAAAAATAGGCCCCTAATAACAAATATTAGAAAAAAAAATATTAAGAGTATATCTTTAATAATAAATGTTGGAAAAATCTTAACCTCTATTAACAAATATTAAAAAAATAGGCCCTAATAACAAATATTAAAACAAATTAAATCTTTAAATATAATTAAAAATATACAATATTTAATTTTCCTGAACAATGGAACCTGGGCGGGTGACCTTGCTGCTCCTACACAGGGCCGACGCTGTCAATTGTTAACACGACGTCATAGTTATATTTTTAAAGAAAAAAATATTTGCGTATAACATTTGTACTCATTTATATCAAATATAACCTTTATATAAAAATTATATAAATTAAGTTTATCTATATTGGTGGTGAAAACTTTTTATTTTTACAAGCGTCATAGTTTTAGGACTTAAGGACTTAGTTTTGGTCTATGGTTCAAGGATTTAAGTTTATGTGTTTAGAATTCAGGGACTGTAGTTAGGATTTAGGATTAGAATTTAAGGTTTGTAGGTTAAAACTTAAATTCCTAACATATCATCCTAAAACTATAACCAAAGACTCTAAATTCTAACTACAATCCCTAAATTCTAAATCCCTAAGCATAAACCTATAAACTCTAAAACTAAAACGCTTGCAGAAACAAAAAAATTCACCGCTAGTGCATGAGATTTTTTTCTACGTCTATTTAGAATATATAAACTCAAATTCAAAACTATTTAAAAAATTATTGGCAATGCAACTTTGTAAGAATCGTTATGTACTTCTAATTTTTTTTGATCAACTATGTACTTCTAATATTTAGCAGTGACAAAAGCAAAAGGATCAATATGGCTACTTATCCAAGGTAACTCTCTTGGCCTTTAATCCCCCCTAATGACAGGGACATCTCAGGTTATATATATATAATCTTTTATTTAAAATAATATTAAGAATTTTTTAATAATCACCAATATCCGATCTGTTTCTCGGTTAATTTAAATGTGTTATTGCATAGGTCCATTATAGAACGACTCTCTCAGTATGTTTCATTCACAATATTAGGATACAAACCTCTAACTTTGCATAAAGGACTTAGCGCTAGGGATGAGCAAAAATCGACTCGAATTTTATAAACTTTACTTAAAAAAATTTCAAATAAAGTTTGAATGATAAAATAGGACTCGAATAACTAGAATACTTATGTAATTTCAATTCCATTTTTTGAAAATAAATTTATATCAAATATAACTTTTATATAAAAATTATATAAATAAAATTTATCTGTATTGATGGTGGAAATTTTTTGTTTCTACAAGCGTCATAGTTTTAGGACTTAGGGACTCAGCTTAAGTCCTCTTTTACAGTTTAGTCTCTCAACGTTGTATTTTATTCAAGTAGTCATCTGACTCTAGCTCTCCGCAAATTTCTTCTTTTCATCAATTTATTGACTCCTTTATACTCTCATTGATATTTGCACCTCAAAATATCTTCTTTAAAAAAATAATATTATAAATTTATTATATAATTTTAGATGATACTTGATTTTTTAACTAACAATACAAATCTTACTTATACTTGTGAAAAAAAATGAAGAAATATGTATGTATATTCTATATGGTTATAGAAAGTTATTTAAATTTGAACTAATTAATACCATAACATTATAATTAAATTGGAACATGAACTCAAACAACGCAACTCGACTCGAAAAATTTTCTACTAAAATTTAAATAATAAAATAAGATCCGTCAATTTCACTAGCTCAATTTTTTTTTATTTGATTCAATCAAATACTCACCTCAACTAACTCAAAGTACTTATTTAACGATAATATTTTTATATAATAATGAATTTACATTAATTATATCAAATATATATTCATATCTCAAGTAAAAAAAAAATCTCTTGTTGCAAGTGGATATAATTGCTATTTTTTTCCTGCATTGTTTAGGGTATCATTTTCACTGGTTTTCCAAGACAGACAATAAAAAAGGTGCAAATTAGTCTTTTTCAAGACAGTGATGAATTCTATGTTTCACAGTTAAAAGGCATTATTAGATTGTTTGATGGAGAAAGGCTAACTTCAAAATAATTAAAAAGTACCTTTCAAAAAAAAATTAAAAAGTTATATCGATAGTATATGATTTTATACATTATTAATAAATTAAATAGTAATATATCATTGAAAATAATTTA
This sequence comes from Hibiscus trionum, assembly GCA_030270665.1. Classification (NCBI taxonomy): domain Eukaryota; kingdom Viridiplantae; phylum Streptophyta; class Magnoliopsida; order Malvales; family Malvaceae; genus Hibiscus; species Hibiscus trionum. The sequence goes on along the minus strand of BSYR01000034.1, from coordinate 4,359,411 downwards.
AATAAGTTTAATATTTGAAATTTTATAATATTGTTTCAATATTTTATGATAGTTAGAAGATTAGTCCGAATTATTTTTTGCAGTTGTCTATTATAAAAGTGACTCTTTTAATTCAGTATTTTTCATTTACTGTACCGAAATTCAAATTCCTAACTTTACTTAAAGAACATAACACTTCATCTGCTAGACCACTAGTTGTTAGTAATCTACTTTTGTGTTTATATCACATTAAAATTTTAGATTATTACACTATTAAAAACAATGCTGCTTAGAACATACCAAATGGAAGCAAAGATCCTATTTGACTTAGTCATGGAAACATAGCCTCAAATGCAACACATCTCAATTTATTTAATTCATTTTTATGCTCCGTTAATGATTTTTTTTCTACAAACAGGTTTTTTAAAGTTGTCACTTGTTCTTTTTAAGAGCCATGAACTTTAATTTATAATTTTTAAACTTTAAATTCTAAACTTTATACCATAAAATATTTTAAAATTTTAAAATCTAACCACAAGCACTAGAACCCTATCCATAAACCTTGAACCGTAACTTCTAAACCTTAAAAATTAGGCATTTGTTGAAAATAAGATTTCCACAGTCAGTGTATAAAATATTTTACTATTTATTAATCTCATTTATTACTAACTATTAGTTAATTTAATAGAATGTAATAGAAATTCTCTACCCATTTTGGGTTCTATTTATGCTCACAAACTAAAAAGTTATGTTTAGGGTTTAGAGTTTATATCTAAGGTTAGAGTTTAGGATTAAGGTTTATTGAATTATGTGTAAGGTGTATTTTTTATTGTTTGGAACTTATGATTGGAGCTTAAAATTATTTTTTTTATTATTGAGACGTGGCAGATGATTTTTGTTCATAAGACACAAATTGACTCCCTTAAGTAAAATGAGTTTGAATTCTAACATTGTGAATGGAAATAGTTAAGTTAAAAATGTCGTTTTCATAATAAATCTCTACGGTACCCGATATGAATTAATTGACCAATAAATTATATATCAATTGTAATTAAAAAATTAAATATATTAAAATTTACTGATTTACCGAGTGACAAAAAAATGCTTATATTATCCTATCTGTTCTAATATCTACATTTACCCTATATTTTCATATATATTTTTCATCATCTAGCTAGAAAAGGTCCATTTGTACTCATATGTATGAACATGCAAGCAATTAAGACCTTGTCAAAGTTCTTCTTCCATATAAATACAGTTTACAAAGCACCAAACTTTTCATCCGCCATAGCTGAAACAAAAGAAAGCTCAAAGTTGATAAGCCGAAACAAAAAGAAATGGGCAGGAAAAGAAAGGGTGTGGAAACGGCGGAGGAAGAAACAATGGGTTGGGACGAGATGGTGAAACAAGCCACCGTGCTCGGCGGCGTTAGGAGAACCCGGAAGCGATTCGTGGGCGTGAGGCAAAGGCCGTCGGGAAGATGGGTAGCGGAGATCAAAGACACGATACAGAAGATAAGGGTCTGGTTAGGCACCTTCGACACGGCGGAGGAAGCGGCGAGGGCGTACGACGAAGCCGCTTGCTTGCTCCGCGGCGCGAATACGAGAACGAACTTCTGGCCGTGTTCTTCCACATCGTTGAATTCAACTCCGGCGCTTTCTTCCAAGATCAGTAATCGTCTTCTCCAACGGATCAAAGCCAACAATAATCAATGTTTTCCATCACCACCGCCAACTTCTTCTTCGCCACCGGCGTCTGCTTCTTCCAGCCAGCAGCAAGTCGAGGAGGATAGTCACGATTTCATCAAAGATCTTCTCGACGATGAAAATTTCAACGCCGCAAGTCTTGCGGAACTCGAATCGTGTTTGAGTTCCGATGATAATGAAGATTGTTCCGATGGAGCGGCGGCATTGGATTTCCAGTTCTTGAACGAGATTGGATTTGAGCAGCCGTCCATTTACTGTTCTCCTTTCCAGATAGCGGAAGAGCTTCAAGCACCAACAATGGCGGACGAGCAGTCGATGATATCGTACGAGAGGAGATTCTCAGCTTCGCTGTACGCATTCAATGGGATTCCGGAACTGTTGAAACGGAAGGTCGGGTCAGAAGCTGCCATGCCCATAGCAGAACGAAGATCAGAGCAATTAACAAAGCTTTCGAATGCATGCAAGAAGAAGAAGATGGAAGAAGATGAAAAATATGATGGCGAATCGCTTTGGAACTCACTTGATCTTCCACCCATTGTTGCTTTGTTAACCAACTGAGTCTGATATTCGATTTCCAGTTCTTAACTTGATTTCATTATTCTATATTTCATGAAATGCTATGTACTCAGCAACAATGAAATGTATGACTTACGAGAATTCATAAAAAAGAAAAGTTTAAGTTTCGATACATATTCTTAATCCTTTGTAGATAAAGTGATTGAATTCATGTCTCCTAGAATAAAACGGATGGAAATCCTCTACCCTTTTTCGGTGTCCCTACATATGCCCCCATGCCCAAAATTAACTTTAGAGTTTAGGGTTAGGGGTTGTGGTTAAGGTTTAGGAAATTTAAGGTAGGGTGTATTTTTTAGGGTATAGGGTGTAGGGTTTAGGATTTAGAATTTAGGTTTAGGGCTTATAATTTAATTTTGTAGTGTTTTTTAGTGTTGGGGCATATGTAGGGGCACCGAAAAGGGGCAGATAATTTTATCCGAATAAAACACCCCTAAGTTTTTAATGCTAGAAATTTAAGGTAAAAAATAGAAAATGAATGAGAAATGGCAGCCAGGGAGATTGAACATGTGACCTTAGTTGCTCAAGCTTGCATCTTAATCATTTGAGCCCAATGATCTGTTTGTTATGTTTTATCAAATGCTTTATTTGAGGTTGTGTTTGAATTATTATTGGAACAAATTTAATAACTATATGTCTTTCCAACTCCCTCATTATGGCTGTTTGTTTCGAGACGAGGAGAGAACCGAAAAGGTTCTAAATTTTTTTCACCAAAAGTCTCTCCATGCCCAGCTACGATCCCAATCATTGCTCACCGGTGGCGTGCATCGCCCTAACTATCGTCACCGTCGTCCCATCGCCATCAAAATTCGACCACCCAACCTCTGTTTCTGCTCTTCGTTCGTGTGAAAATGGTGGAAGACCGTTCGGCTTCACAAACCTTGATCACCTCCACCCTCACGTCGTGGCCTCCACCGCCATCATGGTTCTGTTCGTCGTCGAGCCCCGACCGAAACCCCTCCAACCACTCGCGAAGCTGACTTCCCGATCGTCAAGAATCGAGGTTCAAAGGTTCGTCGAACCTAGGATTGTTACACTTCGGGTATTCGAGTTTTTCGGCCGCTACCGTCATACTTTTGTCGCTCAGTCGCCGGATCTGAGCCCCTCGCGTTGAGGCGAGTATAACCCAGGCGACCGATCGTCGATCCACCACCGGGAGATCCCTCATCGGAGTTACGTGTATTCTGGCCATTTCGAATCATTCGGGGTAAGTCTCGTTCGTACGTTCCGACTTGTTTTGTGTCATTATCGAATGGATTGTTTTAGTGAGCTGATAAGCATTCGTTTTCTGGCAGAATTAGCGCAAATGGCACCTCCGGCGACCCTTTTCTGGTGACCGGCCGGCGAAGTCATATCCAAGGGTAAGTGGACTGGTTCGGTTGAAGCCCAAAACCCGAACCGGCTCAGCCCAAAACTCGATAACCCGACCCGTATCCGAGCCCAATCCGTCTGCCGAGTCAACTCAGCCCGAGTCAGTCGCCGAGTTAACTCAGCCCGAGTCAGCTCAATGAGTCAGCCGAGTCAACTCAGTTGACCTCTGCCCGTTGACTGCTAACGTCAGTGTTGACCTACTGACGCCAGCGTTGACTCTGACCCCGTTGACTGTTGACATGCTGACGTCAGCGTTGACTTTAACCGTTGACCAAAAAGTCACCTTTTCTAAAAACTCCCATTTTATGTTTTTTGACGCACTGAGTCCGTTTTTGAAGCCCGTTTCGCAAGATTTTGACCCGAAAGCCACCGAGTCTGACCTTGAACCTGAACTTGTATATGTATCTAATTATTCAATTAAGGGTACTTTGAATAAAGACTGAAATATGAATTTGTGTAATTGAAGGTACTCACAGTTCCTTGAATACGAATTGTTGAGGGATGTCAAATACGGGTTCAAGAGTGTTCGAACGTCGTTCACGGATCGACTGATGTAGCTTGAAGCCAAGGTAATACATTTCTACCTTCTGCATGCTTTTGAAACTTGTTGGTATTCGGTCAATGTTTGCACGACCATGATTGAGCATATAATTAATTCCGCCTATGTCAAGCAATTATGAAATAAGAATAATAAAAGCCAAGACAAAAATATTCGAATAAGAGGTTTGATAAATCAAAAGGACTTCCGAGTTCAGTACATGATTAATGAGACGGTAAATCTTTAAGCCTGATGATCTCTTTTATTAAAAGGATAAATGTCAGAAATATCTGATTAACAAATGACAAAAATACCCCTTAACTATAAACACAACCCGGGAAGCTATACTTGATCCGGTAAGACATCTGATGCATTTGAAAACCTCTGATTTCCTGAAATGTTATAGTAACAAGACTTAAATATTCGAGATTGTAATGTACTTGAGTTTCTAGAATTTTGAATAAATCTCTGAAGATAAATTTACGGAAAAATATTTGTATGTTTGAATTAGTCAATGTGGCGTAAAAGATTGAATGGATTGCGATGACAAAAGAAGGATTGAAAATACTGATAAGATTGAATGGGATTGAATGACGCTAAAGATTGAATTTTCCTCGGGCTATAATTGCCAATCGACCGACTTATGTGTTATATCCTCGAGGTCTGAAATGAATGAATAGTTGAAAGAACCGAAGGGCTCAAAATAATTGGAGCACCTTCGGACATCGAAGTGATTGGAAGTACCTCTAAGACTTGGAATAAGAAATATCAATAAAGCCAACCAAAGGTAATGGCTCTGAAAGTGGTAATACACGACCATCATTGGTCGGTTGTTTCGGGAACTATTGTGACGTTGGAAGAATACCATACAAGAGCATGTTCTTCGTGTGTATTCGATGCCATGGATCGAGTTCAGGTGCAACACACATGTTCGGATACTTGGAAAATACCAGTTGAATACATGTTCGACCTCCCGTTGTACGTTAGAGGTCGCTTGGGGAAGTCGAGCTTTTTGTTATACAATGTAGTCAGTTCTGAGAAGTGAGTACTTAATGTGTATCGATCCGGTCAAATAATGAACACGACAATGATGGTTTGCAATTAGTTCGAAGGGACTCGAAAACTTGTTAAGCAACTAGAAATCTCTGAACTCCGCACATCACTCCTTATAACTTGTTGGTTTAATTACCAGACTACCTCTGAAGGTTAGAATGACCAAAATACCCTCGTAGACTTTAATGATCGAATTACTCCCGATATATATGAATTCTCAATGATTCTGATGCATCAACTTTCGATCTTGATTCGATCCATCTTATCGAACTCCCTTATTCGTAGGGACCTCGTTCTGAAATCAATCCAAAATTGTCAATTGTCAAATGTCATCTTTCCAATATCTATTAAGTACCTCTGAGAAATGAATTGGGTCATAAAGCGCGTACCATGTATCTGTAAATATTTTATGTTCTAAACCCAGACCATATGCTTAAAATTTAAAAGTATGACACTGTAATACGAAAGGAAAGCAATTCCCTGGTTTCTGACATATGATATGAAAAATATATCTGATATATGACATTGAATACGAAATAATAAAAAAATAGGTTTGACATCTGTCATCTAGTATAAAAATAGATATGATATCTATTTTCTGTAATACTGCCTTCTGAATATAAACTGAAATCATCTGAGTATATTATTTGGGATATGAATGAAGATCTGTAGGGTCAGCGGTGGTAAGTCTGTTGAGTGGATCGAATGATCGATATAAACCAAGAGGGGGTGAATTGGGTTTTTAGAATTTTTGGTAGTGGAATTGACAAATAAAAATGGTAGACAAGGGAATTTAGAGTGGTTCAAGTTCCAATCGAACTCTACATCCACTACCTTAGCTTCACTAAGGATTTTCAACAATTCCACTAATTGCTCTTCCCCTTTTCTCGGCTAAGGAGGTAACCGTTACAATATTGATCAAATTTTCTACCCAAAATTTGACCCAATCCTCACACAAGAATAACAAAGAAGTTGTTGGCTAAACAAGTATCTCTCAATACACAAAGTAGCCCAATTACAAGCACTCAACCCAATTGAAAGGATAAGAATGAAAATTGCAATTGGGGTTACAAGACAATAATGGGATTTAGGCACAAATGCTTGGATTTGATGTTTGTATGTTTGCTTTTGGATCAATAGTTGTTTCTGAAGCTTTTAGAGGTCCCTTTTATACCTTATCATTGAATTCTAGCCGTTGTGGTTGTTGCATTCATCAATAGAGTCGTTGGAGATGTTATCTTCCCTCCATAAATGCAGTCTACAACCACCCGTTTCGAAACGCCCGATCCTGTTTCGAAACAGACCAAAATAGAAAGATCCGTTGAGGTGCATTAAAGAGTTCGTACCGAAACGGTTAAGACCGTTTCGATACGCTAAGAGCCGTTTCGATACACGTTTCGAAACATTTTAGCTATTGTCAAAGCTCGTATCGAAACGGACTGAAGGTGTTTCGATACGCCTTAACGATCAGTATAAAATCAGTTAAAAACTTCAACGGTCATATTTTTTTAAATCTGACTTGAATACCGTTTCGAAACGATTGAGGTCGTTTTGATACGGTGTCTCGATGTTCTTAAGCCGTTTCGAAACAAGGGTTCACATTTTCAAAACCGTTTCGATACACGTTTCGAAACACAGGTTCACAGTTTCAAAAGTGTTCTGGAACGCCTAAGGCCGTTCCGAAATGGTGACTCGAAAATCACTGTTTTGGCTTCAAGAACACTTAGAAAAGTTTTGATAAAATAAGTTTTTAACTTAGGCATTTTCCTTTAAACATATAAAGAGGTTTGAGGACTTAAAAATTCGTTTTCTCATTTTCAATTTAGTCCTTAAATTCTTTAGTTATATCAAAATCAATTTATCGGTTTCACAATCTCCCCCTTTTTGATATAACAAAACCAAAGTTAGAATTTCTAAGAGTTTTGAAAATCTTGAATACATTCTAACTCCATCTCAATTTAAGATGGGTTTTAAAGTTTTAAAAAGATTTAAATCCAAGTTTTAAAACTTAAAAACACTTAAAACGAATTTTGGCTCTTAGATACTTCTCCCCCTTTTTGTTAGATCAAAAATAATAAACAAGGCTCAAAGAGAAGAAATAAGGTTAAAAGCAATAAGTAATAACCAATAAGCAGCATAATATAAATTCATAGAATTCAAATATCCAAAACATAAATCTTAAACAATGAAGTTCAAAGCTTAATCCCAACAAGGTAATCAAAGCATAGGTTCATAAAACATAAAGGAAATAAAGATGCAAACTTAATCCTAATATGATAAGCTAATATGATATAACACGAGAATCATAAGCCTCGTCGTCGTCGCCATCACCATCCAAGGAATCATCATCGTTCCTAGCTTGAGAGTGACGAAAATCCATCCATTGACCATAAAAAGTGGAGAATGACATGTCCATAGATTGATGTTGATTCTCAAGGGATGTGAGTCGATTCTCCATGGATTGCAAGCGAGTATTTATAGTACCAAGACCTGCCTCCATTGTGTTGAACCGCTCGGTGAGAAAAGCCATGAGAGCTTCATTGTTGGCAACCAGAGCTTGTGGTTGAGGTTCAACTTGAGGTGGAGGTGCTTCCCTATCAACTCGTTCCCATTGGCCATTGTTGATGTAATGGAATCCGGACTTGCGGAGAGAAGATTCACCAAGTTTTTGCTTTCGGGGTTCCGGAGAGTCATAAGTGCAATCAAGTTCGAGCACGCCAAAGAGATAGCTTAAAACAGTCCCATATGTGAAGGATTTGAGAGCATCGGTTTCACGAATCTTCACATTGTTCACCATCTCGACGAACATAATCTTAACAAGGTTTGGTTTTTCACCTCGACGAAAACATTCAAGCAAAAAATAATCTACTTGACGAACGTGAGAGAATTTACCTCCGGAGGGGCGAATAAACCACGAGATCATCAAGTGGAGGAACCTATCATGAGCGTCCAAGGCAAGCACGGAACCGGTGTGAGAACCAAAATGAGTCTCATTCTCGATGCCTTCGTTCTTGAGACCAAAAGTAGTCTCTAAATAAGGGATGTCAATGACAATCCTCTTCCCCAAGATAAGAGACTCAATGCCAACAACTTCGGAGTTGTCTTCACTATTAATAAGTTGGGCATTCGAGTAAAAGATAAGAACCATGTGCTTGTAGCAAATATCCGGAATACTCAAGAAACTAAGGAAGCCCCATTCTTGTAAACGGTGGAGGTAACGAAAGAGAAAGCGCTCGGAGTCAAGGAACGAGATGTCAACAACACGCTCACGATGAATGACAAGCTTTTTGACATAAGTGAAACGATCCCTCATCTCTTGAGTCCGAAGACTTTTGAGAAACAGCTGTGTGAGATTAGGACGGATACCGGAATCACTTGCTTGACCCGTCTTACGCTTTTTGTTAACGTTCTCCATTGAAAAATCCTAAAAACATAAAACAAGCAATTTTTTTAATAAAATTGAAGTGTATGCATGAAATTCCTTAATTCAATCCAATGGCAAATCCCACTTAGGTTTAAAAACAAATTAAAAAAATTAAGAGAAAAACAGTTTAAAAAAATTAAAAAAAATACGAATGAAAAATAATATATTCGAATAAAAAAATTAGATTTTGAATTTTTTTTACAAGATTTGAAAAACCCAAGTATCAAAACACATAATCTATACAAAATTAAAATTTTCTAACTTAGGATTCGAATACAAATTTAAGGAAAAAGAAAAAGATGAAATATACCTTAGATTGAGATTTTGGATGAATAGATGGAAAAACTTGCACAAAATTGTTGATGCTTGCTTAGACTTGTGTTTGAGTGTAAAAGCCCTCAAGATTTGGTGAAAAACAATGAGGTTTAGAGGGTTTTTATAGGAAAAATCGATTTAGGGTTTTTAGGGTTTGAGAGAGTTTTAATTAAAGTGAAAGTTTAACTTTAAAAGCCCCTTTAAAACTGTCCGCAAACCCGTTTCGGAACAGGTTTCGACCGTTCCGAAACGTGGGCACCGAACGTTGACTGACGTTTCAAGTCCAGTTGACTGTTTCGATACGGCTTTGACCGTATCGAATTCCACGTTGACTCGTATCGAAACACATTTCGATACACTCCTTGGCAGTGGCAAAAACGTTTCGAAACCCTTGGAAGGCGTTTCGAAACACCCTTCTCTCAGATGGATTTTTAAGGCACCCGTATCGAAATAGTTGGACCCTTTTCGATACACCTGGGCCTGGAAGTGCAGATGAGGCTCTAAAAGTGCAGAAAAAAGGATTTTATGAAGTCCTAATTTGCATGAATGACATGAATGAGCATGAATAGCATGAGCAAACATGAACATACTCCCCATAACTATAAGCATGTATGAAATTAGGAGTAAAAACACATAAACATGGTATTTTCAAGAGATCAAGCAATTTAAGCACAAAAAGGGTCCTAAAAGGTCAAGATATGCTAGTTAGACCCAACTCTCTCCTAAGGGACCAAAAACGCTCTTTATCTAAAGGCTTTGTAAAGATGTCTGCTAGTGGTTTAAGGTGTCAACATACTCTATAACAACATCTTCCTTAAGGACATGATCTCTAATGAAATGATGCCTTATTTCTATATGTTTGGTTCTAGAGTGTTGGGTGAGATTTTTTGTCAAACATATGACACTAGTGTTATCACACTTAAGGGGTATGGTTTCAACTTTAATACCATCATCTAAGAGTTGTTGCTTCATCCAAAGGACTTGAGCACAACAACTCCCTAAGGATATGTACTTGGCTTCGGTGGTAGATAAGACTACACTATTTTGTTTCTTAGAGAACCAAGATATGAGCATACTACTTAAGAATTGACATGTTCCCGAAGTAATCTTCCTATCGATTTTACACCCCCCATAATCCGCATCCGAATAAGCATGAAGGTTGAAGGTGGATTCTCTAGGGTACCAAAGACCTAAACAAGAAGTATCTCTAAGGTACCTAAAGATTCTCTTAACAGCTATAAGGTGAGACTCTCTAGGACTAGCTTGAAACCTAGCACACAAGCAAACACTAAACAAGATATTCGGTCTACTAGCGGTAAGGTAAAGCAATGATCCAATCATAGAACGGTAAAGCTTAGAGTCAACACACTTAACTCCTTCATCTTTGTCAAGCTTTGTAGAAGAGCTCATAGGTGTGGCTTGAGGCTTTGCATTCTCCAAGCCAAACTTCTTGAGCATATCCTTGATGTACTTTGCTTGATTGATGAAGGTGCCATCCTTCATTTGCTTGATTTGGAGTCCCAAAAAGAATGAGAGCTCCCCCATCATGCTCATCTCGAATTCACCTTGCATTAACTTAGCAAACTCTTTGCAATGACATTCATTAGTAGATCCAAAAATGATATCATCAACATAAATTTGCACTACTAATATGTTATTTTTATACCTTTTTATGAAAAGTGTAGTGTCCACCTTACCTTTTTCAAAACCTTTTTTCAATCAAAAAGTTTGAAAGTCTTTCATACCAAGCTCTAGGAGCTTGTTTTAAACCATAAAGTGCTTTAGTAAGTTTAAAAACATGATTTGGAATTTTTGAGTCTTCAAAACCCGATGGTTGTTCCACATACACTTCCTCATTTATAAAACCATTTAAAAATGCGCTTTTAACATCCATTTGAAAAAGCTTGAAATCATGATAACATGCATATGCAAGCAACATCCTAATGACTTCCATTCTAGCTACGAGAGCATAGGTTTCATCAAAATCAATTCCCTCTTATTGAGTGTAACCTTGTGCTACTAATCTAGTTTTATTTCTCACAATGTTACCACTCTCATCTAGTTTGTTCCTAAAGACCCATTTAGTTCCTATAGTAGATTGATTACTAGGCCTATTAACTAATGTCCAAACACTACTTCTCTCAAATTGATTTAACTCTTCTTGCATAGCCATAATCCAAAAGTCATCTTTTAATGCTTCTTTTATATTCTTAGGCTCTATGCATGAGATAAATGCAACATGGTTCATAAGTTTAAGAGAAGATCTAGTGGTTACCCTCTTGGATGGATCACCCAAGATTTCACCACCTTTGACATAGTTGAACTCCCTTGGGTAGCTCACTTCCTTTTCCTCAAGAGCCAAGTTCTTCAAGGCTTCAAGAGGTGGATCTTGTGTGTCCTCTTCTTTTGTTGGAATTTCATCCTCCTTTGAAGTTTGTCCTCCATCAAAGGCATTAATGATTCCTACATCATCATCATCACAAGAATCCTTCCTTGGAAGGAGGTTATCATCGAATACAATATGTATAGATTCCTCTACTACTAAAGTTATCTTGTTAAATACACAATAGGCTTTAGAGTTAAAAGAATATCCTATGAAAATAGCTTCATCACCTTTTGCATCAAATTTACCTAAGTTATCTTTTCCATTATTTAAAACAAAACACTTGCAACCAAATGTATGGAAATAGCTAATGTTAGGCTTTTTAGATTTTAAAATCTCATATGGTGTTTTCTTTAAAATTGGCCTAATCATTACTCGATTTACAATGTAGCAAGCGGTGTTTGTGTCTTCCGCCCAAAATTATTTAGGTAAATTGTTTTCACAAAGCATGGTTCTAGCCATTTCTTGTAAAGTTCTATTTTTCCTCTCAACTACCCCATTTTGTTGAGGAGTTCGAGGAGCCGAAAAATTGTAGCTAATACCATTTTCATTTAAAAACTCTTCAAACCCTAGATTTTGAAATTCGGTTCCATGATCACTTCTTATATGAGAAATTCTAAGTTCAAGATCATTTTGGGTTAATTTTGAAAATGTGATGAATTTTTCTAAAGCCTCATCTTTAGTACTTAAAAATAGAACCCAAGTAAATCTAGAAAAATCATCAACAAGCACAAAAGCATAAGATTTATCACCCAAGCTCATAGTCTTAATAGGCCCAAATAAGTTCATATGAATAATTTGTAAACACCTACTTGTAGAAACATCATTAAAGGAATTAAAGGATGACTTATGTTGTTTACCCTTAGAGCATGCATCACAAATTTTATCATTTGAGAACTTAATTTTGGGTAAACCTCTAACTAGATCTAGGGAAACTAATTTTTCTAAAACACCAGTGCTAGCATGTCCTAGTTTCCTATGCCATAGCCATGCATCATTTTTATTTTGAGCTACTAAACATGCATGGGATGTATGTATGTCATCTAAATGCACCATGTAAATGTTACCTATGCGATGGCATATGAGCATAATATTATTTGATTTAATGTCAACAATCTTGCACCCATTTTTATCAAACAAGACATTAAATCCTTAATCACATAATTGGCTTATGCTCAACAAATTATGTTTAAGACCATCGACATACAAAACATTTTCAATAAGAATGGTAGAGTGATTACCTATGGAGCCAATACCTTTAATGTGGCCTTTGGAGTTGTCACCAAATGTCACTACTCCTCCATTTTTTGGCTTTAAATCTATGAATCTACTCTTGTCTCCGGTCATATGCCTCGAGCATCCACTATCAAGGTACCATGAATTTTGATTTTGTGCTTTGACCTTGTAGCAATGCTCCCCCTACAAACAAAGATATTAAACTTTTGTTTTTGGTACCCAAATCATTTTGGGTCCACGAGTGTTAGCTCCCAATAGCTTGGTTCCCTTAGGAATCTAAGGTGACATAGCAACATTATTATTAGATTTGACAAGTTCCTTAGGAACCCATACACTTCTAATCTTTTTAGTTCTATTATGTCTAGAGAAGCTACTTTGTTTGTAGTTATTAGTCTTTTTCTTAGGTTGGTTTGTTTTAGATGATTCACCTTTTTCATGCTTCACATTACCAACATCTTTAAAAGACTTTTTGAGCTTGTTAAGCTCATCTAACACCTTTTGGTGTTCACTATTGCATTGAGAAAGAAGATTATTTAGGTCTACATTTTCATCTTGGAAGAATTTAAGTTCATCATTCAAACCTAAAATCTTTTTTCTCAAATTTTAAGTTATCTTGAGAAAGTGAGTCATTTTTATCATTTAATTCTGAAATAATTTTCTTATTCCTAATGACCGTCTCTTTGTATTTCTCAACTAACTCGTCATAAACCTCTTGCAACTCATCATATGCATCATGTAATTCATCAAATGTAAAATCAAAAGATAATGAGTTAGAGGTTACCATGGAGGAATCTTCCTCAAGTGTCATGAGGCAAATGTTAGCCACTTCTTGTTCGTCATCCTCGGACGACTCCTCATCACTCCAAGTAGCAAGCTTGGCTTTGAGCTTCTTCTTTTTCTTAAAGCCCTTCTTCTTGAGTTGAGGGCACTCCGAACGAATGTGACCGGGCTTTTTGCACTCGAAGCAAATGATTTGATCCCTCTCTTCTTCTTTGTTTTTACCCTTGAAGTCCATCTTTCTTTGAATCTTCCTTCCTCGGTTGGACCTCATGAATCGTGAGAATCTTTTGGCTATCATAGCCAATTCTTCTAAATCATCCTCCTCACTAGAAGTGCTCTCCTCATGTAATGAAGCTTTGAGAGCCACTCCCATTTTCTTATTCTTTTCTACCTCTAGCTTCTCCACTCTTTTCTCTTCCTTCTTCTTTTCTTCTTCCCTTCCTTGCTTCATTATCTCATGAGTAAGGAGAGAACCCACAAGCTCATCAAGTTTTAGAGTATTCAAGTTTTTGACCTCGATGATGGCGGTTCTCTTCCCATCCCAAGATTCGGGAAGTGAGTAGAGTAGGTTCCGGACAAGCTTGTCTTCCGGGATTGTCTCTCCAAAGCCCTTAAGCACATTGACGATGGTAGAGAAGCGATCGAACATCTTGGACACCGTTTCGTCGGGCTCCATCTTGAAATTCTCATAACTAAGATTGAGAATTCCAATCTTGGTCTCCTTCACATCATTGGTTCCTTCATAGGTGGTCTCTAGAGTATCCCACACTTCCTTGGCACTTTCAATGGAAGAGACTTTGGAGTAGATATCGGGACCGAAAGAACAAAAGAGCATGTGAAGAGCTTTGTCATTTATTTGGATCTTCTTACTCTCATCTTCACTCATCTCGATCTTCTTCTTTAGAACCAACTTTCCTTCATCATCTCTTTTCAATGGAATGTAGGGACCATCTTCAATGACATCCCAAACCAAGTAATCGTGGACTTGATGAAGAGGCGCATCCGGTTCTTCCAAAATGGATAGTTGTCACCACTGAAGAATGGCGGTTTTGTAGTGGATTGAGACTCGTACATGTTAGATCCGGAGGTAGATGTCATGGATTGATTTTGGGATGATCACACACTTCCTAGGAACTCCTCTTGTGGTTGTTAATCCTTCAAAGAGGTAGGCTCTGATACCAATTGTTGAGTAGATCGAATGATCGATATAAACCAAGAGGGGGTGAATTGGGTTTTTAGAATTTTTGGTAGTGGAATTGACAAATAAAAATGGTAGACAAGGGAATTTAGAGTGGTTCAAGTTCCAATCGAACTCTACATCCACTACCTTAGCTTCACTAAGGATTTTCAACAATTCCACTAATTGCTCTTCCCCTTTTCTAGGCTAAGGAGGTAACCGTTATAATATCAGTCAAATTTTCTACCCAAAATTTAACCCAATCCTCACACAAGAATAACAAAGAAGTTGTTGGCTAAACAAGTATCTCTCAATACACAAAGTAGCCCAATTACAAGCACTCGACCCAATTGAAAGGATAAGAATGAAAATTACAATTGGGGTTACAAGATAATAATGGGATTTATGCACAAATGCTTGGATTTGATGTTTGGATGTTTGCTTTTGGATCAATAGTTGTTGCTGAAGCTTTTAGAGGTCCCTTTTATACTTTTTCATTGAATTCTAGCCGTTGTGGTTGTTGCATTCATCAATAGAGCCGTTGGAGATGTTATCTTCCCTCCATAAATGCAGTCTGCAACCACCCGTTTCGAAACGCCCGATCCTGTTTCGAAACAGACCAAAATAGAAAGAGCCGTTGGGGTGCATTAAAGAGCCCATACCGAAACGGTTAAGATCGTTTCGATACGCTAAGAGCCGTTTCGATACACGTTTCGAAACATTTTAGCTACTGTCAAAGCTCGTATCGAAACGAACTGAAGGTGTTTCGATACGCCTTAACGATCAGTATAAAATCAGTTAAAAACTTTAACGGTCATATTTTTTTTTAAATCTGACTTGAATACCGTTTCGAAACGATTGAGGTCGTTTCGATACGGTGTCTCGATGTTCTTAAGCCGTTTCGAAACCCGTTTCGAAACAAGGGTTCACAGTTTCAAAACCGTTTCGATACACGTTTCGAAACACAAGTTCACAGTTTCAAAAGTGTTCCGGAACGCCTAAGGCCGTTCCGAAACGGTGACTCGAAAATCACTGTTTTGGCTTCAAGAACACTTAGAAAAGTTTTGATAAAATAAGTTTTTAACTTAGGCATTTTCCTTTAAACATATAGAGAGGTTTGAGGACTTAAAAATTCGTTTTCTCATTTTCAATTTAGTCCTTAAATTCTTTAGTTATATCAAAATCAATTTATCGGTTTCACAAAGTCCTTCTGGACCTAAGCTCCTACGCCCAATGGGCCTAGGGTAAGTCTTTTTGGACCTAAGGCATTCCCTTAGGTAGGCTCCTACGCCTCAGGCCTAGGGTAAGACATTCTGTATGCAGTTCAGGGGGAATTGCATTTTGGAGTTCGGTGAAAGAGTGGTTAAGTAAATTAAGACCTCTTCTGAAACATATCCTACTGAATTAATGTATCAAAGTTGAACTCTCAGTAAACTTACATATCGCGCTTAATGAACCACTGTGAACTCCTTGATTCAACTTCTAAAATCTGAATTTCTTCTAAATCTCTGGCTTTAGACTCATCTCTCAAGGCTCAGGTGACCAAATAAAGAACAACTCTGTTATCTTCTGACATAATGTTTCACTGAATTATCGAATCGTAATTTGAGCTTACCGTTGTCCAGTTCATCATGACAATGTTAAGCTTGCCATATACCTACTTGTGCTTTTAGCATCTCCTGGTAGTTTGTATTACTGAGCTTTCCGAAGCTCACGTTGTTTTTACCATTACAGGTTAAAAGATCGACCATGTTACAGCTATCAATGTCAGTATGGGAGTTTCTTCGGTTTTGCTTGTGGAGTATGGCACCTGTGTAATTAGGGGGCATGTATGTCACGTTTTGATTTATATTCGAGTATGAAACTTGTATTAACAACTTTTATCACAATTTTGTTTCATTGTTTGAATGTTTTTTTAAATTGTATTTTAATTCAAAACTTGATTCATGATTTTAAATGGTTTAGCGATTGTTTATTTGAAATTTTAACGTGGGTCGCTCCGGTGACCCTAATGTGACTTCATAGGATCCGTATTAACCCATAGGCGGGTCTAGGGGTTACAAAGATCATCCGTATTTTCACTGAGACCATTGCTGAGTTCAGAATACTAAATTATTTATAATCTCTAAACTCTACGTAATTATATTAAATTCGTTCGAATGCATAGAAAGGTGTCAACAGAACTATGACTAGGACATTGAAAAATAATTTTTTAAATAAAAAGCAATTACATTTAAACGTATTTGAACATATAAATATGTCAAATGAATTAAGATTCAGACCTAATCTCCTATATTTTTATTTCCGAGCTTCATTCTTCCATATGTTCGAGTCTTCACTAAGTGTCTAGTGAATCCATTTTAGGATTATCACATTAAATATTCTAATTGAGCCTTTACGAATCAATCGTTAATTGACTAATTTTGATCCTTAATTAACAAACAAACCAATAAGATAACGACGCATGACATATTTACAAATCATAAAAATTAATCAACTACCAAAAATGTTCAATCATGTTAACGAAAATGGCCAATTAATTTTGTTTTGTGCTTACAAAATGACTCAATTGGTTGCACTTTGATTTATAAGGGTTCAATCAGAAACATTTTTTCCACAAGGACAAATAAATTTCTACTAAGGAATTTTTAAACTCTTTACCCTAAATAAAACAAACATAATTATAGTTAAATATCTTTTACAGAAAATATATCGACTTAAATAAACAAAATTATCCTTAAACACTTTTAAAAAAAATGTCCATAAACATAAACAAATCAAATACAATTTGTTCAAACTCGTTCATTTAATAAATGAACATGACATTTTTGTTCATAATTATATTATTTAACTTAATAAACAAACACTACATAAACGATTCACAAATAGTACGTAAGAATCAAACCGTGCATAAGAAGAGGAGAATAGATTAACTAAACCCTTCTTCATATCCCAAATGACCAAAACTAAGGCAAGAAACAACATATTCACCATTTCGACTCTTCATTTTGCTTCAAGTAACTATGTCTAATACTCGTGTATCTGATACATACTCGTATCCGATGCTTACACCCCAAGTACGTGTCATAAAAAAATAAAAGGAATCATAAAAAAAATGGAGATAATCCAGAAGATGAAGGTAAATTCTATCATGATAATTCCCCTTAGGTTCCATAACATTGTGGAAACCCTAATCATCATTAAAGAAAAACTGTGTCAGAAGTTGGACTAACATTACATAACCGAGTAATATTGCATTGGCCAACCCTAGTGTTTGAGGACCGGCTCCACAGTTACCCATCTAAAATAGAGGGTCACAAAACCAAAAAAAAAAAAAAACAAGTTATATACATAGAATGTTGTTATTCACATGCATCATAGGAGATTCATGGAGAAGGGTCCTTGAAAATATAGCATACTCATTTTACAGGACCCGGAGCTGTGCGAGGAACGCGGCACAAAGATCCAAGAAGAGAAACTGTGGTCCCTGAATCCTTTGAAGATCCAGCAGATACTTCTCCTCCCGAGTTTTATAAAGCTGTTGGTATCCATGGCAGAAAAAAAGTGTTAGCATTTTTACTACAACTACACAGCACCGTAAAATCCCAAACAGTTAAGACATTACCTGCAATTCGAATTTGACAACATTCGGCAACTTGGTAACACCATCATTTTCTATGATGGTTGATTCGTCACCAAAATAGTGATTGTTGTGCACGGGATTGCTAAGCATGCCTTCATTAAGACCGGGAATGTTAGGAATCCACCTGCACTTCATGTTGTAGTGTCCTATCTTCTTCCAACAGACATTGAGTTCTTGCAAAGCTTTCAGAACTTCCGTCATGATTTCACGAGGATGGGCCCGAGACTGTAAATACAAAAAACAGGAGTCAAACTCAGGGACATAAAAGGAGTTAGTCCCACTAGTGGTCCTCCACATGTGCCGCATACCAAATCTAGTCTTAAACCCATTAGTAAGTATCAACCACATTATCCCGCTGATTATAGTTCATGTTTCACTATAGTAAGTCATTATCAGAAATAAAAGCAGACATTAAAATGCCTATAGACTGAAGCCTAACACCCATATGACTACAACGAATATCATACAAAGTCACCAGTGTGGGAAAAGTGCTTGAGACTCGGAAACTCAACCTGAAGTCCAAGAGCCCATTTCCTCTCGAGGCCTCTTAAACCCATTGCTTGATAATCAGCATATGCTGTAAGGCGGTGTCCAACAACTGGAGATGTAGGTTCACTAGGATGTAAGCGGTTCAAGCCAGATTCCTAAAATACGGATTAAAAAAAATTAGAGTTCAAACACAATAAGAAAGTGAAGGAAGAATAAAGACAATGTCAATTAACTAGTGTAACAGAAATAGATCCTAAATGGTGGATTCTATAACCATGAGGCAGCTTTAGAATAAACAATGTCAGCAATAAGTAGAAAATTACAAATAAAACACACCACAGTTTCTTGAAACTCGGCTCCAAGATAGCCACTTGAGACTCGGAATCGATTGTCCAATAGTAAGTAGTAAGCAACGGTTCCCTGGAAGATAACACGTTAAGCAATAAGAAACAGTTCCCTGGAAGATACTCAACAGTTCCATCAAGACAATGAGTTGGAGAAATTGAAACCTCATTCTGAATTCTATTGCGAAGAGATTCAACCAGATGGTTCCTTTCAAATCCCATTCTGATCACTTCCTGAAGGATCTCCTCATCAATCTGTAGTTATGTTTCAATCAGGAACTAAAACTAAGCCATGGCATAATATCAAGTATTGAAATTAAAAGATCTAATATAGCTGAATTCAGAACTTCTCAGGCACTACCAAGTCGCAGGCTAAATCTCATTATACGATCCATAAAGCATTTAAGCAACGCTAGTGTCACTTATGGGGTTGGTAATAGTAAGGATATAGCTTATAGGAATAAATCTATTTTCCAGGAGTCCAATAACAGGCAAGAAAACTCAATAATTACGAAGTATGTTACTTTAATATTAGCAGGTCTTTAAAAGGTTCTCCCCGTAACAAAAATCTATGGTATTCGGTATTCAATGTACCAAAACTACATCTAGAAGCTGACAAGAGTTCAGAATTTCACAAGAAAGGTATACTTTTTAGACCCTTATGGTTACTTTTAAGTTTATCATATCACGTCAATGCCTTTCAGTGTTTACTATAGCATTATATAAGCATATTTACAATTGAAGAAGAACACTTCAACTCAGGAGAAAACAAAATCAACAACCTTTCTTGCTTGTTGCATTGTATCTGGTGGGGGGACAGCTAAATATCTTGGAAGATGTGCTTGAAACCACGGATGCTGGCGGATCTCAGGAATGGTCATTCTTTTCATTGGATCTACTACAAGCATCCGTGGAATCAAATCTCTAGCACCAGGAGATAAATGGCTTGGAAGAGTGTATATGCCTCCCTAACAGAAAAATAATGCCAATTATAAGATATTAGCTCTTTTAAGGATTTAAGCAGGTAAGAAAAGTGATTAAAAATGAAAATCCGATTCAGAAAAAACAACAAAGTGAAAATAAGTTGAGCATATAAGCATATAATTGACTAATACTTATTTTTGAGAGACCTACAAGAAATATTGGACTAAAATATCATGCCACTTACCTTTATTTTCTTAAAGAGGTTGGGAATGTTTTCATCATCAAAAGGAAGGGTGCCACAAAGAAGGGCATATAATATAACACCACAGCTCCATACATCCACTTCAGGTCCAGCATACAGTTTCCCAGAAATAACCTATAACCATAGAGATCAATATGCATTAGGAAACACCATCATGGCACGATGCAAATTTCAATTAAATAAAAGTAAACTAAAACAATATGATGATAAATGTAAGAAATCCACCATTATTTTTAAATTCACGAACTCCTACCTCTGGGGCAGCATAGTTTGGGCTACCACAACTTGTCTTCAGAAAATGACCATCTTTCATTATGTTGCTCAAGCCAAAATCAGCAATTTTCACATTGCATTTAGAATCTAGAAGCAAATTTTCAGGCTTCAGGTCTCGATGAACCACCATATTTCTATGGCAGTACTCCACCCCAGAAATTATCTGCTTAAAGATTTAGTACATAATTTGTAAGAAGAAAATGAATGTCGGTAACTAATAGTAATAAACAAGAATTTCCAACCAGACCTGCTGAAAAAAGTTGCGAGCCTCATCCTCCTGCAATCTTCCTTTCTCCACAATATAATCAAAGAGTTCTCCGGATTTCACATATTCCATAACAACAAAGATATCCGTTGCTGTCTCTATGACCTCATAGAGTCGTATGATGTGAGGATGCATAAACAATCTCAAAATTTTAATCTCTCTTCTAACTGCACCAAAGATTAAGCCTTCCTCATTCAATACTTGTATAGAATTTGACAACCACATGCATGAATCCATGACTCATGCAAGCAAAACATGTTCGAGATTTGAGAAATCTACTAAAGGTCCTCTTTTTGTTTCACTCAACGAATTGTTTCCATTTTAACAGAAATAAAGAATCAAGACAGTTCATAAAGTTTGAAACTTTAAATTTTAGTTCTGAAAGCAAGATAGCATGCAGAAAAAGTAATAATCAAAATCAACCTAAGAAATTCAATCCTTCAAAATAACAAACTTTAAAAAATCATGAGAAATCTAATTTATAATCAGTAGTAGACTTAAGTGTACTAGATCAAGCAAAAAAGTGGACAGTGAAAAGAACATAAATTTTGAGTGTGCTTTTTAAAACTGAGTTGGAAATATCAGAGAAAGGTGAAAATTAAGTGTGCAATTTACAATATTTATTTATTTTTAAAATGTTTAGCTTTATTCTTTAATTTTTCAACTCTACAAGCTATGGTTTGAAAGAAATAATTTGTTCTTTAATACTTTTTTTTTTACAATATATGCATTTTCTTTCAATTTTCTCCCCTCCAATTTGTTCATCTTTCCAATTTTCTACCAAACAAAGCATATTAATGTCGCAATTTTTGTCAATCTAATAAATTACTATATTCCAAATTCTCAAGCTTTTTTCTTACTTCAACAACTAAACAAAACCTAAAATTCAATCTTTAAAAAAAGAATTTACCTTTTTCCCTCCATCTCCATATTCTTTAATCTTTTGTTTCTTACTTCAACAACTAAACAAAACCTAAAATTCAATCTCTAAAATAGATTTTACCTTTTTCCTCCATCTCCATACTCTTAATCTTTCTCCGATTAAGAATCTTAATAGCAACTTTATAACCAGTTGAACAATGTTCAGCAATTTTAACCTTTCCAAAGGAGCCAATTCCAAGCGTTTTTCCAAGCTTGTAATTCGATAATACATTATCCGCTCCACTTCCTCCTCTTCCTCCTGATCCGTCCATATTTCTTCCCTTTTTCCCCTAAAAAAACACAAAAATCCACCAAAAAAAATCAATTCCGATCAAAGCTGCTAGAAAATCTTGAAAATTAAGTGTAAGGTTACCTGATTCGAATCGGAACCGCCTCCGCTAGGTTTTTGTTTTGATGGAGAATCCAATCGGAGAAGAGCGAGCGAGTTTGTTTGTTTGTTATTGGCTGAAAATCTGACTTTCCCCCCTCTTTTTCTCGCCCTTATGATTTGATAGAATAACAGTAATGCCCCCTCTCATTTTGTCGTTTTCTTTGGTTTTCAATGATATTTTTAATTGAAAGAAGGTATAATATCACATTTGGCACATGTACTTTGATAAAATATCTATGGTATTTACACTTTTAAAATGTCTAATGCGGTACCTATACTTTGACAAAAATATTTAATGCACCCTATAAGATTAGGTTCGAGTCAAATTATTTTCCCTAATGATGGTTGAATAAATGATAAATTTGACAAATAAAATGACACATTTTTACGTTTATATATAAATGTTTTGTATATATTTGATTGAACTCATATTCAACTCAACTCAAATTGACCCAAAGATCTAAAGGTTAACTAGACTCAAAAACTAATTGATCTGATGATGACTCGACTCGAAAATTGACGGATTTGATGTTGATTTGACTAAAAAACTAACTGATCAAATATTGACGTGACCCAACAGCCGACGTATTTGATATTGACACGACTCAAAAGTTGATTGATTTAAAATTGACCCAACTTGGAATTGACCCAAATCGAACTGACTCACCATAGACCCAGACTAAATCCGAACAAGATTTGACCCGATCCGACCTAACCCAAATCTAAACCGTATGCAATCTAGATCTAAAATGACTCAATCCAAAATAACTATACCCAAACTTAATTCGAACGACCTGATTGTCACCTCTACTTAGCTATCAGTTATGTTCATATACCATAACACATGTTCAAGTCTGTGTGATACCATTTTTATTTCCTTTAATTCTCAAATTGATCTGATGGTTAGCGTGCTTATAATTCATGTTCGAAGACCATCTTATTAAAGGATTATCAAAATATTTCTATTAAAATTAGAACCAAATTAAAATTTTAGTGACTTAATTAAAAAATATTTTGTTCAGTAGTTAAAATAGAATAGCTCTAATAATTTAGTGGTCTCCGAAGTATTTTATCCTTATTTTTTAAGGTGTTAGCATTTTTTTTATATTTTGATTATGTTTCATTGCTTTTTGTAAATGAGTGCTTTATTGGGGAAAAAAGCTTTTTTGTTGTTATAAATTTTCCAGTCTTCATTTATAATTTATTACACCTTTAAATAAAATAATTAAATTTATTATTTAATGATCAATCATAGGATATATACAAATCATATATCCTTTTACTTGTCATCATTCATTTAATTTTTTATAAATATTTTTGTCTACTTCTATGACAATTTTTTTTTATTTTGTGGTGCGTTTTTCGTCTATTTTATAGCACAATTTTCATATATTTTTATAGTAATTTTACGTTTGCGTAATAATCAACACGACACACGTCTCTGATAAGGGAAGGTCGATGGTCTCCTTAGATAGATCATCTTTTGTGATAGTTTGTTGATGTTTTCAGAACTATTAGCGAAACAATTTACAAGATTGATTTTGTTGATTACCTCTCCTACATCACTACTTAAGTGTGTAATTGGTTAGAAACAAAAACAATTGTTTGTTGAATTTCTATAGATGATGAAAAACATAGTCAATGGAATATTTTAGTTTTTTTCTCCTTTTCACGCCCTTTACGTTTTCATGTTTTATTATTTCCTCTTTACGTAAGTGAGCATAGTCATCAAGTTGCTCTTCATGTTTTGAGTGTGTTTTCTTATACATTTTTTTTTTTATTTTTAATGAAAACCGGGATCTTTTTGTTATTTTTTATAAATATATTTTTACAATACAATGAAATTAAGTATTTATTAGTTTTAAACTTGTGCGTGACAAGTTACATACTAATCAATCATAAATCAAGAGCAAAAACATAATAGTAAAAATCTCTCAACATTTTTTTTAATTGTGCTCTTAAAGTTGTCACGTAATCGACAATCAATTAATCATCCAAAAGGAGCTTATTTAAAAAATAATTGAAGTGTCATAGCTTAAATTGCAAAAGGATAAGGATACTATTAAAAAAACTGATAAATGTTTTATGTATCTTTGCTCTATTTTTGGTCATGTGGAGGATCGTTGTTCTAAACGAGTTGGTATCCTTGGTAAGACTGTTAATGAGCAATGTCATGTTGACGATGTTCTGTTTGTCGCTACTAGTTTTGATGGTGTATCTAGGGCTACAGAGGTGCAGCAGTCTGATAAAGTACAACCAGCAATCTCTATGGAGGAGGTTGCGGTTGTTTCTACTTTTGAGAATTTTACGATTGAGGGAGAACATGTTAGTGAGGAAGTTGTTGGAAATTCTGGAGGTGTTGGTTTAATGAGGCTAGTCCTGTTAGTTTGGTGGTTGAAGCTCCTTATGGGGGCAGTGTTGTCGTTGCTGACTTGCTGTGGAGAGTCCTAACAAGTTTGTTATTTTGTCTGAGGCAGAGGGGCAAGAAAATTAGACGACTCGAGCTGCTGCATGGGGAGTGGTTGATTTGATGAATCAAGTTAAATGATAAATAAGGGGTAAAAACAGACTAAAAAGTGTCCTTCTTTATAACAAAGTATGCTTGTTTGGAATGCTAGGGAGTTTAATGACCCCTTGAAGCAAGGTCGATCCTCAAACTGGCAAGGAGGTTGAAAATTAGTATTGGGTATTCTGTGTTTATTGGAAACAAGAGTAAGGGAGTGTAATGTTGAGGCTATTGTTCAGGGGAGATTTAGTGGATGAAATTTTATTCATAATTATTCTTATGCATCAAATGGTCGAATTTAGATTTTTAATTGTAACGATCCAATTTTCGGGTTAGTGAATCTTGTCTCAGACTCGAGTCAAGGGCCTTTATTTTGGAAGTCTATGTTAAGGATATTTAAGTTGGACCCATTATTTTAGGGAATAAGGTTTTTGAATTTTAAATAGGTGTGGATGATTGAAAAAAAGAGAAGAAGATATTATGAGGGGAGAGAAAAAAGAAAAAAAATGAAAAGTGGATGGTGAAAGAGAGAAGAAGAAATAAGAGAGAAGTTAAGAGGGAAGTTTTGAAACACCAATCTACGCGATCCGACCTTTCATTGTCGATAGGGATGGGCACGGTACCCGGACCCGACGAGTTCCGACCCGACCTAGCCCGATCGGGTCGGGTATTTTTATGAAAAAATCGGGTTCGGGTTTTAGGGTGAAAAAATCCGATCCGACCCGACCCGGGACTAATAGTGTAATTTTCCCTAAATTTTTTAGGGATATTTATAATAATACCCACTCTTTATATATTTTTTTATAATTAGGTCCTTAAAATTAATTTTTTTATTTACATTTTAGTCCTTAAAATTATTATTTTTTATAATTATGCCTCTTAAATTTTTTTTACAATTAGGTCCCTAAAATTAATTTTTTTCTATAGGTCGGGGTCGGGTTTGAAATATTTATTTTCGGGTCGGGTCGAGTCGGGTTTTTTAAAGAATTGGATCGGGTCGGGTCGGGGTCGGTTTTAGGATAATTAGTTTCGGGTCGGGTTCGGGTGGGCCAAAAACCCGACCCGACCCGTGCCCATCCCTAATTGTCGACACCTCCACCACCAACGTCGGTACCAGCAACGTCGTCATCAGAGTTGCCGTTGGAGAGGGTGAGAAAAAAAAAGTTTTGGGTTTTCTAGTTGAAGAGGTTAGAGTGCTCAGAATGCAAAACCGAGATTCCCATCCTGTTCATCGGTGTCGAGATAGTCGGGAAGGAGCTTCACCGTCGTCGGAAGTTGTCGTACGTGCTGTGTAAAATCTATATTTGATTTTGATATAACAAAGTATGTTAAGGATTAAATTGAAAACTTGAAATAGATTTCTATGTCCCTCAAATGATTTATAAATTATCAAGGCTTTAATCTGATTTGAAAAACTCAAACTCCAAATATTTTCTAAGTGTTCCAAGGCCAAAGTATTGAAAAACGTCCAAGTGTATCGATACGCTTCCAGCCGTATTGATACCTTTTTTTTACAAGTTTGGCTATTGGAGAAACACGTTTCGATACGCCCCTAACCGTATCGAAACAACGTATCAAAGCATAAGGAGTTTGAATGGCGTACTGATACGGTTCCACCCACATCGATACAGATTTAATGGAATTTTAAATTCGAAAGCTTTTAATGATTTCGACCGTTGGTGTCAGTTGTTAGGTAACCGAAATTTAAAGTGGTGGTTGTCCTGTACCGATACGCCCTTTGCCGTATTGATACGAAAACTTCCAGTGAGCTCTGTTGAATTAATTGCATCAATACGGATGTTCCCCGTATCGAAACGGTCCCTATCCCTTACCGATACGCTTACACGCGTATCGATACACCCTCTTGTTATTGTGCAACGGCTCTTTCTGTTTTGAGACAGATATCGATACGGGTCCTCGTGTACCGATACGATAAGCTGCAGAAGTGCATTTATGGTAGAAAGAAAGGATCCCAACGGCTATAATCAATACCCTAACCACCCAAACGACTAGAATTAATAGAGAATGTATAAATTGAAGCTAATTGAAGACCAGCAACAACTATTGCATCAAAGATAAACATCCTAGCAAAAATCTAAGCTCAAAGTGCTTATTTTTCAATCTCTTGTAAAACCCCAAATTATGTAGTGTTCAATTCTGATCTTGTTATCAAATTTGGGTTGAATGTTTGTACTTAAAGGGCCAATCTTGTATTGAGAGATATCTTTCTTGCCTTTAATTCTTCTTTGTACTCTTGTGAGGGTTTGATCAAATTTTGGGTAGAAAATTTGACCGGCATTGTAAAGGTTACCTCCTAAGCCTTGAAAAGGGGAAGAACAATTAGTGGATTGTTGGAAATCCTTAGTGGTAGCTAAGGTAGTGGATGTAGAGTTCATTTGGAACTTGAACCATTCTAAAATTCATTGTTCTTCATTTTTAACCATTCTATTTACTCCAACAATTTTTAAAAACCCAATTCATCCCCCTCTTGGCTTTGATCAATCCATTGATCCACTCAACATGCCGCCGCCTGCGCATGGGCGACGTTCAGCCGAGCTGGGCTGTTATAACAACTGGATCCAGCCATTGGCCCCAATTGTTGGGCCGAGCGGAGCCGACTGGCTGAGTCAGGCCAAGTCGGTTCGCTAAGCCAAGCTGAGCCGCTGTTGACCATGTCGACTGATTTGTTGATTGCATTGATCGAGCCGTTGAATTTTTCTGAGGGACTCTACCCGAGGATTTCTCGACGTTTTGAGCCCATTGGCACAATCCGTTTCGCCAAATTTGAACCCGGTAAGTTGTTTTTACATGTTTGACCTTGTGGATTAGTTAGTGAATGAGGTTAATTAATATTTTTGGTATTCGTATATTTATGAGGATTGTTCGGGCTCGAATATTGAATTAAGAGGAGCATTTGAGGAGCTCGAGTAAGGATTTATCGATAATCGTTTAAGGTTAGTACACCTCAAACTCATATTGCTTCATGAGCATCATAAATATGATTGCTTTGCGTGTTAGTATTTGCAAAATAGGTAGACGATGAATAAGCATGTTTAGAGATTGACGGTATTAAACTTGTTATTTGTGTGATGTATGATGATGTTACGGATATGATGAGACTCATGGAGACTTTAGAGACCGTGTAGAGTCATTTGAGATCACGTAAAATTACTTGATGATTGTTTGATTGACTAGTAATCATGATGCCTTGTATGCTTGTTCGAATAGATTGATGTGATTTGATGTGAATTATGCTTAAAGAATAAATACCCGATTAAATGATTATGAAGTTGGTAATTAATATTAATTGAATGAATGTGTTAGTAAACAAACCCTAATGACTTTCATAAGCTTTAGAGATCGAATAAAGTGTTGTAATATCGTAATTCAAGGAAATGGTACGAATTCATGAATAAGGTATCAATATAAGATTTGGTCGTATGTGTACGTGATTGGGGGCCATATTAGTACGAGTTGACCCGTACCGATACTTATGAAAATCTGGGATTCCAGTAAGTAATATCTGTATCGATACACGTGTAAGTACCAGTACCCAAGGGTACCGTACATATATTCGTGTTCATGTACTGAACGAGATAATCTATAATGCTAATAAAAAGAGGAAATTGGCGTGAGATATTAATGAGATAATTAATAAAGATGATTAATGTACACTTCCAATGTATTAACAAGTTGGTAATCTTAATTGGGTGACTTGTCGTAATAGCAACCATAGGAGATCCTTGGTGGATCGAGTGATTGTAATGCCCCGAATTTGGGCCTAGGAGTTAGCTAGATAGATTAGGTGGTTCAGGTGAACCGAATTAGAAGGTTCAAATTGGTTTCGAGAAATAAATTCAAATAAATGGTTTTTGCCTAAATAAAATATGAGAAATATCCTAAAATGTTTAATTAATGTATTAAACATATTCGAGGTGTCAATTTGATTAAATAAATTCAGATTAAATGATATTTTGGTTTGGTGACCAAAATGTAAATATTTTAAAACTGTTTTGGTGACTAAATCATAAAAGGGTCGAAATTTAGAATCTTTAAGGAGCTATTAAACCCTTTGGTTTTATCAGACTTTCCCCTTAATTTTAGATATTTTAAAACAGTTTTAAAAAGGATTTAATAAAATTAAATAAAAGGATTTTAAATGATTTTGTTTTAATTAGTCAAAAATACTATTTTATGTAACTACCTTCTCTAAATCATTTCCTCTCAAATTCTCAGTATCCAAACTACTATTTTCTCTCTAAGAATATCATGGATTCATCTTTTAAACTTGCTTTTGATTTCAATAATTGATTTCCTTGATTCTACACCAAATTGTATACTTCAACCTTGGAGATTTCATCAAAATCAAGCCAATTAAGGAGGGAGTCTATAATTACAGGTGATTTTTGTTTCTCTCTTCTAATCAAAGGTTCTTTATTGAAATTCCCAAGTTCTTGATCCTTTACAATCAATTTTTGACATGTGTTGGTAATTAAATCAAGATTTAAAGGTTTAATGTTAGTTTAATTAAGAGATTGATTGATCTTTGTTATGAATCTGAATCTTAGTGGTCTTGATTGATTTAGATCATATCTAATGATTATTTTAATGTCTTAAGATGAGATTTACAAAAGAAATCCCGAAACTAATTGAATTGCTAATTTTCTAGGTTGTAAATAGTTAGATTTTGAGGTGTTTATGGTGTTATTAGGTTGTTGGAGATATAAGGTGATGATGTAAGTGTTTTTGGATGTTAATTGGTGATGTTAAGTGATTCAAATTGTTAGATATGGCTGAGCTTTGTTTAGGATGAAGTTGGAGGTGTTTTCAGTTGATTTTGGAAGGCGATTAATGGTGTGTGGTGAGTTCTTGTTGGAGATTGATGTTACTGGGATTTTAAATGTATAATGATGCATTAATCCTCTGTTATTATGCGAATAAAATATGGGAGATTGATCCTACAACGATTGACGAAGAATTGGAGGCGTCAGAAGCTTGAATTCGCATTAACGAGGAAAGCTTTGCGTTGTTGGTGAGTGGAAATATGTTTCGAAGCTCTTAAAAGGTTGGAAAAGATTCTTTGGGGTTTAATCTAAGCCTGACAAGTTGGGTTAGACTCGGAAGTAAGTAAAAGGCGAATTTATTCTCGATATCTCGATTTTTGACCCATATTGTTTTAGCTTTTGTTTCGATTGCAAGCATGATTGGTTACCTATTGTTTTATACTTGATTTTCCATGAAAATTCAATGCAAATGATGATATATACAAATCCTTATGAGATTTGGCAAAGGGTTTCCGAGAAGGAAAATTATATGGTTTTCAAACATGATTGTTGCATTGGAAATTGGTTTATATGTTGCATATGGAATAATAGTGAGGTAACTTGGTTTAAAAAGTATATATTGGATAAATGTCAATGAAATAAATGTTATCAGTTATAGTTGGCATGCCATAGGGTTTAAAGTGTACTATAATGAGTCACCTCATGATTTGTTGAGGGGTAATCTCCAACCATTGAGAATCGTAGCCGTTGAGGGGTTACTTCGGGTGGTGGATTAAAGGTGTGTTTAAAGGTACCACCGAGGTAAAGGTGTGTTTAAAGGTACTACCACGGAAATTCGAGTATCCGATGTGTTTGTACAAAAATATGATGTAACAGTTTTGGTCACTATAATGCCAATATATAAAATAATGTATCATGATGAATATGAAAGATGGATATTACATGTTTTATGATGATGATGCTCCTTAAGCTATGCTATTTGAAATGTTTATGCATATATAAGCTTAAGTTTAGGTTTTGCATATGAGACTATGCATATAATCCATGATACATTGAAAAGCATATGATTTGACATGTTTTGAGAGATATTTGTAAAAGCATTGTAAGTTTATCAAATAATTACTTAGCCTAAAAGCTTGGTTTTATACTATGGTTTTAATTGCGTTGATGAGTGTTTTTTAGCATCCCTCACTAAGAATCTTGTGCTTACGCTCCATTCTCATCCTTGCAGATAAGACAACTTTGGAGGCAACATTTGGGCAAGAGATCTTGTATTGTGTTGCTCCCTATTTTTTTTTAGCATGTTTCTATACTACAATGAATGTATTTTGTGATGTTGGAAGTTTGATTTTGGGCTTGAGATAGCTTTTGCATGTTTGGGTAGAGATCATGCCTATATGATTCTACTCTTGCTTTCCATGCTTTGAATGTTTGTTTTGCCTATATGATTTTATGGATTTATGATGCCTATTGGGTTGTATGATGTTTTGATGATGTTTGAATGTGTTTTTATTGAGCCAAAGTGTCATATGTTAGACCTAGAGGTCATTATAGGTATAGTTGTACTGATACGAGTCCCTTGGGATCGGTACGTGAGGTCCTGATAGGCTCAATTGTAGGGAAATTTGCAGAGGGGTATCAATATGCAAAGCCACTGTATCAATACGCCTTCTAAGATTAAGCCAGGTATCGGTACACGGGCAACCGTACCAGTACTAGTTTTAGCTACTGGAATCCCCTATTTCAATATTTTGCTATATGTATCGGTACAAGTGAAACCATATCGATACCCTTTGAAAATTGGGGACAAGTATCGATACGTGCTTGTTGGTATCGGTATGGGGTTTGTTGTTTCTGGTAAATGTATGCTGAAGTTTGCTTTGTTTACATTTTGGTCCATGTTCTTGCAAATATAATTAAATGAGTTTGGTTGATCGTATTAAGCTAGAATTTAACCGGTATGCATGTAACCTGATTAATTAAGGTTTGATAACTTCAAATTTAAGTTAGTCCTCATCGTTTTTCAGAATTATAATTTGGTCCCTAAAACGCAATTACGCTTAATCGAATGTCAATTCGATATCCGATTCAAAAGAGAATTTACCCACTACCAGCGTGCTCACCATTAGGAAGTAAATTTGCATCAAGAGAAGATGAAAGAAAAAAACAAACCTAATTTTGAGTGAATCATTTCGGGTTTGTTTCGGCAAACCCAATGTAGCTCGTTTGGTTCGGTCTAGCGTCTAAGCCAGGTCAAAGGGGTTACAGTGATTCTGTGTGTTGTTTGGAAACTTGGATGGTTGTGTCACCTTTGGTTGATGGGATTCGGATACCTAGTGAGCATGTTGCAACACCATGGTAAGTGGCTTGAATGAGCGATCTGATGCTATGTGACTCCGGACCTCATTCGTTGATAATCGATGCGAGATTCCAAGTATGAGTACTTGATACGAGGCTATGTGATACCAAGTTTCACCCCGAGTGTATGATTTCGAGGCTATGTGACAACGAACATCACTCAAAGTGTACGTCCCCGAGGCTATGTGACACCGAACCTCACTCTAAGTTTGTGGTATGACTTTGATTGTGTTTTTCTCGGGCTATCTGGTGAGGTCTCGATTATGGTTGGGCCTTGTGTGCCATGTATGATGTTTTGGTATGATGGGAGCATGTGTTTAGGCGACTACTGGTAGTGCCACTTGTCTATTTATCTCTCCTTATTGTTCATACTAGCTTGCATGCTTATGTTTATGCATAAATGATAGTTGTTAGGAATATTATTCAATTTAGGGTTTAATATAAATAATACTCAAGCAATTGGGTGTTATTACATAAATACCCTAAATTTAATAATATTCATAGTCTAAATATCTCAATTAATTAGAGCCTTTTAAGTTAGAGCTTAAAATTAACAAGAAAATAATTGGTCATGCATGAAAACATTTTATATTGAAAATGTATTTTTGAATATGAATAGAAGTGTCCTAAAGCAACTGGGCGCCTCTAATCTCATATTAGAATAAAAATATATTTTCTTATAAAAGGATATCTCCATTTGGAATTAAAATTCGATTAATAATTATGGTTAAATTAAATTCAAATTGTTATTCGAAATGCCAAAAAGCCACGTAAAATTAAAAGGTACCGATAACGGGCGTTTTTGGGGGTGTTAATCCTTCCCCACACGTAATCGACTCCCAAACCCAATTTTAAGAAAATGAATATCTGGTTATTTTTATGGTGTCCGGTCTACCAAAGTGATCGGTGGCGATTCCAAATGTTTTCAAAATTAAATAAATGGGATGAATTTGATTTTTTAATAAAAAATGTCATTTTGAAAGAAAAACCTAATTTTTCAAGAATAAATGAATTAAAAGGCAAAACCCTAATTTTAAAGATAATTCGTCGAGCTATTTTTACGCCGGTTCAAAAAATGGTCACGACATTATGATTAGCATAAAGTATAGTAGAGTAGAAGTGTACCACTGAGCTTTGTGGTGACCGAAGAGCACTATCGGTATGAGATTCTAGCATGTGGTGATCTCTAGAGTACGATACTTGTGTTTAGTGGGTTGTATATTCATAGGACCTTACGTGGTGTAGTTTGTAATTCTAATTTTTGAAATTGTATTAATCAAGCCAAATGTTTAAATGTTTTAAATTAAAATGGAACTCATTTGTAATGATTTAAATTTTTTATCTACGTTTCAACTATTGAATTTAATGTTTTTGGAAAATACTGTTAGGCTTGATAGGCTCAATTTCCTTCAACTGATTTAGCTAGCCAAGTGGTGGAGAAGTTGGATTTTGGGTGATTTTGTGGGAAGAAAATATTGGACAATAAACACAAGGATTTATAGTGGTTCAACCTTCTAACCAAGGTCCTACATCCACTACCTTAGCTCCCACTAAGGATTTCCCAATAAATTCACTAATTGATTCGTCCCCTTTTCTAGGCTTAAGAGGAAACCCTTACAAACGATCTAAGCTTTCTAACCCAAAGCTTGATCAAACCCTCTATACAAGAGATGAATAAAAGCAAACAAAATTCACTCTTACAAGGTTGATGTTTGCACTCTTTAGCACTCAACCAAACCTAAACACTTGAGCAAATTTAACAATTTTGGCTCACAAGTGTTGTCTATACAAAGAATGAACAATTAAATCCCTAAGTTGTTGAAAATTGAAGCATTAGTCTTTCATGGATGCTTGGAGGTCACTTTTATACTCCCAATTGAGTTTGTAGCCGTTGAGGACCGTTGGGGTTGAATTAGAGTCGTTGGAGTCGTTATTTCCCACCATAAATGCAGTTCTGGTGATGTCCGTTTCGATACACGAGTATCTATATCAAAACGACCTTCTTTAGAACTAGCTGTTGGGTCTGACTCATCATCTCGTTTCGAAACACCGTAGGCTGTATCGAAACAACCATTTCAAAACGCCTGGTCCCGTATCGAAACACATGCAATTCAAAAGACTGTTGGTAAATAGCCGTTGAGGGGTTTTGACCATTGGGTTGTTTGCCACGTCGACGTATCGAAACACAAAGGCATGTTTTGAAACGACCCATGTTGTTTCGAAACGGCTAAGGCCTGTATCGAAACACCTTTTGGCAGTTTCAAAATGTATCGATACAAATATGCCTATGTCGAAACGAGTAAATTAAAATCACAAGTTTGGCTACTTAAAAACGTTTTAAAACACTTCAAAACCTTTTTAAACATCCTAAAACTTATTTTCAAGTTTTTTTTACTAAAAGCATATTTTAAATTCTTTTCGATTTAGTCCAAAACATTTTCAATTTATTATATCAAAATTTATATTTTTACAATCTCCCCTTTTTTGATATAATAAAACTAACTTGAAAAATTGTTTGGGATTCCCCCTTAGTATTTTAAAATTTTGAATAAGAGATTTTAAAAATTAAATGAAATTAAAGCTCCCCCTTATTCACTTGAAAAATTATTTTTTCAAACAATTTCTCACCCCTTTTTGTTATATCAAAAAGAATTTAAATGACTTTAAGCTCAAAATAACATAGGAGGTTAAATTTTTTGAGACAATTAAAAACTTTGGTTTTAAAGTTGTTTCCCCTTACTCAAAGCATCAAATATTGTTAGTCCAACAATATGATAGTCTAGTTGTAAAGAAAAAATAATCTAATTGAAGTTAAAACAAAACAACTAGAAATTTTACAAACACTTGAACTTCAAGAGAGGATGTGAAGCCTTCCTTCTTCAAGTGTTCCTCCTTGTGTGTATGGAGCTCCCTCTCAAATTTGGACTTGTTGATCATTCTCCATCACACCTAACATAAGACAGTCAAGTAATTTTTGGTATCCAAATTGCTTTGGATCTATAGTCATTAGTGGCACAAAATTTAGTCCCCTTAGGAATCCATTTTTCAATTTCATCCTTTTTAGTTGAAGTACTTAGTCCTTTTGGGACCCAAATACTTCTAAAAACTTTGTCATTAAAAAATCTAGGGGCACTATATTGTCTAACATAAAAGTTTGATTTTTCAAAACTATTTTTCTTTTCAAGCTCTTTTGAAATCAAATCTTTTTCCTCTTGAACTTTTTGAAGCAAGTTTTGTAAGTCAACACATTTTTGTTCAAACTCATTAAGTTTTGCTTCAAGTTCAAGTTTGGTTTTAGAAATCAAGTCATTTTGAATTTTCAAATTTGAAGCTAACTTTTGTGTTTTCAAAATGTGATTTTTGAATTCCAAAACCAAATCATCATAGGCATCTTGTAGTTCATCAAAAGTGTAGGAAGTAGAAGTGGATGAATTAGAAGTTACCCTTAAATCTTCTTGGATTGGCCATAAGGCAAATGTTGACTTGTTCATTGTCGGTGGATTCTTCATCACTCTATGTAGCCACATATGCCCTCTTCTTATGGCTTGAAGTGTTTTCCCTCTTCTTTTTCCTTGATTCATGTTCGAATTCTTTCATTGCTTTCTTCATGAATGAGGTACACTTCTTGAAGAGATGAACTATCTCTTCTTCATCTTCCTCCTCGCTTGATTCAACATGGTTGCACTTGGAGGATTTGAGAGCAATGGCATTCGTGTTGATGCCAAGCTCCATGATTTTCTTCTTCCCCATCTTCTTTATCTCTTCCTTCTTCTTCTTTTCTTCTTTTCATTTCTTCATGATTTCATGAGTGAGAAGAGACCCCAAGAGTTCATATAGCTTTAAAGTCTTGAGATTCTTGGCTTTGACGATGACAATCTTTTTTTAGTCCCATGACTCGGGAAGAGAATAGAGAAGCTTTCGGACAAGCTTATCTTCCAAAATGATTTCTCCATATCCTTTGAGCTCATTTGTGATGGTGGAGAATCTATCGAACATCTTTGTGATGTCTTCATCCGGTTCCATCTTGAAGTTCTCATACTTGAGGTTGAGAAGACTGATCTTGGTCTCCTTTACTTCGTTGGTTCCTTCATATGTGACTTCAAGCTTATACCATACCTCATTGATATCTTCACAAGAAGACATCTTCTCATAGATATTGAGGCTAAATGCACAAAATAGGATGTGCAAAGTCTTGCAATTTAGCTTCATCTTCTTGCGATCATCCACACTCCATTCTGTCTTGCTTTGTTGTGGCATGAATGGACCATTCTCAACTATGTCTCAAAGCTTGTATCTTTGGCCTTGATGAAGTACATCATTCTTGTCTTCCAATAGGCATAATTGGTCCCGTCAAAGAATGATCGCTTGTTGGCTGATTGCACCATTTAACCGGTTGATTGAATTGATGTATCGAGCTTCCCGGATCGCCTCATTAGGATTTTAATCCCATTCGATTGAGCCTCGCTCTGATACCAATTGTTAGGCTTGATAATCTCGATTTCCTTCAACCGGTTTAGCTAGCCAAGTGGTGGAGAAGTTGGATTTTGGGTGATTTTGTGGCAAGCAAATATTGGACAATAAACACTAGGATTTATAGTGGTTCAACCTTCTAACCAAGGTCCTACATCCACTACCTTAGCTCTTACTAAGGATTTCCCAATCAATTCACTAATTGATTCGTCCCCTTTTCTAGGCTTAGGAGGAAACCCTTACAAACCATCTAAGCTTTCTAACCCAAAGCTTGATCAAACCCTCTATACAAGAGATGAATAAAAGAAAACAAAATTTCATCTTACAAGGTTGATGTTTGCACTCTTTAGCACTCACCCAAACCTAAACAATTGAGCAAATTTGACAATTTTGGCTCACAAGCGTTGTCTATACAAAGAATGAACAATTAAAGCCCTAAGAAAAATTTCTCATCATATAGTTCTTGACAATTGAAGCATTAGTCTTTCATGAATGCTTGAAGGTCCCTTTTATACTCCCAATTGAGTTTGTAGTCGTTGAGGACCGTTGGAATTGAATTAGAGCCGTTGGAGCCTTTATTTCCCACCATAAATGCAGTTCTGGTGATGTATGTTTCGATACACGAGTAGCTGTATTGAAACGTCCTTCTTTAGAACTAGTCGTTGGGTCTTATTCAGCATCCCGTTTCGAAACACCATAGACTGTATCGAAACACCCATTTCGAAATGCCTTGTCTCGTATCGAAACACCTGCAATTCAAAAGACTGTTGGGAAATAGCCGTTGGGGGGGTTTGACTGTTGGGGTGTCTGCCACGTCGACGTATCGAAACACAAAGGCCTGTTTTGAAACGACCCTTGCTATTTCGATACGACTAAGGCCTGTATCAAAACACCTCTTGGCAGTTTTAAAACGTATCGATACAGATATGCTTGTAGCGAAACGAGTACATTAAAATCACAAGTTTGTCTACTTAAAAACGTTTTAAAACACTTCAAAACCTTTTTAAACATCCTCAAACTTATTTTCAAGTTATTTTGACTAAAAGCATATTTTAAATTCTTTTCGATTTAGTCCAAAACATTTTTCAATTTATTATATCAAAATCTATATTTTTACAACTACCTTGTTTGAGCTAAACTGAGTTGAGATTTTTTTATAGAAACATGTTAGGCTTAAGGCCCAAATGTGACATCCAGGTTTAGGGTGTTACATAATTCTAGGGAATGACAGTTGGATGTCGTGCATAAGTCTGACCAAGTTGTTACTCGTGTGGCAAGTGGCAAGGATGACTCATTTATTATTTCAGTGGTATATGGGAGCAATGGTAGAGAAGATCGAAAGGATTTGTGGGCTGATTTAGGTTTGTTTGAAGGCCACTGTAGGGAACTCTCCTTGGGTGCTGGCTGGGGACTTTAACATCATCCATGGTTCCATGAAAGTTCTAACTATGATGGGAGCGAAGGAATTTCTGGGGCAATGTTGGGTTTCCAACAATGCTTGGATTGTCCTTATGCTCTTGATCATTCTTTTTTGAGCCTGTGTTTACTTGGTGTAATTTGCATGAGGAGGCTCTTTTCTCTAGGAAACTTAATCGAGTCCTAGTTAATCAGGATTGGTTTCAAGCTTTCCCTAGCTCTTCTGTTGAGTTTTTGCTGCCTGATTGCTTAGATCACAGTCCAAGTTTTATTAAGGTAAAAACTCTTTTTTAACCCACCAAAGCCTTTCAAGTTTTTTAATTTTCAAATTGAGCATGTTGATTTCCTTTCTATTATGGAGGAGTCTTGGAGGGCCCCTGTTGCTGGTGATCTTTTGCATGAGTTGTTTTCAAATCTTAAACGCTTGAAAGAACCATTGAAGAAGCTGAATAAGAAGCAGTTTAGGGACATATCTAATAGGTTTACTCTAGGCAAATAGAGCTTGAAAATATTCAGAAGGTTTTGTTGGAGGCTTCCACTCCTACGAGTGTTGAAAGGGAAAGAAGTGTTGCTTTAGAATTGAGTGCCCTGCTTAGAGCTGATGAGTAGTTTTTAAGGCAAAAGTCTCGAATTTAGTTTATTAGGGAAGAAGACCCAAACACTGTTTATTTTTTTCGACAAGTGATTTCTAGGAAGAAGGCCAACACTATAAGGATGATTCAATATAGCCATGGGGATAGGCTCGAGACATTTGCTGGTATTTAGGAGGAATTGGTGCAATTTTTTTCGAGCTTTTTGGGTATGGCTGATCCTAATGTGCAATTTGTGTCTAATGACTTGTTGAAGGACATTTTGAGGGTTGAATAGTCTATTGAAATGAGAGATAGTTTGGTGGCCCCTTTTACTCAAAAAGCGATTCGAGATGTTATCTTTGCAATGAATGGAAACAAAGGTTCTGGCCCGAACGAATTTACTGCAAAGTTCTTTCAAACAACCCAGAGGATAGTGGGAGCTGATTTTCTAAAAGCTATTCAATTTTTATTTTTGAATAGCTACTTGCCAGATTCGTTTAATTCCACTATTATTACATTAGTGCCTAAGGTGACTGCTCTTGTTAGGGCCACTAACTTTCAGCCTATCTCACGTTGTAGTACTATCTACAAGTTCATAACTAAAATCCTTACAAACAAGCTTAAATAGTGGCTGTCTTCCATTGTATTGCAAAATCAGAGTGCATTCTTGTCTGGCCGTGATCTTGTGGATAATGTCTTGTTGGCGCAATAGATAATTAATGATTATGGAAGGAGGCTCCTGTCCCCGAGGTGTGCATTAAAGATCGACTTGAGGAAAACATTTGATTCGATATATTGGAGATTTATATTGCAAGTGCTTTGTGTTTTGGGGGTTCTTAAGCTTTTTCGAGGGTGGATAGAAGCTTGTATCACTCTGAACAAGTTTAAGAAGAAGAATAATTCTTATTTCTTTTAATACGAATACAACCTTTTAAAGAATAGAAGAAAAAATAAAAAGGAAATGATCTCTAGAAATTAGCCTATCCCTAAAAATTAGTAATTAGATTACAATTAATAGTACAAGGAAATTTCTAGAACTAAGGTAGAAAATCTGCTTAATTTGAGGGATTCCAACACTCCCCCTCAAGCTGGAGTGTAGATGTTAATCAAACCCGGCTTGCCCATAATTTCTTCGAACATTTTTCTGCTCAAGCTTTTGGTTAACACATCTGCTACTTGTTGTCTTGTAGGTAGATATGAAACAAAAACTTCCCATTTGTTAATTTTCTCTGTAATAAAGTGGCGATCAATTTCCACATGCTTGGTACGATCATGGTGTACATGGTTATGAGCTATGCTAACTGCTGCCTGGTTGTCACAGTATAATGTTATAGGTTTTGTATAGGATAATTTTAGTTCTCCCATTAGCCGTTGTAACCACATTCCTTCACATATACCGTGGGAAAAAGCTCGATACTCAGCTTCAGCACTGCTGCGTGCCACAACAGACTGCTTTTTACTCCTCCATGTCACGAGATTACCCCAAACATAGCTGCAGTAACCGCTTATGGAGCGCCTGTCATTAATTGCCCCTGCCCAGTCTGCATCAGTGTAGACTTCTATGCTTCGATTTACATCTTTCTTGAAATGCAACCCCTTACCAGAAGTCCCTTTTAAGTATCTCAATATCTTGTAGGCAGCTTCCAAATGTTTCTCCCTAAGAGCATGCATAAATTGACTAATAACACTTACTCCAAAAGCTATGTTTGGACGAGTGTGAGAAAGATAGATAAGTTTTCCCACTAACCGTTGATATCTCCCCATGTCTACCTCTTCTCCATCCTTATTAGTTCCAAATTTAAGGTTAGGTTCCATAGGAGTCTCGGCTGGTTTGCAGTCCAACAGTCCAACTTCAGAAAGTAGATCAAGAACATACTTTCTTTGAGAGATTGAAATACTTGTCTTCAACCTTGCTACCTCCATTCCAAGGAAATATCAAAGATTCCCCAAGTCTTTAAGTTGAAACTCAAGACTTAAGAACTCTTTTAGTCTTTCAATTTCGATAGAATCATCCCCTATCAATATTATGTCATCTACATAGACAATGAGAATACAACACTTCCCATTATCCGTGTGTTTGTAGAATAAGGTGTGATCAGCTTGACCTTGAATGTAATGTCTACTAGTCATGGCTTTGGCAAAACGATTAAACCAAGCCCTAGGGGATTGCTTTAGTCCATACAATGACTTCTTCAACTTGCATACTTGGCCCTTGCTTCCTTCGAATCCAGGCGAAAAATCCATGTAGACTTCTTCGTTTAATTCTCCATTGAGAAAAGCGTTCTTTACATCCAATTGGATCAAAGGCCATTCTAAGTTGACAACAATTTAGAGAAGCACTCGAATAGTATTTAGTTTGGCCACCGATGCAAATGTTTCCTCGTAGTCCAACCCATATGTTTGAGTGAAACCCCTGGCCAAGAGTCGAGCCTTGTATCGATGAATACTCCCATCTGGTTTAAATTTTGTGGTGAAAATCCACTTACAACCCACAGTCTTCTTCCTAGTAGATAATTTAGATATTTCCCAAGTTCCATTGTCTTTAAGAGCCTTTATTTCTTCCAGCACAGCTTGCCTCCATTTGGTTGACTTAAGAGCCTCTTCTATGTTCTTTGGAGTTTCTACAGAGTCAACATTAGAAATAAAGGCATTTCCTTAAATTAAGCAGATTTTCTACCTTAGTTCTAGGAATTTCCTTGTACTATTAGCTGTAATCTAATTACTAATTTTTAGGGATATGCTAATTTCTAGAGATCATTTCCTTTTTATTTTTTCTGCTATTCTTTAAAAGGCTGTATTCAGATTAGAAGAAATAAGAATTATTACTCTTCCTAAACTTGTTCATGGCATCAGAGCATTAGGAATCCAGTTGATCCCGCTCTTCCTTCTCTTTTCTTGTTCTAGTTTCTCTGGTTGAAACCCTTCTCCCATGGGTGACACCGAAAATTCCTCTGAGACTGAGATCTCACAAATAACTCAAAATCACAACCAAGGAATCTCTCAAGGTGACCTTAACTCTTCTCTTATAATCACAAATCATCGATTAGATGGAAAAAAATTCATGCAATGATCACAATTTGTCCTTATGGTTCTTCGTGGCCGAGGAAAAATTGGGTACATAAATGGAGAAATTCCTCGACCAGCATCAACAGACTCTAGTTATGCAACTTAAGAGCTTAACAACTCAATGGTTATGGCTTGGCTTATAAATTCGATGGAAGGTCATATAAGCCAAACATATCTTTTTTTCAAAACTGCCAAAGAAATGTGGGATGCAATCAAGGAGAATTACTCGGATCTTGGAAATGCTTCTCAAGTATTCGAGATCAAATTAAAGTTGAAAGATATTCGAAAAGGAACACTTGAAGTCGCTCAATATTACAACAACCTAAAGATCTTATGGCAGGAGTTAGAATTGTATTATGAAGCTGATTGGGGCGAGGGCTCGGAACACACCAAATTCATGGATCATTTTAACAAAGAGCGTCTCTATGAGTTCCTAGCAAGACTAAATCGTGATCTTGATGAGGTCCGAGGACGAATACTAGGCAGAACCACACTGCCAACCATAAGAGAAGCATTTGCTGAAGTAAGGAGGGAAGAGAAACGACGTCTTACTATGTTGGGAGACACAAGAGAACTGAAACCATTGTCCACAGCTGGTCATCGTCCCCCTGAGAACTCTGCCCTTATTTCAAGAGGCCCACAATCTCAAAGGTTCAAGGCTGGAAGTGATTTTGGTTCAAATAGTCCATGGTGTAGCCACTGCAACCGGGTTGGGCATACCAAGGAGAAATGCTTCAAACTCCACGGCTATCCTGGAAAAAACCAGAAAGAAAACAAGGCAACAATGATATCTACTACTGAA
Organism: Hibiscus trionum; assembly: GCA_030270665.1. Taxonomy (NCBI): domain Eukaryota; kingdom Viridiplantae; phylum Streptophyta; class Magnoliopsida; order Malvales; family Malvaceae; genus Hibiscus; species Hibiscus trionum. The sequence continues at coordinate 4,317,390 of BSYR01000034.1, read as the reverse complement.
GAAGATGCTCAAAATGTTCGGCTAACCAAAACTCAACTTGAGGCTCTTCATAAACTACTTGGGACTCTTACAACTAGTGGGTCATTAGCTATTCAAGGTATTGCCTTAAATACTACACACAAACCTATCAAAACTTCTTGGATACTAGACTCGGATGCATCCGACCACATGACAGGTAATCTAAGTTTGTTTCACACCTATTCACCTTGTCATGATCACTCTTGAATTTGCATAGCTGATGGATCTTACTCACCGGTGGCTGGAATGGGGACAGTTAAACTTACTGAAAACTTTTCCCTTGATAAAGTTTTACATGTTCCAAATCTTTCCTGTAATTTACTCTCAATTAGCAAGCTTACCAAGGATGAAAAAAGTACTTGCTGAATTTTCTACTTTTGGTTGTGTGGTTCAGGAACATGAATCGGGGAAGATGATTGGCACTGCTAAAGTTGATGATGGCTTATATGTTTGGAACAAAAATAGTCCACAAGAAGGGATGGCCTTATCTACATCAAAAGAAGATTCTGTCATGCTATGGCATCGTAGACTAGGACACCCGAATTTCATGTACTTGAAGAAACTGTTTCCTCTACTATTTCTAAATAAGAAAATAAGTTCCTTGAACTGTGAAGTTTGCCAACTGTCTAAACATACTCGTTTTCCTTATCCTTTGAAACTTTATGTTCAATCTCAACCTTCTCTTTAATCCACAGTGATCTATGGGGAGCCAGTCAAGTAAAAAACATCACAGGGGCTAGGTGGTTCATAACTTTCATTGATGACCACACTAGAGTTTGTTGGGTCTATCTCCTCAAAGAAAAATCTAAAGTTTCTAGAGTCTTCCAAAATTTTCATTCAATGATTCGAACCCAATTCAATTCCAATATTCAAACCCTTAGAACTAATAATGGGAGAGAGTACTTTAATTCTATCCTAAGTCCTTATCTTTATGAGCAAAGAATCATACATCAAAGTTCTTGTCCTGAAACCCCTCAACAAAACGGGGTTTCCAAGAGGAAAAACAGACATCTTGTAGACGTGGCTCGTGCCCTTATGTTCTCTATGGGTGTACCAAAGTATTTATGGGGAGAAGCTGTCCTTACTGCTTGTTATCTTATAAACCGACTCCCATCAAAGGTATTAAACTTTCAAACACCTTTACATACTCTTAAAAAAATTTCCCCTTGTTTCGTGTTCCTAATCTCCCAACAAAAACATTTGGTTGCAAAACGTTTGTCCACAACCATCAACCTAACCGATCTAAACTTGATCCTAGAGCCCACACTTGTGTCTTTACTGGTTACTCACCCACACAAAAAGGGTACAATTGCTACTCTCCAACCTTACACCGGATGTTTGTGTCCTTTGATGTTACTTTCTTCGAAAACAAGCCATATTTTTCAGCCTCTCATCTTCAGGGGGAGACACTTAGTGAAGATCAGACCTTTAACAATCTTCTCATTATACCTCAAGACTCTATCAGCCCTACCACCACTACAAAACCTACTGAAAATCCTACAGCCACTGTAATTCCTATTATCAGCCCTACCACCACTACAAAACCTGCTGAAAATCCTACAGCCACTGTAATTCATGTTTTGGACCCTGCTTTTCCTATCTCCATTATGCAGCAACAAGAAACAAGGGTGATTAATCATACTAATGAATAAAAAACATCCCTTTCATTCTGAAAAACAACAAGAAAAAACTCAGGGGCTTCGTGTATACTCTCGAAGACATCAGCTGCTCGAGACTGAAACAGCAGTGCCAATGCCATCTTTACCCGAGGACTGTCCTGGGGAAGAAGTCTCACCTCCTTCACCTTCCATCTATCTTCCAGTTGCAGTAAGAAAGAGCACTAGGAAGGTATTTTGCAGGTACAAAAAGGGGTGAGAAAGGGGACCTTTTGTCCCCTTACATGTTTATTTTAGCAATGAATGTGATTTTAAGATTGTTTAACTGGGCTGCAAAATTTGGGGTTTTCAATTATCACCCCAAGTGTAGGAGGGTTCAAATCACTCATCTTACTTTTGTTAATGGCCTCATTGTTTTCACTAAGGGGGACGCGTCTTCGGTTTTGGCTATAAATGATGTTTTGCAGAAATTTTACCACATGTCTAGCCTGCAAATAAATGTCTCAAAAAGTGAGTTGTTTTGCCCAAGAATAGAGGAGGATGAGATTCTTATGATAATAGCTCAATCTGATTTTCATGTGGGGAGGTTGTCTGTACGTTATCTGGTAGTCCCTCTAGTCACAAAGAATTTAACTGCAACAGATTGTGAAACCCTGATAGGGAAGATGGTGACTAAGATTCAAAGTTAGTCTTCACGGAAGTTATCTTTTGTCAGGAGGTTGCAGTTAATTCAGGCTGTGTTGTTCAGTATTGAGAAATTTTTTGGTGCTAAATTTTTCTATTGCCATCGAAAGTGTTAAAGCAGATCACTCAATTGTGTAGTGCTTTTCTTTGGAAGGAACAGAAGGCTCAACTAGAGAGAACATGTTAGTTGGGAATGAATTTGTCAGCCGAAGAATGAATGAGGGCTTGGAGTTAAGAACATGTTGATATGGAATAAGGCGTGTATGGCCAAATCTCTTTATTTGAAATTTTTTCGAGTTGAGTCAAATTTATAAATTTTGAGTTGAGTCAAGTTTTTTGAGTTTCTATTCAATTATAATGTATGTTGGATTAAAATCTGTAATTGTGAGCACATATGTAAAATGTATGTTGCTATTATAAAGTATGACACAAAATCAAGTGACCAATTATGTTAGGCGTGTCATAGGTATTAAAGTGTAGATACCATAAGATATATTTATAATTCAATGAGTGATAGAATTATAAATATTTAATAGTTGATTTAATAATCAAATATAAAATTAATTATCTTTTATTGATTAGTTCTTAACACTCTATGAATTATTCATATTGAAATTTTAGGTTTTGTTTTAATTATGGTTACAATATTAGGGTTTTTTAAAACAATTATTGAATATTGCATGCGGATTGAATTGTTTGATAGGCTTGCTATTCTTAGGTTTCGGATCAATCTATCTTGATTGACTGTCTCTATTATGTTGTTGCTAGCAAATACCACTATTTTTGGTTTTGGATCTTTCAAATCATTCCTACATGAGATCCGGACCCATTTTTTTCTTCTGATTCTTCGATAAAAAAGTTTATTTTCTTGATAAAAATAGGAGGTAGAACCGATAAAGATTTCTTTTTCGATTCATCCCAGGAGTTGAATATCTCATTCAAGAATTGTTTTTGATCCGAAATCCTAAAATGGCGCCATATATCTCTGCAAAACTTTTAATTGGGGTACTGATTTGGGGTTTATCATTCAGTTTTTTTATTTATTAAAAAAATGATTATATTCTAAGGTTTCAATTTGTCGATCCTTAATTGTCTTAGGTTTTGTTTTATTATGTTTTATGCATAATAAAGATAATGAGAAATAAGCCACTTTAGTATCCATGTATGAAACATATCCAATAAGGTTGTCGGAAAAACTTAGGCATGTATTTCGTTTAACGCTTGTATGTTTTTGAATTACTACATGGATTCAGATTTGAAAATCAAGATTTAATTAATTATGTTATTTGGTAGTAAATGTAAATCTTTACATTCTCTTATGATATTAAGTGTATCAGAATAAAAGTGCTCATGATTCACGATTTTATGGAATAATATTTTTTGTTTAGCTTTGAATCACTCTATTGTTAGGCTATATATATTTTATGGAATAATGTTTTTTTCCCCTTATAAATATGGCACAATGCTTGCAAATTTTATAATCAATCTTGATTATAAGCTGGGGATTATTTCTTACTATTGGACTAAGGTTAATATATGAATTATTCATTCACATAATACTTTTGATTTTGACTTTTAGTTAAAGATTGAATGTTTTAAATTCGATTTTGATTTTGGTAAATGCATGTTTAAGGTTTAAGATATTTCTTTTAAGAAACGGTCAAAGATTTAGGTTTTTCGATTTTTGATAGTCCCATTTAGACAACCTTATTTTGGGCTATTTCGGAAACTTAAGTGTTATCAGAAATTTCAGTTTTGACTGTTACAAAATTTTAAATTTGGATACCAGTATATTTATATTATATATTTTAAGATAAATTAATTGAAACATCAAGTTACCAAAGTGACCTCTATTGTGTAAATTATTTTATTTTAAAATATAGAAGGTTTTGTGCATGTAAGTCAGATTATGTTAATATTAATCGGCCAAAAGGAAGGTTAATAATTAACATTATTACATGTGCAACTATAGTAATAAACATGTGATAATTATTCAATTTTATATGTGAGCAATAAATCGGCCCAAAGGAAGATTTCTATTTGACATGTTCTTATTATCAATGTTTGACTATTGTACCAGGATATCACTTGCAAGTTAATGTTTTGTCCAAAGATGAAATATTAATGGAGTGTCCGGTATCTTGATATGAGGTTTACCTTTATTCAAATTTATTATTATTTTGGTTATCTTTTAAATTTATTGAAAGATAAAACCACCGAAAAATATTTTAAAATAATTAAATTCATATTTTGGCTTCGGATGTCTAGTATTTTAATAAAATAATTGAAACATCATGTCACCAAAGTGACCACTTTTGTGTAGATTAGTTTATTTAAAATATCAAGATATTTATGAGTTTTTATAATTCATGCGTTTATTAATTGACCCAAAGGAAAGTTAATATTTGACAGAATTACAACGACAATTGTGGCGATAAATGTGTGACAATTATAAGGTATTTTATGTGATCAGCAGTACGTTAGTCCAAAGATTAATCTATTGTTTGACATAGTTTATTGTCAATGTTTGATTGCTACAACAAGAGTATCGCTTAAAGTTAATATTACTGTCCAAAGACTTAATATTAATGTTGTGCTTGGTATCTTGAGGAAAACTAGTCATTATTTTGAATTTATTTGTTTACTTATGAATATTTATGTGAGCTTGTTTTATTTTATTTTATTTTTGTTCTATATTTAGGTAATTTATCTTTGCTATCACAATATCTGTTAAATACATTCTACACTCATGTTTAGTGAAATTAATTTGAAGGAATAAAAAAGACACTTACATATAGTATTTGGATGTATGAACATAGACTTTGCACCAAGGAAAGAACATTTTGCACCTCTTACCGCGGTAAGCACCTACAAAAAGTATTTTGAGAGGTGAGATCGTTCGAATCGCATGAGTCTAATGATCAATAGTTAAGCACCTACAAAAAGTATTTGGATGTATGAACATAGACTTTGCACTAAGGAAAGAACATTTTGCACCTCTTACCGCAGCCAATAGGGTTATGAAATATCTTCAGAGAACAAAAAATACATGCTCACATGTCGGAGTTCAAGTAAGTTAAAGTTCATCAGGTTTACGGACTTCGATTCTAATAGAATATTGATGCAAAAAAATTGTCTTGAGCTGCTAATTGTAGATTGAATAAAAAGACCACTTCAGTTATTTTGTGACAATAAATATGCATTCATTTATCCTATAAACAATAGAAACACTTTAAATTTGAAGCACATAAATATTAAGTTTCTAGTTGATAAAGAAAATTTAAAGTGGTTGTGTGTCTATAGAGCATGTTGGTACAAACTCCATAATTGCGCGCATATTAAGAAACTGTCACCCTAGGTTTTTCATGAGGATACTACTCATGTGGGTGTAATGTTATTTAAGGATATTCGGTTTTAGTGGGAGTTTGTAATTTTAAAAAATACTCATTCGTTTTAGACACAATTTCGATTACTTCAGTTTAAGGATATTTTAAGATTGTGTTGTGCGGAAACAAAGTTCTTTTGGTTTATGCACGCTCTGAATTCAGTAAAGTTAATCTCACTAAAGTTTAGAAGGACCAGTTAAAAATAGACATGTTCAATTCACATTTTATGTAATTTTTCATGCTATACATCCATGATTGATCTATATCATTTGGCTATGTTTTTATACGTGACCATTGATGGGTCCAATCATGATTGATATGTCGAAGACCACTTTGATCCTATATGAATATAGTTGATGGACGAGATTGTTATAGAATACCTATTATATAATACCAAAATTTTGAGCTTATAAGGTTGTACATTTATCATGAAACATATGTTGCCCAAGTAGGAGATTGTTGGATTAAAATCCGTAATTGTGGGCACCAGGGACGAAGCTAGGATTTGAAGTTGAGGGGGGCAAAATATAAATTTTGAAAGGTGGGGGGGGGGCAAATTCACAATTATCCCAATTTTTTCCAGAAAAATATAAGAAATCAAAGGGTAAAAAAAATTTTCCGCCTACCGGGGGGGGGGGGGGGCACAGCCCCTCCCATTGGAGCTGTGGCTCCGTCACTGGTGGGCACATATGTAAAATGTATGTTGCTATTATAAAGTATGACACAAAATCAAGTGACCAATTATGTTAGGCGTGTCATAGGTATTAAAGTGTCATGAAAATAAAAGTTTAGATACCATAATAGATATTTATAATTCAATGAGGGGTAAAGTTATAAATATTTAATAGTGATTTAATAATCAACTATATAAAGAGGTAGTAGTCCCTAAGAAATATGTTAACTTGTATTACTCTTGTCCCCGTCAGAGAGTTTTTACGGCAAGGGCTAACCTAGCTTCTTGGAAGATCACAACCACCTTTTAGGCGGTCTTCATCAAAGGATTCAATATTTTCATCTATCGATTAATTCAGGTACGCTTCTACATTCAATTTAATCGGTTTATTGTTCTTGATGATTTGACATGACAAATCCTGAGTATTAGATTTCATATTAATTTGTGATTTGGTTCTAACATGTTATGGTACTAATTACTAAAAAAATTGAGGGACTTAACTTAAATCTGAAAACTGATTCACTAATTACTAAAAAATCCGAGTTATTCAAATTTTTATTTTATAATTTAAACTTTATTTAAAATTTGTTCGAGTAAAATGGAATTCATAAAGTGATGAATGAGTCGAAACAATTCAAATTTTTTTTGCCTTGATCCAAGTCGAATAATTTAATTTTTTCAGAGTAAAGTTTTGTCCACGTAGTAATAAATTGAATACAGGTCTAGTTAAAATATAATAAGATTGTCTTTCATTGTAAGAATCCTGGCAAGAAATTTTCAAAAAACAAAGATCAAATTTTCATTCAACAAAAAAGAAATTTCTTTTCCAATTTCCAACTCCGTACACTCTCCAATGTAACCCAAAACGCTCTAAAATTTCTTCAGAGTTCACTCATTTTCTCGTTATTCCCCAATTCCCGCCATTTGAATCCTCGGAAAGGTACCATATTTCCTCACTCGATCCAGCTTTTCCATTAATTTTTTTTGGCTTGAAGAATGATTAATTTACCATCTAAACCGAGCCAGATTTGATGGCTCATGATTTAGCCTTTAAAACGTTGATCTTGAATCATATTTTTGTTGAAGTGTTAGTATGATTCTGTTTGCGTTTTGATCAATTGGGATAGATCTGGTTTCTGCTTTCTGGGATTTGAATTTGGATTTTCTTTCCTTTTTGATATTTTTTTAAAATTTCTTTTAGGTCTACACGTTGATTCCTCCATTGGGTTTTTGTTCTTCTTTTTCTCGAGTTGTAATCTGAATTTAGTTCTTTTTAATCTTCAGTTTCGTAGCTACTTTGGTTCAAATTTTCCTTGTCCTTTGCTGCTTAATTCCAAAGGATAATATAGGAGGAGTGTAGTTAATTGCTCAATTTAACTCTATCAAAGGGATTAGCTATTATCTTCATTCTAGTTCATATTTGAATTCATTTGTTTTGACATCCTTTTGTTAATTGCAGCAGATAACATGATTTTGCCTGATTTTAGCGTCATGTTTGAGTAGTTTCCGGCTTCTTCATTGAGAAATAATTTTCATTTTTACTAAGAATCTTGGTTGAATATGGGGGATCTGATTACACAGTCTCGATACAATGGATTTAATGGAGAAGTTGCCAAACCCTCTAAAGGTGCTTTTGCATGTATGATTAATTCTGAAATTGGGGCTGTTCTGGCTGTCATGAGGAGAAATGTCCGTTGGGGAGCCCGCTATGTTGCAGATGATGATCAGCTCGAGCACTCTCTCATCCATTCCTTGAAAGAATTGCGGAGACAAATTTTCTCATGGGGACATCAGTGGCAAAATGTTGACCCAGTTGTGTACCTTCAGCCGTTTTTGGATGTAATTAAATCTGATGAAACTGGTGCACCGATAACTGGTGTTGCCTTGTCTTCTATTTATAAAATCTTGACCCTTGATGTACTTGATTTGGATACTGTTAACATCGAAGAAGCTATGCATTTGATTGTTGATGCTGTGACGAGTTGCCGGTTCGAGGTAACCGATCCAGCTTCTGAAGAAGTGGTACTAATGAAGATACTTCAAGTTCTTTTAGCTTGCATGAAAAGTAAGGTAGCAACTAGGTTGAGTAATAAGCATGTATGCATGATAGCAACTACATGCTTTCGTATTGTTCATCAAGCAAGCTCCAAAGGTGAACTGTTGCAACGGATAGCTCGACATACAATGCATGAACTAATCAGGTGTATTTTCTCATATCTTCCTGAGATCAGCAGCAACAAACATGAAATGGCTAAAGGAAGTTTGTTATCTACTTCGGGAGTGGTAATTTATAAGGCATTGTTTGGGTTCTTAGTTGAACAAAGTAACTCATTTGTTACCTCCTAATTTATGAAATTCATTTTTATTTCGCAGATGGGTACGCACAATGGGAATCTTGTGCTTGGAAGTAAACATGTAGAAAATGGAAATGTCGCTGATACTTCTAGTCCTCCAATGGTGAAGTCTAGTTCTGAAACCGACACAATCAAGTCTGGTGAAAAGGACGGGAAGGAGGACATCCAACATGATGAAAGAGTGATGTCTGCACCTTTTGGGATCCCATGCATGGTGGAGATACTTCAATTTTTGTGTTCTCTGTTAAATGTCATTGAAAATATAGGTATTGGCACTAAATCGAATCCCGTAGCATATGATGAAGATGTTCCACTCTTCGCCCTGGGTTTAATTAATTCATCAATAGAATTGGGTGGGCCATCCTTCAGCAAGCATCCCAAGTTATTGGCTATAATTCAGGATGACTTGTTTCGTAATCTGATGCAATTTGGCTTATCCATGAGCCCACTTATTCTTTCTACTGTATATAGCATCGTTCTCAATCTATATTATCATTTGCGCTCGGAACTCAAAGTGCAGCTCGAAGCTTTCTTTTCGTGTGTGCTTTTGAAGCTTGCGCAAAACAAGCACGGGTCTTCTTACCAACAGCAGGAGGTTGCTTTGGAAGCTTTGGTCGATCTTTGCAGGCAGCAAACATTTGTGGCTGAGATGTATGCTAATTATGATTGTGACATAACCTGCAGTAATGTTTTTGAAGACATTGCCAACCTGTTGTCGAAGAGTGCGTTTCCTGTGAATGGACCTTTGTCTGCAATGCATATCCTTGCTCTGGATGGTTTGGCATCTACGGTAAAGGGTATGGCTGAGAGAATCGGCAATGAATTGCCTATATCGAATGAGGCATCGACTGATCGTGAGGAATATGAAGCTTTCTGGACATCCAAATGTCAGAACTACAGGGATCCTAATTCTTGGATTCCTTTTGTCTGTAAGATGAAGCACATCAAGAGAAAGTTGGCAATTGGAGCTGACCATTTTAATCGAGATCCCAAGAAAGGTCTGGAATTTCTCCGAGGAATCCATCTGTTACCTGATAAGCTTGACCCAGAAAGTGTGGCATCATTCTTTAGGTACACAACTGGGTTAGATAAGAATCTTATTGGAGATTTTCTAGGAAATCATGATGAATTTTGTGTTCAGGTGCTCCATGAATTTGTTAAGACCTTTGACTTTAGTGACATGAATCTAGATTCAGCATTACGTGTTTTATTGGGAACTTTCAGATTGCCTGGAGAATCACAGAAGATACAGAGAGTGCTCGAGGCATTTGCTGAAAGATATTACGAGCAATCACCACATATATTGTGTAATAAAGATGCTGCCCTCTTGTTGTCATATTCACTTATATTGCTTAACACAGATCAACACAATGTACAGGTTAAGAAAAAGATGACCGAAGAAGATTTTATCCGCAACAACCGACTCATCAATGGTGGAAAAGATCTTCCTCGAGAGTACTTGTCTGAGCTTTACCATTCTATCTGTGAGAACGAAATTCAGATGACCCCTGATCAAGGTGCTGATTTCTCAGTGATGACGTCAAGCCGCTGGATTAATGTGGTTCACAAATCCAAAGAAAGCACCCCTTTCATTGCCTGTGATTCTAGAGCACTCCTTGACCATGATATGTTTTCTATTTTGTCTGGTCCCATGATTGCTTCCATATCTGTGGTTTTCGATCAAGCGGAACAGAAAGATGTTTTACAAATGTGCATCGAGGGATTCTTGGCTGTTGCCAAAATTTCAGCGCACTATCACTTTGGTGTTGTATTGGATGATTTGGTCGTGTCTCTTTGTAAATTTACAAACCTCTCAACTCCATTGTCCATTGAAGAGGCCATTGTTTCCTTCGGAGATGACGCCAGAGCGAGGATGGCAACTGCAGCAGTTTTCACTATAGCAAATAGCTATGGTGATTGTATCCACAGTGGCTGGGAAAACATATTGGATTGTGTCTTAAGCTTGCACAAGCTTGACCTTCTGCCTGCCCATCTAGCTAGTGATGCAGCTGATGAAATTGAGTCCTCGTCTGACCACGAGCGGGATAAGCCTGCTATAAGTTCTTTACAAAGATTGCAGACAGCACCTGCAGCCATTCCCAATAAATCTTCGAGCCTGATTGGACGGTTCAGTCAATTCCTATCCTTTGATATGGAAGAGCCCAGGTTGTACCCAACTGAGGAAGAGCTTGCTGCTCAACAGCGTCTTCGTGAGATAGTACAGGAATGCCACATTGATAATATATTCATGGAGAGTAAGTTTCTCCAAGAGGAGTCCTTATTGCAACTTGTCGATGCCATCATCTCGGCAGCAGGTCGATTCAGCAAGGGAACCAGGGTCATGGAGGATGAAGACAGTGCAGTGTTCTGCCTGGATTTGCTGATCACTATGACACTAAATAACAGGGATAGAATTTTGATAATCTGGCAAAAGGTTTACAAGCACATATCGGATATTGTCCAGCAGAAGGCAGTACCATGCACTCTAGTTGAAAAAGCCGTGCTTGGGCTCCTTAGGGTATGCCAGCGCTTGCTTCCTTACAAGGAAAATATAACCGATGAGCTTCTAAAGTCCATGCAACTGATATTGAAACTTGATGCTCGGGTTGCTGACGCGTACTGTGAACCTATCACGCAAGAAGTCATGCAACTCGTGAAAGCAAATGCAACTCACATCAGATCCCATTTGGGTTGGCGCACGATCATCTCCTTGCTATTTATCACCGCTCGACATCCAGAAGCTTCTGGGTTTGGATTCGAGGCACTAGCATTCATCATGTCTGAGGGGGCACATCTTTTGCCGTGTAATTATGTCCTTTGTGTAGATGCAGCGAGGGAGTTTGCTGAATCTCGGGTCGGAGAGGTTGAGAGGTCCATTTCTGCCCTAGACATGATGGCAGGTTCGGTTGTTTGTCTAGTAAGATGGTCTTATGAGACCCAGAATGCAGCAGAGGGGGAGGCTGCTATGAAAGTAACTCAGGAAATTGGAGAGATGTGGCTGAGGTTGGTGCGTGGACTGCGGGCGGTATGTTTGGACCAGCGGGAAGAGGTGAGGAACCATGCCATTCTAATGTTACAGAGTGCTCTAGGAGGGGTAGACGGAATTCAGATTCCAAATGCTTTGTGGTTCCAGTGTTTCGATCATGTGATTTTTACATTAATGGATGATTTGCTAGAAATTGCACAGGGGAGCTCCTCAAAAGAATACTGGAAAATGGAGGGTACACTTGTTTTAGCCACAAAATTACTGTCGAAAGCTTTCTTACAGTCGCTGCAGGATCTATCACAGCAACCTTCCTTCTGCAAATTATGGCTTGGGGTTCTCAATCGTATGGAGAGATGCATGAATGTCAAGTTCCGAGGAAAACGTAGTGAAAAAATGCACGAATTAGCCCCTGAGCTTCTCAAGAACACCCTGCTGGTGATGAAGACCATAGGTGTGCTCATGCCGAGTGATGATCTTGGTGGAGAGAGCTTTTGGCAATTGACGTGGCTGCATGTGAAGAACATTGCCCCATCTTTGCAATCCGAAGTGTTCTCGGAACAGGAACTGCAGCAGGTACGAGCAAAACACCAAAAGGCAACCGTAGTTCCTTTGAAGGATGGGGCGGTGCTCATTCCAACAAATGAAACGACGGTTTGAAGATGCAATCAGAAAAATCCTAGACCATCAATCTGTTTTAAGATGTAAAATGGCATCCATACATGTTCAACGTTGCAAAATCTCGGAAAGTCCAGAATTGAAGCCATGGAACAGGGAAGCTTGATAGTTTTAGTTATAGTCGAACATGGAATACTTTTTATTCCTTGATTCAAAGTGTTTGCAGGTAGAGTGCCATTTGTTCAACAATCAAAGGGATCCGAGTAAAAACCCTCCATAATTTTTGTTTTGGCACATATAATCTCTTTACCAATTTCTTTGTATACCATACTTATTACCCATGATAATAATAATAGTAGTAAATTTTGTACCAAAATGTTTTGATTAGTTTTTATAATTTTATATTCTAAGATACAAATAGTACTCATGAAAACTGAGATTGACCTGGAAGTTGATGTTGGCAGAAACCAAATTTTTTTTGACTCCTCTATACGAAAAAACTTACTCGACTTGAAAAAAATTACGAATAAAGTTTAAGTTGTAAAATGAAAATTCGAATATAATTACTTCGAGAGCATTAATTGTGGCATGGTTGCAGGCAAAGAATCATGGATGTGGGAGATACTAAAGAGGGTTAGAGTAGAAGATGGAAGATAAAGATAACTGCATGATATGTTTGCTCTTAATTTGCAGCTTTTCGGATGCCATGAAAAAAAAAATCAATTTGAGTTAAAATGATAAAATATCACTTGTTCACTCGAATTTTTTTACTCAATTTAATCGAATACCCGCCTCAAGTTGGAGAAATTATTATATAGACTCGGCTCACCACGTCATCCATGGTCCCAACCAATAAAATTCATCGATCTCATTTTAACTAAGATCACAGATGACGTAGTAAGCCGAGTACATCTAATAATTTCTACTCAAGTTGATATATTAGGAACTAGGAAGGATGGAATAGTGTTAAAAAAATCTGGTTAATCTTTAATCTAACTGCTGAAAACCTTATTCTTTTACCCTCAAACCCAGGATTTTGTAATTGCCGAGATATAAATTCTGTAAAGGATTATATATAACCTTATTCATGTAGTATCAACTGGGGATGTAGCTCAAATGGTAGAGCGCTCGCTTTGCATGCGAGAGGCACGGGGTTCGATCCCCCGCATCTCCAATTTTTGTCAAAACTATCATATTTTAAAGTTCCAAGGCCTTATCTCACACGCAAACCGGGATGAAAAGTGCAAGAACATCAAACTCTGAAAAAGAAACTAAAACTCCCCAAACCATATAACTACCATTGTTCTTAACATCTTTAATATTGATTATTGCCTTATTCTATGCATGAAACAACCATTAAACACACCATTACATTGTTGATTATATATATAAACCGCCTTTGATACCGACGGATCCCTAAGCAGACAATGGTATTTTCAGGGCCATCCTTTGAGCAAGCCAAGGTCGGTTCGGGTCTGAGTCCACGAATCCGTGCATAAGGAACTGTTCTGCTTCTTCGTCCAGCAGTTCTCGAGCCCAAGTAACCCGTTTCGATTCACAGCAGCCCGGGCCAAAACATCTACAGTATCAGTCAAGGTAAAAAAAAAAACATTATTCGGTTGAATGACAAAGAAGGACAACAAGAGTTCAAGGACTTGGTCGTTTTCCGAATTTGAAAGTAATATATCAGAGAATAAAGAAGATACCTGTACTCGTAAAAGCAAGCACTTCTCTCGTTTTCAACTTTTCCCCAGTTATTCCAACCAACATGCTTGATACATTGATCCATGTATGTGTAGGCAAAGACCACCCTTCCAAAGGGTCCCCACGGACGCCCGAGATATGAATATGAAGACCCTCCATTTCCGGTTATGACGCACCTGCATTGAAGCCACAGGTTCTTACGCGTGATAATGGAAGTAAATATCGTAAAAAGATGAACTACCAAACCCCGGGAAAAACATATAGATCATAGCTAGCTTTACTGCATTTACAAGTTTTGTAAGTATAGTTCATAGGCTAAAAATTGTGACATAATACGGAAATGAGCAAAATGCAGCTAATTGGTGGCAAAATAAAAATTTCAGGTTCGGCTGAGAGATGTCTAACCTTAAACAAACTATCACAAACACGAATAAAACATTAAGGGTTATTGCAAGTACCATATTTTCCTAGCAACAAAATACAAGATAGAACATGCAACACAGAAGATCAAAATGTGAAGTATTTTATCTCGATTTAAACCTACAAACCATATTGGAAAACATCAGAATCCACAAACAACTTAGCAACTCAAAAATCAAGAAATTTATGCAAGAAGTTTACTGGATATTAACGAAAAACGAACAGTAGAAAGAAAAGGGCACAACATGTCAACCACAAACCTCAAAAACACGTAACCGGTCGATTCCTGAGAAGTTTTCCTGCTCTGTGCAGTTATAAATCCAGCCGACTTGCAGTGTATATGACAATGCTCTAAGAGAGCTGTGCTGTTTCCGAAGATGAAGTCTACACTTCCTTCAATATAGCAATCTTTCAAGTATTGTCTTCCGTAATGCAGGTATAGTGTATCCTGCAAATGGTTATACGAGCAGTCAGATTTTAGATTTCAGTACAAAGTAGGCCACCGTCTATGGATAGGAGAAAGGGTCAAAGATGCTGAAATCCGAACCTCAGACTCGTTGAATGTTACTTCTTAAAGATGGTAGCATAAACCAAACGAGCTAAACACTTCACAATAAGTACACCTTTATGGACATAATTAAACCTCTAAATTGGTCGTGAAATACTCGAAAAACCTTACCATGTAGCCAACATTACTTGCAAACGAAGATATATTTTTGCCTACTATTTCCCCCCAAAATTTGATTAGGGTGTGAGTACCGGACATGATTATGTTCATTCTTCCCCAAAATTTCAAATGTATTTACAAGGTCTTTGGAGGATCATATCCTTATACCCGTGTCTATATGCATTGGACACGGGTACTTCAAGAAAAACGAACAGTCGGAATAACATAAAATCACATAATGATACAGTATGCTTCTCCATTAACAACACAATTACATAAGGCCAACTAAAATGAGATAAGTCAAGCACCTGCCAGCCGAGGAACCTGCAATTATAGAACGCACATCGATCCGCCGTTACCCTGATTGCAACAGCTTGCCCTGAACCCTGTAAGAAAGTAAAGATTCAATGGCATATGATTAAATAGAGCATCAATTCCGAAGCATTCTGAAAGCAACTCAAAGTTTCCAATTTCTGACAATGAAATGAACCTCATTCAGAAGCTGCAAAAAACACCCTCAAATACTAAAAACCATATCATTCAGAGAATCAAAAGGTGAAATTCATAAAACCCCAAGAATTAAACTTGAAACCCAGAAAAGTGTGCAATAAAAAGGGCTGAAATTTAGAGGGGAAAAATTGAAACTTCACCTCGGGAGAAGAGTTCTCAAAAGTGACATTTTCAGCAATGAAATCCTCTCCTTCAACAATCACAGTGCCACAGCCGAACGTACCAGTCCCAATCAACCTCGAACCCTGCTAAAAAAAACCAAAACCCCATGAGTACACGTGGCGAAAACCCAAATAAGGTAGCACCAAAGCGAACACTTTTTACCTGGTGATGTTGGATTTTAGTGGCGGTGTTGTTCCATGTGAGAACTGTGAGCTCGGGACGGAGACCGGCCAAGGTGATGAGGTTCTTGGTTTTGGGAACATAAACAGGCTGCTTGTAAACGCCGGGCGAGAGTCGAATGATGGTCCGACAAGTGTTGCATAGTGGGACTGTGTCAACCGCTTCCTGCACAGTTCGGTAGTCGCCGTTTCCGTCTTGGGACACCGTGATTACCCTTGCCGACATTGAAACATAAACAGCAAGCAAGGCAGGCTCCCTCTTTTTTCTCTGTCTGTGTCGAATGTTGTCGGGTTATAAGCGATGATTGAGTTTTGAGAAACGGGTGATTGGATCGAGTGAAGAGGCGGTATAAATACACAAAATTGTACAAAGTTCGTTCCTCAGAAGATCTCGTCATGTTTTTTTTTTTTTGGCTTAAGAGTAAAAAAAATTCAATCTATAATTTTTTTTTGGGTAAACTAATTCATCAACCATCATATTATTAGAAAAATTGTGACATTTTTTTAAGCAATTAAACTACCAAACTATTTAAATGGTACCAGACCACAGCCCTTTAAAGTAACAGAAAAAATAATGGGATTGTCAAATAAAATTAGTATAATTACACATCTGGTCTCCTATATTTAAAAAATCTCACAATTTAGTCTTAATTTTAATTTAATAAATTAATTATTTAATTAGGTGGTGACACCTTATTGGATGATTTTAATTATTTAGATTTAATTTGATTAATTAATTTTCTCCCTTCAATTAGGCGATGACACGTTGTAATCACTTATTTTATCTGGGTATCAACCCGCTTTTATGTTTAAATAATGAGCTTTAATTTTAATCATATGATGAAATAAAAAATTTTATATACATTATAAGTATCATGGCATTTCTATTGTTAGTATTGTGTTATTATAATTAGTACTACTAATATTATTTATTACAATATTATTATATCCTTATTAATATTATCATTATATTATTACCTTATTGTCTATATTATTATCTATTATTACTATTAATATTATTTATTATTATTAGTATTATTTCTTCTTATCATCTGTACTATTATCGTATACTAGTATTATCTATTATATTATTATTTTTGTTGTTTATTATCATAATTATTATTACTATATTACTATCTTTATCTATTATTATTATTATTTATTATTATTTATGCTGTTACCGTATTATTATTATTATTATTATTATTATTATTATTATTATTAAATCTGAAAACAAAAAATACTAATATAAATAAAGACCAATATGTATTAATAAATAAAAAGCCCAAAGTTCATTAATATCAGAGTCCATTTACCTATTAAAACCCATAATTATTATTTACATATCAAGATTACATGGCCCGTTGGCCCAAATAATAAAACCCTAAGCCTGGAAAATAAACCCTAATGCTTCTCTCTTATGCCTTGTAGCCGCCCAATCTCAGTCGTTAGATCTAGGTCGATCTAACGGTCCAGATGACACCTCAGCAGAAACTCTAGGAAGCCATCTGCCTTAGCGCTAGCGCCACACTCTTCTCCACCGTTGGATCGAGATCATGATCGAACGGCTCAGATCGGTCTCCCCAGGCGCGTGTGATCCACACGTGACCCTTCACTGCCCCGACGCGCATGTGAATCGCACGCCCGAGCCCTTTTGAATCCCACCAACGGTCAGGATCGCCCCACGACTTCGATTCATCAACCAAGCCTTCCTCTGGTCCCCTCTCTCGTACGAGCCTCACATGCACACCAAAGAACATCAAATATCAGAAAAGGCCAAAAACGCAACCAAAAAACAGAATTACAGAGGCAAACCAAAATTACAGAGATGAATCCGGCCAAAAATTATCAAGCAACCAATAGGGGATTTTATTTCAATTTATGTAATGCGAAAATTGTAATATTTCGGGCTATATAAAGCCGAAATCAACTATTGTAATCCCTAAGTTGCATTCGGGGAATTTTCAGAAATCAATACCAGAAAAAGAGCATTTACAGAGGTATCACCATCGTTTCTCATTTCAGTTTCGAAACAAAAAATATAATAAAAATAGAAAGATTTTTTTACCTTTGTTTCGAACCATCTCCTCTTCGTTTCTCGCTCTTCTTCACTGGCGATAAGTCGTCCGACCCCTTTTGGGGCCTGTAACACTCGAGTTTAGGGGTCGGGTGAAAATAATATTTAAATAATATTTCGGGTCTCGGTTTATGATTAAAATAATATTATATATTATTTGGACCTTGTGATTTCAAAGCAAACATTCTGTGATTGGACTAAATTGAAATGAAACTCAAATTATATGGATTTTAAAGTAAAAGAGAATTGCCATCTCATTAATGGCATTTTCGTAATAAAATGGACTTCAATTAAAAAAGCCCCTTTTCAATTAAAACACCCCTTTTTGTCATCTTCTTTTCACTATTCATCTTCTTCATTTCAACGACCTAGAGAAGCTCCTCTCCATTTCAACTATTCCATTTCCTTGCTTCTTCGTTTTAGCTCGGTTTTGAAAGGTAACTACATTTCCGACTTGCTCTCATCTTCCTCTCTTTAAAAGTACAACTAGTTTTCATTTTGGTTCAAGTTTTAGAATTTGAGTTTTTGGAGGATTTGAATAAAAATGGTAACTTTATTGTTTTTAACTTGAGGTTTTGATTTAATAACGTTAGATATGAAGTTTATGAACCAAATGGTCCAACATATGTGATTTTTACATGGTTTTATAAACATTCCCGGATTTGGGTTTTGTGAGGGGTTTTTGAAGGTTTTTGGAAAGGTTTTTGGGGTTGTTCTATGTTGGAATTTGAGGGCTAATGTTAGTATGTTGGTTGAGGGTTGTTTTGGAGGCATTTGAATGTGTTAAATGTGTTGGAATCATGAGTTTTAAGTTGGGTTTAAGGGCGGCTCGAGTTTGTGGTTTTGAGGGTTGTCTATGGCTTGAATTCTTGTGTTTGATGATTGACTAGTATTCTGGGTTAGCTACATTGATGTTTGAGCTGATTTGAGGTTGTTTGGATTGTGTTGAGTTGTTTAGAGACAAGGATTTGTGTTGGTGAAGCATCGGGAGTGAATCTGGAAGCTTGAAGGTGTCGATTGCTTGATAGTTGAGCTTGGAAGTGAATGTGAGTGGTTTAATGTTTAAAAATGGTTTTGAGTTTTTGGTTCAAGCATGTGGACTAGGTTGGGCTTGGTAGACCCACCTAGAGTTGGAATTAGAGAGGTAGCCTAATCCGAAGCTTTAGTTAGAGACATTGGTTGAACCCCTTAATTGTTGTTTATGCCTCATGATGATTTGTGTTGATGATGGTTATGTATAAATGTGTTATACAGGTATGTTGAGGCATGGATTGATGCATTGTTATATGCATGTGGATTGTTCATGATTGAGATCATGGTGAGTACGTGCTAAGCACGAAAGTGAAATGAGATATGTTGTGGATTGTATAATATTGGCACTAGTATACTTGAGTAAAAATGATCGATCATTAGGATGTTAGTATGTACACATGAGTCAAATGCGCACGTGGTCTTGATGATGGTAGTCATCAAGATGGAGTACGGGTTCGCCCAGAAATTCTTCTTATATAAATGTTAGTCGGTGATGCGTGTAATCCCATCGACGAGGCGTGAGGATGAGTGGAATCCCCTCCGTGAGAACGATGATGAGTGTAATCCCACCGTGAGGTAAAATGGTTGTTGGATGTGAGTTCCAACGTGTTTATTCGCGTATTCGAGTCATAGCTAGGTGCCAATATGAGTTGATATGTGTATCAATGTGATGTGGAATGTGATTCTTATATGGATGATTATATGTGATTACATATGATGTGGTTTGAGCTTGTTGAGCATGGCATAAAATTGAATATATGTTCATGCATCATGTGTATTTGGCTCATGAGGATTGAAGGTAAATCATGCATTCTACCTTATTGTGCTTGTGCTTGGACCCTGCATTGTCGAGGTTTGTTTTTAAAGAGCTTACCCTCACTAAGATTTATGCTTACGCTCTCTTTTGTTCAACAATGCAGATCCATAGTTCGTGGGTTGCTAGTGCAAGAAGGGGCCTCCAAGTGTGTGCTTTGTTGTGCTAGCTTAGCTAACAAGTATGGGTATTTTTAGTTATGATGTAATGGTCAAGCAATGAGACATGTATTTGTGGCTTGATGCTTTTGATGTATGTTGATGATGGTTGTTTAGGAGCATGTTAGCCTCCTTTAAATGCTTGTGTTGTTGGTTGCCTTGAATACTTGTAAACCATGTCGAATTGCCTACCTTAATTGTCTAAGTGTATGTCTTTTGAAACATGAACCTTTAATGCCATGTATGATCTTGTGTTTGGATGCCCTTTCGTTTATCTTGTGTGTCCCGAGTACGGTTGCTAGGGTGCATGCCTCTGGAGTGTAATTGTATGATTTGTATGCTTATCGTAGTTGTATCGGACGTTTGGAATCAACTGGAGATGTCTAAAACTGATTTTGGGAAATTGCAGACATCATGTGTTTCAAAACGGGTTGTCTTGTTTCGAAATGGGTGTGGTTCCAGGGCCCCCGTACCGAAACCCGTTTCGATACGTTTTGGCTACTGTGAGCCCCTGTTTCGAAACACTTTGGCTACTGGAATTGCATGTTTCAAAACTGGTATCGAAACGGCAAGGCAAAATGAGACCATGTTCCAAAACGGGGTGGATGCGTTTCGAAACGGGTGTCTGACCTTTTTAACTGGAGCTTGTGTTTCGAAACGGACTTTGACTGTTTCGAAACACAGGCCTATTTTAGGGCTTTTTGACATCTCTAAAGGGTTCCAAGTGTTGGGCTTAGGCCCTGTTTGCTGTTGGGCTTCCGCTTAGGTTTAATTGATGTATTTAGATAAGATAAAATTAAAAAGTTTTCCTAGGGTCGGTAACCGAAGTGGAGCCTTAACGGGTTTCATCTCGGTTATCCCCGTGTAGCCCACTCGGACCGGTCAAGCGTCCAGACCGGGACGAGGGGGTTACACTTGTTGGTATCAGAGCCTAAGGTTTCCGAGACCTTGGGCAGGTAAGTGAGGTAAGATGTGTTTTTATGTTGAAATGCACGGTGATTGCTTGCCATGTAAGCATGTTTGCTTGTTTATCAAGTATGCTTGTTGTTTTGTTTGAAGCATGATGTTTAGAGTCTCATTGCTACTATTACATCGGAAAAAGGATTTTTAAAGTGAGGGAACGTACTTGAGCCGCTTGGAGCCCTTGCCTTGCTAACCCTTTCTTTCGTGCTTTGTTGTTGTTGTAGTTGTTGTTTGTGAGCGATGTCGAGGACGAGGGGTAGGCCGAGAGTGGTTTGTCAGGAACCACGCGTTGCGGCTCCTGTTGAGCCGGTGGTTGGAGTTGAGGCTCATGTAGGAGAGCCTGCTGTTGCTGGAGTTGGAGCTCCTCCACCACCTCCACCTCCTCAGCCTAGAGTTGGAGGTGAGGATAGAGCTGAAGGAGAGGGACCTCAGGGTGGCCAAGGTCCGGCGGGAATAGATATGGCTCCGCTTGTGCAAGCTATAGCGGGAGAATTTCAGGCCGCAGTTGTCGGGGCTCAGGCTGCAGCTTAGCCTAGATGGGATGATAACAGTTTACCGTTGGGGAGGCTCCGTAGCCTAGGGGCTAAAGAGTTTAGAGGGTCTACACCTGAGAGATCCGAGTTATGGTTAGAGAAGACCGTTCGCATCTTAGCTCAGATGGGTTGTGTGGGTGCTCGCAGATTGGGCTGTGTGATCTCTTTGCTTCAGGGTGATGCCTACACTTGGTGGGTCGCCATTACTACTGGAGTTCCAGAGGCTGAGATTGGATGGGATTTCTTTGAGTCTACTTTCTGGAAGAGATATTTGGGACCGAGGTATCTTGATGAGAAGAAGCGAGAGTTTATGGCCCTAGTTTAGGGAGATGCTTCTGTGACTGAGTATGAGGTTCGTTTTGTTCGTTTGAGTCAGTATGCACCAGAGTTGGTTCTGACTGAGAGGGACCGATGTAACCGTTTCCGATATGGGCTTCATGAGGAAGTTAAGAGGTATACCTTAGCTTCAGATTATTCGGATTTTGATGTCTTGGTTGCTAGTGCCAAGGACATTGATCATAGCTTGGGGCCGACCAAGCGTTCTGGAGAATCTAGTTATGGTAAGAGACACAACCACTTTGACTGTGAAGATGCCAAGATGCAGAGGCGGTGGACAGCAGTTTGACCATAGACGTAGCGGTGGACACCATGGTAGAGGCCACCAGGGCCATAGAGGTGGAGGGCGTTTTCCCGAGTGTACCCGTTGTGGGAGACAACATTCTGGTGAGTGTGGGGTAACTTACATGCTTGTTAGAACTGTGGTTCGAGGGACCACTTTAGAAGGGAGTGTCCGCATCAGGCGGCACAGGCACCGAACATAGCACAAGCTCCTGCGAGAGCGAATGATTATCAGAGAGGCCGTGGGCGCGGTCATGGCTACTTCTAGCCTAGGGCTGATGCACCTAGGGTAGATGCTCAGAGGAACCTTGCTCACGTTGTGGCAGTGCAGCCAGAGGCAGGAGGACCAGTGAGAGTTTATGCTCAGAGAGAGGCCGGGAACGACACTGATGTAATAGAAGGTAATTTTGAGTTACAATATATGTCTTTGCTTTCTTTGGTTGATTCGGGTTCTACACATTCCTACATTTTGAGTGAGCATGCACCGAAGTTAGATATACCTGTTGAGATCTTAGATGTAGGTATGCATGTGACTAGTTCTTTTGGTGAGACAGTTGTGGTTAGACGTATGTATAGGAGGTGTCCGCTGAAGATTCAGAGTCATGTGTTTCCTGTTGACATGATGGAACTTCCGTTTTATGGCTTTGATATTATTTTGGGTATGGACTGGTTAGTTGAGCATCGGGCTAGTGTGGACTTTGAGACAAAGAGGATTTCCTTGAAACTTTCTGATGACTACGAGGTAGTAGTAGTAGGCGAGAACATTAAGTTCTTGTCTAATGTTGTGTCAGCTTTAGAGGCTCATAGGTTGATGGATTCCGGATGTAGTGCTTACTTAGCTTATGTGATGAATCCGAATATGAGTGAGGCTAGACCGAAGGACATTAGAAAAATTTGTGATTTTTCAGATGTGTGTAACCCCCTCGTCCCAGTCTGGACGACTGACCGGTCCAAGTAGGTTACACGGGGAAAACCGAAGTGAAACCCTCTAAGGCTCCCCTTCGGTTAGCAACCCTATTTTTTTTTCTTTTCTAGATGCATTATTTAACCCATAAATGAAACGATAGCGGAAACAAGACTCACAAGAAAGCCCAACAGCCACCTGGGCCTAAGCCCAACCCTCAGGACCCCTTAGAGATGCCAAAAAGCCCATTTTTAGGCATGCGTTTCGAAACAGGTGTCACCCGTTTCGAAACACGGGCTTCAGTTAAAAAGCAAGACAACCGTACCGAAACACCTCCACCCCGTTTCAGAACACGGTCACGATTTTGCCTTGACGTTTCGATACTTGTTTCGAAACAGACAATTACAGTGGCCAAAGTGTTTCGAAACTAGTTTCGAAACAGGGGCTCACAGTGGCCAAACCGTACCGAAACGAGTTCTGATACGGGGGACCCTGGAACCACACCTGTTTCAAAATGACTGTAGCCCGTTTCGAAACACCTGCAACTTGTACCTTTCTAAAACCAATTTTAAGCATCTCCAACCAAACTCGAACACCCTTAACGACTCCAAGAAGCATGCAAGACATGTAAACACACTCTAGAGGCATGCATCCTTTTGCACAACGCATTCAAAATACATAAGACATAAGATAAGACATCCATTCAAGTCATACTTAAAAATCCAAGGCCAAAAGGCACAAGTCATAACACTTAAGGTTTAAGCTTTAGGCACACATACATATAGCACTCATAAAGGATATAAGTTTCAACCACATGACATGCATGCATCAAATAAATATGGTTCACAATCCATAACATATAGGCATACACATAGCCATCATAAATTCAAAAATCAACATGCTCAACAACACATCATCAACTAAGGAGTTTGACACCAACTCCTACAAGTCTACACCCCCATTGTCTAGGCGTTATTACAAAACATAAATCATACTTGAGCTAAAATGAGAACTCCAAAAGCTTATTCATTGCCCGCTTGCCTCCTGAACACTAACGATCTGCATGTTTGAAACAAAGGAGAGCATAAGCTATTTAGCTTAGTGAGAAAATCTCTACAATTCAACAAGCATGCAGTTTTCAAAATACTTTTCACATTTCGCAAGAATCCATGAATGCATGAGTGATCATTACTACGAGACTACACATGGCTCGTAGAAACACAACCAACTTACACACGGTGGGACCACTAATCACCGTTCGACTAGTAGTTTTCCGATGGGACCACTCATCACCTTACTCTACTACTAGTCACTACCGGTGGGACCACTCATCACCGTAGTTTAGACAACCATCACGTGAGGCTCAACTTCTACACGACTACACAACAATAACAATGCAAACAACTCGAAATGCACAAGACCACAACATACGACCATTCATCAACAATTAACAAGATGTAGGAGGATTAAATTACACTTGGGTTTAAGTGGACCCTCAAGGTCCCACCCAAACCCCAAAGAGTTCCCATTTGCAAACAAGATCAAGGTTCGACATTTTACTCACCGTTGCTACCCAAAAGAGAGCTGAGATCCAAGCTCAAGTCACCGAATTCTCCGGATTCGCTCCTGAGGCTTCACCCACAAGATTTCTTGCTTCTAAACATCCCAACACAAATCAAATAATCCCAAGTCAGTCCACACTACCATGTAGCAAACCCGGAACACTACTCAAACATCAAACACATGATTTTCAAGTTATGAACAACCCCCAAAATAGTCTAACTCGAACATCCCTTAAACCCAATCCAAAACTTATGATTTCAACCTCTTTAACACTTTTAGATGATTCAAAAACAACCCTTAACTATCATACTAACATTAGCCTTCCATTTCCAACATAAAACAACCCCAAAAACTCCCTTAAAACCCTTCTAAAAACCCACCTAAACCCAAATCCGGAAATCTTAACAAAACGCATTAAAAATCATATATGTTGGTCCTCAAGGTTCACAAACAACTCACATTTCACTAACAAATCGAAATCCTTAGTTAAAAACAATAAAGGTTGCATTTTTATTCAAAACTTCCAAAAACTCAAATTTTTAAAACATGGACAAAAATGAAAAATAGTGGTACTTCCAAAGAGAGGAAGATGAGAGCAAGATGAGGATGTATTTACCTTTCAAAACCGATCCGAAATGAAGATGCTAAGTGATGGAATAGTGAAAGGGGGAGGGGAGAGCTTCTTTGTCGTTCAAAAATGAAAATTGGGAAAGAAGAAGACAACTCTCTTTTAATTAAAAAGGGGTTTTAAAAGAAGTCTACTTTATTACGAAAATGTCATTAATGAGATGGCAATCTCATGTAAATGCAATTTCCATGGAAATTTGATTTCAATTTCAATTTGGGGATAAGAAGCCTTAAAATAATACATATTGTCATTTTAATTAGAAAACCGAAACCCGAATAATATTTAAATATTATTTTCACTCGACCCCTAAACCCGGGTGTTACAATATGTTTCCAGAAGAGTTGCCTGGTTTGCCTCCGGACAGAGATGTTGAGTTTGTGATTGAGACTGTTTCAGGGTCTACTCCAGTTTCTATAGCTCCGTATCGTATGGCTCCGAAAGAGTTGAAAGAATTGAAGAGTCAGCTGCAAGAGTTATTAGACCATGGTTTCATTAGGCCTAGTAGTTCTCCTTAGGGTGCACCTGTGTTGTTTGTAAAGAAGAAAGATGGAAGTATGCGTATGTGTATTGATTACAGATAGTTGAATCAGTTGATTGTGAAGAACAAGTATCCATTGCCTCGTATAGATTATTTGTTTGATCAGTTGAGGGGTGCTTCGGTATTCTCGAAGATAGATTTGAGATCAGGGTATTATCAGTTGAAAGTAAAAGAGTGTGATGTTCCGAAGACAGCTTTTAGAACTAGATATGGTCACTATGAGTTCCTTGTGATGCCGTTTGGGCTCACGAATGCACCTGCAGCATTCATGGATATGATGAAACAGAATTTTTAGAGACTATCTAGACCGTTTTGTAGTTGTTTTCATAGATGATATTCTTGTGTACTCGAAATCAGAAGAAGAGCATGATGAGCACTTGAGACTTGTTCTGCAGAGGTTGTTGAGCAATCAGTTGTATGCGAAGCTTAGCAAATGTGAGTTCTGGATTTGAGAGGTTGTATTTCTTGGCCATGTTGTTTCGGCCGAAGGTATCTGTGTTGATCCGTTGAAGATTTAGGCTATTTTTGAGTGGAAACAACCTAAGTCTGTGACTGAGATTAGGAGTTTCCTAGGATTAGCCGGTTACTATAGGAGATTTTTTGATGGTTTCTCTAGAGTAGCTTCTCCTTTGACCAAATTGTTGCAAAAGGGAGTTAAGTTTGAGTGGTCAGATGCAAGACAGAAGGCTTTTGAGAAATTGAAAAAAGCTTTGACAAATGCTCCGGTGTTAGTGCAACCAGTTTCAGGTAAAGAGTTCGTGATCTATAGTGATGCTTCTTACATAGGCTTAGGGTGTGTCCTAATGCAAGAAAGAAGAGTTGTTGCCTATGCTTCGAGACAGTTGAAGGTTCATGAGAAGAACTATCCTACTCACGATATTAAGTTAGCCACAGTTGTGTTTGCATTGAAGATTTGGCGTCATTACTTGTATGGTGAGAAGTGTATAATCTACACCAACCATAAGAGCTTGAAGTATTTGATGACACAGAGAGAGTTGAACTTGAGACAGAGAAGATGTCTTGAGTTGTTAAAAGACTATGATTTGACCATTGAGTATCATCCGGGTAAGGAAAATGTAGTAGCCGATGCTTTGAGTAGAAAAGTTGCAGTCGAGTTGAGAGCTATGCTTGCTAGATTGAGTGTATCCGATGATGGTGGTTTGATCATAGAGTTGCAAGTGAAGCCTTCTTTGATTTAGTTGATTAGAGAGAAGCAGTTGCAAGATGTGTCTTTAGTTCCGCATGTTTTGGACATAGCCGAAGGTAGACCGACCGAGTATAGTTTCAGTGGAGAGAATGTGTTGTGCTTTAGAGATATAGTTGTTGTGCCTGAAGATGTTGAGTTGAGACGTATGATTCTGAGTGAAGCACATTCGAGTCTTTTTTCTATGCATCCGGGTAGTACTAAGATGTATCGTGACTTGAAGAATGATTACTTCTGGGTTGGTTTGAAGAAGAATGTAGCCGAGTATGTGAGCCGTTGTATGGTTTGTCAGCGAGTGAAGGCAGAACGTCAGGTTCCTTCAGGTTTGTTACAACCTTTGAAGATTCTGGAATGGAAATAGGAGAGGATCACCATTGACTTTGTGTCGGGGTTACCGTTGTCTCCTTCGAAGAAGAATTCTGTTTGGGTGATAGTGGATAGATTCACTAAATGTGCTCACTTCTTAGCAGTGAACACTACAAATCCTTTAGACAAGTTAGCGAACTTGTACATCCGTGAGATTGTGAGACTTCATGGAGTTCCGAAGTCTATTGTTTCAGACAGAGATCCGAGATTCACTTCGAGGTTCTGGGTTGTTTGCATAGTTCTCTAGGTAGCCGTTTGCATTTCAGTACTTCTTATCATTCGCAGTCCGATGGACAGTCAGAGCGAGTGATACAGATTTTAGAGGATATGCTCCATTGTTGTGTGATTGACTTCCAAGATTCTTGGGAGAAGCACCTACCTTTAGTTGAGTTAGCTTACAACAACAGTTACCAAGCTAGTATACATATGGCTTCCTATGAGGCTTTGTATGGTAGACGATGTAGGACTCCGATTTGTTGGGCTGAGACGGGTCAGAGATTGTTTACCTATGCCAGATTTGCTTAAAGGGACTACCGAGAAAGTGAAGTTGATTTGTGACCGTTTGAAAGCAGCTTCCGATCGTCAAAAGTCTTATGCAGATTTGAAGAGAAAAGAGATTGAGTTCTCTGTGGGTGAGAAAGTGTTTCTGAAAGTATCTCCGTGGAAGAAGGTGATGAGATTTGGCCGGAAAGGCAAGTTGAGTCCGAGGTTTATTGGTCCATATGAGATTATTGAGCGGATTGGGCCTGTAGCTTACTGTTTGAGGTTGCCTTCTGAGTTAGAGAAGATCCATAATGTTTTTCACGTGTCGATGCTTAAGAGATATATATCAGATCCTTCTCATGTTATGCCTGTTGAGGAGATAGAGTTGAATCCGAATTTGTCTTACAATGAAGAGCCTGTTGGGATACTTGCTTCTGATAGCAAGGTGTTGCGTGGCAACACCATAGAGTTGGTCAATGTGTTGTGGAGACATAGAGGTGTGGAAGAGGCCACGTGGGAGAGGAAAGCTGATATGCTTGAGCAGTTTTCGTATCTGTTTCCGTCAGGTAATTTTGGGGACGAAATTCCTTAAGTGGAGGAGAGTTGTAATACCCGGGTTTAAGGGTCGAGTGAAAATAATATTTTGGGTCTCGGTTTATGATTAAAATAATATTATATATTATTTGGACCTTGTGATTTCAAAGCAAACATTTTATGATTGGACTAAATTGAAATGAAACTCAAATTATATGGATTTTAAAGTAAAGGAGAATTGCCATCTCATTAATGGCATTTTCGTAATAAAATGGACTTCAATTTAAAAAGCCCATTTTCAATTAAAACACCCCTTTTTGTCATCTTCTTTTCACTATTCATCTTCTTCATTTCAACGACCTAGAGAGGCTCCTCTTCATTTCCACTATTCCATTTCCTTGCTTCTTCGTTTTAGCTCGGTTTTGAAAGGTAAATACATTTCCGACTTGCTCTCATCTTCCTCCCTTTAAAAGTACAACTAGTTTTCATTTTGTTTCAAGTTTAAAAATTTGAGTTTTTGGAGGATTTGAATAAAAATAGTAACTTTATTGTTTTTAACTTGAGGTTTTGATTTAATAATGTTAGATATGAAGTTTATGAACCAAATGGTCCAACATATGTGATTTTTACATGGTTTTATAAACATTCCCGGATTTGGGTTTTGTAGGGGGTTTTGAAGGTTTTTGGAAGGGTTTTGGGGTTGTTCTATGTTGGAATTTGAGGGCTAATGTTAGTATGTTTGTTGAGGGTTGTTTTGGAGGCATTTTAATGTGTTAAATGTGTTGGAATCATAAGTTTTAAGTTGGGTTTAAGGGTGGCTCAAGTTTGTGGTTTTGGGGGTTGTCTATGGCTTGAATTCTTGTGTTTGATGATTGACTAGTATTCCGGGTTAGATACATTGATGTTTGAGCTGATTTGAGGTTGTTTGGATTGTGTTGAGTTGTTTAGAGACAAGGATTTGTGTTGGTGAAGCATCGGGAGTGAATCTGAAAGCTTGAAGGTGTCGGTTGCTTGATAGTTGAGCTTGGAAGTGAAGATGAGCGGTTTAATGTTTTAAAATGGTTTTGAGTTTTTGGTTCAAGCATGTGGACTAGGTTGGGCTTGGTAGACCTACCTAGAGTTGGGATTAGAGTGGTAGCCTAATCCCAAGCTTTAGTTAGAGACATTGGTTGAACTCCTTAATTGTTGTTTATGCCTCATGATGATTTGTGTTGATGATGGTTATGTATAAATGTGTTATACATGTATGTTGAGGCATGGATTGATGCATTGTTATATGCATGTGGATTGTTCATGATTGAGATCATGGTGAGTACGTGCTAAGCACGGAAGTGAAATGAGATATGTTTTGGATTGTATAATATTGACACTAGTATACTTGAGTACAAATGATCGATCATTAGGATGTTGGAGTGCACACGTAAGTCAAATCCGCGCGTGGTCTTGATGATGGAAGTCATCAAGATGGAGTACGGGTTCGCCCGAAAATTCTTCTTATATAAATATTAGTCGGTGATGAGTGTAATCCCATCGATGGGGTGTGAGAATGAGTGGAATCCCCTCCGCGAGAACGGTGATGAGTGTATTCCCACCGTGAGGTAAAGTAGTTGTTGGATGTGAGTTCCAACGTGTTTATCCGCGTATTCGAGTCATAGCTAGGTGCCAATATGAGTTGATATGTGTATCAATGTGATGTGCTTGGACCCTGCATTGAAGGTAAATCATGCATTCTACCTTGTTGTGCTCGTGCTTGGACCCTGCATTGTCGAGGTTTGTTTTTAAAGAGCTTACCCTAACTAAGCTTTATGCTTACGCTCTCTTTTGTTCGACAATGCAGATCCGTAGTTCGTGGGTTGCTAGTGCAAGAATGGGCCTCCAAGTGTGTGCTTTGTGGTGCTATCTTAGCTAACAAGTATGAGTATTTTTAGTTATGATGTAATGGTCAATCAATGGGACATGTATTTGTGGCTTGATGCTTTTGATGTATGTTGATGATGGTTGTTTAGGAGCATGCTAGACTCCTTTAAATGCTTGTGTTGTTGGTTGCCTTGAATGCTTGTAAACCATGTTGAATTGCCTACCTTAATTGTCTAAGTGTATGTCTTTTGAAACATGAACCTTTAATGCCATGTATGATCTTGTGTTTGGATTCCCTTTCGTATATCTTGTGTGTACCAAGTACGGTTGCTAGGGTGCATGCCTCTAGAGTGTAATTGTATGATTTTTATGCTTCTCGTAGTCGTATCGGACGTTTGGAATCAATTGGAGATGTCTAAAACTGATTTTGGGAAATTGCAGACAACAGGTGTTTCGAAACGGGTTATCCTGTTTCAAAACGGGTGTGTTTCCAGGGCCCCGTACCGAAACCCGTTTCGATACGTTTTGGCTACTGTGAGCCCCTGTTTCGAAACAAGTTTCGAAAAACTTTGGCTACTGGAATTGCCTGTTTCGAAACTGGTATCGAAACGGCATGGCAAAATGAGACCTATTTCCGAAACGGGGTGGATGCGTTTCGAAACGGGTGTCTAACCTTTTTAACTGGAGCTTGTGTTTCGAAACGGGCTTTGACTGTTTCGAAACACATGCATATTTTTGGGCTTTTTGACATCTCTAAAGGGTTCCAAGTGTTGGGCTTAGGCCTTGTTTGCTGTTGGGCTTCCGCTTAGGTTTAATTGATGTATTTTGTAACACCCCAATTTTGGGCTTGGAAGTTGTGGGCCTGAACCGAATCGGTCTGATTTTTTGTTCGAATATAAAAAGGTGTTTTAGGGAAAGCCTAGTTCGGGATGCATTAAAAATATAGAAAAATATCTAAAAATCCTCTTTTAATATATATATATAAGAGTGGTGAAATCAATTTTACAAAATAAGGCTTGGAAATATGATATTTCGAATTAGTGACTAAAATGTAATTTTTGAAAAGTTCGTGACTGTTTTTAAATGATTGAAACTTTGAATCTTTAAGGAGCTAATTTACCCAATGAAGGATTTCTTCAGATTTTTCTTGATTTTAATGATTCATTTAATGTTTAATTAATAAAAAGAAAAGAGGGAAAACCATATTTTAGTTTCATAACTAACTTTTGCTAAAATTTTCTCATTTCATTTTCTCTCAAAATTCCCTCAGCCAAACACATTTCTACAACAGCTTTTCTTTTGATTTTCACACCAAATTTTGAGATTTCGATCCTCAAATGATTCCTAATCATTTCTACATCAAATCCTCATCATTTGCATATTGAATTTTCAAGGATTTTGGCTCTAAACAAGGAGAAATCCACATTTAGAGGTATGAACGTTCTTCTCCTCTAAATACTCATTTCTTTACTGAAATTCCCAAGTTCTCAATCCTTAAATTGAGTTTTATAAAAGGCTTTGATGTTGTGATCTTGATTTTGGCTTAAAACTTGAGATTTTGATTAAATCTTGAAGAAATTCGTAATGAATGTTTGGGCTCTGATTTGAGATGTCTTTTTAAAGTATTTTGGATGTTTAATGATGTGTAAATGAGATCTAATCAATGCAATCCCGAATAGGTTAATTTTCCTAAGTTTTTACATGTGAAAATGGTGGTTTTTAGGATGATTTTGGTGTTCTGTTGTTGCCGGAGGTATAAAGATGAGTTTAGATCCTTTTTGGATGTTAATTGATGTTTAAGAATGTTTAGAAGTGATGGATCATGGCTGGGTAATGTTGTGGATGAGTTTGGTAGTGATTTCGGTTGTGTTTGGTAGCCGAAATGTTAGATTTGTTGAGAGCAACGAGTTTAGGTGTTGTGGCTGGAGATTTTAATACATGATGATGCATTGATCCTCTGCTTTGATGTGTTTAAAACATGGGAGACTCATTCGGATCCTTGAGGTGTTGATCCGGAGGCTTGATCGGCGTTTCGGCTAGGTTGCGAAACGAAATTGGTGAGTGAAGTTTGGTTTTCAGCTTTGAAACCAATGTTTGAAGGTTTTGGCAGCTTAGTTTAAGTCTAAGCAACTTAACTAAGCTCAAGGGTAAGTTTTCGGAGAAACTCTCTCTTTGATGAACCATGAGATGGTTGGATGCAATGGGTTTAATTTGCATGTTTAAATTCTGTTTTGAAAGCATGTTTTAGCATGATTAATGCTGGTTTTGAAAGCCATGTGTTGAAGGATGCTCAAGGTAAGAGATCCTTGGTTTTGACATTGATAAATGTGGTTTTGATGCATAGTGATGCATGCTGGTTTAATGGCTTTTATTAATGCTTTAAAACAGTGGATTGATGATGATAATTGATGTATATTGACAAGTGATGTGTTGGTTTTAAAGTACTTGAATCGGATATAGTTAGCCGGCTATAGGATTGGGTGCACCGTGAATAAAGTCGCCTTGGATGTTGAGGGGTTGTAATGGTACCGTAAACTCCATCCAAGTACACTAACGAGATGTCTAAGATCACAATGGTGGTTAAAAGTTCATGTGTGAATCTTGTGTTGTGTGTCCCGTGTCCTCGTTAGTGATGTTATACCACTACCAATGAGTGATGTGGAGGGGTTGTGATTGTACCGTTAAACTCCATCACGAGTGTTGAGGGGTTGTGATTGTACCTGTAAACTCCACCTTGTGTGTTTGGTAGTGTGTATGAAGCGTATGGGACAACGCTTGTAATCCGTGTATCCGATTGTGTTTTATGTTGAAAATGGTTATGGTATCACTTGGAAGCCAATATGACATGTTAATGTTTATGAAACATGAGATGCTTGTTGTTTAAGACATGTTGATGATTATAAAGCATGAGATGCTTGTTGTTAATGCATTGTTGCATGAAAATGGTTTTTAAAAATGAAAAGGCCTTATGAAAGGTGTTTAGTAAAAGTGCATTATTGTGTTGTTTCATTAGAGCATGCCTCACTAAGCATTTGTGCTTACGCTCTCTTTCTTGAACCAATAATGCAGAGAATTGAAGTGCTTAAAGGGCATCAAGGAGGCTAAGAATCCAAGGAAAGGCTAAGCTCATGTATGGTGACTATTTTTACAACTCTATTAGTTTTTGGTATTTGGCAATGGGAACCTAGGTGGTGTTTTTTGGAGATGTTTTGGACTCCCTGAGTTTGGCATGATGCCTATGATGTTTTGGATTTGTAAATGGCCATTATATTGCTTGTTTTGGTGACTTGATGCTTGGATAGTTTTCAACATTAGGTTGCATGCCTTTAGACTTGTGAATTGTCTTAATTGATGCCATGACTGTGAGATGGTGATGCAATATGTTCCTTATATGTATGATGATTTGTTGACATGACTAGGAGGTCATAGGGATGTGTTTGAGTGGTTAATTGTACATTAAACCAGAAAAATCTGCATTTTCTGGGCAGTTCGTATCGGAACGGGCACTACCGTTTCGAAACGGGGGCCTGTAATGGCCTTCGTGTATCAAAACGGGTAGAGGGCGTTTCGAAACGGATTTGCCACTGTCAAGCCCTGTTTCGAAACAAGTCTCGAAACAAACTCGTGTTTCGAAACGGTCAACCCCTGTTCCGAAACACTTGATCGTTGGGTACTGATTTGAATTGTTTAAGGTTTGTATGCTTTACGTTTTGGTTCTGAATTTTGTATATGCAATTGCTTGAGTTTGAGGTGTCCGTTTAAGATGAAATTTGACAGAGAAGCATGTAATATGACTAATTTCATAATGGTAACCTAAAAAACAGTTAAGTCCTCTAAATTTCTAGAATTTACATTTTGGTCCCTAAAAGTTGTAATTTGTGCAATTGAGTCTCTTATCGTTGTCTGATCGCTGTGCTTTTCAAGTATGCTCTTCTAAAGGATACGCTTAGGTTTAATATGCATCTAGACAAGATTAAAAATAAAAAAGGGTCGTTAATCAAGGTTGACTTTCGAGTTGACTTTGGTTTTCCCCGTGTAATTTTCGTAGTTCGGGTCAACTAAGGCCGGGCTAAGGTGGTTACATATTTAGATAAGATAAAATGAAAAAGTTTTCCTAGAGTTAGTAACCGAAGTGGAGCCTTAACGAGTTTCATCTCAGTTATCCCCGTGTAACCCACTCGGATCGGTCAAGCGTCCGGACCGGGACGAGGGGGTTACAGGGTCATGCATGGTGAGCCATTGAAGTTGATAACCCAAAAAAGGGAATCAGAAGAGATTTTGGGATCTGGTTTTGGGTTTTAAAATAAAAAACAACAAAGGTTTTTAGGTTTTTGGTTTCACGAACGAAGGATTTTGGTTTGAGTTTTTGGAGAGTCAAAAAAGGGGATTTCAAACGTTTTTAGGGTTCTGGCGCCGACACCAGCGACCAGAGCGGTGACGTCGCCGAAAGAGAAACAGAAAAAGGGTGAGGCTTTCCCTGGCTTAGGGTTTGTGAAAATGAAAAAAAGGGTAAAATGTGTTTAAGGTAGCTTATATAGTGTTTTTTATTTTTAAAATTGGTTTAAACGCGTTTTAAGTCCCTCCGCGTCGACGTAATTACGCGAGGGAGGACTTCTGCTTTTTAAAACCCTTCCCGCAGTCCCTATACATTTTTCAGTGTTTTCAATCTCGTCCCAAATTTGGTTTCAATCGATTTTTGTGTGGAAAATTACTTTTACGGTCCCCTAAGGTTTCCGTATCTTTTAATGAAGTCATGCTTCGTTTTTTATTAGTTTTTTGTAATGGTATTATTACCATTTCGGCCCCTGACAGTTGGCATCTTATTTATTTAACTTGCATTTTATTTTTGGTATGTTATATGTTGTTATATGTCCCTTTAATTTATATTGATATCGAATATATGTTTTTTTGCATTTTCGTTCATATTTGTTAAGTATGGCATGTGATCATATGTTTTTTACATTTAGCTTTGTTTAACGTTTTTATAATATTTAGTTTTATGCATATAATGTAGTTTTGTTATATATGTTGTATGATCATTTTTATGTCATTCGAATATGTTTTTCGTGACATGCATTTAAAATGGCCATTCATGTGATTTTTACTACCCTAATTCGCATGTTAATCAATTTAAATAATAAAACGGAGATACCTATTAATTCGTGTATTTGGGTCGAATATCCTAGCTTATTGGATATTCTTCGAATATCCTAGCTTATTGGATATTCTTCGAATATTCGGATTAATTAGAATAGTCTAAAGGTAAACCCGTAATAATTAAAACGGACAAGACCATGACATCATTCTTTAATTGCTTGCATCATGCATAAAGGTGACGTACGGGATCCGAACCCTAAACTAACACGACAGTCAGTCTTATATGATGTCGGTTTAGTCTTTGGTCCGGTGTACCGTCATCCTTTCTAATTAAATGACGAATTAATTCGAATCCGTCAATTCGAAAAAGCTCGAATGATTAAAGTCCAGTTTTCAATTAAAAACCCCTAATTAAAGTCGTTTTAAATTTTGAATAATTTCCATCATTTTAAAAGCAACAATTGTTTTGGTACCGATTTTCGGGCGTGATGGGGGTGCTAACCCTTCCCCACACGTAACCAACTCCCGAACCCTTTCAAATAAATTTCTAGTTTAGTTTTTTACGGTGTTCGGCCTACCTCAATGGCCGGTGGCGACTCCAACCTTAAAAAAGATTATTTTAAAGCTTATTTCTAAAGTTCAAAATTTTAAAATTCCCTTTTCAATTAAATGTTTCTTTTAAAAAAGTGGGACCTTTTAGATTTAGAAAAAAAACTTATCACGGCGTGGCGATTCCGCTGGGGACAAATTTTGTTTTTAAAACAAAAAGAGAGTTAAGCCAAAAAACAACACTTGTTGCTTCTAAATTGATGGAAATTGTTGAAATTTAATTTGACTTTAGCAAGGTGGTTATTCCTTGAAAATGAGACTTTAATTACACGGGCTTCGATAATTAGTGGTATTTAAATTAATTTCTCATTTAATTTTAAAGGGATCACCGGCATGTGTTGCATCACGATCATTAAGCTCTATACCCGAGCTTCGTCCCTTAAGTGGGAGTGAAACACACATACCCACATGAGTCTCCCTCCACGGGTCGGTAATTCACTTTCGGAATCCACACCTTTGACACGTGAGCAGCCCTCCACGTCATTAGGTCGTGCTTTCCCTCGAACCGAAACCAATTCGCAAGCTTGTAATTGGCTAGAATTGGGGTTCTTGTCACCTTAGTAAGTGATAAGATAGGTTCGGGTATCCTTATTAGAACCAAACCCACATGAGTGAGAATCTAAGAAGCCCACCCCGATTAGAGCCATGTGGATAACTGTAGAATTAGAATCCATGCTAGTAGGTCTTGCATTGTTAATCTGCTTTGGTGTGTTTCCTTTTCGATCTGTGTATTTCAGTATTCATTATATTCGTTACTAATCCAGTTACCTTTTGTCTTGCTTTGCTTAATTTTTTTGCATATTTATCGCATTTTCATACGAAGTGTTGATTCGATAACAGTCTAAAGTTGAAAACTTTCACAACGGGAGAAAGAATCCATAGCAACGGAGTTTCCGGAACCCTAATTTGAAGGGAAGGGATAAAAAAATTTATTGAAAAAAAATCGTACCCTATGTATTTATTTTCTTACCTCGTTGTAACAAGACTTGATCTCTGTTAAGAAAATTTGTTTGATGAGGATGTTCGTCGAATCAACATTTCCATGCATTTGATTGTGTTTTTTAATTTATTTCCTTTAATCATATGTTTCCGTTATGCATACGACATTACATGCATTACATCATTAAGTCATGTAATTAATTGTTCGGGGTCATAGCAGCATTCGTGACTACCGAAGATTCCGCACACACACTTTACTTGCCACCAAAGGAAGCAAATGGAAGAGAGTTTCGCTAAGTTGGAAGCCGATTTGAGAGGTCAGTTGGAGCAAGCTCAACAAGAATTGAGGGACACTATCATCAAGTCCCAACAAGATATGATGAACGAGATATCTCAGTTGCTGCAAGCCAATCTAAAAGGAAAGGATGCTGTTGGAAACCCTAGTCAGGATAAAGGGAGACCCCTCGTATTCTCCCGGATTTGTCACCAATACCCCTAAGCCCTCGCAAGGAGCGGCTACTCAAGGAGATAGGGAAACATTGCAAAAGGCATGCGCCTCTACCCATGCTCCATCAGGTCTGATCTTTAATCATGTGGAGAATGTCGGGGATAATGTCTCGTGTTGAGTGTGTAAAAGTTCTATTATTTACACCATATTTAACCCATATTTCTGCTGCATTCAAGCGTTATTTATTGCATTTAGGTCAGTTTACAGCAAAACATCAAAAATATATTAAAAGACACAGTTTCTACTAAAATTGGCTATTTTTGCAGGTTGCTGCTGTAGCAGACGGAAAGGGCAGGTGCTGGGCAGTGAACCAGAAGAACTGGAACTGGACAAGCAGTCAAGGAGGACGATGCTGCCTTGGTTGCATCCGTGACAGCAAAGGACGACAGCAGT
Source organism: Hibiscus trionum (assembly GCA_030270665.1). Lineage (NCBI taxonomy): Eukaryota > Viridiplantae > Streptophyta > Magnoliopsida > Malvales > Malvaceae > Hibiscus > Hibiscus trionum. Next base: position 4,279,598 of record BSYR01000034.1, on the reverse strand, counting down.
TTTGAGGAGAAGAAGCAAAGTGGACCTCGACAAATAGAGAAAATTCAGCCCGTTTGTCGTGTGAAATCACCATATTTTTCCAAGCCCTAGATCAGAAGATATTCCAAGCCCAAAGTTTAAGGAGAGAAAATCCCAAGAAACAAGGAGGACGGCTGGAAAGTAGATTCCATGAAGATTTAGTCTTTATTAGAATCATGCTTTAATTTAAAGTTGTAATCCTTGTTAAATTAGATAACTTGAGCCCAAAGCTTATATAAGGGCATATATCTTAACCTAGAGGCATAAACGATTACCCTAGCTTCATTCCCAAAACTCTAGCCGTTTTCCTTCCCACAACATGTTCTAAATTCCCCCTAGGGCCACGGGTTGTTTTGTAAAGTAGTTGCAAGGGTTGTTTTGTAAAGGAATTTTCAGTTCAATAAAATAAACTTCAATTTCTCTTATTTTGGTTATTAATATCTTGCAAGAGCATCGGGAGAGCATTGTGAGGTTATCTATTTACTTAGCATCGGGAGAGTTAAGTATACGAAAGAAATAAGAGCAAGTTCTTTAGTTTATAGTTGAACTATCTCGGGCCTAGGTATATGACGAGGTTAAGTGGCTAAAGAAGAATTCATCGACATCGGTTTTCATCCTTCGATTCACGCCGGGAGGTATCATCAAATAAGTGATCATCGACAGACTTGGACCTAGGGATAGGCCAAGGCACATTTGGGATTCTTGCCAAACTTGAAGTACTGAGTTGGTTGTTCGCTGCCGCGACAAGCAACGGACTGCTGCCGCGACAGGTGCTGCCGCGATGGGGACGACGACATAACTGGAGTTCCGAGACTTAGCAATACCTGCACTACTGAGCAATTCAATACCAACCTATTCTCTCTATCTTTATTTTCCTACTCTTTTATTTACGTTTACTTTATTATTTTCGTGACAACTTCTCAAATATTTTCTTTACTTCCATGCAGTGAATTAAGGAGAAGCTATTAGCCCAATCCCTGTGGAGACGATATCCGATACTTCGTATCACTTTACTACTTGCGTCGTGTACACTTGCACTCAATTGCGATAGACTCTTTTACACGCAACATCTCGGACTTGGATGAAATTGAGAATTTGAACAAGGTCAAGGCAGAATTCTCGAAGCAACTAGAAGAGACTCGAAAGGACCTCGAGGAGAAATTCTGAACTAAAGAAGGAGCAGAGGGGGCATATGGTATGAATGCTAGAGATCTCAGTTTGGTTCCAGATTTGGTAATTCCACCAAAGTTCAAGACACCAGAGTTTGAGAAGTTTGACGGGACAACTTGCCCTACTGCCCACATAACTATGTTTTGTAGAATGATGACGGGTTTCATCGACAACGAGAATTTGCTAATTCACTGCTTCCAAGACAGCTTAGTAGGGCCCCCAGTGAGATGGTACAATCAGTTGACTCGTGCTCAGATCAGGTCATGGAAGGATTTGGCTAAGGCTTTCACGGATCAGTATAGACACATAACCGACATGGTTCCGAACCGACTCATGCTACAAGGTTTGGAGCAAAGGCACAATGAGAGCCTCCGTGAATACGCCCAGCGTTGGCGAGATGTGGCGGCACAAGTCCAACCCCCGTTCCGTGAAAATGAGATCTTCCCTATATTTGTCGATACTTTGAAAGGGACCCTCTATGACCGCATGATAAGCAACCCCATCGGCAATTTCTCAGATATGGTTATGACCGATGAGCGCATTGAGGCAACTATCAAGAGTGGTAGAATTGATGGAGGAGAGAACGCCTGAAAGCAGTTCAAGAAGAAGGATCATGAGGTGAACAATGTCGGTACCTACGAACCTTCCAAGCACCTCACAATCTCCCCACCTCAAGCCGCAATTGGGAATGTGCAAGGCTCAAACCGAAGAGAAAGTAGGGCTCCCAAGAAGGAACAAGAGAGAATTTCCTTCACCCCTCTACCTATTCCATACAAAGACGTGTACAAGCACCTACATGAGGCTGATATGGTCTGTCCATATTATGTTACTCCCTTCCAACCGCCTTACCCTCTATGGTACGATGAGAAGGCACAATGTGAGTACCACGGCGGAGTACTGGGGCACGCAATAGAAAATTGCACATCATTCAAGAAGCTCGTGCAAAACATGATCAACACTCGGGTCCTCTTGTTAGAAAAAACCAATGCGACGACCAATCCGCTTCTGAACCATGGAGGTCGAGGCGTGAATGCCCTCGAAGAGGTACATACGAAGAATGTGAGGATGGAGGTGTCGGAAATCAAGTCCCCTCTGAGTTAGGTGTACGAACAACTGTGTGCGACATGCTTAATTGAGAAGGGTCCGAAGGGGGCATATGACGGTCACAAGTCATTTTGTGAGTACCATTAGTTTGCGGGGCATGAGATTCAGAGTTGTCCAGAATTCAAGGAGTTGGTTCAGGAATTGATGGACAATAAGGAGGTTGAGTTCCTCGAAGAAGCTTAAGGGGTGGGATGGATGGCTAGCCTAGCAGTCAAGAGTTTTAGTGCATCCAGTTTGTTTGTCTTCATTTCATTGCATTTTAAGTTTTTTTCTTTGAAGTAATATGTGGGATCAACTTTGCTACCCTTTGCCCAAAGGTAGCAAAGATCTTTTTGTAAAGGCCTTAGACTGCATATTCTTGATTTTCAATGAAAGGCCATTGACATCATTCTTTAATTGTTTGCATCATGCATAAAGGTGACGTACGGGATCAAAACCCTAAACTAACACGACAATCAGTCTTATATGATGTCGATTTAGTCTTTGGTCCGGTGTACCATCATCCTTTCTAATTAAATGACGAATTAATTCGAAACCGCCAATTCAAAAAAGCTCGTATGATTAAAGTCCAATTTTCAATTAAGAACCCCTAATTAAAGTCGTTTTAAATTTCGAATAATTTCCATCATTTTAAAAGCAACAATTGTTTTGGTACCGATTTCCGGGCATGATGGGGGTGCTAACCCTTCCCCACACGTAACCAACTCTCGAACCCTTTCAAATGAATCTTTGGTTTAGTTTTTTACGGTGTCCGGCCTACCTCAGTGGCCGGTGGTGACTCCAACCCTAAAAAAGATTATTTTAAAGGTTATTTCTAAAGTTCGAATTTTTAAAAATCCCCTTTCAATTATATGTTTCTTTTAAAAAAGCGGGACCTTTTAGATTTAGAAAAAAAACCTTATCACACACATGTCACATGATTGGAGAAGGAAAAATGGAAGCACTGAAATAAATTATTTAATGTAATAAATTATTTTAATTATTTTTATTTAATTTGATTAATTAATTTCCCCCCTCCAATCAACTGATGACACGCGTCACCTGATTAGAGAAAAAATAGAAACAATAAAAATGCCCTCAACAAGAATTGAACCAACACTCTTACTCTTAAAGGTGATGGTCAAGTGTTCTTACCACTAGGCCAAACACATTTTTGTGAAACAAGTTACAACATTTAATATATGTTTTAAATAATTGTTAATGCCCGAAAAAATGGAAACAAGGAAATGACCTTGGGTGGATTCAAACTAGTGCCCTTAGAGTAAAAGTAGAGTGTGTTTGCCACTAAGTCAAACATATTTTTAAGATATAAGGTACACCATTTAATATATGTCTTAAATAATCGGTAATGCCCGAAAAAATAAAAGGAAAGAAAATGTAGTTTTAGGAAAATCGAACATAAAATATTTAACCCAATATAATTTAGATTTATTTAATTAAACTTTGATTTATTTAATTCGGTTAAATATTTAACCTAATATAATTTTAATTTATTTAAGACATGTATTTCTCCGGAAAAATAAAAGGAAAGAAAATGTGATTTAAATATTGGGTTAAATTGAACATAAAATATTTAACCCAATTAAATAAATTGAAATTTAATTAAATAAATCAAAATTATATTGGGTTAAAATATTTTATGTTCGATTTTCTTAAAACCACATTTTCTTTCCTTTTATTTTTTCGGACATTAACAATTATTTAAGACATATATTAAATGTTGTACCTTATATCTTAAAAATATGCTTTGCCTATTGGCAAGGGCACTCTAATTTTACTCCAAAGGCATTGATTTGAATTCACCCAAGGCCATTTTTCTTGTTTCCATTTTTTCGGGCATAATAAGTATTTAAAACATATATTAAATGTTGTAATTTACATTATAAAAATGTGCTTGGCCCAGTGGCAAGCGAACTTAATCATCACCCTTAAGAGTAAGGGCGTGAGTTCAATTCTTGTTGGGGGCATTTTCATTGCTACCATTTTCCTTCTTCACCTAATTGGAGGGGGAAATTTAATTAATCAAATTAAATAAAAATAATTAATTTATTTTATTAGATTAAAATTAAGACCAAATTGATAGATTTTTAAATATAGGGGACAAAATGTGTAATTATACCAATTTTATTTAACAATCCCATCAACTTTTCTATTATTTTTAACGGTTGATGGTCACATTGATACTATTTAAATAGTCTGGTGATTTAATTGCTTCGGGAAAAAATATGATCAAATCACAACTTTTCCAATAGTATGGTGGTCAATGAAGTAGTTTACCCTATTTTTTTCACTTTGATGCCTTACGTTTTTCTGATGTCACTTTGGTGCATAATGTTTTATTTCGTAACTCAAATAAGGGTTTTTCGTTAACGGCCGTTAAAAAATATTGTCATCTAGTTATAACATGACACATACTATGGTTTTTATTTATTTAATTTATGAATTTATTTAAAAATATAAAGTCCTTAAAAAATCCCAATGTAACCACCTGGACCTGCCTATGCGTTTCACCTGACTCCGGGCGGTCACAACCTATAATTAAACTTCCTGTAAAATATCTCTGTCAAAATATCAAACTAATATAGTTCCACCTAGTGGTGATTTACAATCCATACTTTAGAAACCTGGTAATGAAGATGAATCAGATATAATTCTCAAGACGATTATAAAACCCATCAGTGTTTGCTTTCAAATCCATACCCAAAATAATAAGTAATAGTTTAGTAACATACGGTTACAAAATAGGAGATATGAAAGCATAATGTGTTTAGTTGTAAACTAAAGCCATCATCCGGAAAAATCCATACGATATATCGTATCAAAATATAGGCATAAGTCACCCAAATACAAACAGTTTGGAAGATAAGAACATTACAACAGTCTAAAATGCTAAATGTGTCGATCCTCCAATTGTCGAGTCCGAAGGGTAGCCTATCAAAAGTTATCTGAAAGGGAAAAGAGGTAGGCATGAGCTAGAGAGCTCAGTGTGTTCCAATAAGTACAGATCGAACATGCATAAGTACATACCAATCATATCATAAGAATACATAACAATTCAATGCAAATGTTCAAGTACGTACAAGGGTTTACTAGTAACTACCCTCAAACCTTACACCAATAATGCAGTCCCCCAGAACTGCATCCATAAGGACTTACCCTAGGCCCAATGTGCATAGGTGCCACCTAAGGGGCTGCCTTAGGTCCATAAGGATTTACCCGTGCTAAAGCATCGGAACCTACCCAAGGGGAGACCTTAAGTCCATAAGGATTTACCAACTGGATCAGGGTTGTACCAACAGAGACTTCCTAACATAACCCAACAGTATACCCTAGATAACAATCAATATTCAGATTTCAGACATGAGTAACAGAATACATATGGCAGACATATTCCATTCGAGGCATCAGAAACAGAAGTTCATGCTCTTTATACACATATGGACATACCATTGAGCAGACGATATCATCATTCATCATGCAAACAGAGTGTACCATCATAGGTCAAGCTAACAAATTATACTATTACTTACATCAGACAGACAGACAAACAATATTATCATAGATCAGATAACCACATAGCACAATCATATACTAAGTATACAGATCAAGCGGACTTACAACGAGTAGGCAGAAAATGTTATCATATGTCCAGTTCATCATTTCATCAAGCATATCATCATTCATAATTAAGTCATTAGATTGTTTACTAACATGTAATAATCATACAACACATTCAACTGAATGTATCACACATGGAACACACCTCAAAAGCTGGTCGGAGAAGGGTCTAACGGACACCTACCTCAGTACGCTCGGATACAGGGTCGAATCCTAGATCATGAAAGAGTAACGGTCATAATGTGAAATAAGAGTTAAGCTTGTTCTTATACACAGAGTTTAAATTCATACTGATATTCTGTAGAACTAAGGTTTTGATATAATATTTGAAAAATGTTTTGGACTAAATTGAAAAGAATTTAAAATATGTTTTTAGTCAAAAACAACTTGAAAATATGTTTAAGGGTTTTAAAGGCTTTGGAATGGTTTTAAAATGTATTTAAAGTAGTCAAAACCATGATTTTCAAGTAACCGTACCGATACGGTATTGGACTGTACCGATACGCCTTAGGGTTTTCAAACTACCAAAATTCCAGTAGCCAAAACCCGTACCGATACGCCTAGCCGTATCGATACGGTGTGTTTTGAAATAGCCCAACGGCCATAAATGGTACTATTCCCAAAGGCCATAAATGGTACTATTCCCAACGGCCATAAATGGTACTATTTCCAACGGCCATAAATGGCACTATTCCAACGGCTATAAACGGCTATATTCCAATGGCTATAAACGGCTCTATTCCCAACGGCTATAAACGGCTACAAACTCATTTGGGACTATAAATTGAAGGCTGGAACACTTGAAGAAAGCAAGAGATAACATCCAAGCTTAATGTTCAAGAGAAATCGAGTTTAAGTCTTTATTTTCTTCATTTCTCTTGTAAATATTTGTAGAGAGTGATTTTATTGTTTTATCCTTCACTCTTTCGTGTGAGCTTAATTCTTGTAAACACCCACCTTGTGAGGTTTATTTGTTTACATTTTTTTTACCCTTGTAAAAGGAGAGGTTCTAGTTTAGCCTTGAGAGAAAAACTAGAGTTGGTTCTATCTTAGCCAAGTCCAAAAGATAGGGTTGTAACGGTTTCCTCCTGAGCCTGGAAAAGGGGACGAATTCATTGTTGAGTGAATTGGGAAATCCTTAGTGGTGTGCTAAGGTAGTGGATGTAGACTCGGTTGAGTAGTCGAACCACTCTAAAATCATCGTGCAAATTGTCTACCTTTATTTCGGTTTTAGCCAATTCAACCACCAAACATTTACAACCCTCCTTGACGGTTTCGGTGAACGATTCGAGCGTGCCCAAAAACCCAACAATTGGTATCAGAGCCTCGTCTCCATCGAAGGACTAACATCCGGGAGTAAAGATCTATTGCTCGAAGTCCAACCGTTCAAGAAAATGGCAAGATTTGAAGAAGGCCGCTCTATCTCGTGTCCTCCACTCTTCGAAGGAGAATCATACTTCCAATGGGCAAATATCATGAAACTCTTCATCAAGTCTCAAGACTATGAGGTTTGGGACATCATTGAAGATGGGTATTTGGAAGCTCCAAAGAAGAAGAAAAAGCAAAGGAGTGCTAACGACACGAAGGCAAAGCTAAACACCAAGGCGATGCACATTCTCTATTGTGGCCTCAACGAAGAAGTTTCCAAGAAGATCTCCGCATGCAAAAGTGCCAAAGAATTGTGGGAGAAACTTGAGAAGCTTTATGGCAACAAGAAGGGAGAAAAGAAAGATGATGATCAATCATGTGCAAACCCTCTCTCCAATCCAAAGGTGGATGGTGTTTTGGCTCTCGAGGAGCCTAAGGTATCTTCTAACTCAAATGAATTAAATTCATATTCTTTTGATGAGTTACAAGATGCATTTGATGAATTATTTTTGGATTTTGAGACCATGAATTCCAAATTTAAGAAAATGATTTCTAAACTTGAATTTGAAAATAATTTTCTTTTGAAAACAAAATTGGATTTTGAAAAAGAAAATGAAATTTTGAAAAATGATTTAGAGTTTTCAAAAACAAGCAATGTAATTTTAGAAAAAGAAAATCTTGATTTGAAAGTTAAGCTTGAAAGCTTAGCAAAAGAAAAAGAAATTATTTTTAATAATTCATCTCATCCCATAATGACAAAATGCTCACATTGTCATTATCATGGTCATTCCTTACATACTTGTCCTATTAGGAATAGAAAGTCTTATAGGATTAGACAAGTATGGGTTCCCAAGGGAACTAAAGACATTGTGACTAACGTACATGGATCCAAAGCAATTTGGATACCAAAAATCAAGTAAATGTCTTTTGTAGGTGTGAGGGAGCAATGGCAAGCAAAGCAAAATCAAAGAATGCTCAAATCACACATGAGAAGAAGATTAGGTAACCTCTAAGCTTAATGCTTTTATTTTATACATTTGGTTATCTAACTTTTGTTTAAAGACTTGGATTATTTGTTAAGCCTAACAATGATGCTTTGAGTAAGGGGGAGCAAATTTTTTAAAACCAAAATTTTAAGTGTCAAATTTTTTTTGCCTCCTATGTTATCTTAAACTTAAATGTCATTTTAAATTCTTTTTGATATAACAAAAAGGGGGAGAAATGGTTTGAAAAATTGAATTTTCAAACGAATAAGGGGGAGCTTTATTTGATTTCATATATTAATCTCTTATTCACAATTTTAAAGTTAAAGGGGGAGAATCCCAAACAATTTTTCAAGTTGGTTTTATTATATCAAAAAGGGGGAGATTGTAGAACTAAGGTTTTGATATAATATTTGAAAAATGTTTTGGACTAAATTGAAAAGAATTTAAAATATGTTTTTAGTCAAAAACAACTTGAAAATATGTTTAAGGGTTTTAAAGGCTTTGGAATGGTTTTAAAATGTATTTAAAGTAGTCAAAACCATGATTTTCAAGTAACCGTACCGATACGGTATTGGACTGTACCGATACGCCTTAGGGTTTTCAAACTACCAAAATTCCAGTAGCCAAAACCCGTACCGATACGCCTAGCCGTATCGATACGGTGTGTTTTGAAATAGCCCAACGGCCATAAATGGTACTATTCCCAAAGGCCATAAATGGTACTATTCCCAACGGCCATAAATGGTACTATTTCCAACGGCCATAAATGGCACTATTCCAACGGCTATAAACGGCTATATTCCAACGGCTATAAACGGCTCTATTCCCAACGGCTATAAACGGCTACAAACTCATTTGGGACTATAAATTGAAGGCTGGAACACTTGAAGAAAGCAAGAGATAACATCCAAGCTTAATGTTCAAGAGAAATCGAGTTTAAGTCTTTATTTTCTTCATTTCTCTTGTAAATATTTGTAGAGAGTGATTTTATTGTTTTATCCTTCACTCTTTCGTGTGAGCTTAATTCTTGTAAACACCCACCTTGTGAGGTTTATTTGTTTACATTTTTTTTACCCTTGTAAAAGGAGAGGTTCTAGTTTAGCCTTGAGAGAAAAACTAGAGTTGGTTCTATCTTAGCCAAGTCCAAAAGATAGGGTTGTAACGGTTTCCTCCTGAGCCTGGAAAAGGGGACGAATTCATTGTTGAGTGAATTGGGAAATCCTTAGTGGTGTGCTAAGGTAGTGGATGTAGACTCGGTTGAGTAGTCGAACCACTCTAAAATCATCGTGCAAATTGTCTACCTTTATTTCGGTTTTAGCCAATTCAACCACCAAACATTTACAACCCTCCTTGACGGTTTCGGTGAACGATTCGAGCGTGCCCAAAAACCCAACATATTCACTGAAGCGTGAGGGTGAGCATATCGAGAGGAGCTAGGCTGAGTTGGAGAGTGGTCACACGAGTCTCGAGTACCTTTACACAAATAATACATTATATTAGTCATTTGGTCGATTCGGTCTTAATTTAAATTGCTCAAGTCAAAATATGCATGTTTCGGTTTTAAGGTTAGATTCAGAGGTCTTAGATAGAATTTCGCAAAACGGGCTTCAAAATCGGACTCAGGACGTCGAAAAACATAAAATAGGGCTTTTTCAGAAATTTTGACTTTTATGTCAAAGTCAACGCTGACGTCAGCAGTCAAGTTAACGCTGGCGTCAGCATGGCGTCATCGGTCAAGGTCAACCGAGATGACTCGGCGAGTTGACTCAGTCGGGTCGGATGCGGGTTAGAGGCGGGTCAGGTCGGACTCGGGTCGAGACGGTTCGGGTCTGGGTCTGGGTCATGGGCCGACCGGTTTAACCAGTCTAGTCGGTTCAGGTCGGTTCAGACTGGTTCACTTACCCACAATTTCAGGTCGTTGGAAAATGGTCGTCAGAGATCTCAACAGACGTGATTCTGCCGGAAAAAACATAGATCGTTACACCACAGTTTCAACCCATACATTATTAACGCGAAACAAGCCAAAAATATCGTTGGATCTTACCTTTAAGGTTCGAAACGGTCGAAAAAAGAACGGTGCTCCGGTGAAGCCTTTTCCGGTATTTAAACGATAACCGACCGAGTGGGTTTTACTCGCCTCGACTCGAGGAGTTCAACAGTGACGACGGGGCGGCAAACAGAGAACAGGGTGGTCGAATACTGAGGGAAAACAAAGAGGCGGTGTTCGGAATCTCGACGAAGCTTCGATCGTCTCTCTCGGGTGGACGACAGCACGACTACGCGCGTGACATGTGGCTGGTGGTTTGGAGCAGGGCGGTGCGCACGGTGGTGGCGGTGTACGCCACGGAGCAACAGTGAGGGCAGATGATGGTTCGCCGGAGATTTGGGGAGAGGAGAGGAGTCTGAGGGAGAGATGAGGAGATGGTTCGAATTTCAAAATGGGCAAGGATTAAATGCGAGTAGGTGGAGAGTCAAAAAATGGGCTTACTATCTCCGATAAGCAACATGCAATGGTTCAAAATGAATTTTGGGTGGCTTAGACAATAAGAGCTGCTTAGCTCAGTTGGCTGGGTTGCTAGCCACACCACCAAGGGGTTAGAGGTTCGAATCCTACAATCCCTATTTGGTTTGTTTTAATTTTTAATTTTGATTTTTTAAACAAGTGTTACACCCAAAGTTTTATTTTTTTTCGAACAATCCCTCAAATCATATCTCCCTCACCGTCCAACATCCCCACACATTGACAGTTCATCATTCACCACCCAAACGTCGCGTACCTCACTGTTCAGCATCCCCACCCTCTAGTTGTCGGTTAGATGCCCAACATGTCTCTTTTTTTCATTATTGGATGGTCGTCAATGAAGCAATCGATGATTCATTCGTCAGTTTTCAACGACGGGATGAGAAAATTTTCAATCGTGGGGGGCCGACGAAGGCAAGGTGGCCGATAGTGGTTGAATTAGTGGTGGGATGAATTTAGGGATTTAGGGTTTGGGGGTTTTAGAGAAATAAAAGATTTTGATTATTTAATAAAATTAAAGATTTTTATTTATAACAATAAAAATTAAAGTAAATGCCAGAAATATGTCACGTGTCGTGTTTTTTTATTGGATAACATAAAATTTTTAACGTTTGTCATTGAAAAACCCGATTTGAGTTACGAAATGAAACGTTAGGCACTAAAATGGCCCGAAAAAATGTTAGGCACCCAACTGGAAGAAAAAACTATATATTAGGCATCTTTTTAACTATTAAGCCTTTTTTCGCATTTTCTTCCCTTGGGTTTAAGGGATGAATTTGATTAAAATTAAGGCTTAACCATAAAAAATGGTCTAAAATATATATTTTTTCTACATAAGTGTTAAAAATATTATTTTTAGTTCATTTAGGTGTCTAACGTTTTATTCCATAACCACTTTAAGGACTCAAAATCTTTGGTTTTATAAAAGGACCCACAATCTTTAATTTCTAACAAAAGCCCAATACCTAACCTTAAATATCTAAACCTCAAAATTTCTCTTCTCTGACCATCGATTAAACCACCACCAGGCACCCCTTCCTTTATCGACCCCACAACCAATAACCTCAACCTTAAGTCATCAAAAATCGACAAGCGAGCGGTCAAACGAACCACGAACGTCGAACATGAAACTTTAATCGAACGACGATCGACAAATGAACATGCATTAAATTGAGCCTTGGGACTCATGTGACAAGAGGAAGAGACCTCACAACGACGACGACGGCGTGGTGTTTGAAAGATAGAGGGGAGATTTAGGGATTGGAGTTTTTTGTAAAAAAAAAACATTAAATTTTGGGGGATTTTTTTGAAAAAAAAGTTAACGATTTTCTAATTTTTTAAACAAAAATTAAATGAAAATTGATAAATAGGTCACATGTCATGCAATGATTAGATGACTAAATGTTTTAAACTATCGGTAATGGAAAAACCTTAAAAGAATTACCGAATGAAACATTAGACATTAACTTGAGCAAAAAATTACTTTAGGCATCTATTTAATATATATTGATAAAAAATGTGATTATTGTCAAGTTTAATGATATATTATCCTCTCTTTTATTCAAAATTAAATACATGAATAAATATGTTGATTTTAGATTATCTCGATTAACGTAAAATCAATACAATATATAATAGGACATGAAATTAGAATATTAAAATGTTGAATAGCCTCTGATTTATTAATTATAAAAGATTTGTATAATAATATCAAATTATAGATTAAAAATATAATAATAAATGTCAAAAATAGAATCTTGTGCTTCATTAACCATTATGAGTCTTGACCGTTCACAAGGAATATAAAAAGGACTTCTATGTTCAAAAAAATAAAAATAAGACTTCACATATTAAAATAAAAGTAGGATACCATTTCATTTATTCTGTCAAAAAGTTAATTTTGGAATCCAAGTTTTCTCTCCTTTTTGAGCTAAGAATTTGGTCGCACAGTAAAAGAGACATAAAAATTTATTCGAAAAAAATTGATGAAAAAATGTATTATAATACTAAAAAATTACAATAGATCAAATTTATGTGATTAATTGGGCCATGTGATCAAATTATGAACGAGCGATTAAACGAACATCGAACATGAAATTTTTAATCGATTGACAATAGATGAACGAAGAAATGGACCTTGCGACTCGTGCGAAGAGAGGAGGATACGTCACTGTTGCAGCGGCGACGTGGTGTTTGATGGCGGTATAAGGGAGATTTAGGGATTTGAGAGTTGTTTTGAAAAACATTAAAGTGTTGAGATTTTTAAAAAAAAAAATATAAATTAAGAAATAAGCCATGCGTCAAGTTTTAATTGATGACATAATTTTTTTAATGATTGTTGACGTAAAAACTTTAAAATGATTACGAAATAAAATGACACCTACTTGGGCTCAAAAAAATATTAAATACTTATATGAAATAAATGTACATTTTAGACACTTTTTATGGTTAAACCTTTATAGAATAACTTGATTACAACAAAAAATTGTGGATTCTCACTCGAACCAAAGTGTGATGGAAGAAGTATAATCGTGTACGGACTGAACACACAACATGCCCCTTTCGACCCGCTTCTTCCGCATCCACCACGAATCCTGATTTTTTTTAAAATTTTATTTCTTTACTAAATAGGTCTCACACGAACTTTTCAAACCTAAACAAAGTAAAATTCGAGTCACAAACTCTAACGACAAATGCAATAAATATATTATAGTATGTAGTAATTTTTTTTGAAAACTTGAATCTAATTTAAACTGACTTAATTAGGGAAAATTAGACATGGAAAACTTGACATGAGACCCGAAAATCGAACCGATTTGCCCGAAATCAACCCGAATACGATAACCTAAAATTGATCCGAAACCCGAAATCGAACCAAATTTTAATTGAGCCAAAAATGGACCTGAACCGATTTTTAATCGAACTGAATGGACCTGAACGATTTTCAACCGAACCGAATAGAACCGAATCGATTTCACTCGAACCGAAGGTGACATGGAATAAAAATATACATTAAAATAAATAAATAAAGATGAGATGTGAATTGTTGCACAACTCACCAAAAAGTCAAATATATATGCTATATAAAGTCATATATAGGGTGGAAAAACCTAACTCAGCCCGAAAGCCCGACTAAAACCGATCGATTTCCTATTAACCCGATATTGACCTGACTTGAAAATAACCGACCCAAAATCAACCGAACCGAAAATCAACCGACTCGACGTCCTGACCCGATACCTTTTTTAACTTTTAAATCTGTCTAAAATCTCTCGTCGTCAGTCACCGTTCACCACCATCATCGACTATCGTTGGACCCCAAAATTGCACACTGGAAAGCACGTTGAAACAAGAGCCCTTCTGTAGAAATCCATTTGTTTGGGCAAACTGCATAAATAGTCATTGAAATATGAGTAAATTTCTCTTTTCAACATTGAAGTTTCACAAGTAACGAAATTGTCACTAACGTTAACATTTTATAACAAATCGACCACAGTCTACTATCAGCTCCCATTAAATTGATGGCATGTCACGTTTATAAAAAAAGTTAATATCAAATTTGACCCTTCAACTATTGTTAAAACACCAATTAGGTACTTCAACTTCTTCCCTCCAATACTAAGAAGTAAAATCTTTATTTTATTTAAGTGTAATCCTATTTCGAACTTTTGATTACACTTCTTAGTATTAACACGGTGGCTCGAGAATAGGGTTGTGTATTCGAGTCAAGTAAAGTAAGTATTTCCACGTAAAATGAGGCTGAAAATCAATTTTTTTTAATGGTGTCGAATTTTATTAATATACTCGATAAACAAACCCTCCAAAAAAGAACCAACAAGAAGAAACCATAATAAACCAAATACCAAACATAAGAAAATAACAGAAGCCACATTTAGAACAAAACACAGACAACAAAAGACATGCAACAAATCTTCCAAGTCTAGGCTTTCAACTTTAGATTATGTACCAGAAATGGCATTCACGACATTATCAAAGGAAAAGCCGGTAAGAAACAACGAAACCAACTCTTTCCCTAGGAAATTGGAATTCCTCTATATAATTTCGAGTTTTTTCGAGTCTCATAACATCAAATAATTCTTTAAGTTAATTTGTTTATGACCGAAGAAGATGAAGTTTGGGAAGGAATTTGAAGTGCAGATGGTGCAAGAATGGCAGGAAGCATACATGGATTACAACGAACTGAAATCCATACTGAAAAACATCTTAAAGTTGAAACAACAGAACAAGCCACAATCGACAATGGCATCGGTGACGGAGACAACAACAGAAACAACAAAAGGAACAATGAACAGAAGGGCATCACTTTATAGGGCATTTAGTGGATTGACAAATCGATATAAACCGGTTTCTTCGATGAAGAGCCATGAAGATGAAGTTATATTTGTGAGTTCAGTTCAAGAAGGAGGGGATGAAGGGCGTTACCAGACAATGTTTCTCAGGTCAGGTGAAGAAGGTGGTGAGCTTGAGTTGCTTTTCTTTAGGGGACTTGATGATGAGTTCAACAAGGTTCATAAGTTTTATAAGAAAAAAGTCGAAGAAGTTATGGTCGAAGCCGATGAGTTGAGCAAGCAAATGAATGCTTTGATTGCTCTGAGGATTAAGGTTGATAATCCAGTTGTTGGAGGAACTGATATGGTTCATCTTTCTGATCATGACATTTCTTCAAATTCTTCATCAGTGGGTGGAAAGCATGGTAAGGATTACGGTTGATAATCCAATTTTGCTTTATGATGAAAGAATCCATCAAGTTCTGAATCTGTTTCTTCACATGTAGGAATTACTCAGATGGATGTTATCGAAGAAGAAGAGACGGAGAGTGAGGAGATTTCAGGAGAAGAAACCAAGAAACCTGATGATACACATTTTAAAACAGATCCATCAAATGTCTTGGATCATGTAAAGATCAATGTGGAGCTTGAAGATCCTATATCAATACTAAGAAGTGTAATCCAAAGTTCGATACCGGATGTATCATTCGGCAGGCAAGAACTGAGGACTGCAGAGGAAAAAATCTCTCAAGCTTTTGTCGAATTCCATAGAAAGCTTAGGTTTTTGAAAAGCTACTGGTACCAATCCTTCCTCCTTTGTTCATTGCAAAACTATAAACAAATGAAAATCTATCTGTTTTTATACTTAATCAACTCTGTATTTTTATTTATCAGCTTCTTGAATCAGTTGGCATTTTCCAAGATCATGAAGAAATATGACAAGGTCTAATCATTTTCACTTTCTATATCGCAACCGGCTACAATTAACAAGGATCAAGGCTTATTTGTATTGATTTTCTTGTTCATCCTAGTGCAGGTCACAATGCGAAATGCGTCAAAAATTTACATGGAAATGGTGGACAAATCTTATCTCGGTACTTCTGTTGAGGTTAGAAATGGCTAATAAGAACCTGTTTACGCCGGTTCAATTGAATTTCGTTTTGTCCCTAAATTTGGTCCATTCCTTGACAGGTTACTAAGCTTCTGGAAAAGGTTGAGCAGACTTATGTTAAACACTTTGCTAATGGAAATCATAGAAAGGGACTGAAAACTCTAAGGCCACAAGCTAAAAAAGAAAGACACATAATTACATTTCTCTATGGTAAAGAGTTTGCCTCATTTCAAAGGGTTTCTTAGAGCTGTTGACTATGCATTTCATTTACTTGTTTTTAACTGATAGTTTCTCTTCACTTTCAGGCTTCTTTTCTGGTTGCTCCATTGCACTTATTGTGGCAATTATTGAGAATATACATGCTAGAAATATTCTTAAGAGTCAGGGTCGAGAGCGATACATGGCCAACGTATTTCCACTTTACAGGTATGAGTCTTTGTTGCTCGGGCTCCTTTTTATTGAAGTATCCTTGTTCGAAACATTTACGAGTAGCATAGGGTAAAGCCACTTAAATATTAACTGGTTTTAGCCTTTCATTCTTGAGCTAAAGGACTCCTAGTGAACACAGTGAAAATATTGATGTTTCTGGTTCATTTTTTTGCAGCCTGTTTGGTTACATTGTCTTGCATATGCTCGTGTGTGCTGGAAACATATACTTTTGGAAGCGTTATCGAATAAACTATTCGTTCATATTCGGTTTCAAGCAAGGGACAGAGTTGGGATACAGGGAAGTGCTTCTTCTTAGTAGCGGTCTTTCACTGATTGCATTTGCTGGTGTGAATTCACATTTGGATATGGACATTGACCCAAGAACTAAAAGCTTCAGAACTTTAACAGAACTAATTCCCTTGTTCTTGCTCATTGTAAGTCCTACACAAATCACATTCCGTTTTCCTTTAGTTTCTCTATATGATACTCGTATTCGGGTGTGAGTGTGTGGAATATGTGTTATGTTGCTCCTACATTTCTTAAAGCATCCGTGTTCGAGAGCTGTGCCAATGCATATGTGGAGATGAGTATGGAGTCCGAGCAACATAGTTCTCTACTACGAATTTCGCATTGAAATTATGGTTTTCCTATTTTGCAGATTGTCCTTTCAATAACATTCTGCCCTTTCAATATCATATACCGTTCAAGTCGATTCTTTCTTATCAGATGTGCCTTTCATTGTGTTTGTGCACCTCTTTACAAGGTAACACGCCTTCATATGAAATTATTATCCTATACAGATTATTATTACGTACACTGGCGGCGGAGTTCTTTAATTCCACGAGTGGGATTAAGAAACCACCATATATGGGAAAAGTGGTGCAATCAGAAAGATACCAATCTTCATATTCTGTCTTGTAGGTCACTCTCCCAGACTTTTTCTTGGCAGATCAGTTTACTAGCCAGGTTAGATATTCGAGCCAACCTATATTGTTCCGACTCTTCGTTTTTCTTGAAATATATGTATCATATACCCTTGTTCAATACGAATTTGGACATGGGTACAGGGACCCTAAAACACACAAGTAACTTTAACCTGTTTGTTTTCTGATAAAATCCATTGATCCTTCATACATTACCAGGTTCAAGCCATTAGAAGTTTGGAATTCTACATTTGCTACTATGGTTGGGGAAACTTTAGAGAGAGATCGAATACCTGTGGGAAAAGTGAAGTTTATAAATTACTTTACATAGTCGTTGCCATTATTCCATATTGGATCCGTTTCCTTCAGGTAAATCGAAACTCTCTTTTGTTCCTATGTAAATGTGGATATGATTATGGAGATATAATGGTTCCGGGTTTTCGTTAATGCTTTGTCTTATAATTTATCTTTGCTAGTGTCTTAGACGTCTGTATGAAGAAAAAGATAATGCACATGGTCTCAATGGTCTAAAATACATGTCAACAATAGTTGCGGTTGCCGCTCGAACAATTTACCAAGATGAGAAAACTACAACTTGGCTGGTCTTGGCAGCTGCAACTTCTGGCATTGCGACGATGGCTAGCCTATACTGGGACATTGTTAAAGATTGGGGTCTTCTTAACAGGAATTCGACAAACCCTTGGCTCCGGGATAAGCTTGCTTTACCATACAAAGAGGTGTATTATGCAGCAATGGTAAGAGTTCATGTTACTCATTTCCCCTGTTATTTCCATAGCATTCATTTTCGTTTTCGGTGGTGATGGGAAATGATGGTTCTCCAACAACTGTTTAGGGTCATCCATAGTATCGGATAGATTAATTCGATCGATTTTAAAACAATTTTGTGGTCCATGACCCTCAATGCATACTCACACTCTGGTGAATTTGCAGGTGTTGAACTGTGTACTGAGACTTGCTTGGATGCAGCAAGTGTTCAACATTCAAGCAATGCCGTCCCTGCACAAGAATGCCTTGGTTGCAGTCGTGGCTAGCTTGGAGATCCTTCGACGTGGCATTTGGAATTTCTTCAGGTAATTTCCAACCTCTTTGTAGTTAGTTTTACCAGTTCTTATGTTACTTGGATTCGGGTTTGAATATCGAGTACATGAACATGTAGAACAATATCAGTTGTCATTACATGAATCTACCTTTACCTGAGAGTTACTTTCCAGCATGTTTAGTTTAACTGATGGATGCCTTAGGTAAAGGTAGGCCATTCTGTAAATGAACCTACATGTAATATTTTACACTTGCAAACTATGTTATTTGAAATCGAGTTTGAGTGTCGGATACGGATATGTTGCCTTTTGCTTTCGAACAGATGAGACAATTTCTTACTTTGGTTTATCAACTGATCAGGTTGGAGAATGAGCATTTGAACAATGTGGGAAAGTTCAGAGCATTCAAATCAGTCCCCTTGCCTTTTTGCAACGATTACACCGGAGATAAAACCATATAATACTCATTCACATCTATGAGAAATTTCTGGAGCAAAATTTTGGAGAAATTTCTATATTTTAAGTTTCGAAACTCCCTATCATAACCAAACAACTAGATTTTATCCCAACGACTGCAAACTCATTGGTCACTATAAAAACAACTCAAGAACACTCGAAGAAGGTTACTACACCTATTCAAGCTGAAATGTTTAATTCTTCTTTCATTTATCTTGTACGTTGAAGTTCTAGTTTAGCCTAGAATGATTATATCTTAACCATTGTAAAAGATTAATATCTGAATTGAATCTATTAGTTTGGTACTTCTGAATTTTTTTTGAAGATGATTCTTAAAGAATAAAGAAATTTATTTTTGGCATAATGTTAAAAATGGCCCTAACGTTTGATTGAAGTGTCACTTTGGCCCATATTTTTTTGATGCAATTTAGCCTTTAGCGTTTCATTTTTTTGTCAAAATGGCCCCTCTGTAGATGAAAACTGTTAGTCAACTGGCGATGAACATCTTGAAATGACTTGGCAGAATGACACGTCAGAAGAAAAAAAATATTTTATATTTTATACAATTTTATAGAATTATTTTTTGATTGACGTGTCAATCTGTAAAGTCAGCATATTTGCTTATATGACATTGTTATCCCAATGCGCACTGCCATGTAGGTTTGTCATATTATTTCAAGCCATTTACCGTTGGTTGACTAACAATTTTCATATGTAGAGGAGCCATTTTGACAAAAAAATGAAACATTGAGGGATAAATTGCTTCAAAAAATAGGGTCAAAACGACAATTTGGTCAAACGTTAGGGGCATTTTTTGACATCATGCCTTTATTTTTGAAAGTAGTTTTTTTTCTCTTATGAATATGCTGTGTGATTACAAAGGAGTATTGTTCAATTTTCTTAGCCTTGATTAACGCACACACACCGTGTTTGAACCTGAGTCACCTAAACGAAATACATTATCATTTACCACTAGGACCACTCCACAGGTTTAAAGTAGTTTGTTAGGTATTCAAAGTTGGTACTTCTATCATAAATAATTAGTTAGGGAGCGGTTAATTAGTTAGTTTACCGATCATGTACATATATGTAATCAGCTGATTGTAAAGTAATTATGATGAAATAAACAAGTTAATTTTTACATTGTATCAGTTTTCAGGCTTGTTTATTTTGGGTCTTCTTCTTGCCCCACATTTTTTCCTTTCTTGTATTACGTCTTTCTATCTGAGTTAGGACTTTCTTACCATTTTGATCGTTTTCTTGCCATATTTCTAATTCCACCATGCCTCCGACGTCGAATTTTGTCATTGTCGACTTCATCGACTTCATCCCTCTATTTGTATCTCTCTGATGCACTGGGTGTGATCAGTTTCTTGGCATCGGGAATACAATTTGAAGTCGTTCCATGCGTATTGCTTTCTTGACAAAGAATAAGTTGAGATTTCTCGATGGTGACTGTCGAAAAGACGATATTGGTAATCTTCTTCATCCCCAATGGGATAATCTCTTTCTTGGATTCTCAACACAATGAGCCGCGTCGAGTGCAACTCAAGTGTCACGAATTGAAGAAATAGAAAGGGATAATAAGAAGAGAAGAAAGTGTTTTGAGAAATCAGAAAGTTTTCATTGAAAATTTTCATATCTGTTCATTACATCTGTTAGGCTAATATACCTCACAGCACACAAGGTATTATTTGTTTACACGTGTCTGGTAAATCGTACTACTAACGGTAATGTGTAACAAACTATTAACCCCATTAGTTGGCACCCCTAAATATCAATTCTCTCATATTGGGCTGATTTCATCCTTCCTGGGCGTCGGGTCCCCAACATTTCTTTTGGGCCTCGGATCCGCGATCCACTTCAGTTGGTCACTTTTCGAGACGCTGCCGTTTCCTTCAAGCCGGTCGTGTTCCCACTTCACTTCAATTTTGTCTTCCAATTGCAACACTTCTCGATCCTCCAAAATCCCCAATTCATCTTCACCCACAGCCATGATAATACCCCCTGCTTCAGTAGAGCCTTGTCCCCAAGGGTCATAATCTGGAAATTGGGACTGAAGGCTAGTGTAGTCCTCCCATGTCGCATCCTCTGGTCCGAAATTTGTCCACTGAATGAGGAGCTGAGTGGCCGCTTGGTTGTTGCGCTTAACCATCCTTTTGTCGAGCGTTCGGGCGGGAAAAATTTTCAATTGGCCGTCGGAAGTAACTTCAGGTGGCTCGAGGCAGGTAACAACTCCATCTCCTACTTTCTTTTTAAGTAAACTGACATGGAAGACGAGGTGGATTTTTGAAGAGTCCGGCAAGAGAAGTTTATACGCAACTGACCCGATTCGTGCTATCACTCTGTAGGGGCCGTAGAACCTTGCTGTCAGTTTCAGATTCCGACGCAGAGCCAGAGATGTTTGCCGATAAGGTTGAACCTTGAGGTAAACCCAATCGCCCACCTAAAATTCCCTATATGTGCATTTCTTGTCTGTGTAATGCTTCATGCGTTCCTGGGCCTTTAATAGTTGTTCCTTGAGAATTTTATTTACTTCTTCCCTCTGTTGCATCAATTCTTGAACACTGGCAACCCGCAAATCATTTCCCCATGTTAATTCTCTAGGTGGATACCCGTATAGTGCCTCAAATGGGGTCATACCCAAAGCGAAGTGGTAGTTGGTGTTATACCACCATTCGGCCTGAGGAAGTAGCTTAGCCCACTGATTAGGCTTTAGGAAACATAGACTCCGCAAGTACTGCTCCAAACATTGATTTAATCTTTCTGTTTGACCATCCGATTCTGAATGATATGTAGTAGTGAAGTGTGTAGAGGTTCCCAGTTGTTTCATCAGTTCTTTCCAGAAAATGCTGGTGAACGTTCTGTCCCTATCAGAAATAGCTACCTTTGGTTGACCATGGAGCTTGTAGATTTGGTCTAGGTAGAGTCGAGCAACTTCAGTAGCTGAATAGGGGTGAGCTAGGGCTAAGAAGTGGCCAAACTTCGAATACTTGTCAATTATAACTAGAACATAGTTAAATTTCATTGAAGTAGGTAATCCTTCAATGAAGTCCATGGAGATCACCTCCCAAGCCCTCTGTGGAATTTCGATAGGTTGTAACAGACCAGGTTTAGGCACATGTTCGACCTTAGTCTTTTGACAAACATCACAGTGATTGACATGTTTTTTAATTGTAGACTTCATTTTGGGCCAATAGAAATAGAGATGCACTCTGTAATAGGTGGCTTGTATACCTGAGTGGCCTCCTTGAGTCCCCATGTGAGCCAATGTAGACCTTGCCTTTATATCTTAGGATGCCTTGCTTGTAAGTCCACTCTGAATTATCCCCTTGTGAAACTGTTGTAGCTGTAATTTTTTCTTTTGCAAAATTATCTCCTTCATAAGTGTTTTCCACTTCAGTAACCCAAGAGGGAATAATCTGTGTTGAGTATAGAGTATGAAGTTCAGCTCCCATCTCCATTTTCCTTGATAGGGCACCAGCCACTAAATTTGTTTTCCCCCTTCTGAACTGGATCACATAATCTAACCCAACAGCTTAGTTAAGCCCCCTTTTTTTGGATTGCAGTAGTCAACTTTTGTTCCAAAAGGTGCTTTAAAGGTTCATGATCAGTTTTGATGATGAAATGGGCTCCTTCAAAGTAATGCCTCCACTTTGTAACAGCTAGTAGAATAGCTAAATATTCCCTTTCATATACAGATAGATCAGCATGTTTAGGACTTAGAGCCTTGCTTAAGTAAGCCAATGGTCTTCCCTCTTGTGTCAACACTGCACCAATGCCCTTAGAGCTCGCATCTGTTTCCAAGCAAAAAGTTTTCTGAAAATCTGGTAATGCCAAAACAGGAGCTTCACACATAGCCCTTTTTAGCAATTCAAAAGCCTGTCTTGCTTCAGGAGTCCACTGAAAGTTGTCTTTCTTTAGGATCAGAGTCAAGGGTTTGCTCAAGGCACCACACCCTTTAACAAACTTTCTATAGTAGCCTGTAAGTCCCAAAAAACCTCTCAATGCTTTACGGTTTTTAGGAAGTGGCCAATCCTTCATAGCATCTACCTTGGAGGGATCTGTCTGTACTCATTTTTCTGAAATGATGTGACCCAAGTACTCCACTTGGTTCTGCCCAAAAAAACATTTTGATCTTTTTGCATAGAGCTGATTAGTCTTCAATAGGTCCAAAACTACTGACAAATGTCTGACATGTTCATCCCAACTCTTGCTGTAAACTAATATATCATCAAAAAAAAAACTAGGACAAATTTTCTCAAGTAGACACCAAATAACTGATTCATAAGAGATTGAAAAGTAGCTGGGGCATTTGTAAGTCCAAATGGCATGACTTTAAACTCAAAGTGGCCATGGTGTGTTCTGAATGCTGTCTTCTCGATGTCTTCAGGCTTAATTCTGATATGCCAGTACCCAGACCTTAAGTCTATTTTTGAAATTTTTTTTGCCCCACTTAGCTCATCTAGTAGGTCTTCTACAATTGGAATAGGGATTTTTTTTTGACTGTCATTGCATTTAGCTGTCTATAGTCAACACATAGCCTCCAAGACCCATTTTTCTTCTTTACTAACAAACAAGGAGAGGCAAAGGGGCTCTTACTTGTCTGAATGATGGAAGAAGCTAACAACTTTGAAATCTGTTTTTCTACCTCTGTTTTCTGGTGATGTGGGAACCTGTATGGCCTCAAGTTCACAGGTTGAGCATCTGCCTTCAAGGTTATGGCATGGTCTTGACTCCTGACTGGGGGCATGCCTTTTGGTTCAGAGAAAACCTCCTTATACCTGTCCATCAATTCTTTTAAGTTGGATGTCACTTCCACTTCTGCTTCCTCACAACTTAGTAAATAAATTTCTCCCATCAATTCAGAGTCTTTTTCAGTTAGTCTTTGTAATCTTTCCCCTGAAATGAATTTGACTCCCACCTTGCCTTTTCCCCCATGTAACACCACATCTTTCTGATCCTTAGTGAAGCTGAGGGTCATAGCATTAAAGTTCATTGTGATAAGACTGTATCTTCTCATCCAGTCCACTCCCAACACCATATCACTTCCTCCCATCTTCAATACTCTGAAAGCATGTTCAAATTGGTGTCCTTCCATCCTCCATTCTAGTTGTTTACTCTTTGCAGAACTGTATAGCTTTTCCCCATTTCTACTGTGATTGCTAAGGGTTTTGTATCAATTACCTCTAACCCTTCTTTAGCCCAAACATTAGTAACAAAGCTGTGAGTACTCCCACTATCAACCAGAATGTTCAGTGGCTTGCCTTTGATAGTTCCTTGGATTCTCAGTGTGCTGTGTCCAATGTTGCCAGTGAGGGCATTAATGGATATCTCCGACTCCCCTTCATCATTCATCCCAGTAATATCTTGACAAGTTCCTTCACATGCCTCTTGAACTGCATCTTCTTCTTCTTGATCATCTTCCTCCTCCATTACATTTAGTTACTTTACCTTACACTGGTGTCCTGGAGAAAACTTGTCTCCACACTTGAAGCACAAATTATTTGTTCTTCTGTAGTCTAACAAGGCCTGTTTCTGACTAATGACCGTGGTTTGTGATTTTTGCAGGGTAGTGTAATTCATGGTAGAGGGTTTTGGAGATTGAGTCTGAGAGTTTGCAGTCATCCTGGTAGGGTATCTGAACTTCCTGTTTTCCAACTCCATGACTAACTCTTTTCTCCTAGCCTTCCTGTAAGCTTCAGCTAGGTCTTTAGGTTCATGGACCATGATTCTGTTCCTTATTTCCTCTTTTAAGCCACTGATGAAACTAGAAACAAAGTAGTCTTCTCCCAGTGTAGAGTTAAACATCAGCATATAGGGCTTTAGTTCTTCAAATCTGTCTTGATACTCCTCTACTGTGGATTTCTGAACTAGCTTGTTAAACTCTTGGACTATATCTGAGGACTCTTTAGTACAAAACCGATGGTATAAGTCAGCCTCAAATTCATGCCAATGCACCTTATGCTTCTGCATAATGTAGCAATCGAACCAGGTCTCTGCTTTGCCTGTTAAATACATGGCAGCTATGTCTAGCTTTTGATGATTAGGGACATCAAAGATTGCAAAGTACTTATGACATTTCCTTAGCCAACCTCTAGGATTTTCACCATCAAACACATGTAGTTCAATCTTAGGTCGAGGAGTGAAAATGTTTTGACTACTGCTATTACCACCACTATACACTTGTTCTTTAAACTGAGATGTTCCTCCCGTTTCCATGCCCTCATTACTGATTTTTGTCTTATCATTGTTCTAAAATTTAACATCTTTTGGTGGTATTGGGGAACTTGAGAATATGCCAGGTTCATCTAACTTCAGATTATATTTTTCTTTCCTTTCAATAACTATTACCTGAACTGGCTTCTTTTCTATTTTCTGAAGTAGGATTTTTGCTGATTGGGAAGTGGTCTGCTCGGGTGTGTTAGGTTCAGATCCTACAGCTTCATTCTTCAGCAGGCTAATGATCTGCCTCATATAACCCAAGGTTTCAGCATTATTGGTCTCCATCTGCATCACTCTATCTTCCCAATTGGTCTTCTGATTCTCCCACCATTTTGGAACCTTGGTGTCATCTTTGAGTTCGTCTAGCTGCTTCTGGCTATCAGTCAAGTCGATTTTTTCTGCCATTTGTTGTGTTTTCTTGGGATTCCCCAGTTTGAATGTTGGATCTTTAAAGCTCTGATTACCAAATTGTCACAAATTGAAGAAATAGAAAGGGATAATAAGAAGAGAAGAAAGGGTTTTGAGAAATCAGAAAGTTTTCATTGAAATTTTTCATATCTGCTCATTACATCCGTTAGGCTAATATACCTCACAACACACAAGGTATTATTTGTTTACACGTGTCTGGTAAATCGCACTACTAACGGTAATGTGTAACAAACTATTAACCCCATTAGCTGGCACCCCTAAATATCAATTCTCTCATATTGGGCTGATTTCATCCTTCCTGGGCATCGGGTCCCCAACATTCCTTTTGGGCCTCGGATCCGTGATCCACTTCAGTTGGTCACTTTTCGAAACGCTGCCGTTTCCTTCAAGCCGGTCGTGTTCCCACTTCACTTCACTTTTGTCTTCCAATTGCAACACTTCTCGATCCTCCAAAATCCCCAATTCATCTTCACCCACAGCCATGACATCAAGGTAGTTTGTTAGGTATTTTCACAACACATTTTTTTCCTTCATCACGAAAATGCAATGCTCAATCAAGGTGAGTTGTCCATCTCAACTCAAGTTACTCTAGGACGAGTATTCTGCACTTGTGAGTGTGAGTAGTCCCAATCGAATTTGTTGCATATTCGGTAGCAACGTTCATTTCAATTTTTGATGGGATTAAATGAAACATATTCAACAATTCGTAGCCAATTGCTTCTTATGCATCCTCTTCCAACAGTTAATTACGCATATTCAATGCTTGTTCAAGGCATCTCCAATCTTGGATGTTTCTACGATCTTCTCTAATACTTCTACAGGTTCATCGAGACATGTGACCAAAAAGAAGGAGAACTGATATCGTATGATTGGCTTGCCAAGTGATTTTGTAACACCCCAATAATACCCTATTTGAAACTTTAACTAGAATTTGGGGCTAAATTGAATTTTAGTTTTAGTTTGGTGGCCTAATTGTTTGAAATCATAAATATGAGGACTGATGTGCAAAGTGGGTAAACCTTGAGACCCTTACTCGGCAACTTACCCATTGCTCAGAGTATTTAATTTCATTTTCAGCCCAAAATTTTCCCCTTCGTAATGTTTTGTATGTACGTTTTGTTCATGCTCCACTTCCTATTTTGCCTAAATTGTTTACGTTTCGTATTGAAAAATTTGACACTCGAACCCAACAAGTAATTCAGCGAAATAGTGAATGACTTTTATTTTAGAAAGTTCGGGTTCAATCACTCTGTCTACAAGGTGTGTGTGCTTTGTCAACGAGTTAAAAATATTTATGAATAAATACTATATTGCAATCACCTTTAACTAGGTTACATTTCCCTATATGTAGTTCTAAATTTGCTAATCCTTTTGAACTTATTCGCTAAAAATCTTTGGGGACCTTATCGCGTGTCTACTCACTTTAGTTATCGTTTTCCTTCACAATAGTTTATGATCATATTAGAATGACCTAAGTTTATTTGTTGAAGTTGAATTCTGATATTATCTTATCACTTAAAACTTCTTTTTACATTTATTCAAAATAAATTTTTTGCCATTGTTAAATATGTTCGAAGTGATAATAGAACTAATTTTTTTAATTCTTATTGTACTTCGTTTTTACTTCTTTAGGAATCAACTATCAAAATTTTGTGTCAAAATGCCATAGCAAAAAAGTCTATATACAATTTCTTGAAGGACTTTGTAGTCAGAGGAGAGGATGATATTGTTGTCTTGTTAATTTATGTTGATGATCTTCTAATAATATGGAACAATGAAAAAGGGTTGATGAACTAAAAAGCAGTTGACATCATAATTTTGAGATAAAAGATCTTGAGAAATTAAAATATTTTCTTAGAATAGAAGTGTTAAGATCAGAGAGAAATTATACTCAGTCAAAATAAGTACGTTATAGAGCTCATTATTGACACCGGTTTAGGAGGAGCTAAGCCAGCCTTGACATTTTTAGAGAAAAACATAAAGTTGACTACAACAAAATTTGATGAGGGCATACAACAAGAAGTTAATGATGACTTGATTGAAAAAAAATCAATATTTTAAAGACTAATTGAAAAATTGATTTATCTTACTCATATAAGGTCTGATATTACTTATGTTGTGCATCACCTTAGTCAATTCATGCATGAAGTCACACATGAATGTTGCACATAGAAATGTGAAACATGCAAAGAAGGATCCTAGTCCAGGTTTGTTGTTGCAAGCATCAAGTGGTTGCCAAGTTTAAATTTCTTGTGATTTTGACTGGGCATCATGTTCGACCTATAAAAAAATTGTCATTGATTTTTGCATAAAGATAGGTGAATCTTTGGTTTCTTGGAAGCACAAAAAGCAAAGGATAGTAGTAAAATTTTCTGCTGAGACAGAATATAAAAGTATGACAATGACAACAGTAACATTGTTAGTATGGTTGAAGGGACTTCTTGAAGAATTGGATTTAAAAGACTTAAAGCTCGTGAAGTTGTATTATGACAACAAAAAACCTCTTTACATTGCAATAAACTCAGTGTATCATGAGCGAAGGAGACATATTGAAGTAAACTGTCATGTAGTTCGTGAAAAAATAAAAAAAAAACTCTTACAAACTAAGTATGTAACCATAGCAGACCAACTACCTGACATTATGTGTAACCCCCTCGTCCCGGTCCGGACGCTTGACCGGCCCGAGTGGGATACACGGGGATAACCGAGATGAAATCCGTTAAGGCTCCACTTCGGTTACCGACCCTAGAGAAATTTTTTCATTTTTATCTTACCTAAATGCATTGATTAAACATAAGCGGAAGCCCAACAACAAACCGGGCCTAAGCCCAAACTTTGGAACCCTTTAGAGACGTCAAAAAGTCCAAAAACAGGCCTGTGTTTCGAAACAGTCAAAGCCCGTTTCAAAACACCAGCTTCAATTTGAAAAGACAGACACCCGTTTCGAAACGCATCCACCTCGTTTCGGAACATGGTCTCGATTTGCCTTGCCGTTCCGATACCAGTTTCGAAACAGGCAATTCCAGTGGCAAAAGTGTTTCGAAACTGGTTTCGAAACAGGGGCTCACAGTAGCCAAACCGTATCGAAACGAGTTCCGATACGGGGCCTTGGAACCAAACCTATTTCGAAACAGGACAACCCGTTTCGAAACACCTGCTGCCTGCAACTTCCAAAAACCAGTTTTAGACATCTCCTAGTGATTCCAAACGTCCGAAACGACCCCACGATGCATACAAATCATACAAATACCTTCTAGAGGCATGCTCCCTAACACTATACACGACAATACACAAGATATATAAATAGGCATCCATTTCAAAGATCTTACATGGCATTACAAAAAGCATGCTTCAACAAAGTCAACACTTAGGCAAATTTAAGGTAGGCAAAACCAACATGGTTTACAAGCAAGGCATACATCCAAAAGCTAAATTAACAAACATATAAAAGGAGTCTAACATGTTCCTAAAAAACAACATCATACTTCAAAACCATCATAACACGAATACATGTCCCATTGCTTGACCATTACATCATAACTAAAAACCATACTTGATAGCTAGGCTAGCACCACAAAGCACACACACTTGGAGGACTCTTCTTGCGCTTAGCAACCCACAAGCTACTGATCTGCATTGTCAAACAAAGAGAGCATAAGCAATAAAGCTTAGTGAGGGTAAGCTCTTTAAAAACAAACCTCGACAATGCATGGTCCAAGTACGATCTCAACCAAGGTAAATGCATGATCATACCTTCGAACCTCAAAAGCCACAATGTCAATGATGCATGAACGAATATCCGATAATATGTCATGCTCAACAAGCTCATTTCCACAACATATGCGAACACATATACTCATCCAAATAGGGAATCACATTCCACATCACATTGATACACATATCAATTTATATTGGCACCTAGCTATGACTCGAATACGCGGATAAACAAGTTGGAACTCACATCCAACAACCATTTTACCTCACGGTGGGATTTCACTCATCACCGGTCTCGCGGAGGGGATTCCACTCATCCTCACGTCCCGTCGATGGGATTCCACTCATCATCGACATATATATATATATATAACCATTTCTGGGTGAACCCATACTCCTCCTTGGTGACTCAACGCCACCAAGGCCACATGCGAATTTGACTCATGTGTGCACACTAACATCCTAATGATCGATCATTTGTACCCAAGCATACTAGTGCCAACATTTAACTCAGTCCACATTATCAATTACAACCAATTCTGTGCTTAGCACGTACTCACCATGATCACAATCATGAATAATCCACATGCATATCACAACGCATCACAACCATGCCTCCTCACACATGTATAACACATTATACATAAATCATCATATCATAAACATCACAAGGCATACACATCAAGTAAGAGTTCAACCAATGTCTCTAGTTTAAGCTAAGGATTAGGCTACCACCCCAATCCTAACTCTAGGTGGGTCTACCAAGCCCGACCTAGTCCACATGCTCGAACCAAACACTTAGAAAATACGTTGAAAACATTAACCACTCACCTCCACTTCCAAGCTCAATTTACCAAGCAAGCAACCAACTTCAAGCTTCCGGATACACCCTCGATGCTTCACCAACACAACCTCTTGTTTCTAAACAACCTCAACACAATCCAAACAACTTCGAATCAGCCCAAGCATCAAAGTAACTAACCCGGAATACAATTCAAACATCAAACTCAAGAATTCAAGTCATGAGCAAACCCCAAATTTACCAAACTCGTGCAGCCCATAAACCTCAATCAAAACCCATGTTTCCAACACTTTTTATACGCACAAATGATTCCAAAACAACCCCAACCATAGTACTAACATTAGCCCACCAATTCCAACCTAAAACAACCCCCAAAACTCATCCAAAACCCTTCAACCCCCCCTTTAAACCCAATTTCGGGAATGTGTTCAAAACCATGTAAATTCATATATGTTGCATCATTTGACTCCTAGACTTCATAACTAACAACATTAAATCGAAATTTTAAGTTAAACATAATAAAGTTATCATTTTTAATCAAAATCTCTAAAAACTCAATTTCCAAAACATTGAGGAAAATGAAAACCATTTGTACTTTTGAATAGAGGAAGT
Organism: Hibiscus trionum; assembly: GCA_030270665.1. NCBI lineage: Eukaryota > Viridiplantae > Streptophyta > Magnoliopsida > Malvales > Malvaceae > Hibiscus > Hibiscus trionum. Next base: position 4,248,765 of record BSYR01000034.1, on the reverse strand, counting down.
TGAGGACAAGTTAAAAATGATATTACCTTTCAAAAACGAGTTGAAATGAAGAAGCAATGTGATGGAATAGTGGAGGGGATGAGAGAGCTCTTCTTCACGTTGGTTTTTGATTTTGAGAAGAAGATGAATAGTAAAAAGATGATAAAAGGGGATTTAAAATGAAACTTGTATTATTTACAAGTTTGCCATTAATGAATGGATATTTTCCATTTTCTTTAAATTCTCTCCAAATTGTATTTCATTCATTTTAGTCCAACACAAAAATATTTTTTTTTGAAACCCGAGGCCCAAAAGATTATTTTAATTATAAAACCGAACCCAAAATAATATTAACCCCACCCCTAAACCCGGGTGTTACAATTCTCACCCACTTAAGGAAATTTCGTCCCCAAAATTACCTGACGGAAACAAATACGGAAACTGCTCAAGCATATCAGCTTTCCTCTCCCACATGGCTTCTTCCACACCTCTGTGTCTCCACAACACCTTGACCAACTCTATGGTCTTGCCACGCAACACCTTGCTATCAGAAGCAAGTATCTCTACAGGCTCTTCATTATAAGACAAATTCGGATTTAACTCTATCTCCTCAACGGGCATAACATGAGAAAGATCCGATCTATATCTCCTAAGCATCGACACATGAAAGACATCATGGATCTTCTCTAACTCAGAAGATAATCTCAAACGGTAAGCTACAAGTCCAATCCGCTCAACTATCTCATACGGACCAATGAACCTCGGACTCAACTTGCCTTTCCGGCCAAATCTCATCACCTTCTTCCACGGAGATACTTTCAAAAACACTTTCTCACCCACGGAGAATTCAATTTCTTTCCTCTTCAAATCTGCATAAGACTTCTGACGATCGGAAGCTGCTTTCAAACGGTCACAAATCAACTTCACTTTGTCGGTGGTCCCCTTAAGCAAATCTGACATAGGTAACAATCTCTGACATGTTTCAGCCCAACAAATCGGAGTCCTACATCGTCTACCATACAAAGCCTCATAGGGAGCCATCTGAATACTAGACTGATAACTGTTGTTGTAAGCAAACTCGACCAAAGGCAAGTGCTTCTCCCAAGAACCCTGGAAGTCAATCACACAACAACGAAGCATATCCTCAAGAATCTGTATCACTCGCTCTGACTGTCCATCGGACTGCGGATGATAAGAAGTACTAAAATGCAAACGGCTACCTAGAGCACTATGCAAGCAACCCTAGAATCTCAAAGTAAATCTAGGAATCCCTATCTGAAACAATAGACTTCGGAACTCCATGAAGTCTCACAATCTCACGGATGTACAAGTTTGCCAACTTGTCTAAAGAATCCGTAGTGTTCACTGCTAAGAAGTGAGCACACTTGGTGAACCTATCCACTATCACCCACACAGAATTCTTCTTCGAAGGAGACAATGGTAAACCCGACACAAAGTCCATGGCGATCCTCTCCCATTTCCACTCCGGAATCTTCAAAGGCTATAACAAACATGAAGGAACCTGATGTTCTGCCTTCACTCTCTGACAAACCATACAACGGCTCACATACTCGGCTACATCTTTCTTCAAACCAACCCAGAAGTAATCATTCTTCAAGTCATGGTACATCTTGGTACTACCCGGATGTATAGAAAAAGGACTTGAATGTGCTTCACTCAAAATCTGACATCTCAGCTCAACGTCTTCTGGTACAACAACTCTATCTCTAAAGCAAAACAAGTTCTCACCACCGAAACTATACTCAGTCGGTCTACCTTCGGCTATATCCTGAACATGAGGAACTAAAGATACATCTTGCAACTGCTTCTCTCTAATCAACTGAATCAAGGAAGGCTTCACTTGCAACTCGGTGATCAAACCACCATCATCGGATACACTCAATTTAGCAAACATAGCTCTCAACTCAACGACAACTTTTCTACTCAAAGCATCGGCTACTACATTTGCCTTATGCGGATGGTACTCAATGGTCAAATCATAGTCTTTTAACAACTCAAGCCACCTTCTCTGTCTCAAGTTCAACTCTTTCTGTGTCATCAAATACTTCAAACTCTTATGATCGGTGTAAACTATACACTTCTCACCATACAAGTAATGACGCCAAATCTTCAATGCAAAGACAACTACGACTAACTCTATATCATGAGTAGGGTAATTCTTCTCATAAACCTTCAACTGCCTAGAAGCATACACAACAACTCTTCTTTCTTGCATCAAAACACAACCCAAACCTATATAGGAAGCATCACTATAAATCACAAACTCTTTACCTGAAATAGGTTGCACTAACACTGGAGCATTTGTCAAAGCTTCTTTCAATTTCTCAAAGGCCTTATGTCTTACATCTGACCATTCAAACTTAACTCCCTTTTGCAACAATTTAGTCAAAGGAGCAACTACCCTAGAGAAACCATCAACGAATCTCCTATAGTAACCGGATAATCCTAGGAAACTCCTAATCTCAGTCACAGACTTAGGTTGTTTCCACTCAACAATGGCTTCAATCTTCGATGGATCAACACGGATACCTTCGACCGAAACAACATGGCCGAGAAATACAACCTCTCGAATCCAGAACTCACATTTACTAAGCTTCACATACAACTGATTGCTCAACAATCTCTGTAAAACAAATCTCAAGTGCTCATCATGCTCTTCTTCTGTCTTCGAGTACACAAGAATATCATCAATAAAAACAACTACAAAATGGTCTAGATAGTCCCTAAAAATTCTGTTCATCATATCCATGAATGATGCATGTGCATTCGTGAGCTCAAACGGTATCACAAGGAACTCATAGTGACCATATCTAGTCCTAAAAGCTATCTTCGGAACATCACAGTCCTTCACTTTCAACTAATAGTACCCTGATCTCAAATCTATCTTCGAGAACACTGAAGCACCTCTCAACTGATCAAACAAATCATCTATGCGAGGTAACGGATACTTGTTCTTCACAGTCAACTGATTCAACCGCCTGTAGTCAATACACATACGCATACTGCCATCATTCTTCTTTACAAACAACACCGGAGCACCCCAAGGAGAACTACTAGGCCTAATGAAACCACGGTCTAATAATTCTTGCAACTGACTCTTCAATTCTTTCAATTCTTTCGGAGCCATACGATACAGAGCTATCGAAACTGGATTAGACCCTGAAACAGTCTCAATCACAAACTCAACATCTCTGTCAGGAGGCAAACCCGGCAACTCTTTAGGAAACACATCCGGAAAGTTACAAACTGTTCTAATATCTTTCGGTCTAGCCTCACTCATATTCGGATTCATCACATAGGCTAAGTAAGCCCCACATCCGGAATCCATCAACCTATGAGCCTCTAAAGCTGACACAACATTAGACAAGAACTTAATGTTCTCGCCTACTACTACCTCGTAGTCATTAGTAAGTTTCAAGGAAATCCTCTTCGTCTCAAAAGCCACACTAGCTCGGTGCTCAACTAACCAGTCCATACCCAAAATGATATCAAAACCATAGAAAGGGAGCTCCATCATATCAACAGAGAACACATGACCCTGAATCTTTAGTGGACATCTCCTATACATACGTCTAACTACAACTGTCTCACCAAAAGAACTAGTCATACCTACATCTAAGATCTCAATAGGTATATCTAACTTTCGTGCATGCTCACTCAAAATGTAGGAATGTGTAGAACCCAAATCAACCAAAGAAAGCAAAGACATAGACTGTAACTCAAAATTACCTGCTATCACATCAGTGTCGTTCCCGGCCTCTCTCTGAGCATAGACTCTCGCTGGTCCTCCTGCCTCTGGCTGCACTGCCACAACATGAGCAAGGTTCCTCTGAGCATCTACCCTAGGTGCATCAGCCCTAGGCTGGAAGTAGCCACGACCGCGCCCACGACCTCTCTAAAAATCAATCGCTCTCACAGGAGCCTGAGCTATGGTCGGTGCCTGTGCCGCCTGATGCGGACACTCCCTCCTAAAGTGGTCCCTCGACCCACAGTTCCAACAAGCATGAAAGTTACCCCAACACTCACTAGTGTGTTGTCTCCCACAACGTGTGCACTCGGGAAAACGCCCTCCTCCTCTATGGCCCTGATGGCCCCTACCATGGTGGCCACTGCCACGCCTATGGTCAAACTGATGTCCCCCACCTCTATGCCTCTTGGCTTCTCTACTGTCGAAGTTGTTGTGCCTCTTACCAGAACTAGAACCTCCAGAACGCTTGGCCAGCCCCAAGCTGTGCTCAATGTCCTTGGCTCTAGCAACCAAGACATCAAAGTCTGAATAATCTGAAGCTAAGGTGTACCTCTTAACTTCCTTATGAAGTCCATATCTGAAGCGGTCACATCGGGCCCTCTCAGTAGGCACTATCTCTGGAGCATACTGACTTAGACGAACAAAGCGGATCTCGTAGTCAGTCACATTAGCATCTCCCTAAACAAGAGCCATAAACTCTCGCTTCTTCTCATCTAGATACCTCGTCCCCAAGTACCTCTTTCTGAAAGCAGACTCAAAGAAATCCCAATCAACCTCTGCCTCTGGAACCCCAGTAGTAATAGTGACCCACCAAGTGTAGGCATCACCCTAAAGCAAAGAGACCACACAGCCCAATCTACGCGCACCAACACAACCCATCTGAGCTAAGATACAAACGGTCTTCTCTAACCATAACTCAGACCTCTCCAGTGTCGATCCTCTGAACTCTTTGGACCCCAAGCTACGGAGCCTCTCCAACGGTAGACTAGCATCATCACACCTAGACTGAGCTGTAGCCTGAGCTCCCACAACTGCGGCCTGAAATGCTCCCGCTATAGCTTGCACAAGCGAAGTTATATCAATTCCGGCCGGACCTTGGCCACCTTGGCCACCCTGAGGTCCTACTCCTTCGGCTCCATCCCCGCCTCCAACTCTAGGCGGAAGAGGTGGTGGAGGAACTCCAACTCCAGCAGCAGGCTCCAACACGTGAGCCTCAACTCCAACCACCGACTCATTAACAGGAGCCACAACCCGTTGTTCCTGAAGAACCACCCTCGGCCTAGACATCACTCTCACAGATAGTAACTACAACCACAACAACAAGATATACAAGATTGGGTTAGCAAGGCAAGGCTTCCAAGTGGCTCAAGTACGTTCCTTCACTTTAAAAATTCTTTTCCGATGTAACAGTAGAAATGGGACTCTAAACAACATGATTTAAATCAAACAACCAACATACTTGTTATACAAGCAATCATGCCTACAAGGCAAGCAAACACCGTGCATATCAATACAAAAACTTAAACTTACCTCACTTACCTGCCCAAGGTCTCGGTAACCTTAGGCTTTGATACCAACAAGTGTAACCCCCCTCGTCTCGGTCTGGACGCTTGACCGGCCCGAGTGGGCTACACGGGGATAACCGAGATGAAACCCGTTAAGGCTCCACTTCGATTACCGACCCTAGAGAAAATTTTTCATTTTTGTCTTACCTAAATGCATTGATTAAACCTAAGCGGAAGCCCAACAACAAACCGGGCCTAAGCCCAAACTTTGGAACCCTTTAGAGACGTCAAAAAGTCCAAAAACAGGCTTGTGTTTCGAAACAGTCAAAGCCCATTTCGAAACACCAGCAACAATTTGAAAAGTCAGACACCCATTTCAAAACGGATCCACCCCGTTTCGGAACAGAGTCTCGATTTGCCTTGCCGTTCTGATACCAGTTTCGAAACAGGCAATTCCAGTGGCAAAAGTGTTTCGAAACTGGTTTCGAAACAGGGGCTCACAGTAGCCAAACCGTATCGAAACGGGGCCGTAGAACCAAATCCGTTTCAAAACAGGACAACCCGTTTCGAAACACATGCTGCCTGCAACTTCCAAAAACCAGTTTTAGACATCTCCTAGTGATTCCAAACGTCCAAAACGACCCCACGATGCATACAAATCATACAAATACCTTCTAGAGGCATGCTCCCTAACACTATACACGACAATAGACAAGATATACAAATAGGCATCATTTCAAAGATCATACATGACATTACAAAAAGCATGCTTCAACAAAGTCAACACTTAGGCAAATTTAAGGTAGGCAAAACCAACATGGTTTACAAGCAAGGCATACATCCAAAAGCCAAATTAACAAACATATAAAAGGAGTCTAACATGTTCCTAAACAACAACATCATACTTCAAAAGCATCATAACACGAATACATGTCCCATTGCTTGACCATTACATCATAACTAAAAACCATACTTGATAGCTAGGCTAGCACCACAAAGCACACACACTTGGAGGTCTCTTCTTGCACTTAGCAACCCACTAGCTACTGATCTGCATTGTCAAACAAAGAGAGCGTAAGCAATAAAGCTTAGTGAGGGTAAGCTCTTTAAAAACAAACCTCGACAATGCAGGGTCCAAGCACGATCTTAACCAAGGTAAATGCATGATCATACCTTCGGTCCTCAAAAGCCACAATGTCAATGATGCATGAACGAATATCCGATAATATGTCATGCTCAACAAGCCCATTTCCACAACATATGCAAACACATATACTCATCCAAATAGGGAATCACATTCCACATCACATTGATACACATATCAATTTATATTGGCACCTAGCTATGACTCGAATACGCGGATAAACACGTTGGAACTCACATCCAACAACCACTTTACCTCATGGTGGGATTTTACTCATCACCGGTCTTGCGGAGGGGATTCCACTCATTCTCACGCCCTGTCAATGGGATTCCACTCATCATCGACATATATATATATAACCATTTCCGGGCGAACCCGTACTCCTCCTTGGTGACTCAACGCCACCAAGGCCACGCGCGAATTTGACTCATGTGTGCACACTAACATCCTAATGATCGATCATTTGTACCCAAGCATACTAGTGCCAACATTTAACTCAGTCCACATTATCAATTACAACCAATTCCGTGCTTAGCACGTACTCACCATGATCACAATCATGAATAATCCACATGCATATCACAACGCATCACAACCATGCCTCCTCACACATGTATAACACATTATACATAAATCATCATATCATAAACATCACAAGGCATAAACATCAAGTAAGAGTTCAACCAATGTCTCTAGTTTAAGCTTAGGATTAGGCTACCACCCCAATCCTAACTCTAGGTGGGTCTACCAAGCCCGACCTAGTCCACATGCTCGAACCAAACACTTAGAAAACGCTTTGAAAACATTAACCACTCACCTCCACTTCCAAGCTCAATTTACCAAGCAAGCAACCAACTTCAAGCTTCCGGATTCACCCTCGATGCTTCACCAACACAAGCTCTTGCTTCTAAACAACCACAACACAATCCAAACAACTTCGAATAAGCCCAAGCATCAAAGTAACTAACCCAGAATACAATTCAAACATCAAACTCAACATTTCAAGTCATGAGCAAACCCCAAATTTACCAAACTCGTGCAGCCCATAAACCTCAATCAAAACCCATGTTTCCAAAACTTTTTATACCCACAAATGATTCCAAAACAACCCCAACCATAGTACTAACATTAGCCCACCAATTCCAACCTAAAACAATCCCCAAAACTCATCCAAAACCCTTCAAAAACCCCATTTAAACCCAATTTCGTGAATGTGTTCAAAACCACGTAAAATTCATATATGTTGCATCATTTGACTCTTAGACTTCATAACTAACAACATTAATTCGAATTTTTAAGTTAAACATAATAAAGTTATCATTTTTAATCAATATCTCTAAAAACTCAATTTCCAAAACATTGAGGAAAATGAAAACCATTTGTACTTTTGAAGAGAGGAAGTTGAGGACAAGTCAAAAATGATATTACCTTTCAAAAACGAGTTGAAATGAAGAAGCAATGTGATGGAATAGTGGAGGGGATGAGAGAGCTCTTCTTCACGTTGGTTTTTGATTTTGAGAAGAAGATGAATAATAAAAAGATGATAAAAGGGGATTTAAAATGAAACTTGTATTATTTACAAGTTTGCCATTAATGAATGGATATTTTCCATTTTCTTTAAATTCTCTCCAAATTGTATTTCATTTATTTTAGTCCAACACAAAAATATTTGTTTTTGAAACCCGAGGTCCAAAAGATTACTTTAATTATAAAACCGAACCCAAAATAATATTAAAATATTATTTTCACCCGACCCCTAAACCCGAGTGTTACATTATGACCAAAGTTTTTGGTTCTCAATAGAACAACTACTTGAGTATCAAGTTCGGGTTAAAAAATATTTTTTACTGTAAATTTAAAGGGAGTGGTAAAAATAGTTTGTTAATATTTAGAGTTGGTTAATTTATTGAAAACAATTAGTTAGGGAACAATTAGCTAGTTAGTGTACAAATCATGGGTACATACGTAATTATGATTGTAAAGTAATTATGATGAAATAAACAAGTATTTCTTTTACTTTGTTATTCTTTATATTATAATTGCTTGAAAATCATGAAGAATATATGAGGGTATTTTGATAATTTTTTATTTTTCCTTTTCAAAAGCTAGAAGCACTTGGTTAAAACTTTTTCTTTTTTCTTTTTGCATATCTAAGTTATGTTCTTTTATTTTGTTTAATTTATTTATTTTTACATGAAAATGGTAGATAGTTTTATATGTTCTTGTAGCGTATTTTATGTTTGCTGTTGTAGCTCATATTTTCTTTCTTTTTTAGGGTTCGATTTAACTTTGTCGCTTCTCTAGATGACAAGCTGGATAATGATAGGTGCTATCAATCATAAAAATAAGTTGCGATTGAGATGTGTTAATAGTTTGTCACGAGCCATCATTGTATTATGCACATGTTAGTGTTAATGGCGGTAATCCTTCACGCAGACAATAATATTTCTATGTGTTGTGCACACGACAAACGAAAAAGAAAATCAAACAAGCAAGAACACAAGAGATTTAACGAGGTTCAGCAGTGTGCTTACGTCCTCGGGGAGCAAAGAGCGGCTGTTTTTTTATTCAATCGATGGTGCCCGACGAAAACAAGGCTTAAAGCCTAAAGAACAATTGATGAAGTAACTAATGAGGAGGGGGGGTAAGCCTCTTTATATAGCCCCCTACATCCAGGTCCTATTCTAACTAGGATAACTACTACTCAATTCTACTTTAACTAGGATTACAATTGTTCACTCCCGCTCACTCTCGCTCTGCTCCAGCATATTTCCTTTTACAGTATATAAGCCATACTTAAAAAATCTCCACCTTGACGAATATCATGCCCCTTAAGTGATAAATCTAGAGTCTCTCACACATCAAAGTGGGTTGGGCTACCATGTTTCTCTAGCATTTGCAAACATTCAACAAGTCCAAACAATGCTTGAACTTGTCTATAGTAACATGCTTGGTCAACATATCAGCTGGATTGTCTGCAATATGCACCTTTTGTAATAATATCTCACCAGATGCAATCAACTCTCTAATCTTGTGAAACCTCACATCAATATGTTTAGTTCTAGCATGATACACCTGATTCTTAGCCAAATGAATAACACTTTGGCTATCACAATGCAACTGAACCCCACCTTGCCGAATACCCAATTCCTTCACTAGCCCGATAAGCTATAAGGCTTCTTTTGTAGCTTCAACTACTGCCATGTACTCAGCTTCAGTTGTTGATAATGCCACAACAGACTAAACAATTGACTTACAACATATAGACCCTCCACCAAGGGTGAAAACATGACCCAATTGTAGACCTTCTATCATCCAAATCACCTGCATAGTCTGAATCCACATATCCAACAATCAAAGGATCATGTCGCTGACTGCCGAAAACAATTCCATGTCCCACAATACCCTTTAAATACTTGAAAATCCACTTGACTGCTTCCCAATGTGATCTTCCTGGTTTAGACATGTATTTACAGACTTGACCAATAACATGAGCTAAATTAGGATGAGTACATACCATCACATACATCAGGTAGCCGACAGCATTGGCATAAGGGACCTTTGCCATCTCTTCAATTTCCATGTCTGTCTTCGAGCACTGTTTTGTAGAAAGCTTAAAGTGATTCGCCAATGGAGTGCTCACGGGCTTTGCTTTGCTCATCCCAAACCTGTCTAACACTTTCTCAACATAGCTTTGCTGAGATATCCACAATTTCCTTGAGCCTCTATATCTGTGAATATCCATTCCAAGAATTTTCTTTGCAGCTCCCAAGTCTTTCATATCAAATTCCTGACTCAATAAAGCTTTCAAGCCGACATCATCATGCATATACTTTTCAGCCAGCAACATATCATCAACATACAATAGCAGAAAAATAAAAAAAAACCATCATCAAGGCTTTTAACATAGACACAACATATAAGCCAATCTGAATCATGTAAGAGTCTAATCGTTTTTACCATTTTTGTGGAGTCTGCTTTAACCCGTACAAGGATTTGTTTAACCTGCAAACCAGATGTTCATCTCCAAATTAAACGAACTCTTCTGGCTACTGCATATAAATCTGCTCCTCTAGATCACCATGCAAAAATGAAGTTTTAACATCCATCTGCTCTAAATGCAAATCCAAACTAACTACAATTGCAAGAACTGCTCTGATTGAAGTATGTCTAACCACAAGAGAAAAGATTTCATCATAATCAACTCCTTTTTACTGTGAAAAACCCTTTGCTACCAATCGAGACTTGAAATTTTTCCCCTCTTTTTTTGATACTGATGGTTTCCTTTTATACACCCATTTGCAACCAATAGCCTTTTTTCTCTCAAGAAGCCTAGCTATCTCCCGCATATGATTTTTCTGAAAAGATTCCATCTCCTCAACCATTGCAGCCATCCATTTTCTTTTCTTCGGACTAGAGATAGACCCTTGAAAAGTATTTGGATCTTCACTACTAATGTGAAGTGCAAAATACACCATATCTTCAAAACCCAATCTGCATGGAGCCTTTACATTGGTGTGTTTCTCTATCTCTGGCTAAATTATAATTCTACAATGAAACTGTAATAGAGTCACCAGAAGTTGAATTCGAACTTTCACCTTTCTCAAATGTTACTTCTTTCTCAACTGCTCTTGGATACTGTTCGAAATCCACCAGCATCTTGTCTCAGTTCTACTGCAACATGAATTGCTCATCAAAAACTGCATCTCTACTAATCACTTTTTTCCTTGCAACTGGGTCCCAAAACTTGTATCCTTTGACACCTTTCTTGTAGCCTAGAAAGATGTCCTTCTTCGATTTTGCATCAAGTTTTGATCTCTCATCACCAGGCACATGCGCATAAGCAGGACAACCAAAAATCTGTAAGTGTGAAAAATCAACTACATTGCATGTCCATACCTCTTCTGCAACTTTTCCACCCAAAATGCCCGTGGTGGCCTGTTGATGAGATAGCATGCCATACTCACAGCCTTTACCCAGAAGTTTTTAGGAAGCCCTGCATTCAGTCTCAAGCACCAAGCCCGCCCAGCTAATGACATGTTCATCCTTTCAGCAACACCATTTTGTTATGGTGTCTTTCGCACTGAAAAATGTCTCTAAATCCCATGTTCCTCACAGAACTTCAAAAACTGCGAATCTGTGTACTCTGTGTCGTTATCAGACCTTAAATACTTGATCTTTCTACCCGTTTGGTTCTCCACCGCATCTTTCCACGCCTTGAATTTGGAAAAGACTTCAGATTTCTGTTTCAAGAAATACACCCAAACTTTCTTAGAAAAATCGTCAATAAAAGTAATATATTACACAGATCCACCCAATGATGATTCTTTGGTAGGCCATCATACACTAGAATGCACATAATCAAGAATCCCTTTAGTTTTGTGCTTTCCTATCATGAAACTGACTTTAGTCTGTTTACCAAGGACACAAAATTCACAAAAATCGAGCTTGCAACTTTTGACACCATGCAACAAATTTATTTTATGCAATTCAACCATTCCACGTTCACTAAGATAACCAAGACACGTATGTCACAATTTTGTATTATCATCATATGACTCAATAGAATGAGCTCCACCTACAACTGTACTCCCTAACAGTTTATAGAAATTCCCTGCAGTTATTTTTCCTTTCATCACAGTCAATGCACCTTTAATAATCCTAATGGTTTCTCTATCCTCATCAACTTTAGGAATTAAACCATTCTTATGCAAAGTGCCCAAAGAAATTAGATTCTTTTTCAAATCCTGTATATGCCTAACATCACATAATGTTCTAACAGTACCATCATACATCTTAATTCTGACTTCAACAATACCGACAATATTGCAACATCTATCATCACCTAAATAGATAGAACCGAAATTAATAGACATATAGGTAGGAAACCACTCCTTGTTAGGCGTTATATGATAAGAGCATCTTGAATCAAGAATCCAACCATCCGTGAACTGAGTTGTTGAAATAGAAAGCATATCACAATCACTACAATCCGAATTCTCATTTTTTACAACATTCATAGTTTTGGATGATGCATTGTGTTTATCATCCGACTCCTTTTTCCACTTTGGATAGTCTCGCTTCATATGTCCTCGCTCCTTGCACTTGTAGCAACGAAACATCTTCTTGCCTCTAGACTTTGATATAGAATTTCGTCTTCCAAAACCCTCATTCTCTTACTTCCTTCCCCGGTCGTGATTACCCTGAACATATAAACTATCAGCGTGAGAGCTTTCGCTTGTATTCTGCCTTCGCTGGTTATGGGCCAACAACGCTGCAATAATCTCTTCAACTTTGATTGTTTCTTTCCCATATGTAAGAGTAGTCACCATGTGTTCATAAGAAGAAGACAACGAGCACAACAAAATCATTGCTTTGTCTTCATCTTCAATCTTCACATCAAGTTAAGTTAAATCGATGATTATTTGATTGAAGATAATCGCGTGTTGTGCCAAATCCTGACCTTCCTGCATCTTCAGCACATACAACTTCTACTTTAGATACAATTTATTTGTTAGAGACTTGGACATAAATTGGCTTTCCAACTTGCTTCATATCTCTCCTGTAGACGTCAGATCCATAACATGATACATAATCTCATATGCCAAACATAACCGTATGGTTCCATTCGCTCGTTGTTGTAGTTCTTCCTAATCATCGTCCTCCATCGATTCTGGTTTTGTAGATCGTAAAGCCTTTAAAATCCCTTGTTGCACTAACAGATCCTTTACCCTCGTCTGCCACAATCCGAAGTTACCTTCACCATTGAACTTGACCACTTCGAATTTCGCACCGGACATCGCCATCACAACCAGGCTCTAATACTAGTTGTTATGCACACAAACGAAAAAGAAAATCAAACAAGTAAGAACACAAGAGATTTAACGAGGTTCGACAGTGTGCTTACGTCCCCGGGATCAAAGAACGGCTATTTTCTTTTATTCAATCGATGATGCCCGATGAAAACAAGGCTTAAAGCCTAAAGAACAATTGACGAAGTAACTAATGAGGTGGGGGTAAGCCTGTTTAACTAGGATAACTAATACTCAATCTTACTTTAACTAGGATTACAATTGTTCTAATCCTTCGGGGAGTAGTATTCTTTATCCTCCAAGGATCCGTACTCCTTTGATGGACAGATGATGCATCTGTCCTTTTACAGTATATGAGACATACTTAACAATATGTATATATTTTAGACTTTTAGTCTAAGTTGTTTGGTTGATTTTTAACTTTTTAACCGTAAACAATGATATTTGTATTAATCAATCCTTCATCGCTACATTGTAGATTCTTCTTGTAATATTGTTGTATTTACTATCTATATATTCAATAAAACTAGCAACTATTTAGTCAAAAAGCTAGAAACACTATTAATTTTTAACTTTTGTGTTTGAGTTGAAAAGTTTGTTTAAAAAATGAAAAATACTTTGATACACATGCTTGTGTAAACTTTTGTTTACACAATCCTTTTAATTTTAAGGTATAGAGTTTAAGGTTTTATGTTAGGCTTTAGGGTTTTAGTGTGTAGGGTATAGAATTTAAGGTTTATGGTTAGAATTTAGAGTTTAAGATTTAGGGTTTAAGGTTTATGTTTTAGGGTGGTAGGGTTTGAGATTTAGGTTTTAAATTTTATAGAAGGGTTGTGTAAATGTTTTTACACGGCTTGTGTATCAAAATATAACCCTTAAAAATTATGGGTTATATTTTGACACATAAGCTATGTAAAAAAATTTACACAACAATTCATATTTAAGATATAGAATTTAGGATTATATTTTGATACACAAGACGTGTAAAAATTTTACACAACCCTTCTATAAATTTTGTAAAATTAATATTTGATTTTGATATAACAAGTAATTCAAGGACCAAATTACAAAGTAAATAAATTTTTTAAGTAATCAAAATACTTGATTTTAACAAGTACAAGTTATATTTAAAATATTTTCGAGTCAAAACTTAAACCCCATAATTTTTTCTAAGTGTTTCAAAGCCAAAATATACAAAATCGCCCAGGCGTTTCGAAACACCTTCAAAGTGCTTCGATACATTTTGCCATTGGAGACATCTGTTTTGAAACGGCTCACACCCATTTCGATATGACCTTCATCTGGACTTTTGATTTTTAAGCATTGTTTCAAAACGGCTAACACCTGTTTCGATACGGGGGTTAAGTAATTTTAAAATTGGGCACTAAATTAACTAGCCGTTACTTGTCAGAAACTGATTTTTGAAGATTTGGTTAAGTGTTTCGATACACTCCTAAGCAGTTTCGAAACACCAGTTGACATTTTCAAAACGTTTCGATACAACCCTTATCTGTTTCGACATGACCTTCCTTTCGCCTTTACTGTTTCGATACAGCCTATAACCGTTTCGATACAGGCCCATTTTACACATAACAACTCTTTCTTTTTTGAGTGTCCGTTTCGATACAGGGGTCCCGTGTTTCGATACAGGTAGTGGTAGAACTACATTTATGGAGGGAAGAGAGAGCCCCAAACGGCTTTATTGATGATTTCAACCACCCAAACAGCTAGAAATCAATGAGAAGGTATAAAAACAACTCTCTAAAGCTACAACAACTATTGAGCCTTCAAGCAACATCAAAGCATTCAAATCTAAACCTTGATCATTTAGAGTCAAATCTTTGTACCCAACTCAATTGAGTTTTTCATTGTATTTTTTATTAAGAGTTTGGGGTGTGATTGATTGTATTTGGGTAAACATCAACCTTTGAGAGATAATTGTAAGGTTTACCAAATTCCTTCTTTGTAGAGAGTGTGTTGGATTAAGCTTTGGGTAGAAAGCTTAATCAGTTTTGTAAGGTTTTCTCCTCATCCAAGAAAATTGGAAGAATCAATTAGTGGATTGGTTGAAAATCCCTAGTGGGTGCTAAGGTAGTGGAGGTAGAGTTCATTTAGGAACTTGAACCACTATAAATTTCCTTGTGTCTAATTTTTCATTCATCCATTTTCTCCCTTCAAATTTTAATCGCCAATTCACCCCCTCTTCGCTATTTGCAATCGCTTGATCAACTCAACAATTGGTATCATAGCTACACTCATTGGAAGGATTACAACCCACTTGAGTCGATTCTAGGAGAGTTTGATCAACAACAAATTGAAGCAATGACATCCACCTCCAGCCCCAACCTCTATGAGTCTCAATCCACCACCAAACCACCATTCTTCAATAGGGATAACTACCCATATTGGAAGAATCGAATGCGACTCTTCATCAAATCCAATGACTACATGGTATGAGACGTTGTAGAAGACGGACCAAGCATTCATATGAAGAGAGATGGTGAAGGAAGATTAGTCATAAAGATCAAAGCCAATATGACCGACGAAGATAGAAGATGGTTGCAAGTCAATGATAAAGCCTTGTATATGATCTTTTGTGCTCTTGGTCCCGATATCTATTCAAAGGTGTCTTCCATCGAAAGCGCCAAGGAAGTTTGGGATACCCTCGAGACTACATATGAGGGAACTAGCGATGTTAAAGAGATGAAGATCGGGATGCTCAATCTAAGCTATGAAAATTTCAAGATGGAACCCGGTGAAAGCATCTCCAAGATGTTTGATCGGTTCTTGGTCATTGTTAACAGATTAAAGGGCTTCGATGAAGTCATTCTTGAAGACAAGCTAGTTCAGAAACTACTATATTCTCTTCCGAAATCTTTGGATGGAAAAAGAACGACCATCATCGAAGCTAGAGATTTGAAGACTCTCAAGCTCGATGCCCTTGTTGGATCTCTACTCACTCATGAGATCATGAAACAAGGGAGGGAAGAAGAAAAGAAGAAAGAAGAGAAGAAAGTTGAGAAGAAGGAGGTTGAAAAGAAGAAGATTGGAATCACACTTAAAGCTTCATACAATGATAGCGATTCTAGTGAAGAGGAAGATGAGAAGATGGCCATGTTGGTCAAAAGATTCACACGATTCATGAAGTCCAATCGAGGAAGAAAATTCAATAAAAATGAGACTTCAAGAATAGGAGTAAAGAAGAAGAGAAGGATCGAATCACTTGTTATGAGTGCAAGAAGACCGACCATATTCGATCTGAGTGACCTCAATTAAGAAAGAAAAGCTTTGGGAAGAAGAACAAACTCAAATCTCAAATGGCAACTTGGAGTGACGATGAGTCATCCGAAGAGTTGGAGGAAGTGGCCAATCTTTGTCTCATGGCATTTGAGGAGGAACCGATGGTACACTCTAACTCATCTCTTACTTATGATGAATTATATGATGAATATGATGAGTTACAAAATGTTTATGATGAATTGGTTGATAAATATAAAGAGTCTATTTTGAAAAACAAGAAAATAATTTTCGGTTTGAAATCTCAAAATGAGTCTCCTTCAAAAACCAATTCCGAATTGGAAAAGAAGGTTTTGTACTTGATAAATATTTCAAATGAGCTTAAGAAGAAAAATCTTGATGTTGAAAAACTTCTTTCTGATTTCCAAGATTATCACACTAAGGAAGTGGATAATCTAAAAATTTCTCTTACTATTGGGAAACATGTTTTTAAAAAGGGAAGTTGTTCAAAAACACATTATGTTAAGAGAAAACCATCTTACCCCAAGCAAATAGGTTTTCAAAAGCAATCCAAAGTTAAAAGAGTTAGGACTGTATGTGTTCCTAAGGAACTCATTGTTTCTAATAATGTGAATGATATTGCTTCTTGGATTCCTAAGGGAACCAAGCTTTGAGGAGCTAACACTTATGGACCCAAAATGATTTGGGTACCAAAATCAAGGAACTAACCTTTGTTTGTAGGGGGAGCAGTGCTACAAGGCCAAAGCTTCAAGTCAAAACACATGGTACCTTGATAGTGGATGCTCGAGACACATGACTGGAGACAAGAGTAGATTCTTCGAGCTTAAACCAAAAAGTGGAGGATGTGTGACATTTGATGACAACTCCAAAGGGCACATTGAAGGCAAAGGCTCCGTTGGTAATCTCTCATCTACATTCATTGAAAATGTGTTATATGTCAAAGGTCTAAAACATAATCTTTTGAGCATTAGTCAACTTTGCGATAAAGGCTTTAATGTTCATTTTGATAAAAATAGGTGTAAAATTGTGAACATTAAAACAAATAAAATAATGCTCATTGGTCATCGCATAGGAAATACTTATATGGTGCATTTAGACGACATACATTCATCCCATGCATGTTTAGTTGCACATGATGAGAATGATGCATGGGTGTGGCATAGAAAACTTGGGCATGCTAGCATAAGTGTTTTAGAAAAATTAGCTTCCCAAAATCTAGTTAGAGGTTTACCCAAACTAAAATTTTCATTAGATAAAATATGTGATGTTTGTGCTAAGGGTAAACAAAAGAGAACTTCATTTAAACCCATTAATGATGTTTCAACTAGTAGGGTATTACAACTAATCCACATGGATTTATTTGGGGCTATTAGAACTATAAGCTTGGGTGGTAAGTCATATGCATTTGTATTGGTAGATGACTTTTCTAGATAGACTTGGGTTCTATTCTTAAGTACTAAGGATGAGGCTTTAGAAAATTTTATTACATTTACAAAAATTACCCAAAATGATCTTGATCATAAAATTTCACACATTATAAATGATCATGGAACCAGATTTCAAAATATGAGTTTTGAAGATTTTTGTAATGAAAATGGTATTAGCCACAATTTTTCGGCTCCTAACACTCCTCAACAAAATGGGGAGTAGAGAGGAAAAATAAAACTTTAGAAGAGATGGCTAAAACTATGCTTTTTGAAAACAACTTACCTAAGTATTTTTGGGCGGAAGCCATTAATACGACTTGTTATATTATTAATAGACTAATGATTAGGCTTATTTTAAAGAAAACACCTTATGAGATTTTAAAATCCAAAAACTCTAACATTAGCTATTTCCACCCTTTGGTTGTAAATGTTTTGTTTTAAATAATGGAAAAGACAACTTAGGTAAATTTGATGCTAAAAGTGATGAAGCAATATTTTTGGGTTATTCTCTAAACTCTAAAGCCTTCCGTGTATTTAATAAAAGAACTCTGGTTGTTGAAGAGTCTATACATGTTGTTTTCGATGATAACCTCCTTCCGAGGAAGGATTCTATTGATGATGATGATGTAGGTATCAATGAAGCCATTGATGGAGGACAAGCATCAAAGGTGGATGAGATTCCAACCAAAGAAGAAGATGCACAAGATCCACCCCTTGAAGCCTTGAAGGACTTGGCTCTTAAGGAAATGGAGGTGACATACCCAAGGGAGTTCAACTATGTCAAAGGTGGTGAAATCTTGGGTGATCTATCCAATGGGTAACTATTAGACCCTCTCTCAAACTAATGAACCATGTTGCATTTATTTCATGCATTGAGCCTAAATATATCAAAGAAGCATTAAAATATGATTGTTGGATTTTGGTCATGCAATAAGACCTTAATCAATTTGAGAGAAGTAAAGTATGGACATTAGTTGAAAGGCCTAGTAATCAATCTACTATATGAATTAAATGAGTCTTTAGGAATAAACTAGATAAGAATGGTAACATAGTGAGAAACAAGGCTAGGCTTGTTGCTTAAGGTTACACTCAAGAAGAGGAAATTGATTTTGATAAAACATATGCACACGTAGCTAGAATGGAAGCTATTAGGATGCTTCTAGTATTTGCATATTACCATGATTTCAAGCTTTTTCAAATGGATGTAAAAAGTGCTTTTCTAAATGGGTTTATAAATGAAGAAGTGTATGTTGAACAACCACCGGGTTTTGAGGATCCTAAATTTCCAAATCATGTTTTAAAATTAACCAAAGCTCTTTATAGTTTAAAATAAGCTCCTAGAGCTTGGTATGAAAGGCTTTTAAACTCTTTGATTGAAAAAGGTTTTGAGAAAGGCAAGGTGGACACTACACTTTTCATAAAAAGATATTGTAATGACATCTTAGTAGTACAAATTTATGTTAATGATATCATTTTTGGTTCTACTAATGAATGTTATTGAAAAGAATTTTCTAAGCTAATGCAAGGTGAGTTCGAGATGAGCATGATGGGGGAACTCTCATTCTTTTTAGGACTCCAAATCAAACAAAGGAAGGATGGCACCTTCATCAATCAAGCAAAGTATGTGAATGATAAGCTCAAGAAGTTCGGCTTGGAGAATGTGAAGCCTCAAGCTACTCCTATGAGCTCTTCTATAAAGCTTGACAAAGATGAAAGAGGTAAGTGTGTCGATTCTAAGCTTTACAGATCTATGATAGGTTCTTTGCTTTACCTTACCGCAAGTAGAACGGATATTATGTTTAGTGTTTGCTTGTGTGCTAGGTTCCAAGCTAGTCCTAGAGAATCACACTTAGTAGCCATTAAGAGAATTTTTAGATACCTTAGAGACACACCTAGCTTAAGTCTTTGGTATCCTAAGGATTCTTCTTTTAGCCTTCATGCTTATTCGGATGGAATTATGGGGGATGTAAGATAGATAGAAAAAGTACACCCGAAACATGTCAATTCTTAGGTAGTATGCTCGTATCTTGGTTCTCTAAGAAACAAGATAGCGTAGCCTTATCTACCACCGAAGCGAAGTACATATCCTTAGGGAGTTGTTGTACTTAAGTCCTTTGGATGAAGCAACAAATCTTAGATTATGGTGTTTAAGTAGATGCAATACCCCTTAGGTGTGACAACACTAGTGTCATTTGTCTCACTAAGTATCCCATCCAACACTCTAGAACCAAACATATAGAAACCATACATCATTTTATTAGAGATCATGTTTTGAAAATGATGTTGTTCTAGAATATGTTGACACCTTGAACAAATTAGCGGATATATTTACCAAACCTTTAGATAAAGAGCATTTTTGGACCCTTAGGAGAGAGTTAGGTTTAACTAGCCTTTCTTGACCCTTTTAGGTCCCAAATGGTCAATATTTTGCTTGAAATTGGTTGATATTCATGCTTATGTTAATTTGCATCATTTTGCTTCTATGCATGTTGCTATAGGGAGTATGCATCAATTTTAGCCATTAAATCTTTCTCATTTATCATTCACATGCATTTAGACTCAATCTAAGTTGGCTCTTTGGACATGAAACTGCCTAAAATGCAGTTTCTGGTAAGGGTGTATCGAAACAGCTAAATATGTCTCTATACAGGCTTAATCTAAGTGATTCTAGTAGTGAATCATATCAAAAAGGGCTCTTCGCATTTCGATACGGGTTCGAGGTGTTGTTCCGAAATAGGGTCACCCTGTATCGATACGAGTATGGTACCAAAATGGCTCGATAACATTTCAAAACGGGCGTTCCGATATGCTAAGTCGCGTATCGAAACACGATCACGCAGACTGCTTTAAATAGGCATTAAAAGGTATCAAACTTTAATTAAAACACCAACTCTTTTTCCTATCAAACCGTAACCGCAAAACCCCTATAAAAACCCTTCAAATCACTTGATTTTTTACATCAAAATCTAAATTTTTTTGAGGGTTTCCAATCTACTTATCAAGGCTAGAGCTTTGCAAGCAATTTGGTGCATCAATCATCCCTCATTCATCCTTATCCCATATCAAGGTATAAAACCTTTTTTCTTTTTGTTTCAATTTTTGTTTAAATTTATAGGTTGTTTTTAATTCCTTTTTGTATAAAACATATACATATAGTATAGTTTTTCAAGTTTTTGGAAAAAAATTTGAATTTTTTTTCGAATATAAATTTATACCATATAATTTTTCAATATTTTTTTTAAAAAAAATTCTTTTTATGTTTATATATATATTTGTAAAACTATATTGTATAGTTTTTATTAATAACTTGATTATAGGATTGTATATTGGATTGAATTTGGTTGATTTACGCATACATATGTTTTTGTCTTGATTTCATTCCAGATTTCAAATATGAGTTCCAGGAAGAGAGTTAGATCCAATGAGGCTGGTGGAAGCTCTAACATTGATGACGATTCTACTCGTCCAAATCTTAATTTGCTCTACCAAAAGTCTTCGAAACAAAGATGCCTACACCAATTTCAAGCTATTTTAAGATCATACTATTCGACGTGAGCGTATCGTTTCTCTTCCCTTTTTAGATTCCGAGCGTTTTCAATTCCGCTATCTTGATCTATAAAGGCGTTGGAATTTTATAGCTTTTTTAGCTTACCCAGTACCTTGTACCGTAACATGGTGTTTCTATTTTATGCCAATGCTCGTTGCATCTCCAATACCGTTCAAGTGGTTGCTATTGAGTCCTATCTCATGGGAAAGAAGTTTAGGGTAGATCTGGAAGTTTTGGTCAATGTGTTCGGGTTTGAAGATGGGGGAATCTCGGATGAGAACTCGTTGGGTCATACCCTTGGTGTCTCTGTCACGGTTCTTGATGCTCATGATCGCATCCTACATCTCATGATCTCGTGGTGGTTTCGCCCATCCAGAGGAAAGTTCTCTCACATTAGGCAAGTGGATGATTTTTGGATTTGGTGCTTTCGTGAGGGACATCAACCGAATCTCAGTCAAATCATGTTTTTCGAGATGGTGTACCTTGTCCAAATCGCATCTCCGATCTTGTCACCTCATTCACCTATGGCACGACTTTGAGCTACTTGTTCTCTAAGTTGGAGATTGATTGCTCTCTTGACTATCCGTAACCTCTCAAAGATTCCATCGATAAGCGCTCACTTCTCCTAAGCAAATTTCATTATATTGATGGAGAGTGGACTCGTGTTGAGAATCCTCCACCCGTTGCTACCCCCGAACCTCAACCTCAAGTTTCTCTGCAAAACAACAAAGCCCTCATGACCTTCCTCATCGAGCAATTCAATGGTTTGCACACTCACATGGACTCCAGCTTTGCTACTCTTGGTACTCGCCTCACTTCCATGGGGGGCGTATATAAAATGTTGAGAATCGCCTCACCTCGGTTGAAACTCAACAAACCTCCATGGACATATCCTTACCGGTTTCTATGGCGAATGGAGACAATTTCGTAGGAGCAATGCCAATGATGAAGATGACGAAGATGATGAGCCTTAGATCATTGCATTCCATAGCATCTCATCTAGTTTAGGATTTCGCTATTTTCTGCACCTATTTATGTTTTCCCTTTAAGACCTATGCTTTGATTTATGTTTGGATGTTATGGTTTTGATATTATGTTTTGAATTTATGAACTTAATTTGCTTTGGTTTTTAATGCTTAATGAAATTATGTTGTTTTAATTGTGGTTTGACTTGTGCTATATTGCTATATTTCTTTATTGATTTTGATCTAACAAAAAGGGGAGAAGGGTTAAGCTAAATTTTTAAAATCTTTTTCAAAACCTAGCTTAATTTTAGGGGGAATTTACATAAAAATTTACTTTGGTTTTGTTATATCAAAAAGGGGGAGATTGTAAAACTAATAATTTATTTTGATATAACAAGTAATTCAAGGACCAAATTACAAAGTAAATAAATTTTTAAGTAATCAAAATACTTGATTTTGACAAGTACAAGTTATACTTAAAATATTTTGAAGTCAAAACTTAAACCCCATAAATTTTTCTAAGTGTTTCAAAGCCAAAATATACAAAATCTCCCAGGCTTTTCGAAACACCTTCAAAGTGTTTCGATACGTTTTGCCACTGGAGACATCAGTTTCGAAATGGCTCACATCGATACGGCCTTCATTTGGGCTTTTGATTTTTAAGCATTGTTTCGAAACAGCTAACATCCAATTCGATTCGGGGGTTAAGTAAGTTTAAAATTGGGCATTAAATGAACTAGCCGTTACTTGTCAGAAACCGATTTTTGAAGATTTGGTTAAGTGTTTCGATACAACTTTAAGCAGTTTCGAAACATCAGTTGACAGTTTTAAAAACGTTTCGATACAACCCTTATCTATTTCGATACGGCCTTCTTTTTGCCTTCAATGTTTCGATACGAGCCCATTTTACATATAACGTCTCTTTCTTTTTTGAGTGTCTATTTCGATACAGGGTCCCGTGTTCCGGTACAGGTAGTTGCAGAAATGCATTTATGAAGGGAAGAGAGA
The DNA here is from genome assembly GCA_030270665.1 of Hibiscus trionum. NCBI lineage: Eukaryota > Viridiplantae > Streptophyta > Magnoliopsida > Malvales > Malvaceae > Hibiscus > Hibiscus trionum. The sequence continues at coordinate 4,225,351 of BSYR01000034.1, read as the reverse complement.
GCCCCAACGGCTCTATTGATGATCTCAACCGCCCAAACAGATAGAAATCAATGGGAAGGTATAAAAACAAGTCTCTAAAGCTACAACAACAACTATTGAGTCTTCAAGCAACATCAATGCATTCAAATCCAAACCTTGATCATTTATAGTCAAATCTTTGTACCCAACTCAATTGAGTTTTTCATTGTAATTTTTATTGAGAGTTTGGGGTGTGATTGATTGTATTTCGGTAAACATCAACCTTTGAGAGGTAATTGTAAGGTTTACCAAATTCCTTCTTTGTAAAGAGTGTGTTGGATTAAGCTTTGGGTAGAAAGCTTAATCGGTTTTGTAAGGTTTCCTCCTCATCTAAGAAAAGGGAAAGAATCAATTAGTGGATTGGTTGAAAATCCTTAGTGGGAGCTAAGGTAGTGGAGGTAGAGTCCATTTTCTCCCTTAAAATTTTAATTGCCAATTCACCCCCTCTTGGCCATTTGCAATCGTTTGATCAACTCAAAAAATTTTAAAAGCTAAATTCCAAACCCTAGCACCCTAAAACCTAAACCCTAAAATTGAAAGACAAACTTAAAATTTTGATACACAAACTTAAAGGGTTTAATTTTGATACACAAACTTAAAATTTATACTAACCATATATATATATATATATACTATAAACCTTAAACCCAAATCCTAAATTACTAAACATAAACCCTAAAAAACTAAGCCTTAAACCCTAAATTCTAAATACTAACCTTAAATTTTAAACACTATAATTAGAACCCCTAAACTCTAAACCCTAAATTAAATCCTTAACCCCTAAAACTAAAAAGTTTGCGTAAAATAAAATTTATACATCCTGTGTATTGAAGTTTTTCTCAAATTTAAAACCTAAATCCCTATCCCTAACACCTTAAAACCTAAACCCTAAACCCTAAACTCTAAATTCTAATCATATCATTAAATTCTACACCATACAACCTAAACCCCTAAACCTATAAAGCCTAAACCACAACCTAAATCTCTAAATCCTAAAGGCTTGTGTAAGCTAAAGTTTAAATTCTAACCATAAACATTAAATTATACACCATACAATCTAAACCCCTAAATTCTAACCATAAACATTAAATTCTACATCATACAACCTAAACCTCTAAACCCTAAATCACAACCTAAATATCTAAACCCTAAACTAAAGTTTACACAAGCTTATGTATCAAAGTATTTTCCAAAAAATATATAAAATATAAGAAAATCACACCACATGTAAGTTCAGTTGTTCAATAACAAAGTGATTGTTTAGTGGTAAGTAGTTGAAGGTGTGTTACTGTTAGGATATTTGTTTTGATATAATAATTGAAAATTAGTTTTGAACTAAATTGAAGAGGTTTCAAAAATGATTTAAGTCCAAACAACTTGAAAATATGTTTGATGGGTTTTATAAGGCTTTGGAAAGTGTTTAAAATGTTTAAAAGTAGCCAAAACTAAGTTTTCAACACAACCGTACCGATACGGTATACAATGTATTGATACCTTTTAGGGTTTCAGCTACAATATTATTTCAGTAGCCAAAAACCGTACCGGTATAGCTTAGGCATACCGATACGGATAGGGTCGTACCAATATGCTATGTGGTGTACCGATACACCTACGTGTCAAACCCAATGGTTATTTTCCAACGGTCATTTAAATTACAGGCCATACCGATACACTCTTACGCGTATCGATACACATCAGCTGAGGGAAGCATAACGATTAGTTCTTGAAGAACCCGTATCGATACGATATGCTCCAGAACAACATTTAATGCGGGAAATAAAGACCCCAACGGCTCCAATTCAATCCCAACGGTCTCCAATGGCTACAAACTCAATTGGGAGTATAAAAAGGGATCTCCAAGCATCTATGGAAGACTAATGATCCACAAGTCAACAACATTATGAGGAAACTTTGTCTTAGTGCTTAATTTCCTATTCTTTGTATAGACTACACTTGTTGAGAAAAAATGTCAATGTATGCTCAAGTGCATTAGGATTTGGGTGAGAGCTTAAGTGTGCGAACAATCACCATTTAGAGGGATTTCTCGTTTACTAAGTTTTCTCTTGTTAGAGAGTGTTCCCAAAGCTCGGTTTGTGAGCTTTGGATGTTAAGCTTGGGTTATAAGTCTAGGTTGTAAATGGTTGCCTCCTTAGCCGAGAAAAGGGGAAGAATTCTTAGTGAATTGGTTGAAATCCTTGGTGAGGAGTTAAGGTAGTGGATATAGGCTTTGGTTAGAAAGCCAAACCACTCTAAATCCTTGTTCATATTTTTCTATCTTTTTGCTTCCACCACAAACACCCAAACTATCACTTTACCACCACTTGGTAAGCAAATCGGTTGTGATTATCGGGATCCACAATTGATATCAGAGCGAGGCTCAATCGAGAGGATTAACATCCTATTGAGGCAATCTCGGTAAGCTCGATCAACCTTTCAATCAACCGAAGCTCATGGCGCAATCTATCAACAAGCCACTATTCTTCAACGGTGAACATTATGCTTATTGGAAGAATAGGATGATGTACTTCATCAATGCAAAGGATTATCATCTTTGGGACCTTGTTGAAGATGGACCGTTTGAGCCTTAACGAAGGAAGGTAGATTGGAATGCCAACGACAAGAAGATGATGAAGCTAAACTCCAAGGCGTTGCTAGTGCTATTCTTTGCATTGGGACCGAAGGTTTATGCTATGGTTTCTTCTTGCGAGAGTGCCAAGGAAGTATGGGACAAGCTTGAAGCCACATACAAGGGAAAACGAAGTAAAGGAGACCAGGATCCGTCTTCTCAACCTTGAGTATGAAAACTTCTAGATGGACCCGGATAAAGACATCAAGAGGATGTTCGACTGATTCTCCAAAATTATCGACCAACTCAAAAGCTTTGGAGAGGAGATTCTGGAAGACAAGCTCGTTCGAAAGTTGATTTACTCACTTCCCTAGTCATAGGAGTCCAAAAAGACGACCATTGTAGAAGCAAAGAACTTGAAGGAGCTCAAGTTTGACAAGCTCATTGGATCTTTGCTCACCCATGAGATGATGTCTCAACCCTTGAAGAGGGAGAAGGACAAGAAGATCAAAGAGCAAGGCATTGATGTGAATGTCATTGCTCTTCCATCCTCTACATACCAACATGAAGAATCAAATGGAGAGGATAGTGAATAAGAGATGGCCAAGCTCTTCAACAAATTCATCCGATTCATGAAGAAAGAAAAGGAAGAATTAAGTCAAGAATCAAGGATGAAGAATAAGAGGTTAAGCTCTTCAAACCATAAGAAGAAGGCTTATGTGGCTACTTTGAGTGATAATGACTCCACCGATAATGAACAAGCCAACCTTTATCTCATGGCCATCGAAGAAGATTCAAGGTTAACTACTAATTCATCTACTTCTAGTTCATATTCGTTTGATGAATTACAAGATGCCTATGATGAATTGATTTTAGAGTTTAAAAATCACATTTTGAAAAACAAGAAATTGGTCTCAAATTTAAAATTTCAAAATGATTTGATTTCTAAAACCAATGATGAACTTGAAGCAAAACTCAATGAGTTTGAGCAAAAGTGTGTAGATTTATAAAATTTTCTTCACAAAGTTCAAGAAGAAAAAGACTTGATTTCCAAAGAACTTGAAAAGAATACAAATTTTGGAAAATCAAATTTTTATCAAAGACAATCTAGTGCCCCTAGATTTTTAAATGGAAAATGTTTTAGAAGTATTTGGATCCCAAAATGACTAATTACTTCAACCAAAAAGGATCAAATTGTAAAATGGATTCCTAAGAGGACTAAACTTTGTGCTACCAATGCCTATGGATCCAAAGCAATTTGGATACCAAAAATTACTTGATTGTCTTGTTTTTAGGTGTGATGGAGCATTGCTCATCAAATGATAAAATTAAGGGGGAGCTCTATACACAAAAGAAAGATCACTCGAAGAAGGAAGGCTTCTGTAACCCCCTTAGCCCGGCCTAGACGCTTAACCCAAACTACGAAGATTACACGGGGAAAACGAAAGTCAACCCGAAAGTCAACCTTGATTAACGACCTTTTTTCTTTTTATCTTTTCTAGATGAAAATTAGGCCTATGTGATTACTCAAGAATCATACGAGAGAAAGGCACAACGATCGGATAGCAATTAGGGACTCAATTGCAAGAATTTCACTTTTAGGGAGCAAAATGTAAATTTTGGAAAATATAAGGGCTTAACAAATTTTAAGCTTACCAATTTGTAATTAGTCACATTACATGTCTCTCTGTCAAAAATCAACTTGAAAGGGCATTTCAAGCTCAAGCAATTGCATCCACAACATTCAGGACTAAAATGTAAAACATGCAAACTTTAAACAATTCAAACTCATCACCCAACGGTCATCCGTTCCGGAACGCTGACCTTCGTACCGAAACGCCCGTATCGAAACGATGTTGATCGTTTCGGTACTCGGGTGCGTTCCGAGACCGGTATCGAAATAGACCTCTCCAGTACCCAAAATGTTCTGAAACACCTTCAACCGTTCCGAAACGCTATGGCCATTACAGGCCCCTGTTTCGAAACAGTTAAGGGTGTTTCGATACACCCTGCCCTGTGACAGCAGAAATTGCTGGTTTTTCATCACTTAACCCACTCAAACATGCTTCAAATTATACTATAACATACCAGCAACATGTTTAGACATTAGAGAACATATTTAAGGAACTTAAGCTAGAGCATGGCATCAAACACATGAACATTCAATCTATATGCATGCTTCCTAGCCACAAAATCAAATATAAGCCTTCAAACCTCAAACCACACAAACAAAACAATTTACAAACTCCAAAAGCCACACCAAACTTGTTACAAGCATAGGGAGTTCCAAAACTCATCTCTCAAAACAACCATAAAGCCCCATTGCCAAATATCATTACTAAAGTATGTAAAACATCACCATACATGAGCTTTGCACTTCCTTGGATGTTCTTAACCTTCTTGCAGCCCGAAAACACTTCAATTATATGCATTGTTGGTAAAAGAGAGCATAAGCACATTTTCTTAGTGAGGCAAGCTTTAAAGAAAACCAACACAACAATGCAACATTCAAACACTTTCTCAAAAGCCATTTTCTACAACATGCTCATTCTATCTCATGCTTGAAAACCATTTCAAAGCAATTCTCCATATGAAAATGCATGTACCTCAATTCTATCTCATGCATTTAAACCAATGCAAATCTCATGGCAAGGCTATATGCATGCTTGTGAAAACCAAAGCATTTCATATACAAATCTCATATGCATTTCCCATAGCATAAATCATCTCATCACTAGGTACATGTGAATCAAAAGCATTTTCATATATTATATTGGAATTTCACATTTCATTATTACTCGGATATGTGGATTAGCTTGACTCAAGGTCAAGTCTTACCCCGGTGGAATCTCTCATCACCGGACTCTCATGGCAGTATCTCTCATCGCCACAAAGCTTGGGTATTTCACCAAGTTCTACCCCGATGGTATCTCTCATCATCAGATTCTCACTTTGGATTGGGATGGCACTACCCCCATTGCCCAACTCCAAAGAGCACGTACGAATTTTTAGATTATAGTGCACTCTCATCCTATTGATCGATCAATTATATCCGATAAGTATCTCATCTTCTATGCCAATATATTATGTCAAAACATCATCTCACCTATTGTTTTTAATGCAACATTTCTCAAAGCTTTTCTCATCTCATTTCAAAATCATAACTCATGCTTTGCTTTAAATCAAAAGCTCAAAACTCATCAATGCAACATGATATCTCATGAAATCTCTACAAGCGGCATCTCATCCTATAAATCATGCATAAAAACAATAGGAATTTATCTATCTCAAAACATGAGCATGTAAAAGCACTTTAGGGGCAACCACCACATAATAGAGAGCAATCTAGCCATACTTACTTCCGGACTTAGGAAGGTGTTTCAAACCTTTCCTAAATCCCCAAACCTTGTTTCTTTGTCTCTCAAGGACTTCTAAAACCACACGCACTCACCGATTACGTTTTGCTTGCTCGCCGAAACACCATCTAAGTTCCCGGATCAACACCAAAGGCGTCCGAAGATGTCTCCCCTGTTTATAACACATAAGAGAAGAGGATTAATGCACAATAATGCTTTGAAATCATCAGCCACACATCTAAACTCGCAGCTCTACTCAAGGACCTCATTTCGGCTACCAAAAACAACCGAAATCATCTCCCAACTCAACCAAATCAAAGCCTATCCAAGATCTATCACTTCTAAACATTTCTAAACATCAATCAACACCAAAAATCACCATAAACGCGTCATTATACCTCCAGCTATAACAAAACACCAAAACCACCCCAAAAACCATCATTCTAGCATACAAAACTTAGGAATCCAATCCTATTCGAGATTTGTTTGATAAAACCTCATTTATAACATCAATTACCATCCAAAATACATTAGAAATCAACCTCAAATTAGAGCCTAACCAAAAGTTACGAAAATCCTCAAGATCTCTCCAAGAATCTTGAGTTTTAGCACAATTCCATGTTTCTAACATTAAAGCAACTCAAAAATCATTAACAAAGGATTGATAACTTAGGAATTTCAGTAAAGAACTGATCATTAGAGGAGAAGGACGAAGCTTGCCTCTAATGGTTGATTTCTCCTTGATTTTGGCAAGTTTTCTTGAAAATCCAATGTGAAAACAAGATGATTTGGTGAGGAAAAGATTAGGAATCAAAAAGAGATTGAAATCTCATCAAAAGGGATGAAAATCAGTAGCTAATTGATGGAGGAAATGTGTTTGGCTGAGTAGAAATTGAGAGAAAATGAAATGAGAGAAAATTGACGTAAAGTGGTTATGAAAAGTCAAAGATGATTTTTCCCTTTTAATTATCTTATTTCCCTTAATTAAAACATTAATAAAATCACCCAAAATAAGGAGAAATATGATTAAAACATTTTGGTAAAATTAGCTCCTTAAAGATTCAAAGTTTCAATCCTTTACAAAACAGTCACTATTTAACTTTTGCAAAAACTGCGATTTGGTCACTACAACGAAATGTAGTATTTCCAAACCTTATTTTGTAAAATTGTTTTCACCATAATTATTCACATATTTAATGAGGATTTTTTTAGATATTTTTCCATATTTTTAAAGCATCCCGAACTAGGTGTTCCCTAAATCTCCCTTAAAGATTTGAACCGTTCTCGACCGGTCCGATTCGAACTCTAAAACATTTAGGCCCAACATCATGGCGTTACAACTCTCCCCCTCTAAAGAAATTTTGTCCTCGAAATTTACCTGGAGGAAAAAGGTAAGGAAATTGCTTCTTCATGTCTTCCTTCCTTTCCCACGTGGCTTCCTCAGCACCACGATGTCTCCACAAGACTTTGACCAGCTCAATGGTCTTACCACGGAGGACCTTACTATCAGAATCCAGAATCTCAACAGGTTCCTCATCATATGTCAAATCTGGAATCAACTCAACCTCTTCCACAGGCATCACATGCGATGGATCCGATCTATACCTTCGAAGCATGGATACATGAAACACATTATGTATCTTTTCCAACTCTCGAGGTAGTCTCAGCTTATAAGCAATAGGACCCACACGTTCTATCACCTCGTATGGTCTAATGAACCTTGGGCTCAACCTGCCCTTCCGGCCAAATCTCATCACCTTCTTCCAAGGTGAAACCTTCAAAAACACACGATCTCCCACCGCAAACTCTATCTCCTTACGCTTCAAATCCGCGTAAGACTTTTGCCGATCCGATGTTGCCTTCAACCGCTCACAAATGAGCTTCACCTTCTCAATGGTTCCTTTTAATAAAGCCGGCATCGAGACCAACTTTTGTCCTGTTTCAGCCCAACAAAGAGGAGTTCTGCACTTCCTCCCATACAAAGCTTCATAAGGTGCCATTTGAATACTTGACTGATAACTGTTATTATAAGAAAACTCCACCAAAGGCAAATGCTTCTCCCAAGAACCTTGGAATTCTATATCACAACACCTTAACATATCCTCAAGCACTTGGATAACACGCTCCGACTGTCCATCCGTCTGCGGATGATAAGAAGTACTGAAATTCAGCCGCGTACCCAATGCTTGATGCAAACACTCCCAAAACCTTACGGTGAACCTCGGATCTCTATCTGACACTATGGATTTTGGCACACCATGCAACCATACAATCTCGGCAATGTACAACTCCGCAAGCTTATCTAAGGTGTACGTAGTATGCACAACCCAAAATTGCGCACACTTCGTAAGGCGATCCACAATCACCCAAACAGAATTCTTCTTTGATGGCGATAAAGGCAAACCAGACACAAAATCCATTGTGATCCTCTCCCACTTCCATTCAGGAATCCTTAACGGTTGCAACAACCCCGAAGGAAACTGATGTTCAGCCTTAACCCGCTGACAAACCATGCACTTGCTAACATACTCAGCGACATCTTTCTTCAATCCCAACCAATAGTACTCATCCTTCAGATCACGATACATCTTTGTATTACCAGGGTGCATAGCAAAAGGACTACTATGAGCTTCGGTCAAAATAGTGTGCCTCAACTCAACGTCACTCGGCCCCACGATTCGACTCCCAAAACATAAAACACCATCACCATTGAAACAGAAATCTGATGGCCTACCTTCAGCAATATCCTGAACATGTGGCACCAAGGAATCATCCAACAGTTGTTTGTCCTTTATCAATTGAACTAGAGATGGTTTCACTTGCAACTCAGCAACAAGACCCCCATCTCGCGATATGCTCAAGCTGGAAAACATCACTCTTAACTTCACTGCCACTTTCCTGCTCAAAGCATCGGCCACAACATTGGCCTTCCCCGGATGATACTCGATCGTTAGATCGTAATCCTTAAGCAACTCCACCCAACGTCATTGCCTAAGATTTAACTCCTTCCGAGACATCAGATACTTCAAACTTTTATGATCCATGTACACAATATACTTCTCACCATAGAGATAATGTCTTCAGATCTTTAGAACAAAAACCACTGCAGCCAACTCAATGTCATGCGTAGGATAATTGCGCTCATGCAACTTCAACTGTCACAATGCATAAGCCACCACCTTACCCTCTTGCATTAACACACACCCCAAACCAACATAGGATACGTCAGTATACACCACAAACACTTTCCCTGATTCAGGTTGAACCAAGATAGGAGCTTGTGTCAAAACTGCTTTTAGCTTTTCAAAAGCTTGACGTCTTGCTTCCGTCCACTCATACTTAACATCCTTTTGCAAAAACTTCTTCAAAGAGGCAACAATCTTAGAAAATCCATCCACAAACCTCCGGTAGTAACCTGCCAAACCAAGGAAACTACGAACTTCATGAACGGACTTAGGAGGCTTCCAATTCATCACCGCCTCAATCTTCTGGGGATCAACTCGAATCCCTTCGGCCGAAACCACATGGCCAAGAAAAACAACCTCCTTTAACTAGAACTCACATTTGCTCAGCTTAGCAAAAAGCTGATTTTCTAACAGCTCTTGCAGAACAATCCTCAAATGTTCCTCATGCTCCTCCTCGGTACGAGAGTACACAAGGATATCATCGATGAACACCACAACAAACTTATCTTAGAATTCATGGAACACCCTATTCATCATGTCCATGAAAGCAGCAGGAGCATTCGTCAAACCAAACGACATAACTAGAAACTCATAATGCCCATATCTCGTTCTAAAAGCTATTTTCGGCACATCTACATCCTTCACCTTTAGTTGATAGTACCCAGACCTCAAATCAATCTTTGAAAACACAGCCGCTCCTCGAAACTGATCAAAAAGATCATCAATCCTCGGCAAAGGATACATGTTCTTGACATTCAACTTATTCAGGTGACGATAATCAATACACATCCTCATCGTGCTATCTTTCTTTTTAACAAACAAGACCGGTGCACCCCAAGGTGACACACTAGGCCGAATGAAGCCCCGGTCAAGCAACTCTTGAAGTTGCGTCTTCAACTCCTTCAACTCTTTGGGTGCCATGCGATAGGGAGCAATGGACACCGGAGTTATGTTCTCATACAGCTCAATTCCAAACTCAACCTCTCGACTAGGCGGCAAACCAGGTAACTCCTCCAGAAACACTCCAGGGAATTCACACACGGTCCTTATATCCTGAACGCGAACCTCCTTTGAACTAGGATTCATAACAAAGGCTAGGTAAGCTTCACATCCCTGACGCAACATCCGGCTCGCTTCCAACGTAGACACCACATTAGCTAGAAACTTCACATTTTCTCCCACCACCACAACCTCAAAATCATCTGCAAGTTTCAACGAAACTCGCTTACTTTCAAAATCCACAATGGCTCTATGCTCAACAAGCCAATCCATGCCAAGAATTACATCAAAACCATAGAATGGCAATTCCATAAGATCAACAAGAAATGCATGATCTTGCACCTTTAAGGGGCATCTCCTATACAACCTTCTTGTCACAACCGTCTCACCAAAGGAACAAGTCACACGCATACCAACATCCAAAGACTCAACAGGCAAACCAAGCATTTGAGCATGTTCACGCAATATGTACGAGTGTGTAGATCCAGAATCAATCAAAGAAAGTAATGACAAGGATTGCAAAGTAAAGGTACTTGCGATCACGTCCGTGTCATTCCTTCCCTCTCGATGGGCATACACTCGAGCCTGGCCACCACCCTCAGGTTGGACAGCCACCACATGAGCCACATTCCTTCCACCCTCATCTCTGCGCTGGAAATTACCACGGCCGCGCCCACGACCTCTCTAAGGCTCGGCTACTCTCACCGGAGCCTGACCCTCTCTCAACGGTTGAGGACAATCTTTCTTTATATGCCCTCGACCACCACAGTTCCAGGATGTGCCCAGATTACCCCAACACTCACCAACATGTCTTCTGCCACACTGGTTGCACTCAGGAGTCCTTAAGAAAGCATTGGGTCCTTGCTGACCTCTCCCAGTGTTACCACCCCCACGTCTAGCATCAACATGTGGCCTCCTATCCTTATGCCTCTTATTGTGATCCCTACCAAAATCACGTTCTGCAGCTCGCTTCCCTGAGCTAGACCCTCCTGCTAGACTCACCAAACCAAGATTCAGCTCAATGTCCTTGGCTCTAGTGACCAAGACATCGAAATCAGTATAATCGGCTGCGAGCATATAGGTTTTCACATCCGCCACCAGCCCATAACGGAATCGTTCACATCTTTCTCTCTCGTTAGGAGTCAGCTCAGGTGCATATTGGCTAAGGCGTACAAACTGAATCTCATATTTCGCCATCGTCATGCTCCCTTGTACAAGGGACATAAACTCCTTCTTTTTCTCGTCGAGGTAGCGAACTCCCAAATATTTCCGCTTGAACGCATTAAAAAAGAATGTCCAAGTCACATCATCATCTTCCATTCCCGCAATAGTGGTTGTCCACCACGTGTATGCATCACCATGCAACAGGGACACAATGCATCCCAACTTCTGGACATTGTTGCAATTCATCTGTCCAAGTATCCTATTGGTACTCTCTAACCAAGACCCAGAACCTTCTGGGGTCAATCCCCTGAACTCAGTCCCTCCCAGACTGCGAAGTCGCTCTAACGGCAACCTTACATTAGCACCATCCTGAGGTGCAGCTCCATGAGCCTAGCTATTGCTTCCTGAAAAGCTCCAGCAATAGCATGTATCAACACGGTCATATCAGGAGCAGCTTGCCCCCGAACTCCCTCGGGTCCAGCAACCCCAACACCAACCCCAGCTCCACCACCACCAGGTGGTCCACAAGGAGGGGGAAGAGGTAGATCCTCATAATTCTCTATATTCTCATTCTCAGCCATAGCACGAGTATTGATTCTAAGCTCTCTACGTGGCCCCATAATAAAACAATGCACTGACAAAATACAATAAATTCAATTAGGCATAATAAGGTAAGTAATCCAACTACTTCAGCTCATTTTTGAAAACAATTCTTCTCATTGGTGATGATATGGCAATGGGATTCCCAACTATACCCCAAACATAGCATAGTATCACAAATTCATCTCAATTGAATCATACATTAATATTCATACATTATACTTTCACCGAAAAGTCACAAACATTCATAATCACATACATTAACCACTTACTAATCCCCAAACATTCGCTAACCTGGCTCTGATACCAACAAATGTAACCCCTTTAGCCCGGCCTAGACGCTTAACCCGAACTACGAAGATTACACAGGGAAAACGAAAGTTAACCTGAAAGTCAACCTTGATTAACGACCTTTTTTCTTTTTATCTTTTCTAGATACAAATTAAGCATATGTGATTACTCAAGAATCATACGAGAGAAAGGCACGGCGATCGGATAGCAATTAGGGACTCAATTGCAAGAATTTCACTTTTAGGGACCAAAATGTAAATTTTGGAAAGTATAAGGGCTTAACAGATTTTAAGCTTACCTATTTGTAATTAGTCACATTACATGCCTCTCTGTCAAAAATCAACTTAAAAGGGATTTCAAGCTCAAGCAATTGCATCCACAACATTCAGCACTAAAATGTAAAACATGCAAACTTCAAACAATTCAAACTCATCACCCAACGGCCATCCGTTCCGGAATGCTGACCTTCGTACCAAAACGCCCATATCAAAATGATGTTGACCGTTTCAGTACTCGGGTGCGTTCCGAGACCGATATCGAAACATGCCTCTCCAGTAGCCAAAATGTTCCGAAACACCTTCAACCGTTCCGAAACGCTATGACCATTACAGGCCCCTGTTTCGAAACAGTTAAGGGTGTTTCGATACACCCTGCCCTGTGACAGCAGAAATTTTTGGTTTTTCATCACTTAACCCACTCAAACATGCTTCAAATTATACCATAACATACCAGCAACATGTTTAGACATTAGAGAACATATTTAAGGAACTTAAGCTAGAGCATGGCATCAAAGACATGAACATTCAATCTATATGCATGCTTCCTAGCCACAAAATCAAATATAAGCTTTCAAACCACAAACCACACAAATAAAACCATTTACAAACTCCAAAAGCCACACCAAACTTGTTACAAACATAGGGAGTTCCAAAACTTATCTCCCAAAACAACCATAAAGCTCCATTGCCAAATACCATCACTAAAGTATGTAAAACATCTCCATACATGAGCTTTGCACTTCCTTGGATGTTCTTAACCTTCTTTCAGCCTGAAAATAGTTCAATTATCTGCATTGTTGGTAAAAGAGAGCGTAAGCACATTTGCTTAGTGAGGCAAGCTCTAAAGAAAACCAACACAACAATGCAACATTCAAACACTTTCTCAAAAGCCATTTTCTACAACATGCTCATTCTATCTCATGCTTGAAAACCATTTCAAAGCAATTCTCCATTTGAAAACACATGTACCTCAATTCTATCTCATGCATTTAAACCAATGCAAATCTCATGGCAAGGCCATACGCATGCTTGTGAAAACCAAAGCATTTCATATACAAATCTCATATGCATTTCTCATAGCATAAATCATCTCATCACTAGGTATGTAACACCCCAATTTTGGGCTTGGAAGTTTAGGGTTTGGACCGGACCGGTCTAATTTTTTGTTCGAATATAAAAGGTGGTTTTAGGGAAAGCCCAGTTCGGGATGCATTAAAAATATGGAAAATATCTAAAAATCATCTTTTAATATATATAAGAGAATGGTGAAATCAATTTTACAAAATGAGGCTTGGAAATATGACATTTTGAGTTAGTGACTAAAATGTAATTTTTGAAAAGTTCATGACTGTTTTGAAAGGATTGAAACTTTGAATCTTTAAGGAGCTAATTTACCCAAGGGAGGATTTCTCCAGATTTTTCTTGATTTTTAAGACTCATTTAATGTTTAATTAATAAAAAGAAAAGATGGAAAAACCATATTTTAGTTTCATAACTAACTTTTGCTAAAATTTTCCCATTTCATTTTCTCTCAAAATTCCCTCAGCCAAACACATTTCCACAACAGCTTTTCTTTTGATTTTCACACCTAATGTTGAGATTTCAATCCCGAAATGATTCATAATCATTTCTACATCAAATCCTCTTCATTTGCATATTGAATTTTCAAGGGTTTTGGCTCTAAACAAGGAGAAATCCACATTTAGAGGTATGAACGTCCTTCTCCTCTAAATACTCAGTTTTTTACTGAAATTCCCAAGTTCTCAATCCTTAAATTAAGTTTTATTAAAGGTTTTGATGTTGTGATCTTGATTTTGGCTTAAAATGCAAGATTTGGATTTAATTTTGAAGAAATTCGTATTGGATGTTTGGGCTCTGTTTTGAGATGTCTTTTTGATGTATTTTGGATGTCTAAATGATGTGAAATGGAGGTTTAATCAATGCAATCCCGAATAGGTTGATTTTCCTAAGTTTTTGCTTGTGAAAATGGTGGTTTTGGGGTGATTTTGATGTTCTGCTATAGCTGGAGGTATAAGGGCGTGATTAGGTTCTTTTTGGATGTTAATTGATGTCTAAGAATGTTTAGAAGTGATGGATCTTGGCTGGGTAATGTTGTGGAAGTGTTTGGATGTGTTTTCGGTTGTGTTTGGTAGCCGAAATGTGAGTTTTGGTGAGAGCAGCGAGTTTAGCTGTAATGGCTGAAGATTTTAATGCGTGACGATGCATTAATCCTCTGCTTTGATGTGTTTAAAACAGGGGAGACATCTTCGGATCCATGTGGTGTTGATCCGGAGGCTTGAACGGCGTTTCGGCAAGCTTGCAAAACGGAATTGGTGAGTGAAGTTTGGTTTTCAGCTTTGAAACCAATGTTTGAAGGTTTTGGGAGCTTAGTTTAAGTCTAAGCAACTTAGCTAAGCTCAAGAGTAAGTTTTCGGAGAAACTCTCTCTTTGATGAACCATGAGATGGTTGGATGCAATATGTTTAATTTGCATGTTTAAATTCTGTTTTGAAAGCATGTTTTAGCATATTTAATGATGGTTTTGAAAGCCATGTGTTGAAGGATGCTCAAGGTAAGAGATCCTTGATTTGACATTGATAAATGTGGTATGATGCATAGTGATGCATGATTATTTAATGACTTTGTATGATGCTTTAAAACAGTGGATTGATGATGGTAAATGATGTATATTGGCAAGTGATGTGTTGGTTTAAAAGTACTTGAATCGGATATAGTTAGCCGGCTATAGGATTGGGTGCACCGTGAATAAAGTCGCATTGGATGTTGAGGGGTTGTAATGGTACCGTTAACTCCATCCAAGTACACTAACGAGATGTTTAAGATCATAATGGTGGTTAAAATGCCATGAGATGATCTTGTGTTGTGTGTTCCGTGTTCTCGTTAGTGATGTATTGAAGCATGAGATGCTTGTTATGTATGCATTGTTGCATGAGAAATGATGTTTATAAATTTAAAGGCCTTGAAAGGTGTTTATAAAGTGCATTATTGTGTTGTTTCATTAGAGCATTTCTCACTAAGCATTTGTGCTTACGCTCTCTTTCTTGAACCAATAATGCAGAGAATTGAAGTGCTTTAAGGGCAGCAAGGAGGTCAAGAATCCAAGTGAAAGACTAAGCTCATGTATGGTGACTATTTTCACAACACTATTAGTTTTTGGTATTTGGCAATGGGAACCTAGGTTGTGGTTTGGGAGATGTTTTGGACTCCCTAAGTCTGGTTTGATGCCTATGATGTTTGGAACATGTAAATGGTCATTTGGTATTTGTTTTGAAGATTTGATGATAGCTTGATTTCCAATAATAGGATGCATGCCTATAGACTTGTGGTTTTTCCTAATTGATGCCATGATTGAGTTTTGATGATACAAATATGTTCCTTTAATGTGTGATGACTTGTTGGCATGATTAGGAGGTCACAGGAATGTGTTTGATGGGTCGAAAGTGTGTTAAACCAGAAAATTTCTGCATTTCTAGGCAGCCCGTATCGGAACATGTGCTACTGTTTCGGAATAGGGGCCTGAAATGGCCTTGGCGTTTCGAAACGGGTAGAGCCGTTCCGAAACACTTTTGCTGCTGCCAAGCCTTGTTTCGGAACAAGTTTCGAAACGGTCCTGCGTTTCGGAACGGTCAACCCCCGTTCCGGAACACTTGAAAGTTGGGCAGTGAATCTTATGGTTATATGTTATGAAATCTTCATGTTTTAGTCCCGAACTTCGTTTATGCAATTGCTTGAGTTTGGAATGTCCGTTTGAGGTAAAATTTGGCAGAGAAGCATGAAACATGACTAATTTTATAATGGTATCTTAAAACCTGGTAAAGTCCTCTTAATTTCCAGAATTTACAATTTGGTCCCTAAATTCGTATGTTGTGCAATTGAGTCCCTTAGTGCTTTCCGATTGCTGTGATTTTTGAGTATGTTTATCTCAAGAGTACGCCTAGGGTTAATGTGCATCTAGACAAGGTTAAAAAGAAAAAAAAGGGTCGTTAATCAAGGTTGACTTTCGGGTTGACTTTGGTTTTCCCCGTGTAATCTTCGTAGTTCGGGTCAACCGTCTAGGCCGGGCTAAGGGGGTTACAAGATACATGTGAATCAAAAGCATTCTCATATATTATATTGGCATTTCACATTTCATTATTACTCGGATATGCGGATTAGCTTGACTCAAGGTCAAGTCCTACCCCAGTGGAATCTCTCATCATCAGACTGTCACGGTGGTATCTCTCATCGCCACAAAGCTTGGGTATTTCACCAAGTCCTACCCCGATGGTATCTCTCATAATATTGATCGATCAATTATATCTGGTAAGTATCTCATCTTCTATGCCAATATATTATGTCAAAACATCATCTCACCTATTGTTTTTAATGCAACATTTCTCAAAGCTTTTCTCATCTCATTTAAAAATCATAACTCATGCTTTTCTTTAAATTAAAAGCTCAAAACTCATCAATGCAACATGCTATCTCATGAAATCTCTACAAGCAACATCTCATGCTATAAATCATGCATAAAAACAGTAGGAATTTATCTATCTCAAAACATGAGCATGTAAAATCACTTTAGGGGCAACCACCACATAATAGAGAGCAATCTAGCCATACTTACTTCCGGACTTAGGAAGGTGTTTCAAACCTTTCCTAAATCCCCAAACCTTGTTTCTTTGTCCATCAAGGACTTCTAAAACCACACACACTCACCGATTACATTTCGCTTGCTCGCCGAAACGCTATCTAAGCTCCCGGATCAACACCAAAGTAGTCAGAAGATGTCTCCCATGTTTATAACACATAAGAGCATAGGATTAATACATCATCATGCATTGAAATCATCAGCCACACATCTAAACTCGTTGCTCTACTCAAGGACCTCATTTCGGCTACCAAAAACAACCGAAATCATCTCCCAACTCTCCCAAATCAAATCCCAGCCAAGATCTATCACTTCTAAACATTTCTAAACATCAATAAACACCAAAAATCACCATAAACTCGTCCATATACCTCCAGCTATAACAGAACACCAAAACCACCCCAAAAACCACCATTCTAGCATGCAAAACTTAGGAATCCAAGCTTATTCGTGATTTGTTTGATAAAACCTCATTTATAACATCAATTACCATCCAAAATACATTAGAAATAAACCTCAAATCACAGCCTAACCAAAAGTTACGAAAATCCTCAAGATCTCTCCAAGAATCTTGAGTTTTAGCATAATTTCATGTTTCTAACATTAAAGCAACTCGAAAATCATTAACAAAGGATTGATAACTTGGGAATTTCATTAAAGAACTTATCATTAGAGGAGAAGGATGAAGCTTACCTCTAATGGCTGATTTCTCCTTGATTTAGGCAAGTTTTCTTGAAAATCCAATGTGAAAACAAGAGGATTTGGTGAGGAAAAGATTAGGAATCAAACTGAGATTGAAATCTCATCAAAAGGGGTGAAAATCAGTAGCTAATTGATGGAGGAAATGTATTTGGCTGAGTAGAAATTGAGAGAAAATGAAATGAGAGAAAATTGATGTAAAGTAGTTATGAAAAGTCAAAGATGGTTTTTCCCTTTTAATTATCTTATTTCCTTTAATTAAAACATTAATAAAATCACCCAAAATAAGGAGAAATTTGATTAAAAACATTTTGGTAAAATTAGCTCCTTAAAGATTCAAAGTTCCAATCCTTTACAAAACAATCACTATTTAACTTTTGCAAAAACTACGATTTGGTCACTATATCGAAATGTAGTATTTCCAAACCTTATTTTGTAAAATTGTTTTCACCATAATTATTCACATATTTAATGAGGATTTTTAGATACTTTTCCATATTTTTAAAGCATCCCGAACTAGGTGTTCCCTAAATCTCCCTTAAAGATTCGAACCGTTCTCGACCGGTCCGATTCGAACTCTAAAACATCTAGGCCCAACATCATGGCATTACAGCTTCACATCCTCCTTTTGGTTCAAGTGGTAAAGTTCTAGATGATTTTATTTATTTTTTTAAATTCTATTTATTTTATTTCAACTAGATAATTATATATTTGTTGGGCTAACACTTGTTTGATGATTTGAGTAAGGGGAGCTAATTTTAAACAAAAATGTTATTTTTGTCAATTTTTTAACTCTCCATTGTTATGGACTTAAAAAATTTTAAACTTTGTTTGGACATTTTTGATATAACAAAAACGGGAGAGTAATTTTGAAAAATTGAATTTTCAAATGAATAAAGGGGAACTTTAACTCTTTTGAATCTATAGTCTCTTATTCAAAATTTATTTTACTAAGGGGGGAATCTCAAACACAATTTTTCAAGTTGGTTTTAATATATCAAAAGGGGAGATTGTTAGGATATTTGTTTTGATATAATAATTAAAAAATAGTTTTGGACTAAATTGAAAAGGTTTCAAAAATGATTTTAAGTCAAAACAACTTGAAAAATGTGTTTGATGGGTTTTATAAGGCTTTGGAAAGTGTTTAAAATGTTTTAAAGTAGCCAAAACCAAGTTTTCAACACAACCGTATCGATACCTTTTAGGGTTTCAACTACAATATTTTCCAATAGACAAAAGCTGTATCGGTATAACTTAGGTATACCGATACGAATAGGGTCGTACCGATACGCCTACGTGTCAAACCCAACGGCTATTTTCCAACGGCCATTTAAATGGTAGGTCGTACCGATACGCCCTTACGCGTATCGATATGCATCAGCTGAGGGAAGCATAACGGCTAATTCCTGAAGAACCTGTACCGATACGGCTACCCGCGTACCGATGCGGTATGCTCCAGAACAACATTTAATGCGGAAAATAAAGACCCCCAACGGCTCCAATTCAATTCCAACAGTCTCTAATGGCTACAAACTCAATTGAGAGTATAAAAGGGACCTCAAAGCACCTATGGAGGACTAATGATCCACAAGTCAACAACGTTATGATGAAAATTTGTCTTAGTGCTTAATTCCTCATTCTTTGTATAGACTACACTTGTTGAGCTAAAATGTCAATGTATGCTCAAGTGTATTAGGATTTGGGTGAGAGCTTAAGAGTGCAAACAATCATCTTTTAGAGGGATTTTCAGTTTGCTAAGTTTTCTCTTGTTAGAGAGTGTTTCCAAAGCTCAGTCTGTGAGCTTTGGATGTTAGGCTCGGGTTATAAGTCTAGGTTGTAAATGGTTGTCTACTTAGCCTAGGAAAGGAGAAGAATTCTTAGTGAATTGGTTGAAATCCTTGATGAGAAGCTAAGGTAGTGGATGTAGGCTTTGGTTAGAAAGTCGAATCACTCTAAATCCTTGTTCATATTTTTTTATATTTTTGCTTCCACCACAAACACCCAAACTATCACTTCTCCACCACTTGACAAGCAAATCGGTTGTGATTATTAGGCTCCGCAGTTACAATGCTGCAGTGATGGTTGAGATTATTTATTTATTTTTATCAAATTTAATAGTAAATATTTATAATATTATAATACTAATTTGTTATCATTTAAATGACTTTCTACGATATATATATATATATATATATATATATATATATATATATATATATATATATATATATATATATATATATATATATATATATATATATATATATATATTTCTTCATATGCGATATACATACATCAGACACAGTTGAGTGATTCGACTCGAATTTAAAAATTGATCCACTAAATACTAAAAATTTTGAGCTATTCAAATTATTCGTGTCTCATTTTATAACTCGAAATTTATTTAATTTTTTAATTTGAATCGAATTTATAAATTCAAATTAAATTGAGTCGAGATTTTTCGTATCGAAAAATTCAATTTTTCTAAGAGAGTTTACTCACCCCAGTTCGAAAAAACAAGGCTTAATGATTCAATTGCCCCCTAAACTATGTACTTTTTCCCGAGTTGGCCCCTAAAGTATTTTTCAAGTCGTTTTGCTCCCTTAACTAAAAATCGTGACCTCATATGTCCCTCCGTTAACATCTATTAAAAAAATTCTTACGGGCCAATCAAAACGTGTGACGTGTCATTCTATTAACAAAAAAAATAAGCTAACTTAAAATAAAAAGAGTGAATTGCAAATTAAGTATACCAAATTTTATTTTTTGTTCATTTTAATCCTTTGCTTGAAAAGGTACGTCTCTTCAACTTTTTTTTTTCATCCGTTGTCTCCTCGTGCTAATACCCTTTGCTTGAAAGCTACAAGATTTAACAGTTTCGTCCTCTATTTTTTTGTCACTACCCATGACCGAGCTCTGTATGTAAAATAACCACAACGTGAGGAGTTTTCTAAGGCTAGATTGCTTCCCCATAACGTTCCTTGGAACTGTTAAATATAGTCTTAGAAAGCTCTATTTTTCGGCCCGTGATTTTTTTTAACGAAAATTATTGGATGGAACATATGTAGGGATGTAAAAACAAGTCAGATCCTGGAAACCCGACTGAAACCTGCTCGAGTCAGAACCTGATTTGACCCGGGGATTTGATGACCCGAACCTGATCTGTAACCGACTGTTGTTGATCCGAACCCGAATTTGACCTGTTACTGTAGTAACCGAACTCGATCTGCGTCCGACTGAAACGAGCCCGAAGTCGACCTGGCAAATAACCGAATTTATCCGACTGAATTGACCCGATATCCGATTTTACCCGACCTGAAATGAACCCGACCTGAAATGGACCCGACCTGAAACGGACCCGACCTGAAATGAACCCGACCTGAAATGGACCCGACCTGAAATGGACCCGACCTGTTTTGAACCCGACCTGCTTTAAACCCGACCTGTTAAGTGACCCGACCTGTTGTTGACCTGAACTGAAATTAACCTGAAATCTATGACATGATGAATTAAAAACTTTTATAAGTTGATATATCATACACATATATAATGTATATACATATACACCTACATATATTGATGTACATGATGTATATGCGCGCATATATATATATATATATATATATTAAGTACTAAAATTGAGAAAAAAAAATTAAGTAATTGATAATTTATCAATTACTAAAACTTAATGAAGAGTGAATACTAAAAAATAAAAATATTGAGCCAAGTAATACAAATAATTTATGAAATTAAGAAATATTAAATTAGACATTATATTATACTTCAATCTAATAAATTAAACATATTTATTTTTTACATTCAAAAAAAATATTTACTTTACTTACAAAATAAATTAGATTGATTTTTTTCTCAGTAACTTAAATAAAAATTTAGATTTACAAATTATAACAAAATATATGTTAAGTTATAACAGATTCAGGATAATTGTTTTCTTACTAACCGAACAAAATTATAGAGTTATTGATTATTCTTATCTAACCTTTAGTAATTTGAACTACATAAACGAATATTTATTGTTATCAGCTTGAAACATATTTTTCTGACTATACAATATAAGGTCTGTTTTTTTACTAATATTTGAATACTTGATAGTTAACTTTAAAAAAATGAGTTCATTACATATGAAATACAGAATGTCAACATAATACAAGTTAATATTTTTTTAACTTACAATTCTACAAACTGTAACTTATAAAATATAAGATGTTTGTTGGGTAATAATATTAGCTTTCAGATCTTATAGCAAAGTCTAAAGCTAAAAGCTTTTTTAATTAGCCCTAAAATTATACCTAGTCACCCATAAACCTCAAACCTTAACCACTAAATTATACCCATAAACCTCAAACCTTAGCAATTAAGCCCCCAATCCCTAAAATAATCCCATAAACCCCAAACACTAAACCCAAACCCGATTTTAAATTAAATAAAGACCAAATCAAAACAAAACAAACTTTTCACTACTAAACCCTTAACTAATCACATTACCCCAAACACTCCACTAGACACATTTATATTTAAACCCTAAACATGAACCCCTAAATCTTACAACCACTACTCACTAATAATTAGAGTGCACGCTTAATCCCCAACTCCCTAAACTAACCAATAATCCTATAACCCCAAACACTCCACTTGACACATTTACCCTTAAATCCCAAACACAAGTCCCTAAATCTTACAACTACTACTCAATAATAATTAGAGTACAAGCCCAATCCCCTAATCTCAACCCCTACATCTTACAATCACTATTCACTAATAATTTAAAGTTTTAACGGGTTAAATTGAAACCTAAAGGTCAAAAATAGGACCTAAATGTGAAGTACCAAAACATAAGAGGACTATAGAAATGATTTTCCCTAAACCAAAAAATTGGCGGACACATTCCCACCAATTTAGAATTGGGCGCTACTTCAATTTAGAAGAATTTTTAAAATTCTTTTCCAAATATTACAGATTCTCCATATTTGTCCAAATTTAGCGGACATTTTCCCACCAAATTTTTATTTTTTTCATTTTACTCCCTAAACTTTATTTTTATTTCAAATTGACCCACATTTATTTTTTTAATTTGTCCAATGTTTTATTATTTTAATTAAATATTTTCTTCATTCTAGTCCCTTAACTTTATTTTAATTTCATATTGACTCATATATATATTTAATTCATCATCTTTTAATTTGATATTTTTGTTCATTATAGTCCCCAAAACTTTATTTTTATTCCAAATTGACCCGTTTTCATTGCTTTATTTTAAATTTGTCTAATGTTTTATATTTTTAATTTGATATTTTTGTTCATTATAATCTGTGAAACTTTATTTTTAATCCAAATTAACCCATTTTCAGTCCAAATTGACCCATTTTCATTATTTTTCAATTACTCTAATGTTTTATAATTTTAATTTGATATAACTTTAAATAATTAACTCCAAATCAATGATGATTGACGAAGGCCAACCTAAAGTCTCTCAATTACTTATATGGTTGTACCAAACTCAAACTCAATACGAATTCTAATCCCGAAAATAACTCGACCTGAATTACCCGACCTGAAACTACCCGACTTGAAATTACCCGACCTGAAATGCACCCGAACTGAAATGCAACCGACCCGAAATGAACCCGACCTGAAATGAACCCGACCTGAAAAGGACCCGACCTGAAACGGACCCGACCTGAAACGGACCCGACCTGAAATGAACCCGACCTGAAATGAACCCGACCTGAAGTGTATCCGTACCCGAATTAACCTGTCAATTATCTGCTTTGGACCCGACCCGTTTTGACCCGACCTGAAATGAACCCGACCTGAAATGGACCCGCACCCGACCCGAGTCGAGTCAAAACAAAAAAATGACCTGAAATGACATGTACCCGATTTTACCCGACCTGACAGTACCCGACCTGAAACCCATCTGATTACATGTTTTTACATCCCTAAACATATGAGGTCACGAATTGTAGTTAAGGAGACAAAATGTCCCAAAAATACTTTAAAGGCCAATTCAAAAAAAAAATATAGTTTAGAGGGGCAATGAAGTCATTAAACCAACCAACCCCGAATAAAACAATACCGAAACAAAAATAAACCAAACATAACAAAATAACATAACATAAGCCACCTTTAGAACAGAACACTGGCAACAAAAGTTCCGAATCCAGGCTTTCAACTTCAGATTATGTACCAGAAAATGACATTCACGACATTATCAAAGGAAAGCCGGTAAGAAACAACGAAACCAACTCATTCCCTTGGAAATTGGAATTCCTCTATATAATTTCGAGTTTTTCGAGTCTCATAACATCAAATATTTCTTTAAGTTAATTTGTTTATGATTGAAGAAGATGAAGTTTGGGAAGGAATTTGCAGTGCAGATGGTGCAAGAATGGCAGGAAGCATACATGGATTACATCAAACTGAAATCAATGTTGAAAGACATCTTAATATATTTCAAACAACAAAACCAGCCACAGTCGACAATGGCAGCGGCTGCAACAACAACAGGAAAAATGAAGAGAAGGGCATCGCTTTATAGGGCATTTAGTGGACTGACCAATCGGTATAAACCGGTTTCTTCGACGAAGAGCCATGAAGATGAAGTTATATTAGTTCAAGAAGGAGGGGTTGAAGGGCTTTACCAGACAATGTTTCTCAGGTCAGGTGAAGAAGGTGGTGAGTTTGAGTTGCTCTTCTTTAGGAGACTTGATGATGAGTTCAACAAGGTTCTTAGATTTTATAAGAAAAAAATCGAAGAAGTTACGGTGGAAGCAGATGAGTTGAGCAAGCAAATGAATGCTTTGATTGCTCTGAGGATTAAGGTTGATAATCCAGTTGTTGGAGGAGCTGATATGGTTCATCTTTCTGATCATGACATTTCTTCACATTCTTCATCAGTGGCTCATCCCATCCATGGTGCAAAACATGGTAAGGATTAAGGATGATAATCCAATTTTGTTTTATGTTGAAACAATCCCAAGTTTTCTGATGTTTTGAATCTGTTTTTCCATATGTAGGAAGGACTCCAATGGATGCTATCCAAGAACTAGAGATGAACAGTGAGGGAATTTCAGGAGAAGAAATGAAGAAAGCCGATAATAAACATTTTAGACCAGCTCCATTAAAAGTCTTGGATCATGTAAAGATCAATGTGGAGCTTGAAACTCCTATATCAATCCTAAGAAGTGTAATCAAAAGTTCGAAATCCGATTTGTCATTTGGCAGGCAAGAACTGAGGACTGCAGAGGAAAAAATCTCTCAAGCTTTTGTCGAATTCCATAGAAAGCTTAGGCTTTTGAAGAGCTACTGGTACCAACCCTTCCTCCTTTGTTCATTGGAATACTATAAATAAAATGCAAATCTATCTATTTTTGTAGTTAATCATCTGTGTATTTGATTTATCAGCTTCTTGAATCAGTTGGCATTTTCCAAGATCATGAAGAAATATGACAAGGTCTAATCCTTTTCACTTTCTATATCTCAATCTGCCAAAATTAACAAGGATCATGGCTTATTTGTACTGATTTTCTGGTTCATCCTAGTGCAGGTCACAACGCGAAATGCGTCGAGAACTTACATGCAAATGGTGGACAAATCTTATCTTGGTAGTTCTGTTGAGGTTAGAAATGGCTAATAAGAACCTGTTTACGCGGTTCGATTGAATTTCCTTTTGTCCCTAAATTTGGTCCATTCCTTGACAGGTTACTAAGCTTTTGGAAAAGGTTGAGGAGACTTATGTTAAACACTTTGCTAATGGAAATCATAGAAAAGGAATGAAATCTCTAAGGCCACGAGCTAAGAAAGAAAGACATAGAATTACATTTCTCTATGGTAAAGAGTTTGCCTGCCTCATTTCAAAGCATCTTTGTAGAACAAATTCTTACAGACTATATCAGTTCATCTATCTTTGTTTCTTATAGCTGTTGAGTTTGCATCTCATTTACCTGTTTTTAACTGATAGTTTCTCTTCGCTTTCAGGCTTCTTTTCTGGTTGCTCCATTGCACTTATAGTGGCAATTATTGTGAGTATACATGCTAGAAATATTCTTAAGAGTCAGGGCAGAGAGAGATACATGGTCAACATATTTCCACTTTACAGGTATGTTTCTTTGTTGCTCGGACTTCTTTTTATTTAAGTATCATTGTTCAGACACATTTCCGAGTATTGAACTAAAGGACTCCTCGTGTACTCACTGAAGATATTGATGCCTGTTCATTTTTTGCAGCCTGTTTGGTTACATTGTTTTGCATATGCTCATGTGTGCTGGAAATATATACTTTTGGAAGCGTTATCGAATCAACTTTCCGTTCATATTCGGTTTCAAGCAAGGAACAGAGTTGGGATACAGGGAAGTGCTTCTTCTTAGCAGCGGTCTTTCACTGCTTGCATTAGCTGGTGTGATTTCACATTTGGATATGGACTTGGACCCAAGAACTAACAGCTTCAGAACTTTAACAGAACTAATTCCCATGTTCTTGCTCATTGTAAGTCATATATAGAACACATTCTTTTTTTTTTCCTTTAGTTTCTCTCTATGATACTCGTATTCGGGTGTGAGCGTGGAATGTGAGTTATGTTTCTCTCACTTTTCAATTTTCCTAAAGCATCCGTGTTCGAGACTTGTGTCCAATGCATATGTTTGATCACTGTTTTTCCTATTTTGCAGGTTGTCCTTTCAATAACATTCTGCCCTTTGAATATCATATACCGTTCAAGTCGATTCTTTCTTATCAGATGTGCGTTTCACTGTGTTTGTGCACCTCTTTACAAGGTAACAAGTCTTCATGTAAAACGATTATCCTATATGAAATATTATTCCATACACTGGTGGTGTGGAGTTCTTTAATTCTACAAGTGGTGCAATAAGAAAGATAATAATCTTCACATACCGTCTTGTAGGTCACTCTCCCAGACTTTTTCTTGGCAGATCAGCTTACTAGCCAGGTTAGATATTCGAGCCAACCTATATTGTTCCGACTCTTCATTTTTTTCTTGAAATACTCGTATCATATACCCGTGTTCGATACGTATTTGGACATGGGTACAGGGACCCTAAAACACACATGTGACTCGAATATGGTTTGTTTTCTGATAAAATCCATACATTACCAGGTTCAAGCCATTAGATGTTTGGAATTCTACATTTGCTACTATGGTTGGGGAAATTTCAGAGAGAGATCGAATACCTGTGGGGAAAGTGAAGTTTATAATGTACTTTACATAGTCGTTGCCATTATTCCATATTGGATCCGTTTCCTTCAGGTAAATCGAAACTCTCTTTTGTTTCGATGTAAATGTGGATACGAGTATGGAGATATAATCGTTCCCGGTTTTCTCTAATGGTTTGACTTATAATTTATGTTTGTTAGTGTGTTAGACGTTTGCTTGAAGAAAAAGATACTGCACATGGTCTCAATGGTCTAAAATGCTTGTCAACAATAGTTGCGGTTGTCACTAGAGCAATTTACCAACACCAAGTTGAGAAAACTACAACTTGGCTGGTCTTGGCAGCTGCAACTTCGGGCATCGCGACTATGGCTAGCCTATACTGGGACATTGTCAGAGATTGGGGTCTTCTTAACAGGAATTCGACCAACCCTTGGCTTCGAGATAAGCTTGCTTTACCACACAAAGGGGTGTACTATGCAGCCATGGTAAGCGTTCGTGTTACGCATTTCGAAAGCAATGAATTCATGTCACTTGTTTCTCCAACAACAGTTTAGGGTCATCCATGGTATCGGATTGATTATTTCGATAGATTTTGAAACAGTTTTGTAATTGCATACTCACACTTAGGTAAATTTGCAGGTGTTGAACTGTGTACTGAGACTTGCTTGGATGCAGCAAGTGTTAGGCATTCAAACAGTACCGTTCCTGCACAAGAATGCCTTGGTTGCAGTCGTGGCTAGCTTGGAGATCGTTCGCCGTGGCATTTGGAATTTCTTCAGGTAATTTCCAACCTCTTTGCAGCTAGTTTTACCAGTTCTTAATGTTACTTGGATTCGGGTTTGAATATCGAATAGGACGTGTTTGACATGAACATGTAGAATAATATCAGCAGTCATTACATGGATCTACATTTACTTGAGAGTTACTTTCCAGCATGTAATATTTTACACTTGCAAACTATGTTATTCGAATTCGAGTTTGAGTGTCGGAAACGGATATGTTTCATTTTACTTTCGAATACCGAAACATGACGTGTGAACAAATCGGACTAATTCTTACTTTGATTTATCAACTGATCAGGTTGGAGAATGAGCATCTGAACAATGTGGGAAAGTACAGAGCATTCAAATCAGTCCCCTTGCCTTTTTACTATGATTACAATGGAGATAAGAACATATAATACTCATTCAAATCTATGAAAAATTATAGAGTTTTGATTTATTTTTATTACATTTGTAAATTTTTTTATTGTAAAGGAAGAGAATCGAATGGAAAAACAAATTCAATTTACTCTGTGATAAATTGATTATAACGATCCATTTTTATCATGAAAAAAATCGTATGATTTTTAAATTGTAAAACCAATAACTTTAATGCGGTAAATTTTGAACACCTTAGTAGGGTGTCTTATCGTATCATAAATATTAAATTTAATAATTCCGCAATCAAACAACTTTATCATAATTAGTCAAAAATCATACAACTTTAAAGCTTAATTATTCATATTATTAATATAAGTTTATGACCTCGTGGAACCCACCAAATAAGTACAACTTTTTTTTGTTCAAAGGATAACTTACTTCGATTAAGAAAAAAGGGGCCCGACCCCATGCACATGAAGTGCAGGAAACAAAGGAACATCATAAGGTAAAAGCCCAGAGGCAATCGAGCGGTAGAAAACAGTATCCATGCAGAGCCTAGCAATGCAGAGGGAATACAA
The DNA here is from genome assembly GCA_030270665.1 of Hibiscus trionum. Classification (NCBI taxonomy): domain Eukaryota; kingdom Viridiplantae; phylum Streptophyta; class Magnoliopsida; order Malvales; family Malvaceae; genus Hibiscus; species Hibiscus trionum. The sequence continues at coordinate 4,196,635 of BSYR01000034.1, read as the reverse complement.
AACAACGGAGGCATAAAGCTTAACAGATTCGGGGCATTCAAGCCCACAAAGCAAATCCAACACCAAGCAAAACCACCACTACAAGACAACCTCAGATCAGAAAGTGCGTGAACAATACTCTTGTTCGTCTGGGAGAGCTCCATCCGGAGACAGGCTTCCAATTCCATGGAAGGATTGGTCCTTATCACCAGAGCCGCGAGAGTACTAATTCCTAACTGATTTGGCTTCACCATCTGAAGACCAAGACAAAACCCCATTAAAGACAAAGAGAACACCAGAACAGCCGCAAACCGATTCCGTAACGTTTCCAACTACAACAAAGGGTAAAATCCACCCGGATCCCATTCAAAGCTCGACATCTTCACCTCTCGAAAACTAGTATCAAACCGAGACCCGCCAATATTCCAACTCCCATAAGGAAGTCTCGTCCGATAATTAAAACACTTTAAGCTCCAAAACTCAACATAAAACAAACATAGCAGACTAGAAGCCGGTATGGGATGGACACCATGCGGACTGTAAAAGAGTTTAGAAAAGACAGACTTCATTCCACAAAATTCGGCTCCGAGCAGCAGCTCCAGTGCCCAATCAAAGCTGACCCAGGGAAATAAGTCAACATACACTAAGCCTGATCCATCGTGCATACTTTTGTCAACCAAGCCCAATAAAAAAAATGAGATGAGACCATAACCTTCTCGGGTCCCAACGAAATCTTGAATCAGAGATTTTCCCAAAATCATCAGAGCTTCTGACATTAGCAATCTTGCAAATCCCATAGATTGAGGATTGGTTTGTCTTAAAATAGGAAAGACAAGCCCACGTCCCTAAGCATCCAGACACCATAGGCAAAAAATAGAAATATCCAGCTGTGGTAAAATGGGCCCTACCTGTGAACTGGCTTGTCAAGAGGGGAAAGGGCAAAAATGCCCTTTCCATCGTTTCCTGCTTCCACAGAGCCCACAGGTTTAACACTGCAACGACGAGATTTTCTCCGGCACTCCAGCGGACACTGCAACTAAGAGCATTCTGATCTCGCTTTTCTGCGCACAAAGACGGCTGGTGCCGTTCGCTTCGAGTTCCGCCGTCTCTCAACCCCGGCAAGTCTGTAAAGTCGCCATCTCTACTAGCAATGAAAAACCTAAAAACGCAGCGCCCCGAAGAAGCCGAACAAAGACCAACCAGCCACCCTCTCCACAGGCCGCCAGGATCAAAGCACTCACGAAACGGTGTCGAAACTTGCCAACACACAATAAACATACATATCGGCTGGTAGCAGTAAAAAATCGAGACTAACGTCGGCAACCAAGGCATGTGCCTTAGTGCCTCTAAAGTCTGGCACCAGAGAAAATGAAAATTTTCTCCAGCAGCGTTCTTCTTCCCCCCCCCCCCCTCGGTTGCTTCCGGCGATCCCTCGAGCCGTTTGCCCCCCTCCCGCGACCCACCGGGACTGGATAAAAGAGGAAATATGAAATGAATGTGTTCATCTTCAATGATTAAATATTTGTTTCTGAACTCTCGGTCTTTTTCCTTGTAAATTCATTGTAAATTTCATTTTTTTACCTTTGACAAGATACGCACTTTACATATACAAGTGCACGAACACAAACATATTAAAAAATAATTTTATTATTTTTCACTGAAGTCACTAGTTAGATTTGTTAACATGTTTTTTTCAATGTTACCCATTTTACATGAAATTACAAACATACTTTAGTTTTTACATTTTGAATGAATCTTTCTCGGATACGTTTTTTCCACAATTATCCATTCAAATCAATTTGGTTTCTTCTTTTTTGTGCAAAATTTCTTCAAAACATGCATAATAAGGCATTTACTTAAAAACATCAAATTAGGGCTCAACTTTATATAATGTTTCAAGGATTTCTTTCTCTTCAGCTTTTCTTCTTTTTTTTTTTTTTGTTAGTTTCCAAGGAAAAAGAGGTGGAATGACAATCCTCTTTTGAGATATTAGATCTAATTAAGTTTGCGATTTATTTTCTTTTATTTTTTTATTAAGTAGTGTCATAAAAATATTTTCAAGACAAATGCGAAGATCCAAACTCAAACGAGTAAAGTGGATGAGCATGCATAGTTACTAGGCCAAGTAGTTTGAAAGAGAAGAGGTGAACCTGATTGATAGGGCAGGCAGGGTTATGCTGCCACTTAGTGTGAAAACTACGTAGTAATATGTATGAGTTATTATGTGCTGCCACGATATGTTGCCTCAGCGAGTATGGTGAGCGGCAAACTACAACCCTGTCACGCGGCCGCAGCAGGTCACTGCTACTGCATGAGTGTGTACTATCTCGGCAGGTGGAATGGAAAGAACTCCTGGCGGCAAGTCTGGCAGATACTCCAAGTTCGACAGGATAGTCGACAGTGATCCCTCATATCTCTAGGTTAGGATGCTCGAGATTGATAACTTGAGGACTAGTGTGGAACCAAGATAGTCACGCCTCAGCACGTTGTGATCGTACTTAACCCTTTCGTGAGTCGTGCACTTTCGTGCCCGACAAATGAATTCTCTCAAATGACTGGTGTAGAAAGATTGAAAGAATGAAGAACAATGGATTAAGTAAACTTGGAATATTTTATTGAAGAAATAAATCAAAACCCTAAAACAACTGTTTCACTCTAGTTACAACATAACCTTAACCCAATTGGGATTTAGAACATGGCGGCTACGAAGAACACAAGTAGAGTCTATAGAAAACCTAAGATGATTTGAACTAGGAGTTACAATGGGTATTTATAGACTAGAGACTAGGTTAAGTCCTCTTTAAAGTAGAAGTCCTCTAAAGTAGCTTTCCTTCTTTAATATGACTTTAAATGCTGACGTCTTTGCGTGGAATGTGGCCTCTTTCTCGTTTGCCTTAGCTCGCAAGTAAACAAAGATACGGTTGTAATTTAAAGGTTGCTGTCGAGGCAGCACATTTAAGCATATTATTATATTTAATCATGGCAGTGAGGGCTTCAGCTTATCACAACTACTCTTCCAGGTCTAACGTTGAGATAGGAGCAAACTACAGAACCCCGAACCCTTGGAGTAGAGTCATCCCGTGAAGGCTTTCATTCATTCATGCTAATTTGTCTGTCACTTTTAGGCTTTCAGATTCATGGACTCTGATAGCAGCAAAGTGTCCTCGCACATGATTCTTCCTAGAGCCTGTTGCGGGTACCTCTAGGGTAATACAACATTTTTCTTTGTTTTTGATTTTGCTGCCGTGGCAGTTCTGCATTTTTTTGTTTCTTTTGCCTGCCTCGGCGGCAACCCGCAATTATAGTTAGAATTTTGCAAAGAATTCTAAAAAAAATAGGCAGTGTTCATCAAATATTCTAACGCATTCAGCAAGTAACAGAGATGTTTAACATTTTCAGGCAAAAAGAAAAAAAATCCAAGTCATATTTCATGCTTTTTCTCAAGATTAAGTTTAATTTTTAATTAGGTGCGAAAATAAGTTAATCGGAAATCTTATCATAGGCGCAAGTCATAACAAACTTTCCTTTTTCGATTATTACTAAGACAAGTACAATGCAATCTAAATGCAACTAAGAATGCCTACAAATGATGCGAGAGCTATCCCCCCCAAACTCGAGATGGGCATTGCCCTCAATGCACAAAACAAAAAAGTTAACTAGATTGGAGTAAGTAGGAGGAATAACGCCTGAAGTTGCTGCCAATGGCCGATGCCGGCAGCGGGCTTGATATTGCTGCCCTGTGTTCCGCTTTTCTTGGGTTTGGATCTGCAAAACTGATTGTGAGACGGGAATAAAGAAAACATAAAACAAAAGAAACATAATCCTAAAACTACTCCTACTTAAAACAGTAAATAGAGGCTTAGATAAGGTTATGTCACAGTGGGGTTGCCATCCCCCAATGTGAATACTTCATGTTCTTTGATGACAGAGTCCCCTGTGTAGTGCTTTAATCGATGCCCGTTGACCTTGAACTTCGTCCCTCCTTTTATTAATTTTATTGTTACGGCACCATGTGGATTCGACTACTTCGTAAGGTCCTGACCATCTGGATTTTAGTTTTCAGGAAACAGCCTGAGACGGGAATTGAATAGCAGTACTTGATGCCCTGGCAGGAACTATCACTGCTGGATCTTGTTGGCATGCCATTTTTTTATTTGTTTTCCTTGTAGAACTTGGCGTTATCGTATGTCTCCCGCCGAAATTCTTCTATTTCCATTAGATTGAGCAGTCTCTTTTCCCCATCCCGTTTCCAGTCCATGTTAACTGTCTTGACTGCCTAGTATGCCTTATATTCTATTTCGACGGGGAGATGGTAGGCTTTTCCGTATACGAGATGATATGGGGACATTTCTAATGGTGTTTTATATGATGTTCGATATGCCCAAAGAGCACCATCTAGTTTCAATGACCAGTCTTTTCTATTAGGATTTACAACCTTCTCCATAATAGTCTTGACTTCCCTGTTCGAAATTTATGTCTGCCCATTTGTTTGTGGATGGTAGGCTGCAGCAATCTTGTGCTTGACCGCTACTTTTTGGAGTACCTTTGCAATTATTCTGTTGTCAAAATGGGTGCCTTGTGAAGATGTTCTTTCGTAAGAATCGATGAACAGTCTTTGCATCATTTTGAGGGGTTGCAATGGCTTCTACCCACTTAGAAACATAATCCACTGCTAGTAGTGGATCTCTCATCTTTCGATTTTTCTTTGCACATATTGAGCACAAGTTTTGACCATAATGTTGTTATGTCCACATGTTTTGGATTGTGTTTGTTAGAGTTATGACTTAAATTTTGTTTCGAAAAATAGATGATTTCTGCTAATTGATGTCTTCTTAGTTGATGTCCTCTACTGGTACTCTCTAAAGAATGAGGTTCTTTGTTAATATACTCCCCAATATAAAGAAATTTAAGTCCGAGTGGAACACTACTTCACCATTTGTGTGTCCAACGAAGAGTAAAAAACATACATCGAGTATAATTATTTCCTATGCAAGTTTCTTTTTGTGAACAAGCAAATTACCTCTATACTTAGATACTTAAGATTAAGGTTTTTGGTATCATAAGATATATTATGAATTTAGTCATAGTACGATAGGAAGACTGCAATACACAACATATTCTTATAATCTTCTTCTGACATAGTAAAAATCATCATTCTCTGCCGGTAATTTTTTTATTGGGCTTTATAAATAAATTTTATTGTTTTTTTGTTTGTTTGTAATCGATCTTCCTCACATTCTGTTGCAGACATGACAGAAGCAACACACACTATTGTAGACCCAGAGGCAGCTCCTACAAGTGAGGCCCAGGATATTCCCCTGGTCGGGAATGAACCAACCACACGTAGAGGGAGCAGGGAGAGAAAGGCGCCACATGGCTTAACCGATTTTGTCCTGTACTAGGATGTTTGTTTTCCTTTTGCTTAAATAGCTCGGGCTGTGAGCTAGAATGGATATGAAAACCCAAAGAAACGTTGTTTCCCTTCTTCTATTAATCTATTTCTTCTTCTCCTTCCTTCTTCCCCACGAGCATCCACTGTCATACATAACAGTTTGGTGCTTTCATTTCCGACTCTACCATGTTAAACAACACCAAGTCCATATGTTCCCTCCAAGACACAACCACCCGCCACGAACAAACACTCACCTTCCTCGAAACCCATGCTGCCAACCAAGACAAATGGAATGCTACAACTCAGGTTACACTGCAGGAAATGGCTAAGCAGCTCCAGACGATCGTTGCCCAGTTGGGAGCTTCCCAGTTGGGGGCTTGCGCCGCCACATCGACCGACGGTGAGATGTCTGTCGACAGCACTTTGCACCGAGGTAAAGTGAAGGCCCACTAAGCCTTGGATGATGCTTTTCCATTCCCACCCAAGCCAGTTCAAGTGGAGCTGCCCATTTTCAATAGCGACGAGCCAGAGGAATGGATTTCCTCTGTAACGGATTTCTACGACTTTTATGAGACGAACGACCACCATCGCGCGAATGACCGGCACGGCAAAAAAGTGGCTTCGTTGGATGCAGCGCCAACGCCAACTTGCAGGTTGGGGCCACTTGGTTGACGCGATTCGCAAACGCTTCACCATTATGGAGATTGAATCCTCTACCGGACAACTGGAGAAGTTGATGCAGACAACGACAGTGGCAGATTATCAGTCCTGTTTTGAGGACATAACGTTGCGCACATCGAACCTCTCTGATGAGTTCTTCTTGGACTGCTTCACCTTCGGCCTGCGCACTGATATTAAAAACGAGGTTCTAGGCCATCGTTCAACATCCATGGTTGAGGTTCAAGCTCTGGCGAGATTTCACGAGGCACGGATCCACGATCGGTGTTCGTTTTCGCGTTCGTCACCTGCCAAACATCCACCACTGTTGCCGACCCCGACTGCCCATGCTCCAGATCCAAAAAGGCTACCTGGTCGTCCCCCACCATCGGAACCAGGACCTCCGCCTTCAACCTCTCCTCCACCTGTTCGTCGGATATCCTCTGCAGAAGCCCATGCCCGACGCCTCAAAGGCTTGTGTTTCTATTGCGATGAACGATACGTGCCGGGTCATAAATGCAAAGCCCCCCAGCTGTTTTTGTTGGACGACTCCGTTGAACATGTTGACCACATACCTCCGTCCGATGATAACATCGACACTCCATCTCTACCCATCGACAAGCATTCCACAGTTTCATTCAATGCTCTAGCTGGCTGTGCCACCCCAAATACACTGCGCGTCTAACGGAAGATTTAGGGTAACCTCGTGCGAATTCTCATTGACGGCGGTAGCTCCCATAACTTCATTCAGTCACGCGTTGCCAAACACCTGGGATTGACGGTCTCTGCTGCCCCGCACTTCAGGGTTCTTGTAGGTAATGGCCAACGTTTACAACACGAAGGTTGTGCCCGTGTAGTCAAAGTTATGGTCCAAGGTACTGAGCTGACCACCGACTTCTACATTTTACCAGTCGAAGGGGCTGAGGTTGTGCTAGGTGTTGCCTGGATGGCCACATTGGGTCCGATCACCATGAATTTTGCCACGTTGACTTTCCAGTTTCAGCAAGGTAACGAGCAGCATTGCTGGCAATGGGACACTGAGCTTGGACCCCAACCTATTCACATGCAATCCTTTTGTCGTCTATCAGAAACAGGAGCTGTAGCGGAGCTCTTTCGATTGCATGTTGAGAACCCAGTCCCATCTACCACCTTGCCTGACTGTGCGGACTTGCGAGATCTCTTAGCAGAATTCAGTAGTGTCTTTGAGCTAATTCACAGTTTACCTCCTCAGCGTCCTCATGACCACTCCATTCACCTTGAGGCCTCGAGCAAGCCAGTCAATGTCCGCCCTTACCGCTATCCCCATTTTTAAAAGGCTGAGATTGAGAAATAGGTTCAGCAGATGCTTCAAGCCGGCCAAATTCGCCCAAGCACAAGCCCCTTCTCTTCACCTGTTTTGCTGGTCCACAAGAAAGATGGTACGTGGCGTTTCTGTGTGGATTATCGAGCACTCAACGCGATCACTATTCGCGACAAGTTTCCCATACCCACAGCTGATGAACTCTTCGACGAACTTGAAAAGTCTTGCTTCTTTTCGAAACTTGATTTACTCGCAGGATACCATCATATCAGGGTCTGTGGTGAAGACGTTCATAAGACTGCCTTCCACACGCATGACGGCCATTTCGAATTCCTGGTTATGCCGTTTGGCTTAACGAATGCCCCATCAACATTTCAGGCGAAAATGAATGCCATTTTCCGCCCGTTCCTACGCAAATTTGTTCTTATTTTTCTGGATGACATCCTCATGTTCAGTGGCAGTTGGCAAGACCATCTCCACCACTTACGCAACGTTCTGCAAACATTGAAGACCCATGGCTTAGTGGCCAAGCAATCGAAATGCTCTTTTGGTCAGGAGACAGTCGAGTATCTGGGACACGTTGTCTCTCGTCAAAGGCTAGCCATAGATGACTCGAAGGTTGAAGCTATTCGAAACTGGCCTGTCCCCACTACAGTTAGAGATGTTCGGGCTTTCTTGGGTATCTCTGGTTACTATCGTCGATTCATCCGAGGGTATGCTACAATTGCAGCTCCTATCTCAGACTTGCTGAAACATTCAGACACATTCAGTTGGTCTCCGACGGCGCAGACAGCTTTTGAGCACTTGAAATCCACCCTCGCGTCAGCTCCTGTACTGGGTCTCCCAGATTTCGACAAAGAATTTGTTGTAGAAACGGACGCCTCCGGTGTAGGCATTGGCGCGGTGTTGACACAAGCCAATAAACCACTAGCGTTCTTTAGCCAGAAATTGAGCAAGTGGCAAGTGGCTGCCTCAACGTACCATCGTGAAATGTACGCCATCACTCAGGCCGTTGGCAAGTGGCGTCAGTACCTCCTAGGCCGTCGTTTTGTTATCATCACTGACCAGAAGGCTCTTCGAGAATTAACTCAGCAAACTATTCAAACACCGGAGCAACAACAGTGGCTAGCAAAGCTGATTGGGTTTGATTTTTGAAATCAAATATCGCACGGGAAAACTGAATACGGTGGCCGATGCATTGCCCAGAGAAGGTAGCTCCCACTTGTTGGCTTTTTCTTGCCCAACCTTTGGAATTTTGGAAGACCTTCGCACTGCTCTTCAGCATGACCACACTTTGCTGCAGATTTTAGCAAACATCTCCGACGGCCACAACTCTCCCCCAGGCTACACTGTCAACCATGGGCTTTTAATCTTCAACAATCGAATTGTGGTTCCCAATGAAAGCTCCATGCGCTCTCACCTACTTCGCGAATTCCATAGCTCGACAGTCGGTGGTCATGCTGGCATCTCTCGTACCTTTCGCCTGTTGTCTGCTCAATTTTTCTGGAACGGGATGCACAAGGACGTTCGTCGTTTTGTCTCAGAATGTCAGACGTGTCAGACTATGAAGAGTGACAGTCTGGTTCTGGCGGGCCTTCTACAGCCACTTCCGATACCGCAACATGTGTTTGAAGATATCTCTTTGGATTTCAGCACTGACCTACCCTGTTCTAACGGTAAAGAAGCCATCTTGGTTGTCGTTGACCGGTTGACCAAATATGGTCACTTTGTTGCCCTCCCTGCACAATACGATGCACCCCTGGTCACCAAAGTCTTGCTTCATGGCGTCGTCAAGCTGCATGGCATCCCACGCTCGATGGTGAGCGATAGAGATCCGATCTTCACCAGCACCATCTGGACGGAACTAGCTCGACTCCAGGGCACAGAGTTGTGCCTCAGTTCCGCTTACCATCCATAGTCCGATGGTCAAACGGAGGCCTTGAACCGCTGTCTGGAGATGTACCTCCGTTGCATGACTGGAAACGAGCCACGCAAATGGGAACAATACCTCTCTTAGGCGGAGTTTTGGTACAACACAGCATACCAGGCATCTGCCAGAATGACTCCTTTCCGGGCACTATATGGTCGTGATCCTCCTACGCTACTGTCTTACATGGAAGGAGGATCTCTCAATCCTCAAGTGGACTCCTCACTGCAAAATCGAGACGAAATCCTTCGCGACCTTCAGCAGAATTTGGCCCAGGCTCAGCTGCGAATGAAGAACCACGTCGACAAACGGCGTCGAGAGGTGGAATTACATATCGGGGATTGGGCTTTCATCCGCCTCCAGCCCTATCGACAACTCTCCCTTCGACTGGCCAAGCAAACTAAGCTCAGCCCACGGTTCTTTGGCCCCTACAAGGTTACCCAACGCATCGGACTGGTGGCTTATCGTCTGGACCTCCCGGCAACGGCACGCATTCATCCAGTCTTCCACGTTTCTCAGCTCAAACTTTGTCGCGGCCAACCATTACACCAGTTTACCCCGCTGCCCTTGTTCGCGGATTCATCAACCCTTGAGGACAAGGTTGAGCTTCTAGGAGGGGGTAGTGTTGCAGACATGGAATAAGCAACACACACTACTGCAGACCCAGAGGCGGCTCCTACAAGTGAGGCCCAGGATATTCCCCTGGTCGGGAATGAACTAACCACACGCAGAAGGAGCAGGGAGAGAAAGGCGCCACATGACTTAACCGATTTTGTCCTGTACTAGGATGTTTGTTTTCCTTTTGTTTAAATAGCTCCGGCTGTTAGCTAGAATGGATATGAAAACCCAAAGAAACGTTGTTTCCCTTCTTCTATTAATCTATTTCTTTTTCTCCTTCCTTCTTCCCCACGAGCATCCACTGTCATACATAACATATTCGCATCATTATTAGCATTTGATTATAACAAGATCATATTCAATACAACAACTTTTCTTAAGATTCTAAAAACGTGTCTTAAAGATTGTGGCTGATGTGGGGGATAAAATAGGTTAATATTGGTGATTGAACTGAGGTTTTGTGACAAGGACATGGAAGAATATATGAAAATAAGTAGAAAAGAAAGACGGAATGAATCTTTTATTTTCGGTTTAGTCTGGATTAATTCTCTCTAGACAAGAATATGAAAATAAATAAATAAATATTAAACTTCAATAAAAAATATATGATAAAGTACACAAATGATCATTAAACTATCTTAAAAAATATAGAATGATCATCAAACTCTTAAAAGTTATATAATGGGTATTAAACATTAATTTTTGTTACAAAATAGTTATTGGACTGTTAATTGTCGATGAGTGATGTGGCAGTTAGAAAAATTTGTATAATAATATATTTAATCTTTTATATTTACACATTCAATCAATATAGTCCTAATTCAAAACTCTAAGAAATTTAGGGGACTAACTCCCTAACTTTTTCATTTGTCTTCTTCGTTTTACCCTTTTTGTGATTGTCTCTTTCACGATAGCAATTAACGAACAAAGATACACTGTGGATCATTTAGTAATTGTCATACAGATAATGTCTAAAGATAATTTATGTTTTAATTCTAAACAACGTTCAAGCTTAGTATAATAGAAATAATTAATCATTGTAGTATGTAGGTTAACTATGAACACCTCCTACTTATGTTTATTTCCTCGTAGTAATCATGAAGCCCCAACCCGATAACATCCACCGAAGAATTGAAGATATAGACGTACTTATGTTTCATCAATTTATTAAGGGTAAAGTATACAATGGTCACTAAATTATCTTAAAAAATATAAAAATGTTCATCAAGCTTTCAAAAAGTATATAATTGTTATTCAATTTTAATTTTTGTTATAAAATTGCCACTAAACCATTAACCGTTAAGTGAGTGACGTGAAAGCTATAAACATTTGTATAATAACACATTTAATTATCTATATTTACACATTAAAATGTCGCTAAATTGATTGAATGTGTAAAATAGAATATTGAACAATGGAAGATGAACACATTCATTTATTATTTATTTGGTTAAATGATACTCCCTCCGTTCCACTGAATATGTCCAGTATTGACTTTTTTAGTCATATTTTTTTTTAACTTTAACTCCTTATTGCTTCAAATTTATTATTGATAAAAATATGAAAAACATATACTTTAAAAACCTTCAATCAAGTAGTTTAAAAATATATCTCTTATAAAATTTAATTAATTAAAATATTTAAAATAATTGCGGTCAAAGTTTAAATTGTTAACATTTAAAAAGTCAATATTGTACAAATTTAATAAGACGAAGCATGCATTTTATTCATCTAAAAAAATCCTCACTATACAAAACATACAACAAAAAAGATTAAATTTACTACAACTAATTAAACGCAATCGAACAGCATGATTAATTTTCAAAAACAAGCTCAACAATTCTTCTCTTGCTAGATATAATAAAAAAAATCACACCAAGCTAGTTGAATAATAGTAGCTTGTAATGGCTTTTCCCTTACCATGTATCAACACCTAATTTACCATCTCCCCCCAACTACGCACAGATGGATCCAGAGTGCCGGGGCCGGACGGCTTCAACATGAACTTTCTTAAGAAGTTTTGGCCGAATCTAAAAGAAAAAATCTGCTGCTTCTTCGATAACTTTTATCAGGGGAAAGTTAATGACAGGAACTTTAATCACTCTTTTATCGTGCTCCTTCCGAAAGTCAGTAATCCGCTAACCATGGAGGATTTTCGGCCCATAAGCCTCGTTGGTTGCATTTACAAGTTACTGGCAAAAGTTTTAGCCTTACGTATGAGGAAGATCGCGCACATGGTGATAGGAGAGACACAGTTTGCTTTTGTTCCTAGGAAACAGATAATAGATTGCTCGCTCATTGCAAATGAAATCATTGATCTAAAAAGGAGGAAAGAACTACCAGGCATTGTGTTCAAAGTCGATTTCCGGAAAGCCTACGACTTCGTAGATTGGAAGTTCCTCTTATTCGTCCTTAAGAAGTTGGGTTTTGGTAGCAGATGGTGTGATTGGATACAAACGTGCCTCGAAACTGCAAAAATATCAGTGCTTGTGAACGGGTCTCACACTAAGACCTTCGCAATTTCCAAAGGCTTAAGGCAAGGCTGTCCGATGTCGCCTATCTTATTCAACATTATTGCCGAAGCTCTTAGTTCTATTCTGAATACGGCTGTCTCGAAAGGACTGTTTTGAGGCTTCAATGTTGGCGAAAGAGGACTGGAGGTGTCTCATCTACAATTCGCCGATGATCTCATCATTTTCTGCGGGGTCAATGAAACTCAAATTAGGAATGTGGTTCGCATCTTGAAAGGCTTCGAGTTAGCTCCAGGCCTTCAAATTAATCTAAAGAAATCCAAGTTGTTAGGTATTAATGTGGAAAGCTCTCAAATCGATAGATGGGCATCTATTCTACAGTGCAAAAGCGAGAAATTCCTCACTATGTATCTTGGTCTTCCACTGGGAGTGCAGAAAAACTCAAAAGCTATATGGTCTCCTCTGGTGGATAAATTCCAGAAAAAAATTTTAGGGTGGAAATCGAAATCACTGTCGTTTGGTGGAAAAATAATCTTGATCAGGTCCGTATTGTCAAGTCTGCCTACGTATTTCATATCTCTGTTCCCGATGCCAGCGTCTATATGTGATACCCTATCCAAGTTGATAACAAATTTTCTGTGGGGCTCTATCAACTGTAAAACTATCCATTGGATCAAACAAGAGATTCTGAGCTTCTCAAAAGCTAATGGGGGTCTCGGATTGTGTAATTTCAGCATCCGCAATAAGGCCTTAAGATGCAGATGGCTTTGGCGCTATGGTACCGAGCTTAATAGCCTATGGCGCAGATTAGTATCAGCTATTTATGAACCGCACTCGAGCTCCCTCTTGCCTTCTTCCAGTTCAAACTCGCATAAGTCTTGGTTATGGAGAAGCATCACCGCCCCATTAAAGAATGAAAACTCCACCTTTATGACCCATGCTAAGATCAAGGTGGGGGACGGCAAACATATCCAATTTTGGACAGATCTATGGATCTGAAATAAACCCCTGAAGGAAGCCTTTCCAAGAGCTTACGCACTTGCAACAAACAAAAGAGGAGTAATAGCTGATTTCGGGTTCTTTCGTGACAATGAATGGCATTGGGAAATTACCACTCGAAGGCTTATACTGGACTGGGAAAGTTTCATGTGGAATGACTTTTTAAGGCTTGTAAACAACAGCAACATCAACCCGTCGATGGATGACTCATTAGCTTGGACAACAAACTCTAATGGACTATTCTCTGTTAGATCATTTTGCAATACTGCTGTCAATGAATCCAGACCTAAGGACAAAGTTTGGGAGATTTTCTAATGTCGAAGCCTTCATTTGGAGACTTGTACATGGCAGAATCCCGACCAAAACGGAGCTATCAAAAAGAGGCGTGATTGATACAAACAACGTAGACTGCCCGTTGTGCAAAGCAAGTGCAGAGACAATTCTCCATCTATTTTGTCACTGCCACCTTGTGTGGACTAAGTGGTGTAAACTTTGGCAAATTCACTTCATCATGCCAAGAAATACCAGGGAGCTGCTGTTAATTTGGAAGGATATGGTGCCAAAGCCCCTCGATGGCCAGGTATGGATTATGAGTGTATTCAGCATTATTTGGTCTATCTGGAAATGTCGAAATGATGCAGTGTTTAATGATTACAAATATGGAGCGGATCAATTATTCGACCAGTGTATGCTGAGATTGGCTTGGTGGTGCAAAGCCCACTGGCCGGATGGGCACTGGGCGGTTACCGATATTGTTGCTGACCCAACCAGACTCAAATATGTTCAAACCTGCCCCGCGATGCCGCAGGCAACCAATTGGACTGCACCAGGTAGGGGCTCGCTCAAATTTAATACGGATGCAGCAGTTCAAGGCAGTTTCGGTTTGGCAGGAGTAGGGGGCATTTTAAGGGATGAAAACGCTAAGATCTTAATGTACTTTTCCAAAGAAGTGGGTGCTTGTGATGTAATGACAGCAGAGTTGGTTGCGATCAATGAGGCGATACGTTTGTTCGTGAATTCAAGATGGAGCAAAGGATATGAGCTGATTCTGGAAAGCGACAACAAATTAGTCATCGAATGGTTGTTGGACCCCCTACAATCTCCAGCTCAGTTTAAGAAGCAAGCAGGAGTGTGCGATGTTAGTTCAGCCATGTCCCGAGGGAAAGCAACACTCTTGCAGATAGCCTAGCCAAGAGAGGCGTGGGGAGAACCAATGAGCTGGTTGTCAGTGAACCATTATAGACCTAATGTGATGCTGCAAATAAAAGATGTAATGTGCTAATGCGTGTGTGTGGGATAATAGCTGGGACCCTTGTAACAGCAAATTATTGCCCAACTATGCAACTACATTCTGCACTCTTTTTCCTCCATAGGTATAGGGAGGTTTTTAACCATTAATGCTTAATAAACTCCTCCTTCAAAAAAAAAAAAAACTAGAGGTGTGTAAAAAAATTTGATCCGGTTGATTCGATCCATTTATCCATTGATCCGATTCGAAATTTAAATATTTGATTTATTTTTTATTTTTTGGATAATTCGGATCGGATATCTAAAAATTTCAGATCGAATACGAATAATTATTTCACATTTAAATCGTATATCCGATTATCCAATATCCGAAAATTCAAATTTTTTATAGATATGATTCTTACTATATTCGATATTTTTACCAGTTACATATTAAAAATTAAAATTTCCATTGATACAAATCATGTTATATTCAATAATTTGTTGATTGTTATATTTGAAAACCTAAAATTTTAATGGATAGAGATGCCAAATTAAAAAAAATAATTAAATTAAGTCATAGATTCATACGATTTGAAAAAATCAGATACCTAATTTTTTCGAATAGAATACAAATCACTAAATTACCTATTCAAAAATTTCAAATTAGACCGGATCGAATATTCGAAATGCACAGCAACAACATCCCCAAATCTACATTAAAAAAATAATATTTTGTCTCCATTTCAAAGTTACAGAGTACAATAGGATCTACCTGACATCCCCAAGTTGACATCCTACTTTTAGTAGGTACCCTATCTTGAAAACCAACCAAAAAATAAGAGTATTAAGAAATTGATAAATTACCCGGATAACTTGAAACCATGCCATCCTCTCGTTCTAATGCCCAATAACGGAATTATATAGAGGTGGGGACGAGCAATGTCTTCTGAAGATTTTCTTTTTCATTTTTATTCTTTATATAATTTTTTAAAAAAATTAAATTATTTATGAATTAAATTGTAACGAATCGAATTTCGAACCCAAGTTTTGGGCCTGTTGTTGGGAGTCTAGACTAAGTATTTAAATTGGGTCCAGTGGCAAAAAGGAAGAATATAGTGTTGATCTTTTATTTAAAGTGGTTGTTATCTTTTAGTGGAGGAGAGAGTGGGAATTTTAAAAGGCTTGAAGTTCAAATTCGCCTTCAACGAAAAATTAAAAATCAATTAAGCCCTTATGAAAAATGTTCACTCAATTGAGCTCTCAAAATTCAAATTGCGATCAATTTAGCCCTTTTGTAACGTTGACCATTACATTTGACCATACTTAGCATGATAGTGATACATGGCACACTATGGACGTGCTATGTCATCAAACCCGTATATATCATTTAAAATTTTTTAAAAATATTTAAAATCATAAAATAATGTATTTAAAATTAAAAAATAAAAATTATTTAAAATTATAAAAAAATATAAAAATACATATAAATAATTATTAAAAAAATTCAAGAAAAATATAAAAATACATATAAATAATTATTAAAAAAATTCAAGAAAAATATAAAAATATTGAAATGTGTAAAAAAAACTAAAATTATGTATAAAATTATAAAAAATATGGGTAAATTGCACAAATCACCACTCAACAATCTTCTCACTCCTATTTTGGTCACTCAACTTTTAATTTTTCCTATTTAATAACTGAACTTTATACATTGAACATTTTTTTTATCACTCATGAATATTTTATTATTATTTTTGAATTTTTAAAGATTATTAAATATAAAAATAATTAAAATAAATAATAGAATAATATTTTATTATTATTAAATTTTAAAAATATTTAAAATAATTTTTGCCGGTTGTCATCACCGTCGACCACCGACGGCCTTCAAAATTGGTAGCCGTTTGATCCCAAATTGCACCGAGCGACTCGTTTTCAGTCCGAATCCGATAATTGTTCACCGAAAAATGTCTTGAAACTCGTGAATCTTGATATAAACATTTTAGTTTCCTTACTTTTGATCTCCTTTTCGTGAATTTCGGACTACTTTTCGGCAAAATGGAGGTCGAATTCGAGCTCAGTAGAGTGAGATGAAGTGACCGGTGAAATATGGGACCGAACGGCCACCATCTACGGCCGTCGGTGGTGGCGGAAAATGGTGGCCAACGGACAATTTGATTTTTCTTTTTATTTTTTTATTTTATATTAAATAATAATTAAAAATGTTATGTCATTCTAAAATAATATAAAATATTCGTGAGTGACGAAAAACGTTCAATGTATAAAGTTCAGTTATTAAATAGGAAAAATTGAAAGTTGAGTGGCCAAAATAAGAGTGAGAAGATTGTTGAGTGATGATCTGTGCAATTTACCAAAAAAATATTTTTTTACATAAAATTGAAAAAGTAATAAAATAACTTTAATAATTATTAAAAATATATAAATATTTATGATGAAATAATATTTAAATTTTGTATATTTTTTTTAAAAATATTTTTAATTATAAAACCCCAAATTTTCAAAAAATTTCAAAATACCTAAAATTCAAATACCTAACCCTAAAACCTAACCCTACATTTACAAATTACAAATCCTCAAACCAGTTTAAATATGTCATCCTACATTCTCAAACCCTAATCCTACATTCCCAAAACCCTAAAATCCTCAAAAATTTCAAAATGCCCAATTTTTGAATCGGTTCTAATGCTTGATTTAGGGATTTATGGGGCTTTTTTTAAGAAATGATACTTTGGGGTTTTTTTAGAAAAAAATATTATTTTATGTTTTTATAAAAAATCAAAGGAAAATAAGAAAAAATAAATTAATTTAATTTTTTTATTTTTTTATAATTTGGTAGATTTTTTAGAATTTTTTTAAATTGATTTTGATGATGTGGTACGTTCATAATGTGCCATGTGTCCTTCAATCTTTGACCGTTAGAGGGCATTGACGGTCAACGCGATCAACGTAACGGAAGGGATAAATTAGGTGCAATTTGAATTTTGAAGGCTAAATTGGGTGAATAACTTTCATAAGTGCTTAATTAGTTTTTTATCTTTCGTTGAGTGTCAATTTGACCTTTAAGCCAATTTAAAAGATGAGAGAAAAGAGAGTGGTAGGTGGGAAAAGAAAATATGATATGATGGAGAGATAGAAAAATAAAATAAAAAATGGGAGAGAAAAAGAGGAAGAGAGCTTTGATTCTCGATTTACTGTCGTCCAACTCCATTCGTGACACCCGACACCGTTGGAAAGAGCTTGTTGAGACGAGCTGACCGGTGGTCGCCATGTCGCCATCGCTACTACCATTGGGGTAGTTTTGATGGTCAAAACCCAAATTTGAGGGTATCAGCGTCGAAACAGCGAGACTGGAGGTCATCGCCGTTGTCCGACCATCGGAGGGCACCCCACGCACCACCGCCGAGGGTGGGCATGCATTTGCTCAAGCAGGTACACCATGCTACGATGTTCGCGCCACACTAGATTGAGCTATCCAGGTGCACGTAATTAGGGATAGACATTTCACCTGGACCTGACAGGTTCTGACCCGATCCGGCCTGGTCGGGTCAGGTATTTTTGTGAAAAAATCGGGTTCGGTCAGGTCGGGTTTTTGCTATGAGCGAGGTCGAGTTCGGGTTTAGGGTGAAAGAAATTTGACCCGGCCCGACCGGGACTAATAATGTAATTTTCCTCTAAATTTTTAGGGATATTTGCAATAATACTCCCTCTATATATAATTTTTTATAATTAGGTCCTTAAAAATAAAATTTTATTTACATTTTAGTCCTTAAAATTATTTTTTATAATTAATCCTCTTAAAATTATTTTTTTACAATTAAGTCCTTAAAACTGATTTTTTTCTACAGGTCGGGTCGGGTCGGGTTTAAGGTATTTATTTTCGAGTCATGTTCGATTTTAAGGTTATTATTTTCGGGTCGAGTTCGGGTGGGCCAAAAACCCGATTTGTGCCATCCCTACACGTAATCCCTATCGCACCATATCATTGCCCGCGGGTGCACGCTAACTGTTGTACTCAGGGTCGCACTGGATTATTGCCCGCTTTGACCAGCCTTTGATCAATGTTGACTTTTTTTGGGGGACCCTACCTGGGTTTCTTGAGGCTTATTGATATAAGAGGATTATTCGAGATCGGATATCGATTCAAGTGAAATATTTGGGAAGCTCGAATGAGGATTTTAGCGATAACAACTTAAGGTTAGTACACCTCGAACTCCTATTGCTTCATGATCATCATAAATGTGATTGTTTTGCGTGTTAGTATCTACAAAATAGGTAGACAATGAATAAGCATGAGTAGAGACCGGTATTATGAGATTCAATGATTATAAAATGCATGATGATGCCATGAATATGTTGGGACTCATGAAGGCTCTAGAGACCGTTTAGGGTCGTTGAGATGATCATATGATTATTCGATGATTGTTTGATTGGCTGAGATAATTGTGATGCCTTGTATGCTTGTTCGAACTCCACTTTATTCGTACTAGCTTGTATGCTTGTGTTTCACTCATGCAATGGCTCCAAATCCTTCCCCTTCACCCTCTTTTCTTATCTTTTGTTCCAGCTTTCCCAAAACCCATGCTAGTTCATTGGGATTTACCATCTGAGCACTGGAACTGTGCTTCCAAAATGGATCATTCTCTCCTTACTCTCTCTCACTTTTTCTCATTTGTGTATTTTCATTGTTTGTGGCCATTGGTGGTTACTGGATTTGATTTGGGGGTGTATTTGGTGTCGGAGTTGATTTGGTCGAGTAGTTTAGGGGGAATGTCGGGTACTTTCTGGTAAGGGGACAATGGCTAATTCAAGGATTTTGGGTATTGTGATGGTGGCCGAAAGGCCTAGGTAATGCTCATCGGATAAGCACATGCGTGCTAGATTGGTTCGGTGACACAACGTAATTTGGGTAGTGTGATGTGCGGACAATAGTTGGTTACTTGCTGTAGTTTGGGGTGATGGCCGATTGTGGTTATGGTGAAGCATGGTGCTCGATAGTCGAGCAATGGCTGAGAGGTGTTAGCAAGGGGATAATCGGGTGTTGGTGTCCGAGTCGAGCAATGGTCGAGAGGTATTAGCAGGGGGATAAACGTGGCCTTTTTCTCCCTCAAAACCTTGGCCATACCTTTATGTTCATATATTCACGATAATTTATAGGCAAACCAGATGGTTGATAGTTAAATGTGAGTGGTGCGCAAGTTTAGGGAAGAGGGGGAAGAGAGACGTGCACAAGTTGGGATTTTTATTTTATGTATTTATTTTTTATATATTTTGTTGGATTTTGTTTGGTTTTGAGTGTAACTAGATACGAGCCAAAATGACTAGATCCGAACAGAATCGATGCTTAGGGATGTAAAAACAGGTAATCAGTTGGGTTTTAGGTCGGGCTCTGTCAGGTCGGGTCAAATCGAATATAGGTCATTTCAGGTCGTTTTTCTATTTTGACTCGATTCGGGTCGGGTTCGGGTTCATTTAAGGTTGGGTTCCTTTCGGGTTGAGTTCATTTCAGGTCGTGTTCATTTCAGTTCAGATTCATTTTAGGTCGGGTTCATTTCAGTTTGGGTCAAAACAGTTAATTGACGGGTTAATACGGGTTCAGATTGACTTCAGGTCGAGTTCATTTCAGGTCGGGTTCATTTTAGGTCGGGTAATTTCAGATCAGTTTCATTTCAGGTCAGGTTAATTTGGGTTTAGGTCGATAGACTTTAGGTTGGTCATTCATTTCGAGCTAATTATTCAACACCTTTGACGAATGATGAACATAATCACATTAAAAAGAAATATTAGACAGTAGTAGATTGAACAAAAATATCATGAAATGAATCATTTGTAAAATAATAGAGAAATTACAAAAATAATATGGGTCAATTTGTACTAAATTTAAAGTTTAGGGACTAGAATGAACAAATATATCAGCAAATGATTCCTATCTAACTATCTAAGATATTGGAGTAAATTACAAAAATTATAAAATAATAAGGGTAAATTTTGGTGAAAAATAAAATTTTAGGGACTAACATGAATAAAAATATCATCATATTAAAATCACGTGACTAAAATGCAAAAAAATGAATAGGGGTCAGGTCAATTTGGAATAAGAATATAGTTAGCCTTTTAGGGACTATAATGAACAAAAATATTAAATTTAAAATTTAAAATGATAAACATTGGACTAAATTACAAAAAAATGAATAGGGGATAGTTTGTACTAAATTTAAAGTTCAGGGACTAGAATGAACAAAAATAGCAGCAAATGATTCATATCTAACTATCAAAGATATTGGAGTAAATTAAAAAAATTATAAAATAATAAGGGTAAATTTTGGTGAAAAATAAAATCTTAGGGACTAACATGAATAAAAATATCATCATATTCAAATCACGTGACTAAATTGCAAAAAAAATAGGGGTCAGGTTAATTTGGAATAAAAATAAAGTTTTAGGGACTATGAGTAACAAATATATTAAACTAAAAGTATAAACATTGGACTAAATTAAAAAAAGAATAGTGGTTGTTGAGTGTGTAAAAGTTCTATTATTTACCCCCTATTTGCTCCATATTTCTGCTGCATTCAAGCATAATTCATTGCATTTAGGATAGATTTCAGTTATACATCACAAATATATTAAATGGCACAGTTTCTACTGAAATTGGTTGCTTTTGCAGGTTGCTGTTGTAGCAGATGGAGAAGCAGACGCTGGGCAGTAACACAGCAGAGCTGGAACTGGAAGTGCAGACGAGGAGGACGATGCTGCCAAGGCCGCTGCCGTGGCAGCCAAGGACGACAGCAGTTTTGAGGAGAGGAAACAAAGTGGGCCTCGACAGAAAGAGAAAATTAAGCCCGTCTGTCGTGTAATACCCTTATATTTTCCAAGCCCTAGATCAGAATGAAGGCCAAACCCAAAGTTCAAGGAAGAAACTCCAAGCAAGAAGGAATGACGAATTAAAGACTTATGCTCTGAAGATTTAGTCTTTAATAGAGTTGTACTTTAATTTAAACTTGTATTCTTGCCATATTAGAAGACTTGAACCCAAGGCCTATATAAAGGCATGTAATTCGAACTAGGAGAGGACATCATCTATCTCTAGCCATCTTCCCAAAACTCTAGCCGTTTTCCCTTTCTCAACATGTTCTAAATTCCCCCTAGGGCCACGGGTTGATTTGTAAAGTAGTTGCAAGAGTTGTTTTTGTTTTAGGAATTTTCTGTTCAATAAAATAAACTTCAAGTTCTCTTATTCTGGTTGTTAATATCTTGCAAGAGCATCGGGAGATCATTGTGAGGTTATCTATTTACTTAATATTGGGAGAGTTAAGTATACGAAAGGAATAAGTGCGGGTTCTCTAGTTTATAGTTGAACTATCTCGGGCCTAGGAATAGGACGAGGTTAAGTGGCTAAGGAAGAATTCAGCAACATCGGTGTTCATCCTTCGATTCACGCCGAGAGGTATCATCAAAGACACGTTCATCGACATACTTGGACCTAGGGATAGGCCAAGGCACAACAGGGATTCTTGCCAAGCTTGAAGTACAAAGTTGTGTGATCGCTGCCGCGACTATCAACAGACCGCTGTCGCGACGGGTGCTACCGCGACAGGGACGACGACATAACAGATTTTCCAAGACTTAGCAATACCTACACTGCTGAGCAATTCAATACCAGCCCATTCTCTCTATCTTGATTATTTTAATTCTATTCTCCAATTCTCTTTATTATTTCGTGACATCATATTAAACTATTCTTTTTACCTTCGTGCAGTAATTCTAGGTGACGCTATTAGCCCAATCCCTGTGGAGATGATATCCGATACTTCAGTATCACTTTACTACTTGTGTCATGTACACTTGCACTACATTGCGATAGACACTTTTACACGCAACAGTGGTCAATTTGAATTAAAATTATAAACATATACAATAAATAATTAAATATATAAATATACATAATACATTGTTACATATATGTTTTACATATGTATATATATATACATATATTAATATATATATATAGGTTTAGGGTTTAGGTGTTAGGGTTTATGTATTAGGTTTAAGGGTTAGGTGTTATGGTTTAGATTTAGGTTTTAGGTATTAGGGTTCATACATTGATACATACATACATACATACATACATACATACATACATACATACATACATACATACATACATACATACATACATTATGTATATATACATACACGGATTAGGGTTCAAGGTTTTAGGTTTAGGGTTTAGGTGTTAGGTTTAGGCTTTAGGGTTACACACACGCACACACACAAAGATTTTTGCTTGCTACTGTTGGGTTTTATGGTGCTCGATTTCCTTCAACCGGTGTGTTTGCCAAGTTTGGAGAAGATTGAATTTTGGGTGTTAGAGTGGACGCTAAAAGATTGGAATTGGACACAAGGGTTTATAGTGGTTCGACCTTCTAAAAAGCACCTACATCCACTACCTTAGCTTCCCATTAAGGATTTCAACCAAATTCACTAAGAATTTTGTCCCCTTTTCTAGGCTTAGGAAGTAACCTTTACAACCCTCAAAGCTTTCTACCCAAAGCTTGAGTAAACCCTCTTTACAAGAGAAATTCTAAGCAAACTTGAAATCCGTCTAATAGGTATTTGTTTGCACTATTTAGCTCTCACCCAAAACCTAAACACTTGAGCAAATTTAACAATGTTTAGCTTACTAGTGTTGTCTATACAAGAAAATGAACAATTAAGCTCTAAGACAATTCTTTATCATTATGTTGTTGACAATTGAAGCATTAGTCTACTTTTGATGCTTGTAGGTCCCTTTTATACTCCTAATTGAGTTTGTAGTCGTTACTAGCCGTTGGGGTTGAATTGGAGACGTTGAAGACTTTATTTCCCACCATAAATGCAATTATGCAGTCTACCGTATCGGTACTCGAGGAGGCGTATTGGTACGCCCTTCTTTAGAACTAGCCGTTGGGCACTTGCCAGCCTATGCGTATCAGTACGCTAGGATGCGTATCGGTACGCTTTAAAGGCGTATCGGTACGACCCCTCTCCGTATCGGTATGGGCAAGCCTGTATCGGTACGGGTTTTAGCAGAATCAGAACTAGACTAAAAAGGTATCGATACGGGGTATACCGTATCAGTACGGTAGGGCTAAAAAGCCAGGTTTGGGTACTTTAAGACATTTAAAACTTTGCCAAAAACCTTTTTAAATACCTCAAACATATTTTCAAGTTGTTTGGACTTAAAGACATGCTTTAAATTCTTTTCAAATTAGTCCAAAACATTTTTCAATTATTATATAAAAACATTAGTTCTTCAACCTCCCCCTTTTTGATATAATAAAACCAACTTAAAAAATTGTTTGGGAATCTCCCCCTTCAAGTTTAAAATTTTGAATAAGAGATGAAATATAGAAAAGTAATTAAAGCTCCCCCTTATTCATTTGAAAAATACAATTTTTCAAACCAATCTCTCCCCATTTTTTTGTTATATCAAAAAAAATTTAAATGACTTTAAGTTCAAAATAACTTAGGAGGTTAAAAAATATTGACATAAATAAGAATTTTGGTTTTAAAATGGCTCCCCCTGACTCAAAGCATCATCAAGAAAAATTTAGTTCAACATATATGATTAAATTAGTTGAATTAAAAGAAATAAAACTAAATAAAAGGAATTCAACTAATTTTACCAACACTTGAATCCAAGGGAGGATGTGAAGCCTTCCTCTTCAAGTGTCTTTCTTTGTGTGCATGGAGCTCCCCCTCATTGATTGGACTTGTTGAACATCTCCATCACACCTAATCAAGACAATCATACAAATTTTGGTATCCAAATTGTTTTGGACCCATAAACGTTAGTTGCACAAAATTTAGTCCCCTTAGGAATTCATTTTTCAATTTCATCTTTTTTATGTGAAGTGATTAGTTCTTTTGGAACCCAAACACTTCTAAAACATTTTCCATTCAAAAATCTAGGGGCACTAGATTGTCTTTGGTAAAATTTTGATTTTCTAAAATCATTTTTCTTTTCTAGTTCCTTGAAAATCAAAATCTTTTCTTTCTTAAGATCATCAACTTCTTTTTGATGATCTTTTTCCATTGTTTGAAGCAAGTTTTGTAAACTAGAAACTTGTTGCTCAAAATCCTTCAATTTTGCTTCAAACTCAAAATTGGTTTTCAAAAGCAAATCATTTTCATTTTTCAATTTTTTGTTTTTTAAAAATAAAACCTTGAATTCGAAAACCAATTCATCATAGGCTTCTTGTAACTCATCAAAAGTATAAGAATTTGAAACGGATGAGTTAGAAGTTACCTCCCCCTCATTGAGGGCCATCAAGGATAGGTGGGCTACTTCATCATCGGTGGAGTCTTCATCACTCCAAGTGGCCACATATGCGTTCTTTGAAGATGATCCCTTCTTGTTGGACTTGTAGGATTCCTTCATCTTCTTCTTCGATTCATGATAAGATCTTTCCATTTCATTCTTCATGAACCGAGTGAATTTCTTGAAGAGATAGGCCATCTCTTCGTCTTCACTTTCCTCCTCACTTGAATCAACATGTCGGCATTTGGAGGATTTAAGAGAAATGGCACTCCCGTTGATGCCTAGCTATTTGACTTTCTTCTCCCCCATCTTCTTTATCTCTTTCTTTTTCTTCTCATCTTCTCTTCCTTTCTTCATGATTTCGTGTGTGAGGAGAGATTCCATGAGTTCATCGAGCTTTAAGGATTTGAGATCTTTGGCTTCGATGATGGCCATCTTCTTTGAGTCCCAAGACTCGAGAAGAGAGTAGATGAGTTTGCGGACAAGTTTGTCTTCCAGAATGATTTCTCTATATCCTTTGAGACCATTGGTGATGATGGAGAATCTATCGAACATCTTCATGATATCCTCATTCGGTTCCATCTTGAAGTTCTCATACTCGAGACTGAGGAGTCCGATCTTGTCTCCTTTACTTCGTTGGTTCCTTTGTATGTGACTTCAAGCTTGTCCCATACCTCATTGGCATCTTCACAAGAAGACATTTTCTCGTAGATGTTGGGGCTCAATGCACAAAAGATGATGTGCAAGGCTTTGCAATTGAGCTCCATCTTCTTGCGATCATCCATGCTCCAATCTGCCTTCATTCGTTATGGCAGGAACGGACCGTCCTCTACTATGTCCCAAAGCTTGTAGTCCTTGGACTTTATGAAATACATCATGATGTATCGAGCTTTCCGGATTACCTCAATAGGATGTTAATCCTCTTCGATTGAGTCTCGCTCTGATATCAATTGTTGGGTTTTATGATGCTCGTTTTCCTTCAACCGATGTGTTTGCCAAGTTTGGAGAAGATTGAATTTTGGGTGTTAGAGTGGAAGCTAAAAGATTGGAATTGGACACAAGGATTTATAGTGGTTCGACATTCTAACAAGCACCTACATCCACTACCTTAGCTTCCCACTAAGGATTTCAACCAAATTCACTAAGAATTTCATCCCCTTTTCTAGGCTTAGGAGGTAACCTTTACAACCCTCAAAGCTTTCTACCCAAAGCTTGAGTAAACCCTCTTTACAAGAGAAATTCTAAGCAAACTTGAAATCCCTCTAATAGGTATTTTTTTGTACTATTTAGCTCTCACCCAAAACCTAAACACTTGAGCAAATTTAACAATGTTTAGCTTACTAGTGTTGTCTATACAAGAAAATGAACAATTAAGCTCTAAGACAATTCTTTATCATTATGTTGTTGACAATTGAAGCATTAGTCTACTCTTGATGCTTGGAGGTCCCTTTTATACTCCTAATTGAGTTTGTAGCAGTTACTAGCCGTTGGGGTTGAATTGGAGCTGTTGGAGACTTTATTTCCCACCATAAATACAGTTCTGCAGCCTACCGTATCGATACTCGAGAAGGCGTATCGGTATGCCCTTCTTCAGAACTAGTCGTTGGGCTCTTGCTAGCCTATGTGTATCGATACTCTAGGAAGCGTATCGATACGGTCTGCATTTTGAAAGACCGTTGGGAAATAGCTGTTGGGGGTTGTTAAAGCAAGGATCGATGCACTTTAAAGGTGTATCGGTACGACCCCTCTCCGTGTCGATACTAGCAAGCCTGTATCGGTACGGGTTTTGGCAGAATCAAAACTAGACTAAAAAGGTATCGATACGAGGTATACCGTATCGGCACGGTAGGGCTAAAAATCCAGGTTTGAGTACTTTAAGACATTTAAAACTTTGCCAAAAACCTTTTTAAATACCTCAAACATATTTTCAAGTTGTTTGGATTTAAAGACATGTTTTAAATTCTTTTCAAATTAGTCCAAAACATTTTTCAATTATTATATCAAAACATTCGTTCTTCAGCTCCCAATTGTTGTACGTGACTTTCTTTTGATCAGAAAAAATACCGTGAATTATTTCCTGAAGCTATTCTTTGTCATGGTTATGCTTTAAGTGTTGTTGAGCATGAAAAACTTAGGGTTTTGCATCAGTATCTAAATCCTAATGTTAAGCATATTTCGAGGTATACTATTACTAAGCATTGCATGTTAAAGCATGACCAACATAAAAATTGCTACTTGATTCAATGCATTCTGTTTCAAGTCGTATATGTTTTTCATGTGATGGATGGTCTGCTTGCACTTCACATTCATATTTTTCTCTGACTGCTCATTATGTTGATAATAACGAGAAACTTCAGTCTAAAATACTGAATTTTTGTCGTTTTCCCCCACCCCATGATGGTGAGTCTATTTATAAGTTTGTGAAAAAAATGTTATGTGAGTGGGGTCTTGAGAAAAAAGCTTTTACCATAACTGTTGATAATGCTTCTGCAAATGAGAGAATGATTATGCGACTCAAGGATGATTTTCATGCCATTTCTCCCCTTCCATGCAATGGTAAGTACTTTCATATATGGTGTGATGCCCATATTTTGAACTTGATTGTTCAAAAATGTTTGAAGGTAATTGACTATTCTATTATTAAATTGCGTGAAATAGTTAAGTTTATTGATTCTTCTGATTTTAGACTTTGTAGCTTTGAATATGCTATTAAAGATTGTGGTTCTGTCTTTTCTGGTAAATTGATATTGGATGTGCCTACTCGATGGAATTCTACTTACTCAATGCTTCGTAGGGCAATTGATGCTAAATTAACTATCAACATGTTTGTTAATAGGGAAAGTGAGTTGGACATAATTAGTGAGGCTGAGTGGGAAACTGCTCAATTAATCTTTGATTTCCTTGAGCTATTTTTTGAAATTAGTACTCTGTTTTTTGGATCTAAGTATCTCACTTCTAACTTGTACTTGTCTAATGTTGTTGCCATTGAGAAGCTGTTGTGTGATGCTCAAAATGATCATTGTGAGGGCATTTCTGCAATGTCAGGACCTATGCTTGAATTGTATGAGAAATATTAGTCTGATCACTCGACAATTCTCTCATTTTCTATTTTGCTTGATCCTCGATATAAATTACAACTTCTGAAGGAGTTGTATGGTGTCCTCTATGTTGAGGATGAGGTTGAAAGGAGGGTAAGTGTTGTTTACAATGAATTTGTTAATTTGTATATATATATTATTCAAAAGTTGTACTTTGTTCTTCTTCTAATTCTTCTGTCCAAAGTAACTTATCTCAAAGTACAACCGAGTCTAGTACCAGCCGGCCTCGAACATTTAAAAAATCCAATCTATTTCAAGTCCGTGTTTAGTTTATTAAAAGTTCAATTAGCCTTTTGTTTTTATATTTCATTTTTTGTTCCAATTACATTTTACTAACTAATTGTTTTTTTAATGTTAGAACTTCGATGCCAATTTAGCTGCTTCTAGGAGTGAAAAATCAAATGTTGACTCTTATATTACTTTTCTCCTTTTCCCTTGTGCTGATGATACTGAGTTTGATATTTTAGAGTATTGGAAAGTACAATATGTTCCTTTCCCCGTACCTTCAAACATGGCTAGAGATGTTTTAGCCATTCCCATCACTTTAGTTGCTTTCAAATCTTCATTTAGCATGGGGGTCGGATTTTAAACAAGTTGAGGGCTAAACTCTTGCCTAAAAATGTTGAGATATTTGTGACAACCCGTAATTGGTTGTATGTGTTTGAACTCGAGGAAATGGATGAAGATTATCTTACTGTTGTGAAAGATTCTGCAATTGGTGAAGATCCAATTCCAGAGTAAGGTAAAAGGCTATTAATTTTTTATTCTGTTTTGTTTTCCAATATTATTTTTGGGTTCTGTTGCATGGTTTCTGTTTGTATATATGTTGCAATGTATGTATGTATAGTTTCTATTTGTGTATATATGATTTCTGTTTGTATATGTGATATTATGTTTGTATGTGATATTTGTTCTTGTATATATCATGTATGTATGGTTTCTGTTCTGGTATATATTATGTATGCTTCTGTTCTAATAGATTCTATATGCTTCTATTCTTATAGATTATATATGCTTCTGTTCTTTTTTTACTGTTTGTATTTATGGTTTCTGTTTGTATATATAGGTTCTATATGTTTCTGTTCTATTAATGTTTCTAATGATGTTCATAGTACTGGTTGCAGTCTGTTGCTGGTTGCTGATTGTTGTCTGTTGATGGTTGCTGATTGTTGTCTGTTGCTGGTTGCCCTTATTTTAATTATGCTGATTTCTTAGCTATGTAAGTTAAGTTACCCATAATTAAAGCTTGATAGTAGCATTTTATCTTTAATTGCTCGATGAGGATATTTCTGGTAGCAAAGTTGAGCTTTTATGTTATAAAACTTTGTTATAAGATCTAAGAGCTTAAGTGTTCACCAAACAAACTTGTGCTATATTTCATAATTTCCAGTTTGTAAGATTATAAGTTTAAAGTTTACTAAGTTGTACACTTTTATGTTGTAATAAACTTCTATCTTACTCAATAATAATTTTACTTATTCTGTTTAAAGTTCACTTATTATGTTTAAAGTTCTTGTAAGTTTAAAGTTCACTTATTCTGTTTTTATCAACTTAAATAATCAACAAAGACTCAGAGTTACAGTTTCTAATATTATCCAATAAATTTTGATCAAGTTAAGTTAATTAAATAAAAAGACATTCATTCAAGTTATGTTTTAATTCATCTAAAAAATAATTAAAATTAAATGTCTTAATTATAAGAACTGAACCAAGTATATTCTTAATCTTTACTTAGCATTAATTTTTACTAACTATAGATATACAATTTATTAACACTTGACATTATTTATTATTAACTTAAAAGATAATTTTTACTTATCATTAGCCTAAAAGTTAATTTACTAAGTATATATGTATCACCTAAAAGTTAATTTATCAAATATATATGTATCATCTAAAAGTTAATTTACTAAGTATATACAATTTATTAACACTTAATTTTTACTAAGTATATATGTATCACCTAAAAGTTAATTTACTTAGCATTAACCTAAAAGATAATTTTTACTAAGTATAAAAAGTTATTTATTATTTTTAGTTTATTTTAAAATTTTAAATTCATCAGATAATAAATTCTTCAAATGTTAGATAATTATCATTATCAATAAGCCAGGTCAATATCAGTTCAAGTCAATACCAGTTCAGGTCAAGAACGTGTCAGATTCAAATCAGGTCGGGTCCAAACAGGTTTGGTAATATCGGTTATCTGCCAAGTCAGTCTCGGGTTCGGGTTTGCTTCGGTGGGGTGCAGGTCGAGCTCGGTTACTATAGTAACATGTCAAATTCGAGTTTGAGTCGTTTTCAGTCAGACGGAGGCCGAGTTCGATTACTACAGTAATAGGTCTAATTCGGATTCCGATCAACAACAGTCGGTTACAGGTCGAGTTCAAGTCATTAAATCCTCGAGTCAAATTAAATTCTAACTCGATTAGGTTTCAATCAAGTTACCAAGTCAGGTCAATTTTTTACATCCATATCGATGCTTACAAGTTCTTTCCAAAGAAAAGGGTTACACAACTTTACAATCTGTTTAAGGATCTTAGAAGGTAGGATAAACATTCTACACCAAAAATTTTAAATACTGAAAGTTACCGCTTGGATGAGATATAATCTTCCTCCAAAAGAAAGGCATCTAAAAGTTCAACTCCTAATTCTCCTTATTATCTTTAGGGGTGTGCAAAATAATCCGATTCGATTATCCGTTAATTCAATATGAAATTTCAGATATTTGATATATATTTTTTTATTTTTCAGATAATTCAGATTCGATACCGATAGTTATTTCATATTCGAATCAGATATTCGAAAATTTAATTTTTTTTTATAGGCATAAGTCTTGTTATATTCGATACTTTTATTTGTTATATATGATAGATAAAAATATTGTTATATTTAATAATTTGTTGATTGTTATATTCAAAAACCTAAATTTTTCATGGATAGGACCGTCAAATTAAAAAAATCAAATAAAGCCATAAATTTTGGATATTCGGATATCCGAATATTCGATCCGAAAATTCGAATATCCGAATTTTCGAATATCCGATTTTTTCGAATCGGATACGGATTGCTATTTAGGTGATTCTAATATCTAAAATTTCGTATCGGATCCGATCCAATATTCAAAAATAAACACCCCTATCCTCCACCAGTTCTGCACAATCTAAACAAAAAAGACTCTAATTGACCAGGGGACTCCCAAATACCTAACAGATAAAAAACCAATCTTAAAATCATATCGAACTGTCATCCTTTGTATTTCTGAAGATGAGACATTCACTTTTAAAGACATTCATCTGAAGCCCCAACAATACGCAGAACACACCCATAATAATTGAATCAATTTTACCTTTAGTAAAAACTAATTTTTTTTATATAAATAACTATGAGATATCCGATCAGTTCAATTTTTGACTAATTATGATAAAGTTGTTTGATTGCGGAATTATTAAATTTAATATTTATGATACGATAAGACACCCTACTAAGGTGTTCAAAATTTACCGCATTAAAGTTATTGGTTTTACAATTCAAAAATCATACGATTTTTTTCATGATAAAAATGGATCGTTATAATCAATTTATCACAGAGTAAATTGAATTTGTTTTTCCATTCGATTCTCTTCCTTTACAATAAAAAAAATTTACAAATGTAATAAAAATAAATCAAAACTCTATAATTTTTCATAGATTTGAATGAGTATTATATGTTCTTATCTCCATTGTAATCATAGTAAAAAGGCAAGGGGACTGATTTGAATGCTCTGTACTTTCCCACATTGTTCAGATGCTCATTCTCCAACCTGATCAGTTGATAAATCAAAGTAAGAATTAGTCCGATTTGTTCACACGTCATGTTTCGGTATTCGAAAGTAAAATGAAACATATCCGTTTCCGACACTCAAACTCGAATTCGAATAACATAGTTTGCAAGTGTAAAATATTACATGCTGGAAAGTAACTCTCAAGTAAATGTAGATCCATGTAATGACTGCTGATATTATTCTACATGTTCATGTCAAACACGTCCTATTCGATATTCAAACCCGAATCCAAGTAACATTAAGAACTGGTAAAACTAGCTGCAAAGAGGTTGGAAATTACCTGAAGAAATTCCAAATGCCACGGCGAACGATCTCCAAGCTAGCCACGACTGCAACCAAGGCATTCTTGTGCAGGAACGGTACTGTTTGAATGCCTAACACTTGCTGCATCCAAGCAAGTCTCAGTACACAGTTCAACACCTGCAAATTTACCTAAGTGTGAGTATGCAATTACAAAACTGTTTCAAAATCTATCGAAATAATCAATCCGATACCATGGATGACCCTAAACTGTTGTTGGAGAAACAAGTGACATGAATTCATTGCTTTCGAAATGCGTAACACGAACGCTTACCATGGCTGCATAGTACACCCCTTTGTGTGGTAAAGCAAGCTTATCTCGAAGCCAAGGGTTGGTCGAATTCCTGTTAAGAAGACCCCAATCTCTGACAATGTCCCAGTATAGGCTAGCCATAGTCGCGATGCCCGAAGTTGCAGCTGCCAAGACCAGCCAAGTTGTAGTTTTCTCAACTTGGTGTTGGTAAATTGCTCTAGTGACAACCGCAACTATTGTTGACAAGCATTTTAGACCATTGAGACCATGTGCAGTATCTTTTTCTTCAAGCAAACGTCTAACACACTAACAAACATAAATTATAAGTCAAACCATTAGAGAAAACCGGGAACGATTATATCTCCATACTCGTATCCACATTTACATCGAAACAAAAGAGAGTTTCGATTTACCTGAAGGAAACGGATCCAATATGGAATAATGGCAACGACTATGTAAAGTACATTATAAACTTCACTTTCCCCACAGGTATTCGATCTCTCTCTGAAATTTCCCCAACCATAGTAGCAAATGTAGAATTCCAAACATCTAATGGCTTGAACCTGGTAATGTATGGATTTTATCAGAAAACAAACCATATTCGAGTCACATGTGTGTTTTAGGGTCCCTGTACCCATGTCCAAATACGTATCGAACACGGGTATATGATACGAGTATTTCAAGAAAAAAATGAAGAGTCGGAACAATATAGGTTGGCTCGAATATCTAACCTGGCTAGTAAGCTGATCTGCCAAGAAAAAGTCTGGGAGAGTGACCTACAAGACGGTATGTGAAGATTATTATCTTTCTTATTGCACCACTTGTAGAATTAAAGAACTCCACACCACCAGTGTATGGAATAATATTTCATATAGGATAATCGTTTTACATGAAGACTTGTTACCTTGTAAAGAGGTGCACAAACACAGTGAAACGCACATCTGATAAGAAAGAATCGACTTGAACGGTATATGATATTCAAAGGGCAGAATGTTATTGAAAGGACAACCTGCAAAATAGGAAAAACAGTGATCAAACATATGCATTGGACACAAGTCTCGAACACGGATGCTTTAGGAAAATTGAAAAGTGAGAGAAACATAACTCACATTCCACGCTCACACCCGAATACGAGTATCATAGAGAGAAACTAAAGGAAAAAAAAAAGAATGTGTTCTATATATGACTTACAATGAGCAAGAACATGGGAATTAGTTCTGTTAAAGTTCTGAAGCTGTTAGTTCTTGGGTCCAAGTCCATATCCAAATGTGAAATCACACCAGCTAATGCAAGCAGTGAAAGACCGCTGCTAAGAAGAAGCACTTCCCTGTATCCCAACTCTGTTCCTTGCTTGAAACCGAATATGAACGGAAAGTTGATTCGATAACGCTTCCAAAAGTATATATTTCCAGCACACATGAGCATATGCAAAACAATGTAACCAAACAGGCTGCAAAAAATGAACAGGCATCAATATCTTCAGTGAGTACACGAGGAGTCCTTTAGTTCAATACTCGGAAATGTGTCTGAACAATGATACTTAAATAAAAAGAAGTCCGAGCAACAAAGAAACATACCTGTAAAGTGGAAATATGTTGACCATGTATCTCTCTCTGCCCTGACTCTTAAGAATATTTCTAGCATGTATACTCACAATAATTGCCACTATAAGTGCAATGGAGCAACCAGAAAAGAAGCCTGAAAGCGAAGAGAAACTATCAGTTAAAAACAGGTAAATGAGATGCAAACTCAACAGCTATAAGAAACAAAGATAGATGAACTGATATAGTCTGTAAGAATTTGTTCTACAAAGATGCTTTGAAATGAGGCAGGCAAACTCTTTACCATAGAGAAATGTAATTCTATGTCTTTCTTTCTTAGCTCGTGGCCTTAGAGATTTCATTCCTTTTCTATGATTTCCATTAGCAAAGTGTTTAACATAAGTCTCCTCAACCTTTTCCAAAAGCTTAGTAACCTGTCAAGGAATGGACCAAATTTAGGGACAAAAGGAAATTCAATCGAACCGCGTAAACAGGTTCTTATTAGCCATTTCTAACCTCAACAGAACTACCAAGATAAGATTTGTCCACCAT
Organism: Hibiscus trionum; assembly: GCA_030270665.1. Taxonomy (NCBI): domain Eukaryota; kingdom Viridiplantae; phylum Streptophyta; class Magnoliopsida; order Malvales; family Malvaceae; genus Hibiscus; species Hibiscus trionum. The sequence goes on along the minus strand of BSYR01000034.1, from coordinate 4,162,170 downwards.
TTGCATGTAAGTTCTCGACGCATTTCGCGTTGTGACCTGCACTAGGATGAACCAGAAAATCAGTACAAATAAGCCATGATCCTTGTTAATTTTGGCAGATTGAGATATAGAAAGTGAAAAGGATTAGACCTTGTCATATTTCTTCATGATCTTGGAAAATGCCAACTGATTCAAGAAGCTGATAAATCAAATACACAGATGATTAACTACAAAAATAGATAGATTTGCATTTTATTTATAGTATTCCAATGAACAAAGGAGGAAGGGTTGGTACCAGTAGCTCTTCAAAAGCCTAAGCTTTCTATGGAATTCGACAAAAGCTTGAGAGATTTTTTCCTCTGCAGTCCTCAGTTCTTGCCTGCCAAATGACAAATCGGATTTCGAACTTTTGATTACACTTCTTAGGATTGATATAGGAGTTTCAAGCTCCACATTGATCTTTACATGATCCAAGACTTTTAATGGAGCTGGTCTAAAATGTTTATTATCGGCTTTCTTCATTTCTTCTCCTGAAATTCCCTCACTGTTCATCTCTAGTTCTTGGATAGCATCCATTGGAGTCCTTCCTACATATGGAAAAACAGATTCAAAACATCAGAAAACTTGGGATTGTTTCAACATAAAACAAAATTGGATTATCATCCTTAATCCTTACCATGTTTTGCACCATGGATGGGATGAGCCACTGATGAAGAATGTGAAGAAATGTCATGATCAGAAAGATGAACCATATCAGCTCCTCCAACAACTGGATTATCAACCTTAATCCTCAGAGCAATCAAAGCATTCATTTGCTTGCTCAACTCATCTGCTTCCACCGTAACTTCTTCGATTTTTTTCTTATAAAATCTAAGAACCTTGTTGAACTCATCATCAAGTCTCCTAAAGAAGAGCAACTCAAACTCACCACCTTCTTCACCTGACCTGAGAAACATTGTCTGGTAAAGCCCTTCAACCCCTCCTTCTTGAACTAATATAACTTCATCTTCATGGCTCTTCGTCGAAGAAACCGGTTTATACCGATTGGTCAGTCCACTAAATGCCCTATAAAGCGATGCCCTTCTCTTCATTTTTCCTGTTGTTGTTGCAGCCGCTGCCATTGTCGACTGTGGCTGGTTTTGTTGTTTGAAATATATTAAGATGTCTTTCAACATTGATTTCAGTTTGATGTAATCCATGTATGCTTCCTGCCATTCTTGCACCATCTGCACTGCAAATTCCTTCCCAAACTTCATCTTCTTCAATCATAAACAAATTAACTTAAAGAAATATTTGATGTTATGAGACTCGAAAAACTCGAAATTATATAGAGGAATTCCAATTTCCAAGGGAATGAGTTGGTTTCGTTGTTTCTTACCGGCTTTCCTTTGATAATGTCGTGAATGTCATTTTCTGGTACATAATCTGAAGTTGAAAGCCTGGATTCGGAACTTTTGTTGCCAGTGTTCTGTTCTAAAGGTGGCTTATGTTATTTTGTTATGTTTGGTTTATTTTTGTTTCGGTATTGTTTTATTCGGGGTTGGTTGGTTTAATGACTTCATTGCCCCTCTAAACTATACATTTTTTTGAATTGGCCTTTAAAGTATTTTTGGGACATTTTGTTTTCTTAACTAAAATTCGTGACCTCATATGTTCCATCCATTAATTTTCGTTAAAAAAAATCACGGGCCCGAAAAATAGAGCTTTCTAAGACTATATTTAACAGTTCCAAGGAACGTTCTGGGGAAGCAATCTAGCCTCAGAAAACTCCTCACGTTGTGGTTATTTTACATACAGAGCTCGGTCATGGGTAGTGACAAAAAATAGAGGACGAAACTGTTAAATCTTGTAGCTTTCAAGCAAAGGGTATTAGCACGAGGAGACAACGGATGAAAAAAAGTTGAAGAGACGAACCTTTTCAAGCTAAACTGAGTCTATATAGAGGAATAAGATGAACAGTTCATATTAAGGATTAAAATGAACAAAAAATAAAATTTGGTATACCTAATGTGCAATTCACTCCTTTTATTTTAAGTTAGCTTTCTTTTAGTTAATAGGATGACACGTGATACGTTCTGATTGGCCTGTGAGAATTTTTTTTAACAGATGTTAACGGAGGGACATATGAGGTTACAATTTTTAGTTAAGGGGGCAAAACGACTTGAAAAATACTTTAGGGGCCAACTCAGGAAAAAGTACATAGTTTAGGGGGCAATTGAATTATTAAGCCTTGTTTTTTCGAACCGGGGTGAGTAAACTCTCTTAAAAAATTGAATTTTTCGATACGAAAAATCTCGACTCAATTTAATTTGAATTTATAAATTCGATTCAAATTAAAAAATTAAATGAAATTCGAGTTATAAAATGAGACACGAATAATTCGAATAGCTCAAAAATTTTAATATTTAGTGGATCAATTTTTAAATTCGAGTCGAATCACTCAGCTGTGTCTGATGTATGTGTATCGCATATGAAGAAATATATATATGTATATGGTAGAAAGTCATTTAAATGGTAACAAATTAGTATTATAATATTATAAATATGTACTATTAAATTTGATAAAAATAAATAAATAATATCAACCATCACTGCAGCATTGTAACTGTGGAGCCTAATAATCACAACCGATTTGCTTGTCAAGTGGTGGAGAAGTGATAGTTTGGGTGTTTGTGGTGGAAACAAAAATATAGAAAAATATGAACAAGGATTTAGATTGATTCGACTTTCTAACTAAAGCCTACATCCACTACCTTAGCTTCTCATCAAGGATTTCAACCAATTCACTAAAAATTCTTCTCCTTTTCTAGGCTAAGTAGGTAACCATTTACAACCTAGACTTATAACCCGAGCCTAACATCCAGAGCTCAGAGACTGAGCTTTGGGAACACTCTCTAACAAGAGAAAACTTAGCAAACTGGAAATCCCTCTAAAAGATGATTGTTTGCACTCTTAAACTCTCACCCAAATCCTAATACACTTGAGCATACATTGACATTTTAGCTCAACAAGTGTAGTCTATACAAAGAATGAGGAATTAAACACTAAGACAAATTTTCATCATAACGTTGTTGACTTGTGGATCATTAGTCTTTCATAGGTGCTTTGAGGTCCCTTTTATACTCTCAATTGAGTTTGTAGCCATTAGAGACCGTTGGAATTGAATTGGAGCCGTTGGGGGTCTTTATTTTCCGCATTAAATGTTGTTCTGGAGCATACCGTATCGGTACGCGGGTAGCCGTATCGGTACGAGTTCTTCAGGAACTAGCCGTTATGCTTCCCTAAGCTGATGCATATCGATACGCGTAAGGATGTATCAGTACGACCTACAATTTAAATGGCCGTTGGAAAATAGCCGTTGGGTTTGACACGTAGGCGTATCGGTACGCCACATAGTGTATCGGTACGACCCTATTCGTATCGGTATACTTAAGTTATACCGATACGGTTTTTGTCTATTGGAAAAATATTATAGTTGAAACCCTAAAAGGTATCGACACGGTTGTGTTGAAAACTTGGTTTTGGCTACTTTAAAACATTTTAAACACTTTCCAAAGCCTTATAAAACCCATCAAACACATTTTTCAAGTTGTTTTGACTTAAAATCATTTTTGAAACCTTTTCAATTTAGTCCAAAACTATTTTTTAATTATTATATCAAAACAAATATCCTAACAATCTCCCCTTTTTGATATATTAAAATCAACTTAAAAATTGTGTTTGAGATTCCCCCCTTAGTAAAATAAATTTTGAATAAGAGACTATAGATTCAAAAGAGTTAAAAGTTCCCCTTATTCATTTGAAAATTCAATTTTTCAAAATTACAATGGAGAGTTAAAAAATTTGACAAAAATAACATTTTTGTTTAAAATTAGCTCCCGTTACTCAAAGCATCAAACAAATGTTAGTCCAACAAATATATAATTATCTAGTTGAAATAAAATAAATAGAATTTAAAAAAATAAATAAAATCATCTAGAACTTTACCACTTGAACCAAAAGGAGGATGTGAAACTGTAACGCCCTGATGTTGGGCTTAGATGTTTTAGAGTTCGAATCGGACTGGTCGAGAACGGTTCGAATCTTTAAGGGAGATTTAGGGAACACCTAGTTCGGGATGCTTTAAAAATATGGAAAAAAATATCTAAAATTCCTCATTAAATATGTGAATAATTATGGTGAAAACAATTTTACAAAATAAGGTTTGGAAATACTACATTTCGGTGTAGTGACCAAATCGCAGTTTTTACAAAAGTTAAATAGTGTCTGTTTTGTAAAGGATTGGAACTTTGAATCTTTAAGGAGCTAATTTTACCAAAATGTTTTTAATCAGATTTCTCCTTATGTTGGGTGATTTTATTAATGTTTTAATTAAAGGAAATAAGATAATTAAAAGGGAAAAACCATCTTTGACTTTTCATAACTACTTTACGTCAATTTTCTCTCAATTTCTACTCAGCCAAACACATTTCCTCCATCAATTAGCTACTGATTTTCATCCATTTTGATGAGATTTCAATCTCTTTTTGATTCCTAATCTTTTCCTCACCAAATCCTCTTGTTTTCACATTGGATTTTCAAGAAAACTTGCCCAAATTAAGGAGAAATCAACCATTAGAGGTAAGCTTCGTCCTTCTCCTCTAATGATCTGTTCTTTACTGAAATTCCTAATTTATCAATCCTTTGTTAATGATTTTTGAGTTGCTTTAATGTTAGCATGAAATTGTGCTAAAACTCAAGATTCTTGGAGAGATCTTGAGGATTTTCGTAACTTTTGGTTAGGCTCTGATTTGAGGTTGATTTCTAATGTATTTTGGATGGTAATTGGTGTTATAAATGAGGTTTTATCAAACAAATCTCGAATAGGCTTGGATTCCTAAGTTTTGCATGCTAGAATGGTGATTTTTGGGGTGGTTTTGGTGTTCTGTTATAGCTGGAGGTATAATGACGCGTTTATGGTGATTTTTGGTGTTGATTGATGTTTAGAAATTTTTAGAAGTGATAGATCTTGGCTAGGCTTTGATTTGGGAGATGATTTTGGTTGTTTTTGGTAGCCGAAATAAGGTCATTGAGTAGAGCAACGAGTTTAGATGTGTGGCTGATGATTTCAATGCATGATGATGCATTAATCCTCTGCTCTTATGTGTTATAAACAGGGGAGACATCTTCAGATGCCTTTGGTGTTGATCCGGGAGCTTAGATAGCGTTTTGGCGAGCAAGCGAAACGTAACTGGTGAGTGGGTGTGGTTTTAGAATTCCTTGAGGGACAAATAAACAAGGTTTGGGGATTTAGCAAAGGTTTGAAACACCTTCTTAAGTCCGGAAGTAAGTATGGCTAGATTGCTCTCTATTATGTGGTGGTTGCCCCTAAAGTGCTTTTACATGCTCATGTTTTGAGATAGATAAATTCCTACTGTTTTTATGCATGATTTATAGCATGGGATGCTGCTTGTAGAGATTTCATGAGATAACATGTTGCATTGATGAGTTTTGAGCTTTTGATTTAAAGCAAAGCATGAGTTATGATTTTGAAATGAGATGAGAAAAGCTTTGAGAAATGTTGCATTAAAAACAGTAGGTGAGATGATGTCTTGACATAATATATTGGCATAGAAGATGAGATACTTACTGGATATAATTGATCGATCAATAGGATGAGAGTGCGTTGTAATCTAAAAATTCGTACGTACTCTTTGGAGTTGGGCAATGGGGGTAGTGCCATCCCAATCCAAAGTGAGAATCTGATGATGAGAGATACCATAAGGGTAAGACTTGGTGAAATACCCAAGCTTTGTGGCGATGAGAGATACCACCTTGAGAGTCCGATGATGAGAGATTCCACCGGGGTAGGACTTGACCTTGAGTCAAGCTAATCTGCATATCCGAGTAATAATGAAATGTGAAATGCTAATATAATATATGAAAATGCTTTTGATTCACATGTACCTAGTGATGAGATGATTTATGCTATGAGAAATGCATATGAGATTGTATATGAAATGCTTTGGTTTTCACAAGCATGTGTATGGCCTTGCCATGAGATTTGCATTGGTTTAAATGCATGAGATAGAATTGAGGTACATGTGTTTTCAAATGGAGAATTGCTTTGAAATGGTTTTCAAGCATGAGATAGAATGAGCATGTTGTAGAAAATGGCTTTTGAGAAAGTGTTTGAATGTTGCATTGTTGTGTTGGTTTTCTTTAGAGCTTGCCTCATTAAGCAAATGTGCTTACGCTCTCTTTTACTAACAATGCAGCTAATTGAAGTGTTTTCAGGCTGCAAGAAGGTTAAGAACATCCAAGGAAGTGCAAAGCTCATGTATGGTGATGTTTTACATACTTTAGTAATGATATTTGGCAATGGGGCTTTATGGTTGTTTTGGGAGATGAGTTTTGGAACTCCCTATGTTTGTAACAAGTTTGGTGTGGCTTTTGGAGTTTGTAAATGGTTTTTTTTGTGTGGTTTGAGGTTTGAAAGCTTATATTTGATTTTGTGGCTAGGAAGCATGCATATAGATTGAATGTTCATGTGTTTGATGCCATGCTCTAGCTTAAGTTCCTTAAATATGTTCTCTAATGTCTAAACATGTTGCTGGTATGTTATGGTATAATTTGAAGCATGTTTGTGTAACCCTTTCGCCCCGGTCTAGTCGACTGACCGGTTCGAATAGGCTACACGGGGAAAACTGATGTGAAACCCGTTAAGGTTCCACCTCGGTTAGCAACCCTAAAAATCTTTTAATTATACCTTCTTTAAAGGCACGTTTAAATCCTATGTGATCACGACAACAAAATACGACACGAGATAAAAGCAACTAAGCCCAAACAACATGTTAAACAACCCATTTTTAAGTTTATAAGCAGGCCGTTTCGAAACACCCAAGAGGTGTATCGAAACGTCTTGACTTGGTCAACGACCCCAAGTCCACACGAGAAGGTCGTATCGAAACGGTGGTCAACCGTTCTGAAACACATCCAACGGTCAACTTCTCGTGGTCAACGATATATTGACCATTTCGAAACACCTGGATCTGTTTCGAAACCCTAAAATATCGACAATTTCTCAAATTTCCAGTAGCAAAACTATACCGAAACAAACCTTAAGCATATCGAAACGCCTGGCCTGAAACAAAAGGCCGTATCGAAACGAGACCAACCGTTTCGATACACGGGCTGCAAAAAGATAGATTTTTGCTGGTTTTAGATACAAGGTAGCCCCAAAACTCAACTAAAACCTCCAAGACTCAACATACAACCAATCTAAATGGAAAACACCCTAATTACACATGCTTAGCACACAACAAACATGTAGAAGCCAAACATTAGACGAGTCATCAACACATCAAGGTTTCAAGCCTTAGACAAGCATACACATAGCATCCTCAAAAGAGATAGACATTGCATTATAAGACATACTCAAAAACTTAAAAGGCCAAAAGCACATGCCTTTACATAAAGGTTCACATGCATCACTAACACATGTACTCATCCAAAAGCATATCATCTCAAACAAGCATTCAACAAGGCTTAACATGGTTTACAAATCCAAGCAAAGCATAAACATCATCAACACATATGATTCATACAACGCTCATACAAAACACATAGTAGCCCTATTGCTAAACTACTACTTTATTTACTAAGTCATACTTGAGCAACTATAAAGCTTGGAATGTCCCTTCGCCTTGCTCCTTGCTAACTCCGCTACTGATCTGCATTGTCAAAAATGAGAGTGTAAGCTAGAAGCTTAGTGAGGATGCTCTAAAAACCAAAACAATGACAATGCAGGGTTCAAGCATATAATCCATATCATCACACACACATACATAGGTATCAACATAGCAACCTAGCTAGCAACACAAGAGTCATAAGCATGGCATCTTACATCATATTAAGCTCAACAATATAAATCATATATCTCAACATCATGACCATATGAACAAGTACATTGGCCACTATTAGTTTACTCGGATATGCGGATTTACTCTCAACAACAACATTACCTCGGTGGGATTACACTCATCACCGGACCTTGCATGGATGTGATTCCACTCATCATCACATGCCCTACGGATGGGATTCCACTCATCATCGCGTATATATAAATAATTTCCGGTGGAATATTACATCACCGTACTCCTCCTTGATGACTTAACGCCACCAAGGCCACGCGAGAATTTGACTCAAACGTGTGCACACTAATCCTAATGATCGATCATTTATACTCGGTAAGTTAATTAGTGCCAATTACCTTTGAACCACATCACAACAACCATCATTTATATCATACATACACCATCACATATATCAATGTATACACATACGAAATCAATTCACACCTCACAAGATCAATATAGGCATAGGCATTTAAAGCTCATTAACAAACAAGAAGTTAAACTACCAATTTAACTTCTACCTTTAAATGGCCTACCAAGCTCATTCCAATACCTCCACTACACACACTTGAACCAACTTTAAAACAATTTATACCCTAAACCCAATGCCTCCACTAAACTCTACCTCTGATACCACAATTGTAACACCCCCTACCCGGCCTGGTCGAGAACCGGGTCGGGGAGGGCTACCGCTGAACAATACGATATTCGGTATGATAAAATATCAATTCATAACATCATGTAATTATTGTAATATTAATAAATCATTACTAAACATGTGTTTCTGCCCAACGCATCAATATGGAACGATTGACAACTTTAGGGCCAATTCGTAAGCTAATTCAAATTTTAGGGACTAAACTGTAAATATCGACAATTATAGGTCCTTCGGTGCAATTGATTATACTTTAATGACGTTCAACACAATAACAACAAGCCTGCAAATTTTCATGCAATTTGGAGTTTATTTGCTCAACTAATTAGCTCGTTCTAGATTCAGTGACCAATCTGTAAACACTGTTAACTATCAAATTATGCCTTTTTAACCAACCTAACCAACCCTGTATCGAAACACCCTAAGGTTGTTTCGATACGGGTGTACGATGGTCAACCTTTTTTGACTTTTCCTTTAAACCGTATCGATACGGGTTTTGAAAGATATACAAAGAATAATCCCCAACGACGAATCTAACCAAAAACAAAGAAGAAAAAGATGAAGAAATTGGTGCAGCCCCCTTAGTCGAACTCTCTCTTTAACGATCTCTCCTCCTTGTAGTTGGTGGCTAGGCTTGTTATTTACAGGAGAAGGCTAGGTTAAAGTCCTTCTTGAGGAGGAAGTTAAGTTGGAATTAAATACAATATAATAAAAGAAATAAATCTCTTTTAGTTTATTATTTTATTCCTTCTAAAACTCCTCATTAAACTCTTGGAATTTAATCTTCTTTTAATCTCTTCATGGAACTTCAACTCTTTTAGGATCGGCTACCACTTCATCTTTATCATCAATTTTTGGCAATTGCCTAGGCAATTTGTTTAGCATGTCGTTCCTGCATTGCCTTGGCAACTTGTTCGGCATGTCTTTCCTGAATTGCCTTGGTAATAAATACCTGTACACACATGCAAAAACACACATACGCAACATCTTTTTCCACAAATTTAACTAAATTATGAAATCAAGCATGACGGTGAAGGAAACTATAAAAATATGCATGAATGTGTAAAGTGTCTAGAAGTTCTATTTTATCTGCACATTCCAGCTCATATTATTACTGTTATTGAGCTCATTTAGGCATAATTAGGTGCATTGTAGGGCGCTTAGGTGTTCCCTTTTTGTAATAGCGCAAGTGCACACTCCTGTCAAGTTATAGTATATAAGATGTTGAATCCCACGAGGATTGGATAGCTTGTCTCGTTCCTTAGTTCCTGCACAATGGTAAAGTAAAAACACAAGTGAATGATTGATTGAGATTGAAGAGTAAATGAATACACAATTAAAAGAGAAGAGGTGAATCTGGTTGATAGGGCAGGCAGGGTTATGCTGCCACTTAGTGTGAAAACTACGTTGTAATAGGTATGAGTTATTATGTGCTGCCACAATATGCTGCCTCGGTGAGTATGGTGGGCGGAAAACTACGACCCTGTCACGCGGCTGCAGCAGGTCACTGCCACTGCAGGTCACTGCCACTGCAGGGGTGTGTACTATCTCGGTAGGTGAAATGGAAAGAACTCCTAGCAGCAAGTCTGGCAGATACTCCAAGTTCGACAGGATAGTCGACAGTGATCCCTCCTATCTCTAGGTTAGGATGCTCGAGATTGATAACTTGAGGACTAGTGTGGAACCAAGTCAGTCAACTCGGTTAGTGATCTCTTTTAGCTGCTGAAACTTGTGGACTAGTGTGGAACCAAGTTAGTCACGCCTTAGCACGTTGTGACCGTACTTAACCCTTTCGTGAGCCTTGCACTTTCGTGCCCGACAAATGGATTCTCTCAAACGACTGGTGTAGAAAGATTGAAAGAATGAAGAATAATGGATTAAGTAAACTTGGAATATTTTATTGAAGAAATAACTCAAAACCCTAAAACAACCGTTTCACTCTAGTTACAACATAACCCAAACCCAATTAGGATTTAGAACATGGCGGCTGCGAAGAACACAAGTAAAGTCTATATAAAACCTAAGATGATTTGAACTAGGAGTTACAGTGGGTATTTATAGACTAGAGACTAGGTTAAGTCCTCCTTAAAGTAGAAGTACTCTAAAGTAGCTTTCCTTCTTTAATATGACTTTAAGTGCTGACGTCTTTGCGTGGAATGTGGACTCTTTCTCGTTTGCCTTAGCCCGCAAGTAAGCTTGAGAATTTTGCTTCGGCAACCCTGGCTGCTGCTACAGACGTCGGAAAATCATATGAACGCCGACGATAGATTAAGGAGTTTTAGCTCTACAGATCGCGCTCCGGTTCTTCTAACTTCCATAGTCAGCTGCCGCGGGCAGCAAGGTCGGCAACAACTCTGCTGGGCAGGTGCTCGGCAGCAACTTACTTTTGTTGGAACTGATTCAGTACAGCTTTTGGGTTTGCTCCTCAGTGTTGTGTCATCCGCTCCTCAGTTCCCTCATTCAGCTGTTAGTACCTACAAGCAAGAGTACACTAAAACAATATCTCTTGTTCAACAAATGAATGATAAGTTATAAAAGTAAGATAGAAAAATGAAATACTGTAAAATGCTATGCATGAAACTAATTATGCCTAAAATGAGCTTGAAAAGAGTAATAATAAGAGTTGGAAAGTGCATGAAATATAGGACTTTTGGACACTTTACACACCCCCAAACTCGAACTATTGCTTGTCCTCAAGCAATGCAACCTAAAGTACTTGCTCTAATAATAGTCATAAAGAAAAACTTGTTTTTAACTTGATTTTCTGCCTCAAGGCCATGAAACCTATATATATATATATAACTTAATTAAGGGAAATAAGCAAGAAAACAACTCAGAATTAAATTCCTCATGCACGTGTGATGTTTGCAAATCTGTAAACAAGCTGAATACGCAGAATAAAAGATTAAACAAAGATACTGTTGTAATTTAAAGGTTGCTGCCGAGGCAGCACATTTAAGCATATTATTATTTTTAATCATGGCAGTGAGGGCTTCAGCTTATCACAACTACTCTTCCAGGTCTGACGTTGAGATAGGAGAAAACTACAGAACCCCGAACCCTTGGAGATTAGTCATCACGTAAAGGCTTTCATTCACTCATGTTAATTTGTCCGTCACTTTTAGGCTTTCAGATTCATGGACTTTGATAGCAGCGGAGTGTCCTCGTACATGATTCTTCCTAGAGCCTGTTACAGGCACCTCTAGGGTAATACAACATTTGTCTTTGTTTTTGATTTTGCTACCTTGGCAGTTCTACATTTTTCTATTTCTTTTGCCTGCATCGGCGGCTACCTGCAATTATAGTTAGAATTTTACAAAGAATTCTAAAAAAACAAATAGGCAGTGTTCATCAAATATTCTAACGCATTCAGCAAGTAACAGAGATGTTTAAAATTTTTAGGAAAAAAAGAAAAAAAATCTAAGTCATATTTCATGCTTTTCCCCAAGATTAAGTTTAATTTTTAATTAGGTACGAAAATAAGTTAATCGACTATCCTATCATAGGCACAAGTCATAACAAACTTTCCTTTTCCGATTATTAATAAGGCAAGTACAATGCAATCTAAATGCAACTAAGAATGCCTACATATGATGCGAGAGCTATCCCCCCCCCCCCCCAAACTCGAGATAGGCATTACCCTCAATGCACAAAACAAAAAAGTTAACTGGATTGGAGTAAGTAGGAGGAATAACGTCTGAAGTTGCTACCAATAGCCGATGCCGGCAGCAGGCTTGATATTGCTGCCCTATGTTTCACTTTTCTTGGGTTTGGATCTGCAAAACGGATTGTGAGACGAGAATAAAGAAAACATAAAACAAAAGAAACCTAATCCTAAAACTACTCCTACTAAAAATAGTAAATAGATGCTTAGATAAGGTTATGTCACAATGGGGTTGCCACTCCCCAATGTGAATACTTCATGTTCTTTGATGACAGAGTCCCCTGTGTAGTGCTTTAGTCGATGCCCGTTAACCTTGAACTTCATCTCTCCTTTTATTGATTTTATTGTTACGATGCCATGTGGGAAAGCTTCGACTACTTCGTAAGGTCCTGATCATCTGGATTTTAGTTTTCCAGGAAACAACCTGAGACGGGAATTGAATAGTAGCACTTGCTGCCCTGGCAGGAACTGCCACTGCTGGATCTTGTTGTCATGCCATTTTTTGATTTTTTTCCTTGTATAACTTGGCGTTATCGTATGCCTCCCGCCGAAATTCTTCCATTTCCAATAGATTGAACAGTCTCTTTTCCCCAGCCTGTTTCCAGTCCATGTTAACTACCTTGACTGCCCAGTATTCCTTATATTCTTTTTCGACAGGGAGATGGCAGGCTTTTCTATATACGATATGATATGGGGACATTTCTAACGGTGTTTTATATGATGTTCGATATGCCCAAAGAGCATCGTCTAGTTTCAATGACCAGTCTTTTCTATTAGGATTTACAACCTTCTCCATAATAGTCTTGACTTCCCTGTTCGAAATTTCTGCATGCCCATTCGTTTGTGGATGGTAGGCTGCAGCAATCTTGTGCTTGACCCTTACTTTCTGGAGTACCTTTGCAATTATTATGTTGTCAAAATAGGTGCCTTCATCGCTTATGATTGCTCTTGGTACTCCGAACCTTGTGAAGATGTTCTTTTGTAAGAATCGATGAACAATCTTTGCATCATTGTGAGGGGTGGCAATGGCTTCTACCCACTTAGAAACATAATCCACTGCTAGGAGGATGTATAAGTTTCTGCACGAAGATGGGAATTGTCCCATAAAATCTAGCCCCCAAACATCGAATAGCTCGACTTCCAGGATTGTTTGCAGGGGCATTTCATTCATTCTCGATATATTTCCTGTTCTTTGGCAGCTGTCACACTATTTGTAAAATGTCTGAGCTTCTTTATGCAGTGTTGGCCAAAAGAACCCTAATTGTAGCACCTTTGCTGCTATGTGCTGCCCACCGAAATGGCCTCCATATGGTGCTGAGTGGCATTGTGAAAGTATAGCTTGATGTTCATCCTCTGGTACACATCGTCTGATAACTTGGTCTGCACAGTTTTTAAACAAGAAAGGCTCGTCCCAAAAATAATGCTTAGCATCATGTTGGAAACGTTTCATTCCTTGATAGTTTAGTCCATAAGGAAAAACATTTGATACTAAATAATTAACAATATCCGCATACCAGGGTGTGTCTATTGAAGTTGCTGCCGCTGCTTCTGCGTGAGCGGCAAGTATTAATCCTTCAGCTTCTAGGGCGGTTACCATGGCAGAGACTAGAAACAACAGTTCGTCAGGGAATTCATCCTGAATTTCACCATGGGAGGTGTTTTCTTGTCTATTCTCAAGCCAAGAGAGATGATCCACCACTTGGTTTTCTGTACCGTTTCTATCTCGGATTTCTACGTCAAATTCTTGCAGCAGTACGATCTACCAAATTAGGCGGGGCTTTGCGTCCTTCTTTTCAAATAGGTACATTAGGGCGGAATGGTCTGTATGAACTATCACCTTCGTGCCAATCAGGTAGGGTCAAACCTTATCGAAAGCAAATACTACTGCCATCAATTCTTTTTATGTGGTGGTTTAGATGGTTTGGGCGGTATTTAGTGTTTTTCTAGCGTAGTATATGACATGAAAGAGCTTATCTCTATGCTGCCCTAGGGCGGTGCCACCAGAAGTGTCACTAGCATCACACATGAGCTCGAAGGGTTGACTCCAGTCCGGGGGAACTACAACAGGGGCTGTGACGAGCTTCTCCTTTAATGTTTTAAACGCCTCCTAGCATGCTTCGTTGAAAATGAATGGCTTGTCCTGTTCCAGCAAAGTACACATCGGTTTAGAAATCTTAGAAAAATTTTCAATAAATCTACGATAAAAACTTGCGTGTCCCAGAAAACTCTGCATGCCCTTGACATTGGTCAGCGGCGATAAGTTGGCTATGACTTCGATCTTTGCTTTGTCCACCTCTATTCCTTGTGCGGAGATTTTATGCCCCAAGACCATGCCTTTGTCGACCATAAAGTGGCATTTTTCCTAGTTAAGAACTAGGCATGTTTCCTCACATCTGGTTAGTACTTTCTCAAGGTTGCCGAGGTAGCTGTCGAAGCTGCTGCCAAAGACATAGAAGTCATCCATGAATATTTCCATAAAGTCTTCGATAATGTCTAAGAAGATGGCCATCATGCATCATTGGAATGTGGCTGGAGCATTGCACAAACCGAACGACATTCTTCCAAAGGCATAGATGCCATATGGGCATGTGAAGGTTGTTTTGGCCTGGTCATCCGGTGCGATGGCGATTTGGTTATACCCTGAATATCCATCCAAAAAGCAATAGAAGGGTTTGCCAGTAAGGCGATCAAGCATCTGATCAATAAAAGGTAATGGAAAGTGATCTTTTTTTGTTGCCTTATTTAACTCGCGGTAATCCATGCATATTCACCAACCCGTTACTGTTCGAGTTGGGATCAATTCATTATTATCATTGCTTACCATAGTTAATCCGCCTTTCTTTGGTACACATTGTACCGAGCTTACCCATTCGCTGTCTGCAATTGGATATATGATACTAGCATCTAGCCATTTGATGATCTCCTTTTTGACCACTTCTCTCATGGCATCGTTTAATCTCCGTTTTGCGTCCACGGTTGGTTTTCGGTCTTGCTCCAACTGAATTTTGTGCATGCAAATGGCAGGGCTGATTCCCTTTATTCTGCAATGGTCCAGCCTATCGCTTTCTGATGTTGTCGCAGTAGTGCAGTTAGCTGTCGTTCCTGTTCATGCTGCAGCTTGGATGAAATTATAACTGGCAGTGTATCATTAGGTCCCAGGAAAACGTATTTAAGTTGTTCGGGTAAGGATTTTAATTCGAGGGTAGGTGGTTATTCAATGGATGGTTTGAACATCTTGCCCCCTTTTCCGTGTAATTCACAGGTTCAAAGAACTTACCTGGTCTGTTTGTTATCCAATGGGCTTCTTCCTGTTCTTCCGTTTCCAGCTCCGTCCACTCATTATCTTCTGGACATCTTTCTAAATGGCTGACGTGGCAGCTGCCAAGTTTGCCGCCGGGGCAGTCTTGCTGTAGGCAGGGTCTATTTTCTTACAGGTTGAATTCTGGGACCGCATCCAGTAGTTGGCATTCTTCCGGATCTTCAGCTTGTCTCATTGTAGAGCATTTGGGTGTTCTCTATTTATGAGCACAAGTGCACACTCTGTCAAGTTATAATATAAAAGATATTGTCTCCCAAAGGGATTGGAATAGCTCATATGAATGGTTTCCTACACAAAGATTTAGTAAATGCGCCATTAAATCTCATGATGTGAAAATATAAAAACACAAGTAAAGATAAAGATAGTGATGAGAGGAATGATAGGGAGAGATTGGGCGATAAGCTGGGTAAGACAAGTACAACTTAGTAGCTTGTGGACTGCATTGTAAGGCTTGAGTATGTTTTGCGCTGCCATGAATTGCTGCCTCAGCGGGTATGGTGGGCGGCAAACTACGACCCTATCATGCAGCCGCAGCAGGTCACTGCCACTGCAGGGGTGTGTACTGTCTCGGTAGGTGGAACGGAAAGAAGTCCTGACGGAAAGTCTGGCAGACATTCCAAGTTCGGCAGGATAGTCGATAGTGATCCTTCCTATTTCTAGGTTAGGATGCTCGAGATTGCTTAACTTGTGGACTAGTGTAGAACCAAATTAGACAACTCGGTTGGTAATCTCTTTTAGCCACTGAAACTTGTGGACTAGTGTGAAACCAAGTTAGCCATGCCCCAACAGGTTGTGACCGTGCTTAACCCTTTCATGAGCCTTGCACTTTCGTGCATGACAAATGAATTTTCTCTTCAACTGACTGGTGTAGAATAATTGAACGAACAAAGAACATGGATTAAACAAACTCAGAACTTTATTGGAAACAACTCAAAACTATACAACTGTTTCCCCCAAATTACTTTACATACACGCGCCTAAACCCTAGGAGAGTTGGGCCGCGACCCCCAATACTCCAACTCATCTAGCTATCTCCTCGTCTACTCTCACCGGCATATGCCGTTGATCCCTCACGACCTGCATGCCACTATACCCTTACATACATTGGGTATATATAGGGCTCATGACCTAAATTTGAGTCCTCCTTAAAGTAGAAGTTCTAAAAGCATATTTACATTAATTACAGACTCCTTTTTGACTTAAATATGAACTCTTTGGACGTTGCCTTCTTTCGCAAGTAAAGGTAAGTGCTCTTATTTATCGGTCTTGGATCAACTCTACCGGCCGCTATAGGCTTCAAAAAAGTGTGAGACTAGGCTCATTGGGCTTAGGAAATTGCCCTCTTGAAATCGAGGCCCATCTTGGCTAAGTCGATGTAACTCCTGATCTGGCAGCACTTGGCAATACTGCTTCAGCAGCGTCCTTGGCGGCATCTTGAGCTGCTTTAGTACAGCTCCTTTGGTTCCAGCTTTCTTGTCCTGTCTTGTCGTTTCCTCTACTTTCCTAGCTATAGCACCTAAAAATATAAACTAAATTAAAACAATAACTTTTCTCCACCAAACATAAACTATTCAATAAAAGCATGGTAAAAGAGAAGATGTTGTTATAATGCATGCAATGCACCTAAATATGCCTAAATAAGCTCAAGAACAACAATAATAAGGGCAGAAATGTGTACAAAATATAGAACTCGTGGACACTCTACACTCATGGATTGATAGACGTTCAATTTTATTTGTTAATCGTCTATTCGCATCGTGAGTTCTCCTTTTTCTACATCAATCATGGTTCTACCCATAGCAAGGAAAGGTCGCCCCAGTATTATCGGTGCTTTTTCATCCGCTTCACAATCCAGCACCAAGAAATCGGTGATAAAAATAAATTCATTAACTTGTACTAGAATGCCCTCAATTTTCCCTTATGGTTGCACGTAGGTTCTGTCAGCCAACTATATCATCACCGTTGTTGGGCGGGCATCTCCTATCCCTAGTTTCTAAAAAACAGATTTGGGCATCAAGTTTATGCTCGCCCCTAGGTCACATAATGCTCGTACAGAGTGGTTGATACCAATTTTGCAAAGGATTATAAAGCTGCCAGGATCTTTTTGTTTGGGCAGTGCTTTATTGTGCAGCATAGCCATACATCCTTCCGTTACTGCCACCGTTTCAAATTCCCCGATCCTTGTTCTCTTGGATATCATATCCTTCAAAAACTTGGCATAACTTTTCATTTGTTCAATCAACTCTATTAGTGGAAGGATGATTTTGACTTGTTTTAGCACATCCATGAACCTTTTATATTGCATCTCTTGCTTTTGTTTCTTTAGTCTCTGGGGAAATGGAGGTGGAGGTACAGGGTTGGCAATTTTTTCCTTGTTGTCCATCCTATTATGAGCAGCTAGTTCAGGTTCTGTCTGTTCATTCCTGGTGTCATTTGCTGATTCATGCTTTGGCGCCGCCGCAGTAGAATGTTCGACAGGTTGGATTGGTTCGACAGTTGATGTTTCTCTTGCAGCGGGCAGGAATGGGTCTTGTAGTGTTGTCCCGCTTCGGGTTGTTACGGCCTTACACTGTTCAAGGGCTTTTCCTTTAGCTGATTCATTGTCACTAGGTAATCCACCCATTGGCCTAGTGCTGATGATCTGGGCAAATTTCCCAAACTATGTTTCCAGATTTTTTAAAGCTGCCTCTTGATTGTTCATCTTGTTTTCAGTCCTGTACATGAAAGATTCAGTTCTATCAATGAATTTAGTTGTGCTAAAAATAAAATCTTTAGTATAGGACATGAATTCATGAAGAGTAATTCTAAAGATGAAGTGTTTGTGTCCTGTTGTGGTGGTATCTATCGTGGAAGGTTCTGTTGATAGTCCTCTAGTTGTTGTGATGGGTTCGCAGCCATTCTAGGGTTGCACCACGAGTAGTTAGGGTTGCTCTTCAATACTAGGTTGTAACTATTCTGCGTAGGTCTGCTATTTCTCTCATATCTTCCCATATAATTAGTAGATTCGGCACAGTCAGTGGAATCGTGGTTGCCACCACATTCTTCGCAGAATGGCTCCACAACTTTTGCTTCATGGTTTCCTCTAAGAGTTTGTACGATTTTCATCACCGGCTCTGTTAGTTGATCAAGGCGGTCGTTAACGGATTCTAAGGCCTCTACCTCATTTGCTGTGGCTGGCCGCCTTGTGCAGCCGCGGCGGGCTGTCGGATATTGATAATCATTTTTTGCGGCTATGTTCAGTAGCTGCAGTGCTTCCTCTGGAGGTCTGTCTAGGATGATCCCGTTGACCGAGGCATCTATCATCATCCGCGTTGGATAATTCACCCCATTGTAGAATATAGATACCTGAGTCCAAGCCGATAGGCCATGCAGCGGGCAATTATTCAACATTTGTTGGTACCGCTCCCATGCCTCGTACATTGGCTCATCATCTCCTTGTCTAAAGGTTGTACTCTCGTTCCGTAGCCTATAAGTGACGTTGGACGGACAGAAGCAATCTAGGAAGTCTTTGCAGAGCTCCGCCCATGAGCTAAAAGATCCAGTTGGTTGGTTGTCTAACCACTGCTTCACCCTATCCCTCAGTGAATAGGGAAATAGCCTTAGCCGCAGTACGTCTGGGTGTACCCCATGAATCTTGAATGCTCGACAAATGTCTAGGAATCATCGTAAATGTTGTCGAGCATCTTCTGTGGCAGTCCCTCCGAAATTCCCTAGTGTGTTTATCATGTTGAACATGACGGGCTTTAGTTCAAAATGATCTACCCTTATCTCCGGTTCCGTCACTATTGGATCGAACCTTTGAAAGTCATGTTCAAGGTAGTCTCTAGTTGTCCGCACTTAGGGTGGATTAGGGGGATCTTGCCTCTGCTGTACTTGTGGTCCTCTGGGCGGCAAATCATGTTGCCCTCTCCTGCCATTCACGGCATCAATTGGGGGTCCTCGTTTACCATGGTCTCTTCCTTTGCTTTACCCTTGTCTTTGTTCTGTAGGATTTCCCTAAGCTCACTTTTAAGCCTTGTCTTTTCACGCTCCAGATCGTCGTAAATGATAAGGTTTCCTTTTTGGGTTAGCCCTGGTCATACACTTGCAAAGGATACAGTAAAATTTCTTTTTTTTTCGATTAAAAATAAAAATAAAATAAAAAGTAAATGAAAGGTACAGAAATTGAAAAATGAAATTCGTTGTTACCAATCCCCGGCAACAGCGCCAAAAACTTGTAGGGGGTGTAGGTCTTCCTTTTTTGTAAGAGCGCAAGTGCACACTTATGTCAAGTTATAGTATATAAGATGTCGATTCCCACGAGGATTGGATAGATTGTCTCGTTCCTTAGTTCATGCACAATGGTAAAGTAAAAACACAAGTGAATGATTGATTGAGATCGAAGAGTAAATAAAGACACAAGTAAAAGAGAAGAGGTGAATCAGGTTGATAGGGCAGGCAAAGTTATGATGCCACTTAGTGTGAAAACTGTGTTGTAATAGGTATGAGTTATTCTGTGCTGCCACGATATGCTGCCTAGGCGAGTATGGTGGGCGGCAAACTACGACCATGTCACGCGGCCGCAGCAGGTCACTGCCACTGCAGGGGTGTGTATTGTCTCGGCAGGTGGAATGGAAAGAAGCCCTGGCGGCAAGTCTGGCATATACTCCAAGTTCGGCAGGATAGTCGACAGTGATCCCTCCTATCTCTAGGTTAGGATGCTCGAGATTGATAACTTGAGGACTAGTGTGGAACCAAGTCAGTCAACTCAATTAGTGATCCCTTTTAGCCGCTGAAACTTGTGGACTAGTGTGGAACCAAGTTAGTTACGCCTCAGCACGTTGTGACCGTACTTAACCCTTTCGTGAGCCTTACACTTTCGTTCCCGACAAATGGATTCTCTCAAATGACTGTTGTAGAAAGATTGAAGGAATGAAGAACAATGGATTAAGTAAACTTGAAATATTTTATTGAAGAAATAACTCAAAACCCTAAAACAATCGTTTCACTCTAGTTACAACATAACCCTAACCCAATTGGGATTTAGAACATGGCGGCTGTGAAGAACACAAGTAAAGTCTATAGAATACCTAAGATGATTTGAACTAGGAGTTACAATGGGTATTTATAGACTAAAGACTAGGTTAAGTCCTCCTTAAAGTAGAAGTCCTCTAAAGTAGCTTTCCTTCTTTAATATGACTTTAAATGCTGACTTCTTTGTGTGGAATGTGGAATCTTTCTCATTTTCCTTAGCCCACAAGTAAGCTTGAGAATTTTGCTTCGGTAGCCCTGGCTACTGCTACAGACGTCGGAAAATCATATGAACACCGATGATAGATTCAGGAGTTTTAGCTCTACAGATCGCGCTCTGGTTCTCCTAATTTCCGTAGTTAGTTACCGCGAGCAGCAAGGTCGGCAGCAACTTACCTTTGTTGGAACTGCTTCAATACAACTCCTGGGTTTGCTCCCCAGCGTTGTATCATCTGCTCCTCGGTTCCCTCGTTTAGCTGTTAGTACCTACAAGCAAGAATACACTAAAACCGTATCTCTTGTTCAACAAATGAATGATAAGTTATTAAAGCAATGCAGAACAATGAAATACTGTAAAATGCTATACATGAAACTAATTATGCCTAAAATGAGCTTAAAAATAGTAATAATAAGAGTTGGAAAGTACATGAAATATAGGACTTTTGGACACTTTACATGCATTCATGCATATTTACAGTATTATTTACTTTACCATGACTTTATAGAATATATTATGTTTTGGTGAGAAAAAGATACTATTTAGTTTAATTTTATGTTTTCAGGTGCTGGGAGCTGATCAGAGGAAGAGAGGACGAGAAGGCAGAGAGAAGAAGGAGCTGCACTGAAGCAGTTCCAGTACTGCGGACACTGCATAATGCCGCCAAGGACGCTGCCTCCGCCGCCAAGTGTCACCCAGGCAACATTACACCGACATAGTCAAGATGGGTTGCGATTAATAGAGGACAGTTTTCTGAGTCCAACAAGCCTAGTCTTGCATATTTCTAAGGCTTGAAGCGGTGCATAGAGCTGATTGAAGATTGATAAGCAAGATGGTTTATCTATACTTGTTGAACAAGGCAACGTCTAAAGAGTCCATAATCAAGTCAAAAAGGAGTCAGCATTGAAGGAGGACGTTAAATGCAAAGCTACTTTTCCATCAATGAAGACTTATACTCCAAGGAGGACTCAACCTTAGGCCAAGCCCTATATATACCCATGTATTTGAGGGTATAAGGGGATAGAGAGAGTTCCCCATAGTCGTTTACCCTAAGTGCTCTCTTTCACCACCATGTTCTAATTCTTCCATAGGGTTTGGGTTATGTTGTAATTAGTTGTGAGAATGGTTGTTTAGGTTTTAAGTTGTTTTCAATAAAATATTCCAAGTTTACTTAATTCATGTTCTTCACTTCTTTAATTAGTTCCAAAAGTCCAGTTGAAGAAATCCATTTGTCGGGCACGATGTGTCAAACTCACGAAAGAATTAAGTACGGTCTCATCATGTCGAGGTGTTAACTAATTCGGCTTAGACATAAGTTTGAGTTTCAGTGGCTAAAAGGAGCAACCAAACGTCGACTGCCTGTGTTAGGTGTACGCCGAGATTGCTAGGTATTGCCTACATCACGTGGTGATAGAGTCCTTGCCTAGAAATAGGGAGGATCACATCAGAGTTGCTCTGTCGAACTTGGAGTATCTTCCAGATTTGCCGTCAGGACTTCTCCCCATCTCACCTGCCGTGACAGCAAAAGTTGCAAGAGCAGAGAACCGCTACGGCAGCGAAAGGGTCGCAACCTCAATCCGCCAGTACCCGCCGAGGCAGCATATCATGGCAGCGCAAAACAACTTGTCCTATTCAACGCAGTTTCACACTAAGCAGCAGCATAACCCTGCTCATCTTATCAACCTGATTTCTTCTATCTCTTTTATTTTTGTTTTTACATTAAAAGCTCTTTCTTCAACCTGAAATTAATTGTGCATTTATTTTACTTCTATGCAGATTTACACTCGAATAAGCTAATCCAATCCCTGTGGGAGATGATATCTTTTATACTATAACTTGACAAAGAGTGTGCACTTGCGCTCATAAAAAGAGAACACTAAAACGCTCTACAGAATGCCTAATAATGCAACTAAAGTATACCTAAGTCTAACAATAATATGAGTAAAAAGGGTAATAAAAGTACTACTTTTGAACCCTTAATATACCCCCAAACTCGAACTATTGCTTGTTCTCAAGCAATGCAAACTAATAATTACTTGCCAAGATCTTAATTAGAGAATTTGCTTCGCACTTGACTTCATTCCTCAGAACCATGGCACAAAGTATGAATGTTCTTCAATCTTTCGGATGGCGTAGAAGTTGCCGAAATCAAACTATAATGCTCGTGAGTGTATGCGAAGTTGTGTACAAGATGATTTTCCTGATTCTATGTGAACAATAGACATTCAAATTAATTCCTTGAGTTTTTATTTCATTCAACTAGAGCCAATTTCAGGAACCTCTAGTTTATTAATTAATTTTTTCAATTTTTATGATTAACCGACTAGAGACAATTTCAGGCACCTCTAGTGATTCCTTTAAGCACAATACTAGAGTCGTTTTCGGTCACCTCTAGCAATTAATTTTTATTTATGATACTAGAGTCAGTTTCGGGCACCTCTAGTAATTACAAATTTTATTTACCCAGCTTTTAAGTGATTAACCTAAGTTCACTAGAAATCTTTCAATCAATCGAGCCACAAAAGTGTACAATTAAGTTTAGCATTATAGTAGGATTTTAAGTGTTTTCCATGGTCATCTTAGAATTGAAAGTTCTAGCAATTTAGTGCAAGGGCAATGTTATCATCGAATTTTCATCCAGTCTAGGCAAATTCAATTCAACTAAAAGCAAGGCAAGTAATCTATGCATCTTTGTAAAACTAATGAATTGATTTTGATATAACAAGGGATTTAGGGACTAAATTGAAAAAGAGAAAATGAATTTTCTGTCCTCAAAACATCTCTATGTGTTTAAAGAAAAATGTCCAACTCAAAACATAAACTTATCAAAAAATTTCTAAGTGTTTACCAAGTCAAAACAGTTATTTTCGAGTCACTATTTCGGAACGGCCTTTGGGCATTTCAGAACATTTTGAAACTGTTAACATCTGTTTCGGAATTAGTTTTCCCGTTTCGTTACGGGTGTATCGAAACAGCTATTTGTGTTTCGAAACGGATGAAGAACAACGGAACGGTTTGAACAGTTTCGATACGACAGTATCGAAACAACCTCAAACGTTTCGAAACGTATTTCAAACTTGGTTTCAAAATATGACCGTTGAAGTTTTATAACTAATTTTAAAGATACAGTTCAAGCGTATCGAAACGCTTCTAAGCCGTTTCAGTACAGGTTTTGACAGTGGCAAATTGTTTCGAAACGGGCTTCAGCACGTTTCGGAACATGCTCTTAGCGTATCGAAACGGTCGTGTCTGTTTCGGTACGACCTATTAATTACACCCCAACGACTATTTCTATTTTGATATGTTTTGAAACAGGGTCGGGCGTTTCGGAACAGGTAGTTGCAGACTACATTTATGGAGGGAAGATAACATCCCAACGGCTATAATAATGAAGGCAACAACCCCAACGGCTAGAATTCAATGAGAAGGTATAAAAGGGGCCTCTAAAAGCACCAACAACAACTATTGATCCTAAAAGAATTATCCAAACATCAAATTCAAGCAATTTTGCTAAAATCCTATATTTTCTTGTAAACCCAATTGTAGAACCTTGTATTTCCAATCTTATTTGTTCAATTGGGTTGATTGCTTGTAAAAAGGGCTACATTTGTATTGAGAGATACTAGCTATTAGCTTTACACTTCTTTGTAATCTTTGAGTGAGGATTGGGTCAATTTTTGGGTAGAAAAATTGACCACTTTGTAAAGGTTTCCTCCTAAGCCTAGAAAAGGGGAAGATCAACTAATGGAGTTGTTGGAAAATCCTTAGTGAAGCTAAGGTAGTGGATGTAGAGTTCAATTGGAACTTGAACCACTCTAAATCTCTTGTCTAGAAAATTTTCATTTTCCACTCCACTACCAAAATTTCTAAAAATCCAATTCACCCCCTCTTGGCTTAAATCGATTCTTCGATCCACTCAACAATTAGTATCAGAGCCTACCTCTTTGAAGGATTAACAACCACAAGAGGAGTTCCTAGGAGAGTGTGATCTATTCTAAAGACAAGTCATTTCATCTACTTCAACCTCTAACCTCTATAAGTCACAATCAACCACTAAATCACCCTTCTTCAATGGGAACAACTACCCATATTAGAAAAATTGGATGTGTCTCTTCATCTAGTCAACGAATTACATGGTTTGGGATGTAGTGGAAGAAGACCCCTACATTTCGGTTAAGAGAACCGATGAAGGAAGACTAGTTCCAAAAGTAAAGTCAGAGATGACCGAGGAAGATAGACGAAGGATGCAAGTCAACGACAAAGCTCTACATATCATATTTTGCGCACTTGGTCCGGTTATCTATTCAAAGGTTTCATCTATTGAAAGCACGAAGGAAGTGTGGGACACTTTGGTGACGACTTATGAAGGCACTAGCGATGTGAAAGAGACGAAGATTGGGTTGCTAAACTTGAGCTATGAGAATTTTAAGATGGACCCCGATGAGAGCGTCTCAAAGATGTTTGATCACTTTTCGATCATCGTCAATGGCCTTAACGAATTCGGTGAAGTAATTCCCGAAGATAAGCTAGTGAGGAAGCTTCTATACTCTCTCCTAGAGTCTTGGGATGGTAAGAGGATGACCATCATTGAAGCAAAGAATTTGAAAACTTTGAAGCTTGATGAGCTTGTTGGGTCTCTTCTTACACACGAGATCATGAAGAAAGGAAGAGAGGAAGAGAAGAAGAAGAAGGAAGACAGAAGGATAAAGAAGCATGAAGTAGAAAAGAAGAAGAAGCTAGGAGTTGCTCTCAAAGCCTCTCTACATGAGGAGAGCTCTTCTAGTGAGGAGGAAGATTTTGAGGAATTGGCTATGATAACCAAACGATTCTCACGGTTCATGAAGTCCAACCGAGGGAGAAAATTTTTAAAGAAAGATGGACTTTAAGAACAAAGGCAAAGAAGAAGAAAGGGATCTGATCATTTGCTTTGAGTGCAAGAAATAGGGTCGCATACGTTCTGATTGCCCTCAACTTAAGAAGAAAGGCTTTGAGAAGAAGAAGAAGCTCAAAGCCAAGCTTGCTACTTGGAGTGATGAGGAGTCATCCGAGGATGAGGAACATGAAGTGTCCAACCTTTGCCTCATGGCTCCTGAGAAGGATTCCTCTATGGAAACCTCTAACTCATCTACTTTTGATTTTACATTTGATGAACTTCAAGATGCTTATGATGAGTTGCAAGAGGTATATGATGAGTTGGTTGAGAAATACAAGGAGTCGGTTTTGAAAAATAAGAAAATGATTTCGGTTTTAAGGACCCAAAATGACTCCATTTCTAAAACCAACTCGGAATTAGAAAAGAAGGTCTTGGTTTTACAAAATTCTTCAAATGAGTTTGAAAAGAAATCAAATGATTTAAATGACCTTCTTGAAAAATACCATGTTTGCCACCAAGAGGAGGTGAGTAAACTTAAAGCTTCTCTAACCAATGTTGGGAAAAACGGTTTTGAAAAAGCATCTTCTTCAAAATCCTAACATGTGAAGAGAAACTTTGTTAACCACAAACAAAGAGGCTCCCATAAGTATCACAAGAACAAGAAAGTTGGAAGTGTATGGGTTCCTAAGGAACTTGTAGTTTCTAATAGGCTTAATACAACTTTTCCCCCCTAAAGTATACCCGATTTCCCAACTTTCCCCCTAAACTTATTTTGCCCACTTTTTCCCCTTAAACAATTCGCCGTTACCCATTTTCCCCCACTCCGTTACCTTTTTCCGTTAAAAAAATTTTCGGCCAATAACATCCTGCCACGTCATCAACGGGTTGACTAAGTCAAACCGTCTGGTTTTATTTAAAGGGTAAATTACATGTCAAGTCTGTCAGGTTTGTTTTTTTGTTCAATTTAGTCACTGAAAAGTCTATTTTTACCTTAAATTGACCCCTATTTGTTTCTAATTTTTATAATTTAGTCCATTATTTGTTATTATTAATAATATTATTTTATTAAAATGTTAATATTTAATAAAAATAAATAAAAACAAATATTTTAATACTAAATTAGTAATTTTTTATATTCGAATTCCAATCAAATTCTAATTATTAATTCTAATTTCACTATATTTGAAATATAGTTTTTGAGTAAAATTCAAATTATATTTGAATCATGTTCGTATTATATTCGAATCATATTCAAATTATATTTGAATCATCTTCTAATTATTAATTCGAATTTTGCTATATTCGAAAAATATTTATTGAGCAAAATTCAAATTATATTAGAATTATATTTGAACCATGTCTATATTATATTCGAATCATATTAAAATTATTTTCGAAATATAAATTGAATATGATATTTCGAATGTAATTTGAATATGATTCGAATATAATATGAACATGATTCGAATATAATTCTAATATAATTACATGTTTTTTCAACTATTATATTCGAATCATATTCAAATTATATTTGAATCATGTTTAATAGGTAATTATATTCGTATCATGTTCGTATTATATTCAAATCATGCTCGTATTATATTCGAATCATATTGAGAATATGATACGAATATAATTACCTGTTAAACATGATACAAATATAATTACCTGTTAAACATGATTCGAATATAATTACCTGTCAAACATGATTCGAATATAATTACCTGTTAAACATGATTCGAATATAATAGTTCAAAAAACATGTAATTATATTAGAATTATATTCGAATCATGTTCATATTATATTCGAATCATATTCAAATTACATTCGAAATATCATATTCAAATTATATTTCGAAAATAATTTTAATATGATTTGAATATAATATGAACATAATACGAATGTAATCACCTGTTAAACATGATTCGAATATACTATGAACATGATTCGAATATAATAGTTGAAAAACATGTAATTATATTAGAATTATATTCGAATCATGTTCATATTATATTCGAATCATATTCAAATTACATTCGAAATTTCATATTCAAATTATATTTTGAAAATAATTTGAATATGATTCGAATATAATATAGACATGGTTCAAATATAATTCTAATATAATTTGAATTTTGCTCAAAAAATATATTTAGAAGATAATAATTCGAATATAATTAGAAGATGATTCAAATATAATATTAATATGATTCGAATATAATTTAAATTTTACTCAAAAACTATAATTCAAATATAGTGAAATTAGAATTAATAATTAGAATTTAATTAGAATTTGAATCTAAAAAATTACTAATTTAGTATTAAAATATTTGTTTTTATTTATTTTTATTAAATATTAACATTTTAATAAAATAATATTATTAATAATAACAAATAATGGACTAAATTATAAAAATTAGAAACAAATAGGGGTCAATTTAAGGTAAAAATAGACTTTTCAGTGACTAAATTAAAAAAAAAATAAACCTGACAAACTTGACATGTAATTTACCCTTTAAATAAAACCCGATGGATTGACTTAGTCAACCCATTGATGACGTGGCAGGATGTTATTGGTCGAAATTTTTTTAATGGAATTGGGAAAAATGGGTAACGGCGAATTATTTAAGGGGAAAAAATTGGCAAAATGAAGTTTAGGGGGCAAGTTGGGAAATCGGGTATACTTTAGGGGCAAGTTTAGGGGTATTGGTTTTACAAAATTCTTTAAATGAGTTTGAAAAGAAATCAAATGATTTAAATGACCTTCTTGAAAAATACCATGTTTGCCACCAAGAGGAGGTGAGTAAACTTAAAGTTTCTCTAACCAATGTTGGGGAAAACGGTTTTGAAAAAACATCTTCTTCAGAATCCTAACATGTGAAGAGAAACTTTGTTAACCACAAACAAAGAGGCTCTCATAAGTATCACAAGAACAAGAAAGTTGGAAGTGTATGGGTTCCTAAGGAACTTGTAGTTTCTAATAATATTGTAGTCATTTCATCTTAGATTCCTAAGGGAACCAAGTATTTGGGAACTAACTCTCATGGACCCAAAATGATTTGGGTACCAAAAACCAAAGCTTAACTCTTTGTTTGTAGTGGAGCATTGCTACAAGGCCAAAGCACAAAGCCAAAACTCATGATACCTTGATAGTGGATGCTCGAGGCACACGACCGGAGACAAGAGTCGATTCATGGACTTAAAGCCAAAAAGTGGAGGAGTAGTGACATTTGGTGACAACTCCAAAGGCCACATTGAAGGTATTGGCTTCATAGGTAATCACTCTACCATACTCATTGAAAATGTTTTGTATGTCAATGGTCTAAAGCATAATTTATTGAGCATTAGTCAATTGTGTGATAAAGGGTTTAATGTCTTATTTGATAAAAATGGGTGTAAAATTGTTGACATTAAATAAAATAAAATAATGCTCAATGGTCATCGCATAGGTAACATATACATGGTGCATCTAGATGACATTCATACATCTCGTGCATGTTTTGTTGCACAAGATGAAAATGATGCATGGTTATGGCATAGGAAACAAGGACATGCTAGCATTAGTGTTTTAGAAAAATTAGTTTCCCTAAATCTAGTTAGAGGTTTACCCAAGATTAAGTTCTCCAATGATAAAATATGTGATGCATGCTCTAAGGGTAAACAACATAGATCATCCTTTAAATCCATTAATGATGTCTCTACTAGTAGATGTTTACAATTAATTTATATGGACCTTTTTCGGCCTATTAGAACTATGAGCTTGGGTTGTAAATTGTATTCTTTTGTACTCGTTGATGACTATTCTAGGTTTACTTGGGTTCTATTCTTAAGTACAAAAGAGGAGCCTTTAGAAAAATTCATCACGTTTTCAAAATTAACTCAAAATGATCTTGAGCTTAAGATTTCTCACATTACAAGTGATCATGGAACCGAGTTTCAAAATCTAGGTTTTGAAGAGTTTTTAAATGAAAATGGTATTAGCCACAATTTTTCGGCTCCTCAAACTCCTCAACAAAATGGGGTAGTTGAGAGAAAAAATAGGACTTTACAGGAAATGGCTAGAACCATGCTTTGTGAAAACAATTTACCTAAATATTTTTGGGCGGAAGCTATAAATACCGCTTGCTACATTGTAAATCGAGTAATGATTAGGCCACTTTTAAAGAAAACACCATATGCGATTTTAAAATCTAAGAAGCCTAACATTAGCTATTTTCATCCATTTGGTTGCAAGTCTTTTGTTTTAAACAATGGAAAAGACAACTTAGGTAAATTTGATGCTAAAAGTGATGAAACTGTTTTCTTAGGATATTCTCTAAACTCTAAAGCCTATCGTGTATTTAATAAAAGAACTTTGGTAGTAGAAGAGTCTATACATGTTGTTTTCGATGATAACCTCCTTCTGAGGAAGGAATCTTGTGATGATGATGATGTAGGAATCATTGATGCCTTTGATGGAGGACAAACTTCAAAGGATGATGAGATTCCAACTAAAGAAGAAGATGCACAAGATCCACCTCTTGAAGCCTTGAAGAACTTGGCTCTAGAGGAAAAGGAAGTGAGCTACCCAAGGGAGTACAACTATGCCAAAGGTGGTGAAATCTTGGGTGATCCATCCAAGGGGGTAACCACTAGATCCTCTCTCAAATTAATGAATCATGTGGCATTCATTTCTTGCATAGAACCTAAAAATATCAAAGAAGCTTTAAAAGATGATTTTTGGATTTTGGCTATGCAAGAAGAATCAAACCAATTTGAGAGGAGTAATGTATGGACATTAGTTGAAAGGCCTAGTAATCAATCTACTATAGGAACTAAATGGGTATTTAGGAATAAACTAGATGAGAGTGGTAACATTGTGAGAAACAAAGCTAGACTAGTTGCTCAAGGTTACACTCAAGAAGAGGGAATTGATTTTGATGAAACCTATGCACCTGTAGCTAGAATGGAAGCTATTAGGATGTTGCTTGCACATGCATGTTATCATGATTTCAAGCTTTTTCAAATGGATGTAAAAAGTGCATTTTTAATGGTTTTATAAATGAAGAAGTGTATGTGGAACAACCACTGGGTTTTGAGGATTCAAAATTTCCAAATCATGTTTTTAAGCTAACCAAAGCACTTTATGGTTTAAAACAAGCTACTAGTGTTTGGTATGAAAGACTTTCAAACTTTTTAATTGAAAAAGGTTTTGAAAAAGGTAAGGTGGACACTACAATTTTCATAAAAATGTATAAAAATGACATCTTAGTAGTGCAAATATATGTTGATGATATTATTTTTGGATCTACTAATGAATGCCATTGCAAAGAGTTTGCTAAGTTAATGCAAGGTGAACTCGAGATGAGCATGATGGGGGAGCTCTCATTCTTTTTGGGACTCCAAATCAAACAAGGGAAGGATGGCACCTTCATAAATCAAGCAAAGTATATAAAATATATGCTCAAGAAGTTTGGCTTGGAGAATGCAAAGCCTCAAGTCACACCAATGAGCTCATCCACAAAGCTTGACAAAGATGAAGGAGGTAAGTGTGTTGACTCTAAGCTTTATCGCTCTATGATTAGATCTTTGCTTTACCTTACCGCAAGTAGACCAGATATATTGTTTAGTGTTTGCTTGTGTGCTAGGTTTCAAGCTAGTCCTAGAGAGTCCCACCTTATAGCCGTTAAAAAGATCTTTAGGTAACTTAGAGATACTTCTTATTTAGGTCTTTGGTATCCTAGAGACTCAACCTTTAATCTTCATGTTTATTCGGATGTGGATTATGGGGTTGTAAAATTGATAGGAAAAGTACTTCGGGGACTTGCCAATTCTTAGGTAGTATGCTCATATCTTGGTTTTCTAAGAAACAAAATAGTGTAGCTCTATCTACCACTGAAGCCGAGTACATATCCTTAGGGAGTTGTTGTGCTCAAGTCCTTTGGATGAAGCAACAACTCTTAGATTATGGAGTTAAAGTCGAAACCATACCCCTTAAGTGTGATAACACTAGTGCAATTTGTCTCACCAAAAATCTCATCCAACACTCTAGAACCAAACATATAGAAATAAGGCATCATTTCATTAGAGATCATATCCTTAAGCAAGATGTTGTTATAGAGTATGTTGACACCTTGAACCAACCTGAGGACATTTTTACCAAGCCTTTAGATAAGGAGCGTTTTTGGTCCCTTAGGAGAGAGTTAGGTCTAACTAGCCTATCTTGACCTTTTAGGCCTTTTTGTGCTTAAATTGCTTGATTTCTTGCAAAATGACATGATTATGTGTTTTTAATCTTAATTTCATCCATGCTTATAGTTAGGGGGAGTATGTTTATGTTTATACATGTTTCTCTTGCTCATACATACCATTTATGCATCTAAGACTTATTAGAATTCACTATTTCTGCATTTTAGAGCCACATCTGCACCTCCAGGCCTAGGCGTATTGAAACGGGTCAATCTGTTTCGATATGGGTGCTTTAAAAGAATGGTTTATGACCAAGGTGTTTCGAAAGGCCTAAAAGGGTTTCGAAACGTTTTGCCTCTGCCAAGAATTTTATCGAAACGGCCCAAAAATGTTTCGATACGGGTTAGTACGTGGGATTCGATACGGTCAAATCCGTATCGGAACGGTCAAAAGGATTCGAAACTTCAGTCAACGTTTCGGTACGCTCGTTTTGGAATGATCGTGCCTGTTCTGAAACGGGTATCCGGATAGCTTTTTAAGGGCTTTAATTGCTAAAGTTTGCTTTCCATTAAAACCCATAAAAACCCTAAACCCGATTTTCCCTATAAAAACCCTCTAAACCTCATTGTTTTTCATCAAATCTTGAGGGCTTTTACTCACAAAATAAAGTCTAAGCAAGCTTCAACAAATTGGTGCAATTTCTTCCATTCATTCATCCAAAACTCCCTCTTTGAGGTATTTTTCATCCTTCTCTTTTTCCTTTGATTTTATTCGTACCTTAGGTTGGAAAATATTAGTTTTGTATAGTTTATATGTTTTGCAACTTGGGTTCTTCAATATTTGTAAAAAAAAATCAAAATCTCAAAGTTTTGATTCGAATATATTTGTTTTACTCGTATTTTTTTGTTTTTCAAAAGTTATTTCTTCTTCAATTTTTTTTATTATATGTATATATGTTTTTAAAGTGTTTTTCTTTAAAACCTAAATGGGATTTTTTCTTGGATTGAATTAAGGATTTACATGCATACATTTTAATTTTTTTATTTGCTTGCTTTGTGGTTTTAAGAATTTCATGGAAAACATGAACAAGAAACACAAGACTCAAATGGGTGAAGCTTCAACCCAAGAAAACATCCGTCTTAACCTCACCCACCTTTTTAAAAAGAGTCTTCGGAATCAAGAGACTAAGGACCGTTTCAAAATCATCAAAGATTTAGCCGTTCGCCAAGAGAGTGTTGTGGATATCGAGTTCCTTGACTCCAACCGCTTTGAATTCCGCTATCTAGCTCTTTTGCAAGAATGGAGCTTCTTGGCCTTTTAAAGCATTTTGGACATTGTCTACAAGCATATGTTCCTTCTTTTTCTACTCTAATGTTGTTCTTATTGATAATGAAGATCATACCGAGGTGATTGGCATTGAGTCGTACCTTTTGGGGAGGAAGTTCACTATTGATATATTCGTTTTAGAGAATGCTCTTGGGCTCAAAGATGAAGGCATTGAGGATGAGAACCACTTTGGTGCTCACGCCAGATCCGTTCTCTCATTGGATGTTCATGACTGGTTCCTCCATTTGATGATTTCTTGGTTCATCCACCCTTCAGGAGGTAAATTTGCCCACGTTCGTCAAGTTGACTATTTTTGGTTAGAGTGCTTTCGCCAAGGACAACGGCCAAACCTTGTTAAAATCATGTTCGCCGAGATGGTCCATCAAGTGAAGATTCGCACCACCAATGCTCTTACACCCTTCACTTATGGGGTTGTTTTATGCTATGTCTTTGGTACCTCAATATTGATTGCTCTTTTGGTTCTCCGAAACCCCGCAAGCACAAGATTGGTGAATCTTCTCTCCTTAAGTCCGGGTTCCGCTATACTCTTGGCCAATGGGTTCGTGTTGATAGGTAAGCTCCAGCTCCTAACAATGAAGCTCTTGTGGCTTTCCTTACCGAGCGATTCAACTCGATTGATACGAACATGTCTTTGAGATTTGGTGCTATCAACACTCGTTTGCAATCCTTGGAGGATCATGTTCTTGGAAACGAGAATCGTCTTACCGCTATTGAGAATCAACAATCATCTATGGAGTTATCTTTCTCCACATTCTATGGTGATTGGAGGAACTATCGTCGTGCTCAAGCTAAAGACAATGATGATTCTCTTGATGATGATGATGGTGACGATGATGACGAGGCTTAGGATTTCTATTGCATATCATATTAGTCTATCATATTAGGAATAAGTTTGCACTTTTCTATCTTTTTATGCTTTTAAGACCTATGCTTTGCTTATTTTGTTTGAGATTGAGCTTAAACTCTATTGCTTTAAGTATTTGTGTTTGGTTATTTGAACTTAATTCTATCTATATTATGTTGTTTGGTTTCTTGCTTATAACCTTGTTTCTTCTCATGATTAGCCTTGATTATTATTCTTTTTTATCTAACAAAAAAGGGGAGAAGTAATATAAGAGCCAATTTTTTTAAGATTGGTTTTGAGTTTCAAACACTTGAATTTTAAAACTCTTCAAAACTTTAAAACTCATCTTACAATGAGGGGGAGTTAGAACGTCTTCAAGATTTCAAAATTCTTCAAAATTCAAACTTGGTTTTGTTATATCAAAAAGGGGAGATTGTAAAACTAATGAATTGATTTTGATATAACAAGGGATTTAAGGACTAAATTGAAAAAGAGAAAATGAATTTTTAAGTCCTCAAAACCT
This sequence comes from Hibiscus trionum, assembly GCA_030270665.1. NCBI lineage: Eukaryota > Viridiplantae > Streptophyta > Magnoliopsida > Malvales > Malvaceae > Hibiscus > Hibiscus trionum. The sequence continues at coordinate 4,127,675 of BSYR01000034.1, read as the reverse complement.
CTCTATGTGTTTAAAGAAAAATGTCCAAGTCAAAACTTAAACTTATCAAAAAATTTCTAAGGGTTTACCAAGTCAAAACAGTGATTTTCGAGTCACCATTTCGGAACGGCCTTTGGGCATTTCAGAACATTTTGAAACTATTAACCTCTGTTTCAGAATTAGCTTTCCCGTTTCGATACGGGTGTATCGAAACAACTATTTGTGTTTCGAAACGGATGAAGAACAACGGAACGGTTTGAACCGTTTCGATACGGCAGTACCGAAACGACCTCAAACGTTTCGAAACGGATTACAAACTTGGTTTCAATATATGACCGTTGAAGTTTTATAACTAATTTTAAAGATACAGTTAAAGCGTATCGAAACGCTTCTAATCTGTTTCGGTACAGGTTTTGACAGTGGCAAATTATTTTGAAACGGGCTTCGGCATGTTTCGGAACAGGCTCTTAGCGTATCGAAACAATCGTGTCTTTTTCACTACGGCCTATTAATTACACCCCAACAGCTATTTCTATTTTGGTCTGTTTCGAAACAGGGTCGGACGTTTCGGAACGGGTAGTTGCATACTATATTTATGGAAGGAAGATAACATCCCAACGGCTATAATAATGAAGGCAACAACCCCAACGGCTAGAATTCAATGAGAAAGTATAAAAGGGACATCTAAAAGCACCAGCAACAACTATTGATCCTAAAAGAATTATCCAAACATCAAATTCAAGCTATTGTGCTAAAATCTCATATTTTCTTGTAAACCCCAATTGTAGAACCTTGTATTTCCAATCTTATTTGTTCAATTGGGTTGAGTGCTAGTAAAAAGGGCTACATTTGTATTGAGAGATACTAGCTATTAGCCTTGAACTTCTTTGTAATCTTTGAGTGAGGATTGGGTCATTTTTGGGTAGAAAAATTGACCACTTTGTAAAGGTTTCCTCCTAAGCCTAGAAATAGGGAAGATCAACTAGTGGAGTTGTTAGAAAATCCTTAGTGAAGCTAAGGTAGTGGATGTAGAGTTCAATTGGAACTTGAACCACTCTAAATCTCTTGTCTAGCAAATTTACATTTTCCACTCCACCACCAAAATTTTTAAAAATCCAATTCACCCCCCTCTTGGCTTAAATCTATTCTTCGACCCACTCAACAATCTTATATGCTATAACTAAATATGAGTGCAATTAGACATGAAACTAATTAAAGATAAATACCCCCCAAACTCAAGAAAAGCATTGTCCTCAATGCATACAAAAAGAAAAGAAAATATGATGAAAACTGACTTACTCTAAGAGTTCGTCAACATTAATGATGAGCTTCCATCGTGCGGTTTGCTTGATTCGCTCGCTAGCGCGTGGTGGTTGGTGGCACAACTGATTCCCGAATGTTGGTAACTTCGTCCCCATTGTCATCTACATCCTCAATCTCTTTGGTTCTGGATGCTTTGCGTTTCGCCTTTGAGGAGGTGACTTTGGGCAACTTGTGGTGTGCGCTAGTTGCCGTGGCATCTTTAGTTTCGGTTGCCCGGGCATCAAGACTTACCAAAGCAATAGGCATTGCCGGGGCATCAGGACTTGCCGAGGCATGCGCTTCAATGGTTGCTGAGGCATCGTGTATTGCCGAGGCATGTGCTTCAGTGGTTGCCGAGGCATGTACATTTGGAGTTGCTGAGGCATGCGCTTTAATGGTTGTCGAGACATCCGATCTTGCCGAGGCATCCTCTGTCTTGTCCACTTTGGCAGCATTTTTGGACTCATTTTTCTGAACAGATGTTTGCCTCTTTATGGTGAGCTTGGGCTTCCTTAGAAAGGCTTGGTTTTTTGCCATGGTTTTGAGGTTCTTGGCCATGGTGGTTTTGATTCTTGATGTGGAAAAACAAAGAAAACCTAAAAACTAAAGATACTGAAGACAAATAAAATAAAATATCTCCTAAAATTTTTGAAAATAAATAAAGAAAAATAAAAAAAATTAAAAATAGAATAAAGGTCCAAAAATTAAAAACAAAAAAATAAAAATTCTTAGAAAGTGCATTTTCATGCATCTTCTAAGGTTACTACATATCCGAGAAAGCTTGAGGATGGTCGTTTCTGATACTTCTTATAGTCCATCCGCACCCTCCATCGGGTGACAATATTGCCCAAAAAGAGTTGGAACGATATGCTCGTAGCTACTCCTGTTTGTGTTGTTTCGTGTTCCCTTGTAGTCCATGCATTCCCTTCACCTTACTGCTATTCCTAAAGGCACGAATATATTAATAGGAAATATTATGTCAATTCTCAACCATTTAATTACCTTAATCTCATCGATCTCCATCATGGTTGGATGTAGCCTTCGTTGTCTTGGCAATTGCTGCTCAAGCCAATTGTCGTGGCAATCAATTACCAAAATTCGCTGTAAGTCATGGGAAACCCAATTTTCTAAAAAGCTTCACGAGTTCAAATATCATTTTCTTTAGGCCTCTTATATATCTCCATAAGTAGAGATGTTGATGGCTTCAAATCTACCTACGTTGGTTCCTCAAGACATACTTGCAATGGACGAGGTGAGTTTTTAAAGAATTCAAAAGGTTCAACCGTTACCTACTCATATTCCATTGGCAAAATATTGCCATCCCGTTGATCTTGCATGTGATCGTGCAATTGTCGTGACAAAGGTGGATAAGAGCAATTTTCATATTCTTTCTTCACCATCAACAATCTAAAATCTCGGGCATCAGATTCCACATAATTGTTTGTAGTATTGTTGTTTTTAGCTTCACTGGGTGTTGTTGCGGCATTGCTCTGTTCAGGCTCCTCAATCATTGTCGAGGTCATTCGTTGCATAGGCTCATTATGTGTTAGACAGTCTTTCTCATTGGCATCCTTTCAACTTGGACGTTCTAGTTGTTCCACACACGTCGGGGAGCTCTCTTCGCATTGCTCCTTGTCCTTTTGCCTTGGGACTTCAGTATCCCTAAGATTGTATTGTTGGTGCATGTTATCCATAGCATATGTGGATCTCCTCAATCGATCTTCCGTTTTTCTCACGAGTAAATCCATCCTAGCTATACATGTATCCATGGAATTTAATAGCTCTTGATGAGGACTACATTGCCATAACATATCTGTTGTCGTGACACTTTGCTACTGATAAGGACTATATTGCCAAGGTATGTCTGTTGCTGCAGCAAAATTATTATGGTAAAAACATTTTGAGCGTTATGATCATACCATGAAGGATTTTACTGTTGTTCCATCTATGCTCCTCCAAGTAGTCATATGCACTGGGATTATGAGGGTAATTTTCAAATGCATGATGTTCTCGAATAAATTTACTTTTATTTCCCCACATGTTGATGTCCTTTAACTTGTAGCGTGCCTGAAATTTTTTTAATATAAGAAACAAAAAGAAAAGTTAGTAAAACTAATAGAAAAAAATGCAATAACAAAAACAACTAACACCAATTGTCAATCCCCGACAACGACGCCAAAAACTTGTTGCGTGTAATAAGTGCCACGCAATTGTGCAAGTATACACGTTGCAAGTAATAAAGTGATATGAGTATTGAGTATCGTCTCCACAAGGATTGGTTTGGGTCACTTTTCTTAAGTTATTGCACTGTAAAAATAAAAACACAAATAGATGATAGGAAGAGTTCTAACTAACAAGTAAACTAAAGAACAATAAAAGTAAAAGATAGAGAAAATCAAAAAGGAGAGAAGAGGCCAAGTAATCGTGAAGTTGAAGGATGATAGTAGATAGGAACGTCTTGGTAATTAAGGGAAAAAACAACTCAATTGCTTGGACAGTGGCAACTATCGTAATGCCATGGAATTGAGTTAAGGCAATGCTAGGGCAATGAAGAAAAAAACATATGTCATGGCAATGAGTGAAGTCGATGCCCGGGAAATAAAGAAACTTGGTGATTGCCTTGGAAATATGCGAAACGGATGCCGGGGAATTTTTTTGAACTGCGATTACTGCCTTGGCAATGAACAATAACCTTCAAGGTTCGGGGAAGCGTTCTTCAATGGTTCCTCCTTATCCCTAAGTTGAAACTCTAGTTGTTTGTGCAAGCCTTGATAATACCTCACAGCATGAACCAATGGTGGAAAACAATCGATCTTGCGCTTCTTTTAGCCATTGAAATCCATAACTTATCCCTAAGTCGGATTAGTCTTCACCATCGATTTGATTGAATAAAGATCATGCTCATTCGTTTCATGAATCTAACTCTCCTGATATTAGATAAATAGACAGTCTAATGAGATCCTCTCCATATTCACTCGCAAACAAGATTAAAACCCAAGAATGAACAAACCTTGAATTAAAATTGCAACTTCATAAACCTAAACAAAGTCCAATCATTTTCACAACCTCAAAAACACAACAACCCAAGCCAATCAAGTTAGTTCATGGTTAGGTTTTGAAAAATATACAAAGAATAATCCCTAACCATGAATCTAACAAAAAACAATGAATAAAAAGATGAAGAAATAGGTGCAGCCCCCTTAGTCGAACTCTCTCTTTAACGATCTCTCCTCCTTGTAGTTGGAGGCTAGGTTAAAGTCCTAAAACTCCTCATTAAAATCTTGGAATTTAATATCCTTTTAATCTCTTCATGGAACTTCAACTCTTCTAGGATTGGCTACCACTTCATCTTTATCATCAATTTTCGGCAATTGCCTAGGCAATTTGTTCAGCATGTCGTTCCTACATTGCCTTGGCAACTTGTTCGGCATGTCCTTCCTGAATTGCCTTGGCAATAAATACATGTACACACATGCAAAAACACACATATCTTTTTCCACAAATTTAACTAAATTATGAAATTAAGCATGACAGTGAAGGAAACTATGAAAATATGCATGAATGTGTAAAGTGTCTAGAATTTCTATTTTATCTGCACATTCCTGCTCATATTATTGCTGTTATTGAGCTCATTTAGGCATAATTAGGTGCATTCATGCATATTTACAGTATTCTTTACTTTACCATGACTTTATAAAATATATTATGTTTTGGTGAGAAAAAGATATTGTTTAGTTTAGTTTTACGTTTTCAGGTGTTGGGAGCTGATCAGAGGAAGAGAGGACGGGAAGGCAGAGAGTAGAATGAGCTGTACTGAAGTAGTTCCAGTGCCGCTGCCGCCGCCGCAGAATGCCGCCAAGGACGTTGCCACCGCCGCCAAGTGTTGCCCAGGCAGCATTACACCTACATAGTCAAGATGGGTTGCGATTAATAGAGGACGGTTTTCTGAGTCCAACAAGCCCAGTCTTGCATTTTTCTGAGGCCTGGAGCGGTGCATAGAGCTGATTGAAGATTGATAAGCAAGATGGTTTATCTTTACTTGTTGAACAAGGCAACGTCCAAGGAGTCCATAATCAAGTCAAAAAAGAGTCAGCATTGAAGGAGGACATTAAATGCAAAGCTACTTTTCCACCAATGAAGACTTCTACTCCAAGGAGGACTCAACCTTAGGCCAAGCCCTATATATACCCATGTATTTGAGGGTATAAGGGCATAGAGAGAGTTCCCCATAGTCGTTTACACTAACTGCTCTCTTTCACCACCATGTTCTAATTCTTTCATAGGGTTTGGGTTATGTTGTAATTAGTTGTGAGAACGGTTGTTTAGGTTTTAAGTTGTTTTCAATAAAATATTCCAAGTTTACTTAATTCATGGTCTTCACTTCTTCAATTAGTTCCAAAAGTCCAGTTGAAGAAATCCATTTGTCGGGCACGAGAGTGTCAAACTCACGAAAGAATTAAGTACGGTCTCATCATGTCGAGGTGTTGACTAATTCGGCTTAGACATAAGTTCGAGTTTCAGTGGCTAAAAGGAGCAACCAAACGTCGACTACCTGTGTTAGGTTTACGCTGAGATTGTTAGGTATTGCCTACATCACGTGGTGACAGAATCCTTGCCTAGACATAGGGAGGATCATATCAAAATTGCTCTGCTGAACTTGGAGTATCTTCCAGATTTGCCGCCAGGAATTCTCCCCATCTCACCTGCCAAGACAGCGAAAGTTGAAAGAGCAGAGATCCGCTGCGGCAGCGAAAGGGTCGCAGCCTCAATCCGCCAGTACCCGCCGAGGCAGCTTATTATGGCAGCACAAAACAACTTGTCCTATTAAACGCAGTTTCACACTAAGCAGCAGCATAACCTTGCCCATCTAATCAACCTGATTTCTTCTATCTCTTTTATTTGTGTTTTTAAATTAAAAGCTCTTTCTTCAACCTGAAATTAATTGTGCATTTATTTTACTTCTGTGCAGATTTACACTCGAAGAAGCTATTCCAATCCCTGTGGGAGACGATATCTTTTATACTATAACTTGACAAAGAGTGTGCACTTGCGGTCATAAAAAGAGAACATTAAAACGCTCTACAGAATGCCTAATAATGCAACTAAAATATACCTAAGTCTAACAATATTATGAGTAAAAAGGGTAATAAAAATAGTACTTTTGAATCCTTAACATACCCCCAAACTCGAACTATTGCTTGTCCTCAAGCAATGCAAACTAACAATTACTTGCCGAGATCTTAATTAGAGAATTTGTTTTGCACTTGACTTCATTCCTCAGAACCGTGGCACAAAGTATGAATGTTATTCCATCTTTCGGATGGCGTAGAAGTTACCGGAATCAAACTATAATGCTCGTGAGTGTATGCGAAGTTGTGTACAAGATGATTTTCCAGATTATATGTGAACAATAGACATTAAAATTAATTCCTTAAGTTTTTATTTCATTAAACTAGAGCCAATTTCGGGCACCTCTAGTTTATTAATTAATTTTTTCAATTTTTATGATTAACCGACTAGAGACAATTTCGGGCACCTCTAGTGATTCGTTTAAGCACAATACTAGAGCCGGTTTCTGTCACCTCTAGCAATTATTTTTTATCTATGATACTAGAGTCGGTTTCGGGCACCTCTAGTAATTACAAATTTTATTTACCCAAATTTTAAGTGATTAACCTGAGTTCCCTAGAAATATTTCAATCAATTGAGCCACCAAAGTGTACAATTAAGTTTAGCATCATAGTAGGATTTTAAGTGTTTTCCATGGTCATCCTAGAATTGAAAGTTCTAGCAATTTAGTGCAAGGGCAATGTCATCATCAGATATTCATCAAGTCTATGCAAATTCAATTCAACTAAAAGCAAGGCAAGTAATCTATGCATCTTATATGCTATAACTAAATATAAGTGCAATTAGACATGAAACTAATTAAAGACAAATACCTACCCAAACTCGAGAAAAGCATTGTCTTTAATGCATAAAAAAAGAAAAGAAAATATGATGAAAGATGACTTACTCTAAGAGTTCGTCATCATTAATGATGAGCTTCCATCGTGCGGTTTGCTTGATTCGCTCGCTAACGCGTGGTGGTTGGTGGCACAACCGATTCTTGTATGTTGGTAACTTTGTCGCCATTGTCATCTACATCCTCAATCTCTTTGGTTCTAGATGCTTTGCGTTTCGCCTTTGAGGAGGTGACTTTAGGCAACATGTGTTGTGCACTAGTTGTCGTGGCATCTTCAGTTTCGGTTGCCCGGGCATCAGGACTTACCAAAGCAATAGGCATTGCCGGGGCATCAGGACTTGCCGAGGCATGTGCTTCAGTGGTTGCTGAGGCATCATGTATTGCTGAGGCATGTGCTTCAGTGGTTGCTGAGGCATCGGGTATTGCCGAGGCATGCACATTTGGAGTTGCTGAGGCATGCACTTTAATGGTTGTCGAGGCATCCTCTGTCTTGTCCACTTTGGCAGCAATTTTGGACTTATTTTTCTGAATAGATGTTTGCTCCTTTGGGATGATCTTGGGCTTCCTTGGAAAGGCTTGCTTTTTTTTCACGGTTTTGAGGTTCTTGGCCATGGTGGTTTTGATTCTTGATGTGGAAAACCAAAGAAAACCTAAAAACTAAAGATACTGAAGACAAATAAAATAAAATATCTCCTAAAATTTTTGAAAATAAATAAAGAAAAATAAAAAAATCTAAAAAAAATTGAAAATAGAATAAAGGTCCAAAAATTAAAAACAAAAAAATAAAATTAAAATTCTTAAAAAGAGCATTTTCATGCATCTTCTAAGGTTACTACATATCTGAGAAAGCTTGAGAAGGGTTGTTTCTGATACTTCTTATAGTATATCCGCACCCTCCATCGGGTGACAATATTGCCCAAAAAGAGTTGGGACGATATACTCGTAGCTACTCCCGTTTGTGTTCTTTCGTGTTCCCTTGTAGTCCATGCATTCCTTCCACCTTGCTACTATTCCTAAAGGCACAAATATATTAATATGAAAAATTATGTCAATTCCCAACCATTTAATCACCTCAATCTCATCGATCTCCATCATGGTTGGATGTACCATTCATTCTCTTGGCAATTGCTACTCAAGACAATTGTCGTGGCAATCAATAACCAAATTTCACTATAAGTCAAGGTAAAACCTAATTTTCTAAAAAGCTTCACGAGTTCAAATATCGTTTTCTTTAGGCCTCTTATATATCTCCATCAGTAGAGATGTCGATGGCTTCAAATCTACCAACGTTGGTTCCTCAAGACATACTTGCAATGGACGAGGTGAGTTTTTAAAGAATTCCAAAGGTTCAACCATTACCTACTCATATTCCATTGGCAAAGTATTGCCATCTCGTTGATCTTGCATGTGGTCGTGCAATTGTCATGACAAAGGTGGATAAGAGCAATCTTCATATTCTTTCTTCAGCATCAACAATCTAACATCCCGAGCATCAGATTCCACAGAATTGTTTATAGTATTGTTGTTTTCAACTTCAATGAGTGTTGTCGCGACATTGCTCTGTTCAGGCTCCTTAATCATTGTCGAGGTCATTCGTTGCATATTCTCATCACGTGTTAGGCAGTCTTTCTCATTGGCATCCTTTCAACTTGGAGGTTCTAGTTTTTCCACACACGTCTGGGAGCTCTCTTCGCATTGCCCCTTGTCCTCTTGCCTTGGGACTTCAATATCCCTAGGAATGTATTGTTGGTGCATGTTATACATGGCATATGTGGATCTCCTCAATCGATCTTTCATTTTTCTTACGAGTACATCCATCCTAACTATACATGTATCCATGGAGTTTAATAGCTCTTGACGAGGACTACATTGCGATGACTTATCTACTGTCGTGACACTTTGCTACTGATAAGGACTATATTGCCAAGGTATGTCTGTTGCTGCTGAAAATTGTTATGGTAAAAAAAATTGAACGTTATGATCATACCATGAAGGATTTTACTGTTGTTCCATCTATGGTCCTCCACGTAGTCATATGCACCAGAATTGTGAGGGTAATTTTCAAACACATGATGTTCTCCATAAGAAGTGCACGAGTTTTTTCCACGATATATGCTTTTCTCGGTTGATTCCTATCTTCGAACATCAACTCTCGAATAGATTTACTTTTATTTCCCCACATGTTGATGTCCCTGAACTTGTAGTGTACCTGAAATTTTTTTAATAAAACAAAAAAAAAGTGAGTAAAACTAATAGAAAAAATACAATAACAAAAACAACTAACACCCATTGCCAATCCCCGACAACGACGCCAAAAACTTGTTGCGTGTAATAAGTGCTACACAATTGTACAAGTATACATGTTGCAAGTAATAAAGTGATATGAGTATTGAGTATCGTCTCCACAAGGATTGGTTTGGGTCACTTTGCTTAAGTTATTGAACTGTAAAAATAAAAATACAAATAGATGATAGGAAGAGTTCTATTTAACAAGTAAACTAAAGAACAATAAAAGTAAAAGATAGAGGAAATCAAATAAGAGAGAAGAGGCCAAGTAATCGTGAAGTTGAGGGATAATTGTAGATTAGAACATCTTGGTAATTAAGTGCAAAAAGAACTCAATTGCCTGGGCAGTGGCAACTATCGTAATTCCATGACATTGAGTTAAGGCAATACTAGGGCAATGATGAAAATAAACCTATGCCACGGCAATGAGTGAAGCCGATGCCCGGGCAATAAAGAAACTTGGTGATTTCCTTGGCAATATGCGAAGCGGATGCCGGGGAATTTGTGGAACTGCGATTACTGCCTTGGCAACGAACAACAACCTTCAAGGTTCGGCGAAGCGTTCTTCAATGGTTCCTCCTTATCCTTAAGTCGAAACTCTAGTTGTTTGTGCAAGCCTTGATAATACCTCACAGCGTGAACCAATGGTGGAAAACAATCAATCTTGCGCTCCTTTTAGCCATTGAAATCCACAACTTATCCCTATGTCGGATTAGTATTCACCATCGATTTGATTGAATAAAGATCATGCTCATTCATTTCATGAATCTAACTCTCCCGATGTTAGATAAATAGACAGTCTAACGAGATCCTCTCTCAATTCACTCGCAAACAAGATTAAAACCCAAGAATGAACAAACCTTGAATTAAAATTGCAACTTCAAAAACCTAAACAAAATCCAATCATTTTCACAACCTCAAAAACACAATAACCCAAGCCAATCAAGTTAGTTCATGGCTGGGTTTTGAAAAATATAAAAAGAATAATCCATAACCATGAATCTAACAAAAAACAAAGAATAAAAAGATGAACAAATCGGTGCAGCCCCCTTAGTCTAACTCTCTATTTAACGATCTCTCCTCCTTGTAGTTGGCGGCTAGGCTTATTATTTATAAGAGAAGGCTAGGTCAAAGTCCTTCTTGAGGAGGAAGTTAAGTTGGAATTAAATACAATATAATAAAATAAATAAATCTATTTTATTTTATTTTATTATTTTATTCCTCCTAAAACTCCTCATTAAACTCTTGGAATTTAATCTTCTTTTAATCTCTTCATGGAACTTCAACTCTTCTAGGATTTATCCTTTTAATCGGCTACCACTTCATCTTTTCATCAATTGTTGGCAATTACCTTGGCAACTTGTTCGACATGTCCTTCCTGCATTGCCTTGGCTACTTGTTCGATATGTCCTTCCTGAATTGCGTTAGCAATAAATACCTGCACACACATACGAAAACACACATACGCATCATATTTTTCCACAAATTTAACTAAATTATGAAATCAAGCATGACGGTGAAGGAAACTATGAAAATATGCCTAATAATGCAACTAAAATGTGTCTAAGTCTAATAATAATATGAGCAAAAAGGTAATAAGAATAGTACTTTTGAACACTTAACACTTGCCATGATTCTGCCAACCAAGCTTGGCACTATTTTTCTGCTATTTTTTCATAGATTGATCCAATTGTTTTTTTTTTCACAGTCTGATCTGGTCCTATTTTTTGGGTTCAATAGCTTCTTGGAAGGGCATCAAATCTACTTCCATCAGAACCGGTGCTTTGGCATCATTTGGTCCATCGTTGCCAACAACACCCGACATTCTCTCTGGCACTATTTTCCTTCTTGCGCTACTATGTTCTGCCAAGCCCAGTCTGCTACGCCAAACTTGCAAAAAGGTGCCAAAGCAACCATTCACTTTGGCATAACCTCAAATCCTAACTTTTTATGCAAATGCATAATTTCTAAGGCTAAATGTGCTTAAAAGCAAGCAAAAGCAATGTGAAATAGGTATGGAAATCAATACTTTTGAGGTGTCAACAGTTATGCATTGGTTGGCACCACTATCTACCTATGTTTTCGACTTATTAAATGTATAAGAAAAACATTGAGTGAATATGTTATTTGGTATATTGGCTTGTGATAATGAGAACTAAGATCAAATATAATTGGCATGTCATAGGATAAGAGTATTCTAGTGAATGTTTTCGGCTTTAGTTGCTTGTTTCGAGTGGATTTCAATACATAGACGACGCTCTTTGAAATGCATGATTTTGATCTTTCTTTTTTGTCTTTTGTGTGGCATGAGTAATGGCGACACAAAAAATTGATCCATATCTACATGTGTAACTTATTGCATTTGAATCGGATGTTGTATGTTGTTATTGAGTTCCAATTTTTTTAATATGAGTACGTTAGTTTTAATATGAGTACGTTTTTTTAACATCTTAGGTAAACAAACTTGATCCGAACATATTCCTAATCCAACGATAATTAACATCTCTAGATCATAAACAAGACCCAACCTAGAAAAGGTAAAAACCCTAACTCCAAGGCTAAAAAAAATAGGTACAAACATCACCAAAGCTCAATGATAAAATGTAAAAACCAACAACAAACAACATTAAAAAATGCATATTACAATAGTAAGGCATGTTGACAACACGCTCATTACCATAACTCAGTCACCAACAAGAGCATCGACTGTGATCTTGTATCTAAATCCAATTCGAATATCCAAAATAGGGAGATCAACAAGATAATCAAAAGAAGCGGATCTTGATCAATTGTAGCGACGTCAAATCAAACTCTGATAGAAAATCAAATGAAAAAAAGCGGCCAAATGACTGATTAAAATAAGAAAAATATGTCAAAAGGCAGAAGATACGTACCAAAAGGTAGAGAAAATCATGTCACAAGGACAATGTTATTGAATTTAAAAACTAGAAAACAAAGAACGAAACAAACAAACAAATAAAGATTATCGATAGTCGGCAACCAACACTAAGACTTGTGTTGCCGTCGATCATGTAAAATTTAGGGGGGGATGAAAACTTGATCGGGCTGAGAGAAATAAGGGATATGGCTAGGGTTTTGCTTTGTTTGTTTTTCTTTTTAAATTTGTCTATTCACTAAATTGATTCATTGGCTAATGTTTGGAATTGCAGGAGTGGCAGAGGCAACATTGTGGACAATCGTGTGATGATCAAAAGCTCATGTTTCTTTATGTGCAAGTCTCTGTCAAAACATAAACTCATGTGTTTGTGCATGAAATTTTCCTTCTTTAGTGTAAGTGGCTCTATATCATGTTTCCTTTTTTGTTATTAAATTTTGACTCTCTTGAGCAAATACCACTAAGTGGCCCCAATGTAGTTGTTGGAAGAACATTTGTGGTTCATGATCTTGCCGATGATCTCGAAAAGGGAAACTATTTGGCTTGCAATTCTCAGAGTTACTTAACAAGTTAAGTACCCTCATAAGTTGTGGACGGAAGACTGACTTGTAGTGGTTGTTTATGTTGTTAGGACAATGCACTTTGGTTGCAAGAGTAAGTTCTGTTTTGTTTAAACTTGCATGCATACTTCATCATGGTTTTCGTTGATATTGTTAGTCGAGTATTACAACAGCGACTCCTTTCGATTTAAACATGTACCAATACGACAAGTTGAATAACGATACCAAGTTGCAGAAGTGTATTAATTGATCAAGAGAATTTTTTTAATTCTTTACTCTTTCATTTTCTCTTATACATAGTAGAGAGCGCTTCATTATTTTTATCTTTTGTGCTCTTTCTAATGAGCCTAATCTTTTTTTACCCAAATCAAACCTTATAAAAAGGAAGATGATCTATTTTAGCCTTTGAAAAAGAATATTGATTCTATCTTAGTCATTGAAAAGATAGGGGTTGTAAGGTTAGACCTTATCCTTAAAGGCAACAAATTTAGAGTGAATTTAGGAAATCCTTAGGGGCGGTAAGCTAAGTTAGTAGATGTATATTTTGGTTTAGAAAGTCGAACCGCTATAAATCGATTGTGTAAAATTGTTCATTTTATTTTGTTTCCACTGAATTCTTCAAGAAGACAATTTAAACCCTCTTGACGATTTTTGATTGATCAATTCGAGCCCAAAAACATGACATAACGAACATGAGTGGAGCTAATACATGTCCATTGTTGGAGCACTGATAATTTCAAGTCACGTATCAGTGCGCTTGATCAAACATTCAACTAGACAAGAAAGCGTGAAACAAAAATCTAGGGAATTCTCCTTTCAATAAGCCTACTCAAATCCAAAAAAAAAAAATTAACCAAGAAATGCAGAAGCCAACACCCAATACCAAGAATGCAAGTTGGAAATGGAGAAGAAAGAGAATGAGAAGAAATACAAAGTGAAAAAAATAGAGAGAGGAATGGATAAAAGACATGAGTGGAAAAAAGGTTAATTGTCACACTAATTATTTTCAACGGACGTTTACGACAATGATTATTTTGAAAGCGAAATAAAAGCCCAATGACTATATTGTAAGTTTTAAAAGTTCACAAAATAAAAGCGAACAAAAAATACCCAAATTAATTTTTTCACATTTATTTTTTTGGATAAACGATGTTTTATTTATCCAAGAACCTCAAAAAATCAACCACGCTGTACAAATCTCACCAAATAACCAACCATATACAAAAGATAAAAAATTTAAAAACCCCATGAAGATATTAGAAAAGAAGAGGATCTAGCAAAGTTTCACCCTAGTCTCCATCGCACAACATGCTGAATCTGCGTGAAAACTTTTTCAAAAGTCGAGCCCTCTTAGCATGCAGCCTGCTAAATAAAATAATTCAAACCATTCCATGCAACACGAAGGATCGCAGCTAAAAACTCCTCCCTTACCATTAGCCTGCAACCACGCCAGAAACCTTACGAGGTAGTCAAATAACAAGCTTGCAGCACCATATTCCATACTTGGCTACTGAAAACACACTCTCAAAAAAGATGATCACATGTCCCACATAACAGGCAGACCGGGTCCATATGACATCCCCAAGAAATCATCTTAAGCTTCGTTGGCAGGCTATCCAAAATGAAAGCGTGCCTAGGGACAGAACCATCCCAAACACCCATATCTATACCGGGTTAGTTAACGCGTGAATGGGCCCAGCACTGACGTATTCATCTGAAACTGACCGAATTAACAAACCCTATTTTTTGAGCGAGTCATTAGGTCTACCCGCCGAATCCGCTCCTTAGAACCATATAAGTTCACCACCATTATCGGTTACAACTTCTCATATTTTCCCTGCATCTGCTTCAAATAAGTTGCCATATCTAACCGCTCTCGTTATGTCCTCACGAGATCCAGAGGTAAACTTTGCTTTCGTATTCTGCTATTGTCTTCTCGTAGTTGTTCAGATATTCATCTTTAGGAACAGAAAAAGTAAAAATTTGTAATTTAGTTTTCCCTTTTTCTAGTGTTTATTTATTTATTATCGAAGTTTGTTTTGATTCTCAAACTAATCATGTTTCCATGTAATTGCGATGGCAGATGATAGATAGTGAACCCCTTTGTTCTGATCCCCACTTTTATTGGGAAATTAGTGACGCCCTGCGGGATGATAATAAGGTTGTATTTGTTGAATCCATTCAGTTTAAAGCTGAAAGGGATGGTTATGATGCGGCTCAAGCAATGATAGTAGATATTTGGAGTCAAGTCATCTTGTTCGAGGCAGTAAATTGTGCAACTGCTCTATTGCAAGGATTAACAGGTCTCAAAATAGACCTTAATTATTTTGATCCGTATGTAGAATCTACACCACTGTTTCTTGGATGCTCCTCCCCTAAATTTCTTAAGTTATTTATGCGCTATGGAGCTCGAACAGACGTCATATGTATGGGCCGTCTACCTTTCAAACAAGTTCTTGTGACCTTAAGGTATTGGTTTCGAATATTTGTCTACTTGATTTGTGTATTAATTAATAATCCAATTTTCTTTTATGTTTGCAGTGACGAAAAAGAATACCTAGATCATTTTGAATCAAAACCATCTATCTACATGAAAATTGTTTTTATGTGTACGCATGTAAGGAACTTTTTTATTGTATTATCTAGGGGTAGGGGTGTTCACCTTTTTTTTGAATGTATCCTATATTCCTAGTATTCTTACTATTGTTTGTCTTTGCAGCACTTGCATAGGATGAAATTGGAGTCCCTTAGATTGCTTTTTGACAACACACAAGGGGTTGAGAAAGTAATATATCAGTGCGTGAAGGATATGGAAGTTATTCAGATAGCTGCCTTATTGTTTGTAGCTCGAGAAGAAGTTATGTCACCGTGTTTTTTCAAAGGCTTGAATGGGAGCATGTCACTTCGCCAATTGGTCTTATCAGAGATAGCATCACTAACAGCTTCACAAATAACATTAGTTTCTACTAGTGAGGAGATGGATGAGCTGAAGAATAAGTTGGAAATAATGATGTCTATGTTACGCCTGATTGAATTTTTTGAAAGGTTTGGGGACAAAATTGAGCTATATAGTCAAAACCTAAATAAGGTGTGTTCTTTGATTTTTCAATTTGTCTTCAACTTATGGTTTGAATTCTTTATTAACTAAACATGGTGAAACTCATTGTTAATAATCATTTATAGTTGGGTGAAGATGAAATGGCTTCGCAAGTGGCATACCTCCTTATCAATGCAGGATTTGCTGAATATAAAGACTTCAAACTCACTAATATATTCAGGTTTCAAATTTTGATTCTTTCATATTGCCTACAATCTTTTGCTTGCATTCATCGCATTTAGTTTCCTTTTCTCCTCATCTTATTCTTTTTGTTGGTTGTGAATTCCTTACCTAGTTATTGGTCGTTATTCCATAAAGACTTTTTGGAATTATTAGGTAATTTGCTTTTTTGTTACTTGCTTCGGTGTTGATTAGATTGTAAAGCAATATGCAAGATTCCTGCTAACGGCATAGTTTTTGTTTTAATATAGAAAGTAAATTAGTTGGTGAAAATGAAGGAAGGCAGTTGTGGAGTGGGGCTACAAAGATTTACGAACCTTTATTGGATGCCATGGTAAGGAAAAATGTCTTCTCCATTATATTCAATAGAGATCATTCATTGGGTACATGGTATTTAGCCTTATTACGCGGCCATATCAAGCTAATTATGTACACTTTTTCTTATAAAAACAAAGTGGACTCCTTTGTCCGACCAACAAAGGCGGTCATCGACTTCGGAGGCCGTCCCAATACTCAATAATGAGGATGACGCTAGGGGCTCTTTGCCAATCATCCAATCTCTTGAAAAACTGCGGTAAAAAGTTCCTATGCTCTTGCTTTGTTTTTCTTTTTGTTGATTTACTTATCATTTAACTTGTCTTTCTTATTCCTCATCCAGCCATCACCCTTTTTTGAATGATTGGACACCCAAACAATCCATCTTCAAGCTAGTTTGTATATTATGTCTACCACAATTGGTTTGTTTTATTTGATTTACCAATTTTGCTCCTTTTAGTGTCTTGTTTTAAGCAGTTGCTTATTGTTTCTTAATTTTATCAGAGAGAATACTTGAGGATCATCAGCTCGTTTGCAAGTAAAATTGAGGAGATTGAGGCCATTGGTTGTCATTTGGTGGGGTTGGGAAAGCTCATTGAACTGGCTTCACTGCTAATGGTGGCTCATGAAAACTTTATCGCAGCCACAGCACCAAGAAGTAATTATATAAGTTCAAATGGCATCCACCAATACATTATGAGTGATATCCGAACAATACTTGATGTGGAGGTTAAAATAATTGGTAGAAGCAACAGTCATAAGGTTATTGAGAAATGCAAGGCTGTGAAGGAAATGAGGTTATCTGCCCTATTGCTATTGGAAGTGTTTGAGAAGGCTGGTGTCTCTATTAACCAATATCTTCAATCAGAAACATATAATGTATGTATCAAGTTGATGGCGTTCCAAGTGTTTAGGGTGCTGGATGTTTTTATGTGCATCATATTCTAATCTTGCACTACAATTGTAGGATGGTACGAGATCGAATTTACAAATTGCTAGAGAAATTCAGTCCCTGCTTGAGAAAGCTGGCTTTGCTTTGAAGCCCGAAGACACCTATCTAAATGATATAGACTGGTATGGCCTTCGTCGTTCTGTCTCTGCAGTCCACACAAGTTGTCCCTCCCACATAGTCATTTGGTTATCTATCATTACAGAATATTAACCGCACTAATATGTCTACTTTTGTTTCATAATTTATTTATAATATATGTGTATATCTTGTGACGCCTATCATTTGATTTCACCAGTTTCTCAACCACATTGGATACAATTCATTGTACTAGTTTCTCAAATATATTGGACCCAGTGGTTTCAGGTAATTTAGTTAAGAGCTACACTTGAATTATGTTTTTCCTCGATTCATCTGTTAGGGGAGAGATATTTTACTGAACTCTTTCGCTTTTCTTTGCTTTTCTGCCAACAGGAAAGCTTTCGTCATCTTTAGTTAAAGATGGTAGTTTACCAAAGGCATCGCAACCTCACGAGTTTTCTGTTATAGAGGTGAGATTCATTGTGTGTTGTTTTTGTAGATAACTAAGCTAGAGATAGAGAATTTCCGACAAGGAAGTTTGTTTCATCTTTGAGTAGGTTTGAAAAGACTTGGCCTTATACCATGCAGATAACTAAGCAAAAAGATGAGAGAATTTGTTGGAAAATAGAAGTTTATTGCTTTGGTTTTTCTTAGTCAAATACAAGAAGTTAGCCCTACTGAAATAGGAGAGTTCCTACTCTAAAATACAATATTAGAATCCTATTAGGTGTTGAACTGCTTAGACAGTAATATCACCTCTATAATTCTACCTAGACAAGTTTAATAAATGGTAAAATACTAGTTACAAAGTCTTTTAACAGTTTTGCATCCTTCCTGTTTACTTTTCCTTGTTTTAATTGTATAAACATGTGAATTTATGTCTTGTACCGTTTGTTGTTATGAAATAAGCATAAATTCGGCATGTTTGGAGGACATCAAAACATACCCCTTGTTCGCGGCTCAAGACCATTTCACACAATGGTGCATAAGAATTCAGTATTGTGCAGCTCTCGGCTGGTACCAAATGCTTCAAGGAAGAAAATAGGTTTGTTTTTATCGATAGGGGTAGCCATCACCAATGTGATAAAACGTGTATGAATTGTGCACCGTATGCTTTCATTTTTAAACTTATCTGTTTAAGACTATCTACTAATGCACTTCAATCCTTATTTTCTAAATTCTTAGTCTAATTTAATATTCGGCCTTAGGCGGCAGGGTAAATCTAACCCCTAGACCAGCCTGTGTATTATATCTAATTCTGGGAGGTCACATTCATACTAATACTCATGGAAAACATTTAAAGCCTTCAATTCCAAAGTATACGGTAATTATAACCCATACAAAAGGAATTTATAGTAGTCAACATAAACCATATCAAAATATAGTTACAAAAATAATGTCATATCGGGCAACCAGATACGGTATCAAAATATAGGTTTATGTCATTGAAATAAAGACAATAAAAACATTACAACCAAAATAAATGTATTGAATATGTCAATTCTCCAACTGCAAGTTCGAAACCCAAGAGGTAGTCTCAAATATGTATAAACATTTAAGTAAAACATGTTTCAAGGGCAAGCAAAGGTTCAAATACTTAATTACCCTCCAAATAAGAACTTACCCTAGGTTCATTGGGCGTAAGAACTAATCTAAGGGGCTACCTTAGGTCCATAAAAAATTACCCGAGCCGGACCGTTGCAACCTACCCAAGAGGTAGTCTCAGGTCTATAAAAAATACTAACTGGATCAAGACTGAACCTGCAGAGACTTCATAACATACTCTAATAATATACCCTAGATAAGTATCAAAGCTCATGCAATAAACATCAATATCAAGAATCATGTGGCAGACATGTTTTTATCAAAGACTTAATAACCAGAAATCATGCTTTCAAATCTGACATATGAGCATACTAATGAGCAGATAGGGCAGTCGTATTTTTAAATTAGATATAACAAACATAGGTTTCAAAGTAAATAAGATATTCAAATCATAAAATCTACTCATATCATACGAGTAACTACGAGTATACGAGAATGAGCGAAACGGGAGGAGCTGAGCTGAACAGACGAATGGTCAGATGAAACTCGAGTACTTTTGAACAAATAACAATTTATTTTATTCCAATGTTTGATTTAAACTTCTCTTCAAAGAAATAATTTAACACACGCATGTTCGAATTTAAAGATCAGATTTAAAGACTTTCGAGTTAGAATTTTATAAAACGGACCCCAAAAACAAAATCAGAACATCGAAAAATATAAAATAGTGGTTTTTGAAAAAGTTTGACATTTTGGTCAAAGGCAACGGTCAACTGTAACCCTCTAAACTTGACCTAGGAGAAAAGGCCGAATTTAGGAAGTTACTGTAATCACTAATTTTGTCTGGACATTGAATTCCTTTAGTTTTTGTCAATCTAGGCTTATATCGAGCGTAAATTAAAGAAAAAAAAGGCTAAAAAAGAAAAAGTAAAAAAAAGAAAAGAAAAAAAACACTATTATAATTAGTTACATTCTATATTATTATTTTGTTTTTTTATTATTATTGTGTGTCAGTTGTTACTATTATTACTATTTTTGTATTATTATTATTAGTATTTGTTGTCATCATTACTATTGGCTATTATTATTATTATTTTATTTTATTTTTATTAATATTATATTATGTGTGTCAGTACTATATTATTGGAAAATACTTTGATGCACAAGCTGTGTAAACTTTAGTTTACACAAGCCCTTTAATTTTAGGGTTTAGGGTTTAGGGTTTTATGTTAGGGTTTAGGGGTTTAGTATGTATGGTATATAATTTAAGGTTTATGGTTAGAATTTAGAGTTTAGAGTTTAGGGCTTAGGGTTTAGGGTTTAGGTTGCTAGGGTTTGTGATTTAGATTTTAAATTTTATAAAAGGATTGTGTAAAAAAAATTTACACAGCTTGTGCATCAAAATAAAACCTTATATTATTAGTGTCTTTATTATATCTGTTAATATTACAAGTATTATTAGTTATCACTACTGTTTTCATCATTGTTATATATATATATATATATATATATATATTATTTTAGTTATCGTCATTTGAATTTATTATTTATTATTATTAGCATATATTACTGTTATTATTATTATCGTTATTATTAGTAGTATTATATTTATTATTATTATTAATATATTGAAACAAATCTGAAAACTAAAAAAACTAACTAATATATATATATATATATATATATATATATATATATATGTCCAATTGAATAATTTGAAACCTAATTTAAATAAATAGATATTAGCCCAAATTTTATTACAGTCCATATACAAATAGAAATAAGGTTACATGGCCCGTTTGGCCCAAGTGAAACATGGTTTGAAACCCTAGCCTTAACCGAGCCCCTTTTCTTGTGCAGTCAATTTCTCGCCGTCAGATCTGATCCAGATCTGACGGCCCAGATGAAAGTTTGAAGAAGAAACCCTAGGGGAGCCCTGATGATCTCGCGCTGCAGAGACTGTAACCGTTGGATCCGGAAGGCATCAACGGCCAAGATCACTCCTTGCCGCGAAGCCCTTGACAACCCCGCTCTAGCCTTTTGCGACGCGCATCGTCAACCGTCAGATCGAGAATGATCCAACGGCTCCCAGATCGACGCAGAGAAAGATCTGGAACCCGCACACGCTCACGCGCGACTGTTCTGCTGCCCGACGCGCGCGTGCCAAGCCATGCCTGTGACCCCTCGTCTGCCACGAACACGCCCTATGCCGCGTCTGCCACATGCACGCCGGTGTCTCCCCTCCCATTTCCGGTAGCACCGACATGCAACACAAAAAAAAGAACAGGATCAGAATACCTGAAAGTGGCAAAAAACAAAAAAAAACAATAAATCAAAACGAAAAGTCAACCAAACAAGATCAGAGACAAAAATTTAGCTTTAATTTTCCTTTGGAGATGTATCTCGGTTATAAAGGAAACCGAAAAAACACAAAAGAAGGGGGCACGGATTGTAAGCAAAATTGTAAAAACAGAAGATTCTAGAGAAAAGCAATACAAAAAAGAGTTTTTTGAGGTACTTTGCTCTTTCTTATCGCATGCAACTAACATAAAAAAAGGGGGGAAATATATTCGATTGCTTTTTTTTCTCACCTACCGGTCGCGTCTCCTCCCATCGACGATAAGCCGTTGATCTCTCCGAGGTCATGCGCGGTGAGTCAACAAGGGAAACAAAAACCGAGCAAAAGGATCAGTAGATTTTCTTTTTAGGGTTTCGATGCAAACACGAAGAGGGTTTTTTTTTTGTTTTCTTTTAATCTCAGTCTGTGACGGGTTACCCTAAAACCTAAAAAGGGATTTTTAGTTCCTCCTCGATGTTTTTCGGCGCCGGTTAACGGAGGTCAGCATAGTAGTGAAAGGGCTCGGGTCACTTAACGCAAAAGGGGTGAAAGAAAGGAGATTTCTTTTTCTTTTTTTAGCTTCGAAAATGCCAAAGAGGTATCCTGATTTCAAAACAGGTTATTTACGTTGTTTTTTGTTTTTAAAAGTGGTCCACTAACCATTTTGGTCCCTCCAAGATTAACAAACTGCACCGACAGGGCTTCCGCGCTTGAATAAAACTTGTTCTTCAGAAAGCTCGATTTTAAGTGCCTTAAGTTTTGAAGCGGTATGGAACATTTCCATAATGTACTCCCTTATATTTCCTTGATTCTTACACTTCATAGACATCAAAGAAGTCAGAAGTGATTTCATTTCAACCTTATCGATTTTAGCAAAACGTTGCTTAAGATCGTCAAAGAAAGACTTAGCCTGAGTAATCTCTTCAGATTCAGTGCCCCTAAAGGCTTCCGGAATGTTAGGTTTCATGATCATCAGACTCATGCGATTAGAACGATCCCACCTCTCAAAATCTCTTTTGGCATCAGGGGTGCTATCCGCAGTGAGAGGTGCAGGTTGTTCTTGCCTTAATGCAAGGTTTATGTCCATACAACTAAGTACTATAAGTACGTGCCTTTTCCATTCCTTGAAATTTGTCCCATTAAGCATGGGTATAGAACTAATATTTGCAGATATTGTGGCAGCAGAAGAACTAGCTGAATGTAGAACAAAATAAAAAATAAACAGGCTCACATCAATATTTCATAAGTAAACAAATAAATTCAAAGAAATGACTAATTCCCCACAAGATACCAAACACAACATTAATATCAAGTTTTTGGACAGTAATATTAACAGTAAGCGGTACTCTTGTTGTAGTAATCAAACATTGACAATAAACTATGTCGAACAATAGATTAATCTTTGGACTAATGTATTGCACACATAAAATACCTTATAATTGTCACACGTTTATTACCACAGGTGTCGTTGAAATTCGGCCAAATATTAATTTTCCTTTGGGCCAATTAATAAATGCATGAATTACAAAAACAAAAATATCTTGATATTTTAAATAAGTTAAATCTACGCAGATGCGGTCACTTTGGTGACATTGTGTTTCAATTAACCCACTAAAATATTAGACATAGCCAAAACATGAATTTTATTTGTTTCTAAAGATTTATCTTTATCTCTGATGATCAAAACTAAAATTTTGATCCAACCGAATTAAATATATATTTTAATTAAAATATATATATTATAACAGTAAATTGAAGATTAAGGGCAAATCTATATTCTAAGAAGAGTTTACTGTAAAAGAATTCTTTAACTGGAAAAAAAACACACATATACAATGCATAAAAAGCATAAAATCCCTAATATTTAAACTGTAATGATCAACACCATACTTACCGGAAAACAATTAAAATTAATTCAATCCAATTGCATGGTTGCTAAAATCTTCAAAAGGATAATCGCACAAAATATATAGCAATCGGAAATCTCAAAACGCACAAATCCCAATTTAAAATCAATTTCTGATTATTAACCCATTGAATCCAAATTTCATATTAATATTGCAACAACCAAACGCATACCACCATAAATACACGAACAGTGGGTTTTAAATCGACAAATAAAACAATGGAAGATTAATAACCCAAAAAAATATAATCTTAATGATTCGACAAAACCTGGCTCGATGCCACTTGTTAAAACCAAAAATATTCATACGAATAATAAACCCAAGATCTATACATACTAAATCATTAAGAATAAAGACTAAATTTGCGGAAGCGTACCTGAGAGTTTGATCTTCCAAGATGATAGGTTACCTCTTGCCACACAACTCTCTGACGGGGAAGGAGAGATATGCAAGTTAACCTAGATCTCGGGGACCACTACTCTTTATATACACTGAATTAAAATCAATTTATTAATATTTACAACTCTGCCCCTCATTGAGTTATAAATATAACTTACGGTATCTACACTTTTAATTCTATGACAATTTAATACCTATAACACGTGTAGCATAATTGGTCACTTAATTTTCGTGTTAAACTTTATAATAGCAACATACATTATACATATGTGCCCATTATTATTAGATAACCCAACAATAAAATGTCCTAATCCATATCTACAATTATCTAATTATTGTGAAAACCTGATTTCTGTTAATATATGTGCGTTGCGTACAAACATATAATGGTTTATAGCCATAATCCCCCATTTCTATATTACACATGGTAATGCAAGGAAAAATAAGAAATTTTCATTCCTTGCTTCTGTTTTTCATATATATATGTACATATACTTATAATTATTGCCAAAGTTTAAACTTTTTTTTATGTATATTTTCGTGCATATGAAGGAAGTATTTTCACATGCTATACCTTTGTCATGCGTGCAACCTCTTTTAATTTGAGTTTCTTAAATCCATTTATATTTGTTTCATGTCTCTTTTAATTACTCTCGTATGCCATGTTAGGTTGTATTTGAAATATAAAATATTATGCGATGTCTTTTTATTCGAGAACGAACGAGGCCAGTATCAGTCGTAGTGGTGGTGGTTCGGACATTCCTTCTCGAATATTAAGGTTTTTTTAAAAATTTACTCACTCGTATAACCAAAATTCGATACGAATCGTCACTTTAATTCGCAAAATTTAATATTAACTAATCAGTAATGGTATTGGTATCGATTTTAGGGCACGACGGGGTGCTCATCCTTCCTCGGGTGTAACCGACTCCCGAACCCATTTTTTTAAAAAGAAAGAATCTTTGGTTTTACCTCGGTGTCGGGTCTACCATTTTTAAATGGCCTGTGGCGACTCCTCCTTTTTTAATCCGATTAAATTTTTAAAAACCAATTAAACCCCGGTTCCTCCAAGGGACGCCGAGGCGTGTATTTTTTGAATTTTGTAGTCGTTACAGTTACGATTAAAAACTTTTTCCTCACGTAAAAAATTTTAAGTTTAAATAGTTCACAAAACAAATTAAATATTAATTAACAATAAATATCGTAAATTATTACAATTGTTTTCAAAAACTAAATGTTATAAAAATATTATGATCATTTAATAAAATATCTGGAATAAAGTATGTAAATACATGCTAAAATATTATTCCAAAATATAAAATAATAATAATAATCTAATAGTCTAAAATAAGTTCACACAGAATAATAAAATAGCTGGATAAAATCTGAGATCCTCCAAGTACCACGTCGCCTAAATTCCAAGGTATTTGTAAGAGAAAACTATGGGGAGTGAGCTATTGAGCCCAATGTGTCTCTAAAGAGCAAGCATTCACAAACTCAATTTCACAACAATAATTTTCACAAAAATATTTAAAAGACACAAAGCACGTTTTAACACGGTTTTATGAAATCACAATGCAATGCACCCATACTGCATAGTCACAAAAAAGAGTAGGTTCCCCAGAACCTCTCACTAAATAGTCACCAACGCAAGTGGTATAAACCACTGAACTTCCTCCGTACAATCCCAACCCATGATAACACAGTAAAAAAGATATCACAGTTTCCACAACTCAACACAATCCGATAATAAATCAAGGATTCACAGTTCATTTATTTTAAATCACAGTCCGAAAATAATATACACAGAAAATATAATGTAAAATCATAACATAGCCGAAAATCATTCAAGTGTAAAATCACAATCACAAAATCAAAGTATGTAGCACGAAAAGAGATCACACCTTAGCCAAAGCAACTCAACCTATTGAATAATGTGTTT
Organism: Hibiscus trionum; assembly: GCA_030270665.1. NCBI lineage: Eukaryota > Viridiplantae > Streptophyta > Magnoliopsida > Malvales > Malvaceae > Hibiscus > Hibiscus trionum. The sequence goes on along the minus strand of BSYR01000034.1, from coordinate 4,101,934 downwards.
CTCACGATCAAAAGCACTGGGTTTAGTTGTATCAGAACCTATGAGAATAATTTCGATATTAGCATTATTATCACTATGCCACTAAACTAAGGCTAAACACTAATCCAAAAGAATACTCACGTGTAGGTCTCGTAGTACCTGCAAGGACGGTTTGAACGGGCGAAAGAGGTGGTAGTTCGTCAGACTCACGGTTAGAAGAGTAATGATCACCTTAATCACATGAATAATCTTAATCAGAATCTCATAACAAAATTTCAACGATCAACAGATCGGTTAATCAACAGTCAACGAGTGGTTTGAGTTAAGAATTCAATTTACGAATTGGACACGGGTTAAAATGAATACAAGTAAAATTGGCCTCTGATTGATTTAACTTCAAGAAACCATTATACGAGAATCAAAAGTAACATGTTAAAATGAAAAATATAAGTAGAATGACACAACATTAGCATTAGGATATTGGAACCGTAACATATATATAAATATGTATGCTTATAAAATCAAAACCATTAATATTAGCAACTTTATATATAACATATGTATATCATAAAGGCTTTAATAATTAAAGCTATACAAACCGAGGTATATAAAATAATAATAAAGTAATGGTAATAATAAGAAATATTAATAATGATATTCAAAGAGCAAACTGACAAGGAACATGGTTGTGATTCATACTTGGAAAATCGAGGCAACAAGGTAATTTAGAGTCAAAGTGTGGTTACCTTCGAAGATTGTAATTCACGAAGATATTGGTTTGCACAAAGAGGAGTAATGCAGACGGAGGTTCAATGGGAAAAAATGGGAAATTGAGTGATGAATATTTGGTGGGGTGCTGCTACGGAAACAAATGAAATTGAGTGATGAATATTTGGTGGGGTGCTGGTAAAGGTAGATGTTTGTTATCTCTTAGAACTCGAGTTCGAGCACCAATAATATATGATGTGAACTGACACAACTTAAAATTCTTCGTTATGAATTCCTCATCCTTCAACATAAAAGTAAAAACCGAGAACCCTACTCTGTTCTCTACCTCTAGAAGGTGTCTAAACTGATACTCCTCCTACACTCTCCACTATGCCACTTCTTACAATAAGTACACTGAGGCACATAATAAAAACCCGTTGATCCACCTACACTAGCGGTTGGAACAAAATAAGTCATCGGCCTAGTTCTTGAATAGCCTTGATGATCGAACTCCTCTAAAAAGTGTCTAAACTCAATTTATGTACTTTTTACTTCGTTAAAAGTCCAATGGATCCATTTTACGGTCCATTTAGACCTGCTCCTCCGAAACCTCTACGAAAAGGACCGCAAAACAAGTTTTAATCAAAATTTAGAATTTCATATAATTGATTAGGAGCTTTTCAACACAATTATATTGCAAAAATTTATTTTCTGTACTTTTTACTCAGTTAAAAGTGCAACGGGTCCATTGTTCGGCCTATTTAGTCCCGCTCGTCTGAAACCTTGAATTTCAAAATTTTAGTAGCAAGAGAATTTACATTGTGTTCTAAAAATGTACTTAAAGAATGTGGCTGATGTGGGGATAAAATAGGTTGATATTGGTGATTGTACTGAGGTTTTGTGAGAAGCTTGAATCAATTAAACCTTTGTTGAATTTGAAATTTAAGAATTAAAAACTAGACATCAAAATTTAAAAATGATTTTATGAAAGAAAATCATATAACAAAAGAAAGAAAAACAAGTACAAATCCCAACCTTGGAGAAAACAAGAATTGGGAGGGAGAGCCACGAATCTCAGACATAGACCACAAAATAGAAATGTAATTGACCAAAAAAGGTAATAAAAAAACAGAATGAATCTTTTATTTTCGGTTTGGCTTGGATGAATTCTCTCTAGACACGAATACGAAAATAAATAGAGAAAGATTAAACTCAAATAAAAGATTATATGATAAAGTACACAAATTATAATTAAACTATCTTAAAAATACAAAATGGTCATCAAACTTTCAAAAGTTATATAATGGGTATTAAACTTTATTTTTTATTACAAAATGATCATTGAACTGTTAATTGTCGTTGAGTGACATGACATTTATAAAAATTTATATAATAATACATTTAATCATCTATATTTACACATTCAATCAATTTAGTCCTAATTTAAAAGCCTAAGAAATTTAAGGAACTAATTCCCTAATTTTCTCATTTATGTTGTCTTCTTCGTTTTACCTTTCTGTAATTGTCTCTTTCATGAGAACAAACAAAGATAGAATGCATGTCGTTTAATAAGATAATGTCTAAAGATAATGTTTGTTTTAATTTCAAAGATAGAGGCCTGGAGCGGTGCATAGAGCTGATTGAAGATTGATAAGCAAGATGGTTTATCTTTACTTGTTGAACAAGGCAACGTCCAAGGAGTCCATAATCAAGTCAAAAAAGAGTCAGCATTGAAGGAGGACATTAAATGCAAAGCTACTTTTCCACCAATGAAGACTTCTACTCCAAGGAGGACTCAACCTTAGGCCAAGCCCTATATATACCCATGTATTTGAGGGTATAAGGGCATAGAGAGAGTTCCCCATAGTCGTTTACACTAACTGCTCTCTTTCACCACCATGTTCTAATTCTTTCATAGGGTTTGGGTTATGTTGTAATTAGTTGTGAGAACGGTTGTTTAGGTTTTAAGTTGTTTTCAATAAAATATTCCAAGTTTACTTAATTCATGGTCTTCACTTCTTCAATTAGTTCCAAAAGTCCAGTTGAAGAAATCCATTTGTCGGGCACGAGAGTGTCAAACTCACGAAAGAATTAAGTACGGTCTCATCATGTCGAGGTGTTGACTAATTCGGCTTAGACATAAGTTCGAGTTTCAGTGGCTAAAAGGAGCAACCAAACGTCGACTACCTGTGTTAGGTTTACGCTGAGATTGTTAGGTATTGCCTACATCACGTGGTGACAGAATCCTTGCCTAGACATAGGGAGGATCATATCAAAATTGCTCTGCTGAACTTGGAGTATCTTCCAGATTTGCCGCCAGGAATTCTCCCCATCTCACCTGCCAAGACAGCGAAAGTTGAAAGAGCAGAGATCCGCTGCGGCAGCGAAAGGGTCGCAGCCTCAATCCGCCAGTACCCGCCGAGGCAGCTTATTATGGCAGCACAAAACAACTTGTCCTATTAAACGCAGTTTCACACTAAGCAGCAGCATAACCTTGCCCATCTAATCAACCTGATTTCTTCTATCTCTTTTATTTGTGTTTTTAAATTAAAAGCTCTTTCTTCAACCTGAAATTAATTGTGCATTTATTTTACTTCTGTGCAGATTTACACTCGAAGAAGCTATTCCAATCCCTGTGGGAGACGATATCTTTTATACTATAACTTGACAAAGAGTGTGCACTTGCGGTCATAAAAAGAGAACATTAAAACGCTCTACAGAATGCCTAATAATGCAACTAAAATATACCTAAGTCTAACAATATTATGAGTAAAAAGGGTAATAAAAATAGTACTTTTGAATCCTTAACATACCCCCAAACTCGAACTATTGCTTGTCCTCAAGCAATGCAAACTAACAATTACTTGCCGAGATCTTAATTAGAGAATTTGTTTTGCACTTGACTTCATTCCTCAGAACCGTGGCACAAAGTATGAATGTTATTCCATCTTTCGGATGGCGTAGAAGTTACCGGAATCAAACTATAATGCTCGTGAGTGTATGCGAAGTTGTGTACAAGATGATTTTCCAGATTATATGTGAACAATAGACATTAAAATTAATTCCTTAAGTTTTTATTTCATTAAACTAGAGCCAATTTCGGGCACCTCTAGTTTATTAATTAATTTTTTCAATTTTTATGATTAACCGACTAGAGACAATTTCGGGCACCTCTAGTGATTCGTTTAAGCACAATACTAGAGCCGGTTTCTGTCACCTCTAGCAATTATTTTTTATCTATGATACTAGAGTCGGTTTCGGGCACCTCTAGTAATTACAAATTTTATTTACCCAAATTTTAAGTGATTAACCTGAGTTCCCTAGAAATATTTCAATCAATTGAGCCACCAAAGTGTACAATTAAGTTTAGCATCATAGTAGGATTTTAAGTGTTTTCCATGGTCATCCTAGAATTGAAAGTTCTAGCAATTTAGTGCAAGGGCAATGTCATCATCAGATATTCATCAAGTCTATGCAAATTCAATTCAACTAAAAGCAAGGCAAGTAATCTATGCATCTTATATGCTATAACTAAATATAAGTGCAATTAGACATGAAACTAATTAAAGACAAATACCTACCCAAACTCGAGAAAAGCATTGTCTTTAATGCATAAAAAAAGAAAAGAAAATATGATGAAAGATGACTTACTCTAAGAGTTCGTCATCATTAATGATGAGCTTCCATCGTGCGGTTTGCTTGATTCGCTCGCTAACGCGTGGTGGTTGGTGGCACAACCGATTCTTGTATGTTGGTAACTTTGTCGCCATTGTCATCTACATCCTCAATCTCTTTGGTTCTAGATGCTTTGCGTTTCGCCTTTGAGGAGGTGACTTTAGGCAACATGTGTTGTGCACTAGTTGTCGTGGCATCTTCAGTTTCGGTTGCCCGGGCATCAGGACTTACCAAAGCAATAGGCATTGCCGGGGCATCAGGACTTGCCGAGGCATGTGCTTCAGTGGTTGCTGAGGCATCATGTATTGCTGAGGCATGTGCTTCAGTGGTTGCTGAGGCATCGGGTATTGCCGAGGCATGCACATTTGGAGTTGCTGAGGCATGCACTTTAATGGTTGTCGAGGCATCCTCTGTCTTGTCCACTTTGGCAGCAATTTTGGACTTATTTTTCTGAATAGATGTTTGCTCCTTTGGGATGATCTTGGGCTTCCTTGGAAAGGCTTGCTTTTTTTTCACGGTTTTGAGGTTCTTGGCCATGGTGGTTTTGATTCTTGATGTGGAAAACCAAAGAAAACCTAAAAACTAAAGATACTGAAGACAAATAAAATAAAATATCTCCTAAAATTTTTGAAAATAAATAAAGAAAAATAAAAAAATCTAAAAAAAATTGAAAATAGAATAAAGGTCCAAAAATTAAAAACAAAAAAATAAAATTAAAATTCTTAAAAAGAGCATTTTCATGCATCTTCTAAGGTTACTACATATCTGAGAAAGCTTGAGAAGGGTTGTTTCTGATACTTCTTATAGTATATCCGCACCCTCCATCGGGTGACAATATTGCCCAAAAAGAGTTGGGACGATATACTCGTAGCTACTCCCGTTTGTGTTCTTTCGTGTTCCCTTGTAGTCCATGCATTCCTTCCACCTTGCTACTATTCCTAAAGGCACAAATATATTAATATGAAAAATTATGTCAATTCCCAACCATTTAATCACCTCAATCTCATCGATCTCCATCATGGTTGGATGTACCATTCATTCTCTTGGCAATTGCTACTCAAGACAATTGTCGTGGCAATCAATAACCAAATTTCACTATAAGTCAAGGTAAAACCTAATTTTCTAAAAAGCTTCACGAGTTCAAATATCGTTTTCTTTAGGCCTCTTATATATCTCCATCAGTAGAGATGTCGATGGCTTCAAATCTACCAACGTTGGTTCCTCAAGACATACTTGCAATGGACGAGGTGAGTTTTTAAAGAATTCCAAAGGTTCAACCATTACCTACTCATATTCCATTGGCAAAGTATTGCCATCTCGTTGATCTTGCATGTGGTCGTGCAATTGTCATGACAAAGGTGGATAAGAGCAATCTTCATATTCTTTCTTCAGCATCAACAATCTAACATCCCGAGCATCAGATTCCACAGAATTGTTTATAGTATTGTTGTTTTCAACTTCAATGAGTGTTGTCGCGACATTGCTCTGTTCAGGCTCCTTAATCATTGTCGAGGTCATTCGTTGCATATTCTCATCACGTGTTAGGCAGTCTTTCTCATTGGCATCCTTTCAACTTGGAGGTTCTAGTTTTTCCACACACGTCTGGGAGCTCTCTTCGCATTGCCCCTTGTCCTCTTGCCTTGGGACTTCAATATCCCTAGGAATGTATTGTTGGTGCATGTTATACATGGCATATGTGGATCTCCTCAATCGATCTTTCATTTTTCTTACGAGTACATCCATCCTAACTATACATGTATCCATGGAGTTTAATAGCTCTTGACGAGGACTACATTGCGATGACTTATCTACTGTCGTGACACTTTGCTACTGATAAGGACTATATTGCCAAGGTATGTCTGTTGCTGCTGAAAATTGTTATGGTAAAAAAAATTGAACGTTATGATCATACCATGAAGGATTTTACTGTTGTTCCATCTATGGTCCTCCACGTAGTCATATGCACCAGAATTGTGAGGGTAATTTTCAAACACATGATGTTCTCCATAAGAAGTGCACGAGTTTTTTCCACGATATATGCTTTTCTCGGTTGATTCCTATCTTCGAACATCAACTCTCGAATAGATTTACTTTTATTTCCCCACATGTTGATGTCCCTGAACTTGTAGTGTACCTGAAATTTTTTTAATAAAACAAAAAAAAAGTGAGTAAAACTAATAGAAAAAATACAATAACAAAAACAACTAACACCCATTGCCAATCCCCGACAACGACGCCAAAAACTTGTTGCGTGTAATAAGTGCTACACAATTGTACAAGTATACATGTTGCAAGTAATAAAGTGATATGAGTATTGAGTATCGTCTCCACAAGGATTGGTTTGGGTCACTTTGCTTAAGTTATTGAACTGTAAAAATAAAAATACAAATAGATGATAGGAAGAGTTCTATTTAACAAGTAAACTAAAGAACAATAAAAGTAAAAGATAGAGGAAATCAAATAAGAGAGAAGAGGCCAAGTAATCGTGAAGTTGAGGGATAATTGTAGATTAGAACATCTTGGTAATTAAGTGCAAAAAGAACTCAATTGCCTGGGCAGTGGCAACTATCGTAATTCCATGACATTGAGTTAAGGCAATACTAGGGCAATGATGAAAATAAACCTATGCCACGGCAATGAGTGAAGCCGATGCCCGGGCAATAAAGAAACTTGGTGATTTCCTTGGCAATATGCGAAGCGGATGCCGGGGAATTTGTGGAACTGCGATTACTGCCTTGGCAACGAACAACAACCTTCAAGGTTCGGCGAAGCGTTCTTCAATGGTTCCTCCTTATCCTTAAGTCGAAACTCTAGTTGTTTGTGCAAGCCTTGATAATACCTCACAGCGTGAACCAATGGTGGAAAACAATCAATCTTGCGCTCCTTTTAGCCATTGAAATCCACAACTTATCCCTATGTCGGATTAGTATTCACCATCGATTTGATTGAATAAAGATCATGCTCATTCATTTCATGAATCTAACTCTCCCGATGTTAGATAAATAGACAGTCTAACGAGATCCTCTCTCAATTCACTCGCAAACAAGATTAAAACCCAAGAATGAACAAACCTTGAATTAAAATTGCAACTTCAAAAACCTAAACAAAATCCAATCATTTTCACAACCTCAAAAACACAATAACCCAAGCCAATCAAGTTAGTTCATGGCTGGGTTTTGAAAAATATAAAAAGAATAATCCATAACCATGAATCTAACAAAAAACAAAGAATAAAAAGATGAACAAATCGGTGCAGCCCCCTTAGTCTAACTCTCTATTTAACGATCTCTCCTCCTTGTAGTTGGCGGCTAGGCTTATTATTTATAAGAGAAGGCTAGGTCAAAGTCCTTCTTGAGGAGGAAGTTAAGTTGGAATTAAATACAATATAATAAAATAAATAAATCTATTTTATTTTATTTTATTATTTTATTCCTCCTAAAACTCCTCATTAAACTCTTGGAATTTAATCTTCTTTTAATCTCTTCATGGAACTTCAACTCTTCTAGGATTTATCCTTTTAATCGGCTACCACTTCATCTTTTCATCAATTGTTGGCAATTACCTTGGCAACTTGTTCGACATGTCCTTCCTGCATTGCCTTGGCTACTTGTTCGATATGTCCTTCCTGAATTGCGTTAGCAATAAATACCTGCACACACATACGAAAACACACATACGCATCATATTTTTCCACAAATTTAACTAAATTATGAAATCAAGCATGACGGTGAAGGAAACTATGAAAATATGCCTAATAATGCAACTAAAATGTGTCTAAGTCTAATAATAATATGAGCAAAAAGGTAATAAGAATAGTACTTTTGAACACTTAACACTTGCCATGATTCTGCCAACCAAGCTTGGCACTATTTTTCTGCTATTTTTTCATAGATTGATCCAATTGTTTTTTTTTTCACAGTCTGATCTGGTCCTATTTTTTGGGTTCAATAGCTTCTTGGAAGGGCATCAAATCTACTTCCATCAGAACCGGTGCTTTGGCATCATTTGGTCCATCGTTGCCAACAACACCCGACATTCTCTCTGGCACTATTTTCCTTCTTGCGCTACTATGTTCTGCCAAGCCCAGTCTGCTACGCCAAACTTGCAAAAAGGTGCCAAAGCAACCATTCACTTTGGCATAACCTCAAATCCTAACTTTTTATGCAAATGCATAATTTCTAAGGCTAAATGTGCTTAAAAGCAAGCAAAAGCAATGTGAAATAGGTATGGAAATCAATACTTTTGAGGTGTCAACAGTTATGCATTGGTTGGCACCACTATCTACCTATGTTTTCGACTTATTAAATGTATAAGAAAAACATTGAGTGAATATGTTATTTGGTATATTGGCTTGTGATAATGAGAACTAAGATCAAATATAATTGGCATGTCATAGGATAAGAGTATTCTAGTGAATGTTTTCGGCTTTAGTTGCTTGTTTCGAGTGGATTTCAATACATAGACGACGCTCTTTGAAATGCATGATTTTGATCTTTCTTTTTTGTCTTTTGTGTGGCATGAGTAATGGCGACACAAAAAATTGATCCATATCTACATGTGTAACTTATTGCATTTGAATCGGATGTTGTATGTTGTTATTGAGTTCCAATTTTTTTAATATGAGTACGTTAGTTTTAATATGAGTACGTTTTTTTAACATCTTAGGTAAACAAACTTGATCCGAACATATTCCTAATCCAACGATAATTAACATCTCTAGATCATAAACAAGACCCAACCTAGAAAAGGTAAAAACCCTAACTCCAAGGCTAAAAAAAATAGGTACAAACATCACCAAAGCTCAATGATAAAATGTAAAAACCAACAACAAACAACATTAAAAAATGCATATTACAATAGTAAGGCATGTTGACAACACGCTCATTACCATAACTCAGTCACCAACAAGAGCATCGACTGTGATCTTGTATCTAAATCCAATTCGAATATCCAAAATAGGGAGATCAACAAGATAATCAAAAGAAGCGGATCTTGATCAATTGTAGCGACGTCAAATCAAACTCTGATAGAAAATCAAATGAAAAAAAGCGGCCAAATGACTGATTAAAATAAGAAAAATATGTCAAAAGGCAGAAGATACGTACCAAAAGGTAGAGAAAATCATGTCACAAGGACAATGTTATTGAATTTAAAAACTAGAAAACAAAGAACGAAACAAACAAACAAATAAAGATTATCGATAGTCGGCAACCAACACTAAGACTTGTGTTGCCGTCGATCATGTAAAATTTAGGGGGGGATGAAAACTTGATCGGGCTGAGAGAAATAAGGGATATGGCTAGGGTTTTGCTTTGTTTGTTTTTCTTTTTAAATTTGTCTATTCACTAAATTGATTCATTGGCTAATGTTTGGAATTGCAGGAGTGGCAGAGGCAACATTGTGGACAATCGTGTGATGATCAAAAGCTCATGTTTCTTTATGTGCAAGTCTCTGTCAAAACATAAACTCATGTGTTTGTGCATGAAATTTTCCTTCTTTAGTGTAAGTGGCTCTATATCATGTTTCCTTTTTTGTTATTAAATTTTGACTCTCTTGAGCAAATACCACTAAGTGGCCCCAATGTAGTTGTTGGAAGAACATTTGTGGTTCATGATCTTGCCGATGATCTCGAAAAGGGAAACTATTTGGCTTGCAATTCTCAGAGTTACTTAACAAGTTAAGTACCCTCATAAGTTGTGGACGGAAGACTGACTTGTAGTGGTTGTTTATGTTGTTAGGACAATGCACTTTGGTTGCAAGAGTAAGTTCTGTTTTGTTTAAACTTGCATGCATACTTCATCATGGTTTTCGTTGATATTGTTAGTCGAGTATTACAACAGCGACTCCTTTCGATTTAAACATGTACCAATACGACAAGTTGAATAACGATACCAAGTTGCAGAAGTGTATTAATTGATCAAGAGAATTTTTTTAATTCTTTACTCTTTCATTTTCTCTTATACATAGTAGAGAGCGCTTCATTATTTTTATCTTTTGTGCTCTTTCTAATGAGCCTAATCTTTTTTTACCCAAATCAAACCTTATAAAAAGGAAGATGATCTATTTTAGCCTTTGAAAAAGAATATTGATTCTATCTTAGTCATTGAAAAGATAGGGGTTGTAAGGTTAGACCTTATCCTTAAAGGCAACAAATTTAGAGTGAATTTAGGAAATCCTTAGGGGCGGTAAGCTAAGTTAGTAGATGTATATTTTGGTTTAGAAAGTCGAACCGCTATAAATCGATTGTGTAAAATTGTTCATTTTATTTTGTTTCCACTGAATTCTTCAAGAAGACAATTTAAACCCTCTTGACGATTTTTGATTGATCAATTCGAGCCCAAAAACATGACATAACGAACATGAGTGGAGCTAATACATGTCCATTGTTGGAGCACTGATAATTTCAAGTCACGTATCAGTGCGCTTGATCAAACATTCAACTAGACAAGAAAGCGTGAAACAAAAATCTAGGGAATTCTCCTTTCAATAAGCCTACTCAAATCCAAAAAAAAAAAATTAACCAAGAAATGCAGAAGCCAACACCCAATACCAAGAATGCAAGTTGGAAATGGAGAAGAAAGAGAATGAGAAGAAATACAAAGTGAAAAAAATAGAGAGAGGAATGGATAAAAGACATGAGTGGAAAAAAGGTTAATTGTCACACTAATTATTTTCAACGGACGTTTACGACAATGATTATTTTGAAAGCGAAATAAAAGCCCAATGACTATATTGTAAGTTTTAAAAGTTCACAAAATAAAAGCGAACAAAAAATACCCAAATTAATTTTTTCACATTTATTTTTTTGGATAAACGATGTTTTATTTATCCAAGAACCTCAAAAAATCAACCACGCTGTACAAATCTCACCAAATAACCAACCATATACAAAAGATAAAAAATTTAAAAACCCCATGAAGATATTAGAAAAGAAGAGGATCTAGCAAAGTTTCACCCTAGTCTCCATCGCACAACATGCTGAATCTGCGTGAAAACTTTTTCAAAAGTCGAGCCCTCTTAGCATGCAGCCTGCTAAATAAAATAATTCAAACCATTCCATGCAACACGAAGGATCGCAGCTAAAAACTCCTCCCTTACCATTAGCCTGCAACCACGCCAGAAACCTTACGAGGTAGTCAAATAACAAGCTTGCAGCACCATATTCCATACTTGGCTACTGAAAACACACTCTCAAAAAAGATGATCACATGTCCCACATAACAGGCAGACCGGGTCCATATGACATCCCCAAGAAATCATCTTAAGCTTCGTTGGCAGGCTATCCAAAATGAAAGCGTGCCTAGGGACAGAACCATCCCAAACACCCATATCTATACCGGGTTAGTTAACGCGTGAATGGGCCCAGCACTGACGTATTCATCTGAAACTGACCGAATTAACAAACCCTATTTTTTGAGCGAGTCATTAGGTCTACCCGCCGAATCCGCTCCTTAGAACCATATAAGTTCACCACCATTATCGGTTACAACTTCTCATATTTTCCCTGCATCTGCTTCAAATAAGTTGCCATATCTAACCGCTCTCGTTATGTCCTCACGAGATCCAGAGGTAAACTTTGCTTTCGTATTCTGCTATTGTCTTCTCGTAGTTGTTCAGATATTCATCTTTAGGAACAGAAAAAGTAAAAATTTGTAATTTAGTTTTCCCTTTTTCTAGTGTTTATTTATTTATTATCGAAGTTTGTTTTGATTCTCAAACTAATCATGTTTCCATGTAATTGCGATGGCAGATGATAGATAGTGAACCCCTTTGTTCTGATCCCCACTTTTATTGGGAAATTAGTGACGCCCTGCGGGATGATAATAAGGTTGTATTTGTTGAATCCATTCAGTTTAAAGCTGAAAGGGATGGTTATGATGCGGCTCAAGCAATGATAGTAGATATTTGGAGTCAAGTCATCTTGTTCGAGGCAGTAAATTGTGCAACTGCTCTATTGCAAGGATTAACAGGTCTCAAAATAGACCTTAATTATTTTGATCCGTATGTAGAATCTACACCACTGTTTCTTGGATGCTCCTCCCCTAAATTTCTTAAGTTATTTATGCGCTATGGAGCTCGAACAGACGTCATATGTATGGGCCGTCTACCTTTCAAACAAGTTCTTGTGACCTTAAGGTATTGGTTTCGAATATTTGTCTACTTGATTTGTGTATTAATTAATAATCCAATTTTCTTTTATGTTTGCAGTGACGAAAAAGAATACCTAGATCATTTTGAATCAAAACCATCTATCTACATGAAAATTGTTTTTATGTGTACGCATGTAAGGAACTTTTTTATTGTATTATCTAGGGGTAGGGGTGTTCACCTTTTTTTTGAATGTATCCTATATTCCTAGTATTCTTACTATTGTTTGTCTTTGCAGCACTTGCATAGGATGAAATTGGAGTCCCTTAGATTGCTTTTTGACAACACACAAGGGGTTGAGAAAGTAATATATCAGTGCGTGAAGGATATGGAAGTTATTCAGATAGCTGCCTTATTGTTTGTAGCTCGAGAAGAAGTTATGTCACCGTGTTTTTTCAAAGGCTTGAATGGGAGCATGTCACTTCGCCAATTGGTCTTATCAGAGATAGCATCACTAACAGCTTCACAAATAACATTAGTTTCTACTAGTGAGGAGATGGATGAGCTGAAGAATAAGTTGGAAATAATGATGTCTATGTTACGCCTGATTGAATTTTTTGAAAGGTTTGGGGACAAAATTGAGCTATATAGTCAAAACCTAAATAAGGTGTGTTCTTTGATTTTTCAATTTGTCTTCAACTTATGGTTTGAATTCTTTATTAACTAAACATGGTGAAACTCATTGTTAATAATCATTTATAGTTGGGTGAAGATGAAATGGCTTCGCAAGTGGCATACCTCCTTATCAATGCAGGATTTGCTGAATATAAAGACTTCAAACTCACTAATATATTCAGGTTTCAAATTTTGATTCTTTCATATTGCCTACAATCTTTTGCTTGCATTCATCGCATTTAGTTTCCTTTTCTCCTCATCTTATTCTTTTTGTTGGTTGTGAATTCCTTACCTAGTTATTGGTCGTTATTCCATAAAGACTTTTTGGAATTATTAGGTAATTTGCTTTTTTGTTACTTGCTTCGGTGTTGATTAGATTGTAAAGCAATATGCAAGATTCCTGCTAACGGCATAGTTTTTGTTTTAATATAGAAAGTAAATTAGTTGGTGAAAATGAAGGAAGGCAGTTGTGGAGTGGGGCTACAAAGATTTACGAACCTTTATTGGATGCCATGGTAAGGAAAAATGTCTTCTCCATTATATTCAATAGAGATCATTCATTGGGTACATGGTATTTAGCCTTATTACGCGGCCATATCAAGCTAATTATGTACACTTTTTCTTATAAAAACAAAGTGGACTCCTTTGTCCGACCAACAAAGGCGGTCATCGACTTCGGAGGCCGTCCCAATACTCAATAATGAGGATGACGCTAGGGGCTCTTTGCCAATCATCCAATCTCTTGAAAAACTGCGGTAAAAAGTTCCTATGCTCTTGCTTTGTTTTTCTTTTTGTTGATTTACTTATCATTTAACTTGTCTTTCTTATTCCTCATCCAGCCATCACCCTTTTTTGAATGATTGGACACCCAAACAATCCATCTTCAAGCTAGTTTGTATATTATGTCTACCACAATTGGTTTGTTTTATTTGATTTACCAATTTTGCTCCTTTTAGTGTCTTGTTTTAAGCAGTTGCTTATTGTTTCTTAATTTTATCAGAGAGAATACTTGAGGATCATCAGCTCGTTTGCAAGTAAAATTGAGGAGATTGAGGCCATTGGTTGTCATTTGGTGGGGTTGGGAAAGCTCATTGAACTGGCTTCACTGCTAATGGTGGCTCATGAAAACTTTATCGCAGCCACAGCACCAAGAAGTAATTATATAAGTTCAAATGGCATCCACCAATACATTATGAGTGATATCCGAACAATACTTGATGTGGAGGTTAAAATAATTGGTAGAAGCAACAGTCATAAGGTTATTGAGAAATGCAAGGCTGTGAAGGAAATGAGGTTATCTGCCCTATTGCTATTGGAAGTGTTTGAGAAGGCTGGTGTCTCTATTAACCAATATCTTCAATCAGAAACATATAATGTATGTATCAAGTTGATGGCGTTCCAAGTGTTTAGGGTGCTGGATGTTTTTATGTGCATCATATTCTAATCTTGCACTACAATTGTAGGATGGTACGAGATCGAATTTACAAATTGCTAGAGAAATTCAGTCCCTGCTTGAGAAAGCTGGCTTTGCTTTGAAGCCCGAAGACACCTATCTAAATGATATAGACTGGTATGGCCTTCGTCGTTCTGTCTCTGCAGTCCACACAAGTTGTCCCTCCCACATAGTCATTTGGTTATCTATCATTACAGAATATTAACCGCACTAATATGTCTACTTTTGTTTCATAATTTATTTATAATATATGTGTATATCTTGTGACGCCTATCATTTGATTTCACCAGTTTCTCAACCACATTGGATACAATTCATTGTACTAGTTTCTCAAATATATTGGACCCAGTGGTTTCAGGTAATTTAGTTAAGAGCTACACTTGAATTATGTTTTTCCTCGATTCATCTGTTAGGGGAGAGATATTTTACTGAACTCTTTCGCTTTTCTTTGCTTTTCTGCCAACAGGAAAGCTTTCGTCATCTTTAGTTAAAGATGGTAGTTTACCAAAGGCATCGCAACCTCACGAGTTTTCTGTTATAGAGGTGAGATTCATTGTGTGTTGTTTTTGTAGATAACTAAGCTAGAGATAGAGAATTTCCGACAAGGAAGTTTGTTTCATCTTTGAGTAGGTTTGAAAAGACTTGGCCTTATACCATGCAGATAACTAAGCAAAAAGATGAGAGAATTTGTTGGAAAATAGAAGTTTATTGCTTTGGTTTTTCTTAGTCAAATACAAGAAGTTAGCCCTACTGAAATAGGAGAGTTCCTACTCTAAAATACAATATTAGAATCCTATTAGGTGTTGAACTGCTTAGACAGTAATATCACCTCTATAATTCTACCTAGACAAGTTTAATAAATGGTAAAATACTAGTTACAAAGTCTTTTAACAGTTTTGCATCCTTCCTGTTTACTTTTCCTTGTTTTAATTGTATAAACATGTGAATTTATGTCTTGTACCGTTTGTTGTTATGAAATAAGCATAAATTCGGCATGTTTGGAGGACATCAAAACATACCCCTTGTTCGCGGCTCAAGACCATTTCACACAATGGTGCATAAGAATTCAGTATTGTGCAGCTCTCGGCTGGTACCAAATGCTTCAAGGAAGAAAATAGGTTTGTTTTTATCGATAGGGGTAGCCATCACCAATGTGATAAAACGTGTATGAATTGTGCACCGTATGCTTTCATTTTTAAACTTATCTGTTTAAGACTATCTACTAATGCACTTCAATCCTTATTTTCTAAATTCTTAGTCTAATTTAATATTCGGCCTTAGGCGGCAGGGTAAATCTAACCCCTAGACCAGCCTGTGTATTATATCTAATTCTGGGAGGTCACATTCATACTAATACTCATGGAAAACATTTAAAGCCTTCAATTCCAAAGTATACGGTAATTATAACCCATACAAAAGGAATTTATAGTAGTCAACATAAACCATATCAAAATATAGTTACAAAAATAATGTCATATCGGGCAACCAGATACGGTATCAAAATATAGGTTTATGTCATTGAAATAAAGACAATAAAAACATTACAACCAAAATAAATGTATTGAATATGTCAATTCTCCAACTGCAAGTTCGAAACCCAAGAGGTAGTCTCAAATATGTATAAACATTTAAGTAAAACATGTTTCAAGGGCAAGCAAAGGTTCAAATACTTAATTACCCTCCAAATAAGAACTTACCCTAGGTTCATTGGGCGTAAGAACTAATCTAAGGGGCTACCTTAGGTCCATAAAAAATTACCCGAGCCGGACCGTTGCAACCTACCCAAGAGGTAGTCTCAGGTCTATAAAAAATACTAACTGGATCAAGACTGAACCTGCAGAGACTTCATAACATACTCTAATAATATACCCTAGATAAGTATCAAAGCTCATGCAATAAACATCAATATCAAGAATCATGTGGCAGACATGTTTTTATCAAAGACTTAATAACCAGAAATCATGCTTTCAAATCTGACATATGAGCATACTAATGAGCAGATAGGGCAGTCGTATTTTTAAATTAGATATAACAAACATAGGTTTCAAAGTAAATAAGATATTCAAATCATAAAATCTACTCATATCATACGAGTAACTACGAGTATACGAGAATGAGCGAAACGGGAGGAGCTGAGCTGAACAGACGAATGGTCAGATGAAACTCGAGTACTTTTGAACAAATAACAATTTATTTTATTCCAATGTTTGATTTAAACTTCTCTTCAAAGAAATAATTTAACACACGCATGTTCGAATTTAAAGATCAGATTTAAAGACTTTCGAGTTAGAATTTTATAAAACGGACCCCAAAAACAAAATCAGAACATCGAAAAATATAAAATAGTGGTTTTTGAAAAAGTTTGACATTTTGGTCAAAGGCAACGGTCAACTGTAACCCTCTAAACTTGACCTAGGAGAAAAGGCCGAATTTAGGAAGTTACTGTAATCACTAATTTTGTCTGGACATTGAATTCCTTTAGTTTTTGTCAATCTAGGCTTATATCGAGCGTAAATTAAAGAAAAAAAAGGCTAAAAAAGAAAAAGTAAAAAAAAGAAAAGAAAAAAAACACTATTATAATTAGTTACATTCTATATTATTATTTTGTTTTTTTATTATTATTGTGTGTCAGTTGTTACTATTATTACTATTTTTGTATTATTATTATTAGTATTTGTTGTCATCATTACTATTGGCTATTATTATTATTATTTTATTTTATTTTTATTAATATTATATTATGTGTGTCAGTACTATATTATTGGAAAATACTTTGATGCACAAGCTGTGTAAACTTTAGTTTACACAAGCCCTTTAATTTTAGGGTTTAGGGTTTAGGGTTTTATGTTAGGGTTTAGGGGTTTAGTATGTATGGTATATAATTTAAGGTTTATGGTTAGAATTTAGAGTTTAGAGTTTAGGGCTTAGGGTTTAGGGTTTAGGTTGCTAGGGTTTGTGATTTAGATTTTAAATTTTATAAAAGGATTGTGTAAAAAAAATTTACACAGCTTGTGCATCAAAATAAAACCTTATATTATTAGTGTCTTTATTATATCTGTTAATATTACAAGTATTATTAGTTATCACTACTGTTTTCATCATTGTTATATATATATATATATATATATATATATTATTTTAGTTATCGTCATTTGAATTTATTATTTATTATTATTAGCATATATTACTGTTATTATTATTATCGTTATTATTAGTAGTATTATATTTATTATTATTATTAATATATTGAAACAAATCTGAAAACTAAAAAAACTAACTAATATATATATATATATATATATATATATATATATATATGTCCAATTGAATAATTTGAAACCTAATTTAAATAAATAGATATTAGCCCAAATTTTATTACAGTCCATATACAAATAGAAATAAGGTTACATGGCCCGTTTGGCCCAAGTGAAACATGGTTTGAAACCCTAGCCTTAACCGAGCCCCTTTTCTTGTGCAGTCAATTTCTCGCCGTCAGATCTGATCCAGATCTGACGGCCCAGATGAAAGTTTGAAGAAGAAACCCTAGGGGAGCCCTGATGATCTCGCGCTGCAGAGACTGTAACCGTTGGATCCGGAAGGCATCAACGGCCAAGATCACTCCTTGCCGCGAAGCCCTTGACAACCCCGCTCTAGCCTTTTGCGACGCGCATCGTCAACCGTCAGATCGAGAATGATCCAACGGCTCCCAGATCGACGCAGAGAAAGATCTGGAACCCGCACACGCTCACGCGCGACTGTTCTGCTGCCCGACGCGCGCGTGCCAAGCCATGCCTGTGACCCCTCGTCTGCCACGAACACGCCCTATGCCGCGTCTGCCACATGCACGCCGGTGTCTCCCCTCCCATTTCCGGTAGCACCGACATGCAACACAAAAAAAAGAACAGGATCAGAATACCTGAAAGTGGCAAAAAACAAAAAAAAACAATAAATCAAAACGAAAAGTCAACCAAACAAGATCAGAGACAAAAATTTAGCTTTAATTTTCCTTTGGAGATGTATCTCGGTTATAAAGGAAACCGAAAAAACACAAAAGAAGGGGGCACGGATTGTAAGCAAAATTGTAAAAACAGAAGATTCTAGAGAAAAGCAATACAAAAAAGAGTTTTTTGAGGTACTTTGCTCTTTCTTATCGCATGCAACTAACATAAAAAAAGGGGGGAAATATATTCGATTGCTTTTTTTTCTCACCTACCGGTCGCGTCTCCTCCCATCGACGATAAGCCGTTGATCTCTCCGAGGTCATGCGCGGTGAGTCAACAAGGGAAACAAAAACCGAGCAAAAGGATCAGTAGATTTTCTTTTTAGGGTTTCGATGCAAACACGAAGAGGGTTTTTTTTTTGTTTTCTTTTAATCTCAGTCTGTGACGGGTTACCCTAAAACCTAAAAAGGGATTTTTAGTTCCTCCTCGATGTTTTTCGGCGCCGGTTAACGGAGGTCAGCATAGTAGTGAAAGGGCTCGGGTCACTTAACGCAAAAGGGGTGAAAGAAAGGAGATTTCTTTTTCTTTTTTTAGCTTCGAAAATGCCAAAGAGGTATCCTGATTTCAAAACAGGTTATTTACGTTGTTTTTTGTTTTTAAAAGTGGTCCACTAACCATTTTGGTCCCTCCAAGATTAACAAACTGCACCGACAGGGCTTCCGCGCTTGAATAAAACTTGTTCTTCAGAAAGCTCGATTTTAAGTGCCTTAAGTTTTGAAGCGGTATGGAACATTTCCATAATGTACTCCCTTATATTTCCTTGATTCTTACACTTCATAGACATCAAAGAAGTCAGAAGTGATTTCATTTCAACCTTATCGATTTTAGCAAAACGTTGCTTAAGATCGTCAAAGAAAGACTTAGCCTGAGTAATCTCTTCAGATTCAGTGCCCCTAAAGGCTTCCGGAATGTTAGGTTTCATGATCATCAGACTCATGCGATTAGAACGATCCCACCTCTCAAAATCTCTTTTGGCATCAGGGGTGCTATCCGCAGTGAGAGGTGCAGGTTGTTCTTGCCTTAATGCAAGGTTTATGTCCATACAACTAAGTACTATAAGTACGTGCCTTTTCCATTCCTTGAAATTTGTCCCATTAAGCATGGGTATAGAACTAATATTTGCAGATATTGTGGCAGCAGAAGAACTAGCTGAATGTAGAACAAAATAAAAAATAAACAGGCTCACATCAATATTTCATAAGTAAACAAATAAATTCAAAGAAATGACTAATTCCCCACAAGATACCAAACACAACATTAATATCAAGTTTTTGGACAGTAATATTAACAGTAAGCGGTACTCTTGTTGTAGTAATCAAACATTGACAATAAACTATGTCGAACAATAGATTAATCTTTGGACTAATGTATTGCACACATAAAATACCTTATAATTGTCACACGTTTATTACCACAGGTGTCGTTGAAATTCGGCCAAATATTAATTTTCCTTTGGGCCAATTAATAAATGCATGAATTACAAAAACAAAAATATCTTGATATTTTAAATAAGTTAAATCTACGCAGATGCGGTCACTTTGGTGACATTGTGTTTCAATTAACCCACTAAAATATTAGACATAGCCAAAACATGAATTTTATTTGTTTCTAAAGATTTATCTTTATCTCTGATGATCAAAACTAAAATTTTGATCCAACCGAATTAAATATATATTTTAATTAAAATATATATATTATAACAGTAAATTGAAGATTAAGGGCAAATCTATATTCTAAGAAGAGTTTACTGTAAAAGAATTCTTTAACTGGAAAAAAAACACACATATACAATGCATAAAAAGCATAAAATCCCTAATATTTAAACTGTAATGATCAACACCATACTTACCGGAAAACAATTAAAATTAATTCAATCCAATTGCATGGTTGCTAAAATCTTCAAAAGGATAATCGCACAAAATATATAGCAATCGGAAATCTCAAAACGCACAAATCCCAATTTAAAATCAATTTCTGATTATTAACCCATTGAATCCAAATTTCATATTAATATTGCAACAACCAAACGCATACCACCATAAATACACGAACAGTGGGTTTTAAATCGACAAATAAAACAATGGAAGATTAATAACCCAAAAAAATATAATCTTAATGATTCGACAAAACCTGGCTCGATGCCACTTGTTAAAACCAAAAATATTCATACGAATAATAAACCCAAGATCTATACATACTAAATCATTAAGAATAAAGACTAAATTTGCGGAAGCGTACCTGAGAGTTTGATCTTCCAAGATGATAGGTTACCTCTTGCCACACAACTCTCTGACGGGGAAGGAGAGATATGCAAGTTAACCTAGATCTCGGGGACCACTACTCTTTATATACACTGAATTAAAATCAATTTATTAATATTTACAACTCTGCCCCTCATTGAGTTATAAATATAACTTACGGTATCTACACTTTTAATTCTATGACAATTTAATACCTATAACACGTGTAGCATAATTGGTCACTTAATTTTCGTGTTAAACTTTATAATAGCAACATACATTATACATATGTGCCCATTATTATTAGATAACCCAACAATAAAATGTCCTAATCCATATCTACAATTATCTAATTATTGTGAAAACCTGATTTCTGTTAATATATGTGCGTTGCGTACAAACATATAATGGTTTATAGCCATAATCCCCCATTTCTATATTACACATGGTAATGCAAGGAAAAATAAGAAATTTTCATTCCTTGCTTCTGTTTTTCATATATATATGTACATATACTTATAATTATTGCCAAAGTTTAAACTTTTTTTTATGTATATTTTCGTGCATATGAAGGAAGTATTTTCACATGCTATACCTTTGTCATGCGTGCAACCTCTTTTAATTTGAGTTTCTTAAATCCATTTATATTTGTTTCATGTCTCTTTTAATTACTCTCGTATGCCATGTTAGGTTGTATTTGAAATATAAAATATTATGCGATGTCTTTTTATTCGAGAACGAACGAGGCCAGTATCAGTCGTAGTGGTGGTGGTTCGGACATTCCTTCTCGAATATTAAGGTTTTTTTAAAAATTTACTCACTCGTATAACCAAAATTCGATACGAATCGTCACTTTAATTCGCAAAATTTAATATTAACTAATCAGTAATGGTATTGGTATCGATTTTAGGGCACGACGGGGTGCTCATCCTTCCTCGGGTGTAACCGACTCCCGAACCCATTTTTTTAAAAAGAAAGAATCTTTGGTTTTACCTCGGTGTCGGGTCTACCATTTTTAAATGGCCTGTGGCGACTCCTCCTTTTTTAATCCGATTAAATTTTTAAAAACCAATTAAACCCCGGTTCCTCCAAGGGACGCCGAGGCGTGTATTTTTTGAATTTTGTAGTCGTTACAGTTACGATTAAAAACTTTTTCCTCACGTAAAAAATTTTAAGTTTAAATAGTTCACAAAACAAATTAAATATTAATTAACAATAAATATCGTAAATTATTACAATTGTTTTCAAAAACTAAATGTTATAAAAATATTATGATCATTTAATAAAATATCTGGAATAAAGTATGTAAATACATGCTAAAATATTATTCCAAAATATAAAATAATAATAATAATCTAATAGTCTAAAATAAGTTCACACAGAATAATAAAATAGCTGGATAAAATCTGAGATCCTCCAAGTACCACGTCGCCTAAATTCCAAGGTATTTGTAAGAGAAAACTATGGGGAGTGAGCTATTGAGCCCAATGTGTCTCTAAAGAGCAAGCATTCACAAACTCAATTTCACAACAATAATTTTCACAAAAATATTTAAAAGACACAAAGCACGTTTTAACACGGTTTTATGAAATCACAATGCAATGCACCCATACTGCATAGTCACAAAAAAGAGTAGGTTCCCCAGAACCTCTCACTAAATAGTCACCAACGCAAGTGGTATAAACCACTGAACTTCCTCCGTACAATCCCAACCCATGATAACACAGTAAAAAAGATATCACAGTTTCCACAACTCAACACAATCCGATAATAAATCAAGGATTCACAGTTCATTTATTTTAAATCACAGTCCGAAAATAATATACACAGAAAATATAATGTAAAATCATAACATAGCCGAAAATCATTCAAGTGTAAAATCACAATCACAAAATCAAAGTATGTAGCACGAAAAGAGATCACACCTTAGCCAAAGCAACTCAACCTATTGAATAATGTGTTTCTCACGATCAAAAGCACTGGGTTTAGTTGTATCAGAACCTATGAGAATAATTTCGATATTAGCATTATTATCACTATGCCACTAAACTAAGGCTAAACACTAATCCAAAAGAATACTCACGTGTAGGTCTCGTAGTACCTGCAAGGACGGTTTGAACGGGCGAAAGAGGTGGTAGTTCGTCAGACTCACGGTTAGAAGAGTAATGATCACCTTAATCACATGAATAATCTTAATCAGAATCTCATAACAAAATTTCAACGATCAACAGATCGGTTAATCAACAGTCAACGAGTGGTTTGAGTTAAGAATTCAATTTACGAATTGGACACGGGTTAAAATGAATACAAGTAAAATTGGCCTCTGATTGATTTAACTTCAAGAAACCATTATACGAGAATCAAAAGTAACATGTTAAAATGAAAAATATAAGTAGAATGACACAACATTAGCATTAGGATATTGGAACCGTAACATATATATAAATATGTATGCTTATAAAATCAAAACCATTAATATTAGCAACTTTATATATAACATATGTATATCATAAAGGCTTTAATAATTAAAGCTATACAAACCGAGGTATATAAAATAATAATAAAGTAATGGTAATAATAAGAAATATTAATAATGATATTCAAAGAGCAAACTGACAAGGAACATGGTTGTGATTCATACTTGGAAAATCGAGGCAACAAGGTAATTTAGAGTCAAAGTGTGGTTACCTTCGAAGATTGTAATTCACGAAGATATTGGTTTGCACAAAGAGGAGTAATGCAGACGGAGGTTCAATGGGAAAAAATGGGAAATTGAGTGATGAATATTTGGTGGGGTGCTGCTACGGAAACAAATGAAATTGAGTGATGAATATTTGGTGGGGTGCTGGTAAAGGTAGATGTTTGTTATCTCTTAGAACTCGAGTTCGAGCACCAATAATATATGATGTGAACTGACACAACTTAAAATTCTTCGTTATGAATTCCTCATCCTTCAACATAAAAGTAAAAACCGAGAACCCTACTCTGTTCTCTACCTCTAGAAGGTGTCTAAACTGATACTCCTCCTACACTCTCCACTATGCCACTTCTTACAATAAGTACACTGAGGCACATAATAAAAACCCGTTGATCCACCTACACTAGCGGTTGGAACAAAATAAGTCATCGGCCTAGTTCTTGAATAGCCTTGATGATCGAACTCCTCTAAAAAGTGTCTAAACTCAATTTATGTACTTTTTACTTCGTTAAAAGTCCAATGGATCCATTTTACGGTCCATTTAGACCTGCTCCTCCGAAACCTCTACGAAAAGGACCGCAAAACAAGTTTTAATCAAAATTTAGAATTTCATATAATTGATTAGGAGCTTTTCAACACAATTATATTGCAAAAATTTATTTTCTGTACTTTTTACTCAGTTAAAAGTGCAACGGGTCCATTGTTCGGCCTATTTAGTCCCGCTCGTCTGAAACCTTGAATTTCAAAATTTTAGTAGCAAGAGAATTTACATTGTGTTCTAAAAATGTACTTAAAGAATGTGGCTGATGTGGGGATAAAATAGGTTGATATTGGTGATTGTACTGAGGTTTTGTGAGAAGCTTGAATCAATTAAACCTTTGTTGAATTTGAAATTTAAGAATTAAAAACTAGACATCAAAATTTAAAAATGATTTTATGAAAGAAAATCATATAACAAAAGAAAGAAAAACAAGTACAAATCCCAACCTTGGAGAAAACAAGAATTGGGAGGGAGAGCCACGAATCTCAGACATAGACCACAAAATAGAAATGTAATTGACCAAAAAAGGTAATAAAAAAACAGAATGAATCTTTTATTTTCGGTTTGGCTTGGATGAATTCTCTCTAGACACGAATACGAAAATAAATAGAGAAAGATTAAACTCAAATAAAAGATTATATGATAAAGTACACAAATTATAATTAAACTATCTTAAAAATACAAAATGGTCATCAAACTTTCAAAAGTTATATAATGGGTATTAAACTTTATTTTTTATTACAAAATGATCATTGAACTGTTAATTGTCGTTGAGTGACATGACATTTATAAAAATTTATATAATAATACATTTAATCATCTATATTTACACATTCAATCAATTTAGTCCTAATTTAAAAGCCTAAGAAATTTAAGGAACTAATTCCCTAATTTTCTCATTTATGTTGTCTTCTTCGTTTTACCTTTCTGTAATTGTCTCTTTCATGAGAACAAACAAAGATAGAATGCATGTCGTTTAATAATTGCCATACAGATAATGTCTAAAGATAATGTTTGTTTTAATTTCAAACAACACACAAATTCAATATAATAAGAATGGTTAATCATTGTAATGTGTTGGTTAACCATGAACACCTCGTACTTATGTTCATTTCAACATAGCAATCATGAAGCCCCAACCCAATGCCATCCACAGAACAATTGAAGATATAGCCATACTTATGTTTCATCAAATTTATTAAGGGTAAAGTACACAAATGTCACTAATCTATCTTAAAAAATATAAAATTGTCATCGAACTTTTAAAAGATGTAGACATTACATTTAATTTTTTGTTACAAAATGGTCACTAAGACGTTAACTTTCGTTAAGTGAGTAACGTGGAAGTTATAAACATTTGTACAAGAACACATTTAATCATCTATATTTACACATTCAAAATGGTCACTAAATTGATTTGACACATAAATATAGATTAAATGTGTTATTAAATTGATTGAATTAATATTACAATGAATAGATAGAGAGTTTGGAAATAGAATACTGAACAATGAAAGATGCTCACATTGATTTCCTATTTCCTATTTGGTCGTGTTTGATAAGTAGCGGATAGTTGATAGCTAATAGCAAATTACATTAGTTGTTAGATGTATTAGCTAATTTGACTAGCGGATTGTATTAGTTCATTGTATAAAAGTGTTTGGTAAAATTAACTGATAATTGATAGTTGTTTGATTATTTAAACAAGCAAAATGACATATAAGGACATGATTATATTCGATACTTATTTGAATAGTTTATTAGTTATGAATATTTTGTATCTATTAGTATTAATTAGATTATAAAAAAATAATTTTTTAATATAACATTACTAAGCATATTTGAAGGATCTATATATCTGCGCTTCTTCTGGAGGGGTAAGAATGAACCTGCCAAAGGAGCCCGTGTCAGCTGGCAAATCATATATAAACCGAGGAGTGAGGGAGGCATGAGTATTAAAAATGTTGGCTCGTGGAATGTAGCATGCGCCATTCAACTCATAAAAAGCGTTCTATCTTCAGAGGGATCTTTGTGGGTGGCTTGAGTGAGAGTGTATGTTTTCAAGGATCAAGACTACTGGACTGTAACCAGTAGAGTGTGGTTTAGCTGGTGTATAAGGAAAATGATCAAGCTCAGGCCAGTTGCTCATAGTTTGTTCAATAGCAATGTATCTGACATGGCTCACATCTGGAATGGCGTGAGAGATAGAGCTCCCAAAGTAGGCTGGCATAAACTGGTTTGGTTTGGCTTACATATCCTGAAGCATGCTTTGATCTTGTAGATGGTGATCCTGGATCGAATCCCCACTAATGACAGACTGCAGAGAATGGGGATAGGAGTGGATACTAGCTGTTTCTTGTGTGGTACTGGTCAAGAAACAAGGAATCACCTCTTTGCACAGTGTGTATTCTCACACCAGCTCTGGGGGTGTATTCTTCAAGCTTGCAAAATGAGAAGGTCTGAACTCGATTGGGATGCTGAACTTCAATGGCTATGTAAGCTAAAAGGGAAATCCCCTATGGTTCTCACCCTTAAGCTTGCGTGGAGTGCTTTCGTTTATCATACTAGGGAGGAAAGAAATCGAAGGAAATTCAAGAGAATTACTCGTGATTGTAATAGCATTTTTTATTGTATTAGAGAGATAGTGCAAATACGTGTACAGAACAATATACTAGGATGATGTAAATTGTTCATAGGCATATGTGTATAGCTTGGGAAATCCTCTGGGGTGTTTCCAGGGTGATTGATAGGCAGTATGTACAGTTGTAATACTATTTTTCTTAGATAATACATACCACAATTTATCCAAAAAAAATCTATATATTAATTTATTATTTATATAATTATTTTTAATACAATTTAATTAGTTATTAAATTTAAATACAAATATAAATGTGTGAGAATAAAAGGAAAAAAGTATTAGCTTAAAAATGTCACAATGTAATACGTGAGGGTGAAGAATAAAAATAGACAATGTTTAATTTAAGTTATTTGGAGATTTTTTATAATTATTAAGGGTAAAAGTGTCTTTATGACTCTTATATTAAAACTTCTAATTTCAAAAAGCTCTTATTAACAATTTTTTCAAAATTAGAGGTTTCACACTAATCTGTTATTCATCAAACATCTAAATTAACATATTTAACCGATAAAATATTTTAATATAAGTTCAAACCTCTAATTTTAACTTAAACCGCTATTTACATGAGCTTTATCTTTAATGGTTGATAATGTTATGGAAAGAGTTCAATCCTATTAAGTTGTACTTTTTTATAATAGTATTAAAGTTGTACTTAATTGGTGGGTCCCACGAGGTCAAAAATTTATATTAATAATACAAATAAATAATCTTTATAGAAATAGCTATAAAAAAATCTGATCGGTTCAATTATTGGTCAAATTATTATAATGTTGTTTGATTGTGGAATTATTAAATTTAATATTTATTATACGATGAAACACCCTAGTAAGGTGTCCAAAATTTATAGCATAAATGTTAGTGGTTTTACGATTCAAAAATCATGCGACTTTCTTCACGATAAAAAGATCGTTATAATCGACCTATCACGGAATAAATTAAATTTATTTTTCTATTTGATTCTCTTCGTTTACAATAAAAAAATATAATTAAATTTGTACAATTGTAATAATAATAAATCAAAACTCACTATAATTTCTCATGGATCTGAATGAATATTATATGCTCTTATCTCCATTGTAATCATAGTAAAAGGGCAAGGGGACTGATTTGAATGCTCTGTACTTTCCCACATTGTTCAAATGCTCATTCTCCAACCTGATCAGTTGATAAACCGAAGTAAGAAATTGTCTGATTTGTTCACATGTCATGTTTCGGTATTCGAAAGCAAAATGAAACATATCCGTTTAGTTTGCAAGTGTAAAAAATTACATGCAGGAAAGTAACTCTCAAGTAAAGATAGATCTATGTAATGACTACTGATATTATTCTACATGTTCATGTCAACGCGTCCTATTCGATATTCAAACCCGAATCCAAGTAACATAAGAACTGGTAAAAACTAAGTACAAATAGGTTGGAAAATTACCTGAAGAAATTCCAAATTCCACGGCGAACGATCTCCAAGCTAGCCACGACTGCAACCAAGGCATTCTTGTGCAGGAACGGCACTGTTTGAATGCCTAACACTTGCTGCATCCAAGCAAGTCTCAGTACACAGTTCAACACCTGCAAATTTACCTAAGTGTGAGTATGCAATTACAAAACTGTTTCAAAATCTATCGAAATAATCAATCCGATACGATGGATGACCCTAAACCTTTGTTGGAGAAACGAGTGACATGAATTCATTGCTTTCGAAATGAGTAACACGAACGCTTACCATGGCTGCATAGTACACCCCTTTGTGTGGTAAAGCAAGCTTATCCCGGAGCCAAGGGTTGGTCGAATTCCTGTTAAGAAGACCCCAATCTCTGACAATGTCCCAGTATAGGCTAGCCATCGTCGCAATGCCCGAAGTTGCAGCTGCCAAGACCAGCCAAGTTGTAGTTTTCTCAGCCTGATGTTGGTAAATTGTTCTAGTGGCAACCGCAACTATTGTTGACAAGCATTTTAGACCATTGAGACCATGTGCAGTATCTTTTTCTTCAAGCAAACGTCTAACACACTAACAAACATAAATTATAAGTCAAAGCATTAGAGAAAACCGGGAACGATTATATCTCCATACTCGTATCCACATTTACATCAAAACAAAAGAGAGTTTCGATTTACCTGAAGGAAACGGATCCAATATGGAATAATGGCAACGACTATGTAAAGTACATTATAAACTTCACTTTCCCCACAGGTATTCGATCTCTCTCTGAAATTTCCCCAACCATAGTAGCAAATGTAGAATTCCAAACATCTAATGGCTTGAACCTGGTAATCAATGGATTTTATCAGAAAACAAACCATATTGAAGTCACATGTGTGTTTAGGGTCCCTGTACCCATGTCCAAATACGTATCGAACACGGGTATATGATACAAGTATTTCAAGAAAAAAATGAAGAGTCGGAACAATATAGGTTGGCTCGAATATCTAACCTGGCTAGTAAGCTGATCTGCCAAGAAAAAGTCTGGGAGAGTGACCTACAAGACGGAATATGCAGATTAATATCTTTCTTATTAAACCACTTTTCTCATATATGGCGGTTTCTTAATCCCACTCGTGGTATTCGAGAACTCAGCTGCCAGTGTACGGAATAATAATCCGTATAGGATAATCATTTTATATGAAGGCTTGTTACCTTGTAAAGAGGTGCACAAACACAGTGAAAGGCACATCTGATAAGAAAGAATCGACTTGAACGGTATATGATATGCAAAGGGCAGAATGTTATTGAAAGGACAACCTGCAAATAGGAAAACCAGTGAGCAACACATGCATTGGACACAAGTCTCGAACACGGGTGCCATAAGAAAATTGAAAAGTGGGAGCAACAAAATTCACATTCAACGCTCACACCCGAATTCGAGTATCATAGAGATAAACTAAAGGAAAACAGAATGTGTTCTGTATAGGACTTACAATGAGCAAGAACAAGGGAATTAGTTCTGTTAAAGTTCTGAAGCTATTAGTTCTAGGGTCCATCTCCATATCCAAATGTGAAATCACACCAGCTAATGCGAGCAGAGAAAGACCACTGCTAAGAAGTACTTCCCTATATCCCAACTCTGTTCCTTGCTTGAAACCGAATATGAACGAAAAGTTGATTCGATAACGCTTCCAAAAGTATACATTTCCAGCATACGTGAGCATATGCAAGACAATATAACCAAACACGCTGCAAAAGATGAGTCCTTTAGTTCAAGAATGAAGGGGTAAAACCAGAATATTTAAGTGGCTTTAGCCCATGCTAACTCGGAAATGTATCGAACTCGGGTACTTCAATAAAAAAGACTCTTACCTGTAAAGAGGAAATATGTTCACCATGTATCTCTCTCTGCCCTGACTCTTAAGAATATTTCTAGCATGTATATTCACAATAATTGCCACAATAAGTGCAATGGAGCAACCAGAAAAGAAGCCTGAAAGTGGAGAGAAACCATCAGTTAAAAACAAGTAAATGAGATGCAAACTCAACAGCTCTAAGAAACCCTTTTTTCTTCAGACAATGACATGATTAGAAACAAAGTTAGATAAACTGATACAATTTGTAAGAATATGTTCTAGAAAGATGCTTTTAAATGAGGCAGGCAAAGTCTTTACCATAGAGAAATGTGATTCTGTGTCTTTCTTTCTTAGCTTGTGGCCTGAGAGTTTTCAGTCCCTTTCTGTGATTTCCATTAGCGAAGTGTTTAACATAAGTCTCCTCAACCTTTTCCAAAAGCTTAGTAACCTGTCAAGGAAATGGTGCAAATTTAGGGACAAAACGAAATTCAATCGAACCAACCTAAAAATGTTCTTATTAGCCATTTCTAACCTCAACAGAACTACCAAGATAAGATTTGTCCACCATTTGCATGTAAGTTTTCGACGCATTTCGCATTGTGACCTGCACTAGGATGAACCGGAAAATCAGTACAAATAAGCCATGATCCTTGTTAATTTTGGCAGATTGAGATATAGAAAGTGAAAAGGATTAGACCTTGTCATATTTCTTCATGATCTTGGAAAATGCCAACTGATTCAAGAAGCTGATAAATCAAATACACAGATGATTAACTACAAAAACAGATAGATTTGCATTTTGTTTATAGTTTTGCAACGAACAAAGGAGGAAGGATTGGTACCAGTAGCTTTTCAAAAGCCTAAGCTTTCTATGAAATTCGACAAAAGCTTGAGAGATTTTTTCCTCTGCAGTCCTCAGTTCTTGTCTGCCAAATGACGAATCCAATTTCGAACTTTGGATTACACTTCTTAGGATTGATATAGGAGTTTCAAGCTCCACATTGATCTTTACATGATCCAAAACATTTAATGGAGCTCGTCTAAAATCTCTATCATCAGCTTTCTTCATTTCTTCTCCCGCAATTCCCTCATTGTTCATCTCTACTTCTTGGATAACATCCATTGGAGTCCTTCCTACATAGGGAAAAACAGATTCGGAACATCAGAAAACTTGGGATTCTTCCAATATAAAGAAAAATTGGAACTTTGGTATCATTTTGCGAGAAATCCAGATTCTCTCCTTACCATGGATGGGATGAGCCACTGATGAAGAATTTGAAGAAATGTGATGATCAGAAAGATTAACCATATCACTTCCTCCAACAACTGGATTATCAACCGTAATCCTCAGAGCAATTAAAGCATTCATTTGCTTGCTCAACTCATCGGCTTCCATCATAACTTCTTCGACTTTTTTCTTATAAAATCTAAGAACCTTGTTGAACTCATCATCAAGTCTCCTAAAGAAGAGCAACTCAAACTGTAACCCCCTATTTTGATCTAGGGTTTTGAAATAAATTGAATTTGGCGAATTGGAAACTTTCCCCTCAAGTAAGGTCATTTAAGAAAAACTGTACCAAAACTATTATTCAAATAAAATAGTTATCGTTTACTGTTTCGTTTTAAAACAAGCATGCCAAAACAGTTATCAAATCCCAACATTTAATAAATGTCCAAAGTCCACGTTTACAACCAAATACTGAAAATACTTAAATAATTAAGTAAGTCTGGAACGAAACATACTGATAATTAGTATCAAATACTGATCGTACGTAGTCCTCCAAGTACCGTAACCTAAGTCTGGAATCTGAAACAGATACTAAGGGGGAGTCAGCTAAAAAGCTCAGTGTGTCTCTAAAGTGCAACTGAAAACAAAACAGAACTGTATTTTATTTTCTGATAAAAACTTTTCTGAAAACACAACAAATACCGGATCATAATGATATGATGTCTGATGCACATGAATCATAATACCCATCTCCGATACACCGAAAAGTAAGGTTCCCCAGAACCTACTTTCTCCATCGTCACCATCCGAAGTGGAACTCAGCCCGAAGGGTGGAACCACTAATCCGAAGCGGAATTCAGCCCGAAGGGTGAAACCACTGATCCGAAGCGAAGTTCAACCCGAAGGATGAAGTCGCTGAGCTTCCTCCGTACAATATACCAACCCAATGATATGACATGTAATCCGATTTCAAAGTCCGAATGCAATCTTGTTATAAAACTAAGATGCATGTACATAAAAATCCGATTCCGATGTGTTACATAACACGATCATAAAATCCGAGTATACATTATTTATCAAATAACAAAGCAGGATGACATACCAATGAGTCATGCAATATTTATCATACAAATCACAAAATCATGTAACACATAAAACTGTAGCACAAAACAGAGAACACACCTTAGGTAGCTAAATAGTCAACGTCGATAGTGACGTCTCCCACGATCAGCTCTAGCGGAAGTTCGGACAGAAACAGTTCCTAAAAATATAGGACACTATGTGAGATTTCCTATTATGCCATATCCGAATAATTTACGCTTAATAAATATCTTACTGGCAGATCTCGAAGATTGTGCCACCGAAGGTCTGCCTGGCGGTGGAGGAGGTAAAATCTCGGGATCTGAGTCCACGTCACCTGAACACGAAATTATCTGAGTCAAATTCCGATTTAACACTTTACTGAAAATCTGAGCTCAATATATAAAATTGATCCAAAACGGCACTTCGGGTTCGAATTTGAAGAAACGGACAGTGCCAATGGAACCGGGACGTCGAAAAACATAAAAGTGGCCTCGGTCGAAAAAGTTGACCAAAAGTCAACGCTGACGTCATCGCTGACGTCATCGCTGACGTCATCGCTGACGTCAGCATGACGTCAGCCTCTTATAAACCCACAGACCGGTTCGGCTCAACCCAGCCGGCCGGTTCACTTCTCCTTGAACCGGTTCGGTTCATATACAAAATCCCCAAATTAAAACTAAACCCTAACCCTAATATCACCCTAACCCTTCCCCGACGGCGCCCTTCCCCGACGGGCCACCGCACATGCACGGCGGCCATGGCCCGACAGCCACAGGCCGGCGACGGTGCACCCGAAGCCCGACCGAAAACCCCGACCCTAAAAACCCTAACTCCCTTCCGACGGCGTCCCTTCCTTGACCAAATCCGAGAGCCACCGGCGACCACAAAGGCCACTGGAGGGTGGGTTCTGCTCGGACGGACGAGAGGAACCCACTGGTGGTGGCGACGCAAGGAGCCGTCGCCGAACGGCGCCGGAAAACGCAACCAAACCCGCAGCGAGATAACCCTATAACGCGAACCTTCAACGGTCGATTACCGGCGACACGAACGGCGGTTGAGCGCGTGAAGGGCTGGGCTGAGACCTGGACGGTGCGGCGGTTCTCCTGGTACAGGCGGTGTCATCCACGGCGCGGTGGTGGGGGAAATCGGAGGTGGCCGACGATTATGAAAGAGGGGAAATAATAATGGGAAAATAATTCATCCCAAAATGAGCAAATCTGATCCCCTTTAATCATATCTGATAGTGGAGTGGTTGGGATATTTTTATTATTTAATTAATAATTTAATTTCGAATCTAAATAAGATTCAAATGGGGTGATTCCAGACCAAGAGCTTGCCTAGCTCAATTGGCTGGGCACCCAGCTGATAAAGCATGAGGTTGTGGGTTCGATTCCCACAACTCTCAACCTATCCTTATTATTTTTTTTTTCTTTTTTTTTAGGGGTGTTACAATTCTCCCTCCCTTAAAAGAAATTTCGTCCTCGAAATTTACCTGGAGTAAACAAATGCGGATACTGAGCTTTGATGACATCTTTGGGCTCCCAAGTAGCCTCGTCATGATTGCGACCGCTCCACAAAACTTTGACCATCTTGATGGTCTTCCTTCTGAGAACTTTCTTATCCTGAGCAAGAATCTCAATAGGCTCCTCCTCAAAGCGCAGATCAGGACGAATCTCAATCTCTTCCACAGGTAAAATATGAGACGGATCAGCATGATAGCGTTTCAACACAGAAACATGGAAAACATCATGAATACGCTGAAGTTCTGGTGGTAATTCGAGTTGATAGGCAACAGGTCCAACTCGGCGAAGAATCCGATAAGGGCCAATATAACGAGGACTCAATTTGCCCTTCCGACCAAACCGAAGTACCTTCCTCCACGGAGATACTTTCAGGAAAACCTCATCACCAACCTCAAACTCAAGATTTCGACGTTTCAAGTCGGCGTAAGATTTTTGTCTATCAAAAGCAACTTTAAGCCGATCTCGAATCAATCTGACTGTCTGTTCGGCCTCACGGACTAGATTTGGTCCCAACAGTCTACGTTCATTAAGTTCAGTCCATCCAATCGGTGATCTACACCTGCGCCCATACAGAGCCTCATATGGTGCCATTTTGATACTGGACTGGTAGCTGTTATTATATGCAAATTCCGCGAGCGGCAAGAAATCCTCCCAACTACCACTATAATCCAAAACACAGCCTCTCAACATGTCCTCAAGAATTTGAATCACACGCTCAGACTGCCCATCAGTCTGCGGATGGTAAGATGTACTGAAGTTCAACCGGGTACCCAAGGAAGAGTGAAGTGCCTTCCAAAACTTTGCTGTAAACCTCGGATCACGATCAGAAATAATTGATAGCGGTACTCCATGAAGTCGAATGATCTCAGAAATATAAAGCCGAGCTAACTTATTCAGAGGATAATTGACTCGAACCGGAATGAAATGAGCAGACTTAGTCAAACGGTCCACTATGACCCAGACAGAGTCCTTCTTGGACGGAGTCATTGGAAGACCACTGACAAAATCCATAGCCACTCGCTCCCATTTCCACTGAGGAATCTCAATATGCTGAAGCAGTCCAGGTGGACGCTGATGCTCTGTCTTGACTCTTTGACAAGTCATACACTTAGACACAAATCCGACTACATCCCGCTTAAGACCTTTCCACCAGTACCTCTGGCGAAGGTTCTTGTACATCTTATCACCGCCAGGATGCATAGAATAAGGGCTATCATGTGCCTCGCGAAGAATAACCTGTTTCAACCCAGATTTCCTCGGAATACAGTACCGGCCTCGGAAACATAATACGCCATCCTGATCGATAGTATAATCTACGGATGTACCTTCAGAAACCTCTCTAATACGATGCATAAGAAAAGGATCTGTAGGTTGTTCTGCTCGAATATCCGATATCAGCGTAGGAATGACACGAAGTTCTGCCATCAAATTACCGTCTTCAAACAAACTCATCCGAGCAAACAAGGATCTCAAATCTGAGATAGCATTACGACTCAAGGCATCGGCAACCACGTTCGCCTTTCCCGGGTGATACTCTATCTCACAGTCATAATCCTTAAGAAGCTCCAACCAGCGACGCTGTCTAAGATTCAACTCTTTCTGCGTAAGGAGGTATTTTAGACTCTTGTGATCAGTGAAGATATAACACTTCTCTCCGTAGAGATAGTGTCTCCAGATTTTTAGAGCAAAAATTACAGCAGCAAGCTCTAAATCATGGGTGGGGTAGTTACGCTCATGCACTTTCAACTGACGAGATGCATAAGCCACTACCTTTCCTTCCTGCATCAAGACACATCCTAATCCCGTGTGAGAGGCATCACTGTATACCGTATAGGCCTTCCCAGGCTCAGGCTGGATCAGAACCGGTGCTTCAGTCAACACGGTCTTAAGTTTATCAAAACTGGTCTGTTGAGCCTCAGTCCAAACAAAAGGGACTTCCTTCCTTAGAAGTTTAGTCAGAGGTGCTGCAATAATTGAGAATCCTTCCACAAACCTCCGATAGTAGCCAGCTAAACCTAAGAAACTTCGAATCTCATGAATATTCTTGGGCTGCCTCCATCCCAAAATAGCCTCAATCTTCTTTGGATCCACCTGAATACCTTTAGCAGAAACCACGTGACCCAAGAAGATAACCTCGGTTAACCAGAATTCACATTTACTAAACTTTGCATACAACTGCTTTTCACGCAAAGTTTGTAGAACAATCCGGAGATGTTCTTCATGTTCTGCCTCCGATTTGGAATAAACCAGTATGTCGTCAATGAAAACAACTACGAACTGGTCTAGATAGGGTTGAAATACCCTGTTCATCATATCCATAAAGGCTGCAGGGGCATTAGTTAATCCAAACGGCATCACCAGAAACTCGTAATGACCATAACGAGTCCGAAAAGCGGTCTTGAATACATCAGAATCCTTAACCTTGAGTTGGTAATAACCCGATCTCAGGTCTATCTTAGAAAATACTGTAGCTCCCCGAAATTGGTCGAACAAATCATCAATACGGGGAAGTGGGTATTTGTTTTTAATCGTCAGCTTGTTTAGCTTCCGATAATCAATACAAAGTCGAAGTGATCCGTCCTTCTTCTTTACAAACAAAACAGGGGCTCCCCAAGGAGAAACACTTGGTCGGATGAAGCCCCTATCCAACAACTCCTGCAATTGAATCTTTAATTCCTTAAGCTCTTTCGGAGCCATCCTGTAAGGAGCCATAGATACAGGAGCTGTACCCGGATATACATCAATGGCAAATTCAATCTCGTCACGCCTTGACGGTACTACTGGCAATTCCTCCGGAAAAACATCTGGAAAATCCCTAACCACCGGAATCTTATCCAAACCAGAATCTGACTGTCTCGAGTCAAGAATATAAGCAAGGTAAGCAGTAGCCCCATGTCGAATCATCCTTTCTGCTTTGAGAGCCGAAACAACATTGGTCATATAGCCTCTACGTTCTCCAACCATAACCACTTCGCCCCCATCTGAGGTTTTCAGAGTCGCCCTTTTCTTCTCACAATCTAAATGGACTCGATGAGTAGATAACCAGTCCATTCCGAGAATAAGGTCGAACTCTTTAAAAGGTAACTCCATCAAATCGGCGGAGAATATTTTCCCTTGAATCTCCAAAGGGCAATTTTTGTACACCTTAGTAACCTTGACCTGATCACCGACTGGACTATAAACGGAAATCGAGTTTCCGATATTCTCAACTGGAATTTTAAGTACTCTAGATACCGAACTTGCAACATATGAATGGGTAGAACCATTATCTAATAAAGCAAAATATGGAATAGAGTGGATAGAGAATGTACCAGCAATAACATCTGGCTCATCACGATCCTCATGTCTCCTGGTAGCATAAACCAAACCTGGCTGTCTCACCCCAGATCCAGCTGGTCCTCCACTCTGAGCTGGCCTATCTCTACCAGCAGATCCTGTAAAATCGGATCTACCTCTACCTTTACTCCTAGCAGGAGTCTGTACTGATGCCTGTGACGGAGTATGAGTTGACGAATGTGCTTGAGGGCAATCTTTGAAAATATGATCAAAAGACCCACATCGAAAACATGCCCCGGACTGTCTTCTACACGCCCCAGAATGCCATTTCTTGCAGTAAGAACACTGTGGTAGCCCCCGCGTGTTAGACGATCCCCCAACACTAGAAGTCGGTACAAAAATATTCGTTGGTCTA
Source organism: Hibiscus trionum (assembly GCA_030270665.1). Classification (NCBI taxonomy): domain Eukaryota; kingdom Viridiplantae; phylum Streptophyta; class Magnoliopsida; order Malvales; family Malvaceae; genus Hibiscus; species Hibiscus trionum. The sequence goes on along the minus strand of BSYR01000034.1, from coordinate 4,064,434 downwards.
GCTCTGGAATAACTCTGGTAGTTACTCTCATCTCTTGCCCTTTTTCTGGTCTGGTTATCTTGACCATGTTGAACTGTCGAGGTTGACTGCCTCTTACCCCGATCCATACCATGAGACTCAGCTTGTCTCAACTCCGCCTCATTACGTTCAGCAGTCCTAGCTCGTAAGGTAATATCCTTGTATTCTTTATCCATATGCAAAGATACACCCGTCTTGATCGTAGGTCGCAAACCTTTCAGAAACCAGCTGCATTTTTCTTCCTCCGTGGTAACTAACCCAGGGACATACTGTACCAGTCTTAGAAATTCAATTTCATACTGATTCACAGTCATATCATTTTGCTTCAAGTTTATAAAATCCTCGCGACACTGGGCTAGGTACTCAGCTCCAACATATCTGTCCCGAAAGGCCTGACGGAAATGATCCCAAGATATCCGACTAGCAGAAATGACAGTCTTCTCAGCCTCCCACCAGTTTAAGGCTTCACCCTTCAATAAAGATACAGCAGCTTTTAATTTTCTGTCTGCAGGGTAGTCCATCTCATCAAATAGTTGCTGTAATTTCTTCAGCCAATACTCAGCATCAGCTGGATCTGCCGTGGTCTTACCGTCAAACATCGACATGCCAGCAGACAAAAACTCAGCAGATATGGGTCTTCTAGAACCCTGTCGAAGATACTCCAGTAGCTCCAAATGTACTGCAGCAACATCCACTCCAGCAGTCTCACTGTTGCCGGCTGCACGGGGACCCTCACTATGAGTCTGCTGATCAGGTTGGTTGGTCTGTTGACCACTCGTATGAACCTCTTGTCGCACCTCAACCTGTTCAGGTTGTGGGTCCTCTTGATGTGGTGGAAACTGTTCAGGGGAATTAATGTCAACCGTATGGGCAGTGGTACGACCTCGTCCACGGCCTCGACCTCGGCCAGTCATAATTCTAGAACTCTTGCGGGGTGGCATAGTAGTCTATCTACAAAAGAAGAGTCCTAAGTCAAAATTGGTACTTGGAGACTTTGATTAAAACATGTATATATATATATATATGTATATATATATATTTTAAATCTGGATATTTATCTGAAAATCTCATAATTTCCGAAAACATTTATGATGCTTGCAATTTTTCGAAAAATTTAAAAATCAAATTTCCATCGAGTCTCACAGGCCGAGGGGTGTAACCTGGCTCTGATACCACTAAATGTAACCCCCTATTTTGATCTAGGGTTTTGAAATAAATTGAATTTGGCGAATTGGAAACTTTCCCCTCAAGTAAGGTCATTTAAGAAAAACTGTACCAAAACTATTATTCAAATAAAATAGTTATCGTTTACTGTTTCGTTTTAAAACAAGCATGCCAAAACAGTTATCAAATCCCAACATTTAATAAATGTCCAAAGTCCACGTTTACAACCAAATACTGAAAATACTTAAATAATTAAGTAAGTCTGGAACGAAACATACTGATAATTAGTATCAAATACTGATCGTACGTAGTCCTCCAAGTACCGTAACCTAAGTCTGGAATCTGAAACAGATACTAAGGGGGAGTCAGCTAAAAAGCTCAGTGTGTCTCTAAAGTGCAACTGAAAACAAAACAGAACTGTATTTTATTTTCTGATAAAAACTTTTCTGAAAACACAACAAATACCGGATCATAATGATATGATGTCTGATGCACATGAATCATAATACCCATCTCCGATACACCGAAAAGTAAGGTTCCCCAGAACCTACTTTCTCCATCGTCACCATCCGAAGTGGAACTCAGCCCGAAGGGTGGAACCACTAATCCGAAGCGGAATTCAGCCCGAAGGGTGAAACCACTGATCCGAAGCGAAGTTCAACCCGAAGGATGAAGTCGCTGAGCTTCCTCCGTACAATATACCAACCCAATGATATGACATGTAATCCGATTTCAAAGTCCGAATGCAATCTTGTTATAAAACTAAGATGCATGTACATAAAAATCCGATTCCGATGTGTTACATAACACGATCATAAAATCCAAGTATACATTATTTATCAAATAACAAAGCAGGATGACATACCAATGAGTCATGCAATATTTATCATACAAATCACAAAATCATGTAACACATAAAACTGTAGCACAAAACAGAGAACACACCTTAGGTAGCTAAATAGTCAACGTCGATAGTGACGTCTCCCACGATCAGCTCTAGCGGAAGTTCGGACAGAAACAGTTCCTAAAAATATAGGACACTATGTGAGATTTCCTATTATGCCATATCCGAATAATTTACGCTTAATAAATATCTTACTGGCAGATCTCGAAGATTGTGCCACCGAAGGTCTGCCTGGCGGTGGAGGAGGTAAAATCTCGGGATCTGAGTCCACGTCACCTGAACACGAAATTATCTGAGTCAAATTCCGATTTAACACTTTACTGAAAATCTGAGCTCAATATATAAAATTGATCCAAAACGGCACTTCGGGTTCGAATTTGAAGAAACGGACAGTGCCAATGGAACCGGGACGTCGAAAAACATAAAAGTGGCCTCGGTCGAAAAAGTTGACCAAAAGTCAACGCTGACGTCATCGCTGACGTCATCGCTGACGTCATCGCTGACGTCAGCATGACTGTGATGACGTCATCACTGACGTCAGCATGACATCATCGCTGACGTCAGCATGACGTCAGCCTCTTATAAACCCACAGACCGGTTCGGCTCAACCCAGCCGGCCGGTTCACTTCTCCTTGAACCGGTTCGGTTCATATACAAAATCCCCAAATTAAAACTAAACCCTAACCCTAATATCACCCTAACCCTTCCCCCGACGGCGCCCTTCCCCGACGGGCCACCGCACATGCACGGCGGCCATGGCCCGACAGCCACAGGCCGGCGACGGTGCACCCGAAGCCCGACCGAAAACCCCGACCCTAAAAACCCTAACTCCCTTCCGACGGCGTCCCTTCCTCGACCAAATCCGAGAGCCACCGGCGACCACAAAGGCCACTGGAGGGTGGGTTCTGCTCGGACGGACGAGAGGAACCCACTGGTGGTGGCGACGCAAGGAGCCGTCGCCGAACGGCGCCGGAAAACGCAACCAAACCCGCAGCGAGATAACCCTATAACGCGAACCTTCAACGGTCGATTACCGGCGACACGAACGGCGGTTGAGCGCGTGAAGGGCTGGGCTGAGACCTGGACGGTGCGGCGGTTCTCCTGGTACAGGCGGTGTCATCCACGGCGCGGCGGTGGGGGAAATCGGAGGTGGCCGACGATTATGAAAGAGGGGAAATAATAATGGGAAAATAATTCATCCCAAAATGAGCAAATCTGATCCCCTTTAATCATATCTGATAGTGGAGTGGTTGGGATATTTTTATTATTTAATTAATAATTTAATTTCGAATCTAAATAAGATTCAAATGGGGTGATTCCAGACCAAGAGCTTGCCTAGCTCAATTGGCTGGGCACCCAGCTGATAAAGCATGAGGTTGTGGGTTCGATTCCCACAACTCTCAACCTATCCTTATTATTTTTTTTTTCTTTTTTTTTTTTAGGGGTGTTACACAAACTCACCACCTTCTTCACCTGACCTGAGAAACATTGTCTGGTAAAGCCCTTCAACCCCTCCTTCTTGAACTAATATAACTTCATCTTCATGGCTCATCATCGAAGAAACCGGTTTATACCGATTGGTCAGTCCACTAAATGCCCTATAAAGCGATGCCCTTCTCTTCATTTTTCCTGTTGTTGTTTTTGTTGCAGCCGCTGCCATTGTCGATTGTGGCTTGTTTTGTTGTTTGAAATATATTAAGATGCCTTTCAACATTGATTTCAGGTTGTTGTAATCCATGTATGCTTCCTGCCATTCTTGCACCATCTGCACTGCAAATTCCTTCCCAAACTTCATCTTCTTCGATCATAAACAAATTAACTTAAAGAAATATTTGATGAGTTTGAGACTCGAAAAACTCGAAATTATATAGAGGGATTCCAATTTCCAAGCAATGAGTTGGTTTCGTCATTTGATACTGGTTTTCCTTTGATAATGCCGTGAATGTCATTTTCTGGTACATAATCTGAAGTTGAAAGCCTGTCTTTGTTGTCTGCGTTATGTTCTAAAGGTGGCTTGTGTTATTTTGTTATGTTTGGTTTATTTATGTTTCGGTGTTGTTTTATTTTTAGATGTTTTGTTTTCTCCCGTCACCGTGTGTGTTTGTGTTGTTACGGCAAATGACAGTTCCACTCTTTTGGTGTCTGATTTGGTTCGGGTTTATTTCGTATAGGTTCAAAAAAAAATTAATAGTCTAAAGGTAATTAGAATATAGTATCTGTTCATACAAATTTTTAACTCTTTCTCTTTGAGCTAGGAATGTCAATTGGGCGGAGCGGGTGCAAATAGTACTCTTTCCGCACCCATTCATGTCAAGATTTTTCATCTCCATCCCCGTCCTACAACCCGTTGCGAATACAAAATCTAAAATAATTCTTGCCCCGTAACCCGCAAAACTAAAATCATCTCCGCCCCATCAACCACGTGGGTCATGAGACTCACTTAATCCTCTCTTTACTTGCCTTATGACTAGTCCATATAATATATATTAGAGAAAACTACCCCAGTGACCACTTAATTATTGTCCGCGACATGTTTTGACCACCCAACTAAAAAAATTTAAAATTTGACCACCTAACTATTTATATAGACCTATTTTGACCACCGGCCGTTAAAATCTAGCGGAAAGATTATGTTGCAGCTAATGTAAAATTTGTATGATTACACTTTTAGTCCCTTTTAATTACCTATTATATCAATTTAGTCCTAATTTTAATTTAATTAAATAAAATTAATCAACTAATCAGATAACGACACATGTCATCACCCGATTGAATGAATTTATTTTAATTTTTAATTTAATTTATTTAATATTATATATATGGAAGAATGAATATGTCATGTTGTGGTTTGAACCCATGACCCTTTGGTTAAAAAAGTCAAAGCATAACCACTAGGCCAATTACTGGCATGAAGATAGTCGTAAGAACGATAGACGTATGAGGCATCCGGCGGACTCATTGGCTTGAAAATCATTTAATTCTCGGTATCCTGAATTTTCTTCCGATCCTCGTAACATTCGTTTAGATTGGCTTCTGATGGTTTTAATCCATTTAGAACTCTGAGTGTGACGCACAGTACTTGGCCTGTTATCGTGGTACCTTATAATCTGCCACCGTGGATATGTATGAAGAAGTCTAATTTTATACTCTCTTTGCTCATTTATGGTCCAAAAGGTTCAGAAAATAATACAGATGTATACATGCAACCTTTAGTTGCAGAATTACATGAGCTATGGGAAGTTGGTGTTGAAACTTTTTATGCTGCAACGAATCAAACATTTCAACTTCGTGCAGCATTGATGTGGACTATAAATGACTTCCCAACATATGCCAACTTATCTGGATGGAGTACTAGAGGAGATTATGCTTGTACTTGTTGTGGGTATAATACTGCTTCGAAGTGGTTGAAGCATAGTCGAAAGTATTGCTATATGTGTCATCGTAGGTGGTTAGATTCTGATCACAGGTTTCGAACCGACAAACATTCCTTTGATGGTACTGAAGAACATAGAAGTGCTCCTTCACCACACACTGGCAGCGATGTATTGAGGCAATTAGAAGCTTTAAATGAAACCGGAGATGGGCCTTAGAAGAAAAATCCATTTTCTTTTTTTTACCATATTGGGAGCATCAACTATTGCGCCACAATCTTGATGTGATGCAGATAGAGAAGAACATTTGTGATAATATTCTTGGTACATTGATTGGACAAGAGGGGAAGAATAAAGACACCTATAAATTACGATTAGACCTTGTCGAAATGGGTATAAGGAGTGTTCTTCATCCACAAACTCGGATTGGCCGTAGCACTTTGTACTTGCCTCAAGCTTCTTATCAAATGACAATGAGTGAAAAAAAATACTTTCCTAAGAGTTCTCAAGGAAATAAAAACTCCTGATGAATATTCTTCCAACGTCTCACGTTGTGTGCACCTTAAACAACGGAAACTATTTGGGCTCAAAAGTTATGACCGTCATCTCCTAATGCAAGAGTTTCTTTCTATAGCCATTCGGGGAACTTTTTCTGACAAGGTTTGCATAGTTTTTATTGAAGTGAACAATTTTTTTAAAGATCTCTGCTCTAAGGTCCTTGAAGAAAGTGAACTTGATAGACTTGAGTTAAGAGCTGCATCAATTTTATGTGAGCTTGAAAAGATTTTTCCTCCATCATTCTTCACAATCATGATGCACTTATTAATTCATCTAGCAAATGAAGCTAAAATTGTCGGTCCAGTCATTTATCGGTGGATGTATCCGGTTGAAAGGTACAATTTAAGAATATATTGGTGCTAGTGAAAATATAAATATAATTCGTAAGGTGTTTACTAATGTTTTAATATTTTTTCTTTTAATAAAATGGGTATCTTTCGGTGCTAAAGTCTTTTGTACGCAATAGAGCTCATCCGGAAGGATCTATTGCAGAAGGTTACTTATCACATGAGTGTTTAACCTTTTGCTCTCGATATTTAGAGGGAGTTGAGACTGTATTCAATCAACTTGGTCGTAATAATGATGGTGAAAATCAAGATCTTGGTTATGAAGTCACAATCTTTTCTACTATGGGAAGGCCATTGGGAAGGAAAAAACAACTTGCTTTTCATGTGAAGAAGGGTAAAAAGGTTTCAAGACTTGTGCTTGACGAACAAGGCTTAGTGCAAGCACATCGGTATGTACTATTCAATTCAGATGAAGCTTCTCCATTTATAAAGTGAGTTTCTTTAAATTCAATATAGATTTAACTCCACACGGATTATAATCATTATGTTTTTAGGAAACAAGAACAAGAGATTAAGAGACGTAATCGAAGGAAACGTTTTTCACCATTTGAGATGCAGAAGTTGTAAAGTGAAATTTTTCATACATGGTTTCGTGATCATGTAAGTATAGAAAATTTAAGATGTGAAACTTATATGATATTATATAAACAGTTAATATTGGCACTTCAAATGTTACATAGGTTGCACTCTTGGATCGACAAGTACCTTCAAGTGTCATCGATGTAGTTAAGTGGCTTGCTCGAGGTCCAACTAAAGTTGTTAAGAGATACAGTGGCTACATGATAAATGGTTTTAGGTTTCATACAACAAGAAGAGAAAAAAACTTGAAAACTCAAAATAGTGGAGTTGTTGTTACGAGTAAGACATGGAGTTATGCAACTGCAAGAGACAAGCAACGAGTTGAAGGAGAAGTTAACTATTATGGGGTTTTGAAAGATATTGTTGAATTGAATTATTCAGGTCGATTTAGAGTTGTATTGTTCAAATGTGATTGGGTTGATATCAGCAGAGGTTGCAAGAAGGATAAATTTGGTTTTACACTTGTGAATTTCTCGCATTTGGCACATAGAGGGAACAATTTGGTTGATGAACCATTTGTGTTAGCATCACAAGTTAAGAAAGTTTACTTCGGTAAGGATGAAACACAACCCGGTTGGAAAATCATCAAACATGCTAAACTTAGAGATATATTCGATATGGGTGGTGCGTCATCCTTTGACAAAGATGAGGCACTAGGACAATTGGTTATGGATGATTCTATCGACACTAGTACCTCAAGTTGGATTAGGAATGATGTTGGTGCTACTGGATTGGATGTTACTACAGATATGGAAAATAAAAATATAGAGGAAGATCCAGTTAATGAAGAAAATGGAGAAGACATATTTTAGAGTTATGTGTCATTTTTTGTACTTGTTCTGTTGTAATTATGGACTAATGGATTAGATGTCATCTTTTGTACAAATTCTGAATTTGAAACATGCATCTTTTGTACTTACTATTGTGTTTGATTTACTGTGATGCTATTGTCTTTATTAATATGAGTTTACTTATATTTATGAATGAATATAGGTGTTATTTAGTTAATATAAATATGTGTTATTTAATTGTGTTATTTAGTTGCCGTCACTCCAATTTATCTTTATGAATATGGGTTTACTCATGTTTTACAATTGAATTGTGCAGGACTTTGAACAATATGACAAAACGAAGACGTCTTAACATTGTTTCAACAATCAGAAACTCTGAATCTCATTCTGAAGGTGAAGAACAACAAGCAACACATGCGCAACATCCGGAACAATCTCAAGAGCAACAATCTCAACAATCTGAAGATGTTCGAGGAGTAGGTGGAGAATGTAACCCTCTCGTCCCGGTCCGGACGCTTGACCAATCCGAGTGGGCTACACGAGGATAACTGAGGCGAAACCCGTTAAGGCTCCACTTCGGTTACCGGCCCAAGAAAAAAAATCATTTATATTATCTTTTTTAGATGAGATATTAGATCCTATGTGAGAAAAGCAACAGCGGAAGAAACGATGAGGTAAACAACCAACAGCCCAATTAAAACAACCCATTTTAATCTTAAACAGCAGGCCGTATCGGAACGCCCATAGGGTGTTTCGATACGCCTTGACTAGGTCAACAGGCCAAAGTCAACCTGAAGAGATCGTTTTGAAACAGGGGTGGCCCGTATCGAAACGCCTTCAACGGTCAACTTCTCGTGGTCAACAATATGAAGGCCGTTCCAAAACACTAAAGCTCGTTTCGATACTTCATTTTATCGTCAAATTCTCAGATTTCCAGTAGCAAAATCGTACCGAAACGGCCCCCTAGCGTACCGAAATGCCTGGCCCGAAACAAAGGGACCGTACCGAAACGAGTCCAACCGTTTCGAAACGCCCTCTGTCTGCAGATTGGTTTTAGCTGGTTTTTGGTACAAGGCTGTTCCAAAAACACCACTAAGACCTCGCACAACACACAAGCATAAACTTTAAGGCAAGCCAAACACGACAAGCATACATAGCACACTTCAACATACAAAAGCCATACATTCAAGGACCAACAATCAACATAAGGTTCATACAAGGCATTAAGGATTCATGCTTCACAAGAACATATACGTAGGCATTCAAGGTAGGCAATTTAAACATGGATTACAAACAAGACAAGGCATCCCAAAAGCCAAACCAACATCAACATATAAAGGAGTCTAACATGCTCCTAAAACCAAACACCAACATACTTCAAAAGCTCAAACAACAAATACATATCCCATTGCTTGACCATTACATCTTATAACTAAAATGTCCATACTTGAAAGCTAAGATAGCACCACAAAGCACACTTGGAGGCCCCCTTCTTGCACTAGCAACCCACGGACTACGGATCTACATTGTCGAACAAAAGAGAGCGTAAGCATAAAGCTTAGTGAGGGTAAGCTCATTAAAACAACCTCGACAATACAGGGTCCAAGCACGAGCACAACCAAGGTAGAATGCATGATCTTACCTTCGATCCACATAAGCCAAAATATCAATGATGCATGAACATAAACTCATAATATGCCATGCTCAACAAGTCCATAACCACATCATATGAACACATGTATTAATCCATAATGGCAACACATCTCCAATCATATTGGCACACATATAATCTCATATTGGCACCTAGCTATGACTTGAATACGCGGATAAAACATTGGAACTCACATCAAACAACAACCATTAGCTTACGGTGGGATTACACTCATCACCGTTCACGCGGAGGGGATTCCACTCATCCTCACGCCCCGTCGATGGGATTACACTCATCATCGACTAACATATATATATATATGTATGAAGGTTTTCCGGGCGAACCCGTACTCCATCACCAATACCACGCGTGCATTTGACTCACGTGTGCACACTAACTTTCTAATGATCGATCATTTGTACCCAAGCATACTAGTGCCAATACTAAACACAATCCACAACATCATTTCACATCAACTTCCGTGCTTAGCACGTACTCACCATGATCACCATCATGCACAATCCACATGCATATCACAATGCATCAATACCATGAATCAACATACATGTATAACACATTATACATAGCCACCATAAACACAATTAAACATGAGGCATAACAACAATTAGAGTACAACCAAAGTCTCTAACTAAAGCTTGGGATTAGGCTACCACTCTAATCCCAACTCTAGGTGGGTCTACCAAGCCCAACATTTCCACATGCTTGAACCAAATACTCGAAAACCATTTAAAACCATTTAACCACTCACCGACTATTCCAAGCTCAACCCACTAGTCGATCAAGCTTCCAACGATTCCGGATTCGATCCCGAGGCTCCACCAACACAATTCCTTGCCTCTAAACAATCAAGAACACTCTATTAATCACCAAAACAACCACAAACCACTACTGTAACTCATAACACCAAATAAGCATCAAATCAAGCCAAGAACACCCTCAAAATTCTCATTTTCGAGCAGCCCTATTTCACAGACCAAAACTCTTGATTTCAACTCTTTTAACACACTTAAATGCTTCCAAAACAACCCCTAACTATCATACTAACATCAGCCCTCAATTTCCAACATCAAACACACCCAAAACCAACCTTTAAACCCTTCAAAAACCCCATCAAAACCCAAATTCGGGAATCTTTATAAAACTCTTTAAAATTCATATATGTTGGACTTTATAGGTTGAAATCAACTTATCTAACAATAATTAATCAATAGCTTAGGTTAAAGACCATAAAGTTCTCATTTTTAATCCCAAAACTCAAAACCTCAAAATCCAAAAACCATGAGCTTTTTGAAAAATAAAGATACTAGCTTGAAGAGGAAGAGGAGGACAAGTCAAAAACGAAATCACCTTTCAAAAAGCACCAAAGATGAAGGTGTATGGTGATGGAATAGTGGTTTGGATGAGAACTTTCTCTCTTGTCGTGAAAATGAGGAAGTGAAAAGGGAAGAAGATGATAAAAGGGTGTTTCAAACAAAAAGGGGATTTTTAATTGAAAGTCCATTTATTTACAATTTTGCCATTAATGAGATGGCAATCTCATTAACTCTAAAATCCATGAAATTTGAGTTTCAAATCAATTTAAGTCCACATAAAATGTTTGTTTTGAAATCACAAGGTCCAAAAGATTATTTTATTATTTTAATTATAAAACCGAAACTCAAAATATAAATGACTTCCCAGCATATGCCAACTTATTTGGATGGAGTACTAGAGGAGATTATGCTTGTCCTTGTTGTGGGTATAATACTGCTTCGAAGTGGTTGAAGCATAGTCGAAAGTATTGCTATATGTGTCATCGTAGGTGGTTAGATCCTGATCACAGGTTTCGAACCGACAAACATTCCTTTGATGGTACTGAAGAACATAGAAGTGCTCATTCACCACCCACTGGTAGCGATGTATTGAGGCAATTAGAAGCTTTAAATGAAACCGGAGATAGGCCTTGGAAGAAAAAATCCATTTTCTTTTTTTACCATATTGGGAGCATCAACTATTGCACCACAATCTTGATGTGATGCATATAGAGAATAACATTTGTGATAATATTCTTGGTACATTGATTGGACAAGAGGGGAAGAATAAAGACACCTGTAAATCACGGTTAGACCTTGTCGAAATGGGTATAAGGAGTTTTCTTCATCCACAAACTAGGATTGGCCGTAGCACTTTGTACTTGCCTCAAGCTTCTTATCAAATGACATTGAGTGAAAAAAATACTTTCCTAAAAGTTCTCAAGGAAATGAAAACTCCTGATGAATATTCTTCCAACGTCTCACGTTGTGTGCACCTTAAACAACGGAAACTACTTGGGCTCAAAAGTTATGACTGTCATCTCCTAATGCAAGAGTTTCTTCCTATAGCCATTCGGGGAACTTTTCCCGACAAGGTTTGCATAGTTCTTATTGAAGTGAACAATTTTTTTAAAGATCTCTGCTCTAAGGTTCTTGAAGAAAGTGAACTTGATAGACTTGAGTTAAGAGCTGCATCAATTTTATGTGAGCTTGAAAAGATTTTTCCTCCATCATTCTTCACAATCATGATGCACTTATTAATTCATCTATCAAATGAAGCTAAAATTGTCGGTCCAGTCATTTATCGGTGGATGTATTCGGTTGAAAGGTACAATTTAAGAATATATTGGTGCTAGTGAAAATATAAATATAATTCGTAAGGTGTTTACTAATGTTTTAATATTTTTTTTCTTTTAATAAAATGGGTATCTTTCGGTGCTAAAGTCTTTTGTACGCAATAGAGCTCATCCGGAAGGATCTATTGCAGAAGGTTACTTATCACATGAGTGTTTGACCTTTTGCTCTCGATATTTAGAATGAGTTGAGACTGTATTCAATCAACTTGGTCGTAATAATGATGGTTAAAATCAAGATCTTGGTTCTGAAGTCACAATCTTTTCTACTATGGGAAGGCCATTAGGAAGGAAAAAAAAACTTACTTTTCATGTGAAGAAACGTAAAAAGGATGATGTTGGATTATTTCCATATTCAATGAGGGATAGGGAAAAGACTTGGTTCAATAGCCTACCATCGGAGTCCATTGACTCTTGGACTTAACTATGCCGAGATATCTTAGCTCGATTTAATCCTGTCAATTTGACTAATAAATTGCAGACTGACATCACGACTTTTCGACTGGCAGATGATGAACCAATGTACGAGGCATGGGAGAGATACTGCGAGTTGTTGAATAAATGCCCCTCTCATGGATTTCCATAGTGGACACTAGTATCCATATTCTACAACGATGTAAACACACCAACAAGGATGATGTTGGATTCCTCTGCCAATGGTACATTACTCGATAAAGAGCCCGCTGAAGTAATTCAGATCTTGAATAGGATGGCCAAAAATGACTATCAGTTTCCTAATGCCCGCCGAGGCGGTGTAAGAAGGCAGGCCACAGCAAACGAGCTAGGAACATCAGATGCACTCGTAGCACAAGTTGCTCGGTTGACAAAGATGGTAGAAGCTATGCAAGGGCAGAACAATACACAACAAGTCAAAGCCATTGATGCCTTTTGCGACCAATGTGGGGGAGACTATGACTCATCCGAATGTCAATAGGGAACCGAAACCAGCTGCTTTGTGGGGAACTACAATAGGAACAACCCTACATCGAACAACCCTACTTCTCGTGGAGTAACCCCAACAACGCTCTGAATCCAGCTAATCAGACAAATCAATCGCAGGGATTTCAATAGACTATGCCATGGCAGCAGCCGCCACAGCAGCAACAGGCAGCACCTAGGAATTTAGAGCAGACTCTGAATGCCTTCATGACTGAAACATGTACCTATATGCCCAATATAGATTTATTCGTTAAGAAAAATGAAGCTTTCATGGACAAGACCGAGATGAGAATACAAAATCATGAGGCAACTCTAAAGTCACTAGAAACACAAGTGGGACAATTTGCACAAGTACTGAACACCAGACCTATGGGAGGATTACCTAGCGATACTGAAATCGCGAAGAAACCCACGTACGAGCAGTGCAAGGCCATCAAATTAGTTGCCCAGACAGAAGCAAGCAAGCCCGCCGTGACAGACCCAGAACTCTCGGCCACGGTAGACCTTACTGATGCTTCCAAGAGACGTGAGGTACATGCACACCCACATGTTCCACAGCAGCTGAAACACCAGAAGCAGTACCATCAGTTCCAAAAGTTTTTGGATATCCTCAAGCAAGTGCATATCAACATACCCCTGGTGGAAGCCATACAACAAATGCCTAACTATGCAAAATTTCTGAAAGACATAGTTTCCAAAGGGAAAAGAATCAAGGAATTTGAAACGATCACCATGACGGAAGAATGCATGGCCATGCTACACAATAAAACACCGCCCAAGCAGAAGGACCCAGGCAGTTTCCTCATTCCATGCGCTATTGGGAACCATTACAAGGGGAAAGCCTTATTCGACCTTAGGGCAAGCATCAATGTAATGCCCAAAATGGTGTTTGAAAAGCTGGGAATTGGAAAAGCCAGACCCACCACCATCATGCTCTAGTTAGCTTATCACTCCTACTTGCAACCGGAAAGAAAGATTGAAGACATCCTAGTAAGAGTGAACAATATTATTTTTCTGGCTGATTTCCTAATTCTGGACTGTAAGGCAGACGAAAAAGCACCCATCATCCTGGGAAGACCGTTCCTAGCCACAAGCAAAACTCTAATAGATGTGGAAAATGGGGAGCTCGCTATGAGGGTGGAGGATCAGAAAAGTAAGCTAAATGTCTTTCAACCTTTGAAAAGAGCTGACGACAAAGAAGAATGTCGGGACATTGATGCCTCAGAAGACACCAAACCCAGCACAGAGCTAGAGCATTCCAGCCACAGCCGCCAGGGGAAAACCTGGCAATGTCAATGGTCAAGAGAAATACAAAGACATGCCCTGCCAGAGGGTGAAGCAGATGCTGCAGCAACCCAGGAAGTGGTTATGCTGGGAAATACATCCAGATGCATTCCCAACATAACCTAAATTTTCTTTATTTCTTTTATTTTTATGTTTTAGGATATAGATTTTAATTTCTTACATTTTTTTCTCTTAGGAATCAGATTTAACTTAAGTATTTGTTTATTTTCTAGTAATTTTTATTTCAGTTTTTTAGGAGAGACAATGGCCAAAAAGAAGGGAGAAGACGAAAGCCCAATCCATCAACTGCTCCAACCCGCCCGCCAAGTCTGTCGTGGCAGACAGATATTGCTTCCCGCCAAAACTAACTGTTGCAGACTAGCCATTTGCGAGAAGCCCGTTCCGTTCCAACGACTCTCTGCCCGAGCAACGTCTACCTCGATAGATGAAATGGCAGCACCCTTTCTCGATTTAAATCCCCTTTTTTTACTATTCACTCTTCTTTACTCTCTCTCTTGATTATTGTTTCATAGATTTTCTTTTGCTTTCAAATTTTGTTCTTTTTCTATAGATTTGCAAAACTCTCACAACTCTCTTCACACAAAACCTAAAGCCCAATCTGTCCAGGAAGAATCAGAGGAGTCCCTCAACCGCTTCGCCACACCGGAAATTAAATCCCGACATAACGAGAAGTTTCAAGAAAGATCGGTGTGGGAGGAGCAAGGATTTTTCTACGAACCAGGAAAGAAGAATCTAGGGCTCGAACAGTTCATATACTCTAAAATCGCGCACCAACAGTGGCAAATCTTTGCCCAGCAACCACGGCCGGCAAATCAAAAAATGGTGCGCGAGTACTATGCCCATGGGCCGACGGACGAAGTGCCGACAGTGAATGTCTGCGGGCGGCCGGTGCTAATCGACGAAGACAATATCAACTTATACTACGGCCTCCACATTCGCGAAGATCAGCACGCGGAGTTCCTTGCCTCCCTCACAGCGGATAGTTACGAGGCAATAAATGAAGAACTTTGCGAACCAGAAACGGGCTGGAATGAGGGCAGAAACAGAGGCACCGTTAACCAGCAGAATTTGCTGCCCGATGCCAAACTATGGAACATGTTTGTAAAGAGACGATTGATGCCCACGACCCACAACTCCATCATCGTCAAGCCAAGATTAGCACTCATCCACTCCATCAGCAACAAAATGTATATAAATGTGGGTTCGATTATTGCTAATGAAATTTATGAGTGTGGGCAAAAAACGAAGGGGCAACTCTACATCCTTAACCTCATCACGACGTTGTGCGAGAAGGCACACGTTGCAGCCGCCCCAACCGATACCATGATGTCATAAAGAACCGGGTGGACGAGGGAAATAATATTTTGGAAAATGGTGATCACGTGAACCACCCCGGAGAACTATTCCCCGGCATCGGAGATGGGCAGTCAGCAACAATTTCAACAACCCACCCCGGCAACCACCATCGGCGGCTTGGAAGCACAGCTAGATAGAATAGAACGCCGCCAACTAACTTTCATGGCATACATCTGGGACTTCAACAACGCCACCGTCACCACCATTAAGGAGAAGTTCCCAGCGGCCCACTTTCTAGAATTCCCCGCCGAGATATTTTCCCCGGCAGCACCAGATACGACTGTTGCACCCTCTGCCTCGACAACACATCTGGCTGCCTCAGCAACTCCAACCACTCCCATGTCCATCAAGCCTCAAGCTTCAACCACGGACACCGAAGTCCTCTTTATCTCTGACGACCGTAACGACATAGCGGCCGCCACAAATAGAGAACAAGGGCAGACGTCGAGGGTAGCAGCCGAAGCAACAGGACCATCAAACTCAGCCTACCTCAACGACTTCTTATCGGATGACTCGGTATGGAAAGATACTGTTTGCTCAGTCACAAGGAAGCTCGAACCGTCATTCTCCCTAGGTGCCAAAAGAACACACTCGGCCACCGAAGTCTGCCCCGACAGCGAAGAAGGCGGTGAAAGAGAAGTCACGTAAAAAGCACAACCCAGCCCACCTTCCTGCCAGCAACCGCCGAGGGCGGCCAAGCGCTTCAAGATGGCAGCTCAGAAGCGAGTGATCATAGCCAACGGCGATGACAAAAATTCATCCGAGTCACAACCAATCTAAGCTTCTCTCCCATTATTTTATTTTGTTTTTATCTCGTCTATGCTAATTTTGTGTATGTAGGCATGCATTGAGGATAAGGCTCCTCTCGAGTTTGGGGGGAGAATTAGTCATCTAATTTTTATTTTTCTTGCATTTGTTTTTGTTTTCTAGTTTTTTTCATGTTTTTATTTTTATGTTTTGTTTTGTTTTGTTTTAGTTGAATTTAGGTTAGGATCTAATGTAACATGCCTTTAATTAAAATGTAATGAATTCTTAGTTGAGGAAAATTCTTGAGTACCTTTTACCCGCCGCGGCAGATGGCCCGCCTGGGTGGCAACCCTAGCATGAATTTAGGTTAACTTATAATCCTACTATGGTCTGAACTTAAAAGAAAACAGTATTTATGACTAGTTTGATTTTAGGACTTCTAGGACACTTAGGTATTCCACCTAGTAAACTTGAGTAGAACTTGAAGTTTAAAAAAAATAGACATCCTGGAGGTGCCCGAAACTGGCTCTAGGATAAGCTAGAGGTGCCCGAAACTGGCTCTAGAGAAAAAAAGAGAAAAAAATGAAGAAAAAAAATCATTAGAGATTCATATCACTGGCAAACTAGTGGTTAAATTAAAAAATAAACTAGAGGGAAACCCTAGGGAATTAAGGTGTTTATCAAAGGTTTACATAGAAGCCGAAGAATCATGTTTATCACAAGGAACACACACTCACGAGATACATAGTTCGGTTCCAGGTAAGTCTATTGTCATTCGAAAGGTTGCTAACGAGGCGTAAATCTACACGGTATGTAAAGGTTGCTCAAGATGCTTTCTCGACTTAGCTTACATATGGTTTTAAGTTTTGGCATGTTATTGTTATATTAGATTTCTTGAGGACAAGCAATAGTTCTAGTTTTGGGGTGTGTTAAGTGTGCAAAAGTCCTATATTTATACCCTAGTTTAGCTCAATTGTTGTTGTTCTTAAGTTTAGTTTAGTTGCATTTATTAGGTAAACATACACAAAATGGCATAGATTAGATATTCTGCCTTAATTACTAAACTTAACTGATTTTATCTAAAAGATACTGCTCATGTGTGTTTTCTAACTGTGCGCAGGTACTCGCTCAGGCAGACACTGTCGAGGCAGCAAAGAGGGCAGAAGAGGAGAAGCTGGAAACTAAAGGATGAAGTTATTGGACCATCTGGAGAGTTGATCGAGGAGGAGAAGACCATAATGAAGAGTTGTGCCAACCCCTGCACACCAATCTACAGCTCTGCCGAGGTAGTCAACAGAGTACCGACGAGGTAGCAACTCGAGGAAGGGTGAAAATATGCAGTGGTATGTGACTGAAAGAGCTCATCAAGCCTGATTTTTAGAGACCACTTGCACGTGCATTGGAGCCCAGCAGACAAAGAAAAGTCAAGGTCAAAGTCAAGTTGGAAAAAGTCAAACATGAATCTATGATGATTTAATGATATTTTAATGAGTTGTAATCATATTCTAACTAGTATTCCTACCCTAAACCGACTTAGGCCTAGGATCCTCCCCTATATATATATATATATATAATCGACTTGAAAGAGAGAACACAATTGAGATTAGAGAGAAACTCCTTCTTGTCGAAACCCTAGTGTCGTCTACCCCCATCATGTTCTAAACCTTCCCTAGGGCTAAGGGTTGGTTGTGCAGTAGTTGTGAGAGTTTGCTTGTATTTGTTTAGGTTTCAGTTTTTGTAATAAAATTCAAGGTTTGTTTACTCTTGGTTCTTCATTGTCACAATCTTTATCGGGAGACAAGAGGGCGACAATCTATTTGTTCAATATCGGGAGAGTTGAACTCACGAAACGAGTAAACACGGTTTTATCCAACCATAGGGTAAAGCTACTTCGGCTTAGGGATAAGTTTAGAAGTTCGGCGGCTAAGAGAGGTTTTATAATCGGTTGATGTTCACCCTTAGATTCACGCAGAGAGGTATCATCCAAGACGTGTTCGCCAATAGTACTTCAAGCTTCGGGAGAAGAGGGAGTCATAGAAGGGAGCCTTGCCGAACCTTGAATCATCGCTTAATTGCCCAGGCAGCCACTTGGTCTCTGCCAAGGTGGTTCCCTGCCGAGGCATAGTTGTGGGCGGCTATTGAAAGTTGTTAAGTTGATCTGCAAAACTGTGCCAAGACAATACATTCAATCTCTACACTACGAAACATCTGATACCGGCTCATTCTCTCACTTTGATTTCTCAATTTAATTTACTTGCTTTAATCCTAGTTTTAATCAACTCAACTCTCATTAATTGTGTTTTTACTTTTACTTGTGCAGAAAAGTGAACTCTGAAGGGTTGTCACAATCCTTGTGGAGACGATATCTTAAATTCTATAACTTGGCACCATGTATACTTGCGTGCAATTTGCACATCACTTTTGCACGCAACAATACTGATGTTGGATAAATCTAGCAATCTTGTTCATACACGGTATCTACGCTTTTTGAGATATCTATGGGAAACTGCTAAATATAGTTGGGGATCGACATATTAGCGTTCTTGTATCGTGAGTTGTGCAAGGGTGCTAAAATAGAAAATGGTCATAAGGTTCGGGGTATTGGTGGATGTTTGTTGTTGCTGCAAGCGAGGGCTTGGCAGCGATTTCCCTTTCGGACACCGATTACTCGAACACTGATACAGTTCCCTCTTGTCGCCAGGTAATTATCCTGATTTTGTAACGCCCCGAGTTTAGGACCGTGAGATATCGGTTTAGTCAAGCAGAGTCAGGTTAATTTTAAATTGGAGGAAAACTATTTTTCTAACACACTTAAAGTGTTTTAAAAGATTAAAGGGTAAAATGGGAACTTTTAGTAAAAAGAAATAAAAAAGGGGTTTTTATCAAAAGTCATCATCTTCTCCAATTCCCTTTTCACGTTCAACCCCCCCCCCCAAACCCCTTTCTACTATTCCATTGGTTTCAAGCTTCAAACTAAGTGATTTCTTCAAGGTAAATGGTTCATCAACTTAGTTTCATCTTCCTTAAGTCCTAAATGTTGAGATTTTTGTAAAACTCATTGATTTAACTTGTTTTGATTTTTAAAGTTTGGTTTGAAATGAAAGGAATTTATGGGTTTTCGTTTGAGTTGGTTATGGCTGAGTTTGAGGGTGTTTCTAACTTTGTTTTAACACTAAAATGACATGAAAATGATGGGTTTTTAATGGAAACCCGAAATGGGTATTATGGGTGATTTTAGGAGTTGGAAATATTGAGTTTTTTGATGGGTTTTAAGTCTAAATGACAGCTAGAGGTTTGATAGCTTTTGATTGATGTTTATGGATGTTAAAAGGTAGATTTTTATGGTAAATTCGTTAGGTATGGCTGTAAGTAGTTTGGTATTGAAATTTTTATGTTTCGGGTGAAGTATGGGATTAATGGTTTTCATCCACTGATTGACCATTTTGACCCAGAATGAAATGTTGAGGGTTAAAGTGCTTCAAAAAATAGAGACCAAAGTGACTATCTAGCAAAACATTGGGAAATTTTTGTCATTATGCCTTTTTTATTACTATTTTATGCAATTTATTGGTTAAATAATTCGGATCAGGTACTACAAAGATTTATTATGAGAGTGACCCTCCCATCTTAATATCCATTCAAAATAATCAGGATTTAAATGTCCGACTTTATTCAAAAAAATCTAATACCTCATCTAACTAGTCCGATTGATTATTACAACGTGACTTTAACAAAGCAAATGACCCTCCCATCTTAATATCCATTCAAAATAATCAGGATTTAAATGTCCGACTTTATTCAAAAAAATCTAATACCTCATCTAACTAGTCCGATTGATTATTACAACGTGACTTTAACAAAGCAAATAATTTGTGTCAACGTCTTTTTTATCCGGACCGAAATAAATTGAGTCTTCAAAAGCCCATCAAACGCTTAGAGTCGTCATCGGTCGTTTTGAGTTGGGTACAGCCGAAAACCTGTAATACTGGTCTGCATCAACACCGAGATCGTCGTCAGGTCCGAAAGTCAATTACGAGTGACCCTCACTACGCCTAAAAATTGATACCTGAAGATTTTTGTTGTCTAAAAAAAGATCTAAAAAAGAGATTAATAGCACTACTAATAAAAAATAATTATGCTGCTAAAGGATGAACATGAAACAATAAAAAAACTTATCATAAATAATAATATTAAATAGTAACAATATAATAAAACAATAAATAAAAAAGAATTAAAATAATAATAATAATTAAAAAAGCAAAGAAAAAAGTACCAAAAGTATAGTAGCCAAACCCAATGCTTGCATGTTGATCTTCTGACTGGAAGTAGGTTTCACGAGCTCACTCAAAACGGGTTGCTTGCTCCCTTGCAAGACTGAACCAAATCAGGCAGGTGAGGCTCGGTTTTATTTTTATTTTAATATTTAATGGATAAAAATTTGGTGTGTACAATTTGTAATAAAACAAACCAAATAGAATCTGCAAGTCAAGGTAACAATTAAAAAAACTAAACCAATCATTCAATAAAATATAACCCATTGTTCAAAAAAATACAACCCAAACAAAGGTGTTATAATATCTAACATGTTTCCATCATAAATCTAGCATGACAAAACGAGACAACGGTATAGCTAAAGACGACTTGCCGATAAACAACTCTTTATATCGTTGACGCGGATTTTGGTTTGGTGGTTAAAGACGGTTCACACGACGGTAACGATACGAAGAGTAAATCGGCAAGTCATCCTTGGCTAAACCATTGCCTGATTTCCACATGCAAGGCTTTAAGATGAGGAAAGAAAGTTTCCCAATGGAGAAAGGGAACATCATATGGACAGTTATGGAAGAAAAAAGTGTTAGGGTTTCTGAAAATAACAGACAAAGAAGAAGCTGATTGGTTTGGTTTGGTGGAGAGGTGTTGTTGGTTTATAAAGAAACCCTTTGTTCAGAAGTGAATAATGAATGAGGCTACATTTTTCACATGCAAGGCCGGCTATAAGGGACACGAATAAAACATGATGTGATATGAATATACTTGTTCATGGATCGGATCGAGTTAAACGAGTTGTTGACGCTTGAACGAGTCTATATTAAGTCCTTCAATCCTACCGAGCGAACAATTAGGGACGGAATTAGAATTGAAATTAGAAGCAAAACATGGATCCGTCCTTGCGAACAACGGAGACTGATAACCTAGTCTATTAAAAACACAACATCTTGCACTTTGAGGTGTTCTTAAGTCGGCTTAACAGGGGTGACCAAAACAAAAACAAATACAAAGTTGAGTGACCAAAAATAAATGCATAAATAAATGACTTACACGTATATTAACAGGGGGTTCAAAATTTTACGGGACCTTATGCAATTTATTAAAATGAGGCATTTTAATTTATAATCCCAAAATATGTAAGGTTTTTTAAAAGGGTTTTATTTTGATGCACAAGCTGTGTAAATTTTTTTTACACAATCCTTTTATAAAATTTAAAATCTAAATCACAAACCCTAGCAACCTAAACCCTAAACCCTAAGCCCTAAACTCTAAACTCTAAATTCTAACCATAAACCTTAAATTATATACCCTACATACTAAACCCCTAAACCCTAACATAAAACCCTAAACCCTAAACCCTAAAATTAAAGGGCTTGTGTAAACTAAAGTTTACACAGCTTGTGCATCAAAGTATTTTCCTTTTTAAAAATATATATATTTTTATCTTAATAAAATATATATTATGAACCCCTTTTAAAGTCATTTTTAGTGTAATTTATTAAACCAAAATCTTTTGTCTCCTTCCTATACACATTCAATTCAACTCATTTGGGACCCTTTTTTATTGGAGGCCTTGTGCGGTCGCTCATTTCGCACATGTCTAAAATCGCATTATATATCAATAAGCCAGTTGATTTAGTAAATAAGACGTTATATCTCTTAAATTTATAAAATTAAATATAGATTGTAAATATAATAAATTAAATTGAAATGAATCAATAAATCTAAAACTAGACACAGGTGAAGATACTAGAACCAAGAAATGTTCAACCCTAAAATGGCAATTCTTACCATAAAAAGTCTGAGCATCTTCTGAAATGATGAATTTAATTACCACAGTTGTATTGTTGTTGTAGTAATAATGGGGTGGGTCTCCACAATCTCTGCTACATCTCACCGTCCAAGCTCTGAGTTAGGTGAGTGAATTCACTTCTTTTACCCTACAAATAACAAATCCTCACATTCCAAGTATATATATAGTTTGAGTAAAATGTAAATTAATTACATATAATTATAACCCATAAAATTTTATGTTAGAAAACAGAACTCAACAAATAATTCCAGTAAAAAGTGGATGATATTCATCTTAAAAAATATAAATTCAATCGTTATATTTATAAGGTGTGTGTATTATCAAAGGATTAAGAATATCAATGAACATATATTATCATGTAATCACTTTTAAACTGTTTAAAAATAATAATTTTCTTGTGAAATTAGAGTGCATATATGTAATGTTTATATGATTTTATAATCAGACTTTTTATATGATTGTAATTGAAAAACACTACATAAATAGTGAATACGAAATTGACAAATTTTAAAGTTCGAGTGACATGTTTGTAATTTTTTTAAAAAAAATTGTTATGTTTATTTTAAAATCTATAAGTGACCTCAAGTGTAGTTGAAGTTTGAATCTCTGTATCTATAACTTCATCCATCCCTAATTTGATACCCATTATTGTTATTAAATTGTGTTTAATTTACGAAATGTAAGATTAAAATTAAAAATAAAATTATAAATTTAAGATTAAGAAATTAGATATAAAACGAAAAATTATCAAATATGTAAGTCTTGAAATTTTATTTATTTTAAGATTTAAAAGTTCAATATTTAAATTTAAAATTTAGAGTTTTAAATTGCGAGAAAGATTTTGATGCACAAACATTGTAAACTATTTATAAAACTTGACGAAATTTAAGAATTATAGGTTTAGTTTAGGTTTAAGATTTAAAAGTTCAAAATTGTAGGGTTTTAAATTTAAGATTTAGTTTTAGAGTTTAAGATTTGAGATTTTAGGATTAGATGTTTAGATTTTAAATTTTAAATTTTATCATTTAAATAAGAAGGGTTGTGTTTTTTTTTTTTTTTGCACATATTGTGTATCAAGCTATAATTTAGGGTAGAGTTCACAAATGGTAACTAAATTTTAGTCAATTACTCAGTTTGGTAACTAAACTTTCGATTGCTTCAATGTTACCATTAAATTTTTAGTTTTGCTTCAATGTTACCACAGAGGGCCAGTTTGGGATAGATTATTTGAGTGTTTTTACTCAAATAATCACTTATTTAAGCATAAGCAATCCCAAACACTAATTTTTTGGTAGAAAATTCAGCTTAAAAAGTGATTTTTGGCCCAACTTGAAAAGCTAAAATTTTGAGCTTTTGGGATAAAAATTTCCTTTGAATTGTAAATGACAATTTTGCCCTTCATTTATATTTCCTCATTGCTGCTGAAACCACGTTCTTGAAGATTGATCATTTGGCTAAAGGAATTTTCATTAAAAGTATGCTATGGAGTTTTACTTCTATGTTTTGGTTATAAAATTTCGATTCATTATTTGTTTTTCGCTTAACTTTTCTTTATATGTTCTTATCAAATTTTAAATTTTAATTTTTTAGTCTCTACTTTTTAATAGTTTCTGATGTTCCTTTGATGATAAAAATTGAATGGGTCTTTAATTTTTAGGTGTCTTTATGCTTCTATGTTTTTGATTTTTTTTTTTGTTTTGTTACATTTTTTCATCTTTTGTTGGCTTTACTACCCTTTGAAAAAATAAAGACACTGCATTTCTTCTTTCCTTGTATTAATAATAATTTCTTGGAGATAGAAAATTGGTATATGTTTCAAACACATGTTGGTTGTACTTGTTCGGATTGTCATATTTCTATTTTTTACTATATGAGTTCTTTGTTTGAAAAAAAAATACTATATGAGTTCTTTATAAATTTCTTTTAATATAGAAAATTTTATATATATATTCAAAAAATTATATTAAAAATTAATAACGAGTTATTATAAATTACGTTTTTACAACACCATGATACATAATATCCTATACACTGGCGGTGGAAAATAAAGTTTCCACAAGCGGGTTTATTTAAGGGTTTAGGGATTTAGTTTAGGGTTTAGAGGTTAGGGGTTTAGGTTGTGTGATTTAGAATTTAAGATTTATGGTTAGAATTTAAGGTTTGGAGTTGGGGTTAGATTTTTAGGGTTTTAAGGTTAGAATTTTAGGTTTTAAATTTAGGCTTGAAAATAGGCATGCTTGTGTAAAAAAAATTACACCGGTAGTATATCAAATATTAATCCTTTCAAAAACACCTTTTTGACAGCAATGTCAAACACTAAAATCTTACAATTAACTTTTTAAAATTATTTTTAAAAGTAATGTCAAACTGGCCCTGAGTGTTAACAGCCATTAACGGATGTTAAAATATTTTTGTATAATAATACATTTAGTCTTGTATGTATGCACATTCAAATAATTTAATCCTAATTTGATAAAAAAAAATAATAAATTTAACCCTCATTAAAGATAATTAACCCTAAACCCTAAACCCTTAAATATAATAATTCAACAATAGCCTAATAGTAGTAAAATCAAACCAAAACAAGAAAGTAGCAATATGACCGTCCACAATGGTAATTTGAGTAGCGGACGAACAGCTATTGGTAAAAGACGTTCTTGTTTAGGCAAAAAGTTGACATAAAGATACTGGGGGCTATCAATAAGTCTATGGTTGAGCATTAACTGCTGAAATCACATAATTGCCCAACAGGGGGCTTAAAAATAAATGAAGCCCTGTGAATGCAAATAGTTCAGCTCCACTTCGTCTGTGTTTTCGAAAAAACCAGATGTAGCTTGGTCTAACAGCAAAGGCCTTCTCTTTTGGTGCAATAAACACAACTTGCTTAGTATGCTTCAATTTGGAAGTTGCAACTGTAAATCTTGACAGGATTGTAGTTTTTGATGATGGTTACGATTTGAATGCGAATGTTCGATTTCGGTCCGTTTAATTGCAAAAAGACTGTTGAAATTGCTGCTGGTTTTTGCATTTCTTGGTTTTGGACTTATAAATTTCCCTATATTGTTTTGTTCTTGTGGGACTGTTGCAAGTTTTTTGGTGACCAAAAGTTGATGAATGAGGGACTAATTATTCTGCCTTGAGGAGATTTTTGAAGGTATAGTAAATGCAAGGAGCTTGACACTTGGATGACAAAGATCTTGAAGCTGTATGTTTACTTCACAATATACGGCTCTCCACTGCTAAAAAGGGTTACCATAACAAGTCATATCTGCTTTTCTACTTGCATTTTCCCGCCATAATTATGCATAATCCATGTCTATTGAATTGTATAACCAAAAAGGTCAAAATTTCTAAGCTTTTTAGAACCGGAATTGAAAGAAAGTAACTCAACAGAAAAGTCTTTGGATTTCTTGAAATACTTACATATGTATTGAGCTGGAGAATTTATGTTTAGAGTTTACTATTTAGGGTTTAGGGTTGAATTATTTTTAATGAGAGTTAAATTATTATTTCTTTCAAATTGGAACTAAATTATTTGGATGTGCATATGTGGAGGACTAAATGTATTATTATACAAAAATATTTTAACATTTGTTAACACTCAGTGGTAAGTGGTAACATTGAAGCAAAACTAAAAGTTTAATGCTAACATTGAAGTAATTGAAAGTTTGGTTACCAAATTGAATAATTGACCAAAGTTTAGTTACCATTTGTGAAGTTTACCCTAAAATTTATTTAACCAACAATCAGTTGGTCTAATGAGATAAGGCTCTAGATTTCTTAAGCAAGGTCATTAGTTCGAATTATAAAGTTGTGAATAGAGAAAACTGAGTAGGAAGGGTTACCCAATATAGACCTTCGCAAAATCCAATTCAAATTAATCAATCAACGAGTATGGTACCACTGGTTAAAAAAATAATTCATTCAATTGTAGAGTATAAATTTTAGATTATATTTTTATACACAAACTTTGCAAAAAAAAAAATTACACAACCCTTCTTCATATTTAAACTATGAAATTTAAAATTCAAATCTCTAACTCTAAATCTTAATCATAACATAAGCCCTTAAACCATATATTTCACAAATACGAATACAATTACAAGAACAAGAAAAAACAATTTTCAAAATTATAAGTGTACTGCAAAAATCATAAAAAAATCATGTGAGCATGACATCACACATACTTATATATTTATAATTGAATTATGTGAACAAGTGAAAGTCAGAAAAGTGAGGAAGTGAAAGTCAGAAAAAATAAAAAGGCAAAAAAATGGTAGTAGAATAAAAAGATGAAATACTTATGACTACTCAAATCGTATCTAATATGTCCCAAGAATACGTACCGAGTAAATTTTAACGTTCAGATAGATAAAATCGTGTAAATTTTAGTTTATTTTACACGTTGGTATAAAATTTACTCTATCTAATTAAACATATTTACTAGGATGTAAGATCATCAAATATATTTCACTAAATTACCCTTAATATAAAATTTATTTTTATATAAAAATAATTCTTTTAATATGTTGATCTATTTAAATTTATAAAAAAAATATGATAATTTATTAAAATTATAAATAATATAAATAAATAAAATGTTACATTTTGATACACAAGCCTTAAAATTTATAAAACAAACTCTAAACAATTTTCCATATTTAAACTATAAAATATAAAACCTAAATCCCTTGCCTAACACCCTAAATGCTAATCTCTAACCATAAACCTTAAGTTCTACACCCTACAACCTAAACCTCTAAACCCTAAATCCCTACACCTTAAAATTAAAAGGCTTGTGTATCAAAGTATTTTCCATAAATAAAACAATTCATTCATATCTATTTTCTCTCATTCAGCACAGCTTCAATTCAATATTAAGATGAAAACCCCATTATTACTTCAAATTTATTCAGACTCCAAACTCCCACCAATGCATTCAAGTTCTGAGCAAACTTTGTACAAAATACAAAGAAAACATTAAAAGGATTCTGCAGTGAAACATTATGGCAAATTAAGGCACCTGCTGCTTCAGTTTCAGTAGAGGACATTAGCTGTTCTTCACAATGGTGTCCTATTGCTTTGTCCGAAAGACCAAGCAAGGGGCAATGAGATTACATCAAAACTAGGGGCTTCGTTCGAGCGATACATTTGACCCATCCTTTATGAAGTTACATTCAAATCCCAACACCTGCAAGTACATTCCCTCATCTCCTAACATCTCCATTGTAAATACAGAACAGTTAAAACAGCATGCAATTACAAAGAAAGAAAGGGAAAAAAAAGCTTCGTATCAAACTATAGACCCGCCGGCAGCTCAGAACTCAAATCCACCTGCAGTCAATTCTCTTATCTCTGGAACAGTCACCATAAACAATAAAAACAGTATGTGTTTAAAACAAAGCATTGAATCCAGCTATACAAGTTGGATAACAGGTATATTTTACTAACTACCAGTAGATTAGGCAATAGATCATAATGATACGGTTATAGCAGCAGTGAGAACGTAGACTAAACAACTACAAAATCTTTATATACAACGAAGATTAAAACACAATGCAAACTTCTGCAACAATAACAGATATCATGCACCTCATCATTTAGGCCAACTGTATGCATTCTCCGACCCAGCCAGTTTGAATCCTTCTTCCCCGAAACTTAGAATCAAAATAAAATGGTTTTAGAAACAAGACATATCAATGATATTCGGAACCTCCCACCAAATCAATTGCTCATATAACATTATAAGTATCTATCTTACTCTGATGATTCGTTTTTCTTGAAATACACATGCCCAACACATATCAAAACATAGGTAAGGTAAGGGGATATGACCCTTAACTTGAAAAATCAAACTAACCATGTCAGGGACATACCAGTGTCCAACACATATCCGAGCCGAGTACCATAGCTAAGCAGTCCAACCATATTGATAAAAGAATATACAACACTAAGGGAGATTAAGCAAATAACTTACTGGTTTGTTCCAAACACCTCAATGAGCTCCTTCATTCTCTCAAGTTATAAGCAACCATTAGAAAAAGAATAAACTCTTACCTTTCATTTGAGGTTTTTGTGCAGGAGATAATCCAAAAACCTACACAATGTAGAAGACAACACATAGTCCTTACCCATGCTTATAACGTCCTTTAATTAAGAAATCCATTGGAACCGTAAAGGTTGATGACTAGATGCCATACCATTCAAGCATCATCAACACCATGTTTGGCATGAATGGAAAAAAGACTTAAAAATGGTGAGGTAAAAAGGGGGAAGAAAGTTGGTTTTCCTTTCTTGTGTTTGGTATAAAGGATGAAAAATAAAGAAACGTAATGGATAATATAAATAGAAAATTTTCTTTTCCAAAACTGCAAATACACTCATTTTACCTACCATATTTCCATCTTACCAAACAAAGGGATGCACAGGAAAACTAGGTTCTGTTCACCCCTTGCCTTCCTTTTCCCCTCCTACCAAGCATAGTTTAAGATATTATGACTACCACCAGCTTCTACACTATAACTCAGAATTTAAACTACATGCTGAAATGAAATGGTATTACTGGTAGTCCATTATCAGGTGATTGGTTTAAGCTGTTGATAAAGTGGAAAACAATTGGTATCACTCTTCAAGTTTTTGAATAACCATGTTTTCAAGAAGCTATCCCTCAATAGATTTAAGTGGACACCAACGGATTTATTGATTAAGGCATTACAAAGACTCGAGGACCATTTAGCTGATTTATATGCCAATAAAATTGAATGAAAATGCATGTTTTCCAGATTACATGTCTTCGCTGCTACATATTGGGGTAAACCGGGTAAGGTGAGGATAAGAGATTCAATCATAAATTGAGACAACCGGCGAAATTAAGGAAATGAAGAAGACAAGTGTCAGATAATAAAATCAGCACTCAGTACAACTGCCAGTGGATGGAAGAAGGTACAAGGTTTAGAACCCCTAAACAAATGCAAACTATAAAGCAGAAATGACAACAAAATAAGGAAATAAAAGTCTGCAACAACCATGCCAGCTATCTAGGTTCTTGGGGAGCAATATAACAGAGCTTGGTGTTTTTGGTGTCATGACATGGCAAATTTCAAAGAGAAAAATATCTCCATATATATTTGGTCCTTCTAGGTAGTTGCATCAGGGTGGGGGCATGAGTATGTCAAAACACTGGTTCATCTGGTCTTCAGGTTTAGGCAGGCTTCAGCAAAGTAGGCAGTGGGATGGCTTCGGGCTTCATAAATCAGCTGTTTTAATGGGATCGGAAAGGCAACAAAGGGAGAAAAGAGCATCAGATCTGTAAATAGGGAGATTGGATAGGCTATACACTAGTATGTACTGGTCCAGATCAGAGAATTTCCAGTTATAAAAATAGACATAAGAATACTTAGAAAGCTATAATCTATTTGCACGTACCAATTTCACAGAATTTTGGTAACCGTAGTTTTAGCGCCGGGAAACAGGGCTATGGCTTGAATCTTGATAACCTGATAACAGAAGTTAATGATGAATATTGAAGAATCCTAATAGAGGGTGCATGTACTAAAATAATCAAAACTAAGGACCAAAAGACATGGTTGGGAAAGAACAAAATTTAAACTGGCATTGTGCCCTCAAAGAAAACTTTATGCCATGTAGTTCAAATATTTAAATGTGATGTTTATAACAGAGCAATCACTCCCTCAGCTCCAAGCATTTTTCCTGGCATTAAAAGACGTTCATGACAAAACTACGAACAACAAAAATGTTCAAGGAAAGAAATTATTCTCACCCAGACGGACCACTACGTCCTGAAGAATAAGCTCCATAGGCACTGGTACTACCTCCAATCTACAAATAATATTAAGAATAATAATTTTTTTTTATCAGCGCGTGGGAGAGAAATAGATGCAACAATGTATGTAAAATGGGATATAAGAAACAAATATGGAAGGGAACAAATTAAGGCACAAAAATATTCACCTGATAACTGGGATAACAAAGTCAATCAAATTATAACTTTTACACTTCATCTGCCTAAGGTACTGTAAAACAGTAAAAGTAAAGAAATACCTGAAGACCACCATAACTTCCATAGCTGTCACTAGCAGCTAAATCACTTGAGCCATAACCACCAGAATAAGTGTGCAGACGTCCATGCCTCTTTCCCTCTCTACTTTCATAACTCAAACTGTCTGTTCCTTCAGTTGGCACGTGAAGATATGGCAAAACTGGCACTAATGCAGAAACAGCACCTTCCCTTTCAAAAAGATTTGCTCTTAACCGCGTTGCTACTTGTACCAGGGCATCCTTAGCAACATCAAGGTCTCCAGCAATCTGATAATACATAAAAATCAACGATGTTCACTTTCCATTCCTGTTAATTAAATAACCAACAAATACAGATATCAATAAAATCCTACACAAACACCAATGGCACTAAACCTGAACCATATCTTCATCCTGAGATGCTATTTTTGGAAGGTTTTCCTTTGACAAGATACGGATATTAGCTTTTGTAATCCTTCTCATCTCGTTTACAATAGCTCCACCTTTACCAATAAGGCAGCCAATATGTGAGGTCGGCACTAGTAAGCGGGTTGTGAATGTTATAATTCCAGAATCTCTCTCAACCTTCTCACTGCATCTAGGTTGCAATCGCGCAGCTGCTTCAATAGCAGGTGAAAATGTATCCTCAAAGAACTAATACAGCACAAGATTAGGAAAACCATCAAATCTAGCACAGGACAGATACTTCCAAAAGACATAAACATAGCAAAGACTACAAACTGACCTCATTAGCTGATATAGTTATTAAGCAATCATCTCCATCAGTAGTTGTGCTATCTACTTTGATAGCTGCACCTGATTCCTGCCTGATCTGGTTGATTATGGAACCACCTTTGCCAATCACGCCTCCAACATTAGCAGTTGGACAAACCAAACAAAGAGAAAATTCTCTTGCTGACATCTCATTCCTTGGAGCTGAGTACATGGAGCGTGGCCATTCTCCGGTGTCACCTTCGTATCGTCCATATGGACCAACTAATGAAGTTAACCCTACAATTTGGGCACCAGCAGCTGGACCAAGCATTGCACCACCAGCAGGATATGCATTTGACACAGCAGAAGCAAGCAAGTGCTGAGTTCGTGAAGGATTCTCATGAAGGCGCGATGCAATTTGATGTAGAGCCTTTTTCACAACAGCAGCTTCCCCAGATATCTAAAGCCATAGGTAAATTAAAAAAGTAAACAAACCAACCATCTGAGAACATCATCATCATAATAATAATAATAATAACTATAAATGTTACAGGTAACAAACAATACAGAGTAAAAATATCAAGAGAGAAAAGAAATATAACATATCAGAGTAAAATTCATAAACTGAAGAACTCAAGACTGAAAAGTTACATGCTGAATTTGTTGACTTAAGCAATCAAAGACAACAAAGTCTGCGTCCTAAACATTGACCCTAACAACAAGTAAAACATCTTACCAATGCTTTTAATAAACTGAGAATCTTCTACGAACAACTTTTTCCCACATCAATGTATGGCGTGAAAAGAGGAAATAAATCAGAGAAAAAAAATCTAAAACACTGCCACAACAATTAAATAGTCAAATCACCTGTACAAGTTCATCTGAGCCCAAGGCACAAGAAGGTAAATCATCCTTAAGAATGCGAATCTGAGCACCAGTTTCACTACGTATGTTCTGAATGATTTGTCCACCCTTTCCTATAATACATCCAATCTGATCAGAAGATACAAGAAGCCGAGTAGTAATTTGGTGGCCTTCTGAATCTTCATCACTGTGCAAATCTTCAGCAACAACTCTGCCATGCACCCGGAATAAAGCATCTTGTGCAGGAGAAACAAAAATGTCCCCATCTTCAAGAGGATTTTTCTCATCGCTAGAGCTGTAAATGGTAACCACACGCTCCTCAGAACCAGGAACTGTCTCACCAATTCTAATCTTAGATTTAGTATCTGCCCTTAATTGCTTAACAATATCCCCTGCCCTTCCAATAATGCTTCCTATCTTTCTTGCAGGGCACAAATAGCGATATACGGTATCATCTGAATGAATAACAAATTGTTCCCTGTCATCACCTGCATTTCTCCTCTTATTTGATCCATTCTCGGAATAGTCAGACTGAGAATGAGTCCGCTTCCCATAGCTATTCCTCTGACCCGCCATTATTATCAGCAAAATAAATACCTGGCTCCAAGACAATTGTAGAACATTTCAAAGACTTACTAACTGAACCAATCTTGAGGATCAAACCATCCAAAACGTAAAACACCAGCAAAAAAGCTCATCATCAGACCAAATCAAAAGGCAAAGTGCCATATTTCCATTTTCAATCATCAAAGCATAATTCAGATTACAACAAACATGCATTTGATTGTTGGTTTTCCAACTTCTTGCTTATACAAACAAAAAGAACAAAAAAAAAAGGTGTCCAGACTCTAGATACAGAAACATAAACATATTTTTGAAAAGTTTAGTTTTCAACTTAATGAACAGCAAAATGTTCAAAACTGCGTTCACACATAAAATTTATGTTTGGATAAACACTAGATTCTAAACATTCATTCATTGTTTGGTAAATTAGATCCTACTTCTGAGCAATTTCTCAAGAAAATGAAAAGCAAATTGCAAAACTAACAGTAAACACACTGAAAGGAAAACAGTTGCATAAATCCTTAGCGCTACATAGCTCAGCTTTTCAAATAGGCAAATTCAAAGATGAATAAACATCCCAAACTTTGACCTGCAAATTATCTGCCACAAGAAACTAAATCCCACTGCGAATCACCCATCCGAAACTAATATAACAGATAATCAAGAGAAGCCAAGTATTAAAAAGATTCAATAACGTGAAAGAATAAAATAAATTCAACTCAAACCCACAAATTCAAACAGCGTACATGTAAATAATATCCAAAAAAAAATAACAGAAAAACGCAGAAACACGAACATTTTATTCAATAAATAAACAATAATTCCTCACATCAAACACAATAAAGCTGAAGCCAAATGGAAAACCCACATAATTTCAGCCAAAACTGAATTTAAAAAGATAATTAACAACAGAGAAAAAACCTAGATCTGCACCAAAAAGAGTCTACTAGTTAAAAAAATCGAGTAAAAGAGAAAATTAAAGAGCAATCAGAGGGGAAATAATGGCCCAAAAGATAATGGGGGTTTTACCTGAGAATTGAGGTTGATTCCGAACGTGTAAACGACGAGATAGTAAGTAAAGATAAAACAGGCTAGAGAGAGAAAATTTGGGGGCGGAAGCTATATTGCCTTTGATTTGTGAGTTGTTCTCGATTTTTATTTCTAGGGTTTTGTTTGACCGTTCTGTTTATTTATATTTTTCTTTTGGGTAAACTACATAAATGACCATCATACTATTATAAAAGTCGCGATTTGACCACCTTACTTTTTTTCGAAGCAATTAAACCATCGTACTATTAAATTGGGTGCAATTTGACCACCAGTCGTTAAAGGTTAACGGCAAGGTGACATGTCAGTTAAAAAAATAAGGGTATAATTACACATTTGGTCTTTACTACTTATACATTCTTTCAATTTAGTCCTAATTTTAATTTAATAAAATAAATTAATTATTTAATTAGGTGATGACACGTGTCACCACCTGATTGGAGGATGTAACAATTAAAGGAAGAAAATGAAAAATTTTACAAATGCAAGTAGCAAGGGTTGAACCTGCGTCCCCTAGCAAGGAAGACAAATGGCTTACCACCACACCAAATGCTATATTGTAATATAAATCCTGAAATATATATTATATTTAAATAAACATCAAAAACTGAAAAACTCCATCATCATTTTCCATTGACTTTTCTCCTATTCGCTGCTTAATCCTACCTTAACATTCTTATTGTCTGCTATCTACATAATTTTTTTTTTGTTAATCCCCATGTATTTTACTTTCACAGGTTCAACTTCATACCATCTGTGGCATAATAAAGCTTTAAGCCTCAAACACTAGAATTGCCCGGAAAATCACAGTATTAAATTGCGACCGCAACGTAACGTAATGACTGTATCATACCGCAAATCTAATCGTATTAAAAATTATAGTAATTTTTCTTAAAAAAATTGTGTCGCAATGTCCGCAACCGTAATTTAATACTACGCGGAAGATCAAACTCTTAAACGCAATGAAAGATAACACGTTTCATGACAAATTTAACCAAAGAGAGGAAAATACAAGAGCAGAAAGGGCATACATTATGCTACGTGGTATACATACATACATACAAATATATATATATATATATATATATATATATATATATATATATATATATATATATATATTATGATCTAACAACCTGAAGGGGAAAGTTTAAGATGAAGATCAAGGCCTATGTCCGCCTCCGGTAATTTACCAGAAAATTCAGTAAACGCCGGGACTGTTGTGCCAAAATGCAGTGGCTGTGCTACGTAAATCTGAGGACTGTACTGAGTAGGAGTCGAGGGAAGAAACAGTGGCTGTGATGGACAATAACATGGTTGCGGCACAAATTTGGCAGCACCGTTGCTAGTGAGCCCTCTGCTATATGAGGGCGGCATCGACCGTACAGAATGGGAGCTTAAAACAGGCGTGGATGATATGATCCGTTGATGGCTATGAAATTGGGCTCGCCTAGCTCTTTGACGCTCTCTCTTATGTGCATTTTGATGTCCTCCTAGTGCTTGAGAGTTGGCAAATACTCGGTGGCAAAACAGACAATCGAACTTCCTGCTTTCTCCTAAATCCTCAACTTTCTCCAAAACTCGAGTAAAACGATGATGGAGTTTCGAAACTGTTCGCTGCTTAATCCTCAACAATTTCTCCGATTGAGTTCGTCTATAGCTCTTGATCGTGCCCTTTGATGTTGTATGCCTTCGTCTATAGCAAGGCAATGGAAAACGATGGAGTTTTTCGGTTTTTGACGTTTATTTAGATATAATATATATTGCAGGAATTATATCATCATATTGCATTTGGTGTGGTGGTAAGCCATCAGCCTTCCTTGCTTGGGGACGTAGGTTCAACCCCAACTACTTGCATTTGTGAATTTTTCAATTTTCTTCTTTAATCGGTGGTGACACGTGTCACCACCTGATTGGAGGATGAAAATAAATTTATTTAATTAAATATAAATAATTAAATTCCTCCAATAATGTAGTGACACGTGTTATCACCTAATTAAATAATTAATTTATTTTATTAAATTAAAATTAAGACTAAATTGAAAGAATGTATAAGTAGTAAAGACCAAATGTGTAATTATACCCTTGTTTTTTTAACTGACACGTCACCCTGTCGTTAACCTTTAACGGCTGGTGGTCAAATTGCACCCAATTTAATAGTACGATGGCTTAATTGCTTCGAAAAAAAGTAAGGTGGTCAAATGATGACTTTTGCAATAGTATGGTGGTCATTTATGTAGTTTACCCTTTTCTTTTTGGGTTAAAGAATGCTTAAAGCCCTTAAATTTTAAAAAAAAATCAATTAAGTCCAAAAATTATTTTTGCACCAATTAAATCTCTAAATCAATTAAATTTTTTCACCAATTTTAACCATCAATTTTTATAGTTTTTTTCTTGAAATATTATTGCTACACGAAATATTTTAGTTTTAAAATTAAATAAGTTTCCATTGTTTTTCAATACTAGAAATACATGTTCATCGATTTGTGAATTTATATCATGATTTATTCAACTAACTCTGGTACTAGAGCACCTATGTGTTGAAGAACATGAATATTAGTGAACTTAACAAGTGGCCCCAGTAAAAAATACATATGATATATTATTTTGTAATCACCTTAAAATTATTAAAAGAAACATGAATATTAGTTGGTATTACCTACAATTTATTATTGTTACAGTTATTATTTTCACCATCTTTGTTAGAGCTTGTGATCCAAATTTCGTATTAATCTAATGATATGTGCAGAAAAAAGCGTAAAATAATTTATTTTGGATAAATCACTAAAGTTGTTTATAATGACTAGAACATCGGTTAACTTGTGACTATTTTTCGAAAGAGATTCAAACATTTTTTAGTTGAGATTTTTTTTCATAGACCGTCCGACTATTCGTTATCGTTCTAAATATCTTAAAACGCCTCAATTGGGCATCAAAAATTAAAGATACCTTTATTTTAGTGAAGATAAGTCATGTAGAAAATTGGTCAGACTTATACGATAAAATTTTATTTAGGGTTAACTATATCATTGACCATCGAACTAATTGGGGATTCCTATTTTGACCACCGAACTAACGAACTCGTCAATCAGACCATCGAACTTATAAAATCAAGCTATTTTGACTGTCGCCGTTAAAAACCTAACGGTGGAGTGACGGAACTACCACGTGACAATTAACTGGAAAATTTTAAAATTACACATTTGGTCCTATTATTTACACATTCTTTCAATTTAGTCCTAATTTTAAATTAATAAATTATTTAATTAGGTAGTGACACATGTCAACACCTTATTAGAGGACTTTAATTATTTATATTTGATTTTAGGGTAAACTACCTGAAATACCACTCAACTTTAATGTGTGACTCTAATATGCCACTGAACTAAAATTCGATACTATAATACCATTGAACTTCACTGTGTGATTCAAAGTTAGCACTCCACCATTACTTCCGTTACAAAATTCTGACGTGGACTCTAACTCCCATTACAGGGATGACGTGGTATAAGACTTAAAGAAAGAATAAAAGAAATACAACTTATACCGGTATAAGACTATAACCCTAAACCATTTCTCTTCCCAAACCTTGTCTCTTTAGCCCTCACACTAACCTTAAACTCCTCACTTCCTTCATTAGCCATCCCTTCTCTCAACTCTCTATCTTCCCCTCAAGCCCCTCCCACCACCACCCCTTTTACTGAATCCAAGTTCTTGCAGCTTGGACTTGAAGATGGGTCTGTCTTAAAAACCATACCTTTTTGTATCTCTTTACTTTTGTTTCAATTAAGCCAGTGTATGTATGTATGTATGTATGTATGTATGTATGTATGTATGTATGGTTAGTGTTTAGTTGTTTTTCTTGATGGTGATGAGTGTTGTGACAGGAAAATTAGGCCTTGCCCATCAACAAATCCGGGTTGTATTTTAACAAATGCAAAGTCATCATCTTTTGCTTTCCCATGGATTGTTCCTGAGAGTTCTAAAGAGAATGCAGTTCAGGTTTGACAAATTTGTTCTTTGAGCAATTTGCAGTTCAGGTTTGGTTTTTTTGAGAGCTTGTTTCATTGCAGGAACTACAAGAAGCAATTCTCAAAACTCAGAAGAATCCCAAGATTGTGCTTGTTGAAGATACCCCAAATGGTATGTAAAGACTAAACCAGCTGCATTGTTCTGTGTTTTC
Source organism: Hibiscus trionum (assembly GCA_030270665.1). Classification (NCBI taxonomy): domain Eukaryota; kingdom Viridiplantae; phylum Streptophyta; class Magnoliopsida; order Malvales; family Malvaceae; genus Hibiscus; species Hibiscus trionum. The sequence continues at coordinate 4,026,548 of BSYR01000034.1, read as the reverse complement.
ATATTTCTCGAATTGCTCTCGTTTTCGGATACGGTTTCGAATATATATGATGTTGCAAATTGGGGTTTAGGCCTTTTGATGTTTGAGATTTAATGATATGGGACTGAAACAAATCAGGGAAATATATGCAAGCTGAGGTGGATGGAAGGTTTGGTCCTGATGTGATGGAGTTTTTAGTGAAAGGGGATGTTATAGTCTTATACCTGTATAAGTTGTATTTCTTTTATTCTTTCTTTAAGTCTTATACCACGTCATCCCTGTAATGGGAGTTAGAGTCCACGTCAGAATTCTGTAACGGAAGTAACGGTGGAGTGCTAACTTTGAATCACACAGTGAAGTTCAATGGTATTATAGTATCGAATTTTAGTTCAGTGGCATATTAGAGTCACACATTAAAGTTGAGTGGTATTTCAGGTAGTTTACCCTTGATTTTATTAATTTATTTTCATCCTCCAATCAAGTGGTGACACGTGTCACCACCTATTTAGAGGAGGAAAATAAAATCCCTAAACATGTGTTGAGGGTGGATCAAACCTAGGCAATGCTTGGATAAAGGCAACCACTGGACCAAGCACAATTTTGTGCTTTAAATCACCAAATTTAATATATATCTTGTATTGGTTTCTACATTTATAAGTCAAAATCTCAAACCCTAAAACACTAAATTCACATATACAACCATAAACCCTAAATCTTTTAAATTAATTGTATACTAAACATTTCAAATTAATTTCACATATATAAACCCTAACCCTAAATATTTCAAATTAATTTTACACTAAATATTTCAAATTAATTTCACATATATAATCATAAACCCTAAATATTTCAAATTAATTTCACACTAGATATTTCAAATTAATTTCACATATATAAACCTTAAACCCTAAATATTTCAAACTAATTTCACACTAAATATTTCAAATTAATTTCATATATATAACCTTAAACACTAACTTAGGGTTTGAGGTTTATGGTTATATATGTGAAATTAATTTGAAATATTTAGGGGTTTGGGTATATATGTGAAATTCATGTTTAGAGTTATATATGTGAAATTAGTGTTCAGGGTTTATATATGTGAAATTAATTTGAAATGTTTAGTGTAAAATAATTTGAAATATTTAGGGTTTAAGGTTTATGGTTATATATGTGAAGTTAGTGTTTAGGGTTTGAGCTTTTGGCTTATAAATGTAGAAACCAATAAGAGATATATATTAAATTTGGTGATTTAAAGCATAAAGTTGTGTTTGGTGCAGTGGCTAAACCACTACCTTTACCCAAGTGTTACCTATGTTCAATTCACCCTCAATGTATGTTGAGGCATTTTATTTTCCTCCTCTAAATAGGTATTAATTTAAAATTAGGACTAAATTGAAAAAATGTGTAAATAATAGGGACCAAATGTATAATTTTAAATTTTTTTCGTTAATTGCCACGTGGCAGATCCGTCACTCCACTGTTAGGTTTTTAATAGCGGTGATCAAAATAGGTTGATTTTATAAGTTCAGTGGTATGATTGACGAGTTCGTTAGTTTAGTGGTCAAAATAAGAATCCCCAATTAGTTCGATAGTCAATGATATAGTTAACCCTTTTATTTATTATGAATTTTTAATATTTTTATTGGTTATTTATAACTAAATTCTTTAAGTAATTTAGGATATGATTTACCATTTATTTTAGTATTTATTTTCTTAGTCAAAATAAATTTGGTACTCAGAAATCTCTTGTATAATTGTTATTTTCCACATTAATAATTTTTTATTTTTTATATTGACTCAAATTCTAATTGATAATCAAGTTATATTTTATTGTAATTTTGATGATAATATTTACATTAAATAAGAACTCTTATTGAATAAAATTTCTTGGTGACCAAATATTTGACTCTAGTATTAATATTAGAGCAGGTCTTAACCTTTAGAGTATAAGAGAATTATTTTGGTAAAATATAATCCCAATGAGCTATGTTGTAGAGATGGTGGAAGACTGTTTGGATACACAAGGTTTTGTGATAAATATAATGGATTATGAGATACATATGATATAATGTATTTGTACTTTTTGCGATCCCTACGTTAGTGAATTATTATTTCTCTCGTGCATAGAGATAAATAAGGCCGAATCACATTTAAATCTCGTTTCTTTCATATGTCTTATTTTATTATCCTCGGTTTGATTACTTTTTCGCATACAAATCCCTAACCACGTGATTGTTACCAATTGTGTGTAACGTTGATGCTCTAGGTTAGGAATTTATAATATTTTCTGACCAATATTGTATTATCTCTCAGTTCCTCGTATAACTCCGGTCACCGACGATGTTTTGACATCCCGAAAGACCTCTTTAATACCTTTTGATCTTAAACTAATATTTCATCATAATGTATTTTTTATCACATTGAGCTTGGAGATTAATTCCAACAAGTATGCTTTTTGCTTGTATCAAAGACCATTATTCCATGATCTAATTCCTTTACCGGAAGGTTTTCGAGAAAAGCTTTCAAGATTTTCAATTTTCTCTTTCTATCCTTTCAACCAAAGCACAACTAAATGATGAGTCTTGATTAGTTTCACTTTTGCAACACAGGCTTACAGTGACAAAAGTAGAGATTACACAATCTCAGACCTAAGTTTGCTTGCGACGCAAGTTCCGCTTCGAATGTTTGGTAGAATCCTCAGAGTGCTCCATTGTACCGTGGGACTAACTATGCAGCTTCAGCTGCAATTCAAGCTCAACCCCATGTGGGACAAATTCCAACTTCGGATCCAAGTTTACTGGCTAGGCCACCATATCGAGCGCCTACACATGAATGCTGCACCACCTGCTGGCTCATCACCCCTTTCCAAACCTGGCGTGTCTTCCACGAGAGTGCCGCCACCACCTCCACCCCTTCAACTGCAGCCATGATCCATAATGTTCTTTTAGACCCTTGTTTCCCTTGTATAGATCGAACATGAACATCTAATGTGATCAACTCGAACCGAAGCCGACTTAACCTGATTTGATAATAAAAAGTTAATCAATTTTATTCGGTCCGATCCGTTGACATGTTAACAGGTCTACCCTTGTGTATGTTGTCTTTCCTAAGGTTTTTACAAATATGGTGATGGCAGCTCTTGTTAGAATATTCATATGTCTGCATGTAAGTTGTAATAATCTAGCAAGAGTGAGAACAGCTAATTTTTTGGTCACCTAATTTTTAGGTGTTAATGTTTTGGTCACTTAAATGATATTTTGATATTTTAATGACTAAACCGTTGAATTCCTTGATAAATATTATAGTATTTAATATGTTTAGCCTAAACGATCGGTTAACCGTTATAGGAATTATTTAATGATAACCTAAACGTTAAGAAATGATTAACCGTTATTAACGGTTCAGTTACAAGTTAACATATAACCTATTACATTTTTTTCACATGTTCACTACTTCTTTTAAGAATGATAAAATTATCTCTTCGATAAATATTAGGGCCTTGAAATTGACGTAACTAATCTTACGAACAAAATATATGTATAAATAATTTAATAATGGTTAACTCATTAACCATCATTTTTAACGGTTCAGTTAACCAAAACCGTTTAGCCTTAACTTTTGCCAATGTGCATACATTTTTTAGACAAAACGATTTGAACTCGTGTCTCCTAGCTATTACACACTTCAAAAGTATACAATTCAGTCACACTCGACCTCTGAGCGAAAAAATTAAATTGAGTTAAGGAATATAATGTTAACAGAGGACAATTCCTAATAAAAAATACTTCAAATGCCTAAAATTAACGGAGAACATATTTTAGGGGTTGTTTATAAATTAAGTGTTAGACGTTTAAAAAAAACCCTAAAGAACATGGGACTGTGAGGAACACGCGCCCCTCTTTTTTCTCTCTTCTAAAATCCCCAAGCCTCAGGCGTCGGATTGCTCTCTGCCCCGGTGTCATTGAACGGTGACTGCGAGTGCGTGGCTCTGCCCCCTCGGACGACCGTCGTGTTCCGGTGTCGCACTTATCGTCCTCGGTTGGTGGTTTGCTCGCGGAGATCTCGGAAACAGAGGATTGATCGGGGGAGCAAATACGTTTTTTCTCCTTTTCACCTATCGCTGGTTTTTCGGTGCAAGCTCGAGGCTCCAGACTTCCTTGTCTTCAAGCGGTTTGGACACTGGTTTTTGCTGTTTAATCGAAGGGATTGGTGGTTTCGGGGGAGGAAATCGTTGCTTTCTCTTCTCTTCCCAGACAGGTTCGGTTTCTTTCATTGCTTAACTCGGTCCTTCTGTTTGCCTCGTTTCCTGGTGACTTACCCCCGTTCTTCCCCTTTTCGCCCCGACTCCTTGTGGACTTGCCCCGTTCTTTTGAGAAATGAATTTTGTTGTTGGTCTCTGTGTGTGACCCGCTGAGTTCGTGCTCTTCTCTGTGGTTTGCTGTTTGCTTTTATGCGATGTTTGGTGAGTGATTATTTCTGTGTGTCCTTGCGTTTTGTGCGGTTTTCAGCTGCTGGTTTCGGTGTGCCCCTTCTGGTTGATTGTCTCTGTTTGTACTTCTGGTTTTTTTTGGTCTGTTTGGCTGCCTGGTTCTCTTTGCCGTGAGCTTTTGTCTTCTGCGTAGGTTTGGTTTTTCTGTGGTAGAGCTTCAGTGGGTGGTTGTTTCAGGAGTTTTGTAAATCCAACAAAGCAAGTTGATCTTTCTTCAGCCTTGTTTGTGTTGTCGGCTAAGTCGAAGAAAGGGGGAGTTATGTCTATCATGGCATGGAACATTCGGGGAATGGGTAACAAGAAGACTGTGAGAGCTCTTCAAAACTCAATCTTCAAGATCAAGTCGTCTATCATTTTCCTCTGTGAAACAAAACAGAAGAAAAGGTATCTTGAAAAGATCAAAATGAAAATGAAAATGAAAATGGAGCACTCCTTTTATGTGGAACCACTGGGCTTGGCGGGGGGCCTCACTCTCTGGTGGACATCGAAAGCAAATATTGCCATCCTAAGATATGACAAGAATTACATTGATACGAAGATTGTTCTCCAGGATGGAGGTGCTTGGTTTAACACTTTCATATATGGCCCCACATATAGGGAAGAACAACAGGCATTCTGGGAGGGAATGTCCGACTTCAGAGATTCCATCCAGGATAAATGGGTGATTATGGGTGACTCCAACACAGTAGCTAGCCAGAAAGAAAAGGAAGGAGGGAACCCGTTTAATCCACCAGAGGCTAAATGGTTCGAAGAATTCGTTGATTCCTCAGGCCTAGTTGAGATGCCTATAAAGGGTGGTAATTTTACCTGGTTTAACCAAAGAGGGGGGGGAGCATGCCATCCTTGAAAAACTCGACCGTATCCTTTGTTCGTCGGAGTGGAGCCTCGCCTTTCCTAAGGCCCTGGGATGGTGGAAGTGACCACCGCCTCTGACCATGCCCCTATAGTCCTTCTTACCAAGGGCATATCCAGGAAATATAGAAAAGACTTTAAATTTGAAACCAAATGGCTTCTGGATGAAGAATGCTCTCAAACGGTGGTAAAAGGTTGGGATATATCACCAGGGGAAAGAGTGGTCTCTAGATTTTGAAGAAAGATCCGTAGTACCAGATCAGCCCTTGCTAAGTGGAATAAGGAGAAGATGAAGAAGAAAAATGAACGGAAACAGACGTTAATGGCAAGAATCTCCTTTCTTCAGGGAAGGAAACTGAATAACTTGGAGCTGGATGAATATAAAAGACTTAAGAAAGAGCTTGACGATGAATGGGAAAGCGAGGAAAGATACTGGCATCAAAGATCCAGGGTGAATTGGCTGAAGTGGGGCGATAAAAACACTAAGTTCTTCCACGCTACAACCATTCAACATCGCAGATCCAATTCCATTGTCAAAATTAAAAATGAGGATGGTTCTTGGCTTGAGGATTCGGACGAGATAGCCTATTTCCTGCTACATCACTTCCAAATGGTTTTTACGAGAGATCATTCGGTTAATTACCTTAGCCTCAGGGACTACATCCCCATAGTGGTAACTAGTGTGATGAATTCTGAACTTTGTAAGGAAGTTGATGAAGAGGAGATAAAAAGGTTGTTTTTGAGATGGGAGCGACCAAAGCTCCGGGCCCCGATGATTTTCCAGGGTGTTTCTATCAGACTTTTTGGGAGATGGTGAAAGGCGATCTTATAGGGATGGTTTCAGCTTTTTTCAAGGACGGAGTTGTGGACTCTTCAATCAATAAAACCAATATTGTGCTTATTCCAAAAAAAGATCAATCCCACGGAAGTGTCACACTTAAGGCCGATCAGTCTTTGTAATTTCTCCCTTAAAGTGATCACCAAAATCCTTGCCTCAAGGCTGAAGGCTTTCCTCCCTGATCTTATCCCGTAATACCAGTCTGCTTTTGTGAAAGGAAGATCTATCCACGACAACATAATTCTTGCAAATGAGGTCTTTCACGCTATTAAGCGGACTAGAAAAAGGAAGGAAGGGATTCATGGCTCTTAAAATTGATCTGGAGAAAGCCTATGATAAAGTGGACTGGAACCTTCTACAGTTCGTTATAAGTGAAATGGGCTTTGGTGACTAGTGGATTGACAGAGTTATGGCCTGTGTATCATCGGTCTCTTTCTCCTTAGTTTTGAATGGAGAACGCATGGGTGAATTCAAAGCGGGAAGGGGACTGAGACAGGGGGACCCACTATCTCCTTTTCTCTTTACACTTATTTCAAGTATCCTTTCTTGGATCATCGAAAAAGAAATCGAGACGGATAGATTCGATGGTCTCAGGATAAAAAGAAGATGTCCGATTCTAAGTCATCTCTTGTTCACGGATGATTGCCTGGTTTTTACAGAGGCAGATGAAAGTAACTGCGCCGCTTTAATTCACATCCTTCAGCTTTTCCAATCCTCTACAAGACAGACCGTTAGCTTTATGAAATCATCTGTCTTCTTTTCTCTCAATGTTAGCAATAGCCTCAAATCTCACTTGTCTAATATCCTGGGATTCCAAGCAATGGAAGAAGACACGAGATATCTTGGGCTCCCTTCCTTTTGGGGTTGTAGCAAAAATGAAGCCCTGGGTTTCATCAAAGAACGAGTACAAAATAGATTAAGGGGCTGGAAAGCTAGATTCTTGACCAGTGCTGGAAAGGAAGTTCTTATCAAGGCTGTCGCTCAGGCAATACCTTCTTATGTTATGCAGTGCTTTCTTCTCCCAGTCACTTTCTGCGATGAGATCAGCTCCATAGTTGCGAAGTTCTAGTGGAATAACTGTACAGAAAAGGAAAAGAGCATTCACTGGATAAACTGGAAGGATCTTTGACGACCAAAAGACCAAGGGGGAATGGGTTTCCGAAATCTCAGAGTTTTCAACAAAGCTCTAGTGGCTAAGATTGCCTGGAAGGTGATAAGGAATCCAGAATCCCTTTTAGCTCGGGTTTTTCGGGGGATCTATTTCCCAAATAGTAGCATCTTTGAAGCCCCCAAGTGCTCTAACCCCTCATGGGCTTGGTCAGGGATCAGAGAAGGGATCAAGATTATTAGGGATGGTGGCCTTTGGAGAGTTGGTAATGGCAGAAACATTTCAACATGGTTCGATAACTGGATCCCTAAGATTTATGGCTACAGACTTTCGACTCAACCACCGCCAGATTTTCCTGCCCTTTCTGTCAGCTCCCTCATGGATTCTGCTTCCAGGGCATGGAATGAACCGAAGGTTTATGATATTTTCTCACTAGCTGAAGCCAAGGCTATCCTGACAATCCCTATCGGAGGACCCAATATTCAAGATTCCTTTATATGGGCCGGAAACAAAAATAGAGAGTACTCGGCCAAGTCGGGTTACAAATTCATTGAGGAGAGATATTATGATATTATGATTCCCTCTTCCAGCGAAGGTGTCCTCACAAAAAAGGAGTTATAAAACTTTATATGGAAGTTGAGAGTCCCCTCCAAGATTCGATCCTTTTTGTGGAGACTGTGCCATAATATTGTTCCTACAAAAAGCTCCTTGACAGCCCGTATGCATGGCAAACTCAGAGATCCGGACTTTTGCCCCCGTTGTGAGAGTTCAGGGGAGTCTGTAGAGCATCTCCTTTTCTTCTGTCCTTTCGCTCAAGCAATCTGGAAAGCCTCAGGTTTTAACTACTCTCCATCTGTCATTGGATTTCCTAGTTTCCCAAAATGGTGGCGTATAGTTAACAAAGATAGGAATCTTGGTATTTCTGGTGATGGTTGTGCCCAAATTGTCTTCCTTCTTTGGTCCATTTGAAAATCACGAAACGCCCTGGTTTTTGAAGGAAAAAGAGACTCCCCGTGAGATGTCTGGTTGAAAGCGGACAGAGATTTCATGGAATTCTTCCACGTTAACTTGGCTGATAACCTGGAGATGCCTCACGACAATCCGGTGGCAAGAAGATGGACACCACCGCCTTAGGGAATGATTAAAGTTAACTGCGATGCTGCCTTCGATCAGTTGACAGGGAAAGCCTCATTGGCAGCTGTTTTTCGGGAGTGCTCGGATTCATGTCTGTTTGGAATCTCTGCCCCCTGTGCTGCTCCGTCTGCTGCAGCAGCGGAAGCTCTTGCCATCAGATTGGGCTTAACGATGGCCAACCAGTATGCTTTTAGGGATATCATCATCGAGACGGACAATTAAGCTGTTATTACCAGGCTTGGATCTGGAGGCTTTTCTGACTGGGTAACTTCAGCTATTGAAGAAGATATTAAGGAAACTGCGAAAACGTTTGCATCTTGTTGTTTTTCCTTTGCTCCTAGGTCTTGTAACCAGGCAGCTGATTGGCTTGCCAAGTTTGCGAAGAACAAGTAGAACCAAGTGTTTTGGAATCCTGTAGTCTTCCCCCCTCACCTGTTGTATCTGTAACTTTCTCTATGCTATAAAGTTCCCCTTTGAACAAAAAAAAAATATAAATTAAGTGTTTTTTTAATATAATTAGTTTTAGGATTTTATTCACATTTGCATTATGTGAGTCAATTTTTTTCCCAGAGAATTACTTGATGAGTTAGTATAAATCACTTAATTCGATAGCAATATAAATCCACTAATATAATTTGACAGAATTAAAACTTTGTGATATACATGAAAATTGACGTTAAATTAAATGTCCTACAATGTAAATTATTATTACATCGTATTTATAAAAATAAAATTCAGTGAGTAAATTGAACGTTTTAAAATTTTAATAACCAAAATAGACTTAAGAGTAAAGTTCAATTATGATTTACGTAATTTAGCCTTTATGTATTTATAAGAGGGTTGTGTACATGTGTATTGCACAATTTTCTTGTATATGTATTAAAATATTTTTGATACACAAACTTATTAATTTTAGAGTTTAGGGGTTTAATTTAATATGTTAGGTTTAGGGTTTAAAATTTTAGGGTATAGTATTAGAGTTTTAAATTTAGTTTAAAAAAATGTTGTGTAATTTTTTATATAACTTGTGTTTTAAAATATAACTCTACATATTTATATGTGTGAATTAGGATAAGCCTAGACTATTTAATTAACCGAGTTTAATGGTTAAATTAAAAGCAGTTCACTTATTTTTACAGTTAAATTTCTTATTTTTTTGGCTTAAAGGTGTAAGAAGCCCTTGAACTTTTGAAAAAAAATTAATTAAGCCCCTAAACTTTTTTTTACACCTAATTAAGCCCTTGAACCACAAAATTTAATCAATTAAGCCCTTAAACCAAGAAATTGAATCAATTAAGCCATTTGACCAACTTTGACCATTAAATCTTAATAGTTTTATTCGATCCATTGTTGCAGTGCACTATGTCACAATGTTTCCACTTGACAGTTTTCAGAATTTTTTATTTTATTTAAAAAAATTTTAAAGGTTCTAAAAATTCTAAAAAACTTATAAAATTTATAAAAAATACTTTTTGAATTTTTTTTTGTAAATGCAGCATGATGAAACTACAGTGTATCATGTGCCGGTAATATCTGAAGAAAAAAAGAGTCAAGATTTAATGGTCAAAATTGGTCAAAGGGCTTAATTGATTCAATTTCTTGGTTCAGTGGCTTAATTGATTCAATTTCTTTGTTCAAGGGCTCAATTGGGTGCAAAAAAAGTTCAAGGGCTTAATTGATTATTTTTTAATAGTTCAAGGGCTTCTTACACCCTTAAGCCTATTTTTTTTATTTTTAACTTCAATCATCTATTTTTATTTACCTAATAATCTTAATTAATATGTTTGAATTTATACATGCCATAAAAGTCCAAAACTGTCAATTCTTCGAATCCCCAATTTGGGATGTCCAGAACAGTACACATCAGTGTCATGTGAACAAAAGATATATTTGTAATATAATAGACCAAGTAGGAATAGCTAACTATTATATTATGAATTATTATTCTGTACATTAGAGGTGAAAAAATAAAGTTTTCACAAGTGATATTGTTTAGGGGTTTAGCTTAGGGTTTAAACTGTAGGATTTAGAATTTAGGAGTTATGGTTAGAGTTTTAGGGTTTGAAGGTTAGAATTTTAAATTTTAGATTTAGGCTTGAAAATAGGCATGCTTGTATAAGTTTTTTTTACACCGTCTGTATATCAAATATTAATTCATATATTATACTCTTAAAGTTAAATACAAAGATAATTATACCCCCTATTATTATTATTATTATTATTATTATATGGCTAATATTACAAATAAGTACTTAAATTATATCAACCTTTTCATTTAGGTACCTAAAGTACTTTTTGGTCAAAATAGACACCTAAGGTATAATATATATATATATATATATATATATATATATATATATATATATATATATATATATATATATTATCTAAGTTCTTAAAAGTTGTCATGTGTCATTGATTAAAAAATAAATTAGGTACCTATTTTAACAAAAATATATACTTTAAGTATCAATTTTTACCAAAAAGTATACTTTATGTACTTATTTTGACCAAAAAATACTTTAAGTGCCTAAATAAAAAAGTTTGTATATTTTAATTATGTGATATAAGCCTTATTATTATTATTTACACATTTTTAATTATAAAGTAGTGAAAATTTATTTATATTAAAATTGTAAAGTTGTTTTCTAATTGAATTATGTTAGACTATCTTGAAATCATGTTTTGGCCACTTAACTTTTAAAAGTTACAAAATAGTCACATAATTTTTTATTCAATCACAAAACGGTCACTACTAGTGATAAATTTTGATAAGTCAAAGATTCTTTTATAACAATTCTATAAGTTTGAATGGCCATTTTGTAACATTTGAAAAAAAATCAATGACAATATACTAACCGAATTAAACGTTTAATGATGGTTTTATAACTTTCGAAAATTTTGTGGTCAAAAAGATCATTTTAATATAGTTTAGTGACCGTTTGTGCACCGTACCTTGAAAACGAAAGGTGAGAAAGGGTGAAATCTTGTCTGAAACAAGGGTGGCAATGGCCCCTCCCCTATGTTTACTCCATTGATGATTAAATAAAAGATGAAAGAACTTGGGAAACCTAAAAAACTGTACAACTTGAGCTTATACTTATGGTTATAAATGTGTGTATATCTATGTGCATGAAAGGTCCCTTTTAGATGCAACACAACTACTTGTTAACTTGGTTGAATTATTGGTATTTCAATGGCCCCCTACCCCAACTAAATGGTACCCTATCAATCCTAAACCTTTGTACGGCTTCTCATAATGTGTCCATTCATTTCTGACCATCTTCTCCATTTCTAAACAACATGATTTAAGAAAGTTACCAACTGAATAACATAATGGGAAAATATTTCATGCCCGTAAAAAAAATTTATAATTTGGTTCAATATAGGGTATTTAAGGAGTTTAGTTTAAGATATAGGTTTTAGGATTCAAGTTTATAAGTTAGGTTTTAGAGTTTATAAGATAAGGTTTATGATTTAGGATTTTAGGGTTAGAAATTTGAATTTTAACTTTTAAAGTGAAATTAAGCATGCTTGTGGAGAACTTTTTTCGCTGTCAATGCATGGAATAATAGTAACAACCCATCATATAAGAACAGAAATCTTCTGCCCCTTTTCGGTGCTTCTATTTATGTCCCACACTAAAAAAAATTAAGTTTAATGTTTAGGATTATAATTTAAAGTTAGGGTTTAGGATTATGGTATAAGGTGTATTGTTTATTTTAGGGTTTAGAGTTTAGGATTTAAAAAGTAGGGTTAGAGCTTAGGATTTAATTTTTAGTGTTTGGGCATAAATAGTTGCAACAAGAAAGTGAAGATTATTTTATGATTGGTTAGGGTAAGATTATTTTTGTTATAATATAATGGGCAATTATTCTGAATAGAAATCATCTACCCTTTTCGATGCTCCTATTTATGCCCCATACTAAAAACTAGGTTTAAGGTTAGGGTTTAGGGAATTGGGGTATTGTGTATTTTTAGGGTATAAAATGTGAGGTTTAGGATTTAGAATTTAGGGTTAGGGCTTGGAATTTAATTTTTTAGTGTTGGGGCATAGAAAAGGGCACCGAAAAGGGCACCGAAAAGGGTCATATAATTTTTATCCAATTATTCTATACATTGACGATGGAAATTAAAAGTTTCCACATGTGCACTAAAAGTTTAGAGATTCAACTTAGAGTAGGGTTTAAGTGTTTAAGTTTAGGGGTTGAGATTAAAATTTATAGTTTATGGTTAAAATTTAGAATTTTTAAGTTAAAACCTAAATCCCTCTCCATGTTACTCTAAATTTTAAATTTTAACATTAAACCCTAAATCTAAATTTTAACCACTATACATAAATTATAAATCCCTAAACTAAATCCATAAACCTTAAAACCAATGTGGTTGTGAAAACTTTTAATTTGTTAGTGTATTGAATAATAATCTATAATATAATTAGGTAAAACAGATATAATTGAGTGATAGAGACATGGTTGCTTTTTATATATAGTTATGATTAACTGTCATGCATATTATCTTTCATTTCTTAGCCAAAATTGAACAAAGTGAATTGTCCATTGCTTCGAATTGGCCAGCATGATCATGGCTTCCCTAGGAAGAAATATTAATTAAGGTTTCCTTAAACCAGATATAGGTTTAAGTTTGGTATAAAATTATTGGTTTGGATGGACAACTCTGTTATTGTGTGTCTATATATGCATGTGTATGTATCTTGGGTTAAACTTTAAAGCCATGTTATAGAAATTAGATCGAACATTAATATCGATATTTTGAGTTAAGAGTCGACGGTTTAATTGATTCAGAATATTTCATTCAATAAAGATTTTCAACAAAACAGAATTTAACTTCAATAAATATTCCTCTAAAACTATCTCTTGTTGACTTTTCACGTAGTTTATAACTACTCCCTTCGTTCTTTTGAGTTGCCCCCACACAATAATTTTTTTTTTAACTTTGAATTATATATATATATATATATTTAAAAAATAGATTAATTATAAATTTGTCTCACCTTTTAATATTTATATTTTACTTCCTAACCCTTAATCTTAATTCCGTCTATGTTTCTACATCTTTGTTTTATATGGAGAGAGGGCCTCTTGAGAATGGAAGGGTTCTTTTTGTAAGGTGAGAGGGTAATGCAGGGTAAATATTTTTGGACCGTTATAAGATTTGCCCCAAGCTGAAGTTTGCAGAGGTAAGGTAACTTCTTTTTTACAGTTCTCTTAAAGTATACAGCATACAAACTTTCATATCCCATTTAACATTTATTCAGGTCTTGTGTTAAAATTGAGGCACGTCCAATTCTTTTCCTAGAAATAGTCAAAAGACAATGACAATCTGGTGGAGGATGAAATATTACTGACCCAATTTTACTGGGGATTAGGTTAAAAAACTTAACCTTGAAACCCCGGAAGATTTGGACAATTAATGTAAAACAATGTGAGAGGGTGTTTTGGAAGTTATTACAAGGAAAAAGGAAAGAGGTGAAAGGTGGTAGGTCCGAACTGAGCTTTGGAGTTTAATGTCTTTGTTGGTGCTGCTAGGTCCCGCTAATAGCAGTGACTAATCTCTTTATTGTAGGTATTAAGAGGTAAACGGCTGACCATGAAATATATTTCATTCTTATGGGTAGGAATCGAACTCTTGACCTCATGATTAAAGGATGAGTTGAGCGACCACCATATTACATCTCATGATTAAATGATTGGTGAGTCCTACCCTATTCTTATACAGTGCCTACACTACATTTAAACCCTAAATAAAAGGTAATTGTATGCTTAAGCATACTCGAACCGAAGGTTTCCAAAATATTGTAATAACAATGATGCCAACCGAGTTAAGGGTCAATTAGTTTGGGTCCCTATACTATAAGTTGATAAGTAAATTAGTTATCTAACTATAAAGGAGGATAATTTACCAACAATCAGTTGATTTAGTGAGATGAGACACTGATCCATTAAGGAATGTCAGAGATTCGAATTATGACAGTGAATGAATCAAATTAAGTTAGGAGGGTCGCCCCATTATAGACTTTTACAATACCCATTCAGAACTAGTCGATCGATAAATTGTATAATAATTATAGAAAAAGAGAGCAATTTAATATTTGTATATTTAATTTTACTTACTTTTTTTCACATCACTTTAAAACATAAGAATACACTATTTTTAATGAAATCAAAGAAAAGAATTTAAAAATAGACTTAAATGGTTTCTAATGAAATCAATGAATAACCGACTAATCATGATATCCATATGAAATAATCAATATTTGGATTAACTAACTAAGAAGGATAATTAATATTCGGTCTGAACTAGTTAGTATAAAGTCTTAAAAAATCGGAAAGACAATCAAAAAATTAAATGTCAGTAACATAGTTATATTAATTTATTGTATGTTATGAATAAAATATATGTTTAAAGTTCATTAATTTCATTCACTGGTTTGATTATTTATTTCACAAACCGAAAATAGACCGAATTAACTTGTCTAAACCGAAATTCAAAACCGTTTGAAGTCGAAATCATTTTAAAAAACTCGATTCGATCCAGTTCTATTAGTTTCGATAAATCTTATTGATTTGAACCGATTTTTGCTCAACTACTATATTGTCCTCAAGACCTGTTTTTGTCTTTGTTTGTTTGCCCATTTCATCAAATGAGAATATGTAGGAAACCTAAAGTAGGGCTTCGACATAAGTACAGATCTCGAACATAAATCGTAAAACGAAATAAAAATAAACACATATAGGAGGAAGTGAAAACAACATGGAATGGGGCCAGGGGGAGTAGCAGTGGTGGGCACATTTTGTTGTGTTAAGCTAGAGAGAATCCCATAATTGATGAAAAAGAAAGAGAGGCAGGCTTAGGGTTGTCTGGTTTCAGGAGAGTTCGCACGTGACATGAGGTGACATACACACGTGTGTAAGTGATGCAAAGGTGTGTGTGTTATTTTATGAATCATGCAATGGACTGTGAGTTTTGGTTTTGATTGCAGATGTTGCAGTAGCTGAAACAATGCAGATGTATGGAGTCATGAAATCTCAATGACCCCACCCCCACCATGGTTAAGGTCCTTTTGTTTACATTTGTGGCAAATATTAATTTTTCATCTAATTAGGTACCACAACTTGACTTTTTAATTTAAATTGGTACATGATTTTAGCTTCATGGTCCGTTCTTGATTCAAATAAGTCAACTACTGTAAGTACCAATTTGGACCATTAAGTCAAGTTCATATATCAATTTAAACTAAAAATCCAAGTCTTAGTACCTGATTGGATCAAAAAATCGAAAAATTTTCATACCTCGCCTTTGTGGCATTTTTTGCACCACATGGACCAAATTAAAAGGAAGTTAAAAGTATAAGGACCAAAATGAGTATTTTAGAAAATTTGAAGTAATTACATGTATTAAATAGTTATAATAAATTGAAAATTATCGATAAATATTGAAAATTTTATACTTAAAAGACCAAAACGTGATTTTTCGAGATGAAAACGATAACAATGAGGCTTTTTGCAAGCGTGTAGATATTAAAAAAGTTAAGTGAACTTATTATCGTAAAACGGAGCAAGAAGACGCAAATTCGTCCCACATATAAAAAATGAAAAAGTATTTATTTTAATAAATAATTATCAAAACAATATATTTAGATAAATACACAGACTTCATCTGTTGTCACTATAGATTTAGGGATGAATTTATTTAATGGACGAGAGAGGCCTAAAATTCTTTGGTATAATGGTATGCTTGGTTATTTTTAGTTTAAATATCAATTAAATAAGGGTTATGTTTAGTAAATAGTGGTTTGAATTAAATTAGAGATTGAGCTAATATTAGCGGTTTGACCGGTTAAATTTGCTAATTTGAATGTTTAATAAATAACGGATTGTGGTGAAACCTCTAATTTTAAAAAAAGATGTTAATAGGAGCTTTTTGAAATTAGAGGTTTTGACATAAGAGTTATTAAGACTCTTTTACCATTAACAATTATCAAAAATTTCCAAATAACCTATATTTAACATTTTCTATTTTAAGTCTTCACCTTCACGTATTTAGCCATGTTTGGTAAAGAGATGTTTGAGCCAAAATCAGAGATTTGAGTCAAAAATAGATATTTGACCGGTCAAATTCGCTAATTTAGATGTTTGGTAAAGACGGAATAAAATAGCGGATGAGAGTGAAACCTATAATTTTGAAAAAGTTGCTAATATGAGCTTTTTGAAATTATAGGTTTTGACATAAGAGTTATAAAAACTCTTTTACCCTTAACAATTATAAAAAATCTCCAAATAACATAAATTTATCCATTTCTATTTTAATTATTCAACCTTAGGTGTTTACATTGTGACATTTGTAAACTAATATTTTTTGTATTTTTTTATTCTCACACATTTATATTTGTATTTAAATTTAATAATTAATTAAATTATATTAAAAATAATTATATAAATAATAAATTAATATATAGATCCTTCAAATATGCTTAGTAATGTTATATTAAAAATTATTTTTCATAATCTACTAATAAGGTATTCAAATAAGTATCGAATATAATCATGTCCTTATATGTCATTTTACTTGTTTAAATAATCAAACAGCTATTAGCTATCAGTTAATTTTACCAAACAATTTCATACAATCAGCTAATACAATCTGCTAGTCAAATCAGCTAATGCAATAAGCTATCAACTATCCGTTAATTGCCAAACAAGACCATTGTGAAATTTGTAAACTAAAACTTTTTATTTTTTATTCCCACACATTTTATATTTGTATTTAAATTTAATAATTAATTAAATTGTATTAAAAATAATTATATAAATAATAATTTGATATATAGATCCTTCAAATATGTTTAGTAATGTTATATTTAAAAAATATTTTTCATAATCTAATTAATATTAATAGATACAAAATATTGATAACTAATAAACTATTCAAACAAGTATCGAATAGAATCATGTCCTTATATGTTATTTTGCTTGTTTAAATAATCAAGCAACTATCAGCTAATTTTACCAAACATGGTTAAAGTATTTACACTTCTGGCTTATTACATTTAAAGGTTTTAATAAATTCTTGTCTCTCTCAATATTTGATCACAACTTTACATTTATATTTTTTAATCATAGATATCCGACTCATCGGTCAACTAATCTGAATTGAGCTTTGTAAAAGTCTAATAAGAGGAGAGCTTTCAACTCAACTTTCTTCGCTCACTACATCAATATTAAAGTCTTAGAGTTTTTTTTAAAGGAACTAATACCAATGTCTCACCTGTTAGACTAATTGTTGTTATGTAAGTTAACATTTGTGTTAAGTTTGCACACGCACTAAGAAGAAACGGTCAAAGCAGTAGAGTTTCAGCTGCTGCTTTTATTTTGCATCAGACACGAAATGAAAGCAAACTCCTCCATCCCAACATCTGAAAAAACACAGTAATCCGTGTGGGAATTTAGTTTCAACTTTCACAACCATAAACACATCCCACCAAATCTCCACTCTTTTTTCTCTATTTTACCTGCCAAAACCCCTCACTTAATTCCCCTTACCAAAACCTCTCATCTCTCCCCCCCCTCCCTTTGTTTCCCCACCTGCAACCTGCACTCCCTTTTTTCCATTTCGGGACATGAACATGACCTTGCAACAGTTCCACAACACCTCCTGTTTTCATCACCAACATCAAAACTCATCAATGGACTTAAACCCCATGACTTCTCTTTCTCTTTCTCCATATCAAAATGGTGCAGTTTCCATGAAAGAACTTGTTGGGGTCTCAAAGGTTTGCACCAGGGGGCATTGGAAGCCAGCTGAGGACTCCAAACTCAAGGAGCTTGTTGCTTTATATGGCCCTCAGAACTGGAACCTTATAGCTGAGAAGCTACAGGGAAGAACAGGTAAATTCAGATACTAATCCGGATTCCGGACCGATGGTTGTTTAATCCATACTTGGTTTTTGTGTGCAAAGGTAAAAGTTGTAGATTAAGGTGGTTTAACCAGCTTGATCCAAGGATAAACAAAAAGGCATTCACAGAAGAGGAAGAGGAGAGGCTAATGGCAGCACATAGAGCTTATGGGAACAAATGGGCAATGATTGCAAGGCTTTTCCCTGGGAGAACTGATAATGCTGTTAAAAACCATTGGCATGTGATCATGTCCAGGAAATATAGAGAGCAAGCCAGTGCTTACAGAAGGAGAAAGATAAGCCATGAAAGTGGCACCAGCTCATGTTTTGCTGCTTACATCAACCCCACACCCTTGGGTTTGTTTGGTCCCTTGTTTTGTCTACATTTTGACCATATCTTTCATGGCTCACTGGTTTCATCTGTTGTTAAATGTTTCAGATGATGGTAGCAGGCAACAGTCGTGTAATTTCTCGGACTCCATGGCATCGGCATATTCTCAGGCCACCGTGACTGAGCCGTCGTCGCCATCGGTTAGCCATTTTGAGGGCATTGCTGAACCGTCATCACCCACATTTATAGATTTTCTTGGAGTAGGAGCTTGATGGAAAGAACCCAAGGGTTCCTAAAGCAGGTAAAATGATTTAGAAACTGCAGAGAAAAAGAATCTTTGTTGTGTCATCATCATCAGCATCATCTTTGTCCATGTAAAACCATTGACACAAATTCCAAAACTTCTTCAACCACTGAAAGCTATCAGCAGTCTCACTCACACTCTTCATTTTTCACTTTCTTTCATTTCACCTTAAACAACTCCAATACGAATACGAATATGGATACGGGGACTGAAAATGACAATTTTTAAAATTACAAGATATGGGTAGGACACAAGTATTACAAATTATTTATATTATAAATTAATATAATAACAATAATAATTGAGATTTTTTAAAAATGAAAGGGCTAAAAAGAAAATTACCCTCTAGATGCATGTAAGTTTGTTCCACTAAAACCTTGAGCACTGGTTAAAAAAACTCTAGTACATTGGGTCAATTTCAATTAATCGATAGAGATTCAAAGGGCGTTAACTCATAAATGTTATTAGGTATGCGTGTAAAGCTCGAAAATCATCCTGATACGTCCCTATAATCTTTAAGATGTACCTAATTAATTTCAATTGTACCCTTAAACATGGGACATCCCAACAAGTACCCAAATTGTCCCCGATGCGGGGACGTATCAGGTGTGTGAGTGAGACGGTAATCCAATGAAGTACCCGTGCTTTATAGCCGATGAATATAAAAATAATATAAGTGATACAATCGAGAAGACTAGAGGAAATGCGTGATGAGTTATGTTGGGTCTCTCAAATAACGTTTAAGGTTTAAATTATAACATTGTGAATAAAACAAGTTTTTGTAGTGTTTAATAAATTGATCAATACAACAAACACTAGTTGTTATTCTAATAATAATAATAATAATATAAATGGTTATGAGTTCGATCATCACTTTAGACATGAAGCAGTTTTAAAATTTATGGCTAATTTTTACTTTTATATGGATCAATCGAATTCAGAAAATTAATTAATGAACTCGTATGAACATCCCGAAAAAAAACTAAAAAAAAATATGTGA
Source organism: Hibiscus trionum (assembly GCA_030270665.1). Classification (NCBI taxonomy): domain Eukaryota; kingdom Viridiplantae; phylum Streptophyta; class Magnoliopsida; order Malvales; family Malvaceae; genus Hibiscus; species Hibiscus trionum. The sequence continues at coordinate 4,006,594 of BSYR01000034.1, read as the reverse complement.
GGCAAACGAGAAGACTAGGGAAAATGTGTGAGAGTGAGTGATGGTAACCCTGGGTAACAGAATAAGGAAAGCAATGGAATGGAACAATAGCAAGGCAATAAGTTACAAAACAGTAGAAAACAAAAGGGAAAAAACATACGATTTTCGGACAAAAATTCTTTGCCCTTTTTCGGTGTCCCTTTCTATGCTTCAACACTAAAAAATACTAAAAAATTAAATCTTAAGCTTTAACCCTAAATTCTAAATCCTAAACCTCACACCTTAAAAAATACACCATATTTTAAATTCCCTAAACCCTAACTATAAATATTAACCTTAAACTCTAAACTTCAAATCTTAAACCTAAATTTTAATGCGAGGCATAAATAAGGCACGTAATTTCTATTCACAATTTTCACGGGTACTTCTCAGATTTATTGGTTGAGATAAAGATTTGTATCTTAGGATATGCTAAAGCTCTAAATTTGGTAATACTGTCTACGATGTAATAGTACGAAAAAGGTAAATAATCTATTGGTTACTAAATTATTCTTTTTTATTTTTTATTTTGGTCACCTAATAATACTATTATCTTAATTATGTGAATCAATTACTTTAAATTGACAATTATATGAATCAATAAGTTTAAATATAGTTATTTTTTTCTTATTGTATAATATAAATTTTATTTGGCTCGTCACATATATATGTTTAAGGGTGTAAATAAGACGAGTCGAGTTCGAGTAGTGTTGAACTTAACTTGACTCGAAAAGTTTGAAGTTGGGCTCGATTCGACTCAAAAGCTCGTGAACTTAAAATTATCATAATATAATCGAAATCAAAATAAAAAATCGGAGCTCGAACTCACTACTAATGTATAAATTTTAAACAGATTTCCTAAACTTATCTTTGACTCCATTAAACATTCCAAAATGTTTTCTAACTGATTACAAACATATTTCACATGAATGATCAACATTAGCATGCATTGTCGTCGCCAGTTCATACGAGTGTCGCTTATGCAACGTAAACTCATGTCCTCATATGTGTTGGACACTAGTGTTGAACATAAGTACATCAAGTAAAATGAAGAGAAGATACGCAGCACAACACATCCCAAAACAATAAAAAAATAAAAATGTTTCGGCCTTCTCCTAGCATACACTAAAATATGAAACCACAATGCAAAAAAATTAATATATTATTTTTCGAGTAGCTTTTCGAGTTGGTTATCGAGTAGCTCGTCTCGGCTCATTAAGAACTCGAGCCGAGTTCGGGCTCGAGTCGAGTCCGAATGTTGACTGAGTTAGACTTGAGTAACTCACAATCTATCTCGTCTCATTTACAACCCTATAAATGTCAACTAATTAAGTTTTATTTAAAATTAAAATAATATATTTAAATCTAAATAATTTATTTTCAAATAATTTAAAATTTAAATTATATCTGAAATAAATATTATAAATTTAATTTTTAGAATAATTTAATATTAATTTTGTGAAAATAAATAAATATTTATTTAACTATTTTATTTTATTCTCAAATATAGTGAAAATAATTTTAGTTTGATCTTCAATTTTAATCTAGTTTAAGTTAAACTTTAGTTTGGTTAAAAATATAACATTTGTGTAGCTTGGTTCTGTGTTTAGACATTCTCTTTTTTCCAGGGGTCTTATGTTCGATCCACTTCATTTATATTTTGATATAATTTTAAGGTGGTGACATAGTATAACTTAAATATAAGTTTTAGTGAAATTTTAATAAGTTTCAAGTCTAATTCATTGACTAGATACTAATAGGGATGACAATGGGGTGGGTTTTTGGGCCGTCCGACCCGACCCGAAATTTAATCCATCTGCCCTGACCTCGCCTCACTCCGATTCTAATATATTCTATTCTCGTCCCGCCCCAACATAATAAAAATATAATTCGATTTTGACTCGATCCCGATATTTTAATAAAAAAATCCGACTAAAACCGACCCACCCCGAAAAAAATTAATAAAAAAATTAAATAATATATATATATATATATATATATATATATATATATATAAATATAATAAATATATCGGGTCGGGGAATTTTCACCCTAAACCCGAACTCGTCCCGACTTTATTTTATCAATAACCCGCCCCGCCCCAAACCCGATTTTTTAATTTAAAAAAAACCCGCCCCTGTCGGGTCGGGTCGGGACCCGATGAGGATAAGTTATTTTGTCATCCCTAGATACTAAACCATTTGGGTTTTAATTATCTTAATTGTTGGTGACCAAAATAGTAAAAAGATCATATTAATGGCGTTTTTTTGAAAATGTCGCTAAAAAAGGCATTATCGGCGCTTGTGATTTCAAACGCCGTTATAGAACAAGATTTTTAGCGCCTTTCTTTACTTAAACGCCGCTAACTGTTGTGGCACTGTTTTTACCGGCACTTTTTGTGGTATTTTTTTGCGCCGCAATAGTTTTTAACGGCACTAAAAACGCCGCTAAAAATCTGTTCTGATGTAGTAATATTTTATTGACCAAAAGAAGCTTGAATAGTTTGGTGATTGATGATGTTTTTACCCTATAAAATAATTAAAAATTAAAACATGTACTATATGAAATGGTGAGAATTAATTGTACGAGACGCCTCTAAATTGTGGCTCAAATTTTAAATTGGTTCTAAACTTCAAAATCTTCTAATTGACTCATCAAATTATCATTTTTCTTCGAATTAGGTCTTTTTGTCATTCTAACTATTATCTTGAGCATTAAATGTTAACTTAGATGTAGAACTAATGTTTTAATATAATAATTGAAAAATATTTTAGACTGATTTAAAAAGTATTTAAAACATTTCCAAAGTCCAAACAACTTGAAATTATGTTTAGGGAAGTTTTTAAAAGGGTTTTTCAAAGCCAAACCTCACAAACCTGTCCAGGTGTTTCGAAACACCTTAGGGCGTTTCGAAATAGGGAGCTCCAGTAGCAACATCGTTTTGATACTTGTATCGAAACGGGCTTTCCATGGACAGAACTTTTGCCCAGCGTTTCGAAACGGGCTATGCCGTTTCGATACGCCTACGTGGCATTGACCACAACGGTCATAAACCCCAACGGCTATTTTCCCAACTAACTTTTAAATGCAGGCGTTTCGATATGGGCCTATAGCGTTTCGATACGGGTTTCGAAACGACAAGGGGGTGTTTCGATACGGATGCCCTGACAGACTGCAACGACTCTTTCTACTTAAAGAGCGTTTCGAAACGGGGAGCTGCAGAACTGCATTTATGGTGGGCATTAAAGTCCTCAACGGCTCTAATTTGATCCCAACAGCTAGTAACGGCTACAAACTCATTTGGGAGTATAAAAGGGACCTCCAAGCATCAAGAGAAGGCTAATGCTCATATTGTCAAACATCAAATGATCAAGAAATCTCTTAGAGCTTAAATTGTCATTTATTGTATAGACAAACTCTAGTGAGCCAAAATTGTCAAATTTGCTCAAGTGTTTTAGGTTTTGGGTGAGTGCTTAATTGTGCAAACAAACACGTATTAGAGGGTTTTAAGTTTGCTTCTTGTTTCTCTTTGTAAGAGAGGGTTTCAATAAAGGCTTTGGGTAGAAAGCTTGATTGTGTATAAGGGTTACCTCCTAAGCCTAGAAAAGGGGACGAATCAATTAGTGGATTGATTGAGAAATCCTTAGTGGGGAGCTAAGGTAGTGGATGTAGACCTTGGTTAGAAGGTTGAACCACTATAAATCATTGTGTCTATCTTCTTTTTAGCTTCCTAAACCCTAACACCCAAATATCCACCTCTCTACCACTTGGTGAGCAATATTGGTTGATCGAATCGAGCCCCTCACAACTCAACAATTGGTATCAAAGCTTGGCTCAATTGAGGAGGATTCACATCCTATTGAGAAGATCCGGCAAGCTCGATCACTATTTCATCAACCGGCTCAAATGGCACAATCAATCGACAAACCGCCTTTCTTTGACGGAACCCACTATGCCCATTGGAAGACAAAGATGAAGTTCTTCATCAAATCAAGAGATTACAAGCTATGGGATATAGTTGAAGATGGTCCGTTCGTGCCTCAACGAAGTAAAGCGGAGTGGAGTGTCGACGATCACAAGAAGATAGAGCTTAATTGCAAAGCCTTGCACATCTTATTTTGTGCTGTTGAGTGGATCGCAAGATCGATATTGACCAAGAGGGGGGGTGAATTGGAAATTTAAAGGTTTTGTGGTGGAAATTGCAAATTGAAAGTAATAGACAAGGGATTTAGAGTGGTTCAAGTTCCAAATGAACTATACATACACTACCTTAGCTTCACTAAGGATTTGCAACAATTCCACTAATTGCTCTTCCCCTTTTCTAGGACAATGAGGCAACCTTTACAATTTCGGTTGATTTTTCTACCAAAAAATCAACCCAATCCTCACACAAGTGAACAAAGAAATTTGATGGCTAATAAGGTATCTCTCAATACAAATGATAGCCTAATTACAAGCACTCAACCCAATTGAACAAGATATGAATGAAAATTACAATTGGGGTTTCTAGATAAAATGGGATTTTTGCACAATTACTTGGATTTGATGTTTGGATGTTTGCTTTTGGATCAATAGTTGTTGCTGGTGCTTTTAGAGGTCCCTTTTATACCTTCTCATTAATTTCTAGCCGTTGTGGTTGTTGCACTCATCAATAGAGCCGTTGTGGATGTTATCTCACCACCATAAATGCAGTCTGCAACAACCCGTTTCGAAACGCGGGGTACCTGTTTCGGAACGGACTAAAATAGAAAGAGCCGTTGGGGTGCATTTAAGAGCCCGTTTCGAAACGCCTTAGGGCCGTTTCGAAACACTTTTGCCACTGTCAAGGGTCGTTTCGAAACAGTCTTAGACCGTTTCGAAACACCCTAACGGTTTTCAGAAATTCGGTTAAAAACATCTTCAACGGTCATGTTTACAATTTAAACAGAAGAACTGTTTCGAAACGCTTGGCCTCGTTTCGAAACGGTTTTGCTACTATCAAGGGTCGTTTCGAAACAGCCTTAGCCCGTTTCGAAACACCCTATTTATCTTTAAATATTCAGTTAAAAGATTGTAACCGTTGTGCCTTTTTTAAATCAAATATGAAGAACAGTTTCGAAACGTATGAGACCGTTTCGAAACGGGTTCAAGTGTTCTTAAGCCGTTTTGATACTCGTTTCGGAACAGGGGTTGGCATTGATGAAATCGTTTCGAAACAGGGGCTTGAAAATCACTGTTTTGGCTTTAAACACTTAGAAAAATATTTGAAAAACATTGTTTTTAACTTGGGCATAATCTTAAAATTATATGGGGATATTTTGAGTACTTAAAATTCGTTTTGACATTTTCAATTTAACCTTAGGTTTTTAGTTATATCAAAATTAAAATATTTGTTTCACAATCTCCCCCTTTTTGATATAACAAAACCAAAGTTAGATTTTTTAAGAATTTTGAAAGTTTTGAAATAATTCTAACTCCCCCTTAATTTAAGATAGGTTTTTAAAGTTAAAAAAATGTTTGACTTAAAATCCAAGTTGTAAAGCTTAAAAAACCTTTTAAAAATTTTAAAACGAATTTTAGTTTGTGGCTCTTAAATTTCTTCTCCCCCTTTTTGTTAGATCAAAAAGAACAATGAAAGCTCATAGAGAAAACAAGGATTAGTACTAATAAGCATTAATAAGCAACAATAATATTAATTCATAATATCAAAATATCCAAAACATAACCAACATTAAGTTCATAATAAAATCCCAAACAAAAGATCAAAAGCATAGGTTCCTAAAGCATAATGAAACATAAAGATGCAATCTTAAACCTAAAAAGCATAGATAATATGATATGATATGAAGATCCTAGGCCTCGTCATCATCATCGGAAGTATCATCATCGCTCTTGACTTGAGAACGGTGAAACTTCGTCCATTGCCCATAGAGAGTAGAGAAGGACAAATCCAAGTTTGAATGGGAAGTCTCAAGAGTATAAAGACGATCCTCGACATTTTTCAAACGATTGTCCATGGTTGTAAAACCCGAAGCAATGCTAGTATCTAAAGCATTGAACCGCTCGGTAATGAGAGCCGTGAGGGCTTCATTGTTTCCAACCTGAACTTGCGGTGGAGGAGCAACGGGAGGAGGAACAGCATCTCTATCAACTCTTTCCCAAACATCATTCACATATGTAAACCCGGACTTGCGAAGGGAGGACTCACCAATCTTGGACTTGCGAGGTTCCGGAGAGTCGTAGGTGCAATCGATACCAAGATCATTAAAGATGTAGCTCAAGAGTGTGCCATAGGTAAAAGACTTCAACTCGTTTGTGTCAATAAGCTTAACATTATTGACTATCTCGGCAAAAATAATCTTAGGCACATTAGGGCGCTCACCTCTACGGAAACATTCAAGCCAAAAATGATCAGTTTGACGGATATGAGAGTATTTACCTCTGGAAGGTCGAATGAACCATGAAACCATCAAGTGAAGAACGCGATCGTGCACGTCCAAAGTAAGTGCCCGACCGGTGAAATTGCCAAAGTGACGTTCATCCTCAAGACCCTCATCTTTAAGTTTAAAAATTGACTCTAAGAGAGCAATATTAACAACAAACTTTTTGCCCAATAACAAAGATTCAATTCCTATAATCTCGGTTTTGGTCTCATCATGAATAAAACGAGCATTAGAGTAAAAAAGGAGTACCATGTGTTTGTAGAGAATATCCGGAATGCTCAAGAAAAAGAGAAGATTCCACTCACTCAAACGATCGAGATAACGGAATAGGAATCGCTCGGAATTGAGGAAATCAAGATCAATGACACGTTCTCTACGAACTGCGAAATCCTTGACAAAAGAGAAACGAGCTCGCATCTCCGGAGTTTTAAGGGATTTCTGAAAAAGCAGGGCAAGATTCGGACGAATGCTTGAATCACCGGTTTGAACGACCTTACGCTTTTTGTTAGCTTGTTCCGCCATCTAAAAACATTAAGCAAGTATATTTTAAAATTAAGTGTATGGATTGATATTTAGAATCAATCCAATAATAAATCCCACTTAGGTTTTTAAAACAAAATTAAAAAAAACAAAAAAAATACGACAGAAAACTTTTATATTCGAATAAAAATTTTTGAGATTTTGAATTTTTTTTACAAGATATGGAAAACCCACAAAGGAAAACATATAATTTATACAAAAATAAAATTTTCTAACCTAAGATTCAAACAGAAATTGAAAGAAAAAGAAGAAATAAAAAAAATACCTTAGTTGGGGATTTTGGATGATTTGATGAAAATCCTTGCACAATGTTGATGAAACTTGCTTAGGCTTGAGTTTTAGAGTAAAACCCCTCACAATTTTGTGAAAAATAATGAGTTTGAGAGGGTATTTATAGAGAGGGAGGCAGTTTAGGGTTTTTAGGGTTTTTAAGAGTTTGATAAAAAGTAGGATTTTAACATTAAAAAGCCCTAAATAAAGCTATCCGCGATTCTGTTTCGGAATGGTCCTGACCGTTCCGAAACGGGACGACTAGGGTTTGACCGTTTTGAGACCATAGGCTTACCGTTTCGATACGGTGTTGACCGTATCGAAGCCCTGTTGACCCGTATCGAAACATGTTTCGATACACCCCTTGGCAGTAGCCAAAACGTTTCGAAACATCTTGGAGGCGTTTCGAAACGCCCTTCTCTCAGAACTGGATTTAAGGTATCCGTATCGAAACAGGGTCACCCGTTTCGATACACCTGGGCCTGGAAGTGCAGATGAGGCTCTAAAAGTGCAGAAAAATGAAGTTTTAATAGGCCGAACATGCATAAATGTAATGAATGAGCAGGCAAAACATATTCAAGCATAAACATACTCCCCCTAACTATAGGCATGAATGAAATTAGGAGTTTAAACACATAAACATGGCATTTCACAAAATCAAGCAAATTTAAGCACAAAACAGGTCCTAAAAGGTCAAGATAGGCTAGCTAGACCTAACTCTCTCCTAAGGGACCAAAAACGCTCTTTGTCTAAGGGTTTTGTAAATATGTCCGCTAATTGATTCAAGGTGTCTACATACTCTACAACAACATCTTCCTTAAGGACATGATCTCTAATGAAATGATGCCTTATTTCAATGTGTTTGGTTCTAGAGTGTTGGATGGGATTTTTTGTTAAACATATTGCACTAGTGTTGTCACATTTTAGGGGTATGGTTTCAACTTTAATTCCATAATCTAAGAGTTGTTGCTTCATCCAAAGGACTTGAGCACAACAACTCCCTAAGGATATGTACTCGGCTTCGGTGGTAGATAAGGCTACACTATTTTGTTTCTTAGAGAACCAAGATATGAGCATAGTACCTAAGAATTGACAAGTTCCCGAAGTACTTTTCCTATCAATTTTGCAACCCCCATAATCCGCATCCGAGTAAGCATGAAGGTTGAAGGTAGAGTCTCTAGGATACCAAAGACCTAAACAAGGAGTATCTCTAAGGTATCTAAAGATTCTCTTAACGGCTATAAGGTGAGACTCTCTAGGACTAGCTTGAAACCTAGCACACAAGCAAACACTAAACAAGATATCCGGTCTACTTGCGGTAAGGTAAAGCAAAGATCCAATCATAGAACGATAAAGCTTAGAGTCAACACACTTACCTCCTTCATCTTTGTCAAGCTTTGTAGATGGGCTCATAGAAGTGGCTTGAGGCTTTGCATTCTCCAAGCCAAACTTCTTGAGCATATCCTTTATGTATTTTGCTTGGTTGATGAAGGTGCCATCCTTCTTTTGCTTGATTTGGAGTCCCAAAAGGAATGAGAGCTCCCCCATCATGCTCATCTCAAATTCACCTTGCATTAACTTAGCAAACTCTTGACAATGACATTCATTAGTAGAACCAAAAATAATATCATCAACATAAATTTGAACTACTAAGATGTCATTTTTATACATTTTTATAAAGAGTGTAGTGTCCACCTTACCTTTTTCAAATCCTTTTTCAATCAAAAAATTTGAGAGCCTTTCATACCAAGCTCTAGGAGCTTGTTTTAAACCATAAAGAGCTTTGGTAAGTTTGAAAACATGATTTGGAAATTTTGAATCTTCAAAACCCGGTGGTTGTTCCACATACACTTCTTCATTTATAAAACCATTTAAAAATGCGCTTTTAACATCCATTTGAAAAAGCTTGAAATTATGATAACATGCATATGCAAGCAACATCCTAATGGCTTCCATTCTAGCTACGGGTGCATAGGTTTCATCGAAATCTATTCCCTCTTCTTGAGTGTAACCTTGTGCTACAAGTCTAGCTTTATTTCTCACAATGTTACCACTCTCATCTAGTTTGTTCCTAAAGACCCATTTAGTTCCTATTGTAGATTGATTACTAGGCCTATCAACTAATGTCCAAACATTACTTCTCTCAAATTGATTTAACTCTTCTTGCATAGCCATAATCCAAAAGTCATCTTTCAATGCTTCTTTTATATTTTTAGGCTCTATGCATGAGATAAATGCAACCTGGTTCATTAATCTAAGAGAAGAACGAGTGGTTACCCCCTTGGATGGATCACCCAAGATTTCACCATCTTTGACATAGTTCAACTCCCTTGGGTAGCTCACTTCATTTTCCTCAATAGCCAAGTCCTTCAAGGCTTCAAGAGGTGGATCTTGTGAGTCCTCTTCCTTTGTTGGAATCTCATCCTCCTTTGAAGTTTGACCTCCATCAAAGGCATTTATGATCCGTACATCATCATCATCACAAGAATCCTTCCCAGGAAGGAGATTATCATCGAATACAACATGAATAGATTCTTCTACTACTAAAGTTCTTTTGTTAAATACTCGATAGGCTTTAGAGGTTAAAGAGTAACCTATAAAAATGGCTTCATCACTTTTTGCATCAAATTTACCTAAGTTATCTTTTCCATTATTTAAAACAAAACACTTGCACCCAAAAGGGTGGAAATAGCTAATGTTAGGCTTTTTAGATTTTAAAATCTTATAGGGTGTTTTCTTTAAAATTGGCCTAATCATTACTCGATTTACAATATAACAAGCAGTGTTTGTGGCTTCCGCCCAAAAATATTTAGGTAAATTGTTTTCACAAAGCATAGTTCTAGCCATTTCTTGTAAAGTTCTATTTTTCCTCTCAACTACCCCATTTTGTTGAGGAGTTCGAGGAGCCGAAAAATTATGGCTAATACCATTTTCATTTAAAAAGTCTTCAAACCCTAAATTTTGAAACTCGGTTCCATGATCACTTCTAATATGTGAAATTCTAAGTTCAAGATCATTTTGGGTTAATTTTGAAAATGTGATGAATTTTTCCAAAGCCTCATCTTTAGTACTTAAAAAGAGAACCCAAGTGAATCTAGAAAAATCATCAACAAGCACAAAAGCATAAGACTTACCACCCAAGCTCATAGTCCTAATTGGCCCAAATAAATCCATGTGAATTAGTTGTAAACATCTACTAGTAGAAACATCATTAATGGATTTAAAGAAAGACCTATGTTGTTTACCCTTTGAGCATGCATCACAAATTTTATCATTTGAAAATTTTATCTTGGGTAAACCTCTAACTAGATTTAGAGAGACTAATTTTTCCAAAACACTTATGCTAGCATGTCCTAGCTTCCTATGCCACAACCATGCATCATTTTCATTTTGAGCAACTAAGCAAGCATGAGATGTATGAATGTCATCTAGATGCACCATGTATATATTCCCTATGCGATGACCTATGAGCATAATATTATTAGATTTAATGTCTACAATTTTGCATCCATTTTTATCAAACAAAACATTAAATCCTTTATCACACAATTGACTTATGCTCAATAAATTGTGTTTAAGACCATCGACATATAAAACATTTTCAATGAGAATAGTAGAGTGATTACCTATGGAGCCAATACCTTTAATGTGGCCTTTGGAGTTGTCACCAAATGTTACTACTACTCCACTTTTTGGCTTTAGATCCATGAATCGACTCTTGTCTCCGGTCATGTGCCTCGAGCATCCACTATCAAGGTACCATGAGTTTTGACTTTGTGCTTTGGCCTTGTAGCAATGCTCCCCCTACAAACAAAGATATTAAACTTTGGTTTTTGGTACCCAAATCATTTTGGGTCCATGAGTGTTAGCTCCCAAAACCTTGGTTCCCTTAGGAATCCAAGATGACATAGCAATAATATTATTAGATTTAACAAGTTCCTTAGGAACCCATACACTTCTAATTCTTTTAGCTCTACTATGTCTAGGGTAGCCACTTTGTTTGTAGTAATTAGTCTTTTTCTTAGGTTGGTGTGTTCTAGAGAATTCTCCTACTTCATGCTTGACACTACCAACATTTTTTAAAGACTTTTTGAGCTCATTTAGCTCACCCAACACCTTTTGGTGTTCACAATTACATTGAGATAAAATATTATTAAGATCAACATTTTCATCTTGAAAGAATTTAAGTTCATCTTTTAATCCTAATATCTTTTTCTCAAATTTAGAATTAGCTTGAGTAAGTGAGTCATTTTTCTCATTTAATTCTAGAATAATTGTTTTATTCCTAATAACCAACTCCTTATATTTCTCAACTAATTCATCATAGACCTCTTGTAACTCATCATATGCATCATTTAATTCTTCATATGAAAAATCTAAAGTAGATGAGTTAGAGGTTACCATGGAGGAATCTTCCTCAAGTGCCATGAGGCAAAGGTTAGCCACTTCTTGTTCTTCATCCTCCGATGACTCCTCATCACTCCAAGTAGCAAGCTTGGCTTTGAGCTTTTTCCTCTTCTCAAAGCCCTTCTTCTTGAGTTGAGGGCACTCCGAATGTATGTGGCCGGGTTGTTTGCACTCAAAGCAAATGATTGGATCCTTTTCATCTTCCTTATTCTTGCTTTTGAAGTCCATCTTCTGTAACACTCGGGTTTAGGGGTTAGGTGAAAATAATATTTTAATATTATTTTGGGCTCGGTTTTATAATTAAAATGATCCTTTAAAATTTCGGATTTTGCAAAACAAACGATTTGAATGGGACCAAAATGATTTAGACTCAAAATTTAGGAGCTACTTTAAAAACAAGGACGACCATTCATTAATGGCCTTTTGGGTAATTTACCCATCATCAAATTTAAACCCCCTTTTCCTAACATCTTTCCACTATTCATCCTCTTCTTCATCCCCCCCCCCCCAACGTGAAAGAGAGCTCTTCTCCCCTTGTTACTATTTCATTCAAAAAGCTTCCCCATTTCAACTCCAAATTGAAAGGTAATGGTATTTTTGACTTCCCCTCATCTTCCTCTCCATGAAAGTACTATTTATTTTCATTTCCATGAAAGTTTTAGAAAATGTCATTTTGGAAAGTTTGGATTAAAGATGAAAGCTTTATGTTGTAAAACTAAATGTTTCGATTTAATATGTTTAGTTATGATGTATAGAGGTCAAATGGTATGATATATGTGAATTTCAAATGATTTTGGGAAATTTTCGGAATTGGGTTTCAAATTGGTTTTTGGAGGGTTTTAAAGTGGTTTTTGGGGTTGTTTAATGTTGGATTTTGAGGGCTGGTGCTAGTATAATATATGAGGGTTGCTTTGGGTGTGTATGATGGTTGTTTGGATGCTTGAAATGGAAGATTTCAGTGGGTTTTAGGGACAACTCGAAAATTCTGTTTTGGACTTGTTTTGGGTATTGAATGCTTGAAAATGTTATTCCGGGTTAGTTCCGATGATGAGCTTTTGATTGTGGATGTTTTGTTTGTGTTTGGGATTGATTAGAATCGAGGTTGGGCATTGGTGAAGCATTGGAAGTGAATCCGGGAATTTGAAGACGGTCGATTGCTTGGTCTTTAAGCTTGGGAGCTTAGGTGAGTGGTTAATTGTTTTAAATGGTTTTAAAATAGTTGGTTCAAGTATATGGACTAGGTTGGGCTTGGTAGACCCACCTAGAGTTAGGATTAGGGTGGTAGCCTAATCCTAAACTTGATCTAGAGCCTTTGGATGAACTCATATATGTGGTTGTGTATGTCTCGTATGAAATGTAACTTGAATGCTTATGTATATTGTATTATACATGTGAGATGAGGCATGATTTGTGATGCTTGAGACATGCATGATGATGGTTAATGGTGAGTACGTGCTAAGCACGTAATTGATTGAAATGAGTAATGTGAAATGAGTAAATGTTGGCACTAGTATACTTGAATACAAATGATCGATCATTAGGATGTTAGTGTGTACACATGAGTCAAAAGTCGCGCGTGGCCTTGGTGGCGTTGAGTCACCAAGGAGGAGTACGGGTTCGCCCAGAAATTGTATTTAAATATAGTCGATGATGAGTGAAATCCCATCGACGGGGCGTGAGGATGAGTGGAATCCCCTCCGCGAGACCGGTGATGAGTGTAATCCCACCATGAGGTAAAGTAGTTGTTGGATGTGAGTTCCAACGTATTTATCTGTGTATTCAGGTCATCGCTAGGTGCCAATGTTGATTGATAAGTGTATCAATGTGATGAGATTTATGATCTTCATTTGGATGTTCAAATGTGGTTATATGTGTTATAGAATTTGGACTTATGTTCATGGCATGTTATATTGATTAATGCTCATGCATCTTTATCTCATGGTTTGTGGAACCTTGGTATATTTGTGTTTTACCTTGGTTAGATCGTGCTCGGACCCTGCAATGTTGAGGTTTGTCTTTAGAGCTTACCCTCACTAAGCATCATTGCTTACGCTCTCTTTGTTCAACATTGCAGATCCTTAGTTCGTGGGTTGCTTGCGCAAGTGGAGGGCCTCCAAGTGTGGTTGTTGACTTGAGAACATCAAGTATAAACTTTTAAATGTTAAACATGTAATAGTTTAAGAAATGGGACATGTGTTATTTTGTTGAATGGTTGTTAGTTGTTTAGGAGCTTGCTTAGACTCCTTGTTATATCGCTTTTGTATGGCTTGTGTTGCTATGTTTGAATTGTCATTCATGCCTGAATTGCTTATCTTGAATGTTGGCCATGTGCCTTTGAAGTTGCCTATATGTTTGGATGTTGAAGTATGAGCTTTGAATGCTTGAATGCCATCTTGGGTCTATTGCATGATTTCCTTGGTGTTTATACTTGTTGGGTGTTTGTATGGCTATATGGTGGTATGTAGATGTTGTGTGAATGTTTGGTTGGGGCTAAGGAAGTCTTAAATTGCTTTTAGATTCGAGTCTTAATCGTTTTTGCAGTGCAGGGGTATCGATACGGTTGGTACGGTATCGATACCACCTTCTTGTTTCAGGCCTCGTGTATCGATACTCTTGGGGGTGTATCGATACCATTTTGGTCACTGGAGCTGCTGTCCATCTTGGTATCGATACGGGTCCCTGGCGTATCGCTACGGTCACCTTAGCGTTGACCGTGAGAAGTCAACAGTTGGGGAGGGTATCGATACCCTCCAAGGGCGTATCAATACGGTCTCCACTGGTTGACTCTGACCAGTTGACCTAGTCAAGGGGTATCGATACACCCCTTAGGTGTATCGATACCGCCTGCAGTATAAGTTTAAAATTAGGCTGTAACATGTTAGTTTGAGTTCATTTGTTTGTTTCGTGAATGTTGTTCCGCTGTATGACCACTTAGGATCTAATACTCATCTAGACAAGATTTAAAATGAAAAAAAAATATAGGGTTGTTAACCGAGGGGGAACCTTAACGGGTTTCGCTTCGGTTTTCCCCGTGTGGCCCACTCGGACCGGTCATCCGACCAGACCGGGACGAGGGGGTTACACTTGTTGGTATTAGAGCCTAAGGTTACCGAGACCTTGGGCAGGTAAGTGAGGTAAGTTCAAGTTTTTGATTAATATGCACGGTGTTTGCTTGCTTTGTAAGAATGGTTGCTTGTTTGACAAGTATGTTGATTGCTCTTGTTTCAAAGCATGTGTGTAAGAGTCCCATTGCTACTATTACATTGGAAAAAAAATGATTTTTAAGTGAGGGAACGTACTTGAACACTTGGAAGCCTTGCCTTGCTAACCCAGCTTGTATGTTTTATTGTTGTGGTTGTAGTTGATATCTGTAAGAGCGATGTCTAGACCGAGAGGTAGACCAAGAGTGGTTCGTCAGGAACCGTGGGTTGCGGCTCCTGTTGAGCCGGCTGTTGGTGTGGAGGCTCACCTAGAAGGGCCGGTGGCCGCGGGAGTTGGCGCTCCTCCACCACCTCCACCATCACCACCTCCTCCGCCTGGAGCTGGAGGCGAGGATGGAGCTGAAGGAGATGGACCTCAAGGTGGCCAAGGTGGCCAAGGTCCAGCTGGAATTGATATGACTCCGCTAGTGCAAGCGATAGCGGGAGCATTTCAGGCCGCAGTTGCGGGAGCTCAGGCTGCAGCTCAGCCTAGGTGTGACGATGCCAGTCTACCTTTGGAGAGGCTCCGTAGCTTGGGGGCCGAGGATTTTAGAGGATCTACTCCGGAGAGGTCGGAGTTATGGTTGGAGAAGACGGTCCGAATCTTGGCTCAGATGGGTTGTGCGGGCGCACGTAGATTGGGTTGTGTGATATCGTTGCTTCAGGGTGATGCCTACACCTGGTGGGTCACCATTACTACTGGGGTTCCAGAGGCAGAGATAGATTGTGACTTCTTTGAGTTTGCATTCCGGAAGAGGTACTTGGGACCGAGGTACCTAGATGAGAAGAAGCGAGAGTTCATGGCTCTTACTCAGGGAGATGCTTCTGTGACTGATTATGAGATCCGCTTTGTTCGCTTGAGTCAGTATGCTCCAGAGTTGGTTCCTACTGAAGTGGAACGCTGTAACCGATTCCACTACGGATTGAATGAAGAGGTCAAGAGGTACACGTTGGCTTCTGACTACTCAGACTTTGATGTGTTGGTTGCGAGGGCCAAAGATTTAGAGCATAGTTTGGGTGCGGCCAAACGATCTGGTGGTTCCAGTTCTGGTAAGAGGCCTAACCACTTTGATGGTAGAGATGCCAAGAGGCACAGAGGTGGCGGACATCAGTTTGACCATAGACGTGGCGGTGGCCACCATGGTAGAGACCATCATGGCCATAGAGGAGGAGGGCGTTTGCCCGAGTGTACCCGTTGTGGGAGACAGCACACTGGTGAGTGTTGGGGTAACTTCCATGCTTGTTGGAACTGTGGTTCGAGGGACCACTTTAGGAGGGATTGTCCGCATCAGGCGGCTCAGGCACCGAACATTGCTCAGGCTCCTGCGAGAGCGAATGATTTTTAGAGAGGCCGTGGGCGCGGTCGTGGCTACTTCCAGCCTAGGGCTGATGCACCTAGGGTAGATGCTCAGAGGAACCTTGCTCATGTTGTGGCAGTGCAACCAGAGGCGGGAGGACCAACGAGAGTTTATGCTCAGAGAGAGGCCGGGAACGACACCGATGTGATAGCAGGTAATTTCGAGTTACAGTCTATGTCTTTGCTTTCTTTGGTTGATTCGAGGTCTACGCATTCCTACATTTTGAGTGAGCATGCACAGAAGTTAGATATCTCTGTTGAGATCTTAAATGTAGGTATGCATGTTACTAGTTCTTTTGGTGAGACAGTTGTGGTTAGACGTATGTATAGGAGATGTCCACTGAAGATTCAGGGTCATGTGTTCTCAGTTGATATGATGGAACTACCTTTCTATGGTTTTGACATTATTTTGGGTATGGACTGGTTGGTTGAGCATCGGGCTAGTGTGGATTTTGAAACAAAGAGAATTTCTTTGAAGCTTTCTGATGACTACGAGGTAGTAGTAGTAGGCGAGAACATTAAGTTCTTGTCTAATGTGGTGTCAGCTTTAGAGGCTCATAGGTTGATGGACTCTGGATGTGGGGCTTATTTTGCTTATGTTATGAATCCGGATATGAATGAAGCTAGACCGAAAGATATCAGAATAGTGTGTGACTTTCCGGATGTGTTTCCTGAAGAGTTGCCGGGTTTGCCTCCTGACAGAGATGTTGAGTTTGTGATTGAGACAGTTTCAGGGTCTAATCCAGTTTTGATAGCTCCGTATTGTATGGCTCCGAAAGAATTGAAAGAATTGAAGAGTCAGTTGCAAGAATTATTAGACCGTGGGTTCATTAGGCCTAGTAGTTCTCATTGGGGTGCTCCCGTGTTGTTTGTGAAAAAGAAAGATGGTAGCATGCGTATGTGTATTGACTATAGACAGTTGAACCAGTTGACTGTGAAGAACAAGTATCCGTTGCCTCGTATAGATGATTTGTTTGATCAGTTGAGAGGTGCTTCAGTATTCTCGAAGATAGATTTGAGATCCGGGTACTATCAGTTAAAGGTGAAAGAGTGTGATGTTCCGAAGACAGCTTTTAGGACTAGATACGGTCACTATGAGTTTCTTGTGATGCCATTTGGGCTCACGAATGCACCAGCAACATTCATGGACATGATGAACAGAATTTTTAGAGACTATCTAGACCGTTTTGTAGTTGTCTTCATTGATGACATACTTGTGTACTCGAAGACAGAGGAAGAGCATGATGAGCACTTGAGATTTGTTTTACAGAGATTGTTGAGCAATCAGTTGTATGCGAAGCTTAGTAAATGTGAGTTCTGGATTCGAGAGGTTGTATTTCTTGGCCATGTTGTTTCGGCCGAAGGTATCCGAGTTGATCCATCGAAGATTGAGGTGATTGTTGAATGGAAACAACCTAAGTCCGTGACCGAGATTAGGAGTTTCCTAGGATTAGCCGGTTACTATAGGAGATTTGTTGATGGTTTCTCTAGGGTAGCTGCTCCTTTGACTAAATTGTTGCAAAAGGGTGTCAAGTTTGAATGGTCAGATGCAAGACAGAAGGCCTTTGAGAAATTGAAAGAAGCCTTGACAAATGCTCCAGTGTTAGTGCAACCTGTTTCCAGTAAGGAGTTTGTGATATACAGTGATGCTTCCTACGTAGGTTTAGAATGTGTTTTGATGCAAGAGAGAAGAGTTGTTGCTTATGCTTCTAGACAGTTGAAGATCCATGAGAAGAGCTATCCTACTCATGATATAGAGCTAGCCGCAGTTGTGTTTGCATTGAAGATTTGGCGTCATTACTTGTATGGGGAGAAGTGTATTGTTTACACCGATCACAAGAGCTTGAAGTATTTGATGACACATAAAGAGTTGAACTTGAGACAGAGAAGATGGCTAGAGTTGCTAAAAGATTATGATTTGACCATCGAGTACCATCCGGGTAAAGCAAATGTAGTAGCTGATGCCTTGAGTAGAAAAGTGGCCGTTGAGTTGAGAGCTATGTTTGCTAGATTGAGTGTGTCCGATGATGGTGGTTTGATCACCGAGTTGCAAGTGAAGCCTTCTTTGATTCAGTTGATTAGAGGGAAGCAGTTGCAAGATGCGAGTTTAGTTCCTCATGTTCAGGAAATAGCCGAAGGAAGACCAACCGAGTATAGTTTCAGTGGTGAGAACCTGTTGTGCTTTAGAGATAGAATTGTTGTACCAGAGGATGTTGAGTTGAGACGTCAGATTCTGAGTGAAGCACATTCGAGTCCCTTTTCTATGCATCCGGGTAGTACCAAAATGTACCGAGGTTTGAAGAATGATTACTTCTGGGTTGGTTTGAAGAGAGATGTAGCCGAGTATGTGAGCCGTTGTATGGTTTGTCAGAGAGTGAAGGCAGAACATCAGGTTTCTTCAGGTTTGCTACAGCCTTTGAAGATTCCGGAATGGAAATGGGAGAGGATCACCATGGATTTTGTGTCGGGGTTGCCTATGTCTCCTTCGAAGAAGAACTCTGTTTGGGTGATTGTCGATAGGTTCACTAAGTGTGATCACTTCTTAGCAGTGAACACTACGGATTCCTTAGACAAGTTGGCAAACTTGTACATCCGTGAGATTGTGAGACTTCACGGGGTTCCGAAGTCTATTGTTTCAGATAGAGATCCTAGATTTACTTCGAGATTCTGGGGTTGCTTGCATAGTGCTTTAGGTAGCCGTTTGCATTTCAGCACATCTTATCACCCGCAGTCCGATGGACAGTCAGAGCGAGTGATACAGATTCTTGAGGATATGCTTCGTTGTTGTGTGATTGACTTCCAGGGTTCTTGGGAGAAGCACTTACCGTTGGTTGAGTTTGCTTACAACAACAGTTGTCAGTCTAGTATTCAGATGGCACCTTATGAGGCCTTGTATGGTAGGGGATGTAGGACTCCGATTTGTTGGGCTGAAACAGGTCAGAGTTTGTTACCTATGCCAGACTTGCTTAAAGGGACTACCGAGAAAGTGAAGTTAATTTGTGACCGTTTGAAAGCAGCTTCCGATCGTCAGAAGTCTTATGCAGATTTGAAGAGGAAAGAGGTTGAGTACTCAGTGGGTGAGAAAGTGTTTCTGAAAGTGTCTCCGTGGAAGAAGGTAATGAGATTTGGCCGAAAGGGCAAGTTGAGTCCGAGGTTCATTGGTCCGTATGAGATAGTTGAGCGGATTGGGCCTGTGGCTTATCGTTTGAGGTTACCTTCTGAGTTAGAGAAGATCCATGATGTCTTTCATGTGTCTATGCTTAGGAGATATAGGTCGGATCCTTCTCATGTGATGCCCGTTGAGGAGATAGAGTTAAATCCGGATTTGTCCTATAATGAAGAGCCCGTTGAGATACTTGCTTCTGATAGCAAGGTGTTGCGTGGCAAGACCATAGAGTTGGTCAAGGTGTTGTGGAGGCATAGAGGTGTGGAAGAGGCCACATGGGAGAGGAAGGCGGATATGGTTGAGCAGTTTCTGCATTTGTTTCCACCAGGTAATTTCGGGGATGAAATTCCTTAAGTGGGGGAGAGTTGTAACACCCGGGTTTAGGGGTTAGGTGAAAATAATATTTTAATATTATTTTGGGCTCGGTTTTATAATTAAAATGATCCTTTAAAATTTCGGATTTTGCAAAACAAATGATTTGAATGGGACCAAAATGATTTAGACTCAAAATTGAGGAGCTACTTTAAAAACAAGGATGACCATTCATTAATGGCCTTTTGGGTAATTTACCCATCATCAAATTTAAACCCCATTTTCCTAACATCTTCCCACTATTCATCCTCTTCTTCATCCCCCCCTCAACGTGAAAGAGAGCTCTTCTCCCCTTGTTACTATTTCATTCAAAAAGCTTCCCCATTTCAACTCCAAATTGAAAGGTAATGGTATTTTTGACTTCCCCTCATCTTCCTCTCCATGAAAGTACTATTTATTTTCATTTCCATGAAAGTTTTAGAAAATGTCATTTTGGAAAGTTTGGATTAAAGATGAAAGCTTTATGTTGTAAAACCAAATGTTTCGATTTAATATGTTTAGTTATGATGTATAGAGGTCAAATGGTATGATATATGTGAATTTCAAATGATTTTGGGAAATTTTCGGAATTGGGTTTCAAAGGGGTTTTTGGAGGGTTTTAAAGTGGTTTTTGGGGTTGTTTAATGTTGGATTTCGAGGGCTGGTGCTAGTATGATATATGAGGGTTGCTTTGGGTGTGTATGATGGTTGTTTGGATGCTTGAAATGGAAGATTTCAGTGGGTTTTAGGGACAGCTCGAAAATTCTGTTTTGGACTTGTTTTGGGTATTGAATGCTTGAAAATGTTATTCTGGGTTAGTTCCGATGATGAGCTTTTGATTGTGAATGTTTTGTTTGTGTTTGGGATTGATTAGAATCGAGGTTGGGCATCGGTGAAGCATTGGATGTGAATCCGGGAATTTGAAGACGGTCGCTTGCTTGGTCCTTAAGCTTGGGAGCTTAGGTGAGTGGTTAATTGTTTTAAATGGTTTTAAAATAGTTGGTTCGAGTATATGGACTAGGTTGGGCTTGGTAGACCCACCTAGAGTTAGGATTAGGGTGGTAGCGTAATCCTAAACTTGATCTAGAGCCTTTGGATGAACTCATATATGTGGTTGTGTATGTCTCGTATGAAATGTAACTTGAATGCTTATGTATATTGTATTATACATGTGAGATGAGGCATGATTTGTGATGCTTGAGACATGCATGATGATGGTTAATGGTGAGTACGTGCTAAGCACGGAATTGATTGAAATGAGTAATGTGAAATGAGTAAATGTTGGCACTAGTATACTTGAATACAAATGATCGATCATTAGGATGTTAGTGTGTACACATGAGTCAAAAGTCGCGCGTGGCCTTGGTGGCGTTGAGTCACCAAGGAGGAGTACGGGTTCGCCCGGAAATTGTATTTAAATATAGTCGATGATGAGTGGAATCCCATCGACGGGGCGTGAGGATGAGTGGAATCCCCTCCGCGAGACCGGTGATGAGTGTAATCCCACCGTGAGGTAAAATAGTTGTTGGATGTGAGTTCCAACGTATTTATCCGTGTATTCGGGTCATAGCTAGGTGCCAATGTTGATTGATAAGTGTATCAATGTGATGAGATTTATGATCTTCATTTGGATGTTCAAATGTGGTTATATGTGTTATGGAATTTGGACTTATGTTCATGGCATGTTATATTGATTAATGCTCATGCATCTCTATCTCATGGTTTGTGGAACCTTGGTATATTTGTGTTTTACCTTGGTTAGATCATGCTCGGACCCTGCAATGTTGAGGTTTGTCTTTAGAGCTTACCCTCACTAAGCATCATTGCTTACGCTCTCTTTGTTCAACATTGCAGATCCTTAGTTCGTGGGTTGCTTGCGCAAGTGGAGGGCCTCCAAGTGTGGTTGTTGACTTGAGAACATCAAGTATGAACTTTTAAATGTTAAACATATAATAGTTTAAGCAATGGGACATGTGTTATTTTGTTGAATGGTTGTTAGTTGTTTAGGAGCTTGCTTAGACTCCTTGTTATATCGCTTTTGTATGGCTTGTGTTGCTATGTTTGAATTGTCATTCATGCCTGAATTGCTTATCTTGAATGTTGGCCATGTGCCTTTGAAGTTGCCTATATGTTTGGATGTTGAAGTATGAGCTTTGAATGCTTGAATGCCATCTTGGGTCTATTGCATGATTTCCTTGATGTTTATACTTGTTGGGTGTTTGTATGGCTATATGGTGGTATGTAGATGTTGTGTGAATGTTTGGTTGGGGCTAAGGAAGTCTTAAAATGCTTTTAGATTCGAGTCTTAATCGTTTTTGCTGAGTTTGGGAGGTTTTGCAGTGCAAGGGTATCGATATGGTTGGTATGGTATCGATACCACCTTCTTGTTTCAGGCCTCGTGTATCGATACTCTTGGGGGTGTATCGATACCATTTTGGTCACTGGAGCTACTGTCCATCATGGTATCGATACGGGTCCCTGGCGAATTGCTACGGTCACCTTAGCGTTGACCGTGAGAAGTCAACAGTTGGGGAGGGTATCGATACCCTCCAAGGGCGTATCGATACGGTCTCCACTGGTTGACTCTGACCAGTTGACCTAGTCAAGGGGTATCGATACACCCCTTAGGTGTATCGATACCGCCTGTAGTATAAGTTTAAAATTGGGCTGTAACATGTTAGTTTGAGTTCGTTTGTTTGTTTCGTGAATGTTGTTCCGCTGTATGACCACTTAGGATCTAATACTCATCTAGACAAGATTTAAAATGAAAAAAATATAGGGTTGTTAACCGAGGGGGAACCTTAACGGGTTTCGCTTCGGTTTTCCCCGTGTGGCCCACTCAGACCGGTCATTCGACCAGATCGGGACGAGGGGGTTACATCTTCCTCTGGATTTTCCTTCCCCGGTTGGACCTCATAAAGCGTGAGAATCGTTTGGCTATCATAGCCAATTCTTCAAGTTCATCCTCATCACTAGATGAGCTCTCATCATGTTGTGAAGCTTTAGCCTTGAGAGCTATTCCCATTTTCTTCTTCTTCTCAACTTCAAGCTTCTCTACTCTTTTCTCTTCTTTCTTTTTCTCATCTTCCCTTCCTTGCTTCATGATCTCATGAGTAAGGAGAGAACCCACAAGCTCATCAAGCTTCAAAGTCTTCAAATTCTTTGTTTCGATGATAGCGGTTCTCTTCCCATCCCAAGACTCGGGAAGTGAATAGAGTAGCTTCCGGACAAGCTTATCTTCCGGTATGATCTCTCCAAAGCCCTTTAGACCATTGACAATCGTGGAGAATCGATCAAACATCTTTGACACCGTCTCATCGGGCTCCATCTTGAAATTTTCATAACTAAGATTGAGAATTCCAATCTTAGTTTCCTTGACATCATTGGTGCCTTCATAAGTGGTCTCAAGAGTGTCCCACACTTCTTTGGCTCTTTCAATTGATGAGACCTTTGAGTAGATGTCCGGACCGAAAGCACAAAATAACATGTGGAGAGCTTTATCATTGACTTGAATCTTTTTCCTCTCCTCTTCACTCATTTCCACTTTCTTCTTTAGCACCATCTTGCATTCACCATCTTGCTTCAATGGAATATATGGCCCATCCTCAATGACATCCCACACAAGATAGTCGTTTGACTTGATGAATAGACGCATTCTATTCTTCCAAAAAGAATAGTTATCACCGTTGAAGAAGGGAGGCTTTGTAGTGGATTGTGACTCGTACATGCCGGAACCGGAGGTTGAAGTCATCTCTTGATATTTTGTTGATCACACTCTTCCAAGGATCTCCTCTTGTGGTTGTTAATCCTCAAAGAGTTAAGCTCTAATACCAATTGTTGAGTGGATCGCAAGATCGATATTGACCAAGAGGGGGGGTGAATTGGAAATTTAAAGGTTTTGTGGTGGAAATTGCAAATTGAAAGTAATAGACAAGGGATTTAGAGTGGTTCAAGTTCCAAATGAACTCTACATCCACTACCTTAGCTTCACTAAGGATTTGCAACAATTCCACTAATTGCTCTTCCCCTTTTCTAGGACAAGGAGGCAACCTTTACAATTTCGGTTGATTTTTCTACCCAAAAATCAACCCAATCCTCACACAAGTGAACAAAGAAATTTGATGGCTAATAAGGTATCTCTCAATACAAATGATAGCCCAATTACAAGCACTCAACCCAATTGAACAAGATATGAATGAAAATTACAATTGGGGTTTCTAGATAAAATGGGATTTTTGCACAATTGCTTGGATTTGATGTTTGGATGTTTGCTTTTGGATCAATAGTTGTTGCTGGTGCTTTTAGAGGTCCCTTTTATACCTTCTCATTGATTTCTAGCCGTTGTGGTTGTTGCACTCATCAATAGAGCCGTTGGGGATGTTATCTCACCACCATAAATATAGTCTGCAACAACCCGTTTCGAAACGCGGGGTACCTATTTCGGAACGGACTAAAATAGAAAGAGCCGTTGGGGTGCATTAGCGTTTCGAAACACTTTTGCCACTGTCAAGGGTCGTTTCGAAACAGTCTTAGCCCGTTTCGAAACACCCTAACGGTTTTCAGAAATTCGGTTAAAAACATCTTCAACGGTCATGTTTACAATTTAAACAGAAGAACTGTTTCGAAACGCTTGGCCTCGTTTCAAAACGGTTTTGCATCTGTCAAGGGTCGTTTCGAAACAGCCTTAGCCCGTTTCGAAACACCCTATTTATCTTTAAATATTCAGTTAAAAGATTGTAACCGTTGTGCCTTTTTTAAATCAAATATGAAGAACAGTTTCGAAACGTATGAGACCGTTTCGAAACGGGTTCAAGTGTTCTTAAGCCGTTTCGATACTCGTTTCAAAACAGGGGTTGGCAGTGATGAAATCGTTTCGAAACGCCTTAGGCCGTTTCGAAACAGGGGCTTGAAAATCACTGTTTTGGCTTTAAACACTTAGAAAAATATTTGAAAAACTTTGTTTTTAACTTGGGCATAATCTTAAAATTATATGGGGATATTTTGAGTACTTAAAATTCGTTTTGACATTTTCAATTTAGTCCTTAGGTTTTTAGTTATATCAAAATTAAAATATTTGTTTCACATGTGCTTTTGGCCCAACCATCTATGAGAAGATGTCTTCTTGTGAGAGTGCCAAGGAGGTATGGGACAAGCTTGAAGTCACATACGAGGGAACCGATGAAGTCAAGGAGACCAAGATTGAGCTCCTAACCTTAGAGTATGAGAACTTCAAGATGGATCCGGAAGAGAACATCGAGAAGATGTTTGATAGGTTCTCCACCATCACCAACGGTCTTAAAGGTTATGGAGAAGTCATCCCGGAAGAAAAGCTTGTCCGAAAGCTCATCTACTTACTTCCCGAGTCTTGGGACTCAAAGAGGACCGCCATCATCGAAGCAAAAAATTTGAAGACCTTGAAGCTTGATGAACTCATGGGGTCACTCCTTACTCATCAAGTCATGAAGAAGAACAAAGAGGATGAGAAGAAGAGGGAAAAAATTAGAGCTATGGGAGAGAAGAAAATCAAAGGGCTAGGCATCAATGCTAGTGTCATGGCTCTCAAATCCTCCACTTGCCATCATGTCTACTCAAGTGAAGAGGAGGATGAAGATGAAGAGATAGTTCATCTCTTCAAGAAGTGTGCCCCGTTCATGAAGAAAGCCTTGAGAGAGCTTGAACGAGATTCCAAGAAAAAAGAGAGGGCAAGCACTTCAAGCCATAAGAAGAAGGCACATGTGGCTACTTGGAGTGATGAGGACTCCACCGACGATGAACAAGCCAACCTTTGCCTTATGGCCATCGAAGAAGATTCAAGGGTAACTTCTAATTCATCTACTTCATGTTCTTACTCTTTTGATGAATTACAAGATGCCTATGACGATTTGGTTTTAGATTTTAAAAGCCACATTTTAAAAAACAATAAATTGATTTCAAAGTTAAAAATTCAAAATGATTTGCTTTCTAAAACCAAACTTGAACTTGAAGCAAAACTTGAAGAGTTTGAATTAAAATGTTTTGATTTACAAAAATTGCTTCAAAAAGTTCAAGAAGAAAAAGATTTGATTTCCAAAGAGCTTGAAAAGAAAAACAATTGTGGAAAATCAAATTTTTATGTTAGACAATCTAGTGCCCCTAGATTTATAAAAGGTAAATGTTTTAGAAGTGTTTGGGTCCCAAAAGGACTAACCACTTCAATTAAAAAGGATGACATTGAAAAATGGATTCCTAAGGGGACCAAAATTTGTGCTACTAATGTTCATGGATCCAAAGCAATTTGGATACCAAAAATTACTTGATTGTCTATTGCTAGGTGTGATGGAGATGTTCAACAAGTCAAACATTGAGGGGGAGCTCCATGCACACAAGGAAGAACACTTGAAGAAGGAAGGCTTCACATCCTACCTTGAGTTCAAGTGTTGGTAAAAATCTAGTTGTTTTAGCATTCATTTATTTTATCTTTAGTTTATTCAACTAGATGATCATAAATGTTGGACTAACATTTTTAATGATGCTTTGAGTAAGGGGGGGCCATTTTAAAACCAAATTCTTATTTTTGTCAAAGTTTTTACCTCTATGGTTTTTTTGAACTTAATGTTTTAAATTCTTTTTGATATAACAAAAAGGGGGAGAAATATGTTTGAAAAATTGAATTCTCAAATGAATAAGGGGGAGCTTTATTTGAATTAAATTTTTAATCTCTTATTCACATTTTTAAAGTTAAAGGGGGAGAATCCCAAACAATTTTTCAAGTGAGTTTTATTATATCAAAAAGGGGGAGATTGTAGAATAATGTTTTGATATAATAATTGAAAAATGTTTTGGACTGATTTAAAAAGTATTTAAAACATTTCCAAAGTCCAAACAACTTGAAATTATGTTTAGGGAAGTTTTTAAAAGGGTTTTTCATGTTTTTCAAAGCCAAACCTCACAAACCTGTCCAGGTGTTTCGAAACACCTTAGGGCGTTTCAAAACATGGGGCTCCAGTAGCAACATCGTTTCGATACTTGTATCGAAACGGGCTTTCCATGGACAGAACTTTTGCCCAGCGTTTCGAAACGGGCTATGCCGTTTCGATAAACCTACGTGGCATTGACCACAACGGTCATAAACCCCAACGACTATTTTCCCAACTAACTTTTAAATGCAGGCGTTTCGATACGGGCCTATAGCGTTTCGATACGGGTTTCGAAATGACAAGGGGGTGTTTCGATACAGATGCCCTGACAGACTGCAACGGCTCTTTCTACTTAAAGAGCGTTTCGAAACGGCTTCGAGCGTTTCGAAACGGGGAGTTGCAGAACTGCATTTATGGTGGGAATTAAAGTCCTCAACGGCTCTAATTTGATCCCAACGGCTAGTAACGGCTACAAACTCATTTGGGAGTATAAAAGGGACCTCCAAGCATCAAGAGAAAGCTAATGCTCATATTGTCAAACATCAAATGATCAAGAATTGTCTTAGAGCTTAAATTGTCATTTATTGTATAGACAAACACTAGTGAGCCAAATTTGTCAAATTTGCTCAAGTGTTTTAGGTTTTGGGTGAGTGTTTAATTGTGCAAACAAACACCTATTAGAGGGTTTTAAGTTTGCTTCTTGTTTCTCTTTGTAAGAGAGGGTTTCAATCAAGGCTTTGGGTAGAAAGCTTGATTGTGTATAAGGGTTACCCCCTAAGCCTAGAAAAGGGGACGAATCAATTAGTGGATTGATTGAGAAATCCTTAGTGGGGAGTTAAGGTAGTGGATGTAAACCTTGGTTAGAAGGTTGAACCACTATAAATCATTGTGTCTATCTTCTTTTTAGCTTCCTAAACCCTAACACCCAAATATCCACCTCTCCACCACTTGGTTAGCAATATTAGTTGATCGAATCGAGCCCCTCACCTCAACATTAGATTTGGAGCAAAATATATTTAAAACATATGATCATATTATAAACATTGTGCACTACGGCATGGATTTAATGTGTTAAAAGAACGTCTTATTAAATTTTAATGACAATTTCATTTTTCACATGTTAAATTCAAACTATCCACACAGAATGTGCACACGTGTTCAAAATTTGATATGTGTATATTAAATATACTCTATTCCATGTCACACCTAAGCTTACATTTTGTGTTCAAGTAAATTACTATATTGACCTAAAGACACAATTGAAGCGAAATTGATAATTTGAGGGCTCAATTAGAATGATTTTAAGTTTAAAGACCAGTTTAGACATGGTTTGGGGATGTACATGTACTTTTAAATTTTCTAATATAGTACTTGTACTTTGACAAAAATGTAAAATGCGGTACATGTACTTTTGAAATTTCTAATGTGGTACTTGTACTTTGACAAAATGTATAATGTGGTACATATACTTTTAAAATTTCTAGTGTGATACTTTTACTTGGACAAAATGTATAATGTGGTATTTGTACTTTAAAATATCCAATGCGGTACTTTTACTTATATAAAATACCTAACGTAGTACTTGAACTATCGTTCTATGCATTATAAGACTTGTGAATTTCGGTCGACTGATTTGACACTTACTAGCGGTGTTAACCGTGAACCTTAATAACACATGAAATAATAGTTCAGGTACGATACTAACTGAATGTGTTAACCCAAGTACCATATTTATATACGAAATAGTTCATGTGTCATATTATATATTTTGACAAAGTATAGGTATCACATTGAACATTTCAAAAGTACAAAAACCACATTGGACATTTTTCAAAGTACAAGTATCATATTAGACATTTTGTCAAAGAACAAGTGCCACATTAGACATTTTGTTAAAGAACAAGTACCACATTAGATTTTTTTCCGTTAAAATACAAGTACCAAATGTGATATTATCCCAAATAATAATACAACAAATGTAATATACTTGCAATTTTATGAAGAAAAGAATTGTGAAGAACTTTTGGGCCCAACTGATTAAGAACTTTTGGTCCTTTTTCCACGAGCCACTGATCATTTTCTCCGTTTTGCTTTATTACGAGTAAAAAATTATACAACAACATCGAAAACAGATAAAGACTAAATATACATTCTTTGGTAATATACTTGCAGACCGGTTTAAAAATTTAAAGGGCCTGTGCAATTTAATAAAATGAGGTTTTTAATTTATAATACTTTTTTATCAAATAAAATTTCATTAATAAAAAATATTAGATTAAACTCTTAAGAAACATAAAAGTGACTTACAAACATCTAAAACTCTAACATTTTCACTTAAAAAGTGATGTTATTCTTGCATATTTTGAAGCAAAATTAACTTCTTCCAAAAGATCAATCTCGATTGCGATCAAAACAAGTCTCAGTAGTCTTTCTTGTGACATAGTTGTCTGTAAGTATCACTTCACAAACTTCAATTTTAAAAAACTTCATCCGCAAAAGCAACAATAATAGGATTAGTCAGTAAAACTCTATATACAATTGTCGCATTTAAAAAGCAATTAAAACGTTTTAAGAACTTTAATAAATTCATTGTTCCAATTGTTTCCTTGGGTAAAAGCTCTTTAAGTAATTTCAACTTAACAAATAACTCATTTACATCTACATCATATAACACATATTTCCTAAGAGCATTTTTAAAATTATTACAATAAGACTTGCGATTAACGTCATCCAATAAATATAATTTATCATAATTGTAATCACTAATTTTATCCGGGGCTTTAACTCTTTCATGTTTATACTTGGGCTTATTATTAGGCTAAACAAACAAAAGAAAAAGAAAGAAAGAAAGAAAAAACAAAGCAAAAAAGAAAGCAAGAAAAGAAAACTTAATTACTATAGATATTATCGGTGTATATATATTATGTCATTATTAGTGAGTGTTATTAAATGTTATTACCATTATTAATACCATTCATTGGTGTTTATTATTGTTATAACTATTAATACTAGTATTAGCTATTAGTATTATTAATATTAGCTATAAGTATCATTATTGTTATTAGTGTTTAATAGCTTTTAGTATTGTTATTATTTAGTAATATTATTGTGTGTTAGTATTATTATTTTTTATATTATTATATTGTTATTATTACTTTTGTTGTTTGTTATTATTATTATATTTATTGTTTTCTGCGTGCTATTATTATTATTATTATTATTATTATTATTATTATGAAAATAAAAATAAAACATAAGTATAAATAAAAGCCCAAAACTAGACATTGATTAAAAATAAATAATAAAGTCTAAATATACAATAAGCCCAATATGAGCCCAACTATACTAAACCCTAATTCTCCTTTCTTTTGATGCAGCCGCCCCTCTCTATAGCCGTCAGATCTGCTGAGATCTGACGGTCCAAATCCAACCCCGGATAAAAAAACTCTAGAGGTCACCCTTCTGTCGTCCAGCCGCCACCCTCCTCAACCGTTCGATCAAGCAAGCAATCAAGAGTCCAGATCGAGCCTCAAGAAGAAAACCCTAGCAAGCTTCCCCAGTCTCGCGCCGCATCTATTCCCAACCGTTAGATCGAGAAGAGATCTAACGGTCCCAGATCAACACAGGGAGCTTCCAGAACTCCTATGCTCCACGCGTCAACCCTTCAACTTCCACGCACGACCTTTCGCTTCTTCCACGCGCACGTACGAGAGCCATGCGCCGTCTGCCTTTTCTGATCCCGGTCCAGCCGACGCGCCTGCCATCCTCACGTGTCAGCCTGTCGCCTCAGCTATGTCTCCCACCAGTCGAGCAAAAAACCGGCAATGCAAAAAAGAAAACAGGGTGTCAGGCACCCAAAAACGACAATGAAGGCAACAAAACAAAAAGGACAAAGACGCGGAAATTTCAGAAGGAACAGAGACAAAAAACAACAGATCGAAGTCAACCATTTTCTTTTTTTTTTCTATTCGTTGTAATTCGGCAATATAAACAAAAAAATCACATGTAAAGGGGGATTGAGACGGGATTTGAGAGAAAGCAATACAAAAAAACTTTAGAGGTATCTTTTTTCCTTTCTCATCGTATGCAACAAACATAAAAAAGGGAAAATAGATTCAATTGGTTTCTTACCTTCCAGCCGCGTCTCCTCCCGTTGACGATAAGCCGTTGATCTCTTCGAGGTCGTGCGCGGTGAGTCAACAGGGGAAACGAAAACTAAGTAGAAAAGGATTAGTGGTTTTTTTAGGGTTTCGAAACAAACACAAAAAGGTTTTTGGTTTTCTCCTAATTTCCGTTCGAAGGGTTATTCTAAAAACCTTAAAAGGGGATTTTTATTTTTTTTGGTCTATCCTCGTTGCTTGCCGGCGCCGGTTAACGGTGGACGGCATAGAGGTGAAGGGGATCGGATCTAGGGTTTGAAAAGGAGGGTAATGCTCTCTGATTTTGTAAAAAAGAAAGAGAAGGGGAATTTTGCCCGAAAGAGAGAAAGGGTTATAAAAATTCGACTTTTATATTACTGAAAGGTTTTGAAAACGATTTTATTTCGTTTTGAGCCTCCCGTGTTGAAGAAATCGCGGCCGCAGTCCCTTTTTTTTCCTTCCAAATCATCACAATTTCACCCCCTTTTACCAATCAATTCATTTCCCTTTTTTGGATAAACCCTTTCGAACCCTTAGAGTCTTAATTTCTTATTCTATTTTCGTCCCTAAATCGGGAATTTATTTGCATAATCGATCCTGTAATTTGTGTATGTTTAAATTTCAACTTGCTTGCTGTTCATGCTATTTTAATCTCATTTTATTGTGATTTTTATGAGAATACATTAGTGCGCGTATTAATCTCGTGATTGTTGCAAATGTTACATGCTTTTTATATCTAGGACTACATGATAATGAATATGTATGCATATATAATATATAGTTTTCATACAACCTTGTTCGTGTTTTATGATTTTGTAGGGTTGTGCATTTGTAACACCCTAATTTTCGCCTAATTTGAAAACCTAAATTAGTGAAATCCCTAAATTAAAAACCCTAATAATTGGGAATTTTTAATTTGAAACCTAATTAAATTTCAGTGATCAAATTGCAAAGGTTGCAAAATTTAGGTGACGTTTCATAAACCCCAGAAAGTTCGATGGCACACATTGTGATTTACCCTTTTGTTAGGGTATTTGTATTCTTTTGGCACTCATTTCAGATTTTGGGGTATGTTGCGCCGCTCTTCTTTTTCTCTTTCGTTTCTTTTTTTCTTTTTGAACAACCACCCTCAACCCTTCATCTTCGTTCACCGTCCGGCCAAGGTCCAAGCACCGTTCGATCGTCGATCTAACGCCGCCGTCCAACTCACCGCTCTATCCCGATCCTAGCCAACCCTTCATTTCTTCCGTTGTCGGCCAGATTCACGGAATCTGTTCGAGCTCCTCGACTTTTGGGTTTTGGGTATGGTTTTGACCGAATTTGTGGTTTAGATTGTGTGAGTTATGTTGGTTTTGGCCGGAATAGTCCCGTAAGGGTCGTCTGTGTGTGCTCTGGTGGCTTAAATCGGATTAAGGGAAAAACCCTAATTTTTCAATTGAGGAAATTGGGGATTTTGGGCTTGAACCGGTCTAGAAGGCTGAACCGGGTTGCAGAACCGAACAGGTCTGTCTTATAAAGAGTCGACTGATGTCAGTGATGACGTCAGCGTTGACTCGTCGACCGTTGACTTTTTCAGAAAAGGCCTATTTTATATTTTTCGATGTTCTGATTCCGATTCCGCTGCCCGTTTTCCCAAATTCGAACCCGAAAGACCGTTTTGACCAATTTTATTTGATTATAGTTAGTATTTAAAGATTTGAATATTGGGAAATTAATTTGAATTATTCGTATTTGTAGACGACATTGATTCGAATACTGAGATCCTTCCTCCTCCTCCACCTGGACGACCTCCCGTTGCTCAGACATCGAGATCCACTCGTGAGTTTAATTAATAATATATTCGTTATTTACATTATCAATGTCTTGGCATAGTAGTAGTATCTTTGATGGTGTATTTAATTGTTATAGGAGCTGACTCTGACCGACCTAGAGATAGAGCTGAGCGTGGGAGACGTTACCGTCGAGATTGAGTGTTAGCTACCTGAGGTGTGTTCTCTTCTGTGCTGTCTGTTTACAGTGATCTGTATGTAAATGTGTTGATGTGCTGAAATGTATACATGATGTGGTTTGATGATGTATGATAATAATATTCTGTTGATCTGTGATATTTGACCTGTTCAGCATTCTATTACATTATGCAATTTTTGTATATATTATCATATTCGAATTATTGTATATCGGATTATATGATTATGCATTTTAGTTGATAAACAATGCATTCAGATTTAGAGCTCGGATTTTATGTCATCTCATTATGGTTGGGATTCTGTACGGGGAAGTTCAGTAGCTTCATCCTTCGGGATGATGTCTACTTCGGATCAGTGGTTTTGCCCTATGGGTTGGATTCCACTTCGGATGGTGACGAGGTAGAGAGTGGTTCTGGGGAACCTTACTCTTCGGATGGTGATGTAGTTGGGTGCATGTCATATTGTGTTGCATATTCATTCATACTTATTTATGTGATTGAATTGATTCTTGGTGGAAAATTGAATTCTGATAATGTCTAATTGACTCTGTTGATATGATGATTCTGTTAGTTCTGTTTGCACTGTAGAGACACACTGAGCGTTTTCGCTGACTCCCCCTTAGTTTCTATTTTCAGATACTCAGGTCTAGGCTACGGTACTTGGATGACCTCGTTTTCCAGCTTTATTTATTTATTATTATCAGTATGATACTTGGACCTATTTATATTATATGTTTTATCAGATTGTATATAATTTCAGATTTTAGATGTTTTATTTGGGGTTATTACGTTTTATCATGCATGTACATTTCGAATGTTTAATATTTTCAGGAATATTTTATCAATATGTATTACGCGATATTATTATTATCTATTTTGGAATTAAAGTTTTGAATCAGGTTACTTGCGTGAGGGACAAGCTTTGAGCTTGACTCCTTATATTCGACCCAGTTCTTTCAGGTCGGGTTTAGGGGGTTACAACATCTATGTATGTGTTTTGCGCATAGTTATGAGAATATCATAGTTTACGTGAAATATTGTTTTGCATGCCTATCTTGTTTTTTATGTATGTCCTTTTATGCCATTTATGCTCTTACATGCCATTTTACTTGCTTAGTATGCTTCGTATATTTCTTTTTTAGTCGTGTGATTTAATTGTTTCGTTTATTAATTCTCTAAGTTCGGTACTCATTCATGCCTTTCGATACTTTGAGTATTTGGTTACTTACGCTTGATTTATTTCTTCAAATTCATACGAATTTATGTCTCGTTTATGTATTTATTCTTGTAAGTTGCATCCGATTTTTAAAATATAATGCGATGTCTTTTTATTCGGGAACGAACGAGGCCGGTACCAGTCGTAGTGGTGGTGGTTCGGACGTTCCTTCTCGAATATTAAGACTTTTAAAATCTACTTATCAGTATTACCAAATTTCGATACGATTCGTCACTTTAATTCGCAAAATCTAATATTAACTAAGCGGTAATAATTTTGGTACCAATTTTGGGCACGACGGGGGTGCTCATCCTTCCCTGCGCGTAACCGACTCCCGAACCCATTTTTTTAAAAGGAAAATCTCTGGTTTTAATTTCGGTGTCCGGTCTACCATTTTTAAATGGTCGATGGCGACTCCTCTTTATTTTCTTCAATCCGATTAGATTTTCAAAAAACAATTAAAACCCGGTTCTTTCAAGTGACACCGATATTTTCTAAAATTAGTCGCTACAGATGGCGACTCCGCTGGGGAAAACATTTTTGCTTTCAAAAACAAAAAAGGAGAGTCAAGCCAAAAAAAAACTTACCACTTAATTAATATTAGAATTTGCGAATTAAAGTGATCGAATCAATTGATATTTGTTTATAAGTATGAATTTATTTTAAATGCATTTAAAATTGGACATATAAACCCGTTTGTCTAAGTGGGGGGAAAACGCTAGTGCTTTCGTGGGGATACCGTTCCTCCGTATGGGCCTAGTAAGTACCTTCGGGGCTCGAATACCCTATATCTTCGTGGGAATACCGTTTCTCCGTATGGATATAGCTAAAGGGTCCCATCAAATTGAACCTGGTTGAGATGAGCCTATAATGGGTGATGACTGGGGGCCTTGCTAACCTTAGTAGGGGACAACAAGGACAATTCGAGTACCTCCTAGAACCAAAATTGTATTTAGAGAACTAGAAAGCCCACCCCTTTTAGAGCTATGCGGACAACCTAGGTTTATTAGACAGAATAAAAAGGACTGCTTGCTTGCTTGTGTAATTTATTAACTGTGTTTATCCCACACTAACGATTTTTCTTGTGATCTTCTTGCATTTATTCTTGTATGCATTTCGTGACACAAAAGTGTTGAGTCAAGGTGGTTTTACCCAATTAAAAAACTATCATAATGGACCGAAGGTTGCTAGAAAAGGAAGGATGTCAATTTGCAAAATCCGACAGTGGTCAGAGGTGAGTAAGAAGATTCAAGGCGACAATCCAACTTTCCCTCGGAAATGCATCCGAGACTCGATATCGACGCAGCCCGACGAGGTATAAAAGATGAATTTAGTTGATCTGGGAAGCTTAGGACCTGATCATGTGCTCAAGGATCCTTAATGGCGTTGACGTGATAGTTTTAGACATCCCTTAATGACTAAAAAAGAAAGCAAACCCGCCCCCAACAATTTTAGTCGAAGTCTTCATTTCCTTGAACATGATTCGGAGGCAAGAAGAAGAGTACCCGTAGGAGTTTGCTATGACCATCTTACGACGAGGAACCTACTTTATGTCTAAATGAAAGTTTACATAAGGGGAATCACCTATATGACTAACACATTTGACTTGCATACGCATTTGCATATATCGCAACATTTGTTTGTGCATCATCCCATAGCAACATTAAGTCGGTTAATCATGCATTATGCCATTAGAAGCTTGTTTGAGTCATGCATTCATTGCATCATTGGATATTAAATGTTGCTTAAGACCTTTCCTTGCATCATCGCTAATTTGGGGAAAACACTCATGTCATAGAAAGAGAGAAAGGGAAGAATGGACAAAGGAACGGTTTTCAGCCAGTTTAGCTTCAGAAGTATGAATGACCTAGTAGCAAGGGTGGACAGGCTTGAACAGCTCCACGAACAGTCAGTTGGGAATCAGAAGGAGACAATCGCGTATGTGAAGAAGTTCCAAGATGAAACAATATGGCAAATCAATGAATTGAGGGATATGATAGTTGTGATGATTGAAGAAAGCAGCGCGAAGGGAGACCCCTGGCCCGAGAAAAGTGAGAATGTGGGCCATGACATTGCGATGGAAGAAGCTTTGTTTGAAGAAGACCAGGCCATCATCAGCCAGTATGAGGTGAATCGTACTGTTTCAGAATGCCCCATTGAGTTGGCATTGGATAAGATCGAAGATTCTCTTAGGAGAATCATGTCTTCTCCAACGAAGGGAGAATCGGCTCAAGAGCAACAAAACTACCCAGAAACCCCGAAGAGCGTTACGACTTCGCAACCCGAACCATGGTCGAGAGTCCTCGAAGTTCGAAGAAGACGAAAGAGATTGAGAAGGGGAATGGCCAGTTCACCCCTAGCCCTTTCACTTACCAAGAGATGTACTCCAAGCTACTACATGCTCGAGTGGTGGCACCCTACTTTGTTAAAGCCCTGTCACCTCCCTATCCAAGTTGGTTCCGAGAGGAAGAGCATTGTGATTACCAAGTCGGAATTTGGGGGCATTCTATCGAGGAATACATGAGTTTTAAACACAAAATCCAGGTTCTCCTAAACCTTGGGGTGTTAGAGTTTGAGACAAAAAGTCCGGGTCTGATAATCAAGTTTCCAACTGTGGCTAGTACGGTGAAGCTAGGAGGAGATCAGGTTATTGTGGTGAAAGAGGTGGATAAGGCGAAGTCGCAGACATCAGCGAAATCTACGAACGTGAGTGGCCGTCATGGTTGTGCTACAGAAGGTTTGAACCTGCTTAAGGGGTCGGAAGAAGTTCCAAAAGAGCCCACAAAAGCAATAGACCCCGATAATATTGAAGAAATTGAGCCCTATCTTAGGAAAAGGGAAAAAAGGAAAGCTAAAATGCACGATGCAAGAGGGATTGACAAGAAGACGAAGGCGTGTTTCCCGATGATCAATTCAGAGCTGTTACCTCTGCTGATTCAGAACAAACTTCTGAGGCCACCACCCCCGAAACGGTACACCTATTTTAATACCAATGTGTTTGGTGCCAGGGTTCCATGTGAATATCATTCCAGAAATTTCAGCCACACGACGGAAGAGTGCGTGTTTCTGAAGGGCAAGATCTATGAACTTGTTAAGAATAGAGTGCTCTTCTTCGAGAATGGAAGACCTAAGTTTAAGAAGGAAGGTCGAGTTTGAGAAGCCGTGATGAAAGTTCGGTGTCGTGGTGGTGGGGAATTTCTGTAGCGTCTTACCTTTTGTTGTTAGATCTTTTCCTCTGTGATGTGCATGAGTAACTTTTTACTGTTGGCCCATGATAGCTAGCGTCTCTTGTAAGGGCTTTTGTGGTGTCTGTTTGTTCTATTTTCAATGAAGGAGACTTTTGCAAGCATTTTATATTCTTTGGTTTCTTTTAGACATTTCATTTGTTCTTTATGGTTACAACCCTATTGTTTTTCTATTAAAAACATACATGTATATATTTTTGCAAAAATAACCTTAATTCAAAACTTAAAAAAAACGAATGTTGTGGGAATGATAAAAATGGGAACACTATATGTTCTACTTAGACCAAGGGAGGAATGACGACGAGTGTTCAGGAATAATGGGTCACTCCCATTGAGTGAATTTTCCTCTCGGGCATTGTTGTTCAAGGTCCTTGAATAAAGCGATAACCCCAAAACATCGCCCCCTGAAGACTACTTTTTGATATCCACGTATGGGAGGACATTTGGCATTCCTTCAATTCCCTTCACATAGAAAGAAAAGAAAAAATATATCCATTGTTGTCCCCGTTTGAGCCTGTTAAACTTTTTTTCTTCCGATTAAACCCAAACCAAGGATCACCCCTACACCGAGGGCAAATGAGGTAGAAGTTTGCGGACAAGTAAATGACAATGGATCCTGATTATACGATGAAGATGATTCCTTGTGAATTATAGTGCAATAAATAAAGGTGGATACATAGAATACTTGATCTAGTTTCACCAACAAAGACATACAAAGGAAAAGACGAAAGGAAAGTTTGTTCTCAAAGAGCTACCCAAATCAAGTCGAAAGTTACCAACATAAAAGTTGAAGAAAGCAAAAGTGGAAGCACTAAAGTGAAAAGTGCAGCTTCATAAAAGGAGAGAGAGGAAGAGTGAGAGGTAATTAAAGAAAAGGGATACATGAATTCCCTAGCCAAATGAATCTCTATCTAGAAGGGCTGTGAAAGATTGACCGCCTTCGAATGGAAATATGTGGCAATACAATGCGAAGGTGCAATTTGATCTGAAACTACACTTGATGAAAGGAAATGAACTCTAGGGTGAAAACCCCAAAAAAAGGGCAGTCTAGAGTGATCCAAAGAAATAAAAGAGGAAATAATATTTCATCTGAGCATAATTGAGACTTTCAGTTGGAATAATTGATCCTTGGTTTCACCACCCTTAAACACTTGTTTGGGCCTATTTACCCTTTCTTTCATAGCCGTGAGCCTTAACCTACATTACAAGCCGTACAAGACCATATGGACCATACATAGATGGATGAATTTGTCTTTAGATCACATCCCGCCTATCGGGGTTAACCTTTCTTCAAGGATTGCCACACTTCTAATGACTGATTGAGATCAGAAAAGAGGGAAAGATGGGGCACGTTGAGTTAGTGAATTAAAGAGAGCCACCTTAAAATTGGTTAGAAATTAGGTTTGGGGAGTTGTTCCTCTAGGAAGCCTAATAGCCCAAAATTGATTTCATGCGTATATCCCCACAACATTCAAAAAATGTCATTCAGGTTTACCATTTTTTTTCAAAGACCCAAAACTTGATTTTCCTAAATATCACTTGTCGTGATTCTTTAAAATGTATATTTATACATAATAAAATTATTTTTACCCTATAATTTTCATAAGTCTCCTATATGGGAATGAACAAGCGGACTGACTGTAACTCGAGGTAAAGCCGGTAGTGCTCGGAGAAGCGTCCTAGGAGGTTCAAAACATCGTAACTAGACAACAAAATACCACCAGTTGAAACGTCAAGACCGTCTTCGGTAAAATATCATGATGTGAAGTCAACCTTCGCTAAGAAGTGTTGTTAATGTCAAAAGAACATGAGGGAAGAAAATTTGACGTTGAGAATCGAGGAAAAGAAGTTAACCTCGGGAACTAGCATCTTGCTGGAAGGAATGTCCCGGGAAGGACCACGCGCGCCGCATTGTTAGCACGCGCCAAAATAGATAGTAAGTATGATTTGAAATCAACTCGACAAAAGGGCGATGAAGATGGAAGTACGCCTAAGAAAAGAATGAAGATAGAGAAGAAAAAAGAAGAGAAGCCGAGACAAAAACCCAAAAGGCACTTTGGGGGCAACAGAACGAAATTCAGAAGAGACGCTTTTGACCACAAATTTAGAGGAACGAGGGTCGAAAAGTTGTGGAATCTTTAGATATAAGACACCATTTAAAGCAGCCGACATTAACCGGAGGTCAGTCAGAAGGTACATAAGCCTAAAGTAAGTGGGGGCAATGGAATTCTAACCAGTGTAAGTCCTCCCTTCAAGAAAAAGCAAAAGAGTGAAGGCAAATAGAGACAAGGCTTTATGGAAAATGAGAAGTTCAGAAGACTTAGAGACATGAGGACACCCTAAAGATGTGAAAAGAAAATTCGATGTGAAGAGTCAAAGATAGAAGTTGATTTCAAGGTGAAAACTCGAAGGAGTGCCTAAAGAGAGAAAGAGAGAGAAGATATTTGAAGATTACCGAAGATTATGTTAAGGAGAAGGATCCGACAGCCTTTGAGCGTGAGTCCTTCAGTTTTTAAGAGATTTCCGCCAGCCTTTGGACGTGAGTCCTTCAGTTCTTAAGGGGAATTTCGGCAACCTTCAAACACGAGTCCCCCAATTTTAAGAAAAGGGATACAAAGCGAAAGCCCGAAAGTACGCTTTGAGATGAGCAATTTTGAAATATGGCGCTTTGAGAGAGAAAAAAGAGCCAACCAAAGAAGAGACACTACTAGTGCAAAACATGAAGAAGCAACAGTTAAGCCCGAGCCAGATAAGGTAATGTGGTTTTGACCAGTATAATTCGGTATCTCCTTTCAAGAAGAAACAAAGGAGGAAGATCCAGTAAAGAAAATAGAAGAAATAAGAGGGGTTCAGAAGGTTTAGGGGGCTCGTCATGAAGGGCCGATAAGAAAAAGATGGTGCATAAACCCAGGTCGAATGGGGCAATGAAAGAGAACATCATGAGGTGACAGATTTCAGTCGACTCGATATAAGCAAAGATAAGATAGAAACAAAGACTTAACAAAGACAGGAAACTCGTAGAATTTAAGGGTAATCGACCAGAAAGCAAGGGTTTTCCCCCGCGTCTCTAAAAATGACTTCATTCATGCATCATATTTAGATAGGCATCCCTAGGTTAGGAGTATGCTAACTCATACCATCATAGCATTTTAACCCTTTTCACAAATTTCTGAAAGACAAACCGAGTACTTCTCGGGATGATGAGTAAATGATAAAGCAAGGACTAAAAAGGATTTCAGGCGAAGCCTTTCAAGCCGCCACTCCAGAATTTCAGGCGAGGCTTTTTAAGCCGCCGCTCAAGGATTTTAGTGAAGCCCTTCATGTTCACCACTCTCAGATTCCAAGATGAAGGATCCTAAAGAGAAGGGGTCCAAAAAAGGCTCTATATGGGAGGAACTTGCAACTTCAGGATCTCGAAAACGGAGGGTCCTATGGAGAAAGGACTTGTAAGTCTTTGACTTCAGATAAATGAAGAGAAGAGTTTGTAAAGGAGGAACAACTACTCGAAGAATACGCTAAGGAAGAAAGGTTCCGTGAAGAAAGAACCTAAAATATTCCAAGGCTTCAGGGTCTCGAAAGCAGAAGATCCTATGGAGAAAGGACTTGTAGATCCTTAAGGTCGGATATGAGGAGATGAGAGTCCCGTATAGGAGGAACTACCACTCGAAAAGTGCGCCGAGGAAATGAGTTCTATGAGGAAAAAACTCGTGTTCTTAAGGCTTCAGAGAGAAATTTACTCGGTCTAGCGTGTTGTAGCTCCGGGAGAGCAAATGGTCCAACAGGGAAATTGGACAAATCTAGTGACGACCAGTTTGCTTTGTGGCCGTGAAGGGAAAGCAAATCCAATTGGACGCCCAACTTTGCCTTTTGGCTGTGAAGGGAAGGCAAAGATATTTGGAGTCCGCTCATCTATTCGGGCATTTGAAGAATAGAACCCGCCTATCCGTTTGGGCACTTGGAGAATGGAAATCTGCCCATATATCCGGGCAATAAAAAGTAAAAAAAAAAACTCTCTGTCTACCTGTTCGGGGCATCTGAGGGGAGAATTCATGATCGAAAGGCTTTGGGAAGAGGAATTACTTAGAATCGCGTGGCTACTTCGGGAAAACGAACCGACCAACATGAAAGTAGGACAAAATTAGTGCTTATGACATTTGCTTTATTCTTGTTCCACAAGTATAAGCAAAGGGGGCAGCTGTAATCATTAATTTTGTCCGGAGCTTTAACCCTTTCATGTTTATACTTGGGCTAAACAAAAAAAAACAAAACAAAACAAAAACAAAAAGGAAGCAAGAAAAGAAAACTTAAATACTATAGATATTATCGATGTATATATATTATGTCATTATTAGTGAGTGTTATTAACTGTTATTACCATTATTAATACCATTCATCCGTGTTTATTATTGTTATAACTATTAATACTAGTATTAGCTATTAGTATTATTAATATTAGCTATCAGTATAATTATTGTTATTAGTGTTTAATAGCTTTTAGTATCGTTATTATTTAGTAATATTATTGTGTGTTAGTATTATTATTTTTTATATTATTATATTGTTATTATTACTTTTGTTGTTTGCTATTATTATTATTATATTTATTGTTTTCTGCTTGCTATTATTTTTATTATTATAATGAAAAGGAAAATAAAACATAACTATAAATAAAAGCCCAAAACTAGATATTGATTAAAAATAAATAATAAAATTCAAATATACAATAAGCCCAATATGAGCCCAGCTATACTAAACCTTAATTCCCCTTTCTTTTGATGTAGCCGCCCCTTTCCACAGCCGTCAGATCTGCTAAGATCTGACGGTCCAGATCTAATCCCGGATAAAAAACCCTAGAGGTCACCCCTCCGTCGTCCAGCCGTCACCCTCCTCAACTGTTCGATCAAGCAAGCGATCAAGGGTCCAGATCGAGCCTCAAGAAGAAAACCCTAGCAAGCTTCCCCAGTCTCACGCCACATCTGTTCCCAAATGTTAGTTCGAGAGGAGATCTAACGGTCCCAGATCAACGCAGGTAGCTTCCAAAACTCCCACGTTCCACGCACCAACCCTTCAACTTCCACGCACGACCTTTCGCTTCTTCCACGCGCACGTACGAGAGCCATGCCCTGTTTGCCTTTTCTGATCCTAGTCCAGCCGACGCGCCTGCCATCCTCACGCGTTTGCCCGTCGCCTCAGCTATGTCTCCCACCAGTCGAGCAAAAAACTGCAATGTAAAAAAGAAAACAGGGCGTCAGGTACCCAAAAACGACAATGAAGGCAACAAAACAAAAAGGACAAGGACGCAAAAATTTCATAAGGAACAGAGACAAAAACAACAGATCGAAGTCAAACCATTTTCTTCTTTTTTCTATTTGTTGTAATTCGGAAATATAAACCGAAAAAATCACATGTAAAGGGGGATTGAGACGGGATTTGAGAGAAAGCAATACAAAAAAACTTTAGAGGTATCCTTTTCCTTTCTCATCGCATGCAACAAACATAAAAAGGGGAAAATAGATTTGATTGGTTTCTTACCTTCCAGCCGCGTCTCCTCCCATCGACGATAAGCCGTTGATCTCTTCGAGGTCGTGCGTGGTGAGTCAACAGGGGAAATAGAAACCAAGCAGAAAAGGATTAGTGGTTTCTTTTAGGGTTTCGAAACAAACACAAAAAAAAGGTTTTTGGTTTTCTCCTAATTTCTGTTCGAAGGGTTATTCTAAAATCCTAAAAGGGGGATTTTTATTTTTTTGGTCTCTCCTCGTTGCTTACCGGTGCCGATTAATGGTGGCCGGCATAGAGGTGAAGGGGGTCAGATCTAGGGTTTGAAAAGAAGGGTAATGCTCTCTGGTTTTGTAAAAAAGAAAGAGAATGGGAATTTTGCTCGAAAGAGAGAAAGGGTTATAAAAATTCGACTTTTATATTACTGAAAGGTTTTAAAAACAGTTTTATTTCGTTTTGAGCCTCTCGTGTTGAAGAAATCACGACCGCATTCCCTTTGTTTTTCCAAATCATCACAATTTCACCCCCTTTTACCAATCAGTTCATTTCCCTTTTTCGGATAAATCCTTTTGAACCCTTAGAGTCTTATTTCTTATTCAATTTCCATCCCTAAATCGGGAATTTATTTGCATAATCGATCTTGTAATTTGCGTATGTTTAAATTTCAACTTGCTTGTTGTTCATGCTATTTTAATCTGATTTTATTGTGATTTTTATGAGAATACATTAGTGCGTGTATTAATCCCATGATTGTTGCAAATTTTATATGTTTTTTTATCTAGGACTACATGATAATGAATATGTATGTATATATAATATATAGTTTTCATGTAACCTTATTCGTGTTTTATGATTTCGTAGGGTCGTGCATCTATGTATGTGTTTTGCGCATAGTTACGAGAATACCATAGTTTACGTGAAATATTGATTTTTCATGCCTATCTTGTTTTTTATGTATGTCCTTTTATGCCATTTATGCTCTTACATGCTATTTCACTTGCTTAGTATGCTTCGTATATTTTTTTATTAATCGTGTGGTTTAATTGTTTCGTTTATTAATTCTCTAAGTTCGGTACTCATTCATGCCTTTCGATACTTTGAGTATTTGGTTACTTACACTTGATTTATTTCTTCAAATTCATACGAATTTATGTCTCGTTTATGTATTTATTCTTGTAAGTTGCATCCGATTTTTAAAATATAATGTGATGTCTTTTTATTCGGGAACGAACGAGGCCAGTACCAGTCGTAGTGGTGGTGGTTCGGACGTTCCTTCTCGAATATTAAGACTTTTAAAATCTACTTATCCGTATAACCAAATTTCGATACGATTCGTCACTTTAATTCGCAAAATCTAATATTAACTAAGCGGTAATGATTTTGGTACCAATTTTGAGCACGACGGGGGTGCTCATCCTTCCCCGCGCGTAACCGACTCCTGAACCCATTTTTTTAAAAGAAAAATCTCTGGTTTTAATTTCGGTGTCCGGTCTACCATTTTTAAATGGCCGGTGGCGACTCCTCTTTATTTTCTTCAATCCGATTAGATTTTCAAAAAACAATTAAAACCCGGTTCTTCCAAGTGACACCGATATTTTCTAAAATTAGTCACTACAATAATGAAACAAGAAACTATCAAATAATGTGATCCTATTTGAAAAAATTTCACTACCAATAAAAAATATAAAATTACAAACTGAAAATTGAAAGTGTATTTTTAACTAAAAATGCACGCAAGCGCACACGCACACACACAAGTTTTTAGAAAATGGGAAATTAAGGGAACCATCTTACTAATCTTCCAATTGCCACCATATATAATGACACACATCTTACCCATCTTATTAGTTTCCTAAAATACATATTTTTTAAAGGGTAAACTACGTAAATGGTCCCTCGACTATGCTCCAATTATCTTTTGCGTCTTCCGACTATCAGAAGTTACAAACTGATCCCCCAACTTAAAAAAAGTAACAAATTGGTCCTACGCCGTTAAAAATTAAACACATGATGACATGTCAGTTAATATAAATTGATATAATTACATACTTAACCCTCAAGTTCTGCACTTATTTTAATTTGACCATAATTTTAAAAAATTAACTCACATAATTTTAATAATCTATAAATCTAGTCCACTCTTAACCCACATAATTACATAATTCTT
The DNA here is from genome assembly GCA_030270665.1 of Hibiscus trionum. Lineage (NCBI taxonomy): Eukaryota > Viridiplantae > Streptophyta > Magnoliopsida > Malvales > Malvaceae > Hibiscus > Hibiscus trionum. Next base: position 3,961,738 of record BSYR01000034.1, on the reverse strand, counting down.
AAACTAGACCTGACACTTTGTTGCCATGCGCGCAACATGTCAGAATCTGAAAGTACCACTCGGTTTACCTTATCTCACCATCTTACAACGTCACTGCTGAGTGCAAGGACCATTCTTATACTCTGATCATGCTATTGAACTCAGACTCCATAATCTGAAAATAGGAAATAAAATCAGCATCAAAGCCATGGATACAAACATTGTAACAAGCCTTACAAAGCAGAGAATGATACTTAAAATTCATGATAATAATTACAAATATAAAAAATATTGTTAAAAAAATCAACAGAATTTCAGCTGGTGAAACATACTTCCAATAATCTGCGATTCGAGTCATACACGTTATAGCAGATTTAGGAGCGTATATGTGATACATTAGATCCTACAAGCATTGTTTATCAGCAAATTTTAGAAAATCTAACTCTATCTAAAACTAACATTAGTAATGCAGATAATTGGACCCAAAAAAATTTAAATTTGCACTTGTGATTGAAATGCGACTTCAATCAATACTCCGATGAAGATTTTTATTATAATAGAAAAGAATAAAATTCGGATCGGAGTCGGATAGAGATTAAAAAACGCATAGCAATATAAAAATAGGGAAGCAAAAAAACGATTGACATCGCAGCAAGATAAAGAATGAAATCCATAAAGAAGGAAGAGTACCTACCTGGCTCTAGCTGCACCTGGAAGTTGTAATTTGGAATTCGAAAAATGCAACCCACGTAATTTCAGTAACAGTGGGGGCAACGTGCAAGTTCTTTAATAAAGTTAGTGATTCGTTTGTGAAATCTGCAAGTTCTACATGTTGTTTCCAGGTGTTTGTTTGCAAGTTCTTCATAAATTAAAGAATTAAAGAAGAGGAGAAATAAAAATAAAGATGGACTAAATTGATTGATTATTAAAATTATGTGGGTTAATTTTTTTAGAATTAGGGTCAAAGTAAAATAAGTGTAGAACTTGAGGGTCAATTATATAATTATATCAATTTATATTAACGGTCACGTCACCAGTCGTTAAATTTTTAGCGGCGTTGGACCAATTTGTTACTTTTTTTAAATTGGGGGACCAGTTTGTAAATTTTGATAGTCGGAGGATACAAAAAATAATTGAAGCATAGTCGGGGGACTATTTATGTAGTTTACCCTTTTTTAAATCAAAATTTGCTGGTATTTTTTTCCCGAAAATGATTATATGTGTAATAATTTATTTCGAGACACTCTTTTTTTCGGGAGCTCTGTGCGATCGCACATCTCGCACATGCCTATAACCACCCCTATTAATGCATGTTCGTCTTACGATCCATGTTCGAGGTGCGGGGCTGCCCCTCCCAACAATGTCATCTCCAAGGTTTGAATTTGCATCCTCTCCTTGGGAGTACAATGTGCCTTACCAATGCACCCATATATATATATATAAATTCCCTGATATTAAGAATATGTCCAAGCACACAAAAGTCAGATGTTCTCGATTGTTACTCCATGTAAAACTCCCATCCAATATTGGCATATTCAATAGCTCTAACTCCTGAATGAAATTCCTGAATATGTCAATGTTTCCCAAGTTTGCTTCACCACCCAATTTTTCCTCCTGTGAAAGAAATGGTTACTTGGCAAGGCTTGATTTGGTTCCTTCAGCATATTCCTAAGCATGCTATTATTACATGGTTTGCAGTTCTAGGTTGCAAAAGTGGGATATGGCTTGTGTGTTGTGTGAGCAGGAGACTGAGTCTAAAGGCCATTTGTGCTATAAAACGGGACGAGATAGAAGGTCCTTTAAGTAAGATTAGAAATTAAAATTTTAATATTATGAATGAAAAAATTGAATTGGAAGGGTCGACCCCATAATATACTTCTACAAAATCTGATATGAATTAATTGACTAATAAATCAAATATTAAAAATTTGAAAGCTCTTCCAAGACATATTGGAATAAATGGTTTCAAAACAATAGATTCAAACAAACCGGCAAACAGAAGTTGTAAATACAGTCGAGCATGTCTATAACTTGTTATTTCATGTATGCAACTCATACATGGAGATGCATAAGCAGTTTATTGCATGGGCATGGCACATGCATAACCAGATCCTTTTATGAAAAATAAAACAAAGAAAGACAGCAACCTAGTAAGATGCTAACCATCTGAAACTACTGTTCTGCATGCTTCATTTCAAGACATCTCGACCTAGCTTAGTGGAGGAGGGCATGGCAGCTGGACCGACCCAGAACTTTAGCTTAGCGGGCGAATCTATAATTTTTTAGGAGGTGAACTGATAAAAATTTAAGAAGACGAAAATAAATTTTCAATAGAAAATACATAAAAAAAAAATTTAAAATTTTCTAAGTCGTACAGAAATTTTAAATTTTTAGGGGACCGCCCCGCCAGTCCCCTCAGTCCATCCCTGGATGACACATCCATTCAAATTCTGTCTTTTTGTTTTTCCCTTGTTTAGTTTTGCAGGCGACTGAGTAGAGTACATCAATTAGGGTCGTACAAATTCGCTAATGGGATTGTAGTCCCGTTACAAGATAAATGAAAACTTTTAGACACATCCTTTGGTACAAACATTTACAATATCCTACCTCTCACAACTTCACATATTTTTATGTACAAAACTCGTAACCCATCTAAAAGAATACAAATGTATACATATACTCATAATCACGAGCTCTCATGGAAGTTTATTGACCTAGACAATGCTGCTGGATTTGCTTGCAAGATTGGAGATGTTTCGAGGACCCGGTTCCTTTCATCCCCCTTCGATTGAAATCCGGTAAAGAGTCTTCCATCACCTATCGAATCCGGCTTTTCATTCTTCGATGCTTCCGCCGGATCATTGATCCTCAATGTCTTTGGAAGCCAAAGACACCTCTCACCATCTTTTTCGTTTACCGGCTCATCTTCCCCGGTGTTGCTCGGTTTCGCCATGCTCTCGTCTCTTGAGTGTTTACCCAATGAAGGGGAATTCGAACCCGAACTCGGGACGGTTTGCGTATCGGATGAAGGTTGAGGGAGCCAGGGGACGTTCCATGTGGTTGGTATGGAACATCCCCAATATGAAGCCGTGGGATGGAAAGGCATTGAAGGGCAGAAAGCAGAGCTCCACCGAGCCGAATTCCACGAGTAGGGCAAAAAGAACCCGGGAAAGCATGGCATGTGAGGCGGAAAACTTTGACAACTCGGCATCGCTTGATTGTGTGATCCGGCTTTACTGGCCTCATCGTTCGAAGTCGGAACCGATGATCCGTTTGAACAAACCTTCCTAGTTTTTCCACCCCTATAAGAAACATGAATGTTTAACTCCTCAGGCTTATGAATCCTGTTTTGTGTGGGATTGCACATTGTTTCATCTGCAAATGTTTAAAACAGATTAAATTGATTCGCGAATGGACTGACTCTATGTGTTCTCCGTTACGAGCATTACCGAATGGTGGACTTGAATATGAATCCACCATTACGAGTATTCGATTTTGATTCACTGAGAGGTGTGTTTGAGCCAAAGGTAAGAACAGTACCATTACGAGCATTCAGTAGAGGCTCAGAGCCAACCGCATGACGACAGTGAGACGATGAATTCTTGCTCTTCCGACGTCCTGCACCCACCGGTACATTCCTCATCGCCCCTCCGGCGGTCCAATATCGCTGGCAGTTCTTGCAAAAGTGTCGCGGTTGACTCACATTGTAATTGTTGTAGTAACAAAACTTGGTATCCATGCTGTTGCAGCGAGGGCACGGAAGAACTTTGTTCCATTTCTTCACGGTTTTCTCTTCCGGATTACTCGTCTCACTTCGATCTTCATCGGTTTTACAGGTTTCTGAAGCCATGCTTTCTTTCTCAACAGAGAGTCCATTGCGCTTGTCTCCATTGGTTGCCTCCGAATTCGTAAAATCTTCAGAAGCAACCAGAGGAGCAGTGTCACCCTGTTTAGATCGAATCCGATCCTCTTTCCGATCACCGGACACTATCCTCTTATCTACCACGACATCCTGAACAATTTGTAGGAAAAAATAAGTACTAATTGTATTTTGTTTAATTTTTGACACCATTAGCAACCACTACAATTTTGACAACTACAACAGAAATTACAGTCGGGAGACTCGCCTATTAAAATAAGGTATTCAATGTAAGTTGGTTCGGATTAGTCAGAAAGCAAATCAAAAAAACAAATTTTATTTCAATCTAAAGCTATAATTTCTTCAAGAAAAAAAAAACATTTTCAAGATTTTATTTCAGAGATCAAAATCATAGAATATACTAATTCTCTATAAATTCAAACCCAGAAAGTAACAAACAAAAGAAGGAAACTTCAGACCAAACATTAAAAAAACATATTTTTATAGCGAAAACTAAGAATCAAAGACCAACCCAATGTTGATTTCCATGTTCTAAACAATGGGTGTTCTTCAAAATTCCCAGAAAATAAAAGAAATCAAAGAGGAAAAAGAAATAATATTTTTACCTTTTCATCTTCTGTCTCTTCCCCATTTTTATAACAACAATGACCATGATTTTGATCAAATCTTTTGTCATTATTAACATAATCTTCATTACAAGTAGCAGAAATCTCAGGCAAAGAAATGGTTTTTCCAAATAATTTAATCGCCAAGTCCTTTGGTTCCGACATGTTCAGAAAATCTTATGGACGATAATATCAGATTTTAATTTCTAATTTCCTGTTTGTTTTATATATATATGGTTTGTTATGAGAGGGAAAAGACAAAAGTGTGTAATAATGGTGGGTTGGAGTCAACACTTTTGATCGGTTTAAGGAACATGGGTGTGCCACGTCAGTGTAAAGGCAAATTCTCAACCTTATGTTCCTTTGTGGCCTTAAAAAATACATGTTCCTTTTTCTCACCTTTTTCTCAATTTCCTAGTCACCAATTTCTTTTCTTTTTCTTTCTAATACATAAACCAAATGTCAATGTTGCACTTTGATACGAGAAAATATTTTATGTGCGGTCAATAAAAATAAAACAATAAAAATAAAAAAAATTTACTAGTGTCTTAGTTTTAAGATTTATTCTAGTCAACAATTTTTTTTCTAACACATAAACCAAATGTCAATGTTGCAATTTGATATGAGAAAATATTTCATGTTCGGGCTATAGAAATAAAAAAGTTTTCATTAGTGTCTTACTTTTAGGATTTAAGGATTATGTTTAGGTTTATGTTTTAGGGTTTAGAATTTAGAAATTGTGGTTAGAATTAGAGTTTAAGGTTTAGGTTTTAACCTATAAACCTTAAATTTTAATCTTAAATTATAAATTTCTAACTACAACACATAAATTTTATATCTCTAAACCCTAACACTAAAACGCTAGTGAAATTTTTTTGTTTCCACCACTAGTGTATGGTATAATTACCCATTTGACATTATGGTAATTGTTTATTTCTACCACGTTATATAAAATTAGGCTTATGGGTGTAAGAAGCTCTTGAACTTTTGGAGAAAAAAAATAATTAAGTACATGAACTTTTTTTACACTCAATTGAGCTGTTGAACCAAGAAATTTAATCAATTAAGCCATTGAATTAAGAAATTAATCAGTTAAGCCATTAAACAAAAAAATTGAATCAATTAAGCTATTTGACCAATTTTGACCATTAAATCTAGACAGTTTTTTTCTTTAGATATACTGGTACATGATAACAGTATAGTTCTATCACGTTGTATTTATAAAAAAATCAAAAAATTAGGTTAGGGTTTACATTTTCTAAAGAAAAAATTTCATTCTTAATTGTCTACAAATTTAATTTACAATAGATTTATTTATTCCAATCATACATTATAAAAATTGACTTATTTTAATTTAAGTTGGGATACTAGAAAGTAGAAAGAATTCAAATTAAATTTTATCCATCCAATAATAGGAAATACTGGGCCAAAACCAATTTGGTAGGCCCAATATAACTGCTCAAACAGTTGTAACAGATTGAACTAAATGTGCTCCATTTCTTGGCCTGAAATCAAAGAGATTTGTGATCTCTTAGCAACTTGTGGCAACAAGGTTTCAGAGGTTGAACAAATTGGCACTATACTTGATGGAATTCCGATGGAGTATGAATCCGTCATCGTTGTCATGAACGCTAATCGTGAGCCCTATTCTCTTAACGTAGTTGTGTCAGTTCTATTGAATGTCGAGACTTAAATCGCTGATCTACTTCGTATTCTTGTTGACATAAATTTCACTCATCATACTAGTAATGTGTCGATTGGAACCAACAACAATGAGCGAGGAGAGTCACAAGGCGACGATAAATTGTTAAGTATGTTTCAATAGATTTTTTAAATTTGTTAGAGCAGCAATCCTAAGGTGTATTGTTAGAGAGATAATTCTAAATCTCAGTTTTTTGGGCTCATTTGACTTATGAATTCTATTTTTTAGGTACTTACTTGATACTTATTTTTACACATTATTTCAGTCCGACCTTACTTTGAATTAAAAAATTGGGTCAAATTGAAATAATGTTTAAATAATTAGGGTTATATTTATTATTTTCTTTCAAATTATCACTAAATTGTTTGAATGTGCAAACGTAGATGACTAAATGTGTTATTATACAAATATTTAAACTTCCACTTCATATTTTTAACGGTGATTAACGAGTCAGTGGCCAAATTAGAGCAAAACTGAAAGTTTAATGGTAACAATGAAGCAATTGAAAGTTTGATTACGAAATTGAATAATTAATCAAAGTTTAGTAACCATTTATGAACTTTACCCTAATTTAGATAAAGAAAATCTAAATTAAGATTTTTTTAAGTTACTATTTTACTTTTAATTTAATTTTACAAAATTGATCCATAATAAATTTGGATGGTTTAATAATTTCTTAGGATCAATTGTTAAAATGTGTATGTAATGGAGACCAAATGTATAATTATACAAATTTCTGCTAACTGTCACATCATCATCTTCGTTACATTTTAACTGTAGGTAGCTTGATTGATATCATTTAAATAGTTAAATGGTTATAATGACAGAATTGAAAGTATGATGGTCATATCGGAACCACTCTCATAATTAGGTGGTCATTTAAGTAGTTTTACCCTGTTTTAAATTTAAATTCAAAACATAAATAAATTTGAAAATTTTAGATACAATATCTGTGAAAATAAATATATATTTTTTTTATTTTTTCATGCATTTAAATATAAATAATTTAAAGTATCAATTCTAGAATACTTTATAATGAAAATGTTATTAATTAATTTAGTGCGAGGTAAATCCCTTTACTTAAATAGTTAGAAATTAAAATCATATGAATTAAAAGGTAAACATGAATGATCAATAAACCAATTATTTATTCAAAATTCTAAGAACAACCCTAGCCGCTCACTAATTTTTTTTTTCTCAACTATAGAGCTGCTCATTCTTGTTCATCTTTTTCTTTAAATACCAACGGTGGCATCAATTTTAATATTGGTCGCTGGGATCTATCGTTTCGTTTGTTTTGTTTTTTCAATTTCTAATAAATTATTCTATTTTATGGCACGATTTCACTCTACCTTTTGATACGTTTTTTTGTCTTTTGGCACGTTTTTTCTTTTTTCTTTTTTATTTTCTATTAGAGTTGGATCTGACGACGTCACACTTGATCATGTTGGCGCACCTTTTATTATATTGCTGATCTCTCTGTCTCGGATCCTCGAACTGAATTTGGATACGCAATTACATCTATCGTTCCTTATTCGCGATTGAGTTGTGTAATAACCTTATTATCAACATACCTTTATTGTAATATACGTTTTTATGTTGTTTGTTGATAGTTTTACCTGTCATCGTTCATTAAATTAGTGAATTTTAATTTTTTTTAAAAAAAATCTTAATCGGTTACACCATTAACATTAATTGTTAAAATTTTGTTTATTAATTAGATGTATTTATTGATTTCATTATGATTTGCTTAAGAGTTGGTATAATTGTGTGTACTAATAACAAAATATAGTCGGTATGATTGTATGCATGTATTAATAAGAAAATTTAATAAAAACTATAAATTATGTCAATAATTAGATGATTCACAAATTAAATTCCTTAATTTCGTAAACAAGAGATTGTAATATATGATAGCGGTGAATTCTTTAAAATTATATATATATATATATATATATATATATATATACATATATATATATATATATATTAGGAAAAAGTTGTTCGATAGTGGTATTCGATATGTAAACTCTATCTTTCTAATGATTATTTTTTATTAAGTAGAAATAATTACAATTTGAAGAAAATATCAAAATTTAAACTCATATAAGATGAGACAACATGAGTTTTTTTGACTAGTCGACTAATTTATATATCTAGACATGTACAAATAATCTCTATTTTGATTTATCTTGACTTGCATTTTGGTTTTAAATGTTAACATTTATTGGTTAACCGTTTATCTCTTAGTGAGAATACTCGCGGTTTTATTTTACATAGTTTATATATTAAAATATTTTTTGTTTATAACTGTTGCATATTCATGAAAATTAAAATCTAAATCTTTAACCCTAACCCATAAACTATAACTATAAACATTAAATTTTAATTCTTACAAATTAAACCCATAAACTAAATCTATAGCCTTAAAATAAAAAATTTTGTGTCAGCTAAAGAATACAAAGTATCACAATTTTCTCAATAAAAAGAAACATAGTAATTAAGAAATAAATGCATTTTTTATGATTTATTTACAATTTAGTCCCTTCTTCAAAGGGATAAAAATAAAAGAATAAGAAAAACAATCTGTTTGAATTTTCAGTTGCCGTCCGTGTTGAGATCAGAAGACACGTCATCATCTTCTCGACCCGAACCCATCAAACCCATGAACCTAGCCAAGCTAGCAAGAGCCAAAACCGATTGCAAAGCTTCAAAACCATTAACATTCTCCCCACCATCCAATCTTCTCCGACCACCGTCACCGCCTCCCCTTTCAGCAGTCTCGGCGACGGGCATCAAATACCGACAAACCGGGCACGACCCGTGGATCCGCAGCCACTTCTCGATACAACCCGAATGAAACACATGCTTACACGGCATCTCCCTAGCTTCTTCGTCGACTTGGAACTCCTCCAAACAAATACTACAATCGCCGCCACTCTCTTCCACTTTCATCCTCCGCATTGCTTCTATCGAAGCTCTCGAAGCCGGCGCCGGCCCAGGCTTATTTGCTCCGCCGTCACCGAGGTGGAAAACAACCAAGACGACCCGAGTAGGTTGTCGGGTTTCGGTCGGAGTATCGGCCATGTCAACGTAGGAAAAGAATGAGAATTTTCTTTCCTTCTTTCCGGCAAAGGAAAATCAAACAAGTTTTTAAGAATTTCTATTTTGATTTGAATGAGAGATGGAAGGAAAGAGAAGGATTTTATAGGGAAAAGACTGGAAAGTTCGAGAAGAAAGTGGATTCCAGGATGATTCCAGAAGATTCTATTTTTATCCTAATTGGTAAAGAAATATTATATTTTAGTAGAATCTATTAAATTGTTTCTGACTTTGTAAAATACTTTAGGCTGAGTACATTTCCCACATAAATTTTACTCGTTTTTCAATTTGTCCTTTAAAATTTATTTTTATCAATTTTGTCTTTTAATGTTTTTTCTTTTATTTATATTGTTAAAAAAATTGTCTTGACCAATCAAAAAGCATTACGTCTTTATTTTTTTTAAAATTTTAAAATAAAATAAAATAAAAATATTGAAATATATTAAATACCCAAAAACACCTCTCTTCATCCCTATCATCTCCTTCTCTAATTTCTTTAAAAACTTTTCCATCCTCATTTTCAAAGCTCTCGAAAGAGTTCAAAAAATCTCAAGCTGAAGCTCTCGGAGGCGAAAGTGGAGGCGGCGGAAGCTCTAGGAGGTGAAGGTGGAGGTGGCGACGGTTTCAAATTGAACACGATTCTTCTAGATTTCAAAGCTTTTTGAGGTCTTTTGAGGGCAATTGAAATCTGCAGAATCGGCCACTCTAACAGGTTGAAATTTGCACAGTTGCCCTTTGTTACAAAACAAAGTGTAGAACTAAGTGTTTTGATATAATATTTGAAAAATGTTTTGGACTAAATTGAAAAGAATTTAAAATATGTTTTAGTCAAAAACAACTTGAAAAATATGTTTAAGGGTTTTTACAAAGGCTTTGGAACAATTTAAAGCACATTTAAAGTAGTCAAAACCAGCCTTTTCAAGTACTCGTACCGATACGGTCTTGGACCATACCGATACGCCTTAGGGTTTCAACTACCTGAATTTTCCAGTAGCCAAAACCTGTACCGATACGCTTAGCCGTATCGATACGGTGTGTTTTGAAATAGCCCAATGGCTAGTCGCGTACCGATACAGGTGTATCGCGTACCGATACGCTTAACTACCCCAACAGTCATTTTCCCAACGGTCTTTTAATTGCAGGACCGTACCGATACGCTAGGTAAGCGTATCGATACGCATCAGCTGAAGAAGCCCAACGGCTAATTCCTCATTGAGACCGTATCGATACGGTTTGACGAGTATCGATACGCCAAGCTGCAGAACTACATTTATGGTGGGAAATAAAGGCTCCAACGGCTTCAATTCAATCCCAACGGCTAGTAACGGCTACAAACTCATCAAGGAGTATAAAAGGGACCTCCAAGCATCTTGTAATGGTGAATGCTTCAATTGTTACAACATTATGATGTCAAAATTTGTCTAGAGCTTAAATTGTTTATTTCTTGCTTAGACAACACTTGTGAGCTAAACATTGTTAGATTTGCTCAAGTGTTTAGGTTTTGGGTGAGTGCTTAGTATTGCAAACACATACCTATTAGAGTGATTTCTAGTTTGCCAAGTCTTTCTCTTGTAAGAGAGTGTTTGATCAAGCTTTGGGTAGAAAGCTTGATCGTTGTAACGGTTTCCTCCTAAGCCGAGAAAAGGGGACGAGATTCTTAGTGAATTTGTTTGGAAATCCTTAGTGAGGAGCTAAGGTAGTGGATATAGACCTTGGTTATAAGGTTGAACCACTATAAATCCTTGTGTCAAATTGCCAATTTTTCACCTCCCACTAAAACACCCAATTATCCATCTTCTCCACACTTGGCTAGCAAGAACAGTTTATCGAATCGAGCCCCTCACATCTTAACAATTGGTATCAGAGCTTGGCTCAATCGAAGAGGATTCACATCCTATTGAGAAGATTAGGCAAGCTCGATCAACATTTTACTCAATCGGCTCAATGGCACAATCAATCGACAAACCGCCCTTCTTCGACGGAAATCACTATGCCCATTGGAAGAAAAAGATGGAATTCTTCTTAAAGTCAAGAGACTATAAGCTATGTGACATAGTTGAAGATGGTCCGTTCGTGCCTCAAGGAAGCAAAGCGGAATGGAGTGCCGACGATCGCAAGAAGATGGAGCTTAATTGCAAAGCCTTGCACATGCTCTTTTCTGCATTTGGCCCAACCATCTATGAGAAGATGTCTTCTTGTGAGAGTGCCAAGGAGGTATGAGACAAGCTTGAAGTTACATACGAGGGAATCGATGAAGTCAAGGAGACCAAGATTGGGCTCCTCACCTTAGAGTATGAGAACTTCAAGATGAATCCAGAATAGAACATCGAGAAGATGTTTGATAGGTTCTCCACTATCACAAATGGACTTAAAGGTTATGGAGAAGCCATCCCGGAAGAGAAGCTTGTCCGAAAGCTCATCTACTCTCTTCCCGAGTCATGGGACTCGAAGAGGACCGCCATCATCGAAGCCAAGAATCTCAAAACCTTGAAGCTTGATGAACTCATGGGGTCACTTCTCACTCACCAAATAATGAAGAAAAACAAAGAAGAGGAGAAGAAGAAGGAAGAGATTAGAGCGATGGGGAAGAAGAAGATCATGGAGCTAGGCATCAATGCAAGTGCCGTTGCTCTCAAATCCTCTACATGCCATCATGTAGATTCAAGTGAGGAGGAAAGTGAAGATGAAGAGATGGCCTATCTCTTCAACAAATTCACTCGCTTCATGAAGAGTGAAACGGATAAATCCAAGCATGAATCGAGGAAGAAGATGAAGGACTCCCACAAATCCAAAAAGAAGGGATCATCTTCAAAACAAGCATATGTGGCCACATGGAGTGACGAAGACTCCACCGATGATGAAGTAGCCCACCTATGCTTGATGGCCCTCAACGAGGGGGAGGTAACTTCTAACTCATCTATTTCAAATTCATATACATTTGATGAGTTGCAAGATGCCTATGATGATTTGCTTTTGGAATTCAAGGCATCATTTTCCAAGAACAAAAAGTTGATTTCAAAAATAAAAATTAAAAATGATTTGCTTTCCAAAACAAATCTTGAACTTGAAGCAAAATTGAAAGATTTTGAACAAAAATGTTTTGATTTACAAAATTTGCTTATTAAAGTTCAAAAAGAAAAGGATTTGATTTCCAATGAACTTGAAAAGAAAAATAGTTTTGGAAAATCAAACTTTTATGTAAGACAATCTAGTGCCCCTAGATTTGTGAATGGAAAATGTTTTAGGAGTGTTTGGGTGCCAAAAGGACTAACCACTTCAACTAAAAATGATGAAATTGAAAAATGGATTCCTAAGGGGACTAAATTTTGTGCTACTAATGTCTATGGATCCAAAGCAATTTGGATACCAAAAATTACTTGATTGTCTTTTGCTAGGTGTGATGGAGAGTGACCAACAAGTCAAAAATTTGAGGGGGAGCTCCATGCACACAAAGGAAGAACACTTGAAGAAGGAAGGCTTCACATCCTCCCTTGGGTTCAAGTGTGGTAAAATCTAGTTGCTTTTGTTCTTATTTGATTTATTTTCATATATGTCAACTAGATAATCATATATGTTGAACTAACATTCTTAAGATGCTTTGAGTAAGGGGGGAGCCAATTTTTAAACCAAATTTTTAAGTGTGTCAAATTTTCTTTTTACCTCCTAAGTTATTTTGAGCTCAATGTCATTTTAAATTCTTTTTGATATAACAAAAAGGGGAGAAATGGTTTGAAAAATTGATTTTTCAAGTTTTCAAGAGAATAAGGGGGAGCCTAAATCAAATTTAATTTTTAAGTCTCTTATTCATTTTTTAAAATACAAAGGGGAGAGAATCCCAAACAATTTTTCAAGTTGGTTTTATTATATCAAAAAGGGGGAGATTGTAGAACTAAGTGTTTTGATATAATATTTGAAAAATGTTTTGGACTAAATTGAAAAGAATTTAAAATATGTTTTAGTCAAAAACAACTTGAAAAATATGTTTAAGGGTTTTACAAAGGCTTTGGAACCATTTAAAGTAGTCAAAACCAGCCTTTTCAAGTACCCGTACCGATATGGTCTTGGACCATACCGATACGCCTTAGGGTTTCAACTACCTGAATTTTCCAGTAGCCAAAACCCGTACCGATACGCTTAGCCGTATCGATATGGTGTGTTTTGAAATAGCCCAACGGCTAGTCGCGTACCGATACGGGTGTATCGCGTACCGATACGCCTAACTACCCCAACGGTCATTTTCCCAACGGTCTTTTAATCGCAAGACCGTACCGATACGCTAGGTAAGCGTATCGATACACATCAGCTGAAGAAGCCCAACGGCTAATTCCTCATTGAGACCGTATCGATACGGTTTGACGAGTATCGATACGCCAAGCTGCAGAACTGCATTTATTGTGGGAAATAAAGGCTCCAACGGCTCCAATTCAATCCCAACGGCTAGTAACGGCTACGAACTCATCAAGGAGTATAAAAGGGACCTCCAAGCATCTTGTAATGGTGAATGCTTCAATTGTTACAACATTATGATGTCAAAATTTGTCTAGAGCTTAAATTGTTTATTTCTTGCTTAGACAACACTTGTGAGCTAAACATTGTTAGATTTGCTCAAGTATTTAGGTTTTGGGTGAGTGCTTAGTATTGCAAACACATACCTATTAGAGTGATTTCTAGTTTGCCAAGTCTTTCTCTTGTAAGAGAGTGTTTGATCAAGCTTTGGGTAGAAAGCTTGATCGTTGTAACGGTTTCCTCCTAAGCCGAGAAAAGGGGACGGGATTCTTAGTGAATTTGTTTGGAAATCCTTAGTGGGGAGCTAAGGTAGTGGATGTAGACCTTGGTTAGAAGGTTGAACCACTATAAATCCTTGTGTCAAATTGCCAATTTTCACCTCCTACTAAAACACCCAATTATCCATCTTCTCCACACTTGGCTAGCAAGAACGGTTGATCGAATCGAGCCCCTCACATCTCAACACAATGAAACCCCACATTTCAAACCATTCAAAACAGCTAAAGTTTCAATCTTTCTTAGCTTTGAAGTTGAGAAAACAAAAGGTTTACTTTCTCCATTTCTTTCGATCATAAAAGGTGAAGAACTAGTACCAATGGAAGCCATTTTCGAGGGACGGAAACTATTGAGTCAAAAAGGCCATGAAAATCTTCTTCTTCTTCTTCTTTATTGAATTTTGTAGCAATTACAACATAGTGTGGAAAATGGGTCTTTTACATCCATAAAATAAAAGGGAAAAGCTATGAAAATGAACATAATGATGGGTGGAGTGTTATTATTAAAGTGAGTCCCAAAAGGTGGGAAATCATGGAGGGCAGAATCAATGGTATTTGTCTGAATTTTTTCTATTTTTCTGAGGTTGAAATTTGCTTAGAATTTGGGGGGAAAATTAGAGGGTTTGCTTTGTTAGAGATCTGGTTTTGGGTCATGCTTGGAAATACTGATGAGAGGTTTATGAAATTTTCATTTGTTAGAGATCTGGTTGTGGCGCTCCCCTATTTCCCTCGGTCTGAAAATGGTGCGATTGAGGAAGAAGATAATGGGATGAAAAGGGTTTTTTTATCAAAGAAAAAGATTTCATTTCATGCCAATACTATAATTACATACGCAAAGGAGGAGGCACATTTGGACCCCAGAGTTTCTCGCAAACTTAGCTAGGCAATCCACAACCTGATTACAAGATCGAGGAACAAAGGAAAAGGAACAAGAGACGAAAGATTTAGCTTGAGCTCTTATATCTTCTTCCACTGTTGAGGATACCTAATCAGAAAGGGAGCTCGAACACAGCCTCCGAATGATGACTTGACAGTCAGCCTCGATAATAATATTCAAAAAATTGTTCATGGAAGCAAGAGAGATACCGAGTCTGATGGCAATAGCTTCTGTCACCGCTGCAGATGAAACTAATGCTGGTGCGGATAATCCTTGAATAAAAGATCCCAAGCTATCACGTGCCACAGTCGCCACGGTAGCCTTACCAGTATGGCAGTCAAAAGCGGCATCACAATTGATCGTAATCTTGTGTGGAGGAGGAGGGGACCAGCAATTCGGTTCCCTTGGTAAATGAAGCTTCTCCGGGGGTAGCTTCAATAGCTTGGGAGAATTCCTTAAAGATCATGTCAGCCCGCAACCATACGTCTCAGGGAAGGTCTTTACTCTCTTCAAAAATCAAAGCATTCCTTAATTTCCAAATTACCCAGAGGAGAAAAGCGATAAGAGCACTACCTTCTTCAAAGTTTCCCAGTTTTTGGAAATCATTGACCTTACTCTCATTTAGGAAAACCAGGAAAACCAAAAGCAGAAGGCACATAATTGAAATCTGATGCCTTCCAGACCGCTTTTGCAAACGAGCAGAAAAAAGAAGATACTCAATGGATTCCTTCTATTCACCGCATCTGTGGCACTGGTCAGAATCTTAGAATTTGCCATGAAAATGAGCCGTAAGAGTACTTTTAGTGGGTACAATATTATGGAAGAGTTTCTAGAGGAAGAAACGGATCTTGGACGATACTTTCAAATCTCGAATAGATTTCCATAAAGCTTTGTTGTTACCCGGATTGTTGCTAGAAGAGGGTTCCACCGAATGTCTAGGGTTGTCCTCCATGAATCTATACCTCGACTCAGCCGAATAGTCCCCATTCTTTGTTCCCGCCCATATAAGGGTATCTTAAACGCTTGGACTTTCTATTGGAATAGTTAGGATCGCTTTGACCTCCTCCGGTGAGAAGATACCCTCAATTTTAGATTTATCCCATGATCTTTGATTCGAATTCATGAGGCTGCAGACAGAGGGATGGGGCGGCTTGGCGGGGGCTGGGTGGAGATCTTGAACTTATGTAACTTTAGAATCCAGTTATCATTCCACGACGAAATGCGTCTACCATCTCCTACACGCCACAAGGAGCCATCTCTGATAACTTCAATCCATTCCCAAATACTTGCCCAAGCCTAGGAAGAATTTTTGCTCTTGGAAGCCTAAAAAATGTTTTCGTTCGAGTAATATATACCACGGAGAGTCTGAGCCAAAAGAGAGTTCGGATGCTTCACCAGTTTCCATGTGATCTTCGCAATGAGAGCTCTATTAAAAGTTCTCAGATTCTGAAAACCCAGGCCCCCTGGTCTTTCGAACGAAAAAGTTCTTTCCAACTGATCTAATGGATGCTTTTTTCCTTGTTCCCTCTGTTGTTCCACCAAAACTTCGCTACAAGCGAACAAAACTCATCACAAAAGGTAACCGGTAGGAGAAAACATTGCATGACATATGTCAGGATTGCCTGAGCTACCGCCTTAATTAGAACTTCATTTCCGGTCTGATTTAAAAGTTTGGCTCTCCATCCCATGAGTCTATTCTGGACCCGTTCCTTGATAAACGCCAAAGCCTTTTTCTTGCTTCTCCCACAAAAGGAGGGTAGAACAAGGTTTCTATTATCCTTCTCCATTGGTCGGAATCCCAGAACATTGGACAAGTGAAGCCTAAGGTTATTGCTGACATTGGGAGAAAAACCAATCGAGGATTTCTAAAAATTGACCGTCTGACATGTAGCAAGTTGGAAAAGGTTAAGAACTCGCATGATAGCTTCACAATTCTTCGTATTCGCCCTAGAAAACATAAGGCAGTCATCTGCAAACAACATGTGGCTAAGAACCGGACACCATCTTTTGATCCTAAGGCCATCAAACCTGGCCAACTCGACCTCCTTTTCCAAAATCCACGACATGATACTTGAGATAAAAGTAAATAGGATGGGGGACATCAGATCTCCTTGTCTCAATCCCCTCCCGGCAGAGAAATCCCCGACTCTCTCCCCATTAAGGACCAGAGAAAATGAGATAGATGAGACACATTTCATAACTCTGGCGACCCACCACTCACAGAAACCCAATATGTTCATAACAAAGCGCAAAAGATCCCAATCCACTTTATCGTATGCTTTCTCAAGATCAATTTTCAGAGACATGATCCACTTCTTCCCCTTTTTTGCCCGTTTGATTGCGTGGAAGGCTTCGTTTGTGAGAATAATGTTATCATGGATAGATCTACCTTGTACAAATGCTGACTGATGGTGAGGGATGATGTTTGGGAGGAACTTCTTCAGTCTCGTTGACAAGATCTTAGTAATAACTTTAAGCGAAAAATTACAAAGACTGATCGGTCTAAAGTGGGAAACTTCAGATGGATTTGGTTTCTTAAGAATAAGAACAATATTTGTTTTATTAACCCCGTAGTCAAGAACTCCCTCACTGAAGAAAGCCGAAACCATCCCAATAAGATCGCCTTTGATAGTTTCCCAAAAGGTTTGGTAGAAACTTACAAGAAAGCCATTAGGCCCAGACACTTTAGACACTCTCATATCGAAGACTGCCTTCTTAATCTTTTCTTCGGACACTATTTTACTAAGTTCAGAATTCATCTCCTCGGTTACCAAATGAGGGATGTACTCCCTAAGATCTTGGAAATTGACAGAAAGATCCTTAGAGAATAATTTTTGGAAATATTGCTGCAGGTGGCTTGCGATGTCCCCTGGTTCCTACATCCATACCTCATCATGTCCTTTCAGTCTTACAATGGAGTTGGTTCTTCGATGTTGGATGGTTGTTGCATGATAGAATTTTGTGTTCATGTCTCCCCATTTTAGCTAGTTGACTTTGGAGCGATGATGCCAATACCTCTCCTCTCTCCCCCATTCAGAATCCAGCTCATTCTTCATCTGTTTAAACTCTTCTAGTTCCGAGTTAGAGAGTTTTCTTCCGTAGAGATTCTTGATCCTAGTAATCGAAACCCTTTTTCTTCTGATTTTTTGTCTTCGTTTTAATCCACCTTATGAGAGCCTTTCTGGTGCTTTAAATTTTCCTCCCAAAAGTACGAGCAGTTCTCATATTAGGGGGAACTTGCCAGCCGTCAAAGACAGTTTGGGCGCAATCCTCTTCCAAGAGCCACTTGTTATCGAACTTAAAGTCTTTCTTGTATTTCCTAGGGAAACCTTCAGTGAGCACGATAATGGGGGCATGATCGGAGGCGATAGCGATATCCATTACTCCCAAAGCTTTGGGAAAGGCTAGACTCCATTCAGCCGAACACAACAGGCGGTCCAATTTCTCAAGGATAGAATCGTCACCACTTCTTTGGTTGAACCAAGTGAAATTGCCGCCCTTTATTGGAAGTTCTAATATACCTGATGAGTCAATAAGTCAAAGAAACATTTCGCTTCATCGGGATTGAAAAGGTTTCCCCCTTCCTTTTCCTCTTGACTAATCACCGTATTGGAGTCACCCATAATAAGCCATTTATCATTTGTTGAACCTCGAAGTTGAGTTAACCCTTCCCAGAATGCTTGCCTTTCATCTTTGTATGGAGGGCCATAAATGAAAGTTCCTGTAACCCCTCGTCCTGGTCTGGTCAACTGACCGGCCCAAGTAGGCTACACGGGGAAAATCGATGTGAAACCCGTTAAGGTCCCACCTCGGTTAGCAACTCTAGAAAATTTCTTTTAATTATATCTTGTCTAAAGGCATATTCGATTCCTAAGTGATCATGTAACACCCGTGTTTTGGGCCTAGGAGTAAACCGAGTTTATAGTCGAGTTAATAAAATTTAAATAGAGTCAACTCAACTTAAGTTGTGGTGTAATTGAGCTTTAATAAAAGGGGAGGGACCTATGTTGCGATTTTACCCAAAACTTTTAATTAAAGTAAGATAACTATTAAAATATAAGTCATCATCTTCTTCTTCTCTTCTATTTTTTCTTTCCAAACGTGAAAACACCATCTCTATAACTCTCTCAAGCTTTTCACTATTTGATTGGTCATACTACTTGATTTCAACATCGTTTTGAAAGGTAAATTATGTTTTCCGACTCTCCTCCTTATTCTCTATCTATATTTGGTCTTAAAATTCAAAAATATGAGACTTTGAAAAATTATGGTTTTATGTTAAAGTTTGGATTTTAGGTGATTTTCCAAATTGTTTTAATGTTTTGAGTTGGGATTTAGCTTAATCATGATGAAATACACATTATATGTCAATTTGGTTAAATTTGGATGAAAATTCCTATTAAACTCATAGGGTAAAATTTTAAGGTGTTAAAACTTGGTTTTTGGTGAAGTTTATGTTGAAAACTAAGGGCTGATGGTTAGGGTATGATATGAGAGTGATTTGGGATGTGTTAGAGGTCATTTGGGTGTTTGGAAGTGGAGTTTTCAGCAAGGTGTTTGAGGAGTACGAAAATTGAGTTTTTGGGATGATTGTGGATTGAGAAATTGAAGAATATGGCTTATGTTTGTGAAGTGAGTTGTTAGTTGAGTTTTAGCATTGAATTATGGTGTAATAAGTGTGTTTTGTTTGGTTAGAAGCAAGAAGAAACGTTGAAGGAGCTTTGGAGCCGAATACGAGGTCGTAGGAGGATTGTTTCGATTGACAAAGGAAGGGCGGTGAGTGGTTTTAAACTTATCCTAAAGTTGGTTCGAGTATGTGTAGTGTGCTTGTGTAAAGTGTGCTTGGTAGGCCACTTATAGTTAATTCGAGTTGTTAGTTATCCGTTGATATCCATATATGCTATTGTGCTTACTTAACTATGCTTTTGTGATCTTGGTGGTTTTGTACATGTATATTCATGAGGTGTATATATATGTGATGAGCATGAGTTATGATTGATGGAAAACGTGTTGTGGTAAATGATAATTGGCACTAAATAATTACCGGTTGTAAATGATCGATCATTAGGATTAGTGTGCACACAAATTGAGTCAAAACGTACGTGGCCTTGGTGGCGTTGAGGCACCAAGGAGGAGTACGGTAATGTAATATTCTACCGGAAGCTTTTATTCATTTCTACGTGATGATGAGTGGAATCCCATCCGTAGGGCATGTGGCGATGAGTGGAATCCCGTCCATGTAAGGCCGGTGATGAGTGAAATCCCACCGAGGTAAAGTGTTGTTGAGTTTCAAATCCGCACAATCGGGGTAATTTAAAGTGGCCAATTAACTTATTCATATATGGTGATATATGGTGTTGAAACATGACTATTGTTATTGATGCTTGGTGCTTAGTATGAGGTAATATGCCATATTATGCCACTTGATGGACTGGCTAGGACTACTTGTGATGTTGCCTATGCATGTTAGATATGAGGTTTAGGGATTACATGCTTGAACCCTGCATTGTTGTTGCTTTCGTTTTAGAGCACCCTCACTAAGCTTATAGCTAACGCTCCCAATGTTCAACAATGCAGATCATTAGTGTGGCGTTAGCTTGGAGCAAGGCAAGAAGGGCTTCCAAGTGTTGTAACTCAAGTACGGTGGTAATTTTGTACTAGTTAGCAATGTGGCAAAAAGGGTTGTTGTATAAGCTTTTTATAACTCTTTGTTATATATGATGTTTTGGATTGTAAAGCATGAATTACTTTGATGAATGTTAAGGGGATGGTATGTTTTAAATGCTTAGGTGCCTTGTTGTATGAATTCTTAAGATGCATGATTCTTGTGTGTTTGAATGCCATGTGTGTTGACATCTTGGTTGTTAAAGGTTGTTTGTATGTTGTTTGGGTCTAGGGAGGTTTAGTTATGCATCTTTAGTGTGTGCCTTATGTGTTTTTGCTGAAAACAGAGTATTGTAAAGCAGGGCGTATCGATACACCCCTGTGTATCGATACGGTCTCAACTCTCTGAGTTTCAAATCAGGCTGAGCGTATCGATACACAGGAGTGTATCGATACGGTCCCAACTCTCTGAAATCCTGGGGAGTTGTGGAGTGCAGGGAGTATCGATACGGGGTGAAGTGTATCGATACGGTTCAACATAGTTGACCGAGTGATGTTGACCGAGAGGTGCGTATCGATACGCTTAATGGTGTATCGATACGGTCTTCCCTGAGTCGACGGAGAGGGTTGACTTTGGTCAAGGCGCATCGATACCCTATGTAGGTGTATCGATACGTCCTACTTAAAATGGAAAATTTGGTTGTTTAATTGCAGGCTTGTGAGTTTTGTGTCCGTGTTTGTTCGCTGCGTGTCCCCTCACATAAGATTTAATACAAGCATCTAGAAAAGAAAAGAAAAAAAAATATAGGGTTGCTAACCGAGGGGGAACCTTAATTGGTTTTCGCTCGGTTTTCCCCGTGTGGCCCACTTGGACCGGTCATTCGGCCAGACCGGGACGAGGGGGTTACAGATCACGACAGCGGAAAACATCACGAGATAAAAGCAACCAAGCCAAAACAACATGTTAAACAGCCCTTTTTAAACTTACACCACAGGCCGTATCGATACACCAGACAAGGGTATCGATACGCCTGACCAAGTCAACTGCCTCCAGTCAACTCAGAAAGACCGTATCGATACAGCCCTTGGGCGTATCGATACACCCTTCTCAGTCAACATCTCGCGGTCAACGTTACAAAACCGTACCGATACACTTAGAGCCCGTACCGATACACCAAAAACTCATTAAAATCTCGAAATTCCAGTAAAGATAGGGCGTATCGATACACCCCTGAGTATCGGTACCCTAAGCTAATTCTGAGTCCCAAAGTGTAGGACCGTATCGATACGGACCTTAGGTGTATCGATACGCCCTGCACTGCAAGACTCCAAATTGCAGCAAAACAATACGAGACTCAACTCTAAATGCAATTTATGACTCTCCTAATCACATACAACCAAGCATACAACACATAGCAACCAAGAACTACTCTATAAAACAATTTAGGTGAACAACGAAGCATTTCCAACATGGCATTCATACAAAGATGGATATTGCATAACAAGGCATACTTAAAAGCTTAAAGGCCAAAAAGGCACATGTCTTCATACATAAGGTTTACATGCTTGCCAAAACAACATATAGCATAACCAACATTCAACATTTATGAGTCATACAACGCTCATACAATCACATAGCAGCCTCATTGCTAAACTACTACTTTATTTACTAAACCATACTTGAGCAACTACAAAAGCTTGGAATGCCCCTTCCCTTGCTCCTTGCTAACTCCACGCTAATGATCTGCATTGTCGAAAACGAGAGCGTAAGCTAGAAGCTTAGTGAGGATGCTCTAAAACCAAAAACAACGACAATGCAGGGTTCAAGCATATCATCCTTAACATCACACACAAACATGCATAAGCATCAATATAGCATTCTAGCTTGCACACAATAAGACTATAATATGGCATCTCACTTCATATTAAGCTCATCAAGATAAAGCACTTATCTAAGCAACATAACCACAAAAGCAAGTACATTGGCCACTATTAGTTTACTCGGATACGCGAATTACACTCAACAACAACATTACCTCGGTGGGATTACACTCATCACCGGACCTCGCATGGATGGGATTACACTCATCACCACATGCCCTACGGATGGGATTCCACTCATCATCATGTATAATATAAACATTTCCGATGGAATGTTACATCACCGTACTCCTCCTTGATGGCTTAATGCCACTAAGGCCACGCGCGAATTTGACTTAACCGTGTGCACACTAATCCTAATGATCGATCATTTATACCCGGTAAGTTAACTAGTGTCAATCATACTATTAAAACCACATCATGTCCAACCAACATGCATATCACACATCCCTCATCACACACATCAATGTACACTCGTACATAAACAATTTATGCTTCACAAGATCATAATAGGCATATACATTTAAAGCTTATAAACACACAAGAAGTTAGGCTACCAACTTAACTTCTACCTTGGAATGACCTACCAAGCACATCCCAAAACCTCAACTACACACATTGAACCAATTTAAATAAATTTGAAAGTTTCACTCACCACCCTTCCTTAAGCAAACCAAGCAAAGCCTCTCAAGCTTTCGAAATTTCAGGAATCGTTCCCGAACCTTCTTCGATGTTTCCTCTTACTTCTAACCAATCAAAAGACAAGGTATTACTCAACCAAATCATTGTCAAATTCAGCCACAATCTCAACCCACAATCATAAGCTAAAACTTCATAATTTCAACTCATGCTAACCACCAAAAATCACATTTTCGTACTCCATCTTTACCCAGCTGAAACCTACCATTTCCAACACCCAAATTACTTCTAAAGACTTCCAAAACGCTTCCCTAAAAACCCTAAACCATCAGCTCTTCAACTCAACACAAAAACACACCAAAATTTCAAGTTTTGACACTTTCAAAAATACCCCCAAGACCCATTTCGGGATTTTTGTCAAAATCCCTCCATTTCAAGATATTAGGTGTATTAAGGTAAGGTTAACTCAAAACTTAACTAAACAAACCAAAAACAAGTTGAAACCCATTAAAGTTTCATGCTTTCTTCAACCTTGAAAAACTTGGAAAACTAAAATGATGATGGTTTTGAAATCTAAAACCATGGAAATGATTGGGATGGAAAGGAGAATTCAAAACCAAAATTACCTTGAATGGAGCCCTTGAAATGATGGAGAAAGGAGATGGAATAGTGATTTGGGGCTTTGGGAGGGTTTTCACGTGAGATTGTAAAAATGAAGAAGAAGACTCTTTTTTTTTAATTTGAAAAAGGTTCATCTTTTCCTTGTTTTGAACTATTTACAAATATGCCATTATTAGGATTTTAGTCTTATTTAAATTAAAACTAAGGTCTAATTAAATTAAACCGAAACTGACAACTCGAACCCAACACACAATGTACACAGATCACAAGAGTTTGAAGTACATCATGACTCAGCGAGATTTGAATCTCAGACAACGTAGGTGGCTAGAGTTGCTAAAGGACTATGATCTTACGATTGAGTACCATCCGGGTAAGGCCAATGTAGTGGTTGATGCTTTGAGTAGAAAGGTAGCTATAGATTTGAGAGCCGTGTTTGCTAGATTGAGCTTGTTTGGGGATGGTGGCTTAGTGGCCGAGCTTCAGGTTAGACCTACTCTAGGTCAGCTGATTAGGGAGAAACAACTCTTAGACAGATCTTTGGCACCTCACGTGCACGACATAGCCGAGGATAGACCTTCAGACTATAGTTTCAGTATCAATGGGGTCTTGTGTTTCAGAAATAGGATAGTTGTGCCGGAAGACAGTGACTTGAGACATACGATCTTGACTGAAGCGCACAGTAGTCCGTTTGCTATGCATCCTAGAAGTACGAAGATGTACCGAGATTTGAAGAATGAATACTTTTGGGTTGGTTTGAAGAGAGACGTAGCCGACTTCGTGAGTAAGTGTATGGTGTGTCAGAGAGTGAAGGCGGAAAATCAGGTTCCCTCAGGTTTGTTGCAACTGTTGAGAATTCCGGAATGGAAATGGGAGAATATCACCATGGATTTTGTTTCGGGCTTGCCTTTGACTCCTACAAAGAAAAATTCAGTTTGGGTTATAGTAGACCGTTTCACGAAGTGTGCTCACTTCTTAGCAGTCAATACGACTTACACCTTAGATAGATTGGCCGATCTGTACATTGGTGAGATTGTTAGACTGCATGGTGTGCCGAAGTCGATTGTGTCCGATAGAGATCCGAGGTTTATAGCTCGATTTTGGGAGTGTGTGCATACAACTTTGGGTACCCATTTGAATTTCAGCACGTCGTATCATCCTCAGACAGATGGACAGTCAGAGAGGGTTATACAGATTTTAGAGGATATGTTGCGTTGTTGCATCATTGATTTTTAGGGTACGTGGGAGAAGCACTTGCCTTTAGTTGAGTTTGCTTACAATAACAGTTTTCAGTCGAGCATTTGGATGGCTCCGTATGAGGCCTTGTATGGCAGAAAGTGTAGAACTCTAGTTTGTTGGGCTGAAGTGGGACATAAGTTGTTACCTATGCCAGATTTGCTTAAGGGGACAACCGATAAAGTAAAATTGATTTGCGATCGCTTGAAGGCAGCTTCGGATAGACAAAAGTCCTATGCCGACTTGAAGAGGAAGGAAGTTGAGTTTTTAGTTGGTGAGAAGGTGTTCCTAAAAGTGTCTCCGTGGAAGAAGGTAATGAGATTTGGCAGAAAGGGGAAGTTGAGTCCGAGGTACATATGACCGTATGAGATTGTGAGAAGGGTTGGCCCAGTTGCTTATCAGTTGCGTTTGCCATCCGAGCTAGAGAAGATACACGATGTGTTTCATGTTTCGATGCTCCGTAAGTATACGTCAGATCCATCACATGTTATGCCTGTAGAAGAGATTGAGTTGAATCCGGAATTGACTTATGACAGCAAGGTGTTGCGGGGTAGATCGATTGAGTTAGTAAAAGTGCGGTGGCAACGTCGAGGGGTGGACGAGGCCACATGGGAGAGGAAGAAGGATATAGAAAGGCAGTTTCCTTATCTCTTTCAATCAGGTAATTTCGGGGACGAAATTCCTTAAGTGGGGGAGAGTTGTAACACCCGTGTTTTGGGGTCGGGAGTCTGGTATGTGTGTTGGGTTCGAGTTGTCAGTTTCGGTTTAATTTAATTAGACCTTAGTTTTAATTTAAATAAGACTAAAATCCTAATAATGGCATATTTGTAAATTGTTCAAAACAATGAAAAGATGAGCCTTTTTCAAATTAAAAAAAAAGAGTCTTCTTCTTCATTTTTACAATCTCACGTGAAAACCCTCCCAAAGCCCCAAATCACTATTCCATCTCTTTTCTTCATCATTTCAAGGGCTCCATTCAAGGTAATTTCGTTGAATTCTCCTTTCCATCCCAATCATTTCCATGGTTTTAGATTTCAAAATCATCATCATTTTAGTTTTCCAAGTTTTTCAAGGTTGAAGAAAGCATGAAACTTTAATCGGTTTTCAACTTGTTTTTGGTTTGTTTAGTTAAGTTTTGAGTTAACCTTACATTAACACACCTAATATCTTGAAATGGAGGGATTTTGACAAAAATCCCGAAATGGGTCTTGGGGGCATTTTTGAAAGTGTCAAAACTTGAAATTTTGGTGTGATTTTGTGTTGAGTTGAAGGGATGATGGTGTAGGGTTGTTAGGGAAGCGTTTTGGAAGTCTTTAGAAGTAATTTGGGTGTTGGAAATGGTAGGTTTCAGCTGGGTAAAGATGGAGTACGAAAATGTGATTTTTGGTGGTTAGCATGAGTTGAAATTATGAAGTTTTGGCTTATGATTGTGGGTTGAGATTGTGGCTGAATTTGACAATGATTTCGTTGAGTAATACCTTGTCTTTTGATTGGTTAGAAGCAAGAGGAAACATCGGAGAAGGTTCAGGAACGATTCCAGAAATTTAGGAAGCTTGAGAGGCTTTGCTTGGTTTGCTTAAGGAAAGGTGGTGAGTGAAACTTTCAAATTTATTTAAATTGGTTCAAGTGTGTGTAGTTGAGGTTTTGGGATGTGCTTGGTAGGCCATTCCAAGGTAGAAGTTAAGTTGGTAGCTTAACTTCTTGTGTGTTTATAAGCTTTAAATGTATATGCCTATTATGATCTTGTGAAGCATAAATTGTTTATGTACGAGTATACATTGATGTGTGTGATGATGGATGTGTGATATGCATGTTGGTTGGACATGATGTGGTTTTAATAGTATGATTGGCACTAGTTAACTTACCGTGTAACCCATCATCCCGGTCCGGACATTTGACCGGTCCGAGTAGGCTACACGGGGAAAACCGATGTGAAACCCGTTAAGGTCCCACCTCGGTTAGCAACCCTAGAAAATTTCTTTTAATATATCTTGTCTAAATGCATTATTAAGTCCTATGTGAAACACGACAGCGGAAACACAACAGCGGAAACACAAGCAATATAACAATGACCATCCAAAACAACACATTAAAACAGCCCATTTTTCCTTTTTAAGCAGGTTGTATCGATACACCTACAGAGGGTATCGATACGCCTTGACCAAGTCACCTGCCTCAAGTAAAACCAGTGAGACCGTATCGATACAGTCCTTGGGCGTATCGATACACCCTCCTCGGTCAACATCTCGCGGTCAACGATATTAGACCGTACCAATACACCTAGAGCCCGTATCGATATGCCAAAAACTCGTCAAAATCTCAGAATTCCAGAAAAGATTCGGTGTATCGATACACTCCTGCGTATCGATACGATAAGCCACATGTTGAGTTTTTAGAGGCTCGATTCGTTCAACCGATTATGCTCACCAAGTGGTGGAGAGGTGGATATTTGGGTGTTAGGGTTTAGGAAGCTAAAAAGAATTGTGACACAAAGATTTATAGTGGTTCGTTCTTCTAACAAGCACCTACATCCACTACCTTAGCTCCCCACTAAGGATTTCCAACAATTCCACTAATTGTTCTTCCCCTTTTTTAGGCTTAGGAGGTAACCCTTACACACAATCAAGCTTTCTACCCAAAGCCTTGATTGAAACCCTTTCTCACAAAAAGACACAAGAAGCAAACTTAAAACCCTCTAATAGGTGTTTGTTTGCACAATTAAGCACTCACCCAAAACCTAAAACACTTGAGCAAATTTGACAATTTTGGCTCACTAGTGTTTGTCTATACAATAAATGGCAATTTAAGCACTAAGACAATATTTGATCATTTGATGTTTGACAATATGAGCATTGGCCTTCTCTTGATGCTTGGAGGTCCCTTTTATACTCCCAAATGAGTTTGTAGCCGTTACTAGCCGTTGGGATCAAATTGGAGCCGTTGAGGACTTTAATTCCTACCATAAATGCAGTTCTGCAGCTCCAGTTTCGAAACGCTCGAAGCCGTTTCGAAACACTCTCTATGTAGAAAGAGTCGTTGCAATCTGTCAGGGCACCCGTTTCGGAACACCCCCTTGCTATTTCGAAACCCGTATCGAAACGCTATAGGCCCGTATCAAAACGCTTGCATTTGAAAGTTGGTTGGAATATAGCCGTTGGGGTTTATGGCCGTTGTGGTCAATGCCATGTAGGCGTATCAAAACGGCATAGCCCGTTTCGAAACGCTGGGCAAAAATCCTATCCAGAGAAAGCCCGTTTCGAAACAAGTTTCGAAACGTTTTTGCTACTGGAATCCCCTGTTTCGAAACGCCCTAAGGTGTTTCGAAACACCTGGACAGTTTTGTGAAGTTTGGCTTTGAAAAACATTAAAAACCTTTTAAAAGCTTCCCTAAATATAATTTCAAGTTGTTTGGACTTTGGAAATGTTTTAAATACTTTTTAAATCAGTCCAAACTATTTTTCAATTATTATATCAAAACATTAGTTCTACAATCTCCCCCTTTTTGATATAATAAAACTCTCTTGAAAATTGTTTGGGATTCTCCCCCTTTAACTTTAAAAATGTGAATAAGAGATTGAAGATATGAAATCAAATAAAGCTCCCCCTTATTCATTTGAAAATTCAATTTTTCAAACCATTTCTCTCCCTTTTTGTTATATCAAAAAGAATTTAAAACATTAAGTTCAAAATAACAATAGATGTAAAATTTTGACAAAATTAAAAATTTGGTTTTAAAATGGCTCCCCCTTACTCAAAGCATCATTAAAATGTTAGTCCAACATATACGATCATCTAGTTGACATAAAAGAGAATAAAACAAATAAACACAAAAACAACTAGATTTTTACCAACACTTGAACTCAAGGTAGGATGTGAAGCCTTCCTTCTTCAAGTGTTCTTCCTTAGTGTGCATGGAGCTCCCCCTCAATGTTTGACTTGTTGAACATCTCTATCACACCTAGCAAAAGACAATCAAGTAACTTTTGGTATCCAAATTGCTTTGGATCCATGAGCGTTAGTAGCACAAATTTTTTGACCCCTTAGGAATCCATTTTTCAATGTCATCATTTTTAATTGAAGTGGTTAGTCCTTTTGGGACCCAAACACTTCTAAAAAAATTTCCTTTAATAAATCTAGGGGCACTAGATTGTCTAACATAGAAATTTGATTTTCCAAAATTGTTTTTCATTTCTAGCTCTTTGGAAATCAAATCCTTTTCTTCTTGAACTTTTTGAAGCAATTTTTGTAAAATCAAAACATTTTAATTCAAACTCTTCAAGTTTTGCTTCAAGTTCAAGTTTGGTTTTAGAAAGAAAATCATTTTGAATTTTTAATTTGAAATCAATTTATTGTTTTTCAAAATGTGGCTTTTAAAATCTAAAACCAAATCGTCATAGGCATCTTGTAATTCATCAAAAGAGTAAGAACATGAAGTAGATGAATTAGAAGTTACCCTTGAATCTTCTTCGATGGCCATAAGGCAAAGGTTGGCTTGTTCATCGTCGGTGGAGTCCTCATCACTCCAAGTAGCCACATGTGCCTTCTTCTTATGGCTTGAAGTGCTTGCCCTCTCCTTTTTCTTGGAATCTCGTTCAAGCTCTTTCAAAGCTTTCTTCATGAACGGGGCACACTTCTTGAAGAGATGAACTATCTCTTCATCTTCATCCTCGTCTTCACTTGAATAGACATGATGGCAAGTGGAGGACTTGAGAGCCATGGCACTTGCATTGATGCCTAGCCCTTTGATTTTCTTCTCTCCCATAGATCTAATTTCTTCCCTTTTCTTCTCATCCTCTTTGTTCTTCTTCATGATTTGATGAGTAAGGAGAGACCCCATGAGTTCATCAAGCTTCAAAGTCTTCAAATTTTTGGCTTCGATAATGGCGGTCCTCTTTGAGTCCCAAGACTCGGGAAGTGAGTAGATGAGCTTTCGGACAAGCTTCTCTTCCGGGATGGCTTCTCCATAACCTTTAAGACCGTTGGTGATGGTGGAGAACCTATCAAACATCTTCTCGATGTTCTCTTTCGGATCCATCTTGAAGTTCTCATACTCTAAGGTTAGGAGCCCAATCTTGGTCTCCTTGACTTTATCGGTTCCCTCGTATGTGACTTCAAGCTTGTCCCATACCTCCTTGGCACTCCCACAAGAAGACATCTTCTCATAGATGGATAGACCAAATGCACAAAATAAAATGTGCAAGGCTTTGCAATTTAGCTCCATCTTCTTGCGATCATCGGCACTCCACTCCGTTTTACTTCTTTGAGGCACGAACGGACCATCTTCAACTATATCCCATAGCTTGTAATCTCTTGATTTGATGAAGAACTTCATCTTTGTCTTCCAATGGGCATAGTGGGTTCCGTCAAAGAAAGGCGGTTTGTCGATAGATTGTGCCATTTGAGCCGGTTGATGAACTAGTGATCGAGCTTGTCTGATCTTCTCAATAGGATGTGAATCCCCTTCGATTGAGCCAAGCTTTGATACCAATTGTTGAGTTTTTAGAGGCTCGATTCGTTCAACCGATTAGGCTCACCAAGTGGTGGAGAGGTGGATATTTGGGTGTTAGGGTTTAGGAAGCTAAAAAGAATTGTGACACAAAGATTTATAGTGGTTCGGTCTTCTAACAAGCACCTACATCCACTACCTTAGCTCCCCACTAAGGATTTCCAACAATTCCACTAATTTCTCTTCCCCTTTTCTAGGCTTAGGAGGTAACCCTTACACACAATCAAGCTTTCTACCCAAAGCCTTGATTGAAACCCTTTCTCACAAAGAGATACAAGAAGCAAACTTAAAACCCTCTAATAGGTGTTTGTTTGCACAATTAAGCACTCACCCAAAACCTAAAACACTTGAGCAAATTTGACAATTTTGGCTCACTAGTGTTTGTCTATACAATAAATGACAATTTAAGCACTAAGACAATATTTGATCATTTGATGTTTGACAATATGAGCATTGACCTTATCTTGATGCTTGGAGGTCCCTTTTATACTCCCAAATGAGTTTGTAGCCGTTACTAGCCGTTGGGATCAAATTGGAGCCGTTGAGGACTTTAATTCCTACCATAAATGCAGTTCTGTAGCTCCACGTTTCGAAACGCTCGAAGCCGTTTCGAAACACTCTCTATGTAGAAAGAGCCGTTGCAGTCTGTCAGGGCACCCGTTTCGGAACACCCCCTTGTCGTTTCGAAACCCGTATCGAAACGCTATAGGCCTGTCGAAACGCCTGCATTTGAAAGTTGGTTGGAATATAGCCGTTGGGGTCAATGCCACGTAGGCTTATCGAAACGGCATAGCCCGTTTCAAAATGCTGGGCAAAAATCCTATCCAGAGAAAGCCCGTTTCGAAACGTTTTTGCTACTGGAATCCCCTGTTTCGAAACGCCCTAAGGTGTTTCGAAACACCTGGACAGTTTTGTGAAGTTTGGCTTTGAAAAACATGAAAAACCTTTTTAAAAGCTTCCCTAAACATAATTTCAAGTTGTTTGGACTTTGGAAATGTTTTAAATACTTTTTAAATCAGTCCAAACTATTTTTCAATTATTATATCAAAACATTAGTTCTACACCACATTCGAGTCCCGAAGTGTAGGACTGTATCGATACGGACCTTAGGCGTATCGATATGCCCTACACTGCAATACCCAAATTTGCAGCAAAACGATTTAAGACTCGACTCTAGATGCGATTTACGACTCCCCTAGCCACAAACAACATACATACAACCTTCAACAACCAATATATCAACATACATGACATTCAAAACGAACTAGGATCATGCATCGACAGGATTCATACATTTACCATAAAGAGGACATACTTAGCACATAAAGGTTCATGCCTTAGAAAAAAACATATAGGCATTCATGACATGCAACATAAGCAAGATTTACAATTCAAACAAAGCATCCAAAAGCCAAACCAACATCAACATATATCAAAGCTCAAATCAACAACACCTATCCCATTGCTTGACTTTTACAATCTTTCAATTTAAAGTTCATACTTGAGCTAACAAAAAGCGACACTTGGAGACCTTTCCTTGCTCTTGCCACCCACAAGCTACTGATCTGCATTGTTGAACAAAAAGGAGCGTAAGCATAAAAGCTTAGTGAGGGTAAGCTCGTAAAACAAACCTCGACAATGCAGGGTCCAAGCACGAGCAACAACCAAGATAGAATGCATGATCTTACCTCCGATGCACAAGAGCCAAAATATACATGATGCATGAACATATAATCAACACTATGCCATGATCAACAACTCATAAGTCCAACACACAAAGATACATATAACAATGTATTAACAACAACATATATCAATCCATATTAGAATCACATTTCATATCATATTGGCACCTAGCTATGACTCGAATACGCGGATAACACGTTGGAACTCACTTCCAACACAACCATTACCTTCGGTGGGATTACACTCATCACCGGTTCTCGCGGAGGGGATTCCACTCATCCTCACGCCCCGTCGATGGGATTCCACTCATCACCGACTAATATAAACATTTCCGGTGCAATATTACATCACCGTACTCCTCCTTGATGACTTAACGCCACCAAGGCCACGCGCGAATTTGACTCTCGTGTGCACACTAACATCCTAATGATCGATCATTGTACCGAAGCATACTAGTGCCAATATTAAACACAATCCATAACCTTTCACAACATCATTTCATAACAACTTCCGTGCTTAGCACGTACTCACCATGATCACTATCATGCACAATCCACAATCCAAACCACATGCATAGCAATGCATCAAACCATGCCTCATCAACATGTATAACACAATATACATAACTACCATAAACATAAATAAACAAGAGGCATAACCAAGCAACTAGGAGTTCAACCAAAAGTTTCCTAAACTAAGCTTGAGATTAGACAACCACTCTAATCTCAACTCTAGGTGGGTTTACCAAGCCCAACCTAGGTTCACATGCTTGAACCAATATTTAAAAACAATTTAAAAACAATAACCACTCACCGACCACTCCATTTAGCACAAGCCGACTAGCCTACCAAGCATCCAAGTCCGTAATCGAGCCCGAAGCTTCTCCAAAGTTTCTCCTTGCTTCTAACCATTCAAAAACAATACATTAGCCCCAAAATCAGCCACAAACCCAAAGTTTAACACCCACACACAAATCCACTACAATTCTCACAATTCAAAGCCAAGTTCATTCTCCAAATTCTCATCTTCGTACTTCCACAAAAACCCATCAAAAATCAGCAATGTAGTCATCCAAAGCACTCTTAAACATGTTCAAAACACTACCTAAACATAATATAACCATCAACCCCCATTTTCCAACACATAGAAACCCCAAAACTTAACTTAAAACCCTTCCAAACACCCATCAAAACCCAACTTCTGGAATCTCAATAAAACACTTTAAAAATCACATATGTTGGACCTCATGGTTCATAAACAACTCATATATCATTAACAAATCAATATCTTTAGTTAAACACAATAAAGGTAGCATTTTTATTCAAATCTCCCAAAAACTCAAATTCTAAAATCATGGACAAAAATGAAAACTAGTTGTACTTTCAAAGAGAGGAAGATGAGAGAAAGATGGGAATGTAATTACCTTTCAAAACCGAGCCAAAATGGAGGAGAAAGAAGATGGAATAGTGAGTTGGAGAGGAAAGGGGGTTTTCACGTGAAGAAGAGAAAATGAAGAAGATGAAGATAACTCTCTTCTTTTTGGTTAAAAGCTCAACTTTTTCAAACCTTGAGTTATTTACAAAAACGTCATTAATGAGTTGGCAAATTCTAATCTCCTAAAATCCATGGGATTTGATTCCCAAAACAATTTTAGTCTAACATAAATGTTTGTTTCGAATATATGAAGCCCAAAATAATATTTTATTATTTTAAATTTTAAAACCGAAACCGGACTATTATTTTAATATTATTTTCATCCGACCCCCAAACCCGGGTGTTACACACCGGGTATAAATGATCGATCATTAGGATTAGTGTGCACATGGTTGAGTCAAATTCACGCATGGCCTTGGTGGCGTTAAGCCATCAAGGAGGAGTACGGTGATGTAAAATTCCACCGGAAATGTTTATATTATACGTGATGATGAGTGGAATCCTATCCGTAGGGCATGTGGTGATGAGTGTAATCCCATCCATGCGAGGTCCGGTGATGAGTGTAATCCCACCGAGGTAATGTTGTTATTGAGTGTAATCCGCATATCCGAGTTAACTAATAGTGGCCAATGTACTTGCTTTTGTGGTTATGTTGCTTAGATAAGTGCTTTATCTTGATGAGCTTAATATGAAGTGAGATGCCATATTATTGTCTTATTGTGTGCAAGCTAGAATGCTATATTGATGCTTATGCATGTTTGTGTGTGATGTTAAGGATGATATGCTTGAACCCTACATTGTCGTTGTTTTTGGTTTTAGAGCATCCTCACTAAGCTTCTAGCTTACGCTCTCGTTTTCGACAATACAGATCATTAGCGTGGAGTTAGCAAGGAGCAAGGGAAGGGGCATTCTAAGCTTTTGTAGTTGCTCAAGTATGGTTTAGTAAATAAAGTATTAGTTTAGCAATGGGGCTGCTATGTGATTGTATGAGCGTTGTATGACTCATAAATGTTGAATGTTGGTTATGCTATATGTTGTTTTGGCAAGCATGTAAACCTTATGTATGAAGACATGTGCCTTTTTGGCTTTTAAGCTTTTAAGTATGCCTTGTTATGCAATATCCATATTTGTATGAATGCCATGTTGGAAATGCTTCGTTGTTCACCTAAATTGTTTTATATAGTAGTTCTTGGTTGCTAGGTGTTGTATGGTTGGTTGTATGTGATTAGGAGAGTCGTAAATTGCATTTAGAGTTGAGTCTCGTATTGTTTTGCTGCAATTTGGAGTCTTGCAGTGCAGGGCGTATCGATAAGCCTAAGGGTTGTATCGATACGGTCCTACACTTTGGGACTCAGAATTGGCTTAGGGTACCGATACTCGGGGGCGTATCGATACGCCCAAACTTTACTGGAATTCCAAGATTTTAACGAGTTTTTGGCGTATCGGTACGGGCTCTAAGCGTATTGGTACGATTTTGTAACGTTGACCGCGAGATGTTGACTGAGGAGGGTGTATCGATACGCCCAAGGGCTGTATCGATACGGTCTTCCTGAGTTGACTGGAGGCAGTTGACTTGGTCAGGCGTATCGATACCCTTGTCTGGTGTATCGATACGGCTTGTGGTGTAAGTTTAAAAAGGGTTGTTTAACATGTTGTTTTGGCTTGGTTGCTTTTATCTCGTGATGTTTTCCACTGTCGTGATCACTTAGGAATCGAATATGTCTTTAGACAAGATATAATTAAAAGAAATTTTCTAGGGTTGCTAACCGAGGTAGGACCTTAACGGGTTTCACATCGATTTTCCCCGTGTAGCCTACTCGGACCGGTCAGTCGACCAGACAGGGACGAGGGGGTTACATTTGTTGGTATCGGAGCCTGAGGTTACCGAGACCTCGGGCAGGTAAGTGAGGTAAGTCTGAAGTGTTAAGTAATTTTTATGTCTCGGTGTATGCTTTGCCATGTATGCTTGTTGTTTGTTCGTTCGTATGGTGTTTGGAAGCATGATTGTTGTGTCTGGTGTAGTGTCGAGTTCCCATTACTACTATTACTTAATTTGAAAAAGGCTCATATTTTCCTTGTTTTGAACTATTTACAAATATGCCATTATTAGGATTTTAGTCTTATTTAAATTAAAACTAAGGTCTAATTAAATTAAATCGAAACTGACAACTCGAACCCAACACACATACCAAACTCCCGACCCCAAAACACGGGTGTTACAGTTCCATACCATTCAACTTCATCATGACCAACCACTTTCGTGTCAATCAAGTTCTTAGTATGATTGAGGATAGTGATGGTTACATCGTCCGTCCACGAAAGGACAAGCCCGCCCACTAATCCTCTTGGTTCTACATAGAAAGAAATTTTCATTTTCATCTCCATCTTAATTTTCTCTAAATATCTCTTCTTCTTTTTGTTTCACTGAGGAAGATAATATCCGGTCTATGCTTAATCACTGAGTTCCCAAGGGCTCTCATTGTTTCTCGATTTCCCAGACCACGTACGTTCCAAGCCAGAATAGCCATGTCTTGAGAAACCGATACTCGCGCAAGATAAGGACACAGGTCCGCAAGAGGTGCTTGAAAGAAAGAACAAGCCAGAGCAAAGAGCCAAAGAGGAACAGGTTAACCAGAAAACAAAGCCCAAGATACACCACAACAAAACAGACATAATTCAATCCCGGCCAAGAAGATCTCAGACAGAAAAGGCAACCAGGTGTATAAGACCTCAATAAAAGAGCAAAGACAAACAAAGCAACCACTAAGCAATACTCATTGGAACAAAAAACCAAATGGCCACCAAGGCTCCAGGCAATCACAAGAGGTTCGGTAACCAAACGAGAAAACCAGAAAAAACACACTGTAGAAGAGATCGGGGAACCACCAGGGAGCGGGATAACGGCGAGGGGAGAGTAAACCAGAAAGCATGGAATAGCCAATAGGGGAAAAGGCGGAGAATCAGTTACTGCCCTCTAATAGAATCTGGAGCAAACTCCAGCATCTACAATCACCTCTCGAAAGCTGATAGTTGATTCAGATGGAAAGAAAAGATGTCGCTCTGGCCCCGGCAAAGACACCTCAGGCGAAGGGGAGACGAGCCTCACAATCACGATCCTCCAATTCCTAACCAGCCGCGAAAGAGAGCCACCAGGAAACCACAACCTATGGGAGCACTCTCAGATCCGATGTTGTCAAAAAAGAGCACCGGCGCGGGTACCCCACCCGACGTTCTTCCGATCAGCTACCGGCCAGGAAATAGCAAACAACCCAGATGGAGCCTTGGAAATTTTGGGAGGGAATTAGGGATTTGGCGCATGAGGCGCGTTGTCAAGTCTGCAACTTGGGATGAAGAGGGTTGTTTTGAGTTTTTAATATATTTTAATAATTTGTTTTATTTTAAAATTTTAAAAAAGTAAATAAAAAATAATGTGGCGCGTTCTGATTAGTCAAGACAATTTTTTTAACAAATATTATAAATTTAATTTTTTATGAATGTTTTAAAATTAGTTTTATAATAAAAAATAAATATTTATTTATTTAGTTTAGTGGTAGTGAAATTAAACTTAAATATCAGTTCTGATGAATTTAAAATGTGTCATTAACTTAGCTTAATCGCTTTGCACAATATCCATTTTACAAGAGGTCACAAGTTCGATTCTTTATTATAGAAATTTTTGTTTTATTTTGAGGTGGTAACTTTGGTTAAGTTAAATATTTCTTTGCTTGGTTTTAATCATTATCAGGTGCTTAGGTCAATGGTTGGGTGCTTAACCTTTGGTCCATGAAGTCCTAGGTTTGATTCCCACTTGTAGCATATGAGGCATTTTATTTTCTTTGATTTTATTCAACCAATCAGAAGGTGACACGTGTCACCTTCTGGTTAGAAAAATAAAATTATTAAAAAATAATATATAATATTCTGACTAGGAGAGAGAAATTAAAAAAATAAAAAATCCACATAAGCTTTTCTGTTTATTTTTAACGGTTGGGGTACCATTTTGAAAACGAAACGTAACGTTAGGTATTGTTTTATATAAAAAAATAGGTGGGGTACTAAAGTAGGAATGCAAGAATAGGTGGGGTCCTAAATAGGTAGTTATCTCTTAAAATTATTACAATGAGTTTTGAGATTAACGACGTCCAATGGATGTGATTTATAAGAATAAAACAAAAGCCAAAAAAAACATTTTTCATGTAATTAATATTATTCAAATTTCTTATCCAAAAAAATAATGGCTTGATTAACAATATACAAAGAGTATTCAGTTCTAAATGACTCCTTAGGATATATTAATGCACGTATTATGCAATTAATTTGAAAGACGTTGTAAGTTGTTAATTATCAAATATAAAGATTTATAAATATTTAATTTATGTTTGGTCCTTAATTTTGGCCCTCATTTTTTGGGCCATGTGCGGTCGCTTCATTTGCGCATATTCAAAATCTCCACTACTAAATCATAATTTATAAATTCTAAATCTTAAAAT
The DNA here is from genome assembly GCA_030270665.1 of Hibiscus trionum. NCBI lineage: Eukaryota > Viridiplantae > Streptophyta > Magnoliopsida > Malvales > Malvaceae > Hibiscus > Hibiscus trionum. Next base: position 3,923,718 of record BSYR01000034.1, on the reverse strand, counting down.
CTAAAAACCTTATATTAAATCTCTTAATCCTAAATTTAATCCCACTTATAAAAACATATTTTTTCACCACCATTGTATTGATTAATTATAAAATAAATTCAACTAAAAATACCTTAAAATACAATAAAAGCCCCAAATAAAACCTAAAAAATCCTTATAAAGTAAAGAAAACAAAACCATAATAACAATGAGAATGGTAACATTTGTTTAACAATAATTTATAACATAAGCCAACCTTATTAGAAAAAATATTTTTTAATAGACTCAATAAATGATATTAGTGAAAAAAATTGTTTTCTTTAAAATTTTAAATTTAAACAAATTAATCTGTAAAGTATCCATGAATTTATCAAAATTTAAAACATAGCTATATATTATTATGAGAACAATTGATAAGGGCAAAATTTGGTGGGGATATACGAGGCTACAACCCATTTTTAAAAAAAAAATTGTCATTTGACCTTTTAAGTTTCTTTAAAAAGTATAATTAGATCCTTTCAACCATTTTAATGATCTCAAAATTTTAAAAGTTTTAGAAATATCATTAGACTCCTTCAAATATTTGAATATTTTTAATTATTTTTTGGTTTAACTATTGAGATAGTCACTTTTGTTTTCCTAGTACAGAGTTAGTCACCGATTTTGAAAAACGACCAGTAAGGTCACTTACGTTTTCGGGGCGTAAACTTATGGTCACTCATTTGTTTGGTGTCGTTAAACGTTAACGACAATCTAATCTGGAACAACAAAAAAGAAGGATAAATTATCTAAATTGTAACGCTCTGGTTTTGGGCCTAGATGTTTTAGACGTGCCGAAAGCCTAGAAATCGTTTCGGTAAAGCACGTGAAACGTTATCGGTGAGTGCAATGGTTTTAGAAGTCCTTGAGGGACAATAAAACAAGTTTTGGGGATTTAGGATTGGTTTGAAACACCATCCTAAGTCTAGAAGTAAGTATGTTTAGATTTGCTCTCGAAAAGTGGTTGATGCCTCTAAATGCTTTTGACATGCTCTTGATTTGAGATAGACAAATTCCTACTATTTTATGCATGAATTATGACATGAAATGATGTTTCATATTGATCCCATGAAATAGAATGACATTTCAAAGAGTTTTGAGATTTTGATTAAATGCTATGCATGAATTGTGGTTTCGAAATGGGATGAGAATGACTTTAGAAATGTTGCATCAAAACAGTAGATGAGATGATGATTTTAATGTAATATATTGGCATAAATGATGAGATAATTACCAGATATAATTGATCGACCAATAGGATGTAAAGTTCACTATAAACTAAAAATTCGTACGTGCTCTTTGGAGTCGGACAATGGGGGTAGTACCATCCCGATCAAAAGTGAGAGTCCGATGATGAGAAATACCATCAGGGTAGATCTTGGTGAAACATTCGAGCTTTGTAGCAAAGATAGAAACCACCATGAGAGTCCGGTGGCGAGATGTGAGAAGATGATTTTCAAGCATGAGATAGAAAGAGCATGGTTTAGAAATGGTTTCAAGATAGAGTTTTAAAAGCTTGCATTATTGTGTGGTGTTTCTAGAGTAAGCCTTACTAAGCTATCGTGCTTACGCTCTCTTTTACCAACAATACAGATAATTGAGATATCTTGGGTAGCGAGGAGGCTTCAAGATATCCAAGGAATAGATAAGCTCAAGTATGGTGTTACACTTTTACTTTAGTAATGATATATGACAATGGGTACTAAATGGTTTGTTTTGGGAGATGTGCTTTTAGACTCCCTGTTGTTGATGCAAGTGTTTTATGGTTTATTTAGTTTGTATAAGGCCTCTATATTGGTTTTGATGTTTTATCTTACCTTTTGGTATGCTTTTGGTTTGTGGTTTAAGCATGCTACATTATATGCCTTGCTATGCTTGTGTTAACCAACCAAATGTTACCATGTGCTTGGAATTGCATGTTCATATGATTGAGTGGATGCCATAAACATGTCCAAATGATTTGGTGATGTTTTTTTGAGGTTTAATGTGAATTTGGGGCTGTTTGTGGGACATTTCCGGTATACATATCGATACACGGGCTTGCGTATCGATACGATAAGTCAAATTTGTGCTTTTCTGCACATGGGTTTTGGTACGGTTGGGGAGTGTTTCGATACGGGTTTGAAAGGCGTACCGATACACGAGGGAGCGTGTCGATACCCTTTCTGCGACTTTGGTCACTGCCTTCCCGCGTATCGATACGATCCCTAGGCGTACCGATACGCGACCGTTAATTCTGTTAATGGCATCTTTTAAAGATTGAAAATGTTGTATTTTAGTCCCTGGACTTCATGTATGCAATTGGATGTGATTGGATGGTTAGATTGTGATGAAAATTGACAGAGAAGCATGAAATGAGACTAATTGAATAAAGGTAACTTTAAAATCAAAGAAGTCCTTGTAATTTGCAAAAATTACATTTTGGTCCCTAAATATCTAGTTTGTGCAATTATACCCCTAAACAAAACCCGGTCGTTAGGTTGTTTCTTCCTATGCTCTTTAGTGATCACATAGGATGTAATCTGCATCTAGAAAAGATAAAAAAAAAAGTTGTCAATCAGAGTTGGCTTTAACGAGTTGACTTCGGTTTTCTCCGTGTAATCACCTCGGTTCGGGTCAACCGTCTAGGCCGGGCTAAGGGGGTTACATAAATTGTCCCTAAACTATTACTTTACTCCTATTTTGACCACCGAAATATAAATAATTTGTATAATTAAACATTTAATCCTCTATATTTACATTTTTTTTATTTCTTCTCACCTCTACCATCTTTTATATTCACATAAATGTATACACTCAACTTCTCATCTGTTTTCTTCCCATTTTTGTAATTTACCTTGAATAATTTTCCCCAAAACTAGAAGAATTTAAACAACTAACCTCTCCCTCTTACTTTGAGTTTTTTGGCAGCGAAAGGTATGAGAAATAAGATGATATGGTGTTTCAAACCGAAATACAAATGTACCAATTTATTTAGGAATTAAATCCAAAATTATTTTTGGAACATTTTATATTTTTAAAATCCAAATGGTACAAACAAAATACATATACATAAACACTGTAACACCTTAGAAAAAAAAGGGAAATGAGGGTTGTGGGAATCAAACCCACGACCTTATATGGTTAAGCTAAGTGCATGACCAATTAAGTAAGCTAAGTGCATGACCAATTAATTTATTGAAGCTCTTGGTTATAAGCCACCCTCACTCATATTTATGTGGTTCTAATAATAATAATAATAAAATAAAATAATCAAAATATCCTACCTAACCCATTAATGAGACTTTAAATCAGTCCGACCCCCAACAACCAACTTTTGAGTTTCCCCGTCTTCTCCCAAACCCCCACCTGCGACCGTCGTTCGAATCTCCCTCACCATCAGCCGGTAACCATCACCGCCGCTATCAAAGTGACAAGTGACCTTCCCTGATCGTTTCCTTGGTCGCAACATGCGCAACCGAGTTGTCGTGGTCTTGTTTACTCACGCGAAAAGATCGACGGATCTACCAGGGCCATTTTCGAGTTTCTCCGACGCCTACTCTGTCCGTTGGCCGCGCTACCGCTTCCATCGTCCTCAGGGGATCGAACCGAGCAAGACCCTTACCGCCAAATGTCGAATGATTGCCGTTTAGATCGTCGTTAGAGCCACGTTAATTTGATCGTGTTTCCTTCGATTTGGTAAGATTGGTGAGTATTTCGGCTTAAAGATTGAGTTATTTGAGCTATAATCGTGAAAAGGGTGACAATGACGTGATCAGAAGCTTTTTTCCAGCCATTTTAAGTCGCGCGTGGGTTTCACCTGCCGTCGTTGGTGTTTTCCGGTCGGTCGAGGCCCAGCTTGGCCCTTGTTCAACCCGGCCCAGTCTCTAAACCTGTTCGAACCGGAAGTAATTAAACTGGACCCTTATTTAATTGTTAGGCCGACCCGTTTGACCCAATATATGACCCGACCCGCTGATCGACCCGACCCGCTGACCGACCCGACCCGCTGACCGACCCGACCCGAGTGAGTCAACTTAGTGAGTCAACTCGTCCGAGTCAACTCGTCCGAGTCAACCCAGTGAGTCAACTCGTCGAGTCAACCATTAGACTAGTGACATCAGCATGACGTCATCGTTGACTTTGACAGCTGACGTCAACATTGACTTTGACCAAAAAGTCAAATTTTCTTAAAAAGTCCTATTTTATGTTTTTCGACGTACTGAATCTGATTTTAAAGCCCGTTTCATGAAATTCTAATCCGAAATCCTCCATTTGGGACATTGAAATTGAACATGCATTACTTTAAGTTAAATTATTTGAGAAAGGTTGTAGAGAAAAGGACTGATATTGATATTCTGATTTAATAGGTACTCGTGGATCTCCCGATCGTGCCTACGCCCAGCCTAGCTCATCCCGATCTGTACCGCCTCGTGATCCTATCGTCACTCGTACGACCCTATAACTTAGTATTTTATTTCGATTAAGGTGTAAATCTGTTAGTAACCGTAATCCTTGTCTATCTAGGTTCCAGTACCGTAGCGGGGCATAATCCCGGTGCTCGGTAGACCTTTCGACTGACCGATCTGATCTTTTGAGGTGTGTTCCTTTTGTGTTATATGACTATTTTCATATTTACTGTTTTACATGCTTTATAAGTTTTAATAAAACGGATCATGTGCACATGATTGTCAAACTTGATTTTGTATAAAAATAACAAGTTCTCTTTTTCTAAAAGAAACACAAATGTACTATATGTTTGATTTATGCCCTAACATCCGATATGACAAAAATGCTCTATGGTTTCCGGTTATCAGTGTAGAAATATGTTATTAAGCATTGATATAACTGTCATTGTTGCGTATTATGTTACTGACTGGACTAATTAGTAAGGGTGCTTGGGGTATAATATGAAGTAACTATCGGCTCAGCCCTGATCCAGCTGGTAAGACCGCCCGTATTCGGTTCCTAAGCTTCGGCTAGGTCCGCTCGTATTTGATTCCTAAGCTTCGGCTAGGTCCGCCCGTATTCGGTTCCTAAGCTTCGGCTAGGTACGCCCGTTTTCGGTTCCTAAGTTTTGATTAGGGCCGCCTGTATTCTAAGGTATTTCCTTAGGATGGTACCCGCGCTCAATGAATTTAGGTTAATGTCAGTACACGATACTGTTCTGGGAAACTGTATCATGGTGTTTGGTTGGAGGGTAGATAGGTTGCATGAAAATTTGGATGCTTTTACGATATGTTTTGCATGACATGATTTATTATGTAAATGATGTAATGTTTTACTTGCACTGTTGGAACACACTAAGCTCTCTAGCTCACACCCCAAATCTTTTCTCCCTTTCACATATTTTTGATAGGCTACCCTGTACCTGACACTCGAAGAATTGACACATTTTGTACTCTACATAGATTGTAATGTTTTTATCCATCGCTTTTGTAATTCAGGGTGACGTGTGCCTATGGTTTGTAATGTATAAGGAATCATGTTCAGGGTATTTTGGTTGCTACACTTGATATGACTTATGTTATAACTACGCCTGGATATGTTTTTACATGTTTGCTTATTATGATCGCTTAGTGGCAAATTATGATTTATTATGCTTTCAACTAGATACTTGAGTTTTTCAACAGATTTTTTACTTGAGTTTTAATGATGAGATGTACCCTGTTAGACATGATCATTCTGCATAGGCCGGTTTAGGGGGTTACAAACACACATAGATAGTTTACTAAGAAAAAAGAGAGAAGAAAGTATAGCAGTAAAAAGGTTAAATTATATATAATTACTCTATTCTCCTTAAAGCTGAGGCGAATACAAGTAGTATCTGTTCTGAATAATATACTCTCAACCATTTGACAATGGATGCTCAATCACCCTGCTGCAGCCGTTGATGCTCGAACCCGTGACCTTTAGGAACAACAATTATTCCCTTAACCACTAAGACAAATTAATCCGTGTATAATTAATTACTCTACTTTATTACGGGTGATTGAATACTCCTACGAATATATATATATATATATATATATATATATATATATATATATATATATATATATATATGTATGTGTGTTTTGGTATGATTTGGAATATGGTATGACAATGTATTTAGTTATTTTAGAGTTGTCCCGTTTTATGAGCATGAAGCGTGGGGGTATATTCACACCTTCATATTTCTATTAAGCTCAATGTCTTTAGCATAACAAGTATCAATCAGATTCACAAATTATATTCAGGAGTTAAAAGGTTCTTAAACCAGCAATTTTTATATATATATTCAGAGTTGGGGTTATGATTATATTATAACAATTTACTATAACATCCTAAACAGATAGGGTTATAGCAAGATAAATCTAATAAACAACATAATCTGGTTCATAACTTGTTACAAGTCGATAAAGATAGAATTACACAAAAAACCAACATAAATTAGAAGAAAATAAACACATGTTTTGCGATACTGCAAGCACGATCACGTGAGTTTAAGATTTCGTAGTAGAAAACAAAAAAGTTAAGACCAAGTCCCATCATACCAACTTGTTATTATACAAATGGGAAGAAAATAGATGGGAAGCTGAGTGGATACATCTATGTAAATATAGAAGATAGTAGAGGGAAGAAGAAATTAAAAAAAATTGTAAATATGAAGGATTGACTGTGTAATTATACAAATTGTTTTTATTTCTGTGGTCAAAATAAGAGTGAAGTAATAGTTTAAGGACTATTTAAGTAATTTATCCTTCGTTTTATTGTGCCAGATCATATTGTCGCTGACATTTAACGACATCAAACGACTAAGTGACCAAAAGTTTACGCCCCGAAAAACGTAAGTGACCTTACTGGTCGTTTTTCAAAATCGGTGACCAACTCTATACTATGAAAAACAAAAGTGACTATCGCAGTAGTTCATCCTTACTTTTTAAAAACTTTTTATTAATATATATTTATATATTAAAGGAACACGATGAAAAAAAGTTACTCTCGAAATTTTGTATTATATATATAAGAAGATACATTTGAAAAATCTCTAGTTGACCCCTTCGAAACCGAATGTCAAATTCTGCCACTACCATTGGTGGTGCTATTATAAAAGAGGATGAATTCTTATTTCCAAAAAAAAAAGAGTTTTAAAGTAACTTTCACCCCTCTGAAAAATGAAGAACGTAATTAGAAGGCTCCGGTTACAGTTTAATTCAATGAAACCTATAAGAGTTGACCAAACATGTTACACATGTTAGACACAATACAACACAACAAAAAAACTAAAATATATTACAGAACAACACACGAAAAATAATACGAACACGATACCGATACAACAATTTCCAGCATTAGTTTCCACTGAACTCCGAAAACAAGACCCGAAAACATTTGTCAAGAATCATAAAGGGGATCATGGAGAACAAACAGTCCTCACCATTGGTATTTGGCAGCCACAAGGACTTCCTCGTACTTCTCAGCTGCATTGTCCCAGCTGAGATCTTGCTTCATTCCCCGTACTTGCAGCCCTTCCCAGCTCGTTTTATACTCGCGATAAGTCAACAAACAATTCCCTAAAGCATGTATCAACTTGTTCGTATCGGCACTGTCGAATGTCCAGCCGACCCCGGACTCTTCATATGGATTGAATTGTTGCACTGTGTCTCTCAATCCGCCGACCGCATGGACAACCGGGATCGTTCCGTAGTTCATAGCATACAGTTGGTTTAGTCCACAGGGTTCAAATCTTGATGGCATGAGTAGAATATCGACCCCGGCTGTTATACGGTGGGCTGTCTTTACTGAAAACCCTACCCATCCCCTTACACTGTCGCGATGTTCGTTTTCAAACTGTCTAAGCAACTGTTCTAGGTCGGGTCTGCCGGTGCCTAACATGACTAACTGTACATCCTGGCCCATCATCCAAGGAATTGCCTCGGCGATTAGATCAACGCCTTTTTGTTGATCCAGTCTCCCGATAAAGCCGAGGAGTGGGACATCTTCACGAACCGGCAGCCCGAGCTCCTTTTGTAAGGCGGCCTTGCATTGAGGTTTGCCGGTTTTCAGTGTTTCCAAGGAGTAGTTAGTATAACCATCTGTCTTGAGGTGAATATCGTACTCCGGATTCCAGTCCATTGTGTCGATTCCATTGACTATTCCCTTCAACTTCCAATCGTTTTCGTTTATGATCCCATGCAAACCCCAACCACCTTCTGATGTTTTAACCTCCCAAGCGTATCCATGGCTAACGGTGACCACTCGGTCAGCCGTCTTTAGTCCGGCCGCAAAGATATTGAAGTGTTCACCTCCTACCGGATCATATAACTTGAAGAGGTCCATATAGTGTTCCGGTAGATCGACATAGTTGAAATCTTCCACAGGCCCTCGACCCTGGATTCAGTTCAACATTTAGAATACAGCCATGAAGAAATTCAAATAATTATACACATATCCGACATCCAAACCCGAGTCTGAATAAATAGTTCCAATCTTCCACTTTAGAATATTATCACAACAAACCTGGTGAGCGATGTTATGGATAACGAGAACGGATCTTGTGAAGGACATCAAACCATTGTCCCGATAATATGCCTTCAAGTACACCGGCAACAAGGCAGTATGCCAATCATTAGCAATGAAAACCAGATTTCCATCTCCATAGCAGACACCACCACACGGAACATGCCATGGAACCTAAAATAATAATAATAATAATAATAATAATAATAATAAACTTCACTTTTACGACACTAATAAGATAATTGATATTTGAAAAAACCAAAACAACGCTACACCGGGAAAAGAAGAAAATGGCCTAGAGAAACCTTAAAGCTCACTAATAATGATCTCAATAAAGACCATTCTAGCTGCATATGAGAGAAAATAATACGAGACCAGTCGTCTTGTCCATTGAGATGATCCTTGACAAATAATTCAGGTGTTAAGAAGACCTATATAATTTGGCAATTGTATCTAGCAGCTGTTTGGAAAACATGCCAATATTGAGGTCAATCGACGAACTCCACATTACCTTCACTATGGTTTATATTAGAGAGAAAAATTTAGGGGCTATTTGGAAACATGCCAAATATGGAAATCAAACCAACATTGAATATCTGAAGCTATAACGCTAAATTTCTTTTCCAGTGTACGATCAACTTTGATCCGTTGTTTTTTTCCAACCAAGTCAAATATAAATTACAGAAACTATAAAACCGAGAGACAGAGTAAGCCAAATTCTACATATTGTTAAGCAATTTAGAAACTGTACCTCAACCGCTGCTTTGCAAAACAATACCATGCGCTTCAAAATATCCTGCACCACAAGACTAAAGTCATTTAAAATTCAAAGTATAGTTTGTAAATTATATTGTTCGAAACTAATGCGTAGTAAGTAATGCATGCCTACAGAATTGCAATATAGTATGTTACTCCGACTCATCATTTTTCGATAAAGAACCTATGTCTGACGCACATGCGGACAATGATATGGAAATACAACCCTCCAAACACATGGGGAAAATTTGAAAATTTTGAACATACCCATGTCGGAAACATGACATTCAACCCTTACATAAAATCTAAGTAACATAGACTGCGACCACCCAATCATACAAATATAAGATGTAAACGAAGTGCAAATTTTGGAAAAACCTATAGTAAGTTATAATCAGCTTTGGATTAAAACATGAAAATTAAGCTTTTGATGGCCAATTTCTTTGAACCTTGTAAGTAATAGCTTTGGCATGTTACGAACATCACATGTGTATTCTGAAATCAGACTATTAACTAATCACGAGAAATCCATAAGAAAAGATAATTCTACCACGCGGTTTCCTCCGTATATGTTATTCTGCATTTGGCGGAACAAGGGACTGTCCACGAAAACAAAATCCACACCGTCAATATAGGCTTGGAAGTAGGTTACTTCCATATCCTGCGAATAACATAACATCGAGATTGTGCTGGGGGATTAGCCGATTATGTTATAGAAATCAGAAGCTATGTAACTTGCAACAATACGAAATAGTGCTCTTTCATACCTGTCCATCTACCTTATACCTCTTTCGAACTCCGGTATCTAGAGAATCAGCATATTCCACATACCGAGGAGCCACAACCTAAGCAAAGAGAATGGTTGCTATGAGACCGTATAAAGTACCCTAGGCATTTGTAGGTTCATTGTCTGGAAACTAAGATAAAAAGTAGGGTGCTAGACTCAAATTGTTCATAAACAATAGAAAGAAAATTTAAATAGAGTATACTTATAACTTGAATGCTAAGATATTCAATTTAACATAAAAATCAGAGACGGAAATTACCATAACCCTATGTCCCCGTCGAGCCAAAGCCTTTGGCAAAGAACCAGCAACATCTCCAAGCCCACCTATAATAAGAATATCTTAGTGTACAATTACATATAAAAGGTCAAGTTACATGCCATCTACCTATCGAGAAAAGAAAAGAGAGGCTGTCACCTCGGATTATCTATCAATTGCACATTACCTGTTTTAGACCACGGGGCACATTCTGCAGCAACTAAAATAACATTCATGACGTTTGCACCAGCTAGTGGTGGGGGTTTTTCACCTTCAACGGCAGAATCATCTACCTCAGCAGCCTCTTTTGAGACAGCTTCGATCAAATTTTCGGTCTGTTCATCTGTAACTCGGGCATTGTCAGATGAACTCGAGAGATAAGAAGGAATAACATCAGATTTAAATGCTTTATAATCAGTGGTTTTTGATTGTTTGATAGACCCTATAGTAGAGGAAGCCTTTTCGGGGGGCAAATATAGTTCTGGTTCCTCTCGAACTTCATCAGAAGATAGGATCTCCGATACATTCTTTGTAGCTGAACTAAGATGACTGCTTGAAAGAATGCTACCATTTTTGTCTTCATCCACTCTGTCGGAACTGATGGAAACAAGATCTGGATTGGGAAGAGAGTTACCCCCCTGTTTATGAAAATCTCCATCTTCATCTTGGTCAGCAAAGGTACCTTTTATCGATGAAACCAATTTCCTTCGTTCTGCAATCTGCCATGGATACAGAAAATGTGTAAAACCAATAAGATTTCCATTCTCACTAACAAAATCAGCAAGCGATATAGCTCTTGAAAGACAAGGATTGAATATATAACATCATAAACATCACAAAATTCCTTATTTCCATGTGCCAAAGGGAAGCATCACCAAAATTTCAACCATGGCATCGACATAAAGTTCAGAATTCAAAAATGCCAACCAAACCAAGAAAAAGGCCCTGATAGGTATCAAGTAACAAAAAAAATACTGAATGCCAGTTAAAACAGGAATATCCAAGTAATCCAAAACTTCAATTGTAAGTCGAAGGAGTTCAATACCATAAAAACAGTTACTTAATCCGGATTCGAGTGAATAGATATGAAATGGCAGATTACAATTGGAATCCTATCTCCATGAAAGCTACAAAGACTTTGGTATTACTGAGTATTTGTTTCTTGTTTATTGGTTCAATGGAGTTCCATTGCAAGTTAGGTGTAGATTATAGAATTCAAAAGCTGCTAATTACAATAAGATTCATAGCCATAATTTCCACATCCCAAATTTATTTATCTGATAAAAAGTCCCAGATTCAATAAAGTACCAAAGAACGGATCACAACCAAGAAAACAAACAGCCATCATATACATGAAAAAGAAACTTTTTTGTTTAACCATAAGTATTCAACTTATTGATCGAGTAACCGAATCGGGTTTTTGCAGAGGTCCAATAACCAGCTAGACCAAATGGTTGGTGGTTGAAAAAGAACATTTTTAATCCAAAAGAAAAAACCAAGATTTCCATGGAAAGAAAGGTACCTGTTGAAGTAGGTCTTTTTGCATGGCAAGAACCTTCTTGCTCTTCTCAATTGTTTCCTGAAGTGTATTCTCTGAGCTATCACCACCAAGGCCATCTGTAGAACCAGCCACTCTAACAGGCTTAAATCTCCATAGCTGCCCTTTGTTACAAAACAAAGAAACCCCACATTTTGAACCATTCAAAACAGCTAAAGTTTTAATCTTTCTGGGCCTAAAAGTTGAAAAAACAAAAGCTTTACTTTCTCTATTTCTTTCAATCATAAATGGTGAAGAACAACTACCAATGGAAGCCATTTCCCAAGGCCAGAAACTAATTGACTCAAAAATAATAAACCAAGAAAACCCTTTTTTTTTAATTCTTTGGAAATTACAACATAATTTGGGGAATGGGTGAATGGCAAATTATAGGGGGTGGAAAGGTATAGTCTTTTTTACATCAAGAAAAATGAGGGGAAAACCATGGAAATAAACTAGATAATTTGTGGAGTTTTGTTGTTAAAGTGGGTCCCAAAAACTTGGAAACCATGGAGGGTGAATCTAATTTAATATGTTTGTCTGAATTTCCCATTTTTTTGAGGTTCAAATTGGCTGAGAATTTGGGAACAGAAATTGGAGAGTTTGCTTTGTTAGAGATCTGGTTTTGGACCATTGCTGAAAAAATACAGATGAGAGGTAAGAAGAGGTTGATGAAATTTTCAGTCATGGGTTTAATAATTTAGGGTAAAATACAGACAAGGCCACTCAATTATATTTTTTGTTCCAAAAGGCACTTTTTTAAGTTATAATTTAGTCATTTAGTTAAAATTTTATTACAAATAAATTATCCGCCATTGAAATTGAAAGGAACATTTAAGGTGGCTTGGTATAATAATCGTTTATAGTTAACTATTCTATTGTTTTTTGTATTAGTTATGAGTTGTGAATGTAGTTTACATACTTTAATTAATGAAATTATGATCCTAATTCAAGCGATAATCATGAAATTTTATAAGTCAAATACGAATCTATATATTTTACATAAGATGTAGGTCTATTTTTTTATTCTAATTTCATCATTTCAAGTTTAAGCATTGTAGTCGTATTGTTTATGTATCGTTTGAAATTGAAAAATACTACATAAACTAAAATCAATCGAATTAAAGTATAATATTTGAATAATTATTTGATACACTTGCGGTGGAAACTTTTAGTTTTTACAACCGCCTTAATTTTAGGGTTTATGAATTCAATTTAAGGGGTATGGTTTAGGGGTTTAGGTTTAGTAGTTAAGAATTTATGGACTGTGAATAGAATTTAATGTTTAAGGTTAGAACTTAAGGTTTATAGGTTAAAATCTAAATCATCAACGTATTACCTTACAACCTAAACCCCTAACCTCTAGACCCTAAATCCTAACCCTAACAACTAAATTCTAACTATTACCCTAAAATAATAAACCCTTACACCTAAACTCTACACCCAAAACTAAGTCTCTAAACCATAAAACTAAGGCGCTTGTGGAAAGTATAAGTTTTCACCGCCAGTGTATTGAATATAAATCTATAATGTTTAAAAGGAAAATATTTAATATAGTGGCAGTAGAATTTTTTTGCACGAGCACGTCTATTTACATTTTAAACATAAATTTTAAACCTTAAACCTGAATTTAAAAAATTAAATATAAACTTATAAATTCTAAATTAAATTTTTAACTCTTAAAATAATCAAATTACGAAAAAGTTTACACTAATAATACATTAAATATTTTTTTCATATTTAAATCCACAACTTTGTGAATAATTGATGAATTAAGACAATTTGATTGTTTTGTCTCTCCAAGGAAAAATATCAATCTTTAGGACAAAAGTGATGGGGTCACCTTTCACGAGAATTTAAAACGTGGATGAAAAAGACAACGAACGTGGCACACAAACGTAAATTGTAGTTATAATAATCACCCTTAGACAATTGATTAAAATAATTTTTATAGTTTAATTGTTTTGGATTAAAATATTGTTTAAGTTATGAAATTGTAAATGAAGTAGATTAGTTAACGAGGACAGTCTCCGTAATAAATTTTATAATTTTTAATTTAGATTAATCAACCAAATGAATTGAGTTAGATTAGACATTGATAATTATAAAAAGAAACTCGACATTACTGCATTATTTAATCTTGCTTGTAAAATGTTGTTGGGGTACTAAATAATTTTTCAATATATGTATATGTAAACACATGCTCAAAATGTGAACCTTCTATTTGATATGTGGACAATATTTGAGGTTAAAGGATAACCCTAAGATTATATTTTTGTTTCTTTTTTCATCCTAACAAAAATGAAAATGTACTAAAAGGACCATTTTTTGTAGTTTTAGAGATGAAATTATCTATCATTGTAGAAGAAAAATCACCTAATTCCTTTCAATTATTGTTCCTTTGCATCCAAACATCTTCTATTTTACCTATGATAATTGAACCTTGGATTGTATATGAATTATGTTTGAATAATTGGATATTTTTTAATGTTTTTTTATATATTACAATTTATAAATAAATTTGTTCGTGAATAAAAATGAATTGAATGTTGTGCTCGTTTTCGGTTTGTTTGATAAACAAACTTTAAAATCTTGTTCATATTTACTTGCTTAGCTTGATAAACGAACTTAGTGTGCATATATTCAGATCTATTCAGCGAAGTAGCTTGCAAGACTGTTGATTTCGCTCGTCACTCCTTCATCACTTATTAAGCGTCTAGGAGATTCACTATGTCTCTTGGGTGTTGACAATTCTCATGGCCTTTTGTTGTTCAATGGAGTCTATGTTTATCCATCTGAGCGACGGTAACAACATCTTCTATTGGCGTGATTGAGTTTTTCCTCTTTAGGGAAGAGGAGAGTCCTTTAATCTTTTTTTTTTTAACTTTTTAATTTATTTATTGTTCGTTGTGAATATTTTTATATATGAATCTCTTTGTTTGACTCTCTTTCTAAATAATAAAAATTATCTAGTATTATATTCAAAAAAGTTTAATTGTTTTGGATTCCAATTCTTAAAAAATTTAGTAGTATTAAATACTTGATGAAAGAACTAACAATCAATTGCCTAGCAGAATGAGACGTTCTATTCTTTGAATCACATGTCTAAATCATAACGTTGTGAACGAAGTAAATTAGATTAAAATGTGTTTTAAATTAAATTAAATTATTTTCATTTTCAATGTATATATATATATGTAAACACATGCTCAAAATGTGAACCTTCTATTTGATATGTGAACAAGATTTGAGGTTAAAGGATTACCTTAAGATTATATTTTTGTTTTGTTTTCATCCTAACAAAAATGAAAATGGACTAAAAGGACCACTTTTTGTAGTTTTAGAGATGAAATTATCTATCATTGTATAAGACAAATCACCTAATTCCTTTCAATTATTGTTCCTTTGCATCCAAACATCTTCTATTTTACCTATGATAATTGAACCTAGGATTGTATATGAATTATGTTTGAATAATTGGATGTTTTTTATGTTTTTTATATATTACACAATTTATAAATAAATTTGTTCGTGAATAAAAATAAATTAAATATGTTGTGTTCGTTTTTTGTTTTTTTAATAAACAAACTCTAAAATCTTGTTCATATTTGTTTGTTTAGCTTGATAAACGAACATAGTGTGCATATATTTTAACGAATAGAATTCGTTTATCTCTTTATATGTCTCACCAATAATTTTATGACACATGTATTTATCAATAAAGCAGAAACAAATAATTTTACAGTGAAAAAAATCATCAACACACGTTACATAAAATTATTGATGGGACATATATAGAGACACAAAAAAAGAAATAGACGAATTTTGTTCATATTTTAACAGTCGAACTCGAATATCCAATCCATTAAATCAATTAAACTACTTATAGGAAAGTTGAAAAATCCGAGATTATTTAATTTCGAATATTCATATTGGTGGTCAGTATTAAAAAAGGACGTGATAAAATTTGTTGGGAAAAGTTTAACGTGTCAAAAGTGAAAGAAGAATATAGACTTTTTTCGAGATTATTTCAATCCCATATAATTCTAAAAGAAAAAAGAAAAAAAAAGTGACAATTTTTCTGTAATTTTGAGTTAATTGTGTCTCAAGATCAAGGCTGGTAATCTTGAGACCCCAAACTAACTGGCTCAATCCAAAACCAAACCAAACCATATATTTCGAGATTATTTCAATCCCATATAATTCTAAAAGAAAAAAGAAAAAAAAAGTGACAATTTTTCTGTAATTTTGAGTTAATTGTGTCTCAAGATCAAGGCTGGTAATCTTGAGACCCCAAACTAACTGGCTCAATCCAAAACCAAACCAAACCAAACCAAATGACATGAAATTAAAAAAAAATGACATTTCACATTTATCATCTTTAGGCCTAATACAAAACTAGACCAGCCCAATTCTTGGACCAACAAGTTCAGGGTACTTTAAAAAAACGAGTCATCCAAAATTGTTATTCAGACATGTATAATATATGAAAAGACGTAAATTTGAGTATGCTTAATCATTTAAAATCTTCTTATTTATAGGCGAAAAGGATTTAAGGAGTGTAGACATTATAGACATTCAAAAAAATAATCTTTTCAATTAATGAAAAGGTATAAAAGGTAAATTCCCCTTAAATTAAAATTGTAGCCTTTTAAGCCTAAATTAATGATTTGGTCCCAGCAAAAAAATTGATGTTCATCTTAAAAGGCTCAAATTCAACTTGCTTGTAATGTATGTGCCTTATCAAAAAGTTAAAAAAAAATATGACTAGATATTACTTTGTAATTACCTTAAGACTATTTAAAAAAATTAAAATAATAAAATATCAACCTAAATAATTATATTAAGAAATTAAGTGGGGGTAATATTCCTGGTATATTTCCTTATACTTCTTATGCTTTTGTCTATTAATTATTTAATTTTTATAGAAATTAAGCTTGCATAGGGCAACTTTACATCGTTTAAATTGGCATATATGAGGTTACAAACAAACAAAAATTCGGCTTTGAGAAAGAAATTAAATATATAAATAAATTGATACAACGTTACTATTTACATATTTTTTATGAATATATAATTGATTTTTTTAATCTTAGTAATATAATATGATTTGTTTTTTTATAAATTAAAAATCTCCTTAAAATAATAAAAATACAGTTAAAGGTTTGTCTGACAACTACAAGTAAAGCAAAGCTATAAATCAAGTACCAAACTACCAAATAGAAGTAGTATCGCTTAAGGATATAAATTCACCCTTTAACATTTGCACCACGACCTCTAAATCAATCCGTCAAAACCCCAACTGCCATGCACTAACACAGAGCAAGAGCCTAAACTCCGAGAGAAATCAAAAATCTATGCACTATTAGCGCCACGGATCACCTTCGGTATATGTATCACCAAATCATCCCGAAGCCAACAACATCCCAAACAAACTCATGTCCTCCACCAAAGTGCATCTGCGCTTCCAAGCACCCAACATATGACAACAAAGAGAATATTCCATGTTTAAATAGCATTCTTTGTACAAAAAAATTTAATAATCTAAAGTTTAGTTTAGAGTTTAGAGTTTAAAATTTAGGGCTTATAGTTTTAGGCTTCGACTTTAAAAAAAATATTTACATGAGTTGTGTATGAAAATATAACTCTTGTTTGCAGGGATGTGAAGAAGATACAAATAGCTACAGATGGAGTAAGGAATCAAGATTACGGAAGAAAATATAATTAACCATAAAAAATGAGGGGACAAATTTCAAATGAATTGAAAATTGTGAGTCCAAATAGAGAAAAAATATTAGGGGTCAATCGAGTCGAGCCGAGTCAAAAAATTTTAAGTTATTCAAAATTCTATTTTACAACTCAAACTTTATTTGAAATTTTTTCGAGTCGAGTTTATGAAATTTTGAGTCGAGTCAAGATGAGTCAAATTTTTTCACATTGAATCGAAAATTTCAATTTTTTTAAATCGAGTCGAATTTTATTAACCCCTAAATATATCATTATACTTTTTAGTATAAAAACCCGCAACCATTTTGTAAACTTATCCATGCGAGCAGCGTACAACACTCATAAAAAGATTTATTAAATTATTTTATAACTTATAATAATCATTTTGTAACAATTTGATAAGATTAATAACTTTTTATAATTTACAAAATTTTAATAGGAAAAATCATTTTTTATTCTTTATATACTTTACCCATAAATATATTTTTAAAATATGTTTATATTGAAAAAGTAATTCTTATAGACTAGTGTAGCTTTTACCCCCACCCCTAAAAAAAGTTGAATAGACTTATTGAATATAAAAACATTATTCCATAAAAAGTAAATTGCGTCAACAAAGAAAAAGAGATTTAAAAAAAAAACTCTAATTCTATTATAAAATAAAGTGATACGAATTCAGTTGAAGAGATAATAAAAAAATACATAAATTTAATTTAATAAATATAAATTACTAAAATTGTTTGTCTTTTGACTTTATTACTTATAATGTTTTCCCTTTTAAACTTGCTAATATTATTTTATTAACATATTTGGGTCATAAATAAATACTAGTACAAAAAAAGATTGGCCTGGGAAATAAAAATGGAAAATAAAGAGGTCAGACAATAAAACTAAGGGTAAAATACACAAATAGTATTAAACTAAACATAAATGATCTTTTTTGGTCACTAAAGTTTCAAAAATTAAAAAAATATCATTAAACTTATCAATTTCTCACAAAATATCACTATACATTATAAATTAGTGATATATTCAGATAAGTTTAGGAACCATTTGTATTAGTTTGATAAAGTTCAGTGACTATTTGTAACAATTCGATAAACCCTAAAATAAATCCCTAAACCTTAATCATAAATTGAAAAACTAACTCCATAAACCCTAAATTCAATACGCTCACGAAAATTTTTGTTCATAAATAAGTAATAAAAAAACTTGGCATGAGAAATAAAAAACAGAAAAAATAAATAGTTCAGACAATAAAATCATGGGTAAAGTACATAAATGGTCACAAAACTAAGTAAACATGAATTTTCGGTCACTAAAGTTTTGAAATTTAAAAAATCATCATTAAACTTATCAAATTCTCACAAAATGATCACTACGAATTATAAATTGGTGATGAATTCGGAAGTTTAAGAACCATTTTGTATTAGTTTGATAAAATTCAGTGACCATTTTGTAACAATTTGATAAATTTAATAATTATCTTATAATTTTTGAAACTTGAGTGTCCAAAAGATCACTTTTGCTTAGCTTAGTGACCCATTTGTGTAGTTTACCCCAGAATTAAAAGAAACATATAGAAGCTTGGTGTGGTGTCATGATTGGACAATGGTTTCTTAGAGTCTAAAAACCTTAACACAAAAATCAGACTTTGTCAACAGCAACAGCTTCAATTCAGATGTCATCAAAAAATCCAACCGCCTCGTATTTTTGACGGGAACTTCAAGTTCAAACCTTCATTTAAACTACACAGAAACTTCATTTTCTTTCCCTTTTGTTTCACATTCATGTTTCTGGTCTGAATTTCTCTTTCCTTTGCTTTGCTTCCCTCGAATCTTTCCCCCCCACCATACACTTTCTCTTCTCTTACCTTTATTCTTCCCTTTAATCTTTCCCCAAGGTTCTTTCAGACAGAATATTTCAGGTTCTTAACTATGTATGTATGTATGTATGTATGTATGTATCAGTCTGTGCTTTTATTGATTCTGTGTTTGTTTACAAATTACATGCATAGGATGTTTGCTTGCTTAGTTTCAGCTTTCTGTTTCTTTGTTCATCTTTGTTGTTGTTGATGTATGTATGTATGTATGTTTGTTGTATGCATGCATGTATATATGTATGTATCTGGTTTGAAGTTTGATCTTTTTTTTCTCAGAAGGGTTTTTTCTACTTTTGTTTGTATGTTATTCTTTTGTGATGGCTGATGTATTGACCATTTCTTCTAATTTGCTTCCCTTTTTTGACATTTTTCCTGGCCTTGAATGATATTTTTGACTGGATTTCTGGCTTGAATTTGTGTTTTTTTAATATATATTCTAATTTCTTATGTGATTAAGCAAAGAAAAAAACAGAGTTTTGGTTAAATTTCATTAATTTCTGGTGTGTGTTTTTTTCAATCAGTGATTTT
Organism: Hibiscus trionum; assembly: GCA_030270665.1. Classification (NCBI taxonomy): domain Eukaryota; kingdom Viridiplantae; phylum Streptophyta; class Magnoliopsida; order Malvales; family Malvaceae; genus Hibiscus; species Hibiscus trionum. Next base: position 3,903,746 of record BSYR01000034.1, on the reverse strand, counting down.
ATTACATGACAAGGTAGTCTCAGACAGAGATGAAGAAATGGTTGGGAAGTGTCTTGATGGGGTCCTTCATTGTGATGTTGATATTAAGATATAATGTGATGATCAAGACCCCTTTTGTGAAGAACTCCATTCGGCGCAGTATCATCGTAAACGCGACCGATACGCGTCTTAAATGGGTTCAACAACCTGCCCTTTCTCCGGCAGTTCAAAGTCCGGAGGCCGCTACTCGAGTCGTTGTCGTGGACAAGTTGGTTTCGGGGCTGTTTGTTGATAGGAATTTGTCTACTGAAGTTCAGAGTTCTTTGTTGACATGGAATGAGATGAAGCATATAGTTAACTATAGCAAAGGATTACCAAATGCGGTAGAGGCGGTTCGAGAAGCTCGGGTTGCGTGGGAAAGTCTTATGGATGTTGTTGCGAAGACACGGCGAATCGAGTCGAATGAAAGTTCAGTTGATCATAAGGGGAAACAATGCCCCTACTTCTTAAGTAAAATGGATGATGCAGATTTTGGGGACAAAGGTTATAAGCTACGAATCCCGTGTGGCCTAATTCAAGGGTCTGCAATCACTATCATCGGCATTCCGGATGGTCTTTCGGGAAGCTTCAGGATCGATTTAACAGGGGAATCAGTTCCGGACGAGCCGGACCCTCCTATTGTTTTGCATTACAATGTTCGTCTTCAAGGTGATAAGGTTACCGAGGATCCGGTAATTGTTCAGAACACATGGACTGCAGCTCATGATTGGGGCCAAGAAGAGCGGTGCCCCTCTTCAACAGTAGGAAACGATAAGAAAGGTACTTCGCCGGCTCTGTGACAAAGTTATGATTCTTACCTACATGTGTTTACCGTACTCATTTTGCTTGATATGCAGTGGATGATTTGAAACAATGCGGTGAAAAGGTCGGGAAAATCGAAAACTGGAGGCCTGCAACCAATGAATCCTCAGGCATTTCTCTATGGTCATCAAGGGTTGAAAACAGAACTCGAAGCAGGCCTTACTTTCCATTCAAGTTAGGGTATTTATCCGTCATGACACTTCGGGTGGGAGAAGAAGGATTTCATATGACCATTGATGGAAAGCATATAACATCGTTTGCGTACCGTCAAGTACTTTCGTAACACTTAATTCTCTATATTCTTTACACCATTAAGATGCTATTTTCTAACCCCCTTTTTTAATCTTATAGGGTTTAGAACCATGGCTTGTGAATGAAGTAAGGATATTTGGAGATATGAAGTTAACATCAGTATTAGCCAGTGGGTTACCGACATCCGAGGAATTGGAGCATATCGATGATTTGGATGCTTTGAGAGTGGTTCCTCTCAAACCACACCATCCGTTAGACCTTTTTATCGGTGTCTTTTCGACGGCAAACAACTTCAAGCGTCGGATGGCAGTTCGAAGGACTTGGATGCAGTATCCTGCAGTGAAGTCTGCAACAGTTGCGGTCCGCTTTTTCGTCGGTCTAGTATGTTCCATTAATTTGATTATCGATCTATGAATATCGTCTTTGATTACACAAGATGTATACTTAAACACTTTTTCCGTATAACACCGCAGCACAAGAACCAGATAGTGAACGAGGAACTTTGGAGCGAGATGAAAACGTACGGAGACATTCAATTGATGCCATTTGTAGATTACTATGATCTTATAACATGGAAGACTGTAGCAATCTGCATTTTTGGGGTAAGTTTTTGTGTCTTAAAAAGTTAAAACAATAAAAAGTAAAAACCCTGTTTTACTCATGGGATTTCCTTTAATAGACCGAGGTTGTTTCGGCCAACTATGTGATGAAAACCGACGATGACGCTTTTGTTCGAATCGACGAAGTGTTGGCTACTATAAGCAAAGAAAATGTGAGGAATGGGCTGCTTTATGGTCTCATAAACTATGATGCTCAGCCTCATAGGAATGCTGATAGTAAATGGTATATCAGTCCTGAGGTATTTTTTTATCTGCAGAGTCGTATTCGTCTTTTGTTATTCAGATTCGGGTGTGATTCTAAACTGCTCTTGTGTTTTTTCTTATATGAAGGAATATCCTGAAAGGACATACCCTCCTTGGGCACATGGCCCTGGTTACGCGGTCTCCAACGACATAGCTAAAGCTGTCTATACAAAGCACAAAGAAGGCTCTTTACGAGTAAGTTTCATCCCGAAACCGATATATGTGCATGTGTGTATGTATGTATTCATAAATGGTTATACATGCAAACAGATGATTAAACTGGAGGATGTAGCAATGGGGATATGGATATCAGAGATGAAAAAGGGAGGATTGAAAGTGAATTACATGAACGAAAAGCGGGTTTACAACGAAGGCTGCAATGATGGTTTTGTTGTAGCTCATTATCAAAGCCCCAGAGAGATGCTTTGCTTATGGCAGAAGTTGAAGGATGAGGGTGTTGCTAAATGCTGCAACTGATAAAACCGGATTAGGATGCGAGTTTCGGGTACGGATATATTCGATTTTTTCCGAAAGGTTTTCATGTATCAAAAGTGTTAGTATATTCTTATACCAATATGGTAACATAATTTTGTTTTAGGACATTCAAAATTATTGGCATTCATAAATTGCCAATTATGTCTACAAGAGATGTGTAAGTACCAAATATAGCCACAATAACACCCATTACAATGATGAAGCTTAAAGCAACCATTTCACCATTGAATCTCTGATAACTCCCAGAAATCTTCAAGTAACATGCGCACGGGAGTATGACCGAGGCAGTGATGCTTAAAAATGCGCCGACCAGGGACATGAGGGAACCGAAAAACGGGACCACCAGAGCCACCAACACGGTGCTGATCACCACGGTTGTCCCGATCAAGTGGTGGAGGAACCGCTTGTTGCAGTGATACGGAAACCGGGCTTTAGTAGCATTGATGATCGGTGTAACCATCAATGCATACTTAGATATGGGGTTCACCAATGTGGTGTAAATTGCAATTCTTGAGCTCAGCTTGTTAGTAGGAAGGTTCAATGTTATCTGTGACTGAACATCTGATCCGAACATTAAGTACCCGAAAATCGCCATCGATGCGTAACATAAGGTGCACAAGACAAAGCATACAACCATAACCTGTAAAAAAAGTACTCGTGTAAGATACGTATCCACTCTGAGTCCGAGTAACATAGATCGCAACACAATCAAATACAGAAAGTGAGTACTTACATTGGAGAAGTGATGCCTTTTCTGCATTGAAGTGTAAAGGGTAGGGAAAACTGGATGTGCACAATAACAGAAGGCAAACAAACTGACAGCAGTTGGGATTCCATCCCAATTCACCAACTCTCCCTTTTGTCGAAACCCGATTCCATCGACTGCACCGATCCATAAAACCGAACCAATGATGATCAAAGAAGCTAAGACCCCAGATGCAGAGATGTAAGAAAGAAGGCTCAAGTTATTCAACCAGACGGTAGGCAGGATTATGAGAGCAACAATCATGATGAATCCTTGTTTCCCACCAATGGTTAGCCCCCCGAATTCGAAGTGCTCGACATCGGGTAGCAGAGTCTGCAGGTTATCTCCTTCGAGAATGAGAAATCCCGTGGCGACCAAGTAGAGCTCGACGTGCATTAAAACCGATACTACCAGTCTCCCTTTCTTCCCAAATGCTCGATAGCCGATGTCGGGATAAGTTTTGATTCCGGAATCGGAATCCATGCATCTTTGAATCAATAAAGCCGAGTAGAATGTTGCAGTGGCAATGGCGAAAAGAAGAACCAAGCTCATCCATCCTCCTGATGCAACTGCATATGGGGTTGATAAAATCCCAACTCCTGCAAACAGATAATTAGAAACAAGAACTGTATGTATATGTATATGTATATGTATATGTATATGTACATGCATTTGTGTATATGTATATATATATATATATATACCTGATAAAGCATTGAGTCCATTGAAACAAGTCTTGGAAAAAGAGGTGCCCGTGCCTGGTCTGAAATTAACATCATCACCATGATTTGCAGGTGCTTCTAAATCATTTAATTTGGTTTGGTTTTGGTCAACAAGCAAAGGGACGTTAAGATCAAGTGAAGATCCGCCATTTTTATGCTCATTTCCCATTGATTTGCAGATGTTGGAAAGATGTAGGAAAATCCCAGAAACTGTAAGAATTGGATGAAGCAACTTTAGTGGCCAAAACACAATTTATAAGCAACAATTTTCCTCACAGCTGCAGACATTGTTTTACCATCAAAATCAAACGCGCCTTTGATTTCCCACGTTTTACAGACACCACAAACATAAAGTTCATTGTACAAGTAGTGTCGGATTTGTCCATTTTCAAGCCCCACAAACATAAAGTTCATTGTACAAGTAGTGTCAGATTTGTCCATTTTCAAGCCCCACAAACATATGTCACAGTGTATAACTCAGGTGGGAAACTTTTTTTTTTTATGGATATCGTCTGTCATTAATTATGCTTTCATTGGTGCCTTTATTTTAAAATAGCGAGTTTAGGGTTTAGGGGTTGTGGTTTAAGGTTGGAACTTAGGGTTAGGGTGTATTTTTTAAGGTTTAGGATATAAAAATTAAGGTTAAGTCTTAAAATTTAATTTTTAGATATTTTTTAGTGGGAACATATAAAGAGGCATGGTTAAAGGAGAAGATTTTTATTTTTTTTGTTTTATTATTGAGGGTGGGGTACCACTGTACGAGGTGTTAATGCCACTTAATTATTATAATAGTGAAATATTTCATACTTTTTCTTGTCTTAAACCTTCGCATGTATTTAGAATACTTAAATTTCGAATGATTATTATGTAGTAAAATTTAAAGAGAAGATATTTTATGCATTGGTGTTTGTGTTAGGTCAAGGTATATTTCATCATGTAAGAAAAAGAATAATTGTTTATTATTTTCAGAGATTCATGTACAAGGAACGAGATAAATAAAAAGGAAAATTACCTATTTAAAATCTAGAATCTTAGATTTGGAGAAGACACAAATCCACTCACGATTGCATACCGCAACGATAACACTCTAACTTTTACTCAGTTCACTTAATCGAGAAGAACAAATAACTCTCTAATCTATTTAGAAAATTTGCGCAAAAAACATTAATGACTGCTAAACCTATCGTGCCTTTATGTAGTATTTGTAATCTCAATTTAACTCGTATTGAGATTATAATATATATCTTGTAATTCCATTTCGACTCATATTAGGATTATAATATATATTAATTTATGTAATCTCAATTCAATTTATTTTAAAATTTCAATAGATATATTAATTTAAATCATATTATATATATATTAAAAGTAATTAGAGTAATTATTCTCTTTTAATGTTTATCATATATATAAATATTAATTTAACTATATTCGTGTACAATAAATATGTACATATAATTCGTTTAATATATGTTCATTTCAATCAAAAGACGTGACATTGTAATTTTCTGTAACATTAGTAGTAAATATTAAAACAATTTTAATATTACAAACAATGAGTGACATCTAGCAATGTATCATTGTCACCTCATTTATAGTCATGAAGTCATGATTCAATATAACCTCTTTGTACTCTTGTTCATATATTATATCCTTTTGACCTTTGTATCTAGATTAGACACAAGTCATAGAACAATTATATTTGTATAGTTCATCTAATATTTTTTGATATCTTGAGTAAACTATTATAAACGCATAATTTAAGATGTCTCCTATCAACTTATTCGAGCATGATCATGAGTTTGGCTTTAGAGATTACTATTATTTTGTAGGAGAGACAAATCTTATATTAATCAACCATATCCTACTACGTAAATAGCATATCCAGTATTAGTCTTTATAGTAAAATTTGTTACAACAAATGTTTAACTGTATCAAAATATACAACTCACAATGTTGAAATAATGATGATCTCTAGTTTGAAGATCATACATGTAGTTATCATTATGAACAATATTATTACTGCCACATAATAATTTTAGAAACATGCCCATTAGGGGTGATAATGAGTCTGACCGGCTCGCAAGCTATTCGGGCTCGACTCGGTCAAAACTCGGCTCGAGACCTTAACAAGCCGAGTTGAGTCAACCTAAGCTCAACTTGAGAAGCTCGTGAACATGCTCGAAATATATATATATATATATACATACATACTACATATACAATCATATGTTTCAGACTTTCAGTGTTGTTAACTTGTTATCATGATTAAATAGTTTAAATTTTCTTTTTCTTGTGGATTTGTATAATTTAAAAAATACACTAGGGTTACTTGTGTACTTCAAAAATAAATATTATTTTTTCCCAAATAGGTTTTTACATGTTGTTTTTCAAAACTTCAATAAAAATATTTACAAGTAATTTGAGGAAAGCAACAAACCGAGCTCGAGTCGAGTTCAAACTGTCCAATTCGAGCTCGAATCTAAAATTTCGAACTTAACGGTAAGCTCGACTCGTTATCATCTCCTAATATTCATAACGAATTAGTTCAGTATATCGTTCTTTAACACATAAGTATATATTAATTTTGACATTTTCATATCAATAGCAACAGATTGCTTTCCCACGTTTAATGGACCACAAACATAAATTAATTGTACAAGTAGTGACTTTTCCTTTTTCAAGCCCTACAAACATACAACACACTATAATTAAGGTGGGGAACCATTTGTTTTTTTGTTTGTTTTATATATTTTTTGTTTGTTATATATATATATAATTTTTTATAAAATGTATTTTATTATCAAAAGAGCAGCGAGCTGCTTTAAAAAGAATAACGGGGTGTTAGTACTTAATACTTATGATAGTAAGATGATCTACACCATTTCATTTGAAACTTGACATGTCATACACAGACTTTCGAAAGTCGTCAAAAAATTTCGACGAATTTAAATCATTTTTTCTTTGACAGCACTATTTATATCCATGTAAGGGAAGGAAAGTCTTTATCCCTTCCCAACAGTTTCATTTTTCAAAATAAATAAATATATATTTTAGAATTTATAATAATTTTTTATATATTGTTTAAACAACCATATTTCGTGAAATAAAAATTTAATCATTCATACGATAAAAATCCTGAAAACATTATCTCATAAAAAATCCCTATCATGTTTCCCATGGTCAATTAAATAAGGAAGTTTGACATGTTTTCATAGTATATTTTGGGTTAAACTCCCACTTGTCATCTAATATCAAATCATTCTCTATTTTCCATATTTTTTATTACGCTTAATAGGTAAATAAGTGACCAAACTATTTTTCAGGCTAAATAAGTGCTAAAGTTTCATTTCGTGACCCATTTAAGGTTCTCTGTTAAAAGACATGTGTTATCTCTTGAAAATTTTAAAATTATATTAAAATAAATAAAATTAATAAAACAAAATAAAAATATATGCTAAAAATTTTAAATATTCCCAAAATAGTCCCTAATTCTTTAAACCCCCAAATCCGACCACTCCCGCCGGCATTAGCCGCATTGCCAGCGACAGAATGAGGCGCCATCCCCTCACCGAATAATCCACGCGCCGTTCGTCGCCCCTGATGCCGCCGTTCGTTGTGAAACGTTCGAAAGAATCATTCGACAATTTCGACGATTCGTACGGCGTCGATTGATTTTCGGCGACATGATGGTGGGGGAAATGGTTGTGATAGTCCGGCGACTGATGTGGTGGGCGGCGACGTGGTAATCGGCGGCGGAATCGGTCTAAATGGGGATTTAGATTTTGGGGAGTTAGGGATTTTGGAATTTGGGGGTTGTTTTGTGAAATATGTAAAACTTAGAGATGGCACGTGTCCTTTGAAAGTAAAAATTAACAGAGAACTTTAAATGAGTCACGAAATGAAACTTTAGACACCTATTTTACCCGAAAAATAGTTTGGGCACATAATTGGAAATAATGTATAGTTTAGACACATATTTGACGGTTAACCCTTTCTTTTACATTATGCATCTATCACTATAAGAAATCTAATAAAAAAGTGTTGTTCATCTTCAAAGATTTGAATTTGAGTAGTTTTGTATGTAACACCCCTAAATTAATAAGCTCGTTAAAGATAGGAAAAAGGGAAAAAGTGTAAAAAAAATAAGGTTTGCTTCTATAAGGAGTAAAACCCGTGACCTAAGCTTGGTAAGTTTAAGATTAAACCAATTAAGCTAAGGTTTTCTTTTGTTTTCCATCCTATTCCACATGATCTTAAATCAGTGCTATTGGATATCCGAAATTAAAATAATAAAGAAATAAAAATATCCTACTTAACCCTTATTGATCATTTATTTTTGATCTACCCCCAAAAGACCCAAATTTGTTGACCCTTCATCTCCCCTAAACCCAACTCCAACCACCCTTTTTCTTGCCGTCACCACCGTGTCGTAGTCGTCACCATCGTTAACAAAGTGATCGGTGTTCCTCAGGCCAAGCTGAGAAAAACCCTGCCTGTTGATCGACCGTCCGCCGTCGTTTGAACCGTCGTCGGGGCTACATCGTTTCTGATTCCTCTCTTCCATTTTGAGGGTAAGTTTGGTAAGTTTTCAACTGGATTTTGGGTTTTTCTATACTTGGGTTGAGTAAATGGCGTTTTTAGCAAAGTCCGGTGGTGTTTTCGGCTCATTTAGGATGTGTGTGAGCTTTAGGCGCCGTCTGGGGCGATTTTCGGCCGCCTAGGACAGTGGATTTTGAACTGGCCTAACCTACACCGAGCCGAACCGGTCCAAAATCCAACCAAACTGGCATGTTTTGATCCAAGCCAAAAACCTGAACCCGACCTGAGTTGACTCGAACCTGACACGAGTTTGACCCGTTGACCGAGTCAACTCACCTGAGTCAACCCAATTGACTGATGACATCAACATGACAACAGTGTTGACTTTGGCCGATAACGTCAGTGTTGACTTTGGCTGATGACGTCAGCATTGACTTTGGTTGCTGACGTCGGTGTTGACTTTGACCTGAAAAGTAAACTTTTACGAAAACCCTTATTTTATGTTGTTCGACATCTTGAGTCCGTTTTTGAAGTCCATTTCGTAAAATTCTAGCTTGAATACCTCCGAGTCAAACTGTGAACTTGAGAGTGCATGAGTTTAAGTATTAAGTTTAAGAGCAGTGTGGATGAGGACTAATTAAGGGTATTATTTACTTGAAGGTATCCATGTATCTTCGTATCCGAGATGTCGAGGGACGTCGAATTCAGGTTCGAGAGTGTTCGTAGGGCGTTTCAAGGGTCGACCGATATAGCAAGGATTCAAGGTAATACATTACTACCCCTTGTGTGCTTTTTGAACATGTTGGTATTCGGTTAATGCACTCATATGTATGGTGAAGTCAAAGTCATATTCGATTGAGAAGGCTAATAATTTGGAAAGATTTGGAGTTTTATAAATAATTAATAAAACAGTTAATCGTCAAACCCGATATAGTGTTAAAGAAGTCAAAGTCATAAATATTATATATGAAATTACGAGAATGCCCTTGAGGTATAAAAATGACTTAAATACCTCCCCAACAAAGGAAATGACTGAGAATTTCACACTTTATCTGGTAAAATGATTACTTTATCTAAAATCCATGTTCTATTGGGAAAGACTTTGGTATCAATATGCAAATATGTATGATAACAAACCACTTGGGTTATTCAAGCTCTAGACAAACACCTGAAGATAAATTTACTGAAAGTTTTATGTATTCCTGAACAAATCTAAATGACAGTAGAGAATGGATTGATTGAGAGGATTGAAATGACCGAAATAACCTCAGGCATTGAAATTACAAATTAACCGAAATGATGGATAAATCCTCGAGAATTGAAATGAATGAATTGTTTGGAAATATCGAAAGTACTTGAATAACTGAAACACCCTTGGCTATCGAAGTGTCCGAAATACCCTCAAATACTAAAATGATTGAAAACACCTCTAAGACTTGGTATAAGAAATATCAATAAAGCTAAATGAGTGTTATGGCTACAAAAGTCAGATTGCATGACTCGTAATTGTTGGTCACTTATAATGCTAAAGTAATATTGAAAGAATAGTGTATGAAGGAGGTATGTTTGATTTATTTGGGGAAAGTACATTGTTAATTATAAGAATAACCTATTATTTTAAAAGGTACATTCGGTGTTACGGATTGAGTTTGTGTGATATGTACCTGTCCGAATACTTGGTAAGTGCCACGATAATGTGAAATGTTCAGTATTAGTGGATTTGGAGGATGGATAAGCAGTTATAAGTCTTGGAAGCAAATGTCTTAATGTCCCTCCATGATGTAAAGCATGATTCATGTACGACAGTTACTCATGATATTGCTATAGTACATGGAAAATACCATATAGATACATGTTCGATTTCTCGTAACATGTATAGTAATTAATTAGTGAAGACGATGTACTTTGTCATACATTGTTGTCGGTTATGAGAAATGAATACTTAAGATATACCTATCCGGTTGAATGGTAAACACTATAATGAGGGGTTTTGATTACTACAAAGGGGTTGGAAACTTGATGAGCAACTAGAATTGCAAAGTTCAGTAGATCACTGTTTATGCCTTGTTGGTTTAAATGACCAAATTGGTCATGAATGTTAAAATAACCAGAATACCCTTATAAGAAAAATAGATTGGAACACTATTGATATGTTTAAGTCCCTAAATGAGTTTGATATATCTGAAACCTTTATTGATCTTGATCTTCTAAGAATCTCGAAATTTATCCTAATACACTTGAATTCCTTCATAATCAAGATATATCATAGATTTAGAATGCCTTTGAAGTATAACTCTTGAAAACCTAGAGAAGTCAATGTTTACCGGATTCCTTTGAATAAGGTTCTTAAATTTTAAAATTAGACTAGAAGGGACTACATTTTAAGGTTTTCCTTCTAATTTTAATAAGGACATCAAAGTGATAATTTGGCATCATCCAGTGTGTTCTAAATATACTTGAAAAAATCTTCCTAACTGGAATCGAAATCTATCTATTTTGTTTCTAGTGATCAAGTTATCTGAAGCAAAAATATGAATTATAGTTGATAATATTTAATATCAGTATACTCAATTCACGGGTCTTGATATTCCAGTTCCATTGATTACCCATCTGCATGTATCCTAAATTTCTGACATACTGCTGCTAATTACTGAGATGACTGTTATCGTTCAAAATTGTATTACTGGGTACTAGATATTGATTTATGATTGTAGGCTCAGCCATGATCAAGCTGGTAAGCCTGCCCGTATTCGGCTCCTACGCTTCGGCTAGGGTCCGCCCGTATTCGGCTCCTATGCTTTGGGTAGGGTCCACCCATATTAGGTTCCTAGCTTTGGCTAGGGTAATTCCGCTTGTATTAGGTTCCTACCTTCGACTAGGGTAATTCCGCCCAGACCTAAGGTATTTATTCCTTTAGGATGATACCTACGCCCAATAGGCCTAGGTTAATGCCTTTATAGGTGCATCTTAGAACTACATTTTGGGGTACAGTTGAAGTGTAGATAATAGTTTAAAATGATCCGTAATTGGAACATGTTACCCAGAACACCATGCTAGTTTATGCTCTATCGTATACTTGTTTTACCTTATGCATGCATGCACTTACAACATCATTTGGTAGTTATGTATTATTGAGCTTTCCTAAGCTCATGTTGTTTTACAATCGCAGGTTAGATGAAATCCGTCTTGGTAAGGTGACTAACATCAGTGCTTGGAGTTCTCTCGGCATTGCTTTTGGAGTGCGGTACCGGCATAGTTAGTGGGCATGTATGATGTGTATTATTTTATACTAGTGTATGTGATATGCTTTCCGAACTAATGTTCTATGTTTACATGATTTTCTGAAATGATATTTTATACAGAACTTTGTTTTACGGTTTTAATGTATTTTAAGAAAAGAATTTTATACGGGTTTTACCGTGGGTCGCTCTTGTGACCCTAATGTGACTTCCTATGATCCATGGTAACACATAGGCGGGTCTAGGGGATAACATTTAGTGGTATTAGAGCTTAGAGTTGCGTCTTTTTGGATAGATCGGCCAATCATCTATCATAGGATTTCTAGTTAGTGTATGCCCATAGATCTTAACCGTACTCCTTCGAGCCAGAACTCCAATGTCGAATCCCTTTCCTTGAAATAAGTGTTTCTAAGTATTTTTGTTGATATCGCTCAAATTGAGTTGTCTAGGAATGTTCTTAACTTTCGTCTGTCTTGCGGATTCACATGATGGATTTGAAATTTGGATAAAGTACATGAAACAATTGGTGCTTGTGAAACTGAAGATTTAATTCAGATTGGGTATAATGTTTGATTATGTGAGGTAACTGATATAAAATTTCATGTAAGGATATTCAATGATAATGATTATGTTTGTGAATGTTCTTATGGAAATTTGATAAAAGTATTATGAATTTAAAAGAAAGGTGTCCGGGAGCGTAGCGGAAGTGTAATTTTGTGGTGACTCTGTTATACACTAAAGGAAGTAGTTGCCTGAATATTACACTAAGGGTAAGTAATATCCGTTCAAAGCCTTAATTATGTTCAATTGGCTTAAAGAAAGACTTCTTTCTTTGAAAATGTGGCATGGTGTATTCTTATATATCGTCTGGATTTCAAGTACAATTTTTCATCTGTGAATTGATGGTCAACCTAAAAGAGTAATACCTATTCTAGAAGATATACTTTATGGTCGTATGATTGACTTATATGGTATTTGGTAAGGTTTCTTATATTTTCTTGATACCAACTATAATAAAAGTTACAACACAAGTGTTTGTTTAGTACCGTATGAAGTTCGGTATGGATTCAAATATTATATTCTAATTAGTTGATCTGAGATGTATGATGGGGTGACTTTGGGTCCAAAGACAGTTCGATTGACTAAGGACACTACTAGATTGATATGTTAATCGTCTGAGAGTCTCGAGAAATAAGGATACTCTAATGGATAAGTTTCAATACAAGAATGGGTGAAAGAGTAGTTTCTATTTTTTTTCGACTCGGGAAAATTTCGAGGATGAAATTTCTTTTTAGGGGGATAGTTGTAACACCCTTAAATTAATAAGCTCGTTAAAGACAGGAAAAAAAGGAAAAAGTGTAAAAAAATAGGGTTTGCTTTCATGGGGAGTAAAACACGTGACCTAGGCTTGGTAAGTCCAAGCTTTAACCAATTGAGCTAAGGCTTTTTTTTTCAACTTATTTAACATGGTTTTAAATCAGTGCTATTAGATATCTGAAATTAAAATAATAAACAAATAAAGTATCCTACCTAACCCTTATTGATCATTTATTTTCAATCTACCCCCAAAAGACCCAAATCTACCTAACCCTTCTCCATCTCCTCTAAACCCAACTCCAACCACCCTTATGTTTTCCGTCACCACCGTGTTGTAGTCGTCACCGTCGTTATTAGAGTGATCGGAGTTTCGTCCCGATCAAAACCGTGACCACCACTCCTCCTAGTTCCCCTTCGTGCACCGTGGAAGGCAGCCAAAAGGTTCGACCGTGACCCAAACCCTTGTTGACTGTGTTTTCCGACATTTTTGGTACCGTTCAAAGTTTTTTCGTCGCACTGTCGCCACGTGGGTGTTCCTCAGGCCAAGCTGAGAAAAACTCTGCTTGTTGATCGACTGTCTAGCGTCGTTTGAACCATTGTTGGGGCTAGTAGAGCGTCTAGGTGTTCTCCATTTATGAGCGCAAGTGCACACTCTTGTCAAGTTATAGTATAAAAGATATCGTCTCCCACAGGGATTGGAGCAGCTCCTATGAATGGTTTCCTGCACAAATATTTAGTAAATGCGCCATTAAATCTCATGATGTAGAAATATAAAAACACAAGTAAAAATAAAGATAGTGATGAGAGAGATGATAGGGAGAGATTTGGGCGATAAGCTGGGTAAAACTAGTGCAGCTCAGTAGTGTGTGGGTTGCATTGTCAAGTCTGAGTATGTTTTATGTTGCCAAGAGATGCTGCCTCGGTGGGTATGGTGGGTGCCAAACTACGACCCTGTCACGCGGCCGCAGCAGGTCACTGCCACTACATGGGTGTGTACTGTCTCGGCAGGTGGAACGGAAAGAAGTCTTGGTGGCTCGTCTTGCAGACATTCTAAGTTTGGCAGGATAGTTGACAGTGATCCCTCCTATTTCTAGGTTGGGATGCTCGAGATGCTAACTTGAGGACTAGTGTGGAACCAAATTAGTCAACCCGGTTGGTACTCCCTTTTAGCCGCCGAAACTTGTAGACTAGTGTGGAACCAAGTTAGTCATCCCCTTGTGAATTGTGACCGTGCTTAACCCTTTCGTGAGCCTTGCACTTTCGTGCTCGACAAATGGATTTTCTTTTGAACTGACTGGTGTAGACTAATTGAATGAACAAGGAGCATGGATTAAGCAAACTTAGAATTTTATTGAAAACAACTCAAAACTATACAATTGTTTCCCTCAAACTACTTTACATACACGCGCCTAAACCCTAGAAGAGTTGGGCCGAGACCCCCAACACTCCAACCTATGTAGCTATCTCCCTATATATACTTTCGTCAACAGATGCCTCTCCGACATGCCCCTATACCCTTACATGCATTGGGTATATATAGGGCTCATGACCTAAATTTGAGTCCTCCTTGAAGTAGGAGTTCTAAAAGTAAGTTACATTAAATATAGACTCTTTTATACTTTAAATACAAACTCTTTGGACGTTGCCTTCTTCTGCAAGTAAGGATAAGTGCTGCAGGCCGCTGTAGGCTTCAAGAAATTGCAAGACTGGGCTCATGACCTATCTAACTATCTTGAATCAGTTCTACCGGCCACTGCATGCTTTAGGAAATTGCAAGACTGGGCTCATTGGGCTTAGGAAATTGTCCTCTTGAAATCGCAACCCATCTTGGCTAAGTCAATGTAACTCCTGCCCGGGCAGCACTTGGCGGCATTGCTGCTTCGGCAGCGTCCTTGGCGGCATCTTGAGTTGCTTCAGTATAGCTCCTTTAATTCCGGCTTTCTTGTCTGGTCATGTTCTTTCCTCTCCTCTCCTATCTATAACACCTGAAAATACAAACTAAACTAAAACAATAACTTTTCTCAACCAAACATAAAATATTCAATAAAAGCATGGTATAAGAGAAGATATTGTTATAATGCATGCAATGCACCTAAATATGGACACTCTACAGGGCTACGTCGTTTCTGGTTCCTCTCTTTCGTTTCGGGGGTAAGTTTGGTAAGTTTTCAACTAGATTTTGGGTTTTTAGCAACGTCTGGTGGTATTTCTGGCCGATTTAGGCCGCGCGTGAGCTTTATGCACCGTCCGGGGTGATTTCTGGCCTCCCTAGACGGTGGCTTTTGAACCGGTCTGGCCAAAACCAACCTAACCTAGACCGAACCAAACTGAGCCTTTTGAACCGGCTCAAAATCCAACCAAATCGGCATGTTTTGATCTAAGCCCAAAACCCGAATTGAACCCGACCCGAGTTGACCCGAACTTGACCCGAGTTTGATCGTTAACCGAGTCAACTCAGTGAGTCAACTCGCTCAAGTTAACTCGCTTGAGTCAACTCACCTGAGTCAATCCAGTTGACTGATGACGTCAGCGTTGACTTTGGCCGATGATGTCAGCACTGACTCTGGTTGCTAACGTCAGCGTTGACTTTGACCTGAAAAGTTAACCTTTTACGAAAACCCTTATTTTATGTTTTTCGACATCCTGGGTTCGTTTTTGAAGTCCATTTCGTGAAATTCCAGCTTGAAAGCCTCCGAATCTAACCGTGAACTTGAGAGTGCATGAGTTTAAGTATTAAGTTTAAGAGCAATGTGGATGAGGACTAATTAAGGGTATTGTTTAATTGAAGGTATCCATGTATCTTCGTATCCGAGATGTCAAGGGACGTTGAATTCGGGTTCGAGTGTGTTCGAAGGGTGTTTCAATGGTCGACCGATATAGCAAGGATTCAAGGTAATACAGTACTACCCCTTGTGTGCTTTTTGAACATGTTGGTAGTTTGTTAATGTATACATACTTACGGTGAAGTATAGTGTTAATTCCACTTAAGTCGAATTAGATACGAAATATATGTATAATAATTCAGACAAGATTGACATATTTGATTGAGAAGGCTAATAATTTGGAAAGATCTGGAGTTCTATAAATAATTAATAAGACAGTTAATCGTCGAACCCGATATAGTGTTGAAGGAGTCAAAGTTATAAATATTAGATATGAAATTACAAGAATGCCCTTAAGGTATACAAATGACTTAAATACCCCCCAACAAAGGAAATGACCGAGAATTTCACACTTTATCTGGTAAAATGATTACTTTATCTGGAATCTATATTCCATTGAGAAAGACTTTCGTATCAAGTTGCAAATATGGATGATAACAAACCACTTGGATTATTCGAACTCTGGACAAACACCTGAAGATAAATTTACTGAAAGTTTTACGTATTCCAGAACAAATCTAAATGACGGTAAAGAATGGATTGATTGAGAGGATTGGAACGACTGAAATAACCTCAAGCGCTGAAATGACAAATTAACTGAAATGATAGATAGATTCTCGAGAATTGAAATGAATGAATTGTTTGGAAATACCGAAAGTACTTGAATAACTAAAATGACTGAAAACACCTCTAAGACTTGGTATAAGAAATATCAATAAAGCTAAACAAGTGTTATGGCTCCAAAAGTCGGATTGCACGACTCGTAGTTGTTGGTCACTTCTAATGCTAAGGTAATATTGAAAGAATATTGTATGAAGGAGGTATGTTCGATTTATTTGGGGAAAGTGCATTGTTAATTATAAGAACAACCTATTATTTTTAAAAGGTACATTCGGTGTTAAGGATTGAGTTCGTGTGATATGTACATGTTCGAATACTTGGTAAGTACCATGATAATGCGAACTGTTCAATCTTAGTGGACTTTGATGATGGATAAGCAGTTATAAGTCTTTGATGAAAATGTCTTAATGTCCCTATGTGATGTAAAGCATGATTCATGTATGACAATCACTCGTGATATTTCTATAGTACATGTAAATACCGTATGGATACATGTTCGATTTCTCGTAACATGTCTAATGATTTATTTGGTGAAGATGGTCTAATTTGTCATACATTGTAGTCGGTTATGAGAAACGAATACTTAAGGTGTACCTATCCGGTTGAATGGTAAACACTATAATGAGGGGTTCTGATTAGTACAAAGGGGCTTGGAAACCTGATGAGCAACTAGAATTGTAGAGTTCAGTAGATCACTATTTATGCCTTGTTGGTTTAAATTACCAAATTGCTCATGAATGTTAAAATAACCAGAATACCCTTATAAGAAAAATAAATTGGAACACTATCTATTCTGTTTCTATTGATCAAGTTATCTGAAGCAAGAATATGAATTATAGTTGGTGATATTTGATATTACTATACCCGATTCATGGGTCTTGATATTCCAGTTCCACTGATTACCCATCTGCTTGTTTCTTAAATTTCTGACATATTGCTTCTAATTACTGCTAATTACTGAGATGACTGTTATCGTTCAAAATTATATTACTGGGTATTGGATATTGATTTAAGATTGTAGGCTCGGCCCTGATCAAGCTGGTAAGCCCGCCCATATTCGGCTCCTACGCGTCGGCTAGGGTCCGCCCGTATTCGACTCCTACGCTTTGGCTAGGGTCCACCCGTATTAGGTTCCTAGCTTCGGCTAGGGTAATTTCGCCTGAACCTAAGGTATTCTCTTAGGATGGTACCTACGCTCAATGGGCCTAGGTTAATGCCTTATACATGCATGTACTCACAACATCATTTGGTAGTTATGTATTGCTGAGCTTTCCCAAGTTCATGTTATTTTACATTCGCAAGTTAGATGAAATCTATCTTGGTAAGGTGACTGACATCAGTGCTTGGAGTTCTCTCAGCGTTGATTTTGGAGTGTGGTACCAGTATATAGTTAGTGAGCATGTATGACGTGCATGTATGACGTGTATTGTTTTATACTAGTGTCTGTGATATGCTTTCTGAACTATTGTTATATGTTTACATGATTTTCTGAAATGATATTTTATATAGATTTTTTTACAGTTTTAATTTATTTTAAGAAAAGAATTTTATACGGGTTTTTACCGTGGGTCACTCTTGTGACCCTAATGTGGCTTCCTAGGATCCATGGTAACGCATAGGCGGGTTTAGGGGGTTACACAATGTAAAATGTATATGAGTTCTATCAGAAATTCAAAATAAAACATATACTATTAAAACAAATAAGGACAAATGTATGATTTTACTTTAGGGGTGCGAATCGTTAGAGAGTTGTTTTAGAATTATTATTTTTTGGTAATATGCATGTCTGTCTTACGGTCCATGTTCGGGGTGCGTGGTTGTTCCTCCCAACAATGTCGTCTCCAAAGTTCGGACTCACGTCCTCTCCTTGAGAGTACAATGTGCCTTACCAATGCACCGGACACTTGTTGGTAGTTATATTAGAAATTTAAGGGGTGTGAAATTACAAAATTTTAGGGATGTAAACTTAGATCATCGATGAAATATACCAAAAATATATATATAATACAAAAAACTATATGAGAGTTTAAATTTTTCAAGGGTGTGAACTATTGGAGAGATATATTAGAAATTTAAGGGTGTGTGAAATTAGATCATCGATCGAATATACAAAAATATAAGTCAAATACATAAACTATATAAGAGTTTGAAATTTTTAGGAGGTGCGATTACCCCCTCCAGCACTCCTCTGTCGATTCCTGGAACAAATACTATTTTATATTACTTATATTTTGATATATATATATATATATACATACTTATCCTTAATTTATGAGAGGGCTTAATTAATTGATAATTATAGTAATTTAATTTTTAACAATTATGTATGTGTATTTTATTTAATGTATTATTTCTTTGTGTTTTCATGTTATTTTTATAAGAATATAGTATTTAATTACTCTCTAGTATTAATGTTTATTTATGTATTAATTCCTGTCATAATTTTAACACGAAACTAAAAGTTGAATTTGAATAAAATAAGGAAAGATACAATAGAACACACCCAAAATGTGAAGAGAAATTTGATGATTAGTTCACAAAAAATTCTCATACATAAAGAAAAAAATAAAACATGAAAACTCAAAAGAGTGTGAAAAAGAAAGAAAAAAGAAAACAAAATTCTCTTTAATGTGACATTCATCATCCATAGGAATCCGGCAATGAAATTTTTTTGTCTCTATTTAACTAAACGTTTAATTAATGATGTAAGAAAGTTGATCGAAAAAATGAATCTTGCTTATTAATCCACTAATAAATCCGAAAAACATCAGTGAATTGGCACAAAAATAAATATAACCATACGAAACATTCGACCTCCCCATCCTTGTCATGTTTTGTATGGTTAATTTGTCATAAATATTCAATTTTAACATTAAATTCATTTGTTTAAGCACTAAACCATTTGGATTATATTTTTTATTAATTTTAATATAATTTCCCAAAACATTGCGAGAGACATTGACTAAAGATAATGTGTTGCAATTATATCACGTTTATGAAGCGAAAATACAAAACACGTTTTTGTGTGGAAATTATTACGTAACTTCCCCTCTTTTGTTAAAGGTCCACACTTTAAACATTTGATTAACACTTCAATATAATAGTGTTTGGCAAATGTATACCACAAAATATAGGATAAGGGGGTTATATTGGATAAATATTTTTATAGTTTTTTAAAGTATTTATCAGAGCGAGCACAATAACAAATTTTTCTCGTTCTGTTTGTTTATATTGGATAAATATTTGAATTTTACTTTATTATATAACCTCATTTAAGAGAATTTATTTGGAAAAAGCACTATAACCCAATATAACACTATTATCATATGTCTTGTGGCAGGTTAGATAAACTCATAGAATAAGGTTTGACATAAGATTAAAAAAATACCTTTAATGTTTGGCTAGATAGGCAATTCGATCTTTATTCTTTTTTGAAGTACTTTAACTTTCAACGTTTCATTTTGGGTCAAAATAACTATATGTGGATGAAAATTGTTAGTCAACTAACTATAAACAACTTGAAATGACTTAATAGGATGATACGTCAGCAGAAAAAAATGATTTTATATTTTATATAATTTTATAAAAATATTTTTTTCTTGATGTTTCATCTTGTCAAGTCAGCATCTTTGTCCATATGACATTGTTATATAAAATATTTTTTGGGTAATTATTCTATACACAAGCGCTTGTGGGAACCTTTTTACACAAGCGCCTTAGTTTTAGAGGTTAGGGATGTTGGAAAAATTTGATAATTTTGGAGCTTTGAATGAGAAATTGATTCAAACATTGTTGAGGAAAATGTGGAACCAATTGTTATTTCGTAGATGTGCAGACGTGCACGACGTAGGGAACGCAAATGTCTGAACCGGTATAGTCCTTCATGAGCTTACATATATTCTTACCCAAATTTGAAATGAATATTTTCCTCAAAATAAGAGCATATTGTTGCCCAATTCTATTTTGGAATTAAAAGGATAACATTAAAATTTACCTTTAATTTAGATATTAATTTTGGAAATTGCTCAATAAAAGAATCAATTGATTCTCAATATTAAATGCTTCATTAGGTTAAAATTTTCACTTATATCCTCGTGACACTCCTATAAATAGGGAGTAAACCACATAAAAAATTATTATTTTACTCTGTGGATTTTACAAAGTAGTTTTTTGGTGGTAGGCGAAGACAAGGGTTAGTTCGTGATCTCCACAGTAGTACAACTGTGGCTGATCATCTATTGTTGTATCTTGAGAGACAAACGACCAACGAGCTAGAACACCATAGGAGTGACCGAAAATCTGTCTTAAGGAAATTGCGTTCGTGCAGGCCTCAACATGTTTCCTTTCAATTTTCGTTTTCAATTGATTTAATTTGCATATTGTTGAATCGCCCTTATTTTTGTAATGTTCGTTTAAATAATAATATTTTATCTTATTATTTTATTCTTAAATTAACGATATTCTAACATCTTAAGATAGATTCGTTAAACTTTTAGATAAGACGAACATATTTCATGTTTATGGCCACGAATAATCTATCCAAATACATAAAAGATGATTAAACGTGCAAAGAATCCTTGTGGGGGCAATAGCCATGTTCGAGTATTAAAGTTTCTGCCAACTCTAAGTTATGGTGCAATGGCAGCAATCTCTCACCCTTTTCAAAGTGGTTAAATCCATATAAGGTAATTTTGTCTTTATTAACATTATATGGCATTTTTAATATATATATTCATGCATATATTAAGATAAATCCTTAATTTGTGATATATATATATATATATATATATATATATATATATATATATATATATATATTATTTTTTATATTATTCATTGTGCTATTACCGATAGTTTTGGGCCTTTAATATTAAATATGGCATGACTGTGGAATATTCTGTGATATAATTTTTGACATTTATGATTATTATTAAATGTGATAATAATTATTGATTGTATTTTAGAAATACTGTAATTTATAAATTTCGGTACTAATAATTTCTTTTGAGAAATTTTATAGAGACAAACAGGAAACTCGTGCGGGATCGTGATTTGTTTTGAAAACAAAGATCTCGTAAATAATTTATTTCGGGAATTAGTTTTCGTCGTTTTAACGGATTTACTTCATCTTCCAAACAAAAATCAATGGAATTAAAATCAAAGGATTAATTCCTTTTTATTTTTGTTGGTTAAATAGAATTAAGTTGGATTGATATCTTTATTGTTTAACGGAAGATATAATGGAAATAAATTACTAAATTTATTTTTTCGTTAGAATCTTGCGTTGATTCTAATTTTAGAAAAGAAGATAAATCATTGAATTTATTTTCAAGAGAATCTTGTATAATTCTAACGTTGCGTGGAAAATAAATCATTAAATTTATTTCCGTGAGAATCTTGTATGATTCTAACGTTGCATAAAAAAAAATTCTTTAAGCATAAGAGAATGAAACCCACAAACGGTAAATGGAAGACAATTTGAAAGTGCACGTCTAAGATCGGTTCTTTGAGAGACGTGGTATTTAAGTGTGCCTAGTGCACCACCTCTCTTTCATAAGTTACCTACCTGGTGTACTGTTTATTATTGTTCTTTCTATTAAGACCGTGTGAACTTTATTTTGGGGTTTAATTTACTAAATCTTTGTCGTCTAGGAAAAGTTAGAAATTATATTTTTTGTTTCTAGTTTTAGTCTTTGACTAAATTCCTAACGTTTAACAGATTCATAATACTTTGGCTTTGGATTGTGCTTATGTGACACAATGGAAAATCATTGGAAAGAATTTAAACGCGGCAACAAAAAATGTTGCATATTTGACCATGATAAACTTGGTCAAATATCTGAAGGATGATCCTCCTATTATTAGAGAGGATAAGGTAAATGTTGCTACCACCTTCAAATGTTGCCAAGAAAAATATTATTGTGGTGAATATTGTCAGGGCAAATGTAGTGGAAGTAAAAAAAAAGACTTCAAGAAAACATATCGTAAACAAGGGCGGTGTGTTCAAGAAGCAAAATTTCTTGAAAAATACTATAAGTGCTATAAGATGGAGAACAAGTCTTCGGACTATAGAATTTCAAACGAGGTCAATGTCAGTGGCATAAAAAGTGACATGGCAAAAAAATTTTTGAAAGAATACAATTTTTACATTCATTAAGGATAACACAAAATAGTGTTATGTGCATTAGTTTAAAAGTAAAATTGAAGCTATAGAGAAATTTGTTCATGTTGAGTGTGTAAAAGTTCTATATTTTACCCCCTATTTAACCCATATTTATGCTGCATTCAAGCATATTTCATTGCATTTAGGATAGATTTTAATTATACATCACAATTATACAAAAAGGCACAATTGCTGCTGATTTTGGTTACTTTTGCAGGTAACTGCTGTAGCAGACTCAGGACAGTAGAGAAGCAGAGCTGGAACACTGGACTGCAGCCGAGAAGAAGGATGCTGCCATGGCGGCTGCCGTGGCAGCCAAGGACGACAGCAAATGGTGGGAGGAAAAAGTGAAATGGAGCTCGACAGAAAGAGGAAATTAAGCCGGTCTGTCGTGGAGCACTCTTATATTTTTCCGAGCCCTAGATCAGAATGAAGGTCAAGCCCAAAGTTCAAGGAATAAACTCCAAGCAAGAAGAGAGGATGAATTAAAGACATCTACTTTGAAGATTTAGTCTTTAATAAAGTTGCACTTTAATTTAAACTTGTATTCTTGCCATATTAGAAAACTTGAACCCAAGGCCTATATAAAGGCATGTAATTCGACCTAGAGAATGATATCTTATTCTCTAGCCGTCTTCCCTTAAACCCTAGTCGTTTTCCCCCTTCTCATCATGTTCTAAACTTCCCCTAGGGCTAAGGGTTGATTCTGTAAAGTAGTTGCAAGGATTGCTTTGTTTTAAGAATTTTTCTGTTTAATAAAATAGACTTCAAGTTTGCTTATTCTGGTTTTCAACATCTTACAAGAGTATCGGGAGAGCATTGTGAGATTATACATTTACTTAATATCGGGAGAGTTAAGTATACGAAAGGAATAAGTACGGGTTCTCCAGTTTATGGTTGAACTATCTCGGACCTAGGGATAGGACGAGGTTAAGTGGCTAAGGAAGAATTCAACAACACTGGTGTTCATCCTTCAATTCACGCCGGGAGGTATCATCAAAGATGTGTTCGTCGACAGACTTGGACCTAGGGATAGGCCAAGGCACAGCGGGGATTCTTGCCAAGCTTGAAGTACAGAGTTGTGTGATCGCTGCCGCGACAACAACAGACTGCTGCCGCGACAGGTACTGCCGCGACAGGCGCAACGACAGAACAGAGATTCCTAGACATTGCAACACCTACACTACTGAGCAAATCAATACCAGCCCATTCTCTCTATCCTGATTTCTTTACTCTTTTATTTTCAGTACTCTTTATTATTTCGTGACAAACAATTAAACTCTTCTTTTTTACTCTTGTGCAGCAATCCAAGGTTAAAGCTATTAGCCCAGTCCTTGTGGAGACGATATCTGATACTTACGTATCACTTTACTACTTGCGTCGTGTACACTTGCACTCTATTGCGATAGACTCTTTTACACGCAACAAGTTTTTGGCGCCGTTGCCGGGGACTGGCAACATAACTTTACCCTTACTTTTTACTGCACATTCTTTTTATTTTTCTGTTTTGTTTTACTTGGATTGTTCTACTTGTGCTTTTCACAAGGTTTTCTATTTATGCGTAGATCGAGACGAGGAGAGGAACCTGAGTATCAGATAGATCCTGAAATCGAACGCTCGTCCAATATTAGGAACCGACTTCGACTCGTGTTAACCAGAAACGAATACCTTGAAGAACAGTTAGAGGCCATGAACAACCAAGGGAATCCCTGAGGTCCTGAAGATCCTATCGGAGATTGAGGAAACGGACGGCCTGCCGATCCTCCTGCTGCTGAGGCCGTACGTCGTTCATGACGAGATTACATGATCAATGATCATGTGGAACTAGAGACCACCCTGCCAGACGTGGAAGCTGAAAATTTCGAGCTGAAACCTATCATGTTCAGCATGATTAATTCCGCTGGCCAATTCAGTGGTGCTGCTACAGAGGATGCTAGGGAACATCTGAAAACGTTCCAAGAAATTTGTGGTTCGTTTAGACTACCAGGAGTAAATCCGGAGATATTGAGGCTTCGGTTATTTCCTCATTCATTGAGGGACAGAGCTAAAACTTGGTGGAACAAACTAACGTTGGGTTCAATACGAACTTGGGCAGATTTAACTAGTGAAGTTTTGTCTCGTTTTAACCCTTCCCATTTATCTGAGCGATTACGTAACGAAATTGCTACTTTTCAACAGGAAGATGACGAGCCAATGCACGAGGCATGGGACAGGTTTACTACTCTTCTGAGGAATTGCCCGATGCATGGATTCCCAATTTGGAATCAAGTAATCAAATTCTACAATGCTGCCAACCTATAGACTCGAATGAGAATCGATTCAGCAGCCAATGGATTGATGTTGGATAAAGATCCAGATGAAGCCATGGTAGTGTTGAAGAATTTGGCGAAGAATGAAGAGCAATTTCCCACATCAAGGAGAGGTAAACGAGTACTAGCTGTGAAGGATTACGAAGCCGATAATTCCTTAAAGACGCAAGTTGCATATCTTGCAAAGGTAGTAGAAAACTTGCTGAAAAAGGATTCTCAACCAGTCTACGCTGCAGAAGAGGTATGTGGAACTTGCAGTGGGAATCATA
This sequence comes from Hibiscus trionum, assembly GCA_030270665.1. Classification (NCBI taxonomy): domain Eukaryota; kingdom Viridiplantae; phylum Streptophyta; class Magnoliopsida; order Malvales; family Malvaceae; genus Hibiscus; species Hibiscus trionum. The sequence continues at coordinate 3,878,487 of BSYR01000034.1, read as the reverse complement.
GTTCGGAAGACTGCCCGTTACAGTTAGAGGAAGGGATGTATGTTGGCAACTATAACAAGCAGAACTACAATTCCAACAATTACAATCCCAACTGGAGAAAGGATCCCAAATTCTCTTGGAGCAACCCAAACAATGCCCTGAACCCTCAAGCACAGAACACTCAAAATCAGGGGGCACCTAGAATTCTGACACGACAGCAACCGCAACAGCAGCCGCAACAGCCACCAGCAGCCACAACTAGTATATTGGAACAAACCTTGGCTACGTTTATGTCTCAGACAGGAACTTACATTGAGAACATGAACCACTTCGTCAAGAAGACTGAGTCAATCATGGATAAAACAGAGATGCGGATGACTAGCCATGAAGCTACTCTAAAATCACTAGAGACACAGATGGGTTAGGTTTCCCAGCATATTAAACCAAGGCAGAATGGAGGATTCCCGAGCGATACTAAAGTCGCTAGACAACCCACACATGAGCAGTGCAAAGCTATCACAACTAAAAGTGAGAAGAAATTACCAGGGCCAGAGAAGGAAGCTGAACCAGTTAAGGAACCAGCCTTAAAATCGACTGTCGAGAAAACTGCCCCAGCAGACGATAAACAGCCTGCTGCCGCCACACCTGTCACGACAGCAGAAGGGACAGAGGAGAAGGATGAAGAACCTAAGCCTTCTCAAATCCGAATGCAGTGGGAAGGACGCATTGAAGACTATCGTCCTCCACCTCCTTTTCCACAGCGGCTACAGAAGAAATCCCAACTTAAAAAGATCTATGATATTTTTAAGCAGGTTCACCTTAATATTCCGCTGTTAGATGCCATCAAGGATATGCCCGGTTATGCCAAATTTCTCAAGGATGCTATGTCGAAGAAATCCAGACTTGGGGAATTTGAAACGGTTAAACTGACAGAAGGATGCATGACTATTCTGCACAAGCATCCATCCCAGAAAAAGATTGATCCTGGAGCTTCATAATACCGTGCATAATCGGAGATAAATTTGTGGGTAAGGCACTTTGTGATCTAGGTGCTAGTATTAATTTAATGTCAAAATCTGTATTTTAGAAATTAGGTATTGGACGAGCACGACCCACAACAGTTATGCTGCAGCTGGCAGACCGCTCTTACGTGCAACCAGAATGGAAGATTGAAGATATTCTGGTAAGAGTGGATAAATTTATTTTTCCTGCTGACTTTCTTGTGTTTGATTGTGAAGCATATGAGAATGCACCAATCATCCTGGGGCGACCTTTTTTAGCCATAGGAAGATCACTGATTGATGTTGAAAATGGAGAACTCACTTTGAGAGTGAATGATCAAGAGATCAAGCCGAATGTTCTCCAAGCAATAAAGCACGCTGATGCAGAAGAAGAATGCAAGGCTATCACTGAAGTTATCCTTGACCAACCCTGCATCAGGTCAGACTGCCATGACATCAAATTTGGCCACTGCCCCAACAGCCATTTAGAAGACTGTCACGGCAGCGACGACGACAGCAGCTCCTCAGATTCTGACATATCTGACACTGAAGATCATAAGGAGGTAAACTGGATAGGCAATCGTCCAGGTAAGTTATTCGATCCCTTAAATTATACCTCGAATGAACATATCATCCAAAAGCCCTCAACTATAGAGCCACCTGTTCTAGATCTCAAGTCTCTGCCAGGGCAGCTCAAATATGTTTTTCTTGGATTAAATGATACGTTGCCCGTAATCATCTCTTCCAAGTTGATGCAGGAACAGGAACATCAGCTGATAGGGATGCTGCAGCAGCACAAAAAGGCTATTGGATGGACAATAGCTGATATCCAAGGCATCAGTCCAGCACTATGCATGCATAAAATCCTCTTAGAGGATGATCACAAGCCGACCATTGATGCCCAGAGACGTTTGAATGATGTTATACGAGAAGTGGTCCGAAAAGAAATTATCAAATGGCTAGATGATGGGATAATTTATGCCATCTCAGATAGTAAGTGGGTGAGCCCGGTGCAGTGCGTTCCTTAGAAGGGAGGAATAACCGTGGTGACCAACGAAGAAAACGAGTTAATCCCAACCAGGACTGTGACCGGTTGGAGGGTTTGTATGGACTACCGGAAGCTTAACAAAGCTACCCGGAAGGACCATTTTGCCCTGCCTTTTATTGATCAAATGCTTGATAGATTAGCGGGAAAGCCTTATTATTGTTTTCTTGATGGTTACTCAGGTTATAACCAAATAGCCATCGCACCGGAGGATCAAGAGAAAACGACTTTCACTTGCCCATACGATACTTACGCTTTTCGGAGGATGCCATTTGGACTTTGCAACGCACCAGTAACTTTTCAGAGGTGTATGATGGCTATATTCTCCGATATGGTGGAGGATTTCCTGGAGATATTCATGGACGATTTCTCTGTCTTTGGAGACAATTTTGAAAGCTGCTTAGGCAACCTGCAGAAAGTGCTCGAAAGATGCGAGAAAGCGAACTTAGTATTAAACTGGGAGAAGTGTCACTTCATGGTGGATGAAGGGATAGTCCTAGGCCATAAAGTAAGCTGCCGCGGCATAGAAGTCGACAGAGCCAAGATTGAGGTAATTGAAAAGCTGCCACCACCCACCACAGTCAAGGGAATTCGGAGTTTCTTAGGGCATGCTGGGTTTTATCGAAGGTTTATAGCAAATTTTTCGAAGATCACCAAGCCATTATGCCACCTATTAGAGCAGAATCGTCCCTTCGACTTCAATGCTGAATGTACTGTGGCATTCAGAATTCTGAAAGAGAAGCTAGTAACAGCCCCAATTGTACAGCCACCTGATTGGAAGTTGCCATTTGAGATTATGTGTGATGCCAGTGATTACATTGTAGGGGCAGCTCTTGGGCAGAGGAAGGACAAGCTATTCCATGTAATTTACTACGCTAGCAAAACACTCAACAATGCCCAAGTGAATTACACCACAACAGAGAAGGAATTGTTAGCTGTGGTGTTCTCAATTGACAAGTTCTGATCCTACATACTTGGAACGAAAGTCGTGGTCCACACAGACCACTCTGCCCTGAAATATTTGTTTGCTAAGAAAGACGCAAAGCCCAGACTGATTCGTTGGATTCTGTTGTTGCAAGAGTTCGACATAGAAATCAAGGATAAAAAGGGGACAGAGAACCAGGTTGCAGATCACTTGTCAAGATTAGAGAAGGTAAAGAGTCTCCCAACAGACGAGACACACATACTGGAGACCTTCCCTGACGAGCGGTTGTTCGCTACCACAAGCACTGCCGCGACAGCCATGGCGGCAGGTAAGTTTTCTGAACTCCTCTGGTATGCTGATTTCGTTAATTATTTAGTTAGCGGAATATTTCCTCCTGGCCTTAACTATCAAGCTAGGAAGAGGTTCCAAAATGATGTTAAGCATTATTATTGGGACGAACCTCTTCTTTTCAAAATGTGTGCAGATCAGATCATCAGGAGGTGTGTACCACAGGATGAGCAGGAACCTGTGCTTCATCACTGCCATGCTTCACAATATGGTGGACACTTAGGTGGTAACAAAACTGCTGCCAAGGTTTTGCAGTCTGGTTTTTATTGGCCTTCACTGCTCAAGGATGCCCAGGCATACTACAATAGCTGTGATAAATGTCAACGGACTGGAAACATCTCAAGGAGACATGAGATGCCACTGCAAAACATTCTTGAAGTCGAAATCTTCGACGTTTGGGGGATTGATTTCATGGGACCATTCCCAGCATCATGTGGGAATCTTTACATCCTCCTAGCAGTGGACTATGTGTCCAAATGGGTTGAAGCGATCACCACACAAAAAAATGATGCCAAGACCGTTCAGAGATTTTTGCATAAAAACATTTTCTCTAGATTTGGCATCCCAAAGGCGATCATCAGTGATGAAGGGATGCATTCTGATAATAGGGTAATAGCTGTTGCCTTAAAGAAATATGGCGTTAAGCATCGGATCGCAACAGCTTACCACCCTCAGACCAATGGACAGGCTGAAATATCCAACAAAGAGGTAAAGAACATTCTTGAGAAGATGGTTAAACCAACTCGAAAGGATTGGTCTCTACACCTAAATGATGCACTTTGGGCCTACAGAACAGCATTTAAAACTCCATTGGGAATGTCACCCTACCGGCTGATTTACGGGAAAACATGACATCTACCTGTTGAGATAGAGCACAGAGCATACTGGGCCATCAAGGCAGTGAATATGGACTTGGAAAAGGCAGGACAAAAAAAACTACTTGACTTGAATGAGATCGAAGAAATTCAAGCAATGGCCTATGACAACGCAAGGATTTACAAGGACAAGACAAAGAAGTGGCATGACAAGAAGTTGTTGCCACGACAGTTCTGCCCAGGGCAGCTTGTGTTGTTGTTCAACTCTAGGTTGAAACTCTTCCCAGGGAAGCTGAAATGTAGATGGTCCGGCCTATTCCAAGTGGTGCAAGTTTTTCCTCACGGTGCCATCACGATCAAATCTTTAAAAGACGGGCACCAATTTAAAGTCAACGGACAGAGACTAAAGCATTATCAAGGTACTAAAGCCCCACGAATGCAGGAAGTGGTTACTTTAGGAGATGCCCCTCCTGACATCCCTAATTTAACTTAATTTTATTTTTATTATTATTTATTTATATATTTATTTATTTATTAGGAAATTAGGATTAATTTATTTTTAGGAACTAAGTTTTTTTATATTATTTTTAGGAAATAAGGGAGACAAGGAGAAGAAAAGAAGTGAACTCAGCCCACCATCAGCCCAAAAAGCCCAAAATAGGAGCCTTTCGTTACAGCTGTCGTGACAGACGCGGAAAATACAGCCTGTCAACACGTTGTCGCGGCAGACACGGAAACACGTAACAGACTCGCAGTAGACACGGAAACGCATGACAGACGCGTCAGAAACCGCGTAATAGTTAGCCCCGTTATTCGCGCCTGCCGATACAGCTCCAACGGGCAGCAAACTCTTCATCTATATAAATCATGTTTTACTATTCATTTTTCACTTCACTTTTACTCTCTCTACTTGTTTCCTCTCTAGATTTTCATTTGCTTTCAATTTTTCTACAGTCTCTTGCAACTATGAGTACCAGAAACACCAGACGAAGTGCTGCCTCAAGCTCTGCCCCAGCAGCAGCCACTCCCAGCTCCTTCTAGGGTAGAGATATGTGGGAGGAGAAAGGGTTCATCTACAGCAAACGAACGGAGAATCTTGGGCTCAAACCATTTATAGCCCGTAAGATCAGAGCACTTCGTTGGCAGATGTTTGCTGAGCAACCAGAGGAGATGAACGTGACCCTGGTCAGAGAATTTTATACTGCCGTCGACAGTAGAGACGCGACAGCAGTGACAATCTGTGGTAAGGAAGTCCCCTTTGAGCCAGAGTACATTAACACCCTCTACGGACTCTACGTCGGCTTGAAGGAAGACGGGCATCAGAGATTCGTGGAGAGCCTGGAGGGAGCAGATTATGATGTTGTCATGGCAGAGCTCATCGAGGAAGGAACCCAATGGAATACAGACCCCAAACACCAAAGGACGGTGAAATGAGCCGAACTCACTCCCGAGGCGAAACTGTGGAACGCCTTCGTGAAAAAGAGGATCATGCCATCCTCACATAATAGCACAGTGGACCAGCCCAGGTTAGCTCTTGTTCATTCTATCTTAAACGAGAGACCCATTAATGTTGGCCGCTACATTTGGAAGGGGATTTTGGATTGTGCATTTCGACCATCGGGATCCCTTGTCTTCCCCTACCTCATAACAGCACTCTGTCGTGGCCACAATGTCCCAGAAGTTGCTGAGGATTTGAGAATCCGAGGAAAAGGATGGACGGAGAGAAATATCCTCAGCTTGATGGAACTGAAAGCTGCAACGCCAATCTCCAGCTTCAACCCGTCTGCCGCGGTAGGAGAGCCGACAGAGCCCACACAGACAGAGCCTGCCGCCACAGATCCAAGGCAGCCCATAGCAGCAGCTCCCCCAGCCAACTCCTCCACCCAAATCCTTGCCACCCTGCAGAAAATGGAGGAACGGCAGCTGGGCCTGATGAGCTTTCTCCGGGACTTCACAACAGCAATGGTACATTTCATTAAAAGCAATTTAAATTTCCCAGATGTACAGTTTCCTGTTTTCCCTGATCATTATTTTGTTGTCACCAACCCTGCCCACACCCCTACCTCTGCTACCACACCGAGAACACCGTCTGCTGCGTCCATTCCAACCCCGGCCGTGAAAGCTGTAGGTGGCAGCCACACTGCCACAGCCTCTGCCAGGGGAACAAAGAGAAAAGAGCCCTTGTCCGACCTTGACGAGTTCATTACTGGTTTCTCCTCTTCCTCAATTTGGGAGGAATCCGATGGCAAGCCCTCTGTCAAGAGGAACCTGTCCAAAGAGTTCACCCAGATGAAGCGGCAAAAACCCAACACCAGTGACGGACCATCCGGCCAAGGGAAGTCTGACAGCAGCAGCAGTGGTAGCAGCAGCAGCAGCTCTTCCGAGGAGGTTCAGGTGCTGGAGAAACCACCCCAGATCTCACCTACCCGCATCCAGCCTCCAAGGGAAGCCAAGAAAAAGACTGCCTCTGCCTCTCCAAGCCATTTGCCGGCACCAACGAGGAAAGTCACTGCCCGCCGGCAGATTCAGATCAGCAGCAACAGCGACGACAGCACTTAAAATTTAAGTTTTTATCTTATCTTTGATGTCTGCTATTTTGTTATAATTGTGATGTTGTTTTTATTTTCTTTTTTCATTTCTGTCATCATGCATTGAGGGCAATGCAACCCTTGAGTTTGGGGGTGGCATCCCTCCATTAATGAAGTGTCTATTTTGTTTAAGATTTGTGTCTAAGTGTTAGTTTATTTTTGCTAAAAAAATTTGAAAATTTGGCTTAAGTCTTTGAACTGAACTTACCTGCCGTGACAGTGCCTTTAGGGTAGTTTTAGGAGCAATTTAGAGCCTTACTATAGTTCTAATTCTTAAACATCCTTTGTGACTTTTATATTGTCTAGAGCTCTACTGGTAAACTAGAATAGGGAAAAGCTTAACACTTGAGTTGCCCCTAGAGGTGCCTAACACTGGCTCTAGGAAAAGAAGTAAGAAAAAGTAGACTCAATACACCTAGAGGTGCCCAAAACCGGCTCTAGGAAGTTAGCTAGAGGTGTCCGAAACCGGCTCTAGTCAAACTTAAATTAAGAAAAGAGAATCGAGTCTAAGTAAAAACTAAATGAGCCTAAGAATTGCCTCCAAAAAGATGAAAGTTGGCATAAAAATTCAAGTTAGAAGCTTAGCTATTCTAGTAAACTAAGGGAGTCTAGGCATATAATTGTTCACAAAACATGCACACACTACACGAGAATTATAGAAAGGTTCCGAATGAATACTGAATTATCCAACAGGGTGCTGTTCACAATAGGGAATGAATGGTAGGTAAGGCAAAGTTCTCTGTTTTAAGCCAAACAAAAAAATTCTTTTTCTTCTTAGGTCTTAATTGCTTGAGGGCAAGCAAAAACATGAGTTTGAGGGTGTGTTGAATGTGTAAAAGTTCTATATTTTACCCCCTATTTAACCCATATTTTTGCTGCATTCAAGCATATTTCATTGCATTTATGATAGATTTTAATTATACATCACAATTATACAAAAAGGCACAGTTACTACTGATTTTGGTTACTTTTGCAGGTAGCTACTGTAGCAGACTCAGGGCAGTAGAGAAGCAGAGCTGGAACACTGGACTGCAGCCGAGAAGAAGGATACTGACATGGTTGTTGTCGTAGCAGCCAAGGACGACAGCAAATGGTGGGAGGAAAAAGTGAAATGGAGCTCGACAGAAATAGGAAATTAAGTCGGTCTGTCGTGGAGCACTCTTATATTTTTTCGAGCCTTAGATCAGAATGAAGGCCAAGCCCAAAGTTCAAGGAAGAAACTCCAAGATAGAAGAGAGGACGAATTAAAGACATCTACTTTGAAGATTTAGTCTTTAATAAAGTTGCACTTTAATTTAAACTTGCATTCTTGCCATTTTAGAAAACTTGAACCCAAGGCCTATATAAAGGCATGTAATTCGACATAGGGAAGGATATCTTATTCTCTAGCCGTCTTCCCCTAAACCCTAGTCGTTTTCCCCCTTCTCATCATGTTCTAAACTTCCCCTAGGGCTAAGGGTTGATTCTGTAAAGTAGTTGCAAGGATTGCTTTGTTTTAGGAATTTTCCTGTTTAATAAAATAGACTTCAAGTTTGCTTATTCTGGTTTTCAACATCTTACAAGAGTATCGGGAGAGCATTGTGAGATTATACATTTACTTAATATCGGGAGAGTTAAGTATACGAAAGGAATAAGTACGGGTTCTCCAGTTTATGGTTGAACTATCTCGGACCTAGGGATAGGACGAGGTTAAGTGGCTAAGGAAGAATTCAACAACACCGGTGTTCATCTTTCGATTTACGCCGGAAGGTATCATCAAAGACGTGTTCATCGACAGACTTGGACCTAGAGATAGGCCATGGCACAGCAGGGATTCTTGCCAAGCTTGAATTACAGAGTTGTGTGATCGCTGCCGCGACAACAACAGACCACTGCCGCGACAGGTGCTGCCGCGACAGGCGCAACGACAGAAAAGAGATTCCTAGACATTGCAACACCTACACTACTGAGCAAATCAATATCGGCCCATTCTCTCTATCTTGATTTCTTTACTCTTTTATTTTCAGTACTCTTTATTATTTCGTGACAAACAATTAAACTCTTCCTTTTTACTCTTGTGCAGGAATCCAAGGTTAAAGCTATTAGCCCAGTCCCTGTGGATACGATATCTGATACTTACGTATCACTTTACTACTTGCGTCGTGTACACTTGCACTCTATTGCGATAGACTCTTTTACACGCAACAGTTCCCTATAAGCATGATGATTGAAACCCAAACTTAATTAAATGATTAAGATGGGGGGAACTCTATATGAGTAATATTGGTACTATAATGTTCCTAACATGTGGGGGAAGTTGTTATATAAGCTACTTACCTTTTAAATAAGATTTCCCACAATAAAAGAAACAAGACACCATATGAGTTTTGGAAGGTAATTAAACCTTCCAACAACTTCTTAAAAATGTGGGATTGTCTTGCAAAGGTAATTGTAGAACTAAATGTTTTGATATAATATTTGAAAAATATTTTGGACTAAATTGAAAAGAATTTAAAACATGCCTTTAGTCAAAACAACTTAAAAATATATTTAATGGTTTTTATAAGGCTTTGGAATAATTTAAAGTGCATTTAAAATAGTCAAAACCAAGTTTTTAATGTAACCGTACCGATACGATATGTTACTGTATCAATGTCATTTAGGGTTTTAACTACAGCGATTTTCCAGTAGCTAAAACTCGTACTGATACACTTTGTCGTATCGATATGGTGTGTTTTAAAATACCTAATACCTAGTTCATGTACCGATACGGTTGCATCGCGTACCGATACGCCCAACTACCCTCAGTGGTCAATTTCCCAAAGGTCTTTTAAATTGCAGAATTGTACCGATACGTTTGCCACGTGTATCGATACGCACCAGCTGGAAGTGCTCAACGGCTATTTCCTTATCGGACCGTATCAATACGACTTGAAGAGTATCGATACGCTAAGTTGCATAACTGCATTTATGGTGGGAAATAAAGGCTTCAACGGCTCCAATTCAACCCCAACGGTCCTCAATGGCTACAAACTCAATTAGGAGTATAAAAGGAACCTCCAAGCATCAAGGAAAGGTTAATGCTTCAATTGTAACAACATTATGATGTCAAATTGTCTTTAGAGCTTAATTGTTATTCTTTTGTATAGACAAAACACTTGTGAGCCAAAATTGTCAAATTTGCTCAAGTGTATAGGTTTTGGGTGAGTTCTTAGAGTTGCAAACACATACATATTAGAGGAATTTCTTGTTTTCTTTGAATTTCACTTGTAAGAAATTGTTTGATTAAGCTAAGGGTAGATAGCTTAATCATTGTAATAGTTTCCTCCTCATCCGAGAAAAGGGGGAAAAATTCTTAGTGAATTTAGGAAATCCTTGGTGGCGTTCCAAGGTAGTGGATGTAGGCTTTGGGTTAGAAATTTGAACCACTCTAAATCCTTGTGTTTAATTCTTTATTTTTGCCACCAACTCAAACACCCAAAAATCCAACTTTTCAACCACTTGGCAAGCATCGGTTGAAGGTGATAATCGAGCCTATCAAGTCCAACAATTGGTATCAGAGCGAGGCTTAATCGAAGGGGATTAACATGCTATTGAGGCAATCCGGCAAGCTCGATACAACATTCAATCAATCGGTCAAATGGTGTAATTCATCGACAAGCCACATTTCTTTGACGGGACCAACTATGCTCATTGAAAGATTAGAATGAAGTTCTTCATCAAATCTAAAGACTACAAGCTTTGGGATATTGTTGAAGAGGACAATTATGTGCCACAAAGATTAAATACGGAATGGAGTGCGGATGATCGCAAGAAGATGGAGCTAAATTGCAAGGCTTTGCACATCCTCTTTTTTGCATTTAGCCCCAACATTTGTGAGAATGTGTCCTCTTGCGAAGATGCCAAGGAAGCATGGAACAAGCTTGAAGTTACATATGAGGGAACAAACGAAGTAAAAGAGACCAAGATCGGCCTTCTCAACCACGAGTATGAGAACTTCAAGATGGAACCGGATGAAGACATCACAAAGATGTTCGATAGATTCTCCACCATCACAAATGGACCCAAAGGCTATGGAGAAATTATTCCGGAAGACAAGCTTGTCTGAAAGCTTCTCTATTCTCTTCCCGAGTCATGGGACTCAAAGAATACTGCCACCATCGAAGCCAAAAATCTCAAGACCTTGAAGCTAGATGAACTCATGGGGTCTCTTCTCACTCATAAAATAATGAAGAAAGAAAAAGAAGAAGATGAGGAGGAGGAGAAGGAGAAGAAAGAGATAAAGAATATGGGAAAGAATAAAATCATGGAGCTTGGCATCAACGTTAATGTCGTTGCTCTCAAGTCCTCCAAGTGCAACCATGTTGATCAAGTGGAGAGGAAAGTGAAGAAGAAGAGATGGCATATCTCTTCGAAAAGTTTGTCCGATTCATGAAGAGCAAGATGGGTAAATCCAAACATGAATCGAAGAAGAAGAAGAAGATGAAGGATTCCCGCAAGTCCAACAAAAAATGGATCATCTTCAAAGAAAGCATATGTGGCGACATGGAGTGATGAAGACTCCACCGATGATGAGGTAGCACACCTATGCTTCATGGCCCTCAATGAGTGGGAGGTAACTTCTAACTCATCTAGTTCAAATTCATATACTTTTGATGAGTTGCAAGATGCCTACGATGATTTGCTTTTGGAATTTAATGCATCATTTTCTAAAAACAAAAAATTGTTTTCAAATTTGAAAAGGAAAATGATTTGCTTTCCAAAACAAATCTAGAGTTTGAAGCAAAAAATAAAGATCTTGAACTTAAATTTTCAAGTTTACAAGAATTGCCTCAAACAATTAAAAATTGTCATCAAAAGGAGATTAATCATATTAAGAAAGAAAGAGATTTGATTTCCAATGAACTCCAAAAGAAAAACAATTTGGGAAAATCAAATTTTTACATTAGACAATCTAGTGTCCCCATATTTTTGAATGGTAAAGTTTTTAGAAGTATTTGGGTCCCAAAAGGACTAAGTACTTCAACTAAAAAGGATGAAATTGAAAAATGAATTTCTAAGGGGACAAAATTATGTGCCACTAACGTCTATGGACCCAAAACAATTTGGATACCAAAAATTACTTAATTATCTTTTGTTAGGTGTGATGGAGAGTGATCAACAATACAAATTTGAGGGGGAGCTCCATGCACACAAAGAGAGCACTTGAAGAATGAAGGCTTCACATCCTCTCTTGGATTCAAGTGTGGTAAAATTAGTTGAATTTATTTTTGTTTAGTTTATTTCTTTTAATTCAACTAGTTTAATCATATATGTTGGACTAACAATATTTGATACTTTGAGTAAGGGGGAGCCAATTTTAAAACCAAAAATTTTAATTGTGTCAAAAAACTTTAAACCTCCTATGTTATTTTGAGCCTAATGTATTTTAAATTATTTTTGATATAAAAAATAAGAAGAGAAATGATTTGAAATTTTGATTTTTTTTCAAATGAATAAGGGGAGCTTTAACTTCATTTAATTTTCAAAATCTCTTATTCATTTTTTTAAAACACAAAGCGAGAGAATCCCAAACAACTTTTCAAGTTGGTTTTATTATATCAAAAAGGGGGAGATTGTAAAACTAAATGTTTTGATATAATAATTGAAAAATATTTTAGACTAAATTGAAAAGAATTTAAAACATGTCTTTAGTCAAAATAACTTGAAAATATATTTAAGGATTTTTATATGGCTTTGGAATAATTTAAAGTGCATTTAAAACAGTCAAAACCAAGCTTTTAATGTAACCGTACCGATACGGTATGTTACCGTATCAATACCATTTAGGGTTTTAACTACAGTGATTTTTCAGTAGCTAAAACCTGTACCGATTCGATTTGTCGAATCGATACGGTGTGCTTTAAAATACCCAACGGCTAGTTCGCATACCGATACGGTTGTATCGCGTACTGATACGCCCAACTACCCTCAACGGTCAATTTCTCAACGGCCTTTTAAATTGTAGGACCGTACCGATACGCTGACCACGCGTATCGATACGCACCAGCTGGAAGTGCTCAACGGCTATTTCCTTATCAGGACCGTATCGATATGATTTGAAGAGTATCGATATGCTGAGCTGCAGAACTGTATTTATGATGGGAAATAAATGCTCCAACGACTCCAATTCAACTTCAACGGTCCTCAATGGCTACAAACTCAATTAGGAGTATAAAAGGGACCTCCAAGCATCAAGGAAAGGTTAATGCTTCAATTGTAACAACATTATGATGCCAAATTGTTTTTACAACTTAATTGTTATTCTCTTATATAGACAAAACACTTGTGAGCCAAAATTGTCAAATTTGCTCAAGTGTATAGGTTTTGGGTGAGTGCTTAGAGTTGCAAACACATACCCATTAGAGGGATTTCTTGTTTGCTTTGAATTTCACTTGTAAGAGAGTGTTTGATTAAGCTAAGGGTAGATAACTAAATCGTTGTAACGGTTTCCTCCTTGTTCGAGAAAAGAGGACGAAATTCTTAGTGAATTTGGGAAATCTTTGGTGGCGTTCCAAGGTAGTGGATGTAGGCTTTGGGTTAGAAAGTCGAACCACTCTAAATTTTTGTGTTTAATTCTTTATTTTTGCCACCAACTCAAACACCCAAAAATTCAACTTCTCCACCGCTTGGCAAGCACCGGTTGAAGGTGATAATCGAGCCTATCAAGTCCAACAGTAATGACTTCATTACTAAAGCAAACGGAAATAGATCCTCAAAAACGGTGGATTGTATTGGCTATCAATGAAAATACTCTAATGTTCGACAAAAAGTTGAAACTACAATATTGTTATGTTGACAAATAAGTGTGACAAATGTGTGTATGTCAAACCTACTGATATTATGATATATGATCCTAAGTTGATGGCATACTCATTATTATATGTAATAATGAAATGCTAAACGTACCAATGGCATGATAAATTCAGGCTTTGACATGAAAAATATGAAAATGACATAATTGATTTTGGGCATCCAAATCGCCTGAATATCTCATATTGACTTAGTCACACTATGTGGACAAATTCTTTAAAAAATTTGGCAAAGATGATTCTATTATAGCTAAAACTCTAATAGACATGTGCCAACATCTTTCTAAGAATAAAGGTCAAAATGCTGACAATGTGGAATATGCAAGGGTCATAGGCAGTCTGATGTACCTCATTAGCTGCATTAGACCAGATATTACTTTTACTATGAGCAGTTTAAGTAGATTCACAAGCAATTCAGGTGAAAATCACTAGATATTAATTGTGAGGGTATTGAGATATCTTAGATATACTCGAGATTATAAATTTCATTATTCCAGAGATCCTACTGTTTAGAATGATGGTATGATGCTAGTTGGATATCTGATATTCAAGATATCTATGGCACAAGTGGATGGAAATCCTCAATACAAATGGTTATAATCATATCCATAATAAAATCTGAGTTTTAGCTCTAGACAAGTCTGGAGAAAAAGACAAATGATTTTAAAATGTCTTTGAGGATATTCTTGAATGGCCAAAGCATGTGCCAACAATATTCATATATTGAAAATTAAAATTAGTAGAGCACAGAGCTTTATGTACAACGGCAAGTCGAGACATATGTGTCGTCGGTATATATCGTTAAACAACTGATCTCAAATGAAGTTATCTCCATTGATTTTATAAAATCTAAGAATTCGTTGTGGATCCGCTAACCAAAGGGTTACATTGAGATCAAGTTAAGAAAACATCGAAAGGAATGAGACTACAACTCAAGAAAATTTGAGTTAGTTGACTGGAGATCTCAAGATTTAGGTTCAAAGGGATAACCTAATTGCATAGACATGTGCGGTCACTATAGGAGTATTTATCCCTAAGTCTATTCATATGATGTAAACAGTGATCAAAGTGCTTTAGACTAAGCAATACTTTTAATGACCATTGTGTGTTTTGGTGAGCCAAGCAACATAAGTCACATATGAGAGAGTGAAGTAGGCTCGCTTCAAGGAGACTATTGGCCTTTCAAACTCTTGCAGAATCAGGTGATGTCCACGGCCATATGGACATGCCCATGAGAACTAATACTATTGTCAGAAAGGTAGTTGTGTGAATTATATCGCAAAACAGTTCAAGGACATCACGTCTACTAGTCAGCTAGTAAAGTAAATATACTTTCACAATGGAAGGTTCAAAGGAGGAAACCTACCTATCATATGCAACTATTGATCGTAGATTCTATCACCACATCGAGTCAAAATATTTTTGATTAAAACAATTTCATTCATGTATGGATTGTTGAAAATTTTTGATAATTTTGGAGCTTTGAATGAGAAATTGATTTAAACGATGTTGAGAAAAATGTGGAACCAATTGTTGTTTCGTAAATGTGCAGACGTGCACAATGTGAGTAACGCAAATATCTGAACCAGTCAGGTCTTTCGTGGGCCTGTAGATATTCTGACCCAAATTTGAAATTATTTTTTCCTCAAAATAAGAACATGTAGTTGTCAAATTCTATTTTGGAATTAAAATGGTAAACATTAGAAGTTACCTTTAATTTAGATAGTAAATTTGAAAATTGCTCTATAAAATAGTTAATTGATTCTCAATATTAAATGCTCCATTAGGTCAAAATTTTCACTTAAACCCTCGTGACACTCCTATAAATAGGGAGTAAACCTTCTAATCTTTACACAACTCAAAAATCACAGAAAATTTTTATTGTTTTACTATGTAGGTTTTACAAAGTAGTTTTCCGATGGTAGGCAAAAGGTAAGGGTCAGTTTGTGATCTCCACGGTAGTGCAACTGTGGCTAATCATATGTTGTTATATCCTAGGAGATAGATGTTCAACGAGCTCGAGCACCATAGAAGTTGCCGAAAATTTGTCTTAAGGAAAATGCGTTCATGCAAGCCTCAACATATTTCCTTTCAGTTTTCGTTTTCAACCGGTTTGATTTACATACTATTGTATCGCTCTTATTTTTTATTGTTCGTTTAAATAATAATATTTTATCTTATTATTTTATTCTTGATTTACATAATGTTGTATCACCCTTATTTTTGTATTGTTCGTTTAGGATTTACAGTTTAGGGGTTTAAGTATTAGTTTTGAATTTAGGGGTTGTTGATAGAATTTTGGGTTTAGGGTTAAAATTTAGGGTTTATAGATTAAAACCTAAATCCCTACCCTTATTACTTTAAAACATAAATGTTAACCCTAAACCCTAAATTCTAAAATCCTACACTAAAATCACTAAATTTTAAACCCTAAACTAAAACCCTAAACCCTAAAATTGAGGCACTTTTGGAAACAAAAAGTTTTCACCGTTTGTGTATAGGATAATAATCCATATAATTTTATAAAAATATTTTTTAGATGATGTTTTATCCTGTCAAGTCAGCATCTTTGTACATATGATATTGTTATGCTAGTATGTATTATCATGTAAGTTGTCACATCATTTAAAGTCATTTACTTTTAGCTAACTAACGGTTTCCATTCATTGAGAGGCCATTTTGACTTAAAATCAAACATATAAAATTAAAATATCTAAAAAAGGATACGGACCAAATTGATTATCTTATCAAACATTAAAGATTTTTTTAGCACTATGCCTATAATATTATATAATGTAATATAATATACGTGTTTCTTTCGTTGTAATCTTATCTTCCAATCCAATTAAATATTATGAGCAATGGGATCCAAATTACTTGTAGCCGTAGTTAAATTTTTATTATTGATACTTTAGGACAATGGCTCCAAACTAAATGTTATATATAGACTAATGTAGAACTAACACTATCTCTGTCGGTAGCTATTGTGTTAGAACTGAAAAAAGAAATACTTGATTTCTGAAAATTCACAGCTTGACCAAACGCTTCCTCATAAGTCATAACAGCTCAAGATAGATTTCACCGCTGATACTTAGTGAGTATAGAGTGGGACGTCTTAATTTAAAGCTAAAAGATAATACAACCGAAATGTTAAAAATATACTGAATTTAAAATATTATCACACAACCGAAATGTTATAAAGAAAATATAATATTTTAGGTTGATGATTTTTCGACAAGTTTCAAAACTTAGTTTTGGTCTAACATTTTGGTTGTGTGGTACAGTTTAGGTTCTACTTTCTAACATTTCAATTGTACCACACAACCAAAATTAAGTGAATATTGTACTTGAAAATTTTTTCCCAATCTATTACACTTGTTACAGTAACATTGAAGTCGGATTGAAAAGAATCACTTTGAATAGTATTTTTAATTTTTTTAATAAAAAATTAAAATCTGCCATGCCTGTCACCTTGCCCCACCAATCGGCCTTTAAGCTTACCGTCTTTAATTTTTTAATAAAAACACTATCAAAGTATGTACAATATATTGGACACATGGTTTTAGTTGTAAAGTTTCAAAGAAATTTTGTTACAAAGAGTTTTCAGTTGCATAGAAAGTAATTCTCAATTGAGTCACTATCAATTTACAAGAGAAGAATACATAGGTACCAACAACTTCATAGTTCATACATAATATATATATATATAGTTTAGGTTATATATTATGGAACAAAATGATTAGGGAAAGGAATCAAACTTATTGAATCATGCAGCTTTCTCGCACACCACAAAACTGTTGGGATTGATGGTAATGCTCTTTGTACAATTATCAGTTTTGTAGATTCCAACAAGTCGATCCGCCAACTCAAACATGTTATTCCTCAGGCTGCATTCAAAAACAAGTCCAGTAAATGAATATGGATTGCTGATTCGAACTCGAAACTTTATTGGAAGAATGAAATCTACCTTATGATTATGAACTGTGCGTCCTTTGTCCGATCCTTCACGTAATGTCCAACAATAGAAACATTCTTGAAGTCTGGATATGCAATAAGAGGGGGGTTAAAATGAGCCTAAGAAAAACAATAAGGAAAGAAGTTTAGAATCTGCCGAAAATGTACCTAGAGCAGCATCGATTTCATCCATTACATAAAGTGGAGTCGGCTTGTAATGGTGAAGAGCGAAAACAAGGGCTAACGAGCTGAGAGTCTGGAGAGAAATGCAAGAAAACCTTAATATTTAAAAGGAATGATAGTGAAAAGGCATAGGTGACAATCTTGAGAGATTTATAGGTGTGCCAGAAAGATCATTATCGATTATGAGACACGGACCAATAAATCGGGTCACGACATGCATGTTAAACAAATTAAAATAGGCAGTGAAGACGGAGATGCAACCTTTTCACCGCCCGATAAGTTTGCAATGTTCTTCCAGCTCTTCTTCGGGGGTCTAACACTGAAAACAACACCTTCGGAGAAAGGATCCAAAGAGTCCACTAGTTCAAGTTCTGCATCTCCCCCGAGCGTGATCATCTGTTCAGCTCAGTCGGTAAGATGCAGATAACAAACAAAAGGGAAGGGAATTAATTGTACAAATAAGGGCCTTAGTTTTCACATGGTGTAAAGACAGACCTGATACATTTCCTTCAACTTCAAAGATATTGTATTGAATCCGGCCATGAACTCATCCAACCTAAATGTCATAATTATAACAGATACAGTTGAATGAGATTTGACATCTTTTGGTGAAAAGATAGCTTAAAAAAGATAGCTTAAAATTCACAAGAGGGAAAAATAACATCAGAGGATGTTCGAACCTCTTCTTTCTCCACTCATCATACTGCTTCTTTATATCATCACGCTGTTGGGTAACCGTGTTAAGATCCTCAACACGCTCGTTATACAGTGATACCTTTTGTCGATATCTATAATATCAAGTACTTCAGTGGACATCCAGAGGAAAATAGATCAGACTTCGGAAATATTAACGAAAATAAAAATTCATACTCTGAGATTGAATCAAGGTTGGGATTCATCTCTTTCAGTTGTGTCTCCAGTAAAGTCACCATTTCAAGGGCCCGTTTCAGGTCACAAGCCTCAGTTAGAGTTTCATCGGCCAAAGTTGCTTGAAGCTTTTCAGCATCTACTAGATCTTTCTGTATCCTGCAACCAACAAGATAAAATGTCATTCACCTCTTAGCAACCACTTTTAGAACCATAAGAACACATACTGTTCCATATGCTTCTGTAGGCTGGTTTCTAACTCATGGACCCTTTTCTTGTAACCCTTCCCCTTCATTTCTAACTCCTTGTACATCTTTTTCATGTCTTGCAACTTGAAGTCGGCATCCACCTGAGAATTACAAATTGATATAGTTAAAACAAGCATACATAGATACAACTGATTGCTCGCCCCTAAGCATAAGCCTAACCGATAAAAAAAAGCATTAAATTGCAGAGTACCTCTGATGCACGCAAGTGATCAACATTTTTTTTCACACTTTCGTACTCCAATTTTGACTTCTCCAACACTTCTCCATGTTCATCAATTAACTATTAAAAGAAGAAACAAGTCATGCATTTGTGCAAAACCACTGTTTTCTTCTTTGTCATAAAGAAAAGGAAATGGTAGAGGAATAAAGTTAAAAACCTTCTGCACTTTCTTATAGTTCTCTTGAACTGTAAACGCCTTCTGCTCTATTTCTTTGAACATGCCATGCATCTTATCCTTCCCCTCAGCAATTCGTTCTTTCTCTTTCTTTGACTCCTCAATCCCCTTTGTTAATTTCTTGACCATTTTCTCACCTGTCTCTATTTGAACCTTGTGACGGTTGATCTCTGTGCTATTCTTGTCAATATCCTGACAAAGTTAGAAGCCTCACTTATCAATTACCGATGAATATGGCATAAATGAATTTGTAAATTCTGAGTCATGCAGAACTTACAGATTGTATCTTTTCAACCTTAGACTTCTGTTTTTTCAACCTTTCACCGCCAGCATTTTCTATTTTATTCTGCAGATCCGAAGCCTAAGAGTAGAGGAAAATGTTAAGAAATAATATGGCATCAACTAATATAGCACTTAATCATTATTACAAACGTGTAGAGAATGATATAGTGGGATATAAAAGGATGTGTGAAATAGCCAACTTTTACCCACCTTTTCCTTCAACTTTTTTGACCCTTGGATGAGTCTATCAATTTCTTTTTCTTCAGTAGAAATTATCTTCTTAAGCTCCTCTAGTCTATTAATTTCATCCTGCTTTGGCCGTGATGCAGCCTCCAGTGAATCAAGTTGCTTTTCAAGGTATTTATATTCTGAATTCAAGCTGTCAACCTGTTTTTGAACGTGACGGAATATTGCATGAGACTCCAATTAACAAATGATAAGCTATAGAAATTTGACGGTGTTGAACTACCTCTTTTTGACTTTTAGCTATCTCCATCTCCAACTCTGCAACTACTTTTTCAGAGGCCTGGTAGCGCCTTACTGCATCAGCAATTCTTTGCCTAATGGTATTTAATGAATCAACCATATTAGCAAGCTCCTTCTCAGCAGCGATAACAGTTTCTCTAGACACACTGTTGGCTCGAACAGATGTCCCCATCTTACCACCGCGTGGCTTGCTTCCTCCCCCACTCATGGTACCAGATCTTTCAAAAAGGGCACCATCAAGCGTTACCACGCGTCGAAATTCTTTGTTTCCACTGTATGCTATGCGCGTTGCCTGTGTTGGAAGAGAACGGTTCAGTTACTACTCATGTAGACATTAAAATTGACTGAAATAATATGTCAAGCTTCCTTATATAACAACCACATCAAAAGGACCACATTTTCCTACAAGCTCGAATGTCTGCTGTCATTACCTAAAATCTCATATGCCTCTCTAAACTCAAATCTAAATTCTGAAATTCTAGATGATATTCAAATGTTATCATGTAGCACATGAAATAAATTATGTATGAATATGCTTAATCATGGAGAAATGGTTATATACCTGATCAAGATCCTTTGCAACAATTGTGTTTCCCAGGGAAGCATAGAAAGCAAGTTTCATTCTTTCATCCTGAACTTTAATCAAGTCATAGAGACGTGGAACTCCCTCAGGGGTTTTTACTTTCTCCTTAGACCTCTCTAAAAGGTCAACCTGCTTCTCCTGCATGAGTCAAGAAAAATGAAAGTCATGACCAAATTAGGAACCAATAACCTAAACATGACAATTCCCAGTTATACAGCTCCAGGTGACCACAATACGGCAACTGCACAGCTTTATCCACTAAATAACATATGAAATATTAAAAAGTTTCCCGGAACAAAGTTGGTAAATTTCCATCCAATGCATGTCTCGCCAAAGTGATTTAAATTATAGAGTATTTTCAACTGACTATATAAACTAAAAGATGACAAATTTAGCCTGCATTTAGATTCTAAGATAAGTATCATCAATCAGACAGGTCAGAAAGTTCTGTTCGCTTAGGATGAGAATATTTAGCACATTTTCTCAGAGAACAGCTCATACCAGAATCATGAATGTCGCAATACCAAGTTGCTCCCTACGGAGAAGTTCAACACATGCCTGTGCTGCAGCAGTGGTTTCCACCACAATATAATCAAGTCCAGGACATGCAGTTGAGATGGCAACATCATACTTTGCTGCAGGACAACAACAAAGTAAAGACCAAAGAATAAATTTGTTTCAAATATCGTAGGAAGGTCTGCAACAAAAAAAAATTGTACATGAACATAATGGACTTGATTTGAAACAAATTTTAACAAATAAAGTCACAGAGAGTACCAGCAGACACCAGCTATTAGAAGATAATTTGACAGAATGTGGAGAAAACTCACCATCAATGGCACCCAAATCACCCATTCTGCCATATATTCCCTCAATTTTCTTGGATTCTTTAGCCTGCAAAATTGCTTTTAAAACTGATCCCTGACTCTTCTCAGAATCAAGCACCGACTTTAGTTCGGCAAACTTCTCTCTTGCTGCTTGTTCAAGAGGAATCAGTGCTTCTTGTTCTTTGATGCTTGCCTGCAAAACATTTGGTTGTTCACAACATATTCCATGATGGAAAAAGAATTTGGAAAAGAAAATTAACCTAAAAGAAAAGCCATTTATCCAAAATTATCATGGAATCATGAACCTGTTCTGATTTGTGTGCTTCCAATGCTTCGAGCTTGTTCTTTTCCAGATCATTTTGCTTGTTTTTAATGGCTGCATTCATAGTTTCAGTTTTCCCTAATATGTTGTCCATCTCTTTTCGAGCATCCTTAAAAGCTGTACGGGCAGCTTCATGCTGAAAGAGTCAACATTCAAATTAAGCCATGTTTGGCATCTGTCTCTAACAAAGATACTCACGCTAAACTCCCTAAGAATAGGAATGCAGGAACAAATGCAAAATGTGCTTGCCATGAATTGTTTAATTGCAAGTATGCAATGTAATTGTTAGCTCATTCATGAGCAAACAAGGTTTCTCAAGCTATCCTTTCGGGTGGACATCTGTATCTTTGCAACAAATGAGATTAGACAGCAATCTTTAGCTGTGTGGGTAGAATCAAAGAAACATTGAACAAACGAATTTCATGATAACTGCTTATAAATATTCATTTAACTTCTACTGGTAAAACAGTACAATTTGCATTATCCGCAGGAAAAGGATAAATGAGAAAACTAAACCGTCATAACATGTTGCTTTGGGTTTCAAGTGATGTATGTTTGGTCTCTCTGATGAAAACTTCCAGAAACAGCGGTTTAATGATGCAAGCTTATTAAACTTAATTTTATGGAGGAAAAACAGTTTCATGATATAAAAGAAGTACAATGCATTTGACTCCGATTCCAACCTAACTAAGAGGAGAAAGGAAAAAATTGCAATAACTAAAAAATTGATGGGAGAAAGATAAGTTAAAGTCTCAAAGTTTATCAAGCTAGTTAGCAAGCGAATAGCAATATTATGGCCACACCTTTTGAGTTAGAAGGTTACATTCGGTGTGAGCAACTTCAAGTTTTCCCTTATGCACAATCAACTCTTTTTCCCAAGGTTCTAGTTCAGCACGAACCTTCACAAGCTCAGAGCGATATTTCTCAGCTTCAACTGCTCATCAAGCAATTAAAAATAGCAGTTAGCTGGATTTCAAATGACCATGAGCACAAAAGAACACAGCTAAAACATTATTCTAATTAAATAAGTTTGTTCCATTTCAATTAAGGCAGGAGTCCAAGGAGATCATATTACCTTTAGAATTCTCTTTAATTTCTTCAAGGACTTTCTCCTCATCCAGCAAAGCCTTTTGAAGCTTTGGAATGCTCTCCTCAAGTTTTGGGATAAGACTTTTTGAGTTCTCGCAGTCCTTTGTCACATCCTCAATTTTCAATGAATCCTGGAATGCAAGACAAAGTGAGATGTGTTCATGAAGCCAAGAACTTAATTTAAGTCGGATATTTCAAGTACCTTTTCAAGTTTATCCTCTAGTTTCTTGAGCTTCTGTTTCATATGCTTCAAATCTTCCCTGTATTTGACATCCTGCCTTTCAAACTCCTTGAATTCTTCCTTACAGGTTCTCAAATCATTATCAAGTTCCTAATTATTTACAGTACAACTATTCAGTTAATCATTTCAATAAGCCAATCCTGAATGATAAATCTAACATAATCATCACATAGACTGCTGCCTAACTCCTTTGTAAGGAATATAATAATCAAGTTTAAGTATTTCGAAAAGCATATCACTGTGAAGCATACACCAATCAAGTGCGAACCTCTTTCCTTGTCAGGTGAGTGTTGTGCACAGACTCAAGCTCCTTCAACCTCTTACTGCTTTCCTTAATCTCTTCCCTGAAATCAGATATCACAACTGAAATCAGAAACCACATAGGCATGGGAACTGAATGCATATCTTAACCAGAACAACCTTTTATTCTTCAAACTGTCTTCTAAGTTAGAAACGTTTTCTTGCAGTCCATTC
This sequence comes from Hibiscus trionum, assembly GCA_030270665.1. Lineage (NCBI taxonomy): Eukaryota > Viridiplantae > Streptophyta > Magnoliopsida > Malvales > Malvaceae > Hibiscus > Hibiscus trionum. Next base: position 3,854,984 of record BSYR01000034.1, on the reverse strand, counting down.
ATTTTTGAATTGGTATCTTCATGAGCCAATTTTGCAGATTTCTCTTGCCATTTCAAGAGAGAAAGCTCTTTCAACATGTACGCTTCTGCCTCATTCTTAACATCCTATTTCATAGAAAATATAACAGTTTAAGTACACATTTTATAGATTATATCAATCTAGAAAGGGGGAAATAGCATCATTAACAAACCTCCAAGCTATCTCTTTCTTTCTCTGCTAATTTAACCATTTGCACAACACCTGATCGTTTTTCATTGAGACTTTCTAACCTAGCAGCAAAAAGGAAAACAACATGAAATCGTGTTAGACATGCACAAGTTTAGAAGGCAGTAGATTGCTAATAATCATTCACTATGATGGACCACCGTAATAGCTAGCAAGGATAAGGTGATCAAAAGCAGATTAAAAGGTCTTAAGTACTCGTGTGAGAAACAAAAACAACAATTTGCAAAACTGATTTCCTTGTGTATACGGATTCCATGTTCAGATGGAATAGGGTAGCGGAGATGGTAACAAGATAAGTCTCAACTAAAGTGTGCAGAAAAAATACTCACTCCTTAGATGATTCCTCAATCTTTTCAACATATTTGTTTGTTCCTATTATGTCCTCCAAATATTCAAGAAAACCTTCATCGTGAGGCCCTTGTGCTTTTGGCTTCATTAGTGAAATTTGCTCAACCTCACCCTGATAATAACCAGAAAACATGAAGACAAGTAGAAAAAGATCTTGAAATTTCTAAAACAAGACCTTTCAACTATATTGAACCTGAAGAATAAGAAACCGGTTGTTGTCAAGATCGACTCCTTTCCCTTTCAATTTTTTTGTCACTTCAGTAAAGTTACTACCACGGTTATTGATGTAATATTTGGAGGAGTTATCTCGAAATGCAACCCGAGAAATAACAAATTCACTTCCCGGAACAGCTTCGTACGTCCCATCATCCTGCAGTCAATAGAGAATTCATTCCAAAGTATCACCACTGCAAGATTCTTTTAAAGTTCAATGTTATTGGGACATATAACAATGAATTCAATGAGCTAAAACCCAAGACATTTGAAATTTAAGCACCGAGAAAATAAGATGCAACATTAAGCTTGTCAAAACCGCTGATTATACCCGTTCATTCACTAATTTAAAAGCACCCAAAACCCAGATGCAAAAGACTCACCAAATCAATAATCTCCTGAAAATGAACAGAAACGCCAGCACTGTCAAGATTCTGATGATTAGTTGAATTGTGAATAAGCTCTGAAACTTTATTAAGCCGCATCTGCACAGTTAGATCAGCAAAATCAAACACAAATGAATTTAGTGCAAGGGAAACCATCCAAAAAGTACTGCTTGTAACTACACAAGATCAAAAGAAGATAAATGCCAAAATTATAGAATATTAGCTATAAACGTTACCTGCTTTGCTCTTTTCCCAAATACAAAAAGCATGGCATCTATCACATTGCTCTTACCACTTCCATTTGGCCCAACCACGGCAGAAAAACTCTAAATTTCATGGAAACAAAACAAAAATTAGGGGGGGGAAGAGAGACAAGATTTAAACTTTATAGCAAGTGAAAGAGATTTTAATTTCCTAAAATTAAAAGGAAATTTTGAGGGAAAATCGACAATTTTTTGGCTTACTAAACAGTTACATTGAACAAACTAGGCTGGAAGTGGAACTAAGACTTCAAATGCCAAAGGAAATTATTCGAAAAGGCCATAACTTGGCTTAATTTTTTGAACTTGTCATATAGAGTAGCAACTCTCCACTCTATTTTCCATCGCTTTCTCGTGAACCAAAAAGAAAGAAACGCAAATAACAGGAAAATAAATAAACTATTTCATTTCATTATTTAAAAAAACTAAAGGAAACTACAAAATTTTAAAATTGTAATATCAATCTGCAATTTTCCTTCTCGATTTCAAGTACTTTCTCAGTAACCAAAGGGAAACAGTTGAAATGATAGCAAAAATGAGAAATAAAAGTGTAATCGAGTTAAAAACGTGCAATTTTCAATTTACTTCTCGACTCTTCATTTTCTAAAAACAAAAACGAAATAATGAACTAATAACAAAAGGAAAAATCTAATTCAAGCTGAGCCCGTGGAATTATTACATAAAATTTGGAATTTCCCCTTCCCCATTTCCAACATTTCCCCAGAAACCAAACAAAAACTACTACAAAAATAAACAATTAAAAAAACTCTAACCTTGTGAAAAGGACCGACGCGCTGTTCACCGGCATAAGATTTGAAGTTCCTCATCACCATCTCGTTAATTACTAATCTCGGGCCCCGAGATCCACTTCGGGCCTGCTCCGGCTCGCGAGTTGCGAACTCATCCGGCGTTTCCATCACCATACTGTGAAATGAATGGCTCCTGAGTCAACTCGCTGAAGTTGAATCGGTTTGAAAAAAACGATAGGATTTGAGGGAATTATAAATAAAATAAATAAATAAATAAATACAAAAGGGTGAAGAAAAGTTAAAAAAGGTATTTGAGCGAAAATTCAAAAGGGATGTTTTGGCGGGAATTTGAAATGAAAAAACATAAACGGGCCTTGCAATGCTCCGGCCGTTTGGGCCGTTTATTCCACGATTTTCATTTATTTTTTATTTGATTCGACTCGATCAAAATGCTTATCTGTATGATACATATAATAAATTTAGGTTAAAGGGATACTTTTGGCCCTGAGTTCGACCCAAAAATGCAATTTCGTCCATCGTCGAAAAGTGCACTTATTGTGACCCACCAGTCCATAAAATCGATCAAATTGACCCTTTGACCGATGTTGACCATTACGGTGCTGACGTGGCAGATAACGGTGATGACGTGGCATTCCATGATGCTGACGTGGTGGTCGACGGTGCTGATGTGGCAGTACACGTGGGATGATGACGTGGCAGGGGGCTGTATTGATTATTTTAACCGAATTCGATGGCATAATTGATTTTTTCCCGAGTTTAGGGGCGTAATTAAAAGTTCAATAACTTATTTAATCTTTAAGCTAAAAACTAAAAACTATTAATATTTAAATATTCATAAAATATTAAAAATATAAAAACACCATAATGAATTAAATATAAGTAAAAACATTAAAGTTATAAATATAAAAAATTAAAAAATATTTATAAACTTTGGAGAATCTTTCGATTGTTTCTCGTTATACTACGCGTACTAATGTTTCTTGAACATATTTTCAATTGAGACATCTTTGTATTAAAGTATTAATAAAGCCAAAATTCTCTTTCATTTCTATACATCAAATATTAATGAGCATTATTTTGATGTAAAAAAACGGGGAAAATCGAATTCTATTGTTATTCTAGTACAATATTGATTACACTAAAAAACTTTTAACGAATAGTAATACTCAAAGTGACGAAGTCGAATTTTTTTTTATAGAAGTGTTTAATTTTTAATACTTTATAAAAAAATTATTAAGTTTTTACATTAAATTTTATCATTTTTTAATTTATATTAGATTTTAATTTTTTATATAATTTTTATTTTTAGTAATTTTTAAAATATTTTATATATTTTTATTAATTTTATGGATTTTTATAAAATAAATTGAAGAATATTTTGATCTTCTGTGAGAGTCTTTACTTTGTTTTTTTAAAATTAACATCACTTAATAAAATTATTTATTTAGTTTTAATATTTTAAAATTTTAATAATTTCATAAATTCTTATTTTTTAACTTAAATATTAAATAAGTTATCAAACTTTTAATTAAAATCAATTATGCCCCTAAACTCAAGAAAAAATTAACTATGCCCTCGAATTTGGTTAAAATAATCAATTCAGCCCCTCCTGCCACGTCACCATCCCACGTGTACTGTCACGTCAGCACTGTTGACCACCACATCAGCATCATGGATTGTCATGTCAGCACTGTTAACTGCCACGTCAGCATCGTAATGATCAGCGTCGGTCAAAGGGTCAATTTGATCGATTTCATGGACTGGAGAGCCACATTGAGTGCACTTTCCGGTGAAGGGCAAAATTGTATTTTTTTATCGAACTCAAGGACAAAAATACCCCTAAAGCCATAAATTTACTAATTAAGGGTCTGCCCAGTTTTGCAGTGTGTATGTGCTGATTTTTTAGTTTAAATGATGAAAGTTTACCTTAAAAATTAGGCAAAATGACAAAAGATGCCCCCAACGTTTGCATGTTTTGTTATTTGGCCCCCTATTCTTTTTTTTGGTCCAAAGATGCCCCCAACGTTTGCTTATTTTGTCATTTGGCCCCCTATTCTTTCTTTTGGTCCAAATATGCCCCCAACGTTTCATTCATAGTCCAAATATGCCCCTGCTGGATGTAAATTGTCAACCAACTGACGGTCAACAGCTTATAAAAAAATTTTGATGTGGCATCAGCAGATCTTAATACGCGGCAAGTCCAGTCAACATCAGCTGTTGAACGTCAGTTGACTGACAGTTTCCATCTAACGGGGGTATATTTGGACCAAATTGAAACGTTGGGGGCATATTTGGACTACGAATGAAACGTTGGGGGTATATTTGGACCAAAAAAAAGAATAGGGGGCCAAATGACAAAACAAGCAAACGTTGGGGGCATCTTTGGACCAAAAAAAAGAATAGGGGGCCAAATGACAAAACATGCAAACGTTGGGGGCATCTTTTGTCATTTTACCTAAAAATTATAGGTGTTTATAAAAGCTTGATCCGTTATACGGTATCGAAAAATTAGAATAAATAGTAGATAATTGTACCGATAAAATTTGCTCAAAACAATACGGTAATTATACCGATAAAATAAACGGTTAAACAGGACGATTATAGTTAATAATTATAGTTACGATTTTTTGACTAAATGATTAACCGTAACAACCGATAACAAATTAAAAATTAATTTTACAATATAGTAAAATAATAATTATTACTAATATTTGTACAATTAATATAACTTATGCCATAACTTTGAAGTAACGTGCTTCGAATTTCTTTTAAACTTCAATAATATATAAATAAGCTTTTAAGTTATATATATATATATATACCTCTTTAAATTAATACTCTTTAAATTAATAAATTTTATTAAATAATAAATTTTTTCGGTCCCGACTTGGGTCAATGTAAAAAATCATCAAATTCGATAAGATAATAATTTTTTAGAGATCCCCTTTATAAATATAAATGTCCCATCAAAACTATAAATTAATAATTCATAAATATTACAATTACTACTTTGGTAACTTGCTAAAATATGAATCTATTGTAATCTGTTTCTTTTTAAAATTCAAATATAATTCAATTTCTTCTCTAACTTTTCTAATTGCACCCACAAGTTTCGGCGTTGAGTTTTCCAACTGCAATAAAAAGTTGTGAAGAGTTGTTGCCGCATTCAATGCTTCCTTTCGCGTAACTAGTTCAAGTGGTGTTGAATCATCTTCAACTTCATCATTATTAAAACTTTCAACAATATTAGCCACAATTTCCTCTGAACTTTGAACTTGTAAACATTCGTCATTTTTGTATGGATCATATATTTATCAAAGTTATATTTGCTGAATTAAAAAATTTTCTTTTAATTAATAAATTATTAATTTATCGATATATTAATATCTCTCTAAATTAATAAAATTTTATGGTGTCAATGGTATTAATTTATAGATGTTTTAATATATATCAACGAATCACGAAGTGAGAAGAAACTAAAATTTATTATAAAAATCAATGATAACCGTACCATATTATACACTAAGTTTTAATATTATCATTCGGGAAAAAATAGGTTCTATCAATAGAACATGACGCTAACGTCGCCCACGGAATTGAGTATGATGTAGTTGAGTTATCTTAAAATTTGTATTAAGTTTTTTGTTTGTATTTTATTAAATTGTTCATGGTTAATTGAGTAATCGTACCATATACATTGGTTAATCGTTTGAGCAATAATCGATTGAAACGATTTAAGCAAGATGATATTAATTCGCCAAAATGTCAAATTTTTTGTTTTAAAAACTGTACCGACAAACCACTCTGGTACGGTTAATTGACCATGAACACCTCTACTTAAAAATTCAATATCAAATTCATGCATGAAATATAGACCACATGGTTTAGGTACTATTATGTTAAGTTTTATTCAAGTAGGGACTAAAAATGCCTCACTTTTATTAATCGAAATTGATTTATTTGCGCAAAAGCCCTTAAGAAAATGATGTGTCTATAAGTGAATCCTTGAAGGCTTTTTATTGGATAAAAATCTTATGCCCCTTTTCAGTGCCCCTTTTTACGCCCAACACTAAAAAAACACTAAAAATTAAATTTAAGTCATAACCCTAATTTCTAAATCCTAAACCCTGCACCCTATGCCCTAAAAATATATCATACCCTAAATTCTCTAAACCCTAACCACAACCACTAATCTTAAACTCTTAAACCCTAAAAATACATAAAGGTGCTGAAAAATGACAGAGGATTTCTATTTCTTTCTATTCGTGTTTGTTTATTGATTCAATTTTCCTATTATGCGCGTATTGCATATTGAATTCAATTCAGCCCTGTTGTGTGCATTGTCCCATGTTTTTTAGTCAAGTTTAAGATTGAATCATTTGCGATTCTAAAATTGTTCGAAATTCCGAATGTAACGTTCATGTTCGTATAAACTTTTGGACCAATGTGTTACACAAAGGCATAACTATAGAAATCAAATCTTATGTTCACATGGATGCTCATATTATCTTTGCATTGGTTTAAGTGAACGAGGCTTTTAGTATTCTTGAAAGACCAGATCAAAACTAATGGTCTAGTTAAGTACAAATTGTCATAAAAAAACTTATTGAACATATGTGCATAAAATTCGACTCATTATGATTATTAATGTCGTCACAAGTCACAATTGATGTTTTAATAAAATACTCGATACAATTATCCAAATCTAAAAGATGAATTAAATATCTAACCCAATTTATCCCACAATGCCTCTTTATTGGCTGTCAAAGAAATCAAATAACAACTTAATCAAATGTATTGCTCAAAGAGGCAACACATAAATGATAGCCCCATATGTTCATATATATTAATTTAATTAAGGGAAAATGTAGGGCAGAGAACACTTTTGGTTTTATCCTATTAAAAAAATGTTCCAGTTTCTAGTTGGTCTTAAATTGAAAGATGTAAACTGACCCACCAATCCATTGAATGCCTGCAACACAAGTTACCTTACCAGTTACCACCCACCATTGCTGGGGTCACTTTGCATGTGCTTACATGTTCTTTCCCTTTTTCCCTTTCATTTTCAAGATCCAAGTCGCATGCTAAAAACCCAAATTAAATTTGGATTTTGAAAACGACATTGTTAAGAAGTATACAAAAATTATAAAATTTTATAAAGTCGAATTTTAGAGACGACATCGTAAAGAGGTATACAAAAATGATAAAAATTTTATAAAGTTGCATGTCTATTCTTATTTTTGTCCCTAAAAGTAGATATCGAATGAAAATATTTGTGTACTCGGAACTAGTGAGTGTTGTTTTGGTTTAATAATATCTCAGTGTACTCTTTTCATCCTTACGCTTACCCGGTGATGCCTTAATGTGATCAAGTTATGAAGCGAGTTTTGACGAGACACATATTTCTCTTTCAAAAAAAGATACTATAAGCGGAAAAGGTGAATGAAAAGTGAAATCAATTCTATTTTTTATTCTCAATTAAATGGTTGAACACTTAAACTGAACAAGTTAATTATCTCGAAAAATTTATTAACCTCAATTTCGAATTGTCATATCAATAAAATTTTGATTCAACCAGTTAAACCGAAAGAACGATAAAAGATATAAGATTTACAAATTCCAAAAAAATGGGGTAGAGTCTAGTTTAAATAACATCATCTTCATTAATAAAGGAGCAAAGATTAGCCACTCTCATTGAATGGAGTGACACCAATTGGTACAAAACCCACTAGTAACAACCAACATCATAAATATAAAGTTAGCATTACAGTGCAACAATTTCATGCTTAATCATAACAATAGCAATAATAATAATAATAAAGGGAATTATATATTTAAAAAAGGGTTTTTTTCTTCTTAAAGTAGTAAATTTGATTTAAGGGCACTTGGGGCCTCCTTCCTTGGTCTTCCAGTTGTTGTAGCAAGGGCAAACTTGTTTGTTCCCATAATACCCCGGGGGCACACACAGGCAGGTCCTGCAACATTTCTGACAGAAGAACATGCATGGTTTATGGTACTGAGTCTGGCCACACCTCCTTGTGCACTCCGAGGGACATTCTGGTCATTTCAATTCCACCAATCAGATCATTTTTTACATATGAAAAACAAAGGGAAAGTTTTGAAAGTGGGAAAATCTTGGTTATGCTTACGGTTAATCTTGAGACTTCCAGGGCCATAACGTTTCTGCAGATGGAAGAGATATTTTCCAGGGAAACAAACAGATCAGAATGTGATTAGAAGAAGAAGTTCAAGTGGTGAAAAGTGAAAACAATTGAGCATTTACTTTATCATAATGGTGACCTCCATGTCCATGTGATGCCATGACCTACAGTGAAGACAAAAAAAACAGAGATCAGATTGCTGTAATAAAACTGCTGTTTTTCTGCAACTTTTTTCTTTTGATTTTTTTAAGGCAATGTGGAAGAAAAAGGGAAAGTACCCACCATTGTTTGAAGCATGGAGATGGCAATGAGAGCCAAGAAGAGAGCAACAACAAGCTTAGCCATGGTGAAATTAAAGAGGAAATGTGAAGTAGAAATGGGGAAGAGGGGATTGGATTGGATGAAGAAGATTGAAATGGTGTGGGGTATATATAGGAGAAAGTTCGAGACTTTGGGAAGGGGATTTTCATAGTATATTTTTTCTATTGTTTTTAGGGAAATAATTATTTTTCTATAATTATAAATTTTAAGAAAAAATATATCAATATTCAGATCTGGTAGTGAAGAGCCCTATTATGGGACAAGATTCGAATATCTAATTTTATTTAAACAATTTATTGTTTCAACCCACTAGACCAACTAATTGTAAGTGCACAATTTGAATCATTGAGATCCACTAATTAATCGAGTGACTAAGGATGTTTATATTGTCCTATTTTCAAGGATGGACGCATGATTTTCTATTAGGGGGCGAGAACATATAAAATTTTAAGGGGGCGAACTTATAAAATTGGGAGGCCAAAAATAGATTTTCAATAGAAAATACATAGAAAATTTCTAAATCATATATAAATTTCAAATTTTTAGGAGGACGATTGCCCTGCAGCCCCCTCTAGTCTCTGTCTATTTTATATGAGTTTAAATCTCGGCATTTACATTAGAAATGTAAATACTCCTCTAGTTAATACCATGTATATATATAATTACATTAATTTTTGCTCACAATTTAATTCTAAAAGGGTGCAATTGAAATAAGTAATTATCTTTAATTTTGTGAGATCTACCAATTACAATGACTATGTAGATATATAACAATTATGTGATTATAAATTATTACTTCAAAATCTATTTACTTGAGATTTGTAAAAAAATAAAATCTAATTGCTTGATAGTTTAAATTGATTGATTTGATATAAAGGCTCAATTCAATCATATATTTTATAATTGATATAAAAAACTTTTTTGAATTAAGAGGAGTAGGGACAAAATTGATTTCCTTTGATTAAGGATCCATCAAAATTACGGCGTCATATTTTTTTATTAGACAATGAGGTATTACATTTTTTATGTTAAATTTAAATTTATACAAAATGAAATTAGATGAAAATTTTTAGTTATTAAGTTAATTAGTGAATTTTAAATTAGAGGGTCATATTGTTTATGATTGCGGGAACTTATCAAAATAAAAATGTCTTAAATATTTTTAATATCTTATGTTATTTATATATTTTTCAACCGTTATAGTTAATATTGTTCAAATTTAGATCATTGAATAAAATAATTCGCTCTATATCACTATAATCATTCTTTAAATTGTAATGCATTAAATAATTAAATTATTTGTTTTTGAGTATTAATCATCCTTGAGGATAGCAAAAAAAATCTTCTCATTTTTACTTTCTTCGTATATTTAATAAAAATCCAATTTATTAAGAGAATATTAATTATGATAATTACAAATCAAAGGTATTGCTTTTTATCATTTCTATACAATACTTAAACTATAATTGAAAGATAATGTGCGCTTAAACTTATTTAAACATATATTCTCTTATGTCTTATAAACAATAAATGTATCAAACGAACTAGAATTCAAGTAACTATCCTTCATATAATGGTAGTTTTTTTATAAAGAAAAATAATGGTATAGTTAAAAGGTTATATTTTGGTACTTAAATTGTGTAAAAAAAATTACATAACCCTTCATAGTTAAGCTATAAAATCTAATACCTAAATTAGAGATGGGCACGGGACAGGTCGGTCGATTTTTTTGCTGCCCCGACCTCGGCCCGATCTATAAGCCTCTAAACTCGACCCCGCCCCGCATTGGATTAAAATATTAGTTTATCCGCCCGATATACCAACTCTTAAACCCGACCTTGAACCGACCCGACCTGAAAAATTGAAAAAAATATATATTAATCTCTGACGACGATAAAAGTTAGATCCAATCAATCCACCATTACGGCCACAAAATTTAGTTTCAAAAGACTTTAAACCTGCATAAAAATAAAATAAAAACCAATTTTAAATTACCCACATAAAAATTACATATTTAAAAAATAAATTTGAATCATTGACCGTCAAAATTTAGATATGTTAAAACTTGAACAACATCTAAAAGAATATTTACGATAAGCACAAAAAATAGCTTAACAATCATAAAAGTGTTTATATATAGTGGTATTTTTATAAATATAATAAAAATATATATTTATTTAAATATATACCGAGGCGGGACAGGGAATTTCTAGCATATACTCGAACACACCCCGATCCCCAAAATTCAAGAATAAAAACCCGACCGAGTCGGACCGGGGGCACACCAGGTTGGTTCGAGTTCGAGTTATTTGGCCATCTCTAACCTAAATCCTTAGCCCTAACACCCTAAAACCTAAACCTTAAACCCCAAACTCTAAATTCTAAACATAAACCTTAAATTCTACACATTTTAACCTAAATCCTTAAATCCCTAAACCCCTAAACCACGATATTAATCTCTAAAACCTAAAATTAAAAGGTTTGTGTAAACTAAAATTTACACAAGCTTGTATATCAAAGTTATTTTTATAATTAATTAAGGTTTTTCTATTATATTTATATGAAATAAATAATAATCAATTATTATCATCCCTTTCAATTTAATGAACGAAAATACGTATTTATTTTCTTGAAGAGCAAAGGCGGTGTATTGTTCCTAAAAGACGGTGTATTGCATTGAAGAGCAAAGACACGAGTTAGTTAAGTAGTTGAATGGGGGACCCACAAAGAAAACTGTCTAAAAATAAAATAAAATAAAGTATCGATTTAGTTTTACGAGACATGACTTAAATATTTTAAAAATAAAATTAAAATTTTAGATCTTGATATCGTAAAAAATTTCAAACGAATTAAAAGAATTATCTGAGTTGTAAAACTTCCTTTTTTTTATTCTCATATTTTTTTCCAGCAATTATCATTTTCGTTAAGAATTTTAAAATAATTTTTAGTATTTTCAAGTTAATGGTGGCAGCTTTAGCTGTCTACCGACAGTGATTTATTTATTATTTTTATTACTTTTTTTAATTTTTTATTTTTTATTTTTCGTCAGTTGTTTTGACATGTTTTTCATCCGCCGTTATGATACGATTTTTGTCTGCCTCTATGGCACGCTGATATTAAAGATGTTTACAACTTGATGTATGTTACAATTGAATTTTGCCGCACAACATTGTGTGAGTTGGTTGTTCGTGGAGTTAACCAATATGTTTTTTTCTCTTTTTGTTGGTTGGGGTAATTCAATGATCCGAACACTCCAAGATTTGACAATGGTGTTGGATTTGAAGAACATTGTTGAAGATTTTATGAAAAGATTTGAGTTTGCTATTCACATTTGCATACTTTTTTTTCATTTATCTTTGTATTTGAGGGTGTGCTTATCTGTGTATTTATTCTCATTATTTTAATGAAATCTAGTGTTGGATTAAAAAATGAATTATCTGATTTTATTACACCACACATCCCTAAACTATGACACTCATTTTAAATTGGTCTCCAAACTTTTGAACATTTCAGTTTCATCCTTAAGCTATGACTCATTTTAAATTGGTCCATAAACTTTTTGAATGTTTTAATTTCATACCCAAATTATCAATATATATTAATCTAAAAAAGTAAAAAATTCTTAAAGATAATAAATATTTTAAACTAATTTTCTAATGTAGTCAATTTCTATGATAATTAAAAAACATAAACAACGAGATTTACTAATTAATTGAGTGATTAAGAATATTATTTTTTTTGTATGAGTTTAAATTTTAATATTTATCTAGATAATATAATATTTTTTTTTATAAAAAAGCAGTTTAAAAGGGTTTGGCATGTGCGGAGACAGTGGGAGTGAGCAAAGCTCGTGACCGAAAGGTGCGCGGCTTTGACAAAAGTGAGCACCGTGCGCTGTAAACCATTTCTTTGTCCGGTTTAATTATTAATATTTAATTTATTATTCAACTAATTCAAATTAAATTTTATAAAAGTTTATTACGAGGTTAATCCTACTAATTAATTTTTTTTATTTATAATATTAGAATTCGAATATTCAACCTCATTTAAAGGATTTAGCGCTTAATCCGTTAGATAATTGGTTGCTGGTGCTGTAAACCATTTCTAATTCCCATTTGCAACGTTTCACCGACACATCTATAGTTTTCTTGCACGCTTTTGTTAAATTCCAATCATAATAATTATTGGATCTACATATTGTTTACAATAAAAGATTGACTTAACTATAAAAAATGTGTAAATTATGTTTCCTTTTTATAATAGGCGTTTAAACTATTTTTTTGACTAAAATAGTTACTTAAAATTTTATTTTTGGTTGAAATAGGTGCCCTAGTAGGTGTTTCGATAGACTTTAAAACAAGCCAAAAATGAAACTTTAAACACCTATTTCAACCAAAAAATATTTTAGGCACATATTACAAAAAAACATAATTTGGACATTTATTTTGTATTTTAGCTTAAAAGATTTGCACACTCAATCTACCTTTTCAATTAGTTTGATATGTAGATATTAGTTATTCGTGTTTCAATCCGATTGATATTTTCAAAATCAGAATAATAGATAAAATTATGAGTTCAAATATGTTTAAAAATATAATAACTTTTAATTTTAGAGTTTAACATATTAAATTTGGAAAAGTTACTCTTTTGCTGAAATTTCCTACTACAAGAGTTTCTCCTTCAAAAAAAATTCCTACTACAAGAGTTCCTTTTGGTAAAATACAACGGAGATCAGTCAATTATGAGTAAAGTTATATTTAGGTCATCTAATTATTAAAAGTTACATTTAGGTCATTTAATTATGAGTAAAGTTTAGGGGTTTATGGTATTATTGTTTAAGATTTAGGATTTCATGGTTTAGGGTTTACGGTCTTATGCTTAAAGCTTATGGTTTTATGATTTAAGGTTTAAATGTTAAGGTTTTATTGTTTAGGGTTTATACATAGAATGAGAGTTTTTCAATATAATCTTTTAGGGTTTTTGTAATACATTGAATGATAGAGTTTTTTTTCCTAATGGAATCTTGTATTTAACGCAAGCTCTTAAATGACCCTTAACCTATGCATGTATGCATATATGCATAGGTTAGACAAAGCTTTTTTTAAATACAAAGGGTAACGCAAATGTAACCTTACCATAATTGAGTGATCCAAGTTGAACCTTTAATAATTGGGTGACCCAAATGTAACCTTACTCATAACTAAGGGACCTAAATATAACTTTTAATAATTAGGCGATCCAAATGTAACCTTACCTATAATTGAAATGAACTTCGTTGTAGGTTACCTATTTTATAGATAGAGATAACTGAAAATCAGTTTGAAATATAGTGTGTGATTTGGGCAGGGATAGACAATCTACCTGACTCGGTCGGGTTCTAATCGACTCGACCCAATCGAGTCAGATTTTTTTAATAAAAAGATGCGGTTCGTCGTTCGGATTGGATTTTTATTAAAGGTGAAGTAGGGTCGGGTTAATGTTTAGGGTGGAAAATATTCGACCCGATCAGAGACTAATTGTATATTTTTTCCTTAAATTTTTTAGGAATATTTATAATAATTCACTCTTTATATTTTTTATAATTAGGTCCTTAAAATTGAATTTTATTTACAATTTAGTCCTTTAAATTATTATTTTTTATGATTAAGTCCTTACAATTATTTTTTTACGATTAGATCCCTAAAATTATTATTTTTTCTATAGGAGGTCAAGTTTAGGGTATTTATTTTCGGGTCAAGTCGAGTTTTTTAAAGGATGCGTTCGGGTTGGGTAGGGTTCGGGTGGGCCAAGAACTCAATCCGTGCCCATCCCTAGATTCGGTTTTATTAAATTCAATTTTATTTTGATTTAACTATCACTTAAAATTATTCGGTTTGATTCAAATTTCCGTTTAATAGCTAAAAATGTAATTACCCAAATTTAGCCGAATTTTAAGTTTGTTAATTTATAATTATATTTTTAAATAAAGACACATACTTTGTGTTTAGATAAGTGAAAGTAACTTTAAATACCATATATTTTTTGAAAACAAAAAACTATTAACGTAATCAATTTTTTTGATAAATATTCTATACACATGCGGTGAAAACTGAAAGTTTCCACAAGCGCCATAATTTTAGAGTATAGTGAGTTAGTTTAGGGTATAAGGTTTAATGGTTTAGGTGTAGGGGGTTAGAATTTAGGGATAGTTGTTTCAATTTAAGGTTTAATGTTATAATTTAGGGTTTATAGGTTAAAACCTAAATCCTAATCATATTACTCTAAAAATTAAACCTAACATATAAACCCTAAATTATAACCATAAACCTTAAATTAAAACAACTATCTCTAGATTCTAACCCCTACACCTAAAATTCTAAACTAACTCTTTATACCCTAAAATTGAGACGCTTGTGGAAACTTTCAGTTTTCACCGTCAGTGTATAAGATATTAATCATTTTTTATATAATAGTTAAATTACTCAAATCTTTAAATTAAAAGATAATACATATTTAAACATGCTTGAACTTATATAATCCGGAATGTTATAATAACAATATATCGATGGAACTAAAACTTAATCAAATTTCAACATGCGAAATCGCATAGTTATCCTCCAATATCGATTAATTTCCGGTGAAAAAAAGATCTCATGGACACTATTTCCGATTACTTTTTTATATATAAATGGGAGTAGTTGATAACTAACTTTTTTATACATATGATGCGTAAAAAAATATAAATTTATATAAAAATTAAAATTAAAATTTTTAACCCTAAAATTTAATTTATAGACCTTAAATTCTAACCATACTCTAAATTATAAACCTACAAACTAAACAACAAATCTTAAATTAAATCTTTAAACCATAACATAAAAATATGTGTATCGAATATTTTCCTGTATTTGAATTATCCTCAAAGTTATGCGAGGAATAACATTTGCAATAAATAACATGAAATACCAAATTTAACGCCCGCAATAAATACTAACTCTCCCTACCCAATGTTCACAATTCAAACTAGATTTTGTCCAAAGTTAATGTCCGGCCTGAATAATCATTATGATAAAATACATTTATAGTCACTTGATTATGAGTGATTTTATGTTTTGATCACTGGGTTTTGAAAAATTATTTTTCGTCACTTGACTAATCGGATTTGATTATGAGTCATTGTGTCGTTAATTTGCAAACGGGCGATAACACGTCTGTTTCATAATCAACTTTAGCATATTTAGCCCTTAATATTGACTGTTATCCATTCCATCTTGATTATAAAAATGACCCTCAATATTTTTTTTAGTTTGATTACTTAAGTTTAAATATCGATACATTTGTGAAGGCGTCGATAACTCTCTTAACTTCGATGTTAAAAAGTTTCGGGAAAAGTTCGAGTTGTTGAGTATCGATGTCATATAGTTGCCTTGACTTGAAAATAGGGATGTCAACGAAGGATACTATGTTGTTTTGTCGAGTAGCAGTGGTGAAGGGTGGTGGTATCGAAGATGAATCGAGCCCAAATTAACAAAAATATATGAGCAAAATTTTTATGTTTGTTTAATAAACAAGCGAATACGAATAGAGGTGTGTTCATATCGTTTATGTTCACAAACAAGCTCGTTTGACAGGTTCTCCTTTTCTTTTTAGTTTTTATATTTTAAATATTGGTGAAGGTGGGGACTAAATTAAACACATGTTGAACTTTGGAGTTCAAATTGTGAAGCATGGTGAGCTTAAGGACTATGGTGTAATTTAACCATTTTGGTGAACATATAAATGAGCATATTAGCGACATATAAGCGAACATGTTCACGAACGCTAAACAAACAAACACGATATTAAAAGCTTAAATAAAAACGAACTGAACATAAACACCTTAAAAAAAATCGTACACGAACATAATTTTATTTGTTCAAGCTTTCATTTACCCCTAATTTTACCCAACATATGTATAGAAAATTAATTCTATTGTCTTTGTCAATTGACATAATAAATAAATAAATCAAAGCAAGTGGAGTTTGTTGCTTTATTCTCCATCACGTTCTTCCGGATAACTAGAAGATAGGCCCTATTATTTTTAGTATTAAAAGATATAAATAAAATATATGATTTTATAATTCAAAAATCATATGAAATAAAAATAAGAATGTAATATGACATCAAAAATGATAAAAATATATTTTAATTATACAAAATAAATTATTAGTATTGTATATAAATATAACTATTTTTATACACCATTATTGTTTATAATTTAATATACATTATAAATATGATATAAATATACGAATTTTGGTATTGAAAAATGGGTCGGTGTCCCATTGATCTTTATCATGTGCGAAGTCATGAAGAATCACATGGGTGTATCAAAGAAAAGCATAGAATGGCATCTACACATATATTAGTAATTACTAATTATTAAATTACATAAAAATATCTGAACCACTATACATGCATACAAATAAGAGTACAGGTATCAATTAACTTGGGACAACTTTTTAAATCTGATTGAAGTATTTAAAGATGTGTTGAAAATAAATTAATAGTTTATTTGTTCATAAAAAGATTTTTCGATAAAAAATGCTTAAATCTATTAAAAAAATTCGACGCAAGTCAATTGATATCTTAACTTTCAAAAATAATTCCGATTTATATTCTCTAATTAAGAACATAACGCATTTTAAGATTAACAAACCCTAGCAGTAGTTCTATTCTTTTCTCCGGCCGTCGTAATTTTTTTTTATTTCTTTTTTATTTTTGCGGTAGTTTTAATGCTGATTGCCGACTGCTGATAATCTTTTCTTTTTCCTTTTATTTCGTCCTTTGTTTTTTACTTTTTAAACTTAATAATTATGTTGCCGTGACACATCTATCTTTATTTTTTTGGTATGTTTCCTCTGTCTTTTGGTACACTTTTTTTTCTCTCTCAATCAAACGTTTGATAGCTTCTTTTTTCATTTGATTTTCTATCAAAGTTTTTACCTTTTCTTTGTATGGTCCTTGTTAATGATCTAAAGCCGTTAATTTACGTGTTTCATTATTTATAAGAATATATCTAGATCAAATTTGTTTATCTAAATTGTAAACTCTAATTGTATTTTTTTACTCTTTTTATAGAAGTGTACTCATATTAAAAAAACAATTTTAATGTGTAAAATAAAATAAGGATTAAAAAAACCTAAGATGAGCGTTGACTTTCCTCCTGTTTCTCCGGAGATCGCTGGGGCAACTACGGCGGCGCGATATTGTGATTCAAGCGGGCAGCCACCGGGAGGGGTGATCGATGGTCCTCTTCTAGTAGCGGTGGAGGGACAAAAACCCGATGTGGCTATGGAGGTCCAGCCGGCTGTGGAAGAGTCGCGAGGAGTCGCAGGGTCGACTGTGGTAACGGAAGCTCTTGATGTAGACATGGTTGCTGTTGGGACGAAACATCCGTCGATAGCAGGAGTAGGCGATGAGGTTGGTGCTGGGGGTGTTAGTAAGAAGTCCTATGCTTCAATGGTTGCAGGCTCGCCGGCGGTAGGTGTTGGTGCCATGGCCAGTGCTGCGGATGATGGTTTGGAAGTTTTGGATACGGATTTCGTGGTGGATCGTAGTGGTCTGTTTCCTCGTATTTCTTTCTCGGAGAGAATTCATGCACGTATTGACGATAGCATGCAAAACACAATTATAGTTCGTCCCCTTGGACGAACGATAGGTTTCAAGACTTTGGCTACTCGTGTGCATGCAATTTGGAAGACGGAAAAGAATTTTCAGGTTATTGACTTGGACAATAACTATTTTTTAGTGAAGTTTGAATCAGTAGATGATTATACTAAGGTTCTTACGGGTGGTCCGTGGACTTTGTTCGGGTGTTACTTAACAGTGCAACCGTGGAGTAGGAGTTTTTCGACCACGGAAAAGCATCTGTCTCAGGTGGTTGTGTGGATTTGATTGTCGGGTCTTCCTTATCGGTATTATTCGAAGGCATTGTTCACGAGGATTGCAGATGTTATTAGAATGGTGATAAAGATTGATTATAGCACGTCGCTAGGTGAAAGGGGACGCTTCACGAGACTTGCGGTGGTTGTCGATTTAAACAAGCCCCTTTTGTCTTGTATTGGGATTGATGGATTTGTTCAAAAGCTTGAGTATGAGGGGCTTCACTTAATTTGCTTTAAATGTGGTCGATATGGACATTCCGTGGCTTCATGTGTTCATTCGAGTGTTGATAGTGAGAATGTGGCAATGCTGACGACGGATGCTCATAGTACGGACGCGGCTTCGAGTGTGGAAATAACAAAGGATGATTTATTTGGCCCTTGGATGGTGGTTGAACGGCCCCGACGTCGGGCATCTCGGGTGACTAGAGCTAGTGAAGTTGGTAACCAGGGTGAGCGTATGGGGTCTCGGTTTGGGGTTTTGCAAGAGTTGCATGGGGATGAAGGTGCTGTGGTTGGGGGGAAGTCTAAGTTAGTGACAGGGGGTAGTGAGAATAGGGTGCTGGCGGACGTGCATGGCAAAAAACCGGTTGGCCATGCAAATCTGAATGTGCAAAATGCTCATGGCAGTCGGTTGGGGTTAAAATTGTGGGTGACGTTGGAGGTAAGGGTGCCGAGGGTGTGGGTCGGGAAGTGAGGTATGATGGCTTGACACACGCGGACAATTTGGATGCGGATTTGACCATGGCCGCAGGTGCTACATGTCGGGTGGACAAAGCCAAGGGCCTTGATGTAGGAGGTTCAGCTGCTAAGCAGCACGACGCATGGAAGTTGCAAGAAATTCCGTGTAGCGGTTTGGCGAATAGCAGGGAGAATCCTAAGGTTGCTGTAGTGTTGTCTATGGTGGGCGTTGAATCCCAAGCCGTTCCGTATACGCCTGGTATCACTTCAGGTTCCTTTAGAGCGGTATCCACAAAGGAGGGGAGAAATGACTTCAAATCGACGTCACGGTTCCGTCATGACATCGGTTCGGGTAAGGCTGGGAATTCTCTGTCAGCGGTGCAGCGCAAGAGCCTAAAGGTTTCGAAGAAGCAAGAAGCTAGAGTGCCTCCACGCCCGGTTCTCACGGAATGGGTCTCGTCGCTTTCTTTGAAACTTAACCAGTTACAGGATACTAGACATCAGCATGGCCAAGTTGCGGATGATAGTGTGGGTGATCAACCGATAGACTTTGGTCGGATGGCCACTGGTAGTGATGGCGGGAGCGTGGGGAAGGAAAATTGTCCACCTCCTCAGTAAGTTTCTGTTTTTTTGATGTTTCGCTTTATTTGTTACAATGAATATTATGTTCTGGAATACACAGGGCGCGGGAAGTGCTGAATTTCGACGCCACTTTAGAAACTTTGTTCGATCTAACAATCCTCAGATTGTGGCTTTGTTTGAACCACGAGTGAGCTATGGTGAAGCTGATAGAGTGATTCATAGATTTGGGTATCCGAATTCTTTTCGGGTTGAGGCGCGGGGTTTTAGTGGTGGTGTGTGGTTGTTGTGGAGGGATGGGCTGGATGTGGAGATTTTGTCTATTTCTAATCAGTTTGTACATGGCAAAGCTCGTGAGGTTAGTTCCGAGAATTTGTTCTTTTTCACTGCTGTATATGCTAGTCCTAATGCTTGTGTTAGGCGACATTTGTGGGATAAGTTAAAATGCCTTGATCCGGGGGTTGAGGAACCATGGGTGTTAGGTGGCGATTTTAATACGATTCTTCGTAAAGAGGAACGTTATGGTGGCTCGAGCGATGTTTTGGGGACTAGCCCTCTCTTCCAAGGTTTTATTGACAATTTAGAGTTGTCAGAACTTGACTTTAAAGGGGATGAGTATACTTGGTGCCGTGGTAATCTGTATCAGCGGCTTGATCGATGTTTGGCAAATAATGCCTGGTTTATGGCGTATCCGTTGTCGATAGTCATCCATTTAGATCGTGTTGGTAGTGACCACTGTTCGCTCCTCATTAGACCGAATGGTGCTCGGATACATACCAACGGGAGCTAATTTCGTTTTTTAGCAGCATGGCAGGATCACCCTGGGTTTCGCGAGGTTCTTGAAGCTTCTTGGGATGGGTCATCGTCAGCGATTACCAATGCTCAGAATTTTCATGAGGCGGTGAAAAAATGGAATGTCGATGTGTTTGGACATATAGGGAAGAAGAAGAAGAGGATTTTAGCACGTCTCAGGGGTATTGATAGAGCGTTGCAACGTTCACAGTCGGCTTTTTTGATTGAGCTACGGAGTAATTTGCGAGCTAAATTAGATATTATTCTGGAACAAGAAGAGACGTTGTGGTTTCAGAAATCCCGTAGTCAGTGGATTTTGCATGGGGATAGGAACACTCGCTTTTTTCATGCTTCCACGATGGCGCGTCAACGTGCTAATCTTATTGTGGGGCTTAAGTCGAGTAACGGGGCTTGGATTACGGATCAGGAAACTCTGCGTTCTGGGGCGATTGATTTCTACATGAGGTTATTCATTGCTGATCCGAGCTGTGAGGGCCAGTACCATATCCAAGGGTTGTTTCCGCGGATGATGGATGATGTGTGGCGGGGGCTATGTGCACCAGTGACGAACGCTGAAATCAAGGCAACTATCTTTGATATGGATCCGTGGAAGGCTTCGGGGATTGATGGATTGCATGCGGGGTTTTATCAGCTTAATTGGGATGTGGTGGGTGACAGTGTGTGTCGTTGCTTACAAAGTGTGTTTTCCGGGGAATCATTTCCGAAAGAGCTGAACAGGATGATTATGGTGTTGATTCCAAAGGTTGTGGCTCCTGAGGCTATGAGTCAGTTCCGACCTATCAGTCTTTGCACGGTGCTCTATAAGGCTATTACTAAAGTGGTGGTGAATCGGATAAAGCCTTTTTTATCGGATTGGATTTCAGAGAGTCAGACTAGCTTTGTCCCGGGGCGTGCATTTACGGATAATATCGTTATTTCCCAAGAGATTATTCACTCGATGTCCAGGAAAACAGGGAGGCGAGGATGGATGGCGTTGAAAAATGATTTGGAGAAGGCGTACGACAGATTGGAGTGGAGTTTTATTGACGATACTCTTCGGGATGTTGGGTTTCCTACTTCTGTGCGAGAGCTGATTTTAAAGTGTGTTTCTAGTGTGTTGACACAGATTAGTTGGAATGGTTCATTGACAGATTCATTTGCGCCTTCTCGCGGTATCCGACAAGGTGATCCCATCTCTCCATATTTATTTGTGCTTTGTATGGAAGGGCTTAGTCAGGCGATTAAGCAGAAAGTGGCATCGGGACAGTGGAAGAGGTTTTGTACATTTCACCAAAGCCCAGTTATCTCGCATTTGATGTTTGCGGACGATATGATGCTTTTTGCGGAGGCTTCGATGGAGTAGCTGGATGTTATTAGGGAGGTTCTGATTGACTTCTGTAGATTTTCGGGTCTCAAAATGAATGTGCAAAAATCTAGCATATTTTTTTCCAAAAATGTCTCGAATGAGGTTCGTAGTACTTTGAGTTTGATGGTGGGTTTTTCGGAAGTTTTAGATCTTGGGCGTTATCTCGGTGTCCCCATGTTGCATCGACATGTTTCTAGAGCTACTTATTCGTATATTATTCAAAAGGTGCGGGATAGATTATCTAGTTGGAAAGCGAAGTATTTGTCGTTTGCGGGTAGGATTACCCTTGCGAAGGCGGTGCTATCGACGATTCCTTATTATGCCATGCAATCAACCAAGTTACCAGTAGGTGTGTGTGAGGACATTGAACGGTTGATACGTAATTTTGTTTGGGGGAGTGGTGTTGATAAGAGCAGTGTACATTTGGTTAATTGGGACGAGTTGGGTAAGCCTATGGAGTTAGGTGGTTTGGGGTTCAAAAAACTTAGAGATCAAAATTTGCGTTTCTCATGAAGATTGGTTTCAATTTAATTGATAAACGGAATCAGCTTTGGGTTCGGTTTTTACGTGCTAAATATAAGTGTGTGGAGATCATACCGGTTTCGATTCGTCGGAGTAATTGTTCGCATTTATGGCGATGAGTGTCGACGATTTGGGATGATGTCCGAGAGGGTGTTATTTGGAGAGTTGGGCATGAGGAATACATAGATTTTTGGCGTGATGATTGGGTATATGGTGTTGGTCTGCTTGAGCGAGTTGTTTTACATTCGGGGCTGGTACCAGATTCTTTTACGCCTCTAAAGGAGATGTCTACAAGAGAAAGGCAGTGGGATATTAATCGATTTCAGCACGCTTTTGAAGATGATGTTATCGATAGGATCATGGCTGTTAAAGCTCCGTCGAGTGGCGATGTGGTTGATGCGCTTGGATGGCGGTGGAACGCGAACATGTGCTTTACAGTGAAGTCGGCATATGCAACACATCATCAACAAGGGGGTGTGACCGACAGTGGCGTGTGGCGCCTGGTGCATCGATGGCAAGGCTCGCAACGGGTTAAACTATTTTTGTGGCTGGTATGCAAGGGCCGACTGTTGACAAACGAGGAGAGGGTTAGGAGGCACATGGCAGACTCGGCTGGTTGCTTAGTTTGCGGGGAAAGCGAGGAAAGTATTGGTCACCTCCTACGTTACTGTTCGACGGCAAGCCAAATGTGGTCGAAGTTGGTGCCGGCTGGATATCGAGGATTGTTTTTTAATGGTTCAATGAAGGATTGGATCGCCATAAACTTACGGAATGAGTCGGCTGCATGGGGAGGGGATGACCGTTGGGATTTGATGTTTGGAATCGTGTTGTGGAATTTGTGGCTCGCACGGAATAATGCGGTTTTCAGGGGGAGGCTCGAGACAGCGATGAGATTATCGCACGGTGCCATCAGCTCGTGCAGGATACTAGGCGTGCGTTGGTATCCCGTCGAATTGTGCCGGCGCAGCAGGTGACCCAGCAACAGTAGCAGGGTACTTGGGCACCACCGACGAACACAGCCTGGAAGCTCAATGTCGACGGAGCTTGTGATAGCTTGTCGGGGATGCCGTCTTGTGGTGGGGTGATACGTGATGTAACTGGTACATGGAGAGGAGGTTTCTCGAAGTTTATTGGGCGTTGTAGTGCGGTGGATGCGGAGATGTGGGCGATTCACGAGGGTTTGCGATATGCTTTGCTTTGTAATATTGATGCCATTACTGTGGAATCGGATTGCGCGGAGGTAGTCTGCATGTTGCGAAAGGACAATGGTACGATGGGTCAAACTTCTCTGTCGAGTGCGATCCGTTATTTAAGTTGTATGTTTAGGTCTTGCGATTTTCAGCATGTGTGCCGAGAGGCTAATAGGGTTGCGGATGCTTTGGCAAAATTGGGACCTTGGCAGGGTTATGAGGCGATCTACTTTGGTTCTCCGCCTGATGCAGTTTTGGGCATGTTGGACGATGACTTGCCTAGTTCGGTTTAATTGTTTATGTTCTTGGTGTATTACGCCTTGTTGTAATGCTATGGTGAGTACTATTTTCCTCCATTTAGGTTAGGGAGGTTTTTAATGAGGCTCGCCATAGTATTTTACCCCTTGATTAATAAAAAAAACAATTTTAATTTCCATCATTCACTTCTGTCGGCTTCTAAAATATTATACAACAACGATGCTAACTAAATCAAAACATAATCGATGATCTATAATATAACCTATCTTCCCATAAATACTAATTATGATTTATTTTGATTTCTATTTTTCTTAAAATATATCTATTTTGATTTTGACAAATAAATGTCTAAACTATACATTTTTTCTTTCAGATAGGTTCTTAAAGTATTTTTCGGGCCAAACAAGTGTCTAACGTTTTCAACGTTATCCAATTAGGTGCCCACCATGACTGTCCGTTAAAAAAATCTCGTTAGCCAGTAAAAACATGACACATGGCAATATTAATCATTATTTTTTAAAAAAATAAATCAAAATTTTAAAATATTCTAAAATTTTCAAATAGTCTTAAAATAGTCCTCAAATCCGCCCACTACTACCGGTGTTGGTCACATTTTCGGCGACGAATTGAAGCGTCCTCCCCTCATCGAGCAACCCACACACTGTTCATCGTCCGTTATGTCGCTATTTGTCGCGAATTATTCGAATAAATTATTCGACGATTTTGGTGTTTTGCACTACTTCAGTCGATTTCCGGCGACGAGATGGAGGGAAAATGGTCGTGGTGGTCTAGCGACGGATGTGGTGGGCGGTGGGGTGGCAATCGGCGGCGAAATCAGCTCAAACCGGGATTTGGATTTTGTGGTGTTAGAGATTTTAAATTTTGGGCTATTTTGTGAAATAAAGAAAATATTTTTTTTTATTTTTAAACATAATTTCTGAAATTTACGAAGCTGTATGTGTTAGTTAACGGTGAAAATTAACGGACGTTGACGACAAACACGTAACGTTGAAAACGTTAGACACTTATTTAGCCCGAAAAATACTTTAGACACCTATCTAAAAAATTATAGTTTAAGCACTTATTTGTCCAGCATTTAATTTTGATTGATTAATATCATTAAGCAAAGAATAAGAAATGTGTTAATTTGAAAAGAAGCCATAAATGTGGTGGGGCTTGCACGGAAAGGACGATGGGTACACTCTCATGTTGTTGCATGTGGGCACATGGCCCTAATTTATTTTGTATCCGCCTTTTAGGATCATGACTCTTGTGGACCATATTTGAACCAAAAAAGAAAAAAAAAAAACAAAGTACATAAATAGTCGTTAAATTGTGTTGAAATACTATTTTCATAGTGACAAAAGATCTATTTTGAGGTTATTGTGCATCTGATCTTTTGAAGTTCTTGTAAACAGATCTTAGTCTCACGGTCCACTGCTAAAGCGGAACTTAGAAGTATTAATTCTGCTAATGATATGAAGAAGATGAATGTAACCCATCCATTTCGTCTTATTCTGCTATCATCTTTAAATAGGACATAAACACTACAAAAAATAACATATATCGATAGACGCTAAACCGTCGGTAAAATTACAAACATTCGTCGGTAAATACTCTAAAATCTTGTACCGACGAACAAAGCGATATTTCGACAGACAAAATATCGTTGGTAATATGCTAGTCGGTATAAATTTATAACAATGATAACAACCATTGGTATAGATGTTGAGACTCTATGCCAACGGTGGTATATGTTGGTGTAAATCTATACTGACAAATTGTCCGTCGCTATAGTCTTTATCTTTACTGATAATTTGTCCGTCGCTACAATCTTTACCTTTACCGACGGTTTGACCGTCACTATAGTCTTTATTTACCGACGGTTTGTTCGTCGCTATAGTCTTTATCTTTATCGACTGTTTGTTCTTCGCAATTGATTCAGACGTGTAGCGACGTTTTCGTCCATCGATATATGTATCATGTATTTTTTGATCTATACCGGCGGACAAACCGTCGATATATATTTAATTAGCATTTTTTATTTTTTATATACTAATAATTTATTTTTTATTTAATATTTTTTTATTTTAAATACTAATACTACTAGTAATATTATAACAAAAATTGACTAATTTTGTAAAGGGAAAAATATCTGATTTAATCTTCGAATAAAAAAGTATGTAATACATGATCAATAAAACATGTACGAGCTTATTACAAGAAAAAGAAATGTGCAAGCAAATATTTATGTTTCTTAATAATGTACATAATAAAAAGCTAAAAATAATTTGAAGATCTTCCTTTATTGCGTGCTTGGATCATTTCATCTGCATTCTGTTGATTTGTTGAAGGCAATGATCAACTGGTACAATTAATTGCTGCTAAAGCACTACTAACATCAGGGTTGCCTATTAAAAGTAATAAAAATAATGACATTAAATAAAAAAATGAATGAAATAATAGGAAAGTGAAATGTTTTGTATACCTCTGTATCAACTATACGAACCAAAGCATCCATATCAAGCGCATGTAAATCTGGACATTGCTGTTGAAAGTAGGGTAGAAAACAAGTTTCAAAAAGTTTTTCTAATTTCGCAACTTTAGATTTCAACTTCTTCAAAATTTTAGACGGGTTGTGAAGACCCAGATTCTTGAGAAGAACGAGTGTGAACTGCCCTTACACAATGAACACGCCCTCTTATTTCTGGTCCCTTAACCTGAGCAAACACATCATTTGACCACGAAGTTTGTGACAAAATTTTCAGAAGAAGAGCTTTTATTTCTCTTCTCTTGAATATGTTCCTAAAAATATAAGCAAGTCAAACATATAAAATCATAACTATAACATATTTTTCCAAATCATGTATACTAGACTTAATAATAATAAATTATCACAACAACCGCGACGCTAGAATTCATGATACTTCTATCTTTGTGTGTACGAGATTGAACATAAACATCAGCTCGTTTTTGTAGAATTTCATTAGATTCTGTAGTCTGACATTAAGAAAACAACGTGATATATTAGAAACAATTTTTATTATTCAAATCAATGGTAATAATAAAGAAAATTATACACACCAAGTTTTCAACAATCTCAGGGAATGATCTTGTTCATGTGCAATTTGGTTCATCTAACTTTGATATATTTGTGGCAGTTTGTTCCTATTCAAATTATAAGTAATAAATTGTTAATAAAAATTAAAATATTAGAGTTATAAAAATTATAAAACTATAGCATTTTACCATCGCCTTTGAGAACATGTTAGTATGTATGGCTGTTATAGCCGTTAGACAGTTATGGAAAGTTGATAGCCGTTAGGCTGTTAAGATGATAGTTAATCTTCTTGAAGCTTATAACTTAAGCATTCTTTGTGTATAAATATCTAAGTACCCCTATTTGTAATTCAAGTTTTGATTGACTCAAGATTTAATAAGAATAGCCTTCTCTTTCTTCTCTCAAATTCTTCTCCTCTTTCTGCTATATTCACACATGGTATCAGAGGGTTCAATGGCAGAAAATTCATCTGCAAAACCCTTCACCAACAAATCCATCTCCATACGCCTAGACGATACGAACTACCTTCTCTGGAAGCAACAAATTTTTTTCGCCATTGAAAGCCTTGCTCTTGCAGATCACATCAACAATTCGTTTACTGTTCTAGACCAGTATCTTTCCAGTGATAGAAGTTGCAGAATCAATCCAGAATATGCTTGTTACAAGCAAGAAGACAATGCTCTCTATTCTTGGTTGTTATCTTCTATAGGGTCCTCGATTCTTTCTTCGCTGGTAAATTGCAAGAACGTGCTTTAGATCTGGGAAAAGATTCATCAAATCTTCTCTGTTACTACAACAACGCGTGTGATGTATTTACATTGATCTCTCAAGAACATTAGGAAGCGTGATCAGAGTATACGAGAATACCTTGCTCAAATGCAGAGCGTTTGTGATAGTCTCGCGGTGTGTGGAAATTCTTTGACTGAAACGATGCACATCTCAGCTATTCTATCTGGCTTACCGCCAGAATATGAACCGGTGGTGGCCATCATAACGTCGAGTCAACAACCTTACAAGCTTGACGGTGTTGCGAGTGTCCTTCTTGACACAGAATCCAGACAACTTGAGATCATCGCTCAAGATTCTATGGCTAATCTCGTTCAAAGTTCTTCCTCCGGTGCTGGGGGTCATAACCCGTTTAATAACTCAAATATGGGTTATTCCAACTCTGGCCCATTTTCTAATAACCCAAATATGGGTTACCCTAATTCTTTTGGATACCCTAATGTTCAGAGGTCAGCTACGTCTGGTTTTCAGCCAGTAAATCCCAACTCTAATCGTGGAACTTCGTTTAAGGCCGTGGTGGTAGATTCTTTGGTGGACGATCGCGCCGATGTTTCTTTTGTTTTGGTCAAGCTTATGAAGGCGTTGGGAACACGATGAATGTCAATCAAGTTTTCTACTCTGATGATGATCAATCATTTACTCAAGGGAGTGGGCAAACTGTGCAAGGTCAAGATCAGGTTCTGCAACCTTTTAGCGGGCAACAATCTTCTTCATATCCTTCATCTACCTCGGATCATGTAGTTGCTTCCGTTGCTGCCATAACTGAGGATTGTTCCTCCGGCGATGCTGCCTGGTATCCTAACTCAGAAGCAACATCGCATCTAACACCTGATGCAGGCAATATCCTTACCCATGTTCCTTATTATGGTTCAGGTAAAGTCTGTTTTGATAATGGTTCTACAATTCCCATTTCTAGCATTGGTAATTCTGCTATTCATACTTTTTTTAGACCTTTGCATCTTAATAATCTATTACATGTTCCCTCTGTCAAGAAAAACCTTCTTTCAGTTTCTAAATTTACTAGAGACAACAATGTAAGTATTGAGTTTTTTCCTAACTTTTGTATTGTTAAGGATTTGACAACTCAACAAGTGATGCTTCAAGGTTTTCAAATTGATGGATTGTACAAGCTTATGTCTCCCGGTGATAATGGTGATTGTTCCTTGTTGACTAATGGCTCCTTTGGTTCTATAGCTCTTAATGGAACTGCTAGTTCATTAGACAACATTAGGAATAAGGGTTTTACTTGTGTAGAAACTCCCAGGCTTGTTTCTGAAACTTCTAGGGATGATGATTTTGCTCAATGCTTTAGTTCCTTAAATATTCATACTTGGCACATGAGTCTTGGGCACCCTTCTGTTGATGTTTTGTCCAAATTGTCCAAAATTTGTAACATTATGAATATTGTAGAGTGTCCAAAAGTTTTATATTTTGTCCACATTCATGCCCTTATCATTGCTGTTCTTAAGCTCATTTAAGCATATTTAGGTGCATTGCATGCATTATAACAATATCCTCTCTTTTACCATGCTTTTATTGAATATTTTATGTTTGGTTGAGAAAGGTTACTATTTTAGTTTAGTTTATATTTTCAGGTGCTATAGCTAGGAGAGGAGAGGAAAGGACAGGACCAGACAAGAAAGCTGGAAATAAAGAAGCTGTACTGAAGCAGCTCAAGATGCCGCCAAGGACGCTGCCGAAGCAGCATTGCCGCCAAGAGCTGCCCGAGCAGGAGTTACACCGACTTAGTCAAGATGGGTCGCGATTTAAAGAGAGAAATTTCCTAAGCCCAATGAGCCCAGTCTTGCAATTTCCTGAAGCCTGAAGCGGCCGGTAGAGCTGATTCAAGACCGATTAGTAGGAGCACTTATCCATACTTGCGGAAGAAGGCAATGTCCAAAGAGTCTGTATTTAATGCAATTCACTTTTAGAACTCATACTTTATGAAGGACTCAACTTAGGTCATGAGCCCTATATATACCCAATGTATGTAAGGGTATAGGGGAATGATGTCGAGGGTGGGGGGATGCGAGCCTGAGTAGCCGCATAATGGAGATGTAGCTAGATAGGTTGGAGTGTTGGGGGTCACGGCCCAACTCTCCTAGGGTTTAGGCGCATATATGTAAAGTTGTTTGAGGGAAACAATTGTATAGTTTTGAGTTGTTTTTAATAAAATTCTGAGTTTGCTTAATCTATGCTCCTTGTTCGTTCAATTAGTCTACACCAGTCAGTTGAAGAGAAAATCCATTTGTTGGGCACAAAAGTGCAAGGCTCACGAAAGGGTTAAGCACGGTCACAACTCACAAGGGCGTGCCTAACTTGGTTCCACACTAGTCCACAAGTTTCAGCGGCTAAAAGAGAGTACCAACCGGGTTGACTAATTTGGTTCCACACTAGTCATCAAGTTAGCATCTCGAGCATCCTAACCTAGAAATAGGAGGGATCACTATTGACTATCCTACCGAACTTAGAATGTCTACCAGAAAAGCCGCCAGGACTTCTTTCCATTCCACCTACCGAGACAGTACATACCCATGCAGTTGCAGTGACCTGCTACGGCTGCGTGACAGGGTCGTAGTTTGCCGCCTGCCATATCTGCCCAGGCAGCATCTCTTGGCAGCGCAAAACATACTCAGACTTTACAATACAGTCCACAAGCTACTAAGCTGCACCAGTCTTACCCAGCTTATCGCCCAAATCTCTCCCTATCATCTCTCTCATCACTATCTTTATCTTTACTTGTGTTTTTATATTTTCATATCATGAGATTTAATTGCACATTTACTAAATTTTTGTGCAGGAAACCATTCATAGGAGCTGCTCCAATCCCTGTGGGAGACGATATCTTTTATACTATAACTTGACAAGAGTGTGCACTTGCGCTCATAAAAGAAGAACACCTAGACGCTCTACAAATTTTTGGTGCCGTTGCCGGGGATTGGCAACAACTACGTTTGAATTTCTGCACTTCTATTTAGTTTTTGCACATTAAATCTCTTTTTATTTATTTGTTAAAAAAAAGCCTCTTTGTTTTCTTGGTGTATGTCCCGCTAGGGCAGCAAGGTTGGCAGCAACATCCACCTGAGGAGGGGAAGGACATGCCCAGACGTCTAGCCAAACACAAGACCCTCATGAAGTGGTTATGCTTAGGAAAAGCGTAGCCCAACATAACCTAATTATTATTTTAATTTTAATTTTTAATTTATTTTTCAGCATTAGGATTAGATTTAATTTTTACTTATTTTTTTAATTAATTTCAGGTTTAGGAATGAAGGAAAGCTCAAGAAAGATGAAAGAATAAAGAGAGGCCCAACTAGCGGCCAGGGCAGCCTAAGGCAGATAAGCATAACGGCTAGTGGCTTCATAACGGCTAGCCGCAACAGCTATATTTTGCCTCAGCGAGCGGAACGGATATCTGCGTAACGACTAGAATCTCGTTATTCGTACCGCAATAATTGCCGCCTGTTGACAGCGTGCCCGCCAAGGCAGTGGAGAGAAACGACTATATAAAGCCAACTATTCTTCTCCCGTTCTTCATTTTGCTTTCTCCTCTACTCTGAATTCTTTCTGCAATCTTTGCTTTATTTTCTTTCACATTCTTTCTTTTCTTTCTTTAGGATAAATAACCGTCCTACAAACTATGGCCTCATCACAGCACCCCGTCGCCACCTCTAAAACTTCATACAAAAGGTTCTTGAAACATGTTGTCGAGGAGATCTACAACAAGTTCTACAAAGAAAGGCAACTATAGGAGGAGATGGGTTTCCAATACACCATATCTGATGGTGGTTTTGGGTTGGAACCCTTCCTATTCGAAAGGATCCACAATATGGGTTGGGACCAATTCGCACGACAACTAGAAGGGATCAACAACAACCATGTGCGAGAGTTTTATGCCCACCGGCCAAACCCAGAGAGCCCTTTCGTCTATGTCTGGGGAGAAGATGTCAAGTTCACTGCTGACATGATCAACAACTTTTACAGCATAGAGGTTAGCGGCGACCCACACAGAGAACGGGAATCATATATGACAGGGGATGACTACAACAAGATCAAGAAGGAACTCTGTAAGCCAAACACCAAATGGCTGACAGGCAAAAATAATAGGTCAGTCAACCGCAGAGACTTGCTGCCAGAGGTAGCCCTTTAGAGTTACTTTGTCCAACGTCGCCTGATGCCCACCTCGCATGGATCCACAATAAACAGGCTGCGGCTCACCCTTATCTACATCATAATGAAGGGCCGACAGATAAACATTAGCGGCGTAATAATAAAAGAGATTTATGCCCACGCAGAAAAACAAAAATGCCAAAGGTCCCCTTTTCTTCCCTGCACTCATCACCGGCACGTGTGCCAATTTTTGCGTGCCGTTGCACCCAAAAGATAAAATTCTTCCTGCCAAGGAAGGATGGACAAGAAGGTTACGCCAACAGATGATGCATAATGCAGAGCCAGACACACCTTCCACCGCCCAGCCGCCGTCCCAAGCTGCCGCCACCCCAGCTACAACAGGCAGTACTGACGCTGCCGTCCCGTCTTCCGCAATCCCCCTATTGCGCAGCCTAGTGGAAAGCTGCCAGAGGATCGAGCACAAGAAGATGCTATTCACTAAATACGTAGCAGACGTGTAGGAGACCTTTGTGGCCTACTTGTTGGACAAATACTAGGACGCCGGACCACAGTTGCCCGCCTTTCCAACGGAGCTAGCAGCATCCAAGCCAATCCACATCACTCCAAGACCAGATGCTCCTCCTGCCGCCAACGATAGCGAGGGGCCGCACCGCCGCCCCAAGAGAAGAACCTCTCCGACCCCTATCCAACTATATAAACTAACCTCCTCATCAGAATCGGAGAAGGATGAGGAAACCACTGCTGCCTCCTCAATAGCCAAAACGACCGCTGCCAAGGACACCAGCTACTCAGACATGGAGATTACATACTCCTTAGACGACGAACCGGCATAGGCAGCCAAAAAGAGAAAGTGACCAACAGCAGATCCCCAGGGTGGAGAAGCTGAAAGACAAACCAAGAAAGCCACCCCCAGCCGCATCCAGCCACCACGTAGCTCGAAGAAGAGCCCAGCAGAAGGACCATCCGCTACGCGCCGCCTTGTCCTGCCTGCCTCCTCAGAATCTTCATCTGACGCGGCAGCAACAGAGGGGAACTCCCCCAACCTATAGCACCAAATATTTTTTTCCCTTTTTTCTTTTCTTTTCTTTTCAATTTTTTGTTTTGTTTTATTTTATTTTTATGCTTTATGTTTTATTTTTCTATTTTTCTATTTTTAATTTTTAATTTTTCTATTTTTATATTTTGTTTTTAATTTTTGTTTTGTAGAGGCATTGAGGACAATTCTAACCTTGAGTTTGGAGAGAATTAGTCCTCTTTGTTTTAAGTTCATAGCATTTAGATGCATTTGTAAATTCCGCCCCCGAGCACTTAATGAAATAGAATTCTTTAGCTTAAAAAAACTTGTGCCTATGATAGCTTAGCCGACTACTTATATTCGCACCATTCTATAAATTTTTAACCTAACTATGGGAAGAAGCATGAAAAACACTTTGAAATTTTTTCTTTCGGCCAATTATCTTTACACTTGTCTGTTAAGTGCTAAATTTTGCTTGAATTTTAAGTTTAACATTTCCTGCCCTACTTAATAAAAGTTTCTTGATTGAATACAGGTTTGCCGCCACGACAGCACAGGGCAGCACAACAAAAATAATGAAAAACCTAGAGGTGCCCGAAATAGGCTTTAGGCAGAAAGATTACATACCATAGAGGTGCCCGAAACAGGCTCTAGGAAGGATCATGAGCAAGGACACTCCGCTGCTATCAAAAGTCCATGAATCTAAACCATGTTACGGACAAATTAGCAAGAGTGAATGAAAGTCTTCACAGGATGACTCTATTCAAAGGATTCAAAGTTTCGTAGAGTGCACCTATCCTAGCTTCAGACCCAGAGAATAGTTGCGATGAGCCGAAGCCATTAAAGCCATGATTAGAAAATGAGAATAAAAGTGCCCAACTGTGCTGCCAAGGAAGAAACTCGTATCCTTTCTAGTAATTTAATTATTTTAGGCATTCTTTGTTAACTTAATTATCTCAGCATGATTAGCATGAGCACAGACCTGCACACACTGCACTGGCATCAAGAAAAGTAAAACCTAAGTTATTTCATGCCAATCCATATCACTAATATTAAATAGGTGCCACGACCTTGAGGTAAGAAATCAAGTTGAAGGCTAATGTTTCTATTAATTTTGTGCTAAGGGCAGATTTACTTGTTAGGTTGCATTGCTTGAGGACAAACAATAGTTCGAGTTTGGGGGTGTGTAGAGTGTCCAAAAGTTATATATTTTGTCCACATCCCTGCCCTTATCATTATTGTTCTTAAGCTCATTTAGGCATATTTAGATGCATTGCATGTATTATAACAATATCCTCTCTTTTACCATGCTTTTATTGAATATTTTATGTTTGGTTGGGAAAATTTACTGTTTTAGTTTAGTTTATATTTTCAGGTGTTATATCTAGGAGAGGAGAGGAAAGGACAAGAACAGACAAGAAAGCTGGAACTAAAGGAGCTGTACTGAAGTAGCTCAAGATGCCGCCAAGGACGCTGCCGAAGCAGCATTGCCGCCAAGAGCCGCCTGGGCAGGAGTTACACTGACTTAGTCAAGATGGGTCATGATCTAAAGAGAGAAATTTCCTAAGCCCAATGAGCCCAGTCTTGCAATTTCCTGAAGCCTAAAGCGGCCGGTAAAGCTGATTCAAGACCGATAAGTAGGAGCACTTATCCTTACTTGCGGAAGAATGCAATGTCCAAAGAGTCTGTATTTAAAGTATAAAGGAGTATGTATTTAATTCAATTCACTTTTAGAACTCCTACTTCATGAAGGACTCAACTTAGGTCATGAACCCTATATATACCCAATGCATGTAAGGGTATAGAGGTATGATGTCGAGGGTGAGGGGATGCGAGCCAGAGTAGCCGCACAATGGAGATGTATCTAGATATGTTGGAGTGTTGGGGGTCACGGCCCAAATCTTCTAGGGTTTAGGCACATGTATGTAAAGTTGTTTGAGGAAAGCGGTTGTATAGTTTTGAGTTGTTTTCAATAAAATTCTGAGTTTGCTTAATCCATGCTCCTTGTTCGTTCAATTAGTCTACACCAGTCAGTTGAAGA
Organism: Hibiscus trionum; assembly: GCA_030270665.1. Classification (NCBI taxonomy): domain Eukaryota; kingdom Viridiplantae; phylum Streptophyta; class Magnoliopsida; order Malvales; family Malvaceae; genus Hibiscus; species Hibiscus trionum. The sequence goes on along the minus strand of BSYR01000034.1, from coordinate 3,819,976 downwards.
GAAAATCCATTTGTCGGGCACAAAAGTGCAAGGCTCACGAAAGGGTTAAGCACGGTCACAACTCACAAGGGCGCGACTAACTTGGTTCCACACTAGTCCACAAGTTTTAGCAGCTAAAAGGGAGTACCAACCGGGTTGACTAATTTGGTTCCACACTAGTCCTCAAGTTAGCATCTCGAGCATCCTAACCTAGAAATAAGAGGGATCACTGCCGACTATCTTGCCGAACTTAGAATGTCTGCCAGAAGAGCCGCCAGGACTTCTTTCCGTTCCACCTGCCGAGACAATACACACCCCTGCAGTGGCAATGACCTGCTGCGGTCGCGTGACAGGGTTATAATTTGCCGCCCGCCATATCCGCCGAGGCAGCGTCTCTTGGCAGCGCCAAACATACTCAGACTTTACAATGCAGTCCACAAGCTACTGAGCTGCACCAGTCTTACCTAGCTTATCGCCCAAATCTTTCCCTATCATCTCTCTCATCACTATCTTTATCTTTACTTGTGTTTTTATATTTCCACATCATGAGATTTAATTGCGCATTTACTAAATCTTTGTGCAGGAAACCATTCATAGGAGCTGCTTCAATCCATGTAGGAGACGATATCTTTTATACTATAACTTGACAAGAGTTTGCACTTGCGTTCATAAAAGGAGAACACATGGATGTGTGGATGTGTGAGGGCCTGCACCTCTTATTTCAAGTGGTAAAAGCCATAAGTGACCCTTTCGTGAATCTAATACTGTTTATGATAAACCATTGCAACATGTTCAAGTGGATGTGTGGGGGCCTGCACCTCTTATTTCAAACAATTATACCTACTATGTTAGCTTTATTGATGCTTCAACTAGATATACCTGGATCTATTTTGCTACTAGAAAATTTGATGTTTCTAATATAGTGATTAATTTCCATAATATGTCTGAAAGACAAACTGATTGTAAACTAAAAACTGTGCAATCTGATTGTGGATCTGAGTTTAAACCATTAGAGAAATATTTTCTTCAACATGGCATTCAATTTCTACATACTTGTCCATACACTTCTGAACAAAATGGCGGGATTGAAAGAAAACATATGCATATTGTAGAACTTGGTTTAACTCTAATGGCACAAAGTGGAGTATCTTTTAAGCATTGGCCAAATTCTTTTTATACTGTTGTATATCTCATTAACAGATTGCCTTCTAGGGTTTTATGAGGGTGTTCACCCTATGAAAAATTCTTTGGCAAGGTTCCTGATTACAGTTTTTAAGGGTTTTTTGTTGTCAATGTTAATCTCTTACCATGCCTTACAATCAGCACAAATTGCAGTTTAGGTCCAAGCCATGTCTCTTTCTGGGATACAATTCATCTCAGCATGGCTACAAATTCCTTGATGCTTAAGGTAAGCTTTATATTTCTAGACATGTACAATTTAATGAAGCTTGTTTTCCTTGTTTGTAGGACAAAGGTAATACTTCAAAGGCATTTAATTCTCAAATTAGTACTAAATATGTTGCTCCTAGGAAAATCATCTTGGCTGAATCCTCTTCTCAACATTCCAGTTCTCAAACCACTGGGTCTACTTCATATCAGTCTTCTGATGTTCCATTTTCAGATCCATCAACTAGTTCAGCTAATTCTGACTCCTATGAGCATCAAGAAACCACTTCTCAACATATTTTACCTAGCCCTACAGTTTGAGGTTCACCTAAAGCAGTTCATATTCAGAACTTACCTTCTTCTGTTCAACCTTCTTCGGTTAAACCATCTTCCGTTCAACCATCTTCAATTCAATCTTCTTCCGTTCAACCATCTTCAGTCCAATCCACCTCTGTTGTTCCCACACACACCATGGTTACCAGGTCCAAAGCAGGAGTGTTTAAACCCAAGGCATTTCTTACTGAAGCTGAAGCTATTGTTCCTGTCAATATCCTACAAGCAATGTCCTCTAATATTTGGCGAGAAGCCATTTTAAAGGAATATGAGGCTTTGATGTATAAAGGTACCTGGAATTTGGTTGAATTACCACTTGATAGAGTGCCTATAGGTTGTAAGTGGCTCTTCAAGGTAAAACACAACTCATATGGAAGTGTGGCACGATATAGTCAGACTTGTTGACAAAGGCTTCTCACATCAAGAAAAGTTTGATTACTCTGAGACATTCAGCCTTGTTGTCAAACCTGTCACAGTAAGAGTGCTTCTAAGTGTAGCTTTTAATAATGGTTGGTCGTTAACACAGATAGATATAGACAATGCATTCCTAAATGGTGATTTAAGTGAAGAAGTATATATGCAACAACCTCCAGGGTTTGAGCAAGAAGGTTCAAATGGGAATAAATTGGTCTGCAAATTTCAGAAATCTCTGTATGGTCTTAAACAAGCTCCACGAGCTTGGTTTGAAAAATTCCGAGATCACTTAGTGACAAAAATGGGTTTTACATCTTCACTTGCTAACTCTTTACTGTATTTTAGAGAATCTCTGGGCAACATAGTCTATGTCATGGTCTATGTTGATGACATAATAATCACTGTAAGTAATGCTACTAGAGTTAACATGGTTATCAAAGAGATTAATCAAGTGTTTTCTCTGAAGGATCTAGGTCAGCTTACCTTCTTCCTTGGCATGAATGTTCAAGATGTGGATCAAGGGATTATTCTCAGTCAAAAGAAGCATATTTTGGAGCTTTTGGACAAAATAAAAATACTTGATGCAACTTGCACCCCAACCCCTATGGTAACATCCCCTCAACTTTCTTCTTGTAATGGTGATCTTATTGAAGACATTACTTTGTATAGGCAAGTTGTAGGAACTTTGCAACATATCTGTACCACCATACCTGACATACAGTTCTCTGTTAATAAAGTAAGCCAGTACATGCAAGCACCTCTTAACAAGCATTGGAAAGCTGTCAAAAAGATTATTCGATATTTGAAAGGAACCTTAGATCATGGCATGTTCTTTAGTGATAATCAAGTACTTAATACCTTGGTTGGGTACACTGATTCTGACTGGAGTACAAGTGTTGATGATAAAAGGTCAACTGGAGGTCATTGTATTTTTTGGGAGGCAACTTAGTTTCTTGGAGTTCTAAGAAACAAAGTGTAGTGTATAGGTCCTCTACAAAAGCAGAATTTAGAAGTTTGGCTGATACAATGTGTGATGCCATATGTATTAAGTCTCTTTTGACTGAACTAAGGATTAAACTTTCACAAACTCCTACAATCTAGTGTGATAATACCAGTGCTATAGCACACTCAGCTAACCCTGTCCATCATGCTAAGCTTAAGCATGTTGAGTTAGATCTCAGCTTTGTTCGAGAAAAGATATCAGATGATTTGTTTCAAGTCAATTATGTATCAGCTGCTGAACAAATTGCCGATGTTCTTACAAAACCTTTGTCAGCTGTGTTCTTTGTTCACCTTAGACAAAAACTTAGAGTGTTTTGCCCTGAAAAATTGAGGTTACAAACTGTAAACTCTTTGACTTCAGACAAGATAATCAGTACTTAAGAAGATTGCAACAAATTTTTCTTCTTCAAAGAAAGAAGGTCTGGAAGCTCTGGAAGCTCGTTTCATCAATTCAGAGTAGCAGGAATCATGATAGAGTGTTACAAGTATTTATCTTCTTCAGCATAGCATAAGTTCATCTTCAACAAAACCAGGAGAGCAGAAAGCATGTTAATATGTATGGTTGTTATAGTTGTTAAGCAATTATGGAAAGTTGATAGCCGTTAGGCTGTTAAGATGATAGTTAATCTTCTTGAAGCTTATAGCTTAAGTATTCTTTGTGTATAAATATCTAAGTACCCCTCTTTGTAATTCAAGTTTTGGTTGACTCAGGATTTAATAAGAATAACCTTCTCTTTCTTCTCTCAAAATATTCTCCTCTTTCTGCTATATTCACACAGAACAACTAATACTCAACAAACGTCTTCAATTGATCCAAATTCTTTCGTGGATCCTTGCAATTTTCGATGATTTGCTCTACAATTCGGTTCTCATCAAATATTTGAGATTTTAATTTATTTTTCCATTGCCTCCATTTGTTATTCATATCTGAGAGAACTCGTTTCTTAACATGTTTTAATGTGGCTTCATCAACGCCTTCCTCTGAATCAAATAGTTGGAATTGAAATTTTAACTACATTAACAAAATAAGACATGAGTATTACAATTCAAAAATAATTATTATCTAACTGATAAAAGTATGGTTCAAGCCTTGTTTGAACTTGTTTATTTATGCAATCATTTTGCTAAGAAACAATAAGTGAGTTACATCCCCAAATACAATGGCAAACGGCAACAATAAATATATGCACATAGACGTGAGGGGAATTATGGCATATATTTTTTTTTAAGACAACAACAAACAGAATTCAAAATTGATGGTCATAGAGTGGAACATTCAACTCCAAAATAAAAATACTCATATTTCATGTAACCCCCGTAGCCCGGCCTAGACGGTTGACCCGAACTACGAAGATTACACGGGGAAAACCAAAGTCAACCCGAAAGTCAACCTTGATTAACGACCCTTTTTTTTTCTTTTTAATCTTATCTAGATGCACATTAGTCCTATATGTGGTCACACAAACAACATACTCAAAGATCACAGCCATCAGAGATCATTCAGGGACCCAATTGCACAAAACACAACTTTAGGGACCAAAATGTAAATTTTGAAAACTTTGAGGCCTTAACCAAATTTTAAGTTACCAACTTAAAATTAATCATGTTTCATGCATCTCGGCCAAATTTCAGCTTAAACGGACATCCCAAACTCATCCAATTGCTCATACAAGATTCAGGACCAAAACGCAAACAATCCAAAACACATAACTGCCCATGTCAGCCCCCAACGGTCGACTGTTCCGAAACGGGAGACAGCCCGTTCCGAAACGCGGGGCCGTTCCGAAACAGGCATAGCCCGTTTCGAAACGGGGGTCTGGCAGAAGCCTTTCCGTTTCGGAACGGTGTCACCCGTTTCGGACGCCTGGGCTGCTTCGAGGCACCCGTTCCGAAACGGTTCACCCTGTTCCGAAACACCCTGCACAAAATGCAGAAATTTTCCTATTTAAACATGCAATAGGCCAACCAAACATGCTCCAAACGCTACCAAACTTTGCCAACATGCAATTCAACATAAACGAGACATGCTTGCATCAACAATTCATCAGAAACACATCATATGCAAAAAGCCCCAAATCTATAGGCATGCTTCCTACACAAGCAACCATTTAAGCACAAACCTTCCAAAACAATCTCAATTAAGCCAAATCATGGTCCAACAACATTAACAACATTAGAACATTCTTGATCAACATAAACAATCACAAACACAATAATCCCAAGAGATTCTACCCCCATTGCCTTTATTAACTATAGCTATTCACCGAGACATACATCTCACTTGGAGTCCACCTTGAATTCCTTGCTCCTTGCTGTCCAAACTTCAAAGATCTGTATTGATGGACAATGAGAGCGTAAGCACATAATGCTTAGTGAGGAATGCTCAAAACCAAAACACCATCAATGCAGCGGGTCATAAAACACTTGTAAAACAAACCCGATTTGTTTACCAAAACCATGTTTGAAATCCTTTTCAACAACAAGCATCAACCATGCATAAACACCATATGCAAAGCTACAACAAAACCATGGAAAACACTTCCATTTCACAACATAACATTCTTAAACTTGAAAGCCATTTCAAACAAGAATCCTTTTAAAAAATCATTACTCAAGCAATCCATCACATACTTTTAACCAAGGCAACTTATAAACCATACCAACATAATCACATGCCTTTTTAAAACAAGTCCTACAAGACTTCAAAGCATTAAAGATATTCATGCTCACATACATCATTTACCAAATGATAATCAACACTTGTTCAACCAACAAGTAAACATGCATTCACATGCATCATACACCTTTCATGCAACAATGCATCTTTTCAAGCAACTCATGCTCCACATGCAACCATGCATCATTTCAAGCATCTCATGCTTCACATGATCAAGAATATTACATTGGCATCCAAGAGATCAACCACGTTCACTTTCCAACACAACAACCCGATCGGATACGCGGATTCCGAGCGTTGTCCCTACGCTCCCTACACCCTACCCAATCCAAGGTCCTCGAATGGGCAACACCTCCATTATGACCTCAACATCCTAAGGTTCCCATGCATGGACTTTTAAACACCACACAACCTTAGCTTTTCCTCAAGGTTCCCATGTATGGACTTTCAACCACCATACAACCTTGACATGCACAAGGTTCTCCCGTATGGACTTTTAACCACCATACAACCTTTGCATAACCGATTGGTAGTTGTAGAACATCATCTAACGAGATCCGGGACACCCTACACAAGATCCACACATGGACTTAACACTGCCATTGTGATCTCAACAAGCACAAGGTTCTCACATATGGACTTTTAAACACCATATAACCTTTGCTCAACCAAGGTCCTCGAATGGGCAACACCTCCATTATGACCTCAAATAACCAAGGTCCTCGAGTGGGCAACAACCTCCACTATGACCTCATCTCGTTAGGAAACTTGAAGGGAGCTTATCCGGTCCACTCTTGACCACTCCACCTCCAAGGCGACTTTATTCACGGTGCACCCAATCCTATAGCCGGCTAACTATATCCGATCAAAGAACCAAGAACCACTTACATCACTTGCCAATATAACCACCTTACCACATTAGTCCAATGTTCCACATGCATAACCATAATGCAAAACCATTACCACATTAATCAAATGATTCACATGCATAACCAATATGCAAAAACCATCATTTACCAACATTAATTCACTGTTTTAAAGCATTAGACAAAGCCATAGAACAACATGCAACACCATGCATCAAAACCACATTTTCAATGTATAACACCAAGGATCTCTTACCTTGAGCATCCTTCACATATGGCTTTCAAAACCAGCATTAAACCATGCTTAAACATGCTTTCAAAACAGAATTAAACCATGCAAAACTCATGCATTCTAATCATCAACCACAATTGCTTAAAAGTCAATTCATATCACAAATCAAGTAAGAAATCCATTTACTTACTCTCGAGCTTAGCAAAGTTGTTTAGACTTAAACTAAGCTCCCAAAACCTTCAAACCTTTGTTTAAGAGCCGAAACCCAACTTCACTCACCGATAACCAAAACAAGACTAGCCAACAAGCCTTCCAAGCTTCCGAAACCTTCCGCAAACACCTTCAAAGCTCAAGGATCAAACTCCCCTGTTTCAAGCACACAAAAACAGCACATTAATGCATCATTATGCATTAAGAACAGCAGCCACACAACCAAACTCGCTGCTCAACACAAATCCAACAATTCGGCTACCAAACCCAACCGAAATCACCTCCAAACATTACCAAAACTTAACCCAGCCAAGATCCATCACTTCTAACCATTTTTATACATCAATTAACATCCAAAATGAATACAAACACATCCTTATACCTCCAGGTATAACAGATCACCAAAAACACTCCAAAAACAACCAAAAACTCAAGCAAAACTTAGGAAATTCAACCTATCCGGGATTGCATTAGTTAAACATCAATTTCTAATCAACTTAGCATTCATTTAACATCATTTTGACACTTCAAAACACTACCCAAACAGATCACACGAAAATTCCACCAAAATCACCAAATCTTGCATTTTAGCCAAAAATCAAGATCTCATTTGAAAAACCATTAACAAATCACAAATCAAGGATTGAGAACTTGGGAATTTCAGTAAAGAACTGATAGTTTAGAGGAGAGAGACGTTCTTACCTCCAAACTTGAATTTCTCCTTTTTAGAGCCAAAAAGCTTGATGAAACAACTTGCAAATTGTGAGGTTTTGTTGATGAGATGATTAGGAATCAAGTAAGAGTTGAAATGAGAGATTTAGATGCCAAAATCAGAGAAGAAAAATCTGGAGAATTGTGTTTGGTTTGAGAGAAAATGAGAGAAAAGGAAAATGGAGAGAAAATGAAAAGTTAGTTAAGAAATGGTAAAAATGATTTCCCTCCTCTTTCATAATCTTTAAAATCAGAATAAAGCCTTAAAATATCTTAGAAAAATCTGGAGAAATTCTTATTGGAATAATAGCTCCTTAAAGATTCAAAGTTTCAATCCTTTATAAAACTGTCCCGCAACTTTCAAAAATTACATTTTGGTCACTAGCCAAAATGTCAACCTTCCAAACCTCATTTTCCAAAATTGATTTCACAGTTCACTTTTATATAATAAAACATGATTTTAGAACATTTTTCCATATTTTTAATGCAACGCGAACTAGGCTTTCCTAAATTCACTCTTATATATTCGATCAGAACTTTGACCGAACCGGTCAACGCCCAAAACTTCTAAGCCCAAAACCGGGGTGTTACAACTCTCCCCTCCTTAGGAAATTTCGTCCTCGAAATTTAACCGGCGAAAGAAAACCACAACCTTCCCAAACCAACACACAAGGCAACACAAAAGCCTCGACCAACACTGAACACTTTCCACACAAAACCTCCACCAAACCTAGCACCACCACATGCCGTTCACAGAATCCAGAAAACACAAAGATAGCCACAACTTAACCTTTCACATAACCAGACTGTACACAGTCCCAACACCATCCTGAAGAACTTCAGCTCTTACAGCAGACATCACTGCAATAGACCATACCCAAAACCTGTTTACACAAAGACAACAGCCAACCCAATCCAGCCACTAAGCAACCTTCTCTGCTTCTAAAACCCTTGCAAACTCCCAACCTCTTCCAAGAATCTTCCCAACAAGCAAAAATTCTTAAGCATCAACTGCTTACCCAAACTCCTCAACGAAAACTGATAAAACCTCACAACTGTTGCTAACATTACCATAACAGCTCATCAGGAAAACTCACCCAGATTCCAAGAATTACATCACAATCCCAACTTGACTCCGTCAGCCGTTCCACACACCACCAACCAATTCTCACAAGAACCCAAACAACCAACAAAAACTTCAATCTTTCATTGACCTTCCACTTCAAACTTCAACCATAACACTTACCATACTAAAACATCGCCCAGCTTAAGCATACAAACCATCTTCTTAACTCCTCAAAGGTTACTAAGAACCAGCACTTACAAACACAACTCTTCCACAACAACTTAAAAGCTAAGCTACCTCAGAACTGGGGAACACAACCACTAAGCTGCAACATCACTTAGCACCAAGGAACTACCCCCTTCCACTTAGCTATTCAAACCACTAAACCGATTCTAAACTCAACCGTACCGTCCAACACCAAACCACTAAACTCCTTGAGCATCGAACACTATCCTTCTACCAGCAGCTACACCACTCTCACTTTCACTAGCAACTAGCTTGATATACCCCACTACTAACTCTCACCCAGCACCAAAACAACCTCTAAAAACCCATCATCTAACCTAATCCAACACACTAACAGATTCGATTAGTTATTAGCGAGTGTGAACCTCGTATGCATGATCACCAACATGCCCTATCAATGCCTGATGTACATGTATGCAAAACCTCTAATGTCATGCCACATGTATGCATGGACCAACATATATAATATAGTATATAACAATGATTTTAACTGTGCATGAATGCCAATTCACACCCTCCAATAACATCCTCAAATCCGTCTAAGAACAACCTCCTACCTCACTTCTAACTCATCTAACTCCACCATACCAACAACCATTAACCACAAGATACTTACCAAGCCCTCTTCACACCAAAGATGTTTCCAAACTACAACCATTACCCCAAACATGCTAGCAACAAGACTAAACTTACCACGCAAGGAAAACCAACAGAAACCAAACTAAGGTAACTAGAGCAAAGACTACTAACAAGGTTACCTGAGCACACAACACCTCCCTGAAGCTTCATCAGACGAGCTCTCTTCCTTGCGGAACCACCACCCTCCTGCCACACCACTGCAGCACCAGCTAACACACTAGGGTCACCACCAACTTCTTGCGGTAAAGAACCTTGGCTATTCCGAGCCATCATCAAACAATCACGCCTCATGTGTCCAGCAGACCCACATTTCCAGCAATTCTCCTTTCCCACACTCTTCACTACTTTCTGCTCTTTCTGCCACCTCTGAACCTTACCTCGGCCGTGCCCACGACCTTTCTGAAACCCTTTGGCTAACACCAAAGCTAACTTCGCTCCATGAGGACAATCACGCTTAACATGTACTTTGGAACCACAATTCCAACAAACACCTGCGCCCCAACAATTTCCAACATGTTGCCTTTCACAACGGTCACACACAGATGACTGAGCTTCCACTCCTTGCTCAAGCAATACTTGCTCAACAACAGCACTACCCGCGCCTTGCTTAACCCTTAGGAACTTCCTTCCAAGATACCTTTCATAAAAAGCAGATACAAAGAAATCCCAATCAATATCATGGATATGTGACGCAACTGCCACAGATGTCCACCAGGCACTCACATCTTCCAACATCAAAGAAACAACACTCCCCAGCTTACAGGCATAATCACAGCCTTCCCGATCCAAGATCTGAACCACATTGGCCAACCAGGCCTCAAACATCTCCGGGGAAGTACCATGGTACTCCACAGCACCCAAATCAAGCAAACACTGCTTCGACAAACCCTCACATTTAGCCAGCACATCCACTGACTCCACCTCAACTGCAACCTGAGATGTTCCCAACACCCCCTGAACAACAGACGATGAACTCTTCACCACAGAACCAGCTTCTTTCCCTTGCCTTACCACCTCAACACTAGGCACAGAAGACTGAGACATAACACCTCTACCAAAGGGTGAATTCCTTGCCTTAACAACCTGCCCCAAGGCAGCAACCATCTCCCTCATTCGCCAATCCTCCACTGACTTTGCCATACCACTAACAACAACAAACATACAATCACAACAAACAAACAAACCAGTTAGACCAGCATTAGCAAGGATTCAAATTCCAACTCCAAAATAACACAATAGCTATATTAATAAGGCAATGGGTATCCCAAATCCTCCCCTTTACATGACATAACAGTCAACACAACATGGATATCACAACATCAAGCATATCAAACAACACACCTTGATCATGCTTACATCAAACAGCATCCACTTGCAACAGCATATTATAACATAACATACTCACAGCACTCTCATCATGCATAAAACCAACTCACAGCATCAGCTTATCATCAGCACAAACCACATAAGCTCAACCAAGATTCATAACCATAAAACATGCTTGAAAACATCAGCAACATGCTCAGAAACATCAGCATCATGCCCAGAAACACGTGTTTCAACCAACATTCAACCACACATCAGGGTAAACAACAAGCACACATCACAACAACTTACTGTTTTCCCCAAGCATTTGCAACACAGCTCTGATACCACCAAATGTAACCCCCGTAGCCCGGCCTAGACGGTTGACCCGAACTACGAAGATTACACGGGGAAAACCAAAGTCAACCCGAAAGTCAACCTTGATTAACGACCCTTTTTTTTCTTTTTAATCTTATCTAGATGCACATTAGTCCTATATGTGGTCACACAAACAACATACTCAAAGATCACAGCCATCAGAGATCATTCAGGGACCCAATTGCACAAAACACAACTTTAGGGACCAAAATGTAAATTTTGAAAACTTTGAGGCCTTAACCAAATTTTAAGTTACCAACTTAAAATTAATCATGTTTCATGCATCTCGGCCAAATTTCAGCTTAAACGGACATCCCAAACTCATCCAATTGCTCATACAAGATTCAGGACCAAAACGCAAACAATCCAAAACACATAACTGCCCATGTCAGCCCCCAACGGTCGACTGTTCCGAAACGGGAGACAGCCCGTTCCGAAACGCGGGGCCGTTCCGAAACTGGCATAGCCCGTTTCGAAACGGGGGTCTGGCAGAAGCCTTTCCGTTTCGGAACGGTGTCACCCGTTTCGGACGCCTGGGCTGCTTCGAGGCACCCGTTCCGAAACGGTTCACCCTGTTCCGAAACACCCTGCACAAAATGCAGAAATTTGCCTATTTAAACATGCAATAGGCCAACCAAACATGCTCCAAACGCTACCAAACTTTGCCAACATGCAATTCAACATAAACGAGACATGCTTGCATCAACAATTCATCAGAAACACATCATATGCAAAAAGCCCCAAATCTATAGGCATGCTTCCTACACAAGCAACCATTTAAGCACAAACCTTCCAAAACAATCTCAATTAAGCCAAATCATGGTCCAACAACATTAACAACATTAGAACATTCTTGATCAACATAAACAATCACAAACACAATAATCCCAAGAGATTCTACCCCCATTGCCTTTATTAACTATAGCTATTCACCGAGACATACATCTCACTTGGAGTCCACCTTGAATTCCTTGCTCCTTGCTGTCCAAACTTCAAAGATCTGCATTGATGGACAATGAGAGCGTAAGCACATAATGCTTAGTGAGGAATGCTCAAAACCAAAACACCATCAATGCAGCGGGTCATAAAACACTTGTAAAACAAACCCGATTTGTTTACCAAAACCATGTTTGAAATCCTTTTCAACAACAAGCATCAACCATGCATAAACACCATATGCAAAGCTACAACAAAACCATGGAAAACACTTCCATTTCACAACATAACATTCTTAAACTTGAAAGCCATTTCAAACAAGAATCCTTTTAAAAAATCATTACTCAAGCAATCCATCACATACTTTTAACCAAGGCAACTTATAAACCATACCAACATAATCACATGCCTTTTTAAAACAAGTCCTACAAGACTTCAAAGCATTAAAGATATTCATGCTCACATACATCATTTACCAAATGATAATCAACACTTGTTCAACCAACAAGTAAACATGCATTCACATGCATCATACACCTTTCATGCAACAATGCATCTTTTCAAGCAACTCATGCTCCACATGCAACCATGCATCATTTCAAGCATCTCATGCTTCACATGATCAAGAATATTACATTGGCATCCAAGAGATCAACCACGTTCACTTTCCAACACAACAACCCGATCGGATACGCGGATTCCGAGCGTTGTCCCTACGCTCCCTACACCCTACCCAATCCAAGGTCCTCGAATGGGCAACACCTCCATTATGACCTCAACATCCTAAGGTTCCCATGCATGGACTTTTAAACACCACACAACCTTAGCTTTTCCTCAAGGTTCCCATGTATGGACTTTCAACCACCATACAACCTTGACATGCACAAGGTTCTCCCGTATGGACTTTTAACCACCATACAACCTTTGCATAACCGATTGGTAGTTGTAGAACATCATCTAACGAGATCCGGGACACCCTACACAAGATCCACACATGGACTTAACACTGCCATTGTGATCTCAACAAGCACAAGGTTCTCACATATGGACTTTTAAACACCATATAACCTTTGCTCAACCAAGGTCCTCGAATGGGCAACACCTCCATTATGACCTCAAATAACCAAGGTCCTCGAGTGGGCAACAACCTCCACTATGACCTCATCTCGTTAGGAAACTTAAAGGGAGCTTATCCGGTCCACTCTTGACCACTCCACCTCCAAGGCGACTTTATTCACGGTGCACCCAATCCTATAGCCGGCTAACTATATCCGATCAAAGAACCAAGAACCACTTTCATCACTTGCCAATATAACCACCTTACCACATTAGTCCAATGTTCCACATGCATAACCATAATGCAAAACCATTACCACATTAATCAAATGATTCACATGCATAACCAATATGCAAAAACCATCATTTACCAACATTAATTCACTGTTTTAAAGCATTAGACAAAGTCATAGAACAACATGCAACACCATGCATCAAAACCACATTTTCAATGTATAACACCAAGGATCTCTTACCTTGAGCATCCTTCACATATGGCTTTCAAAACCAGCATTAAACCATGCTTAAACATGCTTTCAAAACAGAATTAAACCATGCAAAACTCATGCATTCTAATCATCAACCACAATTGCTTAAAAGCCAATTCATATCACAAATCAAGTAAGAAATCCATTTACTTACTCTCGAGCTTAGCAAAGTTGTTTAGACTTAAACTAAGCTCCCAAAACCTTCAAACCTTTGTTTAAGAGCCGAAACCCAACTTCACTCACCGATAACCAAAACAAGACTAGCCAACAAGCCTTCCAAGCTTCCGAAACCTTCCGCAAACACCTTCAAAGCTCAAGGATCAAACTCCCCTGTTTCAAGCACACAAAAACAGCACATTAATGCATCATTATGCATTAAGAACAGCAGCCACACAACCAAACTCGCTGCTCAACACAAATCCAACAATTCGGCTACCAAACCCAACCGAAATCACCTCCAAACATTACCAAAACTTAACCCAGCCAAAATCCATTACTTCTAACCATTTTTATACATCAATTAACATCCAAAATGAATACAAACACATCCTTATACCTCCAGGTATAACAGATCACCAAAAACACTCCAAAAACAACCAAAAACTCAAGCAAAACTTAGGAAATTCAACCTATCCGGGATTGCATTAGTTAAACATCAATTTCTAATCAACTTAGCATTCATTTAACATCATTTTGACACTTCAAAACACTGCCCAAACAGATCACACGAAAATTCCACCAAAATCACCAAATCTTGCATTTTAGCCAAAAATCAAGATCTCATTTGAAAAACCATTAACAAATCACAAATCAAGGATTGAGAACTTGGGAATTTCAGTAAAGAACTGATAGTTTAGAGGAGAGAGACGTTCTTACCTCCAAACTTGAATTTCTCCTTTTTAGAGCCAAAAAGCTTGATGAAACAACTTGCAAATTGTGAGGTTTTGTTGATGAGATGATTAGGAATCAAGTAAGAGTTGAAATGAGAGATTTAGATGCCAAAATCAGAGAAGAAAAATCTGGAGAATTGTGTTTGGTTTGAGAGAAAATGAGAGAAAAGGAAAATGGAGAGAAAATGAAAAGTTAGTTAAGAAATGGTAAAAATGATTTCCCTCCTCTTTCATAATCTTTAAAATCAGAATAAAGCCTTAAAATATCTTAGAAAAATCTGGAGAAATTCTTATTGGAATAATAGCTCCTTAAAGATTCAAAGTTTCAATCCTTTATAAAACTGTCCCGCAACTTTCAAAAATTACATTTTGGTCACTAGCCAAAATGTCAACCTTCCAAACCTCATTTTCCAAAATTGATTTCACAGTTCACTTTTATATAATAAAACATGATTTTAGAACATTTTTCCATATTTTTAATGCAATCCGAACTAGGCTTTCCTAAATTCACTCTTATATATTCGATCAGAACTTTGACCGAACCGGTCAACGCCCAAAACTTCTAAGCCCAAAACCGGGGTGTTACATTTCAATACAGGTAATAGTATACCTAAAAAGAACATTGATTAACAAAGCAACTAAACTTCAGAAACAAGAAAACATCATTAAGATAGCTACAGCGTTCCTCCAAAATAAAAATACTCATGTTTCAGTAACAGGTAATAGTATATCTAAAAAAACATTAATTGACATATATGCTAATGATATTAGAGGTGCAACAATAATCACAAATCAAAGCATTTAACAACAAAATTAGCATCTTCAGGAAATAAAAAAAGACAACTCCAAATTTAAATAACAAACATTATTAATTAAATTGAACATATACTTGCAACCACAAAAATATCAGTAGTAAAAGTTGATTAGCTCTTATACCGACGACGGCAAATACCGTCGGTATATATTTTACATATACAACAAGTTTACCTATACTAACACACTGATTTACCTATACAGATAGTCAGAAATAATCGTCGGCATAAACTACACCTATATCGACTCACACAAAAACTATCGGTATATGGTTCACTTTATACCAACGGTCCCAATAAATCGTCGGTATATATAACATCTATACCAACACAATTCCGTCCCCCGTTAGTATATATTACATCTATACCGATAAATACCATGTCCGTCGGTATACATCAGTACTTTTACCGATTTTGCGTCGGTATATAATATTTATGTAAAACCAAAATTGATTTTATATAACAATTTACCTTAAGGACTAAATTGTAAAACAATACATTTTTAAGTATTTTTAAAGACTCACAATTTGACAAGCCATTTTGAACCAAACACTATTTCCAGTCAAAACACATTAAAATGGTTCAAAATTTCTAAGTGTTTTCAAGCCAAAAAGCAACAAAATGCCCAGGCGTATCGATACCCTTATGCATATCGATACGGTTTTTCAACACTGGAATTTTAATCGTTCATAGCTTATCGATACGGTCTAACCCCGTATCGATACGATATTCATCTGGGCAAAATTTTAAGCTATAACGTATCGATACGCATCAGGACCGTATCGATACAGTTTTCATATAAAAATATTCTTTGCTATAGCGTACCGATACTGTATGTCACCGTATCGATACGATATGCTGGCCTTTGCAAAAATCTTCGCATTTAATATTCGAACGTTGACTTGTTAGTTATTGGAATTCAAAATTTTAAATGACTTGAACAGTATCGATACGCCAAGGTACTGATACGCTCCTTAATTCAGGGCGTACCGATACGCTTTTTTAGCAAAACTCAATTTAGGATTCCAGTGAGCAAAATTCGTATTGATACGACATTTCGTATCGATACACCCCTTAATATCGTACCGATACACCCTTCAAGCGTATCGATACGCCCTGTTTTTCAGTCACAACGACTCTTTCTTCTTTAAGACAAGTACCGATACTCCCACGAACTATACCGATACGATAGGATGTTGAGGAGCATTTATTGCGGGAAATTGCAGTCCAACGGCTAGATTAATGACCTCAACCACCCAAACGGCTAGAAATCAATGCAAGGGTATAAAAACAAGTCTCAAATGCTACAACAAGAATTATTGAGCCTTAAAGCAGCATCAAAGCATTTAAATCCAAATCTTGTTCATTTTAGAGTCAAATCTTTGTACCCAACTCAATTGAGTTTATCATTTGTAATTTTTATTGAGAGTTTGAGGCGTGATTGATTGTATTTTGGGTAAACATCAACTTTTGAGAGGTATATGTAAGGTTTACCAAATTCCTTCTTTGTAAAGAGTGTGTTGGATTAAGCTTTGGGTAGAAAGCTTAATTGATCTTTTAAGGTTTCCTCCTTATCCAATAAAAGGGGAAGAATCAATTAGTGGATTGGTTGAAAATCCTTAGTAGGAGCTAAGGTAGTGGATGTAGAGTTCATTTAGGAACTTGAACCACTATAAATTACCTTATGTCAAACTTTTCATTCATCCAATTTCTCCCTTCAAATTTTAATCGTCAATTCACTCTTTCTTAGTCATTTACAATCGATTGATTTAATAATTTATAGCGTCGGTATATGTAATTTTTTGTAGTGAAAGTTATATAAACATATATCAAAATTTATATAATATGAGTTATTAATATATCATAATTTATATACATCTATAAAAAATTAAATATATAGTATTTTAATACAATTATAATATATGAAAATACCTGAATATCATGTAAATATGTTATCAAGCACTAAAATCAATACCCTGGTTCGTTCGTTATTGCCTCTCATATATATATATATATATATATATATATATATATATATATATATATATAACATGTATTGTTTTATTCATTTTTATAAAAATCATTAGGACGATAAAATATTAAGCTAAAATCTAAATATGAATGGACACATGATTTTATACAATGCTATAAATTTTCAAAAAGTTATATTAAAATTCAAGAGATGTAAAATTATAAAATTTTTAGAGGTACAAAATTAGACCATAAAAAATACAAAAAAACTTAAACTATAAAAAAATTAAAAAAGTGCGATCATACTCTCTCGGTCCATTTCTACCTAAATATAGTATATATTTTAAGAAAATTTTTAATTTCTACAAATGCTTTAGATTTAGGGTTTATGTACTTAACTTCAGTTTATGATTTAGGTGTTTAGAATTTAGAGGAAGTGGCTAGCATTTATGGTTTAAGGCTAGAATTTAACACTTATAGATTAAAACCTAAATACCTAACATAGTACTCTAAAACTTAATCCCTAACCTCTAAACCCTAAATTTCAACCATAACCCTTAACTTCAAAAAGCCTTAAACCTAAACTCCTAACATAAATCTCTAAACTTTAAATCTAAGACGTTTTTAAAAACTAAAAATTTTCAACGTAAGTGCATGAAATATTTTCTCATGTTTTAATTGGTTGTAAATATAAACGTAGATTATTATTGCCATAAAAAAACTTGAATTGGAAAATGAAAAAAGAACCCCCCGATCTCTATTTTCTTTATTAAACAAATAGCAGGAGATGTATTTGGATATGTGTTACCTAATGGGTGGCTCATAATTGCAAAACCATGTGCTTGGTGGGACAAAATTCCAACTTGTTGATAAAACAAAATATTATCTAGAACAGTTTAACCTAAAAGGTTTAGGATTTTAGTATTTAAGATTTAAATAGACTATGTTATGGAGTTTAAATTATATATATATATATATATATATATATATATATATATATATATATATATATATATATATGGTGTATTTAAGAACGAAGTTAGGATTGAACTATAAGGAGAACAAGTTGATTAATTTTAAATTTAAAAGGTCTTAAAAAATAATTAAACTAGAAAAATAAGAGATCAATGCTTAATTTCATTAAATTACTTTGACAAATAAACAACAAATTTTGAGAGAAATAATGACTTAATTATAATAATTTTAAAACTATTTGTGGTCTAGATTACAATTAATCTATTCAAAATTAGGGGGACAATTACTCATCCCATCTTCTATGTGAATCTATCCCTGTATATCAAATAATTTTATTTTTATTTTTTATTGTTTGTATGAGATAATGTAAAAAGTGTGAATGGTTCTCTTAATTTCCATTTTATCCATCCATAAAATTTCAGAATTTTGATCGATATTTTCATTTACAAGATGCACGCAAATGTTCGGATTGAATCAGATATTTTTGCACCTCATCTCAAATGATCCAATGGATGGGCTGGTACCAGAGACGGACTATGTTGAGGGTGGGAGGGGCAATTGTCCCCCTCAACTTTGATGGTTTAATTGTATTTTTGGCCATTGATAGTTTTGAAACCATTTCAATTAAGTCTTTGCCCTTCTCAAAATTATACAGTATAATTTATTTTTAGGACTTTATCAGTTTTAAAATCAATTAAATTAAGCATTAGCCTCAAATTTTTATGATTTAATTGCTTTTAAGACCTTTTTAATTTTAAAACTAGCGAATTTAAATCCTAGCTCCGTCCCTGGCTGGTATTGTCTAAATATTGACACGACAATCTCTTTGACCTTGAAAGTTAGCTCAAAGATAGAATTAAATTGTTGTTGCGACTGCAGTGCAGTCATGTTGTCACGATTATAGACATTACATCGTGATTTTTCTCTAAAAAATTATAATTTTAATACAGTTACGGTTTGTAATGATGCGACGATCTTCAAAATCGTTACGATGCGGTCGTTGTGTTGCGACATAATCTAATACTATGTGCCCGATAGGCAAAAATGTTGAGTTCACTTCGGTGTTACTCGTTGAGCTTTAGAGACGTTTTGAAGGCCGTAACAATGCTTGGTCATACAGGCTAGGCTAGAGCGTCTTCCAATTATCAAGATGTTGTGATTGGGTTTGATGTTTTTGTCTATGATGGGGTTTACAAATAATTTTGATCGTTAAATTTAACGGAGTTTTTTGAGATATTATTATCACGTGACACACTATAGTTTTGAATTTGTAGATACTTTTATAATATTTATAAATTTTTTTAGAATTTTTATAATTTCTTCAAAAAATTAAATGATTTTTTTTAAAATACCACATGGTAGCACTGTGACACGACATGTGACACCAACTAATCCAAAACATTATTAGACTTAATGAAATGAATAAATTGATAATTCCAGGTACAAAGATTGACTTAGATACGAAAAATAAGGGGTGAATTTTTTTCTCCAAAAATCCAAGTGCTTTGAAACTCTTAAACAAAAAGAAATTAGGTTTTTTAATAATAATCACAAGGACTTACATTAGATAAAAAGCCTTTAAGGGTCTAAATTCTCTCATGAGTTTGAGGTATGTTTATAAAAAAAAACTGAAAAATAATCAAAGATAAGTACATTCAAAATAACAAACTCTCTATTTATAGACATTAGCAGTAAATATCACATAGAACTCTATTTTAGTGGACCTTAATATCCAAAGCCCATATTCTAAGGATATTTGAGAATTTAATACACGAAAGAAAAAATGAATTTTTTGAATATACTAATTTGATTACATGGTAGTATTTATTCATATTTTTTCTTAACGCTTTAACAACGCACACGCACCTTACATACACAAATATTAAAATCTGAATCTTTTAAAATAAACATCATATTCTTTTTTACCGAAATCACTTGCGAAAAATAAAAACAAATTTTGAGTCAGTTCGGCCCAAACAAACAAAACCCATATTCGACAAAGCAACCTTTACCCATATTGGACCCAAATTATTGTTTTTTTCTCTCTCTTTCTAATTATGGATCAATTAAATCATTATTTAAAAAATCACGATCATTTAAGTCTCTCTAATTATAGTCATTGTTGACCATAGTAATTACTGTTAAATTTGTTGATGTCGCACTATTTGGGTTGCTTGAATTTGTTTTTTTTATTAAAAATCAGAAAATCAATTTTCAAACTATACAAAAATAATAAAAAATATAAAAAATTCTTAGGAAATCTAAAAGATTCTAAAATTTTAATTTAGTTAATTTTATTCATTTGAGAACATGAAAAATTAGAAGATGCAATATTAAATTTTTTATGTGAAAATTAATAATTTTAACAATTTAACTTGAAAATATGTAAAAAAATGTTAAAACTTTGATTTCCAGTTCTATATTACACTTAAATGAAATAAAGAAAAGACTTAGATGTCAAATTGGCCTCTATAATTTTGACGAGTATCACTAGATACTAATGAATAACTTTTTGTGTGTTAATATTTTTAAGGAAATATTAAAAACTGTAAAAAAAATATAGTTCAACAACTATAATCTCAAAACTGAGTACTCTTTTCCTCCATCTAGGTTAGGGAGGTTTTTAACGAGGCTCGCCATAGCATATCCCCTTTATTAATAAAAAAAACTATAATCTCAAAACTTATTATACAAATTATCACAATTTTATTTCGGTAAACATATTTTTCAAGTAAATTAATACAAGACAAAATTACGTTTCTATTCCATTTTTATTTGATTTATAAAATATAAATTTATTTTTAAATTGTTAATAATTACTATTATCTTTAATAAATGGTTATTTTTACAAAAAAAAAAAAATTAATTCACAGCAATTATTATGAAAAAAATTATAAAAAAATAATTTGGATAATGTTAAATAGAGTGATCATATAAACAAATGTAGAGCAAATGCTGTATATATGTATAAATAATATAAAAAATGATATTTATAGGATGCCATATTTTACTTAAATACGTGCATAATTTAAAATTTTATGTTTATTTATTATTTTAAGATTTTTTTTTGAATTTTTAATATTTTAAAAAATAAATTTCAGCCAATTACATCACATATGGTCACGTTAGCAAACTTAATGGTTGTTTCTGTGATTAATGACGACTACAATTAAAGGTTTGCAAATTAAATTATAAAAAATGTATTCACATATTGTCACGTTAGGATGTAATCATTAATTGTAATTAGTTGGAAATTAAGTGTAATTAGTCAATAATTTATTTCACTCATTTTTTTGTTTAGAATAGTGGAATAATGCAATTGGTGCAGTTTGATTCTCCAACTTCATTTGTATCTCTGGTTTAATTGTTCTCATCGAAAGTAGTTACTTGTTAATACTTGATGATCGGTAGCTAGTTCGATGATATAATTTCTGAAAATTGATTACTTGATTTTGTCATTGTTGAATACATTTGGTGATTGGCAGTATGAGGATTTTGTTCACACTCTGCACCTATAAGATTTTGAGCTAGTAATTTTGACCAATGAAGTGATCTATTCACTGATTTATGCATTGTGAGCTAATTGCTACTAATTTTGTTGCTGGTTGGATAGTGAAAGTTGGTGAATACTCAAATCTGGTTCATTTTGTTTGTTGATTTTGCATCACTGCTATTGAATATTGGTGATTGATTTTGTGCATCTTCTGTTGATGTGTGATAATGGTATTCTGTTAGAAGAAGATTAGACTTCTGAAGGACTTTCAAAATAAAAAAAAAATGTTAGGACGAAAAGGTGAGTAAAGAAGAACGAAATGATGAATAACACATTCAATTCTCATTAAACCACCAAGTATGAAATACATATTTTGTTTCTGAAGAAATTTCGGATGAAAGCATGATGTTTGAAGACAGAAAGCATTTTTCGTTTCGTGTACAAGCTATACCAGGCCACTGTGATTGTTCATTTGTTCAAAGAACCAGCTCATTGTTGTTTTATCATCTCATCAGTAGAAGGAAGAAAAAGAAAAGGGTGATCGAAGCAATTTTTTTTGTTCGAGAACCAACTCACACTTTCAGTTATTGGTCCAATTCAAGAAATTCAGAAGAAGAAAATATAATTAGTAGAAAATTAAATGTAATTAGCAAGTTGTTATAAGTTTGTTGATATTGTTGTGTTAGTTAAATATTGGGCTATATAAGCCATACTATTGGGCTAATCAACCTTATTAGATTCATTCTGAATAAAAAAACAAATGTCATGGAGTATTTTCTCTAAAAAAACTATTGTCGTTATCTCTATCTCCCAAACTTTACCATCGTGAACCTACTCAGGCCACCATGCCTCTTTTCTCACAGTCTTGAACTATTTCTAAGTAGCTCAAGTTTGTTGTTGTTCTTTGAACGCTATTTTAATAGAATCAGTCTTGTATTAGATCAACAATGACTTTTAGGATTTCCATCTATAATTCAAAAATGATGGGACACAATTTGCATCGAAGCCATGCTTATAATTTATTTTATTACACATTTTTAAATTGTAGAAAGAACCCTAAATATCACAATATTGTTTCCACTACAATGTTGATATTATTGAAAACATGTAAAAAAACAACAACAATAGACTAAAATTGGTGAGAATGTTTAATTATATATATATTTAAATATTTGATACATTCTTGAAATTTTTATATATATTAAATGAATTATTAGAATATACTATCAATAATTTGACATTCGAGTTGGTCAGATTGGACCCAAAATAGATTTACTTTAAAACAAAAACAAAAAAAAATGTACCAGTGCTGTGAACATCTAAGCAAGCCTAATGTCACGGACTTATTCTTTCAAGCTTAAATCCGTGCGGCACTAACACTCTCGGCACGATGCTAGTCAGCCTTTCTCGCGCAACGCTTATGGCAAAACAAAGGAGCAAGAGTGTTTACAAGGAAATAACCTTGTATTAAGCAACAGAAGCTTTACAAGAGAACTTTACAAGTGCTTAAGTGTAAGACTTCTTAGGTAATTTACAAATGAGGGAGGTGACCCTATTTTTAGGCTTCTTTCTCCTAAATGGACGGCTAAAATTTATTTGATCCAACAGTTAGGATTTTGTCTCCTAAAATATCTAAGATGCCTAGATATTTCTATATAAGTCCATACTTATCTATATACATCTCTACTATTCTAGATTACTCCTATAGTTCTACATACGTCTATAGGTTTCTAGAATGTTCCGGAGAAGTCCAGAGTTGTCCCGAGCCTTCCGGACTTGTCTTGAGCCTTCCCGAGCCTTCTAGGTTTCTTCGGGTGAGCTTAGATGAGTGTGGAACCTTCCGGAACCCCTTGGTCTTGTGTGGAAATGTTTGAAGCACCCCGGGTCGTTCTAGATCCTTCTTTGGGATCAACTATGGCCTTAAAATCTCTGAGGCATCTCATTTTCCCCTTGTTGGCCCGAGTGACCTTGGATGGAGCTCTTTGGGCGCGCGTTGCGCTCCTAGGTGGGGCACATCGGTGCACCCTGGCGGGTGTGCCCCTTGGCTTATCCCGGTTTGACCTGGTGAGGCGTGGCATCCTCCCCCACCCGATCTCGCGACGCCCTCGTCGCGTCTTGGTCGAGTTGCTGGGGTGTTGCTGGTGTGCCTCCCTCGGCTCCTAGCTTTCCTCGTCTTCACCCTCGGCTTGGCAGCTTGATCCTGGGCGATCGTATCTAGTTGTGCCTTACCATCAATCCCTCTGATGAAGGCAACAAGATGTTTTTGTATCGGAAATAACCTCATCACATGAGGTCCTTCACATAGGTAGCACTTTACCCTCGTGCTGGCCTTTAGTGCGGACTTAGCCTGTGTGTTGCCACGATTCCCTCTCGTGGGCTTGTCTTTGGTGACGCCACCTTGCTTACCCCGTGCAAGCTTGGTCGGTGACTTGGCCTTACCCTCGGCCTTCGGAGATGATGGGTCGCCCTTGTCCTCCACGTCGAGCCTTGACTCTGGTTTAAGTCTCTTGGTGTCTTGACCCTTGGGGATGAAACTTCCTTCGTTCCTCTTGGCGTCCCCTACTGATTGAAGTGCTGAAATGAGTTGTATGGATCTCATTTGTGCACCTTCATCGCCATTGTCGGTGTCACTACCTTCGCGATGCTTGGCGAGGAGGGAACTAAGAGCTTGGCGTTGAGGGCACTCCCGAACCCAATGATCGCCATCGCATATGAAGCAACTGCTAGGGGGTGATTTCTTGGCACTGTGGGAGTCTTTAGACCTACCCCGGTCTTTGTCTCTCCATGAGGACGGGCCCTTGTGCTTCGGTGTGTCCTCGTCCTTGTGACTCTCTTTGTGATGGCTCCTCTCTCCCCCACCTTTGGCATGGCCCTCCTTGTCTTCCTTCGGCCTGAGGGTGGACTCCTTGTGGCTTGAGTAGTCAATGAGGCTCTCGGCCACGGCGATGGCATCGACAAGGTTTTGCACCCCACGACGCCTTAACTCGGTCTTGGCCCACGGTTGGAGTCCATCGACAAAGTTAAAGAGTGAATCTTTATCGGAGAGATCGGGGATCTCGAGCACCAAGTTTGTGAACTCCTTGACATAGTCTTGGATGCTCCCCATTTGCTTGAGCCTTCGTAATCGTGCCCTTGCTTCTTCCTCGGCATTCTCCGGATAGAATTGCCGTTTGAGTTCCCTTTTAAAATCGGCAAAGGTAGTGATGGTGCACGTACCTCTCTCGACATCGAGACGCCTTCTCCTCCACCAAAGCATGGCGGTGTCAGTGAGGTATAAGGTTGCAGTCTGGATCTTAGAGGCATCTTCCCTAATGCCAACGGCTTCTAAGTATTGCTCCAAGCCATACAAGAAGTTGTCGACTTCTTTGGCGTTGCGTGACCTCGAAAACGTCTTAGGTTTAGGCACCTCGACCCTCTTGGTCTCGAATGAGGTGCTTGGCCCGGCGGCCATGGCGCGCTTGCACAAAGCAAGGTCGCCTTGCAACAACTCTAGTTGAGTGTACATGTCGGCAAGTTCACGTTGGAAAGACTCACGTACCTTTGTGAGCTCTCCCAAGAGTGCGTTGCGTACTTCACCCATTTCCGCGTGCAGGGACTTCTCTAGCTTGATCTTTATTGCCCTCACAGCTGTGTGGATCTCGGCATCCTCCGCCTCAAGGCCTTCAATCCGCTCATGAAGGTCGTCCACTTGGGCACCCATGCCCGAGACGCTTTCCTCCACACGAGTCAAGCGCGATTCAAAGCTAGAGAGTTGGTCCTTGGATTTGGCATGAGGCCTTGTCTCTACAAGGTCGGCCTTTACTTGATGCCCACCTTGGTCATGTGTGACCTCGGTGTCGGACGAGCTAGCTACTTGGTTCTTGGCGGTCTTGGCCATGCTCCCGAGCGATCGTAACACGCTCTGATACCAACTGTCACAGACTTATTCTTTCAAGCTGTAACACCCCCTTCCCGGCCTGGTAGAGAACCGGGTCGGAGAGCGCTACCGAAAACGATGCGGAGATCGGAGACATAAATTCAAAGTTCAAAAATCATTTCGTAATATTTTATTAATCTCTTTTAAGACTTAACACTCAACTTATTAACAACTTACTCAATTGGGGTCAATTTTAAACTTTTTTCAAACTTAGGGACTAAATTGTAATTTTCACAAATTAAAGGTCTTTATCTGAAATTCGTGAAAATATACTGAAATTAAACTTACTAGTTATTAGCCTGTAAAACCTTATTACTATCGGAGGTTATTTATCTACCTGATTAGACGATGCAATATTTAGTGACTATTTTGTAAAATATTCAAATCTATTTCTTTTTATTATCTTACTAAAATTCTTTACATATTTAAATGAGTCTAACAACTTACAAAAATCTTAGAGTCCTTTCTAATCATTTTTATTAGAAAATTATTCGTATCTATCATTATTATTGTTCTAACATTTATTTAATAGGACTTTTCTAAATTACTAAAATAAAACCACATTATTAAATTACAAAACACAATTTATACAAAAGTTGGATCATATGCCACTTTACTAGGAGTTCATGAAAGATATCATACATATAAGGTAGAGATGTGACTTGCAACTGTACCACACGATCAAAGGTTGGAAATCTATCAGGGTCCTGAAAATGCATGAGACACGTATGTTAGGCTTACATAGCCTAGTGAGGTAGTCATGATAGTAAATTGACAATAATATGAATGTCATGATTAAATATAAATTTAATCTAACTTATTTGCATGCTTCTATAACAGTATAAGCATAACATGATCAGATATCCATATCACTAACATAACATAATATAATCATATATCTTATCATAAACATGTCATGGTATAACATATCGAACACATATTATATTGGTACCATTGGATACGCGGATTCCCTGTACACCATATCATAAATCATAAATGAGCCGTAGCCCTGAGCCGTAGCTTCATGTATCCCTTACACTTCCATCCTTTTATCTCCCACATATAGGCCGTAGCCCTGGACCGTAGTCCTCCCTTACATGGTGAGCTCGAATATTCCTATGGCATGCCAATTGTATCCAATGTCCATAAATACACACAATTTCACATAGTCCATGATTTTCAGATCATATCATATCAAATAGCAAGATGAGCCGTAGCTCCATATCAGATAGCATTTCATATTATTTTCATGTACATATAGCATATCATAATCATTTTTGAGCATATCCAAATAATGCAGGGTACTTACCAGATGCAGATAAATTCATAATTAATGCAACGGGGCAGCACCGAGTCTACCCCTGACACGACTATACTCACATATCAAGACATAAAAATATCGGAATGACACCGTGTCACCCGAGACAAATGCATCTACACTCACCTTGACAGACCGGTGCTTTATTTTTATTTATTGGGCTTGAAAGTTGATCTGAATCGACCTCGTGTACTACGATAAAAATTAATTAAAATAATAAGACAGTATCGAATATATATAAAAATATTAATCAAACTCGATACCGAAACTTAAACTAACTAGAGATTTGAGCTTACCCCGTCGTCGGCAGAAATTCGATATTACTATATCGAAAATATCGAACTACTAATCAAACATTGGATCGTATCCTAATTTTTTCTTCAAATTGCTGTGTATTTTCAACACTTCCCTCCCCCTATTTATACTAAAACTTGGCCGGCAAACACCCCCTCTTTTCTTTTCCTTTTTTTTCATAAAATAATAATAATAAATTTTACTTACTACATAAAATAATAATAAATTTTTACTTACTCCATAAAATAATAATAAATTTTACTTACTACATAAAATAATAATAAATTGTTACTTACTCCATAAAATAATAATAAATTTTACTTACTACATAAAATAATAATAAATTTTTACTTACTCCATAAAATAATAATAAACCGAATAAAAAATTTCGAACCTAATTTCTACTAGACCGGTTTTTGGGATGTGACAACTCACCCCCCTTAAGAAAATTCGTCCTCGAATTTTTACCTGAATCGAACAGATGAGGATATTGCTTTTTCATCGTGTCCTCAGGTTCCCATGTTGCCTCTTCCCTTCTGTGATTTCTCCACAAAACTTTAACCAATGCAACATTTTTGTTTCTGAGTCTTTTGATTTCTCTATCCAGAATCTGAATTGGTTCCTCTTCGTAAGATAAGTTAGGATTCAGCTCCAATTCTTCCGGCTCTAAGATATGAGATGGATCGGATCTGTACTTTCTGAGCATTGACACGTGGAAGACATTGTGGATTTTATCGAACTCGCTAGGAAGTGCAAGTCGATAAGCTACTGGGCCAATTCTTTCAGTAATTTCAAAAGGTCCAATGAAACGAGGACTGAGTTTTCCCCTCTTTCCAAAACGAAATACTTTCTTCCATGGAGAGACTTTAAGAAAGACTTTGTCTCCCACATTATGCTGAATGTCTCTTCGTTTCAGATCAGCGTAAGCTTTCTGCCTATCAAAAGCTTGTTTCAATCGAGAGTGGATGATTTGAACTTTCTCTTCTGTTTCTCTGAGCAGTTGTGGTCCCAACACCTTGTTTTCACCAAGTTCGGACCAACACAGAGGAGTTCTGCATTTTCTGCCATACAACGCTTTAAAAGGAGCCATCTGAATAGATGACTGATAGCTATTGTTGTAGGAAAATTCTACTAAGGGTAGGGATTTCTCCCAATTTTTCCCAAAATCAATAATGCAGGCTCGGAGCATATCTTCCAGAATCTGAATAACCCTTTCAGATTGGCCATCGGTTTGGGGATGGAATGCAGTACTGAGATGTACTCTAGTTCCCAATGCCTCCTGCAAGGTTCTCCAAAATCGAGATGCAAACCGTAGGTCTCGATCAGAAATTATTGATGTTGGAACTCCGTGCAAGCGTATAACTTCGCTGATATACAACTCTGCTAGCTTGGATAAGCTGAAGTCCATTCTTACAGGAAGAAAGTGAGCTGACTTGGTAAATCGATCTACGATGACCCAGATTGCGTTGTTTTTCTTTGGAGTCGGGGGTAATCCGCTTACAAAGTCCATAGTGATACGTTCCCACTTCCACTGTGGCAGCTCAATGGGTTGAAGGAGTCCCGTCGGTACTTTATGTTCGGCTTTAACCCGTTAACAAGTCAAACACCTTGCTACGTAATCTGTGATTTTGCTTTTCATACCGGACCACCAGTAGATCTCTTTTAGATCCTTGTACATCTTAACAGCTCCGGGGTGAATCGAAAAAGGGCTAGCATGTGCTTCACGCAGGATCTGGTTCCGAAGATCATCATTGTTTGGAACACATATACGATTACGAAAGCATAACAAGCCGTCAGAATTTATGGCAAAATCAGGGTCCGGTTCATCCTTGATTCGGGCTAAAATAGGTTGCAACTCCTCATCATCTTCTTGAAGTGCTTTAATCAGGGACACAATGGTCGATTGTACCCTGAGCTCGGCTAATAACTTGCCACGCTTCATGAGCCGAAAGTGAGCGTTTAAACATCTAAGAGAAGAAGTGGGCTTCCGGCTAAGGGCGTCAGCCACCACATTTGCTTTACCGGGATGGTAATCAATTACTAGATCATAATCTTTCAAAAGCTCAATCCAACGACGCTGACGAAGGTTTAATTCTTTTTGGGTCAAAAGGTATTTCAGGCTTTTGTGGTTAGTAAAAAGATAACACTTTTCACCATAGAGGTAATGTCGCCAGATCTTTAGTGCGAACACAACCGCAGCTAGCTCAAGGTCATGAGTTGGATAATTAAGCTCATGCGGTTTGAGTTGACGTGAGGCATAGGCTATAACTTTTCCTTCTTGCATCAAGACACAACCCAGCCCTTGATGGGATGCATCGCTGTATACTGTGAAATCTTTTCCTGGTTCCGGTTGTACTAGGACAGGAGCGTGGGTGAGGATTTGTTTAAGCTGATCAAAACTCCGTTGTTGGTCCACTGTCCACATGAAAGGAATGTCTTTGCGGAGAAGCTTCGTTAGGGGTGAAGCAATCAAGGAGAACCCCTTAACGAACCTACGATAGTATCCTGCAAGACCCAGGAAACTACGAATTTCTCCCACGTTTTTCGGGGGTATCCATTCGAGAATGGCTTGAATCTTCTTTGGGTCCACTTGAATTCCCGCGGAAGATATCATATGACCGAGAAAAGATACTTCGGTCAGCCAAAACTCGCATTTATTAAATTTGGCATAGAGCTGTTTTTCACGGAGGGTTTGGAGTACAATCCGAAGATGTTCTTTGTGAGTAACAGAATCTTTCGAATAGATCAAAATGTCGTCTATGAAGACAACGACAAATTTATCAAGATAAGGTCGAAATATTCGGTTCATCAGATCCATAAAGGCTGCAAGAGCATTGGTGAGTCCAAAAGGCATCACCAAGAATTCGTAATGACCATATCTGGTTCGAAAGGCTGTTTTTGAAACATCTGGTTCCTTCACGAGCATTTGATAGTAACCAGATCGGAGGTCTATCTTAGAAAAGACAGAAGCACCCTTTAGTTGATCAAATAGGTCGTCTATTCTAGGAAGCGGGTACTTATTTTTTATTGTTACTTTATTCAGTTGTCGATAGTCGATGCATAAGCGCATCGATCCATCTTTCTTCTTCACAAATAGAACCGGTGCTCCCCAGGGTGAGGAACTCGGTCGAATAAACCTCTTACTTTCAAGGTCTTGGATTTGGGCCTTCAATTCTTTTAACTCCATTGGAGCCATCCTGTATGGAGCGATAGAAATTGGAGTAGTTCCAGGTTGAACTTCTATCCCAAACTCAACTTCACGTACAGGAGGGAGTCTCGGAAGTTCTTCAGGGAATAAGTCAGGAAAATCTCTTATTATGGGTATATCTTCAGGCTTCAATTCCTTCTTAGATTCTAAGGCACACATAAGACTACTCTGACATTTAGATTTCATTAAGGTGATGCTTTCTCTACCTAGTCCACGGAGATATAATTTCTTTTTAGAACAATCTACCCATGCTTGATGTTCAGCTAGCCAATCTAGGCCAAGGATAAGGTCGAACTCATTAAAGGGTAAGACCATCAAATTGGCCGGAAAAGGAATTCCTTGGATTTTTAGGGGACAAGATCTACAGATCTTTTGGATTGCTACACTATCTCCTAATGGGTTTGACACAAGTATTTCGGAAGCAACATGATCACATTTTAAGGCGTATTTTTCAATCAAAGGTTCACTAATAAAGGAATGCGTGGAGCCTGGATCTATCAAAGCATAAACAAATTCAGAACCTAACTCCACCATACCTGCAATAACATCAGGGTCGTCTTCTTGTTCGCGGCCTCGAACGTGGTACATCTGGGCTGAGGTCTTTGGATTTCGGCTTCCTGAAGGAGCATTATTGTTGTGGGGCCTTCCGGAAGAACCAGACGGTGCTTGATTTATTCCCCTCCCTTTTACTGGAACGTTCTGGGAGGCTATAGAGGTAGGGGCTTGTGGATTTTGGGGGAATTGTCGGATGAAATGACCAGATTCTCCGCACAGGTAACAAGAACCTGACTGTTTACGACACTGTCCCAAATGTCTCTTTTGACAAAAATTACACAGAGGGATCTGAGAACTTTTGGCAGAGCCTCCTGTACTGTTTATTGAGGTCGTACGCGTAACAGTGGTCCCCCCAGATGGAAATTGAGAGACATAATTAGAGTTAGGTAGCTGTTGATTGGCAGATGACCTTTGGTCCCACTGTCTTCCTCTTTTTTGAGATAGAGGAGGTTTGGAATCTTCTCGGAATCTTTTATCAGGTCGAGCTTGGTTTCCCTTCCTTCTTTCCGAGGCTCTTTGAGAAGCTTCAGTTGCAATGGCTCGATTCACCAGTATTTGAAAATCCTCGATTTCCAGAGCAACAAAAAGAGGACGTAATTCATCGCAGAGGCCATCTATGAACATTCTACATTTTTCTTTTTCAGTGTGGATGATATCAGTACCATATCTAGCGTATTTGCAGAAGTCATGAATGTACTGTTCTACTGGCCTTCCTCCTTGCTTCAAATGGAGGAACTTTTTACGTCTTTCAGCGAGGTAATGCTCACTAATATACTTTTTACGAAACTCCTGGAGGAAAAATTCCCAGGTTACTTTATGTTCGGGTACAGTGAGAGTTACAGTGTGCCACCAGCTTTGTGCTTCATCTACAATCAGGGCTAAGGCACACTCCAACTTATGCTCCTCGGGGCACTTTAGTTGCTTGTTGATTACTTTCAAAGTATTTTCTAGCCAATATTCTGCGATTTCAGGATTATCCAGATCTTGGCCAGTAAATGTATAAACTTGATAACGTTTTAGCTTATCTATTGGAGCTCGAGAGATCTGCTGAGCAGCTTCAGCAGATGAGGAAGGTGCTTCTTGTCGAAGAGACACCACTACTTGTTTTATCATGTCGGCCATAGACATCAAATAGTCTTGTTGAGCCGATAACATAGGTGGAAGATGGGGTGGATCATTCTGAGCCACTTGTTCGGTACTTGGTTCTGGCCTCACATTTTCCCCTCGAGTGGAAGAGGAATCATGTTCGGTCTCATTTGTTTCTTTCCTAATAGTAGGAGCAGTCATTTTGGGTCTAGACACACATAAGAATTAAATCGTGTAAGTTGCAAGTCACAAAATACATATTTAATCAACTCCTAAGTGGCATATGAGACATAGACTCGTTAACGAATGCCTGGTTAGTCCTAGAATCGACTAAACTCTAGCTCTGATACCACAAATGTAACACCCCCTTCCCGGCCTGGTAGAGAACCGGGTCGGAGAGCGCTACCGGAAACGATGCGGAGATCGGAGACATAAATTCAAAGTTCAAAAATCATTTCGTAATATTTTATTAATCTCTTTTAAGACTTAACACTCAACTTATTAACAACTTACTCAATTGGGGTCAATTTTAAACTTTTTTCAAACTTAGGGACTAAATTGTAATTTTCACAAATTAAAGGTCTTTATCTGAAATTCGTGAAAATATACTGAAATTAAACTTACTAGTTATTAGCCTGTAAAACCTTATTACTATCGGAGGTTATTTATCTACCTGATTAGACGATGCAATATTTAGTGACTATTTTGTAAAATATTCAAATCTATTTCTTTTTATTATCTTACTAAAATTCTTTACATATTTAAATGAGTCTAACAACTTACAAAAATCTTAGAGTCCTTTCTAATCATTTTTATTAGAAAATTATTCGTATCTATCATTATTATTGTTCTAACATTTATTTAATAGGACTTTTCTAAATTACTAAAATAAAACCACATTATTAAATTACAAAACACAATTTATACAAAAGTTGGATCATATGCCACTTTACTAGGAGTTCATGAAAGATATCATACATATAAGGTAGAGATGTGACTTGCAACTGTACCACACGATCAAAGGTTGGAAATCTATCAGGGTCCTGAAAATGCATGAGACACGTATGTTAGGCTTACATAGCCTAGTGAGGTAGTCATGATAGTAAATTGACAATAATATGAATGTCATGATTAAATATAAATTTAATCTAACTTATTTGCATGCTTCTATAACAGTATAAGCATAACATGATCAGATATCCATATCACTAACATAACATAATATAATCATATATCTTATCATAAACATGTCATGGTATAACATATCGAACACATATTATATTGGTACCATTGGATACGCGGATTCCCTGTACACCATATCATAAATCATAAATGAGCCGTAGCCCTGAGCCGTAGCTTCATGTATCCCTTACACTTCCATCCTTTTATCTCCCACATATAGGCCGTAGCCCTGGACCGTAGTCCTCCCTTACATGGTGAGCTCGAATATTCCTATGGCATGCCAATTGTATCCAATGTCCATAAATACACACAATTTCACATAGTCCATGATTTTCAGATCATATCATATCAAATAGCAAGATGAGCCGTAGCTCCATATCAGATAGCATTTCATATTATTTTCATGTACATATAGCATATCATAATCATTTTTGAGCATATCCAAATAATGCAGGGTACTTACCAGATGCAGATAAATTCATAATTAATGCAACGGGGCAGCACCGAGTCTACCCCTGACACGACTATACTCACATATCAAGACATAAAAATATCGGAATGACACCGTGTCACCCGAGACAAATGCATCTACACTCACCTTGACAGACCGGTGCTTTATTTTTATTTATTGGGCTTGAAAGTTGATCTGAATCGACCTCGTGTACTACGATAAAAATTAATTAAAATAATAAGACAGTATCGAATATATATAAAAATATTAATCAAACTCGATACCGAAACTTAAACTAACTAGAGATTTGAGCTTACCCCGTCGTCGGCAGAAATTCGATATTACTATATCGAAAATATCGAACTACTAATCAAACATTGGATCGTATCCTAATTTTTTCTTCAAATTGCCGTGTATTTTCAACACTTCCCTCCCCCTATTTATACTAAAACTTGGCCGGCAAACACCCCCTCTTTTCTTTTCCTTTTTTTTTCATAAAATAATAATAATAAATTTTACTTACTACATAAAATAATAATAAATTTTTACTTACTCCATAAAATAATAATAAATTTTACTTACTACATAAAATAATAATAAATTGTTACTTACTCCATAAAATAATAATAAATTTTACTTACTACATAAAATAATAATAAATTTTTACTTACTCCATAAAATAATAATAAACCGAATAAAAAATTTCGAACCTAATTTCTACTAGACCGGTTTTTGGGATGTGACACAAGCTCAAATCTGTGCGGCACTAGCACTCTCGGCACGATGCTAGTCAACCTTTCTCGCGCAACGCTTATGGCAAAACAAAGGAGCAAGAGTGTTTACAAGGAAAGAACCTTGTATTAAGCAACATGAGCTTTACAAGAGAACTTTATAGGTGCTTAAGTGTAAGACTTCTTATGTAATTTACAAATGAGAGAGGTGGCCCTATTTATAGGCTCCCTTCTCCTAAATGGACGGCTAAGATTTATTTGATCCAACGGTTAGGATCTTGCCTCCTAAAATATCTAAGATGCCTAGATATTTCTAGATAAGCCCATACCTATCTATATACATCTCTACTATTCTAGATTACTCCTATAGTTTTACATATGTCTATAGGTTTCTAGAATGTTCCGGAGAAGTCCGGAGCTTTCCCGAGCCTTCCGGACTTGTCTTGAGCCTTCCCGAGCCTTCTAGGTTCCTTCGGGTGAGCCTAGATGAGTGTGGAACCTTCCGGAACCCCTTGGTCTTGTGTGGAAATGTTTGGAGCACCCTGGGTCGTTCTAGATCCTTCTTTGGGATCAACCATGGCCTTAAAATCTCTAAGGCATCTCATTTTCCCCTTGTTGGCCCGAGTGCCCTTGGATGGAGCTCTTTGGGCGCGCGTTGCGCACCTAGGTGGGGCACATCGGTGCTGCTCGGTGCACCATGGCGGGTGTGTCCCTTGGCTTGTCCCGGTTTGACCTGGTGAGGCGTTACACTAAGCCATGCAATATTTTTTAAACTTATAATTTGTAAATTTTTATGCAAAAAAAATAAAATAATTGATGCCGCAAGGATAAAATGATAAAATAATTGATGTCAGAATAACAATTTCCTCACATTTTTCTTCAATTAGTTTAATTTAATAAAAATAAAAAATTCGAGATTAAAAAAAAGCTAACATGATTTTTGAAAAGAAAATTGAGAATAAAAAAGTCCATTATGTCAATTTTAAGACTTGGCCCAGCTCGACTTAGCCCATGAATAAATCTACTCCTAATTACTGTCACCTAAACCTCCTCTCGTCTTACAGTTTCATAACCGATATAACAAGAAAGTCATTTTTTAATAAAAAAATCTGACAAATAATAGAAAATATTTTACAAAAAATTAAACTACGGTGAGTAAAATTCGACTCAAAAAAATTGAATTGTTCGACTCGATTCGTTTTTGACCCGACTTGAAATTTCATAAACTTGAATCGACTCGAAAAATTTCAAATAAAGTTTGTGTCGTAAAATAGAAATTCGAGTAACTCAAAATTTTTAATAAACAATTGATTGATTTTTAAGTTCAATTTGAGTCCTCAATTTTTTACGCTATATATATACCAATATGAAAAAAATATGAAGAAATATATGCCACATATGAAAAATATGAAGAAATATATATGCATATCTTATATTATTAGAGAAAGTCGTTTAAATTGGAATGAAATCGTACTATAACATGATAAATAATTACAATAAAATTTGTATAGGAACTCGAAAACTCGACTCGAATTTCATAAACTCGGCTCGAATAAAAAAAATTCAAATAAAGTTGTAGTTGTAAAATATGACGTGTAAACTTGAATAGCTCGAATTTTTTTGACTCGACTCCATCGAACGCTCACCCCTAATTTGAACAAAAGATAGATACACATAGATCTAATTGTATTAACAACGAACCACAAAAAAGGATCAAGCTACTAAAAAATCAATGACAACCACAAATCAGAGCCGAACGTCATAGTTATACAAATCGTGTATCCAAATCTAATCCAAGGGTCCAAAGCATGGAAGGTCAATAAGATAACAAATAAGCGCTATCTTAATGAGTCGAGATGACATCAAATTTAACTATAAAAAAATAAACGAAAAATACTGGTCAAACGACCGAAAACGTATCAAAACACAAAAAAAAAAAAACGTATCACGAAAGTAGAGTTATTAAAAAAATAAAAAAATGTGATATAAAAAAATAAAGAAAAAATAAGAAGTAGCCGCGGTTAACGACCAGCATCAAAATTCAAAACTAATATAGTCATGACCAAACAAATATGATAAAAAAGTAAACGGCACTCTGGTTTGAAAAATCTAGACAGCTGGGTTTTAACACTCCGGAAACTATTTTTGAGGAAAAAAAATCATTCAACCAATATCACTGAACATTGATTATTATTTCTGCAAGATATTAATTTTTGGGTAGTTTTTCCATGCACAAGCACTTGTGAAAATTTTATTTACATAAGTGCTTTAGTTTTAGGATTTATGAATTCTGTTTAGGGTTTGAATGTAGTAGTTTTGAATTTAGAGGCTATTTATAGAATTTTAGGTTTAGTGTTAAAATTTAGGGCTTATAGGTTAAAACCTAAACATCTAACCATATTACCCTAAAATCTAATCCTAAACTTAAACCTTATACCCTAAATTCGAAATCTATACACAAACCCTTAAACTTTAAATCACAAACTAAAACTCTAAACTCTAAAATAAAATCTCTTGTGAAAAAAAAATTCCATCACTGTGTATAGGATAATATTAATAATCCATAATCTTTATATATTTTAGTTGTAATAAATAGATTAGGTTGCATAGTTATTTATTGCAATTTGGAAGCAAAAACATGTGAAGGTAGTGTCAGGAACTCATTATTAAATCACATGAAATGGAAAGGGTTTATAGGATTCTTAAGCAATCTAAAAGAAGGCTTCAAGAAATGGTGTTTTCAGACATTTCTTTGTCTCCAATTCTATGTCCTAAGATTGTAGGACATCTTATGATCATAATTTCAAAACACCCAACATTTCTTTGCTTTCTTTTAATTACAACCTTACACCAAAACAATGCAATTCCCTACCATTAAAGCTTAAGGACAGCTGTTGCCAAGGTTTCTAACTAATGCTGAAAAATTAATATTCTTGCACCCAGGGGAAGAGCCAATAATTTATTTAAGGGGTGTCATTTTTTTAACGATGTTTAAAAGGAGTCATTTTATTTATAAATGAGTGTCAATTATATATATTTTAATTTTTTTCATATACAAATTATATAGAAAAATATAATTTCTAAAAAAAATTAGGGTGTCATCATACACCCCAATTACCTATGTGGCTCCGCCCATGCTTGCACCATATCATCTTCTAATAGAGAGTTGATTGTATAAACTTAACATGTTTATAATTTCGGATTTGATTTATGAAAAATTATCTTGATACACAACATTGGTGACAGATCTAGAAATTTAACAATGAAGTTCAAAAATATTTTTTCATTTTTTTCAATAAATACGCTAAATGAATTTTTTAAAGAAAATTTAACACTACATTAAAAAAATTTTCCCCAAAATGGGGGTGCAAATGCTCCCTTACCTGGCCATGTGCATCAGCCACTGCATGACATGAGTAAATTTTGGACTATACGATGTGGTATATTTTAATATTATTCGTCTTGTTTAGAATTTAAAATTTATAATTAAAATTGATAAAAGTTGCGTAGTCTAAATTTTACCTATAATATCAAAAGTTTTATTAGAGTAAAAAATACTTTTAAGACTAAAAATAATGCATGCAACTTTTCAGTTCAAAATTTTTGACATTTTTGAGTAAAATTATTTATTCCTCTCTTTTACATCATACATTCCTTTATATTTTTGAAAAATGATGTCAAAAATTATCTATTGAAAAGCATTTTTTTGTACTCAATGAGTAGCTTCAATAAAAAATAGAATGATGTTCATCTTATAAGATCCGAATTCGAGCACATGTGGGTACAAGATATGTGTCTTGTCAAAAAATTAATAAAAGTATGAACAAATATTACCATGTAATCAGGCTAGTATAATAAAAAAACACATTTTGAATAATGTTTGCAAAAACTAATGAACTTAAATTCCAAATTTAGTTTGATTATTTGTTTGATTCCATCATTCTTATTGTTGTGTAAACCCATATAAGGTTTAGGTACCTACCACATGGGGCACATTGCCCTACGAATTGCCAATTATTTTGGTGGTTAAAGCCTCAACAAACAATCAAATCCATGGGGTTCTTTCAAGCAAACAATGCACCCTTAAACAAATCATTCATACAAGTTTGCTAGCTGTTGCTAATGACATTTCAACTGTTTTTTTTATGAACTATCCTCTAAACCGAAAAGAATAATCGGATAAAACTGATCGAATCGAGAATTACATATCTACTTAATTCGATATTGGTTGTGATGTTTTTTCTCTATAATTGGAGTAAAAATTATCATGTATCATATTTATTTAATACTTTTATTTTTTAAATACTACAATTATTTGTTAAATTAAGGGTACATATATATATTTTAACCCTACTTATATAAAGTTATAAAACTTCACCATCTATGTATAGTAATTAGTGCAGTGTGCATATATAGGGAGCATGTAGGACATGGGAGCAGATGTTAGCTATTTGCCTCTCAAAACTAAAAGGGTAAAATACATAAAATAGTCATTAAATTTTTGATCCAGTTACAAAATGACCCATACTAGTGATAAATTTTTATAATCTTTTATAAGTTCAGGGATCATTTTGTAACAGTCCGATAAATTCGTTGTAACATTAAATTTTTTTAATAACAGACATAACCAAACCAAAAGTTCAATAATTATTTTATAATTTTCAAAAACTTGATAGCGAAATAAATTATTCCAGTATAATTTAGTGACTATTTATATATTTTATCCTGAATAAGATCCTAATAACTTCTAGAAATTTATTAACTGTACAACACTGTAGAGTACTGTTAGGTAGATTTGTCAGAAATGCAATTACTAAGGTTTTGTGTTTGGTTTTTCATCCATTCATGTTTCCCACTTTTTCTTTTTTTAGATTTTTAGGATTTTTATTTAAACCCCATTAATGCAGCATGTCACCGTTGCAGCTGCATGACATCTCTCCTTTACATTATTAGGGTTATGTATGCTACATAGACTCATTCGAGTATCTAAATCATATAGGGATTGAAATAAAACAACACTTATATTTAACAATGCTCTTGTTCAGGGACGAAGTCAGAGTTAAATATTAGATTTAAAATATTAATTTTAATGATTTGATATTTTAAGAGTATTTGATAATGTAACATTAAAATTTTTCGTTCAGATTTTTTAATGAAAAATTATGAAAATGTTAAGTTGATAATGACCTACTTATCACGAAGAATATTTTCAACACTTTTTATTTTATATATTTTTATTTCTTTTAATTGTATTATCCTTTAAATTTTACATTTATCAAAAATATATAATCACATCCGGTGTTTAATTTTACACAACACCAAAACACATTTAAAATTTGAATCCAACACTTTAACTTTTTTTAGTATTTAATTTTTCAAACGTTAATATTCTAGCTAGTTTATCAAACAACCCTTATGTCTATAGACAATACATTTATATCTCTTTTATTTTCTTTTATATTTTTCATTTTTAAATATATTTTATTAAGATATGATCCTCTTACACTATGTAAAACTTGAAAATTTTACATCTTTTTTGAACCTTTAGATGAAGGTAAATGGATTGTTGAGATTAGCATTAGAAAACATGAAGATTATCACAAGAAATAAAGAGATAATTAAATAATCTTAGTCATTTATTACCCTTATCCTACGGGTTAAAAAATTATAAAAGTAATTAAATTTTACGTTGTGTGGGTGAATCCTAACTCTATTTTATTTGAATAAATTGAATTCATTCGAATTATTTTGTATATCATTACATAGTGTTCCCACTTTCAAGCATCACAAAAAAAACTGTTGGCGAGTCAAGAAACAGTGTGAGTTCCCAAAATCTCAAAGGGGCCCAAATAATCACAAAAGGTTACTATTGGCCCAAGCTGGCATAATTGGAAGCTAACCCTACATTTGATTTGAAATATTAAATACCATATATATACATATATTATATACACCATGTAAATAGGAAAATTTTACATTTTTTAAGACCGTTAGAAAAAAGTAAATAGATGGTTGAGATTAACAGTAAAAAAAGAGAAGATTATCACAAGAAAAAATGAGAAAATAATTTTAGTCATTTATTTACTCTCATTCAACGATTCAAAAAAATGTAGAGAAAACTACCATAGTGACCACCCAACTATTGGTCGCGACCTGTTTTGACTACTCAACTAAAAAAATTCAAAATTTGACCACCTAACTATTTAAATAGACATATTTTGACCACCGACCGTTAAAATCTAAGGGAAAGGCGATGTGGCAGTTAAAATAAAATTTGTATAATTACACTTTTAGTCCATGTTTATTACCTATTATATCAATTTGGTCCTAATTTTAATTTAATTAAATAAAATTAATTAACTAATCAGATAATGACACGTGTCATCACCCGATTGGATGAATTTATTTTAAATTTTCACCACCTGGTTGAAGGAAAATTCAAGAGAAAAGAATATGACCATGATGGGGTTTGGACCCATGACCTCTAGGATAGAAAAGCCTAACCACTGAGCCAACTCCTAAATTATGATATAACTTACACCATTCTATATATATCTTATAACGGAGTAAGTGATAGGGAAAAAAGTAAAAATATTTGAGAGGAGACTCGAACATGGGTCACATGAGATATATAAAAATACGCAGATCACTGAATTAAATATATTCGATTTAATTAAAATCTAAAATTATTAAATATTCGATTTTAAAAAATATTCAATTTTAAAGAAAAGAAATTCGATTTAAAATATTTGAATATTTTTTCCATTTTCATATTTAAATTAAATCGAATATTTATTAAAATATTAAATATTCGATTTAAAAAATATTTGATTTAAAAGAAAATAAATTTTATTTTAAAAAGTATTCGAATATTTAAAAATTTTAATTTAATATTTTTAAATCAAATATTCGAATATTTTAAAAAATATATTTGAATACTTTTTAAAATCAAATTTCATTTCATTTAAATCAAATATTTTTTAAATCAATATTAGATATGCATGTTTTTATATATCTCATGTGACCCATGTTCGAGTCTCCTCTCAAACATTTTTACTTATTTTTTCCCTAGCACTTACTTCATTATAAGATATATATAGAATGGTGCAATTTATATCACAACTTAGTAGTTGGTGTAGTGGTTAAGCCTTGGCTTTTCTTTCCTAGAGGTCATGGTACAAACCCCACCATGCTTATATTTTTTTCTCTTGAATTTTCCTTCAACTAGGTGGTGACACGTGCCACCGCCTGATTGGAGGGAAAAATATATAAAATATTAAATAAATTAAATAAAAAATTAAAATAAATCCATCCAATCGGGTAATGACACGTGTCGTTATTTGATTAGTTAATTAATTTTATTTAATTAAATTAAAAATAAGACCAAATTGATATAATAGGTAATTAATATGGACTAAAAGTGTAATTATACAAATTTTACTTTAACTGCCACGTCACCTTCCGTTAGATTTTAACGGTCGGTGGTCAATATAGGTCTATTAAAATAGTTGAGTAGTCAAATTTTGAATTTTTTTAGTTGGGTGGTCAAAACAAGTCGCGACCAATAGTTGGGTAGTCATTGAGGTAGTTTTCCACAGGAAAAAATAAGGAAATAATTTTAGTCATTTATTTACTCTCATTCAACAGTTCAAAAAATATAAAAGTAATTGAGTTTTGCACAATGTAAGTGGATCTTGTCCCATATATATATATATAAATTTTTTTTGATACACGAGCTATGTAAACTTTAGTTTTTTTTATCAGCTGTAAACTTTAGTTTATACAAGCCTTTGAATTTTAAGGGCTAGGGGTTTAGTTTAGGGGTTAGAATTTAAGGCTATTGTTTAAAATTTAGAGTTTAAGATTTAGATTTTAGGGTTTAGGAATTTAGAATTTGGATTGTAAGGCTTGTGTAAAATAATTTTTACACACCATGTGAATCAAAATATAACCCTTATTTTATATGGGTGTTTAAAGTTCAGTTTTAACCGAATTAACCGACGGAAACGAAGTTTTTTCGATTAATCGGTCGGTTAATGATTTTTTCAAATTTCGGTTATCGGTTAATTCGGTTCGAAATCGGTTAATTAACCGAATTAAACGAAACTATATATGTAACGCCCGTGTTTTAGGCCTAGGAGTTAACCGGGTTTATAATTCGAGTCAATAAAACTTAATTTAATCAATTCAACCTAAATAGTGACCTAATTGAACTTTAGTAAAAAGAGGAGGACTCATATTGTAATTTACCCAAATTATTTGAAAAAGGATGACAACTTTCCATATTGTTGTAACCCCCTCGTCCCGGTCTGGCCGAATGACCGGTCCGAGTGGACCACACGGGGAAAACCGAAGCGAAACCCGTTAAGGTTCCCCCTCGGTTAGCAACCCTATTTTTTTTCTTTTACTTAATCTTTTCTAAAAGTTCAATTAAGTCCTATGTGGTCAAACAGCGGAACAAAATACATGAGACAAACATTCGAACCCAAAACAGCAATTAAACAGCCCACTTTTAATCTTTTAAACAGGCCGTTTCGAAACACCCTTGAGGCATATCGAAACGCCTTGACCAGGTCAACTGTCCCAGAGCCTTTACAAGGGGCCGTATCGAAACGGTGGTCAACTGTTCCGAAACGCCTTCAACGGTCAACTTCTCGTGGTCAACGAGATTTTGACCGTTTCGAAACCCTTATACCCGTTTCGATACACCTTCATCTCGTGAATTTCTCAGAATTCCAGTAGCCAAAACGTTCCGAAACGCGTATCGGAACAGGGGTTTCAAAGGCCATACCGTATCGAAACGCGTTCCGATACGGGGTCCCTGAAGCCTTACCCGTTCCAAAACGACCCAGCCCGTTTCGAAACGCGGGCTGTCTGCAGCCTTTTGAAATTCAGATTTAAGGGTATTTCAACAAGTATGAAGGTCCCATAGGACCCCTAAAGGCACACAAACCATCAAACAAAGTCTAGAGGCATACATCCTAGATTTAACATACTCAAACACATACAAACATGCTTGAAGACATTAAAAAGGAACCAATAAGCATCATGCATCTCAAATAAGTTTACATGCTATCAAAACAATCTTAAGCATCCATAAGACATCCATCATACTAGCATTTGGCATGATACGACTTCCATTCACAAGATCATTCTAGGCATTAAAGATAGCATGCTTAGGCAAACATTCATAAGCACATCCACAAAAGACACAAGACCAACGTATACATAAGCATTCGAGGCACACAACATAATCAAGGTTTACGATCCAAACGAAGCATCCAAAGGCCAAACTAACATCAACATACAACAAACATT
This sequence comes from Hibiscus trionum, assembly GCA_030270665.1. Taxonomy (NCBI): domain Eukaryota; kingdom Viridiplantae; phylum Streptophyta; class Magnoliopsida; order Malvales; family Malvaceae; genus Hibiscus; species Hibiscus trionum. The sequence goes on along the minus strand of BSYR01000034.1, from coordinate 3,775,852 downwards.
CACATCAACGACACATATCCCATTGCTTGACTATTACAATCTACAAATTAAAGTTCATACTTGAGCTAACCAAAAGCATCACTTGGAGACCTTTCCTTGCCTTTGCCACCCACAAGCTATTGATCTGCATTGTCGACAAAAAGGAGCGTAAGCATAAAAGCTTAGTGAGGGTAAGCTCGTAAAACAAACCTTCGATAATGCAGGGTCCAAGCACGAGCTACAACTAAGATAAAATGCATGATCTTACCTCCGATCCACGCGAGCCATAAATATAGATGATGCATGAACATATATTCAATATCATGTCATGCTCAACATGTTTAAATCCACAACATATGAAATCACATATATTAAACCATGTTAGCAACACATCCCAAATCACATTGGCTCACAATTAACCACATATTGGCAACATAAACTACAATCCGTATTGGCACCTAGCTATGACTCGAATACGCGGATAACCGTTGGAACTCACATCCAACGACACAACCATTACCTGACGGTGGGATTACACTCATCACCGTTCACGCGGAGGGGATTCCACTCATCCTCACGCCTCATCTCACGCGGAGGGGATTCCACTCATCCTCACGCCCCGTCGATGGGATTCCACTCATCATCGACTAATATAAATAAAATTTCCGGGCGTACCCGTACTCCTCCTTGGTGACTCAACGCCACCAAGGCCACGCGCGAATTTAGACTCATGTGTGCACACTAACATCCTAATGATCGATCATTTGTACCCAAGCATACTAGTGCCAATACTAATACATTCCACAATACTATTTGTTAACAACTTCCGTGCTTAGCACGTACTCACCATGACTTACTATCATGCACAAATCACATTTCCATGCCTAGCATGTACTCACCATGATCCACGGATCAAGCAATCACCTCATAACTCATTTCACATGACAACACCTCATGTATATCATTAACAACCATATCACATCATATTTTGCACATGTGTATAAACATATCATATCTATCATTAACATGCATATAACAACGCATCCAACATGCCTCAACATACATGTATACAACATATACATAATCAACATCATCACAATTTAACACGAGGCATATACAATCATTAAAGAGTGCAACCAAAGTCTCTAATCAAAGCTTGGGATTAGGCTACCACTCTAATCCCAACTCTAGGTGGGTTTACCAAGCCCATCCTAGGTTCACATGCTTGAACCAAATACTCAAAACCATTTCAAAAACATTTAACCACTCACCTCTATCTCCAAGCTCAAATACCAAGCAACCATCACTTCCAAGTTTCCGGACTTCTTCCCGATACTTCGCTGACCCAAATTCTTGCTTCTAAACAACCTCAATACAATTCAAACAATTTCAAATCAGCCCAACATCAAAATATCAACCCGGAAAACAATTCAAATCAAATTTACAACGTTGCAAGCCATGACCAAACCCCACACTTTGCAATTTCGGGCAGCCCACATACCCCTTCCAAAATCCATGTTTTCAACCTTTTTAGCACCCTCAAATGCTTCCAAAACAGCCCCCAACTATTACCCTAACATCAACCCTCAATTTCCAATACATACCACACCCAAAACTCAACTAAAAACCCTCCTAAAACCCCACCAAAACCCAAATTCGGGAATCTCAATAAAACACTTTAAAAATCATATATGTTGGACCTTATGGTTCATAGACAACATATCTAACCATAATAAATCAAAAGCTTTAATAAAGAATCATAAAGTCACTACCTTTAATCTTTTTCCATGAAAACCCAAATTCTTAAAACATGGATGAAAATGAAAACAAATGGTACTTTTGAAGAGAGGAAGTTGAGAGCAAAATGAAAACGTAATTACCTTTCAAAACCGAGCCAAAATGGAGGAGAAAGAAGATGGAAAAGTGAAAGGGGGAGGGAGCTTCTCCTTGTCGTGAGTTTTGAAATTGAAGTGGGGAAGAAGATGAGCACATGTTTAATTCAATAAAAGGGGGATTTTTTTTTATTGAAAGTCCATTTATTTACCCTTTTACCATTAATGAGATGGCAACTCCATTTATTCTAAAATCCATAAGAAAATGAGTTTCAATCAATTTGGTCCAACATAAATTGTTGCTTTGAAATCATGAAGCCTAAAATAATATATTATTATTTTAGTTATAAAACCGAAACCCCAATAATATTATTTAAATATTATTTTCACCCGACCCCTAAACCCGGGTGTTACAATTGTCATCTTTTTCCCCCTTTTTCCCCCATAACCTACGTGAAGCTCCCCCCTCCCCTCTTTCAAAACCTCTCAAATATCAAGTCACTATTCCATTCATTTTCTTCTTCAATCCAAGGTGTTTTACAAAGGTAATTGTGTTTTCTAAGTCTCCTCTTTATCCCCTATCCAACCATTGTCTTAGATTTAAAAAATATGGGGTTTTGGAAATTAGGGTTTATGTTAAAATTTGGGTTTTTAAAGGGGTTTTCTATTTGGTTTTGATAAATTGAGTTGGGGTTTTAGTTAATCTTGTTAAAAGGTGTAACATATATCAATTTGGTTGAATTTGGATGAAAATTCGTAGTGGGTCCTTAGGGCAAATTTTAAGGTATTAAAATTTGGGTTTTTGGTGGGTTTAGTGTTGAAATTGGAGGGCTGATGGTCTACCTATGTTAGGAGGGTGATTTGGGATGTTTTGGAAGTCATTTGGGTGTTTGGAAATGGGTATTTCAGCCACGGGTTATTGGAGTACGAAAATTGGGTTTTTGAGATATTATGTGGTTTGGGAATTTGTGGAAATTGGGTTGTGTTTGCAAAGTAAGTTGATGGTTGAGTTTAGCATTGAATTGGGAAGTAATGTATGTGTTTTGTTTGACTAGAAGCAAGAGGAAACGTTGAGGAGGGCTTGGGACCGAATCCGGGTTCGTAGGAGGATTGGTTCGAATTGCTAAGGAAGGGCGGCGAGTGGTCTTAACTTGTTTTAAAGTTTGGTTCGAGCATGAGTAGAGTGTGTGTGTAAAGTGTGCTTGGTAGGCCACTTCCTTATAATCCAAGTAGTTAATTTAGTCTTGTTTTCCTTAAATGCCAATGTGCTTAATGACTATGCTCTTGTACTTGTGATTATATGGTGCATGTATATATATATCATGATGTGGATATATGTGATGAGCATGAGTGTGGTTGATGATATGTGATTGATGATGATAATTGGCACTAAAATAATTACCGGTTGTAAATGATCGATCATTAGGATAGTGTGCACACAAATTGAGTCAAAACGTATGTGGCCTTGATGGCGTTAAGTCATCAAGGAGGAGTATGGTGATGTAACATTCCACCAGAAGCTTTTATTTATTTCTACGGGATGATGAGTGGAATCCCATCCGTAGGGCATGTGGCGATGAGTGGAATCCCGCACATGCAAGGTCCGGTGATGAGTGAAATCCCACCGAGGTAAAGTGTTGTTGAGGTCTAAATCCGCACAATCGGGGTAATTAAAGTGGCCAATTAACTTGTTCATATATTGTGATATGCGATGTTGATCTATGATTGTTGATTATTGATGCTTGATGCTTAGTATGAAGTAAGATGCCATACTATGCCACTTGAAAGACTAGCTAGGTCTACTTGATTTCATGTCAATGCTTGATATATGTGAGATTAGGATTTAACATGCTTGAACCCTGCATTGTTGATGTTTTTCGTTTTAGAGCACCCTCACTAAGCTTATAGCTTACGCTCTCAATGTTCAACAATGCAGATCATTAGCGTGGTGTTAGCTCGGAGCAAGGCAAGAAGGGCTTTCCAAGTTGTTGCTCAAGTATGGTTAATTTTGTAGTAGTTAAGCAATGTGGCAATAGGGGGTGTTTGTATGAGCCTTGTATGACTCTTTCAAATGATGTTGTTTTGGATTGATTATGGATTGTAAGCATGTTATACTTTGATGAATGTTGGTGTGTATGATGGCATGCTTTAGGATGTGTTAGGTTGCCTTGATGTGGGTGTAAACCTCTTATATGCTTGTTTTGTGCCTTAAAGGCTTTGATTTCCTTGTATGACCTTAAATGTTGAAATGCCTTTTGTTGGAATGCCATGCTTGAAAGCTTATGTTGCTTGTATGGTTTGTGTATCATCTTGTGTTGGATTGTGCCTTTGATTTCAAGTTAAAGCATGCTTTTATGTTTGTTTTGCCTTAGGATTGATGTTAGTGTGTCGGTTGGGGTTTTAGAGGGATTTAAGGGCCTCATTGTGCCTTAAATCAGCTCAAACCTGCAAGTTCGTAGCAGGGGTATCGATACGGTTGGTACGGTATCGATACCACCTTCTTGTTTCAGGCTTAGTGTATCGATACACTTGAGAGGTGTATCGATACCATTTTGGTCACTGGAGCTACTGTCCATTTTGGTATCGATACTGGCCTCAGGTGTATCGATACCGTCATCTTAGCGTTGACCGTAAGAAGTCAACCGATGAGGAGGGTATCGATACACTCCTTGGGTGTATCGATACGGTCTCTACGGGTTGACTTTGACCAGTTGACCTAGTCAAGGGGGTATCGATACACCCCTTAAGGGTATCGATACCGCCTGTAGTTAAAGCTTAAAAATTAGGCTGTAAGATGTTGGGCTGAGTTCGTTGGTTTGCCTCGTGAATGCTGTTTCGCTGTATGATCACGTAGGATTAAATACTCATCTAGACAAGATTTAAAATGAAAAAAATAGGGTTGCTAACCGAGGGGGAATTCCCTTGGGAGTTTTCACTCGGTTTTCCCCGTGTAGCTTACTCGGACCGGTCATCCGGCCAGACCGGGACGAGGGGGTTACATTTGTTGGTATCAGAGCCTGAGGTTACCGAGACCTCGGGCAGGTAGGTGAGGTAAGCTTGATGTATTAAATGATTGTGTTGTTCGATGCATGTCTTGCCATGAATTCTTGAATAGTTGACTGTTCGTATGATGTTTTGAAGCATGAATTGTCGTGTCTGGTATGAGTGTGTGCTCATTGCTACTGTTACTTAATTTAAAAAGATTTTTGGAAAGAGGAGTACTTGAGCACTATTGGACCTTTGCTTTGACTAACGTAATCCTTATCTGTTTCTTGTTGTAGTTTATACCTTGCTAGCTGTAGCATGAGACCACATGGGAGGCCTAGGATGGTTCGACCGGAACCACGGGCAGAGACTCCGAGAGTTGAGCCGGTAGTTGGGGTTGGAACTCAAGTGGGAGAGCATGTAGTTGGAGTTGGAGCTCCTCCACCACCTCCACCACCACCACCTCCTCCACCGGGAGTGGGAGGTGAGGCCGGGGCCGAAGGAGAGGGACCGCAAGGAGGTCAAGGTGGCCAAGGACCGGCCGAGATAGACTTAGCCCCGTTGGTTCAGGCAATAGCCGGGGCGTTTCAGGCTGCAGTACCCGGGGGTCAGGCAGCTCATCATCAGGGTGAGGGCACCGGATTGCCATTAGAGAGACTTCGGGGCCTTGGGGCCGAAGAGTTTAGAGGGGCTACTCCGGAGAGATCAGAGTTGTGGTTTGAGAAGACCGTCCATATTCTTGCTCAGATGGGATGTACTGGGGAGCGCAAGTTGGGATGTGTTGAGTCCTTGCTTCAGGGTGATGCCTACACTTGGTGGGTCACCATTACTACGGGTTTGGATGAGGCCGAGATCACTTGGGAGTTCTTTGAGACAGCTTTCCGTAAGAAGTATCTGGGACCGCGATACCTCGATGAGAGGAAGAGGGAGTTTATGGCATTGCTTCAGGGAAGTATGTCCGTGACCAATTATGAGATCAGATTTGTTAGATTGAGTCAGTATACACCCGAGCTTTTACCTACTGAGGTGGAGCGTTGTAACCGTTTCCGTTATGGACTGAATGAAGAAATCAAGACTTATACACTAGCTTCAGACTACACTGATTTTGATGTCTTGGTCTCGAGGGCCAAGGACTTGGAGCACAGTTTGAGTTTGACCAGGCGGTCAGGTGGATCTAGTTCGGGTAAGAGGTCCAGCAACTTTGACAGAGGTGATGCCAAGAGGCATCGGGACAACCGGCATCAGTTTGATCATAGGCGTGGTGGCGGTAACCACGGTAGGGGCCATCAGGGTCAGAGAGCTGGTGGGAAGTTGCCCACATGTGCTACTTGCGGGAGGAACCACACCGGTGAGTGTTGGGGGAACTACCATTCTTGTTGGAGTTGTGGTGCTAGAGACCACATTAGGCGTGACTGTCCACATCAAGTGGGGCAGGCACCAGCTCAGGCTCCTGCTCGAGCCAATGACTTTCAGAGAGGCCGCGGGCGCGGTAGAGGTAACTTCCAGCCGAGGAATGATGGTCAGAGAAACATAGCACATATAGTTGCTGTTCAGCCAGAGGGCGGAGGTCAGGCCAGAGTTTATGCTCAGCGGGGAGATCAGCATGACACCGATGTGATCACAGGTAACTTCTCGATACAGTCTTTAGGTTTGCTTTCTTTGATTGACTCTGGGTCTACACATTCCTACATATTGAGTGAGCATGCACGGTCTTTGAATTTGCCATGTGAGATGTTAGAGGTAGGAGTTAGTGTTACTAGTTCCTTTGGGGACACGGTAGTAGTTAGGAAGATGTACCGAAGGTGTCCGTTGATGGTTCAGGGGCATGTGTTCCCAGTGGATATGATGGAACTTCCCTTCTATGGTTTTGATGTGATTCTGGGTATGGATTGGCTCACGGAGCATAGAGCTAGGATAGATTTTGAGACTAAGCGGATTTCCTTGAAGCTCACGGATGACTATGAGATTGTAGTGGTGGGTGAGAACGTGAAGTTCTTGTCCAATGTGGTTTCAGTGTTAGAGGCTAGGAGATTAGTTGAGTTGGGGTGTGAAGCATACTTAGCGTATGTGATGAACCCTAACATGAGTGAGGTTAGACCTCAGGACATCCGGACAGTATGTGACTTTCCTAGTGTGTTTCCGGAAGAATTGCCAGGGTTACCACCTGACAGAGAGGTAGAGTTCAGCATTGAGACTTATTATGATTCAGCTCCTGTTTCGATTGCTCCGTATCGTATGGCAGCGAAAGAATTGAAAGAGTTGAAGACTCAGTTGCAAGAATTGGCAGATAGAGGTTTCATTAGGCCTAGTTCTTACCTTGGGGTGCACCAGTGTTGTTTGTGAAGAAGAAAGATGGAAGTATGAGAATGTGCATAGATTATAGACAGTTAAATCAGTTGACAGTGAAGAAAAAATATCCGTTGCCTAGAATCGATGACTTGTTTGATCAGTTGAGAGGAGCATCTGTCTTTTCGAAGATTGATTTGAGATCAGGTTACTACCAGCTAAAGGTTAGAGAGGTTGATGTACCGAAGACGGCCTTTAGGACTAGATATGGTCATTATGAGTTTTTAGTCATGCCATATGGGTTGACTAATGCACCGTCAGCTTTCATGGACATGATGAATAGGATCTTTCATCAGTATATAGATCAGTTTGTAGTTGTATTTATTGATGACATCTTGGTGTATTCGCGAACTGAAGAAGACCATGACCGACACTTGAGGCTTGTTTTGAAGACTTTGTTAGATCATCAGTTATATGCGAAGCTCAGCAAGTGTGAATTTTGGATCCGTGAGGTAGTCTTCTTAGGACATGTAGTGTCAGCTGAAGGCATTAGAGTTGATCCGAAGAAGATTGAAGCCATTGTTGAGTGGAAGCAACCGAAGTCTGTGACAGAGGTACGTAGCTTCCTAGCTTAGCCGGATACTATAGGAGATTTGTAGAGGGCTTCTCTATGTTAGCCGCTCCATTGACACAGTTACTTCAGAAGAGTGTTCAGTTTGAGTGGACGGATGTAAGACAGCGAGCCTTTGAGAAATTGAAAGAAGCTTTGACCCAAGCACCGATCTTGATACAGCCTTAGTCCGGTAAGGACTATGTAGTCTACAGTGATGCTTCATATGTAGGGCTAGGATGTGTCCTTATGCAAGACAAGAGAGTAGTGGCTTATGCCTCAAGACAGTTGAAGACCCATGAGCGCAACTATCCGACCCATGACATAGAGTTAGCTGCAGTTGTGTTTGCTCTGAAGATTTGGAGGCATTATTTGTATGGTGAGAAATGCACAGTATACACCGACCACAAGAGTTTGAAGTACATTATGACTCAGCGAGATTTGAATCTTAGACAGCGTAGGTGGTTAGAGCTACTAAAGGACTATGATCTTACTATCGAGTACCATCCGGGTAAGGCCAATGTAGTGGCCGATGCATTGAGTAGGAAGGTGGCCGTGGACTTGAGAGCTCTGTTTGCTAGATTGAGCTTGTCCGGAGATGGTGGCTTGATAGCCGAGCTTCAGGTTAGACCTACTCTAGGTCAGTTGATTCGAGAAAAACAACTCTTAGATAGATCTTTGGCACCTCACGTGCAAGATATAGCCGAGGGTAGATCTTCAGACTACAGTTTCAGTACTGATGGGGTTTTGTGTTTCAAGGATAGAATAGTTGTGCCAGAAGACAGTGATTTGAGACGTACGATCTTGACTGAAGCCCACAGTAGTCCGTTTGCTATGCATCCTGGAAGTACGAAGATGTACCGCGACTTGAAGAATGAGTACTTTTGGGTTGGCTTGAAGAGAGATGTGGCCGACTTTGTGAGTAAGTGCTTGGTGTGTCAGAGAGTGAAGGCGGAACATCAGGTTCCCTCAGGTTTGTTACAGCCGTTGAGAATTCCGGAATGGAAATGGGAGAACATCACCATGGATTTTGTTTCGGGTTTACCTTTGACTCCTACGAAGAAGAACTCAGTTTGGGTGATAGTAGATCGTTTTACGAAGTGTGCTCACTTCTTGGCAGTCAACACTACTTACACCTTAGATAAATTGGCCGATTTGTACATCGGTGAGATTGTGAGGCTACATGGTGTGCCGAAGTCCATTGTGTCAGATAGAGATCCGCGGTTTACTTCTAGATTTTGGGAGTGTCTGCATACAGCTTTGGGTACCCGTTTGAACTTCAGCACATCTTATCATCCTCAGTCAGATGGTCAGTCGGAGAGGGTTATTCAGATCTTAGAGGATATGCTGCGTTGTTGTATCATTGACTTTCAGGGTACTTGGGAGAAGCATTTGCCTCTAGTAGAGTTTGCGTACAATAACAGTTTTCAGTCGAGCATTCAGATGGCTCCGTATGAGGCCTTGTATGGCTGGAAGTGTAGGACTCCAGTGTGTTGGGCCGAAGTAGGGCAGAAACTGTTACTATGCCAGATTTGCTCAAGGGGACAACCGACAAGGTAAAATTGATTTGTGATCGCTTGAAGGCTGCTTCGGATAAGCAGAAGTCCTATGCCGATTTGAAGAGGAAGGAAGTTGAGTTCTCAGTGGGTGAGAAGGTGTTCTTGAAAGTGTCTCCGTGGAAGAAAGTGATGAGATTTGGCCGAAAAGGAAAGTTGAGTCCGAGGTACATAGGACCGTATGAGATTGTGAAGAGGGTTGGTCCGGTTGCTTATCAGTTGCGTTTGCCATCCGAGTTAGAGAAGATACACGATGTATTTCATGTTTCGATGCTTCGTAAGTATAGGTCCGATCCGTCACATGTTATGCCCGTATAAGAGATTGAATTGAATCCGGATTTGACTTATGAAGAAGAGCCCGTTGAGATCTTAGCTTCTGACAGTAAGGTGTTGAGGGGTAGATCGATTGAGTTAGTGAAGGTGCGGTGGAAACGTAGAGGTGTGGACGAGGCCACTTGGGAGAGGAAGGATGATATGGAAAAGCAGTTTCCGTATCTCTTTCAGTCAGGTAATTTCGGGGACGAAATTCCTTAAGTGGGAGAGAGTTGTAAAGCCCGTGTTTTGGGCCTAGGAGTTAACCGGGTTTATAATTCGAGTCAATAAAACTTAATTTAATCAATTCAACCTAAATAGTGACCTAATTGAACTTTAGTAAAAAGAGGAGGACTCATATTGTAATTTACCCAAATTATTTGAAAAAGGATGACAACTTTCCATATTGTCATCTTTTTCCCCCTTTTTCCCCCATAACCCACGTGAAGCTTCCCCCTCCCCTCTTTCAAAACCTCTCAAATATCAAGTCACTATTCCATTCATTTTCTTCTTCAATCCAAGGTGTTTTACAAAGGTAATTGTGTTTTCTAAGTCTCATTTTTATCCCCTATCCAACCATTGTCTTAGATTTCAAAAATATGTGGTTTTGGAAATTAGGGTTTATGTTAAAATTTGGGTTTTTAAAGGGGTTTTCCATTTGATTTTGATAAATTGAGTTGGGGTTTTAGTTAATCTTGTTAAAAGGTGTAACATATATCAATTTGGTTGAATTTGGATGAAAAATCGTAGTGGGTCCTTAGGGCAAATTTTAAGGTATTAAAATTTGGGTTTTTGGTGGGTTTAGTGTTGAAATTGGAGGGTTGATGGTCTACCTATGTTATGAGGGTGATTTGGGATGTTTTGGAAGTCATTTGGGTGTTTGGAAATGGGTATTTCAGCCACGGGTTATTGGAGTACGAAAATTGGGTTTTTGAGATATTATGTGGTTTGAGAATTTGTGGAAATTGGGTTGTGTTTGCAAAGTAAGTTGATGGTTGAGTTTAGCATTGAATTGGGAAGTAATGTATGTGTTTTGTTTGACTAGAAGCAAGAGGAAACGTTGAGGAGGGCTTGGGACCGAATCCGGGTTCGTAGGAGGATTGGTTCGAATTGCTAAGGAAGGGCGGTGAGTGGTCTTAACTTGTTTTAAAGTTTGGTTCGAGCATGAGTAGAGTGTGTGTGTAAAGTGTGCTTGGTAGGCCACTTCCTTATAATCCAAGTAGTTAATTTAGTCTTGTTTTCCTTAAATGCCAATGTGCTTAATGACTATGCTCTTGTACTTGTGATTATATGGTGCATGTATATATATATATACCATGATGTGGATATATGTGATGAGCATGAGTGTGGTTGATGATATGTGATTGATGATGATAATTGGCACTAAAATAATTACCGGTTGTAAATGATCGATCATTAGGATAGTGTGCACACATATTGAGTCAAAACGTACGTGGCCTTGATGGCATTAAGTCATCAAAGAAGAGTACGGTGATGTAACATTCCACTGGAAGCTTTTATTTATTTTTACGGGATGATGAGTGGAATCCCATCCATAGGGCATGTGGCGATGAGTGGAATCCCGCACAAGCAAGGTCCGGTGATGAGTGAAATCCCACCGAGGTAAAGTGTTGTTGAGGTCTAAATCCGCACAATCGGGGTAATTAAAGTGGCCAATTAACTTGTTCATATATTGTGATATGCGATGTTGATCTATGATTGTTGATTATTGATGCTTGATGCTTAGTATGAAGTAAGATGCCATACTCTGCCACTTGAAAGACTAGCTAGGTCTACTTGATTTCATGTCAATGCTTGATATATGTGAGATTAGGATTTAACATGCTTGAACCCTGCATTGTTGATGTTTTTCGTTTTAGAGCACCCTCACTAAGCTTATAGCTTACGCTCTCAATGTTCAACAATGCAGATCATTAGCGTGGTGTTAGCTCGGAGCAAGGCAAGAAGGGCTTTCCAAGTTGTTGCTCAAGTATGGTTAATTTTGTAGTAGTTAAGCAATGTGGCAATAGGGGGTGTTTGTATGAGCCTTGTATGACTCTTTCAAATGATGTTGTTTTGGATTGATTATGGATTGTAAGCATGTTATACTTTGATGAATGTTGGTGTGTATGATGGCATGCTTTAGGATGTGTTAGGTTGCCTTGATGTGGGTGTAAACCTCTTATATGCTTGTTTTGTGCCTTAAAGGCTTTGAGTTCCTTGTATGACCTTAAATGTTGAAATGCCTTTTGTTGGAATGCCATGCTTGAAAGCTTATGTTGCTTGTATGGTTTGTGTATCATCTTGTGTTGGATTGTGCCTTTGATTTCAAGTTAAAGCATGATTTTATGTTTGTTTTGCCTTAGGATTGATGTTAGTGTGTCAGTTGGGGTTTTAGAGGGATTTAAGGGTCTCCTTGTGCCTTAAATCAGCTCAAACCTGCAAGTTCGTAGCAGGGGTATCGATACGGTTGGTACGGTATCGATACCACCTTCTTGTTTCAGGCTTAGTGTATCGATACACTTGAGAGGTGTATCGATACCATTTTGGTCACTGGAGCTACTGTCCATTTCGGTATCGATACCGGCCTCAGGTTATCGATACCGTCATCTTAGCGTTGACCGTGGGAAGTCAACCGATGGGGAGGGTATCGATACACTCCTTGGGTGTATCAATACGGTCTCTACGGGTTGACTTTGACCAGTTGACCTAGTCAAGGGGGTATCGATACACCCCTTAAGGGTATCGATACCGCTTATAGTTAAAGCTTAAAAATTGGGCTGTAAGATGTTGGGCTGAGTTCGTTGGTTTGCCTCGTGAATGCTGTTCCGCTGTATGATCACGTAGGATTAAATACTCATCTAGACAAGATTTAAAATGAAAAAAATAGGGTTGCTAACCGAGGGAGAATTCCCTTGGGAGTTTTCACTCGGTTTTCCCCGTGTAGCTTACTCGGACCGGTCATCCGGCCAGACCTGGACGAGGGGGTTACAATATATATATATATATATTAAATATTATATATTACATATATTTATTTTTGTTATTGAACTTTTAAAAATTATAAAATGATTATTAAATTTTTTTATATTATTAAATGTAATCAAAATAGCACAAAACAATCACTAAATTTATTGAATTATTACAAAATGGTCATTAAACTTTTTAATATTTACCACTAATTTAACGTGCAATGACCATTTTGTAATAGTTCGATAAGTTTAATGATTGTTTTATAACTTTTGAAAGTTCAATGGCTAAAAAATATTTTAACATAGTTTAGTGACCATTTGTGTAATTTACCCAAAATTTTATAACAAATTTCAGTTAATTCAAAAACCGATCAAAGTAACCGAACTTCTTCGGTTTCGTTAAAAATTATAGAAAAAATTTCGATTCGGTTAACGGTTAAAAGGAAAAAATCGATTAATGAATTTCGAGTAGTTCGGTTCGGTCGATTAACTGAACCGACCGATTGAACTCCCCTATTATTTTATATTGATTTTATGATCAATATTTAAAATTTGTGGTTTTCTTTTCTAATAATATTATATATAAATTTCAAAATTGGATCCTTTCCTTGAAAATACAATCTACATTACCGCTATAAACCTAACACTCAATAATATATATATTTTCTTTTTATCGATGTTATAAAGTGACATTAATTCAATTTAATTTTTTAAGAGTAAACTATAGTAATGTTCACTCACGTTTAGTTAGTGTTCACTTTTACTCACTAATTTTTAAAAAATATCATTGATGTCACTTACGTTTTCGTTTTTTTTAACTTGTGGCCACAAAAACGTTTATGGTAGTTAACCTATAAAGAGACAAAATTGGTGGATGAATTTGGTTAATAACCCAAATTGGATTGATAATTTGGTTTCTAGGGTAGTTTGGGGGAATTTTTGGGATGTAGGCCAAAATCTACAGTACCACGCCACCTCCTCCTAGCGAGGTGCTTGGTGGCTTCCTTCGGCTGGCTGGTCGGCTCACATGGTGGCTGGTGCCTCAACAAAGGGAAGGGTGACCTCGCCACCTCCTTATGGCGAGGTCACAGGGGCCATACATTTTACGTGGCCTGCACACGTTTCATGCATGGTATGTATGGTTTAGGGTTTGATATTGGTTTAGGGTTTTGGAATTCTTATAGCTTATGTTTTTGTTTTTGTTTTTGTTTTTATTTAAATTTATTAAAATTTTACGTAGGGTTCATGCATGGCGAGGTCACATGGCCCATGCATTTTACGTAGGGTTCATGCATGGTCACATGGCCCATGCATTTTACGTAGGTTTCATGCATGATAAGTATGGTTTAGGGTTTAGGGTATGTGTGGATTAGGGTTTGGGGCTAATTTGTGGTTTAGAGATAATTTTCGGGCGGATCTATTTTTACGTTAATTCGAATCTAATATAAATTTAATATATTTTGATTGAATTAAAAAATTCAATCATGAATTCTCATTTAACTTTTTTTTCAATTTTTAATTATTTTTGCGAAAATAAAAAATAATTGAATGAACAACTAATTTATTGAATTCAATATCATAGAATAAAGTGAATTTTTAATTTAATAATATAACTCAAATACTGACCTAACTAATACTTTATATGTTAATTTTCACACATTTTTTATCACTATTCAAACTAAAATTATATAAAATTATTTATATAATACTTTATATGTTACTTTTTAGTTTCGGTATTGGTTTATGGTTTAGGGTTTGTGTGGATTAGGGTTTGGGGCTAATTTACGGTCAAGGCGTACCTATTTTTACGTATAGGTTTAGGGTTTAAGGTTAAGGACAAGTATTCTAATGAGAATTTATTTTTTGAACCACCAAATAATCTCCATTAGGCTTGGTGCATGCTTCTCATATCGGTATCAGTTATCGTCCTAAAAGTTTAAATTTTGTTGATTTTATTGTATACGTAATAAACTAACCTTGAATAAAAAAATAGTTTTTGAAACGTTAAAAAACACTCTTATTGAATCTATCTAAAACTAAAAAATTCAACACTCTAATTTCATATCATATTATTATTATTAGGTTTAATAGTGAAAAAATGCTCAAACCATACATTTTTCACATAGGCAACGACAGAAGTCATATTTGAAGATCTAAAGATTTTAGGTTTATTTTGTAAATTTTGTAAATTAAGCTAAAAAATAAAAATAAAAAACAAAATCAAAATTATGTGCGTGTTTTGATTGGTTAAAGAAATTTTTTAAAACACACATCTGAATATATATATATGTATATAATTTGAGTTTTTTTTCACTATTTTTGTTAAAACACAACGTCTCGAACTCGATTCGAATATATTTTTAAAAATACGAAAATTAATGTCTTTGGGAAGACAGACCATAAATAAAATCACATAAAAGAAAAGTAAAAAAAAAACACTTTAATTCTAAAACATAAAAATATAAAAAATATTTAAAAAAACACTCAAATTTTAAAACGTAATAGAAATATTTTACAATTAAATAAATATAATCTATTTCCTACGGGTCCTCGGTAACACCTGCCGGTGGAAGGATGATGTTTGATCGTACCGCTCCGGGGGTCGAACTTGTCTTCGTTGTTGAATCGGAGTCTGTTCATTCGGAGTCTACTCATCGTTGTCACATTGGTCACCCATCATTTGCATAGAAGGTGGAGTACTATACATGCCTTGCAGATCTAATGGCGAGGTACTGATCGTGGTAGTCGACAACAAGGATGTCATAGTACCAACAGTCATACCTTCCCCATATAAGGGTGTTTGAGGATACTGAAATTGTGGAATGTATCCTCCATCATCGTTGTAAGCAGACTGGTAAGATGAGTTTTCTCCAAACTATGGTTGTTCTGAAACATTACCAAATGGTGGTTGAGATTGGTCCGAAGAATGCCAACTCGTTGAACCCTCCAAGTTTGGTTGATGAGAGCTCTGACCAAACGCGTACGGCAGATGTACATGTCTTGAGCACCGCGGATCTTGAAGCCATTGATTTGCATCTTCAAGAGGTACTATAAACGGTTTTCCATTTGATGAAAACCACGAATAGTACTCTGAATTAAAGTCAAAATCATCGGCTTGAATTGGACTCAAGTTGGCATCCCAATGCCTCCGTCTTTCTCACCACAATTGAATGAACTCCGCTTGCTTGACAATCCAATTCTCGTTGAATCGACCTCTATGAACAATATGAATTTGTTGAGGTAGAGCACTAGGAATGGGTTGATGGTAGTTAAACTGTCGCAACACTCTGTCAGCGCAATGGAACTCAAAAATAGAAAAATGTATCAAAGGCACAACCGCACCCCAGATTGATGACATTTGACGAAAATTTAGTGGTATAATATCCCAGATTGTGTTATTCACGTACGGCTGCCAAAAGAACTGCAAAACACAATTATTAATATGCATACACAAAAAAACGTGTTACTTTAATAAATTACAAAGCCAAAAAAATAAAATTATGATACCACAAAAATTTAGTGGTATAATATCAGTTTGTGGTTATGTTCAACCGGAGCCCCAACAAGCGCAACCAGTTTATCCAGCCTATAAAGCTCCAGCAGCTCGTATGTATGAGGTCGACTATTCTGCAATGCATGATGCTGAACATCAAGCTCATGTGTTTGGTTCTTCATCGCATTCCGAGTTTGAAGAATTGGATTGAGAGCTGAATTTGACACAAAAGAAGCTGCCCAATTGGCAATTCAAGAGCACTGCGTCAAACACCATACATCATGTCTTGTTAATGAGTCTAATAAAAGTACCTATTGTGTAAGGTGTATACATTGGAAGAGCAATTGTCCTTGGTGGGTAAGAGCTTCATACAAGAAGAGGACTGACAACTTGGTGGTGACACGGTTCATTGATGAGCACACATGTTCGAATAGAGTTTTATCCCAAGATCACATTAATTTAAACTCTGATCTAATTTGTGCTTACATTAGGGGATTGGTGGAACATGACCCAAGAATTTTGATTGCAGTCTTGGTGGCATCAATTCGGGGTCAGCTTGGATATAGTCCATCTTACTACAAGGCGTGGATGGCAAAACAGAAGGCGATGGCGCAAGTGTATGGTGATTGAGATAGATCATATAATGAGCTACCAGCTCTTTTACGAGCAATGCAAATATTCATCCCAGGAACCAAGGTGGAATACGAAACAAAGGTCGCGGTCAACGTACAAGGCGAAATACTTCATGGTAAAATAATATTTAGTAAGTTGTTTTGGGCGTTCAATGCGTGCATCGAAGGGTTTCCATTCTGTAAAAGCATGATTCAAGTGGATGGTACTTGGTTGTATGGGAAGTACGGTCATATATTACTCGTGGCCGTTGCACAAGATGGAGACAGTAGTATATTTCCAATTGCCTTTGCCATTATTGAAAAAGAAGACGCGGAAGGATGAGAATTCTTTTTGAAGCATCTACGCAACCATGTAGTGAAGGAAGATGGGATTTGCATGATTTCTGATAGGGGGACTGCGTTGTTATCAGTAATTGACAGAGATAACAGTTTATGGAAGCCTCCACGTGTATATCCAGCCTATTGTGTTCGACATATTGCGTCAAATGCGAAGACGCGTTTCGGAAACAATCAAATCCGAAGAGAGATTTTAGGAGCGGGTAAGATGTTATTTGTTGTTTATAAAAAATAGTTAACGTAAATCTTTTAAACTGATCATGTTGACTTATTTAATTTCTTTTTAATAGGGTACGAACTAGTTCAACCAAAATTTGTCTCGAGGATAAACAGGTTGTAGCGGTATGGTCCAGATGTTTTTGATTTTGCAAACGACATACCTAGAGAAAGATGGGCACAAGCATATGATGAAGGTCGGCGTTATGGCCATATGACAACGAACCTTGCAGAGGCTATAAACGCAGTGCTTAAAGGAACACGCCATCTCCCAATTGCAAGCATTGTGTGGGAGACTTATTTTAGATTGGGTAAAGTGTTGTCCGACAAAGGCCAAGAAGTGAACGCTCGGATAAACAGTGGTCTGAAACCCTACAAAATAAAATGCTCGAACTTCAAGCCAAAGCCACCTCTATGAGAGTCAGAACATTCGACCCACATGGTTATCAATTTTTGGTCGAAGCTAAGGTCCGAGGTGAGCACAAAATGTACACTGTAAACCTTGCTCAGAGATGGTGTGGTTGTGGTGCATTCCAAGCATTTAGATACCTCTGCTCTCACGCACACGCTGCATGCTTGCATTTCCGTCTCGACCTTTATGAATTTGCGGATCGATGTTATAAGCTGGAGAATATCGCAAATATTTACAGAAATCCGTTTAACACGATCCCGAACCAAGACTATTGGCCGGTAGAGCCAATATACGAAGAATGGTTACCAAATCCAGAGCTTCGTAGAAAGTTGAAGGGTCGACCGCCGCCCACTCGAATTCATACAAATATGGATGATGCAGAGCATAATAGAGAAGGGGAGTTCTAGTTAAGCATTGTACTCTTTGTAGGGGACCGGGTCATAATATAACCAAATGTCCGAACAATCAAAATCTTTCAAACTATCATGTCGGACCATCAAACTAATGTAATTTGCAATTTGTGTTAATGCAAGTACTTTTTTATCTTCTTCAATTTTACAATATTTGGAAATTCGAACTAAGCCTTCCTTTTTTACAGTTCATAATTGAACTAAAATAATTAATTAACATTTACTTTTTTACAGTTCATATTCGAACTAATGTAAAATCATTAACATTTCCTTTTTTTACAATTCATATTCGAATGAAAAAAAATTCGAACTATTGACTGGTATTTAAATTGAATCGATTTAAACAATTAATTCAATTCAATTCCTATCTAAATAATTTTTAAAAGATTTTTTTTTAAATTTTGAAACACATGAAAACAAAACAAAACCTAAAAAAATTTAAATTTTATCCTCGAAATACCCCCGATAAATATTAATCATTAAAGAAAGAGCATGAACTTCATTTCGCATGAGTGATGACTATATCATTACAATATGTAAACTTTCATTTCATGTGATATTCTTTGAAAATTAAAAAGTATTATATGCATAGAATTTAGTGAGCGTTGTAATAAAAATCGGATAATATTTATTTTATAATATACGAGTTTAAATTTTGTCTATAAAATATATATGTATTGTTAATATACGAGTTTAAATTTTGTCTATAAAATATATATGTATTGTTAAAAGATTAAGAATATGTATAAACAAATAATACGCAAATGAGCGCTGAACCCTAATCCACACAAACCCTAAACCCTAAACCAATACCAAAACCCTCAACCATACATACCATGCATGAAACGTATGCAGGCCACGTAAAAAACTATATTTGATGAGTTTTGATCCGATAGAATTTAATAATATCAATTTTTTTAATAAAATATGGGTTTTAGGTCGATTTTGAGTTTAGATAAACCTGCACTAATCCAACCCGAGAAAATTTTATAAATATTTTTATATAATTTTAGTTTGAATTAAACATTCACTTTATTCTATGTTAATGAATTCAATAAATTAGTTGTTCATTTTTATTTTCGTAAAAAAATTTAAATTGAAAAAAAAAGTTAAATGAAAATTCATGATTGAATTTTTTAATTCAAATCAAATTATATAAAATTAAATTAGATTCGAATCCACATAAAAATAGATTCGCCCGAAAATTACCTCTAAACCGCAAATGAGCCCCGAACCCTAATCCACACAAACTCTAAACCCTAAATTAATACCATATCCCTAAACCATACATACCACTGTATACGTAAAATGCATGGCCCATGTGACCTCGCCATAAGGAGGTGGCGAGGTCACCCTTCCCTTTGTTGAGGCACCAGCCACCAGCCACCAGCCACCATGTGAGCCGACCAGCCAGCTGAAGGAAGCCACCAGGCACCTCGCCAGGAGGAGGTGGCGAGGTTGGCCTTAAAAGTGACCACGCCATAAGGAGGTGGCGTGGTACTGTAGATTTTAGCCTATATCCCAAAAATTCCCCCAAACTGCCCTAGAAACCAAATTATCAATCCAATTTGGATTATTAACCAAAATAACCCCAAAATTGGTAGAGACAAAATTGAGAAAAAAAAACCCTATTCAATTCCACTATAATACACGTAGACTGACAATAAAAATATATAAATAAATCATTTAATAATCCACAACACTTCCAAAAAACACTTTTTAATAAGTAATGTTAAACTTACCCTAAATCAATAACAACCCATATATTGTGCTAAGAACCGTTTTTTACCAATTTGTTTTCTTCGATACATTTGCTCACTAATATTATAAATGAAAATGATCAAATTATGCACTAAACAACAATTAATTATAATTATTGTTTAACTTAAAAAAATATTTTCAAAGCTGGAAATTTGCTTTCAAAGGACAAAAGTATTAATCAATAATTGCCACTAAACATGTCCTCTTATGAGGCTTGTCATATTGCAGAAAAGACTGCTACTGGAGATTTGCAATAAAGGAAAAATAGTTTGGTAATAAAAATAAATCTAAATATGCCCACTAAGCCCTGCCTTTTTTGTTTTCCAGTTAGAGCCTTACAGAGTTATGTGACTAAGCATAGACCGGACATCATCTTTCTTAGCGAGACGAAGCAAAAGAAGAGATATCTTGAGAAAATCAGGAAGAAGATGAAATTGGCTTCTTCCTTCTATGAGGAGCCAAGGGGTATAGCGGGCGGGCTTGCCCTTTGGTGGACAAAAGATGTAACCATCTTTGTACTCAATCATACCAAGAACTTTATTGACACAAAAGTGGTATTTAAGAATGGCGAGGAATGGTACGAAACCTTTATATACGACCCTCCTTACAGAGATGAAAGATAAGCGTTTTGGGCAAAATTATCTAATCTTCAAAGGTCACCAAATGACAGGTGGCTTATTATTGGAGACTCAAATATGATGATTAGACAAGAGGAAAAGGAAGGGGGAAACCCTGTCAATCCTGAGGAGGCTAAATGTTTTCTAGACTTTGTCGACTCATTTGGCCTTATCGAACTTCCAATTAAGGGAGGTAATTTCACTTGGTTCAACCAAAGAAGCGGCGACAACTCCATCCTTGAGAAATTGGATCGTCTGTTGTGCTCTGCTGAGTGGAGCCTGGATTTCCCCAAAGCCATACGGGTCATGGACATTGATATTGCTTCCGACCATGCCCCCATTATATTGCTCATTAAGGGCCTTTCCAGGAAATACAAGAAGGGCTTCAAGTTTGAAAACAAATGGCTTTTGGAAGAAGACTACTCCCAAACAGTGTCTGGAGGTTGGCAAATTCCCTCCGAAGAGAAAACCGCCTCGTCTTTTGGAAGGAAAATTTGTCGCACCATAAAGGCTCTCATAAAGTGGAGTAAAACGAAGATGAGGATTTTAAATGAAAAGAAGGGAGCGCTAATTAACATGATTAAACAACTCCAGGGGAGGAAACTCTCGAGCCAGGAATTGGAGGAGTTTAAACAAGTGATGAAGGAGCTTGACTCTGAATGGGAGAAAGAGGAACAGTATTGGCACCAACGATCCAGAATTAACTGGTTAAAATGGGGTGATAGAAACACTAAATTCTTCCATGCAACAACCATCCAACACCGAAGAACCAACTCTATTGTTAGGTTGAAAAGGGACGATGGAGTCTGGTTGGAGGAACCTGCGGACATTACAAACCATTTGCATCAACACTTCCAAAATATGTTTTCTAAAGATCATGACATCGAGTTCCAAGAGCTTAGGGAATACATTCCCAATTTGATAACCGAAGAGATGAATTCTAAACTGAGGAAAGAAATGTCTGGAGAAGAGATCAAGAAGGAAGTCTTCGATATGGGAGCGTCTAAAACGCCTGGGCCTGACGGCTTCCCTGGCAGCTTCTACCAAGCATTCTGGGATACTATCAAAGGAGATCTCATTGGGATGGTTTCAGCCTTTTTCAGAGAGGGAACATTGGAAGTCGCTCACTTTAGACCGATCAGCCTTTGTAATTTTTCTCTTAAAGTCATCACTAAGATCATGGCGCCGAGACTGAAAAAGCTTTTTCCGGACATAATCCCACACCAGCAGTCAGCTTTCGTACAAGGTAGATCTATCCATGACAACATTATTCTCGCAAACGAGGCCTTCCATGCAATCAAACGGGCTAAAAAGAGGGAAGAATGGGATTATGGCTCTGGAAATTGATCTTGAGAAAGCATACGATAAAGTGGATTGGGGTCTTCTTCGTTTCGTCATGGACATATTGGGTTTCTGTGAGTGGTGGGTCGATCGTGTCATGGAATGTGTTACTTCCACCTCTTTTTCCTTGGTTCTAAACAGGGAGAAAGTTAGAGATTTCCCCGCGGGAAGGGGCTTAAGACAAGGAGACCCGCTGTCCCCTTTCTTTTTCACTTTCATCTCTAGTATTCTGTCGTGGATTTCGGATAAGGAGGCCGAGTTAGGCAGATTTGAAGGCTTTAGAATTAAGAGACGGTGCCCGATTCTTAGCCACCTGTTGTTTGCAGATGATTGCCTTATGTTTTCAGTGGCAAGTAAGAAGAGCTGTGAATCTATCTTGCGAATCCTTAATTTGTTCCAACAAGCCACAGGTCAGACGGTTAATTTCCAAAAATCATCGGTTGGTTTCTCACCCAATGTTAGTAATCATCTCAAGGCTCACCTTTCCAATGTTCTAGGGTTCCGACCAATGGAGGAAGATGATTAATATCTTGGCCTACCTTCCTTCTGGGGGAGAAGCAAAAAAGAGGCATTGGTGTTCATTAAGGAACGAGTCTAGAATAGGCTCAGGGGATAGAAAGCCAAATTCTTAAATTAGGTCGGGAAGGAAGTTCTTATTAAGGCTGTTGCTCAAGCAATCCCCACTTATGCCATGCAATGCTTTCTCCCACCTGTCATCTTTTGCGATGAACTCAGCTCGCTTGTGGCTAAGTTTTGGTGGAGTAACTGTGGGAACAAGGAGAAAAGTATTCATTGGATGAGTTGGAAAGACCTATGCCGACCGAAGGACCATGGAGGCTTAGGATTCCGGAACCTTAGAACTTTCAACAGAGCCCTTATTGCAAAGATCGTATGGAAACTGGTGAAGCATTCGGATTCTCTTCTGGCACAGACTCTCCGAGGTATCTATTTCTCGAATGGAAACATTTTCTAGGCTCCAAAGAGCAAAAACATGTCCTGGGCCTGGGCTGGTATAAGGGAAGGATTAGAAGTTATCAGAGATGGATCGATGTGGCGTGTTGGTAATGGAAGGCGCATTTCGACATGGGATGATAAATGGATCCCTAAATTACACAAGTTCAAAATTTCCTCCCAACCTTTACCAAACCGCCATTTTCCCTATGTTTGTAGCCTTATGCATTCGGATCATAGATCTTGGGACAAATTAAAAATTGAGAGCATGTTTTCTCTGGAGGAGACCAAAGCGATCCTGTCTATTCCAATCGGAGGACCATATATTAAAGACACTTTCATATGGGCAGGAACGAAAAATGAGGACTACTCAGCCAAGTCAGGATACAGATTCATAGAGGAAAACCTTAGACCCACGGCGGAAACTTCCTTTAGTAACCCCCCCGAGAAACAATAAAGCTTTCTGGAAGTCTATTTGGGACTTGAAAGTTCCGTCCAAGATTCGTTCCTTCCTCTGGAAGCTATGCCATAATTTTGTTCCCACCAAAGGCATTCCGGCGGCCCGTTTTCATGGTAATTTCTAGAATTCTAACCAGTGTCCAAGGTGCGGAGAACACAGGGAATCCATTGAACATCTCCTTTTCTTCTGCCCCTTTGCCTAAGCGGTATGGAAGGCTTCAGGATTCAACTACGAACCATCTGTGCTTGGCTTCCCAGGCTTCCCTAAATGGTGGAGTAAGGTCCATGAATTCAAGAGACTGGGAGAATTTAAGGATGGTTGTGATCTTATTGCCTTTCTCCTTTGGGCGATCTGGAAATCGAGGAATGCTTTGGTTTTTGAAGGGAGGAAAGATTTCCCTTGGGACGTGTGGTTGAGAGCTGAATGGGACTTTCTGGAATTCTTTTAAGCTATAGAAGCTGGTCCCTCGGAGAAACACCGGCTACCAACGGAGTCGAGCTTCTGGTCCCCCCTCCTCCCAACAGGGTTAAGATCAACTGTGATGTCGCGTACGACTGCCAAACTGGCAAGGCTACAGTGACGGTTATTGCACGTGATAGCTCAGGATCTTTTATCCAAGGTTTATCTGCACCAACGTTGGCTCCTTCTGCAGTGGTGGTTGAAGCTTTTGTCATTAGGCTTGGTATTTCTCTTGCATCCATGAATGGTTTTTCGGATATCATCATTGAGGCGGATTGCCAAGCTGTCATTAGAAGACTCTGTTTGGGGTCCCACTCAGAGTGGAAGTCCTCAGTAGTGGAGGAAGATATCAGAGCTCAAGCCAAATCGTTCGGCTTCTGCTCTTTCTTTTTTGTCCCTAGATCCTGTAACCAGGCTGCAGACGGTCTAGCCAAATTCTCTAGGAATCTTCAATGTCAAACTCTTTGGGGACCTCCTTTACCCCCAACCTTTACGGTTGTTATTGCAACTTTGCAAGTAATGAAATCTATCTTTTTTATCAAAAAAAAGCCCTACCTTTTTTGTTTGATATTAAACCACTCTTTTCCCTATAAAATGGCTTCCACAAACAAAACAATAACCATTTCAATCTCCAATTTGAAGAGAGAAAAAAACATATAAGTGTGGAAAAGATTATGCTTTAGCATAGTGATGAAATAGAAAAGACCTAAAAGGAAAAATGGATGATGCATACCTGGGATATTTTATAAGGTTTTATTATAAAATAAGTGTTCAAATTATATATATTTTTTATTTTAGGTGTTTGAATTTTTTTAGTCAAAATATGTGTCTAACATATTATTTTGTTGTACTTTAGGTGTCAAACCATTCAATTAACTGGCGTAAAAAGATTTCATCATCTAATCAGTGTTTGACGTGTGATCTAACTTTAACTTCTTTTAAAAAATTGTTAAAAAAACTTGTAACTCTTAATTTCTAATTTTTGAAACAACCCTATAATCCCATAATTTCTCGCAACAACCCTTACATCTCACCATTGTAGGAAGGTTTTGTGCGACGACAAAGGGTAAACAACAGAAGGGCGATGGACGAAAAAAAAAGTGAGGGTCCAGTGATGGAATAAATCGTCGGTGGTGGTTGATTCGATGATGATAGACAATATTTGGAGATTTGATTTAAAAAAAATGGGATTTGGGGTTTTTTTAATGTATATACTTTCAATTTTAGATATATATATATATATATATATATATATATATATATATATATATATATATTAAAGGTTACGATCCACTTACACATTGTAAAAGTTTTTAAGTTTTACACGTTTTTTGGATCATTGGATGGGGAAAATAGATGGATGAGATTAACTCCTTACTTTTTCCAAGTGATAATCTACACATATTTTACTGTTAATCTCAGTCATCTGTTTCACCCATTCAATGATCCAACAAACATGTAAAACTTAAAAACTTTTACATTATGTAATCATATCGTATCCCATAAATTAATCTTTTGGTAATTTATAAGTTTTAGAATATTTAAAAAATTGATATTAGTTTTTACATTTTTTTCCCAAAATTCTCTTTTCTGAATTTGTAGATTAATTTTTTATTTTTTTGAAATTTTAATTTATATACATTTTTATAATCTATATAAATTTAATCTATAATTTTTATTTTTATTTTAATATATATTAATAATTAGTTATATTCTACCTTTTTTTAACTTTATGGGATTGAGGTAAAAGCTAGAGCTAAGGTAATATTTTTTTGGACAAATCCTAAATCTAATCTTAATCTTATCTAGAAGGAAGGGGAAAGAAAATTCTAGCGAGTCCATTAAAAATATATATGAACAGATATTATATTGTAGTTACTTTTAAACTATTCAAAATAATATAATTGAAATTAATCATCGACCATCTGTTCAGTTATTTATTGACACATATCCTTTTTCAACAGATTATTCAAGGAATTTATTAATCTTTTATTCGAAGGAAAGTACAATATTTGATGTAATTAACCAATTAAACACTACTTATCTATTGGATAAGCTCTTTTCTAGTTTGCAAAAAAGTGTACATTTTATAGATATAATTAAAGAGATATTAAATATAGATCCACTAATTGACCTAATGACCAATGAATCTCATATTGTCCTATTTTGTATAGGCTTGCTATCAAAATAAATATTTAAATTATCTCTCTTTTTTCTTTTTAGGTACATAATTTTTTTTATCTCTTTTAGAATCAATTGATACACTTATTTTGACTCAAAAAACAATTTAAACACTTAAAAGGCGTAAAAAAATTCAAGCATCTAAAAGAAACGAAATAATTAAAGGACTTATTTTGATATTAAGCCTTATAAAAACAGTAAGGCATATGGAACATATACCGGACTAGACCATGTGACGCGCACGTTGTGGTAAAGAAAATTTGGTTTTTTAGTTTTTAAATAGGATTAATATCCTATACATTGGCGGTGAAAGCTGAAAGTTTTCACAAGCGCCTTAATTTTAGGGTATAGAATTTAGGGGTTTAGGTGTAAGGGTTTAAAATTTAGGGATAGTTGTTTCAATTTAAGGTTTAGTGTTATAATTTAGGGTTTATAGCTTAAGGTTTAGTTTTTAGGGCAATACGGTGAGGATTTAGGTTTTAACCTATAAACCCTAAATTATAACCCTAAACCTTAAATTGAAACAACTATCCCTAAATTCTAACCCCCTACACCTAAACCTTATACCCTAAACTAACTCCCTATACCCTAAAACTAAGGCGCTTGTGTATAGAATATTTATCCTATTGATATTTGGTTAACTTGTGATATTAATTTAATAAGTATTTTTTTGTTCCGATTTTCAGGACTTCGCCTTGACTAATCGTCGCACACTTGATTTTGGTGGGTGAGTCTCCCAGCAGGGATTTTCTGCATGCACAATGTCTTGAACTCGAGATTTTACTTAAGCGATTCCAAGCTACTTACCACTTGGACCAACCCCGTTGATAATTTAATAAGTATTCTGTTATGTCAGCAGCAAAACTTTTTAAAGACATAAATAACGTTATAATATAATTTAGTGTTTTTGAAAATATTGAATATTTAGTTTTTGTAACACAAAGTTGATGTTCGGTTAACTTATGACACTAACTAAATTAAAAACTTTATAATGATGTTAAATTTTTTATTGTTGAAATTTTTCTTAAGTGGTTTTTCATCTTGTCTTTTTGAAATTTATATTTTTGTTAAAGAATTATATATGATACACAAGTTGCATAAAAATAAAAATTTAAATTTTTAAGTCTAAATTCTAAACTTTAAACACTAAAATTCAAATCTATAAATCTCAAACTCTAAACCAGGGGCGAATCTTGACAAAACGTAACTGCATACTTAAAATTTTTAAATTTTTAGAAGCCTAAACTAAATTTTTTAAAAGATTTAATTTAAAATTTTGGGGGTCTGCCTAAATTTTAAAAAATGAGACTTATTAAGAAATTTAAAAAAATCAAAATAACTTAATTAAAAATATTTTATAAAATAATATTTAATGACAATTTTAAAATTTTTGAAGAGACAAATTAAAAAAATAAAAAATGATGAGAAAATATGAATTGTCAAAAATATTGGGGAGTCAAGGCCTCCTCTAGCTCTCACCAATGGATAGAAATCATCTGCTCATTTTCGATGCCTCTACTTATGTCTTAAAGTTCAAAATTAAGTTTAGGGTTTATGGTTAGAGTTTAGAAAATTTAGGGTAGAGTGTATTTTTTAGGGTATAGATTATAGGGGTTAGGATTTATAATTTAGGGTTATGGTTTGGAATTTAATTTTGTAGTATTTTTTTAGTGTTGGGACATAAGTAAGGACACCGAAAAGGGGCAGAAAATTTTTATCCCTCACCAACATCCACCTAAGCTCTAAATTAAATTTTTTAAATCTTATAATTAACAATTTTATGCATATTAAAATTTATACTATTTGTGTTTCAAAATGTTTTTTTGTTTAAATACCTTTGAATTATAGTTAACGAGTCGTACTCTTTTCCTCTATTTAGACTTAGAAATTTTTTTAATGATGCGCTTGTTAACGTTTTAATGTATAATTTCCATCTTAATAAATCATATAGCGGTTGATGATAAAAAAAAATAACTTGAATTTTGATAAATATCCCATAAATTTTGTTGATTGAAAAGATAAATCCACTTATTATAAGCGTAACTATTTGCCTTTTATAGGAAAGAATCAAGTAAAGGGAAAAAGTGAAGAACTTTCATTCTCCTTCATTTAATTTTAAGGAAATAGATATTCTATTTTTTCCAGTACCATATATTTAAACAAGTTTCTTTGGGTGTAGAAAGAGGCAAATTTGGCCAAATAGGCCAGTATGGGAATAATAATTAGGGAATAGGGGTTTACCGGTTGAAATTTGACAAACTAGGCCAATTTTTACAGTGTTAGGGTGACCACGCCACCTGCAGAAGGCGTCCCTTGGACAACGCCACCTCCTGCTGGCGAGGTCTCTGGTGACCGGCTGGGAGAGCCAATGGCCCGGCTGCTGCAGGCGACCTGTGGCTGGTGCAGGCTTATGCGGCTTCACTTGAGCTGGCCTACTTCGCCGTCTCCTTATGGCGAGGTGCAGGCTGGCAGGCCTGCTGCTCACGGGCTGCAGCAGGTTGTTGCCCAATTAATTTTTTTTTTACATAATTTTATTTGTGTGTATATATATAGATAGGTGGTGTGAGTTAAAATTTTAGAGTTGGTTATTTGTGAAGAGAAGAAGAGAAAAAAAATTGTGAAGGTGAAGAATTTTCTGTATATCTTTTTAAAGATATATTCGAAGAGGGTGAGAAAAATTTTGAGTTTAAATTTATCTGTTATTTTTGTAATTATTAGTGTCCCTATATTATTTTGTGTGATTGATGATCTAATGAAATTTTTTTTTATTATTGATGAAGCTATCCTGGTTGGTTGTGATTTTTCGTTTCGAACAAAAGAAGCTAGTTTTTCGAATTTTGAATCTGGTAAGGGCATGTATTTTTTTTAATTTGATTTTTTAAAGTTAGTTTATTAGTTGTATATATACGAAATGTTGAAGTTAATATATTTTTTTGTATATATTCGAATGCTAATTGTTTTTTAGCTGTGGTTGCCCAATTATTTTTTTTACATAATTTTATTTGTGTGTATATATATAGATAGGTGGTGTGAGTTAAAATTTTAGAGTTGGTTATTTGTGAAGAGAAGAAGAGAAAAAAATTGTGAAGGTGAAGAATTTTCTGTATATCTTTTTAAAGATATATTCGAAGAGGGTGAGAAAAATTTTGAGTTTAAATTTATCTGTTGTTTTTGTAATTATTAGTGTCCCTATATTATTTTGTGTGATTGATGATCTAATGAATTTTTTTATTATTATTGATGAAGCTATCCTGGTTGGTTGTGATTGTCGTTTCGAACAATAGAAGCTAGTTTTTCGAATTTTGAATCTGGTAAGGGCATGTATTTTTTTTAATCTGATTTTTTAAAGTTAGTTTATTAGCTGTATATATTCGAAATGCTGAAATTAATATTTTTTGTATATATTCGAATGCTAATTGTTTTTTAGCTGTAGAAATAGATAATGACATATGAAGGAGTTTTGTTGTATCGTGACCATGAACACATTTCGTCTCATATTCACGAAGAGCAAGTAAGTAAATATTTTGTAATTTAAAATTTCATATTTACTATGTAATTATTATAACTCGAAATTATAATGAATTAATTATAGGATGTAGAGCATATGATACGCCGTCGAGGAATGAAGATAAAGGAACCTGATGAGCGTTTAGCGTATTACTTACAGCGAGCTGGTTTTTATAATGCCACCTTTCTCCGTGGGTTTAAGATAATCCCCAGGTTGATTACTGCATTGATTGAACGGTGGAGACCAGAGACCCACACATTTCATTTTCCATTTGGTGAATGTACAATAACCTTGGAGGATGTTGCGGTACAACTTGGTATTCCAACAAATGGGACACCATTGGTTGGACAAAATAATTACAATACATATGAGCTTTGCATGCAGTACCTGGGCAAAGCTCCTCCTCAAAGCTGTGTGGACGGGCTACGCGTCAGAGTATCATGGTTGCAGCAGGAATTTATTGTGACCGATGAATCTGGTCATCAAGAACTTGAGTGTGCAGCTCGAGCTTATATACTGCAACTTATTGGTGGTGTGTTGATGCCAGATACATCTGGTAATATGGTTCACACACAATACCTGCAGTTCTTGGGTAATTTGGACACAACTGCTACATATAGTTGGGGGTCTGCAGTATTAGCATTTTTGTACCATGAAATGTGCAAGGTTACAATTATGCATGGTGAAAAGGTAAATTCAGATATGGGTGGATGTCAAGTATTACTGCAGTCCTGGGCGTGGTACAGGCTACCTTATCTAACGCCCGCTTTTTCTGTACCGGTAGATATAGAGTTTCCGCTTGCTGGAAGGTAATAATGTGATTGCAGTTGTATATAAATATTTATTGATATAAAATTTATATCCAATGACTTCGAAATATAATTTCAATATACCTTTGCAGATGGAGGCATCCGTTGAAGAATGCGGGGTGGTTCACAACACTGTCAGAGAGACGAGATTAAAGATCCAAACAATAGGAAAAGATCTGGTATCATAATCAATTTATTTTAATATATTAATTGTTCTTATTTAATATAATATAATTTATTATTTGTTATTATTTTGTATATTTTATATTTTAATTTTGAAAGAAAAATTGTATATTTCATTGTGAATGAATTCATATTAATAATTTTTTTTTACAGTTTATTTGGAAGCCGTACGCGAATGACGACGTCAGGGCTTGCCTACCACCTACTGTGCTTGAATGTGCAAGATTCTGGGGTGCGATTGTGCCTTTGATCCATTTTTCTATTGTTGAGTTTCATTGTGCTGACAGAGTGTTGAGGCAGTTTAACTTCCATCAACCCATTCCAAGAGCTCCACGAGAAAAAATTCACACCGTTCATAGAGGTAGATTCAATGAGAATTGGATTGTGGCTAATGATTTGAGTTCAATTCAAGCCAGCGATTTTGAATTTAATACAGAATACTATTCATGGTTTTCGACAAATGGGAAATCGTTCATAGCATCTGTCGAAGATGCAAATAGATGGCTTCAAAACCCGCAGTGCTCAAGACAGGTTCGCCTCTCAACCGAGTTTGGTCAGAGCTATTAGCAATCAATAGACGAACCAAACTTGGAAGAAATTTCGGGAGCAACCAAACGAGGTTGGACTTCTTCGTGGGCGCGATCTGACTCCCCCCCGAGACATGTAAGCAGTAATCTTTGGGAGCAACCACCATTTGGTAATGTTTCGGAACAAACCCCATTTCAACAAAGTCATCAAATATTTGGATTTGGTCATGTTCCGCAGCAATCACGTTTTAATTTTGCAACTGGTGGTAGCTCATCTTCTCAGCCGGCTTACAATGATGATGAAGGATACGTACCACAATTTCAGTATCCTCAATCATCTGTATATGGGGAAGGTTTTGGTGTTGGTAGCATGACATCTATGTTGTCAACAACTACCATTAGCAGCCCATCACTTCATCCTGAAGAAATGTTTGCTACACCACCTACTATGCAAATAACGGATGAGCAATTTTTCGATGACGATGAGCTGGCTCCTAATCCAAGAGCTCGTAGACAGGTTCAACCCCCTCCGCGGTACTCACAAACAGGCCCTCTCCATCGGCAAGAATTACCCACTAGGAGAAGGCGAAAATAGGGTTTTGTTTTGTTTTTATTTATTTGTAATTTGCGAACCCGAAATATTTAATGTCATATGTATTTCTTTTAATTTCGATTGCATTTTGATATTTATGTTTTTTTTAATTTTCGTATTCAATTTCTAAATTTGAATTCCAATTCCAAATCAAGATTTTAAATTATAGGTTGACGGTGCACGTGTGATAAAATTGAAACAAATAAAAATTGAAAAGATGCAATATTTTCTCATTACCATAAAATTAGACATACATTAAACAAAGCATTTAGGTTGACGGTCCGGCACGATAGTTGGAAAGATTTGATTTGTGCGGACACTTGTTTCTTGAATGACCCGGTTGACTACAAAGACTACAATGTCTAACTTGAACTCCTCCCTCTCTATCATCTGGATCATCCATATTCGTATTAATACGAGTAGACTCCGGTTGACCCTTCAACTTTCTACGAAGCACTGGATTTGGTAACCATTCTTCGTATATTGGCTCTACTGGCCAATAGTCTTGGTTCGGGATTGTGTTGAACTGAATTCTATATATATTTGCAATATTCTCTAGTTTATAACAGTCATCCGCAAAACCGTAAGGGTCGAGTCGAAAATGCAAACAGGCGGCGTGTGCGTGAGAGCAAGGGTATCTAAATGCTTGGAATGCACCACAATCACACCATTTCTGATGAAGTTTCACAATGAACATTTTTTGCTCACCTCGGACTGTAGCTTCCACAGAAAATTCCCATCTATTTGAGTCGAATGATCTTACTTGCATAGCGGACGCTTTAGCTTGAAGAT
Organism: Hibiscus trionum; assembly: GCA_030270665.1. Classification (NCBI taxonomy): domain Eukaryota; kingdom Viridiplantae; phylum Streptophyta; class Magnoliopsida; order Malvales; family Malvaceae; genus Hibiscus; species Hibiscus trionum. The sequence goes on along the minus strand of BSYR01000034.1, from coordinate 3,743,640 downwards.
CGATCATTTTTTTTCGCAGGGCTTTATACCAATATTGTCCGCTGTTTATTCGGGCGCTGACATCTTGCCCTTTGTCGAACCACACTTTGCCCAATCTAAAGTAGGTCTCCCACACAATACTTGCAATTGGGAGATGCCGTGTTCCTTTAAGAACAGAGTTTATAGCCTCTGCAAGGTTAGTTGTCATATGACCATAACGCCGACCTTCATCATAGGCTTGTGACCATCTTTCCGTGGGGATGTCATTTACAAATTTTATCACACCTGCACCGTGCCGCCTCAACCTTCTCATCCTTTCATGGAATTTTGGTTGAACTAGTTCATACCCTATTTATAAATAAAAAATAAGTTAAATAAAACAACAAGATGAACTAAAAAAAATTAAATTTTTTATAAACAACAAATAACAACTTACCCGCGCCTAAAACCTCTCTCTTGATCTGACTGTTTCCGAACCGCGTCTTCGCATTCGCTGCAATATGTCGTACACAATATGCTGGATATGCATGTGGAGGTATCCATAAACTCCCAGGTCTGTCAATTACTAATAAGAGTGCAATTCCTCTATCAGAAATCATGCAAATCCCGTATTCTTTTACAACATAATTGCGTAGGTGCTTCAAAAAGAATTCCCATCCATCCGCGTCTTCCTTTTCAACTATGGCAAAGGCAATTGGGAATATATTATTGTTTCCATCCTGTGCAACGGCCAAGAGTAATATATGACCGTACTTCCCATACAACCATGTACCATCCACTTGAATCATGCGTTTGTAGAATGGAAACCCTTGAATGCACGCATTGAACGCCCAAAATAACTTACTAAATACTCTTTTACCAGGAATTAATTCGCCTTGTAAGTTGAACACCGGCAAAGTCTCGTACTCTACAACGGTCCCCAGGATGAAATGTTGCATTGCTTGTAAAAGAGCTGGTAGCTCATTATACGATTTATCCCAATCACCATACAGTTCCGCCATCGCCTTTTGCTTTGCCATCCACGCCTTGTAGTAAGACGAAACATAACCAAACTGGGACCGGATAGATGCTACTAACACTGCAATCGAAATTCTTGGATTCTGTTCAACCAAAGTCCTGATTGAAGCACATATTAGATCAGAGTTTAAATTAATATGGTCTTGTGATAAAGCCATATTGGTACATGTGTGCTGATCAATAAACCGTGACACCTCCCACATTTCAGTTCTCTTCTTGTAAGAAATTCTTACCCACCACGGACAATTGTTCTTCCAATAATAACACCTTACGCAATAGGTAATTTTGTTGGACTCAACAACAGAAAATGACGTATGGCGTTTGAGACAGTGCTCTTGAACTGCAAGCTTCGCGGCTTTTTTTGTTTCAAATTGAGCCTTTAGTTCTAGTTCTCCAAAGTTCGAAGATGATGAAGAACCAAATACGCGAGCTTCATATTCTTGATCTTGCATTGCAGTATAGTCAACTTCATACATGCGGGCTGCTGGAGCTTCATAGGCTGGAGGTTCCGGTTGTTGGTGCTGCGGTGCAGCATTACCCCAAACAGCCGGCTGTTCATTTCTCAACCCGAGCCTACTAACAGCTGCGGCCCAAACATCTTCTTCAACATCAATACCATTGCCTTGAGACGCTTCTGTCATAATAGCGTCAATATCATCAGCATCGAGTAACTGAACGCCATCTTCTTCTTCTTCACTCATAGGAATAATATTTTCTTCATCATCACTGAAATCTTCAAGCGATTCGCCCCAACGACCAACTGTGGGTTCAATGTCCGAATATGTTGATGAACTCATATTCTGTAAATATTAAAAAACATAAGCACAACATTAAATTTTTGGATTTTTTTAGTAAAATTTAAAAATACTATTACCATCTGAATATATATTCAATCATACAAAAAATATACAAACTCTCTAGAATTAAAAAATTTAGATTAAAAGGAAAAAATTACTTACTTAATTTTCACTGGCTTTTACGAACTCTTCAATCACCCTCTTCGAATATTTCTTCAGAAGCTCACAAACTCGTCTCTCTTTGCCGAAAAGCTCTCTTAATTTTTTTCTCAACCACTACACACTCATCTCATCTTCCCTAAGCCCTCTATATATACACATAAAATAATATTAAAAAATTAATCCCCTTTAATAAATCTAGCCCGTACCTAGAACCCTATTTACCCTTTAATAGCCTGACGTGCCTAAAACCTATTTAATTTACCCTATATACACTTGCCTGACGTGCCAGTATGGGACATGCAGGTGAACAGGACCTCGCCATTTGCATGTCCCATACTGGCACGTCAGGCAAGTGTATATAGGGTAAATTAAATAGGTTTTAAGCACGTCAGGCTATTAAAGGGTAAATAGGGTTCTAGGTACGGGCTAGATTTATTAAAACACCTGCTATTAAAGGGTAAAATTAAATAGGGTTCGATGGATATTTTAATTTTAAAATTAAATTAGGGTGTGCAAAATTGGGTTCGACTAACCATTTGTAAATTGTTCCGGTCAACCGGTAACTTCGGGTCACTCAAATCTCGACCCTATATCGTAACCATTCAACCAGTTAACAGTTTATTCGGTTAACCGGAATATTCGGTACGATCTGAATTCAATGATTTTTTTTACTTTGTTAAAAAATTTAAATTTTAATAATATGTTAAATATATATATATATAATTTTCAAATACGACCCGCCATCTTAGTATCTTTTTTAAAACACATACAATATTTACAAACCTAAACCCTATATGCCCAATTTTAGCTATACATACTATATAAAAATTATATTATAACCAACTACTAAACCCTATACCCTAAACCCATCCATATCTCTGACCCGTATACCCTAAAGCCAACCCTATCTCTGCCCTGCCAAACTCTGTTTATTTTAAAGCTTACATAAAGCCTGACGTGCCTGCATGGCACATGCATGAACAGCACCTCGCCATTTGCAAATGGCGTGGGGCTGTTCATGCATGTGCCATGCAGGCACGTCAGAGAGAAGCATGCAGCTGAGGAGCTGAGCCGCCCACGCCGCGAAGCCTGCCTCCAACAGGACCTCGCCAGCAGGAGGTGGCGTTGTCCAGGGGACGCCTTCTGCAGATGGCGTGGTCACCTTAACACTGTAGAAATTGGCCTAGTTTGCCAAATTTCGGCCGGTAAACCCCTATTCCCTAATTATTAACCCCATACTGGCCTATTTGGCCAAATTTGCCGTAGAAAGAAGTGGATTACCTAAATTTTCATTACCCAATAATATTGTATACGAGATTAAAATAAATAAATTTATAAAAAATTATTCAGAATCAAACCTGAGACTTAATATCAATCAAAATTAAAAGTGATTTTAAGATAAAAGAGATGAAAACTTAACGTCTAAGCCTAATAATAGAGCAAAGAACTAAACATTTAAATCAACCATCCACTTAACTTAAAAGGTAATATAAGGTTCGGATTTCGGAACAAAATTTTTTTGTTCCTTTTCAATGCCGTTTTGTATGTCTCACAAATAATTTTATGTTGCATGTATTAATAATTTATTTTTTTTATTTTATTAATTATTTTTTTTGTTGCCTTTCTGGTTTTCAGGGCTTCGCCCTGATTAATCCGGACCAACCTGCGTCGTACACCTAATTTTGGTGGGTGAGTCTCCCAGCGGAGACTTTCTGCATACACAACGTCTCAAACCCAATACCTTACTTAAACGGTACCATGCTGCTTACTACTTGGACCAACTCTATTAATATTGTTTATGTTTTATTAATAATACACGTAGCATAAAATAACTAATAAAACATATAAAGTGAAGCAAAAAAAAAAGTGACAGGCAAATTCCATTCATGAGGTTCCTATATATTTGCTTTTTCTTAACGAAAGTGATAAACGTATTATGTATGGTAGGATATTGGAGTATTAAACTTTTGAGGACACAATTTTTTATGACTCTATACTTCTTACAGCTATGTTACAAATTAACCTTGTAGGAATATTGAAAGAGATTTTAACATATATAATGGATTATAAGATGCTAAGAATTTCACATACTTGTGCTCTTTATGATCTATATTTATAATAGATTATTATTTCTTTCATTTTTTTGAATAAAATTATTTCTTTCATTTTTTAAGTTAGACAACACCGAACTATGTTATATGTCATATCTCGTTAGTGACATCTTTACATTGACTTTTTTTTAATTATTTTAAGGATTACAAATTCCTAACCAGGCTTAAATCTAAAACAGTATTAAAGCAACTCTAAGTCAAATGATTAGACTGTAAGAAAATAGTAGAAAAATGAAAAAAAAAGAAATGATATAAATAAAACTCTATCTGCCCCCACTAAATTTTTTAAAAAATATATATAATTTTAAATTATTTGATTGAAATTTTTTAAAATATATATTTTATATTTTTATAATAATAAATTTAAAGTAATCATAAGTCAAAGTTAATAAAAGTTGATCAAAAAATTTAATATAAACATATTCAGTAGGGCGGAAGACGTATAAAATTTCATAATCAAACCCCAAAAGGGAAGAGGTGACCAATTTGATCGTGGTGGTTAATCAAGGGAGTTGTTTGTCATAGTCTAGTCTACTAGTTTTTTTCCTATCCTTCTTTTTTCATGACATGACATTAGCTTTGTTGTAGTTCTCTTAATCAATAATAAAAAAAAGTTTTAATTGAAAAAAATGTGTAAATTATTTTTAGGTGTTTTTTTTAATATGTATTTAATGTTTATTTTGTTATCATTTTAGGTGTTTTATATTTCATCCAGTTTTATTTTAAAATCGGCCCGTTAAAAAATTTATCACTTAATCATTGATTAACATGTGGTTTAGATTTTAATTCCGGTTGATCTTTTTATTTTGAAAATATAAAATTCTTAAATTGAAAAAGCCTGAAATTTCTTATTTTCACAAAAAATTTCTAAATTCACAATCTCCAAATCTTTAAATTCTTTCGCTGCCACCGTCGATAACCAAGCCACCGTCACTGTAATGAACTCTCCTTTCGGTGACTTTGTTTGTCGATTTTTGTCGGCAAAAGAGTGGGCTATTCGGTAGTAGTGGTCCGACGACATAAGGGGTGCACGGAGGTGGCTGGTTCAGTATCGAGAGTGGACGATTTTAGGGATTATGGGATTAAAAGAAATTATAAACTAAAACCCTACCACACGTCACATTCTAATTTACTAATGATTTTATTTTAATGGTCAACGCATAAAATGATAACAATATAAACGTTAGCCACTTGTTTGTTAAAAGTGTTGGCTTTGAAATTTCAAAGTAAAATTCAACAAAGTAGGCACCAATTGACAAATTGAATTTGTCAAGTTTGGGTGCAGCAAATGGAGAAAAATGATGCAGCAAATGTTGAAAATGTGGAATGGGGAAATTGATTTTTGGTCCCTAAACTTTAGGTTATTTATAAGTTAGTCCCTAAAGCTCAACTATAAATAGCCTAGCCATTTGCGATTTGAAAACATCCCAAATCATTCTAACCTCCTCCCAATACTAGAGAAATTAGAGAGTTTTCATAGAGTTGTTTTCTCCTTTTTGTCAAGAGAGAATTGTCATTGTTTTCTCCTTGTTAGACTGAGAGAAGTTGTAATTCCTATTTTCTCATAGTGAAATTCTTCTACCTTTGTCCGTGGTTTTTACCCTATATTATTTAGGGGTTTTCCACGTAAAATCTGTGTCTCTTTTATCTTCATTATTATTTTCTCAAATTATCAGTTGCGTTTTTGCTCTATCCGACGATCGTATTCCGCAACAATTGGCATCAGAGCCTAATTTGAGTGCGTATATCTACTTACCGTATTCTCTGTTGGTTGCCACTGAAAAGTGGATCCTCCATCATAAGAAAGTAAGTTAGATATTACTCATTCATTGAAGGTGGTGTGCACTATTCACGTCAAAAAGGTGAAATAGTGGGAGCTATCTGAAATAGAAGCTATGGCAACGAAATTTGATATTGAAAAGTTCAATGGGAGAAATTTCTCACTGTGGAAATTGAAGATAAAGGCCATCCTAAGAAAAAACGGATGTCTAGCGGCTATCAGCGAAAGGCCGACAGATTTTACGGATAACAAGAAATGGAATGAGATTGACGAGAATGCTATTGCAGACCTTCATTTAGCATTAGCAGATGAAGTACTATCAAGCATCGAGGAGAAGAAGACAGCCAAGGAGATTTGGGATCACCTCGCAAAATTATACGAGGTCAAATCGTTGCACAATAAAATTTTCCTTAAGAGGAAATTGTACACTCTTCGGATGTCAGAATCTACTTCAGTGACAGAGCACTTAAACACGTTGAATACTCTATTTTCTCAGCTTACATCCCTAAGCTATAAAATAGAGTCACAAGAACGTGCTGAACTTCTACTTCAAAGTCTACCTGATTCGTATGATCAACTCATCATCAACTTGACAAACAACAACCTTACAAGTGATCTAGTCTTCGATGACGTTACAACTGCTGTTTTGGAAGAAGAAAATCGGCGCAAGAACAAGGAAGACAGACAAGGAAATCTGCAACAAGCAGAGGCCTTAACGGTAATGAGAGGAAGATCAACAGAACGTGGCCAAAGTAGCAGTCACAATCATGGTAGATCAAAGTTAAGGAGTAAGAAGAATTTAAAGTGCTACAACTGCGGAAAGAATGGTCACTTGAAGAAGGATTGTTGGAGTTTACCTAAAAACTCCAATCCTCAAGGAAATATGGCAAACACTTCAGATGACGGAGATGCTCTCTGTTGTGAAGCAGCAACAGCCATGAAAGGCAGAAAAAGATTTGCAGACATATGGCTTATTGACTCGGGAGCTACATATCACATGACCTCAAGAAGAGAATGGTTCTATAATTATGAACCTATCTCAGGAGGATCTATGTACAGCTGCAATAATCATGCCTTGGAAATTGTTGGCGTTGGAACCATCAAATTGAAGATGTATGACGGGACAACCAAAGTTGTTCGAGATGTGCGACACGTGAAAGGCTTGAAGAAAAACTTATTATCCTACGGATTGTTGGATAATAATGCAAGCAAGATTGAAACACAGAAAGGAATCATGAAGGTGTTCCATGGAGCGCTTGTGGTGATGAAAGGTGAAAAGATAGCGGCAAATTTGTACATGCTGAAGGGAGAGACTTTGCTAGAAGTTGAAGCCTCTGTTGCCTCATGTAGTTCAGATTCTACCATGTTATGGAATCAGAAACTTGGACACATGTCAGAACAGGGAATGAAAGTCCTTGTGGAGCAAAAGCTACTTCCGGGTTTAACAAAGGTATCACTTCCTTTGTGTGAACATTGTATTACAAGTAAGCAACATCGATTAAAATTCAACACATCAAATTCTAGAGGCAAGGCTGCTCTAGAATTGGTTCATTCTGATGTATGGCAAGCACCGGTTACATCCCTAGGCGGAGCAAAGTATTTTGTCTCCTTCATTGATGACTACTCTAGGAGATGTTGGGTGTATCCTATCAAGAGGAAGGCAGATGTGTTTTCAACCTTCAAAGTTTTCAAAGCGCGGGTGGAACTTGATTCTGGAAATAATATCAAGTGTTTCAGATCAGATAATGGAGGTGAATATACAAGTGATGAATTTGATGACTTCTGCAGAAAAGAAGGCATCAAAAGACAGTTCACAACAGTATACACTCCTCAACAAAATGGAGTGGCAGAGCGGATGAACAGAACTCTGTTAGAAAGAACACGAGCAATGTTGAGAGCTGCAGGGTTAGAAAAAGCTTTATGGGCAGAAGCAATCAATACCGCATGTTATTTGGTGAATCGGGCTCCATCAACTGCAATTGAGTTGAAGACACCGATGGAAATGTGGACTGGTAAACTAGTTGATTATTCAAACCTCCATATATTTGGAAGTATTGTGTACGTGATGTACAATGCCCAAGAAATTTCAAAGTTGGATCCAAAATCCAGAAAATGTAAATTCTTGGGGTATGCTGATGGAGTAAAGGGGTATCGCTTGTGGGATCCCACTGCCCGCAAAGTGATTATCAGCAGGGATGTTATCTTTGTAGAAGATAAGCTACAAAGAAAAGAAGAAGATGATAGCACTGATAAAGAAAAGCCAGAGACTACACAGATACATGTTGAAAATGAGTTTGAACAGAGAGATTGTTCTGAAGCAGAACCAGAGCTCGAGGAATCAGAACCAGAGAATTCTGAAGCTCCAACAACTCGTCAATCAGATCGTGTGAGAAGACGCCCCAATTGGCACTCAGATTATGTTATAGAAGGTAATGTTGCATACTGCCTTTTAACGGAGGACGGTGAGCCATCAACATTCGAGGAGGCAATGAACAACTCAGATGCTTCGCAGTGGATGGCGGCAATGCAAGAAGAAATCGAAGCCCTTCATAAAAATAATACATGGGAACTTGTGCCACTACCACAAGGAAGGAAGCCAATTGGTAACAAATGGGTCTTCAAAATCAAGAGAAATGGTGACGATCAAGTGGAGAGGTATCGTGCAAGACTGGTGGTCAAAGGATATGCTCAGAAAGAAGGTATTGATTTCAATGAAATCTTTTCTCCTGTGGTTATACTAACAACGGTTCGAGTTGTCCTGGCAATGTGTGCTACATTGAATTTACATCTAGAGCAGCTAGATGTTAAAACAGCTTTTCTTCATGGAGATCTTGAAGAAGAGATTTACATGCTCCAGCCTGAAGGTTTTGAAGAAAAAGAAAAGAAGAACTTGGTTTGTAGGTTGAACAAATCTCTGTACGGTTTAAAGCAGGCGCCGAAGTGTTGGTACAAGAGATTTGACTCCTTCATCATGAGCCTTGGATACAACAGACTTAATGCAGACCCTTGTGCTTACTTCAAGAGGTTTGGTGAAAACGACTTTGTTATATTGCTGTTGTATGTAGATGACATGTTGGTTGCAGGCCCCAACAAAGATCATATTGAAGAATTAAAGGCACGACTGGCTAGGGAATTTGAAATGAAGGACTTGGGACCAGCAAACAAGATTCTAGGGATGCAAATTCACCGAGACAGAAGTAATAGGAAGATTTGGCTTTCACAAAAGAATTACTTGAAAAAGATCTTGTCACGATTCAGCATGCAAGATTGTAAGCCAATTTCTACCCCTCTTCCTATTAACTTTAAATTATCCTCCAGTATGAGTCCTAGCAGTGAAGAAGAGAGGATGGAGATGTCTCGAGTACCGTATGCATCAGCAGTGGGAAGTTTAATGTTCGCTATGATTTGTACAAGACCAGACATTGCACAAGCAGTGGGAGTGGTTAGTCGGTACATGGCGAATCCAGGCAGAGAGCATTGGAATGCTGTGAAAAGGATCCTGAGATACATCAAAGGGACCTTAAATGTTGCATTATGTTACGGAGGATCAGACTTTCTTATCAGCGGTTGCTGGTGGAGCTGTAAGCTGGGTTTTAAAACTGCAATCGGTTGTGGCTACGTCAACAACGGAGGCAGAATATGTAGCAGCTACAAGCCAGTAAAGAAGCAATATGGTTGAAAAGGCTATTGGAGGAGCTCGGGCACAAACAAGAGAATGTCTCTTTGTTTTGTGACAGTCAGAGCGCCTTGCATCTTGCAAGGAATCCTGCTTTTCACTCAAGAACAAAACATATTCGGGTCCAATACCACTTCATTCGTGAGAAAGTGGAAGAAGGGACAATAGATATGCAGAAGATCCATACCGATGACAACATAGCAGATTTCATGACAAAAGCAATCAACATTGATAAGTTTACTTGGTGTCGATCCTCTTGTGGCTTGTTAGAGACGTAAGCAACATGGAAAATACGAGGTAGAAAGAATGGTGTGAAGATATGATTGTTCCAATCAAATCTTCAAGTGGGAGATTGTTAAAAGTGTTGGCTTTGAAATTTCAAAGTAAAATTCAACAAAGTAGGCACCAATTGACAAATTGAATTTGTCAAGTTTGGGTGCAGCAAATGGAGAAAAATGATGCAGCAAATGTTGAAAATGTGGAATGGGGAAATTGATTTTTGGTCCCTAAACTTTAGGTTATTTATAAGTTAGTCCCTAAAGCTCAACTATAAATAGCCTAGCCATTTGCCATTTGAAAACATCCCAAATCATTCTAACCTCCTCCCAATACTAGAGAAATTAGAGAGTTTTCATAGAGTTGTTTTCTCCTTTTTATCAAGAGAGAATTGTCATTGTTTTCTCCTTGTTAGACTGAGAGAAGTTGTAATTCCTATTTTCTCATAGTGAAATTCTTCTACCTTTGTCCGTGGTTTTTACCCTATATTATTTAGGGGTTTTCCACGTAAAATTTGTGTCTCTTTTATCTTCATTATTATTTTCTCAAATTATCAGTTGCGTTTTTGCTCTATCCGACGATCGTATTCCGCAACATTGTTTTGATAAAAAAAACTTTAAACGCCTAAAACAAAAAAAAAAAGAAAATTTGGACATTTTTTACAATTAAGCCAAAAAGAGAAAGAAACCGGATACTTGGGGTCAATTAGGTCAAGTTTGCTTTATATTTTAGACCTAAGTATTTTCATGGGTTTTTTTATTGAGTTTTAAATCAAAACAAGAGGGAAAAGAGTTTAGAAGGCAGCCTTGTACGTGAAGACTTTGTCCAAAAGAATCAAATCTAAAAGAAGAAAAAGGATTAGAACATGAAGAACACTAATAAGTAATTCATGTGACTTTTGTCCCTAAGAATGTTGTACATTGGTCTCTTAGGCATGTATGGTTCTATATCCTCGTGTCATCATCTGCTTCATTTTGCACGGTTCCAAGATATCTATACAATATGTTTGTTTCATGTCGTGGGGTGCATTCGGAAATATTACTATACGCGTCCAATTGAGAAAAAGAAAAAATGGTGTTTTATATATATATATATAACTATCGATATGAGACTCATTGGTTGACTAATCTGAATTAGCTGTTTTAGAATCTTATTATAGAGACAACACTCTTAATCTAGTTTTCTCCTTTCACAATCACCAACAAAGCTATATATTCACGTAGGATGAGCTCTAGCCTCCTAGTACCAGTCCAATCTTTTATTTTCCTTTTAATTTGTATACTGTATTTAATTTTTTTATGAAATAATTATGAATTGTCCCCTCACTTATTTAAGTAACTTATACTTTGCCCCTTTAAGTTGATATCTATACTCTGTCCCTGTTCATAACGTCAGGATTCGAACTCCTTACATTACTTAAGAGATTTAGCATCTCATCTCACTAAACCAACTAATTGTTGATAAAAGAAATACAGGCTTAAGGGTGAAAGAAGCCCTTGAACTTTTGGAGAAAAAAATCAATTAAGCCCCTAAACTATTTTTGCACCCAATTAAGCACTTGAACCAAGAAATTTGATCAATTAAGCCCTTGAACCAAGAAATTGGAGCAATTAAGCCCTTTGACCATTAAATCTTGATGATTTTTTTCTTTAGATATTACTGGCAACTGTACATTACAGTTCTATCATGTTGCATTTGCAGTTTTTTTTTCTTTCAAAAAAGTATTTTTTTATGTCTTTTAGAATTTTTAGAACTTGTAAATATTTTTTAAATAAAAAAATCCTAAAATATCAAGTGGAAACATTGTGATACGACGCACTGTACTAACAGATAAAAAATCGTCATAATTAAATGGTAAATTTTGGTCAAAAAGATTAATTGATTCAATTTCTTAGTTCAAGGGCTTAATTGTGTGAAAAAAATTAGTAACTTAATTATTTTTCTTTTCAAAAATTCAAAGGACCCTTAATCCAAAAGTATACTAATTAAAACATTGGATTACATATATCATGCTATTTATTTCTCATGATTTCATGTCAAATGAATGGTACATATAATTTTTAATTACCCACAGTAAAAAAGTACCAGTGTTCAGTAAAAAACAGAAAGAACAGCTTTTCCCTTTGTACTTCCACACTAAAAAGTGAATTAAAAGGATAATTATATTTTTAGTACTCAATCTTTACCCATTTTTTTATTTTGGTGCCCTACCTATTTTTTTTGACAAAATAGCAACTAACGTTACGTTTTGTTTCTATTTTGATATCCCGCCGTTAAAAAATTAACGAAAGGTTGACTAAGAGAAAGAAAATCACACGTGGCATGCTGCCACGTCATTTTCTCTCTCATAGTTAGCATGCCACGTGTGCTTTTTTCATGATTTTTGTTAAAGTGGTATGCTTACTAGGAGAGAGAAAATGACGTGGCAGTATGGCACGTGTGATTTTCTCTCTCCTAGTCAGCATTCTGTTAATTTTTTAATGGTGGGGTACCAAAATAGAAATAAAACGTAACATTAGAGATTATTTTGCCAAGAAAAATAGGTAGGGTACCAAAATAGGAAAACGGGTAAAAGTGAGGTACTACAAATTTAGTTATCCCAAAAAAAGGAAAAGTTACTGTCATTTTAGGAATAGAAGAAAATAATAATATAATAAAAATATATATTTTTAAAGTGTACTGTTTTAACAGCTTTTTTAGGACAAATAATAAATTGTGAGTTTGAAATTTCAATGCAACGGTTGGTTTGGTTTGGGTTTTTTTACACATACTTCGATGATCAAACCTTAGCTTCGACATGATTGGTTTGCTTACGTCATTCAAATCCTATTTGTACAAATCTCATTGGCTCTATCTTTATATTTACTGCCGTTAAAAACCATTAATTTACTCCAAAATCAGTGCTCTTTATGCCTTACTAATTCTTTTACCTAAATATATATATATATAGTAAGATTATTTACAAAATTGACATCCATATTTAGGGGTGTGCAAAACTTGACTAGATTCGAAAAAAATTGATTATATGTCTCGACATGATGCGTAAATACTCGACTCGTAAATTTATAAAATAGAGTCGAAAGAGTTTCAAGTAAAATTTGAATTATAAAATTTCCATCGAATGAATCAAATTTTTTAGTAATTAGTGGATTGATCTTTAAGTTTGAGTTTAGTCCTTCAATTTTGCCGTAAAAGTTTTTTAAGTTTTACACGTTTTTTGGATCATTGAATGAGTGAAACGGATGACTGAGATTAATAGTAGAATATGTGAAGATTATCACTTAGAAGAAAAGTAATGAGTTAATCTCAACCACCTATTTCTCTCATCCAACGATCCAGAAAACATGTAAAACTTAAAAAAAATTACAATGTATAAGTAGATCTTAATCCATATGTATATACATATCACATATGAAAAAATATAAAAAATATATGTGTATTGTATATAATTATAAAAAGGGTAAACTACACTAAATACCACTTAACTTTATCCTTTGACTCGAACATACCACTGAACTATAATTTGATATTATTATACTACTAAACTTAGCTTTTGGCTTCAATGTAATCACTCGACCGTTAACTTATAACGGGCCATTAAATTCAAAACGGCGTCGTTTTGAAGCCTAAAATAGGTCAAAACGACGTCGTTTTGCTAGTAAAGAAAATAAAAAAACATTGCATTTTGAGAAGCTAACCCAAGACCTTTAAAATGAAAAGCTTATACCAAACCACCAAGCCAACTTAAATACTTGATATCATTCTAACGAAAACAAAATATATATAATACTGCAGTTGAACTTAATTTCATTTATCTCATGATATAATTTTATAATATTTATAATATAATTTTATAAATATATTAACTTTATAAATAAATACTATTTATAATTTATATATATATTTTTAATAGATATAATATATAATTTAACCCTAAACCCTAAATAAAATATTAATTAAAATACCAAATCTAAAACCCTAAAAACTACAAACCCTAAACCATATATTAAATAAAACCCCAACCCCTAAACCACATATTAACTAAAACCCTAAACCATATAGATAAATACCCAACCCTAAATAATAAACCCTAAACCCTAAACATAATTAAATCATAAATCCCAAACCCAAAATCCTAAAATTAAAATATTATTTATAATATATATTTGGATTTGTAATATAGGGTTTAGGTTTAGGGTTTAGTTATATATATTGTTTAGGAGGTCAGGGTTTAAGATTTATTTATGTATATGGTTTAAGGTTTGAGTTTTGAGGTTTAGGGTTTATTTATATATATTATATCTATTCAAATATATATATAAATTATAAATAATATTTATTTATAAATTTAATATATTTATATATATGGTTTAGGGTTTATGATTTATTTATATATATGCTTTAGGGTTTATGATTTATTTATATATATGGTTTAGGGTTTGAGGTTTTAATTAATATATGGTTTAGGGTTTGAGTTTTGGGGTTTTAATTAATATATGGGTTAAGGTTTGGGTTTGAGGGTTTAGGGTTTAATTATATATATTATATCTATTAAAATATGTATATATTATAAATAATATTTATTTATAAAGTTAATATATTTATAAAATTGTATTATAAATATTATAAAATTATATCATGAAATAAATGAAATTAAGTTCACATGCAGTATTATTTATATATTATTTTCGTTAGAATAATATTAAGTATTTAAGTTGGCTTGGTGGTTTGGTATAAGCCTTTCATCTTAAAGGCTTGGGTTTAAGCTTCCCAAAATGCAATGTTTTCTTATTTTTTTACTAACAAAACGACATCGTTTTGGCCTATCTTAGGCTTCAAAACAACGAAACCAAAACGACGCCGTTTTAGATTTAACGCCTCGTTATAAGTTAACGGTCGAGTGCTTACATTGAAGCCAAAAACTAAGTTTAGTGGTATAATAGTATCAAATTATAGTTCAGTGGTATGTTCGAGTCAAAGGGTAAAGTTGAGTGGTATTCCGTGTAGTTTACCATTATAAAAACAGTTTAAATTGTAAATAATTAGTACAATAACAACTCGACTTGACTCGAACAAATTTAAAATAAAGTTTGAACTATAAAATACGACTCTTCAACTCGACAAATTCAAATTTTTTTGAATTGACACGATCGAGTGCCACCCTTATCCACATCCCATTACTTATCGAAATAATATTTTTTCTCTGATAAGATATATCACGTGGAATAAAAACACGTTCAATCAATTGTGTTTTACAAAAGTAAAATTCTACCGCGCTCGACAAGCACCGATGAGCACCACTAACGACGAGCACTATTAATTTAATTTATAAAGATTTAAAATTTAAAAGACTCATCGTATAATTATAAATTATTTAAAAATTAAAAGGTAAATTAATTAAAATATATTATTTTATTTTTAATTTTCTTTTAAACATAGATCAAAATATCTGTCTACCCCTAAATTACAAAACCCTAATTTTTATTCATTTGAAATTTAAGCCACCACCGCCGTTGCTGTTGCCGCTGCTGCCGTCGCCACCATGGATCATGTTAATGAACTATTTGAATCATGTAAAGATCATGTTAAAACTAACATTTACACGGTAACACAACAAAAATTAGGGTTTGTCGGACATGGATTAAGTTTGGTGCATAACCAACAACTGGGATCGTGATCTAATACGATAAAGTTTTTATACAAAACCAAAATAGATCAAATGGTCATTGGCCGGACATGGATTTGTTGTCACTGAAATTCATTCACCGGCGGCGACGACAGAGGTGGCGGCGGCTTTAATATCAAATGAACAAAAATTATGGTTTGTTGTCCCTGCCTATTGTTATGTGGATTGCTGCAATTCTCCCCCTTGTGCTTCGGTTCCGCGGGACTGTTTCGGATGGGATGCTTCATTCGATAAGATATTTTCGGTTCGCTCGACTTACAGAATAAGAATGCAACAGAATGATTCGCAGGCTGACCCTATTTGGAGCACGATTGATCGGTTGCCGGGTTTGCCAAGAATTAAATCTTTCTTATGGTTACTAATGCATGGGAGGTTGCTAACCAATGTCGAGAGAGAGCGACGTCATCTCACGACGGGTGTGCAGTGCGGGATATGTGGGAATGAGGCTGAAACGTTAGTTCATCTGTTTCGGCAATGTCCGACGGTGCAAGAGTATTGGAAGCCGGTTGTTTCGCCAGAATTTTGGTCATATTTTTTCAGCATGGAGTTCACTGATTGGATACGCTGCAACCTGCAGTCTGTTTATGTGTTTGCCCTTACAATTGTGAATTGGCCTCTCTTTTTTTGAGCGTTACTTTGGCTAATTTGGAAGGAAAGGAACCGATTGGTTTTCACCTCTGAGGTTACTTGGAGTGAGCCGATTGTGGAGAGGTGTCGTAATGTGGTGCAAGAATGTGAGCAGTCGAGATTCATGCACTCTCGGTTGGGGACATCAATCGCTCCGGTCCGCATGGGCTCGGAACGATGGATGGCTCCATCCCCGGGATGGGTCAAGATCAATTCGGATGGGGCTAGAGTTCATACTGATGGTCGGACGGCGTGTGGAGGTGTGATT
This sequence comes from Hibiscus trionum, assembly GCA_030270665.1. Lineage (NCBI taxonomy): Eukaryota > Viridiplantae > Streptophyta > Magnoliopsida > Malvales > Malvaceae > Hibiscus > Hibiscus trionum. The sequence continues at coordinate 3,727,261 of BSYR01000034.1, read as the reverse complement.
CGGAATGATAGAGGTGAGTGGTTATTTGTTTACTCCGGGTTCATTGGGATTTGTTCAGTCCTTGATTCAGAGCTTTGGGGTGTTCTAGAAGGTCTGAAACATGCTTGGGAAAAAGGTTATAGACGTGTTATCGTGGAGATTGATAATAAAGAAGCCGTTCGGCTTCTAAATATGCCGGCTAGGGTCGTTGGTGATCATTCGCTTGTTTATCATATCCAGAGGATGTTGTCAATGGATTGGGATGTTCGGTTCCATTGCGTGTCACGCATGGTTAATGGTGTGGGTGATAGCTTAGCGAAACATGGTTTGAATTGTGTGAGTGGGTGGCTGTTTTTTGTCAACCTCCGGATTTTGTGTTAGATGTTTTTCATTCGGACATTAGTGACGACGTTTGATGTTCGGCTTTATGTAGGTTACCGGGTGCATTATTTTTCCTCCAATTTAGGTTAGGGAGGTTTTTTAACGAGGTGTCCGGATAACCATTTTTCTCTTTAAAAAAAATTAAAAATAAAATAAAATATTTTAATTAATTTACCTTTTAATTTTTAAATAATTTATAATTAAACGGTGTGTCTTTTAGATTTTTAATCTTTATAAATTAAATTAATGGTGCTTATCGATGTTCGTCGTTAGTGGTACTCATTGGTGCTCGTCGTTAGTGATACTCATCGGTACTCGTCGAGCGCTCATCCTTTACAAAATCACTTTTAGTGAAAATCATTTTTCATTAAATAATGATATTTTATTTGGGCGATTAAGGCTTGTTGTAACGCCCTGGGTTTAAGGGTCGGATGTTACTCGGGTAAATCAGGTTCGAGTCGTTGGATCGTTTTTAAAAAATTAACTAAACTTTGGGTTAAATTAAAAGGATTTGATATCATTAAGGGCAAACTTGTAATTTTCAAATAAAATGAAATAAGATGGGAAAAGGGGATTTTTGAAACACCACCCATCTTCTACTTCATTTTCATTTTCACGTTAAACCTCCCCTATCCCCCTAAAACACTATTCCATCAAATCTCACCCTCATTTCAAGTGTTCTCTTCAAGGTAAGCTTATTTTTGAATCCTCCTCATCATTTTCTACATCTCCGTGGCTTTAGTTTTCATAGAAACCCATTTTCAAGGTTTTTGAGTTTTTAGAGTTTTTAAAGAAAAGCATGAAATTTTAGTGGATTTCTATTTTGTTTTGATGTGTAGAGTTGAGTTATGAGTTAACCTAGCCTTAAGGTACATCATATCTCGTTTTGGTTGAATTTTGCTAAAAATCCCGAAATTGGGTTTTGGGGTGTTTTAAAAGTGTCTAAACTTGTATTTTTGAAGTGGGTTTGTGAAGGGCTGATGATATAGTGTTGTTAGAGAAGTGTTTTGAAGGCTTTTAAAGGTGTTTTGGGTGATGGAATTGGTAGTTTATAGCTGGGTCTAAGGGGAGTACGAAAATGGGATTTTGGTTGTTAGCTTGGGTTTGAAATTATAAGGTTTTGGCTTGTGAATGTAGTTTGAGATTGTGGCTGTGTTTGGTGATGATTTGGTTGAGTAATGCATTGTTTTTGGTTGGTTAGAAGCAATGGGGAAACGTTGGAGAGGCTTCGGGCACGAATCCAGAGAATTTGGAGAATTGAGATTAGTGTTCGGCTTCCGTTTGGGTAGCATCAGTGAGTGGAAATGTTTAACATTGTTTTGCTTTCGAAATGGAACTCTTGGGGGTTTGGGTGTGGCCTTGAGGGTTCACCTAAACCCAAGTGTAAGTTACTACTCCTACCTTTTTGGTTATGTGTTGATGAGTGGCTATATGTTGTGGTATCGTGTGCATCTTGAGTTGTTTTACATCCGTTGTTGTTGTGTAGTCGTGTTGATGTCGAGCCTCACGTGATGGTTGTCATAACTACGGTGATGAGTGGTCCCACCGGTAGTGACTAGTAGTAGAGTAAGGTGATGAGTGGTCCCATCGGAAAACTACTAGTCGAACGGTGATGAGTGGTCCCACTGTATGTGTTGGTTGTGCATGTGCAAACCATGTGTAGTCTTGTTGTGATATCATTCGTGCATCCAATGATTTATTTGTCAATTATGAAAAGTGTTTTGAAAACTACATGCTTGTTGAGTTTTTAGAGCTTCACTCACTAAGCTAGCTAGCTTACGCTCTCATTTTTCCAACATACAAATCGTTAGAGTTCGGGAGGCAAGTGGGCAAGGGATGAGCTTTTTGGAGTTCTCAAGTAGCTCAAGTATGATTTACGTATTTGTAATAATGCCTAGACGATGGGGGTGTAGACTTGTTTGGAGTTGGTGTCAAACTCCTTAGTTTGGTTTTGTGGTTGAATGAGCATGTTGAGTTGTTGATGCTATGTTGGCCATGCTTATGCTTTTATGTCTTGGATTGTAGACCATGTTTACCTGTTGCTTAAATGCCTTGTGTTTGAGGACTTATACCCTTTCCCCATGAATGCTATGTGTGTTTGTTTAAAGGCTTGTTGACTTGATATGTAATGCTTTGGTGGATGCTTGAACTTCCTTGAATGGCTCTTTATGTATGTCAAGTGTTTGAACATGTTTATAGTAGGGTGTATGCCTCTAGAGTATGTATTTGCATGTTGTGTTAGCTTCTTGAAGTCACCGAGGGCGTTTGGGATCGTTTAGAGATGTTTAGAACTGATTTTGGAAACGCACAGATTGCAGGCGTTTCGGAAAGGGTAAGGCCGTTTTGGAACGGGTGTGGCTCCAGGGACACCCGTATCGGAACGCGTTCCAGTGTGGTTTGGCTACTGTGAGCCCCTGTTCTGATACGAGTCTCGAAACGTTTTGGCCACTGTGAGGGCCTGTTCCGGAATGTGTTTCGGAACGTCTAGGCGAAATGGACCCCTGTTCCAAAACGGGGTGGATGCGTTTCGGTACCGACGTTTGGCTTTTTGAACTGGAGCCCGTGTTTCGAAACGGGCAAAACCTGTTTCGAAACACAGGCCTGAAAATGGGCTTTTGACATCTCTAAAGGGTCTCAAGGGTCGGGCTTAGGCCATGTTTGTTGTTGGCTCTCTTGTGAGCCTGTTTGCGGTCGTGTATGTTTGTTTGGGGCGCACGTGTAAGAAAATGGACTAACTTGAATATATGGTAAATCTAAGTTAACTCACGTCTCGTTGCTTAGTCTTGTCTTGCTTAACCACTGTTGCTTCACACATAAAATTTAACGATCCATCTAGATAAGATAATTAAAGGAAATTTCACTTCAGTTTTCCCCGTGTAGCTTACTCGGACCGGTCAGTCGTCCAGACCGGGACGGGGAGTTACATTTGGTGGTATAAGAGCCTGAGGTTTCCGAGATCTCGGGCAGGTAAGTGAGTTAAGTTTGAGGTGTTATGATGTTACTTTGTATCGATGAGCGTTTTATCATGTATTGCATGAAGTTTGCTTGCTAGTACGGTGTTTGAAAGCATGTTTCAGTGGCTTTTTATGGTTTGGTTAAGGGCTAGTCAAATTTTCCCATTGTTAGGTGTTGTTGTCAAAAAGGAAAATTGTTTTGATTTAACGAGGTTGAGAACCGGAGTCCTTGCCCTTTGCTAACCTAACGTTTTTCTTGTTTGTTGTGTGGTTGTTGTTTTAGATCCTATTTTGATATGGTGAGACCGAGGGGGCGACTTAGAGCGGGTGACCAGGCACCCAGAGGTGAGCCTCTTGTCCCTCCTGCTCCCGGTGGTAATGGAGTGGGTGGCGAAGGTGACGTGCCTTAGGCTGGTGTGCAAGTCGGAGGCGATGGTAATGGGCCTCAGGCCGGTGCTAATGTTGGAGGTGTTGGGGCTTAGGAGGGTCAGGGTGCAGCGGGCGCGGATATGACCCATCTAATTCAGACTATAGCCGGGGTTTTTCAGACAGCTTTGGATGTGCACAAGCTGCAGCACCACCTCAGGGTGCGGGGACAGGATTGCCCCTAGAGAGGCTTCGAAACTTAGGAGCAGTTGAGTTTCGTGGGTTGACCCCCGAGGGTTTGGAGGCGTTGCTTGAGAGTACTACTTGCATCTTGGGTCAGATGGAGTGTTCAGACGCCCGCAAGTTGGGTTGTATTGTCTCATTGCTTCAGGGGGACGCTTATACTTGGTGGACCACTGTTACTTCGGGTATGGCCGAAGCGGATATCACGTGGGAGTTCTTCAGAAATGCCTTCAAGAGAAAGTATCTCGGGGTTCGATACTTGGATGAAAAGAAAAGGGAGTTTATTGCCTTGGTTCAGGGTAACAGGACTGTGTCTGAGTACGAAGTTCAGTTTGTGAGATTGAGCCAGTATGCACCTGAGTTGGTCCCTAATGAGAGGGAGCGATGTGAGCGCTTTCGGTATGGGTTGACTAGAGATGTGAAGATCTACATGCTTGCCTCTGACTACACTGAGTTCGATGTTTTGGTCTCTAGGGCCAATGATATTGAGCAGAACTTAGGCTCTAGTGCACGTGCTAGTGGGTCCGATTCCGGGAAGAGACATGCGAACTGGGATAGAGACCATGCCAAGAGGCATAGGGATAAGAGGTACCAGCCCGATTTGAGACATAGGGGTGGTAACTATGGTCAGGGCCATCAGGGCCAAGGAGCTGTTATGCACACACCAGAGTGCAATAGATGCGGGAGACGCCATCAGGGCGAGTGTGTGGGTACCTTTGGGCCGTGTTGGAACTGTGGATCCCGAGACCACATGAGGCGTAACTGTCCACACCCGGCTAGGGGCGGACCAGCTCCAGCTAGGGGTTTGGAGCATCAGAGAGGCCGTGGGCGCGGTCGTGGAAACTTTCAGCCAAGGAATGAGGGTCAGAGGAAATTGGCTCATGTAGTAGCAGTCTAGCTCGAGGGAGGAGGACCGGCTAGGGTGTATGCTCAACGAGAGGCTGGGAATGACACGGATGTCATTGCAGGTAATTTCTCATTACAGTCTTTGAGTTTGCTTTCTTTGATAGATTCGGGGTCGACACATTCGTATATTTTGGGTGAGCACGCAAGATCATTAGGGTTACCATGTGAATGGCTAGAGGTAGGTGTAAATGTTACTAGCTCTTTTGGTGATATAGTGGTAGTTAGGAAAGTGTATAAGAGGTGTCCCTTGGTGGTTCAGGGCCACGTATTTCCGGTCGATATGATGGAGTTACCCTTCTACGATTTTGACGTGATTTTGGGCATGTATTGGCTCGTAGAGCATAGAGCTAGGGTTGACTTCGAGACCAAGAGAGTCTCCTTGAGGCTTACTGATGACCTTGAGGTTGTGGTAGTGGGTGAGAACGTTAGGTTCTTGTTCAATGTGGTTTCGGCTTTGGAAGCTCAGAAGTTGTTGAGTTCGGGGTGTCAGGCTTACTTGGCTTATGTAATGAATCCAAATATGAGTGAGGTGAGACCTCAAGACATCAGAACAATATGTGATTTTCTGAGTGTTTTTCTAGAAGAGTTGTCGGGTTTACCTCTAGACAAATTAGTTGAGTTTGCTATTGAGACGTATTTTGATTCTGTACCAGTGTCGATTGCTCCGTATAGAATGGCACCGAAAGAGTTCAGGACACAACTTCAGGAGTTGACCGATAGAGGATTCATTAGGCCTAGTATTTCTCTATGGGGTGCTCCGGTCTTGTTTGTGAAAAAGAATGATGGTAGCATGAGGATGTGTATAGATTATAGACAGTTGAATAAGGTGACAGTGAAGAACAAGTACCCTTTGCCTAGGATAGATGACTTGCTTGACCAGTTGAGAGGTGCTTCTTTGTTTTCAAAGATTGACTTGAGGTCCGGGTACTATCAGTTGAAGGTAAAGGATGTGGTCATACCGAAGACAACCTTTCGTACACGTTATGGGCACTATGAATTCTTGGTGATGCCTTTTGGGCTGACTAACGCTCCAGCAGCTTTCATGGATATGATGAACCGTGTGTTTCATGAGTTCTTGGACAAGTTTTTGGTAGTGTTCATAGACGACATCTTAGTATACTCTAGGACCGAAGAGGATCACGATGAGCATTTGCGGTTAGTGCTTCAGACCTTGCTTAAGAATCAGTTGTATGCCAAGCTGAGCAAATGTGAGTTTTGGATTAGGGAGGTAGTCTTCCTAGGTCACGTGATCTCGGCTAATGGGATTAGTGTGGATCCCAAGAAGATAGAAGCTATAGTGAATTGGAAACAACCGAAGTCAGTGACAGAAATCTGCAGTTTCCTAGGTTTGGCGGGATATTATAGAAGGTTTGTTGAGGGATTTTCTAGAATAGCGACTCCTTTGACTAAGTTACTACAAAAGAATGTTCCATATGAGTGGTCAGATGCAAGGCAAGAAGCGTTTGATAAGTTGAAGAAAGCTTTGACCGAAGCTCCTATCTTGATTCAGCCTGAACCGGGAAGAGAATTTGTGGTTTATAGTGATGCATCATACGTAGGTCTAGGTTGTGTGCTTATGCAAGAAGGTAAGGTGGTAGCTTATGCTTCGAGGCAGTTGAAAGTTCACGAGAAGAATTATCCCACCCATGACATAGAACTAGCCGCAGTGGTGTTTGCATTGAAGATTTGGAGACACCATCTCTATGGTGAGAAGTGCACCGTGTATACCGACCACAAGAGTTTGAAGTATTTGATGTTTCAGAGGGAGTTGAACCTCAGGCTACGTAGGTGGTTAGAGCTTCTTAAGGATTATGACCTTACGATAGAATACCATCCGTGTAAGGCAAACGTAGTGGCCGATGCCTTGAGTAGAAAAGTGGTCGTTGAGTTACGAGCTATGTTTGCGAGATTGAGCGTGTCCAATGATGATGGGTTGATAGCCGAGCTTCAGGTTAAGCCTTCATTAGTTCAGTTGATTCGAGAGAAGTAGTTACGAGATGAGTCTTTGGCATTTCAAGTGTAAGACATAGCCGAAGATAGGCATACCGATTTTTGTTTTGGGGAGAATGGGATCCTATGTTACAAGGATATGATAGTGGTTTCGGAAGATGCCGAGTTGAGGCGTACGCTCTTGAATGAAGCTCATAACAGTCCTTTTGCTATGCATCCGGGTAGCACGAAAATGTATCGAGGGTTAAAGGAAGAGTACTATTGGGTTGGTTTGAAGAAGGACGTGGTCGAGTTTGTAAGTAGGTGTATGGTTTGTCAGCGGGTCAAGGTCGAGCATCAGTTTCCCTCAGGGTTGTTATAGCCGTTGAAGATTCCAGAATGGAAGTGAGAACGTATTACCATGGACTTTGTGTCGGGGCTACCGTTGACTCCTTCGAGGAATAATTCAGTGTGGGTGATAGTGGATAGGTTTACTAAGTGTGCTCACTTCATACTTGTGTATACCACCTATACTTTAGACAAGTTGGCTGATCTATATATCTGTGAGATAGTGAGACTACATAGGATACCGAAATCGATTGTGTTAGACCGAGATCCGAGATTTACAGCTAGATTTTGGGAGTGTTTGCATTAAGCCTTGGGTACTTGGTTGAACTTCAGCACTTCGTATCATCCGCAATCAGATGGTCAGTCTGAGAGAGTGATTCAGGTGTTGGAAGATATGTTGAGATGTTGTATCATTGATTTTCAGGGGTCGTGGGAGAAACATCTACCATTAGTAGAGTTTGCGTATAACAACAGTTTTCAGTCGAGCATTCAAATGGCCCAATAGGAGGCCTTGTATGGTAGGAAGTGTAGAACTCCGATTTGTTGGGCCGAAGCCGAACAGAAGCTTGTACCGATGCCTGATTTGCTTAAGGGCACCACCGAGAAGGTAAAGTTGATATGTGATCGTTTGAAGGCAGTTTCAGATCGACATAAGTCCTATGCCGACTTAAAGAGGAAAGAGGTAGAGTATTCCGTGGGAGATAAAGTGTTTTTGAATGTCTCACCTTGGAAGAAGATGATGAGGTTTGGTAGGAAGGGTAAGTTAAGCCCAAGATTTATTGGACCTTATGAGGTAGTTGAGAGGATTGGTCTCGTTGCATATAGATTGAGACTCCCGACCGAACTAGAAAAGATTCATGATGTGTTCCACGCGTCGATGCTCCGAAAGTATAGATTGGATCCGTCCCATGTAATGCCCGTAGAAGAGATTGATTTGAATTCAGATTTGACTTATGATGAGGAACCAGTGGAAATCTTAGCCTCGGACAGCAAGGTGCTGCGTGGTAGATCAATAGAGTTGGTCAAGGTGAGGTGGCAACGTCGAGGGGTGAGCGAGGCCACTTGGGAGAGAAAAGTGGATATGGAAAGGCAGTTTCCTTGTCTCTTTCAGTCAGGTAATTTTGGGGACGAAATTCCTTAAGTGGGGGAGAGTTGTAACACTCTAGGTTTAGGGGTCGGATGTTACTCGGGTAAATCGGGTTCGAGTCGTGGGTTCGTTTTAAAAAAAATAACTAAGTTTTGGGTTAAATTAAAAGGATTTAATATCATTAAGGGCAAACTTGTAATTTTCAAATAAAAGGAAATAAGATGGGGAAAAGGGGATTTTTGAAACACCACTCATCTTCTTCTTCCTTTTCATTTTCACGTTAAACCTCCCATATCCCCCTAAAACACTATTCCATCAAATCCCACCCTCATTTCAAGTGTTCTCTTCAAGGTAAGCTTATTTTTGAATCCTCCTCATCATTTTCTACATCTCCATGGCTTTAGTTTTCATAGAAACCCATTTTCAAGGTCTTTGAGCTTTTAGAGTTTTTGAAGAAAAGGATGAAACTTTAGTAGATTTCCGTTTTTTTTATGTGTAGAGTTGAGTTATGAGTTAACCTAGCCTTAAGGTACATCATATCTCGTTTTGGTTGAATTTTGCTAAAAATCCCGAAATTGGGTTTTGAGGGTGTTTTAAAAGTGTCTAAACTTGTATTTTTGAAGTGGGTTTGTGAAGGGTTGAAGGGCTGATGATATAGTGTTGTTAGAGAAGTGTTTTGAAGGCTTTTAAAGGTGTTTTGGGTGATGGAATTGGTAGTTTACAGCTGGGTCTAAAGGGAGTACGAAAATGGGATTTTGGTTGTTAGCTTGGGTTTGAAATTATAAGGTTTTGGCTTGTGAATGTAGTTTGAGATTGTGGCTGTGTTTGGTGATGATTTAGTTGAGTAATGCATTGTTTTGGTTGGTTAGAAGCAAGGGGAAACGTTGGAGAGGCTTCGGGCTCGAATCCGGGGAATTTGGAGAATTGAGATCGGTGTTCGGCTTCCGTTTGGGTAGCATCGGTGAGTGGAAATGTTTAACTTTGTTTTGCTTTCGAAATGGGACTCTTGGGGGTTTGTGTGGGGCCTTGAGGGTTCACCTAAACCCAAGTGTAAGTTACTACTCCTACCTTTTTGGTTATGTGTTGATGAGTGGCTATATGTTGTGGTATCATGTGCATCTTGAGTTGTTTTACATCTGTTGTTGTTGTGTAGTCGTGTTGATGTCGAGCCTCACGTGATGGTTGTCATAACTACGGTGATGAGTGGTCCCACCGGTAGTGACTAGTAGTAGAGTAAGGTGATGAGTGGTCCCATCGGAAAACTACTAGTCGAACGGTGATGAGTGGTCCCACCGTGTGTGTTGGTTGTGCATGTGCAAACCATGTGTAGTCTTGTTGTGATATCATTCGTGTATCCAATGATTTATTTGTCAATTATGAAAAGTGTTTTGAAAACTGCATGCTTGTTGAGTTTTTAGAGCTTCACTCACTAAGCTAGCTAGCTTACGCTCTCATTTTTTCAACATGCAGATCGTTAGAGTTCGGGAGGCAAGTGGGCAAGGGAGGAGCTTTTTGGAGTTCTCAAGTAGCTCAATTATGATTTATGTATTTTTAATAATGCCTAGATGATGGGGGTGTAAACTTGTTTGGAGTTGGTGTCAAACTCCTTAGTTTGGTTTTGTGGTTGAATGAGCATGTTGAATTGTTGATGCTATGTTGGTCATGTTTATACTTTTATGTCGTGGATTGTAGACCATGTTTACCTGTTGCTTAAATGCCTTGTGTTTGAGGACTTATACCCTTTCCCCATGAATGCTATGTGTGTTTGTTTAAAGGCATGTTGACTTGATATGTAATGCTTTGGTGGATGCTTGAACTTCCTTGAATGGCTCTTTATGCATGTCAAGTGTTCGAACATGTTTATAGTAGGGTGTATGCCTCTAGAGTATGTATTTGCATGTTGTGTTAGCTTCTTGAAGTCATCGAGGGCGTTTGGGATCGTTTAGAGATGTTTAGAACTGATTTTGGAAACTCACAGATTGCAGGCGTTTCAGAATGGGTAAGGCCATTTAGGAACAGGTGTGGCTTCAGGGACACCCGTACCGGAACGCGTTACGGTACGGTTTGGCTACTGTGAGCCCCTGTTCCGATACGAGTCTCGAAACGTTTTGGCCACTGTGAGGGCCTGTTCCGGAACGTGTTTCGGAACGTCTAGGCGAAATGGACCCCTGTTCCAAAACGGGGTGGATGCGTTTCGGTACGGGCGTTTGGCTTTTTGAACTGGAGTCCGTGTTTCGAAACGGGCAAAACCTATTTCGAAACACATGCCTGAAAATGGGCTTTTGACATCTCTAAAGGGTCTCAAGGGTCGGTCTTAGGCCCTGTTTGTTGTTGGCTCTCTTGTGAGCCTGTTTGCGGTCGTGTATGTTTGTTTGGGGCGCACGTGTAAGAAAATGGACTAACTTGAATATATGGTAAATCTAAGTTAACTCACGTCTCGTTGCTTAGTCTTGTCTTGCTTAACCGCTGTTGCTTCACACATAGGATTTAACGATTCATCTAGATAAGATAATTAAAGGAAATTTTCTAGGGTTGATAACTGAAGGGGAGCCTTAGCAGGTTTCACTTCGGTTTTCCCCGTGTAGCCTACTCGGACCGGTCAGTCGTCCAGATCGAGACGAGGGTGTTACACTTGTGTTGATAGTCATTCAGCTTTGGGTTCAAATATCACCGTAAATGTGTTTATTTTATTTTAGTTATAAATACATTTTAATTAAAATAGGGTAAATTTTAGGGTAAAGTACACAGACAGTCACTGAACTTTGATAAAAAAAAATAAAATGGTAACCAAACTTTCAAAAATCACAAAATGACAATTAAACTTTATGTTTTATAACAAAATGGTAACTAGACGTTAAATCCCGTTAAGTGTCCGTGAAACCGTTAATTAATTTTGATATAACTAAAGAAATTTAAGGAATAAATTGAAAATAAGAAAACGAATTTTTAAGTCCTCAAACCTCTCTATATGTTTAAAGGAAAATGGTTAAGTTAAAATCTCAATTTATCAAAACTTTTCTAAGTGTTCTTGAAGCCAAAATAGTGATTTTCAAGTCACCGTTTCGAAACGGCCTTAGACGTTCCGGAACACTTTTGAAACTGTGAACCTGCGTTTCGGAACGTGTATCGAAACGGTTTTGAAACTGTGAACCCTTGTTTCGAAACGAGTTTCGAAATGGCTTAAGAACATCGGAACGGTTTGTCCCGTTTCGATACGGTAGTATCGAAACACCTTCAAACGTTTCGAAACGGATTTCAAACTGTGTTTTAAAAATATGACCGTTGAAGTTTTAACCGTTTTTACATTGATCATTGAGGCATATCGAAACACCTTTAGTATGTTTCGATACAGGCTTTGACAGTGGCAAAGTGTTTCGAAACGAGTTTCGAAACGGGCTCTTAGCGTATCGAAAAGGTCGTGCCCGTTCCAGTACGGTCTCTTTAATGCACCCCAACGACTCTTTCTTTTTTGGTCTGTTTCAAAACAGGATCCGGCGTTTCGAAACGGGTGGTTGCAGACTGCATTTATGGAGGGAAGATAACATCCCCAACGGCTCTATTGATGAATGCAACAACCACAACGGCTAGAATTCAATGAGAATGTATAAAAGGGACCTCTAAAAGCTTCAACAACAACTATTGATCTCAAAGCAAATATCCAAACATCAAATTCAAGCAATTGAGCCTAAATCCCATTATTTCTTGTAAACCCCAATTGTGAGATTGTAATTTCCATTCTTATCCTTTCAAATTGGGTTGAGTGTTTGTAATTGGGCTACTTTGTGTATTGAGAGATGCTTGTTTAGCCATAAACTTCTTTGTAATTCTTGTGTGAGGATTGGGTCAAATTTTGGGTATAAAATTTGACCGATATTGTAACGATTACCTCCTTAGCCTAGAAAAGGGGAAGAGCAATTAGTGGAATTGTTAAAAATCCTTAGTGAAGCTAAGGTGGTGGATGTAGAGTTTGATTGGAACTTGAACCACTCTAAATTCCTTTGTCTATCTTTTTAATTGTCAATTCCACTACCAAAAAGTCTAAAAATCCAATTCACCCCCTCTTGGTTTATATCGATCATTTGATCCACTCAACAGTGTCTATTATAAAATTTGGTATAATAACACATTTAGTCCTTCATATTTATACATTCAATCAATTTAGTCCTAATTCGAAACTATTACCTAAATTTAGCCATCTTTATTTATGCATTCTTTCAATTTGGTCCTTAAAGCAAAATTCCAAAGTATGGTAATTCGAAAACTCGACTCGAATCGAAAAAAATTTAAATAAAGTTTGAGTTGTAAATTATGACGCGTCAACTCGAATAACTCAAATTTTTTGACTCGACTCGATCGAACGCTCACCTCTATCTTAAGATATGACACGTCAACTCGAATAACTTGAAATATTCAAATATTTTAAAACATTTTTTCTTTTAAATCGAATATTTTTAAAATAGAATATTTAATATTTTCATATTTAAATCACATTGATTATTTAATAACAACTTTAAATATTCGATTTAATTTAAAAATATTCGATTTAAAAGAAAAAAAATGATTTAAAATATTCAAATATTTAATTAAATTTTTATAGGAACTCGAAAACTCGACTTGACTCGAATTGAAAAAATTCAAATAAAGTTTGAGTTGTAAAATATGACGCGTCAACTCGAATAACTCAAACTTTTTTGACTCGACTCGATCGAACGCTCACCTCTATCTTAAGATATGACACGTCAACTAGAATAACTCGAAATATTCGAATATTTTAAATCATTTTATTCTTTTAAATCTAATATTTTTTTAAAATAAAATATTTAATATTTTCATATTTAAATCACATCGAATATTTAATAACTACTTTAAATATTTGATTTAATTGATTTAAAATATTTAAATATTTAATTAATTTTTATAGGAATTCAAAAACTCGACTCGAATCGAAAAAATTTCAAATAAAGTTTGAGTTATAAAATATGACGCGTCAACTTGAATAACTCGAAATTTTTTGACTCGACTCGATCGAACGCTCACCTTTATCTTAAGATATGACGCGTCAACTCGAAATATTTGAATATTTTAAATCATTTTTCTTTTAAATCACATCAAATATTTAATAACTACTTTAAATATTTGATTTAATTTAAAAATATTTGATTTACAAGAAAAAATTATTTAAAATATTCGAATATTTAAAGTAGTTTGTAACACCCGGGTTTAGGGGTTAGGTGGAAATAATATTATAATATTATTTTGGGCTCGGGTTCATAAATAAAATGATCCTTTAAAATTTCGGGTTTCAAAATAAACGATTTGAATGGGACCAAAATGATTTAGACTCAAAATTGAAGAGCTACTTTAAAGACAAGGATAACCATTCATTAATGGCCTTTTGGGTAATTTACCCATCATCAAATTTAAACCCCCTTTTTCCTATCATCTTTCCATTATTCACTCTCTTCTTCATTTCCTCCCAACGTGAAAGAGCTCTTCTTCCCCTCATTACTATTCCATCCAAAAAGCTTCTCCATTTCAACTCCAATTTGAAAGGTAATAACGTTTTTGACCTCTCCTCAACTCCCTCTCTTTAAAAGTACCATTTATTTTCATTTTCATTGAAGTTTTGAAAATGGGGTTTTCAAAGGATTTGATTAAAAATGGTGCCTTTGTGTAGCTAAACTTAATATTCTGATCTATTATGCTTAGTTATGGTATATAGAAGTCAAATGGTATGATATATGTGAATTTCAAATGATTTTGGGGAATTTTCGGAATTGGGTTTCAAGGGGGTTTTTGGAGGGTTTTAAAGTGGTTTTTGGGGTTGTTTAATGTTGGTTTTTGAGGGCTGGTGTTAGTATGATATATGAGGGTCACTTTGGGTGTGTTTGATGGTTGTTTGGATGTTTGAAATGGAAGAATTCAGTGGGTTATAGGGGCTGCTCGGAAATTCTGTTTTTGGGGTTGATTTTAAGTGTTGAATGCTTGATAATGTTAATCCGGGTTAGTTCCGATGATGAGTTATTGATTGTGGATGTTTTGTTTGTGTTTGGGATTGATTAGAATCGAGTTTGGGCATCGGTGAAGCGTCGGAAGTGAATCCGGGAATTTGAAGACGGTCACTTGCTTGGTCTTTAAACTTGGGAGCTTAGGTGAGTGGTTAAATGTTTTAAATGGATTTAAAATGGTTGGTTCGAGTATATGGACTAGGTTGGGCTTGGTAGACCCACCTAGAGTTAGGATTAGGGTGGTAGCCTAATCCTAAACTTGATCTAGAGCCTTTGGATGAACTCATTTGTGTTGTCGTGTATGTCTCGTATGAAATGTAATATGATTGCTATGTATATTGTGTTATACATGTGAGATGAGGCATGACTTGTGATGCTTGAGACATGCATGATGATGGTTATTGATGAGTACGTGCTAAGCACGGAAGTGGTTGAAATGAGTAAAGTGAAATGAGTAAATATTGGCACTAGTATACTTAAATACAAATGATCGATCATTAAGATGTTAGTGTGTACACATGAGTCAAAAGTCGCGCGTGGCCTTGGTGGCGTTGAGTCACTAAGGAGGAGTACGGGTACGCCCGAAAATTGTATTTAAATATAGTCGGTGATGAGTGGAATCCCATCGACGGGGCGTGAGGATGAGTGGAATCCCCTCCGCGAGACCGGTGATGAGTGTAATCCTACCGTCAGGTAATGGTTGTGTTGTTGGATGTGAGTTCCAACGGTTATCCGCGTATTTAAGTCATAGCTAGGTGCCAATGTTGATTGATAATTGTATCAATGTGTTGTGATAAATGATCCTTATGTGGATGTTTGATGTGGCTACTTATGTTGAGGAATTTAGAGCTTGTTGATCATGACATTTACTTGTATTTATTGCTCATGCATCTTATCTTGTGGCTCTTGTGGATCCTTGATATGTTTGTGAAATGCCTTGGCTAGATCGTGCTCGGACCCTGCAATGTTGAGGTTTGTTTTTAGAGCTTACCCTCACTAAGCATCATTGCTTACGCTCTCTTTGTTCAACATTGCAGATCCTTAGTTCGTGGGTTGCTTGCGCAAGTGGAAGGCTCCAAGTGTGGTTGTTAGCCTTGAGTGCTTCAAGTATGGATTGTGTTGCAATGGGACATGTGTCTTTTGATGGATGACTGTTGGTTGTTTAGGAGCTTGTTTAGACTTCATGTTCTCATGTTTTTGTATGGCTTGTGTTGCCATGTTTGAATTGTATCCATGCCTAAATTGCTTATTCTAAATGTTAGCTATGTGTCTCTTGAGGTTGCCTTCATGTTTGAATGTTGATGTATGAACTTGAATGCTTGGATGTCATCTTGGGTCTATTGTATGATCTCCTTGATGTTTATGCTTGTTGAGTGTTTGTATGGTTGCTTGGTGGTATACGAATGTTGTATGTATGTTTGGTTGGGGTTAGGAAAGTCCTAAATTGCATTTAGATTCGTGTCTTGATCGTTTTTGCTGAGTTTGGGAGGCCTTGCTGTGCAGGGGGTATCGATACGGTTGGTACGATATCGATACCACCTTCTTGTTCAGGCCTCGTGTATCGATACACTTGAGAGGTGTATCGATACCATTTTGGTCACTGGAGCTACTGTCCATCTTGGTATCGATACGGGCCTCTGGTGTACCGATACCTTTTTGGTCACTGAAGCTACTGTCTAGTTCGGTATCGATACCATCCTTAGGTGTATCGATACTGTGTCTTAGCTTTGACCGTGGGAAGTCAATCGTTGGGGAGGGTATCGATACACCCCTTGGGTGTATCGATACGGCCTCTACGGGTTGACTTAGACCAGTTGACCTAGTCAAGGGGTATCGATACACCCCTTAGGTGTATCGATACCACCTGCAGTATAAGCTTAAAATTGGGCCGTAACATGTTTGTTTGAATCCGTTTGTTTGATTTATGAATGTGGTTCCGCTGAATGACCACTTAGGATCTAATACTCATCTAGGTAAGATTTAAAAAGGAAAAAAAAATATAGGGTTGTTAACCGAGAGGGAACCTTAACGGGTTTCGCTTCGGTTTTCCACGTGTGGCCCACTCGGACCGGTCATCCGGCCAGACCGGGACGAGGGGGTTACACTTGTTGGTATCAGAGCCTAAGGTTACCGAGACCTTGGGCAGGTAAGTGAGGTAAGCTTAAGTTTTTGGATTGAATTGCACGGTGTTTGCTTGTTTTGCAAGAATGATTGCTTGTGTGACAAGTATGTTGATTGTTTTATTTTAAAGCATGTGTGTAAGAGTCCCATTGCTACTATTACATTGGAAAAATGATTTTTAGTGAGGGAACGTACTTGAACACTTGGAAGCCTTGCCTTGCTAACCCAGCTTGTATGTTTTGTTGTTGTGGTTGTAGTTGATATCTGTAAGAGCGATGTCTAGACCGAGAGGTAGACCGAGAGTGGTTCGTCAGGAACCACGGGTTGCGGCTCCTGTTGAGCCGGCTGTTGGTGTGGAGGCTCACCTAGAAGGGCCTGTGGCCGCGGGAGTTGGCGCTCCTCCACCACCTCCACCACCACCACCTCCTCCGCCT
This sequence comes from Hibiscus trionum, assembly GCA_030270665.1. Taxonomy (NCBI): domain Eukaryota; kingdom Viridiplantae; phylum Streptophyta; class Magnoliopsida; order Malvales; family Malvaceae; genus Hibiscus; species Hibiscus trionum. The sequence continues at coordinate 3,710,505 of BSYR01000034.1, read as the reverse complement.
GGAGCTGGAGGCGAGGATGGAGCTGAAGGAGATGGACCTCAAGGTGGCCAAGGTGGCCAAGGTCCAGCTGGAATTGATATGACTCCGCTAGTGCAAGCGATAGCGGGAGCTTTTCAGACCGCAGTTGCGGGAGCTCAGGCTGCAGCTCAGCCTAGGTGTGACGATGCTAGTCTACCTTTAGAGAGGCTCCGTAGCTTGGGAGCCGAGGAGTTTAGAGGATCTACTTCAGAGAGATTGGAGTTGTGGTTGGAGAAGACAGTTCGTATCTTGGCTCAGATGGGTTGTGCGGGTGCACGTAGATTGGGTTGTGTGATCTCATTGCTTCAGGGTGATGCCTACACCTGGTGGGTCACCATTACTTCCGGGGTTCCAGAGGCCGAGATAGATTGGGATTTCTTTGAGTTTGCTTTCAGAAAGAGGTACTTGGGACCGAGGTACCTAGATGAGAAGAAGAGAGAGTTCATGGCTCTTACTCAGGGAGATGCTTCTGTGACTGATTACGAGATCCGTTTTGTTTGCTTGAGTCAGTATGCTCCAGAGTTAGTTCCTACTGAAGTGGAACGTTGTAACCGATTCTGCTACAGATTGAATGAAGAGGTTAAGAGGTATACGCTAGCTTCTGACTACTCAGACTTTGATGTGTTGGTCGCGAGGGCCAAGGATTTAGAGCATAGTTTGGGTTCGGCCAAACGATCTGGTGGTTCCAGTTCTGGTAAGAGGCACAACCACTTTGATGGTAGAGATGCCAAGAGGCACAGAGGTGGCGGACATCAGTTTGACCATAGGCGTGGCGGTGGCCACCATGGTAGGGGCCATCAGGGCCATAGAGGAGGAGGGCGTTTGCCCGAGTGTACCCGATGTGGGAGACAGCACGCTGGTGAGTGTTGGGGTAACTTCCATGCTTGTTGGAACTGTGGTTCGAGGGACCACTTTAGGAGGGATTGTCCGCATCAGGCGGCTCAGGCACCGAACATTGCTCAGGCTCTTGCGAGAGCGAATGATTTTCAGAGAGGCCGTGGGCGCGGTCGTGGCTACTTCCAGCCTAGGGCTGATGCACCTAGGGGAGATGCTCAGAGGAACCTTGCTCATGTTGTGGCTGTGCAGCCAGAGGCGGGAGGACCAGCGAGAGTTTATGCTCAGAGAGAGGCCGGGAACGACACCGATGTGATAGCAGGTAATTTCGAGTTACAGTCTATGTCTTTGCTTTCTTTGGTTGATTCGGGTTCTACGCATTCCTACATTTTGAGTGAGCATGCACAGAAGTTAGATATCCCTGTTGAGATCTTAGATGTAGGTATGCATGTTACTAGTTCTTTTGGTGAGACAGTTGTGGTTAGACGTATGTATAGGAGTTGTCCACTGAAGATTCAAGGTCATGTGTTCTCAGTCGATATGATGGAACTTCATTTCTATGGTTTTGACATTATTTTGGGTATGGACTGGTTGGTTGAGCATCAGGCTAGTGTGGATTTTGAAACAAAGAGAATTTCTTTGAAGCTTTTTGATGACTACGAGGTAGTAGTAGTAGGCGAGAACATTAAGTTCTTGTCCAATGTGGTGTCAGCTTTAGAGGCTCATAGGTTGATGGACTCTGGATGTGGGGCCTATTTAGCTTATGTTATGAATCCGGATATGAGTGAAGCTAGACCGAAAGATATCAGAACAGTGTGTGACTTTCCAGATGTGTTTCCTGAAGAGTTACCGGGTTTGCCTCCTGACAGAGATGTTGAGTTTGTGATTGAGACAGTTTCAGGGTCTAATCCAGTTTCGATAGCTCTGTATCGCATGGCTCCGAAAGAGTTGAAAGAATTGAAGAGTCAGTTGCAAGAGTTATTAGACCGTGGTTTCATTAGGCCTAGTAGTTCCCCTTGGGGTGCTCCCGTGTTATTTGTGAAAAAGAAAGATGGTAGTATGCGCATGTGTATTGACTATAGACAGTTGAATCAGTTGACTGTGAAGAACAAGTATCCGTTGCCTCGTATAGATGATTTGTTTGATCAGTTGAGATGTGCTTCAGTGTTCTCGAAGATAGATTTGAGATCTGGGTACTATCAGTTAAAGGTGAAAGAGTGTGATGTTCCGAAGACAGCTTTTAGGACTAGATATGGTCACTATGAGTTTCTTGTGATGCCATTTGGGCTCACGAATGCACCAGCAGCATTCATGGACATGATGAACAGAATTTTTAGAGACTATCTAGACCGGTTTGTAGTTGTTTTCATTGATGATATACTTGTGTACTCGAAGACAGAAGAAGAGCATGATCAGCACTTGAGACTTGTTTTACAGAGATTGTTGAGCAATCAGTTGTATGCGAAGCTTAGTAAATGTGAGTTTTAGATTCGAGAGGTTGTATTTCTTGGCCATGTTGTTTCGGCCGAAGGTATCCAAGTTGATCCATCGAAGATTGAGGCTATCGTTGAGTGGAAACAGCCTAAGTCCATGACCGAGATTAGGAGTTTCCTAGGATTAGCCGGTTACTATAGGAGATTTGTTGACGGTTTCTCTAGGGTAGTTGCTCCTTTGACTAAATTGTTGCAAAAGGGAGTCAAGTTTGAATGGCCAGATGCAAGACAGAAGGCCTTTGAGAAATTGAAAGAAGCTTTGACGAATGCTCCAGTGTTAGTGCAACCTATTTCAGGTAAGGAGTTTGTGATATACAGTGATGCTTCCTACGTAGGTTTAGGATGTGTCTTGATGCAAGAGAGAAGAGTTGTTGCTTATGCTTCTAGACAGTTGAAGATCCATGAGAAGAACTATCCTACTCATGATATAGAGCTAGCCGCAGTTGTGTTTGCATTGAAGATTTGGCGTCACTATTTGTATGGTGAGAAGTGTATTGTTTACACTGATCACAAGAGCTTGAAGTATCTGATGACACAGAAAGAGTTGAACTTGAGACAGAGAAGGTGGTTAGAGTTGCTAAAAGATTACGATTTGACCATTGAGTACCATCCGGGTAAAGCAAATGTAGTAGCCGATGCTTTGAGTAGAAAAGTGGTCGTTGAGCTAAGAGCTATGTTTGCTAGATTGAGTGTGTCTGATGATGGTGGTTTGATCACCGAGTTGCAAGTGAAGCCTTCCTTGATTCAGTTGATTAGAGAGAAGCAGTTGCAAGATGCGAGCTTAGTTCCTCATGTTCAGGACATAGCCGAAGGAAGACCGACTGAGTATAGTTTCAGTGGTGAGAGCTTGTTGTGCTTTAGAGATAGAATTGTTGTACCAGAAGATGTTGAGTTGAGACGTCAGATTCTGAGTGAAGCATATTCGAGTCTCTTTTCTATGCATCCGGGTAGTACCAAAATGTACCGAGATTTGAAGAATGATTACTTCTGGGTTGGTTTGAAGAGAGATGTAGCCGAGTATGTGAGCCGTTGTATGGTTTGTCAGAGAGTGAAGGCAGAACATCAGGTTCCTTCAGGTTTGCTACAGCCTTTGAAGATTCCGGAATGGAAATGGGAGAGGATCACCATGGATTTTGTATCGGGGTTACCTTTGTCTCCTTCGAAGAAGAATTCAGTTTGGGTGATTGTTGATAGGTTCACTAAGTGTGCTCACTTCTTAGCAGTGAACACTACGGATTCCTTAGACAAGTTGGCGAACTTGTATATCCGTGAGATTGTGAGACTTCATGGAGTTCCGAAGTCCATTGTTTCAGATAGGGATCCTAGGTTTACTTCGAGGTTCTGGAATTGCTTGCATAGTGCTCTAGGTAGCCGTTTGCATTTCAGCACGTCTTATCATCCACAGTCCGATGGGAAGTCAGAGCGAGTGATACAGATTCTAGAGGATATGCTTCGTTGTTGTGTGATTGACTTCGAGGGCTCTTGGGAGAAGCACTTACCGTTGGTTGAGTTTGCCTACAACAACAGTTATCAGTCTAGTATTCAGATGGCACCGTATGAGGCTCTGTATGGTAGACGATGTAGGACTCCGATTTGTTGGGCTGAAACAGGTCAGAGATTGTTACCTATGCCAGACTTACTTAAGGGGACCACCGACAAAGTAAAGTTGATTTGTGACCGCTTGAAAGCAGCTTCCGATCGTCAGAAATCCTATGCAGATTTGAAGAGGAAAGAGGTTGAATACTCAGTGCGTGAGAAAGTGTTTCTGAAAGTATCTCCGTGGAAGAAGGTAATGAGATTTGGCCGTAAGGGCAAGTTGAGTCCGAGGTTCATTGGTCTGTATGAGATTGTTGAGCGGATTGGGCCTGTAGCTTATCGTTTGAGGTTACCTTCTGAGTTAGAGAAGATCCATGATGTCTTTCATGTGTCTATGCTTAGTAGATATAGATCGGATCCTTCGCATGTGATGCCCGTTGAGGAGATAGAGTTAAATCCGGATTTGTCCTATAATGAAGAGCCCGTTGAGATACTTGCTTCTGATAGCAAGGTGTTGCGTGGCAAGACCATAGAGTTGGTCAAGGTGTTGTGGAGACATAGAGGTGTGGAAGAGGCCATGTGGGAGAGAAAAGCAGATATGGTTGAGCAGTTTCCGTATTTGTTTCCACCAGGTAATTTCGGGGACGAAATTCCTTAAGTGGGGGAGAGTTGTAACACCCGGGTTTAGGGGTTAGGTGGAAATAATATTATAATATTATTTTGGGCTCGGGTTCATAAATAAAATGATCCTTTAAAATTTCGGGTTTCAAAATAAACGATTTGAATGAGACCAAAATGATTTAGACTCAAAATTGAAGAGCTACTTTAAAGACAAGGATAACCATTCATTAATGGCCTTTTGGGTAATTTACCCATCATCAAATTTAAACCCCTTTTTTCCTATCATCTTTCCACTATTCACTCTCTTCTTCATTTCCTCCCAACGTGAAAGAGCTCTTCTTCCCCTCATTACTATTCCATCCAAAAAGCTTCTCCATTTCAACTCCAATTTGAAAGGTAATAACGTTTTTGACCTCTCCTCAACTCCCTCTCTTTAAAAGTATCATTTATTTTCATTTTCATTGAAGTTTTGAAAAGGGGATTTTCAAAGGATTTGATTAAAAATGGTGCCTTTGTGTAGCTAAACTTAATATTCTGATCTATTATGCTTAGTTATGGTATATAGAAGTCAAATGGTATGATATATGTGAATTTCAAATGATTTTGGGGAATTTTCGGAATTGGGTTTCAAGGGGGGTTTTGGAGGGTTTTAAAGTGGTTTTTGGGGTTGTTTAATGTTGGTTTTTGAGGGCTGGTGTTAGTATGATATATGAGGGTCACTTTGGGTGTGTTTGATGGTTGTTTGGATGTTTGAAATGGAAGAATTCAGTGGGTTATAGGGGCTGCTCGGAAATTCTGTTTTTGGGGTTGATTTTAAGTGTTGAATGCTTGATAATGTTAATCCGGGTTAGTTCCGATGATGAGTTATTGATTGTGGATGTTTTGTTTGTGTTTGGGATTGATTAGAATCGAGTTTGGGCATCGGTGAAGCGTCGGAAGTGAATCCGGGAATTTGAAGACGGTCGCTTGCTTGGTCTTTAAGCTTGGGAGCTTAGGTGAGTGGTTAAATGTTTTAAATGGATTTAAAATGGTTGGTTCGAGTATATGGACTAGGTTGGGCTTGGTAGACCCACCTAGAGTTAGGATTAGGGTGGTAGCCTAATCCTAAACTTGATCTAGAGCCTTTGGATGAACTCATTTGTGTGGTCGTGTATGTCTCGTATGAAATGTAATATGATTGCTATGTATATTATGTTATACATGTGAGATGAGGCATGACTTGTGATGCTTGAGACATGCATGATGATGGTTATTGATGAGTACGTGCTAAGCACGGAAGTGGTTGAAATGAGTAAAGTGAAATGAGTAAATATTGGCACTAGTATACTTAAATACAAATGATCGATCATTAGGATGTTAGTGTGTACACATGAGTCAAAAGTCGCGCGTGGCCTTGGTGGCGTTGAGTCACTAAGAAGGAGTACGGGTACGCCCAGAAATTGTATTTAAATATAGTCGGTGATGAGTGGAATCCCATCGACGGGGCGTGAGGATGAGTGGAATCCCCTCCGCGAGACCGGTGATGAGTGTAATCCCACCGTCAGGTAATGGTTGTGTTGTTGGATGTGAGTTCCAACGGTTATCCGCGTATTTGTGTCATAGCTAGGTGCCAATGTTGATTGATAATTGTATCAATGTGTTGTGATAAATGATCCTTATGTGGATGTTTGATGTGGCTACTTATGTTGAGGAATTTAGAGCTTGTTGATCATGACATTTACTTGTATTTATTGCTCATGCATCTTATCTTGTGGCTCTTGTGGATCCTTGGTATGTTTGTAAAATGCCTTGGCTAGATCGTGCTCGGACCCTGCAATGTTGAAGTTTGTTTTTAGAGCTTACCCTCACTAAGCATCATTGCTTACGCTCTCTTTGTTCAACATTGCAGATCCTTAGTTCGTGGGTTGCTTGCGCAAGTGGAAGGCTCCAAGTGTGGTTGTTAGCCTTGAGTGCTTCAAGTATGGATTTTTAATGTTTGGACATGTAATAGTTTAAGCAATGGGACATGTGTCTTTTGATGGATGACTGTTGGTTGTTTAGGAGCTTGTTTAGACTCCATGTTCTCATGTTTTTGTATGGCTTGTGTTGCCATGTTTGAATTGTATCCATGCCTAAATTGCTTATTCTAAATGTTAGCTATGTGTCTCTTGAGGTTGCCTTCATGTTTGAATGTTGATGTATGAACTTGAATGCTTGGATGCCATCTTGGGTCTATTGTATGATCTCCTTGATGTTTATGCTTGTTGAGTGTTTGTATGGTTGCTTGGTGGTATACGAATGTTGTATGTATGTTTGGTTGGGGTTAGGAAAGTCCTAAATTGCATTTAGATTCGTGTCTTGATCGTTTTTGCTAAGTTTGAGAGGCCTTGCTGTGCAGGGGGTATCGATACGGTTGGTACGGTATCGATACCACCTTCTTGTTCAGGCCTCGTGTATCGATACACTTGAGAGGTGTATCGATACCATTTTGGTCACTGGAGCTACTGTCCATCTTGGTATCGATACGGGCCTCTGGTGTACCGATACCTTTTTTGTCACTGAAGCTACTGTCCAGTTCGGTATCGATACCATCCTTAGGTGTATCGATACCGTGTCTTAGCTTTGACCGTGGGAAGTCAACCGTTGGGGAGGGTATCGATACACCCCTTGGGTGTATCGATACGGCCTCTACGGGTTGACTTAGACCAGTTGACCTAGTCAAGGGGTATCGATACACCCCTTAGGTGTATCGATACCACCTGCAGTATAAGCTTAAAATTGGGCCGTAACATGTTTGTTTGATTTATGAATGTTGTTCCGCTGAATGACCACTTAGGATCTAATACTCATCTAGATAAGATTAAAAAAGGAAAAAAAAATATAGGGTTGTTAACCGAGGGGGAACCTTAACGGGTTTCGCTTCGGTTTTCCCCGTGTGGCCCACTCGGACCGGTCATCCGACCAGACCGGGATGAGGGGGTTACATAGTTATTAAATATTCGAATATTTAAAAAAATATTTAAAATAGTTATTACATATTCGAATATTTTAAATCAAATTTTTTCTTTTAAATCAAATATTTTTAAATTAAATTGAATATTTAAAGTAGTTATTAAATATTCATTGTGATTTAAGTATGAAAATATTATATATTCTATTTTACAAAATATTTGATTTAAAAGAAAAAAATGATTTAAAATATTCGAATATTTCGAGTTATTTGAGTTGACGCATCATATCTTAAGATAGAGATGAGCGTACGATCGAGTCGAGTAAAAAAATTTCGAGTTATTCGAGTTGACGTGTCATATTTTACAACTCAAACTTTATTTGAATTTTTTTCGATTCAATTCGAGTCAAGCCGAGTCGAGTTTTCGAGTTCCTATAAAAATTTAATTGTAATTATTTATCATGTTACCATACTTTGGAATTTTGCTTTAAGGACCAAATTGAAAGAATGCGTAAATAACGAAGGCTAAATTTAGTGAATTGTTTCGAATTAAGACTAAATTGATGGAATCTATAAATATGAAGGACTAAATGTGTTATTATACCAAATTTTATAACAGACACTTAACGATATTTAACGTCTAGTTACCATTTTGTTATAAAATATAAAGTTTAATTGTCATTTTGTGATTTTTTAAAGTTTGGTTACCATTTTGTTTTTTTACCAAAATTCAGTGACCGTCTCTGTACTTTACCCTAAAATTTAATACACATTATGTGTAAAACTAATTTTACTCAAATCTACATATTTACAATATAAAATTTAAATCTTAAATTTTTAACTCTAACCCTATAATACTAAACCTTAGATCATATACCCTAAATTATAATCAATAACCTTAAATTTTAAACCTTACGACCTAAAACCCCTAAAACTAAAAGATACACGCCATGTTATCAAAGTTTTTTCCCCCGAAAATATATATCTTATTTTGTGTAATGTGATTTTGTTGGTTGAATATTCTTTTTTTAACTAACTTGCTTGGATGGAGACAAATAATTTTTGTTTACTTAATCTCATTAACTTAAAATATTCTTAAATGTATAAAATAATATGAGCATATATTTGTAGTTAAAATTCTATTTGAACATGAATTCTTTTCCTAAAAATACAATTTATCCTATCATTACACCAACATTTTATTAGTATTTTCATATATATTATATCATTTAATTGAATTTGTAATGTAATCATTGATGAAAAATGATGGGTGTGGTGAAGAGAAATAACAAAATGTCAACTCCTACAACTATATATATATATATATATATTAATCATTAATTAAATTTGTATTTTATAATAATTGCATATTTTAGTAAATTTTAATATGTATTATCTTATAATATATTTGTAATTATAACTACACTTGTAAGTTGTAACTTCAGAAAAAAAAAATCACAAAACAATGTCACATATGTATATTTTTATATGTTCTTATAACACATAGTTGTACAGTTAAGAATTATCCCAACCTATAAACTTGATTATTTTATATTTATATTTATATTTAAATTCATCTTTTATTATTTTGTTTTGATTTAATAAGTCAAATTGTTATTTAAGTTTAGTATTTTATTATGCCCTACCGGTTCCTAGGACTTTGCCCCGATTAATCTGAATCGGCCTGCGTTGCACATTTGTTTTTGATAGATGAGTCTTCGCGGAGATTTTCTGCATACACAATGTCTCGAACTCGAGACATGCTTAAGTAATATCAAGTTACTTATCACTTGGACCAACTTCATTGATAAGTTTGTAATATATTAACAAAGGGTGTCGCTTTAGTTTTGGTTGATATTCGATTTTAAATTTGATGTTAAACAACTCATCTTTTATAAAAAAAATTAAATTAAAAATCCACCAAATTTATTATTTTTTACAAAATTCTTTTACTATATCCTAGAAAATTTTAATTTTCCTAAAAAATAATTATATATTGTAGTTTAAAATTTAAAAATATGAACAATTTGAACCCATCGAGTGATCCTAGTGAAAAAAAATATTGTTATTCTTAGGAGACGAAGGTTTGGGCATCTTATTTTGTATGATGTGTGTTATCAAAGAACTAAAATTAATAAACAGATATTATGTATAATCATACCGAAATATTCAAAAAAATATTAAAAATTTATAATTCACTGCTATTTTTTTGAAATATAATTCATTACTAAAATTCATATTGTAGGTGTATTTTTTATATAAAAAAGTAAAGATAATATATTAAATAGTTTATTTCATTTTATTAATTACACAAATATAGTTAACCCTAAAGGGTTCAACAACTTAACCATGGATTAGAACTCTAGTTAAAAACTCAAGTGGTTAAGAAGGGCAACCTCAACCACAGATTTTTCATTATCAACAGTCATCATTCCTCCTCTCCTCCTCCACCACCACCACCACTATCACCACACCACCGCCGCCGCCGCCGCCCTCCTTTCATTTTCTAGGCAAATCCTCCCAACCAAACAAAGCAAAAAGACCCAATCTTTTATATTTTCCATTTCCAAACTTATTAATTTTCTTTCATGGAATCCAAATTCTCATAAAAAAACCCATTTTGGAAACCCTATTTTAATCCCAATTCTTTTTTTGTTTGTAGATGTTAAAGCCATGGAAGTAGCTCCTACAAGCACCACAACACCCAAATCACCCGACCCGGACACCGAAACACCAACCCGGATCCAACCCACCACCACCAAGCCGAAATCTTTCACCAACGGAGTCCTCAAGCGCCACCACCACTACAACCACCACCAGCCGCCGCCCATAGTGGTGACCTACAAGGAATGTCTCAAGAACCATGCAGCCACTTTGGGTGGCCTTGCTTTAGACGGCTGCGGTGAGTTCATGCCTTCCCCAACCGCCACCCCAAGCGACCCATCCTCCCTCAAGTGTGCAGCTTGTGGCTGCCACCGCAACTTCCACCGCCGGGAACCCGAAGACCCACCACCCATGACAACAGCCACCCCCACGATAGAATACCTCCCTCACCACCGCCACCATCCACCACCTCCCACAACTCAGCAGCCACCGAATCGCAGTCCAAACTCAGCTTCCCCTCCGCCGATCTCATCCTCTTACTACCCTTCAGCTCCCCACATGCTTCTAGCTCTCTCCGGCGGCCTCACCGGTGCATTGGACAACCACCATCAAAACAACACAAACGCCACAAATCTGGGTTCGAACTCGAAAAAACGATTCCGAACAAAGTTCAGTCAGTTCCAGAAAGAGAAGATGCTGGAATTCGCGGAGAAAATCGGGTGGAAGATCCAGAGAAGAGACGACGAAACAATCCAAGAATTCTGCAACGAGGTTGGGGTTGATCGAGTGGTTTTGAAAGTCTGGATGCACAACAACAAGAACAATTTCGGTAAGAAAGATCAAGCCATTAATGGAGCAGAATCTGCAAACATCAACAATGGTCAGAATCTGAACCATCACTTTGAAACTGTCCACCTTGGAACTAATGGCTCATCTTAATCTTAATCTTAATCACGATTATCATGATAAAATAAGCTGGTAGATAGATTAAGGACATGTTTATTAGCTGTTCTTTTCTTTTGTTTTCCATTTTCTGATCATGATGACTTTGTTGAGGATTATTACAACATGGGAAGAGCTGTTTTCTTTTACATTCATGGTTTCTGTTTTTCCAAAACCTTTGAATCTGTCTGAGAAGCAGCAGCAGAACACAAAACACGATTCGGATTATTTTAAGATATCTTATTAACTTTCTACTAATAATTTAAGCTTTCAAATATTTATGGTACAACAATCTAATAAGATAAGATTTTTTTATTATATTATATTATCTTCCCAATCATCAGCACAAAAGAAAGGGTGTTTGTTCTTTTTAAGGTGATTTTGCAGAATAATTAATTCACCGTGATGGATGTTTGGTGGGTTGAGACTAAGTGATAAGACTAATTAATTTAATGTTTGAAGGACTAAAATTTAAGATTTTTTTTTCAAAAATCACTTGTATTTATACGTTAGTCAGATCTATCGAAGTGAATTTTTTCATTAACAACGTTAAGATTCGAAGTCCTAATATTGTTTAAGGGATGTAGCACCTCACCTAAAGAGAATTTTACTCTTACATGGTCTTGAACCCATAATTTAAGGGAAATGTATAATGCCAACTGAGAGCTTTAACCACATGCTCTACAAAAAGAGTAGAATATCAATTGAGAGCTTTAACCACATGATCTAGAGATTGTCGACAATTTTAGCCTTTTTAGTATTTAGCCATCTGTGTTTGATGTAAACTTTATTGTAAAATAAATGTTTAGATTATAATATTTTTTGTTTTAAACGTCTAAATTATTTTTAGTCAAAAAATATATAATGTTTTATTCTACAATTATTTTAAGGTCGATTTTATTATGTTCATTAATAATCAATACGCATGTCAAAATTTATTGAACAAACGATCCCTTTTTAACAGACTTAATAATCAACCTTAAAATAGTTATGAAATGAAAAGTTAGACGCATACTTCGGTAAAAAAAAATTAGACACTAAAAGAAACGATGTGGTTTAGACAGTTATTTTGTAATTAAGTCTCTGATCTATTGTTCAACTAATTCGAATTGAGTATTATTAATACTTATAATTGTTCTAATCCAGTTTATTCTATTAAGAACTTTAATATTCAAATTCTTGATATTATTTAACGAATATAGTTAAGACAAACTGATAGTTTTTAATATTGTCTTTAATGTAATGTAGGGAAAGAAACAACGCTTTGACCTTGGTAGGTTTAGGGGGGATAAAATGATTAGATGCTAATATGTTGGAATTATGCAATTTAAGGATGATCTAATCTTTGGTTTATTTAACATTCCTTTTTTGGGAATGATGATGAAATCCAAGTATCCATTATTGCTACTATTATTAGTCTTAGTATTTATAGTATCATTTGTTAAGTTTAATTAGTATTAAAATGGGAGGTGATGACTTAATTAAAGTATAACATTAATGTTTTGGATTGTCTTGTCATTTGTCCATTACAATACTTTCCTTCTAAATCTATTGACTCATGATTTCTATGTTTTGTAATTTAATTTGTGTTGGGTTTCTAAAAGAGAAGATTTAAACATTTTTATTGGTGGAAGATGTTAGCTTTAATAAAATAGACACTACATTAATAATATAATACTATATTATATACAGGGGTCTTCTAATACCAACAAGCATGCAGTTTAGTGGGATGAAGCGTTAGGTCCTTTATGCAAAGTCAGAAGTTTGAATCATGATGTTCTAAATGGAGAAAATTAGGTTGAGAGGGTGGTTGGGTTACCCTCATATTAGACTTTCTATAAAATTTGATATGAATTAGTCGATAAATGAGTCGGACACTGGTAGTTAAAAGAAGTTGCTTCTAATTCATCCCAAATTGTAATAATGACTAGATTGTTTATATTAACAAGTGTTGAAGGTTGTGACAAGGTTTATTGTATTTTTTAAGGGAAAAAATGAAGTTTAAGTTTTGAAAATGATTTTTGTTAAGTACTCTCAAATCTTGAATATAGATCTAAAAATAAATATGAAGCATACAAAAATAATTTGTTTATGTTTTTGTTTAGTATGATAAAATGTATATGTTAAAACAAATAAAAATAATAATTTTTAAGTTATAATCTTAAAACTAAAAGTCTTAACTTAATTGTTATATAACATCGAAGATGATCTATGTTTGGATATATTTAAACATGTATTATCTTTTATGTGTATAAAATTTGGATATATACTATATTTTATAAAAGAATTTAATTTTTTATTTAAAATAAACATATTTCAGAACCCAAAATTCTTTCACCAACACTTTTTTTTAGTTTAATTGTCAAATAAGTGTTCAAACTATACATTTTTATCTAGATAAATGCCTAATTTTTTTTTTCGGGCTAAAAATTCTTAAGTCCCAGATCTCGATTCCAATCGTTGCCCCCGTCAATCGTCGATGGTGTTCCCACCACTTCCGTCACCGGATCCCATGGTCATTTCCCCCCATTCTCCCGTCGCCGGTAGTCGATGGATGGCGTACCTATCGTCGAAATAAAGTCAAACTCGCGAAAGAAAAATAAAACAATCAACGACAAACGACATTCGATCGGCCGAAGAATGACATTTGAGTCTTGCGGCAAGAGAATGATGTTTCATTCCGTCACTGACAACGTGATGAACGGCGACGACAGTGACCAGATTTGAGGATCTAAAGATTTTAGGGTTATTTTTTGAATTTTGAGAAATATAGAGATTTTTTAAAAACTAAGTTAACGGCGGGAAATCTAAACGAGTAATGTTGAAAACGTTAGGCACCTACTTGGCCCGAAAAATACTTTGGGAACCTATCTAAAAATATATATAGTTTAGGCACTTATTTGACATTAAGCCTTTTTTTTATTAGCATTAAGTTTTTATTTTATATAATTCAATATAATAGTTGCAACTATATATAGTAAGCATTTGATTTTATTTGACACTAATTATTATTATTTTGATTAAATAGAGGTGTATTACATTCTTATATCGGGATTCGAACCTGTAGAAGATGTGATAAGATGAACATCTTTAGCCACTAGCCCAATTAGTATATCTCATTTAACACTAATTATTTAAGTTCTGATTCAGTTTGATATTATAGATTAATAAAAAATTAATTTAATATAAAAATATCTAATTACTTTTTATTATAAAAATTGAGTCCGAGATTAAGGGTTATATATATAAATTCCTTTCCATTCCACTTAAAATAAATTTTTTGAATAGCACTTAAAATAATTGATTAGATTATATCTTTACAAATATAACTTTTATATAAATATTTTTGTACACCTATATTATAGTTTAATAAAATCTAATAATTTTTTAACATACAATTTGATTAATGTATAATCCTATGTCTTCTTATATAATGTACTAGTAATATGTCGACCAAGCTAAATTATAGGGAAAACATATAAATATTGTATTTAATTTAATAGAAAATATTTATACTTTATTAAAAAGAAAATATATTGCGTGATATTTATGCATATAATGATAGCACATGCTGTATAATAATTCAGATTGAACTGTTTTTTTTTACCGTCTCTTCGTAATGTATATAATATCAAGTTACACAATATAAAAGTTTGTAATTTTTACACGTTTTTTTTATAGTTGGATGTGGAAAATAAATGACTGAGATAAACAGTAGAATATGCGAAGATTATCACTTTGAAAAAAAGTAAGGATTTAATCTCAACCATCCGTTTTCTCCACCCAACGATCCAAAAACGTGTAAAACTTAAAAACTTTTACACTGTGTAAGTGGATCCTCATTTAGTTTTACACTAATCTATGACCATTGGATTAATAGAATGGATGGATGAGATGAAAAGTTGAAAATAAAAATATTTTTAAGAAAAAATTATGAGTATTTAATCTCATCCATCCATTCCACTCATCCAGTAGTCATAGTCCATAGATTAAACTATAATATATATATTACAATAGAGGCATCAGGAATGGACCAGTAGCAAAAAGCCCAAGAGAAATGAATTCAAATCTCATTCATGCAAAGTTTTGTTTTCTTAACTTGCAAAAGGAAGAAAGATGAGTATAACTCGATTGATATTGTTGTTAGTGTGATATATAAGAGAATATAAGATATCAAGTATATTTAAACGTTCAAAATTCTGCGATTTATGAGTGGTGAGGGGTATGGGTGTATAAACATTATACACTGAATGTTCAAAAATAAAACTTACAAAAACAAGGTATAATTATACCGATTATTATTTGATCTAGTAGAATGAAAAATTATATTTCTTAAATAAAGTTAAAAGTTGGAATTCTAACATTGTGAATGGAACAAATTGAGTTGAAAGGGCTGCTCCCACAATAAATCTCAAGTAGTTTGACGTATATAATATTTGTGGTAAAATATTATATAATCTCATGTTGGTTTAGTGGTTAAGGCTTAGCTCAACGTCTCGTTAAAAGTTAACGACAAAGTGGCATAAACGAGTCAAAAAATATAGTTCAATGTTAGATTTGAACAATTTTAAAGTTCAATGGTATTTTCGAGTCAGTTATAATAGTTTAGTGACATCTGGTGTAATTTACCCTTATTATTATTATTATTATTATTAGAGAACTCATTCTAGGGCTTTTTTTCGGGATCATGTGCAGTCGCACCTATTGTACACGTCCAGAACCACCAATATATACATTTTCAAAGGGTTAAAAAAAGTATAAACAGATACTATCTTATAATCACCTTATTAATATTAAGAAAAATATGGTCTAATTAAAAACATGGGCTTCAAATTGTACGTAAAATCGTTCATATTTGTAAATGCGCTCACTCAAGTCCATTCCGAGCTATTCATATTATTTTTTTTTGTTTTTTTTTTAATATTTCCTAATATTTTTATTTAATATATAATAATTCTATATATTTTTTCATTTATAAGTTTATTTATTTTTACTATTTTATACATGGACAACTTAACATATTTGGTTCTAACATTTACAATATGGTATATAATATTATTGTAAATTTAATATTTATGTGATATAAATCATCTAACACAAAAAATAAAATAAAATTATACAACTTATTATAAACTGAGAAGGCGAGTCAAGTTGGAGCATGTTCGAGTCCTAAATATTATAACCTTAGTCCTATCTATATTTTAAACGAGTAATTTTTTTTATTAAATCTCATTTTTTAAAGCATAATATTTTTACTGAAAGCCAATTTTTTTTTTGGATAAACTTTCAGATTTGGACAAATAATCCCTTGAATTTTAAAGTTATAAAGCTAAAGTAATAGTAAAATTAAATATTGCCCCAAAATTGTGGTCAAGTTTTGACTAAAACAAACATCTTGACAGTAATAAAAGAAAACTAGTGAAATTAAAAAAATGTTTGGACCAATTATCGATCAAAAGATTTAGCTGGTATGAATCACGATTGATTTAATATTAATAATGACAATTGTTTCAGTATAATACGGATACATATGTTTTGAATAGAAATCCTTTACTATTTTCGGTACCTTATTTATACCTTCACACACACAAAAACTAAGTTTAGAATTTATGATTATGGTTTTGAGTGAGAGTTTATTACTAGAGTTTAGAGTATCTGGTGTACTGTTTATTTTTTAGAGTTTAAGGTTTATGATTTATATATAAATTAAAATTAGGGTTAAAGGTTTAAAAATCAAGGTTATGACTTAAAATTTTGGTTTTAGTGGAGCATGAATAGAGAAACTAAAAAAAGACTAAAACTTTTATTCGTATTTTTTCGTGTTTAAAAGTTAGTTAATGATACATTTTGCCATATATTATATATGTATGGTGTGGGGTCTATGAAAACATATAAATGTGCATAAGGATTGTCTTACAATTTTTTCAACGTGAAAAGATTGTCTTACATTTCATTCTTATATATAGAGAGAGTAATAAGGCACGGTGTATAAAATTAGGGTAAACTACACGAATTACTACTCAACTTTACTCTTTGACTCGAACATACCACTAAACTATAATTTGATACTATTATACCACTAAACTTAGCTTTTGGCTTTAATGTAAGTACTCGACCGTTAACTTATAATGTGCCGTTAAATTCAAAACGGCGTCGTTTTGAAGCATAAAATAGGCCAAAAGTTTTGTTAGTAAAGAAAATAAAAAAAACATTGCATTTTGGGAAGCTTAAACCCAAGACCTTTAAGATGAAAGACCTATACCAAACGACCAAGCCAACTTGAATACTTGATATTATTCTAACGAAAATAATATATAAATAATACTTCAGTTGAACTTAATTTCATTTATCTCATGATGTAATTTTATAATATTTATAATATAATTTTATAAATATATTAAAATTATAGATAAATATTATTTATAATATATATATTAATAGATATAATATATATAATTTAACCAAAACCATAAATCAAATATTAATTAAAACCCTAAACCCTAAACACTAAAAACCACAAACCCTAAACCATATATTAAATAAAAACCCAAACTCTAAACCATATATTAACTAAAACCCTGAACCATATATATATATATATAAATAAATCCCAAACCCTAAACAATAAACCCTAAACATAGTTAAATAATAAATCCCAAACCCTAAACATTAAAATTAAAATATTATTTATAATATATATTAGGATTTGTAATATAGGGTTTAAGTTTAGGGTTTAGTTACATATATTGTTTAGGGGTTTAGGGTTTATTTATGTATATGGTTTAAGGTTTGGGTTTTGGGGTTTAGAGTTTAATTATATATATTATATCTATTCAAATATATATATATATATTATAAATAATATCTATTTATAAATTTAATATATTTATATATATGGTTTAGAGTTTAAGATTTATTTATATATATGGTTTAAGGTTTGAGGTTTTAATTAATATATGGTTTAGGGTTTGGGTTTTGGGTTTATAGTTTATTATATATATTATATCTATTAATATATATATATATAAATTATAAACAATATTTATTTATAAAGTTAATATATTTATAAAATTATATTATAAATATTATAAAATTATATCATGAGATAAATGAAATTAAGTTCAACTGCAGTATTATTTATATATTATTTTCGTTAAAATGATATTAAGTATTTAAGTTGGCTTGGTGGTTTGGTAGAAGCCTTTCATTTTAAAGGTATTGGGTTTAAGCTTCCCAAAATGTAATGTTTTCTTATTTTCTTTACTAACTAAATGACGTTGTTTTGGCCTATCTTAGGCTTCAAAACAACGAAACCAAATCGACACTGTTTTGAATTTAACGGCATGTTATAAGTTAACGGTCGAGTGCTTACATTGAAGCCAAAAGCTAAGTTTAGTGGTATAATAGTATCAAATTATAGTTCAGTGGTATGTTCGAGTCAAAGGGTAAAATTGAGTGGTATTCCGTGTAGTTACCCATAAAATTATATGTTAGCAATGAATTATGTTAAAACACATCGTCGATAAATCAGTAAATAATTTTAAAAACCAGTCGAACTAAATATAATTGTCATATTTTTGGCTTAGTTCAGAAATATGTGCCTAAAACATACACTTTTTCTAAGATAGGTGTCTAACTTTTTCTTTTTGCTAAAATATGTGCTTAAGGTTTTATTCTATTATTGTTTTAAGGTAATACCGTTAAAAAAATCATCACTCAATCAGAATTTAACACATGTCTTTATTTGTATTTTTTTATAAAAAAACTGATAAAAAATAATTTTTAAAAAACTCTTAAAATCTCCAAAAAAAATAATTCAAATCCCTAAAACCCCAAACCCAAAATCTCCAAATTGACATCACTACATCGTCGATAGCCTCGTCGAACCCTACCACTGCCATCGCCTGAGGCCACCGCCCATTTCTCCCAATCATCCGTCAGCGACAATCAGCGAGAGGCGTGCCAATCAAACGTTGAGCGACTAGAGTCTTCGCGTTCGTCGTTCGAAGTCTGATTGATCTCCCATCGGTTAACAATGATGGGTGGTTAGGGGAAATGGGCAGTGGTCTCTGGCGACGACGGTGGTGGGGTCCGACAAGGTTATCAATGGCGACAGTGACATTAATTTTGGGTTTAAAGTTTTGATTTTTTTAGAGATTTTGATATTATTTTGTGAAAAAAATGTTAGACACATATCTCAGAATAAGTGTGTAGTTTGGGCACATATTTCTGAGTTAAGCCCATTTTTAAGGCATAAAGCCGAAAAATGCCCCTAACGTTTGAATGAATAGTCACTTTGGCTCATATTCTTTTTTGAAGCAATGTAATCCTCAACATTTCATTTTGGGTCAAAATGCCCCAAATGCGGATGAAAACTATTAGTCAACTAACAATATATGAATTGAAATGATGTGGTAAACTGACATGGTAGTGTCATATAGACAAATGTGTTGGCTTGAGAGAATGTCATATTAGTCAAAAAATAATAAATTATATAAAATATAAAATTATTTTTCTGCTGATGTGTCATTCTGTCAAGTCATTTCAAGCTGTTTATCGTTAGTTGACTAACAGTTTTCAACCACAGAAGGGTCATTTTGACCTAAAATAAAACGTTGAGGTTTAAATTACTTCAGAAAAAAATAGAGACCAAAATAACTATTTAGTCAAACATTAAAAAGCATTTTTTGGATTATGTTTTTTTAAGCATGTAACAACTTATAATTCATTTGCAATTTATGGAATAATGCAAATGTTATCACATCTAATATAATAATATTAACCAATATGTGACCTTTATAGTTTATATGCACACGTTTTAATAATGTATGAAAGCACATGGTCATGATGATAGCTAACCAAATTAGGGCATACATTGGAAGGAGATTTGTAGTGATTTTGGATAGAGTTTGCACTTTGGGTTGTTTACAAAAGAAATTAGAACACTTACCCACCACTTGTATTTCCAAAAGGTGTGTGGTTACTTGCCCAACTTCACAACTCCTTCGCCAATACTCAAATTTAACGTATTTAATCGATTTTAGATATCTATTTGAATAAAATTAGAATATGCACGCTCGCTATGCTTCGCGAAATCAGATTAAATTTTTAATTAAACATATTTTTATGTATATATATATTTGAATAGTCTTAAGTTGATTATAAGATAATATTTGTTTATATTTTTTTCTTCACCCTTTGATTAACGCACACACACTTTGCAGATAAAATTAATTGAATTTAGGTCTCTTAGGATGAACACCATCCTCTCTTCTATTGGGACCACTAGTTGGATTCGATTTTTATGTTAATATACGATTGATTTAAAGATCTTATTTTTAAATTAATCAAGCTTTGAGTTGAGCATTGAATTACTATGACAAAATTATATAGATTAGGAAATGAATGAAAACATGACTTATGCTAGAAAAATTTTCATATCCACCACCTACCCACTACCTACGACGGGTACAATTTTTAAATCTATACCTGCCCACGTGGGTACATTCTCAAATCCATCCACACACCCACTACCCAACTAGACATCCACGGTCCACCACCCAACCCGTATTCGCCTACAAGCTACCGCTAATATTGAATTATGTAAAAATAACCATATACTTTCGTAAAGAAGAGTACAACTTCGCATACTTTATTGATTGATCAAGTGTGTATATATAATACATTTGCACCGATATAAATTTAACTACAACTAACTAACTAACGATCGCTAACTTAACTAAAGCACATTTTCACCGGTATAAATTCTACTTAACTGCAGCTAACTTAACTAAAGCACATTTTCACCGGTATAAATTCTACTTAACTACAGCTAACTAATTAACTATAGCTAACTTAACTGAAACATATTTACACTTGTATAAATTCTACTTAATCACACATATTGCAAAAACCTGATTAATTCAAGCTCAATCATAAGCAATAAATTCAAGCTTGATTATAAACTATCATTTTTTCAAATTTAAAGATTAACGTAGATTTTAAAACAAACCAATATCTTAGTACATAAAACACCATAACAAAAGGCATAATCAAAGTCTACCAACATAAATTGTCCAAAATTCATATGGTGGGTAGTTAGTGGGCGGGCGGATGCGAGGTGGGCGGATTCGGTGCGGGTAATGTCTAAAATTCATCACCTACCTACTACCCACGACGTGTAAGACTTTTTACATCCACACCCGCCCACTACCCATCCCAAATGGGGCGGGTGCAGTGCGAAATCCACTAAACTACCCGCCTACCATCCCTATCTGATGGTTAACAATGGCTGATAACAAGTTTTAATTTTTATTTTCGGTTGGTATTTTTAGTTTTGATTCACCATTGTTAACCGTCAGATCAACTTGAAACTAAACCATGTTAATCTGCCGACAAAACAGATATTTTTCATTGTTGGGATTGACCGGCGATTGCTTTGTTCATCAAAATTTTGGCCTTGACGACGACTGTACATTTATAAAATGGTTATTTTTTTGGAATGAAGACTTTAGCACGCTACATCAATATTTCTTAACGAGAGCTAATGACAATGTCCGTAGCGAATTAAAAGTTAGGTGTCTGTAATGAAAGTTTTTCAATTTTGGTGACCAAAATGAAAACATTATGAAAGTTTAGTTTACTACCAATGTAGTTTATCCTAATTTCTAAACCACATGTTTAAAGGAATAATGTAAAAAAACCTCTAATGTTTGACTGGATAGTCACTTTGGTCCCTATTTTTAAGCACTTTAACCTTCAACCTTTTATTTTGGGTCAAAATCTCCCTTCGTGGATGAAAATCGTTAGTCAAATAACAATAAATAGCCTGAAATGACTTGATAGAATGACACGTAGTAAAAAAAATATTTTGCATTTTATATAATTTTATAACATTAGTTTTTGAATGATGTGTCATTCTACTAAGTTAGCACATTTGTTTATATGACACTGCTATGTGAGCGTGCACTGCCATGTAAGTTTGCTACATTATTTCAAGCCATTTACCATTAGTTGATTAAAAAATTTCATCCACACATGGGCTATTTTAATCTTTTTTTTGCTAAGCAATGTATTTTATTTATATTATATTTTGAACCAACATTGGATGCGTCGTTACAAACCTCCCTAGACCTAATGGAAGAAAAGAGTACAACCCAACGTGGCATTCATGTCTCCATCTTACAAATCGAGATACAATAATAACCCTACCAATTCAGAGCATTCTACCACCATCCCACTCCTATTTTTGCTAAATTATCCGCTAATCCGTTCGTTGCTCTTGGGACAAACTCGAACGTCACAGCGTATATATTGTTTGCTAAGTTGTCAATTCCCTCAAAGTAGTTCCACCATCTCCACGGTCTAAACAGGAGGTTTGCGATCGAGTTCAACACCACTTGTGAATCTGATTCCAGGATCAAATTTTCTTTACCTATCCAGCCCGCTTCTGTGCTTATCACCATTAGTTGTGCAAATTCAGGTCCAAAGTTTTCGACAGGCTCAGAAAATAAGGCTCTCACATCTCCTCCACACACAGCTGCGGTTTTATTGGAAGACCCGTCTATATTGAATTTTGGAGGGTTCTAATCCATATTGGCATCTGTTGATTTTACTTCAAGGCAGGAAGCTGGATTTTTCCACCAATTTACGTCATCTAGTAACATTGCCTCGCTCACAGCTTTAATCCAAATTCAAGCTCGCATTTTTGTGTAAAACAAGAGGTCCTTATGAGAGAGGAGTTTACCCCTAAATACCTTCTCGTTCCTTGCAAGCGATTGTAATAAACCAAATAGTTCTTGTTGAACCTGTCAAAGAGTCTGAGAAACAAAACATAAAAAGCTCATCAATAGTTGCGACATTAGTCCACACCATAAAGCACCAGCTACAGAAGCGTCTCTAAAAATTTCTAGCAAAAAAACATTCCACGAAAAGGTGAGAAATATTCTCTATTCCTTCTCCACACCAAGGCCAATCATAGTTTTGATCCTTGAGTGTCATGCCAATGTCCAGTAAAAATGCTTTAGTTGGTATCCTTTTTATCTTCTAAGTCTGCATTCACTAATAGTTCAGTGAGTTTTCAGACCGAGAAATCCCCTGCTTGGTCATGAACCCAAATAACTTTGTCTGAGACCTCCTTCTTCACACTTTGGCCCAACAATCTTGCTTCCACATGTGCCAAGGCTTCATTTTCTCTGTTTCGGAGAGGTCTCATGAACATGTTCGTAAGCTCCAAGTCGTGAAAATTTTCATTTTTAAGTGTTGCACCAACCGTGACTCCCTTGTCTATAACTAATTTGTACAACCTTGGAAAAGAGACACTTAATGGGGCATCTCCACACCAGCGATCTTCTCAGAAGAGAATTGTTTCTCCATTTCCCAGCCTCCAACGGATCTCATTTGGAGCAAACCATCTGCTTATCTTTTCATCCAACAGATTGTTTACAATCCCTTTCCAAATATTTTGAGGGTTTAAGTGCATAAAAATGAATAGAGACCAATATGACTATTCAATCAAATGTTATAGATATTTTTTTGACATTATGACATATTTAAATTATGTAGGTAGAGTTTGCTAGGAGTGATTAATAGTTTACAAATATTTTTTATAACACTCCTAACGAATACAAAGAGTTTCTAAATAAACCGATAAGTACAATTTTTCTCATACATAAAAATCCACCCAAGATACATCAAATGAATGCAATCTAAGCTTAGAAAGTAAAAATGAGCGGCTTCTTCTTTTTCAAGTGTCACGGCATCAAAAGACCAATAAAAAAAACAACTTTAGAGATTAAAATTGGACAAGAAAACGTGCAAGGATCAAATTAGTAAAATGCCAAGTTGGATCGAAAGTTAATTTACCATATTTTAATTCTAAAAACTAATAGCGTGCTAATTCCGTTTTTTTAAATCTCAAAACTTCACTAACATTAAAAGAATAAAAAAACACTTAAATTCAAATCCATTAATTAGCTAAATAGTTAAAGATGATTATGTTGTTTCATCTTGTGAGTTTGAATCTTAGCATTTATCTTTAGAATGTAAAACCTCTATATTTAATAAAAAACACTTAAATTAAAAGTCAATTAAAGGACCACTAGAATTGTTTGAAGCATAAAGTTTATTTTGTGGTCCAACTATTCTCAAAGTCATACATGCCTGATAATTTACATGTTTGATAGTGTCGCATTTATGCTTTATGAAATGCTTCTAAACAATGACATGTTAATCTAAGGATATAAATCATCTGTAGGGCGTAATTTTTAGGGTGTATGATTTAGAATTTAGGGTTAGGGCTTAGAATTTAACTTTGTAGTATTTTTTAGTGTTAGGAATATATAGGGCACCAAAAAGGGGCATATAATTTTTATCCTTAATTGAAGGGAGAAGGTTGTCAATCACTTTGCCCCTAAAATGGTAAAATTATTTTCAAGTCCCTCTAAAAATACAAAATTATAGTAAAATTGTAAATTTGTCCCCTCTAAATTGATAAAATTGTAATTTAATCATTCTGAAAATTGTAAATTTATAAGCTAATACAATGATGGAATTACATTTTGATTCCCATGAAAATTTATAATTCAATTTCGACACCTAAAATATTTCCGAATTAATCAATTAAAGTCAAATGGGTGTCTCAATCGAAAAGCTCATTTTCTTGATGGCTCACACAATCTAAAAGGAATGACATCTTTGAATTTTGAAAGATTTGAAACCTTTGAAAGCAAGTTGGAATATTCTTTTAGGTTAAATTCCATCAAAATTGTTGAACTTCCAAACTACAATACATTGGAATGATAGGGCACAATTGGCTGACCCAAAATTAGATCCCAAAGGGCCATTTTTCATTTCCATTCATATTGATTTTGGTGGCCTATTTTTATGTCAGATTGTTAACAAAATTGATTGGGTTTGGACAAACTAAGACCCAACTTAATGGTTTGATCTTAGCCCCATAGATGACACATTAACATCAAAATCTCTTGGCCTAAACAGTATAATTTAGTACACATGTTGTTGATTGTTTAGGACTTTAATTAGTATGTAAAGTTTAGAATTTAGGATTTATTGTTGAGGTCTTTAGTATGTAGAGTTTTGGATTTAGGGTTTATGATTTAATGTTTATATTTTAAAGTTAGGAATTATGGAAGCCTCTCCGATTTATTTTTGGCATATCTATTGAAAAAATCATAATATTTTTGCCTTTATTTTTTAACAAACAATCATTTTAGTATATGGACTTTTTTTCATCTTTTTAATATTTTTTATTATTTTTTAACAATTTAAATATTTTTATATATTTTAACAAATTTTAACGGTTTATCATTTGTTTTGCTCGGCAAAATAATTTTATTGATAATTTAAAACCTAATATGTGAGCCTCAACAAAAGAAAATAACTAATATTAGCATCGGCAAAAGATAAATTAGTTTACGTCAGCTTAACGGATTCGTTAATTTTTCGGTCGGTTGGTTCAATTTTACGAAGGAATTGGAAGCTTAGAATTTTGAGAGTTTATTTCATTGTTCATATATGTATAAAATATTATATTTTATAATGAAATTAAAAAATAATTTTATTGTTCAATTTAAATTTAGATTGGCGTTAGTTATTTTTGTAATCCAAATCCATCTAAAACTAGGTTCATTCAATCGTCGGACCATAAGTAGATTTTTTCAGGTGCTCTAATCAATAAAACAAGAGAAAATAGGAGTGAAACCTTGACACAAATAAACTTGTTTAACATGATTAATAATTGTTTAACTAAATAGGATTTTCAGGTGCTTAAATCAATAAGACATCATTAATATTTGTTTAACCAACGTTAAAATCCATTCGTGTTCGTATGACAAAATAGTTAACATCAACATTTCGACCCTGACATGAGTCGATTTGATGAATGTGTTGGAATAAGAACAAGCTAGGCTATTCTTGTGAACGTGCCTAGGTTGTGTTTTCTTCATGCATTTCTAGGGCACATGCCCTCCTCCCATACAAAAAAGAAGAGAGGGTAGGACCCAATAATCAATATGATTTAACCTAATTGGTTTATACCCACAAAATTGAGAGATTGTATTAAATAAATATGGGGTTCAAATTCCATACATATCGACCAAAAGATGCGGTGGGGCTTAAGCTTTGTGCAATTGCGTTTTAATTAAGTAGTAATAGTAGCGCTAACAATCAATAATTAATAGGGATAATTATATTTTTAGTACCCCACCTTTACCTATGTTTTTATTTTAGTACTCTATCTATTTTTTTGGAAAAATAGTACCTAACGTTACGTTTTATTTCTATTTTGGTACCCCATCGTTAAAAAATTAGCAAAAGGTTGACTAGGAGAGAGAAAATCACACGTGGCATGCTGCCACATCATCTTTTTCTCTCCTAGTCAGCATGCCACATGTGCTTTTTTCATATTTTTGTTGATGTGGCATGCTGACTAGGAGAGAAAAAGATGATGTGGCAGCATGCCACGTGTAATTTTCTCTCTCCTAGTCAGCCTTCTGTTAATTTTTTAACAGCGGGGTACCAAAATAGAAACAAAACGTAACGTTAAGTACTATTTTGCTATAAAAAATAGGTAGGGTACCAAAATAAGAAAACAGATAAAAGTGGGGTACTAAAAATGTATTTATCCCTAGTTAATAACAAGTTGGTCTAGTAGTATATGAGATGAGATATTAGATTCTTTAAGTAAGATTAAAAGTTTAAATTTTGTCGTTATAAATAAAACAAATTGTATTGAAAATATCACTCTATAATGAGTATTTGTAATATCCATTCGAATTAATCAACCAATTAAGTACTAAGCTGACAAGTTTTCCAATCATAAACAACCATCAGTGCCCATCAGTGAGCTGATATATGTGGACCTTTGAACTTAAATACAAATTTATCTGGTTTACCATTCAGATTAAACTTCCAAATTTAGGAAATATTCCATTGGTTTTTGCCTTCAGCGTCAGAAGATAAGGTTGCTAATTGTTTGGTGAAAAAGAAAAAGAAACTGGCATTCATCCCCCCTTCACAGGTTTTAATCATCATGGTAAAATTCAAACAGATGAACAATGCTTTCAAATTAGAATATAAATTTTTTGTTCTTTTTCGTGTTACTATTGTCCCCCACAGTAAAAAAAAGTTTAGGGTTTATGGTTAGGGGCTAAAATTAGGGTTTAGGAAATTTGGGTAAGGTCAGGGACGGAAGTATGTGGAATCGCCCCACCCTCGAATAATTTTCTTTCATCTTTGTCCCCTATTTAATTTTTTTAAAATGGTTTATTTATGAATTTGCCCCCACACTTTCAAATATTTATAGTTTGCCCCCCAAATCCTGACTCCGTTCATGGGTAGGATGTATTTGTCAGGTTGTAGGGTTTATAATTTAGAGTTAGAGTTTAGAATTTAATTTTTTAGTCTTAGGGAATAATAAGATGTATCGAAAAGAGGCAGAAGATCTTTGATCGTCAAATTAAAGCACATAGAATTAAGCTAGTAATGGATTTATTCATATATAGGGAACATTGAGCATCATTAATTCCTTCACTGAGAACATAAATGATACAAATTTATTGATAGGGAAGATGTTTTTGTCAAGAAAAGAGTAGTAACAGAAGTTAACAAAACTATATATATATAGTTATGCTATATTGGAAGAATTATGAGGTGAAGAGCACTCAGAGACTACCTCAGTTTCAATTTCCTTCCTATGGAAATTCCTATGGCAGCCACAGGCAGCACATGTAAGGGCAGCAGCGGTTCCTTCGTCTCCGCTGGCCATGAATTCCCGGCAACCATCGATGGCATAACCTCCAACGCTGGCGGCGTGATTCCTTTGGCACTCCCCATATCTCACACTCTTTATTGTACTGCTTCTTGTTGGCTCCTCCCTCCTCACTACAACCTGTCGCTTCCTCATTGTCTGCAAAACCCTAAAACAGATAGAAAAGAGAGGCAATGGCTTTAGTTTGATAAGGTTATGGCCAATGCCAAGCCCTAACCCTAAAGTACATATGAAAAAAAACTTTGTTATGGACTTAATATATAGTTGGTATAGCTT
Organism: Hibiscus trionum; assembly: GCA_030270665.1. Classification (NCBI taxonomy): domain Eukaryota; kingdom Viridiplantae; phylum Streptophyta; class Magnoliopsida; order Malvales; family Malvaceae; genus Hibiscus; species Hibiscus trionum. Next base: position 3,682,463 of record BSYR01000034.1, on the reverse strand, counting down.
ATTCCTCCACCATGTGTCACTATTTTCATTATTTACTTCTGGTAATTGATTTTTAGGAAAAATATTCGATGCACTGCTAATGTAAAGTACACAAGTAGCTAGTCTTATTTTAGGGGTTGTATGTTTAGTTAAAGGAGTTTATATTTTTGTGATTTGGATTTAGAGTTTAGTGTTTAAAGTTTACGGTTTAGAGATTTATAATTTAAAGGTTCTCCACCGCTAGTGCATAAGATATTAACCCTTACTTTTATTACCTTAGTAGTAACAGAAAACTATTACTGTTAAGGTAAAACCCTAAAATGATGATGAGAAACTTTAAATCTGTTTCAAAAATAGTGATTGGTCTAAAATGGAATGAACAGCTAAGGTTGAGCTGCATTATTAAAAAATTCTTAAGCCTAAATTAGAAAGGTGTGGACCCCTAAAATGATGTTAATAGGCATTTGCTTTGATAATTGATGCAATACCAACAACAAGCGTCTCTACTTGATCAATAAACGTGACACTATCTGTTCTTATTTGTAAGCATTGCCAAACGTTTACGCAAAAAACAACTTTATTTAATTTCAGGTTAGAGTTTTAGAGAGCCCACTTAATTTTTTTTAAAATTTAGAGGCTATTAAAATTGAGGGTTTGACTAAATTTTTAATAATTTTAAAAATTTTAATAAGAACTTTTAAAAATATAATATGTGATTTAATTAAAATTGTTTAAAACTTTGAAGCTTGATATGAATTTTTTAAAATCTTAAGGGTTAAATTATTTCTTTTCTCAATATTTAAGAGACCAAATTTTAATTTTTTAAATATAATAGGCGGTTCACCCTTTTTATTTTGGGCGGAGAGCCGTGATTTATTCTTATGTGAGAAAATGGAGTAATGAAGATCTAGAATCTTCTTTTAGAATAAACGATGTGGGTATATAAATGTATGTTGAGTGGTGTCAAGCCCAGGGGCTAGTAAGTAACGATATATCGACAATATAGTTGTGACTCTCATATATGAAAGTCAGCTGATAGATCAAATAAACTTGATAATCATCTTGTCAATAACATTGTAGTTCTCAAACAATATCATGTCATCAAAACTTTGGAGACTTGGTCTTGGGTCCGAAAGAGTGACGACGAAGTAGTTGTAGAGAAGCAATTGTGGAGGACCCGATGGTGGAGGTACAAGATATATATATATTTGCTCGGCGAATTTAAGTTTTATTAGGACAACTTAAAAGCCTACGCCCGCATTGAGTGCCTCTTTAAAAACCTCTCTAAGCCTAAATAGAGGAAAAGAGTACACTCAACGCATGAATTACAACGCATTTGAACTGAAATCACCATACAAATATCACAACAAACAAAACATACCAAAGAAAAACTCCCTTACATACTCAACCCTCTAAAACAAACAACACCAAATCAACCCTACTTAAAGAATTTAGATCATAAACAACTGCTCAACGAAATTTAAAAGTTCCTCGAAAAAAACTCACCATGGCTTTCTAAAGAAAAAAGAGAACACCTTGCACTAGGGGTGTGCAAAACCGGGTTCGGTTAACCATTAGCAAATTATTTCGGTTAACCGATAAGTTCGGGTCACCAAATTCTCGACCCTAAACCGTATCCATTCAAGCGGTTAACCGTTTAGTCGGTTAACCGAAAAAATCGGTTCGGTTCGGTTCGGGTAACGGTTTTTTTATTTTATTTATTAAAAATATAAATTTTAATAATATGTTAGAAAAAAGTACATACTTTTTAAAAACGACACATGATATTATTATCTTTTCTAATACTAGCAAGTTAAACACTTAAACTTGATAAAATAAAATTATGGTTCTACTTTTGGGGAATGAGAACATAAAATAAAATAAATTTTTTTAATATAAAATAATAATATATATTATATAATCGGTCGGTTCGGTTACCCGGTTTATCCCAAAACCGTAAACCGTAACCGAACCGGTTTCTTTTTAAAAAATAAAAACCCGAACCGAAACCGAATTTTTCGGTTCGGTTAACCTATTTTTTGGTTCGGTTTTTTCGGGTTTCGGAATCGGTTTCGGTTTTTCGGTTTTTTTGCACACCCCTACCTTGCACTACAAGAAAGTGTTCAATTTATGACGAAATTTTTATATGATGTTGTGTATAACGTCACGGAATATACTAAAATCGTGATATTTTTTTTTTGTTTTCGTCATACTGGTATTTTTTTTTTACAATTTTAAAAATCATCGTTAATTTTCGTCACTGTATGTTTGGCACCACAAACGAATTTTGAAGGGAAATGTTTTAATGACGTTTCAAAAAATGGTGATATTGTGAAATCGTCACCAAAGAAATGAAAGTATTAGTGACATTATTACTATTATAAAAATTTAATGTTAATTAGTGACGTTACAAATTCGTTACGAATAAGATTTATTTGTGACAATTTTATTCGTCATAATTTAAAAGACATAAAAGGTGACGTTTTATGTGTCACAAAACTGTTTAATATTTCAAAAAAAAAATCACTTTTTATCACTAATATTATATCTCTTACATTTTATATAACAATTTTGAAAAACATCATGTGATTTTGTCACTTAATGCTTGGCACCAATAATTAATAAAAAAGATTGGTTTAAAAATTACTATTAATGAATTTTTAACATCTTAATTGTATAAATTACTAATTCAAAATATAGTTTAGTGACGTATTCTCAAATGTTTTAGATTGTAGGCTTAAAAGTTCAATTGTTAAAAATAAAATAATCTAATAAACGTAATGAACAAAGCATTTTGAAGAGCTTTTCTAGTGTTTTGAATTCTACTTACATTATGATTCCATACTAAATTACCACTTATTCGTAGATTTTGTTTTTTAAAAAACATAAAAACGATAAATGAAAATTGATCATGTGATTTTCTTTTTACTGATGTACTTCTACACTTTTCATGAAATTGCATCGATGTAGTTAGGAAAAAATGCTTATACCTAATCTTATAAATATCAATAAAGTTTCAATATATTTAGATACATATAACATAAACAATTCTAAAACACAAAATATTATCCATTTAATAAAAACAAAACCAAATGAAAATTGATAATATAAAAAAATGTCATACATAAAGTTAAGTTATAAAACTATTAAATTATTAAAATAAAATAAAATTAGAATTCATATTATAACAATATAGCTATAAAACATGTTCTATATCAGTATCATATTCATTACACACAATTTCACCCCCTTCGTCGCCACCCTCACTCTCTTGATCAGAGTCAACCAAAATATTCACATTATCAACAATGTCACAGCTAATAATATTTGCAGCAATGTCATCCTTATCCAAAGATATATTTTCTTATACTTACATTTCTGTGTTGCGGTCATAAATTTCAAAATTTTCATCTACATCAATGACTTCATCATTTTCAACAACTTGCATTTTTGGAACATCAAATAAATGCCTGTGATGAAACCTTTGCACTACTCTCCAATCTTTTCCTAACTTGGTGTCATCTAAATAGAAAATTTGTTTTTCTTGCACTAACAAAATAAAAGGGGTCACTCCCATACCTGTATTTGTTAATATTGATACTTAGTAAATGACTGTCTTTACGAATTCTTTTCTTTTTATTGCTCAAGTCAAACTACATGCACTTAAACAAAATAACTTTATAATCTTTGATATAATTTAACCGAATAATGTCAGAAAGAGTACCATAAAAGTTGGTTTGATCTTTCTCATGATTACCTTCAACCGTCACTCCACTATTTTGACTTGTTAAATGTTCTTCGCGAGCTTTTGTGTGGAATCTAACCCCATTAACAATGTAATTTGTGTACTTTTGAGCTCGCCTGTCAGCACCATAAGCCAATGAGAGTAATTCACTAAATACTTCTTCTGAACTTTGGTTGGTAACCTATCATTTTAAAAAAGGCATAAATTATAATTAATATTATGCACAATACGAAAAAACATTTATAAAAACATTTACTTACATGATTTTTAAACCATAAGGGAAATTGCGCCCTATGCTTTTGTAACCCCTCGTCCCGGTCCGGACGCTTGACCGGTCCGAGTGGGCCACACGGGGAAAATCGATGTGAAACCCGTTAAGGTCCCACCTCGGTTAGCAACCCTAGAAAAACTTTTCATTATTATTTTCCTTTTCTAGAGGCATTATTGAATCCTATGTGAGAAAGGCGACAGCGGAAGAACATACGAGATAAAACATCCAAACAGCTCATCAAACAGACCATTTTTAATCCTTTACAGCAGGCCGTATCGGAACGCCCTTAGGGTGTTTCGATATGCCTTGACCAGGTCAACTAGCCAAAGTCAACCTGATGAGACCGTTTCGAAACAGGGGTGGCCCGTATCGAAACGACCTCAACGGTCAACTTCTCGTCGCCAACGAGATGAAGGTCGTTCCGATACGTTAATTTATCGTCAAAATCTCAGATTTCTAGTAGCAAAATCGTATCGGAACGGCCCCCCAGCGTACCGAAACGCCTGACCCGAAACAAAGGGACCGTATCGAAACAGGACCAACCGTTTCGAAACGCCCTCTGTCTGCAGATTGGTTTTAGCTGGTTTTTGGTATAAGGCTGTCCCAAAAGCACCACTAAGACCTCACACATCACACAAGCATAAACTCTAGATGCAAGACATCCTATACGAACATGCTTAACACACATCGAACTTATAAAAACCAAACATACAAAGGATCAACAATCCACATACGAACCAAACATAGCAATCAAGATTAACATGCTTAGACAAACATACATAAGAGCATCCACAAAAAGGCACAAGACCAACATACACATAAGCATTCAAGGTAAGCAATAAAGCATGCCTTACAAATCATAACATGGCATCAATAAGCCACACCAACATCGACTTAAATCCAAAGCATTCAAATCAAAAACACCTATCCCATTGCTTGACTATTACAATCTACGACTTAGAGGTCATACTTGGCTAACCAAAAGCAACCCTTGGAGACCTTTCCTTGCCCTTGCCACCCACAAGCTACTGATCTGCATTGTCGAACAAAGAGGAGCGTAAGCATAAAAGCTTAGTGAGGGCATGCTCATAAAACAAACCTTCGACAATGTAGGGTCCAAGCACGAGCAAGAATCAAAATAGAATGCATGGTCTTATCTCCAATCCTCAAGAGCCAAAATAAAAGATGATGCATGAACATATTATCAAAGTCATGACATGCTCAACAAGTCCATAACCACACGTATAGAAACACATATAACCACATATGAGCAACATAATCCACAATCCGTATTGGCACCTAGCTATGACTCGAATACGCGGATAACCGTTGGAACTCACATCCAACAACTCAACCATTACCTGACGGTGGGATTACATTCATCACCGTTCACGCGGAGGGGATTCCACTCATCCTCACGCCTCGTTTCACGCGGAGGGGATTCCACTCATCCTCACGCCCGTCGATGGGATTCCACTCATCACCGACGAATATATATATAAGAAGATTTCCGGGCGAACCCGTACTCCATCTTGATGACTACCATCATCAAGACCACGCGCGCATTTTGACTCACGTGTGCACAATAAACATCCTAATGATCGATCATTTGTACCCAAGCATACTAGTGCTAATACTACACATTTCATTGATTTATCACAATATCAATCCATAACAACTTCCGTGCTTAGCACGTACTCACCATGACTTACCGTCATGCACAAACCACATTTCCATGCCTAGCATGTACTCACCATGATCCTCGGATCATACAATCACCTCATAATATCATTTCACATGTCAACACTACATGTATATCATTAACACAATATCACATCATATTTCATACATATGTATATCTCCCTCATAATTATCATCAACATGCATATAACAATCCATCAAGTCATGCCTCAACATACATGTATAACAACATATACATAACCACCATAAACACAATTAAACACGAGGCATAAATCAACCATTAAAGAGTGCAACCAAAGTCTCTAATTTAAGCTTGGGATTAGGCTACCACTCTAATCCCAACTCTAGGTGGGTCTACCATTCCCAACCTAGTCCACATGCTTGAACCAATTGCTCAAAACCATTTAAAACATTTTAACCACTCACTGACAATTCCAAGCTCAACCACACTAGCCGATCAAGCTTCCAACGATTCCGGATTTGTTCCCGAGGCTTCATCAACACAAAATCTCGCTTCTAATCACCTCAACACAATCAAAACAACCTCAAATCAAATCACCAATTAATGTAGCAAACCCGGAACACCATTCAAGCAACAAACACAATAATTCAAGCCATGAACAACCCTCAAAAACACCAAACCCGAGCTGCCCTTATACCCAGCCCAAAACTTGTGATTTCAACACATTTAACACTTCCAAATGCTTCCAAAACAACCCCCAACTATTACCCTAACATCAACCCTCAATTTCCAACACAAACCATACCCAAAACTCATCTAAAAACCCTCCTAAAACCCCACCAAAACCCAAATTCGGGAATTCATTTAAAACACTCTAAAAATTACATATGTTGGTCCATTTGGTTCATAAACACCATATCTAACAATATTAGATCAAAATCTTAAGTTAAAAACAATAAAGATATCATTTTTATCCAAATCTTCCAAAAACCCAAATTCTAAAACTTGAACCAAAATGAAATCTAGTTGTACTTTTAAAGAGAGGAAGATGAGGACAAGTCGAAAATGTAATTACCTTTCAAAAAGCTTCAAAAATGGAGAAGAAATGAGATGGAAAAGCAACTTAGAGGAGAACTCTCTACTTGTCGTCAAAATGGGGGAAAAGGGTGAGTGAAGAAGATGAGCACATGTTTAATTCAACAAAAGGGGTTTTAATTTTAAAAGTTTCATTTATTTACGGTTTTGCCATTAATGAGATGGCAACTCTCCCTTACTTTAAAATCCATGAAATTTTAGTTTCATTTCAAATTAGCCCAAACATAAAATGTTTATTTTGAAAATAAAGAAAGACACAAGATCCAAATAATATATAATATTATTTAATCATAAACCGAGACCCAAAATATTATTTAAAATATTATTTTCTCCCGGCCCCTGAACCCGGGTGTTACAACTCTCCCCCACTTAAGGAAATTTCATCCCCGAAATTTATCGTACAGGAAGAGCCACGAAAACTGCTCCTCCACACTTCCATTTTCTTCTCACCACAACATCCTAACCAACCGATAGACTTACCACGCAACAATAGACATCTGATGCTAAGATCTCAACGGTTCCTTCAAGGCATGTCAATCTAAAACTCAACTCAATCTCTTCAACAAACATAACACGAGACAAACCAGTTTCACATTTCCGAATCATAGATACATAGAACACATCACAAACCCCTATCTAACTCTGGTGGTAACCAAAACAAATAAACAACCGAACTAGCCCGATTCACAAACTCATACAGCACTGATAAAAACTTGACCGATAACTCTCTCTGACTGACCATCTGACTTCAACGGTTAACCAAGCACTATGCAGACATCTTCAAGAGTCTAGTTGAAATCTCGAATCTCTATCAGCCACTATCGATTTCAAGACACTGTGCAACTCACTCTCTTGGTAAAGCAAGACTCCGCCATCTTACACAAGGTACAAGTAACGTGAACATGTATAAAATGAGCACACTCGATGCAACTATCATTGTTTACACAGATAAGCTCCCACGGAGGAAAATCAAAGTCGAATCAGACACAAGGTCCCTCAAATCTATTACCCACTTTCATCAAGAATCTTTCATGGATGTAACAACTAGAAGAAAACTGAAGCCCGGTCTTGACACGCTGGCAAATTACACACTTACTCGCATACTGAACCACATTATTCATCAACTCAATCCAGAAGTACTCATCTTCAACCCACAACAAGTCTTCATACTACCCAGATACAATACAAACGAACTGCCAAGTGCTTCGGCCAAAACAATACGTCTCAAAACACTATGTCAATCGGTACAACAATCTTGCCTCTAAAACGCAAAACTCTATCATCTCTAAAATTGTATTATGGAGGTCTTCCTTCCACTATGTCTTGCACGTGAGGTGCCAAGAACCTGTCTTGCAACTGTTTCTCTTTAATTCTTCTGACTCAAAGTAGATTTTACCTGAAGCTCGGCCAAGAAACTACTATTATTTGGTAACTGAATCCGGCAAACACAGCTCGCAACTCTACTACTAATCTATCAACAATATAACTCGGAACATCGGTTACTATGTTGACCCTCTTCAAATGGTACTCAATCTTGAGATCACAATCTTCAAGCAATTCTAACAACTCATGTTGTTCAAGTTTCAACTCTTCCTAAGTCGTCAAATATTTCAAGTTCTGATGATAAATGTATATACTGTGTATTTCATACTATACAAGTTTTGTCTCTAAGTCTTCGAAGCAAATTCAACTGTAATTAATTCTATGTCTCGTGTCGGATAATTCTTTTCATGTACTTTCAACTATCTCGAAGAATAGGCCACAATCTTCTATCTTGCATAAGCACACAACCTAACCCTACATGTAACGAATCACTATGGTTCACAAACTCCTTCTCTGATATAAGCTGATTCAAGGTCGAAGCTCTCTTCAAGGTTTCTTTCGGTTTCTCAAGGGCCCATTGTCTCGCATCTGACCACACAACTGAACATTCTTCTGTAGCAACTTGTCAAAGGAGCAGCTATCTTCAAAAGACTATTTACAATTCCCTGAAAGTAATAATGCTAGACCTAGGAACTATAGATACCTGTAATAGTCTTCAATTTCTTCCAACTCACATCTTCTTTTGCCTACTTGGGATTTACTCTAATACACTCGGCTGAACTACATGTCCTAGGAGAACATCTTCATTAACTCGGAGTTCATGTTTGCTCAACTTGGCATACAACTAATTCTCTAATAGGATTTACAACACTAACTCTAAAGCTTGTCATGGTCTTCCTCGGTACTTGAATATACCCATATATCATCTATGAGAACTACTACAAACTGATCAAGGAACCCAAAGTGATCACATCTTGCCCCGAAAGCTGTTTTCGGTACATCAACTTCTCTCACTTTCAACTGGTAACAACTAGATCTCAAATTAATCTTCGAAAAGACTGGAGCACACCCCAACTGATCAACAATTCACTGATGCTGGGAAACGGATACTAACTATTCACTGTCAAAAGTTTCAATTGTCTGTAATCTAAACACATTATCGTATTGTCATCCCTCTTCTTCACAAATTGCACTGTTGTACTCTAAGATGATGTACTAGGCCTAATGAATCTAGGGTCTAACAAATCTCGTAGTCGATTCTTCAACACTCTCAATTCTTTCGGGAACCATAAAATACAGAGCAACAAAACAGGAGCAAACTCGGAGACGGTCTCAATAACAAACTCTTCTTCTCTGTCAAGAGACAGACCGAGCAATTCTTGTAACACTTCTAGGAAAACACAAACTATTCTAACCTTATGCGGTCTAATCTTCGTTCAAAAATCAAATCCATCACATCTGCTAGGCAAGCCTGTCAACTGAACTCAATCAATCTTTGACCTCTAAAGCTGGATCAACATTCGATAAGGAGTTCACATCCTCACCTACTACTACAGTCTCACAGAAATCTGCAACTTCAAGGCAACTCTCTCTTTGTCTCAATGTATACCCTAGCTCTGCTCTCTACAAGCCAAACTATGCCAAATGTTACATCGAAACCGTAAAAGACAATTACTTCACATCTACTGGAATCACATAACTCCGAACCATTAACAAACATCTTCCGCACATCTTTTGGACCACCACTATCTCACCAAAAGGTCAAGTCACATGCGTCCCTACGTCTAAAATCTCAACAGAGATATATCAAATTTCTTTGCAAGCTCACACAAAAGGACAAATCCACAGAAATTGCTACTTCACATGTACACAGCTGACAGTCTTCGGTCCTCTTGTTTCAGGCTGGTCCTTCAACATAATCTAACTCTTCTAAACTGTTCCTAGAGCATCTTGAAACTTCAAAATTCAATTCTGACCACACACAAACAACCGTGCTGGAAAACAACTTAGACGCACACTGGCCCAATCGCACAGATCGATTCTCACTCATGGATACCGATCGACTGTCTTGTATCAAAACCATAGGCTGAACCCCAACGATCACGAACTAACGTTTCTGAATTTTCAGATTACTCACACGAGACCCTTACCTTGATCTCGCCTAGAGAACTAAGGTGCTCACACCTACCTCTAACACCTCATCGGGCACATTCAAACTTTGCATGCTTGCTAACAATATACCGAAGTACGGATTCAGAATCAACTAGAAGGGACAAACTCCAGAACTGTGCTAAGGCTTATCTAATAAAACATCGACACCACTCTGACTCCCACTCATAGGTCTTCACTTCTTTTTACCAACTAATACCAGAATCAATCTCGTCGTCCCTCATCCACAGGAATCATCCCACATACACACCGACTCAAACAGACAAATTGTATCTCAATTCCGGTTCAACCATACCTTCATAACTAAAGCGATGGACTCCCTCAACATCATCCACCTTTTCAGAAACCACAACTTTACTTACCGATTTACGGCCCACCCCTTGTCCTCAAACTTACTAAAAAGCAATAAATCAACAACAACAACAACAGTAAATTAACATACAAATTGGGTTAGCAAAGGAAAGGGTCCAAGTGGCTCAAGTATGATTCCCTCACTAAAAATCTCTTTTTCCGATGTAATAGAAGCAATGAGACTCTACTCAACAAGCTTCAAGCAACATACATTCACAATCAAACAAACATACATCAAGCATACTTGATAAACAAGCAAACATGCTTACAAGGTAAGCAAACACCGTGCATATCAATATAAAACTTAACTTACCTCACTTACCTGCCCAAGGTCTCGGTAACCTTAGGCTCTGATACCAACAAATGTAACCCCCTCGTCCCGGTCCGAACGCTTGACCGGTCAGAGTGGGCCACACGGGGAAAACCGATGTGAAACCCGTTAAGGTCCCACCTCGGTTAGCAACCCTAGAAAAACTTTTCATTATTATTTTCCTTTTCTAGAGGCATTATTGAATCCTATGTGAGAAAGGCGACAGCGGAAGAACATACGAGATAAAACATCCAAACAGCTCATCAAACAGACCATTTTTAATCCTTACAGCAGGCCGTATCGGAACGCCCTTAGGGTGTTTCTTTTTTCATAAACAACTTTTGGAGCCTTGGTTTTAGTGGAAAATAACGTAAGACTTTCCATGGTATTTTCTTCTCAACAATCTTCCATCGTGATGTTCCACAAGTTGGACGACTTTGTCTATCTTTAAACTCCCCCCAAAACAAAACACATTCATATCTACATACATGAATTGGTATGTAACTAAGTCCTATTTCTCTCAGAGTTTTGACTGCCTCATAATATGATGCTGGAATTGTACTATTAGGAAAAACCTCTCTCAATAGTCTCAAAATCATATTTATTGCTTTGTTTCTCATTTGACAATAAACTTTGATGTGCAACAAATTAACAATAAAAGTCAATTTGGATATGCTTGAGTACTTTGATAACGCGCATTGTGCATCATTCAATAATTTGCTAAATCTCTTAGATTCTTCTTCACCTTCACCAGAATTAAAACCATGATTTGTTGAATCTTCATCTAGCGTGGGAACATATCTCCTAATAAACCATTTAATCCACCATTTAAGAATTCAGAATTATGAGCTACCTCTTCATAAGAAGTACCACTCCCAACAGTGAAATCAAATTGTTCACCATGATAAACCCATTTGGTATAACTTTCTGCCATACCATGTAAAAGTAAATGATCTTCCACCTCACTCTGAGATCTAGAACATACATTTACGCACTCCTGACAAGGACATCGAATTTTACATTATGATCCCATGTTGCTTTTCACAAATTCCATGAAAGAAAAACACCTATAACATAGTTCTCAGAATATTTGGACTCCAACTTCCAACTTTTGTCCATGATGTAATTTATCCTAATACAATATAAAAAATATGAAAAAGGTTAAAATTCAAATCAAATACTTAACTTAAAAAACATATGATCAAGTAAAGTTTAAAACATCATGAGCATGGGTACCATATTCAAAAAAAATACAAAGGTCACAATCAATTTCCTTACATTTAAATATTTTATCAAAAAATTCCTATATTAAATTATTTTTTGTTTATGATTTAGCAAGTTTAATAAAAAAAATTACAACATGACACAATGCAATTTATATAGTTGTTGATTTCTAACATTTTACACTATTTTTAGCATGATAAACAAGTACACAAATGTTAAAATAATGCAACACCAACACCCTTTTATTTTCATTAGATCAGCCCCATAAAACATTTAACATCAATTCATGACAATCTTAAATCTAAAAACATAAATTTTTAGTATTATAAAAGTCTATAAAACTACCAGTTTACTTACCTCTTTAAGCCTTCAAAACCCAGCCGCCTTTAGCTTTTCTTTACCGATCAAAACTACACCTCCCACCCCTTGATTGGTCCTCTCGGTCAACTCATATAACTCAGTCTGGTATAATAGGTAAGCGATTCAAAACCAATTTTGATTGGTTTGCACTCCTTTTATTCAACTAATAAAACAATTCATAATGAATAACTAACTATACTTTTTAGGGTGGAAATTATATACTCAAACATAGCACCTATGAAAACCAATGACAAAAGTTTTTAATTAATACAAGACTTGATTTAATTCTAACCATATTTAATGACTAGATAAAATAATTTGCAGGAATTATAAGTATAACATAAAAGTATCGAAATGAGGGAAAACGGCGGGAGAGCATCACGGTAGTGCTGGACCCTGTTCGTCGGCAATCTACCGGCACAGCTACATTGGAAAGTGGTTTGGCAAGTATTTGATAGACATGGGGTGGTGGTGGATGTGTTTGTGCCGACGAAGAGGGCTAGGGATGGGTCTAGGTTTGGTTTTGTTCGAATGAAGACAAAGGTAGAGGCGGATCGCGTGATAGAGAGATTCAATGGGTTTCGCTTGTATGGATCGAAATTGACAGTGCAATTGGCGCAACGCGATACGAGAGATGCTTTTTGGCACCGTCGACAAGGATTATCTAGGGCTGATGGGGGTGAATCGACGAGGGATAAAAAGGAACATAAGGCAGCGGCAAGTGGTAATACAAAGGGGGACCAAACGGCGACAACAAAAGAGTATCGTAGGGTTGAGGGTGTAATTGATGCGGACAAAATGACTATACTAAAGAACTGTGCAGTGGGATTCTGTCGACAATCGCGATCAATAATGGAACTAGCATCGGATTTGCGAACAACCAAGAAGGAGTTCTCATTAATGCGTGTTGCGGGATCACTCGTGCTTTTAATGTTCCCCAATGGGGAAACAAGGGATGAGTGCATTAAATCTGGGTGTTTTACACCATGGTTAGAGAATGTTTCCGAATGGTCGCCGGAGTGTGTGATCCCAAATAGACGAGTATGGGTGTCGGTGTGTGGATTGCCGATACATGCCTGGTCCGAGGGCACATTTCGAAACATTGCAGCACTATGGGGTGAGTTGATTTGTGTAGACGATAAGACTGAATCACCTGCATCGTTTGAGAAAGCTCTATTCCTTATCGAAACGGACTGGTTCTTCCCGATTGAGGAAACAATAGATGTCACTGTTGGCGACAAGCAATATCGAATTCGGGTACATGAAGTCTCTGGCCCCAATTTGACAGATCGGAATGGGGATGAGGAGGGAAGTGTTGAAAATTCAGAGGGGGAGGAACATACGATGGAGATGGAAGAGCAGGGTGCGACAGGGGTGCCAACAGCAACCAAGAAGGGTTGTGATGACGAAGAGGAGACAGTGGTACCAAACTCGATCAGTATGCCTTCGCCGAAGAGTTGGATGATCAATAAATTGTGGGACGACAACAAAAGGCGAGATGATCGGGTACTTGAATCAAATCCGAGTGAGGAAGTAAACTCGGGACGGGCGAAGTCGGGAAAGGCAGATGAGGAGGTGGGCATCGTCGAAAGGGAGATAGTAGAGTACCGTAGCATGGACATTAGTGAGTGTGAATTACCCGACGGCAGTGGTGACAAGGTTTTGGACAGGGACATTAGTGAGGGTGAATTACCCGACGGCAGTGGTAACAAGGGTTTGGACAGGGAGACGGATGCGATGCAACATGAGAAAACCGTGGAAACTGGGCCTATTTTTGATTCGACTAGGGCTGGGATTGCAGCGTTAATAGAATATAAAGGAAGACAACGACGAGTACGACATCTTTCGGAGATTTTACAATCGTCTGGGCAGAAAGTTAACGCGGAGGAAAAAGGCGTGGCAGTGGAGAAGAGGGGAAGAGGCCGTCCACGGAAAAATCCAAAACCAGCATCGACGGAATTGGCGAACGGATCACTATCGGATTCGGATTTCATACAACGTAAACAGAGTATTCTTAGGGAGACACAAGAGACGTGGGAGTTGGGAAAATTGCTGGGCGCAGAGACAATTGGGAATGAAGAGAACGTCATCAAGGACATTGCTCGCCTTATTGAGGCAAGAGAGCTGATCCAATTGTAAAAGAACTATGCGGATGTTGTCGTGGAATGTGCGGGGTTTGGGTACAGCAGCGAAGAGGAGAGGGGTACGTAATCTAATACGGCAACATCGTAGGGAATGTGTGATTATTGTGGAGACGAAGATGGAAGCTGTCACAGAATTGATGTTGAGGAATATTTGGGTATCTGATAATTTTGACTTTGTTTTTTCGCCATCGATATGGAAATCGGGGGGAATTTTAATGTGCTGGGAGACGGATAGATTTAAAGCTGATCGGAAGGTTGTGAGGGAGCGCTTCGTGGCGATTGAGGGGTGTTGGACAAACGAGAATTGGAAATGTGGGATGGTAGGTGTATATGCACCATGTGATGCGACGCAACAAGGATTACTTTGGACCGAAATTGAGATGGAGGTACTGTCCCGTGACATCCCGTGGTGTCTATTTGGAGACATTAATGCGGTAACGACGATAACGGAGCGACAAGGCTGTATATCGACGGATAGAGGTATGGAAATTTTTTTGAATTTCATTCAAGATAATGGTTTATGCGATTTACCTTTGCATGGCTTATCCTACACGTGGTTTGGTCCGGATAGTAAATGTAGCAGAATTGATAGATGTTTGGTTTCACTGCATTGGGTGGATAAATTTAGCAATTTGAGATTATCATCTTTGCCGAGGGGATTGTCTGATCACACGCCGTTATTACTTGTGAGTGATTTGTTGGATTGGGGACCGAAGCCGTTTAAATTTCTTAATGTTTGGGTAGAGGATAGGGGTTGTTTACGTGACTTGGAAGTAGAGTGGGGGAGGTTGTCGAAGATGCTGGACGGTGGGGATGTGGTTTCGAAATTACGTGGTATGAAAAACTTTTTACGGGTTTGGAACAAGAGGGTGTTTGGTAATATAGACCATCGAATTGAGGCCACGACCAATGCTATTAACGTAATTGATGGGATGATAAGTACAAATGCAGTTTCGGATTCTCAATTGAGGCAACGTCGAGTATACCAACAGGATTTATGGTCTCTAGCACGGATGCATGAGTCGGTGTGGAGACAAAAAGCAAGGGTGCAATGGCTGCGAGAGGGGGATGGGAATACGGCATATTTTCATCGCTCGGCCAAATTGAGAGCGCTCAGAAATGGCATTACGGGTCTGCTCATCAATGGAGTATGGGAAACAAATCCGGAGCGACTTCGACACATGGTTTATGAGGAGTTTAGAAAGCATTTTGCTGCCCCGTTTTGCTTAGGGGAAGTAGATATGGCAGTGGCGTTTAAACAACTACCGGGGGAGGTGGCAGGCGGTTTAGAGGTTGCTTTTAGTGAGGAAGAAGTGCATGTCGTAGTATGAGGCTGTGATGGGACGAAGGCGCCGGGACCTGATGGTTTCACCTTTGAATTTTTCAAGAAGGGCTGGAGTTTTTTGAAGAGCGATGTGATGCAGGTATTGATTGAGTTTCATGTGTCGGGGGAGTTACCGAAGGGCGTGAACTTAACATTTGTGACCTTGATCGCGAAGAAAGACAATCCAAAAGAAATTGGGGACTTTCGGCCGATTTGCCTATTGAACTCTATATATAAGATTGCGGCGAGGTGCTTAGCTAAGCGGTTACAAAAGGTGCTGCCGTTGGTTATTAGTGATGTTCAATCCGCATTTGTCCGAGGACGTCAGATTGTAGATGGGATTATGCTGGCGAATGAGGTGTTACACTCGTTGCAGCGAAATGCTGACAGAGAGGGAGGGGTATTGTTGAAGCTTGACTTCGCCAAAGCCTATGATTGCGTGAAACTGGTGTGTTTAGAGAAAATTCAGCAGCGGATGGGTTTTGGGAAAGTATGGATGAATTGGATGCGCACATGTTTTAGCACAACACGTTTGTCGATCTTACTTAATGGCTGCCCGAAAAAAGAATTTCCGATGAAGCGGGGAGTGCGACAGGGTGATCCTTTATCACCGTTATTATTTGTGATGGTGGCTGAATTGTTGCACGTTTTATTGGTGGAGGCGGAGAAGGGTGGGCTGATACGGGGAGTGCGTGTGGTGGATGAGTGCTTTGTGTCGCACTTGCAATTTGCGGACGACACAGTCCTGTTCTTTCAGGGGGATCTATGGATGGCGCAGAACTTGAAGAGGGTACTTACTTGCTTTGAGTATAGCTCAGGCTTGAAGATCAATTATGCCAAGTCGTGCTTGTATGGAATAGGCGTTGAGGAGGGTACTTTGTGTGCGATGGCAGGTGTTTTGGGCTGCGGTTTAGGGAGTTTACCGATGATGTACCTTGGCCTGCCGTTGGGTGTGAATCCACGCAGTGTTAACGTGTGGGAACCATTGATACAGCGCTTTCGGAAAAGCTTGGCAGGTTGGAAGAGGGATTTATTATCCTTTGCCGTTCGCTTGACATTATTGAACTCGGTGTTATCTGCTCTTCCTATCTACTACATGGGTATCTTTGTAGTGCCCAAAGGCGTTATTAAACGGTTGGATCGTATCCGTAGAAGCTTTCTATGGGGCGGCACGGAGGAGAAGCGTAAGATGAGCAGGGTTAGCTGGAAGGTGGTGTGTCGGCCGCGACAGTTTGGCGGTTTGGGGGTGGTAGACTTGAACAAGCGAAATTTGGCACTCTTGGCAAAATGGTTGTGGCGATTTACGTTGGATGATGGATCGTTGTGGAAGGATATTCTGATTGCGAAATATGGGGCAGATGTGTTATATAGGAGGGTGACGTTAGGACAAAAGCGAGCTATGTCGCCTGTATGGCGGCAAATTGTGGAGATACAACATAAGGTTAGTCTAAATCGATTTATGGGGCTGCTTAATTTCTCATGGTTGATTGGAAATGGGAGAAAGGTTCTTTTTTAGCGTGATAGATGGTGTTTGGAGGTACCGTTATGTGAGGTATTTCCACGCCTATATCGGATTGCGGTGAATAAATGGGCATTGGTTTATGATTATTCATATGACCACTCACTGGGCATGCGAATTGGAATGGATTTTTTTCACGACAGTTGCGCGCGTTTGAGTTGGCACAACTGCGTGAGTTGCGAAGTGTGGTGGGAGCGCTGTAGCTTGTTGAGGAGGTGGTGGATAAATGGGTTTGGAAACACACCCCGACTGGAACGTTCTCGGTGGCAAAGTTGTCAAGCTTAATGGCGACTTTTGGTTTGGAAGGGGAAGCCGAATGGGATAGTGTAGGAATTTGGTCGTTGTTAGCGCCGCCGAAGGTACAATGCTTTGTGTGGTTTGTACTCCTTGAACGATTACCCACTTTATGCTTGTTGCGGGACCGTGGGATGCAGTTAGAGGTGCGTGATTTCTCTTGTCGATGGTGTGGGGAGGGTGAGGATGAAGCGAATCATATTTTGTTTCAATGCCCGTGGATGTGGCATGTGTGGTCCTTGTTTTTTGCTTGGTGGAAGGTGGAGGTGGTTCGGCCGGCGTCGGTAGTGGCATTTGTGCATATGGTCCTTGATGGCTTTTTTCGGGGGATGGTTCGACAATGGTGGTTGTCGAGCTGTGCAGCGGCATTGTGGTCTATGTGGCTCGCACGCAATGACTTGATGTTCAATAGTAAGAGGGTATCGCCGTCGGACTTATTCTTTACAATTAAATTGCGAGCTTTCTCTTGGGTGAATGTGCTGGATCACAACGCGATGCTTGTGGAATCGGTGTGGTGGGATTGTCCTTGGTGGTGTGAGGTTAGGGGACGTGTCAACGGCACGCGGGAGGGAGTGACATGGGTGCCGCCGTTGGTTAATATGGTCAAGTTTAATGTCGATGGTTCGGCTAGAGGAAAACCGGGACTAGCGGGCTGTGGTGGGGTTTTACGCAATGCATGGGGGTAAGGTGTTGGCGATGTTCGCGGGACCTTTGGGGATACTTGATTCAAACGAGGCTGAAATTCATGCGATATGCTATGCTCTTGAGGCATTTGGTGGATCGCAATGGAGTGAATGGTCGTGCGTAATTGAATCTGATTCTTTAGTAGCTCTATCTTGGGTTTTGAATATTGAGAATAGGCCATGGAAATATTATTGGCTATTTCGGAGGATTGACAGTGCATGTCGTGAGTTGCGTTGCACGTTTCAACATGCGCATCGTGAAGCTAATGGTATTGCAGATAAGCTAGCTAAGGGGGTGTCGATCGGCGGGATTGGTTGCGAGTGGGCTTCTAGTAGACTGCCGGGGGTGCAGTACGTGTGGACCGTTACTTGTGCAGGGGGTGTCGGCTATAAGGCCCCTGTGCCTGGGAGTGGGGGAGGTGCAGCCGGTGGGGGTGCGTGTGAGTGAAGCAGGGTGCGGGTGCTGCAATCGGGATGGTGGGTGTGTTGTTTTATTTTTCTTTTAATTTTCGAGGACGGGGAGAGCATTGCCTATTTTCGAGTTTGGTTCCGTGTTCAACTTGGGTACTCTTTTCCTCCATTTAGGCGTAGGGAGGTTTTTAATGAGGCCCGAGTTTGGACATTTTTGTATGATTTCTTCTTCATTAAAATCATACGATTAAGCAAAAAAAATATATTCTTAAAAAAGAAGATTAACAATGCCATTTAAGAGCATATTCTTAAAAACACATACAATTGCAAGCATCATAAATTAAAACATTAGTATAAAGGTGAAACAAACTTGAAGGAAAAAAAACTCTATAAAAACGAAATATCAAAACAAAGGTGACTCAATGGAGCCTATTGAGAAAGAATATGTTCTAGCCAATCCTCATTCCGCTCTAATGAAAACTTTCTCTTACCTTGAGTATGAGATATCCCTGCAAGATCATTCAACTTTGAAGTGCCTAGCAATGAAGAGTGACCGGGAACCGACAATTTCTCTAAAACAGAGACTACTGAGAGTTTTGTCTATTCTGCAAGAATTTCAGAATTTCAAGGATCAGATCAACGGACAACGTCATCATCTGAATCAAATATTAAGGGAAGTATATAGACTTAACATACTACATCCTCGACTAGACTGCAGTTATTGCATCAATATGCACATGTTATTGTGGAACTAGCTCAAGAAGATGTGATTTTTAATGTTTTCTGCAAATTAAGATGCAATATATAACTTGTAGACTGAAAATTGTATGACCTAAAACTTCATGAATGCTTTATTTTTAATGGCAGAATATTATCCATTGTAGAAGAAAAGTGAAGAAGTTAGTTCTCAAAACCTACTAGACACTTCCGGTGGAATCTCACATTATCGTACTCACGCGTCTAGTAAAACATAGCTTTCGGTGAAAACTCACATCACCGTACTCCTCCTTAGTGGAATCTAGCATCACTAAGGCCACACGACTTTTACCTCGAGTGCACTCACATCCTATTGGTCGACCAATTATATCTGGTAACAATATTTCACATGTCAATACCCACCAAACCAACACTTACCTTGTGTCCTCATGGTCACAACCATAACCAACATGGAAATCAAATAAGGCAATCACAAGCATAACACGTTGATATTCAAGGCAACATGAACTATGAAAATCATTCAAATGCATAGTAGATATTATCGAAAATAAGGATTAAAACACTTAAAACTTACTCTTGAGCTTAGATTGGCTTATCAAGCTCAATCTAAACTCCCAAATCACATCCTTAACCAAGTTAAGGCTTAGAAAACAGTTCCACTCACCAGCCAACACACCAACGCTAGCCGAAACACCGATTCAAGCCTCTGGACTACCCGGTCTCGCTTCCGAAGTGCCCAATCCAACTTCCTCTGCTTTTAGGCAACCCAAAACATAACATTAGGATGCTATTATACATGTAAACCAGCAACAACCCGAAATCCAACTTCTTGAAACAAAACACATTGATTCAAACCCAAAACTTCACCCAAAACCTCACCAAATTCGTTTCAATAAAACCACAAGCTGAACCCATCGATTTCCAACATCAGAACACCTCAAATATCATCTAAAAGCATCCCCCAACAACTAAAGAACCATCAGCCCCAAAATCGACCCAAAGCCAAGCCAAAAACTTCATTTTTTTCAACTCAAAAATTTCATTTTTTGACCCATTTCGGGTTTCCCAATATTAAGCCAATATTCCAACATGTTTAACCACTCAAAACTTAGCTTAAAGCACATGTAAAACCATGAATAATTAAACCCATGAAAATCAAGTGTAAAATACCTATTTTTCAACCCAAAACCAAAATGAAATATAATGGGTTTAGAAGAAAGGTTTCGTTGATGATAAGTCAAGTAAGTAAAAATCAAAGTAAATGAGAAGTTACCTTGAAAGCTTTGCTTGGATGTAAGACTTGAGTCAATGGAATGGTGAAAATGAGGTTTTGAAGAAGATAACGTGAAATGGCTTTTTGGAGATGATGATATTTTCAAAATCTTTTTTTTAATTTCAAAATCCCCTTTTTACCCCCTTTCCTTTAAAAGCCTTAAAATTTGTTTATTAAAGATGTTTCTCCAAAATTAGCTTAACCCAAACCGGTTTAGTCAAACCCGATTATCTCCCGGGCCCTAAACTCGGGCGTTACAGAAGCGGTGCATGTTCATAAGTTAGAAATTTTAGAATTTGACTGATTAAGTATAAGATTAGTCAAGCTTGATTGGAAATCAGGTATACTGATGGATTTTAGGTCGGGTCAAGTCAAGTTGAGTTCGAGTTATGCCAGGTCAAGTCAATGGTTCAACTCGAGTCGTCAGGTCGGATTCGGTCTGAATCAACTCGGGCTGATCCCAACTCAAAATCGATTTGAGTTCTAGTTTGATCAATACTAAATTCTAGTCAAAACGATTCGACTTCAAATTCGATTATCCGATATCCGAAAATTCAATTTTTTTATAGGTATGTATCTTATTATATTCGATATTTTTACTTGATATATATGAAAAATTAAAATTTTCATGGATACAAATATTGTTATATTCAAGAATTTGTTGATTGTTAAATTCGAAAACCTAAAATTTTCATGGATAGGACCGTCAAATTAAAAAAAATAATCAAATAAAGTTATAAATTCCGGATATCCGATTTTTTTTGGATCGAATACGGATCGCTATTTAGGTGATCCGAATTTCTCAAATATCCAAAATTTTAGATCAGATCGGATCCGATATCCGAAAATAAACACCCCTAGTATTTATGCTCATATACCATGTCATATTATTTTCAATAACCTTAAGCTTCTTACAACATAAAATAAGATCATAGTTTGTGTTCGTACACACATATACATTTAGGGTATTTTAGGGTAATGGTGCTTAATTTATTGGGTACGAACCAAATAAGTATTTTTTCATTGTCATTCTTAGTATAATATTATTCCTAAAACATGTTATCTATGAAATCAAACTTTGCATTAGAGTAGCTGTGAGATTTTTTAAAAGATTTTATTTTCTTCAATTATTTTATAAATTTCTATAATTGTAAAAGTATATTTTTCTTACTATTTTAAATTATTTAAATATTTATGACTTTAATTTTTTTACTATTTATATATATTTTAAATAATTTTGAAAAGATATACTTCACAAAATAAAGAACCCGCCTTTAGTAAATTGGAGGTAAAATTTTTCAGTGAATGGAAGTAAATTTCCATCTTCCCTCCAATAATAATTGAGTTTCCTTATAAAAAGAACTCTCCATTATTGTCTTCCTTAGTCAAGAATTTTCAATGCATAAATTCATCTGCATATCACTTAATTTAGGGTTAATGAGAATATCACAAGCATGTAAGTGGAATAAAAAAGTCTATTTTATGTTTTGTTTCTTAGTTTATCTTGCTTTCAAATTTTATTGCTTAACCATTATCTCTTGTTTTGCCTCAGATTCCAGTTCCAAAAGGGTTCTTTCATATTTAATCTGCAGGTGATTGTTTTTTTTTCTTTAAAATCTATATATGTTTTGATTCTGCTATTAAATATTATAATTGGATTAATAGGTAGTATTAATTTTGTTTCTTATAAATATTTTTTGATTCTGCTGTTAAATTAGGCCATAAAATAGTATTAATTTTAACGAAGAATCATGATGTTTTGGTATATCTTCAAGTCTATACATAGACTTTCACTTTTTAAAATTATATAGTGCGTGGAAATTGCTCTATTACATCAAATTGAAGATGGTTCATCAATTGGGATCTACCAAATTTGTGTGATTTAGTATGAGTTCACATATTACACATGTATGTGTTTATTTTTATGATACAATGCTTTCATATCTTCAATGTTTTGATATATCATCAATCGTTTTATCTATGTTTAAGAAGGCACCCGGCAAAATATTCAAGAAAAAGGCTCGAACACAATCAACTTGTAACTCTGTTTCAACACAAAAAAATAGACAAACAGTTCAGGAACTAGTCTTTGATGATCCGAATCAAACCCAAGAACTTGAACCTCAACAAGTTACTAATGTTCAAGATCAAACACATGAGGAAATCGATCTTGATACAACCAATGAAAATCCAGGTAAACATTATTTCCATTTACTTAATAAATAATTAGGAATGGAAGATTGAGGACTGGAAATGGCAGCATAATAATAATAATAAGTTATAATTGTTTTATTATTATTCTAAAACTATTATTTTTGTTCTATAAAATCAACCAACTTATAACGTAAAAGGGTGCGAGGACCAAGTCGAGGTAAAGGACTAGAAAATCTCATTAAAGGTAATAATAAGTTAGTAGTAAAGATAGTAGAGGGAAAGGGTTGACCTACATATGTAGTTCAATCAGCCAAACTATCTTCTGAAATTAGAATAATTTCTCGACAATTCTCCTCGATACCAATAAAATGAAAAGATATAACGGATAATGAGAAAATCCATGCCCTAGAGAGACTTAAAGTGAGTTTAATAACTTTATAATTTATTTTTTTAGTGTTTTATATATTTAATTTATCTAATTATGTATTATTTTGTGTTTTAGTCCAAGTTTGAGATGAAATTGGATGATGAATATGTGAAGAATTCTGTCATGTCAATTATGTCGAATTTGTCAAAGAATCATCGACATCAAGTTCTTTTGCACTTTAAAACATTTCCAAATGATGTTATTGCACGTCAAAACAAACCAACAAAATATAATTTGACACAAAAAAATTGGGATAAATTATGTGATTTGTTTAGTGATCCTAAATATCAGGTACGATTTCTATATTTTGATTTTTGTAATTGGTAAAATTTTTCTTTTTTATTTATGTAATAAATTATAAATTATGTTTATCACTGAAAAGGAGGCGTGAAAAAAATGCAAGAGTAGGAAGAAATGTTAAGTTAACTCCAAACCAAGGATCTTGAGCTTTTGTCGCTAGTCGATATGCTATTGTAAGTTTTATATTTTTTTTAGATTTATTAAAATCTTTATTGTTTTATTTTTAAACCTAATTATTATTTGAAATCATGTAGCGCAAGAATGGTCATGAATCAAATAGGATCGATTTTTTC
This sequence comes from Hibiscus trionum, assembly GCA_030270665.1. Classification (NCBI taxonomy): domain Eukaryota; kingdom Viridiplantae; phylum Streptophyta; class Magnoliopsida; order Malvales; family Malvaceae; genus Hibiscus; species Hibiscus trionum. Next base: position 3,658,434 of record BSYR01000034.1, on the reverse strand, counting down.
AAGGCAACTCATTATTCAAATGACAAAGGATGGACAACATCCGAGGCACAAACAACTTATGTAAGACCTTGAAAAACAATGTTAAATTGTAATTTTTAATATAAAAATTAGTTTACTTGTGGATGATTTTATTTTTATTTTTAGGAGAAAAATGTAGAGTTACAATCAACTCTGGTTGAAGAAGGAGTCGAACCTAGGACTGTTGATGGTATAGCGGATGAGGTACTTGGTACGCGGTCGGGATACATTCCGGGGCTTGGGTATGGACCCAAGCCTAACAAAAAAAATCAAGTGCATATAGAATCGAATTATAAAAGCGTTTGAAGAACAAAGAAGATGAACTTAATGACTACAAGACAAATTTTGAAGTGCTAAAAACTCAAATGGAGGCTATGAGATATGCTTTGATAGCTGTCGGAATTCAAGTACCCTCACTTTAATCTTCATGTAAACAATATATGTAATCAATCAAATAAAAATAATTAGATAATTTTAATTGTGATAATTAATATAGTAATTATTTGTGCAGCTTCAAATGATACTACAAACTCATTATCGACAGAATCACAACCGACACAAGGTTTGGATTGAGATTCTCGCAAAAGTTATTCCTTTAAATAAGTGTTTTTATATCTTTGAAAAATGGAATTGTTATGTTTTTAGTGAAATGTTTGTTTAACTTTTATTATTTTCAATAAATTAATTATATTACTTTTTCTGATTAGATTAGTATATATAAAATTCATTTTATTATTCTTTGAATATTTAGCACAAAATATTAATTATAAGATGATATTTATAATTTACAATTTTATGTGATGATATTTTTCGTCATTAACTATGCGAGGATATTTGTTTTGTCATTATAAGCGGACAAATTATTAATAACAAAATATTATGGCCCTGTTTGGCAATTAGCTGATAGCGGATTACATTAGCTGATAGCTGATAGCTGATTGCATTAGCTGATTTGATTAGCGGATTGTATTAGCTGATTGTATAAAAGTGTTTGGTAAAATTAACTGATAGCTGATAGCTGTTTGATTATTTAAACAAGCAAAATGACATATAAGGACATGGTTATATTTAATACTTGTTTAAATAATTTATCAGTTATTAATATTTTGTATCTAATAAATATTAATTAGATTTGTAAAAATTATTTTTTAATATAAATTTCCTAAACAAATTTGAAAGATTTATATATTAATTTATTATTTATATAATTATTAATTTTTTTATATGCACATATAAATATGTGATAATAAAAAATAGAATTAACTTACAAATGTCACCATATAAATTAGTAGTAACAATAAATAAATTCAATATTTAATATGTTATTATTTATATTAAAAAATATTATTATTTAATTTAGGTTATTTGGAGATTTTTGGTAATTGTTAAGGTTAAAAGAGTCATTACAACTCTAATATCAAACCTCTAATCTCAAAAAGCTCATATTAGGAGCTTTTTCAAAATTAGCTTTTTCACCCCAATCCGCTCTTTCAATCCGCTATTTACCAAACATCAATATTAGCGGATTTGACTAGTCAAACCTCTAATTATACCTCAAACCTCTAATTTTTGCCCAAACCGCTATTTACCAAACATGGCCTATATAATTAAGTGACATAAGTAATTGTCGTGGAACATAAAATATAAAGTGACGTTACGCATAATCGTCATTAATAAGATTATTAGGTAATGTTTTATCACATCATCAATAATGTGACAATATTTGTTTCGTCACATATGAGTTGATTTTAATGCATTATTCGTGACGATACAGATTATCAATGACAAAATCTTATATAATTTGGTGACTTAACAAATTGTCATCGAATATAAATTATAAAATGACGTTATATATTATTGTCATTCATCCTACTATTAGATGATAATATATTGCGTCACTAAAAATGTGACGATATCTTTTTCGTCGCATATAAGAGGAAGTTAACGCATTATTCGTGACGATAACAATTATCTATAATGATATCTTATATAATTCGATGACGAAATTAGTTGCCATTGAATATCAATTATAAAGAGACATTATGTATTAACTTCATGGATACTAATATTAGGTGACGATATACTATGTCACTAACAATGTGACGTCCTTTTCTTTCGTCACTTATATAATGAATTTATTGTATTATTAGTGACGATATAAATTATTAATAATAAAATTTTATATCATTTGGTGACAAAATGTTAAGTTAACTCCCAAATTAACGGTAGCTCCCAATCATCGAATCAATACCACTATTGTAAGCTTGAACCCCAAACTTTCCAAACGCGATAACGCTATGTTTTCGAGTTATGGCCAAATCTTACTCCTGACAACGACATCCAACTTCTCCTTTTTTACTGCCAAATTCGCCATAAGACCTGATTGGAAATTCACGTATCCTCTTCTCTTTTTCATTTTTTGCAACAATGGAGACTCTCCCTACTATCCACTTCGACTAAAGAAACTCATTCAATAAAACAGAAAGTAACCCTCAACATTACCTTGATGTTGTTAAGCTATTATCTAATTTAATTTTTTTTCATGTCCTAAATTTTTAGTATCTCACATGATCGTCTCGACGCGTTCGACATCTTGTATCCAAATACAACATCATACCACAATCTTCCAATCTCATTTTCGCTAAATTCTACCTTATTCATTTTTTTTATAAAAAATCATCTTTGCCTCATGGTCTTGGATAATCTTCCTCTCATTTGACACCTTCATCTTTGTCGCGGCCGTTTTTTAGACCCGTTTGTGGAAAAATAGCTGGGCGATTAAGGTTTTGAAAATTGAGGTTTTTCATTTTAATTTGGTCTTGAAATTAAGGGGTTTTTTCATTTTTAATCAAATTTCCTTTATTTTCTTAAAAATCGTTTTAGAGTCGCCACCGGTCACTTTGGTAGACCGGACACCATAAAAAGCGTATCAGAGATTCTTTTAATAAAATTCGGGTTCGGGAGTCGGTTACGTGTAGGGAAGGGTTAGCACCCCTACAAACGCCCGTTATCGGTACCTTATTAATTTCACGTGGCATTTTGGCATTTCAAACATTAATCTGAATTTAATTAAATCTTTCATTGTTAAACGGATTTCATTTCGAATGGGGATATCCTTTTGTAAGAAAATACATTTTGGACGAATATAAGTTTTGAAACGTCCAAATACATTAGGACACTCCAATTTATATTCAAAATGTATCTCAACACAAAAGGATTAATGCATGTCCAATTGTTGTCTTGTTCATTTTAAGTATAACCTAATTAGGGCTCCATTGATTGAATAATTTAACACTATGAATATTATTAATTTTGGGTTAATATGGTAACACCCAAATGATTGGGCACTACCATTTTAGGCCCAAAGTAATAATATTCCTAAATATTGATGTCACTTGCTATTTATTTCCTATCTTAGTTTCATTCTTATTGAACTTAATCATACATGAATTCATATTCTAAGTTTAAATGAAATGCTAAATATTCAATTAAAATATTCCCTTGATTAACATCTCATTACGATGAGACACTAATCAAATTAGAATATTGAAATTTATTTAGCATTCATTTATTTTCTACAATTATCTAGTCTATCAAGTTAATTAGATTTATTAAAGAAATTAAACTACAAAGGCTCTAATTAGTTTTTAACTATGTGATTAAATCTTCTAAACAAGTATACTACATGCCATTTAAAATATGCAAGCATACAATTTAATTTAAATAATTAAACAAAACAATTAAAAAAATAATTAACACTGAAATGGGACTGAATTAAATCAATTTAAAATTAAAGAGCTAAATTACAAAGAAATGGTGGCCATTTTGTGGAAAAAGGAAAATTAGAGAGCCCAAACCTAAATTCCCTAAAAGAATGACCCAACCCATTTGATTTCAGCCCAAATGCACGACCTAACCGAGATTTGGCCCAGCATACCCAAACCCATCTCGACCAGGTCACGGACTCGTATCCATGCCCGCGTAGAAACGCGCGGATCCTATCCTACCCGACTCTAAAACAACGTCGCACGCCTGAGCCTATAAAACCCTCTAACCCGGTTCTACTCGCTCATTTTTAATTTTCAACTCGAACTCAACTCAGCCGAACCCTAAAATCCTCTCGACCCTTTTTTCCGATCGCCAGAGGCAATGTCGGCCTCTATCGGTCGTCGTCTCCGGCCTTCTTCTCCGACCAAAATCCCTTTCTGATCACCTTTCTCAGCCAAACTAATACTTCGGTCACCTTTCTCGACCTAACCTGAAACTCTGGTCACCCCTGTATCTATGTCGGTGACCGCCGCAGGGTGATTTCCGGTCGTCGTTCGCTGTCGTGCCTTCGAACACAAAAAAACCCAAAAAAAAAATCCTTTTTTCCGATCTATAACCCTAGCTAACTTGTTTCTTTAGAAACTCCCCGCTTCTGCACTTAAGTCTACCTAAATCTACCTGAACCAAACTCTCACGCTCATTTTCGACTCCACCGGCGTCGAGAAAAACTCCGTCAACACTTCAGCTTCACTCCAAATGAACTCAACAACACTCGCACAAATAAGATTCTCACCTCATTTTTCTTTTTTTAGATTTGTTTATTTCAGTTTTCGTTTCGGATTTGAACATACAACCTAGATTTAGGCTTTTAATTAATTTTTACCTGTTTCCTTACTGTTTTTCTCAGATCTAGGGTTTAAACTAACGCATTTCTATTTTTTATGTGAAGAACGGAATAACGAGGTGGAAATATACCTCTCGTTGCGTGGTTGCAGCTCCGGCAACGGTCAACTGCTTCTGGTCAATATCCCAGCGACGATATCTCTCCTCTGGTAAGCACCCTTTCGACTTCCCTTTCTCTCTCTTTTTTAATTTTGGTAATGATTGCGCATTAATTTCTTTGTCCCTCACTAACTCTCTCTCTTTCCTTTTATAGGCTGACCCAACATGACATCAGCGTCCTCGCTGGCGAAGCCAGCTGACTCCAGTTGGAGTAGTAACCCGCGTGAAACAAAATGGACCAACAAGAGCTCGAAACGTCTCCGTTTTTGGCGGGCTTTAAAAACACATTTGGGCTATCTGTGTTTGTTTGGGCCAATTTGTATATAGTTTGGGCGGGAAATGTAATTGATATTGGGTTTTGGTATTTTATTTGGGTTTTATGTGTGTATAATGGACATTTGTTATGTAAATGCACTTTATTATATATATTTGGGTTGTTTTATTATTTTGTTTATTTTTAATATTCGGTGTTCGATATATACATACATACATACATACATACATACATACATACATACGTATATACCCGGACAAAATACGGGTATTACATCCACCCCTCTTTGCTCATTGTTGTGGAACAGGAATAGGGAAAAGACTAAAAAGACACGGATTTTGTCCAAACCATCCATTTATGGAATCTTCAAGATGTTCTTCTCCTTATGGAATTCTACAATCTTCCTTTATCTCCTTCTTTAGCTGGGGGTGAACTTTTTCTCATTAGGAATTCTGTCTTTCTCAAGGCCGATTCTTCTCTTTAGGAACCCTTCTTTTGCGGGCGAACTCTTCTCATTGGGAGTTCTATCTTTGCTGGGGCGAACTCTTCTCATTATGAATCCTTCTTTACTAGAGCGGATTCTTCTCATTAGGAATTCTTCTTCGCTGGACAAACTCTTCTTATTAGGAGCTCTTCTTTGCTAGAGCAGACTCTTCTCATTATGAATCATTCTTTGCTGGAGCGGACTCTTCTCATTATGAATCCTTCTTTGCTGGGCAAACTCTTCTTATTAGGAGTTCTTCTTTGCTAGAGCGGACCCTTCTCATTATGAATCCTTCTTTGCTGGGCGAACTCTTCTCATTAGAAGTTCTTTTTTGTTGGGGCAGACTCTTCTCATTATGAATCCTTCTTTGCCGGGCGAACTCTTCTCATTAGAAGTTCTTCTTTGCTGGGGTGGACTCTTATCGTTAGGAATCCTTCTTTTTCCATCTACTTCCTGTCAAAACAACTAAAATATGAGGGTTAGCATGACCATAATTTTCTACATGATGCATGAACCATGACTTGCTAAGATTCATCAATCGTCTCATGCCCTTTTAGGAGCCTTTTTCATACTTCTTTTCTAATACTTATCTCACATTTAGAATCGGCCGTTACAAGCTCCTTTCTGAGTTTCTAGCCCTTTTCTCTAAAGCGCCCTTTAGGGTTTTCACTTTAGGTTGCTTTTCTCAAAGCGCCCTTTCAGGTTCTCACTTTGGCTTTCTTTTTTTGAAAGACGCTTTTTCAGGTTTTCATCTCAATTTTCTCATTCTCTTTTCTTCTTCTTTTTTTCTTTTTTCCTCCTTTTCCCTTTTTTCTTTATTTTTGATAGAGAATAAAGAAGAGGTATTATAGCTGACGAAATCTTGTCTTGGCCAATCATATGTCATCTTGTTTTGGCAACATTGCAAATACCCAATCCTTTAATGTTAAAGTTTTTCCAAGTCCAAGAGTCTTTACAAAATGACGGTTCTCAACAGTAGATCATGGGGCTGTGGACATTCTTTCTCATTCCCAATCTTCATAAGTTGTTCTGACTGAGATATTGATCCAAAAGAGCATGATAATGTGTTGGCCTTGTGGTTCTGATCATTTCAACATAAATACGGAGATAAAAATCATTGTTCTTCGGGTGGCAGACTCTGTTGACATCTTTGTAGTCTATCTTCAAGTTTAAACCATCTTATCTTGTACACTCTTCTTCAATACCCCAGAGTGATAAGGTTCACCTGCACTTTAAAAACATAGTAATTCTAGGAAATTATATGATTTTATACATTATATCAACCATTTTATGATGCTTTGGAATAAAAGAAAGCTCAGAAGTGAATTCATGAATTTTATTGAAGCTTATAAATCAAAATACAACAGAGTTTGAAATAGTCATGACAAACAACAAGATCAAGAAACAAAGTTAGATCTTCGGGCATCCAAGGCATGAAGGATACAATCACCCCATCGACCAGATATAGGGCTAAACTTGCACTCTTGTCCAACGGTCCTCAAACGTTGCCAGGATACTTACAGATGTGAAATCCCTTCCAAAATACCAAGTGCCCGAGAGGTCCTGGTTATCAGATGCCTAACTTCATTTATCTAAGCCGCCTTAACAGGTTTTCAACTCAAATCATCCTTTGGTTTCAAGACGCCCTTTGCGGAATTTCATCTTGAACCCCCATTTTATTATTTTTTTATTTTCTCTTTTTTGAGATATCTAAGGCGCCCTTTTCGGGTTTTCACCATAGATAGTTTCATTTTGTAGAAGCGCCCTTTCGGGTTTCCACTCCTCTTTTTTCTTCTTTTCTTCTTTTTTCATTCTCTTTTTGAATTCTTCAGGTATAATATTTCTTGACTGAATCAGATTTCACTGGCTTGTGTAACTCCTTGTCGTTCATTTCAGCCAAAATCAATGCTCCTCTAGAGAAGGCCTTCTTGACAACGTAGGGTCCTCCCTAATTAGGCATCCATTTTCCACGGTCATCTCGATGTTTTTGTAGGACATTTTTCAACACAAGATCTCCCTCTCGGAACTATCTTGGGAACACCTTTTTATCATATGCCCGCATCATCCTTTTCTGATACATTTGGCTGTGACAGATTGCCTTCAACCTCTTTTCCTAAATGAGATTTAACTGGTCAAATCGAACTCGTAACCATTCCGCATCATCCAACTTCACTTTGGACAAAACACGAAGAGATGGAATTTGGACCTCAATGGGGAGTACCGCTTTTGTCCCATAGACCAAAGAGTAAGGTGTTTCTCCAGTTGAGGTTCGTATTGAAGTTCGATACGCAAACAATGCAAAAGGTAGTTTCTCATATCAATATTTGTAAGTTTCTATTGTCTTCAATATGATCTTCTTGATGTTCTTATTGGCTGCTTCCACTGCCCCATTCATCTTAGGGTGGTAAGTCACAGAATTGTGATGAATGATTTTGAATTGCTCACATGCTTTTGCTATCACTTTATTATTGAAATTTGTGGCATTATCCGTGACAGTCCTTTCTGGTAAATCATATCGACAAATTATCTCTTTCTACAAGAACTTGCAAATTGTCGTTCTTGTGATGTTGGCATAAGAAGCTGCTTCTACCCATTTGGTAAAATAGTCTATGGCCACAAGAATAAAAGGGTGTCCAGTAGAAGCTTTAGGGTGGATATGTCCGATAACATCCATGCCCCAGACAGCAAAAGGCCATGGCAAATTAATTATATGAAGAGGTACTGGTGGAGAACTAATCTTGTCAACAAATATCTGACACTTATGACACTTCTTGGCATATTCAATTCAATCTCTCTCCATAGTTGTCCAATAATAGTCGTATCTCATGATTTTCCTGGCTATAGAGAATCCATTGGCATGTGTTCCACATATTTCACCAGGCACTTCCGCCATAATATTCTTTGCTTCATTGGCGTTGACACATCTTAACAGGATCTGATCCTTCCCCCTTTTATAAAGAATCTCTCCATCAAGTATATATCCTGAATCCATCCTTCTAATAGTTCTTTTGTAATTGTCATTTGCCCCTAGGATAAGTATGATACTTTAGATATTGCAAAATGTCATAATACTAGGGATGCTTATCGACCTCATCTTCTATGCTGCAACAATGAGCATAGGTGTCATAACTTTGCATGTGAATCGACATCATGTCTTCTGGCTTATTTGCTATGAATAATGAATCCAATATAGCTAAGGCATCTGCCATTTGGTTGTCTTCCCTGGGGATATAGTTAAAGGTAATTTCTTCAAACTCTTTCATTAGCTCCAGGATCAGTGTTGGTACTCAATCAACTTTACATCCTTTGTTTCCCATTCTCCACGAAGTTGGTAGATCACCAACGTTGAATCCCCATATACTTTCAAAACTTCTATCCTCCTTTCAATAGCGGTTCGCAGGCCCATGACACAGGCTTCATATTCTGCCATGTTATTGGTACAAAGAAATTCTAACTTGCTTGTGAACGGGTAATGTACATTATTTGGAGAAATCAATACTGCTCCTATTCCACGTCCAAGGGCATTAGCTTCTCAATCAAAATGTAATTTTCAAGTTTCACTATCTGGGATTCCAGTTTTCGTTGTGGAGACACTCATCACACCCTCGTCTGGGAAATCAAAGTTCAGGGGCTCATAATCTTCTGCTGCACGACTAGTTAAGAAATCTTCTATGGCACTTCCTTTTATTGCCTTTTGGCTCACATACACAATATCGAACTCTGACAACAACATTTGCCAACGTGCCAACCTTCTAGTCAATCCCGGTATTTCTATCATAAATTTCAACGGATCGATGCGAGAAATTAGCCATGTAGTGTGGTACAACATATACTGTCTGAGTCTACGGGTTACACATACCAAAGCACAACATAACTTTTGGATTGGCGGGTACTTTACTTTACATTCAATAAACTTTTTGCTCAAATAATAGATGGCTCTTTCCTTCTTTCCTGTATCATCATGTTGCCCCAACGCACATCCCATTGAATTCTCATAAACCGTCAAGTAGAGGATCAACGGTCTTCCGAGGACTGGTGCGACTAAAACTGGAGCATTTTTCAAATATTTCTTGATTTTATCAAATGTTTCTTGGCATTCTTAATTCCACTCTCTAGGGTTATTCTTTTTGAGCAGCTTAAAGATTAGATCACATTTATCGGTCAATTGTGAAATGAACCAAGAAATGTAATTTAACCTGCCAAGGAATCCACGAACTTCTTTCTGTGAGCTGGGTGGTGGCAAATTCTGAATGGCCTTCACTTTATCTAGATCTATCTTGATTCCTTTTCTACTAACCATGAACCCCAGGAGTTTTCCAGATGTTACTCCAAAAGTGCACTTATTGGGATTGAGTTTTAACTAGTACTTCCTCAATCTCAAGAACAACTTCCTCAAGTTTTGAATGTGCTCTTCCTCAGTATGGGATTTAGCAATCATGTCATCCACATGCACCTCAACTTCGTTGTGCATCACGTCGTGGAACAAGGTAACCATTGCCCGTTGATATGTTGCCCTGACATTCTTCAATCTGAATGGCATCACTTTGTAACAATATGTGCCCCATAAAATTATGAATGTTGTTTTGACCATGTCATTCGGATTCATCTTTATATGATTGTACCCCGAGAAACCATCCATGAAGGAAAACCATGAATGTCCCAACGTGTTGTCAACCAGAATATCTATGTGTGGCAGGGAAAATTATCTTTCGGACTAGTCCTTTCCATCTTTTTTCGGCACAGAGACTATAATGGCCACCCACTCTGGATATTGCAATACTGTAAGAAAACCAACATCGATCTGCTTCTGTACCTCTTCATTTATTTTCAATACCATTTCCAGTCTCAATCTTCTTAGCTTCTTTTGTACTTTTTACATTCTGGCCTTATGGGTAAGACCAAGCGAAGACATCTTTGAACTCTCATAGCAAATCGATCAGCTTTTGCTTCTCCTTCAATGGGAATGATGTTCCTATTTTTACATATCTTTTGATTTCATTCGTCCCCAAGTTGAGAACTTCCAGTTCTTCCTTATGAGGTAAGATCTGCTTGTCTTTTTTTCCACCAACCTTAGTAGTTCTTCATGGATTTCACATTCTATTTCATCCTCGACTTCATTGACTTCCACCGAACACACTGGCGGTTCAAAACCTACTCCAGGATTAGGTTTGGGATCATTCATGCAGTCGATAGTTGAAGACCTGCAAAGGAAATAATAATATATTTTGAAAAGGATGAGAAAAATTAAAAACACGTTTTCCATTTTTGAATCAGCATGAAAGGCATCTTTATTAAAATGGATGGGTACAACGGCCCCTTACAGACAATCCCTTATACTTGCGGGCAAAAGAATAAGGTGGTTCCTGGCATTTACTCTATTTTATTCTTAGCTACAAGAAAGAACTCTTCGGCGGTCCAGTTGTTCAGCATCTCGCCTGGGATACAGGGGCGGATCTGTTCCAGAAATTCTCCATGTCGAACTCCCTCAAAAATTCTGCCAATGACGAGACCATCCAAGTTATTGTCGAAAATCTCTTCCTCGTGTAGCTTTACTGCCTCTTGATTAAACTCTTCCAATTTTTTCTCAACATTTGTGAATCCCGGGACTTGCAAATACTCGTCATGTCAAAGGAAGTTACCAGTCTAGAAGAAGTTTTAGTAACCTGTAAACGAGCTTTCCTCTGTTCCTTTCTTTTCTTCAGTTCCCTCAGCCAGTCTTGCATGTTCGGACTGAACCCTAGCCCAAAATGATTCTTCCTTATGATAATAGGCCTCAAACGTATGTGTCCTTGCAAGTGTTTCCCAAGTCCTTTTCCCGTCTTCGTGTCCCTTCCTAGTGTTTCTTGCACAGTCATTTTAGTACAATTTGATAACCTTGGTCGCGGGAAGGGCTTGCCCTCTGCAACAAAGGTAGCATTTACAAACTCCAAAGCCCGAAAAGAACACTCAAGGGCGTTTTCATCTACTTGGATGTACGGGACATTAGTGGTTATCGAGGCAATAATGTCTTCCTCTACACCGACACTAACCAATTTCCCTTCTATAACAAATTTGAGCTTTTGGTGTAAGGACGACGGGACTACTCCACCTGAGTGAATCCAAGGTCTTCCCCAAAAACATTTTTATGTAGGCTTAATGTCCATTACCAAAAAATCTATGTTATAAAATGTCGGCCCAATCAGAAGTGGTACTTCAATCCTCTCTAACACATCTCGTGTTGTTCCATCAAAGGCCCTTACAGTATTCTGGTATGTTTTCATGTGAGAATCATCAATTGGCAACCTTTGCAGAGTTTCCATTGACATAACATTTAGCGCCGATCCATTATCAATCAGGACTCTTGGTAATACATACCCTTTACAATGTGTGATAAAATTCAAAGCCTTCACCAACCCCATCCCACCTTCGGGAATTTCATCATCAGTGAATGTGATGTAGTTGTCAACAGTAATATGATTCATGATTTTGTCTAACTTGTCCACGGATATGTCATTTGGTACAAATGTCTGATTAAGCACCCTCATCAAAGCATTGTGGTGCCCTTCGGAGCTCAACAGTAACTCCAAGACAGAAATCCTTGCATGTTGCCTCTTCAACTGCTCAACTATGTTGTATTCACTGTGTTTCATAAACCTAAAAAATTCTTGTGCATGTTCTTCTGTTACTGGCTCATTTATCTTTGGAGCAGGATCTTCTCCAAAAATCTTATCTGGTGTCACCGCGGCCTTCCCTTTAATCTTCTTCGCTTCTTTAAGTACTCATGTAGAAGAATAGCATCTACCACTTCGAGTAAAGTGTACAACTTCATTTACTGCTCCTATATCAGGCTGCTTGTCCTTCTTTCCCTCTAACTCATCCTTCTTCTCATCTTTTGGCTTTGTTTCTTCTTGTGGCTTTTCTTTTCCTGATACGGTCACATTGGCTATGTAATTCCAGGGAAATGCATTGGTGCTTTTGAAAGCAAACGGTGCATGAGTCGAGATCACAACCTTTGGGGTTAGTGTCGATTTTGCGCTTGCAGTCTTTGGTTTAACATAGAGAACCAAAAGCTTATGGACCCCATATTTAACTCTGGAACACTCAGAGGTGCACACCTCAACTTCTTTCCTCATTCTTGCTTTCTCAAAGAATTCAATATCTTTGTTATCCATCATTTTCTGAATCAAGTCTCTGAACTCTTGACAATACTGAATCTCATGACCACACTCTTGATGATACTCACAATACACCTCAGGTTGTTTCTCCATTTCCACTTTCATGCCCATTTCAATCATCATGGCATTGCATAATTGTTCAAACACCCATTTTAGTGGAGATATTATTTCAGAGATATCAGTCTTCAACCGTCTTGCTTCATCATCTTCTTTAGTAGCATTCACCCCTCGCCCACCATGACTTGGCAAAGGGTTTGCAACAATGCTTGGCTCGTCAAACTTTAAGATCCCCGTGTTGATCAGATTCTGCACCACCTTCTTAAATGACGTGCATGTCTCAATTGAGTGCCCCGGTATCCCAACATGAAATTCACAATGGGCATCAGATTTGTACCATGGAGGGTAAAGAGGTTGTAGGGGCGTCAAATGATATGGCCTTACCAAATCTGCTTCATGCAACTGGGGATACAACTTGACATGTGTCATCGGAATGGGTATAAAATTCATCCTTTCATTTCTCGGCCTGTAACACCCACATTTCCGTCCTAGAATTTAAAGTCGTAAAAGTTAAATTATTTATTTATTCTTAGAAGCAATTGAGTTTGCAAATTTGTGAATTATGCAATTTGGTCCCTAAAGTTTTTAATTGGGCAATTAGTGCACCAATTCGGATTAGAAAGAAAATTAGTTTTGAATTATGGAATCTAGCCGATCGGTAAATTAGTGAATTTGATATAGTGATAACAAGATCGAGGGTATCATATTAAAAGAATAAAAAGAAATTAAATATTATTACATTTCCTTGAGAAAATCAGATGAAATTGAGAAAATTCAAGAAATCATGTAACAAGGGAATTTGATGGCCAAATTAAAATGTTTATAAAGAATGAAATTTGCATGTTAAAAGTAAAATGTCCTTAGGGCTGCCCTTAGTAAATAAAAATAAAAGAGATAGGCAAAAGGATACTAAGGTAATTACTAAGGCCATCAAATCACTTAGATTATGGAAGCTTGTCTTCCTTCATCATTTTCTTCTCATTTGCCGTGAAGAAGAGAGAAAAATGGGGGGGGGGGGAAAGAGAAGCTCTAAAGTCTGAAAATTTGAGAGCTAAAATGGTGAGAATTTTGCTTGCATGGTGGAAGATTTAAGCTAGGAATTTGAAGAAGATAGCTAGTGTTGTCAAGAAATTAAAAAGTAAGTTTCTTACTCCTTGTAACTATTCGGTTGAGTTTAAAACCATGCATGCAAACCTAAAACTTGTATGAACATGAAACTATATGAATCTTGAAGGAAATAACAAGATGAACTAATGAAGTCTTTGAAAATTTCTTGAGAAAATATGAATAGAGTCATAAGAGGGCTGTTTTGAAAGAAAATGTAAAGTCTTGAATATTTGGAAAATTTTCTATACTTAGGGATTAAAATCAGAAAATTTTCTCAAGGAGAAAGTTGTGAAGAAATGAATATTTTGTTATAAATGACTATTGGTTGCTGGAAAAATGGATTAAAAAGATGATACTTTGATTAGAACTAAAAATGGACATGTAATCGAAATTAATGGAGATTAGGGACTGATCTGGAAAATCGGTAAAATGGAGTACTTAATTGTTGAAATTAAAATTAATATGGACTGTAAAATGTCATGGAAAAATATTATAAGTCATGCCATGAATGAATTTTTATATTTAAGTATGTGATTAGGTGAATTCTAAGTTTAAAGTATAAGTTAAGAAAGTTGTCCAGTGGTGTACAATGTAAAAACAGTAACTTTGGAAATTCACCAAAAATCGGATATAAGGTATTTCAAGCTGAAATATTTACTGTATAAACCTGGATATGTCTAGAATCATTGAGAGAAAACGGAACTCAATTTAAGTATGTAAATTAAGAGATATGAATTTTTAAAGTTGGACAGTACAAGCTGCCCAGATTTACCGAAAGGAGTGTAATTAAGCAATAAACTGTATTGATTCGAATAAGATAAAAATATGAGGTTCACATGAGTGTAAAATTGAGTTTAATACCTTTCCAACGGTATATGATAAGTTAATTTTGGATTAGTAATTAAAAAGATATGATTAAAACGCTAACTAGTCCTCCAACTAGTTTAATGAAAAGTCAGATTTGAAAATATGAATTCATGCTTGAAATTGAGAAGTAAGTATGATTGAATTGCTTCCTAATATAGTGTGTATTCGTTTTATGTTGAGAATTAAGATCGAAATTGCGAAGAAACTTTGGAGGAAGCTAGGATCGATCACTCGAAGGGAAGAAACAAAAGCATCTCAATTCGAGATCAAGCTTAAGGATTCGTGAGTGTAATTTCGTGAGTGTAATTTTTGTATTAGGGTTGGGACTAGTGTCCGAACCACTTTATTATTTGTAATTTATGTTTTCTATGCATGAAATTGGACTAATTGATAATCGGTAATGTGTTTAGTAATGGAAGGAGATAAAAAGGAAATTGGATGCATGATTTGAAACTTGTGATTTATGTTTGATTGTGTGCAATATGTGGGCTGCTCTATATGATGTTAATTGCCATGAATTATATGTTCGAATTCGATTTTGATAATGCTAGAAAATGTGCAAATGTGGACTGCCCATGTGATTAATTGTATGATGAATATGCATGAATTGGATTCTTGATGATACTTGATAAAATGAGTATGTGGACTGCCCTATGATATATAATTGCTATGCTTAAAAATGCATGTGATTATGTATGTATGAAGTTGCTGCCATGCATGATGTTATGATCGAATGAGCATGCAAGGTGAATTCTGAAAAATATATATGCCAAATGAAACAACGAATTAATTAATTAACAAGAATACGCCCTTGGTCGATTAGAAGTTTTAGATAAGAACGGCATGCCTAGAGTCTAAGCTCACCGTTTGAAATGGCTTTGTGCAATCTTTGATAGTACTTTGTGTACTCTTGATAAGATATGTGTTCTTGATTGCTGTTCGAGACACATGATGCTATGGGCATCCCTTTGATGTTGCTTTGTGCGACTCTTGATGTTGCTTCGAGCAACTATATGCGTTACATGTTACCCTTCCGATGGCTTGAATATCTGATACGACTATTCTACCTTGGGCAATGAAATTAAATTAAGTGCTATGAAATTAAATAAAAAGTAATGAAATGAATTGTAATGTGATATGATTTACACGAATTAAATGGAATTTGCTAAGTTAAATATAGCTTATGAAGTGGATAAATTGATTGTGTGACTTAGCATAATATGATGTGATATAAAATGTTATGCTATGTGGACATTGGTCCTTTCCGATTATGATATGAAGCATATGAATTGCTTATAAGTCCGATTATGTGAAATTTGGGTAATGACCCTATTCGCATACATGAAATTGAGAAAATGGAAATTTCTGATTTTTGGGATGATGTTTGAGATCATTCGAATGACATGCCTATAGACCTCGAATGTGTTCTGTGTGCATCATTAGTTGAGTCAAGCCACCTAGGGATCATACATATTATTAATTGTGACTTTGATCCTAACTTTGAATTTTGTTTGATCTGAATTAGAATGAAAGAGACACATTTAGCTCGAGACGATGAAAGTCCTCGAGAATCCTCAAGTGAAGGGATAGTGTCCGTATGAAAGAAAACCCTCCGGTTAAGGAGAACCCTCCTGTACCAGATAGTACTCGACCACAACTTCCTGTGCAAGATAGCACTCGAAAACAATCTTCTGTTCAGCCTCGGACGAACACTGACAATCAGAATGTTCAGAATGTTCAAAGAGATTGTCTTCTGAGCATGAAAGAAATGTTCGATCAGCTTTTGACGAACATGATACATGAACAACCTGCTTCGGTAGCTGCTGCCCCTAGCAGAGCTCCTATTGAAAAGCTTGCTCAGCACTGAGCCTATACTTTTGCAGGCTCTATTGAAGAGAAGCCTGAAGAAGCTGAGTATTGGTTAGAAAGAACTACTCAGATATTGACTAAGCAACTTCAGTGCTCCGATGAACATAAGCTCGAATGTGTTGTTGCCTTACTTGCTGATGAAGCCTTGAACTGGTGGGAAACTACAACAGTAACCGCTCCAGTTGAATCTGTGAACTAGAAATTCTTTGTAGATGAATTCAAGAAGAAATACATCAGTGAACAGTACTTGGCCGATCGAAGAAAGCGTTTCTTGCATCTGAAGCAAGCGGGTCGACCAATAGAGCAGTACGTGGCTGATTTTTGTAAGTACTGCAAGTATGGTTCTTAGTACATCAAGTCAGAAAAAGAAAAGTGTCGTATGTTCATTGATGGTCTGATGATGAGCTGAGTCCGATGTTTACCGCTCTGGATATCACGGACTTTCAAACTCTCGTAAATCGAGCTATTGCTACGGAATCCAAGTTTCGGGTCGCAGAAAAGAGGAAAAGCGGTTACTGTCATGATAAGAAGCGTAAGAGTGATGACAAATCTCACTGGAAATCAAAGAAGTCTAGAAGCCATAAAGAAAGTACTTCTTCGTATAATCCAGCACCTCGTAGTAACTTCACATCGAAGCCTCATTCTGTGAGTAGACTTTCTATTCCGGTCATATCTGTTAATAGCCCTGGGAATTCAGAGAAGGTTGCCGTTTGTCAGCATTGTCAGAAACCACATTCTGGTCAGTGCCGAAAGCAGGCTAACCTATGTTTTGCTTGTGGCGGAAGTGACCACTATATTAGAGATTGTCCAGTGATGAGAGATCAAGCTCTTGCTCAAAACTCTGCTAATCCGAGTCATGTGCAATCCAATCGGAACAAAAATATTAGACAAGCTCAGTCTGGGAATCAGGGCAGAGGCAGAAGCAATCAGTCGAAAGCCATCACACATCATGAATCACGAGCTCCAGCTCGAGTCTATCATATTCGTGGCAAAGATGAGGAAGATTCTCCGGATGTTATTGCGGGTACGGTTGAACTAAACCTTACTCCTGCGTATGCTTTAATTGATTCGGGATCAACTCATTCTTTTGTGTGTTCTCACCTGATCGACAAGTTACAACTAAAGCATGAATTTGTTAAAACTGGGTTAATTGTTTCAAACCCTATAGGAGGTGACTTACCTATCAACCTGATCTGTAAGAATAGCCTTGTATCTATTCGAAATGTACCTTTTCCCTGTGACTTGTATGTCCTACCTAAATGTGAGTTTGACCTAGTATTAGGTTTAGACTGGTTGGGTAGACATGAAGCCTGGATTGACTGTCAGAATAAAAGACTATACTTAAGGGGATTAGGAAAAGAATCAATTCTGCTAATTGATAAGAAACCAACATCTCTTTTTGCTGCTATGGCTTTGCAAGATGAATTAGATTTTGGCTTAACTGAAATGCTTGTTGTATCTGAATTTGTTGATGTATTTCCTGAGGAACTCCCTGGACTCCCTCCAATTCGAGAAGTTGAGTTCAAAATTGAAGTTCAGCCTGGAACTAATCCGGTGTCCATTACGCCCTATCGTATGGCACCTATTGAATTGCAAGAACTAAAGAAGCAAATTCAAGAATTAGAAGATAAGGGTTTCATTCGACCCAGCACTTCTCCCTGGGGTGCTCCAGTTCTCTTTGTGAAAAAGAAAGATGGAACGATGCAACTTTGCATTGATTACCGGCAATTGAACAGAGTCACTATCAAGAATATGTATCCATTGCCCCGAATTGAAGATCTGTTTGATCAGCTGAAAGATGATGGTGTATTTTCTAAAATTGACCTTTGATCCGGATATTATCAAATGAGAGTGAAAGATGAAGATATACCCAAAACTGCTTTCAGAACTCGTTATGGTCATTACGAATTTCTGGTGATGCCATTCGGGTTAACGAATGCCCCTGCTGCATTCATGGATCTGATGAACCGAGTATTCAAGCCTCATCTTGACAAGTTTGTTGTCGTATTCATCGGCGATATTCTGGTCTATTCTCGTAACAGAGAAGAACATGCTCAACATCTTCGGATTGTACTCCAGACACTCTGAGAAAATCAACTATTTGCTAAGTTCACCAAATGTGAATTCTGGCTTTCAGAAGTGTCTTTCCTCGGACATGTTATTTCAGCCGAAGGAATCAAAGTTGATTCTAAGAAAATTCAGACAATTCTTGAATGGCGACCTCCGAGCAATGTAAGCAAGGTCCGAAGTTTCCTTGGTTTAGCTGGGTATTATCGGAGATTTGTGAAAGGATTTTCGGTAATTGCTGCACCGCTAACCAAATTGCTTAGAAAGAGTGAACCGTTTAAGTGGTCTGAAGGACAGCAAAGAAGTTTTGATCAGCTTAAACAAGCCTTAACTTGTGCTCCTGTTCTTATTCAGCCTGAGTCTGGAAAAGAATTTGTTGTTTACAGTGATGCATCACATTCCGGCCTTGGATGTGTTCTGATGCAGGAAGGTAATGTGATTGCATACGCTTCTTGACAACTTAAGCCTCACGAACTAAATTATCCAACTCATGATCTTGAATTAGAGGCCATTGTTTTTGCACTAAAAATCTGGCGGGATTACTTGTACGGTGAGAAGTGTAAGCTATTCACCGATCATAAAAGTCTGAAATACTTGCTTACTCAGAAAGAGCTGAATCTTAGACAAAGGAGATGGTTGGAATTACTCAAAGATTATGACCTGGCCATCGACTATCATCCTGGAAAGGCTAACATGGTTGCCGATGCTCTGAGTCGGAAACCGAACCTCGGTACGTCTTTCGAAATTCTCAAAAATCTAAAAATGTTCCATCTTGAAAATTTACTAAACCATTCGAATAGTGTCTTGCTTTCCAAGTAATATCTTTGATTTGTTTGTTCATAGCTTCTTTGGCCATCAATGCTCATTTCCAACTATGTAAAGCTCGGAATTATCTGAATGAACTCCAGGTTCAATCTGTTCTGATTTCTAGAATCAAAGAACTCCAGCAAGTTGATCCGGAACTTCAGAGAATCTTGTCTAAGCTTGAATCTAATCCTGACTTTTCTGTCAAGTCAAATGGTCTTCTATATTTCAAAGATCGAATTTGTGTTCCTAATAACAAGGAATTACAAGCTGAAATTCTGCAAGAAGCACATCAAAGTTCTTTTTCGATCCACCCTGGATCTGTTAAGATGTACAAGGATCTCAAGCCCTTGTATTGGTGGTCTGGAATGAAATCGGCTATCAATGACTTTGTATCAAGATGTTTGAATTGTCAACGAGTCAAAGTTGAACATCGTGCTCCTACTGGATTACTTCAACCTCTTGAATTTCCGCAATGGAAATGAGAAAGGATTACGATGGATTTTGTGACTGGTCTTCCTGACTCTCCTAGAAAGTGTGATGTTGTCTGGGTGATCGTTGATCGTTTCACTAAATCAGCACATTTCATTCCGGTACGAATGAATTATAGTCTTGAAACCTTAGCAGAACTGTA
This sequence comes from Hibiscus trionum, assembly GCA_030270665.1. Taxonomy (NCBI): domain Eukaryota; kingdom Viridiplantae; phylum Streptophyta; class Magnoliopsida; order Malvales; family Malvaceae; genus Hibiscus; species Hibiscus trionum. The sequence goes on along the minus strand of BSYR01000034.1, from coordinate 3,638,329 downwards.
TGTTCGAGAAGTTATCCGTTTACACGGAGTTCTAACTTCTATTGTTTCAGATCGAGATCCTCGATTTACAGTTCGATTCTGGAAAGCTCTACATAAGGCTCTTGGAACTAAGCTGAATGTTAGCACAGCTTTTCATCCTCAAAGTGATGGACAATCTGAACGAGTAATTCAAATTCTTGAAGATATGCTTAGAGCTTGTATTATCGATTTCGGTAAGAACTGGGAGAAATCACTGCCGTTAATCGAGTTCGCTTATAATAATAGCTATCAGTCTTCTATTCAGATGGCTCCTTTTGAAGCACTGTATGGAAGAAAATGCCGAACTCCTTTGTGTTGGTCTGAACTCGGAGACAATAAAGTTTTAGGACCTCAACTGCTTCAGGAAACTGAAGAACAAGTTCAAATTATTCATTCCCGATTGAAACAAGCTTTTGATAGGCAGAAGTCATACGCTGATCTGAAGCGTAGGGACATCCAATATGCAGTCGGAGATAAAGTATTTCTCAAAGTTTCTCCATGGAAGAAAGTTTTTCGTTTCGGCAAGAAAGGAAAGCTTAGTCCGCGTTTCATTGGACCGTTCGAAGTAATTGAGAGAATTGGTCCTGTAGCTTATCGCCTTGCAGTACCTCCTGAATTCGATAAGATTCATAATGTCTTTTATGTTTCTATGTTAAGGCGTTACCGATCTGATCCGTCTCACATTCTCGAACCAGAAGAAGTTGAACTTAATCCTGACCTCTCCTATGAAGAGGAACCTGTTCAGATTCTCGATCGAGAAATTAAAAGGCTTCGTAACAAAAGCGTCCCTCTTGTTAAAATTCTCCGGAAGAATCATAACGTTACAGAAGCAACGTGGGAACCCGAGGATACGATGCGGAAGCAATATCCTCATTTATTCAGTTCAGGTAAGAATTCAAGGACGAATTCTTTCTTTAAGGAGGAGGGAATTGTAACACCCACATTTCCGTCCTAGAATTTAAAGCCGTAAAAGTTAAATTATTTATTTATTCTTAGAAGCAATTGAGTTTGCAAATTTGTGAATTATGCAATTTGGTCCCTAAAGTTCTTAATTGGGCAATTAGTGCACCAATTCGGATTAGAAAGAAAATTAGTTTTGAATTAAGGAATCTAGTCGATCGGTAAATTAGTGAATTTGAGTTAGTGATAACAAGATCGAGGGTATCACATTAAAAGAATAAAAAGAAATTAAATAATATTACATTTCCTTGAGAAAATCGGATGAAATTGAGAAAATTCAAGAAAGCATGTAACAAGGGAATTTGATGACCAAATTAAAATGTTTATAAAGAATGAAATTTGCTTGTTAAAAGTAAAATGTCCTTAGGGCTGCCCTTAGTAAAATAAAGATAAAAGAGATAGGCAAAAGGATACTAAGGTAATTACTAAGGCCATCAAATCACTTAGATTATGGAAGCTTGTCTTCCTTCATCATTTTCTTCTCCTTTACCGTGAAGAAGAGAGAAAAATGGGGGGGGGGGGGAAGAGAAGCTCTAAAGTCTGAAAATTTGAGAGCTAAAATGGTGAGAATTTTGCTTGCATGGTGGAAGATTTGAGCTAGGAATTTGAAGAAGATAGCTAGTGTTGTCAAGAAATTAAAAAGTAAGTTTCTTACTCCTTGTAACTATTCGGTTGAGTTTAAAACCATGCATGCAAACCTAAAACTTGTATGAACATGAAACAAAATGAATCTTGAAGGAAATAACAAGATGAACTAATGAAGTCTTTGAAAATTTCTTGAGAAAATATGAATAGAGTCCTAAGAGGGTTGTTTTGAAAGAAAATGTAAAGTCTTGAATATTTGGAAATTTTTCTATACTTAGGGATTAAAATTAGAAAATTTTCTCTAGGAGAAAGTTGTGAAGAAATGAATATTTTGTTATAAATGACTATTGGTTGCTGGAAAAATGGATTAAAAAGATGATACTTTAATTAGAACTAAAAATGGACATGTAATCGAAATTAATGGAGATTAGGGACTGATCTGGTTAATCGGTAAAATGGAGTACTTGATTGTTGAAATTAAAATTAATATGGACTGTAAAATGTCATGGAAAAATAGTATAAGTCATGCCATGAATGAATTTTTATATTTAAGTATGTGATTAGGTGAATTCTAAGTTTAAAGTATAAGTTAAGAAAGCTGTCCAGTGGTGTACAATGTAAAAACAGTATCTTTGGAAATTCACCAAAAATCGGATATAAGGTATTTCAAGCTGAAATTTTTACTGTATAAACCTGGATATGTCTAGAATCATTGAGAGAAAACGGAACTCAATTTCAGTGTGTAAATTAAGAGATAATAATTTTTAAATTTGGACAGTACAAGCTGCCCAGATTTACCGAAAGGAGTGTAATTAAGCAATAAACTGTATTGATTCGAATAAGATAAAAATATGAGGTTCACATGAGTGTACAATTGACTTTAATACCTTTCCAACGGTATATGACAAGTTAATTTTGGATTAGTAATTAAAAAGATATGATTAAAACGCTAACTAGTCCTCCAACTAGTATAATGAAAAGTCAGATTTGAAAATATGAATTCATGCTTGAAATTGAGAAGTAAGTATGATTGAATTGCTTCCTAATATAGTGTGTATTCGTTTTATGTTGAGAATTAAGATCAAAATTGCGAAGAAACTTTGGAGGAAGCTAGGATCGATCACTCGAAGGGAAAAAACAAAGGCATCTCAATTCGAGATCAAGCTTAAGGATTCGTGAGTGTAATTTCGTGAGTGTAATTTTTGTATTAGGGTTGGGACTAGTGTCCGAACCACTTTATTATTTGTAATTTATGTTTTCATTGCATGAAATTGGACTAATTGATAATCGGTAATGTGTTTAGTAAGGGAAGGAGATAAAAAGGAAATTGGATGCATGATTTGAAACTTGTGATTTATGTTTGATTGTGTGCATTATGTGGGCTGCTCTATATGATGTTAATTGCCATGAATTATATGTTCGAATTCGATTTTGATAATGCTAGAAAATGTGCAAATGTGGACTGCCCATGTGATTAATTGTATGATGAATATGCATGAATTGGATTCTTGATGATACTTGATAAAATGAGTATGTGGATTGCCCTATGATATATAATTGCTATGCTTAAAAATGCATGTGATTATGTATGTATGAAGTTGCTGCCATGCATGATGTTATGATCGAATGAGCATGCAAGGTGAATTCTGAAAAATATATATGCCAAATGAAACAACGAATTAATTAATTAACAAGAATACGCCCTTGGTCGATTAGAAGTTTTAGATAAGAACGACATGCCTAGAGTCTGAGCTCACCGTTTGATATTGCTTTGTGCAATCTTTGATAGTACTTTGTGTACTCTTGATAAGATATGTGTTCTTGATTGCTGTTCGAGACACATGATGCTATGGGCATCCCTTTGATGTTGCTTTGTGCGACTCTTGATGTTGCTTCGAGCAACTATATGTGTTACATGTTACCCTTCCGATGGCTTGAATATCTGATACGACTATTCTACCTTGGGCAATGAAATTAAATTAAGTGCTATGAAATTAAATAAAAAGTAATGAAATGAATTGTAATGTGATATGATTTACACGAATTAAATGGAATTTGCTAAGTTAAATATAGCTTATGAAGTGGATAAATTGATTGTGTGACTTAGCATAATATGATGTGATATGAAATGTTATGCTATGTGGACATTGGTCCTTTCCGATTATGATATGAAGCATATGAATTGCTTATAAGTCCAATTATTTGAAATTTGGGTAATGACCCTATTCGCATACATGAAATTGAGAAAATGGAAAATTCTGATTTTTGGGATGATGTTTGAGATCATTCGAATGACATGCTTATGATGAAATTGTGATTTCGTTTTGATAAGTTAATAATGCTATGTATGGATTAGCATGAAAGTTTGATTAATTCAATTGTTAAGCATGAGACTGAGTATGCTGAAATTGAATTGAGTTATGATATTGAATGAATTACATGCAAGCATGTGATAAATTAATATGTTATGTTATGTATTCGAGCATGTGCTATGAATGTTGACATGATATGTACGATGCTATGTGTATGAATTTTGCATGAGCTTAGTTGGGTGCAATTCGATTGTTAATAAACCTAGCTAAGTAAACTCAATGCTTGATCACATTAAAGCTCAAGAATGAATTAGATTTAGCATTACCTCGCTAAGTACTATTTGTACTTATCGCTCCGTTGTTTTCTTCTTCTCAACCTTATCAGGATCGCTCGGACCTTAAAGCTAGCATTCGTTTGGATCAAGTTCCCAAGTTCTGAAATATGTACGATCTAAGTCTTATCTTTAGACTCCTAGATGGTGGTTTTGAAGTCTGTCTAAGGATTCGTTTTGTTGTGTTTGGTCGTAACTTAAGTTTGAAATGGTGTTTGAAATTATATGCTCCGTGATGCTTGGTTAGGAGGCTAGAATCATGTTTTGTATTTAAGTAGGTAGCCTCTTATTTTGTTGTATAAAAATGTAAGTCAAGCTAGTGGTTGTGTCGATTCTTTTTGTTTTCCATAGTCGATAGCTTGACATGTTTAGGGGCATATAAATCATGATATTTTGTAAGGTTCTAAGTAAAGGAAATCGAATGCCATGAAATTGAAATCTATTATGTCTTGCATGAAAAGTGAATTGATTAATTATTGGTAATTTGGATTAATTCGGAAATCACCTAGACCATTTAATTAAGGTTTTGAATGGCATGGATTTGAATAGTTTTAAGTATTCGACTTTTTGAATTAAATTGGTTAGTAATTTGATAATGATAATAAAGTTTTAAATTGTCCTGAAATTTGGTAACAAGATTAAACGAAATTATGTCTAAGTTTATGCATGATCATAAGAAGTTAAGAAAAGTTTTTGTTAGCCCATTTTCTGCGTGCGCATTAATATGAACAACTGATTGAAATGATATCTTGTTTTCCGAAATGCTTCCACTTTTGTCTGATATGTTCCGTTTGTCTGCCCTTTCTGTTCCGGTAACGCTCCCGACTCCCGGCTCGGGTTGGGGGTGTTACACGACCCACGAGAGTCCTTGTGTGAATTCTGTGAGTTTCCTGTTGTACTTCTAGGTGAGGCAATGGTCACATTCTTCGGAGCCTCGTACATACTTGTATTATTCACTTCACTATCCTTCCTCTTATAATTCCTTCGAGAGCTCTCTCCACTCTCAATTCAACCACTCTTGATCGCAGCTTCTATCAATTCCCTAATCATTACAATATCAACAAAATTTTGAGTAGCGTTACTAATCAGCCTTACGAAAAGTGCCCCCTGAGAGTTTGAACAAACATGTGAGCAAGTTCATTTTCCATCAGCGGAGGTTGTACTTGTGCTGCGACATCTCTCCATTTTTAGCATATTGCCGGAGCGTTTCATCATTTTTCTTCTCCATTCCTTGCATCATAACTCGGCTAGGGACCATTTCTGTCACATGTTTGTAGTCCTCTACAAAGGCTCCTAAAAGATCCTTCCACGATCGTATGTTCAGACGGCTCAGCTGCATGTACCATTGGGCTGCTGAACCAATTAAGCTATCCTGCATGCAGTGTATCAGCAATTTCTCATCCTTCAAATGGGCAGCCATTTTCTGGCAGTACATCGTGAGGTGGGCCTTTGGACAAGTAGTCACATCATATTTTTCAAAATCCGGGGCTTTAAATTTTGGAGGGAGTATCAAGTCAGTCATTAAACTCATTTCAGCGGCATCTGGGCCCAACTCATTTGCTTTTTGTAACTCCAGCAAGCAGTCTTCTAAGGCTTTGCAACACTTTTCATACTTCCTTTCAATTTCAGCACGAATCTTTTCTATCTCATTCAAAGTATTTAGATCTGGGACCTCTTCACCACTCCCGAAGTTTGCCCCAACATGCACCGGGTGACTGGGCGTCTTCCCTGCCAAGTTGAGGTGGACCTTCTTCACAGGTGGAGGTTTTTCAAGCTGCATTCTGATGTGACACATAGTTTCAACTTGATCATTCACGTCATTTGAAGCACCTTCAGGAGCTTTAGCTTTTCCAGACTCCTTTGGTCCTAACAGGGTAGTCAGCTGACCAATAATCTCTGCTTGTGTCTGGGCGAAATGATCTTTGATAGACTACTCTATTCTACCAAATCAATTATGTGTCTTCATCCGATCGTTCTCCAAACTAGAATTTCTATCTTCCACAGCCATGTCTTTAGAGCGCAGACGAATTATCTATGAATGCGGTATGATTGCGGTTTAAAGTAAATTGTCATTAAACTTTCCCTTTATTAGATTTCTTATTTTGCAATATAATATGAAGTTTTAAATGCGTGAATGTATGAATATATGCATGAATGCAGAAATTAGGCATTGAATTCAAGAACTAGTCTTTTAGAAACATCCATTTGTCCGAAAGTTCAAATACAAAGAAAAGACAAATTTCCTACAGGAAACTGCTAGCCTTAAGTCCTAAGTTCACCAGCTCGTGCAGCAAGCGTGTGATAACTTCTCCATGCTCTTGCTCGATGTCGGGTTGTTCCAACAAACTCGTAGCTTGCCTTGACAATAACTGGACGTACGAGGAAACACTCTTGACATGCTTCTTGAAACTCGCCAATTCATCATTCTGGCACTGGACTGTGCGCCATGTTGCTTCATACTTGTCCTTCCACACTCCACTTTCCACCATCAGCGCTCCTTCGTAACCAGAAAGTTTTTCTTTCAAATCTTGGACATCATTCTCTAATTCCATCACCTTTTTCTGTAACCTTTCTTTCTCCATTTCTTCTTGAACGTTGTCTTCTTTATGATAGTTTGTAATTAGTTATTCTATTTGTGTTACTTGGCTTGCAAAATCAAAATTCCTAGCTTGCTCCTCTTCCAACTTCTTTTTTCCTTCACTGCTCGATTCTTTGCTTGCTCGTGATTTCTTGTCATACATTTTCTTATAGTCGTCTTTGTCCTTGGTCATTGCATCCAGTTTCTCAGATAGACTCTTCACTACTTTTCCCGCTCCTTTCTTTTGCTTTGTCTTATAATCATTGTGTAATTCTTGCAACTCTTTCAGATCACGACTAATCTTCTTGTTCTATTCCATCAACTCTCTTTCCTTTCCCTCATGCATGCTCACTTGTAGCTTTGTCGTAATCTGTTCTTCAATGAGATCGTTGATCCCCATTTCGTACTTCTTCAAATCCAACTCACGATCATGTTTGAGCTTTTCTAAAGCCGGGGTGCTTTCTTAACAGTCTGAGTAGAGGAACTAGCGTTTACTACCCTTTCTTGAAATGTGTTGTCATTGACCCTTTGCATTCTCCATTCATCGTATCTTGCCATCACTCTTGAGTCTTGATATGGTTGGACCCTTCTCGGTTTTTCCCATGATCTTGCAGTCTGAACTACTATCCCCTTGTAGTCATTCGTCTTGTGTGCGTATTCAAACTTTTCCATTCCTGCAGTAGCCGGTATAAACTATCTTGAACCAAACTGTCTAGATACTAGCAAAGGGCAGTAAGCCGTTCCTCCCCAAATTCCTGGCAGTGGAACCCAGTCCCTGTCTCCACACCGATATAAGAAAGTTGTTCCTCTATTCAACCATGGAGCCTTCCATACCACGCCAGTATCTTTCAAGTCCTTGAAGTATTCTTCCCAGCGTTTTTCACTCTTTTCCTCTAAAGGACAGCTAGCTATGTGGTCTTCAATTGGTGAATATGTGTCAAGATACCCGATTCCTCTATAATATGTGTTCCACCTATGACATTTGAACCAGATTTCAAGCAACTATGTGTGGAAAATAGAGAATTTACAGAGAAGAGAAATTATTCTATGTTTATATATTATCTTCTCTTAAAAAATAATTACAGAGGTAAAGTCCTTTTATAGACTTAATACAGGAGTTTCACTAATACTAGACTTTCTATAGGATTAGTCTCTTATCCTTAGAGTAGCTAGAGTTCCTAAACAATTAGAACACTAATTAAGATTAGATTAGAGCCTAGTATTTACACGCTACTAACTTACACTCCCCCTCGAGTTGTTGAGTATAAGTTGTATACTCCCAGCTTGGATGTAAAGTTATCAAATATCGCTCTTGGTAGTGCCTTGGTTAGGATGTCTGGAAGTTGACTCTTTGTAGGAACATAATGCAACTTCACAACACTGTTGTTGACTTTCTCATAGATAAAATGTCTATCTATTTCAACATGTTTAGTTCTGTCGTGTTGTACTGGATTTTTCGCAATACTCATAGTTGATTGACTATCACTGAACAAGTCAAAACCCTGACTTCCATCGAGTTTAAGTTAAGCAAGAAGCTTCTTTAGCCAAATTCCTTCACAGATTCCCAATGTCATTGCTCTAAACTCTGACTCTACACTACTTCGAGATACTACAGCCTGCTTTTTACTCCTCCAAGTCACTAGGTTTCCCCAAACAAACGAGCAATATCCACTTGTAGACTTCATGTCCGTAAGTTCCCCTGCCCATCTAGAATCTATGTAGATTTTCACTAGTCTGTCCAAATTTTCCCTGAAAATAAGACCAAAACCATGTGTGAACTTCAAGTATCTTAGGATCCTGTTGACTGCCTCCATGTGCTCTTCTCTAGGATCACTCATGTACTGACTTACAATACTCACTGAGTATGCTATGTCTGGCCGAGTGAGAGAGAGATAAATTAGTTTCCCAACAAGTCTTTGGTAAGACTCCTTACTTACCGGATTTCCCAATTCATCTCTTCTAATTTTCAGATTTAGATCCATGGGAGTGTCTACTGGTTTACAGCCAAGCATCCCTGTTTCCGAGAGCAAATCTAGGACATACTTCCTTTGATTGATGAAAATTCCTTCTGTAGATCTTGCCACCTCCATTCCCAAGAAATACCTGAGATTTCCAAGGTCCTTTGTCTCGAATTCCCTTGCTAAGAATGTCTTCAACCTCCCGATCTCTTCTGAATTGTCACCAATAATAATTATATCATCAACATAAACGATCAGGAATGTTTTCTTGCCATCTGGTGCAATCTTCTTGAACAAAGTGTGATCTGCCTGACGTTGCTTGTATCCATTCCTCAAAACAGCCTTAGCAAACCTATCGAACCATGCTCTCGGGGATTGTTTCAGTCCATACAAGGACTTATTCAACTTGCACACCTTCTGGTTTGTTGAGTGACATTCCAAACCTGGTGGAATTTCCATATATACTTCCTCTTCAAGAGTCCCATTTAAAAAAGCATTTTTTATGTCCAGTTGATGTAATTTCCAGTCTTTGTTGGCAGCCAATGAAAGTAACACTCTGATCGTGTTTAATTTAGCTACTGGTGCAAAGGTCTCTTGATAATCTACTCCATAGGACTGAGTAAATCCCTTGGCCACCAACCTAGCATTAAACCTTTCAATGCTCCCATCTGAGTGATATTTGACAGCAAATACCCATTTGCAGCCCACCACATTTTTTCCTTTTGGCAATTTTGTTAGGCTCCATGTATGATTATGTTGTAGTGCTTTAATTTCCTCTTCAACAGCTTTTCTCCGTTCAGGACTTTCTAATGCCTCTTTTATAGTCTTAGGCATCTTCACACTGTCAACCTTAGCTGTAAATGCCTTAAAATCAGACATCAATTTACCATATGCAATAAATCTCTCAATAGGATGGCTAGTACATTTTCTTACTCCTTTTCTTAAAGTAATGGGCAGATTATCTATATCAACAGGAGGAGCAGAAATTTGAGAGGTATCATTACTTACTTCTTCCTCCAAGGCAGCATGATCTAGTTCCAGCTCTTGGCAGATGCTAGGCTGAATAATATACTTTTTTTCCTTGTATAAACACTAAGTTGTTTACCTTCAAGTTATGGAGTAGAAGATTTCCAGGAGATGGATTTAGGTGTTGAAATCGGAGAGTTATGGCAGCTTGGAGTTTTAGGTTCTGGAGAGGACAAATTAACTGGATCTGAAGGTATAATGGGTTGTTGTGGAGGTATTTGAGTAATCTTGTCATGTGTTTCATCAGGAATAGATAAAGAAGGTTGGGGAGAAGGCTGAAAATATTTAACGGCTGGAATTTCTTAAGCTTCTCCCCCTGAATTGCAAGCTTATCAAAATATGGTTGATTTTCAAAGAAGGTGTAAAGCCCCGGTTTAGGGGCTAGGTGAAAATAATATTTTAGTATTATCTCGGGTTTCGATTTTAATATTTTATTTATTAAAGTAATGGTTTGGGCCTCGGGTTTTAAGATTTGGACCAATTTTAAATTGAGCCCAAAAGCCATGGATGGCACCTATTGTGGTTTCCCTTTTTCTTTAAGGGCATTTTGGTCTTTGAACATTAAAGTTTAAACAATTATAAATAAAGGATGATTATCATCTTCTTCCTCTCCCTTCCATTTTATTCTAACGTGAAGAACATCTCTCCCTCCCCAAATACTATTTCATCTCCTCTCTCCTTCGTTTTGGCTCGGTTTTGAAAGGTAATTACGTTTTTGACTTGCTCTCAACTTCCTCTCTTCAAAAGTATAAGTAGTTTTCATTTTCATCCATGTTTTAGAATTTGGATTTTTGGGAGATTTGAATGAAAATGGTTGATTTGTGGTGTTTAACTTGAGATTTTGATTTAACAGTGATAGATATGAAGTTTATGAATCAAACGGTTCAACATATATGATTTTTGAAGAGTTTAGTTATTCAAGAGTAAATCGTGGTGAATTGTCTCTTTAATTTCCCCTTTTTACTGTTTGTTTTCATTACTTGTGGTGATGAATTGTTATGTATGAAATTCCAATATATTTGGGAGGAAGCATGTTGCTTCTTATTATATCGTTGATTTTGTGTGGTGGTAATTATGGTGTTGTTATATGCCTTGTGAGATAAGTGTAAGTTGGTGCAGGTTGTGCACGGAAATGGTGGGTAAGACCCTTTGTGTTTGTTAAGGTTGATTGTAGCAATTTGGTGCCTAGTTGTGGACTTGATTGCAGCTTGTGTGGTTGTGTATGATATAGTGAGTACATGTTGTGTGATGGTGATTTGTGTGTTGTGTTGCATGGTTGTCGTTGCTCTGGTGATGTGTAGTCCCGCCAGTAGCAAAAGTATAAGACTCTGGTGATGTGTAGTCCCACCGGTAGTCACTGGTTGGGTATTCCTTTGATGTGTAGTCCCATTGGAAACCCACTAGTTGAAACGGTGATGTGTAGTCCCACCGTACTTGCATGCTAGTTGTATTTGTGTAAAGCATGTGTGTTGTCGTTGCTCCGGTGATGTGTAGTCCCGCCGGTAGCAAGTGTTATAAGACTCCGGTGATGTGTAGTCCCACCGGTAGTCACTAGTTGGGTAGTCCTTTGATGTGTAGTCCCACCGTAAGTGAAAGTTTGGTTATGCTTGTGCATACCATGAAGTGAAATGTTTATGTTGTTGACCTTTGGTTGAACTTATATGTAGTAAATGGATTAGGTTGTTGGATGACTTGTATGTGTTGGCCTTTACTTTTAAAGGAAACTTTGAACTCTGCATTGTTATTGTTATGTTTTAGAGCTCTGCTCACTAAGCTTTATGCTTACGCTCTCCTTTTTCTGACAATGCAGATCTTTAGCCTGGAGTTAGCAAGGAGCAGGAAAAGGGCGTCCAAGCGTGTGGTAGTTTGCTCAAGTATGGTTTATTAAATAAAGTAGTAGTCTAGCAATGGGAAATGCTACGTGTTTTAGGAGCTTGTATCTAGACTTCTTTGTGTTGGCTTTATGTTGTTAATGCTTCATGTTTATGGATTTGTAAACCATGTTTATGTTGATGCCTAAGTGTTTGTTTGGGAGGCTTATAGCCAGTCCTTGGATGTTAGTGTTGCTTTGGTATTTGGATGCCATGTGTGGCTTGTAAAATCATGTTAAGATTGCCTTATATGAATATTTTATGTTTGTTTACTAAGGCATGAAACTCATGTATGCTTTGTATGCCTTCTTTGAATGATTATGTGGATTCTTTGGTTGAATGATGTTCGTCCATGTTGGGTGCCTTGTATAACTATATTTTAGTTAATTGAGGCGGTATGAATGCTTGGATGTGTCTATGGAGGTCTTGTTATGCATCTAGGGTGTGAGTCTTATGAGTTTTTGATGCAACTAGAGTATTGCAAAACAGGGCGTATCGATACGCTCAATGGTGTATCGATACGGTCTTGTCTGCAGAACCCAGTTTTTGCAGGGAGTATCGATACAAAGGGGGTGTATCGATACGGTATCAACTCTCTGAATTTTCAAGTCAGGATGAGTGTATCGATACAAAGGGTGTATCGATACGGTCCCAACTCTCTGAAATTCAGAGGAGTTGGTGGGGTTAGGTCGTATCGATACGGGGTTGTAGCGTATCGGTACGGTTCCATTTCGTTGACTTTGAAAAGTTGACCGAGAAGGGCGAATCGATACGCTCAAGAGTGTATCGATACGGTCTTCCCTGTGTTGACTTAGAGGGTTGACTTTGGTCAAGGCGTATCGATACCATCTGTATGTGTATCGATACGGCATGTTTAAAAAGGAAAATTTGGTTGTTTAATTGCATGTCTTGTGGGTTTCGTATCCGTGTTTGTTCGCTGCGTGTCCTATCACATAGGATTTAATAAAAGCATCTAGAAAAAAAAATAGGGTTGCTAACCGAGGGGGAATCTTAATGGGTTTCGCTTCGGTTTTCCCCGTGTGGCCCACTCGGATCGGTCATCCGTCCAGACCGGGACGAGTGGGTTACATTTAGTGGTATCAGAGCCTAAGGTTACCGAGACCTTGGGCAGGTAAGTGAGGTAAGTTTGATGTGTTATGCTGTTGTTGTGTCTCGGTGAATATTTTGCCATGTATGCTTGATGTTTGCTTGTTAGTACGGTGTTTGAAAGCATGTGTAAGCTTGATGGTTGTGTTGAGGCGTAGTGTCGAGTTCCCATTGCTACTATTACTTATTTGAAAAGATTTTTGTAAAGGAGTATACTTGAGCATCTTGGACCCTTGCTCTTGCTAACCCTGAATATTCTTGTTTGTGTGTTTTGTTTATTATTGTATTATTGTCTTTGAGAAGTTTGGGGCCGAGGTGTAGGCCTGGAGTTGTAATCATGAACCTGAGGTTTTAGAGGATGTGAATGATGAGTGAGTTCATCACCTTAGTTCAGGGCAGTACGACAGTACCAGAGTTGGAGGTACAGTTTATTTGTTTGGGTCAGCGTGCCTGTGAGCTGGTTCCTGTTGAGAAAGAGTAATGTGACCGATCTTGATATGAGTTGGTAATAGAAGTGAAGACCTATGAGTTGGTTTCGGAATGATGTCAATGTTATAGCAAGTAATTCCTCGATACAGTCAATGGGCTTGTTTTTCTGATTAATTCTGAATCTACGTGACCGTGTATTTGGAGTGAGCATGCGAAGTTGTTGAATCTACATTGTGAGGTACTAGAGGTAGGTGTTGGTATTGCTAGCTTCTTCAGGGATACAGTCGTAGTCAGAAAGATTTACAAGGAGTGTCCGTTGATGGTTCAGTGGCACGTGTTTTCAGTTGGTGCGATGAAATTTTTTTTCGGTTTTGATGTGAAGTTGTGCATGGATTGGCTTGTAGAACATAGAGTTAGGGTAGGCTTTGAGACAAATGGAAGTTTTCTTAAAGCTTACTGATGACTATGAGATTGTAATGGTAAGTGGGAATGTGGATTTCGTATCGAATGTTGAACCATCCTTAGAGGTCAAAGATTGAATTGAGTTTGGTTGACAGGTTTGCCTAAAAGATGTGATGGATTTAATTTTTGAGTGAGGATTAGACCGCAGAATGTTAGAATAGTTGATGTTTTCCTAAAGGTGTTGGCAAGAATTACTCGATTTTTCTCTTGTTAGGGAAGAAGAGTTTGTTATTAATACCGTCTCCGAGTTTGCTTATGTTTTGTTTGCTTTGTATCTCGTGATTCTCGACCGACTTGAGAGAGTGTTGAAGAATCAACTTTGAGATTTGTTAGACCTTAGATTCGTTTGGCTTAGTACATTATCATAGGGTGTGACAGTGTAACTTGTGAAGAAGAGTGATGACACTACGAGAATGTGTTTAGATTGCAGACATTTGAGATAATTGACAATGAGTAGTTAGTATCCGTTTCCAAACGTCAGTGATTTGTTGACCAGTTGAGGGGTGTTTCAGTCTTTACAAGGTTAATTTGAGATCCGATTACTACCAGTTGATAGTGAGAGAGGTTGATGTACCGAATGAAGCTTTCGGGATAGATGTGATCACTTAGAGTTTTGGATTATGTCGTTTGTTTGACTAAATGTGTTAATTACTCTTATAGAGATGTTGAGCAGAATGTTTTCCTAAGTCCTTGATCAGTTTGTGGTACTTCTCTTGGATGATACGTGGGAATATTCACGTACCGAAGAAGACCATGACAAGCCTTGAAGTTAAGGTTGTGGATCCTTTTAGAGAATCAGTTGCATGCCAAGTTGAGCAAGTGTGGACTCTGAGTTGAAGAAGATGTTCCCCTAGGTCATGTAGATCAGTCGAGTATATTAGTGCAAACCCCAATTGGGCAGAAGAAGATATGAGTTGGAAGAAATTAAAGTCAGTGACATGTATCTATAGTTCCTAGGTCTAGCGCTGTTACTATCGAAGGTTTGTAAATGATCTTTTGAAGATAGCTGCCCCTTTGATAGATTGCTACAGAAGAACGTTCAGTTTATGTGTTAGATACGAGACGTTGAGCCCTTTAAAAACTGAAAGAAACTTCGAAGAGAGTTAATGTAGTGACCGATGTCCCGAGTTAAATTTGTTGTTAGATTAGTAGCCGAGTTGCGAGTTGTGTTTGCCGGATTCAGTTTATCATTGATAGTGGTTCTGTGGTCGAGTTTCATGTTATGCCTGCTCTGAGTCAGATACTTAGAGAGAAACAGTTGTAAGACAGGTTCTTGGCACCTTACGTGCAAGACGTATCAGAAAGAAAACCTTCAGAATACAGTTCAGAGACGATAGAGTTTGTATTTTTAGAGACAGAATAGTTGTGCCGATAGTCTTAGTGTTTTGAAACGTATTGTTTTGGCCGAAGTACACGGCAGTTCTTGTGTATTGCATCCGAATAGTGTGAAGACATATTGTAGGTTGAAGATGAGTACTCTTGGATTGAGTTGATGGATAATGTGGTTCAGTATGAGAGTAAGTGTGCAATTGTCAGCGTGCCAAGACCGAGCATCAGTTTCTTCTAGTTTGTTACATTCGGGGGAAATTCGTATTGAAAGTGGGTAATAGATTCGAGAGATCTTGTGTATGATTCGCCTCCTATTTCCTCAGTGAGAATTTAGTTGAGTAATCAATGTTAGTTGCACTGTATGTGGTTCTTTATACATGTTCAAGCTACTTGTACCGTGAGTAAGATGGCGGAGTTGTGCCTTAGCAAGATTGTGAGTTGTACATTGTCGTGAGATCGATAATGGCCGATAGAGATTCGAGTTTTGACTAAATTTTTGAAGTCGTCTGCATAGTGTTTGGTTGTATGTTGAGGTCTAATGATCAGTCAGAGAAAGTTATGGGTTAGGTAATCAAACATTGTTGTATGAGATGGTGAATCGGGTTAGTCCGGTTGTTTGTTTGTTGCAGTTACCACCATAGTTAGAAGGAAGTATGTAATGTGTTCTGTGTATCTATGATTCAGAAGTGTGAATCAATTTTGTCCCGTGTTATGTTGTTAAAGAGTTTGAGTTGAGTTTAAAATGGTCATGCATTGAAGGACCCGTTGAGATCTTGGCATTAGATAGCTAATGTTGTGTGGTAAGTCTACAGAGTTGGAGAGTATGTTGTAGTAAGAGAGAAAGTGTGGAGGAGCATGTGTTAGTGACTCTTTCTGTCTAATAAATTTCGAGGACGAAATTCCTTAAGTGGGGGAGAGTTGTAACGCCCCGGTTTAGGGGCTAGGTGAAAATAATATTTTAGTATTATCTCGGGTTTCGATTTTAATATTTTATTTATTAAAGTAATGGTTTGGGCCTCGGGTTTTAAGATTTGGACCAATTTTAAATTGAGCCCAAAAGCCATGGATGGCACCTATTGTGGTTTCCCTTTTTCTTTAAGGGCATTTTGGTCTTTGAACATTAAAGTTTAAACAATTATAAATAAAGGATGATTATCATCTTCTTCCTCTCCCTTCCATTTCAACCAAACCAAATCCTCTCGACCTGTAACCCCCTCGTCCCGGTCTGGTTGACTGACCGGTCCGAGTAGGCTACACGGGGAAAACGGACGCGAAACCTGTTAAGGTCCCACCTCGGTTAGCGACCCTAGAAAACTTTTTCGTTTATTATAATCTTATCTAGATTCTTTTATTAAACCTATGTGTGAAACGACAGCGGAAACAAGGCTCACGAGAAGCCTAACAGCAAACAGGGCCTAAGCCCAACCCTTGGGACCCATTAGAGATGTCAAACAGCCCATTTTTAGGCCTGTGTTTCGAAACAGACGACACCCGTTTCGGAACACGGGCTTCAGTTTAAAAAGCAAGACGCCCGTACCGAAACGCTTCCACCCCGTTTCGAAACAGGGTCACGTTTTTCCTAGGCGTTTCGATACCCGTTTCGAAACAGGCGTTTACAGTGGCCAAAGCGTTTCGAAACCTGTTTCAAAACAGGGGCTCACAGTGGCCAAATCGTACCGAAACGTGTTCCGATACAGAGGACCCTGGAACCACACCCGTTCCGAAACGGCACAACTCGTTTCGAAACACCTGCAGCCTGCAGTTTCCCAAAATCAGTTTTACACATCTCTAAACGATCCCAAACGCCCTAAACGACCCCAAGAAACATACACAACATACAAGCACACTCTAGAGGCATACACCCTATAGCAACCATGCTCAAGATACACAAGATATAAGATAGGCATCCGAACACAAGATCATACATTCACCACAATGAAGCATACATAGCTTTTAAGGTTACATGTCGTAGCCATCAAAACATATAAACATTCAAGACATGCAACATAAATGAGGTTTACAATTCAATCAAAGCATCCAAAAGCCAAACCAACATCAACATACAACGAAACATTCACATCAACAACACCTAACCCATTGCTTGACTATTACAATCTACAATTTAAAGATCATACTTGAGCTAACCAAAAGCAACACTTGGAGGCCTTTCCTTGCCCTTGCCACCCACAAGCTACTGATCTGCATTGTCGAACAAAAAGGAGCGTAAGCATAAAAGCTTAGTGAGGGTAAGCTCATAAAACAAACATTCGACAATGCAGGGTCCCAGCACGAGCAAGAATTAAAATAGAATGCATGATCTTACCTCCAATCCTCAGGAGCCAAAATAAAAGATGATGCATGAACATATTATCAAAATCATGTCATGCTCAACAAGTCCATAACCACAACATATAGAAACACATATAACCAACATATGAGCATCATAATCCACAATCCGTATTGGCACCTAGCTATGACTCGAATACGCGGATAACCGTTGGAACTCACATCCAACAACACAACCATTACCTGACGGTGGGATTACACTCATCACCGTTCACGCGGAGGGGATTCCACTCATCCTCACGCCTCATTTCACGCGGAGGGGATTCCACTCATCCTCATGCACGTTAATGGGATTCCACTCATCACCGACATATATATATATAAAGATTTCCGGGCGAACCCGTACTCCATCTTGATGACTACCATCATCAAGACCACGCGCCCATTTGACTCACGTGTGCACACTAAACATCCTAATGATCGATCATTTGTACCCAAGCATACTAGTGCCAATACTACACATTTCATTAACCTTTCACAATATCATTTCATAACAACTTCCGTGCTTAGCACGTACTCACCATGACTTACCGTCATGCACAAACCACATTTCCATGCCTAGCATGTACTCACCATGATCCTCGGATCATACAATCACCTCATAATATCATTTCACATGTCAACACTACATGTATATCATTAATACAATATCACAACATATTTCAAACATATGTATATCTCCATCATGTTTATCATCAACATACATATAACAATGCATTAAGCCATGCCTCAACACACATGTATCAATGCATCAAACCATGCCTCAACATACATGTATAACAACATATACATAGCCACCATAAACACAATTAAACAAGAGGCATAAATCAACACTTTAAAGATCAACCAAGGTCTCTAACTAAAGCTTGGGATTAGGCTACCACTCTAATCCCAACTCTAGGTGGGTCCACCAATCCCAACCTAGTCCACATGCTTGAACCAATTGCTCAAAACCATTTAAACCATTTTAACTACTCACCGACCACTCCATTAGCACAAGTCGACTAGCCTACCAAGCATCCAAATTCCGGATTCGAGCCCGAAGCTTCTCCATTGTCTTCTCTTGCTTCTAAACATTCAAAAACAATACATTAGCCCCAAAATCAATCACAACCCCAAGGTTTAACACCAACACACAAATCTACTACAATTCTCACAATTTAAAGCCAAGTTCTTTCTTCAAATTCCCATTTTTGTGCATCCACAAAGACCTATCAAAAATCAGCAATGTAGTCATCCAAAGTACTCTTAAACATGTTCAAAACACTACCCAACCATAGTATAACCATCAGCCCTTCATTTCCCCACATAGACACCTTAAAAACTTCCATTTTCCATTTTCAAAAATCACTTACAGCAGTAGCTACGGGAATCCATTCAAACCAACACCATAACTACTCAAAAATCATCAAATAACATTTAAAGACACCTACCCAATGTTACTATAACATCAGCCCATCTATTTCTCACAAAACCATCCCAAAAACACAAATTTTGACACTTTAAATATACCCCTAAAAACCCATTTCGCGATTTACCATAAATCCTTGCAAAAATCGGATATGTTGGACCTTATAGGTAGTAAACAACTATCATAACATTAATAAATCAAAAGCTTTAGTTAAAGCTAACAAAGATAGCATTTTTAACTCAAAATCCCAAAACCCTAAAATGCAAACTAGTGAGCTTTAATGAAAACAAATTACATAGGGAGAAAGAGGAAGATGATGGTAATAAGAAAATGTATTTACCTTTGAAAAGCCCTCAAAAACAAGTAAGATTGGTGATGGAATAGTGATGGGAGATGGGGAGGAGAAACTCACATTCAAAAATGGGGAGGAAGAAGACGGGTGTGATTTTTGGGTATTTGAAATAAAATGAAAATGGGTTTTATTTTACAAGACCAAGAAATTACAACTTTTCCATTAATGAGATGGCCATCTTCAAATTCTAAAATCCATGCAATTTGATTTCCAAAACAATTTAAATCCAACATAATTGTTTGCTTCGAATATATGAAGCCCAAAATAATATTTTATTATTTTAATTATAAAACCGAAACCCGAACCATTATTTAAATATTATTTTCACCCGACCCCCGAACCCGAGTGTTACACGACCCTTTTCTTCTCTGTCGCCGATAGGGACGCCGACCTTCTTCTCCGACCAAAATCCATTTCTGATCACCTTTCTCGGCCAAACTAATACTCCGATCACCTTTCTCGGCCTAACCTGAAACTCCGATCACCCATGTTTCTATGTTGCCGAATGGTCACCGCTGCAAGGCAATTTCCGGCTGTCGTTCGCTGCCCTACCTTCGAACCCTAAAAATCATTTTTTTCTATCTACAAACCTAGCTAACCCGTTTCATCAGAAACTCCCCGCTTCCTCACTTAGTCTACCTAAATCTACCCGAACTAAACTCTCACGCTCATTTTCAACTCCACTGACGCCGAGAAAAACTTCGTCAACACTTCGGCTTCACTCCAAACGACCTCAAAAAAACTTGCACAGATAAGCTTCTCACCTCATTTTTCTTTTTTTAGATCTGTTTATTTCGGTTTTCATTTCGGATTTGAACAACCAACCTAGATTTAGGCTTTTAATTAATTTTTACCTATTTTCCTTATTGTTTTTCTCATATCTAGGGTTTAAATTGACTCATTTGTGATTTTTTATGTGAAGAACGGAATAACGAGGTGGAAATATACCTCTTGTTGCGTGGTTGCAGCTCCGGTAACGGTCAACGGCGTCTGGTCAATATCCCAACGACGGTATCTCTCCTCTAGTAAGCACCATTTCGACTTCCCTTTCTCTTTTTTTTAATTTTGGTAATGATTGCGCATTAATTTCTCTGTCCCCCACTAACTCTCTCTTTCCTTTTATAGGTTGACCCAGCATGACGTTAGTGTCCTCGCTCGCGAAGCCAGCTGGCTCCAGTTGGAGTAGTAATCCGCGTGAAACGAAATTGACCAACAAGAGCCCGACACGTGTTTATTTTTGGCGGGCTTTAAAAATACATTTGGGCTATATGTGTTTGTTTGGGCCAATTTGAGTATAGTTTGAGCGTGAAATGTAATTGGTATTGGGTTTTGGTATTTTATTTGGGTTTTATGTGTGTAAAATGGACATTTGTTATGTAAATTAGGGGTGGGAATTGTCGGTACACGGGTTTCGGGTACCCGATTTTTTAGGTACCCGGTTCATTCGGGTACCTCAATCTCCGGCCCGTGTCCCAGCCCATCTTATCCGGGAACCCGAGTTTTGGGTACCCAAAACACCCGGTTACCCGGGTGATCGGTTATCAGGTACCCGTATATTTTTTTATTTTTTTAATTCTAAATTTTTAAAAAAATCACATATTAAACAGAAAAATATTTTTAAAAAATTTTAAACTTAAAACTTAAAAGTATATAATACAAACATAAAAAGAATTTAGGGATTTAAATTTAGTTTTAGAGTAAAAATATTAGGAAACTTAAAATAAAAATATAATTGCAAATATAAAAAATATATATTAAAAATTATCGGATCGGGTCGGGTACCCAGTAACTTAAAAATCCAGGCTCGTGTCCCGGGAAAATTCTCGGTTTGGGTACCCAGCCCAGTCGGGTAATTTTTTTAGAGAAATACCCGGTATTTTTAAGTTTGGGTTGTCGAGTTAACCGGGTCGGGTATTTTTGCCCACCCCTAATGTAAATGGACTTTATTATATATATTTGGGTTGTTTTATTATTTTGTTTATTTTAATATTTGGTATTTGTCATATATATATACACGTATATTGTAACACCCCTTTCTCGGTCTGGCCGAGAACCGGGTCGGAAGGTGATACCGATGATCAATATAGTAATCGGTGCAATAAAATTTCATTTTATTATCAACATTTAAAACAATAATATACAATAACACATTGCCACAATTCATCTTAGTCTAATTAATCCTTATGAAGCAATAGTTAATCAATTAGGGCTAATTCTTAACTATTACAAGTTTTAGGGACCAAACTGTAAATTCGATAAATTGGGGGTCCTTCGATGCAATTAATCATACCAAAATGTAATTCAATGCTATATTAACATGCCTGCAAAGTTTCATACGATTCGAAGTTCATTTACTCATTCATTTTAATCTTTCAAAATCCAGTGACTAATTTGTGAACATTGCAAACTGTCAAATTATGCCTTTAAATAACTTAACTAACACTGTATCGAAACACCTTAGGGCTGTTCCAAAACGAGTGTACGATGTTCAACCTAAGTTGACTTTCCCCTTTAAACCGTATCGATACGGGCAAGCCCTGTATCGATACAGGTTGACTACCTTTGACATTGACTTTGACCCGATTCGATACGCTATAAACATGTATCGAAACAATGTGTTCCAGTAGCAAAATGTTCCGATATAGCTATAGGTCATATCAATATGCCATGTTCCATAGGTTTAATTATGCTTACCCGTATCGATACACCATCACCCGTATCGATACGGCCTGACATGTAATGACAATTTTTTGCTGGTTTTTACTCAATTTGACCTACCAAACGAAGTTCAAACACAACGAAATTTTACACACAACATGTCAATGATATAAAATACTAGCATGCCAAATTTCATGATCATACGAATACGTTTACTATGTTTTGACCTTTAGGAGCTAAATATGCAACTTTAGACCACTTTAAGCCAAAACAAAAAGGCATTTGGGGCAATCAACCACATTACAATATAAGCATCTTACAACTTATCAAAATGGGCATAAACTACTAGTTTGACAACTTTTCCACCTTCCTAGGAGTTCATAAGGTCAACATACATTACTCTAGGGCTTGTAGTGACTTGTTCTGCCTTGACTAACCGATCTTCAACCACTCGATCTTTCAACCTGAAATGCATGAGATGAGATATGTTAGGCATACATTGCCTAGTGAGGTAGTCATAAACATTATGAACAACAATGTAGCAAGTATATATATATATATATATATATATATATATATATGTGTGTGTGTGTGTGTGTGTGTGTGTGTGTGTGTGTGTGTGTGTGTGTGTGTGTGTGTATGTTCTTATGCTCATCAATGTCAATACTATGCATAAATATACAATGTTTAACATATTAATTTCATCATTAAGCCTTGGATTGAATCAAGATAGTGGATACGCAAATTCCTACGCCTCACCAAATCAATGAATGGTCTAATCCCTCCGCCTCGCCAATATGACCAATATCAATACTCATCCTTATGCCTCGCTAAATCAATATAAGTCGTAGCCTTAGGACCATAGTCCGCCCGTACACTAAGCTCATGAATTCTATGTCATGCCAATTGTATTCATCGTCCATTCAAATCCAAGGTTTCAATGTCTGTATCCATATTCCATGTTCAATGAGAATTTTGATGACCAATGACTTCAATATTATCAATAGTAAACATGTTTCATTATCAATATGTCATGTTTCAATGTCAATATCAATATCAATATCCGATGATTTCTTTACAATATTTCAATAACACTAATCATATCAATAACAATGCATGATAGCGATGTCAATAACTATGCATGATATTCAATAACAACTTATCGACACTTACCAATGAATCTGATTAACAATCCAATGTAACTTCTTCAATGATATTGTTAGCGATATGATCGAAAACAACAATAAATGGTTCAAGAAGGCTCCTCACCTAATCTAGAGACTCCGACTACACTCAGCTTACTAATTCGATGCTCCTACAGCTCTCGGATGACAACTCCCTTGTTCCTAGCCTTTGGTGGATTTGATGGTTCTCTTTTCGTTATCTTGAGCTAGGAAATCAATAAGGAGATTATTAGGATCGATAATACGACATCAAAATCAATACATTAATATCCAAATTCAATATAAACACTAACGAAGAATTATCCATGGGTGGCTAAAACCCTAGCTTGAGACTAAGCTTAGTTTGTCCATAGAATTCAATGTTTGTTTGAGAATTATTTCTTACTCGAACGATAGCAACAATTCTATATCAATAAATCAAAGAAAACTAAACTTTAAGTTTGATCTCCAATGGAGGTGCTAGCTTGGAGGAAGATGACGAAGATAACAAAGAGTGGTGCTTGCTTACTAATGTCTCAGTGAGTTCCTTTTTTTGTTTTCTATCATTTATCTAGCTTTTCTTTTATTATCAAGCCACTGATGGCTTTCCTTCACTTGAAGGAAAGCTCCTAATTGATCCATGTAGGTGGAAATTTGATTGAGGATGGGCTAATCGCAAGATTAGTCCTTTAACTCTTTTTATACTATGGTTTTACCCTTCAACTTGCATTTTCCTTAATTTAGTCACAGATTAGGTTTCGATATTATTCAATAGAATCCAATAATAATGACTTAACTCAATTAGAATCCAATATCAATAATTAACTAGCTGATATTATATTTAGACTTTATCGATGTGAAATTTCCGATCACCGGAACCCATTTCCGACTAGACTGGATTTTGGGGTGTTACAACTCTCCCCCTTTAAGAAAAATTTGTCCTCAAATTTTTACTTGAACCGAAGAGATGTGGATAATGCTGTTTCATGGTCTCTTCAGGTTCCCAAGTAGCTTCTTCAACGATGTGGCTCATCCATAGCTCTTTAACTAGCGGTACAGTTTGGTTGTGAAGCCTCTTGGCTTCTCTTGCTAGAATTTGAATCGGTTCCTCTTTGTAGGATAGATTTGATCGAATTTCTACTAATTCAGGTTCCACAATGTGCGAAGGATTAGAATGATATTTCCGAAGCATCGATACATGAAAAACATCATGGATTTTACTTAATTCAGAGGGCAACAACAGTCGATATGCCACGGGGCCAACTATTTCAATGACTTCAAAGGGTCCAATGAATCAGGGACTCAATTTTCCCTTCTTGCCAAACCTTAAAACCTTTTTCCACGGTGATACTTTGAGGAAGGCTTTTTCACCAACTTCATACTCGATGTCTCTTCTCTTAAGATCAGCATAAGCTTTTTGTTGATCAAAGGCAGCCTTTAAACGATCATGAATGATGGCAACCCGTTCTTCAGTTTCTCAAAGTAAATTAGGGCCTAACATCTTGCCCTCGCCAAGCTCCGACCAACAAAGTGAAGTTCTACATCGCCTACCATACAATGCTTCATATGGGGCCATTTGGATTGATGCTTGGTAACTATTATTGTAGGCAAATTCAGTAAAGGGTAGAGATTTCTCCCAAGTTCCACCAAAGTCAATGATGCATGCCCGAAGCATATCTTCCAAGATCTGTATAGGAAGGTTCAATAACAATACAGATTTCTAAGGTTTCAATGGAAAAGTTTTTCGATAATTACCTGGATTACCTTTTCTGACTGGACGTCAGACTGAGGGTGAAAAGTTGTGCTAAGATTAACTCTGGTGCACAGAACTCCTTGTAAAGTTCTCCAAAAATGATATACAAATCGGGGATCTCGACCTGGGATAATAGACTTAGGTACTGCGTGGAGTCGGATCACTTCCTTAATGTAAAAATCAGCTAATTTAGGAAGATCGTAGTCTATTCTAATCGGTATGAAATGAACTGACTTCGTGAAACAATCTACAATGACCCATATGACATCATGCTTTGCGGAAGTTAACGGTAGACCACTAACAAAATCCATAGTGATCTTTTCCCACTTCCATTTCGGCGGATCGCTAGGCTGCAATAATCCGGTAGGAGCACAATGTTCTGCCATAACACGTTGGCACGTGAAACATTTGGAAATGTAATCAACTATAGTATGTTTCATGCCTGGCCACCAATAGAGTTCACGTAGGTCCTTATACATCTTCACAGACCCGAGGTGAACGGAAAAAGAACTCGAATGAGCTTCCCGATCTGGCCGAGAACCGGGTCGGAAGGTGATACCGATGACCAATACAGTGATCGGTGCAATAAAATTTCATTTTATTATCAACATTTAAAACAATAATATAAAATAACACATTACCACGATGCAACTTAGTCCAATTAATCCTTATGAAGCAATAGTTAATCAATTAGGGTTAATTCTTAACTATTACAAGTTTTAGGGACCAAACTATAAATTCGATAAATTGGGGGTCTTTCGATGCAATTAATCATACCACAATGAAATTCAGTACTATATTAACATTCCTGCAAAGTTTCATACAATTCGGAGTTCATTTACTCATTAAATTTAATCATTCAAAATCCAGTGACTAATATGTGAACATTGCAAACTGTCAAATTATGCCTTTAAATAACTTAACTAACATTGTATCGAAACACCTTAGGGATGTTCCGAAACGAGTGTACGGTGGTCAACCTAAGTTGACTTTGCCATTAAAATTGTATCGGTACGGGCAAGCCCTGTATCGGTACGGGTGGACCACCTTTAACCTTGACTGTGACTCGTTTCGATACGTTATAGACCCGTATCAAAACATTGAGTTCCAGTAGCAAAATGTTCCAATACGGCTGTAGGCCGTATCGATATGCCTTGTTTCATAGGTTCAATTATTCTTACCCGTATCGATACGCCACCACCCGTATCGATACGGCCTGACCTGTAATGATAGATTTTTGCTGGTTTTTACTCGATTTGACCTACCAAACGATGTTCAAACACAAAGAAGTTTTATACACAACATTTCAATGATATAAACTACTAGCATGCCAAATTTCATGATCATACGGATACATTTACTATGTTTTGATCTTTAGGAGCTAAATATGCAACTTTAGACCACTTTAAGCTAAAACAAAAAGCCATTTGGGGCCATCAACCACATTACTACATAGGCATCTCACAACATATCAAAATGGTCATAAACGACTAGTTCGACTACTTTTTCACCTTCCTATGAGTTCATAAGATCAAAATACATTGATCTAGTGCTTGTAGTGACTTGTCTTGCCTTAACTAACCGATCTTCAACCACTCGATCTTTCAACCTGAAATGCATGAGATGAGATACATTAGGCATGCATTGCCTAGTGGGGTAGTCATAAACAATATGAACAATAATGTAGCAAGTATATATATATATATATATGTTCTCATGCTCATCAATGTCAATATTATGCATCAATATACAATGTTTAACATATTAATTTCATCATTAAGCCTTGGATTGAATCAAGATAGTGGATACGCAAATTTCTACGCCTCGCAAAATCAATGAATGGTCTAATCCCTCCGCCTCGCCAATATGACCAATATCAATACTCATCCCTCTGCCTCGCTAAATCAATATAAGTCGTAGCCTTAGGACCATAGTCCGCCCGTACACTAAGCTCATGAATTCTATGGCATGCCAATTGTATCCATCGTCCATTCAAATCCAAGGTTTCAATGTCTGTATCCATATCCCATGTTCAATGAGAATTTCGATGACCAATGACTTCAATATTATCAATAGTAAACATGTTTCATTATCAATATGTCATGTTTCAATATCAATATCCGATGATTTCTTTACAATATTTCAATAACACTAATTATATCAATAACAATGCATGATAGTGATGTCAATAATTATGCCCGATATTCAATAACAACTTACCGACACTTACCAATGAATCCGATTAACAATCCAATGTAACTTCTTCAACGATATTGTTAGCAATGTGATCTAAAACAACAATAAATGGTTCGGGAAGGCTCCTCGCCTACTCCCGAGACTCCGACTACACTCAGCTTACTAATTCGATGCTCCTACGGCTCTCGGATGACAACTCCCTTGTTCCTAGCGTTCGGTGAATTTGATGGATACTTCTTTTCGTTATCTTGAGCTAGGAAATCAATAAGGAGATTATTAAGATCGATAATACGACATCAAAATCAATACAACGATATCAAAATCGATATCCAAATTCAATATAAGCACCAACGAAGAATTATACACGGGTGGCTAAAACCCTAGCTTGAGACTAAGCTTAGTTTATCCATAGAATTCAATGTCTTTTTGAGGATTATTGCTTACCCGAACGATAGCAACAATTCAATATCAATAAATTGAAGAAAACTAAACTTTAAGGTTGCTCTTTAATGGAGGTGCTAGCTTGGAGGAAGATGATGAAGATAGCAAAGAGTGGTGCTTGCTTACTAATGTCTCGGTGAGTTCCTTTTTTTTGTTTTCTATCATTTATCTAGCTTTTCTTTTATTATCAAGCCATCGATGGCTTTCCTTCACTTGAAGGAAAGCTCTCAATTGATCCACGTAGGTGGAAATTTGATTGAGGAGGGGCTAATCGCAAGATTAGTCCCTCAACTCTTTCTATACTATGGTTTTACCCTTCAACTTGCATTTTCCTTAATTTAGTCACGGATTAGGTTTCGATACTATTCAATAGAATCCAATAACAATGACTTAACTCGATTAGAATCCAATATCAATAATTAAATAACCAATACTATATTTAGACTTTATCGATGTGAAATTTCCGATCACCGAAACCCATTTCCGACTAGACCAGATTTTGGGGTGCTACATATATACCCAGACACTATACGGGTATTACAATCTTCAAACCCACGCCTCTAACAATTCAGGATAAGCTCCACATTCTGTTTCATACGGCCGTCGTTGCTTTTACAATTGGTTTCCCCTATTCGACTGTTCCAATTCTACTAATCGAGCTATCTCACCCACTATAACACCCCAAAATCTGGTCTAGTCGAAAATGAGTTCCTATGATCGGAAATTTCGCATCGATAAAGTCTAAATATAGTATCGACTAGTTAATTATTGATATCGGACTCTAATTGAGCTAAAATATTGTCATTAGACTCTATCGAATAATATTGAAACCTATATAGTGGCTAAATTAAGAAAAATGCAAGTTGGAGGACGAAACTATAGTACAGTGAGAGTTGTTATCCGAGAGCCGTAGAAGCATCGGATTAGTAAGGTGAGTGTAGCTGGAGTCTCGGGATTAGGCGAGAAGCCTTCCCGAATCTTTTATAGTTGTTTTCGATCATATCGCTAACAATATCATTGAAGAAGTTGCATTGGATTGTTAATCGGACTCATTGGTAAGTGTCGGTAAGTTGTTATTGAGTATCGGACATAGTTATTGGCATCGCTATTATGCATTTCATCGATATGATTAGTGTTATTGAAATATTGTAAAGAGATAATCGGATATTGATATTGACATTGACATTGAAACATGGCATATTGATAATGAAACATAGTTGTTATTAATAATATCGAAATCATTGGTCATTGAAATTCTCATTGGACATTGAATATAGATACAGACACTGAAACCTTGGATTTGAATAGACAATGGATACAATTGGCATGCCATAGATTTCATGAGCTTAGTGTACGGGCGGACTATGGTCCTAAGGCTACGACTTATATTGATTTAGCGAGGCAGAGGGATGAGTATTGATATTGGTCATATTGGCGAGGCGGAGGGATTAGACCATTCATTGATTTTGCGAGGCGTAGAAATTTGCGTATCCACTATCTTGATTCAATCCAAGGCTTAATGATGAAATTAATATGTTAAACATTGTATATTGATGCATAATATTGACATTGATGAGCATGAGAACATATATATATATATACTTGCTACATTATTGTTCATATTGTTTATAACTACCTCACTATTCAATATATGCCTAACATATCTTATCTCATGCGTTTCAGGTTGAAAAATCGTGTGGTTGAAGATTGGTTAGTCAAGGTAGGACAAGTCACTACAAGCCCTAGAGTAATGTATTTTAACCTTATAAACTCCTAGGAAGGTGGAAAAGTAGTCGAACTAGTCGTTTATGCTCATTTTGATGTGTTGTGAAATGCTTATGTTGTAATGTGGTTGATGGCCCTAAATGGCATTTTGTTTTGGCTTAAAGTGGTCTAAAGTTGCTTATTTAGCTCATAAATGTTAAAACACAGTAGACGTATTTGTATGGTCATGAAATTTGGCATGCTAGTAGTTTATATCATTGAAATGTTGTGTGTAAAGGTTCATTGCATTTGAACATCGTTTGGTAGGTCAATTCGATTAAAAACCAACAAAAATCTGTCATTACAGGTCAGGCTGTATCGATACAGGTGATGGTGTATCGATACGGGTAAGCATAATTGAACCTATGTAACTGGGCGTATCGGTACGGCCTATAGCCGTATCGGGAAATTTTGCTACTGGAATCCACTGTTTCGATATGGGTCTATAGCGTATCGAAACGGGTCAAAGTCAAGGTCAAAGGAACTCAACCCGTACCGATACAGGGCTTGCCCGTATCGGTACGGTTTAAAGATCAAAATCAACTTAGGTTGACCATCGTACACCCATTTTGGAACAGCCCTAAGGTGTTTCAATACATGGTTAGTTAAGTTAGTTAAAGGCATAATTTGACAGTTTGCAATGTTCACAGATTAGTCACTGAATTTTGAAAGATTAAATTTAATGAGTAAATGAACTCCGAATTGTATGAAACTTGGCAGGCATGTTAATATAGTATATATTGAATTTCATTGTGGTATGATTAATTGCATCGAAGGACCCCTAATTTATCAAATTTACAATTTGGTCCCTAAAACTTGTAATAGTTAAGAATTAGCCCTAATTGATTAACTATTGCTTCATAAGGATTAATTGGACTAAGATGCATGGTGGTAATATTTTATTGTATATTATTATTTTAAATTTTGATAATAAAAATGAAATTTTATTGCACTGATCACTGCATTGATCATCGATATCACCTTCCAATCCGGTCCTCGACCAGACCAGGAAGGGAGGCGTTACACCCACAACTTCTTGTTCATCACCATGGAACTCAATGCCCAGATCTTTCCTCATACTTAGTGTTTTCTTAGCTTCATTCGTATAGTTATCACATCTTGGTTGCATCTCCGAGTCTGACAACGATCTTCCTTCTAGCTCAGACTTCTCTGATTATATATATATATATAACTTCTATGTGGATAGCCTTTTAGTGATAATGCTTGAGCATGATTTGAATGTCTTAGTAGATGATTTGAATGCATGGAATGTTGTTAAATTAGTGTATGTGTGATAGGCTGGTAATGAGTTAAAAGTATGTTAATTTGGGCACTTAATCTCGTGACCCATAACTCATTTGAATTTTTAATTTTTGGAAAAAATGGTCAAAGTCTTGAGATTTAGGTTTTGAAATGTTACAATTCGTCCCTTCTAATTGTTTTTTTTTTTTTTTTGTCCAATTCATGATGTTGCAACTTGCAACTTTCGGATTATTACAGAGCTCAAAGTATTGATTGCAATTGAGATTATGGGCATGGTTATACAGTAATTTTCATGATCGATTCAAAATTTTGAGATATTATTAGAAATTTATGATTTAGTCCCTATGCTTGATCAATGATTAAATTGACATCCTTTTCAATTTCAGTTTGGTTAAAAACTTGTAGGGTTGATCTAAAATGATCCTAAATGTCTATTCATCATATCAATTGCTTATTTTTCAATGGTATCTGAATTTCGGTTAGTTTTACGTCATCTCAGTGATCGGTGTGACTCTTCCGACTCAGTCGGAACTTTGTAGCTGGTTCGAGTTGTCAAAATCCCTTTATATATCATTTAAAAAATTTTCTAAACATAAAATAAAAACTTAAACTTTGAAATATCATTATATTTATTTCTAATTTATATTTTAATATTTTATATTATTAAAATTATTTATATATTTTTACAAATCTAATGATATTTATATTACTTAATTTTTTTTCTTTTCTAATTTCTTCCGTTGGGTTCAGACTTCACATGAGCTTATCAATAATGGTAAGGCCCAAAGGATAATATTTGAGGCAAGTAGATTCTATTCATGCTCCTTTTAAGTATGGACCAGCCTCAATATTTAAGATTAAAGTTCGTTTGGTCGAATTCATTTTCTTATTTTATAATGGTTTAAGGGTTAAAAAATCCTTCAATTATTTTTAAAAGTAATTAAACTCTTATTTTTTTTATTTAATTGAATTTTTGAACTGGAAGATTTCATCAGTTGAATACTTTGATTGACAGTTTTTATCGTTGTTTGTTATTGTAATAACGTAGTCGTTAATCTTGTTGATGTAACAATCAATGTGTGGATGATAACGTGATAGATAATTTTATTGATTTTTTAGAAATTTTGAGGACTTAATTGCGCTTTTGAAAAGTTCAAAGGCTTATTTTATTCTTAAATAAAAAAAGTAGTAAAAATAAAATATTCAAAAAATATTTAAATAATTATGAATAATATTTGAAGAAAAATTAAATTTTTTAAAATATTTAAAAGTTTATTAAAGTAATAAAAAGTTTAAAATATTTCAAGTAAAAATAAAAATAAAAATAAAATTTTAAAGGTTTTTTTAATTTTTAAGAGAAATAAAAATATTTTTAAAATTATTAAAATTTATTCAATAATTAAAAAAATTAATGAAAGCAATAAAAATTTTAAACGTAAAAAAAAAAATCAAACTTCTTTATTTGTCAAGTCCACACATTTTAATGGAATTAACCTTGCATTTGAATAACTGTCTCTTATGAGTTTCCTTCAACAACTTAGAAGGGATGAGGCACATATATGATATACGCTAAGTGATGCTCCAATGAAATGTTGATTACATTCAAAATGTGTTCAAACAACGAAAATAAACTAAGAACTAACAAGAGCGAAGACTTGTCTGATAAAAAAGTTCGATTCTTTTAAATTTTTAGTTTACAACTTTTAAAACATTTTAACACATTCTTAAATATTTTATTTTAATTATTTAAATATTTTTATTTTAATAAATTTTGCTTGGAAATTAATTAAACCTTCAAACTTTTTAAAAATAATCAATCAAACCTTGAAGGGTTTTTTATAAAAAAATAATTAAATTCTTCTACAACATCATCATTTATAATTTAACAGCCAGCTTCAGTAAAGTTAACGATTATGTCAACACAATAACCATCAATGACAAGAACTAAAGGTCAAAGAACTTGACTTTCTTAACCCTTAAGTCTTTTATAATATGTTATTTTTTACTTTTATTTTTCTATTATATTATATGAAAATTTTGTATATTTTTTGGTTTATTATAAAAACCCTAATTATACTAGTGCATCCATATAAACTCTTGTGACTATAAATCCATATCGGATAATTATTTCATATACTAGTTGTAAAAATAAAATAAAAATCATAAATACTTTAGTTTTAGGGTTTAGGGTTTTAGTTTATGGTTTAAGGTTTAAGAGTTTAGAATTTAGGGTTGTGTTTGGAATTTAGGGTTCATGACTAGAATTTAGAGTTTATAAGCTGAAACCTAAATTCATAACTATATTACCTTAAACCTAAACCGTAACTTTGAACCCTAAATTTTAAAGTTATAAACCTAAACTCATAAGATCTTTAAACCCTAAAATTAATAATTTTTTTTTTGTTTTCACTTCAGTGTATGGAACATAAATCTATATTATTAACCTCTTTCGCTAATGCAAATCGTACTAATTTAATTGACCCCAAAGTCTACAAGGGTACACGATTTGACCTCCTCCAAAAAAAAAGTACACGATTTGACCCCCCAAAGTTTTATGGTTTCATTTTCTGCCATAACAAAGGTCAAAATTGGTGGGTCAGTGCAGAACCCTAAAATTCTATTTATTTTGACATTTTCTGGAGATTTGAAAGGCTAAAGTACAAAAAACCAAGAAACTTCCGAATCAAATTTTCTTGCAGATGCAACACTTTGCATATATCATTGACTTTTTGTGTTAAAAAACAAGTAATGATATTTTTCTTTTCTAACAAAGCGTGTGGGACTTTTCCCTATTAGCCGACACACAAATGTGGTTAACTTTGAGTTCCATTACGTGTGATTTCATATGTTTTAGTTGCTGCAATTTTAACTTCCTATTTATAATCACTGATATCTGATTTATTGATGAATCAATCTGGATTGAATACTTTAGATGTTCATTATGGGATGATTCTTCCAACTCAATTTATTTAATTCATGACATTATTTAAAAGATAGTGTTTCATCCCACTGGATTAATTGACAACTAGTCTACATTTGGACCAGATAAACCGTGTTTATAAAAAAAAAAACTTAACTTGAAAGTTTTGATTTTATGCTAATTTCTCCATAGTTAAATCAATAAGGTCCAAGAAGTCATATTGTTTTGATTTTAGGAACCATTAGAAGACATGGTAATGTTATCAATTATAGTTGGTGTTCTCTAAAGGTATATAATCTTGGGAAAGCTTTTAATGTTATTGTATACTTAATTTTTTATCAAGTAGAGACACAAGAATATTTGGGGAGGCGAACTATAAAATTTTAGGGGTGAACTTATAAAATTCTCAATAAAAAATACATAAAAAACATTTAAAAAATTTTTAAATCATATACGAATTTTAATTTTTTAAGGGACGGCCTCCCCCTCCATCTCCCTTCGGTCTATCCCTGATGGTACGCCAACCTATGTTCATATACACATGCACAAGTAGTAAAATTAGGGTGAATAAAAATCAAATAAACTGAAAAATCAAATCGAATCATAATATTTTGATGGTCAATGATTTACAAATTAAAATTGTGGTTATCCAAATTGAAATTTATTTTTATTTACTTTATAATCATTTTTATAATATAAAATAATATATCTCAAATAATGAAATCAACTTTAAAATGTTATATACGATTTATCAATTGTTTTTAGGATTTATATCCTATACACTAGCGGTTGAAACTAAAAGTTTTCACAATTGCCTTAGTTTTAGGGTTTAAGGTCTTAGTTTAGGGTGTATGATTTATGTCTATCATGATTAGAACTTTATCAAAGGAGTTTAATTTATTTATTATTAGGAATATTATCTCTATGAATTAGAGTTTAATGTATTATGTACTTCTTATGCCTATAAATAGATGATTCATTAAAGGCATTGTATAGAAGTCTATATTTGAGAATAATACAAACCTCCCTCTTTCTCTCATCTCTTTGTTCTTCTTGTTCTTGTTCGTTGTTCTTCGTTATTTTATTCACAACACGTTATCAGCACGAGACTCTAATCAACTGAGGTCTTCATCGTTATAATTCAAAAGAAGTTACCAGGAAGAATTCGATTATAGAATAAACCAAAAATAAGTTTTTTTTTCTTTTTCTCCTTATTTTTTTTATTACGTGTGTTTTCTCTTGTTCCTAAAAGGGTTAATTAGCGGTATGCTTATTCATACTTTTACTTATATGATTATATTTGATATTTTTCATATTATTATTTATGTCATTTTATTTGGTAAAAGTTAATATTTTTAACCGTGTTTTGAGTTTTACATGATATGCTTAAATGGCTTGGAAAGAGATGTGATATAAAGGGACTATGAAAAGCTATCTCGGTCATATGCTATGTCTCCATTGTCCACGAGAGAAAAATCAACATCGGTAAATTTTGGTTTTATTTTTATTCTTTATATTATTATTTTAAAGTGCGATAAATCATGATGATTTTGAATTTACAAGAAGATTATTATAAAGTCTATATTTGCTCGAAAGCAATATTTCTTCTTCGTTGAAAAACTTGACCATAGACTTCTCCCAATTTCAAGTTACGAAAATTCTTCTTGATCCAAAAAGTTTTATGGGAGACATTCCTTGAAGTGAATGCAAAGCATGATGTTTATTCCATGCGATTATCAATGATGGGGCATTTCCTGAAGTGAATGCAAGCATGATGTTTATTCCATGCAATTATCAATGATGGGTCATTCCCTGAAGTGAATGCAAGCATGATGTTTATTCCATGCGATTATTGGATCTGTTTCATTCCCTGGAGTGAATGCAAACATGGTAAATCATTATTCAATTAGAGACATAATTTCGATATAATCCAAGTATAATTGGCTGGACATCCCGTTCTGCGAGGCTACTGGTCTCAAAGGAGGTTTTTAAAAAACCTTGTGGACAGGTTTAACAATGCCGCGTACGAGGATTAAATCTTTGTTCTCTGTGATAAGGATATGTGAAAAAGGTTTTAAAGGCCCACTAGCTCTACTCCATTCCTTGAAGTGAATGTGAGATTATATTATGGAAGGAATAAAAAATCACATTAAAAGTTATGGTCGTGGTCGAGGCTATGAATATACACATGAAAAATATAGTCGTTTTAAGAATACTTCTACCCGCTGGTAGCGAAG
This sequence comes from Hibiscus trionum, assembly GCA_030270665.1. Classification (NCBI taxonomy): domain Eukaryota; kingdom Viridiplantae; phylum Streptophyta; class Magnoliopsida; order Malvales; family Malvaceae; genus Hibiscus; species Hibiscus trionum. The sequence goes on along the minus strand of BSYR01000034.1, from coordinate 3,602,858 downwards.
TTATAAGGATGACAAGAGTGATAAAGATCATTCTAAGGAAGTGAAATCATTTTACCAATGTGATGTTATAAACCATTGGTTTCGTACTTGTCAAACGCCAAAGTACTATGGACTTTATTCATAATCATGAATGATAAATGAAATAAAATATAAACAAAATTTGTTTATGGCGAAAATAATTATGGCGTTATTGGTCCAACTCAATTGGATATTATTAATTTTCTCATAACCCTTGAAGGGAATAATTTACCATTTATTTTATTTCCCTTATAACCTCTAACAGGAATAATTGGTTTTTTTTATGTTAATTCGTTTTATTTATTATTTATTTATGTTAGTTTGCTTTATGTTTATTTATTTCACATATTATTTATTTACGTTTTATGTTAATTTATTATTTGAAGAATATGATTACTTCCGGAATAAAATATACAATGAATTGTGGCTATTTATGCCTAAAATTGTAGCTATTTATGCCTAGCAGATAATGCAAGTACTCATAATGTACTTAAGCATAAGAAATATTTTTCCCATTTAAATGCAAGGGGAAATATGAGTAGTATTTCTCAAAGTACTAAAATATCAATACTTCGGAAGAGCACTTGAAAGTTTATCTCTGATAGATAATTGACTTGATATGATGTGCTATATTTTATATTTTTCATTCCTCGAAGTGAATGATACAAAGTACATATTTTCATTACCTGAAGTAAATGAAACAAAGCACATTTTGAAAGGTGCACAATTATGCATTTCTCGATTAAAATGCAAGGGAATAATGTGAGTACTATATCCGGAAGTACTAATATCACAAAAGGCTCTGGTTCAGCAAATATGTTATTGTCAAATGGAACTTTATTCCATATTCACAGTGCGTTATACTCGTCAAAGTCATAAAGAGAGCAATATGAGTTCGCAAACTATCCCTTTGGGAATTATAGATAACATATGTTATCAATTGGCATTTGAAATAAGTCAATATGGATATAAGTTCTGGTAGCTAAAAAGTCAGTTGAAAGCTCTAGGAGAGATATATATTGCTACCAAAAGATAATTTCAATTGAAAGCTCCGAAAGAGCTAAATATATTCCTATTTAAAGGAACAATTTTGATGGTCGTACTAAACATGTACGAGTAAGATTGAATTACATGTTATGGTAAACAAGAAGTTTACAAATTCAGAGATATATACACACATATATATAGTTGGCATGATCGGTTAGACCATCCTGATCAATAATGGTGCAAAAATTATTGAGATTTACATGCACATGTATTAAAAGAACATGTAGTTCTTGTGGTGCTTATTCTCAAAGAAATGGATTAAATTCCACTTATTAAAGAACGTGAAGTTCTTGTGTTGCTTAAAGGAATTGATTAAATTCCACTTACTAAAAGAACATGAAGTTCTTGTGTTGTTTGTTCTCAAATGATATAGATGATCCCACTTACCAAAAGAATTAGAACTTAAAGTTCTTGTACTGAAGTTAAGACTGTATGTCTTGCATATCTGAACGAAATATGGGCCCATATATCCACAAATGTGGAAAGTTTTATATGATTTTAGTAGATGCATCTACATTGTTTTATTGACTTACAACCAGAAGTTTGTGAGATTGATTCTAAAAAGATTCAGATTATGCAGTTAGACTATTCGTCTTGAAAAGCTAGTGGGTTTATATTTTAGGCTATATCAGTTGTTACAAAGCCTATTGATTATGAAAAATATAGTTTAGTAAAATTTCAATTGGATGCCTCCTATTTAATAGCTAAACTATGAGAACAAAAGAGTTATTATTTATATGGTGTTTCCATATAGCAACACTTATACGCATGAAGCCAACGAGTTATAATAAACTCCCCGTTATGATTGGTTTTTGGTCAGAAACCATACATTTCCCATTTTATGATTTTTGAATGTGCGATATGAATTGCTCCACCACAACGCACAAAATGGGTAAATAAAAAGGGTTGAGAATATATATTGAGTACGAGTCTCCTTTTATGTTTAAATTCTTAAACATTAATTGGAGAATCATTTATGACATGATTTTTCTCAACATCAGGGGGAGATAATAATCAGTTGGATAGAGGAAAATGAATTATCATTATCTAGATCCTCGTATATGAACTAGAAGTTCATAAGATAATTCATGTTATTGCATGTCAACTGCCAGACATATTTACTGACCCAATGAGAGTAATTAAGTCTCATATACCAGCTGAAACGCTCTAAGTTTAAATTACATGTTAGAGCGAGAGAATGTAAATCATGCCTGAAGCATGATAGTTGAAATGGTTCCAATGATCAAAATTCTCGTAAATAGAAACTAATATGAGATGGTCATATATTGGAGGCGGGTGCACTTGAAGAGACCCAAAACATAACAAATAATAAAAATCTAGAAGAGTTTCAGGTACCTGAAATAAAGATTGAAATCTTGAAGAGAACTCGATGAGTTATGTCATTACGAGAATGGAACCAGAAAATTGGAAAGTTGTCGACAACGATTTTACAAACAATTTTACACATAAAATACTTCTATAGAAGTCAAGAAAGAAATCGAGGATCTTGTATAAAATCTATCCAGAAGTATAGATATTGAATTGGCCGATGTTGAAAGACGCTTTGAACTTCTAAAATAGAAGCATTTGGACCAGCAGTCCAAACACCTAAAGGTGTAATGCAAGTGAGGCACAAATAAGTAGTCGTAAATACGACTTGAACTATGATTTATGAAAAGTTTTAATTACTTCATGGTGGATGGAATTACTTTGGCAGTTATGAAAATTTTACATGCGTCTAATTATTTGTGGATCCATATTTATCCTTGAAGGATCTAAAATGCTATAAGCATTTGGAAATTTCTGAAGAAATTTATTTAGACATGTCTCATGAATATTTTGGCGCATTTGGTATAATCGCCTTAGTGAATACTACTAATTGAGAAAATACTATAAGAATGATCAGATTTTCTTATGTATTTTATAAAGGAGTTTGGATCAAGATCCATTATGATAATTTTAGAACTCCTAAAGAGCTTCAAATTGGAAACTCATGAAGTACTTTCAATACAAGTACTTGAATCTTGACATCAAGTTTATCTCGACCTGAAGATCGAACATTTTTATATATTTCTTTTGTCTATGAATAGACATAAGCTGAAAGAATCTTAAAGAAGATTCAATATGAATAGAGCATATCTATTGAGTATCCCAATAGTTGTAAGATTGTTGGATGTGAATAAAGATAATTATATTTTTTCTTGGTCTTGAAGCACTATATATTAGTTGGTCAAGAAATATCTATAATTATACAAAGATCATTACATTTAGATCTTCAAACATTCGTTGATGCCTCCTCAAATGTCGTAGAAATAATTGTTATGCACGAGGCAAGCCAAAAAAATGTGTTTGGCTAAGACCATTGACCCAACATATCCAAAAGATATGTGGATTTACTTTTACAAGATATGATAAAAGCTATCTTGTGTGAAGATAATGCAAAATGTTTATCTCAGTTTGAAAGTGGATACATCATGGAACATATTACTCTAAAGTTTCATCCCTCACGATCTTTAGAAAAATGATATTCAAGATTAAACTATGAAGATTCAAAGATCTCCTGTGATGTTTGCATGAGGGGGAGTAAATACGCGTTGCACTCTTTTTCCTTTAACCGAGGTTTTGTCCCAATGGGTTTTCCTGGTAAGGTTTTTAATGAGGCAACATGTTATGCGTATCAAAGATGTGTGTACTCTTTTTCCTTCACTAAAGAATTTTTTTTCCCATTGGGTTTTTATCTTAGTAAGGTTTTAACGAGGCACATTATCTTCATAGACATCCAAGGGGGAGTGTTATGAATAGTTATCTATGTGGATGTCTATCATGATTAGAACTTTATCAAAGGAGTTTAATTTATTTATTATTAGGAATATTATCTCTATGAATTAGAGTTTAATGTATTATGTACTTCTTATGCCTATAAATAGATGATTCATTGAAGGCATTGTATAGAAGTCTATATTTGAGAATAATACAAACCTCCCTCTTTCTCTCATCTCTTTGTTCTTCTTGTTCTTGTTCGTTGTTCTTCGTTATTTTATTCACAACAATATACGATTTATCAATTGTTTTTAGGATTTATATCCTATACACTAGCGGTTGAAACTGAAAGTTTTCACAATTGCCTTAGTTTTAGGGTTTAAGGTCTTAGTTTAGGGTGTATGATTTATGGGTTTAGAATTTAGGGTTGGTGGTTAGAATTTATGGTTTAGGTTTATAATTTAGGGTTTATAGGTTGAGGTTTTGTTTTTAAGGTAATATAGTTATGATTTAGGTTTTAACTTATAGACCCTGAATTATAACCCTAAACCCTAAATTCTAAATCCTTACACCTAAACTTTACACTCTAAACTAATATACTAAACCCTAAAACTAAGACGTTTTTACTGCCAATGTATAGGGAATCATTGTTTTTATTTTAAAAAACTATTTTAAATTTTTAAAAACTTTATTAAATAATTTCAAAATTATAAAAATAAAGTTTTCTTTCATAATAAAATAAAAATATATGCTTGTAACTGTAAGTTGCAAGGAAGTGCTTCTTTCATATAATCCACACGTAAGATTTCATTTAGACTTTGAAACATTTAATTCAATAATCTAAGGAAACTCAAACATCACACATAAACATGCAATAGTATTTTCTTAATATGATATTCATGAAACCGATGTTTTCCCACAATTTACATTTGAAAATAACCTCACATTTGTCTGACACATGGTTTTATTATTTAAAATATTAATTAACATTCTTTTTATTTAAATTGCAGCTATTAATAATTATTTTTTCTGTCTTTTTTTACAATTATTTTTTAATATTTTAATATATCGGTGGTTTTCAAAGTCAATCCGCATGAAAGTGATATTACTATAGTAAGTTCTATTTCGTTTTTAAAATAAGCCTTAGCTATAAAATAGGTACCTTTTATCATTTTTTGGCAATAGATACTTAAAGTATTTTTTGATTAAAATAGGTGTCTAACATTTTATTTTTGTCTATTTTAAAGTTAATATGTCAAAATAAATTTTTATCACTCAATTATAGCTTGGCACGTGGCATTTTTTTTATTTTCAAAAACAAACTAAAGATAAATTAAATTAAAAAAATATCTCAATTTTTTCAAAAATTATAAAACAGTCTTAAATTACTAAACCTCACATCCTAATTTGACGTCATTATTCATGTCGATAGCCTCGTCGGACCCCACCATCACCGTCACCGGAGTCCCATGTCCATTTCCCCCAACCCCAAATTCAAATCAAACGACGAACACAAAAGACTCCAATCGTTCGGTGTCCGGTTGACACGCTTCTCACCGGTTATCGGCGATGGGTGGTTGGAGAAAATGAGAGGGGGACTTCGACGACGGCGGTGATGGGGTCCGACGAGGCTATCAACGGTGACAATTGTACCAATTTTGGAATTTGGGGTTTTGGGTTTTAGGGATTTGTGACTGTTTTGAAGATTTTGAAAAGTTTTACATTTAAAAAAATATTTTCATTTTTTTGAAAAAAAAATAAAATAAAAAACACATGTCAAATTCTGATTGGGTGATGCTTTTTTTACGGTGTTACCTTAAAACAACAACAGAATGAAACTTTTTGCAGCTATTTCAGACAAAAAAGAAATATTAGGCACCTATTTCAGCCATAAAATATTTTAGGCACCTATTGCAAAAAAGAAATATAGTTTGAGCACCTATTTTGTAGTTAAGCCTTAAAATAATTCTAATATAATCAAAAGAAAGTTAAATATTATATCATAATTTAAAAAATTTATTTTATACACAAACTATGTAAAATTTTGATTAAACAATTTTATTTATTTCAATATCATTTGTTCTTTTTAAGGTTTATTAGCATGGACAGAGCTAAGAATCAAGATTAGATATAATATTTAACTTTGGTTTTAAATTGATAATAACAACTTGGAGGGAAAGAAGTTTAATCGAATTGAAAATTTGGGTTTAAATTAATATATATATATAACTATTGTAGTTTTTAGTAAAAAAATTGCAAGTTACAGTCCCTCAACGGACCAGGTAGATCTGTCATCGTTTATTAAGCTTAGGGTAGAGATAGGATTTAGAGTTTATAATTATAATTTATGATTGTAATAAATAAAATTGTGTAGTCCAAATTTTACACATGTATACCAAATAATTTCTTATAATAATAATTATTTCATGCACAAACGATAAGAAAAATAATTCTATAAACGTGATTGTATGATTATCATGTGCCCTTTAAAAATATCAAAAACCAAAACAAAAATAAGGATACTTGAAAATCATGCAACCCCGCTTGTAAAATATTTTTTTTCCAACGCAATGCATGAAATAATAATATTTTATTTAATTATTAATTAAAGACAAAGGAGAGTTAATTAAAAATTGTCGAATCGATAAACTCCAAACAAATTAGTATTTACATAAATGATAGTTGATTAGTATTTATAGTTTAGGGCTAGGAATTAGGGTTTAAGAGTTTATAAATTATAATTTATGATCGAAATAAATAAAGTTGTGTAGTTTAAATTTTATATAACACGTGTATCAAATATTTCTTATAATTTGGTAAGGTTTATACAAAAACAACAACAACAACAACAACAACAACAACAACAACAACAACAACAACAACAACAACAACAACAACAATAATAATAATAATAATAATAATAATAATAATAATAATAATAATAATAATCTCTCATAGCGAAAACTTTGATTTTCATTTTCAAAAAATTTGAGCCAGTGACATTTGTGGTAGATGTCTATTCATGTGATTTTGCCATTGTAGAAAGAATTTGATATTTTATCCAACTTTATTTATGTTTTATCTAACATATTCATGCAGTTCTCGTATATTATTGTACTATGACCTGCTTTATAGGTGAAATAGTTGTGCTTTTTATTATTTCTCAATTTGTATAAATACTAATTTTGGTCGACTTTTTTCTATTTCACAAGCGGTCATAATGTATTATCATTTTTAGAAAAATACAGTTGGATTAAGTTCACTTATAGAGATTAAAAAAATTCACTATAAAGCAAGTACATTTGGTCGATTGGCTAATCTGCTCATCTTTGTTCCTCATATTTTGTTAAGTCATGAATTTTAGACCCACTAGAAACACTCATCTTTCTTTTTTAGAGTCCCCTTTACTTATTCTCTATGTAAGATTAGGATTAGATTTAGGATTTGTCAAAAAAAAATTCACCATCAATATATTAAAATAATATATATATATATATATATATATAATGTTTGTGTATTTAATTCAATTAATGATAATAATAATAGTTTTTAATTAATATTTTTTAAAAAGCGGATAATTTTCATCCTAGGAGATATGAGTTCAAATCGCTTTGTCTGCAAAGTGTGTGTGCATTGTCAAAGAGTTAAAAATATGTATGAACAAATCCTACATTGTAATCACCTTAAGACTATCCAAAAAAAATTCAAATAGATAAATATAAATAATAAACATTAGAACTTTATATATAGGAAAGAGCAATTTCAATCCACTCACACCATGTAAAATTTTTAAATTTTTGTTTTTTTGTTTTTGTGTGAGCTAAATAAAAATAGTCCTAGGTTGGTAGGTACAAGAGTACATGTATGGTGGCTCTAGCAACATACCCACAAAGAGAGGGTGGGATCGAGCAGGAAGATATTTAGTATTAAAATGCCATCAAACATGAACAAAATTCAAAGAAAAACCCCAAAATAACGTTTATTTCTCCACTCTTGTAAAAAAAATGGCCTTAATTTCCCAATTACTTGTCCAAATTTCCAGACAAACTAATTATTATCTTCCTAACCTAAACTCCTAAACCGAACCTATAACAAGTTTTATTAAAAGCATTTTTAATGAAATAATTAAAAAGGCTTAAAAATTTAAATTAACTCAACTTCCTTTGGTCAAATTCTTATCGTAGACCATGTACTATGGTTAAATTGTGGATTTAGCCTTTGTAATTTAATTTGATATTTTTTAATTCTTGTACTTTTAAAATTTTGAAATTTCGAGCATGGCCCAACAATAGAAATGAAATATGTTGAGTCAGATTTTGATATTAGTTTTTTTGTTGCCCTCCCGGTTCCTCAAGGCTTTGCCTTGACTAATCCAATTCAACTCGCGTCGCACACATGGCTTTTGTGGGTGAATCTCTCAACAAAAATTTTCTACATACACAAGGCCTTGAACTCGAGACCTACTTAAGCAATACCAAGCTTCTTACCACTTGGACCAACTCTCGTTGTTCATACATTTACCTTATGTTCTCTAATTGATCATTTTAAGTCCTTTTAACCTAGTCGCATTGTTCATATATCACTTTGTATCGTGAATGTAATTTCAAAATTCGAAAACGTACAAAACTAAAGCTGATCAAATTAGAATGTGAACTAAATCCTCAACTTATACTAATGTAGGGACTAATGATATAATTCGACCATTTTCTTTCCTTCTTCCCTATAAACTACTTTGCACTGTAAATACAAAGGCAAAAAACGACCTTTCAAGTTTTAACCAAACCAAGATCTTCTTCTTCTTCTTTCTCTAAACCTCTCATACAATAACGGTCTACAGAATTCCAAGGTTTTAAGCAACCGGAGATTAGCTCCAAATAAGAAATTAACTCCTCAGTAGCTGACATGTTCTTTTCTTGAATTCTCATCAGGTTAAATCTCACTTAATTAGGTTAGACTTCAATTCATTCCGATTCAAAATCCTTGATTTAATCATGTTTTTTGGGTTTGGGTTTCATTTTTTATAGGTGAAAAGTCTACTTTGAATAAAAAAAATTCAAAGTTCAAATCAGAGTTCCCATGGACTTGTACCACTCTGTTTGTTTGCTTCAACGTGAAAAAGAGAAAACAACAGATTGATTGTTTATATTTGATGAAAACCCATTTTTAATGTGATGATTATGAGTTGTTTTAATGCATTTCTCTTTCGAAAGATGTTCAATCTTTGTGGATTTTTCTGGGTCTTCATCTCTGCTCTGTTTGAGTTTTTAAGCAAAGTTTTCTCCAGGTAAAACCCAGATTTTCACTTTGTGTTTTAAAACAATGAAAATTATGTTTTGTTTTTATGTATTCTTTTAATGATTTCAGGACTCAAAGATATAATGAGGTTTCTCAATCAAACAATCAAATTGAAGAGAAAACAAAGGAAGACGAAGACGAAGACGAAGAAGAAGAAGAAGAAGGTGAAGTGTTCGACGAAAAGACTGAGTCACCGACGTTTGTTTTCAAGTTCCAGTTTCAAACTCAGACTTTTGAAGAATTCAGCAACGAGTTCAGAGGAGATGAGAAGAATCATTGTGCTGTTGGCCTGGAATCTGATCCTTCAATTATCACACCAACACCAAACAAGTATGAGTTCAATCCAGGGAACGATTTCAGTTGCATAATGGAGAATCCAAAGGATTCCAGCTTCCGTGTCAAGGAATTATATGCCGATTCGAGCAATGGGTTGTTTCCAGAACAAGATTTCCGGGACCAAAACATGAAACATGAAGCTGTTGTTGTTGAAGAAACAATGGAGAATCAAGAACAGGTTGAAGAAACTGTTGGTTTTGATGATGAAGGTTTTAACAATGGCAGTGGAGATGGATCTGCAAACGCTGAGGATTCGATTTCGAATGATTTAGAGACCCTGTGGGAACATCAACATCTGATAGAACAGCTAAAAATGGAGCTGAAAAAGGTTAGAGCAACCGGTTTGCCGACGATAATGGAAGAATCGGAGTCTCCGAAGATAATGGATGATCTGAAGCCATGGAAGATTGATGAGAAGTTCCAACATGTTGATAGAATGAGTGAGCTTCACAAGTTCTACAAGAGTTACAGAGAAAGAATGAGGAAATTTGATATCTTGAATTACCAGAAGATGTATGCAATAGGTCAGTTTTCCTTTTCCTTTTCCTTTTCCTTTTCATTCAATTTTAGCATTACTTATTCAATGCTTATCTAGGGTTTTTCATGCTAGTTCTACAAGGCAAGAGTAATAATTTTACCACTTTATTAACTAAAAACTTTACAATTTTAGGACTAAAATAACATTTTTATCAAAATGAGGGACTAAAGGAAAATTTTACCTTTTATTAATTAAAAGTTTTACAATTTTAAGAACTAAAAAACTTCTCTTTTAATTTTATAATTAACTTTTATATCTTTAGTTTGAGTAACGATCACAGTATCTAATAAAATTTGAGACAAGACGAGTTTATATATATATATATATATATATATATATATATATATATATTAAAAGTCGGGTTTAGGGTAAAAAAATCTACTCGTTTTTACATTATTGTCATTTCTACTCTAGACTCGAGTGAGTATAGGAGATATGAGTAGGGATGATCAAATTGTTCGAATTTGACTAGTTTTGGTCCGACCTGATTTTATAAAGTTATTTTTAATATTAAAAAGTGAGACTCGAGTCAAGTTGGTTATTGTGAAGAATAAAGTCGGGACAAATTTGAGTTTAAGGTGAAATTTTTTTAATATGGAATAATAGTATAAATTTCTTTTTATATATAATTTTTAGTGACGATTGCTATAATGTCCATCTTTATATTTTTCTCAATTATCTTCTTATTTTTTTCTAATAAAAATAATTTTTTATTTGTTTTGGGTTGAGCAGATTTTTATTTTAAAATTCAAGTGAAGATTTTTGATTTTTGGATTAAGTGCGGGTCAATATAAAACTCGACTCAATCTGATCCATGACTATCTCTAGATATGAATATGTATGCATTGATGGAGGTATATGGGGTTGGAGGCAATTGTAGTGACGAAATTATATAAGGGTGGAGAGGTGCAATTGTCCCCTCCTCAAATTTTTTTTACACCTTTATCCTCCAATTTATTTTTTTAATAGTTTTATTTATGAATTTTTTCTACTTTTAAAATTTTATATTTTATCCTCCAACCTTAAATCCTAACTCTATCCCTGTATGCATGTGTTAGATATATTTATATATATATATAAATAGGAAATAGGGTGAGATAGCATTTTTTGTTAGTTGAAGATGTCTTTGGTGGTGTGGAGCCAAACTAGTATATTTGAGGCTAGCTTTCGCAATTTCATTTAAGAACCGATTTTATTATAGCAAAGCTTTACCTAACTTCCAATTACTACCAAATTCACATTAATAAAATAAAATCTACACTGCTTTTAATGCTCCACGAAAAAGGCTTCTTTAAAAGTTGGGTTTTTGGGTGCAAAGACACTTAAAAATTTAAATGCCACAAACAAGACAACTTGGAAAGTTATATCACATATAAAAAATAAACAAAAATTATTTGATATATACGTAGTGTAAAATTTAGATGATATATATTATCTTAATTATTAGGGGCGGATCTTGACAACGGAGTTTGATGAGTCTATTTGATTTTTTTTTAATTTGAAGGGCTTAATTTTTAATTTTCAAAAAAAAAAGTGTGCTTAACTAAATTTTTTGACATTTAAAGAGAAATTTAAAATTTTTTAAAAGGGAATTTGATTAAAAATATTCAAAATTTTGCAACATAATAATAATGTTTAAATTTTGTTCGGACCAAATTAAAATTTTTAAATTTTCAAGGGGCTAAATATTAAATTTTTAAATTTTGTTGTTTATTTTATTGTCATTTGTTTTATTTAAGGTTTAGGATGTAAGATGTTAGCTTTGGGATTCAAATAATTATTGTTTAGAGTTTAGGATTTAAGGCTTTAGGACTTAGTATTGAAATAGACAAGGTCGTGCAGTCTTAATTTTACATAATCGGTGTATCAAATAATTTTTAATAATAAAAACAATTCTTACAGTACTAATCGAGTAGACCTCTGCGAGGGTCGAGACAAGCTTGTCTCGGTCTGACTAAAATTATTGTTTATTAATTAAATTTTTTAGATTTAATTATGAAAATGGATCGATATTAATAAAAACACATTTCAAAAGGTTTAAATTTCAAATTAACAAGAAAAAATATCTAATATAACACGCTAGTTTACACAATACCGTTTATTTTGTAGTTTGTGAGTTCAGTTTAGAGTTTATATTTTAAGATTTTAGTTTAGAATTTAGGGTCTAAACGTTATAATTTATGATTTTAGAGTTTATGGGGTAGTATTTAATTTACACATTTGTATATCTAAAATTTACTTAATTATTCTTAAAAAAACTAAAATTTTAAATTCTAACCATAAACAATAAATTTTACACCCTACACACTGTTCTAAATATCTAAACCCTAAAATTGGTATCAAAGTATTTTCCCATGATTTATGTGTATAGGTGACCAATTACATATGTTTAGCTTCTACTTTTAATCCTTGTGTTTTCCTTCACAATTCACATAGGCTTTCTCCAGTCAAAGGATCCACTTCAATCGATTTCACCCCACAAATCATCAACATCTCCACCGATTACATCTCTTCTGCACCAAAACCTGAGGCTCCAACGGCGAAAAAAGTCCGATTCCGACCCCACGGCCAAGTTCATCAATGAGCTCAACGGTGATCTTGAAATGGTTTATGTAGGACAACTTTGCCTTTCATGGGAAATACTTCATTGGCAATACGAGAAAGCCATTGAAATATGGGAAACAGATCCTTATGGCTTACGCAGATTCAACGAAGTCGCCTGTGAATTTCAACAGTTTCAAGTTCTGATGCAAAGATTCCTCGAAAACGAACCCTTCGAAGGTCCCAGGGTGCAAAACTACGTAAAGAACCGATGCGTCCTACGTAATCTCCTTCAAGTTCCGGTTATTCGAGGTACGAACTCTCTCTGTGATCGATATTTGAATTCCTGATTGAAATATGATATATTAAGCTCTCTCTCTCTATATCTATACTAAGAGTGACATTTACAACCATAACTCAATGAGTGTTTAATTTCTTGATTAAGAAGCAAAACTTGAGGAGGCTTAATTTGCTGTTGCAGAGGATAGTATGAAGGATAAAAAAAGGAAAGGTAGAAGAAAAGGAAGGGATGACGACGACGATGATGCCATTACGAGTGACATGCTAGTCGAGATCATGGAAGAATCAATACGGATATTTTGGCGATTCATTCGAGCCGATAAAGATGCAAATGTTGTGATCAAGAATTCCAGGAAAGGGACTCAAGTAGAACCTTTAGAACCAGCAGATCTTGAACTTTTAGCAGAGGTTCAAACCAGCCTACAAAAGGTAATTAGTCTTTCAACTGCTTTGATCCAATCACATAAAAATGGCAATTTCGAGCTTTTTTTCTTCTTTGAACAGTTCCTACCTAGGTGAGGAAGAATGAAATTTTTGTTCCTAATGAGTATTGAGCCTACAAACTGGGAGAGAGAGGAGAAAGTGTCGACTGAAAGCTTTTGACCACGTACTCTAAGGATCGTTGACATTTTAAGCTTATTTTAGTTTGATTCATACACTTACCCTTAAAAGATGCATCTAACGAGTTTGGAATTCGAATTCCGTCACGAGTAACCCTACGCATCATGTTTTTGTGTTGGAAATTGCAGAAGGATAGGAAGCTTAAAGACATTCTAAGGAGTGGGAACTGCATATTGAGAAAATTGAAGAAGAATCAAGAGGATAATTCAGATCAAGTTCTGTATTTCTTCTCTCAAGTGGATCTGAAATTAGTGGCAAGAGTTTTGAACATGTCAAAAGTGACAAAAGACCAACTCCTTTGGTGCCACAACAAATTGAGCAAGATTAGTTTTGTTCATAGGAAGATCAATGTAGAACCATCATTTTTGCTCTTCCCATGTTAATACAATTCATGAAAGAATATATAGTCCATACTTCCTTCTATGATCCCTAAATTTCTAATCCACTCCTCTAAGTATTAATATCGTTTCAATCAAATTATGTTATCATTCTAACCATTTCCAAATAGATAGAAATTTTAAATAACGTGCTACTACTACTACTACTACGAACAATTTAGATCCAATGTGTTAATAAAAAAGAATGATTTAATTGTACTGCACGTCCACAAACTATGACACATATTTAAACTGATCTCTAAACTTTTAAATATTTCAATTTTATCTTCCATCTATAATTCTCATTCTAAACCGGTCCCCCAAACTCTTGAATTTTCCCAACTATGACTCTCATTCTCAAGTTTATATTTAATGCATAAACAGATTACAAGATTGAAAAAAAGATAAAATTAAAATGATATTGATTGTTTGTGGAGTCAATTAAAATATAAGTATAATTTGGGGATGTCTCATGCCCTTTACTCAAAAACTTCAATTAGAATTTTAACCGTTGATCAAAGAAGGGCAAATTAGAACCGTACGATCTAGGGCTTCCATACAAAAGAATCCATATTTATATATCCTCTTCTCCAAGTCTCGGCCGCTTTGGCCTTACCGTCTGTCTCTAGCTTTTTCTCTCTGAAATCAGAGCTGAGAAAAACAAAACCCTAAAGAAAATGGTTCAAAGGCTCACTTATCGTTCTCGCCATAGCTATGCCACCAAATCGAATCAACATCGCATCGTTAAGACCCCTGGTAAGTCTTGAATTTCCAAAAACGATCTTTTTTCTTCAAGTTTTGTATGAAAATAATGATGGGTCTTTCGTTTTTGGTTTAAAGGTGGGAAATTGGTTTATCAGACTACTAAGAAGAGAGCAAGTGGGCCTAAGTGTCCTGTTACTGGAAAGCGAATTCAGGGTGTAAGTTCTTTTAGTTTTATGATGTTTTTGGTTTAAAGTTGGGATTTTTAGTTAAGAGATTTGAATTTTTATTGTTAGGTTAATCATGTGAGTGTGTAATGTAGATGCCCTTTTGTTTATTTGGTTGCAAAAAGGATGATTTTGTTATGTTCGTCTTCATGTTTGCTTTTGGGATTTTCTGTTTTGAATTAAACATGGATTAATGATACTGTTAAGCTTTGTTCTATTTTTTATAATTTTATGTTCTATGTTTTATAGATTCTACTTTTCAATTTCCTTTTGAGCGTAGTGTTGATGCTGATAGTTTACTATGTCTGTTTTGACGGTTTGAATTCCATAAATACTGGTATGTTTGTAAGAAATTAGGAACCGGTGACAAATGATGATCATTGTAGATGACGATTCAGATTTGTGTATGTTGGATGATCGGAATACTTCATTTCATATCAATTTTAGCTAGTAGAAATGTAAAACCTTTTCTTACTTGTATAGGAAGTGTGGTTTTATTTGTTTTTAAGCTATACCATTTTTATGTTACGTTTTGAGTGGTTTTTTTATTTGTCCTCAACATGTTGATCGGATTCAAGTTGTAAAGTTTTGAGCTTGTTCTTGTGGTTTTCTTATACCACTTCTATGCAGATTCCTCACTTGAGGCCTGCTGAATACAAGCGGTCACGACTGCCTAGGAACCGAAGGACTGTGAATCGTCCTTATGGTGGTGTTTTGTCAGGCAGTGCCGTTAGAGAAAGGTACAACTATGTGCATTATTTAGTAACTGTTTAGTGGTCTTTGATTGTTCTCTGTTCAAAGCGATTGATGCAAATCTTATATTTTCTGTTTTTTATCATCTAAGGATAATCCGGGCCTTCTTGGTCGAAGAGCAAAAGATCGTGAAGAAGGTTCTGAAAATCCAGAAGACAAAGGAAAAGCAATCCTCAAAGAGCTAGAAATTTTATTGTCGATGAAAGCCAAATCGTGTTTTATTTTTTTGATTTACCTGTGAGAAATTTTGTTTGTTATCATGGTGTTTGATGAAATGTGGAACTGAGTTTCAATGTGTTTTTCCCCATTAGGTAGTTTCATACGGATTAGTTTGCTGCTTGTTCACTCGATGACATATCAATTGCGATGTTATTGTTTAATGATGGTTTTATTTGGTGATGTGGTTTCTTATATTAATTAGGCTTTAATCTTGGTTTTATTTCATGCCTGAACCCTGATGTGTTAGCCTCCAACACTGAATCTCCGAACCCTAAATCCTATCACCTATAGAAGAATTTGGAAGTTTTACAGGTTCTGAGTCAAATTTAGCAAATCTTGTTTAAGGCAAATTATGTGAAAACTGTACAACAATACTGTTAACAGGTGATTTAGGTGTAGCATTTATCAGTGGAACGAGTGGTGGACATTTTGGTGGATCCCATGGTAGATTAAGTTTCCATGAATCCGTCGTATTTGGAGACAATCTGAAAGGAAATCCCATCAATAAATGGTTATAATATGCTATTGAATCCGAGTTCTTTGTTGTTGCTTCTGTGCTTTCCACTACACTTCTATTTCCTTGCATATTCTTTGGGCAAGTCGATTGGGAAGCTGCCATATTGCTGCTGTTGTTGCCCTCTAAAATTGGTACTTGTTAGGGGTGGGCAAGACCGGGTACCCGGCCAATTTGTCTAGAATTGGTCCCGGTCCCGGTAACCACCGGTTCTTGAAAATTAGAACCAGTCTCGGTTAGATCGAATCTAAGATTTCAGGAACCGGTCCCGGTACTAGTGGGAATTGGTACCAATACCGGGTACCTAGTCAATTAGTCTATTATTAATAAAATTTGAGTAGCATGGGGAAAAAATTCCAACCATCAATAATAATATTAAATAACAAAGTCAGAATATTGTAGGCTTGAAGTCTTAAAACGAGTCATACTCATAATATTCATACACAAAGAGAAATAAAAGAGCGTCTTCAGTTGCTTTCAACCTCTTAAACGCCATTCGGTACCAGACCAGTACTGGGTATTTAGTACCAGACCAGTACCGGGTACCTGGTACCAGACCAGTACCTGGTACCAGACCAGTACCGGGTACCTGATTCAGGTCTCGGTCCCATTGGGTACCCATCGGGTACCGGGTTCAAAAAAGTAGGATCCACCTGATACATGTCTCGGTCCCATTGGGTACCCATCGGGTACCGGGTCCAAAAAAGTAGGATCCAGTCTCGATCTCGGTTACAATCGGGACTTAAATTTTGGATCCAGTCCCGGTTCCACCGGAACTAATACCGGGTAAAATTTCACCGGGTCCGACTGGGTTCAGGACCGGGACCGGATGATCGGGTTTTTTGCCCCACGACCCACAAGCTTTTCTGCAACAATTTTAAAGCAATCTTGCACCAAGAAAGGAAGTTTCTAGAAATACCTAGAACGACCTATAATCATCTTAAAAAGTGCTACAACGTTCTAGAAGGTTTTGGGACTATTTACCGAAGTCTAGACTCATCTAAAAGGCCTTAGAAGACACCGAAAAATTCGGGAATGATCAGGACTACTCCAGAAGACACTTGGGAACATATGTAGATAGTTGTGGAATACTTTAGAATACTTTAGGTGTGTAACATATCTCCAACACTCTAGAATAATCCTTAGGGACTTAAGAGACCTATAAATAGGACCACCTTTTATTTTGCAACTCACTCAAGAGTTGAAGCATTCAAGCATTTTTCAAGCACTCTTGTAAGTTTTTTTTTATTATGCTTTAATACAAGTCTTTTCTCTTGTAAGTTCTTCTTGTCTTATCTAGTTTTTTTGTCTAGCCATAGTGTTTGCGTAAAGATAATGCTTGTTACCATAGTTTGGGATTACTAACGTCGCAAGAATAAATTCGGGAGAAGATAAGTTTGTAATACTTTGCTAAAGTCGACAGTTATTACCACGAAAGAGGCATAAGCAATACACTTGATGGATAATCTAGATACATTGTCAAGCTGAAAAAACATCAATTTATTATGCTCTTCGTTGTTGCTTATGTGCTTTCCACTGCACCTCCATTGCCTTGCATATTCTTGGGGTAAGCTGATTGGAGAGCCACCATATTGTTGTTGTTGTTGCCCTCTAAAATTGGTACTTGTCGATACACTTGGTGGATGATTCAGACATATTGTCAAACTGAGGAAACATCTAGTTATGATCTTCACCGAAAACATTAATGGAGATGGCAATATAGATTGTCTGATGGAATAATTTATATGTAAGAATATCTGAGAAACCAACAGTGCATCATATGGTTGATACGATTTCTGTAGTGCAAGAAATGTTTTAAGTGTGAGAAATCGGTATGAGTATATCTAAGTGTAGGAAAGAGCTTTGACTCTGTATAATAAAAGAGACTTTTTAAACCAATACATTTGGTGTCATCAGATGAGTATACAGGCCTATCTGTTTCGGTCGCCTTTCAAAATTCGGCTCCAGTGACTCTGTTAGGCCTTATACTATTTCGGTATTTTCGATTCCTCGAACAGTAAAAATATTACTCTTTCTCCCCTGATGTTGCTAGCTCTGTTTATACAGAAAAAGATTTGAAAGCAAGAACAAACAAAAGAAAACTTTCTTTGAAACCAAACAGAATATAAAAAACTCACTTGGAAGGTCCCAGGTTTCATATTTATAAATGTCAAATTGTTTAATGAGTTTAATGGGCAATGGTTTTTGCTGAATCTTGAGGTAGAATTTGACGAGCTTGTCATATGTCAGAGTGAAATGGAAAACATGCAACATAACATCATCATTTTTTTTATCCATGTTCATCATATATAAGAAAAATGTTTGTATGAAACTGAATCAAAACTTGGGGACTTAAATGTTTAATTGAAACTTCCTTTCTTCTATATGAAGATATTTTTGATCTAAAATTGAGTGATCAAAATCAAAATTGTTTTTATAAGGTTCAACTCTCATTATCGGACATCTCTTGTTTTTATCATGGCAAAGTGACAAAACACCCTTCTTAATATGTCTACTTGAGTTGATTTTAATTGAATACTTTCTTTGTTAATTTTACACATGGATGGACCAACTACCAACACAATAAGTTTAAATTTCTACTCAAATCCTTTAGATTCTCTCATACTTCCCTTAAAACCTCTTTTATGTACTCTTATTTATGCCTCAATACTAAAAAATAAGTTTAGGGTTTAAGATTAAAATTAAGGTTATAATTTAAGAATTTAAATTTTATTGTTGGAGCATAAAAATATACCGAAAGTGATAGTGTCGAACTATCAATATTGTGTTTAAAGGTCATTTGTATAGGCACATGGGATCACTAGAACTACGTGTAATCCTTTTAAATTTTTAAATCGGAGATGATTATGTTTAAATACATTTGAATTCGTAACCTTCGTACGGTTTCAATCAAACTATTATTTAAATGTATATTTTAACATACATTATATGTAAACTAATAATTTATTTTTTCCAAAATACATTTTAACAATAATTTTAATAATTATTATTTTATACACGTTTAATGAATTTTTTTACAAATATGTCTAATTTTATTTTAAAAGATAAAATTTGAATCTATATCCCTAAAATTAGGGGGGAAATTAATATTAGTGAACGAACTTATAAAGTTTTATGTGGCAATTTTTTTAGAGGAGCTCCCTCCTCATTATATCCCACAGCTCGTAACCCATGTAATGAACACCGAACTGAGCAAAAAAGTATCTGAAAAAGGGATTAAAAGAGCAGTCTTCAGGATGGGTGCTACTAAAGCCCTAGAGCCAGATGATTTTCCTGAATGTTTCTATCAAAATTTTTGAGAGACAATAAAAGGAAATCTTATAGGGATGGTCTCTGCGTTCTTCAAAGATAGTTTTCTTTACTACGAGCTAAATAAAACCAACATTGTTCTCATCCTAAAAAACCAAATCTATGTGAAGTGTCTCACTTTCGGCCTGTTGCGACTAAAAATACCTCGGTGTCACTTGGAAGAACCGGGTTTTAATGAGTTTTGGAAAAATTAGTCGGATTTATAAAAAAATAGATGAGTCGCCACCGGCCATTTAAAAATGGTAGACCGGACACCGAAATAAAACCAGAGATTTAAAAGGGTTCGGGAGTCGGTTACACGCGAGGAAGGATTAGCACCCTCGACGTGCCCAAAATTGGTACCAAAAACATTACCGCTTAATTAATATTAAACTTTGCGAATTAAAGTGACGAATCGTATCGAAATTTGGTTATACGAGCGAGTGAATTTTAAAGGTCTTAATATTCGAGAAGGAACGTCCGAACCACCACCACTACGACTGGTACTGGCCTCGTTCGTTCCCGAATAAAAAGACGCTCGCATTGCATTTTATAAGATTCAAGATGCAACCTATCATGTCATACGAGAATAAATAAATAAAACATGAACCAATACGAATATGAACATCAATAACATAAAAGGAAGGAACTACCATACATAAAAATATATAAAAACATTACGCATACTGTATTCATATACATATTATAGGTAAATATTATTAACCTCATATATTACGGGTTATTATAGGTAGATAATTTATTATTTCAAGATACCTTAAGGAAATTACCATGTGTAATATTACCTTATATTTTCATGTAGCATTAGAGATGAGAGACCATTCATGACCTTATATGCATGTGGACACATGTACGGCATCCATGAAAAGGGAAAAAGGAAAGGCTAAAAATTAGGAAATGGGTTATTAGATGATTAATTAACAAAATAAAGAAATATGGCTTATGGGGGGTTTACACGGTAACTATTGAATTTTAAAAAACAACATTAAATGGGGATTAAAGGAGAGATGCGGATATTTAATAATGGTAATTAAATGATGAAAAAAAAAGTTTAATGCGTTAGAAAAAGGAAATGGGATTTGAAAACATATTTGGTTTAGGGATTATAATCCACTTTCTTTTACCCATTTTTCCTCTCAAACAAACCCAAGCCGTCGAGCCTTCAGGCCGCCGCCGCCGCCGCTCCGACGCGATTTTCGGCCATGCAAGACCGCCAACGAGATCCCCAAGCGCTCCTCTTCCACCTGATCCGAGTGGATCTCACCGCAGATGGTCAGAAAATCGTGAACGGGAGACGAAAGTCTTGACGCTTCGGAACCTTGGCTAGCCGCCGTCCACCGTTGGATCGAGCCGCGGCCGAGATATGCCGTTCTCCTCACCGGGATGAAGTCCTTCACCGTTGGGATCGTCGGAAACACGCTCCAGCCGCCGGCGAGGTTGAAACAGAAGGGTAAATATTTTTTATTATTCGAAATAAAAAACGAAAGAACCAAAAATATCTCTGAAATTTCTCTTGTATTGATTTCTTTTTGAAATGATTACAACGATTTTTTTCTCTAAAATCGAATCCCCCTCTTTGCTTACAATGTATCCTCTCTGGTTTTTTTCCTTGATGCCCACTTCCATCCCCCGTTTGGGTTCTTTTTTTCTCCTCTATAAACAAAACCGAATAACAGGGGCCTTTAACTCTCTGTGCCCTGCTTTGATTGCCTCTGATCTGCTTTTGTTGTTTTCGTTTGTTTTTTGCTATATTTTGGGTATCTGACATTTGCTTTCCGGCTTTGCATGGTTGACGTTTCCAAATCGGTGTAAGCGTGCACCGGGTCAGGGGCGGCAGAAGCGGCAGAGGGGTCAGACGAGGGGTCACGGGCGTGGCGCGCTCTAGGGATTCGAAGAGCCTCCCTAGGGTTTTGGCTGACTTGATCTGGACCGTTGATCAAACCCTCGATCCGACGGCTGTGGGAGTGCGGCGCTGGGGCTTGGGAGAGGCCTCTCTAGGGTTTTTGCTGGAGTGTGATTTGAACCGTTAGATCTATCCCAGATCTAACGGTTGGAATGGGGGCGGCTGCACAGAACATAAGGGGCATTAGGGTTTTCTTTTAGATCAGATTAGGGCTAGATTATTTGGGCCCCAAACAGGCCTTTTATATTTATTTATTTTTGGGTTTTTCATAATGTAATGGACTTTAAATTAAATAAACTATGGGCTTTTATTATATTCTTAATCAAAGTGGGCTTTTATTTATTGATATGTTTCATATTTATTTTTTTAATAATAATAAGCCTATTTAATAATAATAGTAATATGATACGTAAGTAATGATAATAATAGCAATATAATACTATATTTGTAATGTTTAGGGTTTTTTTTTTAAATGAATAATGTTATAAAATAATAATGCTACTAATAATAATCATAATTATACATGTTCACACTCACATTATTACTTAATTACACTTATATCTAATATGTCACATGCACTTATATATATAAATAACACTAATAATAGTAAGATAATAATATGTATGATATATAGATATATATATATATTCTTTTTTTCCTCTTTTTCCTTTTTTTTATTTCATAACAGCCCAATATAAACCATTAACAACACAAACTTAAAGGGGTCCGAGGTCCGGACAAAATTAGTGATTACACGGCCAATCAGTCTATGCAACTTCTCTCTCAAGGTTATTACTAAGATCATGGTTTCAAGGCTCAAAACTTTCTTCCATGACCTCATCCCTCATTATTAATAAGCTTTTGTTCAAGGCAGATCCATCCATGATAATATTATTTTTGCTAATAGAGCATTTTATGCGGTAAAACGGGCAAAGAAAGAAAAGAAGGGGCTTATGTCTCTCAAAATCGACCTTGAGAAGGCCTATGATAAAGTGGACTGGAATCTTCTCAAGTTTGTTATAAACAAAATGGGATTATGCGACTGGTGAATTAGTAGAGTCATGAAATGCATCTCTTCTACATCTTTTTCTTTGGTTTTAAATGGTGAGAAATTTGGAGAATTCTATCCTAAGAGAGGAATTAGACAAGGAGATCCGCTCTCTCCATTTTTATCCATCTTCATATCAAACATCTTGTCCTGAATTACGAAAAAAGAGGTAGAGACTTCCTGTTTTGAAGGGCTGAGAATTAATAGACGGTACCCAGTATTGAGTCACCATCTGTTTGCAGATGATTGCCTAATGTTCTCGGCGTCAAATAAAGAAAACTGCGATGCTACCCTCCGCATTCTACACCTTTTTCTAAAGAATGACAAGACAGACGGTGAACTTTCAAAAATCATCGGTCTTCTTCTCCCGAACATAAGTAGTCAACTTAAACTTCATCTTTTCAACATCCTGGGCTTTCGATCAATGGAGGAGGATAACAGGTACTTCGGTCTGCCTTCTTTCTGAGGGTGAAGTAAAAAGAGGCATTGTCGTTTATCAAGAAACGAGTGCAGAACAAATTGAGTGGATGAAAATCTATATTCTTGAATCAGGCAGGGAAGGAAATTCTTATCAAAATAGTTGCCCAGGCCATTCCTACTTATGTGATCCAGTGATTTCTACTCCAAATCACTTTCTGTGATGAGATCTGCTCACTAGGAGAAAAACATTCATTGGCTTAATTGGAAACAACTTTGTCGTCCTAAGGACCAAGGTGGACTAAGTTTTCGAAACCTAGATCCTTTAATAAAGTCATGATTGCAAAAATTGCATGGAAAATTATTAAGAACATGAATTCCTTTCTGGCTCAAATTTTCCGAAGAATTTATTTTCAAACGGAAACATTTTCGAAGCTTCAAGATGCAACAACCCGTCATGGGCCTGGACATGTATCAGGGAAGGGATCGAAATTATCAAGGAATGCTCACTATGGAGGGTCAGTAATGGTAGAAGCATCTTCACCTGTAAGGATAATTGGATCCTTAAGCTTCCCAGGTTCTGGATCCTTTCACAACTGTCTCCCCTCTCCTCTTGCCCCTCTGTTTCTAGCCTTATGAATCCTGATCAGAGGTCATGGAACAAACCAAAGATTGATCTCATTTTCTTCCCCAAGGAAGCAGAGGCGATATTGACCATCCTAATAAGAGGATCAGACATCAAAGACTCTCTTATTTGGGTTGGGACAAGGAACGATGAATATTCTGCTAAGTCGGGTTACAAGTTCATTGAGGACAACAAAAGGTCGTCCTTTGACCCTTCGCCGAGCGACGCCCCTAACTCTAACAAAGCTTTTTAGAGGTCTATCTGGGGCTTGAAGGTGCCTCCCAAAATTCGTTCCTTCCTTTGGAAGCTATATCACAATATTGTACCCACAAAAGGCATCCTTGCTGCTCGTTTCCATGGTAAATTTTAAGATTCGGATTGTTGTTCACGGTGCGGTGCAGGACGAGACGGAATTCATCGAACATCTTCTGTTTTTTTGTCCTTTTACGCAAGCGGTCTGGAGGGCCTCAAGGTTCAATTACTCGCCGTCTCACTCTGGCTTCCCCGACTTTCCTAAGTGGCGGGCTAAAATTAATGACTTATGAAGATTGGGAAATTTCGATAAAGGATGTGCTCTTATCGCTTTTTTCTTATGGGTGACTTGGAAATTGAGAAATGCATGAGTGTTCGAATGCAGGAAGGACCTTCCATGGGATGTTTGGCTACGTGCAGAACGAGCTTACACGGAGTTCTCTCATGTGACGTCTCCTTGCCCATTGGATAAACTTCCTCAACTTGCTGCTCTGAGGCGGTGGGCCCCTCCTCTTATTGATTCCTTCAAGATCAACTGCGACGCTGCTTTCGACTGCCTCACTTGGAAGGCTACAGCGACAACAATTGCGCGGGATAGTTCGGAATTCTTTATCCAAGGAGTCTCCGCACCAACTCTAGCCCGTCCATAGCGGCGGCCGAAGCCTATGCAATTAGGCTTGGAATCTCTCTGGCATCCCTAAACGAATTTTCTAACATTATCATCGAGGTCGATTGTCAAGTTGTTATAGGAAGATTGTCAAGTTGTTATAGGAAGATTGTGTTCGGGTTTCCTTTCTGACTGGATTTCTTCAGCAATCGAAGAAGATATCATATCTGAGGTCGCCTCTTTTGCATCTTGTTCTTTCTCCTTCGTTCTTAGGTCTTGTAATCAAACAGCGGATTGGCTTGCTAAATACGCTAAGAACCTTCAAGCTTAACTTTCTGAGACCCACCCCTTCCCCTGAATCTATGGTTGTACTTATAACTTGCTTTCCAATAAATTTTTATTCATATTGATTAAAAAAAAGTCTATTTGGTTCATCCATACCAAAAACTTTAGATCTTAAACCTTATTTTTTACTTTCTAAGATTTAAATGTAAGCATAAACCTTAAATTCAAAACTAAACTTATCCCTGAATCCTATACTATTAGTCTGATTTAAACACTGGGTTTAGGGTTTTTGTTTGCTTAACTCTCTCCGCTACTTCCCCTCCATCCTCTACTCGTAAACTCCATTAAATTCCCCCCTTTTGGCCTTAATCCCCTTTTAATAACCAAATTTCATTGCTTTAACCAGAAAAAATTGTTGTGTTCTTACTCTTTTATGTGGGTATTAAATGGGAAGAGGGTTGGGAGTGTTTCTCCTTAGAATCTATACATCTAAGCAAAATGTTTCAAGAGTTAAATTTGTGTTACCCAATCGATGTTTTCATTCTTTTAGACGATTTGAAAACTGGGTTTCGGATAAACACCCTTTTCCTCCACCTTCCGATGTTCCCAGACGAGAGTTTTCGACGGGTTTGGTTGGTTTAGTTGGTAAAGTTAGAGACTTTAGCGATGCAAATGTGAGACCTTTTTCCTCTGTTGTTGAAAATGGGGATGATGATGGTGTTGGTGGCGAGGATAATCGAATGCATGATTCGAGAATCGAAAGAAGTAAGGACGGTAAGTATACTTTGAATTCAGTGAAAAGTGTTGATTTTGATACTCCAAATGAACATAACTGTGCTGATGGTTTCAATGAGAATGGTATGTATGGTTCGAATGATGTCGAATTAGGACATGGAAACTATAAAGACGATAGGGATGTTGTCGATTTCATGAGAATTATTGATTTTGATGGTGAAAATGAGAATTTAGATGAGAATGGTGTGTGTGATTCAAGAGCTGTTGAGTCTGATGATATGAGTAGCGATAGAACTGTGAATGGTAAGCAACTTTCCCTTCGTGATCCGGCAGAACTGTATCGGGAGCTTCGGAACAATGAGAATGGTGTGAACCTGAATCGATCCGATTGGGACACCATACAGGAAGTTTTCAAGTATTTTAGTAGATCGGGGTGGGCGGCCAATCAATCGCTTGCTATTTACATTGGCAGGTCATTCTTCCCTACTGCCGTCGATAAGTTTCGTACATTTTTCTTGAAAAAATGTTCTGCTGATGTTACCGAACACTTGGTATCACTTGGTCCCTCTAATGCTGCTGTTAAGTTTCTTTTCCCTATATTTGTCGAGTTTTGCATTGAAGAGTTTCCCGATGAGATCAAGCAGTTTAGAAGTATGATTCAATCTGCAGATCTTACGGCGCCGCATACATGGTTTCCCTTTGCTCGGGCGATGAAGCGAAAGATTATTTATCACTGTGGTCCGACAAATAGTGGCAAGACTTACAATGCTTTGCAGCGTTTTATGGAAGCAAAGAAGGGAATTTATTGCAGTCCGCTTAGGCTTTTGGCTATGGAAGTTTTCGACAAAGTGAATGCACAGGGAGTTTACTGTAGCCTCCACACAGGGCAAGAAAAGAAATTTGTCCCGTTTTCGAATCACGTTGCCTGTACTGTGGAAATGGTGTCAACTGAGGAATTATATGATGTAGCTGTGATTGATGAAATCCAGATGATGTCGGACCCATATAGAGGTTATGCATGGACGCGCGCAATGCTCGGACTAAAAGCTGATGAGATACATTTGTGTGGGGATCCAACTGTTCTCAATATTGTTAGAAAAATCTGTACAGATACCGGAGATGAGTTGCATGAACATCATTATGACAGGTTCAAACCATTAGTGGTTGAAGCCAAGACACTGTTGGGAGATCTTCAAAATGTTCGATCAGGTGACTGCGTTGTTGCCTTCTCTAGGAGAGAGATATTTGAGGTGAAAATGGCTATTGAGAAACACACAAGCCATCGCTGTTGTGTTATTTATGGCGCCTTGCCACCAGAGACTCGCAGACAGCAAGCTAATTTGTTTAATGATCAAGATAACGAATTTGATGTGCTTGTCGCTAGTGATGCGGTTGGAATGGGATTGAATCTTAATATTCGGAGAGTTGTCTTTTACAGTCTTTCAAAGTACAATGGTGAGAAGATTGTTGCAGTCCCGGCATCACAGGTTAAGCAGATTGCAGGAAGAGCTGGTCGTAGAGGAAGCCGTTATCCAGATGGCCTCACAACAACCTTGCATTTAGACGATCTCGATTATCTAATCGAGTGTTTAAAGCAACCCTTTGAAGAAGTTAAGAAAGTGGGTCTCTTTCCTTTCTTTGAGCAGGTTGAATTGTTTGCTGGGCAATTCCCTAATGTTACTTTTTGCCAGTTGCTTGAAAAGTTTGGTGAAAATTGCCGTTTGGACGGGTCATACTTTTTGTGCCGACACGATCATATTAAGAAGGTTGCAAATATGTTGGAAAAGGTTCAGGGATTGTCATTGGAAGACCGGTTCAACTTTTGTTTCGCTCCAGTCAATATTAGAGACCCGAAAGCAATGTACCATCTCCTTAGGTTTGCATCGGCTTACAGTCAGAATGTCCCGGTTAGCATTGCGATGGGCGTGCCAAAAGGTTCTGCTAAAAATGATGCGGAACTTCTGGATCTGGAGACAAAACACCAAGTTTTATCTATGTATCTTTGGCTATCTCACCACTTCACGGAGGAAACCTTTCCTTATGTGAAGAAAGTAGAAGAAATGGCCGTCAATGTTGCCGAATTGTTGGGCAAGTCTCTCGTCAATGCATGTTGGAAACCGGAATCTAGACAGCGAAAGAAACCTAAGCCTGAAGAAAAGAAAGAAGGATACGAGAGACCAAGGTCGCTTGTCAAGTTACATGAGAAGTAAGTTCCTATACGGATTATTCCGAGATAAGAAATTAAGCATGTGATTCTGTTTCTTAGTCGTTGCATTCAACTAGATCGAAAGAACTTTCGAGCATGCATGTGAAGGATGGTTAGCCCTCCATGCTAACAACTTGGTGTTCTTCGTGCAGGAAAAGGGCGGATAAATCCGTGCCGGCAGACGATTCGTCAAAAGTAGCATCGTGATCATATCGTGGAGGCCTAATGTTATTGCTTGTAGTGCTCACCAGTTATCATTCATAACATCATTAAAGTAAAACACAATGCTTCATTGTATGTCGTAACATTGAATTCTAAACCTTTCAAGGTTATCAGTTGCTTCACCCTAAACCATCAATTTGAAATAAAAAAAGTGAAACAGTCCATTTGAGATCAATTTAGTAATTAAACATTTGCTTTTTTGGCCAAATCAATACTTATCGGTGTCAGTGGAAATGACAAACTTAAACAAGAGGGACTAATTTGCTCAATATGAATTGTATAGAGACTGGTATGCTCACGTTATTCACTTTTTCAATAGGACCAAAATGCAATCCTGCCCTGTTAGCATTTTTTATGTAATAATGAAATGAGTTCACATAACGAAAATGACAAACAAATCCCTTAAAAGACAAAGCAGTAAACCAACCTGCAGGCTGTAGTGGACAAAATCTTGCTATTCAACCGGTGTCGGAAAAATACGCATATAGTTTGCTTAAAATGGCCGATCACAACATCAGTAAGTCTATACTATATCAATGGGGGGAGGGGGAATTTTTTACTTCCCAAAAAAGTTCTTAAGACCTTGTTCTATCTCTATTCCACAATGAGAAAGTACGGATCAAAATCGTCCCAGATGCCGTCTCCGAACCTGGTGTTAATGCAGTTGGTAGCACCGTGTTTGTTCTCATGTAATCGAACTATTAACGAATACAAGTTTGAGATCAATGGATTCCGAAGAAATGGAACAATGCCTTTACCTAATTCAGCAACGTCTGAGAGTAGTTGCGTACCATCTTTGGCCTCCAGATTGAAAATTATGTTTGAGAGGACATAAATCCCAAGCAAATTTGCATATAAGGGTAAAAATGCATCCTTATGGTTACCAACACCACCTATCCAGTCAACTCCGAGTTTTCCGATATGTTCCTTAGCAAATGATACCAACTGGTGGAAAAATCTCGTTCTCCAATCGAGTAGATAATGAATGACCTCTTCTTTATTGAGCAATTCACTTGTCCATGATTTTGTGATCGGAAGCTTCTCCAAGTGGGAACAACATATTTGACAAATCAACAGCTTCTCTTCATGGTGATTATCAACTTCCTTGTCGAAAACCTGTCTCACAAGATCACCTTTGGATATTACGTAGTTCCCCGCATCTAGCACCCACCGCAGAAGACAGTCGAAGTATACCATCCAGTGGCCGAAGATGGAAGAAAGATGGTCGAAACTCAGTTCAATGACCTTTTCCACCTGTGTTGGAACCTCACAAGTGTCGGACATAGTTCTGGAGCTTTTGGAGGAAAGACACTTTTGGATGTCGGAGGCAACCCCTTGTCTAATTCCATCGTCTTCATCCTCGAGCAGTCTGATACATGTGAACCACATCTCCAGTATTTGATGTGCATAGATACTTACAGCATCTTGCTGTTCTAAACAAGAGATCGAACTTTTTGAAGAAATTTGCTGGTTGGTAGCAAAAGAAGCAATTACCTCAGCTTGTTCCAATAAGCCAGATGCAAACACAGATTCTGCTGCTGCCCTGCGCATGTTAACTGGCTCCGATGAAGAACTATGCTGCTTAATTAGATTGACATAAAAGGTAATGCATTCATAGAAGCAAGCTGATCTTTCCGTCTCACCAGATTCATTATATTCAGCAGCTTTCAGCCCCTTTTCAGTAAGAATAAAACCACCAAAAATCCTTATAAACTGCTTTACGCATATTGCCAGACAACAGATGAGTATTTCTTGTGTTTTAGCATGTCGGGTGAGCTTGTACAAAATTATCAGCTTATCCCAAAGCTGAAATACGGAATTGCCATCCAACGCACCAACATAAAGGGTTCCGTCACTCTTTTCTTCACTTAATTCCTGAAACTTCAGCGAGTTCCAAGTGAAAATAATCCTTAGAATTTGGTATGTACATCGATGGTTCTTCTCCTGTTCCAAAAGCTTCATCAGTGTCGGCTGAAGGTTAGCTTTTGTCCAGTTCTGTATAATTCTAGTCTCACTGCTTGATAGATAGTTTAGCTCACTGCCAGGTCGAGACTTCAGGAACTTCTGCAGCCACTTCAAAGTTATTCGTCGAACTTCATACGATGAATCTGAGAAAGAACGAATCAACCTTTCCAGGAATCCAGAATTCTCTACTTCATGGATTTGAAACGGCGTTGAATTCGATGGAGATCTTTGTGGAATCTGGAAAACCACTTGGTCAACTTCGTCGGATGGTTGAAATAAACAACTAAAATAAGATGAAGCCGCTTGTTGACGAAGTTCAGCTATTGTTGGATCATAATATGGAAGCCCGTAAGAAGCTTCTACATCTAAGCATTCTGTAGATAATGCCAAAAGTAGGTTTCGGATGGCAAACAAATTTTTCCCCATATGACATGATCTCGCAACGCTATGCATGTAATCCAGCACTTGCAGGAAAGCGCAATTGAGGATGGGGCAAGGGCATCTTTTGGGGCTGGCAACCCACGAACACTTCACAAGAGCTTCCATCAAGTCACCAAGAATCTGGTCTTTCCTCGAGAAATCAGCAAGATTTCTACAGTTTATATTGACAAGAGAACCTAATTGCAATAGAAGTCCATGAATCAAATTGAAGGAAACACGGTGAGCTCCATTGGCAGGATACAATGAGATCAATGCTGCAGGAGATGCTGTGGTTTTGTTCTCTGAATGAGGCAACTCCGAAGCAATATTAAGGAGAACGGTTGGCAATTTCTCATTAGATACCAATCCTGTCAAAGCTCGTGATGCAAGGATACGAACTCGCAGATTGCTTTGGGTTGAGCACCTCATGATGAAAGGCATGAAGAGGAAAGGATCCAGGTCATCCCCCGTTTCACTTGCAATCGTTGAAGGCTTGAGCCTGGATAAAAGAATAAGCATAGGGCACAAACTCGGATGCACAACTTTTGCCAGGTTAGATTCGGATTGTCCCGACAATGCATCATCAAGCAATTCAGTTGCAATTTTCAGCTCATTGAACACAAATGGATGCAGCAAAGGATACCTTCAAGATTACATTTAATCAATAGTTAGTGGAGAAAATATTGTAGCTTTTATGCACAAATAGCATGCAACTTAAGGGTAAAATACGTTTCAACCATCCATTATGCACAGTTTTAAAATTTATAGCAGGCTTACAAAGTTACCCATGTATGAAATACACAAAACGAAAGAGAAGGTTCTTGAAAGAACTTTTACCTATGAAAAAATTCAAGCCCAGTTAACGCGCGCCGAGCAGATTCTCGTTTATGGACATTAAGGAATCCAATCATCCGACGTACCAAGGAAGTGTATGCAAGACAAGCACTGTTCCGAACCTCCCAGTATGGTGAAGAGAAAGAGCAAATTGAAACAATCAAAGCCTCAGCCGCAAAACCAGAAGTGTCAGAAGTAAGGTTAGTGTCATTGAAAGCAGCTCTAAGGGCATTAAAGGCATGCACTGTTGGAACAACACCTTCATCTCTGATCTTCGAGGTTTTTTCAGTTACAATCGTCTCAGTTACCAATGCTGAATTGGTCTCTTGGCCAGACTTTGTTGAGGAAATCTGGCACGAGATCTTTGTGGAATTGGTTTCAGGTTGACCCAACAAAGACCCCTTTGCTACATCTATAAGCCACCTAAGCGCTCGCAGGAGGAGCTTCTTTGGAGCACCTTCTGGTTCTGAGAGGAAAATAGCAATGAATGCTGCAGGTATACCTGCGCTTCTTCGTAGCAAATCATCAACAGTTTGTCCTTTAGCAACGGTTCTCTCCATAAGCTGATCCATCCAAGATTCTGTCAGCTTACAAAGCCTGCAAAACGAAGGCTCCATTAAATGGATGCAACATATATATTTTTTATTTTACAAATAAAGTTCCAGTATTGGATTAGTAAATATCTAATGCAGGTTTTTTCTAAGACAAGGCTTAATTAAGTAAAAAAAACTTTAGAACACTTGAATAAACATATTGCATTCCTCTCTCTACCCTGTTTTCTTTTCTTTTCTTTTCCTTTTTTCTCTGGAAACAAAAATGAAATAACAAGTTAGAGTATGCAGATGCATAAGTTTTCCTTTCACCCCAACTCCCACACGGCGATATTTAATCCAGATTAACAGCTAAAGATGATGGCAAAGAGGAAACTTACATTGGGTCATTTGAACAGAGAAGACGATTGCAAAGGGCTGTAAACCCTGCTCTTGTCTTGTCAATTGCGCCATTATGTTTCATCTTCAAAAGAACTTCCAAGAAATGGTTCCCGATTTTCTCTAATTGTTTTAGATCAAGCATTCCTTCAGATGTTGTCACTGAATCATAGCTGGGGTGTCCAGATTCTAATGAACCAGAACAGCTGTAACTTGGTAAAGGTATTTTCCGTATAATGGTCCCCAAAAGAAGACTTAACTGGAAACAAGAAGAGTTACTGTTAGTGCTATGATCCTTATTTATATAAGCCAAGAAATCTAGAAATTCAAGGTTCATGTAAATTGTATGACAAGAACTTTCTTCATTTTCGGGATGTTTAGTATTGGAACTATTTATTAGCATAAATAATGAGTTCATTATTTTCAATAGCATAATAACAAGCTTAGTACCTCTTTCATGGCTAGCCAGCAACCAACCATGACAACTTGATCTGAAGGTCGTGCATCCTGAATAGTTTTTGAGCTTTTGTCTTCTTGTTCGGTTGAGGGTAAATGAGCATCCGTTTCAGAACCGTCCAGTAAGAAAGCATCAGCATCAACTATATCATCAATATCCTCAGGCAAGTACCAAGCATCCGCAGAAACAACCCATAGGGCCATTGAAGTTATTCGCATAACCAGCTCTAAGAGTTTCTCCAGTGCCTGTCTCATATCTGAAACACTACACAAGACTGCATCCGAATTCCAATCCAATTCCTCGAAAGTATACCGTAGAGTAAGTAATACACCATGAACAAAACTATTCTTGCATGCTTCAGCCAGATCCTTCTCCCCTTCCTCCACAACAACATCCAACCAATGAATAAGTGATTTCACATATTCCATCACAGGATGAACGGATGTAGATTTTTGATAATCCCCATTTAACGGTGAATACTGTGAGTGAGAACAAACTGTAGCTCTGACTTGCCACCCGAGGTCCACCACATACTTTCTAAATATGAGACGTAAGGTTAGAGCACCAGCATCACTCTCTCTCACACGAGGACTGCAAACTAATTTTTCAGCCCATTCAATTACTTTCTGGACCATGTCACCACTTGAAATACCAGGAAGCGGAGTAGGAAAATGTAGCAATATGCGGAAAGAACTCTCTCGCAGTCTGTCCCAACTATCAATTATGGAACCAACTAACAGGAACGTTGAGTCAGGTGAAGTAATCCCTGCATTATAAGGATAAAGACAGCTCTCGGGAGAAACAGAAGTTGAGCTTTCTTGAGAAGAAGACATGACAGGCCAAACATTGATCATTATCAGTATAAGCTCCATTGCCATTATTTTTCTCTTATAGGGTGCAGAAGGATAACAAGAGAAGAACAGAAAACAACTCAACCACCTCATAAAATTAAATAGCTCCTCAGCTCTTCTAACTACATTTTCTTCAGTTCCCTTACATAGACACAACTCACCGTTTTCATTGTTCATACGAGGCTGCCAGCTTCCTTGCTTAAATTGCCTCTCCAAGGCTGTACGCACACGAGAAAAGAACTTCCTAAACAAGCTTGTCCATTTCATCTGAAAACCTGTTGAAGAAGACCTCATATTCAATGGCACAGCATTTTTCATTAGAGAGAGCTCCAAAGGGGAAGGAAGACTAGCTGTCTTGGGACTCAAGAAAAGGAACTCGGCAGCATCTACACGAAGTGACTCGTCAATGTGTGTCAACGCTAGTACAAGCCACCCAACAAGAATCCTAACTTTTATCCCCTTTATGCAGACAAGTGCAAAGGGATTACCATCCGTATCAGATGTCATATAGTCATCACAAAAATCTATATCCCCTTCAATCAGAGCCAGTGAACGAGAAACCTTAAGCAAAGATACTAAAACAGCCACTTTCTGTTCTACTTTCAGTTCCAGATTTTTGCAATCAAGATCAGGATACAATATGTCATTCTCCACCTCAGTTGGCCCAATGGAGATACAGGCAAGTAGAGGAAAAATTCCATCAACATCAACTTCTAGTAAAGCCGGAAGAGCATATGTGTTCAAATTTGAACGAAGCTTAGAAATCCCAGAAGCAAGACCATGCAAAAATGGGGGCAAACAATGTTCTCTATAAAGTGCATACCCTCTTTCAATACCATAACTATTCCAACACTCATCCCGTAAATATTCCAGGAAACACTTCAAGAATGATGTGGCAGCACAGCATACATCATCATCACTGTATGCTTGCACTACTTCAATCAGCAAGCCAGGACCCATATCCAGCATAGTCTTTGCTCCCAACCTCTTAGTCAACAAAGCTAAAGGAACATATCTCCCCTTACAACGTGCCCCCAAACGAAGAAGATCTAAAGCAATCTTTTGTAGAAATGACTTTATTTTCTCACTACCGTCTTCCCCACAAAGAGAGGATTGAATGTCTAAGAAAAGATCAAAAATGAGATGAACTTGCTTGACTGTTTGATTTAGAGGATCTTCCAAGTTATTCCATATTATTCTCAGCATTCGGGTTTCCATATCCTCCGGCAACGGGTTGTAATTTTCAGATGCAATCGTAAGGTTTGCCAGCATAGAAGTCTTAATCTGTTGCAAACAAATTTGCATTACAGTTAATGCATGAAAATTAAAATGGCTATCTGTGGGGTTCTCACAGTAATTACAGAGCTCAGGCAAAATCCCATCATACAATATAGTCTTCACAGAACTAGCAACATTTCCATGAGACTCGGAATCACTACAAATTTCCCTCGATACAACGAAATGTGTATTTAGAACCATTCTCGGAACAGCAGTAAGAATGCCTCTAATCAAGCAAAGTCTATTCAAACCAGAGAGATTATGTATGTCGAGACAAACATCTCCTTTATATGGAACTTTGCTAATAACATTGTCAAACGAAACTTCATTGTTAGTGCAAGAAGTAATAACAGTTTGATCAAATATACCTTCAATGATGAACAAACCAAGCTCTTGCTCACTGAGGCAAACTTGCAAAGCAGCAAACAAGCTCACACCGTCCGCCACAAAGCAGTCCCTCGAAAATGCCACCGATTTCAACAGACTTACCAAAACCCCTAAAGCCATCTCCATCACATTAGAATCTTCACCACCCAATTTGTTAAACTTCTGTGGGAACTTCTGAAATAAGTAATACATGCAAGACAAAGCCTCCTGACACTGCTCCAGAACTATAGGAGAAGGTCTACCCCACCCTTGAGTCTCCAAAACCACACTTTTCAACCCCAAAACAGTATCCCAACAAACCAAAACAGCACACTCTTCAATCACATCAACTAAATACCCCAACTTTGGCATCCCCATTACTGATAAAGCCACACGTGACACAGAGAAACGTTTCTTCTTACTACTCATTGTACCATACTCATTACAAAGTGACCTGAAACACTCACCGATAACAGGCTGGAAAACATCCTTGGTTTTAGCCAAAACTGACAAAAGGGTCTTATGCAAAGGCATTGAATTCTCCAGAAAGAAGACTTCCAAGTAAAAAGCAGCTGCCTTTGAAACCAAGGCCTCGTTTTTTTCACCTTGTTGTACCAACAGTTCATTGAAAGAAGAAGCCAGCTTCCGGACATGGTTAACTTGGGAGTAAGTTGAGTTCAAAGAGATGAGATGCTGAAGCTCCTTGTAGAAGGCTGGTGCTGAGGCTGAGAGGGATGATTGGTTTAAGGAATCTATGAAGGGAGGCGGGAAAACGACGGCGTTGTACGTGTAACGGTGGCGGTGCTGTATAGCTCTCCACTTGGCTGACATTTCCTCTCTCTTTTTTTCCTTTTTTGGGGTGAGTTTAGTTCTGGGTTTCGTGTCTCTTGAGAGAGGTGGAAATGGCGGCTTTGTTTCGGGGGAGTTTTCCTTCTAATTACAGGGTTAGGAGTTAGGGTTAAAGCTCGAGCACGCTTGCTTGAAGAAGAAAGATAGGTCCGAATTCTTATTGGGCTTCTATTTTGGAAATTGAATATCCAACCCATGGTTTCTTATTGGGCTTTCTAACTAAAGTCTACTCTTAAGAATTCTCTAAGGGGTCCCGGCAGAAAAAATATTATCATATCTCTAAAAGATTTGAGTTCGAATAATTTATCTATAAAAGTCATGTTCTCTTTCAAAGGATTAAAAAATAAATAAATACTACTATAAAATCACATCAGATACCTATTGACAATACAAGATTATAAAAACACAAGCAACCAAAAAAAAGTATATCATATTACATAAATATGTAAACTCCTCTTAAGAATGAGAATAGTGTTTTTCGAATACGCCTTTTTCATTTTTTTAACACTAGTCACAAGTTTTAAAACTATTTTATTATAGTATATTTATAGACATATCAATTTATTATATAAATCATATATTTAATAATTTCTAAAGAAAAACAAATTTCATTCAATCATATCAATATGTTCGATCAAAATCTTTTCAAATTTTCAAATAAGAACTTATTCGAGATGTGATTGTGGAAAATATTTACTTAATTTTTTTTGGATAAGTTGATTTGTATTTATCCAAAGAAAGTAGATAAAACTGCAACAATCCTACACGCACTTTGGGCGTCCATCCCAATTAGGAAATTCCCCAAGCTGCACAAATGTATCTATTTACATCATCTTCGTATACATTCTTACATTGAATCTTTACACAAACTATTTCTTTTATACACTCAATCAGTTTAACCCATTCCCTTCTATCATTTCGAAATTTCTTCTTGTTTCTTTTTTCCCAAATATGGTAGATATACGAGCTCTACGCAATTTTTAGTATGTACACTAGTAAAGACTTGCCCTTCAGATTAGCCTGCAACCAGGCCAACTCAGAATCACAGCTTCTCATTCTCCTTTGTAACCCACACAGAGCAATGACAGTAGCCCAGACACGTTGAGAATAAGAGCACTCTGCAAACAAGTGATTTCGAGACTCCATTCCCCCACCACAGAGCAAGCAGCATGTATCCACATTCATTCACATACGCTGCAGCCTGTCAAGAGTGGGCAACCGATCCAAGATAGCCATCCAGGTTATCACAGCATGCTTTGGGGCATGCAATCCAAACTACACCACTTTATGCCAAGCTACCTTAGGTTCCACAACCCTCACCTCCTTCCATATGTTCCGCACACTGATAGCAGAAGGGCTTAAAGTTTGCACCTGAGCCCTCATCTTGATCAACTTTCTCAGGCACCAACTAGTTTGAGGCTTGCAGTTAACTGTTCAATAGTCTGCCTCTTTGAACACATATAAATGGACCCACGCAACCCACAACGATCCCTCATTGGACAACAATTTTCTTATCAAATGAATCATGCATGCTCTATTCCATGTGTACAAGTCTCTAACCCCAAGGCCCCCTTCGCTCTTAAGTCTACAGATAACCTTCCAACTTACACGTGCCCCAACCGTTGCCTCATCTTTACCCCCTTCAAAAGAACCGCATACAAATCTGCTCAATTTTCTGAATGATCCCTTTAGGCAGAATGACCTACCTACACCAAAAGTTTACTATGCTAAACAAAACAGCATTGATTAATTGCAAACGACCAGCATAGCTAAGGGCTTTACCAGATCATTGATTAAGCTTGCCTCTAATCTTTCCAAGAAGCACGGTGCAATCTTTTTCAGTTAATCTTCTAGTAACCAGTGGGATGCCTAAGTATCTTACAAGCAAAGAACCAATATTAAAGCTCATTTGTCTCAAAAAAATTTCTTTTTGTGCCTCATAAACCCATGCAACAAACAATTCTGACTTAGCAACATTAAGTCTAAGCCCAGACATTTTATAAAACCTCTCCAACATACATTGTATCCCCACCAAAGAGTCCAAATTCCCTTTGCTAAAGATGAGCAAGTCATCAGCAAAGCACAGATGGGTAATGTTTCCTTTCTTACACTTCGGATGATACTGAAAGATTTTATTCATGGCAGCAATATCAAGCAAATATGAAAGAACATTCATGGCTAAAACAAATAGGTAAGGAGACAATGGATCTCCTTGCCTAACCCCTCTCTTCCCTTGAAAAAATTCCACCAAACTTCCATTCAAAGCAATGGAAAATCTGCTGCCAATAAAACCTACCCGAATCCACCTTATGAACTGCTCAGGTAAGCCTAAAGCTTCCAAAACTTTCAGTAAGAAATTTCAATTCAAGGAGTCAAACGCCTTCTGTAAATCCACTTTCAAGGCGCATCTGGGAGAAATATTCTTTCTTCCATATCCCTTAACTCTTGAGCAAGCAAGGTATTGTCAACTAAATTTCTTCCTTTAACAAAAGCAGTTTGGTTCTTTAGAATAACAGTAGGCAACCAAAGATTCAATCTATTCACCAAAATCTTGGTAATAGTCTTATAGATTACAGAGCAACACGAAATGGGTCTGAAATTTCTTGCTTGGCTTGCATTTGGCACCTTAGGTACTAGTGTAATCACAGTGGCATTAAATGCTGGCAATAAAGTAGATGATGTAAAGAAATACCTTATAGCAGCCAAAAAATCCACCCTCACGATGTTCTAAGCTTTCTTAAAGAACCAAGTTGTGTAACCATCTGGGCCTGGTGCCTTATCATTCCCCTGTTTGAATATTGCAGACTTAATGTCTTCATTTGTGACATCTCTAAGCAAGGATTCTTGAGCCTCAGCATGAATAGTCACACTCATAAGCCCCTTTAACTCCTCAACCCGATATCCCTTGACATCCTTATCAGCAGCTCCAATTTGACCAGTGAAAAGCCGCAGAAGAATGTCAGACATTCCGTCAAAAGAGTTAATCCTCTCCCCCTCATCACTTTGTAAAAAATGAATGGTGTTTCTTCTTTTTTTGCAGCAACTGCAGAGTGAAAAATCTTCGTTCCCTGATCTCCCTCCTTTAACCAACTCACTCTTGCCTTCTGTTGGTAAAATTATCTTTCAGCCCTCTTCAGATCCACTAGTTCAAGCAAAGTCATTCTTTCAGCAACAACATTCTCAGCCCTAACAGGGAGCTGTAAATTTAGAAGCTGCAAAGCCTCCACTTCTTTCCTCTTATCTTCCACCATCTGTGAGATATTAGCAAAATGCCTATGATTTAGTTCTTTAAGTCTCGGCTTCAGTCGTTTCAATTTAACAAACAATTTCTGTAAAGGATTCAGCCCTCCAGAAACTGGATCAGACCAAGATTGATCAACAATATTCTCAAACTCTGCATGTTGTGTCCAAAAATTAAAAAATTTGAATGGTTTCAGTTTGTGTGCAGGGGCGTCCAACTTGAAATCCATAATAGCAGGGCTATGATCAGAAATTCCTGGTGCTTGGAATTTAACATAAGTATAGGGCAATTGAACATGCCAAGAAGCATTAACCAAAACTCTGTTCAGCTTCTTAGCTAAGAAACATTCCTCCTGCTTATTCGACCAAGTAAAAATTGGCCTAGTATATGAATGATCCATCAAATCAATTTCAGACAAACAATCTTGAAAATTTTCCATAGCAGGAGTAAAATAATCCCCAACTGTCTCAAAATCAGATCCTTCAGAAGCATGGGTAATGACATTGAAGTCACCTCTCACAGTCCATGGAAGTAATCCAATCATAGATTCCACATGTCTAAGCTGCTGCCACAACTCCCTCTTTTCAATATTGTCATTGCTCCCATAAACAACTGATATCATCATTTCTTTACCATCAAGCTTGCCTTTGACTGCAATAACTTGAGATTCAGCAAATTCCAAAGAAAATTACATATCTTTCCTGCACAGAATCCAGATCTTTCTCAAATCAATTGCTGAATAGTTATTGAAACAAGTCCACTCAGGAAAACCAGTAATAATCTCATCAATTTTTTTCTTCTAACCCTGGTTTCTGTCAAACACAACACATTAACATGCAGCTTCTCCATACGCTGCATCACTTTCTTCTGCTTTTGAGGGTGATTGAGGCCCCTCACGTTCCAAAAAGCAACAATCATTGTGAAGGAATAGTCCCTCGCACGCCACTGACCTCTAGCCCATTCACTTTGGCAACCTTATTTGCTTTTATTTCTTACAAAAGCACTGCAACCCCTTTAGAAGCCACCATATGCTTCCTAGGCTCATCAGCCTCCAAAGTGCTCAAAACTTCAAACTTATTCTTAGAGCTAACAAATCCTAAAGATTTTCCTTTCACCTCTTTCCTCCCCTTGCTCTTCTCTGCACTCTGCAAAGGTGGGAATTCCTCCACAGGAACATCAGTAGTAAAGTTCATAGATTCAACCAGGGCACTAGCTGAATCCTCGGCTCTAAGATCAGCAGGATAAGGAAGACCTGCAGAAGAACCACTAATAACCTCAGCTACAACAACCATCTCAGCATTAGAACCCTTTTCTTTTGGTCCACCAGTAGCCTCAACCCCATCAACTATCTCAACAGACGTACCACCTTCAACAATAGGGGCAAGCTCAACATTGGCACCACTAGTTTCCCCAACATGCATAGTCACGCCCTTAGCTCTCCACTCAACATGATTCCCAGTGTTCCCCTCCTTAGCTATTGGACACAAAGTAGTGGAATGCCCATAAATTTCACAGTTTCCACAATAGGGAGGCATCCACAATATCTTAACTTTGACATAAACTATAGAATCATCTCTCAACTTAACAGGAATGGTTCGCGGAATCTTGCACCCAGCTTCCACCTCCACGCAAATATTAGCAAACTCCAATCTTTCTCTAGAGGTAGTGATGGAATCTATGTAAAGTGGTACCTCTAAAGCACTCGAAATTTAACTAAGACCCTTTCTAGAAAACAACTCAAGGAGAACATTATACAATTGAACCCAGACCGGCATTCGAGTCAAATCAAAATCCAACCCTTTCAAATTTGGTTCCCACTTGCGAAGAACCAGTGACTTATGCTGTACATGCCATGGCCCGTTCTCGAGAACCCAATCACGCGCAGCAATGGTTGTAAATGAGAAAACATACAAGTTAAAGCCTGCAATATTAACCTTCCTTAGTGAATCTTTTCCCCACATTGAATCAACAATTCGTTTCAGGGCAACAAAATTGGGAGCAGCACCAACGAATTGGCCTACCAGAGATAGCCGCCAGTCCGCATCATCAAAGATCTCACCTGGAGGAGCTACCACAACCAGATCATCCGCAACCACCGGAGGAAAAAAATTCAAGTGATTGCTCACCAGCTCCCCCAAATAGAAACTTCTTCCAGTCCACCGCAGCTATATCTAAGAGCAGTTTCAAAATCAGTGAAGAATTCCGATCAGAAAGCACAAAAGACCCAATCCAAACATGCAGCAAATCGGAGGATCTCTCTCAAGCCGTTAGGCCTGCTAACGTGCGCCTACAGAGAGTCTCATTCTATTATTCCTTTCTATACCCTTAATTATTGTCTAAATAAGGGTCAATTTGTTATATAAGAAAAAAATATTGTTTTGAGTTCAAATATGATAGGCCCAGAAAAATTAAGCCCAGTAAAAGCCCTAAGAGAAAAGAGGGAACATTAGGGTTCAGGTTTTCTGTGTATAAAACTTCATTCCTTCAGTCGGTCTCCTCCATTTCACCGGTTCTGAAGAGAAGCCGACGCCGCCATGGTTCACGTCAGTTTCTACCGCAACTGTAAGCTAACCCCATTCTCTGCTTTTCTTCTCTTTTTCTTTTGAATTTTTTTAACTTAAATCTGTAGCTTAATTTCAGTTTGTATCATCACCATAATAAGTTATCTCTTTCCCATTTTGATTGTTTCTGGGTTCTCGTAAATGGGTGTTCTTAATGTAATTTCTAGAATCATAAATGGGAAACTTTTCTTGTTTAGATTTATGGGTTTTGTTGCTTCTATTGATTAGGCTAAAAAAAAAATCAAATACTAATTGTTTTAGTTTCATTTGATGTAACGAATCGAGTTATGATATCGTTTGATTAATGTTATGGTGAAATTGATGGGATTTTGTAGATGGCAAGACGTTTAAGAAGCCGAGGCGTCCGTACGAGAAGGAACGTTTGGATGCCGAGTTGAGGCTTGTAGGAGAGTATGGGCTCCGATGTAAGAGAGAGTTGTGGAGGGTTCAGTATGCTTTGAGCCGTATCCGAAATGCTGCTAGGGACCTTCTCACTCTTGATGAGAAGAACCCTCGTCGTATTTTCGAAGGTGAAGCACTTCTTCGCAGGATGAACAGGTATGGACTTTTGGATGAGAGCCAGAACAAGCTCGATTATGTCTTGGCTTTGACCGTTGAGAACTTCCTTGAACGCCGCCTGCAAACCCTTGTGTTCAAGTCTGGTATGGCCAAGTCTATTCACCATGCTCGTGTGTTGATTCGGCAAAGGCATATCAGGTAAACTTTTACCTTCATTTGGTTGGTGGTTTACTTTTGTATCTTGTTGGTCAACTGAAACCATAGAATGAGCTTGTTGATGCATTTAAACATGCTTGTGTCGCTGCTATGTTTATGTCCGTGCCATTTACGGTCTTCATGGAATGTGCAAGTTATTTTCTTTTAGCTATATCGATTAGTGTTTTAATGCATCATGATTGTTTTCCATGTGTGCCGGACTTCATTTGTTATGTGTTTATGGATGATGACTGTTTGGAAGTATGTTTAGGAATTCATATCTGATGAATTTGCCTTGTCAGTTAACACTCCACTTTGTGTTAAAGGAGACATGTTTTCATCATATAAAACTTAACTTCCTTTCTTTCGGAAGAATTTACAGGATCTACTGCCTCTAGTTTGCAATTAGTTTGATTTATTGCATTGTGCTTTGCATATGAGTGCAAGTTGTTTGATCAGTTTCGTATATGTAAGCGTACTTGAAAATGTATGTTGCTCAATCCATGCTTTGGTTGCCCGGAAGATATTATCGATGCCGTGAATGTTGTATCTTGATGTTTGGTTGTTACCTCAATAGGGTTGGGAGACAGGTGGTTAACATCCCATCCTTCATGGTGAGGGTTGACTCCCAAAAACATATCGACTTCTCTCTTACAAGTCCATTTGGAGGTGGCCGCCCCGGAAGAGTGAAGAGAAAGAACCAGAGGGCAGCTGCCAAGAAGGCGTCTGGCGGAGATGGTGATGAAGAGGAAGACGAATAAACCTGACGCCGCTACCACCACTAGGACATCTTTAAAATTGCCCTTGTTTGAAACTTAACATTTACTCCGTTTTCTTAGACATGGTTTGAGCTGTAGTTGATGCTGTCATCTGTTTTTGTCTCGGATTCGTTGTTAATCTAGCAATTTTGTTGTTTTGATACAAATATTTAAATTATGGTCCACCATTTTGAGCAATGTTGTCTAGTGGTGAGCAAAACTCGACTCGAGGTGAAAATACTCATCTTGACTCAACTCGAAATTTTATAGACTCGACTTAAAAAAATTTCAAATAAAGTTTGAGTTGTAAAATAAAAATTTGAATAACTTGAAATTTCTAGTAAT
The DNA here is from genome assembly GCA_030270665.1 of Hibiscus trionum. NCBI lineage: Eukaryota > Viridiplantae > Streptophyta > Magnoliopsida > Malvales > Malvaceae > Hibiscus > Hibiscus trionum. The sequence continues at coordinate 3,559,415 of BSYR01000034.1, read as the reverse complement.
TAGTGGATTTATTTTAAGTTAGAGACGAGTCCCTCACATATTGATATATAAAAATATAAAGAAATATTGCTACATGAATTTTTTTTTGAATAAATATATATATGCATATGAGTGAAATTACTGTAATATGATAAATAATTACAATTAAATTTTTATATGAACTCGAAAAATTTCTGAGTGAAAGTTTGAATGATAAAATTAAACGCGTGAATTCAAATAATTCGACCACCCCTAATGACGTGCATGGTTTTAGCGGGAATATGAATGGAAGTGACAATCTGTTAGGTTGATCAGATTGTTTTGGAACATTGGACCCTTAGATCTTTGCTTGGGGACAAGTTGAGGAGCATCTGCTCTGCTGAAGCAGCATCACCCACTCAGGATCTTTCCCGCCGAGAGGTGTCTCCGCCATTTTGATGAGTTTTGAGGTGTCGGATGGTGGAGCACAACGTTCCTATGTCGTTTACAGGTGATGGTGAAGGGACCATAGTACGTTTGGTTATGTTGCTGAGGTTGTAAGTGTCCGACACGAGTGTATATTCGGTTATGTTGCCGAGGTCGCAAGTGTCGGACGCAATTTTTAATTTATTTATTTTATCATATTCCTACTATATTCGAGTGTCAGATACGAGTGTTGGATATGTACACCAAGTAATATTTGATTTATTTATATGTATATTGAAAAATAAATATTTAGTAATGACGTGGCAGGTAATTAGAACCCTCAAAAATCTCCATTGGCTACTGAAATGGGCAACGGTTTTTGAACCTTTAAAACCTACCCCTTTAACCACGTGTCTTTTCATGATCCTCGCCAACGCACTATATATGAATTCTCCCCGCCAAAACAGACTTCAACAACAGTAACAACTCGATGGATGTGGTGAGCGGAGAATCTTCGACGGAGGAGACGGAGTTGGAGTCGCCGAGGTCGGTGGTGCTGCAGATGAAGAAGAAAGTAGAGAGACTAGTACTTCACACTCAGGTTTTGAGAATAAGAGAGGAAGATTCGCATCTCGGTGAGGATCTCATCGCCGGCGCCGATAAGATTAAGAACCTGGTTGTCTTCGGAGGGGATGCCGTCGGTGGAGATTTTAGCGAAAACATAACAGGACGACGTCGTATCAACGTGGTTCTTGTTTCTAAGCCGATCCTGCCTTCCTCGCCTCTTAGCGGCAAGAACAGCGTTAAAAAAGGCCATGCGATGCAATGAAACAAACCTAAATCGATCACCTCGATCGATGGATCAATCAATCAAGGTTTGATTTCATTTCATTTCATCTAGATTTTATCTTTTTCTTTTCAAATCTCTTTTTCTTTGATCTGTTTGGATGCCGAGAAAATTTGCTTCTTTCTGAATTTATATGTAGTTCTTTTTTTTTTCATTTTTAATTGTAAATGACAGGCAGTTTTAAGCATAGGAAAGGTTGACGATCGTTTTAATGGAGCATTTTAGATTGTAGCTTTTGATTTCTTAATTAGGATTTCCAGAAATCTTTCTTTTTAGTCTGAATTTCAGATCATGGTACAGTGTCGGAATTATTCTTCATATCTCAAAATAGTGTACTGAATAACTGAATATATAACCTTTTCCTTCACTTTCTTTTTCATTGCTAATTTCTTGTAACTAATTTATAATTTTCTTGTTCTTATCTTGTAATAGGATAGCGATTTTTTTATTAAACTAGATAAAGATTTGTATGTATTATGTTTTAGCAGACAGAGTTAAAATTATATATTTAAAATTAATAAGAACAAAAATAGTATTTAATATGAAATTTAGAGTTTAACAACACTTGATTTGACAAATATTTAAACCAACAGAAAGTAAATTTATCATTAAACAAAAAATATTTGAATGCACATAACATAACTCTCTTGTTCCCTTAATAGGTCTATCCCTGTGTCTAAGTACTATTTGTAATTTATGACTTCTTTTTTAAATTGTATTACGAATAGTGATTGAGTTTAGCTCGATTAACATAAAGACATGATTAAACATGTCTTGGCATTCAATATTTTAGATATAAATCCCTAATATATTATAAATATAACATTGGATTTATGCCATTAGAGCTGATCATGAAATTCAAATACTTGGGTACTATTAGATGATAACTTGATACGACTTTAATTTATTTATATTATTTAAGATAATTATTTAATACATATATTATGTAAAATAAATTTTATTTAATTATATTTATTTGAACTCTGAACTATCTGTATTCTAGCCGAAGTAAACTATATATGGATTTGGATCAAGTTTTTGTTAACAAATATGGGCTAAATCCAAAGTAATCTGGTCTTAGCTAAGGCTCTAGTGACCTCCATTTTTAATAGTGGGTATTTCCAGTATTATATTTAAAAGGTTGCCTAAGTAGATGTTAGAAATTAATTAAACAAATAATATTCAAAAAAGAAATTAATTAAAAAATAGTAATATATATAGGTCATGTTTGGTGGACATTGTTTTGAGAGAAAAAAAATAGAGGATTAAACTATTTTTAAATGTTTGACTGATTAAATTCGCTAATTTGAATGTTTGGAAAATAGAAGATTGTAACAACATATTGTAGTGAATCCTCTCAAATTGAGAAAATTGTTAAGAGAAGCATTTTGAATTTAGAGGATTTGAAATAAAAATTGTAATTTTTTTTTATTCTTAACAATTATAAAAGGTCCTTAAATAACCTACTTTTTAACTCTTAGGTGCTTCTATTCAATTTTAAATAATTATTTTCCCTCAAATATACGAGATTAATACATTATAATATAGGGAAAACTATCCTACTGATCACCAAACAAATTGGGGATACCTATTTGGACCACCGAACTATAGAAAACGTTAATCAGACCACCGAACTTATAAAATCAACCTATTTTGACCACCGCCGTTAAAAATCTAATGGTGGAGTGACGAAACTGCCACGTGGCAATTGACGGAAAAATTTAAAAATTACACATTTGGTCCCTGTTATTTACACATTCTTTCAATTTAGTCATAATTTTAAATTAATAAAATAATAAATTATTTAATAAAGTGGTGACACTTTATTAGAGGACTTTAATTATTTATATTTAATTTTTTTAATTTATTTTCCCCTCCAATCAGGTGGTGACACGTGTCACCACCAATTTAGAGGAGAAAAATAAACTTCTCTTCACCTACGCTTTGGGGGATTTAAACCTAGGTCTCAACAAGGTAAAGCCAATGGCTTTGCCAATGCACCAAACACAACTTTGTTTTATAATTCTCCAGATATAATATATACCTCTTATTAGTTTCCACATTTATAAGCCAAAAGCTCAAACCTTAAACACTAATTTCACATATATAAATCCCAAACCCTAAACTCTAACCCTAAATATTTCAAATTAATTTCACAATAAATATTTCAAATTAAACCCCAAACCCTAAATATTTCAAATTAATCACACGCTAAATATTTTAAATTAAACCCTAAACCTTAAACCTTAAAAATTTCAAATTAATTTCACGCTAAATATTTCAAATTAAACCCTAAACCCTAAATATTTCAAATTAATTTCACGCTAAATATTTCAAATTAAACCCTTAACCCTTAACCCAAACCTTAAACCCTAAAAATTTCAAATTAATTCCACGGTAAATATTTAGGGTTTAATTTGAAATATTTAGTGTGAAATTAATTTGAAATATTTAAGGTTTAGGGTTTAATTTAAAATATTTAGCATGGAATTAATTTGAAATTTTTAGGGTTTAGGGTTTAAGGTTTAATTTGAAATATTTAACATGGAATTAATTTGAAAGTTATAGGGTTTGGGGTTTAATTTGAAATATTTAGCGTGAAATTAATTTGAAATATTTAGGGTTTAATTTAAAATACTTAACGTGGAATTAATTTGAATTTTTTTGGGTTTAAGGTTTGGGGTTTAATTTGAAATATTTAGTGTGAAATTGATTTGAAATATTTAGGGTTAGAGTTTAGGGTTTGGGATTTATATATGTGAAATTAGTGTTTAAGGTTTGAGCTTTTGGCTTATAAATGTGGAAACTAATAAGAGGTATATATTATATCTGGAGAATTATAGCACAAAGTTGTGCTTGGTGCAGTGGCAAAGCCATTGGCTTTACCCTGTTGAGACCTAGGTTCAAATCCCCCAAAGCGGAGGTGAAGAGAAATTTATTTTTCTCCTCTAAATTGTTGGTGACACGTGTTACCACCTGATTGGAGGGAAAAATAAATTAATAAAATCAAATATAAATAATTAAAGTCCTCCAATAAAGTGTCACCACTTTATTAAATAATTATTATTTTATTAATTTAAAATTAGGACTAAATTGAAAGAATGTGTAAATGACAGGGACTAAATGTGTAATTTTTAAATTTTTTCGTCAATTGCTATGTGGCAGTTCCGTCACTCCACCGTTAGATTTTTAACGACGGTGGTCAAAATAGGTTAATTTTATAAGTTCGGTGATCTGATTGACGTTTTCTATAATTCGGTGGTCCAAATAGGTATCTACAATTTATTTGGTGGTCAGTGAGGTAGTTTTTCCTATAATATATTAGATTGTTGATAAAAAGAAGATGAAAGTGCATGTGAATGTGATCCGTGAAATGAATCATATTACTGATGGTATGGCACAATTAACTGCGGTAAATAATCTAGAATGTCGTTTATTCCCTTCGCTTCCTTTAGTTATTTATATATTTATAGTTTAACTGTTAAATATGTGTCAAAATTATATTTTTTTAGATATGTATTTAAATAATATTTTGGGTAAAATAGGTGTCAAAATTATATTTTTTAGATATGTGTTTAAATAATATTTTTGGTCAAATAGGTGTCTAATATTTCATTCCGTGATTCATTTAAGGTTTTTGTCAATGAATGTTAAAAAAGTGGGTAAAGTACACAGACTGTCACTGAACTTTGGTAAAAAAAATGGTAACCAAACTTTTAAAAATCACAAAATGGCAATTAAGCTTTATGTTTTATAACAAAATGGTAACCAGACGTTAAATGCTGTTAAGTGACTGTTATAAAGTTTGGTATAATGACATATTTAGTCCTTCATATTTATACATTCAATCAACTTAGTCCTAATTCGAAACAATTCACTAAATTTAGCCCTCGTTATTTACGCATTCTTTCAATTTAGTCCTTAAAGCAAAAATCCAAAGTATGGTAACATGATAAATAATTACAAATAAATTTTTATAGGAACTCGAAAACTCGACTCGAATCGAAAAAAAAATCAAATAAAGTTTGAGTTGTAAAATATGGCGCGTCAACTCGAATAACTTGAATTTTTTTACTCGACTCGATCGAACGCTCATCTCTATCTTAAGATATGACGCGTCAACTCGAATAACTCAAAATATTCGAATATTTTAAATCATTTTTCCTTTTAAATCGAATATTTTTTAAAATAGAATATTTAATATTTTCATATTTAAATCACATCGAATATTTATTAACTACTTTAAATATTCAATTTAATTTAAAAATATTTGATTTAAAAGAAAAAATGATTTAAAATATTCGAATATTTAATAACTATTTTAAAGATTTTTCTTTTAAATATTCGAATATTTAATAACTACTTTAAATATTTATTAAATATTTGAATATTTTAAATAATTTATTTCTTGTAAATCGAATATTTTTAAATTAAATTGAATATTTAAAGTAGTTATTAAATATTCGATGTGATTTAAAAGAAAAATTGATTTAAAATATTCAAATATTTCGAGTTACTTGAGTTGACGCGTCATATCTTAAGATAAAGGTGAGCATTCGATCGGGTCGAGTAAAAAATTTTCGAGTTATTCGAGTTGACACGTCATATTTTACAACTCAAACTTTATTTGAATTTTTTTCGATTCGAGCCGAGTTTTCAAGTTCCTATAAAAATTTAATTAAATATTTGAATATTTTAAATTAATTTTTTTCTTTTAAATCGAATATTTTTAAATTAAATCGATATTTAAAGTAGTTATTAAATATTTGATGTGATTTAAATATGACAATATTAAATATTCTATTTTAAAAAATATTCGATTTAAAAGAAAAAATGATTTAAAATATTCAAATATTTTGAGTTATTCGAGTTGACGCGCCATATCTTAAGATAGAGGTGAGCGTTCGATCGAGTCGAGTCAAAAAATTTCGAGTTATTCCAGTTTACACATCATATTTTACAACTCAAACTTTATTTGAAATTTTTTCGATCCGAGTCGAGTCGAGTTTTCGAGTTCCTATAAAAATTTAATTAAATATTCGAAATATTTTAAATCAATTTTTTTCTTTTAAATCGAATATTTAAAGTTGTTATTAAATAATTGATGCGATTTAAATATGATAATATTAAATATTCTATTTTAAAAAATATTCGATTTAAAAGAAAAAATGATTTAAAATATTCGAATATTTCGAGTTATTCGAGTTGACGCGTCATATCTTAAGTTAGCGATGAGCGTTCGATCGAGTCGAGTAAAAAAATTTCAAGTTATTCGAGTTGACGCGTCATATTTTACAACTCAAACTTTATTTAAAAATTTTTCGATTCGAGTCGAGTTTTCGAGTTCCTATAGAAATTTAATTGTAATTATTTATCATGTTACCATACTTTGAAATTTTTCTTTAAGGACCAAATTGAAAGAATGCATAAATAACGAGGGCTAAATTTAGTGAATTGTTTCAAATTATGACTAAAGTGATTAATGTATAAATATGAAGGACTAAATGTGTTATTATACTAAATTTTATAACAGTCACTTAACGACATTTAACGTCTAGTTACCATTTTGTTATAAAACATAAAGTTTAATTGTCATTTTGTAATTTTTGAAAGTTTGGTTACCATTTTGTTTTTTTACTAAAGTTTAGTGACCGTCTGTGTACTTTACCCTAAAAAAATTATGTCATCCAATCAATACATGACACACAACATGTTTTTTTTAATTATATATTTTGATTTTTTTAATTTCTTTAAAAAAAACCCAAAATTTTAATTATTTTCAATTGAACCCCCAAATCACATCTCCCTCACAGTCCGGCATCCCCACAAATTGGTGGTTCACCGTTTACTGCCCAAAGCAACATGTTTTTTTTAATTATATATTTTGATTTTTTTAATTTCTTTAAAAAAACCCAAAATTTTAATTATTTTCAATTGAACCCCCAAATCACATCTCCCTCACAGTCCGGCATCCCCACAAATTGGTGGTTCACCGTTTACTGCCCAAAGCATCATGTACATCATCGTTTACCGCCCAATCGACCTCTTTTTTCTTCATTGTTGGGCGTTCCTCGACAGTGCAATCGAGTGGTTCATTCGTCGGTTTTTGACTACAAGATGATGGGGCTTTCGGTAGAGAGGGTCCGATGAAGGCAAGGGTGGCCGGTGGTGGTTGAATCGGTGGTCGGAGTGAAGGAATTTATAGATTTAGGGTTGGGATTTTTAGAGAAATTAAAGATTGTTGGGTCAATTAATATATTTTATTATTTTATTTTTCTATTTTTCAGATTTTAATTTCAGAAAATGATAAACCATGCCACATGTTAAATTTTATTGAATAACAAAAAATAACGTTTGCCACAAAAAAATCTTAAATGAGTCACAGAATGAAACGCAAAGCGCCTATTTACTCCAAAATATAGTTCAGGCAACTATATGAAAAAATGTATAGTTTAAAACTTATTTAACCGTTAAGCCTATATTTATCGCAATGAGTGTACCATTCAAGGATCGGATTGATCATTGAGTGATATGTTTTCTTTCTTTATTTCTTCAAAATTATAATTAATTAAATTATGTTAAAAAGATAGTTATACAAATAAAAAATTAATGTATAAATCATTTAAATACGCTTAGTAATGTAATATTAAAAAATAATTTTATAATTTAGTTAGTATTAATAGATATCAAATATTGATAATTAATAAATTATTTGACGAACTAATGTTTTGATATAATAATGAAAAATAATTTTAGACTAAATTGAAAAGATTTCAAAAGTGCATTTTTTAAACCCAAACAACTTAAAAATATGTTTGAGGATTTATTTAAAGAGGTTTTGAAGTGTTTTCTAAAGCCAAACTTTACAAAACCACCCAGGTGTTTCAAAACAACCCTTCACAATTTCAAAACGTTTCGATACAGCTCTGTATGTTTTGAAACGGGCTTTAATCCGGGTGAGGATTTTTACATAGCGTTTCGATACGGGCTTGTCCGTTTCGGTACGCCTATGTGGCAAAGACCTCAACGATCAAAATTCTCAACGGCTATTTTCCCAATGGTAATTTAAATTGTAGCTTAACTGTCAATCGTACCGAAACGAGTTGTAACTGTTTCGATACGACTCGAAGGGTTTCGAAACGGCCATAGGCGTTTCGATACGGCCTGCTACATGAGATTTCAACGGCTAGTTCTAAAGAAGGGTGTTCCGAAACGAGGTCGAGTGTTTCGAAACGGACATATGCAGAACAACATTTATGGTAGGTAATAAAGTCTCCAACGGCTCTAAAACAACCCCAATGGTCCTCAACGACTACAACCTCATTTGGGAGTATAAAAGGGACCTTCAAGCATCAAGAGAAGACTAGTGCTTTAATTGTCAACAACATAATGATCAAGAATTTGTCTTAGAGCTTAATTGTTCATTTTCTTGTATAGACAACACTAATGAGCTAAATATTGTCAAATTTACTCAAGTGTTTAGGTTTTGGGTGAGAGCTTTATAGTGCAAACAAATACTTTTTAGAGGGATTTCAAGTTTGCTTAAGAATTTTTCTTGTAATAGAGCGTTTGATTAAGCTAAGGGTAGTTAACTTAATCGTTGTAATGGCTTCCTCCTAAGCCGAGAAAAGGGGACGAAATTCAAGAGTGAATTTGTTGAAATCCTTAGTGGGGAGCTAAGGTAGTGGATGTAGACCTTGGTTAGAAGGTTGAATCACTATAATTCCTTGTGTCATTTGCCTATTTTTCACCTCCCACTAAAACACCCAAAAATTCAACTTCTCCACACTTGGCGAGCTAGAACGGTTGAAGGAAACCGAGCACCGAAAAACCCAACACTATTCACACAAATATTGAATACAATCATATCTTTATATATCATTTTGTTTGTTCAAATAATCAAACAACTATCGACTATCAATTAATTTTATCAAACACTTTTATACAACCAATTAATGAAATCAGCCAGTCCAATTAAATTTTACCAAACAATTTTATACAATCAATTAATAAAATCAACTAGTCAAATTAATTAATATAATTCGCTATCAATTATCGATTAATGTAATTTGTTATCGTTATTAACCGTCCGTAATATTGAAACCATGAGTAATTGTGGTTTTTTTTGTAATTTCTATGTCAACTACTGCTAATTATTATTTTTAAACATAATCCATTCCTTTAGTTGATATGTGATAAACTTGTTTATATAGTAAGTAGGACGAATATGTCATCATTGAAATTATATGGTCTAGAGCTCTATCAACATATATTAGATATAAATCCCAATTTATTATATTTCTGCTAATCTTAAGTTCTAAGTAATTCCACCTTTTGGTCAGTCGTAATCCAAGCTAATTATTACATATTTTTGGCTTCCATAAGTGTAATTATTATGTTAGTCCAAGTAAGTAGTTAAATCAGAACAAAATATAATAATACTAAGAATAATTATTGTATACACCGTGGTATAAGATTTATAGCTTACCGTTTAACGAGTGACGAAAACATAGAGTTTAGGGTTTTAGAGTTTAAAATATAAAATTTTAGAGTTATGTTTTAAAATATATTGTAGTATTTAAATACTACTTGCGAAATTAAAATATTATACTGACAATTTATCAAATATTAACCTAATAATAGTGTTGTCTCTTAATTATAAAATAATAATAATAATGTTGTCTCTGCTTAAACTTTGAAAAACAATATCGACAAGACCTCTTGTAGTTGGAATGCTCTTTTCATGAAAAATGACCTGATTTTGTATCAGTTAGCAAAAAAGTCTGAATAAGTCAAGAATTAATTATATTGTTAATCCTTAATTATTGAAACACTAAAACCAAGAAAACATATACGTGTATATATATAATATTTATTCTTTGAAACGAAACTCAAATACAAAGCCTGAAATGTTTATATATTATAAATATTATATATATATATAGTATACCTTACAATACTTGAAGCATATATGTGTAGTGAAATGTAAGAACAAAATTTATAGTGATTATTGTTGTAGAAGTTGTCTAAGTATGTTTGCATTGATGCTGCTTTCGGCCTCCGATGAATTCAGTATCTCCGATATCCGGTTGCTTAGATCATCCACCTCTCCATTAAGCTTCTTAATGTGATTGCATGTCTCATCCAAAAGCTGCATATCGATAAATATTTTTTTAAATAATGATCGCAACACGACCCGTTGTTAATTACGACTCGGGTTAGCATTCATCGCAAACACGACAACGATAAAGGAAAAAATGTGGGAGAAAAATCAAATCTTACCTTGGCTGCATTTCTTTTCTTCTTCTTGTTAGTGGATGTAAGCTCCCTAAGTTTGAGGCTGAAATCTTCATTATTCTCATTGCTTCTACCACTTGATCTTTTGCTAGACATTTTTCAGTCGTGTAATGGTAATTGAAATAAGCAGCATTTATATAGGAGTAAAAGTATTACTAGTAATCCATGCATTTGTGTTATTTTTTACATGTCATGATCATGATTAAGATAATAGATATATATTATAGATTTGTATTAAATACACAAGCGGCGAAAACAAAGAGTTTTCACGGACGTCTTAGTTTTAGGGTCCAAAGGTTATGTATTTAGATTTAGGGGTTTTGTTAGAATTTGGGGTTTAGGGTTAGAAATTAAGGTTTAAAGTTTAGGGTAATATGGTTAGGGATTTAGGTTTTAACCTATAAACCCTAAATTTTAAACCCAACCCACCATTCTAAATCACTAAACTTGAACCCTAAATTCCAAACAATAATTTTTAACTCTACCTTAAAACTAAAGTGTTTGTGAAAACTTTTTGTTTTCATTATCTGTGCGTAGAATAATTATTCATATATTATATTCGTATCATGTAAATCGAATATTTGGTAAGCAGGAAATCTGTGGACATGGGTAAGGGCCCATTTGTTCCAAGAATCTGCAGAAGTAATTTGTGCCGAGGAATTATAGGGATTTTGTAGAGGTTGTTGTTTGTCTTTGAGTCAGTAACATGATTAACATGCGTATGCAATTGACTAAATGATGAAGATCGATATCCATTCTCCATAACAAGTGGAATTTGACTTGATTTATTAACCCCCAACCCTTATGGTCAAGAAGCTATCGATAGGGTTTTATGTGAAATAATTACTAGTTTTTGGTCGGTGATTAAGAATATTATTCTAAAGATTCAATAATTAATCGAGTGACTAATTTTTTTTATGTTGTCTCATTTTGTATGTGTTCAAATACTATTTTAGACATTTGGATGAGATATTATTGATGGGAGAGGGATGAATAACCCAATTCATTACTATTCTAAGAAATATATGATGATACTTGAGTCGATTAAAGAAAGCACAAGTTTCGTTCAACTAGTTCGTATTAATTTGAAGTTTAGAGTTTGAATTATTGTCATGGTTGTTCATACTATCTGCCTCATTCATTGAGACGTTTAAGGAGTCGTTCTAATAGCACTTGTAAATTGTAGTGGGATCATTAATCGCTTCTCAAAAGACATAAATGATAGGACGTGTAACGTCATTCAAATCTCATGACACTCTCGTCGCGAATATCTTCCCTATTAAAATTGATAACACTTCCTATTCTCTTGTCTCAAATTAGGATATCTTACCTTAAATTGGGTTTTGTGGTGTTGGAAAGAATATAGGCAATGAAAATAAGGTTTGAATCTTAATTTTCTTTAGATAAAGCATGAAGTATGTCTCTCAAAAGATTCATCATTCTCTCTCTCTCTCTTTTAAAATTTCTCAATGTCCAATTTTTTTCATTGTTTGTTTCTTCTTTTTTGGTCAATTTGCTACACCTTTTGGTGTCTCATGAATTAGTAAAAATAAAGGGAAATGTTTGCTAGTTCAAGCAACATCAATACCTACTTTTGCTACTTCAGTCTTCAAGAATCCACATAAAGTAAAACAAAAGCATTTTTTTATCAAATGAAAATTTATTCGATTAAAATTAAGCATATAATAAAAAAGTCGGATAATCGATTCGAGTACAACAGGCTAATATAGTCCAGGCAAAATGTATGTAATAAATGGAGAATGGGCCCTAATTAATGGAGTTTCGTCTGAAGTCAAACCAACTTCAGCACGCACATGAATCAAAAAGACTCATTTTGTATATCTATGAATTCTTACAACATATTTTTTTAGCTCGTGTAAAACCAGGTTTATCCCTAAATATGAAAATGCTGGCGAGGTAAAAAGAAAGCAATTTGGATGAGAATGAATGTTCCTCCAAACAAAAGGAGAGGAAGATATACTTTGAAGACGGACGACAAGAATAAAAAACACAAAAGTATAGAACGAAAATGAAATTATCGGAACATCGTTACAACCGAAATCGAAACCGAAACCAACAGTGAGAGAGCGCTTAACCAGCATGTAAAACAAAATAAAAGGAGATCATTATCAATTTTAGATTACAGAGTGGTAAAATTTTTGGTACTCTCAAATATTATTTTAATTTTGAATCTTATTACAATGAACAAAATTCTCCAATGTAGTATGTGTATTTGGCAAATGTAACACGTATTGATATTTAAATGTGTCACCAGGGGCGGAACTAGAAATTTATAAAGGTGGGGACTAAAATGAGACTAAAAATTTTGAGGGGGGCTAAAATAAAATTTTATAAAAATTGAAGGATTAATACACTAATTTTATCTTTTTTTCTTAAAGAAATTAGTAAGTTGGCGGGAACCACATCCCCTGTGGCCCCCGTGATGTTCCGCCACTGTGTGTAACGTCATTAGTTAAATGTACGATACCATGTGTTGAATTTAGGGGTAGTTCTGCGGTGCGGCAGCCTAATATGCGGCTAATATACGGCGTTACCGGAAACATCATTAAGAAATACCGGAAACATGGATTGATATACCGAAAACATGATAAGATATACCGGAAACATGGATTTCAAAAGTATGGATACTTTCGAAATCAACATATCCAAAAGTATGGATACTTTTGAAAGTATGGATACTTTCGAAATCAACATATCCAAAAGTATCGATACTTTCGAAATCCATATTTCCGGTATATCTTATCATGTTTCCGGTATATCAATCCATGTTTCCGGTATTTCTTAATGATGTTTCCGGTAACACCGTATATTAGCCGCATATTAGGCTGCCACACCGTAGAAAAATCCTGAATTTAGATACTAAAATATACAACGTTTGTAAAAAATAAAAAAGTACAGACATTACATTAGACCGAAAAGAATGCCAATAGTAAATGATGTATTAGACCGTTTGGATCGACTTTAATGTTAGTGGACTTTGGGTCCATTCTTTAGCCTTTTATATTTGGCCTAGTTTTCATTGGTACATGAGTGAATATTTGATGTATTGACGGCAAATTTTTTTTTTTCATTGACAATGTATAAAATTGTACACTATTAGTACATCAAAAATTTATATGTGTTATGAATAATTATCTATGTGGATGTCTATCATGATTAGAACTTTATCTAAGGAGTTTGATTTATTTATTATTATGAATATTATCTCTATTAATTAGAGTTTAATGTATTATGTACTTCTTATGCATATAAATAGATGATTCATTGAAGGCATTGTATACAATTCTATATTGGAGAATAATACAAATCTCCCTCTTTCTCTCATCTCTTTGTTCTTCTTGTTCTTATTCTTGTTCTTCTTTATTTTATTCACAACACGTTATCAACACGATGCTCTAACCAACTGAGGTCTTCATTGTTTGAATCCAAAAGAAGTTATTGGAAAGAATTCGATTCTAGGATAAACCAAAGATAAGTTTTTTTTTCTCTCTTCATTTTTTTAAATTACCGATTGTTTTTTTCTTTATATTTTAACTTTTTTTTGAAAAGTTTGGAAGTATGTTTGATTTTATTCGAACATTGGAAAGAGACAAATTTGTGGCTTCTCACAAACCAAAAGATGGATCGAAAGAGACGAAGAGGTTGCGTTTGGTGTAAATTACGTGTGTTTTCTCTTGTTCCTAAAAGGGTTAATTAGCGGTATGCTTATTCATACTTTTACTTATATGATTATATTTGATATTTTTCATATTATTATTTATGTTATTTTATTTGGTAAAAGTTATTATTTTTAACCGTGTTTTGAGTTTTACATGATATGCTTAAATGACTTGGAAAGAGATGTGATATAAAGGGACTATAAGAAGCTATCTCGGTCATATGCTATGTCTCCATTGTCCGCGAGAGAAAAATCAATATCGGTAAATTTTAATTTTAATTTTAATTTTATTCTTTATATTATTATTTTAAAGTGCGATAAATCATGATGATTTTGAATTTACAAGAAGATTATTATAAAGTCTATATTTACTCGAAAGTAATATTTCTTTTTCGTCGAAAAACTCGACCATAGACTTCTCCCAATTTCAAGTTACGAAAATTCGTCTTGATCCAAAAAGTTTTATGGGAGGCATTCCCTGAAGTGAATGCAAAGCATGATGTTTATTCCATGCGATTATCAATGATGGGGCATTCCCTGAAGTGAATGCAAGCATGATGTTTATTCCATGCGATTATTAATGATGGGGCATTCCCTGAAGTGAATGCAAGCATGATGTTTATTCCATGCGATTATTAGAACTGTTTCATTCCCTGAAGTGAATGCAAACATGGTAAATCATTATTCAATTAGAGACATAATTTCGATATAATCCAAGTATATTGGCTGGACATCCCGTTCTTCGAGGCTACTGGTCTCAAATGAGGTTTTTAAAGGACCTTGTGGACAGGTTTAACAATGCCGCGTACGAGAATTAAATCTTTGTTCTCTGTGATAAGGATATGTGAAAAAGGTTTCAAAGGCCCACTGACTCTACTCCATTCCCTGAAGTGAATGTGAGATTATATTATGGAAGGAATAAAAAAACCACATTAAAAGTTGTGGTCGTGGTCGAGGCTATGAATATACACATAAAAAATATAGTCGTTTTAAGAATACTTCTACCCGCTGATAGCGAAATTATAAGGATGACAAGAGTGATAAAGATCATTCTAAGGAAGTGAATTCCTTTTACCAATGTGATGTTATAAACCATTGGTTTCGTACTTGTCAAACGCCAAAGTATTATGGACTTTATCCATCATCATGAATGATAAAATATAAACAAAATTTGTTTATGGCGAAAATAATTATGGCGTTATTGGTCCAATTCAATTGGATATTGTTAATTTTCTCATAACCCTTGAAGGGAATAATTTACCATTTATTTTATTTCCCTTATAACCTCTAAAAGGAATAATTGATTTATTTATTTATTTTATTTTTTATGTTAATTTGTTTTATTTATTACTTATTTATGTTAGTTTGCTTTATGTTTATTTATTTCACATATTATTTATTTACGATTTATGTTAATTTATTATTTGAAGAATATGATTACTTCTGGAATAAAATATATAATGAATTGTGGCTATTTATGCCTAGAATTGTGGCTATCTATGCCTAGCAGATAATGCAAGTACTCATATTGTACTTAAGCATAAGAAATATTTTTCTCATTTAAATGCAAGGGGAAATATGAGTAATATTTCTCAAAGTACTAAAATATCAATGCTTCGGAAGAGCACTTGAAAGTTTATCTCTGATAGATAATCGACTTGATATGATGTGCTATATTTTATATTTTTCATTCCTCGAAGTGAATGATACAAAATACATATTTTCATTACCCGAAATAAATGAAACAAAGCACATTTTGAAAGGTGCATAATTATGCATTTCTCGATTAAAATGCAAGGGAATAATGTGAGTACTATATCCGGAAGTACTAATATCACAAAAGGCTCTAGTTGAGCAAATATGTTATTGTCAAATGGAACTTTATTCCATATTCACAGTGCGTTATACTCATCAAAGTCATAAAGAGACTTATTTAATTTTAAAGATATTCACGGTAATGGATATCATATTGAGACCATTAGTCGATGGGATGTTGACTATCTCAATATTATGAGTATAAATCAAGGCAATAATAAAAACTTGGAAAAGTTATATGCACTGTCATCCATAGTGTACTACAATAGAATTAGTACAAATTGAAGCTCATGCTATTGTGAATCAGAAGTTTACTGATAACTTTATTATTTGGCAATGATCGGTTAGACCATCCCGGTTCAATTATGATGCGAAAATTTGTTGACACTTTCATGTGGTAATTTATTGAAGAGTTGAAATTTTCTTCAAAGTAATGTTTTCATGTGATACTTGCTATCAAAACAAACCGATTATTCAATCATCATCAGCTATGATAGATTGCGAATCTATTTTTTTTCTGGAACGGATACAAAGGTGATATATGTGGGCCCATACACCTTTCTTACAGTCCATCTAAATATTTTACGATTTTAATTGATGCATCGACTAGATGGTCATATGTATCCTTGTTACTAATCCGCAACTTGGTATTTGCGAGGCTACTTGCTCAGTTGATAAAACTATGAGCACATTTTCAGATTACCTTATACAGACAATTGGTCTTGATAATGCTGATGATATGTCATTTTATATGTATTATCACTAATTCGCATCAAGCCAACAAATTATAATAAGTTCTCCCCATTTTAAATGGTTTTTTGGTAAGGAACAAAATATTTCTCATCTTAGATTTTTTTTAGTGTGCGGTATATGTTCTGATTGCTCCACTACAACGCACAAAGATGAGTTCTTAAAGGAGGTTGGGAATATATGTCAGATTCAAATTTCCCTTGATAATTAAATATCTTGAGCTTCTCATAGGGAATTTATTTACAACTCGATTTACTGACTATCATTTTAATGTGTCAGTTTTCCCAACGTTAGGGGGAGAAAATAAAATAGCTGGGAAAAGAAATAAATTGGAATGAATTATCATTATCTTAGTTTGATCCACATACTCAACAATGTGAACTGTAAGTTCAAAGGATAATTCATTTAGCAAATCAATTGTCAGATGATTTTGCTGACCCTAATAGAGTGACTAAGTCATATATACCAGCTATGAATGCTCCGTTTAAATTTGATGTCCCGGAAGGACAAATTCTAGTTGCTAATGAGTCTAACTTACGCCTGTAGCGTGGTAGACAAGTAGGTTCCAAAGATAAAAATCCTCGAAAAAAAGGAAGGGAGCTATAGTTATGATGGTCTGATCGAGGAATCAATGAATTATGAAAATCTCAAGAAGAGATTAAAAGGTCTCCAATAGAGGCATTAACATGACTCAGGTACCTGATAATAAAGAGATCTCAATAGATTATGTCATGTCTGGTAATAAATGGAACTGAAATCAAATCGACGTCGATAATACATTTGCATGCAATATAGCACTAAAGATTTTATTTGATGACGTGGATCATGAATCATTGTCAATTGGACAATGTAATCAAAGAAATGATTGGCCAATATGGAAAGAGGCAATTGAGGCGAAACTAAGATCTCTTTCGAAAAGAGAAGTATTTGGGCCTATAGCCCGTATATTGAAATATGTAAAGCTCGTGGATATTAATGAGCCTTTGTGAGAAAGAGAAATCAAAAGGAAAAATCACGAGATATAAGCTCGTTTGGTTGCAAAGATTCTCACAAAGACATGAAATTGATTATGAGGAAAATATATTTTTCGATGGTGGATGCAGTTACTTTTAGATAGTCTGACAATAAATGAAATAACTCAGTTTTCTGCCTAATGGATGTTGTTACATCTTATTTGTATAAGCCTCTTGATAACAACATTTACATGAAGCTTCTGGAAGGATTTAGACTGCCAGAAGTAGTTTATTCAAGTTCTCGAGAACATTATTCAATTATATTGAATATATCTTTTATGGATTAAAACATTTTGGGCACATTTGGTATAATCGCTCCATTGAATACTTATTAGCGGAAGGCTATAAGAATAATTTAATTTCTGGAGCATTTTATTAAGAGGTTTAGCTCTGGATTTGTCTTTGTTTTTATTCTGTATGTTGGTGATTCATTGAGACTCATGAAGAGATCTCCTTAAACAATGAAATTCTTGTGCAACAATCGACATTAGGGATGTAAAAAGTTGACCCGACCTGAAAACCCGACTGAAACCTACTCGAGTCAGAACCTGATTTGACCTGAAAATTTAATGACCCGAACCTGATCTGTAACCGATTGTTGTTGACCCGAACCTGAATTCGACCTGTTACTGTAGTGACCGAACCCGACCTGCGTCCGACTGAAAACGACCCGAACCCGAATTGGACCTGTTACTGTGGACCTGAAACCCGACCTGCGCCCGACTGAAACGAACCCGAACCCGAAGCGGATCTGGCAAATAACCGATTTTACCCGACTGAATTGACCCGAGATCCGATATTACCCGACCTGTTTTGAACCCGACCTGTTTTGGACCCGACCTGTTTTGGACCCGACCTGTTTTGAACCCGACCTGTTAATTGACCCGACCTGCTTTGAACCTGACCTATTTTTAACCTGAACTGATATTGATCTGACTTGATATTTACCTGATATATAGTTGAAGAAGTCTACGATTTGATAAATTTAAAGTGTTGATAAATGTAAAGTATTAATTTATTAAATTAATTTAATACTAACTCGTTCAATATAAATTATTTGTGAAGTTTAATAAGAATTAACATACTTAAATTTATTTTATTAAAAATATTTAAAATTTAAAAGTTTTATTAAATTAATAAGTTGTGATCATTAAATTTAAGAAATATTTTATTAAAAAATTTAATTATAACTATTAAAATATTAAAAAAATATTTTTTTAGTTTAAGGGTAGTTTTTTTTTGAATTAATGGAGAGAAAGTTTTTTTGATTGATAAGAAATTATGGAGGAATTTTGGCACCATATTAAACAAAATGGAGGAATTTTGGCACCATATAAAACAAAAACAAAATGGGGTGGGGGGAGGGAGGGAATTTTGCCGCCAGAAACAAAATTGGAGGGGGGAGGGAATTTTGCCGCATATGAAATAAATTGAGAGTGGAGGGGATTTTTTTTTATTTAGGGGTTAATTATCCTTTAGATCCTTCTTTAATTAGATTGTTAGAGTTTAGGTTTTTTAGGTTTTAGTTTATTTTTTTAGTCTTAACTTTTGGTTTAGTTTTTTTAAATTTTATTTAATTAGGTCATGCTTCATAAATTAATTAATTAATTATTAAACTTTTTGGTTTGCTTTAAATTTGATTTGGACCTCGTATAAAGATTTGGTAAGTAATTAGGTTTAATAATTTTATTCATTTGTGATTTGGGCTCTAATTAATAATTTATTTTTAGATTTGTCCTTTTATGTTTCAATTTATTTTGTTTGTTAGATTTATGAGTTTATGTTTAGGGTTTAAGGGTAAGTGTGTCAAGTTGATTGTTTGGGACTATAAGATTAGTTTAGGGATTATGTGATTAGGCTTGCACTCTAATTATTAGTGAATAGTGTCCGTAAGATTTAGATATTCATGTTTGGGGTTTAGGGGTAAATGTGCCAACTTAATTATTTGGGGTTATGAGATTAATTTAAGAATTAAGGGATTAGGCTTGTACTCTAATTATTAGTGATCATAAGATTTAAGGGTTGAGGTTTATGGGTATTGTTTAGGGGTATACATATATACATACAAATATGTATGTTCTAGTATATATATATATATATATATAAAACAATATATGCATACATACATATATATATATATATATATATATATATGTATATATATAATTATAACAATATATATATATACTAAAACTTATATACATACATACATGTATGTATATACTAAAATTTAAATACATGCATATATATGTGTTTTAGTATGTATGTATACATGTGTGTTTTAGTATTTTCTTCATTCTAGTCTCTTAACTTTATTTTAATTTGTCCACATTTATTATTCCAAATTGACCCACATTTATTTTTTTAATTTGTCCAATGTTTTATTATTTTAATTTGATATTTTCTTCATTCTAGTCCCTTAACTTTATTTTAATTCCATATTGACCCTTATATATATATTTTAATTCATCATGTTTTATAATTTTAATTTGAAATTTTGTTCATTCTAGATCCTAAAACTTTATTTTTATTCTAAATTGACATCTACTTATTTTTTTTAATTACTCTAATTTTTATACTTTTAATTTGATAATTTTTGTTCATTACAGTCTCCAAAATTTTATTTTTATTCCAAATTGACCTATTTTCATTGTTTTCTTTTAAATTTGTCTAATGTTTTATAATATTAATTTGATATTTTTGTTCATTATAATCCGTGAAACTTTATTTTTAATCCAAATTGACCCCTTTTCAGTCCAAATTGACCCATTTTCATTATTTTTTAATTACTCCAATGTTTTATAATTTTAATTTGATATGACTTTAAATAATTAATTACAAATCAATGACGATTGATGAAGGTCAACCTAAAGTCTATCGACTACTTATACGGTTGTACCAACCTCAAACTCAATACGAATTTCAATCCTAAAAATACACCGACCTGAATTACCCGACCTGAAACTACCCGACCTAAAATTACCCGACCTGAAATGCACCCGACCTGAAATGCAACCGACCTGAAATGAACCCGACCTGAAATGGACCCGACCTGAAACGGACCCGACCTGAAATGGACCCGACCTGAAATGGACCCGACCTGAAATGGACCCGACCTGAAGTGTATCCGAACCCGAATTAACCTGTCAATTATCTGCTTCGGACCCGACCCGTTTTGACCCGACCTGAAATAAACCCGACCTGAAATGGACCCGACCTGAAATGGACCCGATCTGAAATGGACCCGACCTGAAATGGACCCGACCTGAAATGGACCCGCACCCGACCCGAGTCGAGTCAAAATAAAAAAACGACCTGAAATGACCTGTACCCGATTTTACCCGACCTGACAGTACCCGACCTGAAACCCATCCGATTACCTGTTTTTACATCCCTAATCGACATACACAGAAAAATGTTTAAAGAGACTTTACATGCATAATGCATATTCGTTGATCACTATTTGGTTGTTAGGTCTTTTAATGTAAACAAAGATCCATTCTGTCCTCGAGAAAAAGGTGATGATATTCTTGGTATAAAAGCACCATATATACATTAATTGATCTGGAAGCATCGTATCTTAGCTGGTCCAGAAATGCTATCTAAGTGCTACGAGACCATTGCCTTTAAATAATTGCTATACATGAGGCAAATCTGAAATATGTGTTTGGCTAAACATATCCAGAAGATATGTGAATTGCTTTCACAAGATAATATGCAAGCTATCTTATGTAGAGATAATGCAGAATTTATATCTCAAGGTGGATACATCAAATGTGATAAAACGAAACATATCTCTTTAAAGTTTCGTCCCTCATGATCTTTAGAAGAATAATATTTGATGGATCATTTCAAGCAATAATTTGAAAGATTTATCCACTAGTGCATACTCTATTTCAACATTTGAAGATTATATTCAAGATTGAATTATGAAGATTCAAAGATCTTATGTGATATTTTTATGAGGGGGAGTAAATACGCGTTGCACTCTTTTTCCCTTAACCGAGGTTTTGTCCCAATGGGTTTTCCTGATAAGATTTTTAATGAGGCAACATGTTATGCGTATTAAAGATGTGTGTACTCTTTTTCCTTCACTAATGAATTTTTTTTCCCACTGGGTTTTTATCTTAGTAAGGTTTTAACGAGGCACATTATCTTCATAGACATCCAAGGGGGAGTGTTATGAATAATTATCTATGTGGATGTCTATCATGATTAGAACTTTATCTAAGGAGTTTGATTTATTTATTATTAGGAATATTATCTCTATTAATTAGAGTTTAATGTATTATGTACTTCTTATGCCTATAAATAGATGATTCATTGAAGGCATTGTATACAATTCTATATTGGAGAATAATACAAATCTCCCTCTTTCTCTCATCTCTTTGTTTTTCTTGTTCTTATTCTTGTTCTTCTTTATTTTATTCACAACAATATGAGAGTCAAAAATACATTTTACCGCTGTATTAATTTATAACTTTACAATTTTTAAAATGAATAAATATCAAAACAGCACATGAACTTTTGTTAAATGCACAATATGATAAGTAATCTTTGATTTGGGGCAAGTATATACACAAATATTTGATTTCAGTTTATTTGTACACAAAAAACTTTTATTTTTTGATCTAATTGTACACATTTTAAAAAATGAACACATCTATTTATTTTCCTATTGGATAATGTAAATATTTATGTATGCATTGTATAAACGTAAAATGATGCTACACAACAACAGACGCTTGATTTTATGTTAGGGAAGGGGAATCTATAAAATTCTAGAGGGGTAAACTTATAAAATTTTAGTGGCAAAAATAGATTTTTAATAGAAAATACATAGACAATTTCTAAATCATAATCGAATTTTAAATTTCCAGGGGCGACTGCTCCCTCAGCCCCCCTCGGTCCACCCCTTATTCTACATTAATAATAATTTCAGTGATTTGTAAAATTTGAATCAAATTAAAACTTCAAATATAAAATTACACAAAACCAAAGTTCATGTGTCGCATTGCATGTTTTACCAAAGTTAATGTATTGTTTTGATACTTAACCCTTTTTAGAAGAACTAAATCACAATTTTATCATTTTAGAAGGATCAAAATACAATTTTACCATAATAGATGTATAATTTCATAACTTCTTAAGGGGCTTAAGTATAGTTTTACCAACATTTTAGCTGGAAAATCAGAACATGGTGGTGGAAAAGCAGCTTCTCACTTTGGGGCCTTGCTTAGGGTTTATCATGTATGGCCATGCCTAATAATTAGCATAATATAATATAACATTGCATGGAGGATCTGTCTTTTGCTTTTAGGTCCTTTTTCATTGATGTTTAGTTTATAATAAACATTACATTTCTTCTTTCGGCCTTGTCTACAACTTTGTCTTGGCCTTTAATCTGTAATAACTTAATTTGAATGGCTAATGTTTAATAATTGTTAAATAGGCTTTTAGAGCTTCATGCATGTTTCTAAATTTGGATCTTCATTTCTTATAAGTATTAATTAATCAAGTGTAAAGCTCAAATTCAATTTTTGATTAAGTTTGTTTTAACTCTGACCTTCGAATGTAACATTTTTGATTCAGTGTATGACTGAGTCGAGATTGGGTGTTACATTTCTTTTCTTTTTCCTTATTTTGAACGTAATCATTAATTTTTTCGAGTTTACTTTGATCTTTAAACTTTCAAAAAATAATCATATTTAACCATCAACCTTTTAGAAAAAGGGTAAACTACAATGGAGATCATTCAATTATGGGTAAGATTACATTTGGGTCACCCAATTATTAAAAGTTATATTCAGGTCACTTAAGTATGGGTAAGGTTACATTCGGGTCACTCAATTATTAAAAGTTACACTTTGGTCACTCAATTATGGGTAAGGTTACATTTGGGTCACCCTTAATATTTCAAAAATAGATATCAATTTATGTATTAGATTAATTAATGATTTCAAATGAAATACTCTAGTGTTAACAAGGGTATACAATTGATTTGGAAGAAAAAATTATGAAATTGATGTACTTTTTTAAATGTGAAGGGTGACTCAAATGTAACCTTACCCATAATTGAGTGACCCAAATTCAACATTTAATAATTGGGTAACCCAAATGTAACCTTACCCATAATTGAGTGACCCAAGAGTAACTTTTAATAATTGAGTGACTCAAATATAACCTTATCCATAATTGAGTAACCACCGTTGTAGTTTACCCTTAAATTTCAAACCATTGTTTTCTAACGAAAATGCGAACTAAAACGTCAAATTTTCGTGATGTTGATGTGATAACTTACATGACAGTTGACATGTGATACATGCTAATTTATTTAATCTTTATTTTTTTTTAAAGTTAATTATTTTTTAATACGACGTATAAGATAAATAGTGACATGTCAGCATTAAGTACATGTGAACTATCATGCAAGCTACCATGTCAGAATCGTTAAAAAATTAATGTTTCAATCAATATTTTCGTTTTAAAAAGGCATAATGCTAAAAAAATACCCTAACGTTTGACTGAATAATCTCTTTGACCCTTATTCTTTTTTAAGCAATTTAGCTATTAACGTTTCATTTTAGGTCAAAATGACCCCTCTGCAGATGAAAACCATTAGTCAACTGACGATAAACAACTTGAAATGACTTGGCAGAATGACACGTCAGAAAAAATAAAATATTTTATATTTTGTACAAATTTTAAAAATTATTTTTTGACTGATGTGACATTTTATAAAGTCAGCATATTTGCCTTTATGACACTGTTATCGCGGCGCGCACTACCATGTAGGTTTGTCACATCATTTTAAGTCATTTATCATTAGTTGACTAACAGTTTTCATCTACAGATGAACTATTTTGACCAAAAATAAAACGTTAAGGGATAAATTACTTCAACAAAAAAATAAAAACTAAAATGACAATTCAGTCGAACACTAAGAATATTTTTTGCATTATACATTTAAAAAGAATATCACGAGAGATGTAACCTTTTGGGATCCGATTCTCTGTTTGTGGGTTTGGGAAATATACCGTGTTTAGGGAATTTCAAGTAATATCATCTCCATTTATAGTCAATTTATTCTCTCATATGTGGAGATATATATATATATATATATATATATATATATATATATATATTGAAATAAACTGAATTATATTAAAATGATAAGATTACAAAGATATTACACCGTGGAAGAAAGTAATGAGATTTGGCCGGAAGGGCAAGTTGAGTCCGAGGTTCATTGGTCCGTATGAGATAGTTGAGCGGATTGGGCCTGTAGCTTACCGTTTGAGGTTACCTTCTGAGTTAGAGAAGATCCATGATGTCTTTCATGTGTCTATGCTTAGGAGATATAGGTCAGACCCTTCTCATGATATGCCCGTAGAGGAGATAGAGTTGAATCCGAATTTTTCTTACAATGAAGAGCCTGTGGAGATACTTGCTTCTGATAGCAAAGTGTTGCGTGGTAAGACCATAGAGTTGGTCAAGGTGTTGTGGAGACATAGAGGTGTGGAAGAGGCCACGTGGGAGAGGAAGGCGGATATGGTTGAGCAGTTTCCGTATTTGTTTCCGTCAGGTAATTTCGGGGACGAAATTCCTTAAGTGGTGGAGAGTTGTAACACCCGGGTTTAGGGGTCGGGTGAAAATAATATTTTAATATTATTTGGGCTCGGTTTTATAATTAAAATAACGTTTCGGGTTTTATTTTCAAATTAATTAATTGTGTTGACCATGTTTTGGGATTAAACCCCAAATAGCCATGGATTATATGCTCTTGTGAATAAACCATTTCATTAAGGGCAAAATGGTCTTTGGGCCTTTAAATTAAAACAAAACAAAACACCCAATTTTCACTATTCACCTTCTTCTTCAAAACACCCCAACGTGAAAAGAGAGAGCTCTCTACACAATCACTATTCCATTTCATTCCTCCTCCGTTTCAACTCGTTTTTGAAAGGTAACACCATTTTTGACTTCCCCTCAACATCCTCTCTTCAAAAGTACACTTAGTTTTCATTTTCGTTAAGGTTTTGGAAAATGGAATTTTTGGAGATTTTGATTAAAAATGGTAACTTTATGTTGTTAAGCTTAATGTTTTGATTTAATATGGTTAGTTATGAAGTATAAGAGCTAAATGGTTCCACATATGTGAATTTTTCTTGGTTTTAAACAAAATCCCGAAATTGGGTTTGAATGAGGGTTTTTAGAGGGTTTTGGGTGAGTTTTAGGGGTTGTTTTAGGTTGGATTTGATAGGCTATTGGTAGTGCTATGGTTGGGGGTTGATTTTGGATCATTTGTGGGTGTAAAAGGTGTTGGAAACATGGGTTTTGGATGAGGTCTTGGGGCTGCCCGAGTTTGCAAAATGTGGGGTTTGTTCATGGCTTGAAATTGTGTGAATTGTGTTTGAATTGTGTTCCGGGTTAGTATTTTGATGTTTGGGCTGATTTGAAGTTATTTGAATTGTATTGAGGTTGTTTAGAAGCGAGAACTTGTGTCGGAGAAGCATCGAGAAGAAATCCGGAAGCTTGAGGGTGGTTGCTTGCTTGGCTTGGAGCTTGGAAGCTTAGATGAGTGGTAAACTGTTTAAACTGGTTTTAAATGGTTGGTTCGAACATGTGGACTAGGTCGGGCTTGGTAGACCCGCCTAGAGTTAGGATTAGGGTGGTAGCCTAATCCTAAACTTAATCTAGAGCCATTGGATGAACTTGTATTTGGATGTTTATGCCTCGTATGACTTGTGATATGATTGATTTATGTATAATGTGTTATACATGTGAGATGAGGCATAATTTGTGATGCTTATGGAATGCATGGAAATGGTTCATGATTGTGATCATGGTGAGTACGTGCTAAGCACGGAATTGATTGAAATGAATAATGTGGAATGAGTTAAATGTTGGCACTAGTATGCTTGAGTACAAATGATCGATCATTAGGATGTTAGTGTGTACACATGAGTCTAAATTCGCGCGTGGCCTTGGTGGCGTTGAGTCACCAAGGAGGAGTACGGGTTCACCCGGAAATTTTATTTATATATAGTCGATGATGAGTGGAATCCCATCGACGGGGCGTGAGGATGAGTGGAATCCCCTCCGCGAGACCGGTGATGAGTGCAATCCCACCGTGAGGTAAAGTGGTTGTTGGATGTGATTTCCAACGTGTTTATTCACGTATTCGGGTCATAGCTAGGTGCCAATATTGATTGATATGTATATCAATGTGTTGTAGAAGGTAACCTCAAACGGTAAGCTACAGACCGATCTTGGTCTCCTTTACTTCATTGGTTCCCTCGTATGTGACTTCAAGCTTGTCCTAAACTTCCTTGGCATCTTCACAAGAAGACATATTCTCATAGATGTTAATGCTAAATACTCAAAATGATGTGCAAAGCCTTGCAATTAAGCTGCATCTTCTTGCGATCATCCACACTCCAATCTGCCTTTCTTCGTTGCGGCACGAACAGACCATCTTCAACTATGTCGCAAAGCATGTAATCCTTGGATTTGATGAAGAACATCAATCTTGTCTTCCAATAAGCATAGTTGGTTCCGTCGAATAATAGTGGCTTGTCGATGGATTGCGTCATTTGATCGGTTGATTGAATTGATGTATCGAGCTTCCCGGATCACCTCAATAGGATGTTAATCTCATTCCATTGAGCCTCGCTCTGATATCAATTGTTAGGCTTGATAGGCTCGATTTCCTTCAACCGTTATGGATTGTCAAGTGGTGGAGAAGGTTGATTTGTGGGTGTTTATGGTGGTGGTAAAAGATAAGAAAAAAACAAGAGATTTATAGTGGTTTGGCTTTCTAACCAAAGCCTACATCCATTACCTTAGCTCCCCACCAATGATTTCACCAATTCACTTAGAATTCTTCCCCTTTTCTAGGCTAAGGAGGCAACATTTACAAATCGGTTAATCTTTCTACCCAAAGATTAACCAAGACACTCTTGTACAAAGAGAATTCAAAGCAAACACGAAATCCCTCTAATAGGTATTTGTTTGCACAACTAAGCCATCACCCAAATCCTAAACACTTGAGCAAATTTGACAAAGTATAGCTCACAAGTGTTGTCTATACAAGAAATGTACAATTAAGCTCTAAAGAAAATTTCTCATCATAATGTTGTAAACAATTGAAGCATTAGTCGTCCATTGATGCTTGAAGGTCCCTTTTATACTCTCAATTGAGTTTGTAGCCGTTGGTGACCGTTGGGATTAATTTGGAGCTATTGGAGCCTTTATTTCCCTCATTAATTGTAGTTCTGAAGCTGCCATAAAGGAATACGCGAGGCCGTATCGGAACGGCCTTCTTCAGAACTAGCCGTTAAAGTCTGATGCAGCACCCCGTATCGAAACGCCTCTGGTCATATCGAAACTTTCTTGAGAAGTATCAAAACGGTTATAACCCGTTTCGGTACGGATAACCATTGAGCTGCATTCAAATAACCGTTGTGAAAATATGACCGTTGGGGAGGTTTTGACCATTAGGTGTATCAAAACATCAATGGGGTGTTTCGAAATAGAAACCCTTCGTATCGAAACGGGCAAGCCCTGTTTCGGTATGCGTTTTGGCAGTTTCAAAACGTATCAATATAGATTGCCCCTGTATCGAAACGGGTACCTTAAAAACACTGGTTTGGTTACTTAAAATCGTTTCAAACATTGCCAAAACCTTTTTAAACATTCTCAAACTTATTTTCAAGTTGTTTTTGACTTAGAGAATATTTTAAATTCTTTTCAATTAAGTCCAAATTATTTTTCAATTATTATATCTAAACATTTATTTCTACAATCTCCCCCTTTTTGATATAATAAAACTGTAACCCCTTCGTCCCGGTCCGGACGCTTGATCGGTCCGAGTGGGCCACACGGGGAAAACCGAAGCGAAACCCGTTAAGGTTCCTCCTCGGTTAACGACCCAGAAAATTTCTTTTTAACTTAATCTTCTCTAAATGCACATTTAATTCTTATGTGATCACAGCAACGGAAGACAAGCATTCGCAACGCAATAACTCGAACAACCTAAACAAAACAGTCCATTTTTATGTAATTAAACAGGCCGTTTCGAAACACCCTCAAGGTGTATCAAAACGCCTTGACCTTGTCAACAGTTCTAGGCCTACTCGAGGAGACCGTATCGGAACGGAGGTCAACCGTTCCGAAACACCCTCTCTGGTCAACATCTCGTGGTCAACGAGATTTGACCGTTTCGGAACACCATAGACCCGTTTCGGAACACCTTCATCTCGCCAATTTCTCAAAATTCCAGTAGTGAAAGTGTACCGAAACGGCCCCTACACGTTTCGAAACACTCGGCCAAAAGCAAAGGGGACCGTATCGAAACAGGGTAGCCCGTTTCGAAACGCCCTTTGTCTGCAGACAGGTTTTAGCTGATTTAAGGCACAAGGATGCCCCTAAGCCCCACCAAAACCTCCAACAACACACTAACAACAATCCTAAGGCAAACCAACATATAAGCATGCTTGAACATCATTACAACAAGGCTAAACACTAAGGCACGACATCACAAAGCCATACATCCAAACATATCATTAAAGGTGTTGGGCTTCAACATAGCCAACACTTAGACAATTCTAGGTAGCAAAATACTAACATGGTTACAAGCATGGCATACATCCCAAAAGCCGATTTAACAAGCACAAACGAGGAGTCTAACATGCTCCTAAACAACACCAACAACAACAAAATTCCAAAAGCATCAAAACACGATCACATGTCCCATTGCTTGACCATTACATCTTAATTTAAAAGTTCATACTTGGTAGCCAAACAAGCACCACAAGCACACTTGGAGGCCCCCTTCTTGCTCCTAGCAACCCACGAACTAAGGATCTGCATTGTCGAACAAAGAGAGAGCGTAAGCAATAAGCTTAGTGAGGGTAAGCTCTTTAAAAACAAACCTCGACAATGCAGGGTCCAAGCACGATCTTAGCCAAGGTAAATACATAGTTACCAAGGATCCTCAAGAGCCAAAAGTTAAGGATGCATGAACAATATTCAATTATATGCCATGCTCAACAAGCTCCATTTCACAATATATGTAAACACATATAAACATCCAAGTAGAAATCACATTCTACAACACATTGATATACATATCAATCAATATTGGCACCTAGCTATGACCCGAATACGTGAATAAACACGTTGGAACTCACATCCAACAACCACTTTACCTCACGGTGGGATTGCACTCATCACCGGTCTCGAGGAGGGGATTCCACTCATCCTCACGCCCCGTCGATGGGATTCCACTCATCATCGACTATATATAAATAAAATTTCCGGGCGAACCCGTACTCCTCCTTGGTGACTCAACGCCACCAAGGCCACGCGCGAATTTAGACTCATGTGTACACACTAACATCCTAATGATCGATCATTTGTACTCAAGCATACTAGTGCCAACATTTAACTCATTCCACATTATTCATTTCAATCAATTCCGTGCTTAGCACGTACTCACCATGATCACAATCATGAACAATTTCCATGCATGCCATAAGCATCACAAATTATGCCTCATCTCACATGTATAACACATTATACATAAATCAATCATATCACAAGTCATACGAGGCATAAACATCCAAATACAAGTTCATCCAATGGCTCTAGATTAAGTTTAGGATTAGGCTACCACCCTAATCCTAACTCTAGGCGGGTCTACCAAGCCCGACCTAGTCCACATGCTCGAACCAACCATTTAAAACCAGTTTAAACATTTAACCACTCACCTAAGCTTCCAAGCTCCAAGCCAAGCAAGCAACCACCCTCAAGCTTCCGGATTTCTTCTCGATGCTTCTCCGACACAAGTTCTCGCTTCTAAACAACCTCAATACAATTCAAATAACTTCAAATCAGCCCAAACATCAAAATACTAACCCGGAACACAATTCAAACACAATTCACACAATTTCAAGCCATGAACAAACCCCACATTTTGCAAACTCGGGCAGCCCCAAGACCTCATCCAAAACCCATGTTTCCAACACCTTTTACACCCACAAATGATCCAAAATCAACCCCCAACCATATCACTACCAATAGCCTATCAATTCCAACCTAAAACAACCCCCAAAACTCACCCAAAACCCTCTAAAAACCCCATTCAAACCCAATTTCGGGATTTTGTTTAAAACCAAGAAAAATTCACATATGTGGAACCATTTAGCTCCTATACTTCATAACTAACCATATTAAATCAAAACATTAAGCTTAACAACATAAAGTTACCATTTTTAATCAAAATCTCCAAAAATTCCATTTTCCAAAACCTTAACGAAAATGAAAACTAAGTGTACTTTTGAAGAGAGGATGTTGAGGGGAAGTCAAAAATGGTGTTACCTTTCAAAAACGAGTTGAAACGGAGGAGGAATGAAATGGAATAGTGATTGTGTAGAGAGCTCTCTCTTTTCACGTTGGGTTGTTTTGAAGAAGAAGGTGAATAGTGAAAATTGGGTGTTTTGTTTTGTTTTAATTTAAAGGCCCAAAGACCATTTTGCCCTTAATGAAATGGTTTATTCACAAGAGCATATAATCCATGGCTATTTGGGTTTAATCCCAAAACATGGTCAACACAATTAATTAATTTGAAAATAAAACCCGAAACGTTATTTTAATTATAAAACCGAGCCCAAATATTATTAAAATATTATTTTCACCCGACCCCTAAACCCGGGTGTTACAACTCTCACCCACTTAAGGAATTTCGTCCCCGAAATTACCTGACGGAAACAAATACGGAAACTGCTCAACCATATCCGCCTTCCTCTCCCACGTGGCCTCTTCCACACCTCTATGTCTCCACAACACCTTAACCAACTCTATGGTCTTACCACGCAACACTTTGCTATCAGAAGCAAGTATCTCCACAGGCTCTTCATTGTAAGAAAAATCCGGATTCAACTCTATCTCCTCTACGGGCATAATATGAGAAGGGTCTGACCTATATCTCCTAAGCATAGACACATGAAAGACATCATGGATCTTCTCTAACTCAGAAGGTAACCTCAAACGGTAAGCTACAGGCCCAATCCGTTCAACTATCTCATACGGACCAATGAACCTCGGACTCAACTTGCCCTTCCGGTCAGTTGACTAACAGTTTTCATCTACAGATGAACTATTTTGACCAAAAATAAAACGTTAAGGGATAAATTACTTCAACAAAAAAATAAAAACTAAAATGACAATTCAGTCGAACACTAAGAATATTTTTTGCATTATACATTTAAAAAGAATATCACGAGAGATGTAACCTTTTGGGATCCGATTCTCTATTTGTGGGTTTGGGAAATATACCGTGTTTAGGGAATTTCAAGTAATATCATCTCCATTTATAGTCAATTTATTCTTTCATATGTGGAGATATATATATATATATATATATATATATATATATATATATATATATTAAAATAAACTGGATTATATTAAAATGATAAGATTACAAAGATATTACACCGTTAATATTAAAATTTTATGTAGAAAAATAAAAATAATAGATTTTTAAGGGTCTGAAAGACATTAAAATACAAAACCTATCACATCAGAATGATTTAAATAATCTTCTAAATGAAATCTAGCAAAACAACTACTTTGACCAGAGTGCTCTATGAAGAAAGCAATTCTTCCGCTACTTGTTTTTGGCATATCGACACAACCACAAAAGGAAATCATAAGCATATACAGACCGGCCTCCTTCACTGAAAAAACGCTCGTTGATGCTCGTCACTCGAACGCTAAACTTTCAAAAGACAGACAACTGCCACAAAGACATACTATAACTGCTATAAAAGTAGACGAATGAACTACCATAAAAGCATACAAAAGAACTCGCAAAATGGCCAAAAGCCGCCGTTGATGAATAAGAACAATGAAAAATTATTTGAAAAGCTTCTTGTAATCGCCGCAAAGCAAATGAAAAAAATAAAAAAAAATTATATGTAGAGATAATTAAAATCGAACTACGTTATATTTTATGTATAATATATATATATATATATGTGTGTGTGTGTGTGTGTGTGTATTCTTGGGGTTAATTAATAGTTCAAGTCCTAAGATGCTTGACTTATACCTGTTAACTACTAAGGCAAGGACTCAAATATTAAAGATCAAGTGTAACAATATTAAAGATCAACAACAAATCATATGATAGTTTGATGGTTAATTAGTAGGTTTTTATTATATAACAAGACAATGAATAAATTAAATTTGTCATTTTACACTATTAAAGGGTTAGTTCAAGTCCTACAATCAGTGGCATAACACAATTGGGACCTATAAAAAAATTTGAAAAATTATAGTTCAGGCCCTTAAAATTTTCAAAAAATTTAATTGAACTCTCACAAATTTTTTAGAAATTTAGATTAAGTTTCAAAATTTGTGAACATTCTTAATTAAATCCCTCCCATAATTTTTAAAAGTTCTCATTATGGCTCTCAAAATTTCAAAAAATTTAGTTAGACTCCAATTTTGTTTTGAAAAAAATTTAAATTTAACCCTTCAAAAATTTTGAAAATTTTAAATTAAACCTCTAAATTTTTAAAATTTTAAGTTGCCCCTCCAAACTCTACCACCAAGTTCTGCCACTGCCTACAATGCTCTATTTTTTTAACATATAGTTTGATATAATATTTATACTTTTCAAATTTCTCATCACCCATAAATTAAAGTATATTGAGCGCTTAAACATACCCAAACTCACGTCCCCAAGTATATTGTACCAGCGACATGCAAACTAAACTCGATCAGCCCTATGATGCTCTGTTTTGTTTGATAATAGCTTATGATTTTGAATTCAACGAGTTCACAAAAGAAATTGTAATTTAAAAGAAAATGTTGTAGATAATCAGATCCAAATTTATTAAAGGTTTAAACTCGGATTCACAAACTTTACGTTTTGAGCTGTGCAAGTAGGGTTAAACCAAACTCTAATATTTTTTTTTGATTAATGGGGAAAATAATACTATGGCGAGCCTCATTAAAAACCTCCCTAGCCTAAATAGAGGAAAAGAGTACTCACCATAGCATTACATCGAGAACCACATATCAGAGAACATACTCCTAACCCAACTCGGGTAACTCATTATGTAGTAAATCTAAAACCTCATCCGGTGGAGAAACCAAATACATCACCTCATAGCCGGACCAATGTCCCAATTTAGCCAGAGCATCCGCAACACCATTAGCCTCTCGAGGAATATGAAAGAAATCGCATCGTCGAAACTGACAAATCAATGCGCGTATCGCACTCACCATGGAAGGCTCGCCTCGCCTATCGTTACCATTGCGCAACATCCGGATAACCTCTAAGCAATCCGATTCCACAATGATATCCTCAATATGACAATAGAGGGCATACAACAACCCCTCGTGTATCGCCCAATATTCCGCTTCAATAGCACTACATCGTCCAATAAATTTCGTAAAGCCTCCACCCCAAGTACCTGCACCATCACGAAGCACTCCTCCACATGACGCTAAGCCTGTACCCGTGTTGCGTGCGCCATCAATATTCATCTTCCACCTTGGAAGGTCCGGAGGCATCCATCGATGCTGCCGTTGTGCCCCTGAGACCTGCCCAGTTTGCATGCCACCAGCAGGTTGCTGCCCAGCACTTGCACCCGAAATCTGCCCAGCTCGCGAGGTACCAGCATGTGCGCGAATCGTTTCCTGCACAAGACGTCTCCCACGGGCAACAATGTCATCCTCTCCCGAAACCTCATCAGCAAAGATTTTCCTATTGCGCGCAAGCCAAATATACCACACTACGGCTCCAAACAACAAATCCCAACGGTCAACACCACCCCAACCGACATCATCATGCTGTAAATTAGCTCTAACCCAGTCAATTACCAATCCCCTACAAAACCAGTCCCATTTCGCACGTGGCACTATTTTCCGCCAAACCATTTTTGCCGTAGTACAAGAACGCAGGAGGTGATCAACATCTTCGTTATTTGCTCCGCACAAAACACACGCAGCCGACTCCGCCAAATTCCTCCTCATACGCTCACCATTAGTTAAAATCCGACCTTTACATACCAACCATAAAAAGCATTTTATCCGTTGCGGCCCTTGAAACCTTTGCACCAACCGCCAAACCACATCACCATTGGAGCCATTATGCGATTGGAACGTTGCATACGCGGATCTCACCGTAAACCGCATATCACCGTTCCAACTCCATCCCACACCGTCTAGCGCACCATTGACAAGAGGAGGTCGGACAGCCATAACACTATCCACGACATCTGGGGCAAACCAACACTGAAACTGTGCCACCTTCCACTGCCCATTACTTTCACACATCGCGGGAAGAGAAACAAAATTCGTCGGGATCAAATTCGGATCCGTGACAACCCCCTCAAGAGGACCGACTCCGCGGACCCAATTATCTCGCCAAAAATCGATTGATGCACCATTCCCTACTCTCCAAACAATACCCTCTCGAACCACATTCCACACTGTCGATAGACCTCGCCATAGGTGTGAACAATTACTACGTCTAATCGATATCGGCATAATCTCCGTGCATTTATATTTAGCACGCAAGAATCGCACCCAAAGCTGCCCCCGTTTGTCTATCAGCTGAAACCCAATTTTCGTAAGAAATGCATCATTTTGGTCTTTCAATCTTTTAAATCCCAATCCACCAAGATCGATTGGTTTGCAAAGCTCATCCCAATTAACCAAGTGAATGCTCCGCTTATCCGCACAACTTCCCCATACAAAATTACGAATTAGCCTCTCAATATCTTCGCAAACACCAATAGGAATCCGTGTTGTCTGCATAGCATAATACGGAATAGCCGACAATACTGCTTTTGCAAGCGTTATCCTTCCCGCAAACGATAGATATCGAGCTTTCCAACCTGATAACCTATCCCGGACCTTTTGAATTAAATAGGAATAAGTAGCGCGAGTTACCCGTTTATGTAGCATCGGGACTCCAAGGTATCGGCCAAGATCTGAAACCTCCGAAAAACCCACTTTCGTACTCAAAGAATGACGTATCTCTCTCACAATATTTTTTGAGAAAAAAATACTAGACTTGTGGACATTAACTTTAAGCCCCGAAGCCATACAGAAATCAATCAAAACCTCCCTAATCACATTCAACTGTTCTTCAGAAGCTTCCGCAAACAGCACCATATCATCTGCAAACATAAGGTGAGAAATAATCGGACCTTGCCGAGGTGTACAAAAGCCCTTCCATTGACCTGCTGCCACTTTCTGATTAATCGCCTGACTAAGTCGCTCCATACATAACACAAACAAATACGGTGAAATAGGATCACCTTGCCGGATCCCTCTCGATGGTGTGAAGGAGTCTGTTAAAGATCCGTTCCAGCTAATCTGAGTCGAGGCACTAGAAACACATCTTATAATCAACTCGCGAAGGTTATCCGGAATTCCAACATCTCTCAAAGTATCATCAATAAAACCCCACTCCAATCTATCATAAGCTTTCTCGAGATCAATCTTTAAAGCCATCCACCCATGCTTACCAGTTTTCCGATTCATAGAATGGACAATTTCCTGAGCAATAATAATATTGTCCGAGATAGCTCGCCCAGGGACAAAACTGGTTTGGCTCTCTGAGATCCAATCTGACAAATACGGTTTGATCCGATTAACCACCACCTTGGTTACAGCCTTGTAGATAACGGTGCAGAGGCTAATAGGCCGGAATTGACTCATCGTCTCAGGAGATGAGACCTTAGGGATTAAAACCAGAATAGTTTTATTGATTTCCACCGGGAATGCCTCCCTCAAGAATATATTCCGAACACACCGACATACACTATCTCCTACAACATCCCAATTACGCTGAAAAAAGGCCGCATGCAAACCATCAATTCCCGGAGCCTTCCATGGTCCCATATCAAATATCGCATCTTTAATTTCCGCATTCGTAACCATCCTTCCTAGAGTCATCAACGCCGCATCACTTAAAGTGGGAAAGAAGCCTCGAATTCGGTATTGTCCCTGACAATCCGAATCAGTTGTAAAGAGCCGCTGATAGAAAGCAATTGCTTCCGCACGCAAAGCCGTTTGATCCGTAATCCACTGCCCATTACTTGCTTTCAGGCCTGCAATAAAATTAGCTCTACGTCGCGCCATAGTCGATGCATGAAAATACCTAGTATTTTTATCCCCTGATACGATCCATTGGCTGCGGGATTTCTGAAACCACATGGATTCCTCCTGCTCAAGAATAAGATCAAGTTCAGCCCTCAAGTCGCTTCTCAACGTAATCAAGAATTCCGCATGTGATCTTTGCAGAGATTTCTCAATTCCCCTAAGTCTCGCCAGGATTCGCTTCTTCTTTTTTCCAATATGACCAAAAACATCGACATTCCACCGCTTTACTGCATGCTGAAAATTCCGAGCATTAACAACCACCGAAAAAGAGGTATCCCAAGAAGATTCAAGACAAGCCCGAAATTCAGGATGATCCTGCCAAACCGCCAAGAACCGAAAAGGCCGCTCCGATACAGGGACCAAAGAACCATTTGGCTTAAGTAATAGAGGACAGTGATCACTACCCACCCGATCCAGATGAACCACAATCGACATCGGGTATTCCACAAACCACGCACTATTCGCCAAACATCGGTCCAATCGCTGATATAAATTACTCCTACACCATGTAAACTCATCCCCTTTGTAATCAACCTCCATTAGTTCCGTATCATCAAGAAACTTCTGAAAAAGAGAACTAACCCCTAGAACCTTACTCGAACCGCCACATCTCTCCTCCTTGCGAAGAATCACGTTAAAATCTCCTCCCAAAACCCACGGAACATCAACCCCAGGGTTAAGCTGATTCAAACTATTCCACAAGTACTTCCTAACGCAAACATTAGGACTAGCATAGACTGCAGTAAAAAAGACCCAGTGTTCAGAACTAACCTCGCGGGCTCGCCCATGGATAAATTGGTTACTAACAGAAAGTATCACAACCTCCACATCATCCCGCCATAGAAGCCAAACGCCACCACAAAATCCACGCGCCTCCACACGGAAAGAATTCTGAAACCCGAAGCTACGAATTACCCTATCAGCTTCACCAAGACTCACCCGTGGTTCAAATAATGCCACCATCTGCGGATTATTTGCTCGGACAAAATTTCGAAAGTGGCGACGGAACTCCGCACTACCCGCGCCCTGTGTATTCCAGAACATAATATTCATCATAACTAAATATAAAGACCAACAAGAAGGAAACTTACTGCGATAGCGGAGCACTTTCCTTCTCCGCATCCACTCCCTGATCAGTCTCCATAGCGCTATCCAAGCACTGTGGTTGTGCCATCATACACGTATCTGTTGGCGATACCTGCGTCTGCCCCGTATCCTGCAGATTGTCGAGTTCCGACGTAAGGTTTGATACCCATTCCGTTAACACAGGTCGCTGTGGAACTGGAGTCTCTGATTTTTTGGAGACTTTTAAACTCTTCCGTTGCACTCCTGATAAATTATTACCACCTTTGCCAACGCTACCACCATTGCGAAATCGTGATGTAGATTTAAATTCCCCCCGCTCTTCTCTTATCAAAAGCGCATTGTGAGAACCCGACGCAATTCCCGGCGAATGCACAGTCGCTTGCGGCTGACCACCTACAACAGACGGAACAACATCCACCGCATGATCCCCCATACTAATCGAAACCCCCTGTTCAGTAGCACTGTCCATCACCGAAACCCCTACATTACCCAATTCCACGGCAATTTCCTTGCTTTTATTGCCACTGTTTTTTTTTATCCAATTTTGCATTCATGCTATACTTCCCACCACCCACGTCACTCACTCCTTTGGAATTGGAGCTGGAACCCACTTTCCCATGCAGAAGCCGCACGAGGCCATCTTTTGTTTGCAATTTTGGACCCTCAACAGCGGAGCGAACCGCTCCCTCCTTTGCCCCTGCTCGTGCATTACCATGCACATCCTTCTCCTTGTGGTACGTACTCATATGACCATGCACATCCTCCTCCTCGTCTCCCAAATATTGTAGAACTCCAAAACGAGAACCACCTCTAACCATCTTACTATCACCCTCTCTATTACCACTCGTCCGCGATCCCCGGCGACGATTCCTTTCCACTATCATCCATGGGCCAAACAACTCCTCCCTCGACATCTCCTTCTTGGATGAAACTTGTGATTCACTAACCACCGGAGTCGACACCGTATCCGTCTCACCACCACCGCTCGCATTCACACACAAATCCGCTAAATGCCCATACTTGCCACACTTGAAGCAAATCACATTAAGGCCCTCATATTCCAGCTTCTGCACAAAGCCATCGATTCCAATACATGACAAAAGAGGCTTGTTAAGCTCAACTACCACGGCAAGTCTTGCAAAACGGCCCCTCTCACCCATAGCCGTGCTATAATCAATCTTAATTACACGACCAATGACATTTGCAATACGTCGAAATAACGCCTTCGAATAATACTTGTAAGGAAGACCCGGAAGGCGTATCCACACAACAACTTGGGATGGGTGCTTCTCTGCAGTCGAGAAATTCCGACACCACGGCTGCACAGTCAGATAGCATCCAAACAAAGTCCACGGACCACCCGTCAACACTTTAGTGTAGTCATCCATTGATTCGAACTTCACCAAGAAGTAATTGTTATCCAAATCAATCACTTGAAAATTTTTCTCAGTCTTCCATATCGCATGCACACGATTAACTAGGGTTTTAAATCCTATCGATCTTCCCAACGGCCGAAGGATAATAGTTGTTTTCATGCTTTCATCAATTTGCTCATGTATCCTTTCCGAGAAAGATATCGTGGGGAAAAGCCCATTCCGATCAACCACAAAGTCAGCTTCCGAAACTTCGAGTCCTTCAACAGTGTCGCCTCCACCAACGCCTCTGCCTGTCGACGAATTTTCCACTACCATGGCTGCATAAGATTTTTTCTCACCAGCAGTCCCGTCCTGCGCAGCCACCTGCCCAGCCAACACCGGCTGCTCACCAGCATACTCTTCCAACGGCAACTGCTCAGCCTCGCCGTCGACCATGTCCACATCTCCTCCTTCAGGTAGACCAGCATCCTCCCTCTGTTTCTTCAGCGTCGGTTGCGTCTCCATAGACATCAGGGAACCCTGCCGTTCCAGGGTCGGCGGAAGAGCCACGTTCACCACCCCTCCCGGCTGTTGCCCACTCGAGTCGTTATACAGCGCCTCCATCTGGACGCCGACCACGGACGAACGGTGGCCTAGATCAGAGGTGGCGAACCCCAGCAGTAACCTGGGAAAAAACTGGATCTGGAATTCTTTTGGTCATTTAGGGTAATGGGCTGAAGTAGGCCATCTTGGTTGAGTTCGGGTCGAACTCAACGAAGCAAGATATGATTTTTGGTGGAAACTAGAGTATACATTGTTGATAGTGGTGGCTAATCTTTATCGTCACGGATGCTCTCCAAATAAGTTAATGATTGGTTAAGTAACTAGGGGTGAACAAAACTTCGCTCGACTTGAAAAAATTAAATTGTTCGACTTGTCTTGACGCGAAAAAACTTGACCCGTCTTGAATCGACTCGTAATTTCATAAACTCAACTCGAAAAAATTTCAAATAAAGTTTGAATTGTAAAATGAAAATTCGAATAACTCAAAATTTTTAGTAATTGATAAATCAGTTTTTAATTTCAACTCGAGTCCCTCAATTATGCCAGATATATATACCTCATATGAAAATTTTTGAAGAAATAGGTCTGTGTATTGTATATCGATATAGAAAGACATTAAAAAATTAGAATCAAATTGTATTATAACATTATAAATAGTTGCAACTTACAATTAAATTTGTACAGAAACTCGAAAACTTGACTCGAATCGAAAAAATTTAAATAAAATTTGAGTCGCAAAATAAAACTCGTAAACTCGACTAACTCGATTTTTTTTATTCGACTCGATCCAACTTTCATCCTTACCAACAATGCTGATTTAAAACAACAAATGATTGATGATTCAACCCATGGATGTGACCATTTGTGAGAATATTTTTGGGATGGTTTCACTTTTGAGACAAAACAGCATGGTGATGGAGAGTTGGATTTCCGTTTGTATCCCACTTTTTTTTTTTTGACAAAATGATAACCTAACGTTAGGTTTTTGTTTTGTTTTGTTTTGGTATCCCGACCGTTAAAAATAAACGAGGATGATGACATGGTTTATTTTTAATCGGGATAATAACAGTTTTAGCCCCAAAATTTATACATTTTTACCAATTTGGTCTAAACTCTATCAATTTAATAATCATCTTAAATATTTAGGTTAAAATTATAAATCCTCCATTTTATTTCTTTTTCCCCGAAGCCCTAGCCCTTTCTT
Organism: Hibiscus trionum; assembly: GCA_030270665.1. Taxonomy (NCBI): domain Eukaryota; kingdom Viridiplantae; phylum Streptophyta; class Magnoliopsida; order Malvales; family Malvaceae; genus Hibiscus; species Hibiscus trionum. Next base: position 3,518,233 of record BSYR01000034.1, on the reverse strand, counting down.
ATTCCCCCAATTTTTCTCTTTAGTGTATCCTTTGTAAATGGTTAAATTCTTTCACTTCTAATTCTGTTTGGTAGCTACTGGATTATTGGACAAAACACATATAATTTTATTTGACAATAACGATGTCAAATTAGTTGAATTTCAGTCTTCCTTTTTTTTTACTTTATTTCGCCTATGTTATTTATGTAAATGTATCGAAAACTATCAATATGATCTGAATCTGAAGAAACCTCATGTTCTAATACTTTTATATTCTGAATCGGATAGGTCAGATTGAAACTAACCAAGTTTGCATTTTTGTTTCCAAAGAATTTAACCATTTACAAAGGAAGTTTACCATTGATCAAAGGGTTGTTGTCAAAGCCAATCATTCCAAGTCTTTACAGTTAGTCAAAGGATAGAGAAAGCTGGAGGATACACAAAAGAGAAATTTTGGGGAAAGAAGAAAGCGCTAGGGTTATTGGGAAGACGAAATAAAATGGGGGTTTACAGTTTTAACCTAAATATTTAAGATGATTATTAAATTAGTAGAATTTGGACCAAATTGATAGAAATGTATAAGTTTTGGGACTAAAACAGTGATTATCCCAATTAAAAATAGAACAAAAATGTTACGTTAAGTACCATTTTTTTAACAAAAAAAAGACGAAATACTAAAATAAGAATACAATAATAGATGGGGTACTAAATATGTAGTTATCCCTTATATAAAAGAGGTTTCAAATTAAAGTGATGAGATAAGAGAAAGATCCATTGTTATTTGCTTTAGCCACCTTACCTACCTTTCTCCCTCGTAAATGGAAAATTAAGGTGATGAGATAAGAGACTTAATAAAAAATTAAAAAATAAAAGGGACTTAATTAAAATATTTAAAAAAATTAAAATTTAATGAGAATTTTAAAAAAAATTGAAGGGCTAAATGCTTTTTTAAAATCTGAGGGCCAAATGTTAATTATTCAAAAAATTTGGGGGTCAAGCCACCTTTGCCATGTCTGCCTCTGGAGTATGAATGCATATAATTTAATGGGATAACTACATATTTAGTATCTCACATATTCCCGCGTTCTTATATTAGTACCCCACCTATTATTTTAGCAAAATGGCACTCAACGTTACGTTTTTGTTCTGTTTTAATTGGGATAATCACAGTTTTAGTCCCTAAAACTTATACATTTCTATCAATTTGGTCCAAACTCTATCAATTGAATAATTATTTTAAATATTTGGATTAAAATTATAAATCCCATTTTATTTCTTCTTCCCTAAAACCCTAACCCAAGCGAGGAACAAGTGAAGTCAGGAAGAATGAGGAACAAGCCTGCAATATAACAACGCCTAAAAGTTGCCATTTTCACATGTTCAAATTTCAATGATTCCCTCACAACTCACAAGAGTTGTCATGTGAAACATATATATACATACATACATACATACCATAGCTCCAACTTCCATAGCCATGTTTGATGAGCTTGCCGTCTTCTTCAGGAGACCATAAACCTCTTTTAACCTTCTGTTTGGTGCAGCAGCCACTTCCCCTCACCTTTGCCTAAAAGCTCAGCTCATCAGCCTTTCACTCCAATGAAGAGGGTTCCAGTTACTATTTAAATTTGGAGAGAGATTTGTAAATGTGGAACGGTCCTCCAGAATTTGGTCTCTGTTGTTGACGATAATTAGTCATGCAGACATCACCAACCAAAATAAAATGGGGTTAGGGTTTTGGGATGAAGAAATGAAATGGGGATTTATAATTTTAACCAAAATATTTAAGATAATTATTAAATTGATAGGATTTGGACCAAATTGATAGAAATATATAAGTTTTTGGGACTAAAATTGTGATTATTCCAATTAAAAATGAGTCACGTCACATATCCGTTTGTTTTTAACGGTCGGGTACCAAAACAGGAAAAAATGTAACGTTAGGTACCATTTTGCCAAAATAATAAGTGATATACTAAAATAGAAACGTGTGAATAGGTGATGTACTAAATATGTAATTATGCTAATTTAGTCATATTAACTTTGTACCATGCCAGTATCGACTGAAATTTCAAAATTAAGAAGTACACAAACTAAAATTGATAAAATTATTGTATAGGTCTAAATATCCAACTTACACAATATATGGACTTAACTTTCTTACAATTTCTCATTTCTTTTACCAAATTTAACAATTTTTATTCTATATTTTCTATAATGATGTCGCACAATCTCATAGTGTCACATCATCTATTTTAATAATTTAATATGAGAAATGTAGATAAATTTAGGCACTAATGTGAGAAATATAGACAAATTCAGATACCAATATGAAGAAAACTTAGGTATTAATATGAGAATAACAAACAAATTTAAAGACTAAAAATATAACTTGCCTCTAAAGAAAATCCAAAAATTACAAAGAGGTTATTTCAAACCAATAAAATTAAATTCAAATTTTTATTCACAGATGGTGAGATTTTAATTTTTGAATTTATGAGTAAATGGAATTAAACCTGAAATTAGGTTTTCAAATGATTGAAAATAATGTATATTTGACACGTAAACTGTATATTGTAACACCCGTGTTTTGGGCCTAGGAGTAAACCGAGTTTATAGTCGAGTTAATAAAATTTAATTAAAATCAACTCAACTTAAGTTATGGTGTAATTGAGCTTTAATAAAAGGGGAGGGACCAATGTTGCGATTTTACCCAAAATTTTAATTAAAGTAAGATAACTCTTAAAATATAAGAGATCATCTTCTTCTTCTCTTCTATCTTTCTTTCCAACGAGAAAACACCATCTCTAAACTCTCTCAAGCTTTTCATTATTTCATTGCTTGTGCTACTTGATTTCAACCTCGTTTTGGAAGGTAAATTATGTTTTCCGACTCTCCTCCTTATTCTCTATCTATATTTGGTCTTAAAATTTGAAAACATGGGACTTTGAAAAATTATAGTTTTATGTTAAAGTTTGGATTTTAGGTGGTTTTCCAAATTGTTTTAATGTTTTAAGTTGGGATTTAACATAATCATGATGAAATACACATTATATATCAATTTGGTTAAATTTGGATGAAAATTCGTATTAAATTCATATGTTAAATTTTAAGGTGTTAAAACTTGGTTTTTGGTGAAGTTTATGTTGAAAACTAAGGGCTGATGGTTAGGGTATGATATGAGAGTGATTTGGGATATGTTAGAGGTCATTTGGGTGTTTGGAAGTGGAGTTTTCAGCAAGGTGTTTGGGGAGTACGAAAATTGAGTTTTTGGATGATGGTGGATTGAGAAATTGAAGAATATGGCTTATGTTTGTGAAGTGAGTTGTTAGTTGAGTTTTAGCATTGAATTGTGGTGTAATAAGTGTGTTTTGTTTGGTTAGAAGCAAGAAGAAACGTTGAAGGAGCTTTGGAGCCGAATACGAGATCGTAGGAGGATTGTTTCGTTTGACAAAGGAAGGGCGGTGAGTGGTTTTAAACTTATTCTAAAGTTGGTTCGAGTATGTGTAGTGTGTTTGTATAAAGTGTGCTTGGTAGGCCACTTATAGTTAATTCGAGTTGTGAGTTATCCATTGATATCCATATATGCTATTGTGCTTACTTAACTATGCTTTTGTGATATTGGTGGTTTTGTACATGTATATTCATGAGGTGTATATATATGTGATGAGCATGAGTTATGATTAATGGAAAATGTGATGTGGTAAATGATAATTGGCACTAAACAATTACCGGTTGTAAATGATCGATCATTAGGATTAGTGTGCACACAAATTGAGTCAAAACGTACGTGGCCTTGGTGGCGTTGAGGCACCAAGGAGGAGTACGGTAATGTAATATTCTACCGGAAGCTTTTATTCATTTCTACGTGATGATGAGTGGAATCCCATCCGTAGGGCATGTGGCGATGAGTGGAATCCCGTCCATGCAAGGCCGGTGATGAGTGTAATCCCACCGAGGTAACGTGTTGTTGAGTTAAATCCGCACAATCGGGGTAATTTAAAGTGGCCAATTAACTTATTCATATATGGTGATATATGGTGGTGAAACATGACTATTGTTATTGATGCTTGGTGCTTAGTATGAGGTAACATGCCATATTATGTCACTTGATGGACTAGCTAGGACTACTTGTGATGTTGTCTATGCATGTTAGATATGAGGTTTAGGGATTTCATGCTTGAACCCTGCATTGTTGTTGCTTTCGTTTTAGAGCATCCTCACTAAGCTTATAGCTTACGCTCTCTATGTTCAACAATGCAGATCATTAGTGTGGCGTTAGCTCGGAGCAAGGCAAGAAGGGCTTCCAAGTTTTGTAACTCAAGTACGGTGGTAATTTTGTACTAGTTAGCAATGTGGCAAAAAGGGTTGTTGTATAAGTTTTTATAACTTTTTGTTATATATGATGTTTTGGGTTGTAAAGCATGAAATACTTTGTTGAATGTTAAGGGGATGGTAGGTTGTAAATGCTTATGTTGTTTTGTTGTATGGATTCTTGAGATGCATGACCCTTGTGTGTTTGAATGCCATGTGTGTTGACATTTTGATTATTAAAGGTTGTTTGTGTGTTGTTGGGTCTAGGGAGGTCCAATTATATATTTTAAGTGTGTGCCTTATATGTTTTAGCTAAAAACAGAGTATTGTGAAGCAGGGCGTATCGATACACCCCTGTGTATCGATACACCCTCAACTCTCTGAGATTTATTTTAGGCTGAGCGTATCGATACACGGAGTGTATCGATACCGTCCAAACTCTCTGGAATGTTAAGGGAATTGGGGAGTGCAAAGCGTATCGATACGGGGTTATGTGTATCGATACGGTTTAATCTTGTTGACTACTTGTGACGTTGACCTGGAGGTGCGTATCGATACGCTAAATGGTGTATCGATACGGCCATCCCTGAGTCTGGGAGAGGGTTGACTTTGGTCAAGGCGTATCGATACCCCATGTAGGTGTATCGATACGTCCTTCTTAAAATGGAAAAATTGGTTGTTTAATTGTAAGTTTGTGAGTTTCGAGTCAGTATTTGTTCGCTGCGTGTTCTCTCATATAGGATTTAATACAAGCATCTAGATAAGAAAAAAAAAATATAGGGTTGCTAACCGAGGGGGAATCTTAATTAGTTTTCGCTCGGTTTTCCCCGTGTGGCCCACTTGGACCGGTCATTCGGCCAGACCGGGACTAGGGGGTTACATTTGTTGGTATCAGAGCCTGAGGTTATCGAGACCTCGGGCAGGTAAGTGAGGTAAACTTGTTATGTTGAGTAATTATGTTGTTTGATGCATGTCTTGCTATGGATTCTTTGATATTTGACTGTTCGCATGATGTTTTGAAGCATGAATTGATGTGTTTGGTGTAGAGTGTGTGTGCCCATTGCTACTATTACTTAATTTACAAAGATTTTGAAAAGAAGAGTACTTGAGCATTATTGGACCCTTGCTTTGACTAACGAAATCCTTACATGTTTCTTGTTGTAGTTTATACCTTGTTAGCTGTACCATGAGACCACGTGGGAGGCCTAGGAGGTTTCGACCGGAACCACGGGCAGAGGCTCCAGAAGGAGAGCCAGTAGTTAGAGCTGAGGCTCAAGTGGGAGAGCCTGTGATTAGAATTGGAGCTCCTCCATTACCACCTCCACCACCACCTCCTCCACCAGGAGTGGGAGGCGAGGCTGAGGCCGGAGGAGAGGGACCACCAGGAGGTCAGGGTGGCCAAGGTGGCCAAGGACCGGCAGGGATTGACTTAGCTCCGTTGGTTCAGGCGATAGCCGGGGCTTTTCAGGCTGCAGTAGCTGGAGGACAGGCAGCACATCATCCTGGTGAGGGCACCGGATTGCCATTAGAGAGACTTCGGGGTCTTGGAGCTGAAGAGTTCAGGGGGTCTACTCCGGAGAGGTCAGAGTTATGGCTTGAGAAGACCGTCCGTATCTTGGCTCAGATAGGGTGTACTGGTGATCGCAAGCTGGGTTGTGTTGAGTCCTTGCTACAAGGCGATGCTTATACTTGGTGGGTCACTGTTACTTCGAGTATGGATGACGCTGAGATCACTTGGGAGTTCTTTGAGACAGCATTCCGGAAGAAGTATCTAGGTCCACGATACATCGACGAGAGGAAGAGGGAGTTCATGGCTTTGATTCAGGGGCTTAGATCCGTGACAGACTATGAGATTAGATTTGTCAGACTAAGTCAGTATGCATCTGAACTTGTTCCTACTGAGGTGGAACGCTGTAACCGGTTCCGTTATGGATTGAATGAAGAAATCAAGACTTATACTCTAGCTTCAGACTACACTGATTTTGATGTCTTGGTTTCGAGGGCCAAGGACTTGGAGCACAGTTTAAGTCTGACCAGGCGGTCAGGTGGATCTAGTTCGAGTAAGAGATCCAGTAACTTTGACAGAGATGATGCCAAGAGGCATCGAGACAACAAATCTCAGTATGATAATAGGCGTGGTGGCGGTAACCACGGTAAAGGCCATCAAAACCAGAAGGCTGGTGGGAAGTTGCCTACATGTGCTACTTGTGGGAGGAACCACACCGGTGAGTGTTGGGGAAATTTTCATTCTTGTTGGAATTGTGGGGCTAGAGACCACATAAGACGTAACTGTCCATATCCAGTGGGACAGGCAGCAGCACAGGCTCCTGCTAGAGCCAATGATTTTCAGAGAGGCCGTGGGCGCGGTCGTGGCTACTTCCAACCTAGGATAGATGCACCTAGGGTGGATGTTCAGAGGAATCTTGCTCATGTTGTGGCAGTGCAGCCAGAGGCAGGAGGACCAGCGAGAGTTTATGCTCAGAGAGAGGCCGGGAACGACACTGATGTGATAGCAGGTAATTTCGAGTTACGGTCTATGTCTTTGCTTTCTCTGGTTGATTCGGGTTCTACGCATTCCTACATTTTGAGTGAGCATGCAAAGAAGTTAGATATCCCTGTTGAAATCTTAGATGTAGGTATGCATGTCACTAGTTCTTTTGGTGAGACATTAGTGGTTAGACGTATATATAGAAGATGTCCACTGAAGATTCAGGGTCATGTGTTCCTAGTTGACATGATGGAACTTCCTTTTTATGGTTTCGATATAATTTTGGGTATGGACTGGTTGGTTGAACATCGGGCTAGTGTGGATTTCGAAACAAAGAGAATTTCTTTGAAACTTTCTGATGACTACGAGGTGGTAGTAATAGGCGAGAACATTAAGTTCTTGTCTAATGTAGTGTCAGCTTTAGAGGCTCACAAGTTGATGGACTCTGGATGCGGGGCTTATTTAGCTTATGTTATAAATCCGGATATGAGTGAAGTTAGACCAAAAGATATCAGAACAGTGTGTGATTTTCCGGATGTGTTCCCTGAAGAATTGCCAGGCTTACCTCCTGACAGAGATGTTGAGTTTGTAATTGAGACCATTTCAGGGTCTAATCCAGTTTCGATAGCTCCGTACCGTATGGCTCCAAAGGAGTTGAAAGAATTGAAGAACCAGTTGCAAGAATTATTAGACCGTGGATTCATTAGGCCTAGTAGTTCTCCGTGGGGTGCTCCTGTGTTATTCGTGAAAAAGAAAGATGGTAGTATGCGTATGTGTATTGATTATAGACAGTTGAATCAGTTGACTGTGAAGAACAAGTATCCGTTACCTCGCATAGATGATTTGTTTGATCAATTGAGAGGTGCCTCAGTGTTCTCGAAGATAGATTTGAGATCCGGGTACTACCAGTTAAAAGTGAAAGAGTGTGATGTTCCGAAGACAGCTTTTAGGACGAGATATGGTCACTATGAGTTTCTTGTGATGCCATTTGGGCTCACGAATGCACCTGCAGCATTCATGGACATGATGAACAGAATTTTTAGAGACTATCTAGACTGTTTTGTAGTTGTTTTCATTGATGACATACTTGTGTACTCGAAGACGGAAGAAGAACATGACGAGCACTTGAGGGTTGTTTTACAGAAATTGCTGAGCAATCAGTTGTATGCTAAGCTTAGTAAATGTGAGTTCTGGATACGAGAGGTGGTATTTCTTGGTCATGTTGTTTCGGCCGAAGGTATCCGTGTTGATCCATCGAAGATCGAGGCTATTATCGAGTGGAAACAACCTAAGTCTGTGACAGAGATTAGGAGTTTCCTGGGATTAGCCGGCTACTATAGAAGATTTGTTGATGGTTTCTCTAGAGTAGCTGCTCCTTTGACTAAACTGTTGCAAAAAGAAGTTAAGTTTGAATGGTCAGAGGCAAGACAAAAAGCCTTTGAGAAATTAAAAGAAGCTTTGACGAATGCCCCAGTGTTAGTACAACCTGTTTCAGGTAAAGAGTTTGTAATTTACAGTGATGCTTCCTACGTAGGTTTAGGATGTGTTCTGATGCAAGAGAGAAAAGTTGTTGCTTATGCTTCTAGACAATTGAAGGTTCATGAGAAGAACTATCCTACACATGATATCGAGCTAGCCGCAGTTGTGTTTGCACTGAAGATTTGGCGTCATTACTTGTATGGTGAGAAGTGTATTGTTTACACCGATCACAAGAGCTTGAAGTACTTGATGACACAGAAGGAGTTAAACTTGAGACAAAGAAGATGGCTTGAGTTGCTAAAAGATTATGATTTGACCATCGAGTACCATCCGGGTAAAGCGAATGTAGTCGCTGATGCTTTGAGTAGGAAAGTGGCCATAGAGTTGAGGGCTATGTTTGCTAAATTGAGTGTGTCTGATGATGGTGGTTTGATCACCGAATTGCAGGTAAAGCCTTCTTTGATACAATTGATTAAAGAGAAGCAAATGCAAGATGAGAGTTTAATTCCTCATGTTCAGGACATAGCTGAAGGAAGACCGACCGATTACAGTTTCAGTGGTGAGGGCTTGTTGTGCTTTAAGGATAGAATTGTTGTACCCGGAGATGTTGAGTTGAGACGTCAGATTATGAGTGAAGCACATTCGAGTCCCTTTTCTATGCATCCGGGTAGTACCAAAATGTATTGTGACTTGAAGAATGATTACTTCTGGGTTGGTTTGAAGAAAGATGTAGCTGAGTATGTGAGCCATTGTATGGTTTGTCAAAGAGTGAAGGCAGAACATCAGGTTCCTTCAGGTTTATTACAGCCTTTGAAGATTCCGGAATGGAAATGGGAGAGGATCACCATGGATTTTGTATCGGGATTGCCCTTATCTCCTTCAAAGAAGAATTCAGTTTGGGTGATTGTTGATAGATTTACTAAATGTGCTCACTTCTTAGCAGTGAACACTACTGATATAACACCCCTCACCCCAGATTAGGGGCAAGGAGCGTTATGTTAACATGTGACAGAATCGTATTAGGCAGCGGAAGTGGGTTAACAATTTTTTTTTTTCGTGTGATATTTTTTTTTTGAATACATCTATTCAAATTGCACTAATTTACAATCATTCATGTCACATATAAATTATACACATTTCATATCAATGTTTCGATCAAGGCTTGGTGGGCACATGTAATCCAATCACTTATCTTATGATGTATATAACATAATCTATTTTAATTTCTTATCACATTCGATTATCCCATGGACATACTTCATCATATACATATATATATATATATATATCATATCCTATAATATCATCCATAATGTTTTAGTTTCCCTTAATTACATATCAAGATGTAAGGTAACTTCTTATAAGTTTATACAATACTAAAGAAATAGTTCATGAACATAACCATTATGCCAAATTTATCTAACATGCTGATCACTAGGCCACCCATCACGAGTATGACAAAGACAGGGAAAATCATACTTAAGCTTCGTACGAGTAGAATACAGGTAGAGGTCAACGATGCTAGAACCTGAAATTTAGGGGAAGGAAGGAAGGTTCGAGTGGTAAGTACTTCTCGTACTTAGTGAGGAAACCCTATTCTATTCGGTTTCCAAATTAAACATTGTGATCAAACAAAATTTGTTTCACTTTGCACATTAGTTCGTTCGAATGAATCAAGCAATATAATCAATCCAAAATTTATAATGCACCGTAAAATTCATTCGAATATATGCACTAAGGAATCATGTAATTCTATTCGAATACATGCAATTAATTTCACATCATTCATATTAAAATTTCACTTACAAGCCATGAAACCTAAATTAACTTTCAAATATCAAATTATCACAATTAAAGTTTCATAGCATATCAAGAATGGCAAAATCATAAAATTCAACATTTCATTCGAATGCTTCCATAACCAATTTCACAAATTTACTTCAAATTTCAGATTTCATTACTTTAATCGTTCATTTAATTCATTTAGCAATGCCTTGGATAGTAGAGTATGCTAGGTAATCAAGTCACGTATAAAAGAGGTTGTGAATCAAAATTCACCATGTAATAGGTACCACGTACCAAATCGTATCACGTATAACATATCATAATGTCCGCAGACATTAAGCAAGAAGGTACACTTACGTACCACAATATCGAGTACACTAACGTACCGATTTTCTTATTGAGCTCAGACTCTAGGCTAGCCGTACTACCTAAACAGACTGTACACACCAAGGGCTTTGCATTTAAATCTTTAATTTAATCAGATACATAATCAATCAAATTTTCAGAAATTCTTAATTAATCATTTCAATTAATTGCTTATAATTCCAATTCCAATAACATGTTATCACACATGATCATATAAACATTTACAAGCTCAATTCACACATTTCAGCTCAGCATTCGAACAATCCAAACTCATATCATATAATTCAGAATTTCATTTCATAGTTCAACACTCAATTGAACTTATCAAACATAATTATAACATGTAAGAGCATTGCATACTCACATACTATATCACAACTTCATTGTTTCCACAAGAAATCAATATCACAATAATTTTCCAATAATCAGCATGATTAATTCATCCAAAACAGTAAGATTAACCAAAAATCAGATTCGAAATCAAACATATCAATCATCAATTTAATTTCAATCACATATGCAACAAAATCGCATAACACAAGCATAAAATCCGAATTCCATTATTCCTTCTTCCCTTACTAAAATCGAATAATTAATTAGTCCAAATTGCATGCTTATCATAACTTAAAAATCAAATTAAGGCAGTTGGGACTCTAATCCCAACTCTAAAATCGTTTCACTCACTGTTCACCGAGCTAATTCGGAATCCGTATGCCTTTCGCCCGATCCGTAGCCGATCCCGGAGTAACCTCTTCTTCTACCCTTTCGCTTCTAAAATCTAAGGCATTCAAGCCAAACAAATAACAAATTTTCAGAATGCAATTCATGCAATTAGAGACTGAATTTTTTTTCACTTTATTCAAAACAGTCCCTGAATTATTTGGTCCAATTCGACTAGTTCCCAAATTTCCTAATTTCTTCAATTAATCACTTAAACTTTCAAATTGATCCCTAAAATTGGTGGATTTCACATCCTACAGATTGTTAATAAATTTATTAACACTTCATTTAATCCAATTTTTATATCTTTAATAATTCACAAATTCTTAATTTTTTTTCTTTTCATTTATACACATTTCTGACCACCTAATTTAATTAATTTCTTATTTACTGTACACAACTCCAAATCGAACACCGTTTGTTCCTAAATTCAATTAACATACCCAATTTTAACATATCAAAAATTCAGGTCGAAACTCTTAGTATATTATTTTATACAATTTTACAAAGTTCACTGTCCAGCTAGGAACATTACTGGACAGTTTTGCATGCTATTCGAAATGGGTTTCCAGATTTTACCACAGTCATCAAAAATCCCTTTTACAATTTTTCTACCATTTTAGACATGTCAAGGTAGAACATATTAAAATTTCATCACTAAACTCTTACTAGTGAATTTTATACAATTTTCTAAAGTTCACTGTCCATCTAAGAACAGTGCAGGACAGTTTTACATGATGTTCGTATTAAGCTTCCAGATTTCACTACAATGATCAAAACTCAGATTTATAATTTTTCTACCACTTTAGACATGTCAAAGTAGAACATATCAAAAATTCATCACGAAATTCCCACTAATTAATTTTCTACAATTTTCTAAAGTTGCATGTTCTTATAACTACTAAATCTGTCCATATTTACTCTTGCATGTTCATAAGCTTTTATCCTTCAAAATTTCTTGAGGTTTCTTGTGTTCTTAAAATTTTCCAGCAGCATAACCTTTAGTATCATCACTTTCATGATTTTCTAAAGGCATTAAAACCATTGGTCTATTAAAGATTTTAACATATTCGAAAACTATAGAGAGAGAGCTACTTACTTTCGATTTTTCCTTGAATTTTCTAACTCAATTTCTATGCTATGCAACCCTTGTCTTCTTCACCGAAAGCTCTCTGGTTTTCCTCTCAATTTTGTGTTTGTAAGTGTGTGTGTGAATGAACAAAATGTTGCTTAATTTGGTGGGTTAAGTAACCGGATAAGGAAGAGAAAAAAGGGGACAAATTAAATGAGATAAGACCAAAGGGGTCATGTCCCAACTAATCCTCCAACTAATCCCACTAACATAATTATATATATATAATTCTTATAATCATCCACATATCATGTTATATATATATTTAAGTATCAATTCTTCAACTTAATTTAATTCCATCGAATGTATATATATACACTTATATATATACATTATTTTACATTGATTAAATTTTATTTCTACCAAGTATGTGTACTTATACATGATTATACATTTTAAATTCTTTCAATCTTAGCTAAGTTGTGATCTTTTACGTTATCGATATCGTTTTTCTATCGTTCGAACTAGGGTACTTTTTAGGGTGTTACAATTCCTCCCCCCTTAAAGAAAATTCGTCCTCGAATTTTACCTGAATCGAACAGATGAGGATATTGCTTTTTCATCGTGTCCTCAGGTTCCCATGTTGCCTCTTCCATCTCGTGATTTCTCCACAAGACTTTAACCAATGCAACATTTTTGTTTCTGAGTCTTTTGATTTCTCTATCCAGAATCTGAACTGGTTCCTCTTCATAGGACAAATCAGGATTCAGTTCTACTTCTTCCGGCTCTAAGATGTGAGAAGGATCGGATCTATACTTTCTGAGCATTGACACATGAAAGACATTGTGGATTTTATCGAACTCACTAGGAAGTGCAAGTCGATAAGCCACTGGGCCAATTCTTTCAGTAATTTCAAAAGGTCCAATAAAGCGAGGACTGAGCTTTCCCCTCTTTCCGAACCGAAATACTTTCTTCCATGGAGAGACCTTGAGAAAAACTTTGTCTCCCACGTTATGCTGGATATCTCTTCGTTTCAGATCAGCATATGCTTTCTGTCTATCGAAGGCTTGTTTTAAACGAGAATGGATGATTTGAACTTTCTCTTCTGTTTCTCTGAGCAGTTGTGGTCCCAAAACCTTATTTTCACCAAGTTCGGACCAACACAGAGGTGTTCTGCATTTTCTGCCATACAATGCTTCAAAAGGAGCCATCTGAATAGACGACTGATAGCTATTGTTGTAGGCAAATTCAACTAAGGGTAGGGATTTCTCCCAATTCTTCCCAAAGTCAATTATGCAAGCTCTAAGCATGTCTTCGAGAATCTGAATTACTCGTTCAGACTGACCATCAGTTTGCGGATGGAAAGCTGTGCTTAGATTCAATTTCGTTCCCATAGCTCTCTGTAATGTTTTCCAAAATCTAGAAGTAAATCTCGGATCACGATCAGAGACAATGGAGATAGGAATTCCATGTAGCCGGATTATTTCTTGAATATACAGATTGGCCAAGGTCTCCAAACTGTAATTGATACGAATAGGAATAAAATGTGCCGATTTGGTGAATCGGTCAACAATCACCCAAATAGCATCATATTTTCTGGGAGAACAAGGAAGACCAGTCACGAAATCCATAGTAATTCGTTCCCATTTCCACTGTGGTAGTACAAGTGGTTGGAGTAGTCCGGTGGGAACTCTATGTTCAGCTTTGACCCTTTGACAGTTGAGACATTTAGATACAAAATCATTGATAGTCGCTTTCATACCAGACCACCAATACAAAGATTTGAGATCTCTATACATCTTAACCGATCCAGGGTGGACCGAAAAAGAACTTTGGTGTGCTTCTTCCAGAAGATCCCTTTTCAAACTTTCATCATTTGGAACACAGATTCTATCTTTGAAGTAAAGGAGACCGTTTGTATGAATACGGAATCCTTCACCAGGCTTTGTATCCAGTTTGGAAATGATATCCTGAAGTTCTGGATCAGCTTTCTGAAGATTTTCAATCCTTGAGATTAGACTGGATTGAATTTGAAGTTCGGACAGAAATCCTTGCTTCTGATATACTCGAAGATGAGCATTGATAGCAGTTGGAGCTACAAGAATAAATACCACTTTAAAATCAAAACTTTCATTATAAACATTTTATATTTTATTTCTTAAGGTTCAGGGATTAGAGATTTTTACCCAATGTCGGTTTACGACTCAAGGCGTCTGCAACCACATTGGCTTTTCCTGGATGATAGTCAATGACTAAATCATAGTCTTTCAATAACTCCATCCATCTGCGTTGTCTCAAATTCAGATCTTTCTGAGTTAGGAGATACTTTAGGCTCTTGTGATCGGTGAACAGATAACATTTCTCACCGTACAAGTAGTGTCTCCATATTTTGAGAGCAAACACGATTGCAGCAAGTTCGAGATCATGCGTTGGATAGTTCAATTCATGAGATTTCAGTTGGCGTGAAGCATAAGCTATCACATTATCACCTTGCATTAAAACACATCCAAGACCCGCATGTGAAGCATCACTATACACAATATAATCCTTGCCAGGTTCTGGTTGGATCAAAACTGGGGCATGAGTCAAGGCTGCTTTGAGTTGGTCAAAGCTTCTTTGTTGCTTGTCAGACCATTCAAACGGTTGATCTTTACGAAGAAGTTTAGTCAAAGGTAAGGCTATAGAGGAAAACCCTTTGACAAACCTTCTGTAATAACCAGCAAGACCAAGGAAACTTCGTATTTCACTGACATTTCTGGGAGGTCGCCAATCCATGATTGACTGAATTTTCTTCGGATCAACTTTAATTCCTTCTGCAGAAATTACATGTCCAAGGAAAGAGACTTCCGATAACCAGAACTCGCACTTGGAAAATTTTGCGAATAACTGGCGTTCCCGGAGAGTTTGCAAGACAATGCGAAGATGATCAGCATGTTCTTCTTTGTTGTGAGAATAGATCAAAATGTCATCAATGAAGACGACGACAAATTTATCAAGATAGGGCTTGAATACTCTATTCATGAGATCCATGAATGCCGCCGGAGCATTTGTCAATCCGAAAGGCATTACCAGAAATTCATAGTGGCCATAACGAGTTCGGAAGGCTGTTTTTGATACATCCTCCTCTTTGACTCTCATTTGATAGTATCCAGATCGCAGGTCGATCTTTGAGAATACTGAAGCATCCCTAAGTTGATCAAACAGATCTTCTATTCTTGGGAGCGGATATCGGTTCTTGATTGTGATCTTGTTCAATTGACGGTAGTCAATGCAAAGACGCATTGCTCCATCCTTCTTCTTCACAAATAGAACAGGTGCACCCCAGGGAGAAGTGCTGGGTCGAATAAAACCCTTATCCTGAAGTTCTTGAAGTTGTTTTTGCAATTCTTTTAACTCAAGAGGTGCCATCCGGTACGGAGTGATAGACACCGGATTTGAGCCAGGATGTACTTCAATCCCGAATTCAACTTCTCTAGTCGGAGGGAGACCAGGTAGTTCCTCGGGAAACACATCAATGAATTCAGAAACAACAGGCATTTCAGACATTCCAAATTCAATTTGATCTCGTAAGACCATGGATGAAAAAATGGAAGTGGGCTTTTTATCAATTAGGAGTATGGATTCCTTTCCTAAACCCTGAAGATACAGTCTTTTATTTTGACAGTCTACCCAAGCCTCATGTTTACTTAACCAATCTAAACCCAGAATTAGATCGAACTCACAGGAGGGTAATATGTAGAGATCAATAAGGAATGGCAAATTGCTAATATGCAATGAACAATTTCTACATATTAGGTTTATGTTTGAAGTTCCTCCTAAAGGGTTTGAGACTATCAGACTTGTTTTCACATTTTCAGGTTCTAATTTCAACCTTTTTACAACAGATAGACATGTGAATGAATGAGTGGATCCCGAATCTATTAAAGCATAAACAGGATGTGAGTTTAGCTCAACAGTACCTGCAATCACTTCAGGAGACTCTTCATCATCTCTACCACGAATGTGGTAAACTCTAGCAGGTGCTCGAGATTCCTGATGAGTAGTAGCATTGGGATGAGTACCCTTGCCTTTCTTCTGATAACTCGGCTGGGCTGACTTGGCATTCCTATTCCGATTAGAGAATGTCGGACTAGGAACTGCAGTGTTACGAGCTGGCATAGATTCATGCTTCTGAGGACAGTCTTTGATGTAGTGATCATCACCACCACAAGCATAACAGAGATTTGCCTGAAGTCTGCACTGACCTCGATGTGGTTTCTGACAGAACTTGCAAGGAGGAATCTTTTCAGAATTTCCCGAACTATTAACAGACATAGTCGGTACCGAGGATCTGATTATTGTGGCTGGTTTAGAAGTATAATTGCTCCTCGGAGCAGAAGTGAAATTAGAAGACCATTCTTTCTGAAATTTGGGCTTCTTGAACTGCCATTGAGACTTGTCATCTCGTTTCTGCTTTTTGTCAGGTCTATTGCCCCCTTTTCGCTTTTCAGCAGCTTTCATTCTAGCTTCGGTTGCAATAGCCCGATTAACAAGATTCTGGAAATCATTGATTCCCAAAGCAGTGAAGATTGGACTCAGTTCATCATTCATGCCTTCAATGAACATTCGGCATTTATCAGCTTCAGTTTTGATGTATTCTGCACCATATTTGCAATACTTGCAAAAGTCTGCAACGTACTGCTCAATAGGACGGTTGGCTTGCTTAAGGTGCAAGAATCTCTTTCTTCTTTCAGCTAAGTACTGTTCACTGATGTACTTCTTTTTGAACTCTTCAAGGAAGAATTCCCATGTCACCATTTCATTCGGAACAGTAAGAGTAGTGGTTTCCCACCAATTCATAGCTTCATCAGCTAACAGAGCTACAGCACACTCCAATTTGTGTTCATCGGAGCACTGTAATTGTCGGGTTACCACCTTGGTGGTGTTTTCAAGCCAGTACTCTGCATCTTCTGGTCTTTCTTCATTAGCACCAGTAAAAGTGTAGGCTCGATGCTGAGAAAGCTTATTTATCGGAGCTCTGCTAGGTGCAGTAGAGACAGAAACAGTAGGTTGCTCTTGTTTCAGATTTGTTAGAAGTTGATTGAACATCTCCTTCATGCTAAGGAGACATTCCCTTTGGGCAGACTGAACCATAGGATTTTCAGGTGGAAGTTGTTCTGTGTTCTGAACATGCTCTGTAGGGATCCGTTCAGTGACTTGAACAGGCTTTTTGGGAATTTGCTCGGAAGTCTGAGCATGCTCTTTGTTTCTCTCCTTTCTCGGAGTTTCAGTTTGAGCAGGAGAATTATCACCCAATCTCACACTTTCACCTTCGCTCGAAGATTCGTGCGAGCTCCCATTCTTTGGGTCTTTTGGGTCCGTCATATTCTATCATTCAGTCAAATAACAGAAGATCAGAAAGCTCAGTATAGATATCTTATCATACAATACATGGGTGGCATACCTAAACAATGCAGATGCATACAGACTCGATTAAAATTTTTAGGACTTAACCTAAAAAGCTCTGATTACCACTTTATATAACACCCCTCACCCCAGATTAGGGGCAAGGAGCGTTATGTTAACATGTGACAGAATCGTATTAGGCAGCGGAAGTGGGTTAACAATTTTTTTTTTTCGTGTGATATTTTTTTTTTGAATACATCTATTCAAATTGCACTAATTTACAATCATTCATGTCACATATAAATTATACACATTTCATATCAATGTTTCGATCAAGGCTTGGTGGGCACATGTAATCCAATCACTTATCTTATGATGTATATAACATAATCTATTTTAATTTCTTATCACATTCGATTATCCCATGGACATACTTCATCATATACATATATATATATATATATATATATCATATCCTATAATATCATCCATAATGTTTTAGTTTCCCTTAATTACATATCAAGATGTAAGGTAACTTCTTATAAGTTTATACAATACTAAAGAAATAGTTCATGAACATAACCATTATGCCAAATTTATCTAACATGCTGATCACTAGGCCACCCATCACGAGTATGACAAAGACAGGGAAAATCATACTTAAGCTTCGTACGAGTAGAATACAGGTAGAGGTCAACGATGCTAGAACCTGAAATTTAGGGGAAGGAAGGAAGGTTCGAGTGGTAAGTACTTCTCGTACTTAGTGAGGAAACCCTATTCTATTCGGTTTCCAAATTAAACATTGTGATCAAACAAAATTTGTTTCACTTTGCACATTAGTTCGTTCGAATGAATCAAGCAATATAATCAATCCAAAATTTATAATGCACCGTAAAATTCATTCGAATATATGCACTAAGGAATCATGTAATTCTATTCGAATACATGCAATTAATTTCACATCATTCATATTAAAATTTCACTTACAAGCCATGAAACCTAAATTAACTTTCAAATATCAAATTATCACAATTAAAGTTTCATAGCATATCAAGAATGGCAAAATCATAAAATTCAACATTTCATTCGAATGCTTCCATAACCAATTTCACAAATTTACTTCAAATTTCAGATTTCATTACTTTAATCGTTCATTTAATTCATTTAGCAATGCCTTGGATAGTAGAGTATGCTAGGTAATCAAGTCACGTATAAAAGAGGTTGTGAATCAAAATTCACCATGTAATAGGTACCACGTACCAAATCGTATCACGTATAACATATCATAATGTCCGCAGACATTAAGCAAGAAGGTACACTTACGTACCACAATATCGAGTACACTAACGTACCGATTTTCTTATTGAGCTCAGACTCTAGGCTAGCCGTACTACCTAAACAGACTGTACACACCAAGGGCTTTGCATTTAAATCTTTAATTTAATCAGATACATAATCAATCAAATTTTCAGAAATTCTTAATTAATCATTTCAATTAATTGCTTATAATTCCAATTCCAATAACATGTTATCACACATGATCATATAAACATTTACAAGCTCAATTCACACATTTCAGCTCAGCATTCGAACAATCCAAACTCATATCATATAATTCAGAATTTCATTTCATAGTTCAACACTCAATTGAACTTATCAAACATAATTATAACATGTAAGAGCATTGCATACTCACATACTATATCACAACTTCATTGTTTCCACAAGAAATCAATATCACAATAATTTTTCAATAATCAGCATGATTAATTCATCCAAAACAGTAAGATTAACCAAAAATCAGATTCGAAATCAAACATATCAATCATCAATTTAATTTCAATCACATATGCAACAAAATCGCATAACACAAGCATAAAATCCGAATTCCATTATTCCTTCTTCCCTTACTAAAATCGAATAATTAATTAGTCCAAATTGCATGCTTATCATAACTTAAAAATCAAATTAAGGCAGTTGGGACTCTAATCCCAACTCTAAAATCGTTTCACTCACTGTTCACCGAGCTAATTCGGAATCCGTATGCCTTTCGCCCGATCCGTAGCCGATCCCGGAGTAACCTCTTCTTCTACCCTTTCGCTTCTAAAATCTAAGGCATTCAAGCCAAACAAATAACAAATTTTCAGAATGCAATTCATGCAATTAGAGACTGAATTTTTTTTCACTTTATTCAAAACAGTCCCTGAATTATTTGGTCCAATTCGACTAGTTCCCAAATTTCCTAATTTCTTCAATTAATCACTTAAACTTTCAAATTGATCCCTAAAATTGGTGGATTTCACATCCTACAGATTGTTAATAAATTTATTAACACTTCATTTAATCCAATTTTTATATCTTTAATAATTCACAAATTCTTAATTTTTTTTCTTTTCATTTATACACATTTCTGACCACCTAATTTAATTAATTTCTTATTTACTGTACACAACTCCAAATCGAACACCGTTTGTTCCTAAATTCAATTAACATACCCAATTTTAACATATCAAAAATTCAGGTCGAAACTCTTAGTATATTATTTTATACAATTTTACAAAGTTCACTGTCCAGCTAGGAACATTACTGGACAGTTTTGCATGCTATTCGAAATGGGTTTCCAGATTTTACCACAGTCATCAAAAATCCCTTTTACAATTTTTCTACCATTTTAGACATGTCAAGGTAGAACATATTAAAATTTCATCACTAAACTCTTACTAGTGAATTTTATACAATTTTCTAAAGTTCACTGTCCATCTAAGAACAGTGCAGGACAGTTTTACATGATGTTCGTATTAAGCTTCCAGATTTCACTACAATGATCAAAACTCAGATTTATAATTTTTCTACCACTTTAGACATGTCAAAGTAGAACATATCAAAAATTCATCACGAAATTCCCACTAATTAATTTTCTACAATTTTCTAAAGTTGCATGTTCTTATAACTACTAAATCTGTCCATATTTACTCTTGCATGTTCATAAGCTTTTATCCTTCAAAATTTCTTGAGGTTTCTTGTGTTCTTAAAATTTTCCAGCAGCATAACCTTTAGTATCATCACTTTCATGATTTTCTAAAGGCATTAAAACCATTGGTCTATTAAAGATTTTAACATATTCGAAAACTATAGAGAGAGAGCTACTTACTTTCGATTTTTCCTTGAATTTTCTAACTCAATTTCTATGCTATGCAACCCTTGTCTTCTTCACCGAAAGCTCTCTGGTTTTCCTCTCAATTTTGTGTTTGTAAGTGTGTGTGTGAATGAACAAAATGTTGCTTAATTTGGTGGGTTAAGTAACCGGATAAGGAAGAGAAAAAAGGGGACAAATTAAATGAGATAAGACCAAAGGGGTCATGTCCCAACTAATCCTCCAACTAATCCCACTAACATAATTATATATATATAATTCTTATAATCATCCACATATCATGTTATATATATATTTAAGTATCAATTCTTCAACTTAATTTAATTCCATCGAATGTATATATATACACTTATATATATACATTATTTTACATTGATTAAATTTTATTTCTACCAAGTATGTGTACTTATACATGATTATACATTTTAAATTCTTTCAATCTTAGCTAAGTTGTGATCTTTTACGTTATCGATATCGTTTTTCTATCGTTCGAACTAGGGTACTTTTTAGGGTGTTACAACTGATTCCTTAGACAAGTTGGCAAACTTGTATATCCGCGAGATTGTGAGACTTCATGGAGTACCGAAGTCTATTGTTTCAGACAGAGATCCTAGGTTTACTTCGAGGTTCTGGGGTTGCTTGCATAGTGCCCTAGGTAGCCGTTTGCATTTCAGCACTTCTTATCATCCACAGTCTGATGGGCAGTCAGAGCGAGTAATACAGATTCTAGAGGATATGCTCCGTTGTTGTGTGATTGACTTCCAAGGTTCTTGGGAGAAGCACTTACCGTTGGTTGAGTTCGCTTACAACAACAGTTATCAATCTAGTATTCAGATGGCTCCTTATGAGGCTTTGTATGGTAGACGATGTAGGACTCCGATCTGTTGGGCTGAAACAGGTCAGAGATTGTTACCTATGCCAGATTTGCTTAAGGGGACTACTGACAAGGTGAAGCTGATTTGCGACCGTTTGAAAGCAGCTTCCAATCGTCAGAAATCTTATGCAGATTTGAAGAGAAAAGAGATAGAGTACTCAGTAGGTGAGAAAGTGTTTCTGAAGGTATCTCCGTGGAAGAAGGTAATGAGATTCGGCCGAAAGGGCAAGCTGAGTCCGAGATTCATTGGTCCGTATGAGGTAGTTGAGCGGATTGGGCCTGTAGCTTATCGTTTGAGGTTACCTTCTGAGTTAGAGAAGATCCATGATGTCTTTCATGTGTCTATGCTTAGAAGATATAGATCAGATCCTTCTCATGTGATGCCCGTTGAGGAGATAGAATTAAATCCAGATTTGTCCTATACTGAAGAACCCATTGAGATACTTGCTACTGATAGTAAGGTGTTGCGTGGCAAGACCATAGAGTTGGTCAAAGTGTTGTGGAGACATAGAGGTGTAGAAGAGGCCACTTGGGAAAGGAAAGCGGATATGGTTGAGCAGTTTCCGTATTTGTTTCCACCAGGTAATTTCGGGGACGAAATTTCTTAAGTGGGAGAGAGTTGTAACACCCGTGTTTTGGGCCTAGGAGTAAACCGAGTTTATAGTCGAGTTAATAAAATTTAATTAAAATCAACTCAACTTAAGTTATGGTGTAATTGAGCTTTAATAAAAGGGGAGGGACCAATGTTGCGATTTTACCCAAAATTTTAATTAAAGTAAGATAACTCTTAAAATATAAGAGATCATCTTCTTCTTCTCTTCTATCTTTCTTTCCAACGAGAAAACACCATCTCTAAACTCTCTCAAGCTTTTCATTATTTCATTGCTTGTGCTACTTGATTTCAACCTCGTTTTGGAAGGTAAATTATGTTTTCCGACTCTCCTCCTTATTCTCTATCTATATTTGGTCTTAAAATTTGAAAACATGGGACTTTGAAAAATTATAGTTTTATGTTAAAGTTTGGATTTTAGGTGGTTTTCCAAATTGTTTTAATGTTTTAAGTTGGGATTTAACATAATCATGATGAAATACACATTATATATCAATTTGGTTAAATTTGGATGAAAATTCGTATTAAATTCATATGTTAAATTTTAAGGTGTTAAAACTTGGTTTTTGGTGAAGTTTATGTTGAAAACTAAGGGCTGATGGTTAGGGTATGATATGAGAGTGATTTGGGATATGTTAGAGGTCATTTGGGTGTTTGGAAGTGGAGTTTTCAGCAAGGTGTTTGGGGAGTACGAAAATTGAGTTTTTGGATGATGGTGGATTGAGAAATTGAAGAATATGGCTTATGTTTGTGAAGTGAGTTGTTAGTTGAGTTTTAGCATTGAATTGTGGTGTAATAAGTGTGTTTTGTTTGGTTAGAAGCAAGAAGAAACGTTGAAGGAGCTTTGGAGCCGAATACGAGATCGTAGGAGGATTGTTTCGTTTGACAAAGGAAGGGCGGTGAGTGGTTTTAAACTTATTCTAAAGTTGGTTCGAGTATGTGTAGTGTGTTTGTATAAAGTGTGCTTGGTAGGCCACTTATAGTTAATTCGAGTTGTGAGTTATCCATTGATATCCATATATGCTATTGTGCTTACTTAACTATGCTTTTGTGATATTGGTGGTTTTGTACATGTATATTCATGAGGTGTATATATATGTGATGAGCATGAGTTATGATTAATGGAAAATGTGATGTGGTAAATGATAATTGGCACTAAACAATTACCGGTTGTAAATGATCGATCATTAGGATTAGTGTGCACACAAATTGAGTCAAAACGTACGTGGCCTTGGTGGCGTTGAGGCACCAAGGAGGAGTACGGTAATGTAATATTCTACCGGAAGCTTTTATTCATTTCTACGTGATGATGAGTGGAATCCCATCCGTAGGGCATGTGGCGATGAGTGGAATCCCGTCCATGCAAGGCCGGTGATGAGTGTAATCCCACCGAGGTAACGTGTTGTTGAGTTAAATCCGCACAATCGGGGTAATTTAAAGTGGCCAATTAACTTATTCATATATGGTGATATATGGTGGTGAAACATGACTATTGTTATTGATGCTTGGTGCTTAGTATGAGGTAACATGCCATATTATGTCACTTGATGGACTAGCTAGGACTACTTGTGATGTTGTCTATGCATGTTAGATATGAGGTTTAGGGATTTCATGCTTGAACCCTGCATTGTTGTTGCTTTCGTTTTAGAGCATCCTCACTAAGCTTATAGCTTACGCTCTCTATGTTCAACAATGCAGATCATTAGTGTGGCGTTAGCTCGGAGCAAGGCAAGAAGGGCTTCCAAGTTTTGTAACTCAAGTACGGTGGTAATTTTGTACTAGTTAGCAATGTGGCAAAAAGGGTTGTTGTATAAGTTTTTATAACTTTTTGTTATATATGATGTTTTGGGTTGTAAAGCATGAAATACTTTGTTGAATGTTAAGGGGATGGTAGGTTGTAAATGCTTATGTTGTTTTGTTGTATGGATTCTTGAGATGCATGACCCTTGTGTGTTTGAATGCCATGTGTGTTGACATTTTGATTATTAAAGGTTGTTTGTGTGTTGTTGGGTCTAGGGAGGTCCAATTATATATTTTAAGTGTGTGCCTTATATGTTTTAGCTAAAAACAGAGTATTGTGAAGCAGGGCGTATCGATACACCCCTGTGTATCGATACACCCTCAACTCTCTGAGATTTATTTTAGGCTGAGCGTATCGATACACGGAGTGTATCGATACCGTCCAAACTCTCTGGAATGTTAAGGGAATTGGGGAGTGCAAAGCGTATCGATACGGGGTTATGTGTATCGATACGGTTTAATCTTGTTGACTACTTGTGACGTTGACCTGGAGGTGCGTATCGATACGCTAAATGGTGTATCGATACGGCCATCCCTGAGTCTGGGAGAGGGTTGACTTTGGTCAAGGCGTATCGATACCCCATGTAGGTGTATCGATACGTCCTTCTTAAAATGGAAAAATTGGTTGTTTAATTGTAAGTTTGTGAGTTTCGAGTCAGTATTTGTTCGCTGCGTGTTCTCTCATATAGGATTTAATACAAGCATCTAGATAAGAAAAAAAAAATATAGGGTTGCTAACCGAGGGGGAATCTTAATTAGTTTTCGCTCGGTTTTCCCCGTGTGGCCCACTTGGACCGGTCATTCGGCCAGACCGGGACTAGGGGGTTACATATATAGTAGCTACTACCAAATTTATTTCATCTCAATCATCAAAAGAAGAAGAAAATGTTGTTGTATTGCTGGTCATTATCACCACTTTAGTTAATTTTATCTCATATGTTTTGTTCATTTTTTTCTCGGCAAATTGTATGAATTTTATTAGAAAAAAATCATACAAATTATCACTGCTATAAGTCTTATTAAAAACGCTATAACCCTAAATGAAAAGAAAGAATACTTAGTGCAGTGTCACAATATAAACACCAAAAACCAAGAAAATACCAGCTCCACACAAAGAAGAAAAAGCACTAGTGTTACTCCCCATTCACCTGAAACCAAAAAAATTACAACCATTGGTTAACACCACCCTTAGCTAAAGCATCAGCCAAATAATTAGTCTCGGGTAGATATTATGAAAATTTATGCCCGTCATCGTAACGTAAAAATCATTAATTTAGCGAGAATTTTCATGGTTGCTTCTCATGATGTAACACCCACGCAACATCCAGGGCGAAGCTAAAAAAATTAATTTGGGAATCATAATTTTGAAAATGGTTAATTATTGGAATAGTCACTTATGTTTCCTCCCAGTACAGAGTTGGTCACCGATTTTGAAAAACGACCAGTAAGATCACTTACGTTTTCGGGGCGTAAACTTTTGGTCACTCAACTGTTAAACATTGACGGCTTGCTAACATGGCAGCGAAAAAAATAAGGATAAACTACTGTAATGGCCATTAAAGTTTATCCCATCTACATTTCTGCTCCCTAATTTTAAAAAATAAACATTATGGTCGCCACTGAAAATGTTTCTTTATAATTTCACCCTTAAGTTTTTAAAAATTTATTTTCAGCCCTAAAACTTTACAATCAATTAGTACAATAATATTATAAAGACTTAAATGAAAAATAGGTGCCCAAAGTATACCCTTTTTAAATTTTAGGTGCTCAAATTGCTCCAATTTGATAACTAAACTTTCAAATTACTCCTATTTTTTCACTCTAGATTATTTTATTATTATTATAACATGACATGTCATTTTTATTATTGTTAAATTTAAAATAATTTAAAAATAAAATAAAATCATTTTTATTATTATTAAATTTAAAATATTTTAAAAAATATCACTTAATTTAGGTGTTTAAAGTATTTTTTTTGTAAAAATAGGTGCCCAAAGTTTCCATAGTTACAATTTTAGGTGCCGGTTGTTAAATGGGTATAAAAAAATTGGTCAACCAATCGGTGCTTGACACGTGACATTAATTTTATTTTTTTTAAAAATTAATGGAAAATACTCAAAATTTTAAAATATTTATAAAATCTCAAAATTTTACAAGCTTCACAAAATAGTCCTAAATCCCTAAAAATTCCTAAAATTTCGTTGTCAATTGGCGTCGCTTCTGCCGCTGATCACCGTCGCTGACCACACTTACATGGTCACCAGACCAAGGCGACCATTTCCCCTAACACAGCGTCGCCGGAAACGCCCAACGACGTGCAGCCGAACGTCAAACATGAACGTCGCCTTCGATTGACGTTCGTGTTTGACGTTTGGCTGCACATCGTTGGGCGTTTCCGGCGACATTGTGTTAGGGAAAATGATCGCCTTGGTCCAGCGACCATGTGGGTGTGGTCAGTGACGGCGATCGGTGGCTGAAGTGGCGACAATCGACGACAGAAGTTTGAAAATTTTTAGGGATTTAGGGACTATTTTGTGAAGCTTATAAAATTTTGAGATTTCATAAAAATTTGAAAAATCTTAGTATTTTCCATTAAAAAAATTAAAAAGAAAAAATAAAATTAATGCCACGTGTCAAGCATCGATTAGTTGACAATTTTTTTGACACCCATTTAACAACTAGGCACCTAAAATTGTAACTATGAAAACTTTGGGCACCTTTTTTTATAAAAAAATACTTTAGACACCTAAATTATTCTAAGAAGTAATATTTTGAAAATATTTTAAATTTAATAATAATAATAATGATTTTATTTTATTTTTAAATTATTTTTAATTTAACAATAATAAAAATGACATGTCATGTTATAATAATAATAATAAAATAAAACCAGAGTGAAAATATGAGCAATTTGAAAGTTTAGTTATTAATTAGGAGCAATTTGAGCACCTAAAATTTAAAAAGGGTATACTTTGGGCACTTATTTTTCATTTGAGCCTTTGTAATATTATTGTACTAATTGATTGTAAAGTTTTAAGGTTGAAAAATGAATTTTTAAAAATTCAAGGGTGAAATTATAAAGAAATCTTTCCAGTAGTGACCATAATGTTTATTTTTTAAAATTGGGGAGCAGAAATGTACATGAGATAAACTTTAGTGGCCGTTGCAGTAATTTACCCTTATTTTTTCCCTGTCATGTCAGCAAGCCGTCAATGTTTAACGACAACAAACGATTGAGTGACCAAAAGTTTACGCCCCGAAAACGTAAGTGACCTTACTGGTCTTTTTCAAAATCGGTGACCGACTCTGTACTGGGGGAAAACATAAGTGACTATTCCAGTAGTTGACCCTTTTAAAAATTTATGAAAGAATTTTTTGAAGTACATGGTAATAAATAATGGGTGTCATTTTTGTTTCAAGGGGCATCAATTTTCTTTTAATAGGTATCAATATTTAATTTAAAGAGGTGTCAATTTTGTTTTTAATATTATTTTATATTAAATTTATAAGAAAAAAAATCTCCAAAATTTTTGAGATATCATGTGACACCTCTCTTAACATGATGGCTCCGCCCATGGCAACAACTAACACAGAGTCTGACTCAAGCACCACCGATAGCGACATACACCATCAAGAGCGTCGTAACAGAACCAACGCATGACAGATAGCCATCAGTTCTACCTCGTTGGAATCAATAATACCCAACGACCTCGAAAATATCATTACAATTCGGCTGAACCCACCACAAGTTGCCAACCCCGATTTCTAGCATGCTTAGTAGTTAGTACCTAAACCGCCCCCTGTACCTTAGTAAAACTTTTATTATTTTCTTCAAATTAACCCTTCAACTTTCAATTAGTTATCACTTTTCCTTCACGTGACTCAGCCATATTCTGTCATATATAATAAAGTTTTTCTTTCAATTTTCTTTTTGACACTTGACATAACTTGATTGGACCACGTGTTCAAGAGCTATAGTGATAATGAATTGAAAGTTCAGAAGAAAGGACAAAGTGAGAATTTTAATAAAATAGATAGACTAAAATAGGTATTAGGCCATTTTATTTTCATTATTAATTCCACCCATGGAAGCGTAGCGTGAAGCTTACATTTCCGAGGGTATATTGTTTAGCCAAAGAAGCAAAAGAACAAGAAAGTCATTATTGGGAACATACAACTTTTTTGACGCATGAAAATGGTGTAGCAGACAACAAAATGAGAATGGCGTTGTGACGGTAATAAGAATAATCAGGAAATATATATGATTAATTTTTAATTGTAATTATTTTTAAGAGGCGATTGTGTAAAATAAATTTTTGAAGGTATCTATACAATGCATTGCGACTTGGGACCTAGCAATTTATTATCGACTTCCAGTTTTATCAGAATCAAATAATGGTGGCTGAACCATTGGAGTATAAGCAAAACTACTATTTTCCCTCTGCACATAGGGGTCGACATTCGATTAAGTCGAGTAAAAAAATTTTGAGTTGACGCGTCATATTTTACAACTCAAATTTTCGAGTTTCTATACAAATTTAGTTGTAATTATTTATCATGTTATAATACAGTTTGATTCCAATTTAAACGGATTTCTCTAATCATATAAGATATGCATATATATATATACACACATATATATTTCTTCATATTTTTTCATTTGTGACATATATTTCTTCACATTTTTTGAATATATATATATATATAATATTAAGAAAAATTGAGGGAATCGACTCAAATTTAAAAATTATTATACTAATAATTAAAAATTTTAAATTATTCGAGTTTCCATTTTACAACTCAAACTTTATTTGAAATTCTTTCGAGTCGAGTCAAGACGAGTTTTGCTCACCCTTATATGCACAACCAATCAATAAAAAAGAAAATTCTACCAACAACTAGTTGGTCTAGTGGAATGAGGCACTATATCCCCTAAGTAATGTTAGATGGTCGAATTTTGACGTTGTAAATAGAGCAATTAGGTTGGGAGGGTCACCCATAATAAGCCTCTACAGTAACCAATCTAAATTAGTCAACTAGTAAGTTGGATACCAATAATAATTGAATTTTTTTTTGGCCTAAGACCTCGTTTGATGATTTTAAAAATATAAGCTGTTAGGAAATCATGATCTAAATGGTTTTAATTTCTTTTTAAACCATCAATTATGTCAATAAACTTCCTACATCTTACCTCAACTTATATTATATTTTTTCATTTATAAAAAAAATGAAAAGTGCATCAATTATTGAATCAAATCTTTAAATTATTATATATTTATGTATATATACGTGTGTGTATGCTTCTTGAAAAACAATATTTCAAACTCAGGTGGGTGCTAAGCATTAACTTGCTTGCTGGACAATTTGTAAAATAAGACCTTTATTAATAGGGTAATTATTTCGTACACTGGTAGTAGAAATTAAAAGTTTTTATAAATTTCTTAATTTTAAGATTTAAGATTTTAGTTTAGGGTGTAAGGTTTAAGTTTAGGGACAATGTTAAAATTTATGGTTCATGGTTAAAATTTAAGGTTTATAACTTAAAACTTAAATCCCTCCTCACATTACCCTAAAACCTAATCTCTAACCTATAAACCCTAAATTCTAACCACTATCTTTAAATTTTAAACTCATAAACTCTAAACCTTAATTTAAATCCTTAAACCCTAAAATTAAAGAGCTTATATTTTTTAATTTTCACCATCAGTATATTGAATATAAATCCATATCGATGATGAAACTTTAAACTCATGTAAACCTAACATGATTACAATTATGAGATTGCTTTTAGATTGATGTTTGAATGAAATGATATTGCGTTCAAATAAAAAGTGAATGCCTTATATATATTTTTTTAAGTTTAGTTTTCAAACCTTTAGGGTAAAATGTCTATACTATCCAAATTCCTTCCTACCCATAAATAAGAGAATATTAAATAAAGTATGCTCGATATCATATTATCATGTATATTATACATACGATAATGCCAATCGAGTTATACCCAACTGTCTTTTGAAGTGTAACTTTTTATACGTTATTTTTGAAATTTTTATATTTTTAAAAAGTTACATACAATTTTGTTTTTCATATAATTCTTATAATCAAGATCAAATTAACATAATGTAAAAATATTGAGGATTAAATGTGTCGTTTCCTTGAACCCGTTCAAGTGAAAAAGTGGATGATGTTCATTCTAGGAGACCCGAGTACAATCGCTTTGCTTGCAAGGTGTGAGTGCATTGCAAGAGGGTTAAAAATATGCATGAACATATATTATCTTGTAATTACCTTTAGACTATTTAAAAAATATCGTTTTTTTTAGAATTAGATTCAAATGGATGAGTGTGTAAATATCGAGGGCAGAATCTATAATTATACCAATCAAAAGTACGGTAAATGGTAGGGGTGTTCATTTTCGGATATCGAACCGGATCCGATGCGATTTTTCGTATCGACGATATATTGATCCGTATCCGATCCAAAAAATTCGGATATTCGGACATTGAATATTCGGATCGGGTATACGAATATCCGAAAATATAATTTGATTTGCTTTAACTATTTTTTTTCGATTTTGAGGTCGTATTTATGAGAATTTTAGAATTTCGAGTATAACAAACAACAAATTGCTAAATATAACAAGATTCGAATCTAAGAATATTTTGAATTTTTTTTAATTTTCGGATATAACAAGCATCAAATTGTTAAATATAACAAGATTAATATTCATGAAATTTTGAATTTTCAGATAATCTGAAACTTGAATATTGTGATCCGTGTCCGATTCAGAAATTTTAAAATTGGATAAGATATTCGATCCGAAAGTAAAAATCTAATCGAATATCCTATTCGAAAATAAAAATCAGATTGGATATCCGAATTTTTGGATCGTATCAATTGTAACCCCCTAGACCAGCCTATGCGGATAGACCAAGTCTAGTAAGGCACATTAAACTTTAAAACGCAAATAGAAAACATGACTTCAAAATAAACATTTATTTCGACAGCATATAGGCAGATTTTAGGGAAAATCATCAAGTCAAATAAACATGTTTAACACGTCAAACAGTAATACTTTTTCAAAATCATTCCATCATAGACTTTATAGATAAAATCATACATAACAAAATATAGGCACATGTCATCCTGAAAGTACAAACGATTGATAGAAACATTACATTCAGAGACAAATACCAAACGTGTCGATCCTCCTAGTATCGGTTACGGGATGGCCTGACCAAAATATCTGAAAGGGAAAAGAATTTGGGGCGTGAGCTAGAAAGCTCCGTGTGTTCCAAAAGTGCAAGTTAAAATATGAACAACGACAGAAAAATATACTTTTCTAGTTCAGAAACATAAAATTCAAGTAACGGTGCGGTTCGGTTTAATCATTTCTCTACCCTCCAACCATACTCCAAGAGGCAGTTTCCCAAACTGCGTCATAGGCATTAACCAGTGCACATTTGGCATCGGTGCCACCCTAAGGGATTACCTTAGGAACGGTACGGTACGGTATGGTAGGTATTACCCTAGCCGAAGCATAGGAACCTGTAACGGTAAAGGAATTACCAGCTGGATCAGAGCTGAACCTACGGTCACTTCTAATTCAATCCCAATTAGCCCAGTAATATCCTATACAATAGTTCAGTTTTTGATAATAACTGAAAATTCGGTAAATATAAAATAAACATGTATTTTCAGAAGAACAGTAATCAGAGACATATTCAATCAAAATTTTGATGTATCACACATATAGTATAGTCATGTAAAATAATATTAAAACGATTATCTGTAGCACACAAGGAAACACACCTTCAAAGATGAGATCGGTCAGTCAACAGGTCTAACGGGCACTGGGATCACGCTCCGCTACAGTATTTGAGCCTATATGAACATTGATTATAGTTACAATCTAATTTACATCTTAATTCGTATTCAAAACTAGGTTTGAAGTCATACGAGTGACGATCGGATCACGAGGAGGTATAGATCGGGACGGGCCTGGCTGGGCGTAGGTACGATCGAAAGGTTCACTAGTACCTATTAGATCAACAAGTTAATATCAGTCCTTAATCATAAATATCCTCCTGAAAACATAGCTTATACATATGTATATTCGAGTTCAACTTTCAAATTGGGGGCTTTCGGGTTTGAATTTCAAGAAACGGGCTTCAAAAATGGACTCAGGACGTCGAAAAACATAAAATAGGGCTTTTTGGAAAATTTGACTTTTTGGTCAACGGTCAACGGTCAAAGTCAACGGTCAAAGTCAACGCTGACGTCATGCTGACGTCACTGTTGACCGGGTCGGGTCAACGGGTCGGTCAACGGGTCGGTCAACGGGTCGGTCAACGGGTCGGTCAACGGGTCGGGTCAACGGGTCGGGTCAACGGGTCGGTCAACGGGTCGGGTCAACGGGTCGGTCAACGGGTCGGTCAACGGGTCGGGTCAACGGGTCGGGTCAACGGGTCGGTCAACGGGTCGGGTCAACGGGTCGGTCAACGGGTCGGGTCGGTTCGGTAAACGGGTCGGACGATGACGTCATGCTGACGTCACTGTTAATCGGGTCGGGTCAACGGGTCGGTCAACGGGTCGGGTCGGTTCGGTAAACGGGTCGGACGATGACGTCATGCTGACGTCACTGTTAATCGGGTCGGGTCAACGAGTCGGTCAACGGGTCGGGTCGGTTCGGTAAACGGGTCGGACGATGACGTCATGCTGACGTCACGCTGACGCGGCGGGTCTGGTTCGGGCGGTTCAATTCGTGACCAGACCGGTCTGAACTGACCGGTTCACTGCCACCGTCCAGGGTGGCCGGAAATCGCCCTGGACGGCGCGTGAAGCCCACGCGCGGCGCCGGACGGCGCGTGAAGCCCACGCGCCGCCGTGGACGGCGGAGCAAAATTTTGAAAAAAAACAGAATTCTCCAAATTTGATTTTCTATCACCCCAAACGCGTATTTAAGTCGAAAACTTACCGGATTTTCGCCGATTTGAGAAAAACCCCTTTTTGTTCGAAACCTTCAACGGCAAATTAACGGCAAACGGAGCGGCGGTTTGACGCGTGAAAAGGAGCGTTTTGTTCGGGTCGTCAAGACGGTTCGGATGGTGGTGGCGGTGAACGAAACGACACAACACGATGATGGACGATTGAAGGTAGTGTACGATTGTGATTTGAGTTGAGGAAATAAAACTTAGAAAAAATGGGAGGGGAGTGTTCTGCAGAGATGAGGAAGAAATACAATAATTGAGGGGGAGGGAGTAACATAATTGGAGGGGTGAGTGGGAGTGGGTAGGATATTATAATATTATAATAATTTTTTTTTTTTTTTTTTTTTTTTTTTTTTTGTTACAATTCTCCCACCCTTAAGAAAAATTTCGTCCTCGAAATTTACCTTAATGGAATAAATGCGGAAACTGCTCTTTCATCGACTCAAGGGTTTCCCACGTAGCTTCTTCAGGACCTCGATTTCTCCATTGTACCTTAACCATAGGAATACATCGATTCCTTAGAACCCTCTCGTTTTGATCCAAGATTTGAACAGGTTCCTCCTCATAAGACAAATCTGGTCTCAACTCCACATCCTGTACCTGGATAATATGGCTCGGATCTGGGTGGTACTGTCTCAACATAGATACATGGAACACATCATGAATTCGGCTAAGCTGGGGAGGTAATTCAAGCTGATAGGCAACAGGCCCGACTCTCTTCCGAATACGGTACGGTCCGATAAATCTTGGGCTCAATTTACCTTTGCGCCCAAATCTCAGAACTTTCTTCCATGGTGATACCTTAAGAAAAACCTGGTCACCAACCTCAAACTCTATATCCTTTCTCCTCCGATCAGCATAAGACTTCTGTCTGTCAAACGCCTCCTTCAAACGACTACGAATCAGTCTGACAGTCTCTTCAGTCTCTTGGATCAACTCAGGACCCAAAGTCTTCTTATCATATAATTCAGTCCAACAGATTGGAGTTCGACAGTTGCGACCATACAAAGCTTCGTAAGGTGCCATGCGAATACTAGCCTGGTAACTGTTATTATAAGCAAATTCGGCCAATGCTAAGAAGTCTTCCCAACTACCATGGAAATCTATCACGCACCCTCTCAACATATCTTCAAGAACCTGAATTATCCTCTCAGATTGGCCATCGGTCTGTGGATGGAAAGATGTACTGAAATTCAGACGGGTACCTAAAGCACTGTGCAACGCCACCCAGAATCGAGAAGTGAATCTCGGATCCCGATCAGAGATGATAGATAAAGGTACCCCATGTAGTCTGACGATTTCAGAAATGTATAGTTTTGCCAGCTTTTCCAGTGAATAATTTACTCGAACTGGTATAAAATGGGCTGATTTAGTGAGTCGATCAACAATAACCCAGACAGAATCCTTTTTAGAAGGAGTTAGAGGCAACCCAGTAACGAAATCCATCGTTATTCGTTCCCATTTCCACTCGGGAATCTTAATGGGCTGCAACAAACCAGAAGGATGCTGGTGCTCTGCCTTAACCTGTTGACAAGTCAAACACCGGAATACATAATCTGAAATGTCTTTCTTCATACCCTCCCATCGGTACCTTTGCCTCAGATTCTGGTACATCTTGTCTCCTCCAGGATGCATAGCATAAGGGCTACTATGAGCTTCTCTGAGTATGGCTCGCTTCAGGTCAGCATCATCGGGAACACAATAACGACCCTTAAAGCATAAAATACCATCCTGATCGAAGGAATAAACAGATGTGGATCCCTGCTCAACTTGTTGCATGACTGGAAGTAGGGAACTATCCAAGAGTTGTTTGGCCTTAATCTCATCGGCCAAAGTCGGTTTAACCTGCAGCTCAGCTAGTAGACTTCCATCTTTGTATAAACTCATTCTGGCAAACATGGATCTCAAGTCTGATATAGCCTTACGACTCAAAGCGTCAGCAACGACATTAGCCTTCCCTGGGTGGTACTCAAACACACAGTCATAATCCTTAAGAAGCTCAATCCAACGACGTTGTCTAAGATTAAGCTCTTTCTGTGTAAGAATGTATTTCAGGCTTTTGTGATCTGTATAAATATAACACTTCTCTCCGTAGAGATAGTGTCTCCAAATCTTCAAGGCAAAGATTACCGCGGCCAATTCTAGATCATGGGTAGGATAATTACACTCATGAGGTCTCAACTGACGAGACGCATAAGCTATTACCTTCCCATCCTGCATTAGAACGCAACCAAGTCCAGAGCGCGATGCATCACTATAAACTGTAAAATCCTTCCCAGACTCGGGCTGCGTCAAAACTGGAGCTTGCGTTAAGGCCGTCTTCAACTTCTCAAAACTATCACGTTGAGCATCTGTCCATATGAAGGGAACATCCTTCCTCAACAGCTTCGTCAAGGGAGAGGCAATAATAGAAAAACCCTCAACGAAACGCCTGTAATATCCAGCTAAACCCAAGAAGCTGCGGATCTCAGAAACATTCTTGGGTTGCTTCCAACTTACAATGGCTTCTATCTTGCTCGGATCAACCTGAATACCCCGAGCCGATACCACATGCCCCAGAAATGTCACCTCACTGAGCCAAAATTCACATTTGCTCAATTTGGCATACAATTTGTGCTCTCTAAGAGTCTGTAGTACAATCCTCAAATGCTCAGCATGATCTGTTTCAGTCCGGGAGTAGACTAGGATGTCATCAATGAACACCACTACAAATTGATCCACATACGGCCGGAACACACGATTCATTAGATCCATAAAAGCAGCAGGAGCATTAGTCAGACCAAACGGCATAACCAAAAACTCGTAGTGCCCATATCTGGTGCGAATGGCCGTCTTTGCTACATCAGATCCCTTAATTTTTAGTTGATAGTACCCTGAACGAAGATCAATCTTTGAGAAAATCGTGGCTCCTTGCAACTGATCGAACAAGTCATCTATCCTGGGCAATGGATACCTGTTCTTGATGGTTAACTTGTTCAGTTTACGGTAATCAATACATAGCCTGAGAGACCCATCTTTCTTTTTTACAAACAAAACAGGAGCTCCCCAGGGTGAAGAGCTGGGTCGAATAAATCCTCGGTCGAGGAGTTCCTGCAATTGAATCTTTAGCTCCTTAAGCTCCTTAGGAGCCATACGGTAGGGGTTCATCGAGACTGGTGCAGAGCCCGGATAAATCTCAATCTCAAACTCGACATCTCTATCCGGGGGTAGCCCAGGTAATTCTTCGGGAAAGACATCAGGAAACTCGCTTACAGTGCGAATTTCCTCAATCTTTGACAAAGAACCCTTGGTATTCAAGATACAAGCGATGAAAGTCTGGTATCCTTTCCGGATCATTCTGTCAGCAGCCAAAGCAGATATTACATTTGACAGATACCCTCGACGCTCACCGGTGAGAATCACAGTGCGATCATCAGAAGTCCTTAAAAATGCTATCTTGGACTCACAATCTAGGTTAACTCGGTGTTCAGTCAACCAATCCATGCCAAGAATTATATCAAACTCTTCTAAAGGTAGCTCCATAAGATCGGCTAGAAAGATTTCCCCTTGCACTTCTAGGGGACATCGTCTGAAAACCTTATTTACAACTACAGACTGACCCACTGGGCTCATAACAGTAATTGTATTCTCAGTGGTCTCATCAGGAATCTGGAGGTCTCGGGACACGGATCTCGACACATATGAATGGGTAGAACCATTGTCGAGCAATACAAAATATGGAATAGAAAACATGGTAAATGTACCTGCAATGACGTCTGGCTCATCTCTGTCATCTCGACGTCTGGAGGCATAAACAAGTGGAGGCTGTCTAGCATCAGTCATAGCCGGTCCCCCGCTCTGATAGGACCGGCCTCTACTTTCCGATCTAATAGCAGACCCAGAAGCTCTACCCTGATTACGACTTCTAGCCGAAGTCGGAACAGATGTCTGTGAGCGAGCAGGTGTCTGGGTACGAGCAGGAGTCTGAGTGGATATCCCCGTGGAAGGTGGACGTGGGCAATCCTTAAGGAAATGATCCATAGACCCACACCTGAAGCATGCACCAATCATCTTCCAACAATCTCCTCCGTGTTTCCTACCACAGTGCTCACATGCAGGCATAGATGAAAAACTCAAAGAATAACCTCGACTGGCAGTTGGGACAGAAGATGCTGAAGGCCTAGAACTCATATTACTCTTCTGAGAATCAACTGTGCGGGTTCTCTTGTCCGGACGTCTGTAAGGCTCACCCTGTCTAGGTTTCCTAGATCGGTCCCAATCTCGACCTCGATCTCGTCCTCGATCTCGACCTCGATCTCGGTCTCTATCCCTGTCACCCTGACTAGCCGCCAAAATCTCCATTTGTTCTGCAGTCTTAGCCCGATCTACTAATTCCTCAAATACCTCATCATGATGTGCAGCCACTCTGTCACGTATCCCAATACGGAGACCCTCTGCGAACTTTTCACATCTGTCCTTCTCAGTAGAAACCAAACCAGGACCGTACTTTTGTAGCTCCAAGAACTGTATCTCGTACTCAGCCACTGTCATAGAACCCTGCACCAAATCCTTGAATGCCTGACGTCTCTCCCTCAAGAATCGCTCGCTCAGATAACGGTTCCTAAAACGCTCTTTAAAGAAATCCCATGTCAACCGATCAGAGGGAACGCTACTCATAATAGATTCCCACCAAGTGCGGGCACTTCCGTTCAGCATAGATACAGCACCCAAGTATTTCTTCGATGGCTCAAAACCCATCTCTGTCATACGTCGCTCGATATCATACAACCACTCCTCAGCCTCAGTCGGTGTTCCACTAAGAGATCCAGAAAAAGTCTTGATCCCATTAGCAAACAAAGTCTGGGAAATAGGGACTTCTGGAACGACACCTGATGCACTAACTACACCCTGAATCATCTGAAAAAACTGTCTACTCAAACTCTCATTAGTAGACTCAGCCGTAGGCTCGGGCCTAGAGAACGTTGCTCCACTAACCGGAGTGGCCACATCAACATCAGGAGTGGATGATGGAGCAGACGGGGCAGATATCGGAGCAGCTGAGGTAGTCGGAACTGAATGACCACTAGGGGCAGAAGGCTCGGTAAAAGGTAGAGGATTTACGGGGGCAGAGGTATCCCCATGAGCAGATGGAGCGATCGGTGGGTCGTCCATCAAATCAGCAAATCTGACGGGTCGACCCCGTCTACGAGCAGGTCGTCTACCCCTGCTAGTGCTCATCTCGGAGAATCTATTCAAAAATAAACTTAAGATCAGTTTATGACACCGGAGGATCGAACACAATTAAGCATGTAAAATAGTGTGACATGGCCTCTTTTCACAATAATTTGTAAAACACTTTTAAAACAGTATTTTATAAGGGCTTTTTCACAGTCCGAGGGTTTAAAACCAAAAGCTCTGATACCAATAAATGTAACCCCCTAGACCAGCCTATGCGGATAGACCAAGTCTAGTAAGGCACATTAAACTTTAAAACGCAAATAGAAAACATGACTTCAAAATAAACATTTATTTCGACAGCATATAGGCAGATTTTAGGGAAAATCATCAAGTCAAATAAACATGTTTAACACGTCAAACAGTAATACTTTTTCAAAATCATTCCATCATAGACTTTATAGATAAAATCATACATAACAAAATATAGGCACATGTCATCCTGAAAGTACAAACGATTGATAGAAACATTACATTCAGAGACAAATACCAAACGTGTCGATCCTCCTAGTATCGGTTACGGGATGGCCTGACCAAAATATCTGAAAGGGAAAAGAATTTGGGGCGTGAGCTAGAAAGCTCCGTGTGTTCCAAAAGTGCAAGTTAAAATATGAACA
This sequence comes from Hibiscus trionum, assembly GCA_030270665.1. Taxonomy (NCBI): domain Eukaryota; kingdom Viridiplantae; phylum Streptophyta; class Magnoliopsida; order Malvales; family Malvaceae; genus Hibiscus; species Hibiscus trionum. Next base: position 3,479,386 of record BSYR01000034.1, on the reverse strand, counting down.
ACGACAGAAAAATATACTTTTCTAGTTCAGAAACATAAAATTCAAGTAACGGTGCGGTTCGGTTTAATCATTTCTCTACCCTCCAACCATACTCCAAGAGGCAGTTTCCCAAACTGCGTCATAGGCATTAACCAGTGCACATTTGGCATCGGTGCCACCCTAAGGGATTACCTTAGGAACGGTACGGTACGGTATGGTAGGTATTACCCTAGCCGAAGCATAGGAACCTGTAACGGTAAAGGAATTACCAGCTGGATCAGAGCTGAACCTACGGTCACTTCTAATTCAATCCCAATTAGCCCAGTAATATCCTATACAATAGTTCAGTTTTTGATAATAACTGAAAATTCGGTAAATATAAAATAAACATGTATTTTCAGAAGAACAGTAATCAGAGACATATTCAATCAAAATTTTGATGTATCACACATATAGTATAGTCATGTAAAATAATATTAAAACGATTATCTGTAGCACACAAGGAAACACACCTTCAAAGATGAGATCGGTCAGTCAACAGGTCTAACGGGCACTGGGATCACGCTCCGCTACAGTATTTGAGCCTATATGAACATTGATTATAGTTACAATCTAATTTACATCTTAATTCGTATTCAAAACTAGGTTTGAAGTCATACGAGTGACGATCGGATCACGAGGAGGTATAGATCGGGACGGGCCTGGCTGGGCGTAGGTACGATCGAAAGGTTCACTAGTACCTATTAGATCAACAAGTTAATATCAGTCCTTAATCATAAATATCCTCCTGAAAACATAGCTTATACATATGTATATTCGAGTTCAACTTTCAAATTGGGGGCTTTCGGGTTTGAATTTCAAGAAACGGGCTTCAAAAATGGACTCAGGACGTCGAAAAACATAAAATAGGGCTTTTTGGAAAATTTGACTTTTTGGTCAACGGTCAACGGTCAAAGTCAACGGTCAAAGTCAACGCTGACGTCATGCTGACGTCACTGTTGACCGGGTCGGGTCAACGGGTCGGTCAACGGGTCGGTCAACGGGTCGGTCAACGGGTCGGTCAACGGGTCGGGTCAACGGGTCGGGTCAACGGGTCGGTCAACGGGTCGGGTCAACGGGTCGGTCAACGGGTCGGTCAACGGGTCGGGTCAACGGGTCGGGTCAACGGGTCGGTCAACGGGTCGGGTCAACGGGTCGGTCAACGGGTCGGGTCGGTTCGGTAAACGGGTCGGACGATGACGTCATGCTGACGTCACTGTTAATCGGGTCGGGTCAACGGGTCGGTCAACGGGTCGGGTCGGTTCGGTAAACGGGTCGGACGATGACGTCATGCTGACGTCACTGTTAATCGGGTCGGGTCAACGAGTCGGTCAACGGGTCGGGTCGGTTCGGTAAACGGGTCGGACGATGACGTCATGCTGACGTCACGCTGACGCGGCGGGTCTGGTTCGGGCGGTTCAATTCGTGACCAGACCGGTCTGAACTGACCGGTTCACTGCCACCGTCCAGGGTGGCCGGAAATCGCCCTGGACGGCGCGTGAAGCCCACGCGCGGCGCCGGACGGCGCGTGAAGCCCACGCGCCGCCGTGGACGGCGGAGCAAAATTTTGAAAAAAAACAGAATTCTCCAAATTTGATTTTCTATCACCCCAAACGCGTATTTAAGTCGAAAACTTACCGGATTTTCGCCGATTTGAGAAAAACCCCTTTTTGTTCGAAACCTTCAACGGCAAATTAACGGCAAACGGAGCGGCGGTTTGACGCGTGAAAAGGAGCGTTTTGTTCGGGTCGTCAAGACGGTTCGGATGGTGGTGGCGGTGAACGAAACGACACAACACGATGATGGACGATTGAAGGTAGTGTACGATTGTGATTTGAGTTGAGGAAATAAAACTTAGAAAAAATGGGAGGGGAGTGTTCTGCAGAGATGAGGAAGAAATACAATAATTGAGGGGGAGGGAGTAACATAATTGGAGGGGTGAGTGGGAGTGGGTAGGATATTATAATATTATAATAATTTTTTTTTTTTTTTTTTTTTTTTTTTTTTTTGTTACATCAATGGATAATCGGATCCGATCGGCCGTATTAGATATTTTTGAACACCCCTAGTAAATGGATAGAAAAGTGAATGCGGACTAAATTGCTCTATTTATTTTTGAGAGGTCCAATTTGAATGCTATCTAAATCGGGAGGTACCTTAGGAAATTTTTACCGAAAAACTTCACAAATTGAATACTAAATCTATGACTTTTGTCACAAGATCTAATTCATAACTCATTGATATGAATTGTACCGAAAGAGAAGTTAATTGAAGTAGCAAACAAACAAAATACCAGAAGACAAAATGTACTGTTAAAGTAAATAAAGAAACAAACAAAATCATATATGCATGAATAACGAGCTTATGTGAGATGGTAAAAGTCTTTTTTACTTTCATTAATAGTCGAGTATTCGGTTCTTACTCTGGGTATAAAATTATTTTAAAGTTTACGGTCAATGTTTACCTCTATATAGACCAACAAAACACGAAAAATTAATCATTAATCTTGTACACGTGAATACTTTAGAATACAAAAAAAAAATACTATTTATGTACGGATCACGAGCATAGATGAGATGAGAAATGTTTCTCTTACCTTAGTCAGGGTTGAGAATTCGATTCACACCCTTGGCATGAACCAACTTTAATATTTGTATCTAATATTTATCTCTATATGACTAATAAAACACGAAGAATTAATCGTTAGACTCATTCGAATATATGAAAAATCTTGAGAAAGAAGAAGGGATAGAGAGAAAGAGAGAGGGTGGCATTGACACATGCAAAATGTCAGTGAATGAAGGAGCTTCTCTGCAAATGATTCACACACAGACTTATCTGTTCTACTTTTTCATTGAAATTCAGAAATCACAAGACAATAAAGCTTTTTACAGATGGTCACAAAGAGGATACCAGAATTCAACTCTGATATTTTTTTTAGATATTATTATTCCATAATTCATATAAAGCTTTTCAATAGTTTTAAAAAACTAAGATAATACACATTTCTTTCTAAACCATAGAGTTTAAAAAATTAAATTTATACCGATTGGTTATAATTCGATTGAAATTGGTACAATATAGAAGAAGACATGTGATAGAACATGCTGAAATGCTTAAAATTTTTTGATTTATGAATGAGGAAGAGTCTAGGTAGTATAAGTATTGTACACTAAGGGGGCGTTGGTTCGCGGAATGTAAGATTACCTTAGGGAATAGGAATATTGGAATGTATTATTGGGAATGTTACATTACATTGTTTGGTTTATTTGGTAAGAATATAAAATTGCAGTGTTTGATTGGAGGAATATAACATTGATTGGAAGTAAAATTTATCAACTTTTCCTTATGATATATTTTTTTAACAAGTTAAACTTTCAATTATTAAATTAAAAATATTTGTATAAAAAATTATAAAATTATTTTCATTACACTATCTAAAATTTGCAATTTTCTTTTATTTTTTTTTACTTTTAACAATTTATTAAATAAATTAAAGTAAATAATAAAATAAATTTGAAAGTAGTAAAACAATGATAAAAATAAATTAACCTATTAAAATTTTAAGATAAAAATATCTTATAAATCAAATAATAAATTTAATAACATCAACTCTTAACTCATTCACTTTCAAACAACATACAATCTCATCCTATACCACTAGAAATATCATAAATACAATATTAATAAAAAAATATTTAATATTACAACATTATTTAAATATATGCAACACCATTTATATGTTAAACTAATATTAAATAAAAATATTTAATAAATTTACACCATAAATAATTAGTCACCTAATTAAAAATGCAATAAAGGATCAACATGAACAAAATTCATTATTTTAAGGGTGATATTTTTCAAAGGGAAAAGAATTGTGTAATACCTAAAAAAATGAGAGGAATAACATTCCCACCATTTGGAGGAAAAAGACCACTATTGAGAAAAGAATATTACCTCCAAGTGAAAATCCTCTCAAACCAAACATGAAGAATGTAAGCCTGAAAAAAATTATTACCCCGATAATCATCTTTTTCGTGAACCAAACACAATATTAAAGAAGTCTAGATTTTTTTTTATCTTCATAGAGTGAAAATTTTAATTTTTTTTATCTTCATAGAGTGAAAATTTTAAAATATACGTTTAAATTTTGAATACGATGAAATAATTGAATTTAAAATCAATTAAATATAATTTATATCCTCAATTAAATGTTTAGATTTGAATTTATATTCTGTTAAAATTGAATTTAAATTTAAATTTAAAATACAGATACTAACACTTTTAGGTGAGTTTTTTCCAGTTATTAAAAAATTAATTTGATAATTATTTTAAAATTAGAATTCAATAAAAATATATTTTAATCTAAAATACAGTATATTTAAAGATGAAGTAAGATATCATGCTTTTAAAATACAGTAAATTGCAACATTGAATGAAAAGTAAAATTTAAAATTTTGGATACAAATATTTTAATCTAAAACATTGAAGTGTCATTATATTTCTCAAATAAGGTTAGGGGTTCGAGTCTTAATATTGTTAATGGAAAAAATTGAATTGAAAGAGTTATTCCAGAATAGGCCTCTGCAGTAGTATTCGATCCCGATTAGTAAGACGATAAATTGAATATAAATGATTTAATAAAAAATATAAGTATAAAATACTTAATTTCACTTGAAATCAAATTAAATCAAATTTAGTTTTATATTAGTTAAATATAATTTTAAAGTAACTAAGTTTTTTTTAAAAAAATTTGTAATTAAATAGACCAAAATAATAAAATAAATATTAAATAATAAGAAGAGTATAAATATCTTTTTATTTAAAATTTACTTAGTAAAACATCTCAATCGTGTATGGGATTTTCTTCAAACTCAAAGCAGGGGTGAGTAACTCGATTCTATAAATCTGAATTTTAAACTTGACGTGAAAAAAATTTGACTTAACTCGAATAGTTATTTTATAAATGATTAGACTCGATTTTTTTTTTAAAAATAAAGTTTGAATTATAAAATTGGACTCAAATAATTTAATTTTTTTAGTAATTAGTGGATCGATTTTCAAGTTCGAGCCGAGTCCCATAACTCTGTCTGATATATATATATATAGTTTATGGTTATTGAAAGTCGTTTAAATTGGAACCGGTTAGTACCATGATATTATAAATATTTACAATTAAATTTTAATAGAAACTCGAACAACTCAAATCGACTGGAATTTCATAAACTTGATTCGACTAAAAAAAATTAAATAAAGTTTGAGTTATATAATGAACTCGTCAACTCAACTAACTTAAAAACTTTTGACTCGACTTGAGTCGATCGAATACTCACCTCTAACCTGAAGAGGTAAATGGATGTTTTACCATAAAGGTTAAATGTATTTTTTACGAAGTTTGGTGTAAATGCTTTTTTATCCTAATACCTTTAGGATTTATATCCAATATACTAGATGTGAAAACTTTTCCCACAAGCACCTTATTTTTAGGGTTTAGTGATTTAGTTTAGGGTGTAAGATTTATGGGTAATGGTTCGAATTTAGGAGTTATGGTTAAGATTTAGGGTTTAGATTTTAGGATAATATGTTGAAGATTTGGCTTTTAACTTATAAACCCTAAATTCTATTCACAATCACTAAATTCTATTCGCAATCTTTAAATTTTGAACTACTAAACCTAAACCAATAAACCTTACATCATAAATTGACTTTGTAAACCCTAAAACTAAGGTGCTTGTGAATATTAATTTTTTTTTTTATAAAAATGTATCAAATAATTATCTATACTTTTATTGCCTATATATATTACTATTCAACCAATACTTACTTATCATTTGAATCATCAAACTTCTTTCCTATTTACAAACCCCCCACAGTTTTAATGTGCTTTAAATCTTTGAACTTAATCTTTCATTTTTGGCAAAATGGCATCTCCTGTTTCATTTATTGTTCAACAGTTTTTGAACCCTATTTTTATCTAAAAAATTATAAACATCATTTTTGATACACCAATTTAATCGTTCCAACACGCGTACCTCAACGAATTGACATACGGACGAACCTCAAATTAGAACGTATGAATTCAAATGAGATTCGTGGGGTGGGGGCGAATTAGGTAATACTGAATAAAATCAATTCTTGTCAAAATTAAGTATATGGACTGAATATTAAATTTAGGAATAATAGAGGGACCAATTCTGTAATTAAACCAAAACAAACTATTCATTTGATTTAACTGAAAGAAATGCTTTTGGTTTGACCAATAGCCTAACACATGCATTCTCTCAGCCTTTGTTATACAGTTTCTCTATTTATATATACACAGCACTCACTCTTTTTATGCTGCTTCTCCCTTTACTTTCCCCCTTCTCTTCAGATTACTTCTCGAACTGATAAACTCAAAAACGCCATTGTCAGCTTCTCCAGACCTTGAAAAATGGAAGAAAAGATAGAGAGAAAGAGAGAGGAACAAAGGGTCTTTACTCTTTAGATCCCTCGTTTCTTCAACTCAACTCATTCAAGCTCTTTCCTTCCTTTTCTTTTGATTCCAAAACTTGGGTCAGCTTTGGTTTCTGAGTTTTACAAATGGCTGAAGCAACAGAAACAAAGGCAGTCCCGGAAGCTGAAAAGAAGAAAGAACAAAGCTTGCCATTTTACCAACTTTTCATTTTTGCTGACAAATATGATTATTTGTTGATGATCACTGGTAGCTTGGGAGCTATCATCCATGGTTCTTCAATGCCTGTTTTCTTCTTATTGTTTGGTGAAATGGTTAATGGTTTTGGCAAAAACCAGTCTGATTTGCCCAAAATGACTCATGAAGTTGCCAAGGTTTTAACTTTTTTTTTTCTCCTTTCTGCTTCATTTCACCAAGATTCCAACTTTGTTTTTTAGATCTAAGATCTGTCGTTATTTTTTTGCTTTGTTTATGCAGTATGCACTCTATTTTGTGTATCTTGGTCTCATTGTCTGTCTATCATCTTATGCAGGTATATAAATCCTTCTTTTTTCCTTCCTTTTTGTTTTAAATGTATGCAATCTTTGAAAGGAATGGTTAAGCCAAACATTACAGGTGTTGAATGTTAGTCTATGGGGTCATAACTCATGCCCACATGGTCTTAAAAGGCTGTCCCTTTTCAACATTATCTTTTAACTGTAGCTATAGTCCCATCTCTTTCACTGTGAAAACTACATTTGATTTTTACTGTCATGGGTTGCTGTTAACTTTATCTGGTAAAAAAAGGGTTAATTTGTTTTTGTTTTACTGATTTCTAGAGATTGCATGTTGGATGTACACTGGGGAAAGGCAGGTAAGCACATTGAGGAAGAAGTATTTGGAAGCTGTTTTGAAGCAAGATGTTGGATTCTTTGACACTGATGCAAGAACTGGGGATGTTGTTTTTAGTGTCTCAACTGATACTCTACTTGTTCAAGATGCCATAAGTGAAAAGGTTGTTTTTATTTAATTTTGTTTGGACTTCTGGGGGGTGTAATCTGATGCAGAAATGTTGTTTTATTTTTGGTGAAATTTCAGGTTGGGAACTTTATACATTATCTGTCAACTTTCCTGGCTGGTTTGGTGGTTGGTTTTGTATCAGCATGGAAGTTGGCCCTACTGAGTGTGGCAGTGATCCCCGGAATTGCCTTTGCCGGTGGCTTATACGCTTATACTTTGACCGGTCTCACTTCGAAGAGCCTGGAATCCTATGCCAATGCCGGCATCATTGCCGAGCAGGTGAGCATTTTTGGCCTTTGGAAGCATCATAAAATTTTAACCATAGAGAGTATGCAGGGTTGGACTTTGTATCTACATGTTTTGTGGTAATGAAGTTTTGTTAGGCCATCTTCGAGTCTTTAACACTCAAGGAGGTCGCTTTTCGTCGAACTTGATTATCATGTACTTAACCTTTTTCTAAGACTTTAATCACCTGGACAGGCCATTGCACAAGTTCGTACGGTGTACTCATACGTTGGTGAGAGCAAGGCCCTTAATTCCTACTCAGATGCGATACAGAACACGCTAAAACTTGGATACAAGGCTGGAATGGCAAAGGGTTTGGGACTCGGGTGCACGTACGGCATAGCTTGTATGTCTTGGGCACTTGTTTTCTGGTATGCTGGCGTTTTTATTCGGAATGGACAGACCGATGGAGGCAAGGCTTTTACCGCAATATTCTCAGCCATTGTTGGTGGCATGTAAGATCTTAAGCTCATGTTATCTTATCTCCTGTGGTTCAAGGCGAAGCAAGCTTTACTGGGGATTATGTTATTTAAAAAGCTTATTGTTGCAGGAGTTTGGGTCAGTCGTTTTCGAATCTCGGGGCATTTAGTAAAGGAAAAGCAGCTGGTTACAAACTGATGGAGATCATCAATCAAAAGCCCTCCATAATCCAAGACCATTCGGATGGGAAAGTACTGCCCGAGGTTAATGGGAACATAGAATTCAAGGATGTCACATTCAGCTACCCATCAAGACCGGATGTTATCATCTTCAGCAAGTTCTCGATTTTCTTTCCTGCAGGAAAAACTGTTGCCGTTGTCGGGGGTAGCGGTTCTGGGAAGAGTACCGTTGTCTCTTTGATTGAGAGGTTCTATGATCCTAACCAGGGTAATTAAGAGATCTTTTTCGTGTTTGATGAATGAAAATGTTTGCCCCTCGGATTATAGACCTGATGTGTATGTTTGTTAGCTAAGCAGGACAGGTTTTGTTGGATAATGTCGACATAAAGACACTGCAACTGAAATGGTTACGCGATCAGATCGGACTGGTGAATCAAGAACCTGCTCTCTTTGCAACGACAATCCTTGAGAACATACTATATGGAAAACCGGACGCAACGATGGATGAAGTGGAAGCTGCAGCTTGTGCAGCAAATGCACACAGCTTTATCACCCTACTTCCGAATGGATATAACACTCAGGTTGGTCTCTTCGAGTTCAATATTCTAATTCAAATGTCAACTCTCGCCCCGTGATGATTTGTGTTGCAATCTGTTTTGTGTGCCTTAATGCGAATTCAGGTGGGAGAGCGAGGAGTCCAACTCTCCGGTGGCCAAAAGCAGAGAATAGCAATTGCTAGAGCTATGTTGAAGAATCCTAAGATCTTGCTCCTTGATGAAGCAACAAGCGCACTCGATGCTGGCTCCGAGAGTATTGTTCAGGAAGCTCTTGATCGACTCATGGTCGGGAGAACAACTGTAGTTGTTGCACATCGACTTTCCACCATAAGGAATGTGGATTCAATAGCTGTTATACAGCAAGGGCAAGTTGTTGAGACGGGAACACATGAAGAATTGATTGCAAAGGCAGGGGCGTATGCTTCATTGATCAGATTCCAAGAAATGGTGGGAAACAGAGATTTTTCTAATCCATCGACACGCCGTTCACGTTCATCACGTCTAAGTCATTCACTGTCGACAAAGTCTTTAAGCCTCCGGTCCGGTAGTTTGCGGAACTTGAGCTATTCTTACAGTACTGGAGCTGATGGCCGAATCGAGATGATCTCAAGTGCTGAAACGGAACGGAAAAACCCAGCACCACATGGCTATTTCTGCCGGCTTCTCAAGCTAAACGCTCCGGAATGGCCCTATTCAATCATGGGAGCTGTTGGTTCAGTGCTTTCTGGTTTTATTGGACCGACTTTTGCCATCGTGATGAGCAATATGATTGAGGTCTTCTACTATACAAATCCTACCTCCATGGAAAGAAAGACTAAAGAATACGTTTTCATCTACATCGGAGCCGGTCTATATGCTGTCGTTGCATATTTGATTCAGCATTATTTCTTCAGTATCATGGGAGAAAACCTCACAACAAGAGTTAGGCGGATGATGCTCGGAGGTACGAATTCGCAGCTACAGATTGCCTTTCCTTTGCCTAGCATTTTAATACTATGTTTGCTAATCTCATGGTGTTTTTTCTTCTCGATTCAGCAATTCTAAGGAACGAAGTTGGATGGTTCGACGAGGAAGAGCACAATTCGAGCCTGCTTGCAGCCAAATTGGCAACGGATGCAGCAGATGTAAAATCCGCCATAGCCGAGAGGATCTCGGTGATACTACAGAACATGACTTCACTCCTCACCTCGTTCATCGTCGCCTTCATCGTGGAATGGAGGGTCTCTCTTCTCATCCTCGGCACCTTCCCTCTTCTAGTCCTTGCAAACTTCGCTCAGGTAATCTCTCACACAATGATTCCACCATTTCTGTCAACTAATTTAATCAAAGTCCACAGTTCAAAGACCCCAAAAACTTGAAGAAAATTCTCATCATTTTCCAGTAAAAAAGTTTGAATCTTTCTAACTTCACTTTAGCTTTTCTGCACGTGCTTCCTCCAAGTTTGCAATAAAATAATAAAGATTCCACATTTCTGAGAAAGTGTTCTTGTTAGTAGCAGCTCATTGTCTTGAGGTTATAAACTATTATATTTTATATTTTCTTCCCCAAAGTCAAAAATTTTCAACTTGTTTAGTTTCTTACATTGTTTTTTAATCTGTACCGACGCTGCAGATTGCAGTGTAAATTAGTTTTTATTTCAGATTTTGGAAAACCAACTTGAAAATCCTTGGAACCTGAGCTTTGTTGTATAGCAGATTCTTCCCCGTGATCATATAATTCATGATCTTTTATGTATTTTGATGTCTTTTGTTTTTATTTCCCTAGAGAGTGTCAGGTTTTGACAGTAAAACAGTGTTATGGCAGTGCTAAATAGTATATTCGTGTCGGACACATACTCATCCCTGAGACCGAGTAACAAAAATATGAAATGGATATTTTATGGAGAATGAGAAGTTTGAATAACAGTTAATAACTGATTATTGTCTGGAATGTCTTGGATTCCTTGGCAATTTGATACCCGGCGATTGATTCCGTTTTTATTTTGCATTGCAGCAACTGTCTCTCAAAGGGTTTGCCGGCGACACGGCAAAGGCACATGCAAAGACAAGCATGATTGCGGGCGAAGGTGTAAGCAATATCCGAACGGTTGCGGCCTTCAATGCTCAGAACAAAATCCTATCCCTATTTTGCCATGAGCTCCGAGTTCCGCAGATGCGAAGCCTTCGCCGCAGCCAAACTTCAGGGTTCCTTTTTGGTCTGTCTCAACTTGCTCTTTATGGTTCCGAAGCTCTCATACTTTGGTATGGTGCTCACCTTGTCAACCAAGGGGTCTCAACATTCTCTAAGGTGATCAAGGTTTTCGTGGTGTTAGTGGTCACGGCGAATTCGGTGGCAGAAACTGTTAGTCTTGCTCCTGAGATTGTTAGGGGCGGTGAAGCTGTTGGTTCGGTGTTCTCGATTTTAGATCGTTCAACCAGGATTGACCCGGATGATCCAGAGGCAGAGCCGGTTGAAACAATTCGTGGAGAAGTTGAACTCCGGCATGTTGATTTTGCATATCCTTCTCGACCTGATGTAAGCGTGTTCAAAGACCTTAACCTTCGAATCCGTGCCGGCCAAAGCCAAGCACTTGTCGGGGCTAGTGGCTCCGGAAAAAGTTCAGTCATTGCATTGATTGAGCGGTTCTACGATCCTACTGCCGGAAAGGTTATGATCGATGGGAAAGATATCCGGAGATTGAACTTGAAATCTCTTAGGCTTAAAGTTGGATTGGTGCAACAAGAGCCGGCCCTGTTTGCCGCCAGCATTTTCGATAACATTGCTTATGGAAAGGAAGGGGCAACCGAAGCTGAAGTAATCGAAGCAGCCCGGGCAGCTAATGTGCACAGTTTTGTTAGTGCATTGCCCGATGGGTACAAAACACCGGTTGGCGAGAGAGGGGTTCAGCTCTCCGGAGGTCAGAAACAAAGAATTGCGATTGCAAGGGCCGTGATCAAGGACCCAACAATACTACTACTCGATGAGGCCACAAGCGCACTCGACGCAGAGTCCGAGTGTGTGCTACAAGAAGCACTCGAAAGGCTAATGAGGGGCCGCACGACGGTGCTCGTGGCTCACCGTCTCTCGACAATAAGAAACGTCGACAATATCGGAGTAGTGCAAGATGGACGAATCGTAGAACAAGGCAGCCACTGCGAACTTATTAGCCGACCCGAAGGAGCGTATTCAAGGCTATTGCAACTGCAACACCATCACATATGAAAAAATCAAACTTTTTTCTAAAAAATTGAAACAACATGGCCTTGTTGGGACCCTTTAACCTTTTGTGTTTCCATCTTTATGTTTTGAAATGATGATGGTTGTAGATAGTGTTCATGTGGGAGACTGTATGTCAAGTACTATTGCCTCATTTTCCAATGTTAAATTATTGAAATCTATGGTGGATAGTCCCCTTTTCTTCCCTTTTTTTTCTTTCTTTCTTGTAATTGATTTTATAATCCTATAAAGTGCAAACCCTAGACACCACTTTATCATCCCCTTTTTCTTGAGCTTTCCATTGCATGTGCCTGCTGAAAGACTTGAGTTCTAGATGAGGCCATCTCTTTCTCTGGCTTCCACCTATGTTACAAAGATGCAGATATGATTATCAGATCAGGTATAAAATTTTTGGAGGGGTGAACTTATAAATTTTAGGGAATATAAATAGATTTTTAATAAAAAATACATAGAAATTTTTTGAAATGTTTCTAAATCATATACGAATTCAAATTTTCTTAGGGGACAACATTTTCCATCCCCCTCGGTCCATCCTTTGATACGTGACTAATATATATAGGATTTATATTCAATATACAAGCGGTGGAAACTAAAAGTTTCTACGAGCGTCTTAGTTTTAGAGTTTAGAAATTTACTTTAGGGTGTAGGGTAGGGGCAGTGGCGGAACTTGGAGTAAAAGTTTGTGGGGGCCAACTTATTTTTTTAAAAAAAATTGGAGCCTTAAATGAAAAGTTTCAAATTTTTTGAGGGTTTAACTAAATTTTTTAATAATTTTGAGAGATTTAACAAAAAAATTTAAAATATGAGAGAGAATTTAATTAAAAATATTCAAAATTTTAAAGCTAATATGAAATTCTAAAAATCTTGAGGGGCCAAATTAAAATTTTCAAAAACTTAACGTGTAAAATTTGAAATACCCAAATCTTCTTTTTTTTGGGGGGGGGGGGGGGGGTGGCCCCCACGGATCTCGTAAAGGATCCCCTGGGTAGAGGTGTAAACGAGCCGAGTCGAGCTCGAGTATCGTTAGCTCAACTCAAACTCGAAATGCTCAAGGCTAAGCTCGATTCGGCTCGAAAGCTCACGAGCTTAGAATTATCAAGCTTGAACTCAAGCTCGATTGAAGTTCGGGCTCGACTCGAAAGCTCGCGATCTCAAAGTTATCAAGCTCAAATCGAACTCGAAAATAAAAATTAGAGCTCGAGCTTGAACTAAACCCTAATTTTCTAACCTTCATTCCCCAAAAATCTATCATCCATTGTTAACCTAACCTAACCATAAATCTCAAACAATACTCTAAACCTAGAATTAACCCCAAAACCCCAGAATTAAATCTCAATTAACCAATATAATATGATATATTATATTTTTCGAGTAGCTTGTGAACTTTTCGAGTCGGGTATTGAGTAGTTCGTCTCGACTTGTTAAGAATTCTAGTTGAGTTCGAGCTCGAGTCGAGTTCAATCAAGTTGAGCTTTGCCGAGTCGAAATCGAGTAGATCGCGATCCGACTCATCTCATTTACAACCATATTGCAGGGTTTATGGGTTGAGGTATATGAGTTTAGAATTTATGGTTTAGGGTTAATATTTAGGGTTTAGAGGTTATAGTTTAGTTTTAGGGTAATATGGCGAGAGATTTAGGTTTTAACCTATAAACCCTAAATTCTAACCCTAAACCATAAATTCTAACTATCCCTAAATTCTAAATCCATATACTTAAACCCATAAACCATACACCCTAAACAAAATCTCTAAACACTAAAACTAAGACATTTGTAAAAACTTTTAATTTTCACCGCATGTGCATGAAATAATTACCCATATAAATATATGCATCAAAATAAAAATATGTTATAATCAAAGAACGATAATGGCAAAAAAATAAGTAGATCACAAAGCAAAACAATAAAAATAAAAATAAAAAACATCAATATTTATGTGGAAAATACAAACGAGAAAAAATCATGCATGAAAGATAAAATTTTAACTATGACGAAGAAGAGATTACAAATAATTTACATTATTTGTCATGGATAAAAAATTGCTTTTCGGTGCCCTTTTTATGCCCCAATACTAAAATACACTAAAAATTTAAATTCTAAGCTTTACCCTTAAATTTTAATCTTAAACCATACATCTTACCCTAAATTCCCTAATCCATAACTGAAAACCTTAACCTTAAACCCTAAACTTAATTTTTAGTGTAAGGGCATAAATAGGTACACTAAAAAAGATTTCTATTCATTTGTCATGGTCTACCACTTTACCAAATCCCCTATCCATGTGTTTATTTATAGAGATAGATTATTTATTTACAAAGCAAATATGCATAGAGAGTAATTATATTCAATATAAATTACTAATCTTCATTGATTGAACACATAGGGGAAAGTAGGGTTTCACTGTAATTAAGTAGTGATGATAGATTGAAAACTTTCAATCGGTTAAGCAGTTATGAGGTTGTTTGGGTTGTTAGACTAGTTAGTTAACTGGGCTAAGTCTATAAATGTGTTTTTGGGTCTCACAAAATAGATATGATTGTATTTTGTAATCAAACCCAATTTTGTAAAATCTCTCTCAATTGTAATTTTTTACTTTACTCTTTAATTTAGAAATTCTTTTTCCTTTCTTTCTTATCGTCGTCTCACTTCTCTTCCGTTATTATCCTTCTATCATTGTTGACCTTCAATCTCGATAGTCTTCTTGACACACCGAAATTCAACTTGGTATCAGAACCTTTTCGATCTGTTTTTCTGGGCTGATTGCTGGCTTTTCGCGTTGTTGTAGTTGCAGATGGTTCTAGGGTTGCCGATTCGTCTTTGCTGGGTTTCTGTTTGGTGAGATCTCTCTAGTTTTCTTTTATGCGTTCTTTTTGTGTTTGTTTGTCGATTGTCGTTGTGTGTTTTTTCTGATCTCTCTTTCTCGTGCTGCGGGTTGTGCTCTGTGTATCGTGACTGTGTTCTTGTTCTGAGTTTGCTTTTGCAATTGTTGCTATTGGTCTGCGGTTCTTGCTATTGTTCTGTGCTTGATTGCTTTTTTTCTTCTCGCTTTGCTTCGCTTTTGTTGTTGTCTGTGTTGTTATGGCTCCTGAGATTTCTGTTGACCCGTCTTGTAATGTGATGGCTGCTACTACTAATGTGGTAACTAATAACACTACACCATCTACTAATACTCTCACTGCACCTACTGCGTCTGACGCGTCTGTCTCTACAATTTCATCTGGTTCTAATAAATTCTTTTCGTCCAAAAAGATTAACGTTACTCTTGATGATCACAATTATTTGTTGTGGCACCAACAAGTTTTTTTTAACGATTAAAACGCATAAATTGCTAAGGTTTATAGATAGCAATGTTACTACTCCCCTTCAATATGTAACTAAGGATGATGTTGTTAGTATAAATCTTGAGTTTGAGGTGTTTGAGGAGCAATATGCGGCGTTAGCTACCTGGTTGTTATCTACGGTCAGTGAAAACGTTTTACCAAATTTAATAGGATTGAGCACTGCTTCTGACATTTAGAACTCCCTACATAGACTTTACAGTGGCAAAATTACCTCTAAGCTGATGTCTTATAGACGCATGTTACACTCTCAGAAAAAGGGAGATTTGTCTATGAAAGATTTTTTGATGAAGGTTAAATCTGTGTGTGACAATCTTGCTAATTGTGGTGAAATTATCTCTGAGCAAAAGCATATCAAAGCTGTTCTTAATGGTCTTACATCTGAGTATGATTTAGTTATTACTGTGATAACTGCTACTCCTAGTTCTTCTGATCTTTCATATGTTAGCACTATTTTACTAGATGTTGATGCTAGGCAAGTAAGTTTTGTTGTCACTCATGTCAATGCTGTGGCTCATCTTACTACTCATGCTAATGTTACTCAGTCTTCATCTGATCTTGTTGAGTCTGTTCATACTAATGTTGCTAGTATAGAACAAGGTTCTTACAGTCCTACTCAAAGTGAGTTTAGAACTGGTCAGGAGTTTCAAAATAATAGTACTGGTTATAGTAGAGGAAAAGGTCGTGGCTTTTATAATGGTGGGAGGAATCGACCACAATGTTAGTTGTGTGGTAGGCTAGGACATCTGGTCAAAATGTGTTATTTCAGGTTTAATACTGGGTTTAAGAATGAATCATCTAGATCTGGTCCAAGTGGCAGGGCTATGTTTCAGCTCAATCTCATGTTACTCCTGCCCAGGCTCATGTCTCTACTTATACTTCTCCTTATGTTGTGGCACCTTCTCCTCCTCATACTGTTTTTTAATCCTCAACTCCTTTCACTTCATCTATTTTTACTCTTGTTTCATCTCAGCTCCCCCTACCATGGTAGCTCCCTCTCAGCAAATGGTTCATCCTCTTATTAATGGTGCTTTTAGTATTATTGTTGCTTCTCCTTCCAATGTTTTTCCACAAGTTTCTCCTTCCTACACTTCTCATCCTGGAGTTGTGCAGTCTAGTCCTCCAAATCATCGTCCCCATGTTCATCTAACTACTTCTGATGTCTTGGATGACAATGCATGGTACCCTGATTCAGGCGCATCTCATCGTCTCACCAACAACTCCAACAATTTGCAGTCTGCCTCTGTCTTTCCTGGTGTAGGTAAGGTTCAAGTTGGTAATGGTCACTCAATACCCATACACTCTCTTGGTCAATCTGTTTTATTATCTAGTTCTAAGGCTTTATATATGCGCAATCTTCTTTTTGTTCCTAATATTACTAAGAATCTTTTGTCTGTTTCTAAGCTTACACAGGACAATCAAGTCTTCTTTGAGTTTTATCCAATGCATTGTTGTGTTCGGGACATTGCTACTAAGGAAGTGCTTCTCACTGGTTATGAGTCTGAAGGGTTATATAGGCTTCATTTACCTTTGAATAAAGCTGCTCTTAACACTTGTGTTTGGGCTAATGTTGTGTCCTCTGTTACTAATTCAGATTTTCTTCAGTTTTTATATCCTATTGATCATAATGTTACTGGTCATACTCCTTCCTTTGTTTCTCCTCCTGTGTTTTACAATAATAAACCTGTCGAAGTCTCTCAAACTAGTTCTTCTAATTCTATACCTTGTACCCTGTCGCCATTCACAAATGCTACATCTTCTTTTTCATTACTGTAGAACTAATGTTTTGATATAATAATTGAAAAATGTTTTGGACTGATTTAAAAAGTATTTAAAACATTTACAAAGTCCAAACAACTTGAAATTGTGTTTAGGAAGTTTTCAAAAGGGTTTTTAATGTGTTTCAAAGGCCAATTTATACAAACCAGTCCAGGTGTTTCGAAACACCTTAGGGCGTTTCGAAACAGGGGATTCCAGTAGCATATTCGTTTCGAAACGTGTTTCGAAACGGGCTTTCCCTGGACTTGAATTTTGCCCAGCGTTTCGAAACGGGCTAGGCCGTTTCGATACGCCCACGTGGCAATGACCCCAACGGTCATAAACCCCAACGGCTATTTTCCCAACCAACTTTTAAATGCAGGCATTTCGATACGGACCTATAGCGTTTCGATACGAGTTTCGAAACGGCCAGGAGGCGTTCCGAAACGGACATGAGGCGTTCCGAAACAGCCAGGAGGCGTTCCGAAACGGATGCCCTGACAGACTGCAACGGCTCTTTCTACATTGAGCGTGTTTCGAAACGGCCTCGAGCGTTTCGAAACGGGGAGCAGCAGAACTGCATTTATGGTGGGAATAAAGTCCTCAACGGCTCCAATTTGATCCCAACGGCTAGTAACGGCTACAAACTCATTTGGGAGTATAAAAGGGACCTCCAAGCATCAAGAGAAGGCTAATGCTCAGATTGTCAAACATCAAATGATCAAGAAATTGTCTTAGCACTTAAATTGTCAATTCTTGTATAGACAAACACTAGTGAGCCAAAATTGTCAAATTTGCTCAAGTGTTTTAGGATTGGGTGTGTGCAAAATTGTGCAAACAAACTCCTATTAGAGGATTACAAGTTTGCTTTGTTTATCTCTTGTAAAGAGGGTTTCAATCAAGGCTTTGGGTAGAAAGCTTGATTGGTTGTAAGGGTTTCCTCCTAAGCCTAGAAAAGGGGACGAATCAATTAGTGGATTGATTGTGAAATCCTTAGTGGGGAGCTAAGGTAGTGGATGTAGGTGCTTGTTAGAAGACCGAACCACTATAAATCATTGTGTCTTTATTCTTTCTAGCTTCCTAAACCCTTCCACCTAAAAATCCACCTCTCCACCACTTGGTGAGCATAATCGGTTGAACGAATCGAGCCCCACACATCTCAACAATTGGTATCAGAGCTTGGCTCAATCGAAGAGGATTCACATCCTATTGAGAAGATCCGGCAAGCTCGATCACTATTTCATCAACCGGCTCAAATGGCACAATCAATCGACAAACCGCCTTTCTTCAACGGAGATCACTATGCCCATTGGAAGACAAAGATGAAATTCTTCTTGAAGTCAAGAGATTACAAGCTATGGGATATAGTTGAAGATGGTCCGTTCGTGCCACAAGGGAGCAAAGCGGAATGGAGTGCCGACGATCGCAAGAAGATGGAGCTTAATTGCAAAGCCTTGCACATCTTGTTTTGTGCTTTTGGCCCATCCATCTATGAGAAGATGTCTTCTTGTGAGAGTGCCAAGGAGGTATGGGACAAGCTTGAAGTCACATACGAGGGGACAAATGAAGTCAAGGAGACCAAGATTGGGCTCCTAACCTTGGAGTATGAGAACTTCAAAATGGATCCGGAAGAGAACATCGAGAAGATGTTTGATAAGTTCTCCACCATCACCAACGGTCTTAAAGGTTTTGGAGAAGCCATCCCGGAAGAAAAGCTTGTTCGAAAGCTCATCTACTCACTTCCCGAGTCTTGGGACTCAAAGAGGACCGCCATCATCGAAGCCAAAAATTTGAAGACTTTGAAGCTTGATGAACTCATGGGGTCTCTCCTTACTCATCAAATCATGAAGAAAAATAAAGAGGATGAGAAAAAGAGGGAAGAAATTAGAGCTATGGGAGAGAAGAAACTCAAAGGGCTTGGCATCAATGCAAGTGCCATGGCTCTCAAATCCTCCACTTGCCATCGTTTCTACTCAAGTGAAGAGGAGGATGAAGAAGAAGAGATAGTTCATCTCTTCAAGAAGTGTGCCTCGTTCATGAAGAAAGCCTTGAGAGAGCTTGAACGAGAACCTAAGAGAAAGGAGAGGGCAAACACTTCAAGCCATAAGAAGAAGGCACATTTGGCTACTTGGAGTGATGAAGACTCCACCGACGATGAACAAGCCAACCTTTGCCTTATGGCCATCGAAGAAGATTCAAGGGTAACTTCTAATTCATCTACTTCATGTTCTTATTCCTTTGATGAATTACAAGATGCCTATGACGATTTGGTTTTAGATTTTAAAAGCCACATTTTGAAAAACAAAAAATTGGTTTCAAAGTTAAAAATTCAAAATGATTTGCTTTCTAAAACCAAACTTGAACTTGAAGCAAAACTTGAAGAGTTTGAATTAAAATGTTTTGATTTACAAAAATTGCTTCAAAATGTTCAAGAAGAAAAAAATTTGATTTCCAAAGAGCTTGAAAAGAAAAACAATTTAGGAAAATCAAATTTTTATGTTAGACAATCTAGTGCCCCTAGATTTAAAAATGGTAAATGTTTTAGAAGTGTTTGGGTCCCAAAAGGACTAACCACTTCAATTAAAAAGGATGACATTGAAAAATGGATTCCTAAGGGGTCAAAAATTTGTGCTACTAACGTTCATGGATCCAAAGCAATTTGGATACCAAAAATTACTTGATTGTCTATTGCTAGGTGTGATGGAGATGTTCAACAAGTCAAACATTGAGGGGGAGCTCCATGCACACAAGGAAGAACACTTGAAGAAGAAAGGCTTCACATCCTACCTTGAGTTCAAGTGTTGGTAAAATTTCTAGTTGTTTTGTGCTTTCATTTGTTTATTTCTTAGTTTAAATTCAACTAGATGATCATTTATGATGGACTAACATTTCAATGATGCCTTGAGTAAGGGGGAGCCATTTTTAAACCAAATTCTTATTTTTGTCAAAGTTTTTACCTCCATTGTTATTTTGAACTAAATGTTTTAAATTCTTTTTGATATAACAAAAAGGGGGAGAAATGGTTTGAAAAATTGAATTTTCAAATGAATAAGGGGGAGCTTTATTTGAATTAAAATTTTTCAACTCTTATTCACATTTTTAAAGTTAAAGGGGGAGAATCTCAAACAATTTTTCAAGTGAGTTTTATTATATCAAAAAGGGGGAGATTGTAGAACTAATATTTTGATATAATAATTGAAAAATGTTTTGGACTGATTTAAAAAGTATTTAAAACATTTACAAAGTCCAAACAACTTGAAATTGTGTTTAGGAAGTTTTCAAAAGGGTTTTTAATGTGTTTCAAAGGCCAATTTATACAAACCAGTCCAGGTGTTTCGAAACACCTTAGGGCGTTTCGAAACAGGGGATTCCAGTAGCATATTCGTTTCGAAACGTGTTTCGAAACGGGCTTTCCCTGGACTTGATTTTTGCCCAGCGTTTCGAAACGGGCTAGGCCGTTTCGATACGCCCACGTGGCAATGACCCCAACGGTCATAAACCCCAACGGCTATTTTCCCAACCAACTTTTAAATGCAGGCGTTTCGATACGGACCTATAGCGTTTCGATACGAGTTTCGAAACGGCCAGGAGGCGTTCCGAAACGGACATGAGGCGTTCCGAAACAGCCAGGAGGCGTTCCGAAACGGATGCCCTGACAGACTGCAACGGCTCTTTCTACATTGAGCGTGTTTCGAAACGGCCTCGAGCGTTTCGAAACGGGGAGCAGCAGAACTGCATTTATGGTGGGAATAAAGTCCTCAACGGCTCCAATTTGATCCCAACGGCTAGTAACGGCTACAAACTCATTTGGGAGTATAAAAGGGACCTCCAAGCATCAAGAGAAGGCTAATGCTCAGATTGTCAAACATCAAATGATCAAGAAATTGTCTTAGCACTTAAATTGTCAATTCTTGTATAGACAAACACTAGTGAGCCAAAATTGTCAAATTTGCTCAAGTGTTTTAGGATTGGGTGAGTGCAAAATTGTGCAAACAAACTCCTATTAGAGGATTACAAGTTTGCTTTGTTTATCTCTTGTAAAGAGGGTTTCAATCAAGGCTTTGGGTAGAAAGCTTGATTGGTTGTAAGGGTTGCCTCCTAAGCCTAGAAAAGGGGACGAATCAATTAGTGGATTGATTGTGAAATCCTTAGTGGGGAGCTAAGGTAGTGGATGTAGGTGCTTGTTAGAAGACCGAACCACTATAAATCATTGTGTCTTTATTCTTTCTAGCTTCCTAAACCCTTCCACCTAAAAATCCACCTCTCCACCACTTGGTGAGCATAATCGGTTGAACGAATCGAGCCCCACACATCTCAACAATTACCAAACAATATTCCTCAGTCTTCTCCATCTCCTTATGTTTCCTCTCCACTTCCATCTCCTATCAACGTTCATTCCTCCCCTTCACTCCCTGTTGTTTCACCTCCACTACCATTCTTTACAAACATTCATAATTCACCACCATCAGCTATTGTTTCACCTTCATCTTCATTACTTCTCAACATACATCATTCTCCTTCATCTCTTAGTGTTACACCTCCACTGCCATGCTCTACCAACATTCATAATTCACCACCATCAGCTATTGTTTCACCTTCATCTCCATTATCTACCAGCATCCATTATTCATCTCCATCCACTACTGTTTCATCTCCACAATCATCTTCTATCAACATCCATCATTCACCACTATTAGCTATTATTTCATCTCCATTATCTACCATCTTTCATCACTCACCTCCATTATCTTCTGCCCTTGTTACTCATCCTCTGCCAAGTTCTATTCCTTTTGCTTCCACTCCTGTAGTGCAGAACTTGCACCCCATGGTAACCAGAGGGAAATCTAGGATTGTGAAGCCCAAAGTATTTCTGGTTCACGAAGATCATAAAGAACCTTCTTTTGTCCTTGAAGCTCTTCACCATCCAAAGTGGAGAGATGTTGTCTACAATGAGTATGAGGCTCTCATGAAGAATGACACATGAGAGTTACAAGTTTTACCTCATTCTCGGAAACCAGTGGGCTGCAAATGGATATTTAAGGTGAAAAAGAAACATGATGGCTCTGTCGAGAGGTTTAAAGCACGCCTGGTCGCAAAAGGGTACTTCTAGACATATGGGAGTGATTTTCGTGAGACGTTTAGCCCTGTAGTTCATGCATCAACAATCAGGACAGTGTTGGCTGCAGCTGTTCTTGCAAAATGGCCGATTCGACAGGTTGATATCAACAATGCTTTTCTTAATGGGAAGCTCACTGAAGATATTTATATGTCACAGCCACCAAGTTTTGAGTAGAAAGGTTCTAATGGGGAAACATTAGCCTGTCATCTTAAGAAAGCTATTTATGGTCTTCAACAAGCTCCTCGAGCCTGGTTTCTCACTCTAAGGACTTTTCTTGTTGATAAGCTTGGCTTCACTGCTTCCAAGGCAGATAGCTCTTTGTTTCTTAAGAATGAAGCTGGTAGCAAGTTGTTTCTCATGGTGTATGTTGACGATATAGTAATCATTGAAAGTAATGAATCTGAAGTTGATAAGATGGTACGACAAATTAATTCTGAGTTTCTGCTAAAGGATCTGGGTCAGCTTGAGTATTTTCTTGGCATGGAAATTTCTCAGTGCTCCAGAGGCCTTTTTCTGAATCAGAAAAAGTATGTCATGGATCTGTTGGACAAGGTGAACATGTGACAGTCCAACCCTACACCTACTCTTATGGTAGTTGCTCCTAAACTATTTCTGGGTGATGGGCAACCTTTTGAAGACATTCATTTGTACAGAAGTGTTGTTGGGGGGATTACAACATGTCTGTTTGACAAGGCATGATATCACTTTTAATGTGAATAAGGTCAGTCAATATATGAATGGTCCCACGGTCTTGCACTGGAAAGCTGTAATGAGAATATTGAGATATCTTAATGGTACTCTCAATTATGGACTCTGTTATAAACCATCGAGTAGGGTTGATCTAGTGTGCTACACTGATGCTGATTGGGTGGCCTCTATTGAGGACAGACGTTCCACCACTGGGTACTGTATCTATCTTGGTGGCAATCATGTTGCTTGGTGTTCGAAGAAGCAGAGTGTAGTCTCTCGGTTCTCATCAGAAGCTGAGTATCGAAGTTTGGCAAATGTTGTTTCAGAACTAGTGTGGATTGAACAATTGCTAGTGAAATAGGACTTGACGTGGTAGGTAAACCAGTTGTGTGGTGTGATGACATTTCTACAGTTTCGATTGCTGCTAATCCCACTTACCATGCTCGTGTTAAGCATGTGGAAATCGATCTTCATTTTGTTCGAGAGCGTGTGCTTGCTGGTCAGTTGGTTGTCAATTATGTCCCTTCCACTGAACAAGTTGCGGATGTTTTGACCAAGCCTATACCTCCTGCCTCATTCAGTAAGCTGAGAATGCAACTTGGAGTTTCTTCTCTCGAAGAGGTCCTAGAAGCAGGAGAAAACCAGGAGAATAATAGAGTAGTGATGATAGATTGAAGACTTTCAATCGGTTAAGAAGTTATGAGGTTGTTTGGGTTGTTAGACTAGTTAGTTAACTTGGCTAAGTCTATAAATGTGTTTTTGGGCCTCACAAAACAGATATGATTGTATTTTGTAATCAAACCCAATTTTGTAAAATCTCTATCAATTGTAATTTTCTACCTTACTCTTTAATTCAGAAATTCATTTTTCTTTTCTTTCTTATCGTCGTCTCACTTCTCTTCCGTTACTATCCTTCTGCCATTGTTGACCTTCAATCTCGATAGTCTTCTTGACACACCGAAATTCAACTCACTAAACTTGAATTGTTCCGTATCGCGAAAGACATTAGAGAAAGACATCTGTTTACGAAGGATATTAGTAAGGATATCATCCTACCGTAAACATTCATCTCTTCCAATATAGAATTTAGGTTATGCAATTTTAAGAGTGTGAAATACAAAGTGCTTAATAAAATATGACTCGTTTTAGCTAGGAATGTAAAAAGCCGATCCGACTTAAAAACTCGACTGAAACCTGCTCGTGTCAGAATTTAGTTTGACCCGAGGAAGCGATGACCTGAAACCGATATGTAACAGACTGTTTTTTACTCGAATCCGAGTTGGACATGTTCTTGTAGTAACCGAACCTGAACTCGAATTGAACCTGTTACTGTTGACCCGGAATCTGACTGAAACGAACCCGAACCCGAGACTAACCTGGCAGATAACCGATATTACCCGATTGAATCGACCCGAGATCGGATTTTACCCGATCTATTTTGAACTCGACATGTTAATTGACCCGACTTGTTTTGAACCGACCTATTGTTGACATGAACTGATATTGACATGGCTTGATATTTACCTTACATGTAATTGAGGAAGTCTATGATTTAATGAATTTATTATATTATAATACAATAAACTAATATTTACCCGATTTGTAACACTATAAAAAAAAATTATTATAATATTATAATATCCTACCCACTCCCACTCATTTTGTCCCCCCAATTATTATCACTCACCCCCCCCGATTATGTTATTTCCTCCCCCTCAATTACTATCATTTTATCCTCATCTCTGCAGATCACTTCTCCCCCCAAAATTCTAAGTTTATTTTCCTCTCAACACCACCCACAATCGTACGCCACCAACAACCGTCCATTGCCGAGTTGTGCCGTTTCGTTCACCGCCACCACCATCCGAACCGTCTTGACGACCCGAACAAAACGCTCCTTTTCACGCGTCAAACCGCCGCTCCGTTTGCCGTTAATTTGCCGTTGAAGGTTTCGAACAAATAGGGGTTTTTCTCAAATCGGCGAAAATCCGGTAAGTTTTCGACTTAAATACGAGTTTGGGGTGATTTATATTCAAATTTTGAGCATTCTGGAAATTTTTGAAATTTTTCCCCGCCGTTCACGGTGGCGCGTGGGCTTCACGCGCCGTCCCGAGCCGCGCGTGGGCTTCACGCGCCGGCCATGGCGATTCCCGGCCACCTTAGACGGTGGCAGTGAACCGGTCAGTTCAGACCGGTCTGGTCACGAACTGAACCGCCCGAACCGGACCCGCCGCGTCAGCGTGACGTCAGCATGATGTCATCGTCCGACCCGTTTACCGATCCGACCCGACCCGTTGACCGACCCGTTGACCCGACCCGGTCAACAGTGACGTCAGCATGACGTCATCGTCCGACCCGTTTACCGATCTGACCCGACCCGTTGACCGACCCGTTGACCCGACCCGGTCAATAGTGACGTCAGCATGACGTCAGCGTTGACTTTGACCGTTGACTTTGACCGTTGACCGTTGACCAAAAAGTCAAATTTTCCAAAAAGCCCTATTTTATGTTTTTCGACGTCCTGAGTCCATTTTTGAAGCCCGTTTCTTGAAATTCAAACCCGAAAGCCCCCAAATTGAAAGTTGAACTCGAATATATATAGGTATAAGCTATGTTTTCAGGAGGATATTTATGGTTAAGGACTGATATTAACTTGTTGATCTAATAGGTACTAGTGAACCTTTCGATCGTACCTACGCCCAGCCAGGCCCGTCCCGATCTATACCTCCTCGTGATCCGATCGTCACTCGTACGACTTCAAACCTAGTTTTTGAATACGAGTTAAGATGTAAATTTGATTGTAACTATAATCCATGTTCATATAGGCTCAAATACTGTAGCGGAGCGTGATCCCAGTGCCCGTTAGACCTGTTGACTGACCGATCTCATCTTTCAAGGTGTGTTTCCTTGTGTGCTACAGATAACCGTTTTAATATTGTTTTACATGATTATACTATATGCGTGATACATCATAATTTTTGATTGAATATGTCTCTGATTACTGTTCTTCTGAAAATACATGTCTATTTTATATTTACCAAAATTTCAGTTATTATCAAAAACCGAACTATTGTATAGGATATTACTGGGCTATTTGGGATTGAATTAGAAGTGACCGTAGGTTCAGCTCTGATCCAGCTGGTAATTCCTTTACCGTTACAGGTTCCTATGCTTCGGCTAGGGTAATACCTACCATACCGTACCGTACCGTTCCTAAGGTATTCCCTTAGGTTGGCACCGATGCCAAATGTGCACTGGTTAATGCCTATGACGCAGTTTGGGAAACTGCCTCTTGGAGTATGGTTGGAGGGTAGAGAAAAGATTAAACCGGACCGCACCGTTACTTGAATTTTATGTTTCTGAACTAGAAAAGTATATTTTTCTGTTGTTGTTCATATTTTAACTTGCACTTTTGGAACACACGGAGCTTTCTAGCTCACGCCCCAAATTCTTTTCCCTTTCAGATATTTTGGTCAGGCCATCCCGTAACCGATACTAGGAGGATCGACACGTTTGGTATTTGTCTCTGAATGTAATGTTTCTATCAATCGTTTGTACTTTCAGGATGACATGTGCCTATATTTTGTTATGTATGGTTTTATCTATAAAGTCTAGGATGGGAATGATTTTGAAAAATATTACTGTTTGACGTGTTAAACATTTTTATTTGACTTGATGATTTTCCCTAAAATCTGCCTATATGCTGTCGAAATAAATGTTTAATTTGAAGTCATGTTTTCTATTTACGTTTTAAGGTTTAAGGTGCCTTACTAGACTTGGTCTATCCGCATAGGCTGGTCTAGGGGGTTACATTTATTGGTATCAGAGCTTTTGGTTTTAAACCCTCGGACTGTGAAAAAGCCCTTATAAAATACTGTTTTAAAAGTGTTTTACAAATTATTGTGAAAAGAGGCCATGTCACACTATTTTACATGCTTAATTGTGTTCGATCCTCCGGTGTCATAAACTGATCTTAAGTTTATTTTTTGAATAGATTCTCCGAGATGAGCACTAGCAGGGGTAGACGACCTGCTCGTAGACGGGGTCGACCCGTCAGATTTGCTAATTTGATGGACGACCCACCGATCGCTCCATCTGCTTATGTGGATACCTCTACCCCCGTAAATCCTCTACCTTTTACCGAGCCTTCTGCCCCTAGTGGTCATTCAGTTCCGACCACCTCAGCTGCTCCGATATCTGCCCCGTCTGCTCCATCATCCACTCCTGATGTTGATGTGGCCACTCAGGTTAGAGGAGCAACGTTCTCTAGGCCCGAGCCTACGGCTGAGTCTACTAATGAGAGTTTGAATAGACAGTTTTTTCAGATGATTCAGGGTGTAGTTAGAGCATCAGGTGTCGTTCCGGAAGTCCCTATTTCCCAGACTTTGTTTGCTAATGGGATCAAGACTTTTTCTGGATCTCTTAGTGGAACACCGACTGAGGCTGAGGAGTGGTTGTATGATATCGAGCGACGTATGACAGAGATGGGTTTTGAGCCATCGAAGAAATACTTGGGTGCTGTATCTATGCTGAACGGAAGTGCCCGCACCTGGTGGGAATCTATTATGAGTAGCGTTCCCTCTGATCAGTTGACATGGGATTTCTTTAAAGAGCGTTTTAGGAACCGTTATCTGAGCGAGCGGTTCTTGAGGGAGAGACGTCAGGCATTCAAGGATTTGGTGCAGGGTTCTATGACAGTGGCCGAGTACGAGATACAGTTCTTGGAGCTACAAAAGTACGGTCCTGGTTTGGTTTCTACTGAGAAGGACAGATGTGAAAAATTCGCAGAGGGCCTCCGTATTGGGATACGTGACGGAGTGGCTGCACATCATGATGAGGTATTTGAGGATTTAGTAGATCGGGCTAAGACTGCAGAACAAATGGAGATTTTGGCGGCTAGTCAGGGTGACAGGGATAGAGACCGAGATCGAGGTCGAGATCGAGGACGAGATCGAGGTCGAGATTGGGATCGATCTAGGAAACCTAGACAGGGTGAGCCTTACAGACGTCCGGACAAGAGAACCCGCACAGTTGATTCTCAGAAGAGTAATATGAGTTCTAGGCCTTCAGCATCTTCTGTCCCAACTGCCAGTCGAGGTGATTCTTTGAGTTTTTCATCTATGCCTGCATGTGAGCACTGTGGTAGGAAACACGGAGGAGATTGTTGGAAGATGATTGGTGCATGCTTCCGGTGTGGGTCTATGGATCATTTCCTTAAGGATTGCCCACGTCCACCTTCCACGGGGATATCCACTCAGACTCCTGCTCGTACCCAGACACCTGCTCGCTCACAGACATCTGTTCCGACTTCGGCTAGAAGTCGTAATCAGGGTAGAGCTTCTGGGTCTGCTATTAGATCGGAAAGTAGAGGCCGATCCTATCAGAGCGGGGGACCGGCTATGACTGATGCTAGACAGCCTCCACTTGTTTATGCCTCCAGACGTCGAGATGACAGAGATGAGCCAGACGTCATTGCAGGTACATTTACCATGTTTTCTATTCCATATTTTGTATTGCTCGACAATGGTTCTACCCATTCATATGTATCGAGATCCGTGTCCCGAGACCTCCAGATTCCTGATGAGACCACTGAGAATACAATTACCGTTATGAGCCCAGTGGGTCAGTCTGTAGTTGTAAATAAGGTTTTCAGACGATGTCCCCTAGAAGTGCAAGGGGAAATCTTTCTAGCCGATCTTATGGAGCTACCTTTAGAAGAGTTTGATATAATTCTTGGCATGGATTGGTTGACTGAACACCGAGTTAACCTAGATTGTGAGTCCAAGAGAGCATTTTTAAGGACTTCTGATGATCGTACTGTGATTCTCACCGGAGAGCGTCGAGGGTATCTGTTAAATGTAATATCTGCTTTGGCTGCTGACAGAATGATCCGGAAAGGATACCAGACTTTCATCGCTTGTATCTTGAATACCAAGGGTTCTTTGTCAAAGATTGAGGAAATTCGCACTGTTAGCGAGTTTCCTGATGTCTTTCCCGAAGAATTACCTGGGCTACCCCCGGATAGAGATGTCGAGTTTGAGATTGAGATTTATCCGGGCTCTGCACCAGTCTCGATGAACCCCTACCGTATGGCTCCTAAGGAGCTTAAGGAGCTAAAGATTCAATTGCAGGAACTCCTCGACCGAGGATTTATTCGACCCAGCTCTTCACCCTGGGGAGCTCCTGTTTTGTTTGTAAAGAAGAAAGATGGGTCTCTCAGGCTATGTATTGATTACCGTAAACTGAACAAGTTAACCATCAAGAACAGGTATCCATTACCCAGGATAGATGACTTGTTCGATCAGTTGCAAGGAGCCACGATTTTCTCAAAGATTGATCTTCGTTCAGGGTACTATCAACTGAAAATTAAGGGATCTGATGTAGCAAAGACGGCCATTCGCACCAGATATGGGCACTACGAGTTTTTGGTGATGCCGTTTGGTCTGACTAATACTCCTGCCGCTTTTATGGATCTAATGAATCGTGTGTTCCGGCCGTATGTGGATCAATTTGTGGTGGTGTTCATTGATGACATCCTAGTCTACTCCCGGACTGAAACAGATCATGCTGAGCATTTGAGGATTGTACTACAGACTCTTAGAGAGCACAAATTGTATGCCAAATTGAGCAAATGTGAATTCTGGCTCAGTGAGGTGACTTTTTTGGGGCATGTGGTATCGGCTCGGGGTATTCAGGTTGATCCGAGCAAGATAGAAGCCATTGTAAGTTGGAAGCAACCCAAGAATGTTTCTGAGATCCGCAGCTTCTTGGGTTTAGCTGGATATTACAGGCGTTTCGTTGAGGGTTTTTCTATTATTGCCTCTCCCTTGATGAAGCTGTTGAGGAAGGATGTTCCATTCATATGGACAGATGCTCAACGTGATAGTTTTGAGAAGTTGAAGACGGCCTTAACGCAAGCTCCAGTTTTGACGCAGCCTGAGTCTGGGAAGGATTTTACAGTTTATAGTGATGCATCGCGCTCTGGACTTGGTTGCGTTCTAATGCAGGATGGGAAGGTAATAGCTTATGCGTCTCGTCAGTTGAGACCTCGTGAGTGTAATTATCCTACCCATGATCTAGAATTGGCCGCTGTAATCTTTGCCTTGAAGATTTGGAGACACTATCTCTACGGAGAGAGGTGTTATATTTATACAGATCACAAGAGCCTGAAGTACATTCTTACACAGAAAGAGCTTAATCTTAGACAACGTCGTTGGATTGAGCTTCTTAAGGATTATGACTGTGTGTTTGAGTACCACCCAGGGAAGGCTAATGTCGTTGCTGACGC
Organism: Hibiscus trionum; assembly: GCA_030270665.1. NCBI lineage: Eukaryota > Viridiplantae > Streptophyta > Magnoliopsida > Malvales > Malvaceae > Hibiscus > Hibiscus trionum. Next base: position 3,449,062 of record BSYR01000034.1, on the reverse strand, counting down.
TTTGAGTCGTAAGGCTATATCAGACTTGAGATCCATGTTTGCCAGAATGAGTTTATACAAAGATGGAAGTCTACTAGCTGAGCTGCAGGTTAAACCGACTTTGGCCGATGAGATTAAGGCCAAACAACTCTTGGATAGTTCCCTACTTCCAGTCATGCAACAAGTTGAGCAGGGATCCACATCTGTTTATTCCTTCGATCAGGATGGTATTTTATGCTTTAAGGGTCGTTATTGTGTTCCCGATGATGCTGACCTGAAGCGAGCCATACTCAGAGAAGCTCATAGTAGCCCTTATACTATGCATCCTGGAGGAGACAAGATGTACCAGAATCTGAGGCAAAGGTACCGATGGGAGGGTATGAAGAAAGACATTTCAGATTATGTATCCCGGTGTTTGACTTGTCAACAGGTTAAGGCAGAGCACCAGCATCCTTCTGGTTTGTTGCAGCCTATTAAGATTCCCGAGTGGAAATGGGAACGAATAACGATGGATTTCGTTACTGGGTTGCCTCTAACTCCTTCTAAAAAGGATTCTGTCTGGGTTATTGTTGATCGACTCACTAAATCAGCCCATTTTATACCAGTTCGAGTAAATTATTCACTGGAAAAGCTGGCAAAACTATACATTTCTGAAATCATCAGACTACATGGGGTACCTTTATCTATCATCTCTGATCGGGATCCGAGATTCACTTCTCGATTCTGGGTGGCGTTGCACAGTGCTTTAGGTACCCGTCTGAATTTCAGTACATCTTTCCATCCACAGACCGATGGCCAATCTGAGAGGGTAATTCAGGTTCTTGAAGATATGTTGAGAGGGTGCGTGATAGATTTCCATGGTAGTTAGGAAGACTTCTTAGCATTGGCCGAATTTGCTTATAATAACAGTTACCAGGCTAGTATTCGCATGGCACCTTACGAAGCTTTGTATGGTCGCAACTGTCGAACTCCAATCTGTTGGACTGAATTGTATGATAAGAAGACTTTGGGTCCTGAGTTGATCCAAGAGACTGAAGAGACTGTCAGACTGATTCGTAGTCGTTTGAAGGAGGCGTTTGACAGACAGAAGTCATATGCTGATCGGAGGAGAAAGGATATAGAGTTTGAGGTTGGTGACCAGGTTTTTCTAAAGGTATCACCATGGAAGAAAGTTCTGAGATTTGGGCGCAAAGGTAAATTGAGCCCAAGATTTATCGGACCGTACCGTATTCGGAAGAGAGTCGGGCCTGTTGCCTATCAGCTTGAATTACCTCCCCAGCTTAGCCGAATTCATGATGTGTTCCATGTATCTATGTTGAGACAGTACCACCCAGATCCGAGCCATATTATCCAGGTACAGGATGTGGAGTTGAGACCAGATTTGTCTTATGAGGAGGAACCTGTTCAGATCTTGGATCAAGACGAGAGGGTTCTAAGGAATCGATGTATTCCTATGGTTAAGGTACAATGGAGAAATCGAGGTCCTGAAGAAGCTACCTGGGAAACCCTTGAGTCGATGAAAGAGCAGTTTCCGCATTTATTCCATTAAGGTAAATTTCGAGGACGAAATTTTTCTTAAGGGTGGGAGAATTGTAACACTATAAAAAAAAAATTATTATAATATTATAATATCCTACCCACTCCCACTCATTTTGTCCCCCCAATTATTATCACTCACCCCCCCGATTATGTTATTTCCTCCCCTCAATTACTATCATTTTATCCTCATCTCTGCAGATCACTTCTCCCCCCAAAATTCTAAGTTTATTTTCCTCTCAACACCACCCACAATCGTACGCCACCAACAACCGTCCATTGCCGAGTTGTGCCGTTTCGTTCACCGCCACCACCATCCGAACCGTCTTGACGACCCGAACAAAACGCTCCTTTTCACGCGTCAAACCGCCGCTCCGTTTGCCGTTAATTTGCCGTTGAAGGTTTCGAACAAATAGGGGTTTTTCTCAAATCGGCGAAAATCCGGTAAGTTTTCGACTTAAATACGAGTTTGGGGTGATTTATATTCAAATTTTGAGCATTCTGGAAATTTTTGAAATTTTTCCCCGCCGTTCACGGTGGCGCGTGGGCTTCACGCGCCGTCCCGAGCCGCGCGTGGGCTTCACGCGCCGGCCATGGCGATTCCCGGCCACCTTAGACGGTGGCAGTGAACCGGTCAGTTCAGACCGGTCTGGTCACGAACTGAACCGCCCGAACCGGACCCGCCGCGTCAGCGTGACGTCAGCATGATGTCATCGTCCGACCCGTTTACCGAACCGACCCGACCCGTTGACCGACCCGTTGACCCGACCCGGTCAACAGTGACGTCAGCATGACGTCATCGTCCGACCCGTTTACCGATCCGACCCGACCCGTTGACCGACCCGTTGACCCGACCCGGTCAACAGTGACGTCAGCATGACGTCATCGTCCGACCCGTTTACCGATCTGACCCGACCCGTTGACCGACCCGTTGACCGACCCGTTGACCCGACCCGGTCAATAGTGACGTCAGCATGACGTCAGCGTTGACTTTGACCGTTGACTTTGACCGTTGACCGTTGACCAAAAAGTCAAATTTTCCAAAAAGCCCTATTTTATGTTTTTCGACGTCCTGAGTCCATTTTTGAAGCCCGTTTCTTGAAATTCAAACCCGAAAGCCCCCAAATTGAAAGTTGAACTCGAATATATATAGGTATAAGCTATGTTTTCAGGAGGATATTTATGGTTAAGGACTGATATTAACTTGTTGATCTAATAGGTACTAGTGAACCTTTCGATCGTACCTACGCCCAGCCAGGCCCGTCCCGATCTATACCTCCTCGTGATCCGATCGTCACTCGTACGACTTCAAACCTAGTTTTTGAATACGAGTTAAGATGTAAATTTGATTGTAACTATAATCCATGTTCATATAGGCTCAAATACTGTAGCGGAGCGTGATCCCAGTGCCCGTTAGACCTGTTGACTGACCGATCTCATCTTTCAAGGTGTGTTTCCTTGTGTGCTACAGATAACCGTTTTAATATTGTTTTACATGATTATACTATATGCGTGATACATCATAATTTTTGATTGAATATGTCTCTGATTACTGTTCTTCTGAAAATACATGTCTATTTTATATTTACCAAAATTTCAGTTATTATCAAAAACCGAACTATTGTATAGGATATTACTGGGCTATTTGGGATTGAATTAGAAGTGACCGTAGGTTCAGCTCTGATCCAGCTGGTAATTCCTTTATCGTTACAGGTTCCTATGCTTCGGCTAGGGTAATACCTACCATACCGTACCGTACCGTTCCTAAGGTATTCCCTTAGGTTGGCACCGATGCCAAATGTGCACTGGTTAATGCCTATGACGCAGTTTGGGAAACTGCCTCTTGGAGTATGGTTGGAGGGTAGAGAAAAGATTAAACCGGACCGCACCGTTACTTGAATTTTATGTTTCTGAACTAGAAAAGTATATTTTTCTGTTGTTGTTCATATTTTAACTTGCACTTTTGGAACACACGGAGCTTTCTAGCTCACGCCCCAAATTCTTTTCCCTTTCAGATATTTTGGTCAGGCCATCCCGTAACCGATACTAGGAGGATCGACACGTTTGGTATTTGTCTCTGAATGTAATGTTTCTATCAATCGTTTGTACTTTCAGGATGACATGTGCCTATATTTTGTTATGTATGGTTTTATCTATAAAGTCTAGGATGGGAATGATTTTGAAAAATATTACTGTTTGACGTGTTAAACATTTTTATTTGACTTGATGATTTTCCCTAAAATCTGCCTATATGCTGTCGAAATAAATGTTTAATTTGAAGTCATGTTTTCTATTTACGTTTTAAGGTTTAAGGTGCCTTACTAGACTTGGTCTATCCGCATAGGCTGGTCTAGGGGGTTACACGATTCAATTATTTTAAATTACATATAAGAATATATGTATATATATAATTAATTTAAAGTGTTGATAAATATAAACTATTAGTTTTTTAAATCAATTTAAAGTGTTAAATAATCTTTTTGTTATATATATATAATTAATTAATTAAAAATATTAAAAAAACTTGGATTTAGATATTCATTTGACACTACTAAATTTAAAATTTTGTTAAATAATTTAATGCTTAGTAATAATTCAACATGCTTTTTAGTTGACACTACAATCACTACTAAGTAAATATAGATATTCATTTGTCTTTTTTTTCTTATTAACTTAACCAGTTTTTATTGATTAACTTACCAAATTTTATTGGAAAAGATTAAATTTTTTTGTTGATTTGATAAAAACAAAATGTTAGAAGGTTAACAGTTTTTAATATGATGATATTTTTCTAATCTAGTCTAATATTTTTAATATGATGATATTTTTGTTTATTATAGTCCATAAAATTTTATTTTTAGCCAATCTTGGCCCATATATATATTTATATTTTTGGTAATTTGGTTGAATAATATTTTTGTTTATTCTAGTCCCTACAATTTAATTTTTAGTCAAAATTTCTCATATTTATTTATATTTTTGACAATTTAGTCCAATAATATTTTTGTATATTCTAGTAACTAAATTTTATTTTTTAGTCAAAATTTACCCATATTTATTTTTGAAAGTTGAGAATTTAATTTTTAGTCCATAAACCCAAATTAGGGACCAATTTGACAATTTTTAGTCCAAATTGACTTATATTCATTTTCCTTTTTTAACCAAATGTTTTTTTAGGTTGGGCAATTATTCTCTTAGCTCTTCCGACTTTAGATGTTTTTCATTTAAGCCCTTAATGTTCACTTTTAGGTTTCAGTTTAATTCAATTGAGTCCCAATTTAGGTTAATTTAATTGAGATTCGGCATTTAATGTTAGAGTTATTTTAATTAGGTATGTAATTTATGATTCTAGGTTTTAATTTAGATCAATTAGATATTTTTAACCGAAATTGACCCCTATTTATTTTAAATTTTTGTAATCTAGTCCAATGTTTTTAATATGATGATATTTTTGGTCATTCTAGTCCCTAAAACTTTATTCTTTGCTGAAATTGACCCATATTTTTTTTTATTTTTAATAATTTAGTCGAATAATATTTTTATTTATTCTAGTCCCTACAATTTAATTTTTAGTCAAAATTGCCCCATATTTATTTATATTTTGACAATTTAGTCCAATAATGATTTTGTTTATTCTAGTACCTAAAATTTAATTTTTAGTCGAAATTACCCTTATTCATTTTTTTAATTTAGTCTAATATTTTTGTCCATATTAGTCCCTAAAATTTTATTTTAACCAAAATTAACCCCTATTTATTTTATATTTTTGTAATTTAGTCCAATATTTTTAATATGATGATATTTTGTTAATGTTAGTCCCTAAAATTTTATTTTTCACCGAAATTGACCCTTATTTATTTCTAATTTTTGTAATTTGCTCTAATATTTTATATAACGATGATATTTTTTGTTCATTCTAGTGCATAATATTTATTTTTAATGTGATTTGTGTCCGTGAAAGGTGTTAAATAATTCACTCAAAATGACCCAACCCAAAGTCTATCGACTATTTGTACCAAACTCAAACTTAATACGAATTCGAAACCCGAATTAACTTGACCTGAAATGAAACCAACTTGAAATTACCTGACCTAAAATGAACCTACCTGAAATTAAACCAACCTGAAATGAACCCGACTTGAAGTATACCCGAGCCAGAATTAACCCGTCAATTAACTGATTCGGATCTGAACCATTTTGACCCGACCTGTAATAAACCCAACCTGAAATGAACCCGACTTAAAACTGACCCGCACCCGACCCGAATCGAGTCAAAACATCAAATCAGCCTGAAATAACTTGTATCTGATTTGATCCGACTTAACAAGACCCGACCTGAAACCCATCCGATTACCTATTTTTACATCCCTATTTCAGCACCAGAAAATGTAAGATACCCCATGTTTTTTTGGAAATGAAAACAAAGCAGAGATGGTGGATGCAGCTTCTTCTACCATCCAAATGATTATGGATTTCACTTAAAGTTGCATTTCACTGTACTTGAATCAGTCACAGAGTAAACTCCAAGGGTGTTGCCCCCTATGCAACTTTTACAGCCTGGCAAAGGACATGTAATGGAGGGCTGTTTTCAGTTCTGAGTCTGAATCTGTAGGAAAATGAAAATTCAACCCCATGGAAATGGTGGGGTCATAGATTTTCATGCAGGTTTAAAGACACCTTTGGCAGAGATGATGATGCATCACTGTTCACTGCCAACATTTCGTATTCTTCAACTGCAATTGTTTTGCAGCATGTTAGGGATAGGGACTACCCATTTCAACCCCCTCCCACATTACAATATTATGTTAATCACGCACACAACTCACAAATCCAATGCGGTGTATGTAGGGATGACAATGAATATGTTAGATTCCGATCCGGTTAACAATCGGACCTTCAGACTGATCGAAGCCCGAATACACCAAGTTCGAGTCTGATCAGTGGCAGAGTCAGGATTATTATATAGTGGGGTCAAAATAGACTTTGGGGTATGAAGATTCCTATAGCACTATAATATAAATATTGTTGATCCCATACCCAAACAAATTAAGCGGTGTCAATTCTAATATTTTCATGAAAAATGGTACACTAACTCCTTGAAAATCTCATTTAACTTTTTAAAAATCTCATACCATAACAAATCAAGTAGGGTCAATTGACCACTCTAAAGTACATGTGGCTCCGCCATTGAGTCTGATTCGGGTAAAAATTCAGAATTCGAATTAGAACCAAATATGAAATTTGATTAACTTTTTATCTTTTTAAACAAATATCTTCTTTCTTTTGAAGAAATAAAAGACGAACAAGATTGTAATTTGCCTTTATCTTAAAACTTCAGTTTCAGCCACCAACAATATTAAGAAAGAAAGTAGTATTTGAAGAAGATAAGTCGACATAATTGCATTTTATATATAAATAAACACTAGGATTAAGACATTTTTTTAATATTTGGATTCAAAAAAATTTTCAACTAGATTTGGATTGATTTTTTTCTTCAAATGGAACACGAATTAAATTGTCCTCTAAATGTATAGACTTTTAAAGGCTTAATGGCCCATTTGGCCCCTGAAGTATACACGAATTAATTTTTTTGTTCAATTTAGTCCTAAAAATCTTTATTTAACCCGAATTGGCCCAAATTTCTTTCTGTTTTTTATAAATTAGTCCAATATTCTTAGTATGATGATGTTTTTGTTCAATTTAGTCCTCAAATCTTTATTTAACCCACAATTGACCCCTATTTCTTTATAATTTTTATAAATTAGTCCAATTTTTTTAACATCCTGGTATTTTTGTTCAATTTTGTCATCAAAATCTTTATTTAACCCACAATTGATCCCTATTACTTTATATTTTTTATATTAATATAAATATAATTATATTTTTTGTTCAATTTAGTCCTAAAATCTATATTTAACCCGACATTGACCCATATTTCTTTATAATTTTTATAACTTAGTCCAATATTTTGAATATAATCATATTTTTGTTCAATTTAGTCAAAAAATCATTTTAAATATGAAATCAACCCCAATATATTTCTAATTTTTATAATTTAGTCTGATATTTTAAATTTAATTATATTCTTGTTCAATTCAACAAAAAAAACTTTATTTGACCCAAAATTAACCTCATTTCTTTCTAGTTTTTATGAATTAGTCCAATATTTTTAATATGATGTTACAATTTTTGTTCAATTTAGTCCTAAAATCTATATTTAACCCGAAATTGACTCATATTTCTTTATAATTTTTATAATTTAGTCCAATATTTTAAAAATAATTATATTTTTGTTCTATTTAGTCCTAAAATTTAAACCCAAAATTGGCCCTTATTGGACTAAATTGAACAAATATACGATTATATTTAAAATTTTGGAATAAATTATAAAAATTATAAAGAAACATGAGTCAATTTCATGTTATATTTAGATTGTAGGACTAAAATGAACAAAAAATATAATTATATTTAAAATATTGGACTAAATTATAAAAAATTATAAAGTAATAGGGGTCAATTGTGGTTAAATAAAGATTTTGAGGACTAAATTGAACAAATATATCAGTATATCAAAAATATTGGAGTAATTAATAAAAGTTAGAAAGAAATTGAGATTAATTTCGGGTTAAATAAATATTTTTTGGATTGAATTGAACAAAAATATAATTATATTTAAAATATTAGACTAAATTATAAAAATTAGAAAGAAATTGGGGTTAATTTTAGGTTAAATGATTTTTTGACTAAATTAAACAAAAATAAAGTAGTAGATATCAATTGTGGGTTAAATAAAGATTTTGATGACAAAATTGAACAAAAATATCAGCATATTAAATATATTGGACTAATTTATAAAAATTATAAAGTATTAGGGGTCAATTGTGGGTTAAATAAAGATTTTGAGGACTAAGTTGAACAAAAATATCATCATATTAAAAATATTGGACTAATTTATAAAAATTAGAAAGAAATTTGGCCCAATTCGGGTTAAATAAAGATTTTTAGGACTAAATTGAACAAAAATAAAAATTTTACAGACTTAGCGCGCAATTTACCCCTTTAAAATAAGTCAGCTGATTTTTTTTGTTTATTAGTGACACGTTGCGCATTTTGATTGGTTAGCCAACCTTTTTAAACGGAGGTTAATGCAAAGGCCAATTGAGGTCACGATTTAAAGCTTAATGGGCAAAACGTCTCAAAAAATACTTTAAGGGGCAGTTCGGTATTTTGTATATACTTCAGGGCCCAAACGAGCCATTAACCCATTTTTAAAAGGCACTAATTGCACTACAAAAGGAATTTGAATTCAAACTTTGATAATTACACTAAAAAAATTAAAATTTATGGACCGTAAAACGGACAGACGAATAAATCAGATATAGTGTACAAATGTTGACTACTAGTGGTCATATTAGGGGTCATTGTCTGAGATCTTCAGTTGAATCCCATCAATGTTTCCCATTCAGATCCCTGTATCACTTTCATTTTGTTTTCCTTTGGCCAATATCAATGGAGTTCTCCCCTAAGGCATTGATTCTCATGTTGCCAGATGTGGGGCTTCTCTGTCAAACCCAATACTCAATTACCAAACATTCATTAGATGTCTTGGTCCTTCTACTATGCTAAAATTTGGGATTCTTTGAGATTGTTATATGTAATTACGACAAGAAAAAAGAAATTTGGTACTTCAAAATAAGTCTGTACAAATTATCAAATATTATTATTTTTAGAATTTTTAATGTTATCGCATATAAACTCAGTCATATTATGTTTTTTTTATACTTCAAATTTTCAAATATTATTATTTTTAAAATTTTTAATGTTATCTCATGGTAGTATCCGTACAAATTTCAAATATTATTTTCAAAATATAGATTTGTGTCGTGGTCGAAAATGTTTATAAATTTATACATGGTTAACAAAGAAAATAAGTCTAATTCAAACTGTCATTTAAATATCAAAGCTGATTATTAAAATCGATAAAATGACCTAAATTATATATATATATATATATATATATATATATATATATATGTTTTGAATAATATATATATATATATATATATATATATTTAGTAATATACATGTTTATTTTACAGTCTATGTTCGGGGTGCGAAGCTGCCCTTCTGTAACCCCCTCGTCCCGGTCTGGTCGGATGACCGGTCCAAGTGGGCCACACGGGGAAAACCGAGTGAAAACCCCTAAGGATTCCCCCTCGGTTAACGACCCTAAAATTTCTTTTAACTTTAATCTTGTCTAGATGCACATTTAATCCCTAAGTGGAGCATAACAGCGGAAGATACAAACAACGAAACATTCACCGACCAAACAAAGCATAAACAGTCCATTTTACTTCATTACAGCAGTCCGTTTCGAAACGCCCCTAGGGTGTTCTGAAACGCCTTGATTTGGTCAACGGCCCTGGGTCAACCATAAGGTGACCGTTCCGAAACAGGGGTGACCTGTATCGGAACGACCTTGACGGTCAATATCTCGTGGTCAACGAGATTTGACCGTTTCGAAACACAAAAGGCCCGTTTCGGAACGGCTACATCTCGCCAATATCTCAAAATTCCAGTAGCAAAAACGTTCCGAAACGCCCTCATCCGTTTCGAAACGGCAGGTCATTTACAAAGGGACCGTTCCGGAACAGGGGGACCCGTTCCGAAACGCCCCCTGTCTGCAGACTCGTCTGGGCTGTTTTGAGGCACAAGGGTGCCCCAAAACACCATACAACAGCAAAACGATTGAACCCAATTTAAACCAACAACATTATCATGCTTTAACAAGACTCAAACATGTCTAATACTAAGGCAACAATCCACAACATGCATTCATTCAAACAACATTCAAACACATGTGAAAACTCTTAAGGCATAGGCTAAAATCCAAAGTAAGCAATTAGGCATGACATACAATTCATCATGGCAACACAAACCATGCAAAAGAAAGATATAAGGGAGTCCATACATGCTCTCAAACAACCAACAACTACTCATCAAAGCCATACATGTCCCATTGCTCAAACTATTACATGTCTAACATTTAAAAACCATACTTGATGAACTCAAGCCAAAAACCACACTTGGAGCCTTCCACTTGCGCGAGCAACCCACGAGCTTAAGGATCTGCAATGTTGAACAAAGAGAGCGTAAGCAATGATGCTTAGTGAGGGTGAGCTCTAAAAACAAACCTCAACATTGTAGGGTCCGAGCACGATCTAGCCAAGGCATTACACACACATACCAAGGATCCACAAAAGCCACATTATAAGGTGCATGAACAATATATACAAGTACATGTCATGAATCATTAAGCTCTACTTTCACAACATAAATAGCCACATCAAACATTCTCACAAGGATCATTAATCTCAACACATGGATACATATATCAAACAACATTGGCACCTAGATATGACTCAAATACGCGGATAACTGTTGGAACTCACATCCAACAACACAACCATTACCTGACGGTGGGATTACACTCATCACCGGTCCCGCGGAGGGGATTCCACTCATCCTCATGCCCCGTCGATGGTATTCCACTCATCACCGACTATATTTAAATACCATTTCCGGGCGTACCCGTACTCTTCCTTGGTGACTCAACGCCACCAAGGCCACGTGCGACTTTTGACTCATGTGTACACACTAACATCCTAATGATCGATCATTTGTATTTAAGTATACTAGTGCCAATATTTTACTCGTTCCACATTACTCATTTCAATCATTCCCGTGCTTAGCACGTACTCACCATGAACACAATCATGAACCAACATCATGCATGCTTTAAGCAATACAAATCATGTCTCATCTCACATGTATAATACAATATACATAAGCATTCATATCACAACACATGCGAGGCATATACATTCATACATTCAAGTTCATCCAAGGGCTCTTGATCAAGCTTAGGATTAGGCTACCACCCTAATCCTAACTCTAGGTGGGTCTACCAAGCCCAACCTAGTCCATATACTCGAACCAACCAATTTAAAACCATTTAAGACAATTAACCACTCACCTAAGCTTCCAAGCTCAAAGACCAAGCAAGCGACCGTTCTTCAAATTCCCGGATTCTCTTCCAGAGCTTCACCGACGCCCAAACTCGGTTCTAATCAATCTCAAACACAAACAAAACATTCATAATCAATATCTCATCAACGGAAACAACCCGGATCAACACTTCAAGCACTCAATACCCAAAACAAGTCCCAAAAACAGAATTTCCGAGCTGCCCTTAAAGCCCACCAATATCTTCCAATTCAAGCATCCAAATAACCATCAAACACACCCAAAGCAGCCCTCATATATAATACTAACATCAGCCCTCGAGAACCAACATTGAAACACCCGAAAAACCACTTTAAAACCTCCCAAAAGCCCCTTTAAAGCCAAATTCCGAAAATTGTTTAAAATCGTTTGAAATTCACATATGTGACATCATTTGACTCCTATATACCATAACTAACCATAATAAATCAAAATATTAGGTTTAGCTACACAAAGGCACCACTTTTAATCAAATATTCAAAAACCTCTATTTCCTTAAAACTTCATGAAAACGAAAATAAAGTGTACTTTTGAGAAGAGGGAGGTGAGGGGAGTTCAAAATTACCTTCACCTTTCAATTCGGGGTTGAAATGGAGGAGCTTTGGAAATGGAATAGTGAATGTGGAAGGGAGTTTGGTTTCCCGTTGATAAGCTTTGGAGAAGAAGATGAATAGTAGAGAGAATGGGTGTTTTATTTGACATGTGACTTATTTAGGGCTCAAAAGACTTCTTTGCCCTTAATGAAATGGGGTATTCACAAGGGCATACCCTTTATGGCTATTTGGGGTTAAATTACAAAACATAATAACTCAAATTAATCTAATTTAATTCGGAAACGAAACCCGAAATTCTTAAAAACCATTTTAATTATAAAACCGAGCCCAAAATAATATTAAAATATTATTTTCACCTAACCCCTAAACCCGGGTGTTACAACTCTCCCCCACTTAAGGAGATTTCGTCCTCGAAATTACCTGGTGGAAACAAATACGGAAACTTCTCAACCATATCAGCTTTTCTCTCCCACGTGGCCTCTTCCACACCTCTATGTCTCCACAACACCTTGACCAACTCTATGGTCTTGCCACGCAACACCTTGCTATCAGAAGCAAGTATCTCAATGGGCTCTTCATTATAAGACAAATCCGGATTCAACTCTATTTCTTCAACGGGCATCACATGAGACGGATCTGAACTATATCTCCTAAGCATAGATACATGAAAGACATCATGGATCTTTTCTATCTCAGAAGGTAACCTCAAACGATAAGCTACGGGTCCAATCCGCTCGACTATCTCATACAGACCAATGAACCTCGGACTCAACTTGCCTTTTCGGCCAAATCTCATTACCTTCTTCCACGGAGATACTTTCAGAAACACTTTCTCACCAACTGAATACTCAACCTCTTTCCTCTTCAAATCTGCATAAGACTTCTGACGATCGGAAGCTGCTCTCAAGCGGTCACATATCAACTTCACTTTTTCTGTGGTTCCTTTAAGCAAATCTGGCATAGGTAACAACCTCTGACCTGTCTCAGCCCAACAAATCGGAGTCTTACACCGTCTACCATACAAGGCCTCATAAGGTGCCATCTGAATACTAGACTGATAACTGTTGTTGTAGGCAAACTCAACCAACGGTAAGTGCTTCTCCCAAGAACCCTGAAAGTCAATCACACAACAACGAAGCATATCTTCTAGAATCTGTATCACTCGCTCTGACTGCCCATCGGACTGAGGATGATACGATGTGCTGAAATGCAAACGGCTACCTAAAGCACTATGCAAGCAACCCCAAAACCTCGAAGTAAACCTAGGATCCCTATCTGAAACGATAGACTTCGGAACTCCATGAAGTCTCACAATCTCGCGGATATACAAGTTTGCCAACTTGTCTAAGGAATCCATAGTGTTCACTGCTAAGAAGTGAGCACACTTAGTGAACCTATCAACAATCACCCAAACTGAATTCTTCTTCGAAGGAGACAAAGGCAACCCCGATACAAAATCCATGGTGATCCTCTCCCATTTCCATTCCGGAATCTTCAAAGGCTGTAGCAAACCTGAAGGAACCTGATGTTCCGCCTTCACTCTCTGACAAACCATGCAACGGCTCACATATTCGGCTACATCTCTCTTCAAACCAACCCAGAAGTAATCATTCTTCAAATCTCGGTACATCTTGGTACTACCCGGATGCATAGAAAAGGGACTCGAATGTGCTTCACTCAGAATCTGACGTCTCAACTCAACATCTTCTGGTACAACAATTCTATCTCTAAAGCACAACAGACTCTCACCACTAAAACTGTACTCGGTCGGTCTTCCTTCGGCTATGTCTTGAACATGAGGAACTAGGCTCGCATCTTGCAACTGTTTCTCTCTAATCAACTGAATCAAAGGAGGCTTCACTTGCAACTCGGTGATCAGACCACCATCATCGGACACACTCAACCTAGCAAACATATCTCTCAACTCAACGGCCACTTTTCTACTCAAAGCGTCAGCCACTACATTTGCTTTACCCGGATGGTACTCAATGGTCAAATCGTAGTCCTTTAGCAACTCTAGCCATCTTCTCTGTCTCAAGTTTAACTCTTTCTGTGTCATCAAGTACTTCAAGCTCTTGTGATCGGTGTAAACAATACACTTCTCACCATACAAATAGTGACGCCAAATCTTCAATGCAAAAACAACTGCGGCCAACTCTATATCATGAGTAGGATAGTTCTTCTCATGAATCTTCAACTGTCTAGAAGCATAAGCAACAACCCTCCTATCTTGCATCAGAACACATCCTAAGCCTACGTAGGAAGCATCACTGTAGATCACAAACTTCTTACCTGAAACAGGTTGCACTAACACTGGAGCATTCGTCAAAGCTTCTTTCAATTTCTCAAAAGCTTTCTGTCTTGCATCTGACCATTCAAACTTGACTCCTTTTTGCAACAACTTAGTCAAGGGAGCAACTACTCTAGAGAATCCATCAACAAACCTCCTATAGTAACCGGCTAATCCTAGGAAACTCCTAATCTCGGTCACGGACTTAGGTTGTTTCCACTCAACAATAGCCTCAATCTTCGACGGATCAACTCGGATACCTTCGGCTGAAACAACATGGCCAAGAAATACAACCTCTCGAATCCAGAACTCATATTTACTAAGCTTCGCATACAACTGATTGCTCAACAATCTCTGTAAAACAAACCTCAAGTGCTCATCATGCTCTTCTTCTGTCTTCGAGTACACAAGTATATCGTCAATGAAGACAACCACAAACCGGTCTAGATAGTCTCTGAAAATTCTGTTCATCATGTCCATGAATGCTGTTTGTGCATTCGTGAGCCCAAATGGCATCACAAGAAACTCATAGTGACCATATCTAGTCCTAAAAGCTGTCTTCGGAACATCACACTCTTTCACTTTCAACTGATAGTACCCGGATCTCAAATCTATCTTCGAGAATACTGAAGCACCTCTCAACTGATCAAACAAATCATCTATGCGAGGCAACGGATACTTGTTCTTCACAGTCATCTGATTCAACTGTCTATAGTCAATGCATATGCGCATACTACCATCTTTCTTTTTCACGAACAACACGGGGGCACCCCACGGAGAACTACTAGGCCTAATGAAACCACGGTCTAATAACTCTTGCAACTGACTCTTCAATTCTTTCAAATCTTTCGGAGCCATGCGATACGGAGCTATCGAAACTGGGTTAGACCCTGAAACTGTCTCAATCACAAACTCAACATCTCTGTCAGGAGGCAAACCCGACAACTCTTCAGGAAACACATCTGGAAAGTCACACACTGTTCTGATATCTTTCGGTCTAGCTTCACTCATATCCGGATTCATAACATAAGCTAAATAGGCCCCACATCCAGAGTCCATCAATCTATGAGCCTCTAAAGCTGACACCACATTAGACAAGAACTTAATGTTCTCGCCCACTACCACTACCTCGTAGTCATCAGAAAGCTTCAAAGAAATTCTCTTTGTCTCAAAATCCACACTAGCCCGATGCTCGACCAACCAGTCCATACTCAGTATAATGTCAAAACCATAAAAGGGAAGTTCCATCATATCAACTGAAAACACATGACCCTGAATCTTCAGCGGATACCTCCTATACATACGTCTAACCACAACTGTCTCACCAAAGGAACTAGTAACATGCATACCTACATCTAAGATCTCTACAGGAATATCTAACTTCTGTACATGCTCACTCAGAATGTAGGAATGCGTAGAACCCGAATCAACCAAAGAAAGCAAAGACATAGACTGTAACTCGAAATTACCTGCTATCACATCGGTGTCGTTCCCGGCCTCTCTCTGAGCATAAACTCTCGCTGGTCCTCCCGCCTCTGGCTGCACAGCCACAACATGAGCAAGGTTCCTCTGAGCATCTCCCCTAGGTGCATCAGCCCTAGGCTGGAAATAGCCACGACCGCGCCCACGGCCTCTCTGAAAATCGTTACCTCTCGCAGGAGCCTGAGCAATGTTCGGTGCCTGAGCTGCCTGACGCGGACAGTCCCTCCTAAAGTGGTCCCTCGAACCACAGTTCCAACAAGCATGAAAGTTACCCCAACACTCACCAGTGTGCTGCCTCCCACACTGTGCACACTCGGGCAAACGCCCTCCTCCTCTATGGCCCTGATGGCCTCTACCATGGTGGCCACCGCCACGTCTCTGATCAAACTGATGTCCGCCACCTCTGTGCCTCTTAGCATCTCTACCATCAAAGTTGTTGTGCCTCTTACCAGAACTAGATCCCCCAGAACGCTTGGCCAGCCCCAAGCTATGCTCAATGTCCTTGGCTCTAGCAACCAAGACATCAAAGTCAGAATAATCAGAAGCCAAGGTATACCTATTAACTTCCTCATGAAGTCCATATCTGAAACGATCACATCGAGCCCTCTCAGTAGGCACTAACTCTGGAGCATACTGACTCAGACGAACGAAACGAATCTCATAATCAGTCACAGAAGCATCTCCCTGAGTGAGAGCCATGAACTCTCTCTTTTTCTCATCTAGGTACCTCGGTCCTAAGTACCTCTTCCGGAAAGCAAACTCAAAGAATTCCCAATCTATCTCGGCCTCTGGAACCCCGGCAGTAATGGTGACCCACCAGGTGTAGGCATTACCCTGAAGCAGTGAGATCACACAACCCAATCTACGTGCCCCCGCACAACCCATCTGAGCTAAGATACGAACCGTCTTCTCCAACCATAACTCCGATCTCTCCGGTGTAGATCCTCTAAACTCCTCGGCTCCCAGACTACGGAGCCTCTCCAAAGGGAGACTAGCATCATCACACCTAGGCTGAGCTGCAGCCTGAGCTCCCGCAACTGCGGCCTGAAAGGCTCCCGCTATCGCTTGCACTAGCGGTGTCATGTCAATTCCAGCTGGACCTTGGCCACCTTGGCCACCTTGAGGTCCATCTCCTCCGACTCCATCTTCACCTCCAGCTCCAGGTGGTGGAGGTGGTGGTGGGGCGCCAACTCCCGCAGCCACCGGCCCTTCCAGATGAGCCTCCACACCAACAGCCGGCTCAACAGGAGCCGCAACCCGTGGTTCCTGACGAACCACTCTCGGTCTACCTCTCGGTCTAGACATTGCTCTCACGAAAATTAACTACAACCACAACAACAAAACATACAAGTTGGGTTAGCAAGGCAAGGCTTCCAAGTGTTCAAGTACGTTCCCTCACTAAAACAAAACCATTTTCCAATGTAATAGTAGCAATGGGACTCACACACACATGCTTTGAATAAAACAAGCAACATACTCGTCAAACAAGCAACCATTCTTACAAGCAAGCAAACACAGTGCATATCAAGCAAAAACTTGAACTTACCTCACTTACCTGCCCAAGGTCTCGGTAACCTTAGGCTCTGATACCAACAAGTGTAACCCCCTCGTCCCGGTCTGGTCGGATGACCGGTCCAAGTGGGCCACACGGGGAAAACCGAGTGAAAACCCCTAAGGATTCCCCCTCGGTTAACGACCCTAAAAGTTCTTTTAACTTTAATCTTGTCTAGATGCACATTTAATCCCTAAGTGGAGCATAACAGCGGAAGATACAAACAACGAAACATTCACCGACCAAACAAAACATAAACAATCCATTTTACTTCATTACAGCAGTCCGTTTCAAAACGCCCCTAGGGTGTTCCGAAACGCCTTGACTTGGTCAACGACCCTGGGTCAACCATAAGGTGACCGTTCCGAAACAGGGGTGACCCGTATCGGAACGACCTTGACAGTCAATATCTCGTGGTCAATGAGATTTGACCGTTTCGAAACACAAAAGGCCCGTTTCGGAACGGCTACATCTCGCCAATATCTCAAAATTCCAGTAGCAAAAACGTTCCGAAACGCCCTCATCCGTTTAGAAACGGCAGGTCATTTACAAAGGGACCGTTCCGGAACAGGGGGAACCGTTCCGAAACGCCCCCTGTCTGCAGACTCGTCTGGTCTGTTTTGAGGCACAAGGGTGCCCCAAAACACCACCAAAACACCATATAACAGCAAAACGATTGAACCCAATTTAAACCAACAACATTATCATGCTTTAACAAGACTCAAACATGTCTAATACTAAGGCAACAATCCACAACATGCATTCATTCAAACAACATTCAAACACATGTGAAAACTCTTAAGGCATAGGCTAAAATCCAAAGTAAGCAATTAGGCATGACATACAATTCATCATGGCAACACAAACCATGCAAAAGAAAGATATAAGGGAGTCCATACATGCTCTCAAACAACCAACAACTACTCATCAAAGCCATACATGTCCCATTGCTCAAACTATTACATGTCTAACATTTAAAAACCATACTTGATGAACTCAAGCCAAAAACCACACTTGGAGCCTTCCACTTGCGCGAGCAACCCACGAGCTTAAGGATCTGCAATGTTGAACAAAGAGAGCGTAAGCAATGATGCTTAGTGAGGGTGAGCTCTAAAAACAAACCTCAACATTGTAGGGTCCGAGCACGATCTAGCCAAGGCATTACACACACATACCAAGGATCCACAAAAGCCACATTATAAGGTGCATGAACAATATATACAAGTACATGTCATGAATCATTAAGCTCTACTTTCACAACATAAATAGCCACATCAAACATTCTCACAAGGATCATTAATCTCAACACATGGATACATATATCAAACAACATTGGCACCTAGATATGACTCAAATACGCGGATAACCGTTGGAACTCACATCCAACAACACAACCATTACCTGACGGTGGGATTACACTCATCACCGGTCCCGCGGAGGGGATTCCACTCATCCTCACGCCCCGTCGATGGGATTCCACTCATCACCGACTATATTTAAATACCATTTCCGGGCGTACCCGTACTCCTCCTTGGTGACTCAACGCCACCAAGGCCACGCGCGACTTTTGACTCATGTGTACACACTAACATCCTAATGATCGATCATTTGTATTTAAGTATACTAGTGCCAATATTTTACTCGTTCCACATTACTCATTTCAATCATTCCCGTGCTTAGCACGTACTCACCATGAACACAATCATGAACCAACATCATGCATGCTTTAAGCAATACAAATCATGCCTCATCTCACATGTATAATACAATATACATAAGCATTCATATCACAACACATACGAGGCATATACATTCATACATTCAAGTTCATCCAAGGGCTCTAGATCAAGCTTAGGATTAGGCTACCACCCTAATCCTAACTCTAGGTGGGTCTACCAAGCCCAACCTAGTCCATATACTCGAACCAACCAATTTAAAACCATTTAAGACAATTAACCACTCACCTAAGCTTCCAAGCTCAAAGACCAAGCAAGCGACCGTTCTTCAAATTCCCGGATTCTCTTCCAGAGCTTCACCGACGCCCAAACTCGGTTCTAATCAATCTCAAACACAAACAAAACATTCATAATCAATATCTCATTTACGGAAACAACCCGGATCAACACTTCAAGCACTCAATACCAAAAACAAGTCCCAAAAACAGAATTTCCGAGCTGCCCTTAAAGCCCACCAATATCTTCCAATTCAAGCATCCAAATAACCATCAAACACACCCAAAGCAGCCCTCATATATAATACTAACATCAGCCCTCGAGAACCAACATTGAAACACCTGAAAAACCACTTTAAAACCTCCCAAAAACCCCTTTAAAGCCAAATTCCGAAAATTGTTTAAAATCGTTTGAAATTCACATATGTGACATCATTTGACTCCTATATACCATAACTAACCATAATAAATCAAAATATTAGGTTTAGATACACAAAGGCACCACTTTTAATCAAATATTCAAAAACCTCTATTTCCTTAAAACTTCATGAAAACGAAAATAAAGTGTACTTTTGAGAAGAGGGAGGTGAGGGGAGTTCAAAATTACCTTCACCTTTCAATTCGGGGTTGAAATGGAGGAGCTTTGGAAATGGAATAGTGAATGTGGAAGGGAGTTTGGTTTCCCGTTGATAAGCTTTGGAGAAGAAGATGAATAGTAGAGAGAATGGGTGTTTTATTTGACATGTGACTTATTTAGGGCTCAAAAGACTTCTCTGCCCTTAATGAAATGGGGTATTCACAAGGGCATACCCTCTATGGCTATTTGGGGTTAAATTACAAAACATAATAACTCAAATTAATCTAATTTAATTCGAAAACGAAACCCGAAATTCTTAAAAACCATTTTAATTATAAAACCGAGCCCAAAATAATATTAAAATATTATTTTCACCTAACCCCTAAACCCGGGTGTTACACCTTCACAATAATGTCTAAGGAGATCAACGTGCTATATTTTTTGAGATTTCTATTGTAAATCAAGGAAAATTGTGACACTCAAACTTGACTTAAACGTAATGGTCGGATCAAGAGTTATATTGAACAATTTAAGTAAAACATATACTGTAATATAAATAAAAATCCATAATATATATATATATATATATATATATATATATATATATATATATATATATATAAACCAAATCCAACACTTGAAAATAATAAATGTCAAACTAAATTTAGAATGAGAAAGAATTTCATGTATTGACGGTGAAAAAAGTTTTTAATATGTGGGTTTAATTTAGGGTTTATGTGTTTATATTTCATGACTTATAATTTAAGGTTTAAAGTTTAAAAAATTGAATTTTAAGGTTAGAGATTTAAATTTTAATTTTTAAAATAAAATTAGACATATTCGTGCAAAAAAATTCACTGTCAGTGCACGGAATAACAACCACTTAGATAATCCAAATAAATCCAAAGATAATTCTATAATTAATAATAGATATAAATAATGAGTTTCCAATTGATGGTGAAACAATGGGCTCTCTTTTGTTACCCTAACCTTATACCATACTTGACCTAAACTTTGGTTGGCTCAATTATGGGCTTAGCTCAATGTGAACCCACTCAAAACTAAAGCATATATCCACATTGGATAAGCAAAAAGTGCACCATGGGTTGGCGATATGGTCAACATACAAGGAGAAATAAACTTGACTCGAGATTCGAACTGATTTGTTCGACTTAAAACTTAATATAGACCTGAATTTGATCCGAAGCTCAAAATAAATCAAGCCAAATTAAAACTGATTCGAATTTTAGTTAAACCAAAATAAATTCGAACTATTGATACAAATTTAATAATGAATTTATATGTAATTCCATACAAATATAAAATTTATTTTAAACAGCGTATCTAATATTTCTAGCGTAAATTATATTTATGTTATTGTTTCAGTTTTAAATCTAATTCCAACTCACATTGCAACAACTAGGGGTGATAACGAGCCGAGCTGAGTCCGAGCCTGGCCAGGCTCGGCTCGGCTCGGAAACAGTATAATTGGGCTCGGCTCGGTCTCGAGGCTCGCCGAGCTCAGAATTTTAGGCTCGAGCTCGGCTCGAAATAAAAAATTTTGCTATAGTTTTTTTATATAAAATATTTGTTAAAAATCCCTTTCATAACCAACACTAAAACAAAATTCAATGACCGGAAAGGGGAAAAAAGTGCCAAAATTAGATTAATTCAAATAATCAATAAATATTCTTATAATACAAACACATAATTAAAGAAAATACAAAATCAAACAACAATCAACTAATGAAAGAAAATACAAACACATAATTTATTTTAGTGCATATGTAGATTCCGAGCCTGGGTAGGCTCGGCTCGGCTTGTTAAGGTTTCGAGCCGAGCCCGAGCCCGAGTCGAGCTCACTCGAGCCGAGCTTTGACCGAGCCGAGCCCAAGTAGCTCGCGAGCCGGTCAGGCTCATTATCACCCCTAGCAACAACTCAACTAACAACTATTATATATGGGTTAATATCTATTTATACTATGTAAAACTCAATTATTTTTACATAATTTTAAAGGAAAATTCTACAACGTGCGACGAACACCGATGAACACCACTAATGATGAACACCGATGAACATCATTAAATTAATTAATAAAGATGTATAATTTCAAGGACCCATCATACAATTAATAATTATTTTAAAAAAATTCAATTAAATTATTTTTTATATATATTTAAATTTTATTTTTTTAATATGGGTAAACTATATATTTAGTACCTCACCTATTTCCGTATTTCTATTGAACCCTCATTATTTAAATATTATTTCAATTTGACCCTATTCTTTATAAAAATAATTTAACCCTTAACCCTAAACTATTAAACCTTAAACCCTTAAACTCTTAAACCTATACCCTAAACCATATACCATTAAAAATAATTTCACCATCATCTATTCAATTCAACTCAATGAATTGTTGAATTCTCCTAAAAAATTCAATAATCAACAATTTGAAGAAAAAAAAGTGATGATCAAAGTCGGTACAAGTTCTTCATTATGTGATATCACAAAGATTAAAAAAAACATGGACTTGAGCTCTTTAAATATGACTCACTGTAAACGTCGGTGATACAGGTGATTCAAAGAATTTGTCATTAAAGTTCATGCTTGGCAATTGCTGTGTTGCTGCTGCTGGGATAATTCTCGGGGGAAAATCTGTTAAATTGGGTGAAGAGTACAGAGGGTTTTTTTGATCGGGTGATGCAAAAATACAAACAAATAAAACGAGATGTATCCTAAAAACGATGGCATTATAATCTGAAACATTCATTTGGTGCAGGCGAATAAATCAATATATAACTTTTTTCTTTGAGAATAAATGGAAAAATAATTCCTAGATTTAGCTTTCTGAGAAATTACAAAGTGAAAACAAAGGGGGCTTACAATTTGCCAGCGCCGCTAACTCCCATAAATCACAACAGCTTTTCCTACAAGAAAAAGAGGGTAAATATGAACAGCTGATGAAGATTGAAGACTAAAAAGAAGAGATCGATACACGAAAACGGAAATTAGAAGCGAGTCATATAGAAGAACTTGTACAAGTGAGTCATATTTAAAGAGCTCAAGTCCATGTTTTTTTTAATCTTTGTGATATCACATAATGAAGAACTTGTACCGACTTTGATCATCACTTTTTTTTCTTCAAATTGTTGATTATTGAAATTTTTAGGAGAATTCAACAATTCATTGAATTGAATTGAATTGAATTGAATCGATGATGGTGAAATTATTTTTAATGGTATATGGTTTAGGGTATAGGTTTAAGAGTTTAAGGGTTTAAGGTTTAATAGTTTAGGGTTAAGGGTTAGATTATTTTTATAAAGAATAGGGTCAAATTGAAATAATATTTAAATAATGAAAGTTCAATAAAAATTCAAAAATAGGTGAGGTACTAAATATATAGTTTACCCTTATTAAAAAATCAAATTTTAATATATATAAAAAATAATTTAATTGAATTTTTTAAAATAATTATTAATTGTATGATGGGTCCTTGAAATTTTACATCTTTATTAATTAATTTAATGGTGTTCATCGGTGTTCATCATTAGTGGTGTTCATCGGTGTTCGTCGCACGTGATAGACTCATCCATTTTTAAATCGTTGATTGATAGTAAAAAAAATGGCTAAGAGAATCCTATATCTCTATATATAAAGTTTGCCATTAAGATTGAGATATTCGGTGGCAGATAGTAGAAGGGACCAATGAGGGTCATGCCCCCAAAAATTTAAAATTAAAAAATATTAGTTTGTATAATGATAAAATTATTGTTTAATATTATAAAAATATATAATCATTGTTGACCCTCATAAATTTATATAATTTTAAATAAGTTACTCTGTAAATAAAGTTGAATTCTACTCTTGAAATAATCTCAAATAGCCAAAAAAGGAAGCGAGAATAGCACTCTCTCAATCACGTTATCAAGAAAAAAAAATTAGGTTAGATACAATTAATGGGGGCAAAATAAAGAGAGAAGAAAAGTAAGTGAGAACGGGAGGGAGTACGTGCCTTTCAAATTTTTGTCTAAGGTATCGTTTTTTATTGTTGTGCCTAAACGATCATTTTAAAATTTAAAATATTTAACTCTAGTAGACGTCTATTTGGACACTAAAAATGATGGGCAACCGTTAGTTGTTTAGCAAGAAAAAGTTGGGCAAACGACCGTTTAAGTTGTTAAATTCAACCAAAAATGCAACTTAAAGGTAATTCCAGTCCCTAATATTTAAGTATTTGTTAAATTAAGTTTTTTTTTTAAATTTTTTGGATTAAATGCCTATTAGGTACATTTAATTTTAAAGTTAGAAGACCTTTTCATTTTCATTGTCTAATTCTAGCTTGGGCTCTTATTTCAGTTATAATTTTTAGGGTAAAATGTAAATTTCATCACCGAATTTTCTTCTTACTCCTATTTTGCACACCAAACTTTAAAAACTTTCAACTTAATCATTGAATTTTTGAATTGAACCTATTTTGATCACTCCACCGTTATCTCCTCAACTCTTTGATGATATGGCATTTTTTATTAATTTGTAAGCTGCCATGAAGGCACCAATTAATAATCTATTAATATTATTTTTTTTATGAATTTTCATTTAATTGGAATCTAATCCGGCCATCCTTTGCTGCCGGCCGTCCCACTCCTCATTTCATCGACTGTCATCCCAAATCAGCAACTCCTTTTCCTCAAGCAGTAATGAATCCATAAATACAAACTTTTTTGAACGAACAAACAACTCCCTTGATTATCTTCAATTATCATTATCTAATTGATTTAAGTTTTTATTTATTTATATAAGACAAAAAAATTAACACAAAAATTAACGCGTGTCCTCTATTTATTCTGGTTCTTTTGAAACAACAAGATCACAAAGAAGGTTTATCGGTGAAGACATTCATGAAAATTTGAGTTTTTATTTAAAGATCCCAACGTTGGAGAGACTTATCTTGAGACGGAGAGTAACATATTTTTTTTATTTGAATTTTATCCAACAGCGGATGACAGAGATCGAAAAACAAAAAAATAAAATGTTCCATGATAGATTTGTGAAGTTTTCGGTTAAACGGACACTATATTCGCGTTCAGGAGAACAAAACGAGTTTGATTAGAAATTTTGAGACTTATTGCTTGCCATAGACGGCGACCAGTTGTGGTCGATGCAGTGGTTGGTCGCAACCATCGGTGGCCGAAATCTGTGCAGAGGGAGAGAAAGGGAGAGGAAGAAAAAGAAAATAAAGAGGAAAAATGAAGAATATTCTTTTTATATGTACTTAAAACAATTTCGTTTTGTGTAAATTTGATCTTTTCAGAACGATGCCATTTTGGTGTCATCTGCCACGTTATAACGCTTTTAACTATTTAACGACTACGTGACTAAAACAAGAATAATTTAAAATTTTAATGATTAAATTGAATTTTTTTTAGGTTCAACCATCAAAATAAAAGTAAGATGAAAGTTAGTGATGAAATTTATCCTAATTTTTACTATATATAATCATAATCATATTCGATAAATTATATAAAAATTACATGCAAACCAATAGAAAAAGGAGAAGCTAAGAGTGAAATAGAAAGTAATTAAGTTGGTGGGTTTGTGCTTAAACATCATTAATTGTAAGTATTGTCGGGGGGGGGGGGGGGGGGGACCATACTTCAAGCGTTAACTCATTAATCAAGCATGCGTGGGAACTTAAAGACATAATCTGTCCCTTCATTTTCATTAATATTTTCTCACTACTCTATAATAGTGATTATCCGGACTCAATTTATTTTAGGGTAAACTACCCAGTGACCACCGAACTATAACTGCGTACTTATTTTGATCACCGAATTATTGAATTCGCCAATCATACCACTAAACTTATTAAATCAACTTATTTTGACCACCGCCGTTAAAAAACTGACAGAGGGGTGACGTGGCAGTTAATGGAATTTTGTAAAATTACACATTTCGTCTCGGTTATTTACTTATTAAATCAATTTAATTTTAATTTTATTTGGTTAAAAATAAAATTAACCAACTAATCAGACGAGGAAAATTAAAGAAGAATCAAGAGTGGCATTGATGTGGTTTTAAACCTGGGACCTCTAAGGTGAAATTTAGCATGTTTACCACTTAGCTAAGCTGGCTCTTAGTGATATAATTTGCACACTTTAATATACATATGTTATATAGTAGTAAATGTTAAAGGAAAATTAAAAAAAAAATAACATTGAGGTTGTTTGAACCTAGGGCTAAGAGAGATAATTCTTACACCTTTACCACTAGGCCAAACTACTCTTAGCGATATAAATTGCACACTTTCATATACTTATCTTATACTGCAATAATTGATAGGAAAAAAGTAAAAATGGTTAAAAGGGGACTCAAACTTAGATCATTTGGGGTGTGTATAATCACACAAATATTCGATTTAATTTAAATCTGAAAATTATTAAATATTATATTTAAAATATTCAAATATTTTTTCATATTTAAATTAAATCAAATATTTATTCAAATATTAAATATTCGATTTAAAAAAAATATTTGATTTAAAATGTATTCGAATATTTAAAATATTTGAATATTTAAAGTATTTTAAATTTGATTTTAAAAAATTAAATACTTTTTAAATTAAATTTCTTTTCTTTTAAATCAAATATTTTTTAAATTGAATATTTAAAGTATTTTAAATTTGATTTAAAAAACCGTCAAATTTCGTTTTCCTTCAAATCAACTATATTTTTTAAATCGAATATTTGATATTTTAATAAATATTCGATTTAATTTAAATATAAAAAAGAAAAAATATTCGAATATTTTAAATCAAATATTTAATAATTTTTATATTTAAATTAAATCGAATGTTTGTGTGATTATACATATCCCAAGTGATCTAAGTTTGAGTCCCATGGCTTTCAACCATTTTTACTTTTTTTCCCTATCAGTTATTGCAGTATAAGATAAGTATATAAAAGTATGAAATTTATATATCTAAGAGTAGTTTGACTCAGTGGTAATGGTGTAGAATTATCTCTCTTGGTCACAAGTTCAAACCACCTTAATGTTGTTCTTCTTTAATTTTCCTTTAACATTTACTGCAGTATAACATATGTATATCAAAGTGTGCAAATTATAAACACGTTAGATTTCAGCCTTGAGGTCTTAAGTTCAAACCACACTAATGTCACTCTTGGTTCTTTTTTAATTTTCTTTTAATAAGTTTGATGGTCTGATTGACGAGTTTAATAGTTCGGTGGTCAAAATAGGTACGCCCCTATAGTTCGGTGGTCAATGGGGTAGTTTACCCTTTATTTTATTTACAATGTGAAAATTTAAACTCTAAACTTTAATTTAGGGGTTTAATGTCTTATTCCACTAAACTTAATAAAATGAATTGTTTTTTTTAACAAGAATTAGATTTCTTAAAAATAAAGAAATGTACAACAAAAATAGACTCAAAATATGAAGAGAAACTTTACAGTTAGGTTCGCAAAAAAATCTCATACATAAAAGAACAAAACACGAAAACTCAAAAGGCGTGAAAAGAAAAGAAAAAATAAAAACTTACCCTTAACTATGTCCTTCATCATCCAAACAAATTTCATTGTTTCTTTCAATTAGATGCTTAAGTAATAATGTAAGAAAGGTGACCATCTTGCATACAACTCCGCTAATAGTTCTTAAATCATCAATAAAGTGACACAAAATAAGATCTAACCATACTAGACCATCGATCTCTTTTAATCAAGGACATACATTGTGATGAACATTATACCAATATCAAATTACCATAAAAATATATAAAAACCGTGTTACAAGATAAACGAAAAACATTTCACAAAATGAATTGTTTTAAATATTCATATTTGAAGTCTACAATATAAAATTCTATTTGCATTATTAAAGATCCCGACATTATCTACAATATACGGGCCTCTTCGATTTGCAGAAATATTTTTGGCTGATTAATTTCGTGAATATGTATCTATTTATTAGGGATCAAGTTCATTGCTATTATTAAGTTGTCTTTATTATGAGAGAGCCCTTAGCCCTACCTGCACTTATATAATTAATCCTTTTAATTTTATTTCACTCTTTAAAATATATTTATATTTTTTTTTATGTATTTTCGTATTTAACTGTACATAGATGATAATAACTTTTTATACGATAATTAAAATCGAACCGAATTAAAACTCGAGCTTCCAACAGAGAAAGCCACATGCAAAGGCAGTAAATGGAGGTCAATTTCCTTTGCTAATTAGAGGTGATGTGTATGGGACCTTTAGTACAGTTTTGCTATTTGTATGCCAAAGTTTTTATTTATTTATTTTCTCTCTTGTCTTTTTGAATCAAAGGGAAATTATTTTATGCATTGGTAGTTGATTTTTTTACAACCGGACATTTAATTCTATTTAGTTGAACTCTAAAATTTAAATTCCTCTGCTAAAAGAGGATAACCCTAGCCACTCTTAATTTTATTCAATTTTTTTATTGGTGGTCGGCAATTAAATTTAGTATCAGTTGTCGACTATCGAATCTATTTTTTTTAATATTTTAATAAAAATTTATGCTTTTGTGGCACACGTTTCCTCTGTTCTTGTGACACGTTTTTGTTTTGTTTTGTTGTGGTTCATTTCATTTTGTCCTTGTGTCATGATTTCAACATACCTGAGCGATCGGTTGGTGCTCGTACAGAGATCTTTATGGCGCTAATATCTGATTATGTTTCTGTCGGTGGTCTTAGAAAGATGGATTTTCACTCAGTTGATAGTTGGTTGCCGATGTAATCAGACCTGGGTAGCGGAGCAATATGCCTAATAGCTTGTTCGCTCACCACTCATTTTTCACCCCGTAAAGCGTCTCGTTTGAATAGAGACAAGGAGATTCAAGAAGGTTTCTGAATTTTGGTATGCTAATCTCGATAAAAGTGTATACTTTTCTTTACACCATTGTAAGAGATTTTTAGTGGTCTTGTCCTCTCTTTTCCCCCCTCTTTTGATGCATTGTATCATATTATCTTTTACGGTGATTAATAAAATTCAGATGTCATTATTCAAAACAAATTAAATTATAACCCATGAATCTAAATATTAAAACCCTAAACTCTAAATGGATCACATGACAACATTTGTGGGAAAGATTGTCCAACCAATGTATGAAATAATTTCCCCAAATTAAAATCATGTATTTTCTAAAATGTCATTTTCTTATACCAAAAGTCCCCATAACATCCCATATTTTGTAATAAACTCTGGATTTCCAACTTTGAGAATACCAATTCCGTCATTTTCGCAGAATAACACCTTTAAATTTTTTATTTACCAATTTGACACCCATGTAAAATTATTTCTCAATCTATTACCCTTACGGCGAACTCACCAGCTATCATGGTGAGTTTCATTAGTTTTTGATTTTTTTAAAAGAAACTATCCTAATTAGTTCCATTAATTTTTTTTCTTTAACGCTTAAGGGCTCTATTACTCGCATTAAAAAAATTAACAAAAATGAAACTTGTCATGCTAGCATGGGGAGTTCAATGCAAGGAAATAATTTTACATGGGTGTCAAAATGGTAAATAATTTATTTAAAGGTGATATTTCAGTGAAATAATGAAATTAGCCTAGCGAGTAACATTAAAATTGGTTTCCTTTAACGCTTATAGGCTCCATTACTTGTATTGAATTTTTTTTACAGAAATGGAACTCGCCATTCTAGCCTGACGAGTTCGCATGTAGAAAAATAATTTTACACTGGTGTTAAAATGATAAATAATTTATTTAAAAAGGTGATATTTCAGTGAAAATGCCACCAAATCTAGTTATTTTCCCTCTCTTTTCTTCATTATTTTTCAATTTAGTCCCAAAAGGAAAATGAAGAAATCAACAAAGGTTTCACTTGCTCAATATACATATGAAAAATAAGAGAAAAAGAAAGTGTATGGCTTGTAGAATTGAATAAGGAACATGTAGTTACTGTACAAAAGCGACCATTCGAGTTGAAGAGTGGTGTTGATATGTCGACAATCATATATCTACTTCAAGATCATACACACCCACACCCACATATTGCTTTCAAATTGACTCAAGACGATCCATAAATCAATATCTTGTTTCTTGAATAGGTTATGTCATGCTTATGTAATTACATCTTTTTTAGTTAATCGATATACATTTCAAGAGGCTTTTGGTTCATGAAATGTAATATTATCTTTGGTAATGAAAAGGGAGGAAGCCGAGAATCTGATAGTTGGGGGGCTGGGATAAAAAATATAAATAGTTGAGAGGCAACTCAAAACTGAATAAAAATCTTTTGTCCCTGTCTATATCCTAACACTAAAATATTAGACCATACACTCTAACCCTAATTTTTAAATCTTAAATTTTAAATCATGAACCTTAAAAATTATACCCTATATACCCTAAACCATAAACTCTAACCATAATCTTATATCCTATTTTTTGTGTTTGGGTATAGATAGGGGCACATAAAAGAGTAGAAGATTTCTATTCCTCAAAACTATGGGTGTTTGCTTATATTTTATTAAAAATGGGTGGGGTCAAATGGTAGGTGACAATTTCCTTTAAACATGTGACTATACATCAAAAGAGGTAGATCGATGAGAGAGAAACCAGAAGATTTTTGGTCGATTTGTGAACTTCGGAGTACTTTTCGACAAAATAGAGGTTGAACTTAGACTTAAGGGGTCGAAACGAAGTGATTGGTGAAGTTTGAGACCGAATGACCACTATTTATGACCGTTTGGGGTTTAAGAGTGACAAAAATGTTTAATGTTTGAACTTTAGTGACTAAAAAATGTTCAATTATTAAACTCCAATAAATAATTTGAAAGTTTTAAAACTTCAGTAATCAAAATAGATTCAAGAATAAAGTTTAATGATGATTTACATAATTTACCTATTTTTTAAATGGTAGTTAATAAGTTTAAACCTTTTAAATAACTTCATAATAAATTATGTAGGGTTTCATCGCTGGAAAAAAATAATATAGTTTTTTTTATCAGCAATATAGTTTTATTTATTTGCTTATTTTGCTAGTGACTATGCTGAGGCAAAATCATGGAAAATTCCGGATCCATGCATGCGAGGACGGATGTATTAAGGCGGATTCTTCTTAAATTTTTTTGTTTAACAATAATTTTAGTTTATGTTACTTTGAAAACTTGTCAAATTAAATACGTGCCTCCCAAATACATGTCTTATCTTTGTTAATTTTAAAATTAGACAACTTTGTCTCATTATCTAATATTGGTTTCTTCTCTACATGCATGCTTGTTTCGGAAAGAAAAAAACATTTGTATCCCTATAACATAAAAAAAATATTGTACTAAGCTAGGACATGACACGTGTCATGTCGTGTGTGCCAGAGAAGAGTCATGTGATTTAGGGTTTGGAAATTTACATGAAAAGAAAAACAAGGGTTTCCTACACTCACGTAGTTATGTCCCAAAAAAAGGAAGAAAGAAAAAATTAATAATTGTTTGAGGGAGATAGACTTAAGATTTTTGCTTGGTTGCTAAAATTTCATCTATTATTTAATTAATTTATATACACTAAATTTATAAACATCTTTGTTGCGGAATACGATCGTCGGATAGAGCAAAAACGCAACTGATAATTTGAGAAAATAACAATGAAGATAAAGGAGACACAGATTTTACGTGGAAAACCCCTAAATAATATAGGGTAAAAACCACGGACAAAGGTAGAAGAATTTCACTATGAGAAAATAGGAATTACAACTTCTCTCAGTCTAACAAGGAGAAAACAATGACAATTCTCTCTTGATAAAAAGGAGAAAACAACTCTATGAAAACTCTCTAATTTCTCTAGTATTGGGAGGAGGTTAGAATGATTTGGGATGTGTAAGAATGGCAAATGGCTAGGCTATTTATAGTTGAGCTTTAGGGACTAACTTATAAATAACCTAAAGTTTAGGGACCAAAATTGTGATTTTCCCATGCCATTTTTCCACCTTGGCTGCAGCAGCCAAATTGAAATTTTCCATTTTCTAATTTGGCTGCACCTAAACTTGACTTTCTACAATCTCCCACTTGAAGATTTGATTGGAACAATCATATCTTCACACCATTCTTTCTACCTCGTATTTTCCATGTTGCTTACGTCTCTAACAAGCCACAAGAGGATCGACACCAAGTAAACTTATCAGTGTTGATTGCTTTTGTCATGAAATCTGCTATGTTGTCATCGGTATGGATCTTCTGCATATCTATCGTCCCTTCTTCCACTTTCTCACGAATGAAGTGGTATTGGACCCGAATGTGTTTTGTTCTTGAGTGAAAAGCAGGATTCCTTGCAAGATGCAAGGCGCTCTGACTGTCACAAAACAAAGAGACATTCTCTTGTTTGTGCCCGAGCTCCTCCAATAGCATTTTCAACCATATTGCTTCTTTACTGGCTTGTGTAGCTGCTACATATTCTGCCTCCGTTGTTGACGTAGCCACAACCGATTGCAGTTTTGAAACCCAGCTTACAGCTCCACCAGCAAGTGTAAACACATACCCTGTTGTAGATTTGCTTTTATCCAAATCTCCTGCATAGTCAGAATCGACATACCCGCTGATAAGAAAGTCTGATCCCCCGTAACATAATGCAACATTTAAGGTCCCTTTGATGTATCTCAGGATCCTTTTCACAGCATTCCAATGCTCTCTGCCTGGATTCGCCATGTACCGACTAACCACTCCCACTGCTTGTGCAATGTCTGGTCTTGTACAAATCATAGCGAACATTAAACTTCCCACTGCTGATGCATACGGTACTCGAGACATCTCCATCCTCTCTTCTTCACTGCTAGGACTCATACTGGAGGATAATTTAAAGTTAATAGGAAGAGGGGTATAAATTGGCTTACAATCTTGCATGCTGAATCGTGACAAGATCTTTTTCAAGTAATTCTTTTGTGAAAGCCAAATCTTCCTATTACTTCTGTCTCGGTGAATTTGCATCCCTAGAATCTTGTTTGCTGATCCCAAGTCCTTCATTTCAAATTCCCTAGCCAATCGTGCCTTTAATTCTTTAATATGATCTTTGTTGGGGCCTGCAACCAACATGTCATCTACATACAACAGCAATATAACAAATTCGTTTTCACCAAACCTCTTGAAGTAAGCACAAGGGTCTGCATTAAGTCTGTTGTATCCAAGGCTCATGATGAAGGAGTCAAATCTCTTGTACCAACACCTCGGCGCCTGCTTTAAACCGTACAGAGATTTGTTCAACCTACAAACCAAGTTCTTCTTTTCTTTTTCTTCAAAACCTTCAGGCTGGAGCACGTAAATCTCTTCTTCAAGATCTCCATGAAGAAAAGCTGTTTTAACATCTAGCTGCTCTAGATGTAAATTCAATGTAGCACACATTGCCAGGACAACTCGAACCGTTGTTAGTCTAACCACAGGAGAAAAGATTTCATTGAAATCAATACCTTCTTTCTGAGCATATCCTTTGACCACCAGTCTTGCACGATACCTCTCCACTTGATCGTCACCATTTCTCTTGATTTTGAAGACCCATTTGTTACCAATTGGCTTCCTTCCTTGTGGTAGTGGCACAAGTTCCCATGTATTATTTTTATGAAGGGCTTCGATTTCTTCTTGCATTGCCGCCATCCACTGTGAAGCATCTGAGTTGTTCATTGCCTCCTCGAATGTTGATGGCTTACCGTCCTCCATTAAAAGGCAGTATGCAACATTACCTTCTATAACATAATATGAGTGCCAATTGGGGCGTCTTCTCACACGATCTGATTGACGAGTTGTTGGAGCTTCAGAATTCTCTGGTTCTGGTTCCTCGAGCTCTGGTTCTGCTTCAGAACAATCTCTCTGTTCAAACTCATTTTCAACATGTATCTGTGTAGTCTCTGGCTTTTCTTTATCAGTGCTATCATCTTCTTCTTTTCTTTGTAGCTTATCTTCTACAAAGATAACATCCCTGCTGATAATCACTTTGCGGGCAGTGGGATCCCACAAGCGATACCCCTTTACTCCATCAGCATACCCCAAGAATTTACATTTTCTGGATTTTGGATCCAACTTTGAAATTTCTTGGGCATTGTACATCACGTACACAATACTTCCAAATATATGGAGGTTTGAATAATCAACTGGTTTACCAGTCCACATTTCCATCGGTGTCTTCAACTCAATTGCAGTTGATGGAGCCCGATTCACCAAATAACAGGCGGTATTGACTGCTTCTGCCCAGAAAGCTTTTTCTAGCCCTGCAGCTCTCAACATTGCTCGTGTTCTTTCTAACAAAGTTCTGTTCATCCGCTCTGCCACTCCATTTTGTTGAGGAGTGTATACTGTTGTGAACTGTCTTTTGATGCCTTCTTTTCTGTAGAAGTCATCAAATTCATCACTTGTATATTCACCTCCATTATCTGATCTGAAACACTTGATTTTATTTCCAGAATCAAGTTCCACCCGCGCTTTGAAAACTTTGAAGGTTGAAAACACATCTGCCTTCCTCTTGATAGGATACACCCAACATCTCCTAGAGTAGTCATCAATGAAGGAGACAAAATACTTTGCTCCGCCTAGGGATGTAACCGGTGCTTGCCATACATCAGAATGAACCAATTCTAGAACAGCCTTGCCTCTAGAATTTGATGTGTTGAATTTTAATCGATGCTGCTTACTTGTAATACAATGTTCACACAAAGGAAGTGATACCTTTGTTAAACCCGGAAGTAGCTTTTGCTCCACAAGGACTTTCATTCCCTGTTCTGACATGTGTCCAAGTTTCCGATGCCATAACATGGTAGAATCTGAACTACATGAGGCAACAGAGGCTTCAGCTTCTAGCAAAGTCTCTCCCTTCAGCATGTACAAATTTGCAGCTATCTTTTCACCTTTCATCACCACAAGCGCTCCATGGAACACCTTCATGATTCCTTTCTGTGTTTCAATTTTGCTTGCATTATTATCCAACAATCCGTAGGATAATAAGTTTTTCTTCAAGCCTTTCACGTGTCGCACATCTCGAACAACTTTGGTTGTCCCGTCATACATCTTCAATTTGATGGTTCCAACGCCAACAATTTCCAAGGCATGATTATTGCAGCTGTACACAGATCCTCCTGAGATAGGTTCATAATTATAGAACCATTCTCTTCTTGAGGTCATGTGATATGTGGCTCCTGAGTCAATAAGCCATATGTCTGCAAATCTTTTTCTGCCTTCCATGGCTGTTGCTGCTTCACAACAGAGAGCATCTCCATCATCTGAAGTGTTTGCCATATTTCCTTGAGGATTGGAGTTTTTAGGTAAACTCCAACAATCCTTCTTCAAGTGACCCTTCTTTCCGCAGTTGTAGCACTTTAAATTCTTCTTACTCCTTAACTTTGATCTACCATGATTGTGACTGCTACTTTGGCCACGT
This sequence comes from Hibiscus trionum, assembly GCA_030270665.1. NCBI lineage: Eukaryota > Viridiplantae > Streptophyta > Magnoliopsida > Malvales > Malvaceae > Hibiscus > Hibiscus trionum. Next base: position 3,413,662 of record BSYR01000034.1, on the reverse strand, counting down.
TTTGTTGATCTTCCTCTCATCACCGTTAAGACCTCTGCTTGTTGCAGATTTCCTTGTCTGTCTTCCTTGTTCTTGCGCCGATTTTCTTCTTCCAGAACAGCAGCTGCAACGTCATCGAAGACTAGATCACTTGTAAGGTTGTTGTTCGTCAAGTTGATGATGAGTTGATCATACGAATCAGGTAGACTTTGAAGCAGAAGTTCAGCACGTTCTTGTGACTCTATTTTATAGCTTAGGGATGTAAGCTGAGAAAATAGAGTATTTAACGTGTTTAAGTGCTCTGTCACTGAAGTAGATTCTGACATCCGAAGAGTGTACAATTTCCTCTTAAGGAAAATTTTATTGTGCAACGATTTGACCTCGTATAATTTTGCGAGGTGATCCCAAATCTCCTTGGCTGTCTTCTTCTCCTCGATGCTTGATAGTACTTCATCTGCTAATGCTAAATGAAGGTCTGCAATAGCATTCTCGTCCATCTCATTCCATTTCTTGTTATCCGTAAAATCTGCCGGCCTTTCGCTGATAGCCGCTAGACATCCGTTTTTTCTTAGGATGGCCTTTATCTTCAATTTCCACAGTGAGAAATTTCTCCCATTGAACTTTTCAATATCAAATTTCGTTGCCATAGCTTCTATTTCAGATAGCTCCCACTATTTCACCTTTTTGACGTGAATAGTGCCCACCACCTTCAATGAATGAGTAATGTCTAACTTACTTTCTTATGATGGAGGATCCACTTTTCAGTGGCAACCAACAGAGAATACGGTAAGTAGATATACACACCCAAATCTGGCTCTGATGCCAATTGTTGCGGAATACGATCGTCGGATAGAGCAAAAACGCAACTGATAATTTGAGAAAATAACAATGAAGATAAAGGAGACACAGATTTTACGTGGAAAACCCCTAAATAATATAGGGTAAAAACCACGGACAAAGGTAGAAGAATTTCACTATGAGAAAATAGGAATTACAACTTCTCTCAGTCTAACAAGGAGAAAACAATGACAATTCTCTCTTGATAAAAAGGAGAAAACAACTCTATGAAAACTCTCTAATTTCTCTAGTATTGGGAGGAGGTTAGAATGATTAGGGATGTGTAAGAATGGCAAATGGCTAGGCTATTTATAGTTGAGCTTTAGGGACTAACTTATAAATAACCTAAAGTTTAGGGACCAAAATTGTGATTTTCCCATGCCATTTTTCCACCTTGGCTGCAGCAGCCAAATTGAAATTTTCCATTTTCTAATTTGGCTGCACCTAAACTTGACTTTCTACAATCTTTCCCCAAAGCAACACAGTTTTTGGATCAAATTAGAGGTGAGCAAAACCCGACTCGAAAAAATTAAATTTTTTGACTCGACTCGTCTTGACTTATGAACTCGAAATTTTATAAAATCGACTCGACTCGAAAATTTTTTAAATAAGTTTTGAGTTGTAAAATAAAAATTCGAATAACTAGAAATTTTTAATATTAGTGGATTGATTTTTAAATTCAAGTCGAGTCTCTCAAATTTTCTTTATATATATATTTGTGTGTGTATGTGTGTGAAGAAATATATGCCACATATGAAAAAATATAAAGAAATATACATGCATATCTTATATGATTAGAGAAAGTCGTTTAAATTGTAATCAAGTTGTACTATAACATGATAAATAATCACAATTAAATCTATATACAAACTTGAGTCTAGACTCAAATTTCAAAAACTCGACTCGGATCAAAAAAATTTCAAAATAAAGTTTGAGTTGTAAAATATGACGCATCAACTCGAATAACTCAAATTTTTTTTACTCGACTAGACTCGACTCAACTCGATCGAACGCTCACCCCTAGATCAAACAAACCAATTTTATTGCAAAATATTAGGCAATCACGGGTCTTAGTTCACGTGGCTAGCGTTAATTACTATTCTTCTTTCTTTAATAACAGTTGATATCTAATACATTGACTGACTAATCATATGAATTTTAGTATTGCATAAGTTCATTGTTGGGACGACACTTTTAAGATAATTTATCCATTCACAATGGTAAAATCCGAACCTTAGACGTTGTTCAAGAGATCTAACGCCTCATCTTGTTAGACCAACTAATAATTTGTAGCACGCGCACGCACACATATATATGATGAATATATTCATATATATGATCATAATAGAATGATTAAGTTTTGGTTTTCGGCTCGACTAGTTAAATAATCAGAGTATGATCGAAAATATATTTGCCATCACAATTTAAATCTATGCATCAAACAAGTGTCGTCTTAAAAGGGGAACAACATGAGCCCCTCTTACGGACGCAATTTTCTACCTTTACAGTTTTATTAATTTATGAAGTGACAATCTTGTAAGTTATTGATTATACCTTATTGTTTAGTTGTATTAATATGTTTTCTTAATAAAGCAATATAAATGAAGTATTTGACAAAATTTGATCATATTTAATATATATTTTTTGCAAAGCAAAGTTTATCACTATTAATATTTTATACCACAAAGGTGGCCTAACACGCAAGGTTTGATCATATTTATATAGTTTATTAATGAAATACTAAATTAATTCATCAAAGTAATCATATATACTTTCGTTCTATAAGTACACATTTTTTAATTTTTTTCATGACTCTAAAAATGTTCGAGACGGTTTTGCACTAAACCTGAGTGTTATGAAAGAAGAATGAAGAGGAGGAAGCAAACAAAAGAGGAGGTTTGGTATATTTAAATGGGCAAAACGGAAGAGGAACAAATGGGAATGGAAAAGTGTGAAAAGGGTGATTTGGGGGTTGTGTAATACATTAAAAGAAGGATGTAGTTGGAGAGGATGATGATCACATGGCATTGCGTATCAAGACATGCACATGAAGGTCCACAATGTTAGCTCAAAAACAAACACATTTCTTAAAGCCCACTTGCCTTCAAACCCCAACTTGGGAACATAAATATCAACCCTTATTTCCATCCTTGTTACCTCTAGTTCGATAAACTCTAACTTTAAATCCTAAATTCTAAACCTTATATCTTAAATTTTAAACTCTAAACCCTAAATTTAACAAACTTGAATTTTTTTATACAACTTGTGTATTAAAATATTTTTAATATTAATATACATATTAATACGACAACATAAACACGATACGAGAAAACACGTATGTTTCTTACTTAAAAACCAAACCCTTTTTAAGTCCAACTATGCTTTCTCCAATGCACTTGTCTTCTCTACGTCCAACATCACTATCTTTGTTATTGTACTCTCTCTCCCTCTCTCTTTCTATTTTCTCTCTCTCACACTCACATCCCCCATTGGTGTGGTCCTTCTTCCCTCTTTATATCTCTCTTATTATTTTCTTCTATTGTTCATATCTTATATCTAACACTACTCTACTTCTACTCCTTCTTCTTCTTCTTTTGCCTCTCTTGCCAAACCAAAACCATTTTCCTTTGCATTTTCTTATATTAGGCCGGAACGTTTCTCGGTTTTCGGTCATTAGCGCGGTGTTACTATTCTTTTTCCCCAACATGTCTAGCAGAAGGTCGAGGCAGTCGAGTGCAGGTGTTTCGAGGATTTCTGATGATCAAATCATTGACCTCGTCTCAAAGTTGCGCCAACTTCTCCCCGAGATTCGAGATAGACGTTCCGATAAGGTACATATCATCGTCGGTGCATCAAATATAAATGTCTCTTTTTTTGGATGGGTGATGAATTTTCCTGGTGCATGCGCCACATGGGAATAGTATATTTCAGTTAAAATAATGACACTAGTCCTTGAAAATACAGTTTGAAAAACTTGACCCCGGACATCAAGGAACCATATTTTCTTAGGATTCAGCTCCCTCATTGACTTAGAACAGTGCATGCTTTGACCCTAGGTACATCATTTCGAACTCGAAAAAAATAACGATCGTAACATCACGTTATACTGTTTATACATAACAGTCTACTTAGTCGACAACGGGTCGGACTTGAAAAATCGAATTATCCGGTGCAGGTATCGGCATCCAAGGTTTTACAAGAGACTTGCAATTACATCAGAAGCTTGCACAGGGAGGTGGACGACCTAAGTGAGCGGCTCTCGCAGTTGTTGGCCACCATTGATGCGGACAGTGCCGAGGCTGCAATAATTAGGAGTTTAATTATGTAATAATAATATATATAAATCAATCTTGTTTTTATTACTAGGTTTTGGTCATTAGATCAAACAAATTAAAATTAGAATATATTTTTATATATTTTATATTTTGAATTTATATAGTTTAAGATGCTTCCCCCATGTGGCAAAGGGTTTGCAATCTAATTACCTAATTTGTATAATAAAAGGACTTGCACTGGCAAAGCCTTTAATTTTAATGGCAATATACTATTACTTTTTCTTCGCATGAGACAAGCTTAATTAATTTTCATTTTTATGTACTCTTTTTGTTTGAAGAATATATTTAAACTCCGTGATTTGGTTCACGAGACTATGTGAAATGTTAATGTTCTCTTTTACTTTAATCAGTTGTCGAAAGTTCGATCTTTATCCTAGACATAGAATAACTTTAAAATTTGTGATCAGTTATATACGCGTCAATAAACGTAAAAGATTAATCACTGGATCTTTATGTCGGTAAGCTGGGATCAGGTGTGTTATAATTTGCTACAAAATCATCATTAGTGAGAGATTTGCTGGGAGACTAATTAAGTTTTTCTTTTCCCTAACCATGCCCTACATGTTACAAGATTTTCATTTCTTGTTTGCTTCAATTAATCAAACATGATATTCTTTTATGACTAATAATTTTCATTATATGTATCGGAATCATCGATTATTTATCTTAAAAACGATTACACGACTCGAATTAAAATTTGATTCCGACAATATAAATTTAAGACAGAAAAGGTGGATCAGAAAACGAATTCACTTTGATTGTTGTACAATATTTGATCACAAGTGTCACAGGCAAATATTGAATTTATAAAACCGACCCCTCACTATACCCCATTCAAAGTCTAGTCACTTGGAACATGGTGTACTATAGTCTCAGAAATTTGTTCATCTTTTGGTAAACAACTAAACATGATTTGAACAGAAAAGACAGAGATATCGATCCACATAATTGATGGTACTCGATCTTCCGGAAGTTCACCGTATAATATCAACTCAAAAAAATTATGCAGTAAATTAATCTATACATATATACATGTTGTCACGCTGAGAGAGGTGAAGACATTAATCTCACATTGAAAAGGAAAAAAATGTCTATGATGTCCAGTGTCGGATCCATAAATTATTTTCAGGGTAGACACAAGTTAAAGTATTTTTTAGAGTAGGCACAAGTCGCACAAATTTTAAAATTTCAGGGTGGGCACAAGTTAAAAAATTAAGGACTAATTCATAAAAATTAAAAAAATTGAAGCTAAATTGTGTGAACTTTCAAAAGTTTAGGGTGAGCCTGAGCCCACCCCAGCTCCTAAGTAGTGTCGTACATTTTATCAGACATGCATATTTAGAAGATAATAATAGTCCGTAACAGTGAATTTATATGAATCTGGATGAAATTTAAGGCGGACAACAACAAAAGCAACGGTAAGAGATTATAGTCATGTCTTAATCAAGTGAAATATATATGAATAATTACTTGATGAATCATGCTTACCTTAGCATGAAGAAACTCATGCAACAATTCCAGTTTGTTAAATATAATATAATATAATATAATATAATATAATATAATATAATATACACATCAATGAAACTGGGGCATGCATGCCAATGAAAGTCTTTAATTATAGATGTGAGACCATTTTTAGTTTTTTTATTAGAAAGATTGGTAATTAGTAGACCATGCATTAAATATATAATATATTAGGCATCATCCCTATTCCATAATATTTATATCTATTAAGTAGTGTTAGAGTTCCGAATTCCGACGTTATGAATGGAGAACATTAGGTTGAGAATGTTATCTCTGCAAACTTTGAGCTGAATTAGTCGACCAAAAAATCACATATCATCGGTTATATTAAAAGACATTATATATAATATATATAATAAAATAATTATTAATCTATCTATCATCAATGAAATAAAAAATTCACAAACAAATTTAAGATGTCATGTGCACTTACAAAAATATAAGAGTAATAAAAAAATACATGAGAATATCTTAATTCAGCTTACTTCATTTTGTCTAATCATGGTAGTTAGAAACATTTATTTTAGATGTAAGAGACTTCATTTTCAGTATTTTTTATTGAAAAAAAATTGGTAATTGAGTAGGTCAAGCATTTATTATTTTTCTCAGCAAATCAAATTTTATTAAAATTAATCGACATATGTAACTCGTTAAAAATTTTCTTAAATTTAAATGTAGGTAAAAAATATACACGTTTGAAAATACAAAAACCAAAGAACTTGGGAAACAAACGAAAACCCACACATGACACCGCTATATGTTTTAAATTCCAAAATATTCCTTTAAAAGTTTCAATTATAACATGGTTGAACATAGATGACACTAGCCAATCCCATCTAGAAATTAAATTATATATATTAGATTTAAGATTAATATTCCACGTTGTTTGTGGATATACTTTTAATAAAATAGGGCAAAATCTAATTGTTAAGTTATCAAATTAAAATTTGAAGATTATGGCAGGGCGGAACTAAAAATTTATAAAGGGACCAAAATAAAATTAAAAAATTAGAAATTTATAAAGGGGGCCAAAATGAAATTAAAGTTTTTGAGGGGGTCATACTAAGATTTTACAAACTTTAAAGGGATTATAGAGGTAATTTTATCTTTTTTTTTAAAAAAAATCTATCCTATTCCTAATGAAAAAAAATTAGCAGGGACCAAATCCCCTTAAACCCCTTATGTTCTGCCACTAGATTATGATCTAATTTATCTAATTTTGATATTGACGTATACCTAAGAGTTAATTGAACAAAAAGAACTTAATGGTACTAATTTCAAAATTAACAAGACCATATGAAACATTTAAACAGAAAAAGAGGGCCAAGGTTTTTTTTTTCTTATAAAATTGATAGAGATCAAAGAAGTATTTTTAAACTGAAAAAATGAGGACCATGGTTTAATTTGATTTGTTTTAAAACCAAGCAACTAATTAAACGAAAAAAATGGGGCTCCCCCAACCTGTAATGTAGTTTCATCATTGTACACATAGGTTTAATAGTGAAATTGGTCCCTATACTATACTTCTTTTTCCATACAAGAATCTAAACATTTTTTTTTCTGTAAATGATACCCAGACTATACTTTTTTACCCAAAATAAGTCAATTGATAGGAACATGTCATGTGACACATTCTTATTGGACACAACAACTTCTAAAAAAATATATAAATACCTAGGTGGGAAAAGAGTATAATATAATAGCTAATTTTACTATTAAACTATTTAGGCTTATATATCATATTAGTATCTAAAGTATACAAACTTTTTCATTTTGGTACTTAAAGTATTTTTTGGTCAAAATAAGTACCTAAAGTATACTTTTTGGTTAAACTAGGTACCTAAAGTATAATTTTTGGTCAAAATAGGTACCTAAAGTATTTTTCGTCAAAGTAAGTATCTAAAGTATATTTTTTGGGTCAAAATAGGTATCTAAAGTATTTTTTAGGTCAAAGTAGGTACTTAAAGTATACATATTTTTTATATAAGTTCCTAAAAATTGTCATGTGACATAAATTAAAAGGATTATTATCTTGGCGTTAGAAACTTTTTGTTTTTACAAGCATCTTAATTATAGGGTTTAGGGTTTAGAGTGTAGGAGTTTAGAATTTATGGTTTATTGTTAGAATTTAGGATTTATGGTTAAAACTTAGGGTTTAGGGTAATATGCGTAAATATTTAGATTTTAACCTATAACCCCTAAATTTTAACCATAAACCCAAAATTCTATCAAGAACCCCTAAATTCAAAAATACCAAACTTAAACCCTAAACAGAGTCCCTAGCCCCTAAAACTAAGGCGCTTGTGTAATAAAGTTTCCGCAAGCGCTTGTGTATAGAATAATTACCCTAATAAAAATATATTATGTGCCTATTTTAAAGAAAAAATAGACTTTAGGTACTTATTTCGACTAAAAAATATACTTTAGGTACTTACTTTGACGAAAAAAATACTTTATGTATCTATTTTGACCAAAAAGCATACTTTAGGTACCTAATTTAACCAAAAAGTATACTTTTTTGGGATAAGATTTGTGTTTTATTTCTCATCAAAATCAAACAACATGCTACAATAAATCTATTAAGGGAATCCAATTATGAGTGGATATCCCATTCTGTACACAATCTAGCATTTACACACTCAATCAAGAACTTAACATTGATCACCTCCTTTACACACTCAATCAAGTCCTCAACTGTACGAGAGATCCCTCGAAAAAACTTGATATTTCTCTCCTCCCATATGATATATATGCAAGCAAACCAAGCAGTTCTAAGAATATGAGCAATGATGGAACGCCCTTTAAAATCGTTCGTAGCCCATTCCAACTCACCTTCCTAGTGCAAAATCCTTCTGCATATTTGACATTTCTGCAAAATAGCCCTCCATACATCATCTACAAAGGGACATTCAAAAAATAAGTGGTTCCTAGACTCCAAACCATCATCACACAACAAGAAGCATCAATTCAAAGCTATCCCCAAACGACATAAGCGATCCCTTGTGGGGAGCCTATCAAGTATGGTCATTCACACAATGATACCATACTTCGGAACATGAGATGGAAACCATACCAGCCTCTGCCAATTGACTTTCGCTTTCTTGTCTCTCACCCTATCATTAACCCATGTATTATTAACCTCCGACCAGTTCAAAATGCCAGCAAAAAGGGTACAAATTTCTGGCCGCGACTTTAAAATCTTCCTTATTGTCCAGTTGAAATGGGGATGAGTCTCTAGTAGCCAGAAGTCAGCCCCCTTGAAGACATATTCCCTTGGCCAAGCAACCCAAAGAGAGCCTTGACCTGCAAGAATATTTCGCACAAGTAGGAAAAGGCATGTCTTGTTCCAGCAACTCAGCTCTTTAAGACCCAACCCTCCATCTGATTTCAAAGAACAAACATCCTTCCACTTCACCTGTAACACCCGGGTTTAGAGGTCGGGTGAAAATAATATTTTAATATTATTTCGGGTTCGGTCTTATAATTAAAATAATCTTTTGGGCCCCGGGTTTCAAAAACAAACATTTTTGTGATGGACTAAATTGAATGAAATACAATTTGGAGAGATTTTAAAGAAAATGGAAAGTAACCATTCATTAATGGCAAACTTGTAAATAATACAAGTTTCAATTTAAAACCCCTTTTATCATCTTTTACTATTCATTCTCTTCTCCAAAACAAAAATCAACGTGAAGAAGAGCTCTCTCATCCCCTCCACTATTCCATCACATTGCTTCTTCATTTCAACTCGTTTTTGAAATGTAATATCATTTTTGACTTGTCCTCAACTTCATCTCTTCAAAAGTACAAATGGTTTTCATTTTCCTCAATGTTTTGGAAATTGAGTTTTTAGAGATTTTGATTAAAAATGATAACTTTATTATGTTTAACTTAAAATTTCGATTTAATGTTGTTAGTTATGAAGTCTATGAGTCAAATGATGCAACATATATGAATTTTTACATGGTTTTGAACACATTCCCGATATTGGGTTTAAAAGGGGTTTTTGAAGGGTTTTGGGGGTTGTTTTAGGTTGGATTTGGTGGGCTAATGTTAGTACTATGGTTGAGGGATGTTTTGGAATCATTTGGGGGTATTAAAAGTGTTGGAAATATGGGTTTTGATTGAGGTTTATGGGCTGCACGAGTTTGGTAAATTTGGGGTTTGTTCATGGCTTGAAATGTTGAGTTTGATGTTTGAATTGTGTTCCGGGTTAGTTACTTTGATGCTTGGGCTGATTGGAAGTTGTTTGGTTTGTGTTGAGGTTGTTTAGAGGCAAGAACTTGTGTTGGTGAAGCATCGAGAGCGAATCCGGAAGCTTGAAGTTGGTTACTTGCTTAGTATTTGAGCTTGGAAGTGAATGTGAGTGGTTAATGTTTTCTAAGTGTTTTCTAAGTGTTTGGTTCGAGCATGTGGACTAGGTCAGGCTTGGTAGACCCACCTAGAGTTAGGATTGGGGTGGTAGCCTAATCCTAAGCTTAAACTAGAGACGTTGGTTGAACTCTTACTTGATGCTTATACCTCGTGATGTTTATGATATGATGATTTATGTATAATGTGTTATACATGTGTGATGAGGCATGGTTGTGATGCATTGTGATATGCATGTGGATTGTTCATGATTGTGATCATGGTGAGTACGTGCTAAGCACGAAATTGGTTGTAATTGCTAATGTGGATTGAGTTAAATGTTGACACTAGTATGCTTGAGTATAAATGATCGATCATTAGGATGTTAGTGTGCACACATGAGTCAAATTCGCGTGTGGCCTTGGTGGCGTTGAGTCACCAAGGAGGAGTACGGGTTCGCTTGGAAATTGTTATATATATTAGTCGATGATGAGTGGAATCCCATCGACGGGGCGTGAGGATGAGTGGAATCCCCTCCGCGAGACCGGTGATGAGTGTAATCCCACCGTGAGGTAAAGTGGTTGTTGTATGTGAGTTCCAACGTATTTATCCACGTATTCGAGTCATAGCTAGGTGCCAATATAAATTGATATGTGTATCAATGTGATGTGGAAATGTGTTTCCTATTTGGATGATTATATGTGCTTACATATGTTGTGGAAATGAGCTTGTTGAGCATGACATATTATTGGATATTTGTTCATGCATCATTGACATTTTGGCTCTTGAGGATCGAAGGTATGATCATGCATTTACCTTGGTTGTGTTCGTGCTTGGACCCTGCATTGTCGAGGTTTGTTTTTAAAGAGCTTACCCTCACTAAGCTTTATTGCTTACACTCTCTCTTTGTTCGACAATGCATATCAGTAGCTCATGGGTTGCTAATTGCAAGAAGGGGCCTCCAAGTGTGTGCTTTGTGGTGCTAGTTAGCTACCAAGTATGAACTTTTTAATTATGATGTAATGGTCGAGCAATGAGACATGTATGCGTTGTTTGAACCCTTTTGGGAGTATGGTGTTGTTGGTTGTTAGGAGCATGCTAGACTCCTTTAAATGCTTATGTTAGTTTGTCTTTTGGATGCCTTGTTATGCTTGTAAACCGTGTTGGTTTTGCCTATCTTAATTACCTAAGTGTAGACCATGTTGATGCATGTTTCCTTTAATGATATGTTAGACCTTGTGTTTGAATGTTCATTCATGTATCCTTGTGATCTTTGAGTATGTTGCTCTAGGGTGCATGCCTTTAGAACGTTCTTGTATGATTTGTGTGCTTCGTGTAGTTGTTTCGGACGTTTGGAATCCATAGGAGATGTCTAAAACTGATTTTAAGAATTTGCAGACAACAGGTGTTTCGAAACGGGCTGTCCTATTTCGAAAGGGGTATGGTTCCAGGGCCCCCGTATCGGAACTCGTTTCGATACGTTTTGGCCACTGTGAGCCCCTATTTTGAAACAAGTTTTGAAACACTTTTGCCACTGGAATTGCCGTTTCGAAACTGGTATTGAAATGACAAGGCCAAAACGAGACCCTGTTTCGAAACGGGGTGGATGCGTTTCGAAACGGGTGTTTGACTTTTTGAATTGAAGCTGGTGTTTCGAAATGGGCTTTGACTATTTCGAAACACATGCCTAAATTTGGGCTTTTTGACATCTCTAAAGGGTTCCAAGTGTTGGGCTTAGGCCCTGTTTTCTGTTGGGCTTCCGTTTAGGTCTAATTGATGCATTTAGATAAGATAAAATGAAAATTTTCTCTTGGGTCGGTAACCGAAGTGGAGCCTCAATGGGTTTCATCTCGGTTATCCCCGTGTAGCCCACTTGGATCGGTCAAGCGTCCGGACCGGGACGAGGGGGTTACACTTGTTGGTATCAGAGCCTAAGTTTACCGAGACCTTGGGCAGGTAAGTGAGGTAAGTTTATGTTTGTATTGTTATGCATGGTGTTTGCTTGTATTATAAGCATGATTGCTTGTGTGACAAGTATGCTGGTTGTTTTGTTTAAAAGCATGTTGTTTAAGAGTCTCATTGCTACTATTACATCGGAAAATAATTTTTAAAGTGAGGGAACGTACTTGAGCACTTGGAAGCCTTGCCTTGATAACCCAAAATTTTGTATGTTTGTTGTGGTTGTAGTTATTATTTGTAAGCGATGTCTAGGCTGAGAGGTAGGCCGAGGGTGGTTCGTCAGGAACCACGTGTTGCGGCTCCTGTTGAGCCGGTGGTTGGAGTGGAGGCTCATATAGAGGGGCCTGCTGCGGGAGTTGGAGCTCCTCCACCACCTCCACCACCTCCGCCCGGTGAGGGAGACGAGGCGGGAGTCGAGGGAGAGGGACCTCAGGGTGGCCAAGGTCCAGCCGGAATAGATATGACCCCGCTTGTGCAAGCTATAGCGGGAGCATTCCAGGCCGCAGTTGCGGGAGCTCAGGCTGCAGCTCAGCCTAGAGGGGATGATAATAGTTTACCGTTGGAGAGGCTCCGTAGCCTAGGGGGCGAAGAGTTTAGGGGATCTACTCCTGATAGATCCGAGCTGTGGCTAGAGAAGACCGTTCGCATCTTAGCTCAGATGGGTTGCGTGGGTGCTCGCAGATTGGGTTGTGTGATCTCTTTGCTTTAGGGTGATGCCTACACCTGGTGGGTCACCATTACTACTGGAGTTCCAGAGGCTGAGATTGGTTAGGACTTCTTCGAGTCTGCTTTCAGAAAGAGATATTTGGGACCGAGGTATCTTGATGAGAAGAAGCGAGAGTTTATGGCCCTTGTTCAGGGAGATGCTTCTGTGACTGACTATGAGATCCGTTTTGTTCATTTGAGTCAGTACGCTCCAGAGTTGGTTCCTACTGAAGTGGAACGTTGTAACCGTTTCCGCTATGGACTGAATGAAGAGATCAAGAGGTACACTCTAGCTTTTGACTACTCCGATTTTGATGTATTGGGCGCGAGAGCCAAGGATTTAAAACACAGTTTGGGTTCGGCCAAACGATCTGGTGGTTCTAGTTCTGGTAAGAGGCATAACCACTTTGACAGTAGAGATGCCAAGAGGCATAGAGGTGGCGGACAACAGTTTGATCATAGGCATGGCGGTGGCCACCACGGTAGGGGCTATCAGGGCCATCGAGGAGGAGGGCGCTTGCCCGAGTGTACACGATATGGGAGACAACACACTGGTGAGTGTTGGGGTAACTTCCATGCCTGTTGGAACTGTGGTTCGAGGGACCACTTTAGGAGGGAGTGCCCGCATCAGGCGGCACAAGCACCGAACTTAGCTCAGGCTCCTGCGAGAGCGAATGATTTTCAAAGAGGTCGTGGGCGCGGTCGTGGCTACTTCCAGCCTAGGGCTGATGCACCTAGGGTAGATGCTCAGAGGAACCTTGCTCACGTTGTGGCAGTGCATCCAGAGGCAGGAGGACCAGCGAGAGTTTATGCTCAGAGAGAGGTCGGGAACAACACATATGTCATAGCAGGTAATTTTGAGTTACAGTCTATGTCTTTGCTTTCTTCGGTTGATTCGGGTTCTACACATTCCTACATTTTGAGTGAGTATGCACGGAATTTAGATATACCTGTTGAGATCTTAGATGTAGGTATGCATGTGACTAGTTCTTTTGGGGAGACAGTTGTGGTTAGACGTATGTATAGGAGATGTCCACTGAAGATTCAGGGTCATGTGTTCTCTGTTGATATGATGGAACTTCCTTTTTATGGCTTTGATATTATTCTGGGTATGGACTGGTTAGTTGAGCACCGAGCTAGTGTGGATTTTGAGACGAAGAGGATTTCCTTGAAACTTTATGATGACTACGAGGTAGTAGTAGTAGGCGAGAACATTAAGTTCTTGTCTAATGTTGTGTCAGCTTTAGAGGCTCATAGGTTGATGGATTCTGGATATGGGGCTTACTTAGCTTACGTGATGAATCCGAATATGAGTGAGGCTAGGCCGAAAGATATTAGAACAGTTAGTGACTTTTCAGATGTGTTTCCAGAAGAGTTGTCGGGTTTGCCTCCTGACAGAGATGTTGAGTTTGTGATTGAGACTGTTTCAGGGTCTAATCCAGTTTCGATAGCTCCGTATCGTATGACTCCGAAAGAGTTGAAAGAATTGAAGAGTCAGTTGCAAGAGTTATTAGACCGTGGTTTCATTAGGCCTAGTAGCTCACCGTGGGGTGCTCATGTGTTGTTTGTGAAGAAGAAAGATGGTAGTATGCGTATGTGTATTGACTACAGACAGTTGAATCAGTTGACTGTGAAGAACAAGTATCCGTTGCCTCGTATAGATGATTTTTTTGAGCAGTTGAGAGGTGCTTCAGTGTTCTCAAAGATAGATTTGAGATCCGGGTACTATCAGTTAAAAGTAAAAGAGTGTGATGTTCCGAAGACAACTTTTAGGACTAGATATGGTCACTATGAGTTTCTTGTGATGTCGTTTGGGCTCACGAACTCACCTGCAGCGTTCATGGATATGATGAACAGGATATTTAGAGACTATCTAGACCGTTTTGTAGTTGTTTTCATTGATGACATACTTGTGTACTCGAAGACAGAAGAAGAGCATGATGAGCACTTGAGATTTGTGTTACAGAGATTGTTGAGCAATCAGTTGTATGCGAAGCTTAGCAAGTGTGAGTTATGGATTTGAGAGGTAGTATTTCTTGGCTATGTTGTTTCGGCTGAAGGTATCCATGTTGATCCATCGAAGATTGAGGCTATTGTTGAGTGGAAACAACCTAAGTCTGTGACTGAGATTAGGAGTTTCCTAGGATTAGCCGGTTACTATAGGAGATTTGTTGATGGTTTCTCTAGGGTAGATGCTCATTTGACTAAATTTTTGCAAAAGGGAGTTAAGTTTGAATGGTCAGATGCAAGACAGAAGGCCTTTGAGAAATTGAAAGAAGCTTTGACAAATGCTCCAGTGTTAGTGCAACCTGTTTCAGGTAAAGAATTTGTGATTTATAGTGATGCTTCCTATATAGGTTTAGGTTGTGTTTTGATGCAAGAAAGAAGAGTTGTTGCTTATGCTTTGAGACAGTTGAAGGTTCATGAGAAGAACTATCATACTCATGATATAGAGTTAGCCGCAGTTGTTTTTGCATTGAAGATTTGGCGCCACTACTTGTATGGTGAGAAGTGTATAGTTTACACCGATCATAAGAGCTTGAAGTATCTGATGACGCATAGAGAGTTGAACTTGAGACAAAGAAGATGGCTTGAGTTGTTAAAAGATTATGATTTGACCATTGAGTACCATCCGGGTAAGGCAAATGTGGTAGCCGATGCTTTGAGTAGAAAAGTTGCAGTTGAGTTGAGAGTTATGTTTGCTAGATTGAGTGTGTCCGATGATGGTGGTTTGATCACCGAGTTGCAAGTGAAGCCTTCTTTGATTCAGTTGATTAGAGAGAAGCAGTTGCAAGATATGACTTTAGTTCCTCATGTTCAGGACATAGCCGAAGGAAGACCGACCGAGTATAGTTTCAGTGGTGAGAACTTGTTGTGCTTTAGAGATAGAGTTGTGGTACCGGAAGATGTTGAGTTGAGACGTCAGATTCTGAGTGAAGCACATTCGAGTCCTTTTTCTATGCATCCGGGTAGTACCAAGATGTACCGTGACTTGATGAATGATTACTTTTGGGTTGGTTTGAAGAAGGATGTAGCCGAGTATGTGAGTCGTTGTATGGTTTGTCAGAGAGTGAAGGCAGAACATAAGGTTCCTTCAGGTTTGTTACAGCCTTTGAAGATTCCGGAATGGAAATGGGAGAGGATCACCATGGATTTTGTGTCAGGATTACCGTTGTCTCCTTCGAAGAAGAATTCTGTATGGGTGATTGTTGATAGGTTCACTAAGTGTGCTCACTTCTTAGCAGTGAACACTACAGATTCTTTGGACAAGTTGGCAAACTTGTACATCCGTGAAATTGTGAGACTTCATAGAGTTCTGAAGTCTATTGTTTCAGATAGAGATCCTAGATTTACTTCGAGGTTCTGGGGTTGTTTGCATAGTGCTCTAGGTAGCCGTTTGCACTTCAGTACATCTTATCATCCGCAGTCCGATGGACAGTCAGAGCGAGTGATACATATTCTAGAGGATATGCTTCGTTGTTGAGTGATTGACTTCCAGGGTTCTTGGGAGAAGCACTTGCCTTTAGTTGAGTTTGCTTACAACAACATTTATCAGTCTAGTATTCAGATGGCTCCCTATGAGGCTTTATATGGTAGACGATGTATGACTCCGATTTGTTGGGCTGAAACGGGTCAAAGATTGTTACCTATGCTAGATTTGCTTAAGGGGACTACCGAGAAAGTAAAGTTGATTTGTGACCGCTTGAAAGCAGCTTCCGATCGTCAGAAGTCTTATGCAGATTTGAAGAGGAAAGAAATTGAGTTCTCCGTGGGTGAGAAAGTGTTTTTGAAAGTATCTCCGTGGAAGAAGGTGATGAGATTTGGCCGGAAAGGCAAGTTGAGTCCGAGGTTCATTGGTCCGTATGAGATAGTTGAGCGGATTGGACATGTAGCTTACCGTTTGAGATTGCCTTCTGAGTTAGAGAAAGTCCATGATGTCTTTCATGTGTCAATTCTTAGGAGATATAGATCAGATCCTTCTCATGTTATCCTCGTTGAGGAGAAAGAGTTGAATCCGAATTTGTCCTATAACGAAGAGCCTGTTGAGATACTTGCTTCTGATTGCAAGGTGTTGCGTGGTAAGACCATAGAGTTGGTCAAGATGTTGTGGAGACATAGAGGTGTGGAAGAGGCCACGTGGGAGAGGAAGGCTGATATGGTTGAACAGTTTCCGTACTTGTTTCCGTCAGGTAATTTCGGGGACAAAATTTCCTTAAGTGGGGGAGAGTTGTAACACCCGGGTTTAGGGGTCGGGTGAAAATAATATTTTAATATTATTTCGGGTTCGGTCTTATAATTAAAATAATCTTTTGGGCCTCGGGTTTCAAAAACAAACATTTTTGTGATGGACTAAATTGAATGAAATACAATTTAGAGAGATTTTAAAGAAAATGGAAAATAGCCATTCATTAATGGCAAACTTGTAAATAATACAAGTTTCAATTTAAAACCCCTTTTATCATCTTTTACTATTCATTCTCTTCTCCAAAACAAAAATCAACGTGAAGAAGAGCTCTCTCATCCCCTCCACTATTCCATCACATTGTTTCTTCATTCCAACTCGTTTTTGAAAGGTAATATCATTTTTGACTTGTCCTCAACTTCCTCTCTTCAAAAGTACAAATGGTTTTCATTTTCCTCAATGTTTTGGAAATTGAGTTTTTAGAGATTTTGATTAAAAATGATAACTTTATTATGTTTAACTTAAAATTTCGATTTAATGTTGTTAGTTATGAAGTCTATGAGTCAAATGATGCAACATATATGAATTTTACATGGTTTTGAACACATTCCCGAAATTGGGTTTAAATGGGGTTTTTGAAGGGTTTTGGGTGAGTTTTGGGGGTTGTTTTAGGTTGGATTTGGTGGGCTAATGTTAGTACTATGGTTGGGGGATGTTTTGGAATCATTTGGGGTATTAAAAGTGTTGGAAATATGGGTTTTGATTGAGGTTTATGGGCTGCACGAGTTTGGTAAATTTGGGGTTTGTTCATGGCTTGAAATGTTGAGTTTGATGTTTGAATTGTGTTCCGGGTTAGTTACTTTGATGCTTGGGCTGATTGGAAGTTGTTTGGTTTGTGTTGAGGTTGTTTAGAGGCAAGAACTTGTGTTGGTGAAGCATCGGGAGTGAATCCGGAAGCTTGAAGTTGGTTGCTTGCTTAGTATTTGAGCTTGGAAGTGAAGGTGAGTGGTTAATGTTTTCTAAGTGTTTGGTTTGAGCATATGGACTAGGTCGGGCTTGGTAGACCCACCTAGAGTTAGGATTGGGGTGGTAGCCTAATCCTAAGCTTAAACTAGAGACGTTGGTTGAACTCTTACTTGATGTTTATGCCTCGTGATGTTTATGATATGATGATTTATTTATAATGTGTTATACATGTGTGATGAGGCATGGTTGTGATGCATTGTGATATGCATGTGGATTGTTCATGATTGTGATCATGGTGAGTACGTGCTAAGCACGGAATTGGTTGTAATTGCTAATGTAGATTGAGTTAAATGTTGGCACTAGTATGCTTGAGCACAAATGATCGATCATTAGGATGTTAGTGTGCACACATGAGTCAAATTCGCGCGTGGCCTTGGTGGCGTTGAGTCACCAAGGAGGAGTACAGGTTCACCTGGAAATTGTTATATATATTAGTCGATGATGAGTGGAATCCCATCGACGGGGCGTGAGGATGAGTGGAATCCCCTCCGCGAGACCGGTGATGAGTGTAATCCCACCGTGAGGTAAAATGGTTGTTGGATGTAAGTTCCAACGTATTTATCCGTGTATTCGAGTCATAGCTAGGTGCCAATATAAATTGATATGTGTATCAATGTGATATGGAAATGTGTTTCCTATTTGGATGATTATATGTGCTTACATATGTTGTGGAAATGAGCTTGTTGAGCATGACATATTATTGGATATTTGTTCATGCATCATTGATATTTTGGCTCTTGAGGATCGAAGGTATGATCATGCATTTACCTTGGTTGTGTTCGTGCTTGGACCCTGCATTGTCGAGGTTTGTTTTTAAAGAGCTTACCCTCACTAAGCTTTATTGCTTACGCTCTCTCTTTGTTCGACAATGCAGATCAGTAGCTCGTGGGTTGCTAAGTGCAAGAAGTGTCCTCCAAGTGTGTGCTTTGTGGTGCTAGTTAGCTACCAAGTATGGACTTTTTAATTATGATGTAATGGTCGAGCAATGGGACATGTATGCGTTGTTTGAACCCTTTTGGGAGTATGGTGTTTTTGGTTGTTAGGAGCATGCTAGACTCCTTTAAATGCTTATGTTAGTTTGGCTTTTGGATGCCTTGGTATGCTTGTAAACTGTGTTGGTTTTGCCTATCTTAATTACCTAAGTGTAGACCATGTTGATGCATGTTTCCTTTAATGATATGTTAGACCTTGTGTTTGAATGTTCATTTATGTATCCTTGTGATCTTTGAGTATGTTGCTCTAGGGTGCATGCCTTTAGAACGTTCTTGTATGATTTGTGTGCTTCGTGTAGTTGTTTCGGACGTTTGGAATCCATAGGAGATGTCTAAAACTGATTTTAAGAATTTGCAGACAACAATTGTTTTGAAACGGGCTGTCCTGTTTCGAAACGGGTATGGTTCCAGGGCCCATGTATCGGAACTCGTTTCGATACGTTTTGGCCACTGTGAGCCCCTGTTTCGAAACAAGTTTCGAAACACTTTTGCAACTGGAATTGCCGTTCCGAAACTGGTATCGAAACGGCAAGGCCAAAACGAGACCCTGTTCCAAAACGGGGTGGATGAGTTTCGAAATGGGTGTCTGACTTTTTGAATTGAAGCTGGTGTTTCGAAACGGGCTTTGACTATTTTGAACACATGCCTAAATTTGGGCTTTTTGACATCTCTAAAGGGTTCCAAGTGTTGGGCTTAGGCCCTGTTTTCTGTTGGGCTTCCGCTTAGGTCTAATTGATGCATTTAAATAAGATAAAATGAAAATTTTCTCTTGGATCGGTAACCAAAGTGGAGCCTTAACGGGTTTCATCTAGGTTATCCCCGTGTAGCCCACTCGTATCGGTCAAGCGTCCGGACTGGGACGAGGGGGTTACATCACCCGAGCCCCATGTACTGCTACATCACCCCATTTCCAAAAGTATCTCATGTAAAGCTGCTCGATTCTATAAATTACAGACTTAGGAATGATTAACTCTCGACACCAATAGTTTGTGATACTGAACAACACTGATTGGATTAAATGCAACCTTCCTCCGTAGCTCAGGTTCCGATGTGACCAACAATTTAACTTAACACTAATCTTGTCAAGCAAAGGTTGACAGTCCTTCTCACTTAACTTCCGTGTCACTAAAGGCCCTCCCAAATATCTCATTGGGAGTTTTCCCACTTTGAAACCAGTAGCATGTCGAATGTCAACCAGCCTCCTTTCGTCAATGCCACTAGCAAACAACTCTATCTTAGCCACATTGAGTTTCAGTCCTGAAATATCATAAAACAGATCCAGAATACTAACCACTCCCAATATAGAATCCAAGTTTCCTTTACAAAAGATCAGTAAGTCATCAACGAAGCACAAATGGGTTAAAGTAACTCGTTTGCATTTGGGATGAAATTGAAAAATACCCTGAGTTGCACTAAGAATCAATAAGGAAGAAAGAACATTCATTATCATCACAAAAAGGTAAGGGGACAAAGGGTCTCCATGTCTTACCCCTCTCCGACCTTTAAAAAACCCAACTAAGCTGCCATTGAATGATACTGAGAATCAAGAGGTCATGACACAAGCCCGAATCCAACCTCGAAATGTAGCAGGCAATCCCAAAGCTTCCATCACATTCAATAGAAAATCCCAGTTAACTGAATCAAACGCTTTTTGCAGATCAATCTTTAAGGCACATCAAGGCGAAAGTGTCTTCCTAAAGTATCCTTTAACCAACTCTTGTGCAAGCAACGTATTATCCACAATGCTTCTACCCTTCACAAAAGCAGTTTGATTAAGAGCTATCATATCTGGGAAATATGTAGCAAGCAGACCAACAAGAATTTTTGTAATTGTCTTATACACGACAGAGCAACATGAGATTGGTCTAAATTCTTTCGCGATGCTGGAATTTGGGAGTCAGGGGAAATGGTTTGATTTTTCACTAAGCTAATTGGGGACAATGGATGGAAATAGTAGGTGTTGTTCTGTGGATGCTTTGAAGGATTTGCTAAAGTATTCATTACCTGAAGGTGCTATTGAGGGGTTGTGTAGAGCTGTGTCTTCTCAGGAGATTAAGGAGGCTCGTTTTGAGCAGGGTAATGAGAAAAGTCCAGGGCCGGACGGGTATACAACTTGGTTTTTTAAGTACTCCTGGAATATTGTTAAGGAAGATTTTCTTGCAGCTATAAAATATTTTGTTGCTACTTCATAGATGTTTCATGGTTTCAATGCAACAATTATTGTGTTTGTTCCGAAAAAGTATACTTTAGGTACTTATTTTGACCAAAAAATACTTTAGGTACCAAAATGAAGAAGTTAATATACTTAAGGTACTAATATGATATATAAGCCAACTATTTATATAAGTAACTTATATGATTTATTTGTTAAAGACTATCGATTTTATTTGTTCTTATTAATAAGATGGTATCTAATAATTCACTAATTGTAACTTTTCCTGTCTGCTCTTGTAGCACGCTTTTCTCTCTGCTCTTGTAGCACGCTTCTCTTTTCCTTCTTTCTAGTTTGTTACTGTTTGTCTTCTCCTTTCTCTCTATCTCATCACGTTTGGTTTTATTTCTAATGGCTGGTGTGGAAAATGATCTTGCGGGGTTGTCACTGAATACGGGGGAGGATGAGGTTTTAGTGGATGAGGCTGATGATTCAGATCTGGAGGTTTCTTACGAGCACTGTTTTGTAGGAACCTTCCTTACATCGAGTGTGATCCATTTTGTGGCTATGCGATCGACTTTGGCGAATGTTTGGCACCCTTTAGGGGGAGTGTCGATTTCTGATCTGGGTGCAGGAAGGTATCTGTTTCGTTTTTATCTGAAGATCGACGCTGACAGGATCGAAACGGGAGGCCCATGGAATTTCAACAATCATCTTTTGGTGCTCCATAGATTACTGATGGGAGAGATTCCGAATCTGGTTCTTCTCACGCAGGTTGCTTTTTGGGTACAAATTCATGATGTCCCGTTTGGGTCGGTGTCGGAAAGATTTGCAAAGGCTATTGGCAATTTCATTGGATCCTTTTTAGAATATGATACGCAGGCGATTTCCATGAGGTACAAGGGGGTGATGCGCGTGAGGGTTAGTTTAGACATCAGCTTGCCGTTAAAACGCAGGAAAAAAGTTCGTACGCGGAATGGTGCTGATCACTATGTTTGGTTTTCTTATGAAAGATTAACTTTGTTCTATTTTGTTTGCGGAAAATTGGGACATGGTGAGAGCTTTTGTCCATTAAGGATATCTCTGAAACCGGAGGAAATAACTATGGAGTGGGATGTCTCTTTGAGGGCCATTCCGAGGAGACTCGCTGCGACGTCAAGTGTGTGGCTCCGGGAGGCGGCGCCGGTGGATGAGCAACCAAAGTTTGATTTTTCCCCTACATTAAATGATGCTAATCAAATTCCATGAATGTGCAGAAAGGTAAGACTGGGATGTACCATAATTATGGCAGAGGTGCTAGGATTTCGGGGAAGTCTCAATTAATTTCAGGGGGCGTAATATCGGGTCCAATTCTTGGTGATCTTTCCCCAAATCAAGTACCAACATTAGACACAATGATGGTGCCGATTGAGGAAGATATTCCAATTGAGCAATCAGAGGGGCAAAAAAGGGCTCGCGTTAATGATAAAATTATGAATGTTTCTAAAGTTACGGATGAGAACAGTACTCCATCGTCTTCATCGGCCGACCTGTCTTATCAGGTCCGCCGGACATTATGAAAATATTAAGTTGGAATGTCCGAGGGCTGGGGAAACCTCGGACGGTGGGTCGTTTCCACCAGAAACTGAAGGAAGTTAACCCCACTATTATTTTTATCATTGAAACAAAGTTAAATCGTGTTCGTATGGAGAGAGTTAGAAAGCGTTATGGGTTCCACAACGGGATAGACGTGGAGGCCAATGGCAGAAGTGGTGGATTGTCGCTGGGTTGGAAAAATTCGGTTCAAGTTACTTTAAGGTCATTTTCAGCTAGACACATCGACTTTATAATCAAGGATGATTCGGCTGGCTTTTCTTGGCGTTGTACTAGAATTTATGGGAATCCGGAGGCCCATAGAAGACATGAGACATGGGATCTCCTAAAATGTCTGAATGATAGTCCTGATATGCCGTGGGTGATATTAGGGGACTTCAATGAAATTCTGTTAGCTTCGGAGAAACAGGGGGGCTTGCAAAGAAGCCAAAGACAGATGGATCAATTTCAGAATGCACTCGAAGAATGTGAGTTGGGGGATATTGGCTCGAATGGACCGTGGTTTACTTGGGAGAATGGTCGAAGATCTGAGTCAAATATGAGGGTCCGTTTGGACAGGGGAGTTGCGAATAACTTATGGTTAACATGTTTCCCAGAGTTTGATCTCCATCACCTTCCTCACTCCATTTCCGACCATTGTCCTATTCTGCTGGATACTACGGCCAGGTCCCATAGTAGTAATAAGGTGTGGCATTTTTGTTTTGAGGCTTCATGGCTATTAGAAGAATCATGTGAAGCTACTGTACGTGAACTATGGAATGTCCAGAAGGATGATTTTTTGGACAAACTCGACCATGTCACTTCGGGTTTGGATGCTTGGTTTAAAAGAACGAAAAAAGCGAAAAAGCTTACGGTTGAAATGCTGAACCAGAAACTGGACAGATTAAACGAGTTGGCACCATCTGATGAGGTCTTGGGCGATATTGTTGATACGAAATTGGAGCTTAATTTAGAGATGGACAAAGACGAATTATATTGGGAGCAACGGGCCAGATCAAATTGGCTCCAGTTCGGAGATCGCAATACAACCTATTTCCACCGGTCTGCAACCCAACGAAAGAAGAAAAATAAAGTATCCCGGCTCGACGATGGAAACAATTCTATGACTACCGATGAAGGAAAGATGGGTGAGATTGCCAGGGAGTACTTCACTTCGCTCTTTAATTCAAAGGGAGTGGGTGACTGTGGGGAGATTTTATCAGGCATAAACCGATGTATAACGGATGAGATGAATTCTGCTTTAGAAAGGGAGTTTACGAAGGACGAGGTTTTTGCAGCCCTGAATTCCATGAGTCTTTTAAAAGCTGCTGGAGCTGATGGCTTAGGAGTTGTTTTTTACAAGCGTTTCTGGAAGATTGTGGGAGATGAGGTGGCACTCTTTTGCATCAAGGTTCTGAAGGGGGAGTACCAATTAGACCGCATCAATCATACTAGAATCGTCCTGATTCCAAAGGTGGATGATCCTTCTTCTATGTCTAATTTTCGGCCCATCAGTTTATGTAATGTAATTTACAAAATAATTTCGAAGGTTCTCGTCATCCGTTTCCAAGATGTTTTACCGGTCTGCATCGACGAGGCCCAGAGCGCATTCGTACCGGGTCGTCTCATAACAGACAATGTGTTGGCGGCATTTGAAATTCTTCATTCATTGAGAAACAAGCGCCAGGGTAAGAAGAGCTACTTTGCTTTAAAACTCGACATGAGTAAAGCATATGATAGAGTGGAATGGGATTTTCTTGACGTGGTGATGAGGAGGATGGGTTTCTCGGATTTGTGGGTTTCACGTATTATGAAGTGTGTTTCTACTGTTACTTATTCGGTAGTACTTAATGGAAATGTTGGACAGAGCTTTAGACCTTCCCGCGGACTCAGACAAGGTGATCCACTTAGTCCATTTTTATTTCTGATATGCAGTGAGGGTCTTAGTTCTTTATTACGGAAAAATGAAGATTATGTTGGGGTCCGTATAACCAGAAGCGCTCCGAGAGTGAGTCACCTTTTCTTTGCCGACGATAGTCTCATTTTCGGAGAATGTTCGGCAAGGGGAGCTAGGAAAATACAAGATTTATTATTGACTTATGCTTCTTGTTCGGGGCAATTGGTGAATTTCGACAAATCCGCAATCTTTTTTAGCACAAATACCGGGGATGTTGAGAAGGCTGATGTGAGAAGGGTTCTAGGCATTACACAGGGTTTCAATCCTGAGAAGTACCTCGGTTTACCAATCATTGTTGGTCGTAACCGCAAGAAGGCTTTTTCAGTTCTAAAGGATAAATCTTTCGCAAATCCTGATAAGATCCAAGAAGTGTGCAATTCACCCCCTCTTGGGATTTCTATCTGGTGTACCAAATTTCTTTCGCAGGGGGGCAAAGAAGTTTTGATAAAGGCTGTTTTGCAGGCAATACCAGTCTATACGATGAGCTGTTTTTTGCTTCCAAAATCTTTCTGTCAGGAATTGGAGCAGATTTTTGCGAATTTTTGGTGGCAAAATTCCAAGGATAAGCGAGGTATCCATTGGTGCACTTGGTCTGAGCTGAGCAAGTTAAAGGAGTGGGGAGGCCTTGGTTTCAGGGATTTATCTAAGTTTAATGTGGCTCTTCTCGCAAAGCAAGGTTGGCGTCTGTTATTAAATCCATCTTCTTTAGTGGGAAGGTTGCTGCGGGCCAAGTATTATCCCTCAACATCTTTTTTAAAAGCCCGTCTTGGTCACAACCCATCACTCACGTGGAGGAGCATCTGGAGTGCCCGTGGGCTTCTGGAGTTGGGCCTTCGATGGAAAGTGGGTAACGGGGGCTCTATTTCAGTGTGGAACGATTTTTGGTTACCTGGTAACCCCCTTCATCGTGTTACAACCCAGGCTGTGGAGGGCATCGAATTCGTCTCGGATCTAATTGACCCGCACTCGAATACATGGAGGTACGATCTTATTTCTTCGATATTTTCTCCTACTGAAGCTGAACAGATTTTATGTATTCCTCTACCTCATGATAGTCAGCCAGATACCTTAGTTTGGCAAGGGGAGCATACGGGTGTCTACTCTACCCGTAGTGGCTACAGATATTTATTAAGGCCGTCGGAGGGTATTTCAGAATGAGGGATCTTTTTAGTAAGGTTTGGAACGCCCCATGCCTAGAGAAGATGAGAATAGTTTGCTGGAAGTTTATCAGAAACTTCGTTCCAACAAAAGTGAATTTATGCATTAAGAAGGTGGCAGGTGACCCTATATGCAATAGATGCTATTTATTTCTAGAAGACGTGGTTCATGTTTTATGTGAGTGTTCTTATGCCAGTCAGATTTGGTTAGCGTTACAGATTCGTGAGCCATCTAACGCATCAAGCCTAAGCTTCCAAGATTGGTTATATCAGATGTTTAATATCAATGGTCTTCAGCACATTCAGACTATAATTATTGCAGTTTACGCTATTTGGCATGCACGAAATAAGCTTGTTTTCGAAGGAATAGCTATTCGAATTGAGGAATCTATTGCTTTTATCAGAAGCTACTGTTTAGATTTGAACCTTACCCAATCTCGCTTGTCAAGCGAGGATATTATTGGCCCATCACGGTGGATTGCTCCGCTTGACCTGTTTTTGAAGCTTAATGTTGACGCGGGTTTTGATCCATCTACAAAGACAGCGTATGTTGGGGTTATTATAAGGAACAAATCAGGAGCTATAATGGGGGCGATGTGTGCCAGGAGAGAACGAATCTTATCTTCTTTTGCCGCGGAAGCTTGTGCGATGGTCCAGGGGCTCCGCTTTGCCATGGAGTTAGGTTTTGCCGACATCATTGCCGAAGGGGATTCCCTAACCGTAATAAAGAAGTTAAATTCCAAATCAAGGGATCTCTTTGAAATTAGTACTTATATAGGGGATGCAAAATCCTTGGCTAGAAGGTTCCATACCTGCCGATTTGTATTCACCCGTCGGGAAGGTAACAGATCGGCGCATGCAATGACTTTGGAAAGCCGGAAATACGCCGAGGAGATGTTTTGGGTAGAGGACGCGCCGGGAAGCGTCCAAAGCATCGCCAATGAAGACCGAAGATGGCTAGATCCGCCGTGAGTTTAGCTCTCTTCAGGTTTCGATGTGGGGCTTCGGCTCCCATAGGTTGGATCTGGTCCAGCTCTTGCGAATTCCAACCTTTTTCCCCTTGTGCCGCTCGAAAAATTTTCTTTCTGGTTAACTCAGTTTCTGAGTTTCAGTTTGCAGAAGGGTTTACTCCGCTGGTCTAGCTTTTTGTTTTCTCTTTCTGAGACGGTTGGCCTTATGGTTTTGAGGTGCCATTTTATTTCTTTTTTCCTTTTTGCCCTTGTATCTGGGTGTGGCTTTATTTCTGTTTTAATAAAGTGAGCTAGCTGGCATTTAAGTCAAAAAAAAAATAATTCACTAATTGTTTTTAAATTTTCATTTTGATAGTTTTTTATGAATAAATTCGTCATATAAATTGTTAATAGAATGTCTGAATTCTTTTTCTGAAAGACCAATATTTAAACTATTAATTATAAATAACACGATTTAAATCCTAATATCATAAAAAATCATTTCAATATAAATGATACGAAAAGTTAGCTATATAACATGACAAGTTTATATATATTATTCTCTAATTTGATAGATTAAATTCCAATTCTCATTGACTATAGTATCTTATATTTCAAGTGAAGGAAATATTATAAATTGGAATGATACACATAAAGTTGCTTGAAAAAAAATCAATCAATCAAAGTTTTTTAAAGCAATTTTTCCAAATTTTATTTTAATATAACAATCGATATTCGATTCATTGATAAACTAATCCTAATCAATTAATATAGATACTCATTATAGGATCTTCCAACTCAATTTTCTTCATTCACAACATTATTATTCAGACCAATAACTTTATTTAAGAGACTTAGCGTCCTAATCCACTAAATCAACATATAGAGGATAATTTTGTCAAATTTCCAAGGAATAAAAATAGGGTTAACTACTGGAATGATCACTTATGTTTCCCCTCAGTACAGAGTTGGTCACCGATTCTGAAAAATGACTAGTAAGGCCACTTAGTTTTCGGGGTGTAAACTTTTGGTCACTCAGCCGTTTGTTGCCGTTAAACGTTGACGGCTTGCTGATTTGGCAACAGAGAAAATAAGGGTAAACTACTACAATAGCCACTTACGTTTATCCAATGTACATTTTTTGGTGCCCAATTTTAAAAATTAAATATTATGGTCACTACTAAAAATGTTTATTTCTAATTTCACCCTTAAATTTTTAAAAATTCATTTTTCAACCCTAAAACTAAAGCAAATCCTTTTCTCATTCCATTCAAATTCTACATAAACACACAGAGAAAAAGGAGTTAATTTCCAATAGAATGTAAAAAACATAACAAAATTAGAATTTTTTATATGAACAAAATTAGAATCTTGAATAAGCTAAAGCAAATCAATTTCTAAATTACAACCAAATCCATAATAAATCCCCTAAGAATTATACCATTTTTAGTACACAATTTTAAAAAAAAAATCAATTAAAATCCATTCAAACCAAAGAATAAAAGCAACCCATTTTCAATTTTAACCCCAAAATGAATAAAGTCAGAGATTTTGATTTAAACAAACAAATAAACATAAATTAGCAAAAAATACATACCCTACCAGTAATGATAACCCCAGTAAAAACATGGATGAGGGTAACATAAGTAAGTCAGGCCTCCCTTTTCAACGTCATCAAGTAAGCGAAAATAGTCGTGAAGAAATACGTCGTAGCGCCAATGGCCTGGTTAAAACTCATCGGCAAGAACCTTAAGGCTGTAACTAGCCCGATCGTGAAGAATCTAGAATTGGTTTTCATTTTGTTGGTGTTTTAAGGATATGGGTATCATTATTTTGATGGGAAAAAACTGGGTTTTGAAAATTAGAAGGGAATTGGAATTATATGGAGATGGATCTGTGAAATTATAAGGTTTTTTTGGGTGAAAAAATGGATTTTGGGGGAATAATTTGACGAAATTAACTTCCGAGGATCTAATTCAAGGCTTCAAGCTTCTCATTTGAAATCAAGGTACTACAAATAGAAGAAAAATTGGAATTTTGACTAAACTGGGGGGGGGGATTAGATTTTGAAGAAGACAAAAAGGGAAGAAGGAAAATTACAATTTTGACTAAATTTAGGGTTGAAAATGAATTTTTAAAAATCCAAGGGTGAAATTAGAAATAAACCTTTTTAGTAGTGACCATAACGTTTAATTTTTAAAATCGGGGACCAAAATTGTACATGGGATAAATGTAAGTGGCCACTGCAGTAGTTTACCCTTATTTTTTCTACTGCTAGATCAGCAAGCCATCAACGTTTAACAGGAACAAACGACCGAGTGACCAAAAGTTTACACCCCGAAAACGTAAGTAGCCTTTGAAGAACTAATGTTTTGATATAATAATTGAAAAATGTTTTGGACTAATTTGAAAAGAATTTAAAACATGTCTTTAAGTTCAAACAACTTGAAAATATGTTTGAGGTATTTAAAAAGGATTTTAGAAAAGTTTGGAATGTTTTAAAGTACTCAAAACTGACTTTTCAGCTCTACCGTACCGATAGGGGTGGGAATTGTCAGGTACCCGGGATTCGGGTACCCGGAAAACCGGGTACCCGGTTCATTCGGGTACCTCATTAAACGGCCCGTGTCCCGGCCCATTATATCCGGGTACCCGGTTCCTTTTTTTATTTTAAAATTAAAAAAAATCACATGTTAAACACAAAAATATTTTTAAAAAAATTAAACTTAAAACTTAAAAGAATATAATACAAACATAGAAAAAATGTAGGGATTTAAACTTAATTTTAGAGTGAAAATATTAAGAAACATAAAATAAAAATATAATTTTAAATATAAAAAAATATATATTAAATTTTATCGGGTCGGGTCGGGTACCCGGTAAGGGAAAACTTTCGGCCCGTGTCCCGAGAAATTTTCCGGGTCGGGTAATTTTTTTTTGGGAATTACCCGGTATTTTTGTTTCGGGTCGTCGGGTTTTCGGGTCGGGTCAATCGGGTCGGGTATTTTCTCCCACCCTACGTACCGATACGGTATACCCCGTATCGATACATTTTTTCTTCAGTTTTGATTCTGTCAAAACCCGTACCGATACAGGCTTGCCCGTATCGATACGGAAAAGGATCATATCGATACGCCCTTTAAGCGTACGGATACCCTCTATAACAAACCCCAACGGCTATTTCCCAACAGTCTTTTAAAATGCAGACCGTATCGATATGCCTCCTAGCGTATCGATATGCATAGGCTGACAAAGAGCCCAACGGCTAGTTCTAAAGAAGGGCGTACCGATACCCTCACCCGTGTACCGATATGGTAGGCACCAGAACTGCAATTAATGTGGGAAATAAAGACTTTAACAGCTCCAAAACATCCCCAACGGCTACAAACTTAATTAAGAGTATAAAAGGGACCTCCAAGCATCAACAGAAGGCTAATGCTTCAATTGTCAACAACCCTATGATTAAGATTTTGTCTTAGAGCTCAATTGTCCATTTTCTTGTATAGACAACACTAGTGAGCTAAACATTGTTAAATTTGCTCAAGTGTTTAGGTTTTGGGTGAGAGCTTAATAGTGCAAACAAACACATATTAGAGGGATTTCAAGTTTGCTTAGAATTTCTCTTGTGAAGAGGGTTTACTCAAGCTTTGGGTAAAAAGCTTTGAGGGTTGTAATGGTTGCCTCCTAAGCGTAAAAAAAGGGACAAAATTCTTAGTGAATTTGATTGAAATCCTTAGTGGGAAGCTTAAGGTAGTGGATGTAGGTGCTTGTTAGAAGACTGAATCACTATAAATCTTTGTGTCCAATTCCAATCTTTTAGCTTCCACTTTATCACCCAAAAATCCAATCTTCTCCAAACTTGGCAAACACATCGGTGATCGATTCGAGCGTGCTATTAAACCCAACAATTGGTATCAGAGCTTGGCTCAATCGAAGAGGATTAACACCCTATTGAGGTGATCCGGGAAGCTCGATACAACACATCAACCAACCGTTCAAATGGCGCAATCCATCGACAAGCCACCATTCTTCGACGGAACACACTATGCCCATTGGAAGACAAGAATAATGTGTTTCATAAAGTCCAAGGACTACAAGCTTTGGGACATAGTAGAAGACAGTCCGTTCGTGCCACAACGGAGAAAGGCGGATTGGAGCGCGGATGATCACAAGAAGATGTAGCTCAATTACAAAGCCTTGCACATCATCTTTTGTGCATTAAGCCCCAACATCTACGAGAAGATGTCTTCTTGTGAAGATGCCAAGGAGGTATGGGACAAACTTGAAGTCACATATGAAGGAACCAACGAAGTAAAGGAGACCAATATCGGACTCCTCAACCACGAGTATGAGAACTTC
Source organism: Hibiscus trionum (assembly GCA_030270665.1). Classification (NCBI taxonomy): domain Eukaryota; kingdom Viridiplantae; phylum Streptophyta; class Magnoliopsida; order Malvales; family Malvaceae; genus Hibiscus; species Hibiscus trionum. The sequence continues at coordinate 3,382,622 of BSYR01000034.1, read as the reverse complement.
AAGATGGAACCGAATGAAGACATCACAAAAATGTTCGATAGATTCTCCACCATCACCAATGGACTCAAAAGATATGGAGAAATCATTCCGGAAGACAAACTTGTCCGCAAACTCATCTACTCTCTTCCCGAGTCTTGGGACTTAAAGAAGACGACCATCATCGAAGCTAAAGATCTCAAATTCTTAAAGCTCGATGAACTCATGGGATCTCTCCTCACATACGAAATCATGAAGAAAGAAAGAGAAGGAGAGAAGAAAAAGGAAGAGATAAAGAAGATGGGGGAGAAGAGAGTCAAGGAGCAAGGCATTCATACGAATGACATGACTCTCAAATCCTCCAAGTGCAATCATGTTGGTACAAATGAGGAGGAAAGCGAAGATGAAGAGATGACCTATCTCTTCAACAAATTTACCCGGTTCATGAAGAATGAAATGGAAAAATCTTATCATGAATCGAAGAAGAAGATGAAGGAATCCCATAAGTCCAACAAGAAGGGATCATCGTCAAAGCAAGCATATGTGGCCACATGAAGTGATGAAGACTCCATCGATGATGAGGTAGCCCACCTATGTTTGATGGCCCTCAATGAGAATGAGGTAACTTCTAACTCATCCATTTCAAATTCTTATACTTTTGATGAGTTACAAGAAGCCTATGATGAGTTGGTTTTTGAATTCAAGGCTTCATTTTCAAAAAACAAAAAGTTGATTTCAAAGTTGAAAAACGAAAATGATTTGCGTTTGAAAACCAATTTTGAGTTTGAAGCAAAATTGAAAGATTTTAAGGAATAAGTTTCTAGTTTACAAAACTTGCTTCAAACAATGGAAAAAGATCATAAAAAAGAAGTTGATGATCTTAAGAAAGAAAATATTTTGATTTCCAAGGAACTAGAAAAGAAAAATGATTTTGGAAAATCAAAATTTTACAAAAGACAATCTAGTGCCCCTAGATTTTTAAATGGAAAATGTTTTAGAAGTGTTTGAGGTTGCAAAAGAACTAATCACTTCACATAAAAAGGATGATATTGAAAAATGGATTCCTAAGGGGACTAAATTTTATGCAACTAACGTTTATGGATCCAAAGCAATTTGGATACCAAAATTTGTATGATTGTCTTGATTAGGTGTGATGGAGGTGTTCAACAAGTCCAATCAATGAGGGGGAGCTCCATGCACACAAAGAAAGACACTTGAAGAGGAAGGCTTCACATCCTCCCTTGGAGTTCAAGTGTTGGTAAAATCTAGTTGTTTTTATTTGTTTAATTCAATTTATTTCCTTTAATTCAACTAGATTATCATGTGTTGGACTAACATCTTTTCATGATTCTTTGAGTAAGGGGGATCCACTTTTAAAACCAAACATTTTAATAGTTTTAAAAATTTAAACATTCATTGTTATTTTGAGCCTAAAGTATTTTAAATTATTTTTGATATAACAAAAAGGGGAGAGATTGATTTGAAAATTTGTGTTTTTCAAATGAATAAGGGGGAGCTTTAACTACTTTTCAATTTTTAATCTCTTATTCAAATTTTTAAACTTGAGGGAGGAGAATCCCAAACAACTTTTCAAGATGGTTTTATTATATCAAAAAGAGGGAGATTGAAGAACTAATGTTTTGATATAATAATTGAAAATGTTTTGGACTAATCTGAAAAGGATTTAAAACACGCCTTAAGTCCAAACAACTTGAAAATATGTTTGAGGTATTTAAAAAGGTTTTTGGCAAAGTTTGGAATGTTTTAAAGTACTCAAAACTGACTTTTCAGCTCTACCGTACCGATACGGTATACCACGTATCGATACCTTTTTTTCTTCAGTTTTGATTCTATCAAAGCCCATACCGATACATGCTTGCTCGCATCGGTACGGAGAAGGATCGTATCGATACGCTCTTTAAGTGTACCGATACCCTCTTTAACAAACCCTAACGATTATTTCCCAACAGTCTTTTAAAATGCAGATCGTATCGATACGCCTCCTAGCGTATCGATACGCATAGGCTGACAAAGAGTCCAACGGCTAGTTCTGAAGAAGGGCGTACCAATACCCTTACCCGTGTACTGATACGGTAGGCACCAGAACTGCAATTAATGTGGGAAACAAAGACTTTAACGGCTCCAAAACATCCCCAACGGCTGCAAACTTAATTAGGAGTATAAAAGGGACCTCCAAGCATCAAGAGAAGGCTAATGCTTCAATTGTCAACAACACTATGATTAAGATTTTTTCTTAGAGCTCAATTGTCCATTTTCTTGTATAGACAACACTAGTGAGCTCAACATTGTTCAATTTGGTCAAGTGTTTAGGTTTTGGGTGAGAGCTTAATAGTGCAAACAAACACCTATTAGAGGGATTTCAAGTTTGCTTAGAATTTCACTTTGTGAAGAAGGTTTACTCAAGCTTTGGGTAGAAAGCTTTGAGGGTTGTAAAGGTTGCCTCCTAAGCCTAGAAAAGGGGGACGAAATTCTTAGTGAATTTGGTTGAAATCCTTAGTGGGGAGCTAAGGTAGTGGATGTATGTGCTTGTTAGAAGGCCGAACCACTATAAAGCCTTGTGTCCAATTCTAATCTTTTAGCTTCCACTTTATCACCCCAAAACCTAATCTTCTCCAAACTTGGCAAACACATCGGTGATCGATTCGAGCGTGCTACTAAACCCAACAGCCTTACTGGTCGGTTTTCAAAATCGACGACCAACTCTGTATTAGGGGGGAAACATAAGTGACCATTCCAGTAGTTAACCCATAAAAATGTTGAATAAAAAGTCAGCTAAAGTCAGCCTTAAAGTTTGGTTTGTTAACCTTTCATCATTTTGCCTATTTGTACTTTCTTTAGGCCTTTTCCACTATCTGATTTGTGGTAAGAGATTTTTTCCCTTTGCTTATATTTTTAGTTTAGGGTAATTATTCCATGCACGAGCACTCGTGGAAATTTTATTTTCCATAATCGTCTTAATTTTAGGGTTTAGAGATTTTATTTAGGGTCTAATTTTTAAGGGTTTAAGTGTATGACTTTTGAATTTATAAGGTGTAGTTAGAATTTAGGTTTAGTGTTAAAATTTAAGGTTTATAGGTTAAATCCTAAATTCCTAACCATATTACCCTAAACCTAAACCATAGCCTCTAAATTCTAATCTTAAATCCTAAACCAAGTCTCTAACCCGCTACTAGATGAGATATTTACTCTTTATTTTATTGCAATAAGATTTGACTATATAATATAATAATTAATTGCAAGTTATAAGTGTAACCCCCTAGACCCGCCTATGCGTCACAACGGATCCTAGGAAGTCACATTAGGGTCACAAGAGCAACCCACAGAAAAATACACGTAAAAACATTTTTTTTTGCTCAAAACATTTTTTTTGCTCAAAACATTTATTAAACTGTAAAACCAACTTCTGTTTAAAATAACATTTCAAGAAATCATTTAAATGCTTAACAGAAATTTCAAAAAGTGCTTTACAGACTCTATCATAAAACAATACATGACATACATGCCCACTAACTAGACATCACCGTACTCCAAAAGCAACGCCGAGAGAATCCCAAACACTGATGTCACACGTTACCATGATATATTCTTTTAACCTGCGTGTAACACCCCAATTTTGGGCTTATAAGTTTTGGGTTTGGACCGGATCGGTCGGGTTGCGGTTCGAATATAAAAGGGTGATTTTAGGAAAGCCTAGTTCGGGTTGCATTAAAAATATGGAAAAATATCTTAAAATCTTATTTTATTATATATAAGAGAATGGTGAAATCGATTTTACAAAATGAGGTTGGGAAGTGTGACATTTTGGGTTAGTGACTAAAATGTAATTTTCGAAAACTTGGTGACTGTTTTAAAAAGGATTGAAACTTTGAATCTTTAAGGAGCTATTTACCCAAGAAGAGTTTCTCCAGATTTTTCTTAATATTAAAGGTTTTATTAATGGTTTTAATTAAAGGAAAAAGGAGGGAAAAAGATATTTTGCTCTCATAACTAACTTTTCTAAAAAATTTCCATTTCTTTTCTCTCAACTTTTCTCTCAACCCAAACACTTTTCTCCAGCAAATTTCCCTCTGATTTTGACATTCAAAAATGAGATTTCAACTTCCTTTTGATCTCTAATCATTTCTACAACAAAGCCTTAGCAATTTCTTATTGGATTTTCAAGAATCTTGGTTCCAAAAAGGGAGAAACTCACATTTAGAGGTATGAACGTCCTTCTCCTCTAAATACTCAGTTCTTTACTGAAATTCCCAAGTTCTCAATCCTTGATTTGTGTTTTAATAAAGGTTTTGTAGTTGTGTTCTTGATCTTGGCTTTAAAATGCAAGATTTGGTTAGTTTTTGATGAAATTTGTATGAAATGGTTGGGCACTGTTTTGAGGTGTGTTTTTAATGTAAATTGGATGTATAATTGATGAGAAATTGAGGTTTAATCAATGCAATCCCGGATAGGTTGATTTTCCTAAGTTTTGTTTGAGTTTATGATGGTTTTTTGGGTGATCTTGATGTTCTGCTATAGCTGGAGGTATAAGGACGTGTTTAGATCCTTTTTGGATGTTAATTGAGGTTTATGAATGTTTGGAATTGATGGATCTTGGCTGGGTAGTGTTGTAGAGATGTTTGGATGTGATTTCGGTTGTGTTTGGTAGCCGAAATGTGAGTGTTGATGTGAGCAGCGAGTTTAGGTGTCTTGGTTGAGGATATTAATGCATGATGGTGCATTAATCTACTGTTTTGATGTGTTTAAAACAGGGGAGACATCTTTGGATCCTTGTGGTGTTGATCCGGAAGCTTGATTGGTGTTTCGGCAAGTGGCGAAACGGAAATCGGTGAGTGAAGTTTGGTTTTCAGCTTTGAAACCAATGTTTGAAGGTTTTGGGAGCTTAGTCTAAGTCTAAACAACTTAGCTATGCTCAAGAGTAAATTTTCGGAAAAACTCTCTTGTTGATGAGCCATGAGTTGGTTGAATGCAAAGGGATTTGTTGCATGTTTAAATTCTGTTTTTGAAAGCATACTTTAGCATGTTTATTGCTGGTTTCATAAGCCATGTGTTGAAGGATGCTCTAGGTAAGGGATCCTTGTTTTTGTACATTGATAAATGTGGTTTTGATGCAAAGTGATGCATGATGATAATGGCTTTGTTAAATGCTTTAAAACAGTGGATTAATGTTGTTAAGTGATGTATATTGGCAAGTGATGTGGTTTGTCTAAAAGTACTTGAATCGGATATAGTTAGCCGGCTATAGGATTGGGTGCACCGTGAATAAAGTCGCCTTGGATGTTGAGGGGTTGTGATTGTACCATGCTCCATCCAAGTACACTAACGAGATGGTTAAGAACAACATGGTGGTTAAAAGTCCATGGGTGGTTCTTGTTTTAAGGTCAAAATGGTGGTTAAAATTCCATGTGTGGACCTTGTGTATGGTAAGATCACAATGGTGGTTTAAAGTCCATGTGTGGATCTTGTGTTGTATGTCCCGTGATCTCGTTAGTGATGTTATACAACTACCAATGAGTGATGTGGAGGGGTTGTGATTGTACCATAGTCTCCATCACGGGTGTTGAGGGGTTGTGATTGTACCATGCTCCACCTTGATATTGGTAGTGTGTATGAAGCGTAGGGACAACGCTTGTAATCCGCGTATCCGATTATTGTTGGTTGTAAATTGTCGTTTGTGTTTTGGAACATGGTTATGTTTATCACTTGAAAGCCAATATGACATGATAATGGTTTGAAGCATGTAATGCTTGGTTTATGTACATATGTGCATGATGAAATGTTGTTTGAGCTAAAGGTTTTGAAACAGAGTTTTTATAAATGCATTATTGTGATGTTTTAAATGAGCATTCCTCACTAAGCTATGTGCTTACGCTCTCTCTTTTCTTAAACCAATAATGCAGAGCATTGAAGTGCTTAAGGGCAGCAAGGGGGTCAAGAATCCAAGTGAAGAACTAAGCTCATGTATGGTGAATATTTTCATAACTTGTTTAGCTTTTGGCATTTGGCAATGGGGAACCTATGTTGTTGTTTTGGGAGATGTTTTGGACTCCTTAAGTTGGTTTTATGCTTTTGATATTGTTGGAACTTGTAATTGGCCTTTATGAGGATTGTTGGTGTTTTAGTGTTTGAATGGTTTTCAATATAGGATGCATGCCTATAGAATTGGGGCTTTCCTTGTTTGATGCCATGTTTACGAATTGTTGATGCCATTATGTTCCTTAAGTATATAATGACTTGCTGGTATAATTTGAGGGTCTTTTGAATGCGTTTGATGGGTCAATTGTGTAATAAACCAGCATAAATTCTGCAATCTGGGCAGCCTATTTCGGAACAGGTGCTACCGTTTCGGAACAGAGGGCCTGAAATGGCCTAGGTGTTTCGAAACGGGCAGAGCCGTTCCGGAACAGTTTTGCCACTGCCAGGCCATGTTGCGCAACGGGTTTCGGAACGGTCCCGCGTTTCAGAACGGATCATCCCTGTTTCGAAACACCCGACCGTTGGGCACTGAAATTGACGGTTATATGTTTTGAAACCTTTGCGTTTTGGTCCTGAACTTGGTTCAAGCAATTGAATGAGTTTGAGATGTCCGTTTGAGTTGAAATTTGGAAGAGAAGCATGAAACATGACTAATTTCATATTAGTAACTCAAAAGTTGGTTAAGTCCTTATAATTTTCAGGATTTGCATTTTGGTCCCTAAACTTGTATGTTGTGTAATTGAGTCCCTGAATGTTATCCGATTGTTGTGGCTTTTGAATATGTTTGTCTCAAGTGTTCACCTAGGGTTAATTTGCATCTAGATAAGATTAAAAAGAAAAAAAAAGGGTCGTTAATCAAGGTTGACTTTCGGGTTGACTTTGGTTTTCCCCGTGTAAACTTCTTAATTCGGTTCAACCGTCTGGGCCGAGTTAAGGGGGTTACATTTGGTGGTATCAGAGCTGAGTTCTCGAGTAATTGGGAATGGTTATGTGGGTGATGAATGTATGTATGCTTTGTATGCTTGTTTAATGAAAGCATGTTGTGTGAATTGTAAGTGTGATACAATTGTGATGTATGCTATGGTGAAGCATGTTAGAGGGACCCATTGCCAAATCAAAGCTAATGAAATGAGTTGTTTTTAATTGGAAATGAGCTTGAGTACTTGGATTACTTACCTTGCTGAGCCTGACTTTGTTTATTACATTGTGATTGCATTGTTTAGTAAATGGGACCTCGTAGAGAAACGAGGGGTAATATGCGAGCTATGGCTCAAAATGAGAATGAAGAGAACGCTGAAAATGCGGTGGATTTACCTCCTCCACCTGGTGGTGGTGGTGCTGGGGGCGAAGGAGCTGGTGTTGCAGCTGGTGCTGGGGTCGCTAGACCTGAAGCTGGTCAGGGACAAGTTGTTCCTGACATGACAGTGTTGATTCAAGCTATTGCTGGAGCTTTTCGAGCAGCGGTAGCTGGAGCTCAAGGAGCTGGGCATCAAGGTGATGCTGGTGTTAGACTACCTTTGGAGCGTTTGCGCAGTCTGGGAGGGACTGAGTTCAGGGGTTTGTCTGCTGAAGGTTCTGAGTCTTGGTTGGAGAGTACCAAGAGAATCTTGGGACAAATGAATTGTTCTGATGTGCAGAAGCTGGGCTGTGTGGTATCATTGTTGCAAGACGATGCATACACTTGGTGGACAACCACTATCTCCGAAATGGAGGATGCTGATGTGACATGGACGTTCTTTCAAAACATTTTCAAGAGAAGGTATCTGGGTGTGAGGTACTTGGATGAAAAGAAGAGGGAATTCATGTCTCTTATTCAAGGGAGCATGTCAGTGGCTGAGTACGAGGTTCAGTTTGTCCGACTCAGTCAATACGCGCCTGAGCTTATTCCTGATGAGCGGGAGAGGTGTGAGCGGTTCCGTTATGGTTTGGTGACGGATGTAAAGACTTATATGCTGGCTACTGAGTACACTGATTTTGATGTGCTGGTTGGTAGAGCAAAGGACATTGAGATGAATTTGAGTTTGTCTCCTAGAGGTGCTGGTCCTAGTGCTGGTAAACGAGTTGCTGAGTATAGTTCCGGAGGCGGACGGAACAAGAGGGGACGTGATCGGAAGTATCAGCCTTCAGCTAGGCGAGGTGGTGGAGGGCAAGGTGCGCCTGTTCAGGGGGATAAGGCAAGAGTTGATCCAAACACATGTTGGACGTGTGGATCGCGTGGACATCTGAGGCGTGATTGTCCTCGAGCAGCGAGGGAGGTTCAGGCTCCTGTTGTGGCGGCTGGTAACTCGTGTTGGAACTGTGGATCAGCGGATCACATGAGGAGGGAGTGTCCTCTGTTGGCCGGTGGTGGCCAAGGACGTGCTCCTGGAGTTGTTGCACCACAGAGAGGTCGTGGGCGCGGCCGTGGTAACTTCCAGCGTAGAGAGGATGGTGGAAGGAATGTGGCTCATGTTGTAGCTGTTCAGCCTGAGGGTGGTGGCCAGGCTAGAGTGTTTGCTCAGAGGGAGGGGAGGAATGACGCGGATGTGATCGCAGGTACTTTCACTTTGCAATCCTTGTCATTACTTTCCTTGATTGATTCTGGATCTACGCACTCATACATATTGCGTGAGCATGCTGAATTGCTTGGTTTGCCTGTTGAGTCCTTGGATGTTGGTATGCGTGTCACAAGTTCTTTTGGTGAGACTGTAGTGACTCGAAAGCTTTATAGAAGATGTCCCTTGGTTGTGCAAGATCATGTTTTTCATGTTGATCTTATGGAGTTGCCTTTCTATGGTTTTGATGTAATCCTTGATATGGATTGGCTAGTTGAGCATCGAGCTGTAGTAGATTGTGAAAATAAGCGAGTTTCGTTGAAGCTAGCGGATGATTACGAGGTTGTTGTGGTTGGTGAGAATGTGAAGTTTCTTGCCAATGTGGTGTCTACATTGGAGGCGAGTCGGATGCTGAGGCGAGATTGTGAAGCTTACCTAGCCTTTGTGATGAATCCTAGCTCTAAGGAGTTGCGTGTGCAAGATATCAGGACTGTGCGAGAGTTTCCTGGTGTGTTTCCGGAGGAGTTGCCTGGATTGCCTCCTAATCGCGAAGTGGAGTTTGGGATTGAGTTGTATGAAAACACAACTCATGTGTCCATTACTCCTTATCGAATGGCACCTAAGGAGTTGAAAGAGCTGAAGACGCAACTACAAGAGTTGCTTGATCGTGGTTTCATTCGGCCGAGTGTGTCACCTTTGGGTGCACCGGTCTTGTTTGTGAAGAAGAAGGATGGCACCATGAGAATGTGCATTGATTACCGTCAGCTTAATAAGTTGACTATCAAGAATCGGTATCCATTGCCGAGAATTGATGATCTTTTTGATCAATTTTGGGGAGCAACTGTGTTCTCTAAGATTGACTTAAGGTCAGGGTATTATCAGTTGAAGGTGAAGGATGTGGATGTGCCAAAGACAGCTTTCAGGACGAGGTATGGGCATTATGAGTTCCTTGTGATGCCGTTTGGTTTGACGAATGCTCCTGCAGCATTCATGGACATGATGAATCGTGTGTTTCATGAATACCTGGATAAGTTTGTGGTGGTATTCATTGATGATATCATCGTGTACTCACGTATTGAGGAGGAGCATGAAGGGCATCTGAGAATTGTGCTGCAAGCTTTGTTGGAGAATCAGCTTTATGCTAAGCTGAGCAAGTGTGAGTTCTGGCTTAGAGAAGTGGTGTTTCTTGGTCACGTGGTTTCTGCTGAAGGGATTCGTGTTGATCCTCAGAAGATTGAGGCGGTGATGAATTGGAAACCTCCTAAGTCTGTTCATGAAGTCCGTAGTTTCCTGGGTTTGGCAGGATATTATCGGAGATTCGTGGATGGGTTTTCCAAGATTGCTGCACCTTTGACGAAGTTGTTGTAGAAGGATGTTAAGTATGAATGGACGGATGCGAGACAGCAGGCTTTTAAGAAGCTTAAGGCCGCTTTGACGCAAGCTCCTATCTTGGTTCAACCTGAATCAGGGAAAGAGTTTGTGGTGTACAGTGATGCGTCCTATGTTGGTTTGGGATGTGTGTTGATGCAGTAGGGTAAGGTGGTGGCTTATGCATCACGGCAGTTGAAGGTGCATGAGCGCAATTATCCTACGCATGACATTGAGTTGGCTGCGGTGGTTTTTGCTTTGAAAATCTGGAGACATTATCTGTATGGTGAGAAGTGTACTGTGTACACGGATCACAAGAGTTTGAAGTATCTGATGTCCCAGAAGGAGTTGAATCTTAGGCAGCGACGTTGGGTGGAGTTTCTCAAGGATTATGATTTGACGATCGAGTATCATCCGGGTAAAGCTAATGTTGTAGCGGATGCCTTGAGTAGGAAGGTAGCTGTTGAGCTGAGGGCTATGTTTGCCAGTTTGAGTATTTCGCGTGATGGTGGTCTTGTGGCTGAATTGCAAGTGAAACCATCTATGGTTCAGTTGATTAAGGAAAAGCAGTTGTTGGATGATTCGTTGGTTCCTCATGTTCAGGATATTGCGGAGGATAGGCCTTCGGATTTCTGTTTTAATGATGATGGAGTGTTGTGCTTTGGGAGTCGGATAGTAGTGCCCAATGATGCTGAGTTGAGGCGTGCTATTCTGACTGAAGGGCATAGTAGTCCTTTTGCTATGCACCCCAGTAGTACTAAGATGTATCGTGATCTTCGTGATGAGTACTATTGGGTGGGTTTAAAGAAAGATGTTGCTGAGTTTGTGAGCAAGTGCATGGTATGTCAGCGAGTTAAGGCTGAGCATCAGTTTCCTTCAGGGTTGTTGCAACCGTTGAGGATTCCAGAGTGGAAGTGGGAAAGGATTACCATGGATTTTGTTTCTGGTTTACCTTTGTCACCATCGAAGAAGAATTCGGTGTGGGTGATTGTGGATCGCCTGACGAAGTGTGCGCATTTCCTGCCTGTGCATACTACATACACTTTGGATAAGCTTGCGGAGCTGTACATTGCTGAGATTGTGCGGTTGCATGGTGTGCCAAAGTCGATTGTGTCGGATAGGGACCCGAGGTTTACATCGCGTTTCTGGCAGTGTTTGTATCAGGCTTTGGGTACACGGCTGAATTTCAGTACGTCTTATCATCCGCAGTCGGATGGTCAGTCCGAGCGTGTTATCCAGGTTTTGGAGGATATGTTGAGGTGCTGCGTGATTGAGTTCCAGGGCTCTTGGGAGATACATTTGCCTTTGGTTGAGTTTGCCTATAATAATAGTTATCAGGCAAGTATTCAAATGGCACCTTATGTAGCTTTGTACGGGAGGAAGTGTAGAACTCCTCTGTGTTGGGCTGAAACGGGTCAGAAGTTGGTTTCGATGCCAGCTTTGTTGAAAGGTACCACCGAGAAGGTGAAGCTCATTTGTGAGCGTTTGAAGGCAGCTTCTGATCGGAAAAAGTCTTACGCGGATTTGAAGCGTAAGGAGATTGAGTACGCGGTGGGTGACCGTGTGTTTTTGAAGGTTTCGCCTTGGAAAAAGGTGATGAGGTTTGGCCGAAAGGGTAAGTTGAGCCCTAGGTACATTGGACCATACGAGGTGGTTGAGCGTGTGGGTCCTGTTGCGTACAAGTTGAGGTTACCGCAAGAATTGGAAAAGATCCATGATGTGTTTCATGTTTCTATGCTTCGGAAGTATAGATCGGATCCTTCACATGTGATGCCTGTGGAAGAAGTGGAATTGAATCCGGATTTGACCTATGATGAGGAACCGGTGAAGATTCTGGATTCGGATAGTAAGGTTCTTCGAGGAAAGACCATTGAGTTGGTAAAGGTGTTGTGGAAACATCATGGTGTTGAAGAAGCCACGTGGGAACGGAAGGATGACATGTTGAAGCAGTTTCCGTACCTCTTAATTCGGGTTGACTTTCGGGTTGACTTTGGTTTTCCCCGTGTAAACTTCTTAATTCGGTTCAACCGTCTGGGCCGGGTTAAGGGGGTTACACTGCGATGGTAAAAACAACGTGAGCTTGGAAAAGCTCAGTAATACAGAACTACCAAAAGATGCTATAAGCTCATGCAGATATATAGTAGGCATAACATTTTCATGATGTTCTAAGCAGTGACAGTCCTCTTTTCCTTTTTGTTATTTCAGGGTAACGTTATACTTGAGATTAACAGTACTTGTTTTTTTATTCAATCATCGAGTAACAAACGGAAATCATACAAGTTGATAGTTTACGAAGAAGAAAACGAGTTTAAAGTCTAGTCTGTCCCAAAAGGTGCATATCAAACAGGCATAAATGCATACCAATCATATCATGAGAACACATAACAATTCAATGTAAATGTTCAAGTACATACAAGGGTTTACTAGTAACTACCCTCCAACCTTACACCAATATGCAGTCCCCCAGAACTACATCCATAAGGACTTACCCTAGGCCCGATGGGTGTAGGTGCCACCTAAGGGGCTGCCTTAGGTCCATAAGGATTTACCCGTGCTAAAGCATCGGTACCTACTCCAGGGGAGACCTTGAGTCCATAAGGATTTACCAGCTGGATTAGGGTTGTACCGACAGAGACTTCATAACATAACCCAACAGTATACCCCGGATGACAATCGGTATTCAGATTTCAGACATGAGTAACAGAATACATGTGACAGACGTATTCTATTCAGAGTATCAGAAACAGAAGATTCATGATTTTGACAGATAAATGGGCATACCATTGAGCAGAACAGACATTTTCATCATTGATCATGCAAACAGATTGTACCATCATAGGTCAAGCTAACAGATCATACTATCAAGTTCATCAGACAGTCAGGCAATACCATCACAGATCAAGCAATCACATAACAAGTATGCATATTGAGTAGACATACATCAATTAGGCAGAGAATGTCATCATATATCCGGTTCATCATTTCATCTCATTTTCCAACATAGTGATGCAATCTCAATAACAATTGAAATGTTCATCAAGCATAGCAGTGTTCACGATTAAATCATTATACAATTAATTCAACAGAATATATATATATATATCACACATAGAACACACTAGGTGGGACAAATCATTTCTTGGAGATAATTAGCATTTACGGAAGGTGACACATTAAACCTTTGACAATTTGAACGAAATTCTGAAACGTGACCCCTATTAAAAGGGGTTCATATTAACGGTTTAACCCAGATATTCAGGATGTGATACATCAAGATCTTTGAGAGTTTAGACGCATCATGAGTTATTTAGTCATTTAAGCATACAAGGGCATTATGCTCATTTTATCACATATGGACATTTCGGTAATTTATACCAACAAGGCATAAACAGTTGCTCAGGAAATTCTATTTGCTTATCAGGCTTCCAATCAGGCATTCAGAGATTTTTATGTAAGATCTTTCACGATATCGGATACATTCAGGGCTATCTTAATTACTTTGGCTAGCAAGGGCATTTTAGTCTTTTAATTATCAGGGGTGATTTTTGTAATTTAGTTCAGTACTATAAAATGAAGATTTACAATATTTAACATATATTTAAACGATTACTTTCATAATTCACCACAGGACTTGCCACATAGTAGCCGAACTTATATTTTGTGCGGAAAAACTTCCAACCTTATATTAATATCATGAGTGATTAACATAAATGAGTGTGCTTCCTAACGCTTAAGGGCACTTTATCCCTTAAAATCTTATTAGAAATTCCAGAATTTCATCAAATGCACAACTGCCTATTTAACTTAAAAAGGCTTTTCGTTCATTTTGGAAATTGGGATAAATCCATCATTTTTGTCGAATTTTTACTATTTATCACCTCCATCGTTTACGTACTCGGTAGAGATTAAGTCGTTTTAATCTCTTCGGCCATTACAGTCGGTTTACTCATTTTAGAACTTAAGGGTAAAATTGTCATTCTGATTAATTAAGAATTTCGGTGCTCGAAGGCACTACAGTCTTTTTGGTCATTACGATCATTCCAATTAATTCATCCATTACGGTCGTAAGGATCAGCTCAAGAATACAACGATAATTCCAGTAAATTCACTTTCATATGTTATACAGAGCTCGGAAAAAAAAAAATCCAAGTTTCTTTTAGTATCACACGCATTTGAATAATGATGTCGAAGTCTTTTTCAATAGAACATACATCTTAGGTGGGGTGATTTTTCAATCAATTCGAATGCAGATTTCGGGTCACTTCCTTTATTAGGGGCAGCTTAGTCATTCTTATACCTCAAGGGCATTTCTGAAATCTCATATCCAATAACCTTTACTCCATATTATGGGCATTGAATCTTAGACTCCATTGATTGAGTTGCAGATTTAACTGTATTATTTATTACTATTAACTTTCAATACTTCTGGTCTATTAGTATTCTTATTCGAATATTTTGGTTTTAATAATTTTCATACTTATTTCTCGAATCTAATTCGGCTTAAGCAGAGTTTACAAAACACTTCATCATAAGCATGCATGCGTTAACCGGATATCGACATGTACATAAAGCATACAAGGGGTAGTAGTGTATTACCTTAACTTCGAGTTACACCGGTCGGTTCGTGGACGACATTCGAACACACTTGAACTTGGATTCAACATCCCACAACCACGCGGATATGAAGATACGTGGATGCCTTCAATTAAACAAAATCCACAGTTAATCCTTAATCACACTACCTTTAAACTGAACAAGAAAAGTATAAGCATTTTTGAGTTCAAGTTCAGATTTAGAGGCTTTCGGGTCAGAATTTTGCGAAACGGGCTTCAAAAACGGACTCAGGACGTCGAAAAACATAAAATAGGAGTTTTCGGAAAATTTAACTTTTTGGTCAACGGTCAAAGTCAACGCTGACGTCAGCAGGTCAACTGGGTCAGAGTCAACGATGACGTCAGCAGGTCAACGCTGACGTCAGCAGTTAACGGACAGAGGTCAACTGAGTTGACTCGGTTGACTCACTGAGCTGACTCGGTTGACTCACTAAGCTGACTCGGCTGACTCGGCTGACTCGGGCTGAGTTGACTCGGTAGATGGGTCGGGCTCGGATACGGGTCGGGACGGATACGGGTTTGGGTCAAATACGGGTACGGGTTGGGTCGGAGTCAGGTTGGACCGGTTCGGACCAGGTTCAGACCGGTTCACTTACCAAAACGAAAGCCTGCCGGAATTTCACCGAGAAATCACACCGGAACGCCGCCGGAGACCCCCAACAGCCTCGATTTCGCCGGAAAAACAGAGAGAAATGCATCATTAATTCAACCCATACCATACATGTTGAAATAGAGCCGAAATTGAGCCGAAATTTACCTAGAATGGTGCGGTGACGCCGAAAAATCACGAAGCTCCGACGAGGCTTCTCCCGGTGCCGGATAGGTGACTGGTCGGAGGGGTTTTGTTCGTCACCTCGCCAGGAGCCCAGATCTGGCGGCCGCTTCTCGAACGGACGTCGAGGGTGGCCGGAAAAAGCAAGAGACGAATGGTGCAAAAAGGGTTTTCGTCGGACATTCAAGCCATTCTTCCCGTCGAACGGCGCCGAAGCAGCGCGAGTGGCGCACCGGGATGAGATTGGAGTATGACGACGATCACACTGACGGTGGCTGTGACGTCCACGCCGCGACGGTGAGGGAACGGAACGTTGGCCGAAAGATGTTGAAAGGGTAGAATCTTCTGGGTTCTTACATTCGAACAGCCAACACCAAAAATGGGGGGTAGCTGGAGAGTCGAATTAGTTTGTTTTTTATTGTTATGCAAATACTCAACACGTATAGTTTAAAACTAACCCGAGATAGACTTAATACCAAGAATAGTCTTAGCCCTAATGGCTAAGACACTCCTCCACTTAACCAGAGGGCACAGGTTCAAAACCCCACAACTGTAATTCCCTTTTTTTTCTTTTTTTTACCATATTATTAGGGTGTTACAATAAGAATCTATAAACTATATATGTTTTTAATTTAATATCAAAAACATATTATAAAGATAATTTTATAAAATATTTCTTTCATTGAACATTGTAATTTTACTTTCATGCATGTTCATTCTCTATCAAATCTTTGCCGCTCTCTCTCAAATTTTTGTCGCCTGTAACTTTTCTTTTATTCCTTTGGTTGGTGGTCGGAAACCACTCTTAGTATTGGTTGTCGACCATTGGGTCTATTATTTTTTTTCTTTTTTTTCCCTATTTCAATAAGAATCTCTACCTTTGTGGCACACGTTTTCTTTGTCCTTGTGACACATTTTTCTTTGACTTTTTTGTGGTTTGTTTCATTTGTCCTTGGGCAAGATTTCAACATACCTTAGCGGTTGGTTGGTGCTCGTACATAGATCTTCACGACACTAATCTCTGATTATGGTTCTGGCGGTGGTCTTAGAAAGATGAATCTCCACTCGACTGATGGTTGGTTGCCGATGTAATCAGACCTGGGTAGCGGAGCAATCTACCTGATAGCTTGGTTCACTCACCACTTCTTTTTTCCCGTAAAGCGTCTCGTTTGGATAGAGACAAGGAGATTTAGGAAGGTTTCTGGATTTTGGTATGCTAATCTCGATGGAAGTGTATGCTTTTCTTTGCACCATTGTAAGAAATTTTTAGTGGACTTGTCTCTTTTTTTCTCTTTTTTGATGCATTGTATTGTATTATCTTTTTAATGGTGATTAATAAAATTCAGATGCCATTGTTCAATTTTTTTACGTTCATGCCAAATAAATCAAACCAGATAATGGTCATGTTTGGCATTTAGCGGATAGCTGATGGTGGATTACATTAGCTGATAGCCGATTACATTAGCTGATTTGACTAGCGGATTGTATTAGATGATTGTATAAAAATGTTTGGTAAAATTAACTGATAGCTTATAGTTGTTTGATTATTTAAACAAGCAAAATGACATATAAGGATATGATTATATTCGATACTTATTTGAATAATTTAGTAGTTATCCATATTTTGTATCTAATAATATTAATAAGATTATGAAAAATAATTTTTAATATAATATTATTAAGCATGTTTAAAGGATATCTATATATTAATTTATTATTTATATAATTGTTTTTAATACAATTTTTTTTGAAAGGTATAATATATTAGAAATAAGGTAGACACCATTAGCAAGAGCCTCATTAAAAAACCTCCCTAAACCTAAATGGAGGAAAAAGAGTGCCACTTGCTAATGGCTAATAATGTCCACAAACCTCAAAAGATAACAACCATTACAAACGACCAAGTCATAAATCAATCACTGGAAAAAAACAATCTCAGCCTGGTTCTAATATCCTCTCCTTCCTCTTTGCGCCAGCATCCAACTTAACCCAGCAAAAGTTCTTGCTTCTCCTAATTCCCTTCTTCGCCAGTTTGTCCGCAGTTATATTTGCTTCCCTCGGAATCCAATTAATCTTCCAATCAATTCCGGCGCACAATTGCACACAATCAGCCACCACAGCAGAAAAAGGAGCAGGGGCGATGGTAGGTTTCCGCATCCACTCACAGTATAAGGAAGAATCTGTTTCGAGCAACAGCAACATTGGTTTTTCAAAATTCAGCCTTCGAAACAACAAAACCGCTTCTTTGATGGCCAAAAGCTCTGCCGTTGTCACATCAAAGACTCCAATTGACTTGGAGAACATCGCAATCGACATATTCCTACAATTCCTTAAAATACCACCAATACCCGTCTCTCCGAACCCTCCTATCACTGCTCCGTCAACATTAAATTTGACAACATTATCAGGGGGGTTCGTCCACACACAACTGATCATCTCATGTTTCCTCGACATCCCCCCTTTCAGGATCGAAGGATCTCTTAATACCGAATCTGCCGACACAAGGGATTCAGGCCACTTATATCGGCACCACCAGCCTAGTCGAACCAACATATTGTCCATAAGCTGTTTTTCATCAACCAATCTACCTCTAAAAATCACTTCATTGCGATATGTCCACACAGACCAACAATAACAACAGAAAATCAATTTCCAGATTTCAATTATATCCCTTGCAATTTTGCTTTCATACCACATTACTAGCAAACAATTGAAATTTCTTGGCATCACCATATGAATACCCCACCAACTTACACAACGCATAAGCACTTTCCAACTCAAAAAGCAATGACAGAATAAATGATCCACCGATTCAGATTCGATACTACAAAGAGGGCATACCAGATTCTGCAGATTGCATCCTCCTCTTCTCGCGAGCTCGACTTTGGTAGGAAGTCTATTGTGCACCAGTCTCCACATAAAAAACTCAACGTTGGGAGGTGCAATGTTAGCCCATACATAATTCCAGATTTTTCCTTTTCTCTCCCACATGTACACAAAATGTTCAATAATTCTTAACATTATAAAGTCCAGTAGCATTACCTTTCCACCTCACCGAATCCCTTTGAAGCCTTCCGATACCAGTAGCGTTAATTGCTGCTACAAACTCCTCCCAAATATTAACCTCCCAATCAAAAACCTCCCTCCGCAATTTAATGTGCCACTGCCAAGTGTTGTTCTCCAATTTACCAAAGTTAACAATGGGCCCAGATTTTTCCACTGCCAACGCGAATATTCTAGGAAACCGTTCCTTCAGAGTCATGCTTCCAGTCCAAACATCCGTCCAAAAGTGGATACTTCAGCCATTGCCCACCACTAGGCCTAGGTTCTGCAGAAACATGTCATTTGGGTTTGACATTGGGGCGATAATTTTTTTCCAAACCCAATATTTACGTCCTGAACTCGTGTTCCTTGGGATTATATCCATCGCATTTTCTGAGTATTTAGCATTGATCAGTTTCCTCCAAAGGCTATCACCCTCCGCTCCAAACCTCCACAACCATTTGTTTAACAATGCTCTATTTCTCAAGGTAAAGGGAGTTAAACCCAAACCTCCGTACTCTTTAGGCAAAGCAACTATATCCTTACTAACCCAGTGAATCTTCTTTTGTTCCATCGCACCCTAGAGGAATCTTGATATGAGGGCTGATAACTGCATGTTAATGCTTGCAGGCATCGCAAACATTGACATGAAGAACACCGGTAGGCTAGCAAGTACGGATTTGATCAAAGTTAAGCGGCCACCAAAACAAAGTAGCTTCGATTTCCATCCGCTCAGCTTACGCTTAAAATTCTCCAGGATAGGGGACCATATGTGCGCGGAATTTCTGATCTCTCCCAACGGAAGGCCCAAGTAAGTGCTGGGCAACGATTTGACTTGACATTTAACCAAATCTGCCCACACAGACAGTTGCTGCGATTCCACATTAATACCAAGTATCTTTGACTTTTTCCGGTTAAGTTTAAGGCCAGCCGCCACCTCAAACCCCTTCAGCACTCTGAAAACATTCTTGATTTGGTTTTCTCCCGCCTTGCAAAAGACTATCAGATCATCCGCATATTGGATGTGAGACACCATAAAATCACTACTGCCAATTGCAATCCCCTGAAAGAACCCAAGCCGATGCGCCTTATTCAAGAAAACACTCAGTCCTTCCGCAACCAGATTAAACAACAAAGGTGATAAAGGGCAGCCTTGTCGGAGCCCTCTACCAATCGCGAATGGCTGAGATGGTGAACCGTTGACCAGCACCGATATATACGCAGTGGAAATACATAGATGAATCCACTTACACCAAATCAGCCCAAAGCCCATGCAGCTCATCAAATTAATGAGAAATTTCCAATCAACGGAATCATACGCCTTAAAAAAATCAAACTTCAGGACTACGCCTTCCAACCCTTTGCTTCTCACATAGTCGATCGTCTCATTTGCAATAAGCGAGCAGTCGATCATTTGCTTGCCACGACAAAAAGCAAATTGATTTTCCCCTATTAACTTACCAGCCACTTCATTCAATCTCATAGCCAAAACTTTGGCTAAAAGCTTATACACACAGCCCATCAAACTAATCGGCCTATATTCTTCAATCTTTGAAGGATTGATTTTCTTTGGAATAAGGACAATGAACGAATGATTAAACGCAAAATCAATGACTTGCCCCGAGTGAAACTGATTGAAGAACATCAAAATATCAGGCTTTAGGCTGCTCCAAAACTTCTTTAGGAAGCCCATATTAAATCCATCCGGACCGGGTGCTTTAGATGATTCCATCGAACTCAGATCTGCCCATATTTCCTCTGAAGAGAAGGGTCTTTCCAGCCAACTCGTCTCAACCACAGAGAATTTTCTTACATCCCAGCTTGTCGAATCTACTGGTAGAGTGTTAGATTGAGGCTTAGTTTGTGGTTGATTTTAAAAAGTGCGGTGAAAAAGGTGATTTTCAAACTAGCTGTTGAAAAGTAGTTTTGAAAAGCTGGTTAGTGTTTGTCATTGATGTCAAAAAGTGATTTTGAAGAGATAAAATGTCTATTTTAGACATGATATTGAAAAGTAAAAGTAAATTTGGGTGATTGTTCAAATTAATTAATGTAATGATTTATGAAATAAATCAATTTCAATTATAATAAAAAAATATTTTTTATAAAATTTAATTTGAAAATATAAACTACATTCTAGATTATATACGGGCATACCACTTACACAATAATAATAAATATAAAATAAAGTGCAAATAAAATAATTTTATTTTCAATAAAAATATTATAAAATATATATTATTTTACAATTATGTATGCATAAACATTATTTTAACAATAAATTATAATTAAATAATAAGGGTAAAAAAGTAATTTTATTTTCAAACTAGCTTTTCCACCCAAGAAGCTATAAAATCCAGCTTCTTGGTTTGGGTGGAAAAGCTAGTTTTAAAAGCAACCAAAAACAGCCTGTTTTAACTAAAATCACTTAAAAAAGTGATTTTTGGTTGCGAAACGCAACCAAAAACAGGCCCTGATTGTATAACTTTTTGAAATGAAGAGCAACTTTTTCCTTCACCTCCCATGGATTGCAGAATTCTTTGTTGTCTATCCAAATACTCCCAATAAAATTTTGCTTCCTCCTAATCGAAGCATATGAATGAAAAAATTTGGAATTTCTATCTCCTTCCTTTGCCCATTTGATACGAGATTTCTGCCACCATCCTCGATCCTCACGTCTAATGGCATCCCACAATTTCTTTCTTGTCTCACAAAGCTCCCTCCGGACAGCCTCATCTTGATTCCCCGACTGCCATTTATCTTCAAGTTCAGCACATCTATTTCCAATCGTTTTCACTGCTCCCTCGCCATTGAGTTTGTTTTTCGCCACCCATTCCTTGGAAATTCTTTTACACAATTGCAGCTTTCTTCCAAGATTTAACCCTTTGATTGAAGCACACTCCTTATCTACTGCTTTCACATATTTTTTATCGTCCACAAGGTAATTGAACCATTTGAAGTAGCTGACCCTCGTACCTTTACATAACTCCACTAACTCAATAGCATTGTGATCCGAGATACTTTTCGGATGTAGCCTTTGAATGACATTCGGCCACAAATTTAGAAACACCGGTGAAAACATAATTCTGTCCAATCGGCTAAAAGAGGGAGCCTCACGGAAATTCGACCAGGTGTATTTACCCCCCTGCAGAGGAAGATCAACTAAGCACATGGCTTCAATAAACTCAGAAAATTCTGCCATCGCCTTTTTATTTGCCGACACCCAAATTCTTTCTTCTGAACACCTAACCACATTGAAGTCTCCTCCAATCAGAACAGGTAAGTTTATATCCGAAATCACACCCTGAAGTTTGTTAAGAAACTCCCTTCTCTCCGCAACCTCATTCGGCCCATAGACATTTATAGCTGCGCATTTCAGATTTCTATCGGTAAAACTGCCAACTAACAACACAAAGTTTTGGTCCGTAATGCACCTTTCGACCTTGAAGAAATTGGGGTCCCAACATGAAATAATACCACCAGCAGATTCAATCGCAGCAGAATAAGCAAATTCGAAACTATTCCCATTACCACAAATTTGACTGATTATCCGACTATCAACCGAGCATAATTTCGATTCTTGTACAAAAACCAATCTAGCTTTCACACTGTAGACCATCCTTCTTACTGCAGACTTTTTTTCCCATCTACCTAAACCTCTAATGTTCCATGAGAGCAAAATCGAGCTATTCATCAGTTAAAACATAGCATAGTGACTCACCAATTGCACTCTCACCACTTCAAAAGTCGCCCCTGCCTTCAATTTCCATAAACTTGTCCAGCACTGCGTCTTTTCCCGCCCGGAACTTCAGGCCAACTGCCTCGCAAACCTCAAATGTTGCTAACGCCTCAGCCATGTCACCAACCACAGCAGGAGTTGTGAATGATTGGATTGTCGTTCGCTTACTCGACTCTACACTCTTCGCTTTCCAAACTTGCCTCAGATTTTTCGACACTTCCGGAGCAGCTTCAGACCCACGCGCCGGTGAAGAAGAAACCTCCCTCTGTTGGCTTGAGATTTTGATTTCAGCCAAGTTTGCAAATGGACTTTTTAAAATCTTATCTCCTTTTACTAGTTTTGGTTTGATTGAAAATAAGCCCGAAATGGGGTCTAGACTTGGTTCCAATGATAAACTAACATTGGAAGAGCCCAATGATTCGGACATCTCGTTAACAGTTACCTCATATAGGCCCACTCCAGACATAAGCTTAACCGGCCCAGCTGGATTCTCATTAATCTCGCCGCATATATTATTCAGCTGAGCACGTGAGCCCCCTACATGGCTGCATGATTTGTCAACTTCTGGAACATTCCCATCATTTTCTCTGTTTAACAATGACTTTTGACTTCTCCTAGGCGACAAGATATCAGAGGAATAATTATCATATTGCGGCTGGAGTAAACCCGCGCCATCCTCCACGTTTCTTGGAAACTCCCACTGTTCCCTGGTGGAAGGGGAACGGTTCGTTTCACGCTGAGAGAAGGCCTGCACCCCCAAAACATTTCCGATAACCACCTCACCTTCGATCCACCTTTTGTCGTCTTCATACTCCGTCACCGACACCCTTAAACTGAATCTGGAATTATTCATTTCCAGGTACATTATCGCCGGAAATTTCGAGAGGCTGTCCACTCCGATCAAGATTTTCGCCTTGTCAAGCCTTTTCCTTGCCACTGTCTCTTCATCCACACGAATCACCTTGCCTAGAACTTCACCAATTTGAATCATGTTTTCCACAGACCATGCTTCTAATGGTATACCTTCCAATCCAACCCAAACTAGCAGCTTCTTCTCCTTTCGAAAATCTTCCAATCTATCAACCTCCAAGAACCATTGCTTCAACGATGATTCCTTAAGCTCCCAAAAGATCTCCACTTGCTCCACCTCTTCAAATGTCAGAATAACATGAAAACCAAACCATTGATGCACATTAATTTTAAAGCCTTCCGACCTTACTATTTGCTCGATGAACTCTGCGTCATACATCGGATTAATCTGACCGACAAGTGCATTTTTTAGCCAACACTTATCAGTGCTGCAATCCTTTAAATTCACTGTCAAAAACCGATCACACCCCGGGCCTCTTTCAGCTCATTTGTTTTCATCAATCCTCTTTCGGCTATTCTTCTCACTTCGCAGAGACTGATGAAATACACCTGCATCGCTATTAGGAGTGTCCCGCTCTTGAGTTTCCGGAGCCATCATTGGCCCGCTCTTATCCGTTTTTTCCTTGCCCTGCACCAACACCTCCACGAAGGATCTCCCGTCTAATCTTCTTGACCAGTCCACCGAGACCTTTGCGTTATTATCTACTACATCAGGCATTTTGGACGTCATATTTTTCTTCGCCACGTTTTTGTCCAACTGAACCCTAATGTAGAATCCATCTAGCCTCATGTTGTCCGCTGCATCCACCGCTGCCATTGCTTCCCATAAAGTGGCGAATCTTACAAAAGCAAATGTATGCCTGAACTTAGCTCTTCTTCGATTGAAATATGCGATATATACGTCAATCACCTCTCCATACTCCTAAAATGCTGCTCTAAGGACGCTGGTGTGAATCCTTTTACTTACAAAATTGACAAAAATTGAGACTCCTTTTGCTCTCTGTTGACTCAAGCGTGCACCATCTGCTCTCCCACTTCTATACTTGTTGTCCTGAGGGTGTACCGAAACGCCAGCTCCCCGACCACCGGTCCCAAAGTTGACTCCACTGCCACCTCCGATTCTTCCTCCATGTCTGCTGCCGCTTGCTCTCAAAGTCTCCATCTTAGAAGGGACGGTTCGATGAAATTAGGATTGTCTGTCGAACATGTTTTTAATACAATTTAATTAATTATTAAATTTAAATACAAATATAAATGTGTGAGAATAAAAAAATAAAAAGTATTAGTTTACAAAATATCACAATGTAAATATCTGAGGTTAAAGTGTTAAAATAGAAAAAGGTTAAATTTAGGTTATTTAGAGATTTTTTATAATTGTTAAAGGTAAAAGAGTCTTTATATCTCCTATGTCAAAACCTCTAATTTTAAAAGGCACATATTAGCAGTTTTTTTTTTAAATTAGATGTTTCACCTCAATCTGCCATTTCAATACACTCGTTACCAAACACCCAAATTAGCGAATTTGACCGATCAAACCTCTAATTTTAGCTCAAACTTCTAATTTTGGCTCAAACCGCTGTTTACCAAACTTAACCATTATACAAGGGAAAAGGGAAAGAAGTAGAATTTGAGATGTAATCAAACGGTGCCGTTTAAGTTGTGTCAGTTACGAACCCAAACCAGATTCCCCGCCAATGGAGTGGCAGAAATCCGCCGACGCGGCTAAAATGGTCATTTAATTCAACCAAATATGGGAGATGCTGTTAACGCTCCTTTTAAAGGAAATGATATCACGCGCCCTTTAAAGAAATAAGTCTATAACCTAGTTTAATTTAAACTCAAGGCCAATTTGGCATTGCTTTTGAAAAATGCTTTTAAAAGTGTTGATAGGAAATGAATTTAAAATTGATTTTGAAAAGTTAATTATAAGACATAGTGTTTGACATTGCTATAAAAAATACTTTTTAAAAGATAAAATATCCATTTTAAACATGATATTGTAAAGTAAAAATAAATGAATGTAAATAATATTTAAATTTGTTATCATAAAATTTATTGATAATTATTTTATTTAATAATTATTTTATTTTATATTAAAATACTATTTTAATATAATAATAATAATATTTAATATTATTTTAATATACTACTATTAATATTAGTGTTAATAATTAAGGATAAAAAAATAACTTCACACATAAAAGTGATTTTTCACCCCAAAAGCTAGAAATCTTAGTTTTTGAGAGGATGAGTGGAAAATAACTTTTTTTAAGTTATTTTTCACACCAATTTGGAATTGTTTGACATTGCTTATGGGTGAAAAAGCAACTTTTTTAAGCAAAAGCTATTTTTTAAGCCATGCCAAAGGGGCCCTTAAGGGTATAAGAAGCCCTTGATTGAAAAAAATAATTAAGTCCCTGAATTTTTTTACACTCAATTAAGCCCTTAAAATAAGAAATTGAATGAATTAAACCCTTGAACCAAGAAATCGAATTAATTAAGTTATTTGGCCAATTTTGACCATTACATCTTAACATTTTTCTTGGATATGTTGGCGCATTGCCTCGTGTAACACTGTTTCCATTTGACATGTAAAATTTATAAAAAAAAATATATTTTTTCGAAGAAAAAAAATCTGTAAATGCAACATGATATAGTTGTAGCATATCATGCGACAATAATATCTAAAGAAAAACTGTCAATATTTAATTGTGAAAATTTTTCAAAGGGGTTAATTGATTCAATTTCTTGGTTCAAGTGCTTAATTGAGTCAATCTCTTGAATCATGGACTTGATTGGGTGCAAACAAAGTTTAAGGGCTTAATTAATTTTTTTAAAAAAGTTTAAGGGCTTATTACACATTTAACTCTCTTGGGTAAAGGATAATTATATTGTGCACTGCGGTAGAAACAAAAGTTTTCACAATTATATTAGTTTTATGGTTTAGATATTCACTTTAGGTTTTGGGTTTAGAGGTTTAAAATTTAGGAGATGTGGTTAGAATTTAGGGTTTAGATATTAAAAACCTAAATTCATAACATATTACCCTAGAACCTAAACTCTAACATCTAAACCCTAAAATTTAACCCTAAATCTTAAATTCTAACCACAACCCCTAATTGTAAACTCATAAACATGAATCTCTAAACCCTAAAACCTAACTAGATCCCTAAACCATAAAACAAAAACACTTGTGAAAACTTTTTTTCACCGTGAATGCATTAAATATTTTCCCAATGTTTTAATTTTTTTATCTATATTTTATTCCAATATGTTATATTGGTAAAAAAAATTCTTTGTTTTACAAATCTTAAATCTAATTCTAATCCTAATTAGAGGGGAGGGGAAGAGGAGACTCCAAGAAAAGGATGATGAGTGTTTCTAGTGGGTCTAGAACTCATGACCTAAGACAAATAAGGGAACAAAGATAAACATCTTGGTCAACCGACCAAATGTATTCGCTCTAATAAAAAATATTTGATTATGAATTTGTCATTTTGTTTAATGTAATATCTGCATTCTATTAAAAAAAATCTGCATTTGACATTTTTAACATGACATGTTATTTTCGCGGAAATAGCATGGATACATTTTATTCGCAATTATGATTCTAATTTTAAATAATTATTCTTCTATACACTCACGGTTGAAAAAAGTATCTATGAATGTTTAGCTTTTAGGTTTAAATGTTAGATTTTTAAAGTTTAGAGTTACCGTTTTAATGTTTGTAGTTAGGTTTTAAGGTTTGAGAATAAATTTAATGGTTTAAAGTTTAAGATTTAGAATTTAAGGATTAGAATTTTAGAATTTAAAAGGAATACATGACACCTTTAAAACTTTGTAGAAAATAAATTTATTTATTGTGCATAAAATAATTATCATTTTTACTATACTTGTTTTTTTTTTCGGTGAAAGGTATGATTTCAATCATTTTTACTATACTTCTAAAAATGAAGAAACAAGGGTTTTTTTTAATATTATTTAAAGAGGAAAAAAAGTAAACTTTATTTTATACACAGGGACAAAACAATTAAAGAGACGAGAGATGTACGTGATCCTTTAAATTGTTAAATTAATAGTAATTTTAGTCCTAATTTAGATATTTGTACTTTCATTTTTTTTTGTGAAAATAATATTTTTCTCATTTAAAATTGGGTAAACATCATCAATGCCTCACTAAACTATTTTCGCTTTTTATTTTGGTTACAAACTATTATTTTTTACAAATTAGTCACTAATGTTATGTTTTTTCCTATGTTGGTCAACCGCCGTTAAAAAAACTCACAGAAAAATAGGAAAACATGTATAGTTTAGTGACCTAAATAGGAAAGAAGCAATAGATTGTTGACCAAAACAGGAAAAAGTAATATTAATGACCAAAATAGTAAAAAAATGTAATCTTAATAACAATTTTACACAAAATAATAATTTGATGACCAAAGCAGGAAAACAAGAATAGTTTAGTGACCTACGCTTTCAGCTATGTAAAAATATCACAACTTTTTATAAAGCTTCAGCTATCATGCAAATTCAGTGATACCCAATTCTCCTTTTCAGTTTATTTGATCAGTTTTAATAAATTATTGTTCCTTTTTTACTCTATGGGTTTTCAATAAATTCAATAATGTATGCTTAGTTATTAGGTTCAAGCTTCTTAGTAGTTGGAAATTGAGGGCCTTTTATTGATATTTGGTGGACAAAGTTTGCTTTTTTTTTTTATATAACCCGCTAGTTTTATTAAACGAGAAAATACCAAAAATTACAGTAAGGGTTTACAATTATCATCGTAAATTAAATATATAATTTAGACATTTTCCTAAAACTAGCCACTTTAGATCATACAATGACCATACATGAAAAAGGTTAAAACCTCATCCAAAAGACTCGAATGAAAAATAGACACGAACAAATCTGACTGCATGGACAAACGAACTACAAAAGGGGATTAAACCATTGAAAGAGCACCGAGAACCGCAAATCAGATGCGAGTGTCGTGATAAACTATCCACGAGCGCAAACCGCGTATCCAAATTCAATCTGAGGGTCCTGAGCAGGGAAGATCAACATGATTACAAATAAGCGCCATCTTAATCAGTCGTGGCGTCGTTAAATCTAACCCGAAAAAAACATAAAATAAAAGAACGACCAAACGATCGAGGAAGAAGAAAAAACATGCCAAAAGACATAGATAAACGAGCCACAACGGCAAAGAAAAACATGCCACAAAAGCAGAGTTATTTTTATTAAAAAACTAAAAAAGAAATAAAGAAAAAATAGATTCGGCAATCGACAACTAGCATCAAAATCGGTGCTGTCGCCGGTTAAATAAAATGAAAAAAAAATAAAATATATGTCGTTCGATAGATGAAGAAAGTTGCCATAGAGGGAAAATGGAGAGCGGCTAGAAGTTTGCTTCTTTTACTCATTAATGACCCCATTGTTGATATAAGCTATGATAATTTCTTTTATTCTAATACATTTATATATAGAAATATTTTATACACTGCCGTGGAAATTTAAAAATTTCTACAAATTCCTTAATTTTAGAGTTTAGGAATCCAGTTTAAGGTGTACAATTTAAGAGTTTAAGTGTACGTGTTTAGAATTCAGTGATGGTGGTTAGAATTTGGGTTTATCGGATAAAACCTAAATTCATGCCATATTACCCTAAAAACTAAATCTTAATTTATAAACCCTAAATTCTAAACTCATACACCTAAACCCCTGAACCATACACCTTGAACTAAATCTCTAAATCTTAAAATTAAGGCGCTCATAGAAACTACTTTATGATGATCGAGTAAATGTCAGAAATCACTCTCCATAATGGTGTATTTTTCATGATTTTGTTCATATTTATAGTGCATTTGCAAATTTGGTGGACTTATTGTTCACTGGTTATTCGAGAGAATAAAAAGCCAAAAGCTACAAAGTGTTCCGTCTGAAATGTGATCTCCAATGGAGAATTGGTAATCTCAATATTGGTTTTTGTGGAAAATCAACGTTATTTAGTAGAATTTCTTCATGTGATTTGTACATACAAATGTAACTTAGCAGCAAGTTCCTTTGTCATGACAGGTTTCTTGAATCAAGGAATGTTTTATGACAATTTTACTTATTGTTTGTCAACTCTTTTAGTAAAAAGTCAAAAGCGATACTTCTTTTGTCTGAAATGCTTTCTTGTTGATTACCAGAATCTGGTCAGTTATATGAATATGATTCGATATTCATTACAATTTACTGCAAGTTGGACATGTTTTTTGAGCTAATGAGTGTTTACAAATTTACTGGTTCATTGGAGGGGAGGAAAAGGTGAAAAGCTACAGTCTTTTGTCTGGAATGATCTGTTGTCGGATGAGCATGTAGATGCTCCTGCATCACTTTACCTTTTCTTTCAACTTACATAACCTTATTTCGAACTTACGCCTAAGTATAGTGATGTTATTAGCTGATGAAAGATTAGCTTGTTGTTGGTTCGTTTAAACCCGATGTGCATGATTCGAATACTAAGAAATCCGTGCTGTAATGAGGGGAGCTGGTTTCGTAAACAGATGCGGGGAATATGCTTGTACGGCTTATGTCTATTCACTGGAAACTGCTGTCTTACTCAGTGTAAGCTCTGATTCATATTTGAAAAGAAGGAAAAAAGAATTCTGTTCTTCTAGTTACTTGGATGGTTCTGACTCTTTTCTTTGCTCGGAATCTTTGTTTTGATTTCGATGTAATATGGTACGAGTATCGGCTTATGTAACCGAAAGAAATAGGTTTCCATGTAAGGCCTGCAACTAATTTGGTATTCGTCTAACTTGGTTTTACCATACCACAGATAAAACCTTGTAATATGAGCATCTCGTGTCTGTAAAATGTTAGAACTTTGTTCGCTGATCGGACTCTCAGCGGGGGATTCCAATTTCCAACTTGAAGTCCTTAGTTGCCTTTAGATCTTCCATCCATGGTATATCTTTATTTTTAAGAATGAGGGATGCATGATACTAGCTAATATAAATGCTGAAGACTGGAATAAATAGTAATTTCCGTAAGATCATTTCAATTCCGAGTCACGAATATTGCTGGTCTCTGCAGTAGTCTTGTTTGTTGTTTCGCCGATTATCTTTACAGGTTACCAATATTCATCCATTTGTTTCTTCTCTCTTGTCAAAAACAATGCTAGCCAAGGGGTATGTTTTGGGCAAAGATGCCCTTGTCAAGGCCAAAGACTTGGACGAGTCTCCGCTACTGCAGCAGCCAGAGTTGCTGAGCCTAGCAATAGAATTGGCCTCACTGATAAGATCAACACTAGTATGGAAACTGTAAAATCAGTGGATGAGAAGCATCATGTTTCATTTTTCTACAACACCTTCACATGATGTTCTTTATCATGTACATCCAAAGCATGCAACTGATGTTCATTTATATTCAGGTCCTGTGAACAATATTGTCATTTGTTAAACGCCTAAAATGGCCTCCACGGGAATTTGGAAACGCCTTGCCACGGAGCAGGAAAACACCACCGGTGAGAACCGTGAACCACGTAAAGGAGGCCAATCGGTGAAGCAAAATCAGGAAAATCAGCAAGTATGGACTCTATACATCGGAGGTCTCTCTCGAACAATTCACTGGAAAGGATTATGGCAGGTGTGCGATAGACATGGGGTCGTCAAAGATGCGTTTATTCCAAACAAAATGGCCAGAGATGGGCAGCGCTTTGGATTCGTGCGAATGGCATCAAAAGAAGATGCAAACAGGGTTATAGAGAGATTACATGGAAAATGGATATACGGTGGCCGGATGAGTGTTACTATGGCGTGGAAGGGCAAAACGGTTTGGAATCGGAAGAAGGGGGAGAAACTAGAAGCGGGGAACAACGTGGGAAGATGGAGAATGGCGACTCAAGGACATCATATACTTCGAATCCGATAGGGAGAGAAGAGGCGAACGAAAATAGAAAGAAAATACCAGGGATAGTGGATGAAGACAAATGGGCGATTTTACAATGGTGCGCGGTGGGCTGGTGTTTGAATCCGTGCAGCATAAAAACATTGGCGGAACGTTTGGAGGTAGAAAAACATGACGGATTCTCTATTATGCGATTGTCCGGATCTATGATATTGCTAATGTGCACATCGGCACACATTCGCGATAAAATTCTGCAGCTTGACCGAGTGAAAGAATGCTTTGCGAAGGTGGAAAAATGGTCACCAGTGATCAAGGTGGAGTCACGCCGGGTATGGTTGTCGATTATTGGTCTCCCAATTCATCTATGGCACAAAAAGACTTTTATGAACATTGCAAATATACGGGGTGCTTATATTTGTATGGATGATGCAACGGAAACACCGTCTTCATTTGATATATAGCGGAAGAATTATGGTGGAAACAGCCCACTTTAATCGAATCGAAGATCACATTGAAGTTCAATTTAAGGGAGAATCATATCCGATCCGTGTGCTGGAGATGGATGGCACAACTCCCGCGGTTGAATGTGATTGCGGCGAAGCAGAGTCGACGGACGGTGAGGAGAGTTGCGACCAAACTACATCACCGAAAATTGCAAATATAGTAGAAAACGTAGAGGATACTGGAAATCAAATGGAGATTACATCACCGGTGTTGTGGCTAGCAAACGAAGCGTGGGAAGGACAACAGGGAGATTCAATCGGAGAAACAAATAAGGACAAGATTCTGTTTTGAATACTAACGAGGAACAAGAGGCATCACACAATTCTGACCGATCGCCGGACAGGCAAACGGTGGGGTTGCCGGCACGGACAGAGGTGGCGATGGGAGGAGGGCTGAGCGGGGAGAAAGACAGTTGTGATAGAAGTCTTGGGGTGGTAGGAAACATCCAAAAATGTAAGATTTTAGATATTGCGGGGATTGCAAATTCCAAATCCAGTGTTTCCGAGGAACAAGAGTCTCAATTACAAGCTGAGGATAATTTCGAATTAAATTATTATCCACCTATTTTTTCGACAGCTTCACAACCAGGTTTGGGCAATACCGAAAATTTTCAGGTGGGTCGGGCTTATTGCAAAATTAGACGGGTTCTAGGAGGAAATTAAAAAGGCTGCCGGGTTTATCGAAAAAAGAGGAGCAACCGGTTGAGTGGGTTTCGACAAGAACATTCGAATGGTGAAAGGGAGGGTGCAATCGATGGGTATACAAACAAAAGCATAGAAACGGAAGCCATAGAAACTGTGAAATTGGGATCTTTGATTGGGGTTAAGTCTAACGGTCGCGAAGAGGAGATTATCCGAGACATATCAAGAGTAATTAGCGGGGACCGTCAGGGTTTGTGACTCATGAAATTGATCTCTTGGAATGTTCGGGGCTTGGGAGGAAGTGCTAAACGTCGATATGTTCGTGATGTATTAAGGAAGAACGATGTGGATATGGCGATGTTGCAAGAAAAAAAATTGGAGGAGTGGCCGAAATCGTGGTTAGCAAGCTTATGGGGAACAGATAATTTTGAATCTGTGTTCGCGCCATCAATTGGTGCTTCTGGTGGTATCTTAGTGATGTGGGAGGTAAGTAAATTCAACTTAGAACAAGTCGAGGTGGAACGTAATTTTATTGTGATGAGAGGACGATGGTTACAGGATGACTTGGTTTGTGGAATTGTCGTAGTATATGCCCCATCAGAATTGGACGGACAACAAGCTGTTTGGGCAGCGATTTTGAATAAAATTAGAAATCAAGAGGGTCTGTGGTGCATTGCGGGGGATTTCAACGCAATCCTACATGAATCGGATAGAATTGGGGTGTCGGACAGGAATATGAAGATGGAAAATTTCGGTGATTTTGTTCTACATGCAGGATTGATGGATTTGCCGCTTTTAGGGAAACGTTACACATGGTTTGGCCCAAAAAATAGATGCAGCAGAATCGATAGATTCTTGATATCGGCAGGTTGGATGGATGCTTTCAGCTCAATCCAACAAGAGGCTCTAGCGCGAGGCGTATCGGATCACACGCCTTTGTTGTTGAGTTGTGATGAGAACGATTGGGGACCTCGGCCTTTCAGGTTTTTCAATTGTTGGATGGAGGGTAGGTATCATGTGCGGCAAATTGTAGAGGAATGGGTCCGTTTGACAGATTTGGATATTGGCACAGTGAACATTATGGTGAAGCTGCGACATTTGAAGGCATTCTTGAAACAGTGGAACCGTGACAGCTTTGGGGATGTGAACGCGATTATATCCCAGATGCAAGACAAGATTGATCAAGCGGACATAGCGGCAAATACGACTTGTATTGACGAGGGAGTTGAGGTAGAAAGACGACAATGGTTACAGGCTTTGTGGAGAGCTATGCGACATAAGGAGGCGATGTGGAGACAAAAATCACGAGCGACTTGGCTTCGTTTGGGTGACCGGAATACGACATTTTTTCACCGATCCGCTAAGCTGCGAGCAGCAAGGAATTTTATTCCAGGTTTCTTGATTAACGACAACTGGATCAATACACCTTTTCATATGCGACGACATGTGGTACAATTCTTCATGAAACATTTTTCTTGTGATACGCGGGAATGCGTATGGTATTTTGAGGGGGAGTTTCGACAATTATCATCGATTGCTAGGGAGAAGTTGGTTGCGGTATTCTCTTTGGAGGAGATTCATGGCGTAGTGAGGGGGTGTGATGGTTCGAAAGCACCGGGTCCGGACGGTTTTACTTTGGATTTCTATAAGAAAGGGTGGGAGGTGATCAATGGCGATGTCCTACGCTTTTTCGAAAGCTTTCATGCTAGCGGTCGGTTACCAAAGGATGCTAATTGCACATTCATCGTCCTATTACCTAAGGTAACATCTCTTAAGACACTTGGTGAATATAGGCCTATTTGTTTGGTAAATTCGGTGTATAAAATATTAGCCAAATGCCTTGCGAATCGATTACAGTTGGTTTTGGGTGATCTGATAAGTGATACACAGTCAGCATTCATAAAAGGCCGTCAATTAGTGGATGGGGTACTTCTGGCTATTGAGGTTGTGCAATATCCTGCGACAAAGGGGAGCCTGTGGTTTTTTATTGAAACTAGATTTCGCCAAGGCATATGACTGCGTTAGTTGGCGTTTTTTGGATGAGGTGCTAGGAAAAATGGGTTTTTGCGATGTATGGAGAAAATGGATTACTGAATGTATCAGTTCTGCCAGGTTATCGGTGCTACTCAACGGTAATGCTACAAAAGAATTCCGAATGGGTAGAGGTTTGCGACAACGCTGTTCGCTATCGCCTTTGCTTTTTGTGATTGTCGCGGAAGCGATGCACTTGATGTTGCGAAGGGCTGAATTGGGGGGATTGATCCGTGGGGTGGAAGTGGCGTCTGGAATATTTTTGACACATCTGCAGTTTGCTGACGACACATTATTATTTTTTGAGGGATCTTTAGAAATCGCGCAAAATTTAAAACGGATTCTGCATTGTTTTCAAGTCTGTTCGGGATTGTCGATAAATTTTGGCAAAAGCTCATTATATTCGATTGGCATAGGGGAGGATTTGGGTGCTAGTGTGGTCGAGGTGCTGGGGTGTAGAAGAGCTGATTTCCCGTTCGTGTATTTGGGTTTTCCGATAGGTGCAAATCCGAGACTGATAGCTACTTGGGAGCCGATAATAGCAAATTTTAGACGCAAACTAGCAGGCTGGAAAAGATCCTCTCTGTCATTTGCGGCACATGTGGTTTTGGTGAACTCGGTTCTTTCTTCTCTACCTATATTCTATATGGGTTTATTTGTTGCCCCTAAAGGGGTAATTGACAGGATTGATAGGATACGAAGAGCCTTCCTATGGGGAGGTGTTGGATTGGAACGGCGTTTGAGTAGAGTAGGGTGGGAGGTGGTATGTCGTCTAAAACAACTTGGGGGTTTGGGGGTTGCGGATTTACGGGTTAAGAACATGGCTTTGCTATCGAAATGGGTGTGGAGATACGCGCGCGATAAGGATTCCCTATGGCGTAGTTTGATAGTAGCGAAATATGGTGAACACCCGCAGTGGTGGCGTTTTAACACAGAGAAGATGTCGTCGATGTCGATTGTATGGCGACAAATTGTTGCAATTTCATGCGAAGCGCAGGTAGAAAAACACATGGGCATGACCGGTTTTTCATAGAAACTCGGCAATGGTAGATCAATACTCTTTTGGTTTGATCCGTGGGTTGAACAATTGGTCTTAAAGGATGTGTTCCCGCGTCTATTCTCGTTAGCAATTGATAAATTAGCGAGGGTGTGTGATTACATGTTGGGCGGCAGTTTATTGCACCAACAATGGGCGGATTTCTTCAGGAGGCCATTAAGGGATTTTGAGCTTGGGCTGTTACGGGATTTGCTTAAGTTGGTGACTAATTTTCGTGTATGGGAAGGTAAGATAGACACGCTGATTTAGAGGCCGGACGAGCGTGGAAACTTCTCGGTTAGGACCTTGTCGAAACTGCTCATGTTCGATAAGGCGGGGGAGATGGAATTCGGCGAATGTTTCGCTTGGAAAGTGCTGGTACCGCCTAAGGTTCAGGCTTTCCTATGGTTCACATGGTTGCGGCGATTACCCACAGCTGATTTCTTGTGTGCTCGTGGGATTCCATTACCGGATGATCAAGGTCGATGTCCTTGGTGTATGACGGAAGAGGAGAGCATCGCTCGCATTCTGTATGAATGTTCTTTTACGCGATCAGCTTGGATATGGTTGAGACAATGGTGGGGAATCCACACAATTTTACCGGTTAGTTTTGATGCATTTTATGTGCTTGATTTCCATAGTGTTTTTACGGGCTGCATGAAAATGTGGTGGATAGCGAGTGTTGCTGCATTATTATGGTCGTTATGGATAGCAAGAAACGAATTTATTTTCGGTGGGAAACGTTGGAACTTAGCTGAACTATGTTTCTTGGTGAAATTGAGATCATACTACTGGATAAAAGCTGATAGGCGGGGTGAGATGTTCCCGGAAGCCGTTTGGTGGACATGTCCTACAAAATTTGAGGTTAGTACACAACCAAAACGGGCGAGGTTGGGAAGGTGCTGGCAGCCTCCTTTAAGAGGCGTGTTGAAATTCAACACTGATGGATCGGCGCGTGGTAAACTGGGTCTGGCGGGTTTTGGTGGCGTAATGAGAGATGCAGACAGTCGTATATTGGGTTTGTTCTCAGGTCCTTTAGGTGCGATGGAATCGAACGAAGCGGAGGTGCGAGCGATAGCTTTTGCTTTGGGTATGGTACAGGAGAGGGAATGGCGAAAGGGTTGTGTTATCATTGAGTCGGACTCTCAAGTCGCGTTGAGTTGGGTTACTCAATCCGCAAAACGTCCTTGGCGGTTATGGGAGGTTTTTTTGGCAATCGATCAGGCTTGTCAAGTCACGTATGACATTCAATTCTGTTATGTGCCGAGGGAGGCGAATGGATTCGCGGATACATTAGCCAAAGAGGGAGTGGATAGACTTTCGACATTTGTGGCATGTTTGTGATTTGGTGTTTTGCTCTTGTTGTTTTCCTTTTGTACTCGACGGATCGCATCATACTCTTTTCCTCCATTAGGTTTAGGGAGGTTTTTAACGAGGCGTGCGATTCCGTCAAACTGTATGTTCTTTATTCCATTAATAAAAGCATACGGTTGCCGATCAAAAAAAAGAGAAGCATCATGTTTCGGACATCACCAAATCGGTTGCATCAGTTACCAGGACTGCAGTGCTAACGGCTGTAGCAGCCAGCAATGCTGTAGTTAGTAGCAGCTATTTTGCCAAGGGAGCACTCTGGGTTTCCGGCATGTTGAACCGTGCAGCTCAAGCGGCCGCTGAATGTAAAAATAATAGATACTCGTATTCGTTACATACCGGTCTAGTATACGCTTCCGTACAATGGCAATAACTTGAAAGTTAAGTTAGATGGATGTAAATGTAGGTTTTATTGGTTATATCTATTTTGATTGTTTGTTCATTTAATTTGATGCATATCACATGTGAACCACTTGTTGGAATTCGGATTCCCATGTTCGATTCCATGGCGGACCTCGTCCATACAGCTACGTTACCATACAAAACACGGACAAAACATGAAAAAAAACGCAAACACAATACGAATACATGAATTAAGTTCTGGTGAATGATTTCTTCGGATCCTTTTTCATTGTCTTAGGTTTTTAGTTCATGCTGGTGTTTGAATACACATCATGGTGTGTTGTATTGGAAGCGTGAAGCACAAAGGACTCAACCATGGTGGTCCAGAAACAATTGAGTGGTGTTGTAAGGCAGTTATGGCCCAGATAATCGAATAGCATTTAGCATCGGGATTTGGCTGCCCTATTGTTAATTGTTGTATCTCCTCTGTCTTAATATTTTCGAGAATTCCCTCACACAATCACTGTTAGAGGTAAGAGTATTGTTTTCATAATTCCATTTTCACCGATTAACATTAATCAACATTTTAAGTTATGTGATTAATTACTGTTGCATATGAACAGTAATGATGGATGTATTAAAAGTAATGGATTGAATTAAGATTTGGATGGACATTTGTTGGATGGGGTTGAAAGAATCAGTAGGACCGAGTAATCAATCAGTTTGGTGTACAAAATTTGAGACTCGACTAAACTGGTTTTTATTTTTTTTAAAATAATCAAAATTGAACCGGATTTTAGAGGAAAACCGACGAAACCGATCAAATTGATTTTTTATTTGCAAATCGTAGAACAAAATAAAAATCAGTATATTAAATATATTTAGGCTTAATACACTTTTCCCCTAAACTTTACCTGTTTTTCCAGCTTATCCTTTAAAGTTCATTTTGACCACTTTACCCCCTAAACTTTACGTCGTTACTCATATTGTTCCAAAAAACTAACACTGTAACGCCTCGGGTTTAGGGGTAGGATGTTACTCGGGTAAATCGGGTTCGAGTCGTGAGTTTGTTTTAAAATTTAATAAAGCTTTGGTTTAAATTAAAAAGAGTTTAAGTCATTAATGGCATTTTGGTAATTTTAAAGTAAAAGGAAATAAAATATGAGAAGGGGGTTTGAAATTGGCTATCCATCATCTTCTTCTCTTCATTTCACGTTAAACCCCTCTTATCCCCTAAAACACTATTCGATCAAATCCCACCCTCATTTCAAGTGTTCTCTTCAAGGTAAGCGCGTTTTTGAATTCTCCTCACTATTTCCAACATTTCCATAGCTTTAGTTTTCATAGAAATCCTCTTTCAATTTTTTGAAGTGAAAGCATGAAACTTTAAAGGATTTTCGTTTTGTTTTGATGTGTAGAGTTAAATTATGAGTTAACCTAGCCCTAAGGTACATTATATCTCAATTTGGTTGATTTTTGTTAAGAATCCCGAAATTAGGTTTGGGGGTATTCTAAAAGTGTCAAACTTTGTGTTTTTTGTGTGGTTTGGTGAAAGGGAGTTTGGCTGGGGTTATAGTGATATTAGAAGGGTGTTTTGAGGATGTTTGGAGGTGTTTTGAGCATTGGATTTGGTAGTTTCCTGCTGGGTCATTAGGGAGTACGAAAATGAAGGATGTTTTGTTGGTTCATGGGTCTTGGAAATGTATCTTGATTGTGACAGTGATTTTGGAGCTGAATGATTGAGTAAATTGTTGTTTTTGATTGACTAGAACCAAGGGAAACCATTGGAGAGGCTTCGGGCACGAATCCGGGGAATTTGGAGACTTGAGTTTGGTGTTCGGCTTCCGTTTGGGTTGCAACGGTGAGTGGAAATGTTTAACCTTGTTTTGCTTTCGAAATGGGATTCTTGGGGGTTTGGATGGAGCCTTGAGGGCTCACCTAAACCCAAGTGTAAGTTTACTAATCCTACCTTAATGGTTATGTGATGATGCGTGGTTAATTGTTGTGTTATCATGTGCATTGTGGATTGCTTTTACATCCGTTGTTGTTGTGTAGTCGTTGTCAATGTCGATGTCGAGCCTCACGTGACAGTTGTCATAACTACGGTGATGAGTGGTCCCACCGGTAGTGACTAGTAGTAGAGTAAGGTGATGAGTGGTCCCATCGGAGAACTACTAGTCGAACGGGGATGTGTGGTCCCACCGTGTGTGTTGGTTGTGCATGTGCAAACCATGTAGTTGTCTTATTGTGATACCTTTCGTGCATTCAATGGTTTACTTATTATTTAAGAAAAGTGTTTTGAAAACTGCATGATTGTTGAGTTTTAGAGCTTCCCTCACTAGGCTATCAAGCTTACGCTCTCCTTTTTCCAACATGCAGATCGTTAGAGTTCGGGAGGCAAATGGGCAAGGGAGGAGCCTTTTTGGAGTTCTCAAGTAGCTCAAGTATGATTTAAGTAATTGTAATAATGACTAGACATTGGGGGTATTAGACTTGTATGGTGTTGGAGTTCAAACTCCCTTGTTGGTTTTTGATGTTCTAGCATGTTGGTTTGTTGGTGCCATGTGTTGTATGAGCATTGTTAGACTCATGTATGTCGGATTGTTGTTAATGCCTTGTTATGGACTTGTAAACCATGTTTACCATGTTGCTTAAATGCCTTGTGTTTGAGGGTTTAGGCCCTTTTCTATTAATGTTATGAGTTGCTATGAGAGCATGTAAACCTTGATAGTGGATGTATGTGTCTTTTGCCTTTTAGACCCCTATTATGTATGGTTGATATGCAAGTTCCCCTTAAGTATGGTTGCTTTGGATTTGATGCCTCATTGTTGGTTTAAATTGATCAGTATGCTTATGTATGGTTGGTGAATGTTGTATGAATGTTTTCTTGTGGCTAGATGGGTCATAAAATGCATCTAGAGTTAAGTCTTAGGTTGTTTTTCGGCTGATTTGAGTCTTGCAGTGCAGGGCATATTGGTACGCCTAAGGGCCGTATCGATACGGTCCTACACTTTGGGGCTCAATTTAAGCCTAGCGTACCGATACACGGGGGGTGTATCGATACGCCAAAGGTTCTCTGGAAATCTGAGATTTTGGCGTATCAGTACTGGTCTAGGGTGTATCAATACGGTTTCATATCGTTGACCGTGGAGGGCGTATCGGTACGGTCAACCAGTGTACTGATACGGTCTCCCTAGTTTGACTATGGGCAGTCGACCTAGTCAAGGCGTATCGATACCCCTATCTAGTGTATCGATACGGCCTGTAGTAATGAATATAATGGGTTGTTTTAAGTTGCTTGTGTTGTATGATTGTCTCGTTCGATGTCTTTCTGCTGTCGTATGCCACATAGGATGTAATAAAGCATTTAGACAAGATAATAACTAAAAGAAATTTTCCTAGGGTTGCTAACCGAATGGGAGCCTTAACGGGTTTTACTTCGGTTTTCACCGTGTGACCCAATCAGACTGGTCAGTCGTCCAGACCGGGATTCGGGGGTTACATTTGGTGGTATCAGAGCCTGAGGTTTCCGAGACCTCGGGTAGGTAAGTGAGGTAAGTTTTATGTGTTATGTTGTTGCTTTGTAGCGATGAGTTTTTACCATGTATGCTTGAAGTTTGCTTGCTAGTACGGTGTTTGGAAGCATGTTTTAATGGCCTTTTGATTTGGTTAAGGGTTAGTCAAATGTCTCCATTGTTAGGTGTTGTTGTAAAAAAATGGTTTTGGTTTAACTAGCTTGAGAACCTGAGTCCTTGCCCTTTTGCTAACCTAACGTTTTTCTTGTGTGTTTATTGTTCTAGATTCTATCTTGATATGGTGAGACCGAGGGGGCGACCTAGAGCGGGTGACCAGGCACCCGATGGTGAGCCTCTTGTTCCTCCTGCTCCCAGTGGTAATGGAGTAGGTGGCGAAGGAAATGTGCCTCAGGTTGGTGCGCAAATCGGAGGTGATGGTAATGGGCCTTAGGTTGATGCTAATGTTGGAGGTGTTGGAGCACAGGCGGGTCAGGGTCCAGCGGGCGCGGACATGACCCATTTGATTCAGACCATAACCGGAGCTTTTCAGACAGCTTTGGCCAGTGTACAAGCTGCAACACCACCTCAGGGTGAGGGGACATGATTACCCCTAGAGAGGCTCCATAGTTTGGGCGGAGTTGAGTTCCGTGGGTTGACTCCTGAGGGTTCGGAGGCGTGGCTTGAGAGTACCACACGCATCTTGGATCAGATGGAGTGCTCAGACGCCCGTAAGTTGGGTTGCATCGTCTCCTTGCTTTAGAGGGACGCATATACTTGGTGGACCACTGTTACATCGGGTATGGCCGAAGCGGATATCACGTGGGAGTTCTTTAGAAATGCCTTCAAGAGGTAGTATCTCGGAGTTCGATACTTGGATGAGAAGAAGAGGGAGTTTATGGCCTTGGTTCAGGGCAATAGGACCGTGTCTGAGTACGAGGTTCAGTTTGTGAGATTGAGCCAATATGCACCTGAGTTGGTTCCTAGCGAGAGGGAGCGATGTGAGCGCTTCCGGTATGGGTTGACTAGAGATGTGAAGACCTACATGCTTGCCTCTGACTACACTGAGTTTGATGTTTTGGTCTCTAGGGCCAAGGATATTGAGCAGAACTTGGGCTTCAGTTCTCGTGCTAGTGGGTCCGATTCAGGGAAGAGACACGCGAACTGGGATAGAGATCATGCCAAGATGCATAGGGATAGGAGGTATCAGCCTGATTCGAGGCACAGGGGTGGTAACTGTGGATGGGGCCATCAGGGCCAAGGAGCTGTGGTGCACACTCCGGAGTGCACTAGATGCGGGAGACGCCACCAGGGCGAGTACACGGGTGCCTTTGGGCCATGTTGGAATTGTGGTTCCCGAGATCATATGAGGCGTAACTGTCCACACCCGGCTAGGGGCAGATCGGCTCCAGCTAGGGGTTTTGAGCATCAGAAAGGCCGTGGGCGCGGTCGTGGAAACTTTCAGCCGAGGAACGAGGGTTAGAAGAACTTAGCTCATGTAGTAGCAGTTCAGCCCGAGGGAGGAGGATCGGCTAGGGTATATGCTCAGCGAGAGGCTGGGAATGACACAGATGTCATTGCAGGTAATTTCTCGTTACAGTCTTTGAGTTTGCTTTCTTTGATAGATTCGGGGTCGACACATTCGTACATTTTGGGTGAGCACGCAAGGTTATTAGGGTTACCATGTGAATGGCTAGAGGTAGGTGTAAATGTTACTAGCTCTTTTGGTGATACAGTGATATTTAGGAAAATGTATAGGAGGTGTCCCTTGATGGTTCAAGGCCATGCGTTTCCGGTTGAGATGATGAAGTTACCATTCTATGGCTTTGACGTGATTTTGGGAATGGATTGGCTCGTAAAGCATAGAGCTAGGGTTGACTTTGAGACCAAGAGAGTCTCCTTGAGGCTTACGGATGACTTTGAGGTTGTGGTAGTTGGTGAGAACGTTACGTTCTTGTCCAATGTTGTTTCGGCTTTGGAAGCTCAGAAGTTGTTGAGTTCGGGTTGTCAGGCTTATTTGGCTTATGTGATGAATCCGAATATGAGTGAGGTGAGACCGCAAGACATCAGGACAGCAAGTGATTTTCTGAGTGTCTTTCCGGAAGAGTTTCCGGGTTTGCCTCTAGATAGAGCAGTTGAGTTTGATATTGAGACGTATTCTGATTCTGCACCAGTGTCTATTGCTCTGTATAGAATGGCACCGAAGGAGTTGAAAGAGTTGAAGACACAGCTTCGGGAGTTGACCGATAGGGGTTTCATTAGGCCTAGTATTTCTCTGTGGGGTGCTCCGGTCTTGTTTGTGAAAAAGAAAGATGGTAGCATGAGGATGTGTATAGATTATAGGCAGTTGAACAAAGTGACAATGAAGAACAAGTACCCTTTGCCTAGGATAGATGACTTGCTTGATCAGTTGAGAGGTGCTTCTATGTTTTCGAAGATCGACTTGAGATCCAGGTACTATCAGTTGAAGGTAAAGGATGTGGATATACCGAAGACGACCTTTCGTACACGTTATGGGCACTATGAGTTCTTGGTAATGCCTTTTGGGTTGACTATCGCTCCAGCAGCTTTCATGGATATGATGAACCGTATGTTTCATGAGTTCTTAGATAGATTTGTGGTAGTGTTCATAGATGACATCCTAGTGTACTCTAGGGCCGAAGAAGAGCATGATGAGCATTTGCGGTTAGTGCTTCAGACGTTGCTAGAGAATCAATTGTATGCCAAGCTAAGCAAATGCGAGTTTTGGATTAGGGAGGTAGTCTTCCTAGGTCACGTGATCTCGGATAATGGGATTAGTGTGGATCCCAAGAAGATAGAAGCTATAGTGAATTTTAAACAACCGAAGTCAGTGACAGAAATCCGCTGTTTCCTAGGTTTGGTAGGGTACTAAAGAAGATTTGTCGAGGGATTTTCTAGGATAGTGGCTCTTTTGACTAAGTTGCTTCAGAAGAATGTCCCCTATGAGTGGTCAGATGCAAGGCAAGAAGCGTTTGAGAAGTTGAAGAAAGCTTTGACCGAGGTTCTTATCTTTATTCAGCCTGAACCGAGAAAAGAATTTGTGTTCTATAGTGATGCATCATACGTAGGTTTGGGTTGTGTGCTTATGCAAGAAGGTGAGGTGGTAGCTTACGCTTCGAGGCAGTTGAAAGTTCACGAGAAGAACTATCCCACCCATGACATAGAGTTAGCCGCAGTGGTGTTTGCATTGCAGATTTGGAGACATCATCTTTATGGTGAGAAAAGTACCGTATATACCGACCATAAGAGTTTGAAGAACTTGATGTCTCAGAGGGAGTTGAAACTTAGGCAGCGCAGGTGGTTAGAACTTCTTAAGGACTATGACCTTACGATAGAATACCATTCGGGTAAGGCAAACGTGGTGGCCGATGCTTTGAGTAGAAAAGTGGCAGTTGAGTTGCGAGCTATGTTTACGAGATTGAGTGTGTCTAAGGATGGTGCGTTAATAGCCGAACTTCAGGTTAAGCCTTCGTTAGTTCAGTTGATTCGGGAGAAGCAGTTGCGAGACGAGTCTTTGGCACCTCACGTGCAAGATATAGCCGAAGATAGGCATACCGAGTATTGTTTTGGTGAGAATGAGATCCTATGTTTCAAGGATAGGATAGTGGTTCCGGAAGATGCCGAGTTGAGACGTACGATCTTGAATGAAGCTCATAACAGTCCTTTTGCTATGCATCCGAGTAGTACGAAGATGTATCGAGGGTTAAAAGAAGAGTACTATTGGGTTGGATTGAAGAAGGATGTGGCCGAGTTCGTGAGTAATTGTATGGTTTGTCAACGAGTCAAGGCCGAACATCAGTTTCCATCAGGGTTGTTACAACCGTTGAAGATTCTGGAATGGAAGTGGGAACGTATCACCATGGACTTTGTGTCAGGGTTACCGTTGACTCCTTCGAGGAAGAATTCGGTGTGGGTGATAGTTGATAGATTCACTAAGTGTGCTCACTTCTTACTTGTTCATACCACCTATACTCTAGATAAGTTGGCCGATCTGTACATCTGTGAGATAGTGAGACTACATAGGGTACCGAAATCGATTGTGTCAGACCGAGATCCGAGGTTTACAGCTAGATTTTGGGAGTGTTTGCATCGTGCCTTAGGTACTTGGTTGAACATCAGTACTTCATATCATCCGTAGTCAGATGGTCAGTCTGAGAGAGTGATTCAGGTGTTGGAAGACATGTTGAGATGTTGTGTCATCGATTTTCAGGGTTCATTGGAGAAACATCTACCGTTAGTAGAGTTTGCATACAACAACAGTTATCAGGCTAGTATTCAGATGGCACCGTATGAAGCTCTGTATGGTAGGAGGTGTAGGACTCCGATTTGTTGGGCTG
This sequence comes from Hibiscus trionum, assembly GCA_030270665.1. Classification (NCBI taxonomy): domain Eukaryota; kingdom Viridiplantae; phylum Streptophyta; class Magnoliopsida; order Malvales; family Malvaceae; genus Hibiscus; species Hibiscus trionum. Next base: position 3,338,026 of record BSYR01000034.1, on the reverse strand, counting down.
AAGCCAGACAAAAGCTTGTACCGATGCCCGAATTGCTTAAGGGCACTACCGAGAAGGTAAAGTTGATATGTGATCGTTTGAAGGCAGCTTCAGATCGACAGAAGTCATATGCCGATTTGAAGAGAAAAGAGATAGAGTATGTAGTGGGTGAGAAAGTGTTTTTGAAAGTCTCACCTTGGAAGAACGTGATGAGGTTTGGTAGGAAAGGTAAGTTGAGCCCGAGGTTCATTGGACCTTATGAGGTAGTTGAGAGAATTGGTCTCGTTGCATATAGATTGAGACTCCCGACCGAGCTAGAGAAGATTCATGATGTATTCCACGTGTCGATGCTCCGAAAGTATAGATCAGATCCGTCTCACGTAATGCCCATAGAAGATATTGAGTTGAATCCGGATTTGACGTATGATGAGGAACCAGTGGAGATCTTAGCCTCAGACAACAAGGTGTTGTGTGTTAGATCAATTGAGTTGGTCAAGGTGAGGTGGCAACGTCGAGGGGTGGACGAGGCCACTTGGGAGAGAAGAGAGGATATGGAAAGGCAGTTTCCTTACCTCTTTTAGTCAGGTAATTTCGGGGACGAAATTCCTTAAGTGGGGGAGAGTTTTAACGCCTCGGGTTTAGGGGTCGGATGTTACTCGGGTAAATCAGTTTCGAGTCGTGGGTTCGTTTTAAAATTTAATTAAGCTTTGGTTTAAATTAAAAAGAGTTTGAGTCATTAATGGCATTTTGGTAATTTTAAAGTAAAAATAAAATAAAATATGAGAAATGGGGGGTTTTGAAATTGGCTATCCATCATCTTCTTCTCTTCATTTCACGTTAAACCCCTCTTATCCCCTAAAACACTATTCCATCAAATTCCACCCTCATTTCAAGTGTTCTCTTCAAGGTAAGCGCGTTTTTGAATTCTCCTCACTATTTCCAACATTTTCATAGCTTTAGTTTTCATAGAAATCCTCTTTCAAGGTTTTTGAGGTTTTCAAGTTTTTGAAGTGAAAGCATGAAACTTTAAAGAATTTTCGTTTTGTTTTGATGTGTAGAGTTAAATTATGAGTTAACCTAGCCCTAAGGTACATTATATCTCAATTTGGTTGATTTTTGTTAATAATCCCGAAATTGGGTTTTTGGGGTATTTTAAAAGTGTCAAACTTTATGTTTTTTGTGTGGTTTGGTGAAAGAGAGTTGGGCTGGGGTTATAGTATATTAGAAGGGTGTTTTGAGGATGTTTGGAGGTGTTTTGAGCATTGGATTTGGTAGTTTCCTGTTGGGTCATTAGGGAGCACGAAAATGAAGGATGTTTAGTTGGTTCATGAGTCTTGGAAATGTATCTTGATTGTGACAGTGATTTTGGAGCTGAATGATTGAGTAAATTGTTGTTTTTGATTGACTAGAACCAATGGAAACCATTGGAGAGGCTTCGGGCACAAATCCAGGGAATTTGGAGACTTGAGTTTGGTGTTCGGCTTCCGTTTGGGTTACAATGGTGAGTGGAAATATTTAACCGTGTTTTTCTTTCGAAATGGGATTCTTGGGAGTTTGGGTGGAGCCTTGAGGGCTCACCTAAACCAAAGTGTAAGTTTACTAATCCTACCTTAATGGTTATGTGATGATGCGTGGTTAATTGTTGTGTTATCATGTGCATTGTGTATTATTTTTACACTTGTTGTTGTTGTGTAGTCGTTGTCGATGTCGAGCCTCACGTTATGGTTTTCATAACTACGGTGATGAGTGGTCCCACCGGTAGTGACTAGTAGTAGAGTAAGGTGATGAGTGGTCCCATCGGAAAACTACTAGTCGAACGGTGATGTGTGGTCCCACCGTGTGTGTTGGTTGTGCATGTGCAAACCATGTAGTTGTCTTGTTGTGATACCTTTTGTGTATTCAATGGTTTACTTATTACTTAAGAAAAGTGTTCTGAAAACTGTATGATTGTTGAGTTTTAGAGCTTCGCTCACTAAGCTATCAAGCTTACGCTATCCTTTTTCCAACATACAGATCGTTAGAGTTCGGGAGGCAAGTGGGCAAGGGAGGAGCCTTTTTGAAGTTCTCAAGTAGCTCAAGTATGATTTAAGTAATTGTAATAATGCCTAGACATTGGGAGAATTAGACTTGTATGGTGTTGGAGTTCAAACTCCCTTGTTGGTTTTTGATGTTCTAGCATGTTGGTTTGTTGATGTCATGTGTTGTATGAGCATTGTTAGACTCATGTATGTCAGATTGTTGTTAATGCCTTGTTATGAACTTGTAAACCATGCTTACCATGTTGCTTAAATGTCTTGTGTTTGAGGGTTTAGGCCCTTTTCTATGAATGATATGAGTTGCTATGAGAGCATGTAAACCTTTCTAGTGGATGTATGTGTCTTTTGCCTTTTAAACCCCTTTTATGTATGGTTGATATGCAAGTTCCCCTTAAGTATGGTTGTTTTGGATTTGATGCCTCATTGTTGGTTTAAATTGATCAGTATGCTTATGTATGGTTGGTGAATGTTGTATGAATGTTTGCTTTTGGCTAGATGGGTCATAAAATGTATTTAGAGTTAAGTTTTAGGTTGTTTTTCGACTGATTTGAGTCTTACAGTGTAGGGCGTACCGGTACGCCTAAGGGCCGTATCGATACGGTCCTACACTTTGGGGCTCAATTTAAGCCTAGCGTACCGATACACGGGGGTGTATCGATACGCCAAAGGCTCTCTGGAAATTTGAGATTTTGTTGAGATTTTGGCGTATCGGTACTGGTCTAGAGTGTATCGATACGGTTTCATATCGTTGACCGTGGAAGGCGTATCGGTACGGTCAACCAGTTTACCGATACGGTCTCCCTATTTTGACTATGGCCAGTTGACCTGGTCAAGGCGTATCGATACCCTCATCTAGTGTATCAATACCGCCTGTAGTAATGAATAAAATGGGCTGTTTTAAGTTGCTTGTGTTGTATGATTGTCTCGTTCGATGTCTTTTTGCTGTCGTATGCCACATAGGATGTACTAAAGCATTTAGACAAGATAATAACTAAAAGAAATTTTCCTAAGGTTGCTAACCGAAGGGGAGCCTTAACGGGTTTCACTTCGGTTTTTCCCGTGTGACCCACTCGGACCGATCAGTCATCCAGACCGGGACGCGGGAGTTACAAACACCGTTAAAAAAATAATCCTGACCAATCAAAACATGCCACGCCACTTAATTCTTTTTTCTCATTTTTCGGTTTAATAAATAAAAATAAGTTAAAAAATAAATAATATAAATATAATATAATACTAATAAAAAATATTTAATAAAGTCATCTTTCCCAACCCTTCTTCCCTCATCTTCCCCAACCAATTAATCACCTTCATCGTTTCCTCCATCTCTCAGTTGTGGATATGAGAATGAATAACTTTAGTGACAAAATCTCACCAATATACCTTAAAGGTTGCTTATTGAAGAAAGATGGGGTGGCTGAAATTTATGTTTTTGAGCTAATTGATCATGGAAACGGCGGCGGCGATAAGCAAAGAGGGAAAAAATGGAAGATTTTATCGGAGAACATGACTAAAAAATACAACGTCAACATGTCTAATGGAGCCAAGAATTCTGAGTTTATGGCGATTTTCTTGGCGTTAATCTTTGTTTTTGGAAATTAAAGATTCTTTTGACATTGTTATTGGTTCTGTTATGGAAGAAATGATAAATTTGGCTCTTGATCTTAATGTTCATATGGTTTTCTCTTAATTTCACCATTTTTAATTTGTTGTTTGTACTGTAAATCAAAGCATAGTCGCCATTAATGGAGGCTGAGTTTTTTGTTTAAGCTCTTTTGAGGCAAAAAAAAAAATGATCGACATTGTTGGTGTTCTTGGATTTTTTTTTTTTTTGAATTTGATTAAGAAAAATAAATAAAAAGAGTGGAAGAGTTGTTTTTTTAGTTCAAAATTTGGGGTTAAAATCTAGAAATTGGAGGTTAAAACTAGAAAAATAGGGTTGGAGATGAATGAAATGGGAAATAGGGTTTGGGGAAGAAGACGAGGGTATTTTGGTAAATTTAGGGTATAGTTTAATATATTTATTTTATTTTATTTCAAAATTTAAAAATAAATAAAATATGACGTGGCTCATTTTTATTGGTCAAGATAATTTTTTTTAAAGGTAGAGGGCAATATGAGTAACGGAGAAAACGTTAGGGGACAAAAGTGTGCAAAACGTAGTTTAGGGGGCAAGTTGGAAAAATGGGTAAGGTTTAGGGGGAAAAGTATATTAAGCCATATATTTATTAATATACATAATTATTTATTGTTTTATTTATATTGTCAAATATATATATGGATTATTATCTTATACACTGACGGTGGAAACTTTTAGGAGCTTAGTTTAGGGTGTAAGGTTTAAGGGTTTAGGTGTAGGATTTATAATTTAAGGATAGTGGTTAAAATTTAATGTTTAAGGTTAGAATTTAGAGTTTAAATGGTAGGGTTTAGGGTAATATGGTGAGGATTTAGGGTTTAATCTATAAACCCGAAATTATAAACCTAAATTGTAAATTTCAACCATTATCCCTAAATTCAAAACTCATACACTTAAACCCCTAAACCATACACCCTAAACTAACCCCTAAACCCTAAAACTAAGGCGCTTGTGAAAACTTTTAGTTTCCACCGCCGGTATATCAAATAATTACCCATTATATTACCCTAATTACCCTATATATATAGTAATTATTTGATATACCGGCGGTGGAAACTAAAAGTTTTTACAAGCGCCTTAGTTTTAGGGTTTAGGTGTAGAGATTTAGAATTTAGGGATAGTGATAAGAATTTCGTATTTAGGGTTAGGATTTAGTGTTTAGAGGTTAGGATTTAGTTTTTAGGGTAGTATGGTGAGGATTTATGGTTTAATCTATAAACCCGAAATTATAACACCAAGCTATAAATTTCAACCGCTATCCCTAAATTCAAAACTCATAGACCTAAACCCCTAAATCATACACCCTAAACTAAGTCTAAAACTAAGGCGCTTATGGAAACTTTTTATTAAGTAGAAAGATATTACATATACATTCTTAAAGGAAATATTGAGATTTGAACCCGTATAAGATTGGGGCAACATAAGCATCGTGGTCACTCGGTCAATTAATGGATCTCAATAAGAGTTATATTTTGATACATAAGTTATGTTAAAAAAAGAGTAGAAATCATTTGCCCTTTTGTGCCCCTATTTATGCCTCTACACTTAAAAATTAGGTTTAGGGTTTAGGGTTAGGGCTTATGGTTAGTGTTTAAGGAATTGGGGTAGGGTGTATTTCTAATGTTTTATGATTTAGAACTTAGGATTAGAGCTTAAAATTTAATTGTTTAGTGTTGGGCCACATAATGGAATACCGAAAAGGGCTATAAGATTTTTATTCTAAAAAATTACCCAACTCTTTTTATTCAAATTATAATTTTTTTTTTTTTGCACGAACCAACTTGCCTCAGTGGTTAAGGGAACGGTTGTTGTTCTTAGAGGTCATGGGTTCGAGCACCAGCAGCTGCAGCAGGGTGATTGAGCGTTCATTGTCAATTGGTTGAGAGTATATTTAGAACAGATACTACTTGTAATCACTCTAGCTTTCATCAAAAAAAATTATAAATTTTAAAATGTAAATCAATAACCCTAAAATCACAATTCTTGAACTCTAAATCCTAACCTACTTAAACCCTAAAATAAACAGATTTATGTAAACTAAAATTTACGTACTGTATTTTAAATAATTTTAAATACAATAATTAGTATATTTGTATTTATTAGTGTGAATATGTATTTTTATTTCCAATAATAGTAAAAAAACTAATAATAAAAAGAAAAAATCAGTTTATTATTATTATTATAGGTCACCGAAGTTTGAATATTTTTTATCACCACTAAAGTTTAAAAAATTATGTTTTAATCACTCACATTTTCGTTTTGTATTAAAATGATCATTCGGTCGTTAACTTCTGTTAACCGAGTAATAAAAGTTTGACGTTGCGGCTGATATAATTTTTTTAACGATTAATACCTTCCAATACGATGGTGACACTTTTCAATTTTTTTTTCTTCAATGGATGTCAGTTTTAAAAATGAAAGTTATGAAGCAACTAAATTGATCTTCAAATTCATAAAAACAAGCCTCGCTAAAAAAAAAAAAAACTATAATGTCTAATATTCTTCCATCTGTATCAACCGAAAACATGAGCACGATTGATTAGATGGGGTAAAATTGTGCTTACCTTGTTGGGATTTTATGGATGAAGGCCCCATGAATGTGAAACAAAACAATGAGCTAAGCCTAATGTCTAGTGCTTGGGGCTTGCTCTTAATTGTATTATTTGTAGTGTCAGTTAGCAGTAATTTCTTCTCATTAATGGCACGAACTAATATCCAACTCCTTTAACCATTTCACATGATCCTCAGCCTGCCCTATTACAGGTAGGGATGGGCATTTCATCCGACCGGGTCGGGTTTTTTCTTAAAAAGTCAGGTCGGTTTAGTTTTTTAAGGGTGATTTTAGGTCTGGTTAGGTTCAAGTTTAGGGTGAGAAATATCTAACCCGACTTAAGATTAATAGTGTAATTTTCTCATACTTTTTTTGAGATATTTGCAATAGTGCTCCTCTTTATGTCTTTTTTACAATTTGGTCATTAAAATTGAATTTTTTTTATAGGCCGAGTCGGGTTCGAGTTTAGGTATATACTTTTCGGATCGGTTAGGGTTAAGTTTTATTTTTAAGATAATGTCGAATCAGGTTCGAGTTTAGAGAAATTATTTTCATGTGGGGTTTGATTTGGCCAAAAACCTGATATGTGCTCATCCCGAATTTCATATTAGCTTTGACATCAGCACTCAAAATGTTCACAAGTTTTCTCAATGAACACATTTGACAGATTTGGGTAAAAGTTCATCCTACCAATTTTTCAGATTGCAGTTTGATTATGTACTTTTAAAATGAGTATAAAGATTCCTGTACATTTGACATATTATACACCATGTGGAACAGTTTACTAAAAAATGAGTACTTGTGCAAAGTACCAATGCATGAAAGTAAGAGAAGAACATAGCTATAATTGCATTCCTCAAAAGTATAATCTTGAGTGGGATGTTAGAGATTTAAGTCTCAAGATTGTGAGTGAAGCAAACTGAATTAAGAAAAATTTATATTAAAAATAAACTGAATTGGAAAAATTATGAATATAAAAAAGTTAATACTTCGTTGCTTAGGAAGGTCATACATGTTTCTTTTATAGAAAGACACATGATAAGTAAAGCAGCAATTAAAGCACATGATTTGTAATTATGATGAAAAAACCTGCTTATTACAAATACATTAATCTTTTTCCTTGTACTCAAATTTGTACCGATTGGAACTCACTCACTGTACAAAATAAACACAATTCACAAACCAAATGAAAAATAAACAAATATTCTTAATTTAATATTCATCGTAATCGACCTTCGTAATATCCGTTATTCGATGATTCCGGTGAATGTATTCGTGATAGGGATTAGTCACGGCACATCGGACAGCGGATAAGTCCGTTCTCGTTGCAATCGGGACATCGTTGGAATCCATACTCACCCTCTTCACCTTCACTTCCTACTACTTCACCCTCGTCTTCATCATAATAGACTTTGCAGCTGCCCGAACAAGTCTCACAGGGCACGAATCGGATGTCGCCACAAGCTTCACAAGCACCAACATCGTCGTCGTCAACCATTTCACACCCTTGAAAGGCCTCCCCTAGGGAGCCTTGTTCATGCATTTGCTTTATCTCTTCGGCTCCACCGATGTATCTCTTCCCTACAAACACCCTTGGCAATCCACCTTTAAATCCTTCTCCCAATAGCTCTCTCAATTCGTCTTTAAACCCCGAATGCATCGACACGTCTCGTTCGTCAATACGAACTCCCAAGCCTTTGAGGATCAAACTAACATTACTGCAATCCTCGTACGTCTTCCTAACACCTCTTAAACTTGTGAAATACAAAATGACCTTATCCTTGTTGAGCTTACAATGAACCTTTTCGATCGACTGTTGGAGTGTTTTCTTGAAGCTAGAAATGATTTCTGGATCAAAATCTGATTTTTCATCTTCCTCTTCAAATTGAAGACACATAGGCTTTGCAGGCACAATGCCAATGATGCCATTATCATTAGCTGAGTAGCTCCTGAAATGACTCGGAGGACGAGGACTGAAATCTTCGAGTCCGGCCATTAATTCCCATGTGTTGATTGTTTCAGGCTCACCAGGGGGAGTTCTTATGGGAGTTTTGGGGACAAGTTTTGGGATCTTGTCCTCAATCAATTTGGACCAAACTTCAGCTTCAAGCATGGAGAACCCTTTGCTTTTCTCATTGATTTCCTTCACACTCCCATTGAGTTTAGTGGCGCGTTTCCTTTCCGACGTGAGATTAATGTCCCTCGACTCTTTCAAACATGACACATTATTGTTTTGATGGTTTGATTCCACCTTCAGATTGCCTAGTGTGGTCGATGTTAATGCCACGACATGGTAGCTGTCGCCTTTGTGTTGTGCCGGATGATGAACGTGCATCGTGTAACTTCTTGGAACCGGTGAATAGGGTGCCCGACAATGCCTGCATCGTTTTTGCCTGGAACTTGCACAACCCATAACATCAAAACAAGACAAAAAAACAGGGGAAATTCTGGGATTTGATTGGATGAACAGAAAAAAGGGGAGAGAAATGAAACTTTCTTCTACATTTAGAACAACAAGCAGTGCATATAATCTAATGATTTATAAGAACAAAAAGATAAAACTGAAGATACCCAGATGAGAATTTGGATTAATCTGGTGAAAAGAAGAACTGGGTTGCAGAGATCTTGGGATTTGGAATTGAAAAACAGTATAAAATGGGGGTTTTTTTCTTTCCTTTTCTGAGTGGAAGAGAAACTGGGAATCGAAAAGAAATCAAAGGAAGGAGATGATAAATGGAAAAACTGGTGGGAGATTGATGAATGAGAAACAGAAATCTTGTTGAAAAGGAGCTTTTAATGAGAAAAACAAAATAAAATGGCTGAGTTGTACAAAGATAAAAGGGTAAAGTTCTTTAATGGTCACTAAACTATGTCGTAATATTTATTTTGGTTATCAAACTTTCAATTGTTATAAAATAGTCACTAAACTATCGACGTTGTTGCAAAATAGTCATTGATCCCTAACTGCCATTAAGTGAGGGTGACATGGTAGTTTGGAAAACTTGTTTAATAGTACAATTAGTCTTTCATATTTATACAATAGATTGATTTGGTCTTAATTCGAAAAAAATCAATAAATTTAGCCCTATTGTTTTAAAATTATATCGATTTGTCACCATCTGGTTGAATTAAAAACATATTAAATTATTTCTAATAAAAATATGACTAAATTGATAGAATTTATAAATAATGAACCTAAATTTATTGATTTTTTTTAAAATTATAACCTAATTAATTGAATGTACAAATATGGAGGGCTAATTGTGCTATTAAAAATTTATTCAAACTGTAACATTACCCCACTTAACGTCGGTTAGGGCTCAGTGAACATTTTGTAACAAACCCGATAGTTTACTGACTATTTTATAACAGTTAAAAGTTTGGTGACCAAAATGAATATTGAGGCATAGTTTAGTAGATATTTATGAACTTTACCCAAGATAAAAATGAAGTCTTGTTATTTAATTTCTTAATGGTTTCATGATTTTTAGGGATACCATTTTCTAATATTAAAAAATAAGGGCTTTTGAATTCAACGAGTGGTCTCAATAAAAAATAATAGTGTTTATCTTAGAAGATTCGAGTTTGAGTAATTTTATCAGATGTACGTGTAATGTCAAAGAGTTAACCAAAAATATGAACAAACACCATCATATAATCTCCTTAAGAATATTAAAAAAACAAGTGTTTGTGCTTATAAATATTTTGCCTATATTATTTGATACACTAATAATAAAAATTTTAATTTTACAAGTAATATTTAAATACTGTCACAACTTTAAACCCTAATACTCTAATCACTAAATTCTAAATGTCCTATGTCATTCATTCAACTTTATTTATAAAGACGTTTAATTTTACTGGCGATATATAAAATTACTTTTTAATTTTTTTGATTATTTACTATTTTTTCAATTTTTAAAAGACATGATTCAAAATTTTGTTTCAAATTTTGAATACTAATGAAGGTATTAACGAATAACTTTTTCAAACAATAAACACTTTTAAAAAAAAATTGCAACAACGTTAAGAAACAACCTAATTTTATAGAATAGATTGTGGTACTTAAAAGATTTTAACTTATCCATTAAAATCCTAAACTGTTTAACTTACAAAATCAAAAATAAAAAATATTCAACGTATTAAAAGTTAGAATCAAAAATAAAAAAAATATTCAAAGTTAAAAAATCTAATTTTTTAATTTATCGTGTTTAGAATTTATAATTATTTATTTCAATAATATTAAATTTAAGATTCGATTACGAATTATTTTTCATGTTGTTCATTACATTTGACATTTTTTAGCAAATTTCTAATAATTTTTTTTTTAAAATCTTAATCATGGTTAGCAAAAAAATTATTGGAAATAAAAATGTGAGAATTAATAGAAGGTTTATATCACAAATTAGTACTTAAAATATACCAACCTTTTTATTTAGGTACCTAAATTATATCTTGTCATAATAAGTACCTAAAGTATATTTTTTTTATCAAAATAAGTACCTAAAGTATTTTTTCGTCAAGGTAGGTACTTAAAGTATTTTTTTGTCAAAATAAATATTTAATATATTTTTTAACATGTCAACTTTTAGGAACCTAGATTAAGTACCTAAATGTATTTTTTGGTCAAAATACTTAAAATATACTTTTTGGTCAAAATAAGTACCTAAAATATTTTTTTGTCAAAGTATGTACCTAAAGTATATTTTTGTTAAAATAAGTACCTACTATATTTTTAATCAATATCACATGTCAACTTTCAGCAACCTAGATGAAAGATATGTATATTTTAAGCACGTATTTTAATAAAAAAAATACTTTAGGTACCTAAATGAAAAAATTGGTATACTTTAAGTACTTATTGTAATATAAATCCTTAATATAATGATTAAGCCACTACCGGGCTTTACATGTTAATACCACTCTCTCTTTTTGAGACGTTACACGTGCTTCAATCTAACGGCTCACTTATACGCTCTCCAACAATTTAAAAGAAATACTGATCGTCCGATGAGTTTGTGTGTTACAGTTGCCTGTTGCAGCGCGTGGAAAAGTAAGTTCAAATGAAGTCCATCGGTTCTTTTATTAAAATATTTAATATAACAACCTTCTTAACCTCTGCATTATTGAATAACGTAAAATTTTTAACCAACTTTACACATTTTAAAACCTTTTAAAATGCACACAACTTGTTGATCCCGACTTTTTTAGTATGAACATGATCCGCATTTTCACTGTGACCATTTGTTAGGTTCTTTTCAAATAAAATTAAGATTCAAATTCTGGCCTTGTGAGTAAATTAAATTGGATTGAAAAAATTACCCTTAAGATAAGTCTTTGTAGTACCTAATCTAAATTAATCAACCACCTTCAAAAAATAAATTAATCTGCCAATAAATCGAGTACTAATAGTTATATCAAACAAAAGAAACTGATTTTTCATAAATAAACAATTGGAATGAGAAAAATTATGCACCCCATTAAAAAACGGTGAATAGTTTAAAAACAACAATAATTATCGAATTTGAACAGTTTTATATATAAAGTATAGTTTTATCGAGACTAAAAACATAACAAATATTACTATTGGGACGTGTGATAAAAAACTGTAGAATAATATAGAACCATAAGTATATTTAAATTTTAATAATAAAAACCCTATAATCTACGACCGTAGAAAATTATAAAAATGCTAGACAAAGATTTTAATGATATTCTAAATACCACATAAAAAGATCCAAAAATAACATTAATACTTTAAATGTGAAAATCGTACATTAATATTTTTGACCTGCCCAATATCAATACATATGCGAAAGCATTCAAATAAAAATTGAGGTGGTCTCTACAGATGGCACTCATTATATTAAATTGTTGATTTATTTTTTTGATTTTGTGGATTGAATATTGATAGACGTTTGTATACCAACCAGTTAAAATGGTAAATAACTTTTATTGATAAATGTATACTTGATTTACAGAAGAATAAAAGTGAAAATAAAGGAACAAGACAAAGCTATATATAGATGAGTTTTAACTAACTAATCCTAGTTAGATAACAGATCCTGGATAACTTACTAAACAGATCAACTTAACTTCAATATCCCCTCTCAAGATGGAGTCTGATGGATGTTGAGAAGACCCAACTTGACTATAATGGAACGAAAAGTGAGAAGATGAAGAGGTTTAGTAAATATATCTACCAACTGATTGAACGACCGTGCATGAAAGATTTTGAGGAATCCAGAACACACTTTCTCTTGAACAAAATGACAATCCACCTCAATGTGTTTTGCTCTTTCATGGAATACCTGGTTTATGGCTAAGTAAATGGCAGATTGATTATCACAATATAGAGCTGTTTGTGAAATCGAAATGTTGAATGAAGATAAAAGAGCTGATAACCAGATAGGTTCACATGTTGTTGATGTCATGACCATGTACTCAGTTTCACATGAAGATCGACTAACAACGGATTATTTCTTGGACTTCCATAAAATCATGTATCACCAAGATAAGTACAAAGACCAGTAGTGGATCGTCTTGTGTCAGGGCAGGAACTATAGTCTGAGTCCACAAAACAACTTAATTGCATGGCTGATTTGGTCGAGAAAAACAACCCAAGACCAAGAGCTTTTTTAATATAAGCAAGAAGATGATATGTGTAACACCTGGGTTTGGGGGTCGGGTGAAATTAAAATATTAAAATATTATTTCGGGCCTCGTATTTTCAAAACAAATAAATTTATGTTAGACTTATTTCAAACCAATCCCAAATAGCCATGGATATCCTTCTTTTGTAAATACCTTATTTCATTAAGGGTGAAATAGTCTTTTGGCTTTTAAAAATAAAACACTCATTTTATTCACTCATCTTCTTCCCCCTCCCAAAAGCATTTCAACGAAAACTTCTCTTCTGTAACCCCCTAGACCCGCCTATGCGTTACGACGGATCCTAGGAAGTCACATTAGGGTCACAAGAGCGACCCACAGTAAAAATGCACATGAAAACATTTTTTTCTTCTCAAAACGCTTATTAAACTGTAAAATCAACTTCTGTTTAAAATACCATTTCATGATGTCATTTAAACACATAATAAAAACTTCATAAAATATTTTACAGACACTGTCATAAAACAATACATGACATACATGCCCACTAACTATACAGTACCGTACTCCAAAAGCAACGCCGAGTGAACTCCGAACACTGCTGTCAACCATTATACCGTGATATATTCTTTTAACCTACGATGGTAAAAACAACGTGAGCTTGGAGAAGCTCAGTAATACAGTACTACCAAAAGACGCTATAAGATCATGCAGATATAATGGTAGGCATAACATTTACAGGATGTTCCACGTAGTAACAGTCTCCATTTCTGTTCTACTATTTCGAGGTAGCATCATACTCGAGAATAACGATACTTGCTCTTTATTCATACATCGAGAATTAGACGATAATTATATAGGTTAGCAACATATGAGGTAGGAATCAGAGAGTTTGGTGCCTAGTGTGTTCCAACGGTGCAACATTAATGCATGAAAAATAATAATGCAACAAACCTTTTTATTTCAAATACATTGTTTCAAGTAGTAGTAAAGTTCATTTTTTTTATTCTTTATTTACCCTCCAACCATACTCCAGTATTTAGTTTCCCCAGTGCGGTATCATGTACAGGCATTAACCCGAGCCCATTGGGCGTGGGTACCATCCTAAGGGTATACCTTAGAATACGGGCGGCCCTTGCCGAAGCATAGGAACCGAAAACGGACGGACCTGGCCGAAGCCTAGGATCCGAAAACGGGCGGACCTGGCCGAAGCCTAGAATCCGAAAACGGGCGGACCTAGCCGAAGCATAGGACCGAAAACGGGCGGACCTGGCCGAAGCCTAGAATCCGAAAACAGGCGGACTTACCAGCTGGATCAGGGCTGAGCCGTTAGCAACTTCATATCATTTCCCAAGTACCCCGGTGAATCAGATCATCACTAGTTCAGTAATCAATAACTGTATTTTTAGTAACACATTATCCATATAGCATGTTTGTCATATCGGTTGCATAGACATATATCAAAAATACAGTACGGTCATATTTAATTATAAAACATGTCATGTTCATGTGAGTTCAAGTATTCTATCATGTGCACGTGATCGGTATTATAACATGTGAATCAGTATGCAAAAACAGTCGTGTAGCACACATGGAACACACTAGGTGGAATAGTTTATTTCCTTGGAGATACTTGTCATATACGGAGGAGAACACATTAAACTTTTGATCATTTAAACGGGTTTCTGGATCGAGGCCCCTATTCAAAGAGGGGTTTGTACTAACGGTTCAAACTAGATATTCGGGAGATAATACATCAAGATTTTTTTTGAGTTTAAGCATATCATGAGTGATTCACTCATTTAAGCTTACAAGGACATTTTGGTAATTTATACCAACAAGGCATAAACAACGGCTCGGAAAAATTTTAGTTGTTCATCGGGTTTCCAACCAAGCATTCGGAGGTTTCTATGTCCAGACCTCTCACGATATCAGATACATTCAGGGCTATTTTGATCACTTTGGCCAATAAGGGCATTTTGGTCATTTAATTATTATAGGGGACTTTGTAACTTAGCCCAATCATGAGGAAATTCTGATTTACAATATTTAAGATTTCCAGAAGTTTATCGAGCCTCCTTAACCATTCGACTAACATATTCCAACCTTGCAGTACTAACCAACCCTTCTGATGCATCCAACTGAATCGTATATCTAAACGGTTGCTTTCATATTTCACCACAAGATTTGCCACGGAGTAGTCAACTATTATTCTGTGTGGAGAAACTTCCAACCTTACATTAATATCAGGAGTGATTGACATACCATAGTTATGCTTCAAGCCTTAGGGGCATTTCAGTCATTTTCAACTTTATTAGCATTTCCAGAATTTTATCAGATGTAATTTACTTATTCCAATTATGGGGGGTATTTCAGTCATTTCGATGTTCGAGATATCCATCATTACTGTCAATTGGACCATTTGTAGTATTTCAATCATTTAAGTACTCGAGGGTTTCAGCCATTCAAGTAATCTCGGTACCTCCAACCACTTCATTCATTCAGAACTCAAAGATTTATCCATCATCCTAGTAAATTTTCAAACCTCGATGTCTAAGGATACTTTAGTCTTTTTGGTCAATACGATCATTCCAATTAATTACCCATAACAGTATTTCCATTACATTTAGTCATTTCAGTCAATTCCGTATTTCGAGCCGCTTGATTAATTCAGAGGTACGAATAACTTCTCGTAAATCTTTATTCAAAGACTCATTCCGAATTCAATGAAACTTACAATCTCGAAGGTTCAAATCTTGTTACCATAACCTTCCAGGTAGTTCGAGTATTTTAGATGAATCGGGTTGTTTTACCATATCCAGTGTAGATTTCTAGATCGCTTCCAATTCCAAGGGTATTTTAGTCATTCTCATACATTAAGGGCATTTTCGTAATTTCATATCCAAATATTTTTAGCATTTAATCACTTGACAATAATAATCAATTTTGAGGATTAGCCGCCTTATTAATTAATTTATTGAACTTCACATCCTTACATTTAGTAACTTTCTCTTTCGAACATTTCGATCTTTTCTAGGTTATCGTACTCAATTTCATATCAGGTTTGGCTTGAGCAGGACTAACAGCACTCTTTATCATATTCATGGATGCATTGACCGAATATCAACATGTTCATAAAGCAACTAGAGGTAGTAATGTATTACCTTAACTCTGAGCTACATCAGTCGATTCATGATACGACATTCGAACACCCCCGAACCCGAATGCGACGTCCTCAACATCCCGAATGCAAGGAACCTTGAATACCTTCAATCGCACAAATTCTAATTTCAGTCCTCATTCACATTGATCATAATTGATTATAAAAAAAATACATAAGCAAACTCGAGTTCAAAGACCAATTCAGAGGCTTTCGGGTTAGAATTTCACGAAACGGGCTTGAAAATCGGACTCAGGACGTCGAAAAACATAAAATAAGGCTTTTCTGAAAAAGTTGACTTTTTGGTCAAAGTCAACGCTGACGTCAGCAGTCAAAGTCAACGCTGACGTCATGCTGACGTCACTAGTTGACCGAGTTGACTCACTAGGTTGACTCGAACGAGTTGACTCACTGGGTTGACTCGGTCAACGGGTCGACTCACTGGGTTGACTCGGTCAACGGGTCGGGTCGGTCAATATCGGATATGGGTTAAAGGCCATTGGGCCTTGTCAGGCTGGCCCACATTCATTTTAACCAAACAAGCCCAATCTATAAGGGCCGGTCTGAGCTAGTTCGGTTGGCTGGGTGAGTCAAACCGGTTCCGACCGGTTCGATTGCTGGGTAACAGATCGGCCGCCGAGATTCATCCACGGCAGCGCGTGACTCTCACGCACGGCGTCCGACGGCCGGAGTTAACCGGAAAAAGCCAAAACCGTAGAAAAACAACCGTGAATTTACCCTCTTTCAACCAAAATCTAGTATCAAGTTAGAAAACTCACCGGACTTACCCAAATCCGGAAAAAAATGCTCAACACTGTCGTGGCTCCGACGACGGTCTGAACGGTGGCCGTTCGTTGTCCGGAGGCATGGGTTTTGCTCGGCTCAACGCAAGGAACTCGATGATGGGTGGTGGTGCGGCGGACGGTGATCGCGGCGACCGGAATCAAAGCTAGAACCCTAAGGTTCTGACGAAGCTTCGAACGACGATTCATGGTGATCGGGGAGGGCGGACGGCGCGTGGTTATGGGGGTTTTGGTCTGGGCTCGACGGGGAAACCAACGGTGGTGGCGGTGAACGCCACAGAGCGGCGGTGACGGAGCCAGGGCGGTGGTCGGGGCTTGGGTTGTTGAAACGTCTAAGGAGGAGAAAAAAATTAGATCTATCTGGATATTTCCAGATCCAAAATGAGGCATTAATTGGGGTAGTTGGGTTAGTTGGCTATAATTATTATAGATACATAATATAAAATATAATTTAAAATTAAAAGAGTGCATAACAACACCAATGAATGATTTAGCCTGAATGGTTAAGGCTTAGGCTTGCCAAGCATAGGTCATGGGTTCAACACCCCATGGTAGCACCCTCTCCTATTACTCTTCCTTTCTTTTTCTTTTTTTTAATTATGCATATATTTTAGGGGTGTTACATCTTCACCATTGTTGTTCACTATTCCATCACCCTTCTTCCTCATCCTTGAAGGTTTTTGAAAGGTAAACGTATTTTTGAGTTGTCCTCGTTGTTCTCTATATATCTATACCTTTATTTTTCATTAAAACCCATGATTTCTCGTTTTGAAGTTTTGAATTAAAAATGCTAACTTTGTTAGCTTTAACTTATGTTTTTGATTTGTTGATGTTAGATAAGTTGTTTGATATTTAAAAGGTCCAACATACTCGATTTTTACATGGTTTTATAATGATTCCCGAATTTGGGTTTTATGGAGGTTTTAGAGGGGTTTAAGGTTGGTTTTGGGGCTGTTTGATGTGGGAAATTGTTGGTTGATGGTTGTATGATGGTTGAGGGTTGTTTTGGAAGCTTTTAGGAGTGTTATAAGTGTTGGAATCAATGGTTTTAGGCTGCTCGAAAATGGCATTTTTTGGGGTTGTCTTTAGCTTGAATTCGTGTGTTTTATGCTTGGTTTGTGTTCCGGGTTTGCTACAGTGATTTGTGGACTGAATTGTGGTTGTTTTGTTTGTGTTGGGATGTTTAGAAGCAAGAAATTGTGTTGGTGAAGCCTCGGGAACGAATCCGGATAGCTTGGTGGATTGATCGGCTAGAGTTGTTGAGCTTGGAGTAGTCGGTGAGTGGTTCTATGTTTTTAACTTAGTTTTCAAACGTTGGTTCAAGCATGTGGACCTAGGTTGGGCTTGGTAAACCTACCTAGAGTTGGGATTAGATTGGTAGTCTAATCCCAAGCTTTAGTTAGAGACTTTGGTTGAACTTTAAATGTTGAGTATGCCTCATGTTTTAATTTTGATTATTGTGGTTATGTATATTGTGTTATACATGTGTGTTGAGGCATGATATTTGATGCATTGTTATATGCATGTGGTCATGGAATGTGGTTTGTGTATGATGGTAAATTATGGTGAGTACGTGCTAAGCACGGAAATTGGTAAGAAATTGTGTTGTGAAAGATTGTGAAATGTGTTAGTATTGGCACTAGTGTGCTTGGGTACAATGAACGATCATTAGGATGTTTAGTGTGCACACAAGAGTCGAAATGCGCGCGTGGTCTTGGTGATGGTAGTCATCAAGATGGAGTACGGGTTCGCCCGTAAATCTTCTTATATATGTTAGTCGGTGATGAGTGGAATCCCATCGACGGGGCATGAAGATAAGTGGAATCCCCTCCACATGAAACGGTGATGAGTGTAATCCCACCGTAAGATAATGGTTGTGTTGTTGGATGTGAGTTCCAACAGTTATCCGCGTATTCGGGTCATAGCTAGGTGCCAATACGGATTGTGGAATGTGTTGCCATTACGTTTGATACATGTGTTCCATATGTTGTGTTTATGGATTTGTTGAGCATGACATGATACTGATATTGCGTTCATGCATCATTTATATTTGACTCTTGTGGTTTCAAAGGTAAGAACTCGTGCATTCTACCTTGGTTGTGTGCTCGTGCTTGGACCCTGCATTGTCGAGGTTTATTTTATGAGTTTACCATCACTAAGCTTTATGCTTACGCTCTCTTTTGTTCGACAATGCAGATCCGTAGTTCGTGGGTTGCTTGTGCAAGGAGAGAGCCTCCAAGTGCGCTAGTTGAGCTGTTGATATCATCAAGTATGAATTTCTATGTTATGGATGTAATAGACAAGCAATGTGATTTGAGTATTTGATTTATGTTGTTGTTATGTGTTAGGAGCATGTTTAGACTCCTATGTTTTGTGGATGTTTTGCTTAAGGCTTGCTTATGCCTAGTGTGTTGGCCTTGTGCCCCTTTCATGAATGCTCTTGTGTATGTTCTTGTCTAAGGCATGAAACCTTGAATGTTATGTATGCTTCTTTTGTGGAATTGATGATTCATTTTAATGTATGGCTTTTATATGTATGTTATGTGTTAAGCATGCTTGTTGTAGGGTGCCTTGCCTTTAGAGTTATTGCATGTTTGGTTGGAGGTCTTGGTTGGTGTTTTTGAGGCAGCCTTGTGCCTTAAACCAGCTAAAACTTGTCTGTTCGCAGTAGGGGTATCGATACGGTTGGACCCGTATTGATACGGTCCTCTTGTTTCAGGCCAAGCGTTTCGATACGCGGGAAGGGCGTTTCGATACCATTTTGCTACTGGAAATCTAAGATTTTGACGAGAAATTGAGGGTATCGAAACAGGCTTAGGTGTATCGAAACGGTCTTCGTAGCGTTGACCACAAGAAGTTGACCTTTGAGGGCGTGTCGATACGATCAACCAACGTATCGATACGGTCTCCTCGTGTTGAATTTGGCCAGTTGACCTAGTCTAGGCTTATCGATACCCTCTTTGAGTGTATCGATACGGCCTGTAGTTTAAGTTAAAATAGGTTGTTTTTGAATTTTTGTTTGGTTGTTCGCCTCGCTTGTTGCTTCCGCTGTCGATGTTTCACATAGGATGTATAAACGCATCTAGACAAGATAATAATTAAATGAAAAGTTTTCTCGGGTTGTTAACCGAAGTGAAGCCTTAACGGGTTCCGCCGCGGGCGACTGACCGGTCCGAGTGGGTTACAATATGCAGCATTAAGATGAGGCTTACGGGGGGAAGAAACAAATTGACTAAGCAAGTGAACATTGTAGGTAATATCTGGCCTAGTATGAGTGGGATAAAGCAAACGACCAATTAATCTCCTGTATAATTGTGTATCTTCTAATAATAATTCTTCACGCATCCTGATTTTGTTAGTGACAACAAGAGGTAAATCAGCAGGTTTCTTAGCAAAGGAGCTTGTGTCTTCTAGTAGTTGCAACGCATAGTGTCTTTGAGAGAGAGAAATCTCTGTAGAATTTCGAGCAATCTCAAATCCTAGAAAATATTTCAAATCTCCCAAGTTTTTGAGTTTGAAGTGTGTCAGAAAAAAAAGCTTGTGCACCATGCAACAGATGCAAAGTTTTTCATGCAAGGACAATGTCGTCCACATATACAAATAGAGAAATTAATTCATCTTTGGATCCTTTGGTGAATAAAGAATGACCAGAAGGTGATTGTTTGAAGCCATATTGAAGAATTACTTTGGAAAAGGCAGAAAACCACTGTCTTAAAGCTTGCTTGAGCCCGGAGATTGATTTGTGTAAATGAAAAACTAAATTCGAACTCGAGACATCAAATTTATAACTTAATGGCAACTTCATATAAACTTCTTCATCGAGCATTCCATTAAGAAATGCATTATTTACATCAAGTTGAAGGAGATGCCACTTGTTAACAATAGCAAGAGCTAGTAGAACTTTGAAAGAATTCATCTTGGCCACAATAAATAAACGTGTCAATATAATCTATCCCTTCAATTTGAGTGAATCTTTTAGCCACAAACCGAGCTTTATATCTCTCTACATTGCCATCAGCATTATGTTTAATTTGATATACCCATTTACAATCTATAGCTTGCTTGCTTTCAGGAAGTGGAACAACAAACCAAATTTTTAAGGTCTCCATTGCATGAAGTTGTTCATTCATAGCAGCTCGCCATTCAGGAAATTTTACTGCCTGGTGAAAAAAAGAATGTTTATTAGTAAGTGAAATATTGGACACAAAAGTTAAGTATGATAAAGATAACAATGAAGCAGATATGTATTTGTCAATAGGATGTGGACAAGAGGTAAAAATGACATTAGTGCTATAAAAATTTTCAATATAAGAAGGTTTCTGAGTTATTCGTGTTGATCTACGAAGAACTCTTGGAGGATCAGAAACTGATGGATTTATCATAAGTAAATCAGGAACTGATGAAGCATGAACTAGTGGATCCACTGTGGGTAGATTTACTCCAATGTGATCACTATAAAGGTTTTCTCCAGGAGAATCTCTAACCTAACTTTCTTGAGAATTAATGTTCTGTATAACATTTTCATCATCCTATATGAAATCTGGAGATTCTGCTGTATTTTCATTAGCCTGCATGAAATCTTGAGATACAACAGCCTGCATTGAATTATGGGAAGTAGTAACCTCATTTGTATAGGACTCAGTAGAATTATTGTCTTGCATGAAATCTTGAGTTGATGTATGATGCTTAACAACAAAATTATTAGTCATAGCTTTAGGGAAAGAAAATTGAGGAAAGGGATCAACAATGGAATCATAAGAGGTAATGATGTGAAAGGGAAGAATATTTTCATGAAAACAATATCTCGAGATATAACAATGGTTTCAGACTGTAATATATATATATATATATATATATATATATATATATTGTAACCTTTAACACCAGAAACATATCCTAAAAAACAGGTAAAGCACGTGGGGAAATTTTGTCTTGATGAGCCTTTAAAGTGGAGACACGATAAAAATAACTAAAAAATTTTAATTGTTGATAAGAAGGTGCATGAGAATTTAACAATTCATAAAGTGTTTTGTTTCCAAGAGTATATGAAGGTAATATGTTTATAAAAAATGTTGTTGTTAAAACACAATCTCCCCAAAATCTTATAGGAATTCGAGAATGAAAAAACAAAGCACGAGCAACAACCAACAAGTGCTGGTGTTTTCTTTCAACAACAGAATTTTGTTGAGGTGTTTCAACGCAAGAAAATTGATGAAGAATGCCAAGTTTAGAAAATAACTCATTGAATTTAAATTCAGGGGCATTATCAGATCGAAAACACTTTATATCAGTATTGAACTATCTTTTAATGAAGCTTATAAAGTTTAGAATAACAGTTGAAACATCATGTTTATATTGTAACAATTAAGTCCAAGTATTACGAGAAAAATCATCTACTAATGTTAAAAAGATACGCTGATCATTATAAGTAGGAGTTTTGAAAGGTCCCTAAATATCACAATGAACCAAACCAAAGGTGATTGAGCACGAGTAGAATCTTTAATAGGAATCTTCAAAAGATACAAGCCATGACAAAGCTCACCCTTTCCAATCACATGCTAAAAATCCTGAATAAAACATTGAGCATAAGAAAACAAAACTTGAAGATTAGAATCTTTAATTAAACAACTGACAGATAATAAATTGAATTTAAATTCTGGAACATATAAGACATTCTGAAGAGTTAACTGAGAAGAAAGCTTAATATTACCAGCATACTTAAGAGGAACAAAAGTCTTATTAGGGAGAAGAATTTTACCATCTTCTATTGGATATAAAGATTCAAAAAGATCTTTACAAGAACACATATGTCTAGAGGCACCTGAATCAACAATCCAACAAGTTTGTATGTCCAAAAAACTGAAAGCATTAAGAAAAGAAAGAATTTTACCTTGCATGGTCATGTTGATTGAAGAAGAAAGCAATTTTGTACTAGAAGCAGCTTGCAACTAAGTAGTGAGCATATTAATCAGTTGTTGATCGGCAAAGGCAACACATCTTTAAGAGAACATAAAACTCAAGAACTTGGACGTCCAACTCTGTCATGCCAACTAAATGCAACATTAACACTAAAAAATGAATTTGAGATAGCCAATTTTCCAGAAACAACAATATTAATAAGAATCTTCAAAAGATACAAGCTCTAACAAAGTTCACCCTTTCCAATCACATGCTAAAAGTCTTGAATAAAATATTGAGCATGAGAAAACAAAACTTGAATATTAGAATCATTAATTAAACAACTGACATATAATAAATTAAATTTAAATTCTAGAACATATAAGACATTTTGAAAAGTTAACTAAGAAGAAAGCTTAATATTGCCAGCATACTTAACAGGAACAAAAGTCTTATTAGGGAGAAGAATTTTACCATCTTCTATTAGATATAAAAATTCAAAAAGATCTTTACAAGAACACACATGTCTGGAATCACCTGAATCAACAATCCAACAAGTATGTATGTCCAAAGAACTAAAAACATTAATAAAATAAAGAATTTTACCCTGCATAGTCATGTTGATTGAAGAAGAAGGCATTTCTGTACTAGAAGCAGCTTGCAACTGGGTAGTGAGCATATTAATCATTTGTTGACATGGAGTAGTTGGAAGAGAATCACTTGAAGCATTTGGAAACAATTGTTGAGTAAAATTAGAAGCAACAACATTAGCATGAATTTTGTTTGTATGAGATAGCTTGGATCGATAAAGATATCCTAGAAAATAGCTATGAAGTTTGTAGCATTTTTTCTTAGTATGCCGAAGCATATTGCAATGGTTGCATTGAGGACGAGTCTTTCGAACATTCACATTGGATTTGACCACAAAAGCAGTTTCTGTAATCGGATTATTATAGGTCACATTTCTTTGATTTTCATCGTGTATAACCAAAAAAAACCTTAGTTATGGATGGCATACGATCCATAAGCAAGATTTGACTACGCAAATGAAAAAAAGAATCATTCAAACCCATGAGAAATTGCATAGTAAGTTCTTTTTGCTGATCATCTAAGATCTTTCAAATGTCTCTGTAAGTACATTGTAAACAAGTGCAAGTTGGTTTAACTGAAACCATTTCATCCCAAATGATATTGAGGCTAGTGTAATAAGTGCCGATAGACATAGAACCTTTAACCAGATCACCCACTTTTTTTCAGTTGAAAGTTCGAGTACCGTTGTTTTGTTGGAAGCGATCTTTAAGATCTTTTCAAATATCGACTGATGCAGAATGATACAGGAGACTAGCAGCTATATCCTTAGAAACTAAATTCAAGATCTATGAGCTTACCAAATTATTAGCTCGCGTCCATGCATTGAAATTAGGAGAAGAAGATGCTGGAGAAGAGATAAACCCATCAATACACTTTATTTTGTTTTTGGCAGATAAGGCCATCAACATGAATCTTTTCCAGTTGTTGTAGTTGTCATTGCCAAGAGGTTGAGTGACAAGCATGATGTCGGGATTATCAGACTGATGAATGTAATACGAATTTCCACAATTGCCAAATGCATCATTTGATTCAGAATTTGAAGTTGTTGACGTAATAACCATGATTCTTGAAATAAAAAAAAAGAATTAGGAGGCAAAGAATAAGGAAGAAAAGAATCAAAAAGCAAAGAATAGGAAGCAAAAGCAAAAAAACATCTGATACAATATAACAGCCAGTTAAAATGGTGAATGACCTTTATTGATGAATGTAAACTTGATTTACAGAAGAATAAAAGTGAAAATAAAGGAATAAGACAAAGCTATATATAGATGAGTACTAACTAACTAATCCTAGCTGGATAACTAACTAAACAGACAGACTTAACTCCAATAGTTCGCAATCACTAAAGATATGTTGTGATTGAGTTGTGGTAATGTCAGTTTATCAATGAACCATCATTGTTATATGCATTTTGCAGAGCGTCTGGGTGTTCTCTTTTATTGAGCGCAAGTGCACACTCTTGTCAAGTTATAGTATAAAAGATATCGTCTCCCACAGGGATTGGAGCAACTACTATGAATGTTTTCCTGCACAATGATTTAGTAAAGGCATAATTAAACTTCTGAATGTGGAAAAATAAAAACACAAGTAAAAGATAGAAAAGATAGGGATGATAGGGAGAGATAAGGTTGATAGATCGGGTAAGGTGATTGTAGCTCAGTAATGTGTAGACTGCATTGTAAAGTCTAAGTGTGTTTTGCGCTGCCACAATCTATTGCCTCGACAGGTAAGGGTGGATGGCGGCTACGACCCTGTCAAGCGGCCGCAGCGGATCTCTGCTCTTGCAACTTTCGCTGTCTCGGCAGGTGGAATGGAGATAAGTCCTGGCGGCAAGTCTGGTAGATACTCCAAGTTCGGCAGAGCAATTCTAAGGTGATTCTTCCTATGTCTAGGCAAGGATTCTGTCACCACTTGATGTAGGCAATACCTAGAAATCCTAGCATAAACCTAACACAGGCAGTCGACGTTTGGTTGCTCCTTTTAGCCGCTAAAACTCGAACTTATGTCTAAGCCGAATCAGTCAACACCTCAACATGATGAGACCGTGCTTAATCCTTTCGTGAGCCTTACACTCTCGTGGCCGACAAATGGATTTCCTCAACTGGACTTTTGGAACTAATTGAAGAAGTGAAGAACATGAATTAAGCAAACTTGAAAGTATTTTATTGAAAACACACTTAAACTATTACAACTGTTTCTCACAACTACTTTACATACAAAAACCTAAACCCTAGAAGGGTTGGGTCGCGACCTCCAACACCTCCAATCTATCTAGCTACCTCTCCGCTATACATCCATGCGATATGATATGCTATGCCCCATACCCTCACATACATTGGGTATATATAGAGCTCATGGCCTAATTTTGAGTCCTCCTTGGAGTAGAAGTTCTTAAAGTAACTTTACATTAAATGCTGACTCCTTTTTTACTTGAATATGGACTCTTTTGGACGTTGCATTCTCCTGCAAGTAAGGATAAGTAACTTGACTTATCAATCTTGGATCAGCTCTACAAACTGCTACAAGCTTAAGATAATTGCAAGACTGAGTCATTGGGCTCATGGAATTGCCCTCTTTCAATTGCAACCCATCTTGGCTAAGTCGGTTTAACTCCTGGCTGGGCGGCACTTGGCAGCAACGCTGCGGCAGCGGCGTCCTTGGCGGCACCTGAAACTGCTTCAGTACAGGTCCTTTTGCTCCCAGCTTTCCTGTCCTCTCCCCCTCTACACAGCTACAACACCTGAAAATAAAAACTAAACTAAAACAATATCTTTTCTTAACCAAACATAAGATATTCAGTAAAAGCATGGTAAAAGAGCAAATATTGTTATTATGCATGCAATGCACCTAAATATGCCTAAATGAGCTTAAGAACAACAGTAATAAGGGTGGGAATGTGTAGAAAATATAGAACTCATGGACACTTTATACACCCCCAAACTTGAACTATTGCTTGTCCTCAAGCAATGCAACCTAAGTAGTAAACATGCCCATTGCACAAAATTAGTAGAAACTTTAGCCTTTAACTTGATTTCTTACCTTAAGGTCATGGCACCTATTTAAATGTTAGTGATATGGAATGGCATGAATTAAGTTAGAATTTAATTTTCTTAGTGCTAGTGCAGTGTGTGCAGGTCTGTGTTCATGCTAAACATGCTAAGTGAACTAAGTTAACAGAGAATGCTAAAAATAATTAAATTACTAAAAAGGATACGAGTTGCTGCCTTAGCAGCACAGCTAAGCACTTCTTTTCTTCTTTTTCTCATGATCAAGGCTTTAAGGGCTTCAGCTCATAACAACTATTCTTCGGGTTTGAAGCTAGGATAAGTTCACACTACGAAACTCCGAACCCTTTGAATAGAGTCATCTTGTGAATGCTTTCATTCACTCTTGCTAATTTTTCCGTCACTTCAAATAATTTCAGATACTTGGACTTTGATAGCAACGGAGTGTCCTTGCTCATGATCCTTCCTAGAGCCTGTTTCGGGCACCACTAGGGTATTAAGTATCCTTCCTATAGCCTGTTTCGGGCACCTCTAGGGTTTTAACCATCTTTGTGCTACTGCCCTGTACTACCGCGGCGGCAAACCTGTATCCAATTAAGAAATTTTTATTAAATAAAGCATGCAATGTTAAACTTAGAACTCAAGCAAAACTCAACATTTAACAGATAGTGTAAGAGTAATTGGCAAAAAGAAAAAAATTCTAAGTATTTTTCATGCTTCATCCCATTGTTAAGTTAAATTTTAAGTATGGTGTGAATATAAGTAGTCGGCTAATCTATCATAGGCACAAGTTTTTAAACTAAAAATTTATATTTCATTGAGTGCTAGGGCAGAATTTACATATGCTCCTATATGCTACTAAATGAACTTAAATAAAACATAGAGGAATATCCCCCCCAAACTCAAGGTTGGCATTGTCCCCAATGCCTTACAAAACATAAAACATAAAATAAAAACAAAAAAAAATAAAACATAAAAAGAAAAAGAAAAATAGAAAAAGAAAAGAAAACATAAAAGAAAGAAGAAAAAAAGGTGCTATAGACTGGGGGAGTTCCCTTCTGTTGCTGCTGCATCGGAGGAGGCAGGGAGGACTAGGCAGCGTGTAGCAGAAGGTCTGGCGGCTGGGCTCTTCTTCGTGCCACGGGGCGGCTGGATGCGGATGGAGGTGGGTTTCTTGAATGGTCCTTCTGGCTCAGGTTCAAGCCCTCCACCCTGAGGCTCGATCGCAGCGACTGGCCGCTTCCTCTTCTTTGCTGCCTCGGTCGGTTCATCATCGAAGGAGTCAAATATCTCCATGTCTGAGTCATCAGCGTCTTTGGCAGCTACCTTCTTTGCTGTTGGGGAGGCGGCAGTAGTCTCCTCCTCTTTCTCTGACTCTGATGAGGAGGTGAGGTCGTACGACTGGATGGGAGTAGGCGAAGTCCTTCTCTTAGGGAGGATGTGCGGCCCCTCACTGTCGGCGGTGGCTGGAGTGGCAGCTGGTCTGGGTGTGATCTAGGTTTGGTTTGGATGCTGCTAACTCCGATGGGAATGCTGTCAACTGTGGGTCGCCGTCATGGTACTTGTCGAGCAAGTAGGCCACAAAGGCCTCTTGCATCTCCGCAATGTATTTTGTAAATATTACCTGCTTGTGCTCAATTCTTTGGCAGCTTTCTACGAGGTTGCGCAGCAGGGGAATCACGGCAGAGGGGAGGGCAGCATCAGTATTGCCCGCTGCGGCTGGGGTGGCGGCAGGTTGTGACAGCGGCTGGGCAATTGATGGTGTTTCCTGCTTTGACTCCTGCATCATCTGGAGGCGCGCCTTTCTTGTCCACCCTTCCTTGGCGGCAATAATTGTATCTTTGGGGTGCGGCGGCACGCGGAAGTTGGCGCATAGACCTGTGATGAGTGCAGGGAAGACTAGAGGTCTCTTGGCGTTGGGCTTGTCGGCGTGGGCATAGATTTCTTCAAGAATCACTTCGCCAACGTTGATTGGCCGCCCCTTCATAATGTTGTGGATAAGGGCCAGCCGTGGCCTGTTGACTATTAATCCGTGTGAAGTGGGCATCAGGCAGCGTTGGACGAAGGTGCTCCAAAGAACGGCCTCCGACAGCAGGTCGCGGCGGTTGACTGAACCATTATTCTTGCCGGTTAGCCACTTGGTGTTGGGCCGACAGATTTTTTTCTTGATCTTTTCGTAGTCAGCCGCCGTTAAATAGGACCTTCATTCTTCATGCGGATTCCCTCTGATTTCTATGCCGTAGAAGCTATTGATGGTTTCCGTTGTGAGCTTGACTCCTTCACCGCGGACATAGACAAAAGGGTTTCCCGGTGTAGGCTTGTGGGCATAGAACTCTCGCACCTAGTTGTTGTTTATCCCTTTGGCTGCCGTACGAAAATATCCCGTCCCAAGTTGTGAACCCTTTCGAATATGGTGGGTTCAAGGCCAAGATCCCCATCTTGCCTGGTATATTAGAACCCTATTTCTTCCCAGAGTTGCCGCTCGGTGAAGTACTGCTTGTAGGTTACCGCTACAGCGGGGTTTAAGAACCTCTGGAAGATTGGCTTGAAGGTGGAGGCGGGTTGTTTTGATGTGGCCATAACTGTGAGAACGGTTGTGTTTTTCTAAAGAAAAAAAAGAAATTGCAAGAAGGTAAAGCAAACGAAATCTTGAAAGCAAAGTTTGAAAAGCAGAATTGAGAGTAAATGAGAGAGTAAAGTGAAGAACGGGGAGAGAATAGTTGGCTTTATATAGCCGCCTCTCTCCGCTGCCTTGGCGGGCACGCTGTCAACGGGCGACAATGATTGCGGCGTGAATAACGAGATTCCAACCGTTATGTAGATAGCCATTTTGCTCGCTGTTGCAAATGTAGCCGTTGCGGCTAGCCGTTATAAAGCCGCTAGCTGTTATGCTCATCTGCCTTGGGCTGCCTTGGCCGCTGGGTTGGGCTTCTCCTTTATTCTTTCATCCTTCTTGGTCTTGCCTTCATTCCTAACCTGAAATAAATTAAATGCAAAAAATTAAATCTAATCCTAATACATAAAAATAAATTAAATTAAAAAATAGGTTATGTTGGGTTGCGCATTTCCCAAACATAACCACTTCCTGAGAACTTTGCGTTTGACTTTTCGTCGGGGCATGTCCTTCCCCTCCTCAAGTGGATGTTAGCTGCCATATTTGCCGCCCTGACGGGACATACACCAAAGACAAACAAGAGGCATAATTTTTTTTAGAAAAATAAAATAAACAAAAATTTAGTGTGCAAAAACTAAAGTAGAAGTGCAGAAATTCAAACGCAGTTGTTGTTGCCAATCCCCGGCAACGGCGTCAAAAACTTGTAGAGCGTCTAGGTGTTCTCTTTTATTGAGCGCAAGTGCACACTCTTGTCAAGTTATAGTATAAAAGATATCGTCTCCCACAGGGATTGGAGGAGCTACTATGAATGTTTTCCTGCACAAAGATTTAGTAAAGGCACAATTAAACTTCTGAATATGGAAAAATAAAAACACAAGTAAAAGATAGAAAGGATAGGGATGATAGGGAGAGATAAGGTCGATAGATCGGGTAAGGTGATTGCAGCTCAGTAATGTGTAGACTGCATTGTAAAGTCTAAGTGTGTTTTGCGCTGCCACGATCTGTTGCCTCGGCAGGTAAGGGCGGATGGCGGCTACGACCCTATTACGTGGCCGCAGCGGATCTCTGCTCTTGCAACTTTCGCTGTCTCGACAGGTGGAATGGAGATAAGTCCTGGAGGCAAGTCTGGTAGATACTCCAAGTTCGGTAGAGAAATTCTAAAGTGATCCTTCCTATGTCTAGGCAAGGATTTTGTCACCACTTAATGTAGGCAATACCTAGCAATCTCAGCGTAAACCTAACACAGGCAGTCGACGTTTGGTTGCTCCTTTTAGCCGCTAAAACTCGAACTTATGTCTAAGCCGAATTAGTCAACACCTCGACATGATGAGACTGTGCTTAATCCTTTCGTGAGCCTTACACTCTCGTGCCCGACAAATGGATTTCCTCAACTGGACTTTTGGAACTAATTGAAAAAGTGAAGAACATGAATTAAGCAAACTTGAGAGTATTTTATTGAAAACACACTTAAACTATTACAACCGTTTCTCACAAATACTTTACATACAAAAACCTAAACCCTAGAAGGATTGGGTCGCGACCTCCAACACCTCCAATCTATCTAGCTACCTCTCCGCTATACATCCATGCGATATGATATGTTATGCCCCATACCCTCACATACATTGGGCATATATAGAGCTCATGACCTAATTTTGAGTCCTCATTAGAGTAGAAGTTCTTAAAGTAACTTTACATTAAATGCTGACTCCTTTTTGACTTGAATGTGGACTCTTTTGGACGTTGCCTTCTCCCGCAAGTTAGGATAAGTAACTTGACTTATCAATCTTGGATCAGCTCTACAGGCTGCTACAGGCTTCAGATAATTGCAAGACTGGGCTCATTGTCCTCAGGGAATTGCCCTCTTTCAATCGCAACCCATCTTGGCTAAGTCGGTTTAACTCCCGCCTGGGCGGCACTTGACGGCAACGCTGCGGCGGCGGCGTCCTTGGCGGCACCTGGAACTGCTTCAGTATAGCTCCTTTTGCTCCCAACTTTCATGTCCTCTCCTTACCTCTCATGTCCTCTCCTTCTCTACACAGCTACAACACCTGAAAATAGAAACTAAACTAAAACAATATCTTTTCTTAACCAAACATAAGATATTCAATAAAAGCATGGTAAAAGAGCAAATATTGTTATTATGCATGCAATGCACCTAAATATGCCTAAATGAGCTTAAGAACAGCAATAATAAGGGCAAGAATGTGTACAAAATATAGAACTTGTGGACACTCTACACATTTTTATATTCATGTTGATGATGTTTATCCTTCCTCGCCGACAATAATGTTTGTTTGTCTCTCAGTTGTTCCATTTTTTGTTTAGTTTTTAACCCTCTCCGTATTTGGTCGTATTTCAATTTTAAGTGACTAGTTTATGCACTATAATAGTTTTATGAGAAATATTGCAACTGATTGTAAACTTTTCTTATAATTTTTTATATATCTCAAAAACAGTGGGAGCTTTTATTTTGTTTCGTACAAGTTTTGAACTTGCTTCTATAATATATATTTTTTTCTTTTTTTTCTTTTAGAATTGGTTTTGTTGCCCCTCTCTATTTTTTTCACTCAACAAATAGAAATTTATTGATAAAAATTAATAAGTTCCCTCTCTAGTTGATAGATGATTAATTCTTTTTCAATTTATATATTTTCGTTGAAATCTGTGGGATGTTAATAAGACGGTTCATTATTTTTCAGAAATAGTCTTATTTCAAACGTCTTTTTTACATTGGGAAGTTATTTCACATAGTATTTTTTTTTTTTGAATATGCTATTGTGAATTTCACATGGTACTTTGATTGTTAATAATAATGATAATCAATTGAAAATGTTAGTTCTTTTACGACGACTTAAATTTCGTGTATATTAATATAAACTTGCACGTTTCAAAAATAACATTTACCCAAGTATATATATTTTTTTAAATGTATTTATCATAGTTCAAACTTTAATAATAATATTTGACACATTGTCAGTGTAAAAAAACATTTACCCAAGTATATATATTTTCAAGCTAAAATCTAAAATTTAAAATTTTAACCCGAAAACTCTAACCACAAAACCTAAATCCTAAGCACTAAATTATAAACCCTACAATCTAAACCCCTAACTTCTAAGTCCTAAACTAAAACCCTAAACATTTAAATAACCCCTCTTGTGTAAACTTTGTTTCCACAGTCAGTATAATGGAAAATAATCTGAACTTTAATTATTTTATAATCCATCATGTATTTAGACCTAGCAAAACTCGAGCCTGAACCGATTTACTTGAATCGAGACCCGAAATCGACACGAACACGATGATCCGAAACTCGAAATAAATCGAACCGAACCAAAATCGACCTGATTTTAGTTGAACCGAAAATGAACCTGAACCAATTTTCACCCGAACCTAATGGACCCGAACCGATCTCACCGGAACCGAAAGCAACCTGAACCAAAGGCAAACCAAAATAAAGAAAAGATATTAAAATAAATAAAGAAAGATGAGATGTCAACTATTCGCACAACTCATCAAAAAGCCAAATATACAAACTATTTAAAGTCATATATAGGGTGTAAAAACCTAACTCGGCCTGAAAGCCTAATTGAAACCGATCGATCTCCTATTAACCCGATATTGACCCGACCCGAAAGTCAACCGAACCGAAAATCAACCGAACCAACCCGATACCCGAACCGAAATCACCATAGACCCGAACTAAAACGAACCAGACTTAAACTGATCCAAACCGAACTTAAATAGAATATAGCCAGACCCAAAATAGCCCAAACCGAATACTTGTTTGTCACCTCCACCTGTAGTCATACTGTTATCGCTAACTGAAAATTACGATCAACATGCACAAATTACTATCGTAATGAATTTGAGATGAGGTTGTGCAAATTAATTTTTACAGCGAGGACTACACTTTGTTCATTGCATGGGGATTGGTTAATCTAATTATTACAATAACATGGTATAGCTTAGCATTGTCCAAATGGTGGCACATGTAAAATACGACAAACAATTTTAAAAAAATTAAAAGAAATTGCATTGAACAATGGCTGTCCCTTCGAAGGGAGCATGACATTTTTATAACTTATATCGCTATGTTAAAAATTAAATAATTAAATCACGAGGTTTATATGAGATATTAAGAGTTCGATTCTTATTTTAATATGTATTGGTTTTAAAACTTGTGGTCATCGTTCACCTCTATATAAACTATTAAAACACAAATAATTAATCATTAGACTCGCTCAAGTAGATATTTTGAGATAAAGTTAATTAATCTAAATGTGGTATTATCTTTTCTTAATTATCACATTGATATTTTCCAATTTATTAAAGGTGGTTGGCAGTTTATATGCTTTAAAAAAAGACACTCAGTTTAATTGCATTTATACCTTTCAGTGCTTCACTGTCACGTTTTAATGAGGTTTTAAATATTAAAAAAATTAAGCTAGTTGTGTAAATTTGTTAGTTTAGGAGGATTTTTCTAATTTAATTTTCTGGTTTTATTTAAGAGCTGTAATATTTCCTCATATTAGATCAATAGTTTAATTATATCATACGTCTCTAAATAATGATTTTATTTTGAATTGATCTTTAAACTTTTAAATATTTTAATTCCACCCCCAAACTATGGCTTTATTATAATTAGACCATGAACTTATGAATGTTCTGGTTTCATCCCCAAACTATAATCCTCTTTCTAAATTGGTCCACAAACTTCTGAACGTTCTAATTTCATCCATAAATCATTATTTATACCGCATCATATTATTACACAATACACTTCTACATGGCTATTAATTTTTTATAACAGTGATATTTAACACGAAATATGATTAGCACATATTGATAATTTGAAGGTTAAATTATAGAGCATTCAAAAGTTTGGAGACCAATTTAAAACGAGTCATAGTTTGGATGAAATTGGAACATTTTGAAGAACAATTTAGAATAGGTCATATTTTTGGAAATGCGGTGTAATTAATTAATTAATATTAATATTATTATTATTATTATTAGGATGATGATGTCAAAATTAATTAATTGGTGTAAATTAGATTAGAAATGTTGTGGGAACCCTTGATGTTAAGGGTACAAGTATACGTGCAGATCACTAGGGTAATGAATAAAGTCAATAACCTAACCCATCGAAAATACATTTTTTTCCAAAATGAATGAATAAATTTTAAGATTATCTTTTTAAAATAAAAAATTATAAGGTAATGTGTTTGACTAGTTTAGGCATAATGCCAAAAAATACCCCGTAACATTGGCTGAATAGTTATTTTGGTCTTTATTCTTTTGAACCAATTTAACTTTAAACGCTTTATTTTGGGTCAAAATGACCTTGCTACAGATGAAAATTGTTAGTCAACTGACGATAAACAACTTGAAATGACGTGACTAACTTACATGGCAGTGCACGCCGTGATAGCAGTGTCATATAGACCAATATGCTGACTTTACATAATGACAAATCAGTCAAAAAATATTTTTATAAAATTGTAGTATAAAATATAAAATATTTTTTCTTATGACGCGTCATTCTGTTAAGTCATTTCAAGCTGTTTATCGTCAGTTAATTAATAGTTTTGATCCGCATAGGGGCCATTTTGACTCAAAATGAAACGTTAGAGATTAAATTAATTTTAAAAAATAGAGACTAAAATGACTATTCAATCAAACGTTAGGGATATTTTTTAGTTTTATGCCATTAGTTTATTATTTATGGCTTATTGGGTGGAATGTCGGTCTGCTGGTTGCTTCTAGTATACGTTCATGGTTTCCTCTAATCATATATATATATACATAATACATGCACCCACCAACACACATACATAAATAAAATACAAATTTCGCATTGGATTTAAACATTTGGACTGCCGATGTATGATTTTCATTGAGATTAGAATTGAGCTTAGCTGTGTACTTACCCTAAATTGCAATTCTTTTATATTCCACTTTCAGATCATTGCAACTTGTAAATATTATAATAATAAAAGGTAAATTAACTTTTGGTCTTTAAATTTGACAATTTTTTTGAATAGTTTTTACCTAGGAAAGGGAGGGGAATTTGTCCATTTTGATAATGGATGACCAAAAACATGTCCTTGAACTCAACACGTTTTTTTTCCTACTTTTGTCCCTATTTTTTTAACATTAGTTCCTATATTTGTATTTTGGCCATTTTGAATACGTTTTACTATGGAATTGTGCTACACATCATAATATTAGTGTGTAACGCATCAAAAGTAGGATGTAAATGAGATGAGTCGAGCTTTTATTGTGGAGCTCGACCCAAACTCAAAAAATTTAAAGTTGAGCTCGGCTCGACTTGAAAGTTCGCGAGCTCAAAATTATTAAGTTCGAATTAAACTTGAAATAAAAATTTAGAGCTCGACTCAAGCTCGAAAAAACCCGAACTCGAAACATTCTCAAACTTATCCAAGAGCTCGGTTCGAGCTCGAACCTGAACTAAAAATGGCTAAACTACACCAAATACCAACTATTGGCGTTGACTCGTTTTTACCACTGAACTTATGCTTACTCCAATTTTAATGCTAAACTTTGAAAAATTATTAGATGGGCTCCCATCCAATTTTGGAGAGGCTATTTTGATGCCCATATCGCCCAAAATGATACCGTTTTACAAGAGGAAAGTAATATATAATTTTACGGGATTTGAAGCCATGTCCTAAGGAAAGAAAAGTAAAGGTTTAACCACTTAACCAACTTGAAATTTGATGATATTTTAACATAAATATTATATATGTCAAACTGTAATTGAGATTGTTGTTAAAAAAGCTGTAATTGAGATTAATATGTTTTATTTTTGTTCAATTTAGTCTATATATTCTTATTTAATATGAAATTAACCCTTATTTATTTCCAATTTTTATAATATAGTCTAATATTTTGAATATAATTTTTGTTGTTCAGTGTAGTCCCTAAAGTTATTATTTAATATAAAATTGACCCCTGTTTATTTCTAATTTTTATAATCTAGTCCATTTTCAGATTAACTAAAAAGTTTAGGGACTAAAATAAACAAAAATAAAAGTATATTAAAAAGTTGAACTAAATTAGAAAAATTAGGGGAAAATAGGGGTCAGTTTTGAATAACTAAAAACTTTAGGGAGTGAACTGAATAAAAATAAAACTATATTAAAAAACCAGACTAGGTTATAAAAATTAGAAACACATAGAGATCAACTTTGGATTAATAAAAACTTTAGGGACTAAAATAAACGAAAATAAAACTATATTAAAAATATTAGACTAAATTATAAAAATTAGAAACAAAAAAGGGTTAATTTCATATTAAATAAAAATGTATGGACTAAACTGAATAAAAATAAAACCATATTAATCTCAATTACAGTTTGACGTATATATTATTTGTGTTAAAATATTTTTAAATCTCAAGTTGGTCTAGTGGTTAAGCATTTGCCTTCTTTGATTAACACTTTGGTTTAAATCCCTCAAGTGTTAAACTCTATATTTTTTCCTCTTGTAAAACGGCGTAGTTTTGGACGATTTGGGCATCAAAACAACCTCACCAAAATAACGTCGTTTTGGTTTCGTGTCCACATCATCTACTGTTAACCACGTCACTGTACAGTTAAGGATTCAACGGCGGTGTGGCAAAAATGAATCAAAAACTAATGTTTAATGTTAAAATTAGACTAATTAGAAGTTCAATGGTAAAAACGAGTTAGTTTTTGACAAAAAATGTATGAGCCATAAAAATTTTTGGAAAAAAAATGAAAAGTCCACTCTAAAATTTTAATATATTATTTTTTTAAAATTGATCACGAGTTTTTTAAGTCGAGTATCAAGTAACTCTTCTCGACTCATTAAAAACTCAGGCTAAATTCAAACTTAAATTAAAAAATTTTAAGTTAAGCATTAATCGAGTCGAACTCGACTAACTCATAATATGTCTAACGACTTTGAACTCTACTCGGCTAAGAATAGGAATTCTTTGCAGTCATGAAAGGAATTAGGTTCCTGACGTTGGCCCAATTACTCGGTGGAGTGAAGCAGAGTCCAAATTTTATATTTAAACGTTTTATGTTACTCATTAGAGGTCTTTATTGAGCTGAGCAACTCGCAAATAATTCGAACTTGATTCGATTAAAATTCAATAACACTTGACTTAAATTAACTTGATTCGAAATCGAGTTCGTGAACAAAGTTGAACAAAGTCCAACTCGACTCGACAAGTTCGTGAGCAACTCGTTATCTTTTTATAAATAATTTTATGATCTTTTGGTGGCCACCTTAAAAAAATATGTTCTAAAATATTTAAATACTAGTCAAAAAACTCTAGAAAAGTTCAGTGAATTGCTAAGTAATTTACCGATAAAAATTTGGTTTCAAATTTCTTAAACGTTTTGTATTCTCGAGAATTAAAAAAGTTAATTTGTATTAATAAGAAATTAAATTATAATGATGTGTCTTTCATTTTCTTTTATTATTACATTATGTATAAAAAGTAGAAGATGGGAAAAGTCTTTAGTTTTCACTTTCCATATAAAAAAAATACGATTGAAAGTTAAAACCCCGAAATTCATAAGGCATTATCTATTTTGTTGTTCATCAAAAATTGTTGAGAAATTAAAAAGAGTCTTATACTCGAATATTGACTTCATCTATAACTCGATCATGACAGGTTCGTTTATTTATCTCCTCAGACCTTAGTTCTTTTTTTTACTGAATTTCTATGTTTATATTAAACTCTAATAGTATCACTAGATTTTACCTATATTTAAAAAAATAAGGTAAAATTTTTGGCAAGCTTAACGAGTAACGAATTGACTCGAGCAATAAGTTTTTTTAACGAGCACGAGCCGATCACTACTCAACTCGCGATCACACGCTCAATAAACACCCCATTTACTCATTGAACTTAAATCACTGAGTGAGAACAAATAGTTTGTACCACGAAAATCACTCATTGATTTTAAATTAAATTCAAATATTTTATTACTGGTTGAATTCAAATAATTGAGAGAATAAATCGTTATATACCAAAAAGCCACTTTTTGTATTCGAGAACAAATTGTTCAATTATTTATTAGCGTGATATATAAGATAAATAATATTATGCCTGGATGAAATTTACCTTTCAAATCACCACATCAACACCATTAGAACTTTAATTTTTTTATGTAAATTTTGAAAGGCTGAATGACAAATTTAGTTAAAAAATAATAAAAGGAAATTAATTGAAAAATTATGTAAATTTTGAAAACTAATTTTTTTACTACATCTTTTAATTTTTTTTTAAATATGCTGGTGCGATGCAAGGGTATCATCTGTTCAACTTTCTTAGTCTTTTTAAAGACGGCACACACATCATGCATTACTGGTGCTCGAACCCGGGTCCCATGGAATGATGAACATCTATCTTTTAATTATTTAAATAGATGTATCTGAGCGAGTTTAAACACTCAATTTTATTTTAACTCAAGTTCAAGCTTTAAAAATAAAACTCGATCAAACTCAATATTTTAACTTTGAACTTTGAATTTCTTGGGCTTGAACTCTACTGGACTATAATTAGGTATTCCTAGTGTGGACATTTCATTTCTTGTTATAGGCCTAATTAGTAATTACTGTATAATGAAGACATGTGATTAATTCTTCTTCAGCCCAGAATATGTGGTTGAAGCCCATAAAACACAGCCTTTTATGATTCATATATAGATGGCTTAATAGTAAAAAAATGTTCAAACTATACCTTTTTTCAAACAGGTGCCTAAAGTATTTTTCGGCTCAAATAGGTGCCTAACGTTTTCATCGTTATCATTTTAGGTGCATTGCCGTTAACGCCTGTCTAAAAATTTCTATTAGTCAATAAAAACATGACACATGGCATGCTTTATTTTATCTTCTTAAAAGATTCTCAAAAATTCTCAAAATAGTCCCCAAATCTCTAAGTCTCAAATCTCGATGCCAGTCGTACCGTCGCCAATCATTAGTGACGTGTCCACCACTTGCATCGTCGGACCCCCCACGATTATTATCCTCATTCTCTCATCGCCAAAAGTCGACAGTCAAAATGCTTAATGTCAAAACAAAGCTAAACGGCAAGGAGAAGAAAAAACGATGGGATGCAGGCGTGCAAGTCTTGTGGCGAGAAGGAGTTTCATTTCGTTGCTGGCAGCGTGATAAATAACGATGACAGTGGCCAAATTTAGAGATCTAGAAATTTTTGGGCTATTTTTTAGTTTTAAGAAATTTAGAAATTTTTTAAAATTAATTGAAAGAAATAAAAAAAATAGAATCAAAGACATATATCATATTTTAATTGGTTAAAAGATTTTTTTAAATGACCCT
Organism: Hibiscus trionum; assembly: GCA_030270665.1. Classification (NCBI taxonomy): domain Eukaryota; kingdom Viridiplantae; phylum Streptophyta; class Magnoliopsida; order Malvales; family Malvaceae; genus Hibiscus; species Hibiscus trionum. Next base: position 3,298,791 of record BSYR01000034.1, on the reverse strand, counting down.
AATGACCATACACTTATAATAATAACGTTGAAAACTCAAAACATCTGCTTGAATAAAAAAAATATTTTAAATATAAAAAGAAATATTTATCTCCGTCACCCGTTGTCAGGTTTTATCATGAATTTGTAACGTTGAAAATCACTATTACCTTCATAAATGTTGAATATATTTACCTCCATCCCATTTCGTCTTTATTTGATTTTATTAATTGTTTTCTAATAATATTAAAATTTTAAAGGTAAACAAACATAAAACCATAATTCTAAAAAATATTTAAACAGGAAAAATAAAAAGATTTTTCACAATTTATTTAAATGGAATATTTCAGAAAATTCTTACAGAAAAATATTAAAACCATTAATTAAATATTTTTTGATGATAATGTGTGAAAAATATGTTAAGTAAATGTGTCAATTTTAATTTTTTACATTAGAATTATTTAATGCTGTTAGTATAAGTGATTTAATTTATAAATAATAAAATTTGAATGATGTAATTTATAAAAATTAAAGATTTGTAATGTAAATAAAAATAAATATTAAGTTTAGTGATATAAAATGTAAATTACTCGTTTATTAACCTACTAAACTAAGTACCGTAAAATTCTTTTAAAGAAATCTCTTAACTAAGTTTATTCCAATACAATATCAAGATTCGACATAATAGGACAAAAATCCTTTACCCTTTTTGGTGTTTTTTTGCGCCAAAACACTAAAATATTAAAACATTATAGGTCATAACTTTAAATTTTAAATCTTAAACCTTAAACCCTAAAAATATACATTGCCCCAAATTTTCTAAACTCTAATCCTAAACTGTAACCTTAAATCTTAACTTTAAATCTATTTTTTAATGTGAGAAATAAATAAAAGTACCAAAAAAGTAAATGATTTCTATTTGACCTAACATCTTATCTATTTAAACTAACCCATAGTTGAATTAGAAGAATTAGCTCATATTGAATCTCTACAAAGTCTAATTTAAATTAATCGACCAATAAATCAAATACATATATATTTTTTAAAAAACTAACCCATAGTTGATAAGTCATGCAAAATTCTAAGTGATATACACCTTTCTAATGTGCTTCTTTGTTCATTCATTCCAAGTGTTTTGTTTAATATATAAATCCCCATTTGTCTTCCTCCATAGCCACAAAGCTATACATGCCTATAAATTTTATGACACATTGCAAACACCATGATTAATGAACAGTATTAGAGCAGGGCAATGATTGAATGAATACATAGCCCAAGCTAGCTAGATGCTTCAACTTTTAGGTCTACAACTCAAAAATATAATAATACATAGAAAGAAACTTATCCCATATATATCCATAGTAAATAAAATCCATATAAAACTCATAATACAATATATAGAAAATTTGAATTTCATGCATGAACCCCACTAGTTGATACCGTTCATGGGACATGAAATTTAAAACATAAAATCATAAATAATGATGAATATTCGAATAAGTCAAATCAAGAAAATTTTGAGTTAATTGAGTTGATGAGTCTTGTTTTATAACTCAAATTTTATTTAATTTTTTTATTTGAGTAGAGTTTACGAAATTTGAGTCGAATGAAAACGAGTCGAGTTGTTCAAGTTTATGTTCAGATTTAATTGTAAATATTTATAATGTTATAAAACTAATTGGTGCCAGTTTAAATACTTTTCTATAACCATATACGATATACATTTATATTTCTTCATATTTTTATATTTGATATACAAATATCAGATAATTAAGAGTTTTGATTCGAACTTAAAAATCGATCCAGTAATTACTAAAAATTTTGAGTTATTCACGTTATTTGAGTGCTGTTTTAAGACTCTGATTTTAATTGAAGAATTTTCAAGTTAAATTTATAAAATTACGATTCGAGTCAAGTCAAGTCAAATCAAATTAAAATTTTAATTTTTTCGAATCCGTTCAAATTTTATTCATCCGTATATATTAGGGTGAGGGGAAAACTTCAATGATAAGAACTCTAGGATAGTTGGTTGGTGGGTCTCCAATTGGATTAAAATAAAATAAAGTGTTGTTCTAAAAATAACATTAAAATATATTTATAGGGTTGAAGAATAGAAGAAGCACCTAATATAAAGAAAAGATTTGTTTTAAGTAAATAATAATAAAACCCCATGAGAAAGAGAGAGATAGAGGAAGCAAAGCACATGGGAAGAGGAAGGCATGTGGAGAAGATTCAGTGTGCTTGGTGTTTGTTTAATAGAGATATTGGGGAGAGGCAACAAGGAATAACATGGATCCACCCTATTCCAAAGGGCTACCCCTCCTATTTCCAAATAAAATAACCATGTGAAGGGCTTGTTGTAGGTCACATTAAACCATTACATTGTTGGATCCACTTCTCTTTTAAATGAAATAAAAAAATATTAGGATTCACTTTATGTGTAATAATTCTTACATTTATGTTGAGATTTTATAGGTATTATCATATTCATGTTTATAATTAACTTATAAGTATAATAATCCCTAACACCACACTAAAATGAACAACTAGGGTTTATGACTTTGGGGTGGGTAGCCCTAGAGTTAGATACACATAAAAGTTAACATGGGAGAAGTGAAAGCCAACAAATGATTTCTCCATCAATGGGATTCATGACATACATTATCCTAATTTCCCCCCTTTTTAAGTTATATAATTTAAATATTAAATATTTGATTGAGTCAAGTCAGGTCAATTTTTTTTTGAAGTAGTCGAGTTTATAAGTTTTATTTTATAAATCAAATATTATTTGAATTTTTTTGAGTCGAGATAAATTTATGAAATTCGAGTCAAGTCGAGTTGTTTGAGTTTCTGTTCAAATTTAATTGTAGATATTTATAATGTTATGATATTAATTGGTTCTAATTTAAATGACTTCCTATAACCATATACATACATACATACATACATACATACATACATACATACATACATACATACATACATACATACATACATACATACATACATACATACATACATACATACATACATGCATGCATACATACATACATACATATATATATTTCTTCATATATGATATACATATCTCAGACAAAGTTGTGAGACTCGACTTGAACTTTAAAATTAATCCACTAATTACTAAAGTATTTAAATTATTCGAATTACAATTTTATAACTCAAAATTTATTTAAATTTTTTTAAATCAAGTTTATAAAATCATGATCCGAGTTAAATTTAGATTTTTTTCGATTGGAGAAGTGAAAGCCAACAAATGATTTCACCGTCAATGGAATTGATGGCACATATTATCCTAAAACCTTTTCCTTTTTCTAAGTTATGTAATTTAAATTTTGTATATTTGTATCATATTTATACAGAGACACGTCTATATAATTCTTTAAAAAATTAATTAAAAACAATAATAGAGATTTTTTTATTTTATCTATTTAGACCTCCAATTTTTAATTTATTTAAACTTTGTTCCTCTCATTTTATAATTAATTATTTCATTTTTAATCTTAATTCATGACTTCGTTCTTGTATTCATATATAATAATATATAATAATCATATTTAAGATATAACTTTTTTTACCATGAAAATTAGATTTTATTAATAACCATGAAAGATATCTCTAATAAAACACATCCAGAAGAGAGAATAATGGGGACTAGTCCACCAAAATCTCATACAAAATCCAAAGATGCAAAGAAAAGTAAATACTTCCATAGAGATTAGCATACCGACAAAATCCAAAAGTTTTTCTGAATCTCCTTGTTTATATCCAAACGAGATGCTTTACGAGGTGAAAAGGAGTGGTGAGCGAACCAAATTATCAGGCAGATTGCTCCTCCTACCCATGTCTGATTACATCGGCAAACAACCATGAATCGAGTGAGGATCTATCTTTTTATGACCAACGACATAATCAAAATCAGAAACTAGCGCCGTAAAAATCTATGTACGAGCACCAAACGACCGCTAAGGTATGCTGAAATCATGCCAAAACGACAAATGAAACGAACCACATAAACAAATAAAAGACGTACCACAAAGGAGGAGATAACACATGCCATAAGGGCATAGATTCTTAATAAAAATATAAAAAATTTAAGAAAAAGAAAAAAAAATAAATCCGGTGATCGACAATCATTACTAAAATTAATAGTTGATCACCGGTTAAAGAAACAAATGAAGAAGAGGAACCAACTAATTCCGTGGAATTCAGTATATTTATGATAAATGAAGATGAGGAACCAAACGACCGTTAATGAGAAGCTTAAAGAAGCAGCATTAAGCAAAGGGTGGGTGCCCAAACGTGCAAATGTTTCACTTTATGTTTAATGGGGAATCTCATTTTCTCCCCCCAATTTTCTGCTTAGTTAGCTTTACAACATGTTTTTTTGGGACAATTCTCAAATCCAGACATTAAAGTAAGAAAAGTCAATGAGACCTTAGTTTGTTGATATGATTAAGGTTTTGTGAATTTTGAGATTTTAAGTTCAAATCTTATCTTGTATAAATCATGTCTAAATTCTTTTTAGACTTATTCTTATTTAAAATGTAAATTATGTGTGTTTTTTATATTTATAAATTTATAAAATTCTACTCAAACTGAATTTATAAGTTCGTAAAAATTTTAATCAAACTATATTTTTTATTTTTTAGAAAGTAGAGATTGTTACACCCAAATCTGCCTCTTCTGCGCAATTCTACAATTATCCTTCGAACTCCTCCATTTTTGGTGAACACCGAAAATGATCCCTTATTGCTACTTCTCTAAAGGAAGGCTCTTCCGGAGACTAATGTCTCGGAGCTCTTAGGTTGTTTGACGATAACGCATCGTCAGACCTCTCTACACCGTATACGTGTGCCCAACATATAAGGCATAATACACAAAAATTGGACCTATCTCTTCCAATCTATCCATAGGTCATCACTAGGCCTGACACTATCAAATCATTAACAATACTAAGAGGCTATAAATACCCACGCCCCCAATGAGAGAGACCAAATTTAAAAATAGACATGATACGCCTTGGCAAAGTCGTTTTAAGAGGGTTGTACCCCTATCTTCCTCCTCTCATTTTTCCGCTCCGACCATCATTATTTACGACTTTTCGTCTCAAATCTACATAAAGTGAATCATCTGATTTTACCACAACCATATTAGTCTATTATCTCTATTTTCCTTTCGATGCCTCCTTATTTCCACATCAACTAAGATATAAAACATTAGTTTATGTTTTGCAATAAGTAAACCTCCTGCCCTTTTAACTAAGTTTTTCACATTAATTTAATCACTTTGGTTTGACATTAATCCAAGAGTGAATGAATCTTAGTATTTAACCAAAATTCTGAAAATTTTATAAAGTAAAATCCACCCTAGATGAATGTTTCTGGAATAAGCCTGAAACCCCTAATATGAGTGCACTTTTTATTATTATTTTCCCTCCTTGGATTCTGCACTCTTCATGTCGCCAAGTTTCATCTTCACACACGTGGCCACTGAAACAACATATGCTTGTTAGAAAAATTAAAACCACATATTTCGGACATGATGTTCGAATTCACATACTTTTATATATTATATTCATCAGTAAATAAAAGAATATTAAATATTTAAATATGTTCCAATCTATGTCTTTTTTTGTATGTTGTACTAATGATATATTAATCAAACTAAATTTAATCGGTCGAATGTAATAACATTAAAATTACATATATATAACTTGACATGAACTCTGAAGTCCGTAAAAAATACGGTTAAATAAAACCATTGATCAGTAAATTATTTTTGTTTTTCTATATTTGTAACTAAATTATTTTTGATAAAAGTGTCACTAATATCATTTTTATTCAATCATTGACTGTTAGAAATTTAAATACGATGTTTACATGATATTTTTTAATTTCTCAACAAACATCGTATCATTTTTTTAAAATATTTTTTTGATCAATACGATGGTAACACATATTACCACTATATAACCTGTCAAATATGTACTGCATAATGGCTAATGCTTATACACTAGTGTTGGGACTCAAACCTTGGATCTCTTACACAAGGGTCCAACACCAAAACTTGTTAAAATTTCATCAAGACTTAAACTTTATACACACCATCTTAAAATTATAACAAAAATGCAAATTGGGTGGATCAAACCTACAAACCCTACGAAAGGATTATTTTCACACTTTATTGAGAATAAAATAAACTAATTAAATAATTTTTCTTATTTATTTATATAAATTTTATATTAAATTATTTTAAACATTAAATTTATACTATTTATTTGGATAGAATATAAAATTCAAATTATTTGAAAATAATTATCTTCCTTTTTCCTATATCTCCTAGGTCCCAAGTCTGAACCCTCTTGACTCCATCCAGCTTTTTCATATTTTCTTAAAAAAATATTGCATAAATTAAAGTTTAAGTTAGATATAATTCATATTAACAATAAATCAAATATTGAACTTAATTGATATAATATGTTTATTAAATTAATTCTAATTAAAGTTAGAACTAAATTTATATACGTAAGTAATGAGGATCAGATATATTATTATACAAATTTACTTCATCGTCATGTCAACAATTCCATAATTAACAGTTAACGATCGGCGACTTGATGGAACTAAATTAAAAATTTAATGGCTTAATTATTATTTTTTGTTTAGTGATTAAAATATAATCTACCCTACAATTTAATGATCTTAGAGTAGCTTGCCTAAACTTTTATCCTTCAAATTGTACCATTTTTAGATAAAAATTTGAAATTCACATTATCAACGAGGTTGGTCTAAGTGGTAAGTGTTTAGTATTGTTTAAGTGAGTCTTGAGTTCGAGGTGTTGTATATGTAAAAAATTATGACAATTTAATTTAATCAAGACAAGCAAAAAAAATTTGAAAATCACATTGATGAGTTACTGGCGATGTGAGAGAATGTTTGAATGATTGATGATTTAAGAAATTTCCCCCAAAAATTGGAATTGAAATTTGATTGCTCTACTACAAACATTTCTTTTTGTGGTGGGTTCAATGAGAGATGACAGAAAGGAAATCTTGGTGTGTAATAAATAATAAACTTTTATTTCTGATTTGATGAGTTTTATATTTCTGAACCTCAAGATTGTTTTCTCATTGTATTTTGTCCATTAATCAACTACCATATGCCTATTGAAACTGTGGCCATTGATTTCATACCTTTGGTAACAACTAATGTGACACTGCAACTTCTACTACACTGACAACTGATACAATCATATGGTATGGATTGTGATCGATTTCGGATCAACTTCTTTAATAATATAATATATCAAGTTATATCTATTAAAAGAATCAAGTTATTTCTCTAATTTGTCTCAGCTTAATTGAAGTTTGAACTGACTTATGCATCCAATTAATATATATATATATATATATACTCTGATGGGTTTCAGGTGGGGTTAAATTAGTTCGTATCAAACCGGGTTTAAGTTATGTTGGGTCAAGCCAATAATTGGAATCGATTTGAGACGGGTCGATCCAGATTTGGGTTAAAGTCGGGTTGATACCAGCTAGATCAGTTCGAGTCAAAACAGTTCTGGACCAAGTCGGTTAACTACCAGGATAACTCAGGTTCAAATGTACTTCGGGTTGAGTCTTAACCGGGTTTGTATGAACTTCATGTCGGATCATTTTGAGTATTTAATTAAGTTCATATCGGGTCAAGTTGATTTCGAATGAAATTCAATTAGAGTAATATCAGTTTTTGGTGAAGTTCAGATCATGTCTTTACTAGATTTGGGTTATGTTCGGATAAGCTCATTATTGAAATCGGGTGATGATTGAATTATGTGACGAAATGGTAGTTCCACTTCCACATCAGACAGCTTGTAGTACTACCGTTTCTTTTTTTAAGTTTGACATTTATTTTTCTCAGGTCATGTTGGATTGTGAGCTTGTGACATTAGTTATTATTTTCACCCTTTTTTAAGTTATTTTGTTGCAATTTGCAACACATGTACCGTTTACCTCTTTTGCTAATTGGGTGATTGACTATTAATACGAGTGTAATTTGTAAATAGAGTTGCTTATTTGGACCAAGTGATCAACTTACAGTTTGCTCAGGTATGATTCAAGTCAGATTAATTCGGGATCAAAAGTATATTAATAATTAGTAATAATTATTTTTTCAGCGTTACATAGTAATAAGAAATTAATAATTTACTAAATTTCAATGTTCAACAAGTTCAAATAAATCATCTACGCAAGGGTATGCTACATACTTTCATAATTTGTAAATCGTAAATTTGTACTTACTTTAACAATAAGTAATATATTTATTTTAAATAATAATGACATTAACAACAATATCAAATTAAGAAGAAAACAAAAATAAATTGTATTTATTTTTAAATAATAATAGATTAATAAAAATAAAAAATTTAATAATAATAATAATAATAATAATAAATTATTATTATTGTTATTATTATTATTATTATTATTATTATTATTATTATTATTATTATTATTATTATTATTGTAGGGGTTTAAGGTCTAGAGTATAAGAAATAGGGTTATATGATTTGGAAATTATGGTTATATAGTTTTGGGTATATAAAAAATGAAGTTCCTTTTAGAGATTGAATTCAGAATTGGGTATGTAATTTTCCTCCTAAATAAATAAGATTTTTTGGTATATAAAAAATGAATTTTGGATTGTGCGTGTAATTTACCTCCCAAACAATTAAAAGTTTTGGGGGTTAAAATTAATACAAAGGGTACTACTTACTCAATGCGTTTACAGGTCGGTTCAATTAACATTTAGGGTCATTTATAGGTCGGGTCAACAAGTCAGGTAAATCGGATCTCAGGTCATTTAAAGTCGAGTTATATCATATATGTACCAATTTAATTTCAGGTTCGAGTTCATATCAGGTCGAGTGCAGGTCAGATTCAGATCCAGTATCATTGGGTCCAATTCGGTTCGAGTCAACATCAGGTTAGACTCGATCGAGCTCGAGTCATAATCACCTAGGATCACAATCAATTCAGACTTGAGTTGATATCAGTCAGATTTCTATGATGAGTCAATTTTTTACTCCCATACATATAATTGTGATTAGAGTTAATCATTACAAAATACATATAAGAAAATCAATAGTAGTTAGAAGGGACATGATAGACAGAAATTTGAGAGATGGCGAAACGCGAGGTTCCATAGGTGGGGTCAGGACGCCGGCAGGTCTGGACGCTCTTTGTGGGAAATATGTCATCGAATCTGCATTGGAAGGGGCTATGGCAGGTGTTCAATAGCCATGGAGTGGGGGTAGATACGTTTATTCTCCAGAAAACAGGGAGGGGTGGATCGAGATTCGGGTTTGTTAGGATGGGGGTGCGCTGTGACGCCGATCGAGCGATTGAACGTTTAAACAGGGCATGGATATATGGATCACGTATTACGGTCTCTATGGAAAAGCATGGGGATAAAGGGCGACGTAAGCATGCTTTCGTCAAGTTTGTGTCGATGCAGGAAGAGACCAAGGGTAGGGATAAAGGTCGTCTAGTTTCATTTGGATCAGTTCATCAGAAGAATAGTGGCAAGATAAATAATGTAATTCAGGGCTGTGTAGATGAGGACAAGCTAAATATTCTTCAGAACTGTGCGGTGGGCTGGTGCAGCAAGCCATGGAGCATAAAAAAGTTGGCGACAAGATTGAACATTTCTCAAGTGCAAGGGTTTTCGATTTTGCGCATTGCGGGGTCTATGATCTTGTAGATGTTTACGGACATGGCGGTACGTGATCGGGTGATGGAGTCCGATAATATCCGGCAATGGTTTTCAAAAATAGAGTTGTGGTCACCAGAACAGGAAATCAATTCTCAGAGAGTTTGGCTATCGATTAGGGGAATGCCCATTTATGCGTAGTCACAGAAGTCTTTTGAGAATATAGCGAGAATTTGGGGTTTTTTAGTACCGCTTGTTGATACAACTCAATCACCAGTTTCATTTGAGCGTGGATTGATTTTGATTGAAACATCGAACATGTCATATATATATAAATTAATTGAGATGGAAGTTGAAGGCATGCCATATGTGTTGCATATAAAGGAATTCGACATGTCTGGACTGATGGTTGATTGTGAATGCACGCAATTGGAATAGAAGGACGAGTGTAGTGAATCATATGAGTCGGCTTCGTTGGAGGATGTTTTAAAGTCGAGGCATGTTTTGGGACAATGAGAGGTTGGAAGGATTGAGGAGGGTACCAAGTATGCGCAATCGACTATGGAACCGGGCCGGTCTCTCGAGCCAGATTATTGGCGTTGTAATCATTTGTGGGAGGGCAATCTCCAGGAGGATTTGCGTGTTTTCAGTATTGAATGGGAACGCTCCAATTATGCTCGGGAGGATGTGCTGGTTCAGGTGGGTTTGAAAGAGGTTGTGGAAGCTGATTTGTGTGTAAGGCAAAGGTCTTTCGGTGAGCTAGTCGTAGGGGCGAAGAGTTCTATTTTGGAAAGAGTATAAGATATGGATAGGTATTTGAATCCGAAGGGAATCCTATCTTGTGAGGAGATCGTATTAGCTGAACAAAATAGGGAGTCGGTTAGGATTGATAATGTTGCACAAGTTAAGATGTACCAGGAGTCTTTAGGGGGAGAGCGTATCGTGCTGTTAAAGTCCTATCTAGTGCAGGGGGTTGAACAGGTTGATTCCATTCGGATTAATGGGTTTTTCCAACAAAAAAAAAATTGGTTAGCTCTGTGTCAGGTACGAAGCAGCCACACAAATCAGGGAGGGGTGACCGAGGAAAGGGGTTGTGAAAGCTTCGACCAAGGTTGCTAATAATTCGTTGATAGATTCAGATGTGCAAAATAAGCAGGAGGTCTTGTATCGGGAGATCGCAACAACTGTGGCTTTGAGAGGCATTGTTAGTGTTCAAACCATCGGCCGTAAAGAGGATATTATCAAGGACATCTCTCGGGTGATCTTTGAACGGTCTGTGGCTTGTGTAATATGCGTGTTATATCTTGGAATGTCCGGGGGTTGGGTAATACGATGAAGAGACGAGGGATTCGTGACGTTCTCAAGCAATAGTGGGTAGATATGGTTATGTTTCAAGAGTCAAAGTTAGAGGATGTATCATCTGTGGTTATTGCTAGTTTATGGACCTGTGATGGTTATGAGTATATTTTTTCGCTCTCTTTGGGAGCTTTTGGAGAGCTTGTGCTAACATGGGAGGGTTCGAGATTTCACTTGGAATCCATGGAAGTTGATCGTTCCTTTATATTAGTTTAGGTATGTTGGGTGCCTGAAGATATCCTATGTTGCATTATGATAGTGTATGCTCCTTGTGATATCACGGAACATTAATATTTGTGGTTGAGAATTGGGGACATGGTCAGTAGCTTTTCAGGTCCATGGTGCGTGGCTGGGGATTTTAATTTGATTCGTTGATCGACGAAAAGGGCATGTTGTAGCTCTTTGCTGACTGGTATGAACGCCTTCTCTTCTTTTATTGACTCAAATGGTCTTAAGGATTTGACGTTGATGGGCATACAATTTACCTGGGTCGATAGGGGAAATCGTAGGAGTCGAATTGATAGATTATTCTTGTTGTTTCTCTTGTGTGATGACTGGGACTGGATGCCTCGTCTGTTCCAGTTTATCAATTGTTGGTTGGATAATAAGTGGAACATTCGTAGCATGGAAAAAGAGTGATGTCGATTGTCGGGTTTGGGTATTGGGAATGAGAACATCATGATGAAGCTACGACAGTTGAAACAGTTCTTGAGGAAATGGAATAAGTCGGTTTTTGAGGATATTGAGAAAGAAATTAATTCGTTACAGCTTAAGATTGAGGGGTTAGATGCTACTGATACATGTTTGGAATCGAATTTGTCAGTGACTGAGCTGATGGGTAAGAAGAGGGATTGGAAGCATGCGTTATGGCAAGCTATGAAATGGAAAGAATCTTTGTGGCATCAGAAGTCTCAAGCGATTTGGCTTCGTTTAGGTGACAAAAATACAAAAAATTTCATCGCACTGCTAAACTACGAGATGCTCACAATTTTATCGCATGTCTGAGCGTGAGTGGGAAGTGTGAGACGGATCCAAGCAGGTTGCAGTCTCATGTTGTTCGAACTTTCACTAAGCATTTTGCTAAATATGTCCGATTGTGTGTTTGGGAAATTAAGGGTAAATTTCATCGGGTAAGCGTAAAAGATAACTGGAGGCTTGTGGATCCATTCACAGTGGAAGAAGTGTGGGAAATTATTCGAGGTTGTGATGGATCGAAATCACCAAGTCTGTATAGCTATAGTATGGTGTTTTTTAAGAAGAGTTGGGACATTATTCAATTGGATGTAATGCACTTCTTAGAGGTCTTTTTCTCCTTGGGAAATTGGCTCATGGGGGTTAATTGCATGTTCTTAGTGATGTTATCCAAGGTGGATTCGTCGTTGGGTTTGGGTGATTTCTGGCCAATTAGCTTGGTCAATTCGATTTACAAAATTTTGGCTAAATTGTTGGCAAGGCATCTGAAATTTGTTTTGAGCGACTTGATTAGTGATCATCAATCATCCATCGTGCGTGGTCGAAAAATAGTCAATGGTATTCTGTTGGCGAATGAAGTTATTCACTCATTACGCCAAAGTTTTACAAGTGGTTTCGTGCTTAAGCTAGACTTTTCCAAAGCTTACGATTGTGTAAGGTGGGAGTTCTTGGAGCATATGTTGAAGTGTATGGGTTTTGATAAGACATGAAGACTGTGGATTTGGGAGTGTATTAGTACTGTACGCATGTCAGTTCTATTGAATGGTAGCACGACAAAAGATTTTGGTATGGGTCGTGGTCTATGACAGGGCTGCCCATTGTCGCCTCTGCTCTTCGTGATTGTGGCAGATGCATTGCATCGAATATTGGTTCAGGCCGAGGAAGCAGGAATTCTTCTTGGAGTGGAATTGGCTCTACATGTGTCAATTTCGCACTTACAATTTGCGGACGACACAATTTTGTTCTTTGAAGCTTCACTTGAGTGTGCTCAAAGTATTCATCGCTTGCTACGTTATTTTCAAGTGTGTTACGGGCTAAAAATTAATTTCAATAAGTCTTCTCTCTATGCTTTTGGTGTTGATGAAGCACTCTTTGACTCTATTGCTTCAATTCTGGATTGTCAAAAAGGAGAAATGTCATTTGTGTATTTGGGTATGCCTTTAGGTGTAAATCGGAGAAGCATCGCAGTTTTGGAGCTGGTGATAACTAACGTTCGCAAGAAATTGGCGTGTTGGAAGCGTTCATCGCTCTCGTTCGTAGCTCAAGTAATATTGGTAAACTCGGTTCTTTCTTCTTTACCCGCTTACTATATGGGTTTATTCATGGTTCTGAAAGGTGTTATTGAAGCGATCAATAAGATTAGACGTTCACTTTTATGGGGAGGCATGGGTTTACAACGCAAAATGAGTCGGGTCAGTTGGGATTTTGTATGCAGGTCGCGCTATTTAGGAGCCTGGGGATTACAGATTTACAGGTTCGTAACATGGCTTTGTTGGCGAAGTGGTCGTGGCGCTACACCACGAATACATCGTCATTATGGAGGGCGATAATTGTGGCTAAGTATGGTGCTAATGCACAATGGTGGCGATTTAATTCTTCACATCATGGTTCAATTACGTTAATTTGGAAGCAAATAGTAACTACAATGAACTCGAATGAAGTGGTTGCTCATATGAATGGTTCGAATTTTTTATGGGAAGTTGGGGATGGGAGTTGAGTGTTGTTTTGGTTCGACCTATGGTGTGTTGAGCAGTCGTTGAAAGATATATTTCCAAGGTTGTTTTCTCTTGCGTCGAATGGGCTTGCTTTGGTCTGTGATTGATAGTGTGTTTCATCGCGAGCATTGACCTGAAGTTTTTCAACAGATCCTTCGATCATTTTAGTCACGGCAGGTAAGGGAGTTACGCTCGCTGATGGGAGATATGGTGCTTCAAGAAGGGAGTCGTGACATGTTGGTATGGACACCTGAACTGTATGGTAAGTTCTCGATTAAAGCTTTGTCTTAACTTTTGTTGATGGATAAGGTGGGCGAGAGCGAGTTTGGGGAATGTTTTGCTTGGAAAGTCCTTGTACCTCCCAAGGTTCAAGCTTTTCTATGGTTTATTTGGCTTCACCGGTTGCCAACTTTCGACTTTTTGAGGTTTTGGGGTATTCGTCTTGGTGAGAATCAAGGCTCTTGTGTTTGGTACGAGGTGGTGGTAGAGGGGATTGAGCATTTGTTATACTCGCGTTCGTTTTTCTAGGGAATTTGGGACTGGTTCAAGCTATGGTAAGAGGGTGAGTTTTCCGTTGCCACTCTTGTTTGCGGATTTTTATATTTCTGGTTTCCACTGCTCATTCTCTGGCAAAATACGCCATTTGTGGGTTTCGTGTGTCGCGGCTCTTATTTGGTCGCTCTAGTTGGCACGTAATGAGATGGTTTTTAACAAGAAGAAGTTACCTATGTCCGAGATTTGCTTCTTGGTAAAACGAAGATCGTTTTATTGGGTGAAGACTCTAAAGGGTGTAGTGAACATTAGCGAGGCGATGTGGTGGGATTGTCCGAGTTTTTGTAGTGTGACTTCACTTCCGAGGCCATGTCGGAGGGAGTGTGTTGGGAGCCTCCAATCAGGGGGACGATGAAGTTCAACGTGGATGGGTCGACTCGCGAGAAACTAGGCTCGGTTGGGTTTGGGGGGTGTTGCGTGACAACAAGGGAAAGATCTTGGCATTGTTCTTGAGACCTCTTGGCTGTATTGAATCCAACAAGGCTGAATTGCGTGCAATCGCGTTTGCATTGTCTTTTTTTGTTGGGTCTTGCTGGTCATCTCAGTTACTTGTGGTGGAGTCGAACTCTAAGGTTGCTTTAAGATGGGTGCTTCAGTCGGATAGAAGGTCGTGGATGTTATGGGAGTGTTTCGGAGAGATTGATAGAGCGTGTCATAGTCTTGGCTCGGTTTGTTTTCACCATATTTTCCGAGAGCGCGAATGGTTTAGCAGATGCCTTAGGTCGGGAAGGGGTTTCGTGCGGCACTGTGTTTCATGCAAGTTTGTGAAGGATTGCATGTGTGCTTTTTTGTTGTTTAGTTTTGTGAAGTTGTGTCGATCTGCCCTTCTTTGAACATGTAGTTGATCCACATTGGTGTGTGCTTTACTCGTTTTGTTTGGTCTGTTGGTGTTTTGTATGTTCGATGTCAACGAGTCGTACTCTTTTCCTCCATTAGGCCTAAGGAGATTTTTAATGAGGTGCTCGTTTTGACGCTAATTGTATATTTTCTATCTAATAAATATACAATATTTGTTTATAAAAAAGTTAGAAGAGACGAAGCCAAAAGGGGCAAAGTTGAATTATATTTTTTTTAAGAAACCAAAAATAAAATTTTAATATTGTATTAATTTAAATTTTTATAATAATTGAAGATACAACGTCATAAAAAATTTATGGGTAAAAATATAATTTTACAATTATACTAATTTAAAATTTTGAAATTTCTAAAAGGATTAAATAATAATTTTATCATTTAAGGGGAGGGTCCAATAGAGGTGGCAATTAAGTGGGGAATAATCGAAAATTGTGTGGATCAAAACTAAGGGTATGGAGAATAACCAAAATCTTCACTCACGGGGACGAGGAGAAGAGAAGTTGTAACGCCCCGAGACTAGGGTCCAGGTGGTTGTCGGGTCCGGAGTAGGTTAATAAACGCAGTTTGGGTCTTTTGGGTTCGATTTTGATAAAAAGGGTTTTAAAGGGTTTTTTTGTAAAATGAGTAACAAATAGGTTTTATAGAAATGTTTTTTTAAATTAAAATAAAATATCCTATTTTAAAAACTACCCACTTCTTCTTCTCCAAAAACCTATTCACGTTATTTTCTCCTCTCCATCAAACCTCCACCATTTTGAAGACTCGCCAAGGTAAGTACTTTGTTCCTAAAATTTTCTTCACATTTCCTTATTTTCTAACAACTTCCTTTCAAAACTTTGAAAGATTTTTCAAAGTTCTCCCTTTGGGAAGAAAATGGGTTTTTGAAGGGTTTAAGAAAATTTTGTTAAAATAGTGATTTGGGTGAGTTATAAACCATATTTTGAGTATAAAATAATGTTAAGATGACGAGTTTATCAAGAAATCCCGGAAGTTGGAAAATGGATAATTTTTGGGTAGGGGATATTTGGGTTTTTGGCTTGAAAATGGCGGGGAAAGACTTCCAATGTTTTGATGGTGTTAGGTTGATGTTTCCGGGGTATTTGAACATGTTTTGGGTGTTAAATTGATGAAGTTATGGCTGATTTGTGGTTAGAGTGGAAATGAGAATGGTTTTGGTTAGTTTTAGGTAGGAATCAGAGACGGTTGTTGTCGAATTGTGGTAGGGTTGATTTCAGTGGGTTTGATTGTTAATAATTGTGTTAACTCCTTGTTTTGATTTGGGTAGAAGAAGCAGATAAAGATTTGGGTTCTTCGGACGCTAGACCGAGAGTTGAAGAAGCGTGAAGGTGGACCATTAGCTTGTTTTGGTATTGTGCTGGTGAGTGGAAATGTTTTTGAGGGTTTAGGTTGAGCTTGAAAGGCTAACCTAAGCTCGAGAGTAAGCATTAAATGTTTATGTTTTACTTTTTCTGAATTTCTATGCTTCAATCTTTCTATGCATTATGATATGAGATGAATGTGTGTAGTTGGTTAATGGATGTGGTATTTTATGCCGAATTACATGATGTTTGTGTATTGGCAAATATGAGGGTTTTACCAGGTATAATTGGCTGACCATAGTGTTAGAGTGCAGTAGTAAAATTCGCGCGTGGCACTAGTGATGTAAGATGCTATTAGGGAGGAGTACGGTGATGTAAGATGCCACTGGAAGCTTTATTATTAGACCTCAGTGATGTAAGATGCCCTTGTATATCTTGTTGTTCATATAGATTCAGTGATGTAAGATGCCATCGAATCCAATCCGCGTATCCGAGTAATGTAACCATAGTTGCCAATATACACTTTGTGCTGAAAGGTTGAATGTTATCCTGTTTGTTGTTGAGATTTATGATATGTTGTTGCTTGATGTAAGATGCCAATCATATGTAGGGTTGATGATAATCATGTTGATGAGAATTCATGCTTGTGGTTTTGTTTTCAAACTCAAAAATGGTTTTAAAACTGTGTTGTTGTTGTTGTTGTTGTGGTTTCGAGCACCACTCACTAAGCTCTTATGCTTACGCGTTCCTTTCTAACAATGCAGATCGTTAGTGATCCGGGAAGCGAAGGAAGGCGAGGGAAAGGCTCCGGTGTTTGTAGCTGAAGCTCAAGTATGGATTTTAAGTTATAATAATATATTAGCAATGGGAATACTTGCACTTGTGGTTAGGGAGGTTGATGTAAACTCCCAAGTGTTTGATCATGTTGCTACATGTTTTAAATGCTGAAACCATGCTATGTTAAGACTTGCTTTGGCTTTTGGTTAAATGCCTTGTGTTTTGGCTTGTTGGTGTTTTGAGTTAAAGTGTTCTTTTTAGGCTTTTAAGTTCGAGATTCATGTTTGTGTGTGTGTATGATTGAAACGTATTTTTAGGGTGTTTTGCCTCTAGAATGGTTGCTAATATGTTGCCTTGTTGCTTTTACTCTTTCGGGGTGAGTTTAGGAATGTTTGGGGATGCCAAAATGTCTTTTCGGGCCAATATGTGCCCAGGTGTTTCGAAACGCCTGATGTCGTTTCGGAACGACCAAGCTTGAAGGACCCCTGTTTCGAAACGGGTTTCGAAACGTTTCGCCTCTGGATACCATCGTTTCGATACCAGTGGGAGCCGTTTTGGAATGACCTTGCTTTGATTTTTTTGCTGAGAGCCCGTGTTTCGAAACGGGCAACCCCGGTTTCGAAACACATGTAGTTAAATCGGTTAAAAGGCATCTTTGAAGGTTTTCAAATGTTGCGTTTTGGTCCCTAATGCTTGTAGGCTTCCTTAATGAGTTTATTTGTCTCGTTTGAGTTGATTGTGACTCGTGCACTTGAAATTTGACTAATTAACTATTTGGTAAGTTTAAGATTACCTTTTTGTCCATGTTTAGTGTGGTTTTGCAAAATGGATATTCGTGACTATTTGGTTCCAATTGGACATTCGATTGATGTCCGATTGAGACATTGTTTCTTTCGATGTGTCCCTTAACACCATAGGATCGTTAAAATGCATTTGGAGAAGATAAATCTTAATCTAGGGTTGTTAATCAGAGGGAAATTCTCGGATTTTTCTCCGGTTATCCCCATGTAACTCTCCCGATTCGGTCTTGTGAGTAGACCGGGTCGAGGGGGTTACATTTAGTGGTATCAGAGCTTCGGTTACGAGGTTCCCCGAGAAGGTAAGTCAGGTAAGTTGATTCTGTGTGTGTTTGACTGTTTTGCACGGTGTTTGTGAGCATGACTTTGAGTTTCTGCGGATGTTTGAAGGTTGGTTAAGCATTCCCATTACTAGGTATTATTATGGTAAAGTGGTTTTGATTAAAAGAGCTTAAACACACGGATCCCTACCTTTGCTAACCCAATGTTCTTCTCGTGTTTCGTGTTTGTTGCTTTAGATTGTTTTATTGTTATGGTGAGACCGAGAGGACGGCCTAGAGCGGCTGACCAGGCACCCGAGGATGTGCCTTTTCCTCCTCCTGCTCTCGATGGTAATGGGGCGAATGTCGGAGGTAATATACCTCAAGCTGGTGCGAATGTTGGAGGTGATGGTAACAGACCTCAGGATGGCCAAGGTTAGGCTGGTGCAGACATAGCTCAATTACTTCAGACTATAGCCGGAGCTTTATGGACGGCTATTATTGGTCTTCATGCTGCAGCACCACCTCAGGGTGCAGGGACATGTTTGCCCCTTGAACTACTTCGTAGCTTAGGCAAAGTCGAGTTTTGTGGTATGTCTTCCGAGGGTTCGGAGGCATGGCTTGAGAGCACTACACGCATCTTGGGTCAGATGGAGTGCTCGGACACTCGTAAGTTGGGTTGTATTGGTTACTTGGGAATTCTTTCGTAGTGCGTTTCGCAAGAAGTACCTTGGTGCTCGCTATCAAGACGAGAAGAAGAGAGAATTCATGGCTTTAGTACAAGACAGTATGTCCGTATCCGAGTCTGAGGTATAGTTTGTATGCTTGATTCAGTTTGCTTCAGAGTTGGTTCCCACTAAGAAGGAAAGGTGTGAACGGTTCCGTTACGAGTTGGTTTTGGAGGTGAAGACCTACATGCTTGCTTCTGATTACATCGAGTTCGATGTCTTGGTCTCTAGGGCCAAAGACATTGAGCAAAGTCTAGGTTCAGTTGCTCGTTCAGGTGGATCCAGTTCAGGGAAAAGGTCTACCGAGTGAGAAAGAGACCGTAACAAGAGGCACAAAGATAAAAGGCACCAACCGGACTTTAGGCGTGGAGGTGGTAACTTGGGACGAGGCAAAGTTTTGTTGCTCGCACACCCGAGTGTACTAGATGTGGGAGGAACCATTTGAGAGAGTGTTGGGGTACCTTTCGTGCTTGTTGGAATTGTGGATCTCAGATGCATTTGAGATGTGGGTGTCCCCATCCGGCTAGGGATGGTTAGGCACCAGCTAGAGTTATTGAGCATCAGAGAGGCTGTAGGCGCGGCCGAGGTAACTTCTAGCCTAGGAATGATGGTCAGAGAAATGTGGCTCGTGTTGTCGCGGTACAACTCGGGGGAGGTGGACCGGCTAGATTATATGCACAACGTGAGGCTAGGAATGACACGGATGTGATCACATGTAATTTTGTGTTATAGTCCTTATCTTTGCTTTTGTTGATTGATTCTGGCTCGACACATTTGTATATTTTGGGTGAGCATGAAAGATCATTAGGTTTGCCTTTTGAGTTGCTAGATATAGGTATGAATGTTACGAGTTCTTTTGGTGAGACAATTGTAGTTAGAAAAGTGTTTAGAAGATTTCCTTTGATGATTCAGGGTCACGTGTTTCTCGTTGACATGATGGAGTTGCTCTTCTATGGTTTCGAAGTAATTCTGGGTAGGGATTGTCTTGTGAAGCATAGAGCTAGGATAGATTTCGAGACTAAAAGAGTTTCTTTGAGGCTTTCTGATGACTACGATGTAGTAGTAGTTGGCGAGAACATTATGTTCTTGTCTAATGTTATTTCAGCTTTAGAGGCTCAAAGGATGATGGGTTTGGGTTATCAAGCTTACTTAGCCTATGTGATGAATCCGAATTTGAGTGAAGTTAGACCATGAGACATTAGAACAATTTGTGACTTTCTGAGTGTTTTTCCAGAAGAATTGTCTGGTTTGCCTCCAAATAGAGATGTGGAGTTTACTATTGAGACGTATTCAGATTCTGCTCCCGTATCAATTGCTCCGTATAGAATGACACCTAAAGAGTTTAAGGAGTTGAAGACATACCTTCAAGAACTATCAGATAGAGGTTTTATTAGGCCTAGTATTTCACCTTGGGTGCTCCGGTCTTGTTTGTGAAAAAGAAGCATGGCAGTATGAGGATGTGCATAGATTATAGGCAGTTGAACAAGGTAACAATGAAGAACAAGTATCCTTTGCCACAGATTGATGATTTGTTTGATCAGTTGTGAGGTGCTTCAGTGTTTTTGAAGATTGATTTGAGATCGAGTTACTATCAGTTGAAGGTAAAGGATGTGGATATACCGAAGACAACTTTTCGTACACGATATGAGCACTACGAGTTCTTGGTAATGCCTTTCGGTTTGACTAATGCCCCAGCTGCATTTATGGACATGATGAACAGAGTGTTTCACGAGTTTTTGGATAGATTTGTAGTAGTGTTCATAGATGACATTCTAGTGTACTCTAGGACCGAGGAAGAACATGATGAGCATTTGCGATTAGTACTTCAGACCTTGCTTGAGAATCAATTGTATGCCAAGTTGAGGAAATGTGAGTTTTGGATTAGGGAAGTAGTCTTTCTAGGTCATGTGATCTCAGCCAATAGGATTAGTGTGGATCTCAAGAAGATATAAGCAATAGTGAGTTGGAAACAACAGAAGTCAGTGACCGAAATCTGTAGTTTTCTAGGTTTGGCCGGGTATTATCAAAGGTTTGTTGAGGGATTCTCGAAGATTGCTGCACCTTTTACTAAATTGTTACAGAAAAATGTTCCGTATGAGTGGACAGATGCAAGGCAACAAGCGTTTGAAAAGTTGAAGAAAGCATTGACAGAAGCTCCTATTTTGATTCAGCCTGAACCAAGGAAAGAGTTCGTAATCTTCAGTGATGTGTCGTATGTAGGTTTAGGGTGTGTGCTTATGCAAGAAATAAGAGTTGTAGCTTATACTTCGAGACAGCTGAAGGTTCACGAGAAGAATTACCCCACCCATGACATAGAGTTAGCGGTTGTGGTCTTTGCCTTGAAGATTTGGAGACACCACCTTTATGGTGAGAAATGCACAGTCTACACCGACCACAAGAGTTGAAATATTTGATGACTCAGAAAGAGTTGAATCTTAGACAGCGTAGGTGGTTAGAGCTTCTTAAAGACTATGACCTCACAATAGAGTACCATCTGGGTAAAGCAAATGTAGTGGCCGATGCTTTGAGTAAGAAGGTGGTAGTTGAGTTGCGAGCTATGTTTGCAAGATTGAGTGTCACAGGATGGCGATTTGATAGCTGAGCTACATGTTAAACCTTTGTTAGTTCAGTTGATTCGAGAGAAACAGTTGCAAGACAGATCTTTGGCACCTCACGTGCAAGATATAGCCGAGGGTAAACCCACAGATTTTTGCTTTAGTGAGAATGGGTCTTATGTTTTAAGAATATAGTAGTTGTTCCAGAAGATGCCGAGTTGAGACGTATTATTTTGAATGAAGCCCATAATAGTCCTTTTTCTATGCATCCAGGTAGTACGTAGATGTGTCGTGGGTTGAAAGATGAGTACTTCTAGATTGGGTTAAAGAAAGATGTGGCCGAGTATGTGAGTAGATGTATGGCTTGCCAGCGTGTTAAGGCTGAGCATCAGTTTCCTTCAGGTTTGTTACAGCCATTGAAGATTCCGAAATAGAAATGGGAACGGATTACTATGGATTTTATTTCAAGTTTGTCGTTGACTCCTTCGAAGAAGAATTCAGTATGGGTAATAGTTGACAGATTTACTAAGTGTGCCCATTTCATACATGTTCATACTACTTACACCTTAGACAGGTTGGCCGAGTTGTATATCAGTGAGATTGTGAGGTTGCATGGTGTATTGAAGTCTATTGTGTCAGACAGAGACCCTAGATTTACAACTAGATTTTGGAAGTGTTTACATCGTGCCTTATGGACTTGGTTGAACTACAGTACTTCGTATTACCCACAGTCATATGGTCAGTCAGATAGAGTTATTCAGGTGTTAAAGGACATGTTGATGTGTTGCATCATCATTTTTAAGGGTTCATAGGAAAAACATCTACCACTAGTAGAGTTTGCATACAATAACAATTATCAGGCTAGTATTCAGATGGCACCATATGAAGCTCTGTATAGTAGGAAATGTAGAACACCTGTTTGTTGGGCTGAAGCCAGGCAAAAGCTTGTACCTATGCTAGACTTTCTTAAGGGCACTACCGAGAAGGTAAAACTGATTTGCGATCACTTGAAGGCAGCTTCAGACAGACAGAAATCGTATGTAGATTTGAAGAGGAAAGAGATTGAGTATGTTATAGGTGATAAAGTGTTCTTGAAGGTTTCCTTGTGGAAGAAGGTAATGAAGTTTGGTAGAAAGGGGAAGTTGAGTCCGCGATTCATTGGTCCTTACGAGATAGTTGAGAGGATTGGTCATGTTTCATATAGGTTGAGATTGCCATCCGAACTTAAGAAGATTCATGCTGTGTTTCATGTTTCGATGCTCCGAAAGTATAGATCAAATCTGTCTCATGTGATACCAGTGGAAGAGATTGAATTGAATCTGGATTTGTCGTATAATGAAGAACCAGTTGAGATTCTTGCTACGAATAGTAAAGTTTTGCGTGGAGGGACCATTGAGTTAGTTAAGGTTTTGTGGAGACATCGGGGGTGTGGAAGAAGCCACTTGGGAGAGAAAAGCGGACATGGAAGAGCAATTTTCATACCTCTTTCCATTTGGTAAATTTTGGGGACGAAATTCCTTAAGTGAGGGAGAGTTGTAACGCTCCGAGACTAGGGTCCGAGTGGTTGTCGGGTCCAGAGTAGGTTAATAAACGCGATTTGGGTCTTTCGGGTTCGATTGACAAAAAGGGTTTTAAAGGCTTTTTTATAAAATGAGTAACAAATAGGTTTTATGGAAACAGATTTTTTTTTAAATTAAAATAAAATATCCTATTTCAAAAACTACCCACTTCTTCTTCTCCAAAAACCTATTCACGTTATTTTCTCCTCTCCATCAAACCTCCACCATTTTTGAAGACTCACCACGGTAAGTACTTTGTTCCTAACATTTTCTTCACATTTCCTTATTTTCTAACAACTTCCTTTCAAAACTTTGAAAGATTTCTCAAAGTTCTCCCTTTTGGAAGAAAATGGGTTTTTGAAGGGTTTAAGAAAATTTTGTTAAAATAGTGATTTGGGTGAGTTATAAATCATATTTTGAGTATAAAATAATGTTAAGATGATGGGTTTATCAAGAAATCCCGGAAGTTGGAAAATGGGTAATATTTGGGTAGAGGATATTTGGGTTTTTGGCTTGGAAATGGCGGGGAAACACTTCCAATGTTTTGATGGTGTTGGGTTGATGTTTCTGGGGTATTTGAACATGTTTTGGGTGTTAAATTGATGAAGTTATGGCTGATTTGTTGTTAGAGTGGAAATTAGATTGGTTTTGGTTAGTTTCGGGTAGGAATCGGAGATGGTTGTTGTCGAATTGTGATAGGGTTGATTTTAATGGGTTTGATTGTTGAAAAGTGTGTTAACTCCTTGTTTCGATTTGGGTAGAAGCAGCGGATAAAGATTTGGGTTCTTTGGACGCTACATCGGGAATTGAAGAAGCGTGAAGGTGGACCGTTAGCTTGTTTTGGTATTATGCTGGTGAGTGAAAATGTTTTCGAGAGTTTAGGTTGTCCTTGAAAGGCCAACCTAAGCTCGATGGTAAGTATTAAATGTTTACGTTTTACTTTTTCCGGATTTCTATGCCTCAATCTTGCTATGCATTATGATATGAGATGAATGTGTGTAGTTGGTTAAATGTCTTGTGTTTTGGCTTGTTGTTGTTTTGAGTTAAAGTGTTCTTTTTGGGCTTTTAAGTTTGAGATCCATGTTTGTTTGTGTGTCTGTATGATTGAAACCTGTTTTTAGGGTGTTTTGCCTCTAGAATGGTTTCTCAATATGTTGCCTTGTTTCTTGTACTCTTTCGGGGTGAGTTTGGGAACGTTTGGGGATGCCAAAATGTCTTTTCGGGCCAATCTGTGCCTAGGTGTTTCGAAACGCCTGGTGTCGTTTCGAAACGACCAAGCCTGAAGGATCTCTATTTCGAAACGGGTTTCGAAACGTTTTGCCTCTGGATACCATCGTTTCGATACCAGTGGGAGCCATTTCGGAACGACCTTGCTTTGCTTTTTTGCTGAGAGCCCGTGTTTCGAAACGGGCAACCCCTGTTTCGAAACACAGGTAGTTAAAGCAGTTAAAAGGCATCTTTGAAGGTTTTCAAATGTTGCGTTTTGGTCCCTAATGCTTGTAGGCTTCTTAAATGAGTTTATATGTCTCGTTTGAGTTGGTTGTGCCTCGTGCACTTGAAATTTGACTAATTAACTATTTGATAAGGTTAAGATTACCTTTTTGTCCATGTTTAGTGTGGTTTTGCAAAATGGTCCTTCGTGACTATTTGGTTCCAATTGGACATTCGATTGATGTCCGATTGAGACATTGTTTCTTCCGTTGTGTCCCTTAACACCATAGGATCGTTAAAATGCATTTAGACAAGATAAACCTTAATCTAGGGTTGTTAATCGAAGGAAAATTCTCGGATTTTTCTCCGGTTATCCCCGTGTAACTCTCCCAATTCGGTCTTGTGACTAGACTGGGTCGAGGGGGTTACAGAAGTTTTATCATTGAAGCTCAAATGGGGATGAGGACGAGGATTTCTATATCCGAATTGTAGGGATAACTGAACTGTACCCGTATAAATCATTGTGGGGATCCCAAAAAAATATCTGCATGAATCCCCAATATTTTACAAAGTTGGATGACCATAAAGGTAATTTACCCATTTTTCAACAAAATATAATATCCCATAATTTGAGTATGACTGGGTGGAGTAAGTTTTGAAATTCTCTGTAAATTCCATAAAATAATTGGAAAGTGGTCTAAACATCGTTGTAAACGTGAGTTAGACTAGTTTTATTTAAAATACACTGTGAGCGATTTCGATATGTATTTTAATAACTATGAATATTTGAATGTTGAAAGGTCATAAAAATTTGGTAGAAGATTTCTTAGAAAACAGTTTTAGCAGTGATTTTGAAAAATCACCAAAAATTTTACAAGATAAATCAGAAAGTGAGCCTTATATTTCTATAACCACACAGAAGTCTAAATTCATTTAAAACAAACAGTTCTTTATTTCGAGTTATATATTATGAGTTATTAATTTTTTAGTGAGCAAAGGTTTGAAGAAAAGATTGCAGAATGTTTCCGAAAATAACAATGGGAGTGACTTCAGAAATTCGCCATAAATCGTACGAGTAAAGTTAGAAGAGGAAATTTATATGGTTGGAAAGATTATTGAATCTAGTTTCTTTTAGAACAAACATATCATGATTTTGAATAGATTATTAGTTACATATTTTCTTTAAATGTAGTGCATGATGCCATGTTTCAATAGTTAATATTTTAGTCATGTTTTATAGTTTTAAAATGGTTTGTTTGTTGTTGGTAAAATTTAAATTTATCATTTATGTTTGTAATTTTTGAGATTTAATATTGAATATTTGTTTTTAATTTATTAAGTTTTTTTTGATTTTTTAGTATTAACCGAAAATTGCGGGGATCCATAAGGGGTGAGTATGGGGACAAAAAAGTTCATGAAATGTTTAATGAAGATTCTCAAAATTGCACCCGCAAGTGTTAGGGATGGAGTGGGGAATGCAAAACCATCCCCGACCCGCCCATTGCCACCCTTAGGGTCAAGGCTATTACCCGCTCCTAACACCATCTTTGGCCGCTGAATTAAGGATGACAATTGACTGAGATTTGGCCATCTTGTTGATTTACTCCGCTTTGGACTCTCCGACTGGTTCTATTATTTTAATAAGTTCTTGCAATCACCCTATATAATCCGTGCTTGAGTTGTGACACAACTAGTTGTTAACGTGTTGTATATGAGTGAACAAAATTCAATTCAACTCAAAAATTTCGATTTTTTGACCCAAATCAAATTTTATAAACTTAAGTCGAAAATTTTCAAATATAAATTGAATGATAAAATAAGACTTCACTAACTAAAATACATATGTAACTTCAATTCCATTTTTTGAAAATAAATTATTTTTTTGCAATTTAGTCTATCAACTTTTTATTTTATTCAATTTAGTTATTTGACTACAACTTTTTGTAAATTCTTTCTTTCCATCCATTCCTTGACTTCTTTTTTTAACTTAAAAATTTTATTGCTGAGACTTGGCAAGGATATGAGCCTCATTAAATCCTTGACTTCTTTATACTCTCATCAATATTTCTCTCTCTTCAAAATTCCTTCATTTAAAAAATAAAATTATAAATAAATTATATAGTTTTAGATTATATTTTATTTATTAAATAACATTACAAATTGACTCGACTTAAAAATTCAAATAAAATTTGAATGATTAAAAAGACTTCTCAACTCGACAAAACATTTTTTAGGATTTGACTCGATAGAATACTCACCTCTAATGTTGTCATGCTTTAAGTGTTGATGGTGCTTATCTCTAACCATAAAATATAACCCCTAAAAATTATTTCTATAAAGACTAAACCCTAAAACAATAAGGTTTGTGTAAACTAAAGTTTACAAAACTTGTGTATCAAATAATTTTCTTTTAATGAATAAGTAATCTTTTGATACAAATTATGTGTAAAAAATTACACTATTATATATATTTACTCTTTAAAAACTAAAATCTAAATCATTAACCCTAAAAATCTAAAACCTAAACTAATGTCTTAAACCCTAAAAATTGTGTAATCTGAATAACTTTTTAAATAACATATACGTCAATTGCACGTGTAGAAGTATGTTTATATACAAATATAAAATTTTAAAATTATTAATTAGGTTAGAAAAATTAATTCTGAAAGTGATAAAGAAAATATTGAATTAGTTTAAAAATATAAAAATATTGCAACAAACACAGATGAACTTAAATATAGTTTTGTAAGTTATAAAAAATAAATATTTAATTTGGTTCAGTGGTTAATTGCGCATATACATACATTTTATGTTTGAATTCTTTTAAGGAAAAAAACTTTGATATGCATGTTGTGTAAACTAAATGTAAACTTTTCAATTTTAGTGGTTAGAGTTTAATTAGTTTAGCGATTTATGTTTTAAAGTTTAAAATTTAAGGTTAGTATTCAGAATTTAAGGTATATAACTTAAAGTTTAGGGTTATAAATTTAAAATTTAAATTTTATAATATAAATATGTAAGCTTGTGTAGAATTTATTCTACACAATATGTATATCAAAATTTTACCCTTCCTTATAACCTATTTTTATGTAAAATGTTCTTTTACCACTTAGACTTAAGTTCAAATCCTATTTATTTTATTTTTACTTTAATTTTCACCGATAAAATAATTTATATAGGCTCTATATTTCAATGACTAATCTTCTTGAGTTAATGTTCCGTAAAAAGATATACAATTAGCAATAAATTATGTTTTATCTCTGAATAGAAATTTTCTGCCCCGTTTTATACCCCTTTCTATGTTCTTAAATTAAAATTTTAGGTTTAAGGTTAATGTTTAAAGTTAGGGTTTAGGGTTAGGATTTAAGAAAGTATGTGTATGGTATATTTTTATGGTTTAAGGTTTAGAAAATTATGAGTATGATATGTTTTTAGAGTTTGAAGTTTAAAATTTATAATTTAAGGTTAGGGCTTAAAATTTAATTTTTTAGTATTAGAATACAAAAAGACAAAGAATTTTTGTCCTTACTCTCATAAGTGGAAATACCTTTTGTACAATTCATAAATGGAAATTAAACATCAAACCACAATTTTTTTTACAAAATTAAAAGCTATATATGTTTTCATTGAAAAATTAAAGGTAATGTACAAACAAAGATAACACATTCGTAACATGAATACCCAAATGGATGTAAAGAAACAAAATCAAAGAATTTAATACAACATTCATTTTTCATAGAAAAAAAAAACTTAACAACTATCAATAGTCTTCATGCCTCTAATTGAATAAATCAATTTTACATAATATTTTACGAACAGTTCTAAATACAACGATAAACTTTTATAGAAAAAAATTTAACGAGACTATTAACTTCCCTAATCAAAGGGTGCACGTAACGAATACAACAGCTTTAGATGATGCTTAAACTGTTAATGTTTGGACCATATAAGTCCAAACAAATTTACTACCCCTGTATGAATTTAATTGAAGAGCTAGCTAGGTTTAAACTGTTAAACAGTTAAACTGTAGGAATGATGAGGAATTTGTATGTCATGTGTAGAGAGAGGGAGAGAGAGAAATGCACACCTTTCGTTTACTGAGTGCATGTTCATTTCTCTCTCTCTCTCTCTCACTGTCAACCTAAAAATCGCTGTCATCCAGTCTCTGAACCCCATCACCACCCCTCCCTCCCATGTCTTCTTCCTATAACCTCTCAATCCATCATACACTCATTTGAGAGCTCAGTCCTTATAATCCATTCTTCCCCCAAGTTCATGAATCATTGAATCTTCATCCTTTATTCCTCTCCAATGGCTTTCCCCCCTCATGCTTTCATGTTCCAACCCCATGCTGATCACCACAATGACCATCTCTCTTCCCCTACTTCCCTCAATTTCCTCCCTTCTTGCCCTCCTCAGCTCTTCCATGGTATCTATCTCCTTCTCTCTTATTCTCCCTTTCTTTCTCTTTGTTGATGCCTGATGGGTGTTTTTCTGTTTGTTTTGACCTATAGGTGGTGGTGGTGGCGGCGGCGGCGGTGTACCGTTTATGATGAAGAGATCAGTGTCATTCTCTGGTGTGGACAAGTCGGAGGAAGTGCATGGAGATGATGAGTTGTCTGATGATGGATCAAATCTAGGGGAGAAGAAGAAGAGGCTTAATCTTGAACAAGTGAAGGCACTGGAGAAGAGTTTTGAGTTGGGGAACAAGCTTGAACCCGAGAGGAAAGTGCAGCTGGCTAAGGCCTTGGGGCTGCAACCGAGACAGATTGCCATTTGGTTCCAAAACAGGAGGGCTAGGTGGAAAACCAAGCAACTGGAGAAAGATTATGATGCCTTGAAGAAACAGTTTGAAGCTCTCAAGGCTGACAATGATGCCCTCCAAGCTCAAAACAAGAAACTCAATGCTGAGGTACTTTCTGTTCCATGCCCTAATCATCTAAGGTTCTGTATCGCACACACCTGGCTTTGGTGAGTGAGAGGAGTCTCCCCGCAGAGATTTTCTGCTTACACAAGGCTTCACTCGAGACTTGCTTAAGCAATACCAAGCTGATTACCAATTAGATCAATCATGTTGGTAAATCATCTTAGGTTTTGTATCGTACACTTAATTTTGGTGGGTGAATCTCCCGACAGAGATTTTCTGCTTACATAAGGCCTCAAACTCGAAACTTGCTTAACCGATACTATGCTGGTTATCATTTGGATTGACCCTGTTGGTAAATCATCTTAGGTTTTGTATGAGGATTTTGATCCGACATTAAAAATGTTCATAAAAGTCATCGAATTGCTTTATTTTAATGTTGTCAGTGTCAGAAAGCAGCAACTCTTAGGAATATAAGTTTGTTTATTTATTTATTTATTGATCTTCCTGCTGTAGTTGTTGGCTTTGAGAACCAAGGATTCGAGTGAAATCATGAGCATCAAGAAAGAAAACGAGGGTTCATGGAGCCAAAACGGAAGCGACAACAGTTGTGATGTCAACCTAGACATATCCAGGACACCATTGATGAGCGGTAAACACCTTTTCCCAAGGCCGACAAGCATGACTCAGCTTCTCCAGGGCTCGTCAAGAGCAGACCTTCAATGTCTGAAACTCGACCAAGTGGTTCAAGAGGAGAGCTTCTGCAACATGTTCAATGGAGTCGATGAACAGCAAGGGTACTGGCCATGGTCCGAGCAGCAAAACTTCCATTGAAATCAAAAACACCAAATTCATGCATTTTCATCAGCTTTTGGCTTAGCAAGTTGATTAAAAAGAAGAAAAGCTAGGATTTTTTGGCTGTAGATTTGGTGTATAGAATTGGACATATTTGCTTCCACATATCAGAAGAATCAATATGGAGAGTTGGTTGGCTCTGAATAATACATTTCCTTTCTTCCCATAACTTTAGTAAATTCTGATATATTTTTTGCTAAGTTGGATCATATAGTAAACAGAAAAATAATAATAATAATTCAGCCTACATGTGCTACTGAGTGGTTTTCCAGCTCTGTCATGGTAGGCCATGAAAAAGAAAGGGATTCCCATTTCCCTCCCTTTTTTTAATATGCATGCAGCCTAATTCGAATTCGATTAGGTTAGTGTCACGAATTAATCAGAAATGGAGATGGGTAAAAGAAAATATAGAGGAAGATTCTGAGCACACATTCCAAGGGGAAAGCAGCCAAGGAGATGGGAAAAGAAAGAAAACAAATGGAGAGGGTTAGGACATGGACATTGCTTTGGTTTTAGAAGGGGGACATTGATATGTATACACATATATGTTTATCTGACAAGAGAAAGTATCTAACTGTGCCCCTCTTCTGTAGGCTATCCATGTGACTTTACTGTCATCCAGTACTTCTTCCCCCACCCTATCATTCAACAAACCAAATGTTTCTTAACTTGTCATTACATCATATTAAAGAAACCCATTCATCATCTGTGTTTTACTTTGCAGAAACCTTATGGAAATCAGGATTAGAACTGATAGATAGCTATTTTTTAATGTAATTCAAATGGGACTGTGGGGTGTGCATGATGCATGATGCATGTTCCTGATGTGGAAATGTAGGGTTTGCTTAACTAAATTCAGGTGATGGATTTTTTATTTTTGTTATACCTCTATAATCTCCAACACTCTCTTCTCTGCAATAAAGGTCCTCTAACGTCTTAAAAGGCATTCTTCGTCTCCAATTCTTCTCGTCTCTAAATATACCGCATTAAGACCCTCCTAAATCTTCCTAGGAAGCCACAAATGTCCATATGAAACCTACCTCACCATATTCTCCGGATGACAGTCATTCTGATAAAACCAAAGTTAAATCTACCTACTTCATCAGCCAAGTTTATTATCTAACACACAGACCTACCGTCAATCCGTCAGACTTAGACTCGACATTTACCATCTAAGTTTGTCATGCATTCTCCCTATATATCTCAAGAAAGACCGACAAAAGGGGACTCTACCATACTGAGTTCTCCTCTAAGTATATTATCTCCACTATGAACCGTCAGAAACTACCTCAACAACTTCTATCTCAAGTTTCTCACCAATAATTCTCTTTTTTATTTCTTCGAAGAAAATTTGAATCTGCAACCAGTTCAATTGGATCATACGAATCATTCGCGAGTTCGAATACGAACAAAATACCCTGAGATAAAAAAAAAAAACAACCAAAAATCTTGCCATTTAGAAAACATTGAAAAGGGTAGGGATGTGGGGGTATCATGAATGTGGGGAAGTTCATGTTTTGTTTAAATGATTTCTCGGTGCAAAGCACATGATTATGTGATAGGTCAACTCTCATAACATTTTTTTTATAAAACCCCCTCTAATATAAATTAATAAACTTGAGATTCAATCTACTGTTCTATTGCTTTTAGGATGATACTGTAAAATCTATGCAAAATCTGGTGCTAAATAATTATAATCTGACCATTTAAGCAAAATAGTGATGCTTTGCTTGGTTTCCTGGGTAGGAATTAGATCTAGATATTGAGATCAAATGACAGCTTGTCTTTGACAACTTGGCACTGTTTAGGATAAAAGATTCCTTGTTTTAACTAGAAGCAACTGTTGGAAATTTATCATCCCAAAAAGGGATAATTGTTGAATTAATATTAAACCTCATCCATTTCCCTCATACAATCTTTTCTTTATACCCTGGTTGTTTTTTTAGTTCAACAAATTCATCTGCCAAATTCGGGTTCCGGTTCGAGTAATTTTAATTTCAAATCATATTTCTAAATTTGGGTTTTGACTTTTTGGTAGTTTAATATCTATTTCATCTTGCGAAAGATTTGATTATTGTTGAGGGATATTACGAATCATTAAAGAGAAGTCTGTGAAATATCATTCGTCAAGTAACCAGTTAAATCTTCAACAATTAGTTGATGTTATTTTAGGTTTAGAGTGTTGTCTTTTGAACTTTGCTGAGAGAGGATTCACTTACTCAAGAAAACTTTAATGATTGATAAAGTGAACCCGTCAAGGAAGAACAAAATTTGTCTGTTTTATTTTCTGTGCCTTTTATACGTCTCACCAATAATTTTTGTCATGTGTATTGATAATTATTTTTTATTGTCTTATTAATAATACACTTGAAGTAAAATCATTGGTGAGGCATATAAAGGGCACAGAAAAGGGGCGGACGAATGCTATTTGTCAGGAAATTGAAGCGTTTTAAATATATCATATTGCTCCTTGTGTCCTAAATGCATTAAAACATGAATTCGAACCCCACCAAGCACAAACTCTAAGTTTTCTTGATGAACTTGCTTTCTTGTGCTTTTAGGAGGTTTCTGATTTTGTAAACTTTGTATTGACACTCAACAAAATTCGAGAGACAAAATTTCGACTCGGAACAATAAGTTTTAAGTTTTAAACTTTCTAATGACACTCAACAAAATTCAAGAGACAAAATTTTCACTCGGAACAATAAGTTTTAAGTTTTAAATTTTCTAATGACACATAACAAAATTTGAGAGACGAAATTCCGACTCAAAACAATAAAGAGCTACCATTACAAAGGGATCCATTGCCACACATATTTGAGAGTTTTGGCATAAGGCAATTCAGTGGGGCATTAAAATGAGAACAGATTCATGTTTATCTATCTGTAAAAGGAGGTCCGATACAATGTTGACTACTAAATCAAACAACATGTTGGAGAATTAAAGGTGTAAACATTAGCGTTGTGTAACTCAGAATTGACACAAAAACATGGTTCGGACCAATACAACATGACCAGTCCTTTGGTTCCTCATAAATGGAGCCTACAAGTTCATGCTGTAGATTGACATAACAACCAGATGCACGTGTTCTGTTCTGCAAATATAATCATCTTCCTCATCACTATCACAATGGACTTTGGTTTTTCGATCTCGAAAATACGATTCAATTAATTCAAATCTAAACATATTCCACTTTCAAGAAAACCAATACTTCCAATTCAAAACAACTTGAAATTTGAATGACCTAAATCTTAAATGAGTGTGAAATGACTTAAACTCGAGTGTTAAACCTTAAACATGAAATTACTCAATACGAAATAATAAACAAACTTGAATAATCTGAACTTGAAATGGCCTAAACTTGAAATAGCATAACTTTAAAATGATCTAAATCTAAAATGACCTAAATATTTAAAAACTCGAGTAGAATTTGTTGAAAATATTACTGTAAAATGAAACTGTTAGCACTGACTGGATGAAATAAAGGAAATTGGAAAAGATCAAAATGTTTGATGTATCGTGGTATGACCACTGCCTTAGAAGGAAATTAGCTCCGATTGGTGTAATCGTTGCATTGGACTATGCCCCTGAGGTTAACACTGGGGGTGTTCGTTTTCGGATATCACATCGGATCCGATTCGAAAAATCAGATATCCAAAATTTCAGATCGATAAAATAGCAATCCGTATCCGATCCGAGAAATATAGGATATTCGGATATCTAATTATCTGAATATATAATTTGATTTAGGTATTTTTTTAATTTGACGGTTGTATGTATGAAAATTTCAAAATTTCGAATATAAAAAGCAAGAAATTGCTAAATATAACAAGATTCACAACTATGAAATTTTCGATTTTTCAAATTTTCGGATATAACAAGCATCAAATTGTTAAATGTAACAAGATTTGTATTCGTGGCATTTTAAATTTTTGAATATTCTGATTTTCGGATAATCCAAAACTTGAAATATTGCGATCCGTATCCGATTTGGAAAATTAAAAATCGGATCGGATATCTGATCTGAAAATAAAAATTGGATCGAATATCCAAAATTTTGGATCTGATCAATGGACAATCGGATGAGATTGGATATTTTTACACACTCATAGTTAACACAAAGCCTTCAAAATTCATACACCCGAATTTTGAAGTTGGACAAAGTGGTATTGCTCCTCTCTTCACATAAACACATATGAGATTGTTTGAGGTACTCAAAAAGTGAATATGAAGCCTTCTATTTATAGGCCGAAAGTTGGGGGTAAATAGTCAAATCACTTACAACAATAATGACAAACATGTTTGTTTGTAACTGTCCTATTAAATGTGATTTAAGTCATAATTGCCATATTAAATATACATTAAATAAGTGATAAAATTATGTAACTGTCATATTAAATATATAGTAAATGAGTGATTTAAATCATGTAACCGTCATCTATATGAATTAACCCAAAATTAATTCAATTTGAAAACAATGTGATCCGATTTGATTAACATGAATCCAAACTCAACTCAATTATAAAAGGTTGGCAACTAAATTTGTCCAATACGGATCCGTATTGAAGGAAAAGGGTGTATATGACTCATGAATGAAAGAAATTATTCTTTCGGTTAGTTTTTCTGTTAGCAGACCCACTTACTCTAATTGAATGGATAACTAAT
Source organism: Hibiscus trionum (assembly GCA_030270665.1). NCBI lineage: Eukaryota > Viridiplantae > Streptophyta > Magnoliopsida > Malvales > Malvaceae > Hibiscus > Hibiscus trionum. The sequence continues at coordinate 3,263,831 of BSYR01000034.1, read as the reverse complement.
ATCTAATTTGTTAAGAGTTGTTAGATGAGCCATATTAACCTTTAGATAGGTACTGGCCCGGATATCAAGAAGTTTCCTATATTTTTTTCTTACTGTAATTTCTTCTTTCTTGCTACAATGGTGTTGAATTAATTTCATATGGTGTCATTCGCTGGGTATTTCTGATTTCGTTGCTCCCTGTTGTGTTCTCTTCTTGTTTGTATTTCTGTTTGGCATGGCGATTGAAGCATCTAAATCGACGTAATAAGGCAACTTGCCTAGACAACTTTCGATCACTGGTGCTACCTCCGATTAGCCGTTTGTGAACAAACAAGTCAACATTCAATTAGATTAGTGCAACTTTCTTCTCTAGAAACAACATGTAATCTTCATGATTCGTGGCTATGACTTGGAGCATTATTTGGATGAATCGACACCGATTCCTCCAAAGGTTGTGATCGGCTCTGATGAGCAACTCACTCTAAATCCGGCCTATCACCGCTTTAAGAAGGAAGATTGCTCTCTGGCGTCGTGGTTATTATCCACAATCAGCCCTAACATTTTACCTTAATTGGTTGGGGCTGAGTCCACTATGACGATTTGGAGCACAGTTCTCAAGCTCTATTCAAAATTATCCGCTACGAAGGTCATGAATTTTCACGTCTGGCTTCGAGCGTTGAAGAAAGGCTCGCTCTCGATTCGTGATTACACAACACAAATCAAGGAAATCTGCGATTTATTGGCAACGAGTGGAAGTCCAGTGTCCGAAGTTGAACAGATTGCTACCGTCTTGAATGGCTTGCCCTTAGAGTTTGAGTTGTTTGTTACAACTATCACGGTGAGTCGCGAACCCTATACTTTAGAATCGGTCACCTATGTTTTAATGGATGCTGAATCGAGGCTCTCGAATCTGATACGGGTGCCCATGGTGATCAACTTCACTCGTTACAACTCTAACAAGCTACCCACGTCAAATGATAATGAACGGGCTGCTACTCCATTGACCTCTGATAATAGATCTTCTGGCTATCACACTCCTAGACAATCTGCCGACTCTTCTTGTTATCGAGGTTGTTCCCATGTGCAATGCCAATTGTGTGGGAAATTATGGCATTTGGTAGACTGTTGTTGGCACAGTTTTAACAAAAATTTCAAAGGGATTTTGTCTCAACAAAATGTTTCGTCTATTGAAACTCAGGCTAATCTGTGTCACTATAGTATTACTACTGAGAAAATCTGTTATAATCCATTTGTAAGTGCTTCTGTAAGTACTACTGAAAATCCTATTGATGCAACAGAGAATACATCTCACTTTAATTCATTAGTTGCTAAAGGGGTGCTTACCTTGAGTGATCACTGGTATCCGAATTCTGGAGTGACACATCATGTGTCTCATGCTCAGCCCAATGGACAGTTCACTTCACCATACGCATGTGCGGGTAAAGTTTTCTGGGAGATGGATCTTCTTTTAACATTACTCATATAGGCAAGGTAGTTATTTCCACTCCATCTAGACCTTTAGCTCTTGAAAATTTGTTATGTGTGCCACAAATCACATGAAATTTATTGTCTGTCTCATAGTTTGCTCAAGATAATGCAGTTTATTTTGAATTTCATGCTCAAACTTGCTTTGTGAAGAATGAGGTCACTGGGAATATCTTACTTCAAGGTCATTTGGAGGATGGTTTGTACCGTTTCATCTTTCATTCTACCACTTCTTCTATTGTTTTTTCTACTTCTGTATCAACTACTCATGTTTATCATGCCACTGCTCATTCCTCTGCATCACAGTCTACTTACATGCTTTGGCATAGAAGACTTGGTCACCCCTCACCTCATACTGTTAGCATAGTTCTCAATAAACATGTGTCTGCTGATAGAAATGATATTTGTAATGCATGTCAATTAGGCAAAGGTCATAGACTCTCATTTGTTGATTCTAATATTGTCTATAATTCTCCTTTTGAACTAGTTGAAACTGATGTTTGGGGACCTGCCCCTGTTAAGTCTTGTGAGTGGAGATATTATGTCGCATTTGTTGACATGTATAGCAGGAATACTTGGGTGTTTTTGTTGCGTAATAAAGCTGAAGTGATTACTGCTTTTCAAATGTTTCATGCTATTGTTCAAAATCAGTTTTCATCTAATTTAATAGCTCTACAAACTGATGGTGGAGGTGAGTTTAGAGCCTTGGATTCTGAGCTAGATAGACTAGGTGTTCAACATCGTATTACATGTCCTAAAACCTCTCAGCAAAATGGCGTAGTAGAGCGTAAACATAGACATGTAATTGACACGGCTCTTACTTTGTTAGCTCAAGCTTCTGTATCCTTTCATTATTGGTCATTTGCTGTCTTGAATACAACTTATTTGATCAACAAGATGCCTACACATGTTCTTAATGGTTTGTCACCTCATCAAAAACTATATGGCAAGTTACATGATTATAAATTCCGTAAGGTTTTTGGTAGTTAATGCTACCCATGTCTTAGACAGTACAACACTCATAAGTTCGACTATAGATCTAAACCATGTGTGTTTTTGGGATACTCACCCAATCATCACAGCTATCAATGTATGGCCGAAGATGGTCGTATTTACATTTCGAGGCATGTCAAGTTTAACAAAAGTTGTTTTCCTTTTGCTTTAGCTGCTTCATCTAAAAAGCCTGCAGGTTCGAATGAGTTTCATTCTGCCCAGTTTCCTTTTCCATAAGGACATTAGTGTGCTATTGCCCATGTTGAGCCTACTACTGCCCCTGTAGAGCCTAATGATGCCCCTTTTGAGTCTAATGATGCCCATATTGAGCCTACTACTGCCCATGTTGAGTCTTCTTCATGTGCTGATACATAGGCCATTATACCTATTGTACCTGAAGCATTACCTGATATGTTTGACGCTGCAAACCCTGATGCACCTACTGAGGTCTCTACCTCTGTTGAAGAGTCTGATTCTTATGTTGAAATGTCTCATCAACATCAGTTTGGTGGTCATACTTCTTCTAGTGTTGACTTTAGCATGCAACAATATTATGATGTTGTCCAGAATCATTCTATGCTTGCTTCTTTGTCTAATCAGACATCTGCCAGTGTTTTTAATAGTCATCATATGGTCACGCGAAGTAAGGCAGGCATATTCAAGCCTAAGGTTTTTAATGTGGAGGCTCATGGTGTATCTTTCTCTATTCGTGAAGCTTTTCAAGATCCTAATTGGTCTGCTGCTATACATGCAGAATTTGATGTTGTGCAAAACAATCAAACTTAGGAGTTGGTCAAGCTTCCTCCTGGTCGTAAAGCTATTGGATCTAATTGACTTTTAAAGGTGAAATATAATTCTGATGGTTTTCTTAATCGCTACAAAGCTAGGCTTGTAGCCAAAGGATACTCCCAAATCCATGGGTATGACTTTATGGAGATATTTAGTCTGGTTGTAAGGTTTTTTACTATAAATATTCTCTTGTCTTTTGCTGTCACCTACAACTGGGGCATACATCAAGTCGATATCAATAATGCATTTCTTAAAGGTGAGTTAGAAGAGGATGTCTATATGAAACAACCTGTTGGCTTTGAACAACGTAGTGCGGATGGTTCTCTTTTGGTCTGCAAGCTAAAAAATTCTTGTATGGGCTCCGACAAGCACCTTGCAATTGGTTCACTAAACTTAAGAATTTTTTGTATACACTTGGCTTTCATTCCTCGAGTGCTGACTCCTCATTGTTCATAAATCAATCTGTCCCTGCTCTAACTTATATCACAGTCTATGTTGATGATATTCTACTCACTGTAGCTTCCTCGGAGTATATTGGAGAAGTTATTGCATCATTACATGCTAAGTTTTCTTTTAAGGACCTTGGACAACTGCACTATTTTTTGGGAGTTTAAGGTGTGCGAACTGAAGAAGGTCTCTTTCTTTGTCAAAAGAAGTTTCTTGATGAGGTCTTGGACAAGCACAATATGAGGAGCACCAAGTCTATGGATACTCCTATGACAGTGTCTCCTAAACTTAGCAAAGATACTAGCCATGACTATACAAATGCTACACAATATAAAAGTGTAGTGATTATGCTGCTCTATATGTGTCACACAAGGCTGGACATCGCTTTTGCTGTCAATAAAGTGGCCCAATTTATGCAGCAACTTAAGGATGCGCACTGGTCTGCTGTAAAAAGAATTATGTGATATCTTCAGGGTATGTCTGATCATGGTATATGGTTTGCCAAGCAGGATGCGTGTGTAGAACTTCATACTTTCTCGGATGCTGATTGGGGTAGTGACGTTGATGATCGGCGTTCTATTTCTAGATTTTGTACATTCTGCAGAACCTATATAATCTCCTGGAGCTCTAAAAAGTAAAAATTTGTGTCTCGGTCCACTGCTGAGGTCGAGTATCGGAGCCTCGCTGATGCTGCGTCTGAAGTAATCTGGGTTCAGGCTTTGCTTTCTGACATGGGTGTTAAGCTTCCCTCTACACCAAAGATAAGGTGTGATAACACCAGCACGGTTACTATGGTCGCCAATCCATTTTTGCATACAAAAATTAAGTATGTGGAACTTGACTTACACTTTGTTCGATAAAGAGTTTTAACTCGACAATTGGAAGTTAATTATATACATGCTGAAAACCAAGTGGTTGATGTGCTAACCAAACCTTTGGCTATCTCCAAGTTCCAAGCACTTCGTCATCAGCTAATTGTCTTGTCCGTTCGATAGATTTAGATTCAAGACGAAGATGAAGCAAGAAGCGAGGTGAATATTGAAGGAAAATGGTGGATATGACTCATGAATGAAAGAAAGTATTCTTTCGGTTAGTTCTGTTAGCAGACCCACTTATTCTAACTAAATAGATAATTAATATCTAATTTGTTAAAGGTTGTTAGATGGGCTATATTAACCTTTAGATAGGTACTGGCCCGGATATCAAAAAGTTACCTACATTGAAAAAATCCCCCCTCTCTTTTTTTCTCTCCAAGTGTTCCTATTTCTCTTTTTTTCTTACTGTAATTTCTTCTTTCTTGCTGCAATGGTGTTGAATTAATTTTATAATCCGAAATGATACTAACAAAGAATCCGAAATAACCTAGACAAGTATCTTATTATTCCTAAATGGCAAACTCAAATTATCCTAACTTAAAAACTCGATTGACAAGATTTTGTTAGCTAATCAGACCTAAATCGAGTAGTTTTTTTTGTTACGCAAGTTTCATTTCTAACATAATAAATAGATAATATAATGGGTAAGCTATACCGTTGACCACCAATCTTTAGGTAAAGTATTAAAATGACCACCTTAAAAAAAATCGCGTCAATTGACTACCCAAACTATTAAAATGTGACCAATGTGACCACCAGCCGTTAATGGGCTAACGGAAGGTGACGTGGCAGTTAAAAAAATTAAAGGTATAATCACACATTTAGTCCTTACTATTTACATATTTTTTCAATTTAGTCCTGACTCGTGTGATCACCTAATTAATTTATTTTATATTTAATTATTTATATTTAATTTAATAAAATACTCCAAATTAAGGTGATGACCGATCAAAGACGTTTAAAAAAATATGGAGTAGAAAGAAAAATCGGTTTTGCGATGTAAAAGTAAAAGGAAATAGACTGGAATAACTATACTTACAGGCCAAACATGATGATAACCTGACTCGTCTGATTTCCACAAGAAATTAATAGCTTTGAGAAAATAATTATTAGATTTATTTTATTGGATTAGATGTCTTATGCATTATAAGTGTGCCATGTTCGAATCTCGTTAATCCACATTTATTTACTTTTCCTTGGCATAAAGAACCAAGTATGACTTATATTAATTATTTGCACTTTATACGACAAAAATGGCTTTGGCCCAGTGGTTTCGCCATGCGGTTTCTTCCCCAGGTTACCTAGGTTTGAGTCACGCTCGGAGCAAATACCCAGTTTTGTTCCATTTATTTTCATCCTTCAATCAGGTGGTACCAAGTATGAATTATATTAATTATTTGCACTTTTTATCACAAAAATGGCTTTAGCCCAGTGGCTTTGCCATGCCGTGTCTTGCCCAGGTTACCCAGGTTTGATTCACGTTGGGTGTAAATGTTTCATTTATTTTCATCCCCCAATCAAGTGACACATGTCACCACCTGATTGGGGGATGAAAATAAATTTATTAAATTAAATATAATAATTAAATTCATCCAATAAGGTGTTGACACGTGTCACCACCTAATTAATTTATTTTATTAGATTAAAATTAGGACTAAATTGAAAGAATGTGTAAATAGTAAGGAACAAATGTGTAATTATACCTTTAATTTTTTAACTGTCACGTCACCTTCCGTTAGCCCATTAACGGCTGGTGGTCACATTGATCCTATTTTAATAATTTAGATGGTCAATTGATTCGATTTTTTTAAGGTGGTCATTTTAATATTTTAACTAAAGTATGGTGGTCAACGGTATGTTTACCCTTATTATTATTACATGGTTGTTGGTTGTATTGCAAAACATGGGGCAGGAGAGGGGGGTCCAGGTTATGGTGGCGGTGGGAATATTGAAAGACCTTTTTGTCTGCTTCTTCATTTTTCTTTCCATTGATTTTTGAGATCACCTCTTCCATTTTCTTTTTTCCACTTTCCACGTTTTCTTATTCAATAGTTTTGCCTCTTACACCTATTCTTTACTACTAACATATATTAAACTATAATAATTTTACGGGCAATGCTACATCTAGCCACTGAGTTATCAACCCAGTTGAAGTGGCACATGACATAACAGCTAAAATGAATATAATTAAAAAAAATTAAAATATCTTTTACCAATAAACAATTTTAAAGACTATAAATACAATACAATTAATACATATTTTATTAATAAACAATCTTTAAAACAATAAATGCAATACAATTAATACATCTTTTAACTATAAACAATTTTCTTTAAAAAAATATTTAATTATAGAATTAAGGCTTAAATGAAAAATAAGTGCTCAAACTATATCATTTTTGAACTTTAAGCGTTTAAAGTATTTTTTTGCTAAAAATAGGTGCCTAAAATTTTAACTGTTACAATTTTAAGTGCCCGAACGTTTAAAATATCGTTACCCAATAAGAACGTGACATGTGGCATGTTTATTTATTATTATATTTAAAAAATAAAAGGTATATAATTTAAAAAACTCAAAATTTTCAAAATTCTAAAAAAGTCCCAAATAGCTAATACCCAAAATCACAAAATTTTTAAATTGCCATCGCCACCGTCGTCATCGTCGGACACCACCATTGCAGTTGCCGAATCACGCCGCCCATTTTCCCCAACCACCCAATGCCGACAACATTCGGTAAGTGTGTCAATCAGACGACGTTTGAATAGAACCATTCGCGTTCACCGTCCAATTGGCACGCCTCATGTTAGTTACTGACGATAAGTGGTTGGGGTGGGCAAAGGGATCTGGCGACAGTATTGGTTGTGTCCAAAGACGACGACGGTGGTGGCAACAGCGGTAATTTGAAGAATTTGTTGTTTTGGGTATTAGAGATTTGGGATTTTTTTTGGAATTTTGAGTTTTTTTAATATATATATATATATATATATATATATATATATATATATATATATATATAATTTTTAAAATAAAAATAAATAAACATGCCATGTGTCACATTCTTATTAGGTATCGATTTTTTTAAACGGACATGTACTTAAAATTGTAAGGTTGAAACTTTAAGCACCTATTTTTATAAAAAAAATACTTTAGGTATCACCTAAAGTTCAAAAAGGTATAGTTTGGGTACTTATTTTTGTATTAAGCCTAGAATTAATTACAATAAATAAAATATTGATGATAAAATATTAGTATAATTTAAAATATGCTTGATATACAAATAAGTGTCTAAACTATACATATTTTAACTTTAAGTGCCTAAACTATTTTTTTGATAAAAATAGTTGTCTAACGTTTCATTTTGTTAATTTTCGATGCCTAAACTTTCAATCAATTACTGTTTTAAGGTTGTGTTGTTAAAGAAATTCATCACTCAATAAAATGTAGACACTTGGTATTTTTTTTTCTTTTTTTGAAAAAAAATTAAAAATAAAGTAATTTAAAAAATCTCAAAATCCTCCAAAATAACCATAAATCTCTAACCAAAAATCTTCAAAATTGTCATTGTTGCCACCGTCGATAACCTCGTCGGACCCCAAGTGTCTGACGAAAACAGTGATGGCGTTCGATAAGGTTATCGACAGTGATAACGATGATAATTTTGATATTTAGAGTTAATGATATTGGATAGTTTTAAAATATATTTATTTTCATTTTTTTAAAAATATAAAAACATGACACATGTCATGTTTTGATTGCATATCGAAAGTTTTTAATGGTCGTTAACGGCTAATCACCTAAAATTAACGAAATGAAACTTTAGGTACGTGTTTTTAACAAAAAAAAAGTTTTTTAATATATCCAAAAAATAGAAAAACCAAAAAATAATTTAGACACCTAAAATTAAAAAATTATAGTTTGAGCACTTATTTTTTTATTAAGCCTTTAAAATAATATTTTAATTTTTATTATTCAAAACAAATTTCATTTAAAAAATAGAAAAATCATAACATTAGCACTGTGCAACTAAATTACTTCATTCTTCTTTTAGCACTATACAAACTATAAGTAGTCTAAAGGGGTTGTTTTTTCATAGAAAATGAGATGAGACAAAGCTTAAAATGTCATGATTCATATATGATATTTTATTTTTAATTTGATTGAAAACAATAGTAACCTTGTTGTTTGCTTGTTGGGTTATTGAAGAGCTGAAAAAATTGAAGATTTTAAATTCAAGATAAAAGAGAAACATATTGTCGTTTATTAAGTTGAACAATATCTAAAGAAAAATATAAATTTAAAATACTAAAATCATAACGTTGATTAAAATCTCAGTGTTTAACAAATATCTCAACTTAAATAATTAAAAAAAAATAAAAAATACTAAAATCATGATCTAAATATACAAATTTAATTTATTACATACATAATTTATATGTAAAAACATATATGAATATATAGTAAAATTAATTCATTTTAATGTGTTGAAAATTATCATGTATATCTATATCATAACATTAAAATCATGTAAAGATCTAGAGAGATAAATAATAAATGAAAGTTAAATATGTTTGAATGATTCGTTTAGTGCATTTATGATTATTTATATAAGAATAATTAATACATAATTTATTATCTTCCAACCAACTTGCCACATCAGCTGGGTAAGCTACTCAGTGGGTATATTAAGTTTTCTCCTAATTTTACTCATATATACGCCTCAGCATAGAACAACTTTAAAATTTGTAATCAGCGTTTGTCTTTTATATAATTCAACAAAACATGTAAGATTAGCCATATTTTTCATTCTAATAGAAACTTTGAAAAACAAAAAAAAATATAATATAATAATTTTACCAACTATCTGTTAATCTACTAAAATAAAATACTAATTTGTTTGATTCGGGATAATAAAGGTTGTTTTTATTTTTATTTTCTTGGAAGATGAAAAATATTGAAGAATACATTCTTGGTTGTAAAATAAAAAAATGATTTTTAGAAAATAAAAATTAAAATAAGTAAAAATTTAAAAAACATAAAAAAATGTTTTTACTATGTTTTTATTGAAAATGTTTTAAAAAACAAGTTTGAGGTGAAAACGAAGTTTTTTTTACAATTTAACTTGATTTTAAAACTTTGATTTATTTATTATCATAATAAAAGTGTTTAATAATTATATTTTAATTTAATTATTTAATAATTATTTGTTTATTTTCTATTCTGAAAAATTCGACGTCAAACACATTTTCATTATTTTTATTTTTTAAAATAAATTTTCGTTTCTATTAACAGAACATGTTTTTCAATTTTGAAAAATAAAAAAAAAATTCTAAAAATGGAAATAAAAAAATACATTCTGGAACCAAATAAATTTTAAATGTCTTAAGTAACATCAGATGTTTGAATTCTAACATTGTGTATGGAGTAAGTTAGTTTGAGAGCGCCACTCATATAATGGGCCTTTGCAATACTAATCTGGACTAGTTAATTAATAAATCGAGTACCAATAATTATAAAAAAAATTATAATAATTTTATATTCAGCGAACAAATCTATGGTATATTGGCAAAAGAATCGTTTTAATTATAACTGACATTAGATTTCATGTTTGATCTCGGACAATTTTTTCCCTTCTCTTTATCAAATAAAATAGGCTTAAGGGATAATTTTATCAAGGCTTAAATATAAATATGGTACTCGAACTAGGCGCATTCTCCCAAGTTGGTACCCGAAGAAGTTTTGCTCCCAAATTAGTATCCGAACTTTTTTACTGTCCATGGTTCTAGTACTTTTGCTTAACACCGTTAGTCATTTGATGATATGGCATGATGGACAAATAGAGACATGCCATGTGGCATTAAATTTTATTGACCGACTCACCTTTTATTTCTTATATGGCATCATTTTAATGACATGTAATTAATAAAAATAAATAATTTAATTAAACAAAGTAAATGCCCGATTCATAACCTAATCAAAACACTAAATTATGTTAAAAAAATCAAAACACTTAATTGGAAAAACTTTGATCACTGATTTTTCAAAGACGAAAAATTTTTTGCGCAAAAACTCAAATCGCAACAATCTGTTTCAGACCTCTAACCATGGGATTTCATTTATTCTGGTATTTCTCTTGAACCCTAATATTTTTGTTTTCATATTTGCTGTTATTTTATTTGATTTTTTTGGGGTTTTTAGTCTCATTTTTAGGGATTTCATGTGGATTTTGATTTGCAAGGATTTTTTAATATAATAAGTTATTGGGTACGTATGTAAGATTTTAACGTTACTGAAACATAATTCAACAGAATAAGATAAATTTTTAAAGCTTTTTAATTCATCTTAAATTCTAAATCAATGTATGCTTTGGAAATATTAATAAAAGCATATTGGATTGACAAGGCTCTTTTGGTTATTAAAATATGATTTTGTGTGGGTTTTGTTTGTTGCAGTGTATGAACTACTTGTTCTTTGCTCTGTTATTATGTTGCATGCAGTTTATAATTTCGATTTTGTTGGTCTTTTAGATGACACCATCTTTAATATAATTTCATTTTCATTGTTGTGTGATTTTTTTAATATAACTATTGTGTTTGTTTTGTTGAACAATATATCTATGCGTTTATATTACTAAACATGCATTATGTATTCGGGGTAAAAACATTAATCAATTAATGTATTTTTAGTAGTTGTTTCATAGCCTGTAAACAATTTTACATGAGGTGTTTTGCAATACATTTGACAATGAGTTATTCAATTAAGTTGTTTTGGGACTATAATTTCAGTATCATATTATTACACTGTTGTCACCTTATCATTTGAAGATATACATGTTTCTAGTAGTATTGTTGAGATTAAATAAGATGATATGTATGTCTGACATCATTGTTTAATATTTTATTCTCTATATGTTTTTTTAGAGAAAAAGAAGTTACATTGTTGATATCTATGACATATATATATTTGTACTTTATTTGTTTGTATTATTTATGTTATTTATTTTAGATATATAGTTGTTATATGTAATTATTCACATATTATATATCTAAAATTTGTGGTACAGGTTATATTTGGTCAGTGTTAGAGAAACTTGTTTAAAGGTTATATCATGTTTTAACTTGAAGAAGAAAGTAGAAGAAGTTACAGTCTCTTGTCAAGTGTATTACAATTTACAAGTAAATGATGTAATTCGATATTCTCTTAATTTCAAGAGTTTAGATTGTTTGGAGACTTTCTATTTGTTTTATTCAGTTGTTTTAACTTGACAATGATTTGACTATATTGAACTATAATGAGATTATGTTCTGTGTTTTTCATGTGCTTAATTCGAATACCATATTTGTATTTAAGTCTAAAAATGAAGACTTTACAATGACATATTAAGGAGAAAACACGTAAAATTTCAAATATTGGCAATATATTGTGTGTTTTGAATTCAAGTAGACTTTAAGCGCGTAATAACCTCTTCAACCTCAAGTGAGTATTATTAGTCAAAGCTTAGAGGAATTGGGGGGGTGAGGATAAATTAGAAATTTCTTTAATTTTGATTATAGGATTGATCATCGTTTAAGTTGCAAGCACAAGCGATTTAATTGTTCCCTGATTTTTTGTTAAAAGCATTGTTTGGCTATCATTTATCCAAACAAAAGTATTGTTTGGTTATCACTCTTCCAGCATACAACAATGATGGAGCCAAATACAACAAAATAGTAAATTGCTATAGCAAAAGTCAAATACTTCGCAGTTTAAGATAATATTATAGTGGTTAATAAATCTTAAAAACTTAAATAAAATTAACTCATTTTAATATGAAATAAAAAAATAAAAGTTTGTAAATGAAAATAACAACAAAATAGTTTCTAATATTTGATCTGATGTAAGCTAAAAAGAATTAACAAAATGGTTTATAAACACCAGTAAAAAAAATCTTGCATCCACTTAAATACATTCAAATCTTCACTTTCTTTGATGTTTTTGATGTTGGGATGATGGTATGAACTTCACCTGCTTAGCGTTCCAATTTTCTTGACTGGCAGCGATTGCCGTACTATTGTTTGTCACCTTTCTTTTTTTGGTGCATTTATTTGGTAGACTAACCGCAATTTCTCTTCTAAATCCTGACTGCAATAACGATGAACAAATAAAATCAATATTTATTATAAGACTCGTACATTTAAACACAATGATGAACAAATAAAATCATATTATAAAAAATATAACTAATATATATATATATATATATATATATAAACATCATTATATGATTAGATTTTAGTTATATTTTGATAAAAATAAATTTACAACTTGGTGTAATAAAGGTAGATTGAAAGTTACCTGATGTAATTGTCCTTGAGGAATTGTTGCATGTGTTTGAGTAACTACATGCATTGTTGTTTCATTGGATGTATATGGTACTGCTTGAGTGGTTTCTTCAGTGACCGCTTGTGTTATTAGATCTGTTGCAACAGAAGGCGTTCTTGTTGATGCTTCTATACCCTAACAATATCAAAAAATAGTTACAAAGCTACTAACAATAAGGTAAAATTTAGATTTCAAAATAAAATAAAACTTACGTTTGTTGTATTGGGACATTTTCTAGAATTATGTCCAAGTTTAAAACATTTCTGACACCTCATCTTCCTTTCCCTTCTAGACAATTTTGTCCCACACCTTGTTTCACACTCCTCCTTTACTCTATTTTTCTTGGGCCTTCCGGGCATTTTTCTTGGCAGTGGGGGATCGATAGGTCCGATTTTTGTTTTCACCCAAAAATTTTTGCTAGGAACAGCAGGTAAAACATGACTATACAACATTTGGTACACTTCTTTTTTATACCCTCTGTATACATAATCATGAACATTATCTTTTTTCCATAATATGGATGCAATTGCATGTGCACAAGGTATGCCAGTAAGGTCCCAAGTCCTACAACTACATGACCATTGTTCAAGGTTCACCACAAGAACGTCACCAAAACAAACTACTTCGAACCCTTGTGCCCCATTCCATCTAACATGACAATAAGCACTCATTTCTTTATTTTGTTCCAACTTTGCACATATCTTAGGACAAAATAATTTTGTACATTTTGACATGTTATTAGCAATTCTCCTCATTATATATTGCCTAATTTCTTCTAGCAAAGATATTAGGGCCATGGACCTAGCTCCTATGATGGCAAAGTTAAAAGCTTCAGCAAAATTATTATCAGTTGCATCACAATCTTCTAGCCCTGCTATATGTACCTCTACTCAGTTCAACCTTCATTTCTTCCTTACCGAGCTTTTGCATATCAATCAACTTAAGTTTAGGAAGTATCCTCAACTTACTTAAGAAATGCTTTCCAACGTATTTGTAATTTGCTCTTGTATTCTTGAAAGTTATTGAGCACTCATGAGTTTCCTTAAAAGTTTTTATCTTATACAAACCACCAGCTTTATCCAAACCAGCATATATACGGAAAGGACATCCTTCTTGCTTACACCAAGCTTTAGTCCTCTTTGATTCATTCCTTTTGTATACTATATCAAACCTCTTTGCTATAGCATACTTTGTCAAGGCTTCTTTAAACTCTTCTGGCCCATGAAACACCATACCAAGCTGAAATCTGGGGATCAAATTAGTAGTATCAAAATACACATGATGTGTTTTTCGACAAACAAATTCAGCCTCTGAATCACTGTTATAACTTCCCAAATCTGAAGAATCAATATAATCTGTTTCTCCACCAAACTCATAAAATTTTTCTATATTTTTTTCTACACTTCTATTTACTTTCTTCTTCATTTGAATATTTTGATCTTCGAAAATCATCTCATCCTCAGCATGTAACTCTTCTGGTGCTGAAATTTTCTTCTTTTTTGCTTTAGCCAAAATGTCATTTGTCTCTTCATCCTCAGAAGCTGCACCTAGAAAATCTTCAGTATCTAATGAAGTTTCTGAATCAGTAGACACCCACTCTTCAACTCTTGTTGACCCACTTATATTCTCTTCATATTCCTCAGTTGGACTACTTTGCCTACCCAACCAAACATCTGCCTCATTAGATACCCCAACAATCCATGTTTGCTCATTAGTTATCCTAATTTCAGCATTTATATCTCGTATAACATCTTTAAAACTAGGCACGAAATTCATATCCTCAGCAACAATAGACGTGTCTACAACATGCTCAACATATATATGTAGTGACCCTAAGTTTCTTAAATGATTTATCATAGCAATAATTGAAGAATCATCATAACAAATCCTAAGGCCCTCATTAAACTCTAACCCAGGTTCACAATAGGAAAAACACTTAACAACTCTATAACCAGCTTCTTTAACCAAATCACATAATGCATAATAACATAACATGTCAGGGTCTAAATCCTATTCCATTACCTTGCCACCAACATAGGATAACATAGTGTCACGCCCCGCCTGGTCGCGATCCAGCCAACCGAGGGGCACACCCGCCAGGGTGCATCGAGCAGCACCGAGGTGTGCCACCCAGGTGCGCAGTGCGCGCCCGAACAGCCCTACCTAGGTGCGCTGCGCGCGCCCCTAGTGCCCCACCTAGGTGCTCACGGGGCAACAATTGAGAAATGAGGCATATCAAGCCTTTTAAGGCCAAAGGTGCTCCAAAGAAGACTCTAGAACGGCCTAGAAGGCCCCACACGTCTCCAAACTCACCCGAGGGGTTCCAGAAGGCTCCACATCAATCTAGGCTCACCCGGAGGAACCTAGAAGACCCGAGAAAGATCAAGAGGGCTCAAGACTTGTCCGGAAGGCTCGGGACAACTTCGGACGACTCCGGAATATTCTAGAATATCTTACAATATGTTAGAGCTTTTAGACCATTTAGGAGTAATCTAGAATGTTATGGATGTATGTAGATAAGTATGAACTTATCTAGAAATATCTAGGCTTAGTAGATATTTTAGGAGGCAAGATCCTAACCGTTGGATCAAATAAATCATAGTCGTCCATTTAGGAGGTTGGTGCCTATAAATAGGGCTACCTCCCTCATTTGTAAAGCATCCAAGAAGTCATTCAAGCTCTCTTGTAAAACACTTGTAAAAGCTTCCGTTGTGCAATACAAGGTAGTTTCCTTGTAAACACTCTTGCTCCTTCGTTTTGCCATAGCGTTGCGACATTAAGGCTTACTAGCATCGTGCCGAGAGTGCTAGTGCCGCACGGATTTGAGCTTGAAGAAATAAGTCCGTGACAATAGGGTCTGTTACGAAAGATCCACCCAAATGCATATATACTTTAAGATGTACCCAAATCATTGATTAACTCTGCAATTAAAAGTAAACATACACATTAATACACATACCATAAAGTTAATGATATGAAATTAGAATATGCGTATAAATTAACATGTATACCATAAAGTGACATTAAACAATAGCAACACATGTTTTTAAAATATTCATGTGTACAACATGCAAATTTTCAATATGTATATGTCAGCACATACACTAACCACATTTTTTTTCAAACAAATCACAACCTTTTGAAATTCGAGAAAAATCCTTTATAAATCAGAACTCATAAAAAGTACCTAAAATTCAAGACCAAAAATCCCAAAGATATGTTAAATAAATTCAAGGCTGAAAAAGAATACTGAAAATATAACTCAAAGCAACCTAATTATTAACTAATTGTTAAAATGTATTGAAAAAAACCCAAATGTACACACAACGCTTAGGGTTTTTCACTTTTTTTCTCAGTGCCGCCGCTCTCCTTCTCTTTGGTTCGAACTTAGGCCGGCGGCGACAATAGCTTTCGGACTATTTATCGACCGCCGGTCACCCTATTTCATTTATTTGTTTCGTTCTTTTGATTTTCAATCTTTTTAATTCAATAAATCTGTCTTTATGACACGCTTTTCTCTACCGTTTGGTACATTTTTCTGCTTTTTAGCATGTTTTTCTGTCTCTTGGCACGTTTTTCCATTATTTGTTTTCTATGAGGGTTGAATTGACGACGACACGACTGATCAAGATGGCGATTATTTGTAATCATGTTGATCTTCCCTGCTATGGACATTCGGTTTGAATTTGGATATGCGGATTGCGCTTGTGATGAGTTTTCAGGTGCTCGGCTCTGATCTGCGTTTTCTCGGTGGTCTATCAATAGCTTCATCCCCTTTTGTGGTTCGTTTTGCCGATGCAGTCAGGTTTCGTATCTATTTTCGATCGAGTATTTGGATGAGTTTATAACCTTTTCATGTATGGTTTATATCTGATCTAAAGTTGCTAGTTTTAGGAGGAAGTCCAAATTATGTATTTAGTTTACAATGATAGTTTGTAAACCCTTATTGTAATTTTGAGTATTTTCTCATTAATAAAACTAGTGGCTTATTTTCAAAAAAAAACCCACATGTATATTTCTAGTTTAGCAACACGATACCCAAATATATATTGCAAGTTCGCAATATAAACGGATACACACATTGTTCAACAAAATAAACACAGGAATTATCTTCATAAACATATATAGAAGAAAAGATGCATTGGTTTAAAATTTAAGATTAATTAAAAAGCTTTAAAATTTTATCTTATTCTTTAGATTCATGTTTCAGTAACTTTAAAATCTAACATTTCAATAACTTATTATACTAGAAAATACTTAAAAATCAAAACCCATACAAAATCCCGAAAAACGAGACTAAAAACCCCTAAAAATCGAATTAAAGAACAGAAAATATGAAGAAGAAAAAATGTTAGGGTTCAAGAGAAATACCAGAATAGATGAAATTCTATGGTTAGATGTCTGAATCAATGATAGATTGTTGCGATTTGAGTTTTTGATCGGTAAAATTTTTTGTCATTCAAAAAGCAGTGATAAAAATTTTTTCTAATTAAGTGTTTTGATTAGGTTAAATCACGCTAGCCTTTAATTTGTTTAATTAAATTATTTGATTTTATTAATTCACATGTCATTAAAATAGATGCCACGTAAGAAATAAAAGGTGAGCTAGTCAATAAAATTTAATGCCATATGGCATGTCTCTATTTGTCCATGATGCCATATCATCAAATGACTAACGGTGTTAAGCAAAAGTACTAGAACCATGGATGGTAAAAAAGTTCGGGTACTAACTTGGGAGCAAAACTTCTTCGGGTACCAACTTGGGAGAATGCGCCTAGTTCGAGTACCATATTTATATTTAAGCCTTTTATCAAAGGTAAGTAATTTCAAATCAATAATTTTTCTCCTCTTTTTTATTAAATAAAGATATATTATATTTTTATATCAAGATTCGAACTCATATAAAATAGAAACAATATGTACATCTTTAACCACCAGACCAATTAGTGGATAAGTATTTTAATTTCATCAATTTATGCCTCAAATTGCTGAATTGTATCAATATTGTCCTTCGATTTTCGTTGATTACAGAGCTATTAAATTTTGCGCATATGGTCACTGTTTACTTCCACATTAATTGTCATCGCCATATGTACTTCATGTCAATGGTGATAGATCAATTTTGATGATGTGGTAGTACGAATAAAGAGTTTTAGAATTAATTAATTATTTTAAATTTATTTTTATAAAAAAACCACATCACATGTATTGTTACGTCATCAGAATTAATTCGTTGTCATATTATTAGAGGACATTAATTTATTAAAGAAACTATCATCTAACATGAAAACTCAGATGATTTTAATTATTTAATGACTATGTTAGTCATTGACGATCAAAGGGAAAGATTGAAATAATTTAAGAATTTAAAGACTAAATTAATGAAGTTAAAAAGAAAGGAAAACATCGCTGATTTTGGAAGACTACAAGGCCTTGCAATTATAAAGGATTGACAAAATTAATGATTTGAAATTATTACAGAGTAAAAGTTACCCCTTAAGTCAATAAAATATGATGATAATCTAACCTTTTTTTTTTGATAAATCAATGGAGAAAGGAATTATCATAGGCCTCATTAAAACCTTTCCTAACCTAATGAAGGAAAAAAGTACCTATAGATAATCCATACAATCCTTGAGAGAATCGAAAACAAAACGAAACGAACAAGGAGCTAGGGACAATCGTCCCTCAAAAGCTCAAGCACCCCCACAGGGGCGTGAGTGAAAATACAAGTCACAGTGGATAATCTAACTTTCATTTTGAATGTTTCAACAAAAATAAATATCTGAATTTAGTCTAATTAGTTCATTTAATCACCTTTAATAGATGTTACCTCATAGATTTTTTTTACTTACAGTGGATTAGGTTTAGGATGAGTATACCATGCTCGACGAGCACCGCTGAACACCACTAACAATGAACATTGTTGAACACCATTAAATTAATTAATAAAGATTAAAAATCTAAAAAATTTAACGTATAATTATAAATGACTTAAACATATAATTATACATTATTTAAAATAAAATATTAATTAAATTATTTTTTATATATAATATTTTTTAATTTTTTTAAAATAATTAGATCAAATATCAACCTTAGTCAATTTAAAAAAATAAAAACATTAAATCGTAAACATAAACCCAAAACCCAAAACTTGAAACCCAAAACTAGAAATCAGAAACTTGAAACCCTAAACCCTAAATTCAAATATTAGGTTTATAGGTTTGGGTTTTGGGTTTTAAGTTTTAGGTTTAGCGTTTTAGGTTTAGGGTTTCTTGTTTAGGGTTTAGTGGTTGGTATTTGATTCAATTATTTTAAAAAATCAACAAAAAATATTTATATGGAAAATAATTTATTTAATATTTTATTTTAAATATTTTATAATTATATGTTTAGTCATTGAGATTTTTAATCTTTATTAATTAATTTAATGGTGTTCAACGGTGTTCATCGTTAGTGGTGTTCAGCGGATCGCTGAGCGTTGTAGAATTTTTCTGATGTTTATACTATCCAAACCCTCTCCTCACTCATAAATCAGATTTTTGAACGCTTAAACAAGCTCTATCCCAAATATTCCTATATATTATACTAACGATAATGTTAATCGAACTATACTTAATCGTTAAAGAATTTAAGATTCAAAGATTAAAATATATCTCCTTTAAAGAATATATATATTATGTGGGTGGTCAATAATTTGCAGCGAAACTCATTATGGACCCGAAGATCTCATACCAGCCACGGTCTTTGGGCCCAAAGGTGGCATTTGGACAATAATGCAATACTAGATAACAGATGCATATGAATGATAAAAGGATAAATGTTCTAACTGGTTACTCACCTTTGAAATTATTGAACAAGGATTCTAATATATATAGGGTAAAATTTGGTTCGATACACAGGCTGTGTAAAATTTATTTTACACAAACATACATATTTACACTATAAAAAAAATCCAAATCTTAAATTCTTAACTTTAGCCCTAAACTTTAAACCATATACTCTAAATTTTAAACACTAACCTTAAATTCAAAACCCTACAACCTAAACCCCTAAACTATAACCCTAACCCCTAAAACTAAAAGGCACATGTAAACTAAAGTTTATACGACTTATGTATCAAAGTTTTTTATATTATATTATATTATATTACCCAACATGTAAAATTTCACAAATAACCCTTAGCGCCTTCACACTCGGTATTTCAGAGGACTTCTCCGGTGTCTTGCAATACCGGAGATGATGAAACCACATGCCTATACGGTCTTGGAAACATACACGACCAGGCGCTACAGTAATCCCACCCACGTGATCGACATGAAAAACTTTATACTTGAAAGTTTAACATATCTCTTCCAACTCGTCCATAGGTTGTTACTAGGCTTGGAACCGTCCAATCACCAGCAACACCAGGGGCTAAGGGTGTGCATTATTTAGTTTTAACATAATTAACCGACCGAACTGATTTTTTCCGGTTAATTTTAGGTTAGATTTATCGATAATTTTTCAAATTTCAGTTATTGGTTAATTCGATTTGAAATATGTTAATTAACCGAATTAACTGAAATTATTATATATATATTGCATATATTTATTTTTTGATATATTATAAAATGATCATTTAACTTTAAAAGTTATAAAATGATCATTATTTTTTTCTATATATTATAAAATAGTCATATAACTTTATTAAATAAACTCAAAGTGATCATTAAATTTTATTGATTTATTATAAAATGGTCATTAAACTTTTCAAAATTTATCAATAATTTATAACGTGCAATGAGTCAATGACCAATTTGTAATAGTTAGATAAGTTTAATGATTGTTTTGTAACTTCTAAAAGGTCAATGACTAAAAATGTTTTTTAGAATAGTTTAGTGACCATTTGTGTAATTTATCCAAAATTTTATAACAAATTTTGGTTAATTCGAAAACCGTCCGAATTAACTGAACTTTTTCGGTTCGGTTAAAAATTTTCAAAAAAAAAAATCGATTAACAGTTAAAACGAAAAAACAATCGATTAATAGATTTTGGGTAATTCAGTTTGGTCGGTTAACCGAACCGACCAAATGCACACCCCTACCATGGGCTATAAATACAAGTACAACTGAAGAAGTAAAAAAAGGCTGAATCAAGTGCCCATCGCCCCTCTCTTCTTTCTCCACTCCACACACACACACACATATATATATATATATATATATATATATATATATATATATATATATATAGGGTTAGGATCAAGTTACACTATGTAAAACTCAACTAGTTTTACACTAATTTATGGCCATTAGATTGGTTAAATGAATGGATGAGATTAACTCCTTACTTTTTTTCCCAAGTGATAATCTTTCCATATCCTACTTTTAATCTCATCCATTCATTTCACTCATCCAATGGCTATGGATTAGTGTAAAACTAAATGAGTTTTACATAGTGTAACTTGATCCCATCCCATATATATATATATATATATATATATATATATATATATATATATATATATATATATATTTGTGTGATTACATGATAGTACATGTTCATACTTTATTTCTTAAACCTTTGACAGTATACATACATCTTACACACACAAATACTTAAATCTAGATATCTTAGAATAAATTTTATGTTTTTTTTTTCACTAGAACCATTCGTTGGGTTTCGAATATATTCAAATAATAAGGGGAACAAATTGTTGCTTAAAACATTATGCCTTTATTGGAGGAGTAGATTAGAAGCTGTTAGACATTTGTTCGATCGTTTTAAGAGATTATAATCATATTTGAAACTATTCAAAAGTATTAAGATATTCATTTTGTACATAGAACAAATTTAAAATTTGTGACTAATATTTATTTTTGTATATAAAATATTTAGGCTTAAGAGTGTAAGAAGCCTTTGAACTTTTGAAAAAAAATTAGTTAAGCCCCTGAACTTTTTTGTATTCAATTAAGCCCTTGAACCACGAAATTTAAGCAATTAAGCATTTTGACCAATTTTGACCATTAAATTTTTAACATTTTTTATGTACTGGTGTAGTGTGTCGTGTCAGAGTGTATTTCTTTGACATTTTTAGAATTTTTTATTTTATTTAATTTTTTAAAAGTTTTAAATATTCTAAAAGGCTTAAAATATTATAAAAAATATATTTGTGTAAAAAAGTTTAAAGATTTTAATTATTATTTTAAGAAAAAACAAAGGAGCCGAATATTTATAAAAGAAAAAGAAGCCCAAAACGACCATGGTTTTGGGTTTTGATATATGAAATTTTGGAAGTGATTATCATCATACCTTTTACAAGGCTAATGGCTGAGCATTGGGCCCAAGGTCTTTGTCACTCCTTTGGACAAACAAAATATTGGGTAAACTATACCAATGACCACTAAACGGTTGATGTCGATTTGACTACTATATTTTTAATTGTGTCAAATATACCACTTAACTATTTAAATGGTTCCAATTAAGCCACCCGCCGTTAAAAAAACGAAAAAGTTGACGGAACTGTTAAAAAATTTGTATAATTACACATTTGGTCCTTTATATTTATACAATATATCAATTTAGTCCTAATTTTAATTTAATAAAATAAATTAATTATTCAATAAGATGGTGACACGTGTCACCACCTTATTGGAAGTCTTTAATTATTTTTATTTAATTTATTTAATTAATTTCCCACCTCCAATCAGGTGGTGACATGTGTCACCCAATTGGAGGTGGAAAAATGAGAGCAACAAAATAACCCCATCAAGAATCAAACCTAGGACCTTGAAGTACCCAATGTGTGTGCTTGCCACTAAACCAAGCATGCTTTTGTGCTATGGGGTACAATACTTAATATATGTCTTTAATGATTGTTAATGCCAAGAAAAATGAAAGAGTAGAAAATGCACCTGGGTGGATTTGAATTAAGGACCTTTTGGTGCAAAGCACATGTGCTTGCCACTGCACCAAGTGTATGCTTTCTGATATGAAGTACAACATTTAATATATGTCTTATATAGTTTTTAATGCTTGGAAAAAGAAGGAAATGTGGTTTTAGGAAACTCGAACATAATATTCTTATGATGCATAAAAACATCTAAACCAATTAAATAAATCTAATAATTAAATTAAAGTTAAGAATATTAAATTATGTTTGTGAATTTGAATTCGCTAAATGATATTTAATATAATTTTTTTAATTTTTTAATATAATTATATATATAATAATTTAATTAATTTTTAATAAGTATTAAAATTATTAATTAAGTTAAAAAATCATTATAAACGTGAAATTATAAAAATAAATCCGGAACTGAAAAATATATTAAATTTAGATTAAAATATAAAAATTTTAAAATGATTTTTCTATTAAAAATTTAAAAATAATATTAAATTTTTTATTTTAAATCGTGCACAAACTATAATTTAAAATATATACAAAATATTATTAACTTTAATTTAGTTATTAGATTTATTTAATTGGTTTAGATATTTTTATGCATCATAAGAATATTATGTTCGAGTTTCCTAAAATTACATTTCCTTCCTTTTTCCAAGCATTAAAAACTATATAAGACATATATTAAATGTTGTACTTCATATAAAAAACATACTGTTGAGATTTTAGGGGCTTGATTCGATCAACCAATTTAGCTCACCAAGTGGTGGAGAGATGGAATTTTGGGTGGAAGGGTTTAGGAAGCTAAAAAGATAATGACACAATGATTTATAGTGGTTCAACCTTCTAACCAAGGTCTACATCCACTACCTTAGCTCCCTACTAAGGATTTCTCAATCAATCCACTATTGATTCGTCCCCTTTTCTAGGATTAGGAGGAAACCCTTACAACCGATCAAGCTTCTACCCAAAGCCTTGATCAAAACCCTCTTTACAAAGAGACAATAAAAGCAAACTTAAAACCCTCTAATAGGTGTTTGTTTGCACAATTAAGCACTCACCCAAAACCTAAAACACTTGAGCAAATTTGACAATTTTGGCTCACTAGTGTTTGTCTATACAATAAATGACAATTTAAGCTCTAAGACAATCTTTGATCATTTGATGTTTGACAATATGAGCATTAGCCTTCTCTTGATGCTTGGAGGTCCCTTTTATACTCCCAAAAGAGTTTGTAGCCGTTACTAGCCGTTGGGGATGAATTTGAGCCGTTGAGGACTTTATTTCCCTTCATTAATGCTGTTCTGCAGCTATCCGTATCGATACACGTGGAACCGTATCGGTACGACCTTCATAGGAACTAGCCGTTGAGCTCTTGCCAGCCAAGGCGTATCGATATGCTTGAGGGCGTATCGGTACGGGTTCACATTTAAATGGCCGTTGGGAAATAGCTGTTGGGGTTGGTTGAAAGGGGATCGGTACGCTTACCTGGCGTATCGAAACGATCCCGATCCGTATCGAAACGGCAAGGGCCTGTATCGATACGGATTTTGACAATGGCCAAACTGGGGCAAAAAGGTATCGGTATGGGTACAACCATATCGATACGGGTAACGTGAAAACACAAGTTTGGCTATTTAAAACATGAAAAATCTTTGCCAAAAACCTCTTAAAATACCTCAAACATAAATTCAAGTTGTTTGGACTTAAAACCAAGTTTTAAATTCTTTTCAAATTAGTCCAAAATATTTTTCAATTATTATATCAAAACATTAGTTCTACACATACACTTGGTGTAGTTGCAAGCACATGTGCTTTGCACCATAAGGTCCTTGGTTTGAATCCACTCAGGTGCATTTTCTACTATTTCATTTTTCTTGGCATTAACAATCATTAAAGACATATATTAAGTATTGTACCCCATAGCACAAAAGCATGCTTGGTTTAGTGGCAAGCACACACCTTGGCTACTCCAAGGTCTTGGGTTTGATTCTTGATGGGGTTATTTTGTTGCTCTCATTTTTCCACCTCTAATTGGGTGACACGTGTCACCACCTGATTGGAGGTGGAAAATTAATTAAATAAATTAAATAAAAATAATAAAGACTTCTAATAAGGTAGTGACACGTGTCACCATCTTATTGAATAATTAATTTATTTTATTAGATTAAAATTAGGACTAAATTGATATATTGTATAAATATAGAAGACCAAATGTGTAATTATACCATTTTTAACAGTTCCGTCAATTTTTTTCATTTTTTTAACGGCGAGTGGCTTAATTGGAACCATTTAAATAGTTAAGTGGTATATTTGACACAATTAAAAATATAGTGGTCAAATCGACACCAACCCTATAGTTTGGTGGTCATTGGTATAGTTTACCCAAAAATATTTAACAAGAAACTTTGTTTTTGTGCGAATAAAGTAAATTAAATTGAAAAGGTTATTTTTAGGATAAATTACATAAACAGTCCCCCGACTATGCTTTAATTATTTTTTGCGTCCCCCGACTATTAAAAGTTACAAAATGGTCCCTCAACTTATAGAAAGTAACAAATTGGTTCAACGACTTTAAAAATTTAACAACTGATGATGTCACAGTTAATATAAATTGGTATAATTACATAATTAGTCATCAACTTCTACCCTTATTTTAATTTGACCTTAATTTTAAAAAATTAACCCACATACTTTTAATAACCTATCAATTTAGTCCATGTTCTTTTCTATTTCTCCTCTCTTTTAATTCTTCAAATCAGACTTGGTAATTCTTACCATTATTAAGCTTCAGTTCCTCAAAACCACTATTTTCATAACACAACAAACCAAAAAGGGAACCCTATGCATCAACATTAAGAACTTCTAAAAGTGGGCAACAAGAGTTGTTTTTCCCTAGATTCGAGCATATGCCAAAGAAGTAACTTTCTCACTATTAAACTTCTCCCACTTCTTTCTATTAAATGTGTGCACAAGGTAGTTAAAATAAATTAATCCAAAGAAAACATTTCAAGACATTTGTAACAAGCTTGCCCTTCCCTTAAAAGGGGCTAAATCTAACAATCCTGAATGCACCCAAGTGTCTAAGGCGTAAAAGTTGAAAATAAATAGAGTTCAGAAAATATAACCTCATAAAATGGTAAAGGAGACAACATATTGATAAAGCCATAGCCCACATTACACTGATTCTTCATTATAAAGGGGAACATTCATCAATTGCAATTGAACTTAAAAAATAAATGGTTTACACTGTAAATTAGAACCCCCAAAGAAATTACCTTAAAATCTATGGGCAAATAAAGGAAATCTTAAGTACTCTAGTGGTTTTCATCAATGGCAGCTTTGAGGTATAACAAAGAATCATAATGAAATATAAATTGTCATGTAAAAACATCAATACTTCAAATGCATGAAACCATAATATTATAAAGGTTGGACTGAATTGTTTGGAATATTTTTATCATCAGAGTTGTTCGAGTATTTTCTCCACTAACAATTTTATCTAAGTCCAGCTGAAACTGTTTTTTGTTATCCAAATGGTTCTGATTATTTTCAACTCGTCTACTTTGGCCACTTTCAGCTGAAACCTCCATATTGTTAGGTAGTAGTCCTGGGTATAGGCCATTGCTCAAGAATACATGACTCAATCTAGGTGAAGACATCATTCTCATACTCGACGAATCATTCTCAGATGCATTCCGTGGGATGCCAATACCTGAACTCATTGCAGCACGTGAACCCATATTAACCATAAAACCTCCATGATGTGGCCTGCACCCATGCCTCCAAATGTAGCAGGACTCATAAATGAAGTATCTAATGATTCTGGGAAGAAACCAAAGTGCCTTTCCAGTGGAACATCGGAGGGAGCAGAACCGATGTGATAGTGGTGGCGGTGTTAAGATGAGCTAGAGAAAGACCCTTGTTGACCCGAGAATGGAAAAAAAATTTCCATGTATAAATTGAAGAATTAAAGGAGAGGAGAAATAGAAAAAAAGATGGACTAAATTGATAGATTATTAAAATTATATGGGTTAATTTTTTAGAATTAGGGTCAAATTAAAATAAGGGTAGAAGTTGAGGGTTAATTATGTAATTATATCAATTTATATTAACTGCCACGTCATCAACTGTTAAATTTTTAACGGTGTTGGACCAATTTGTTACTTTTTTAAGTCAAGAGACCATTTTGTAACTTCTGATAGTCGGGGGACGTAAAAAATAATTAGAGCATAGTTGGAGAGCCATTTATATAGTTTACCTATCTTTTTAATGAGTTTATAAAATATTTGATTTAGATTATTCAATTAATAAATGAGGTATTGATGGTTGTATTAAAAAATATTTAATCACCCCACTTCTTTTTAGGGAGAGTAATTCTCAATTCTAACAGGAAAACGAGCTACTGATTTAATTGAGTAAGTCGATTTAGTTGGTTGGAGGATCGGTTAAGTTGAATTTTTCGATCGGTTGTTCGTTATGAAATTTCATAATTGAACTGAATATCAGTTTCAATTATTTTAATATATTTATATATTTTAAAAAATTAAGTAGGTTAACTAGTATATGTTCATAAATATTCTTAATTCTTTTAGAATGAGCATATACTATGTAGTCAAAATGATTTAAACCCGTATCTCTTAAGATAAACATTATCCACTTTCCACTGGGACACTTGTTGGGTTCTCAGTTAACTGACTAACTTTAAATATGTCAGAGTTAAACTATCTAATCGGTCAATTAATTCAGTTTAATAAAAAAAAAATAACCATACCGATCGAAAAACCCGAATGTTCTCTCCTATTAGGGGTGAGCAAAATTCGACTCGATTAAACTAAAATTTTTTACTCGACTCGAAATTTCATAAACTAGACTCGATTCGAAAAAATTTCAAATAAAGTTTGAGTTGTAAAATGAAATTTGAATAACTCAAAATTTTTAGTAATTAGTGGATTTATTTTTAAGTTCGAGTTGAGTCCCCTAATCTTTCCTGATATATATATATGAAGAAATATATGTCATATATGAAAAAATATGAAGAAATATATATGCATATCTTATATGATTAGAGAAAGTTATTTAAATTGGAATCAAACCGTACTATAACATTATGAATAATTACAATTAAATTTGTATATGAACTCGAAAACTCGGCTCGAACTCGACTTAAATTTCATAAACTCGACTCGAATCGAGAAAATTTTAAATAAAGTTTGAGTCGTAAAATATGACGCGTCAACTCGAATAACTCGAATTTATTATAAAATTATATATTTATAATTTATTCATCAGCATAAATTTTACTATACATATTTTTTAGCATTCTTAACAATGTATCATAGTAATATTTGTTTTTAAGTCATAAAATTTACACACCGTTTAAACACAGTTGTTTAACGTAAATAATTCTAAAATGTATATTAAAACTAAATTATATATAATATAATATCATAAGATATTTTTTTTAATGTTCACACATGAATAACAAATGGATTACGAAACGACTCACGTAAACTTGTTTCTTTCTCTTGATTTATATATCGATTAATCTTAAATAAATATTTATAAAAATTCATTATAAGATAATATTCTCAATTTAATTTATAAAGTCATAATTTAAACATCAATTTACATGTAAGATAATATTTGATTAATTTTAAATTAGTATTATAAAAATTCATTATATGATAATATTCTTAATTTAATTTATTTCATTTATAACGTCATAATTCGAACATTGATTTACGTGTAAGAAGTCACACTAATCCTAAATTTTGGTAATTTAATAAGTTATAGCGATTAAATTGAGGATAAAGTTCACAAATAGTCACTAAATTATCTTAAAATATTTATTTTGGTCACTAAACTTTCAAAAGTTACAAAATAGACATTAAACTTTAGATTTTATTACAAAATGACCACCGAGCTGTTAGATGTTCTTCACAGCCTAACGACGGGCTGACTGACAACTAAGTAATATAATAGTTGTTACAAAATGATCATTAAACTTAGTAAGTGTTACAGAACGGTAAATTCACTATTTAATTGTTACAAAATGATCATTAAACTATTTAGTTATTATAAAAATGGTCATTAACTATTTAAATGTAACAAAATGGTCATTAAACTATTTAATTGTTATAAAATGGTTGGATATTACAGGTTAGCTGCAAGTTTTTTTTTGCTATTGATTTCAAGAGTTTGTTTTCAGAAACACTTCAAACGAAAGGAATTAAAATATTTTTGTTTCTAGAAATCTTTTAAATGGAAGGACTTAAATGTTTTTTTCCCAAAAAATGCTTCAAACGAAAGAAATTAAGGTTTTTTCCGAGAAATATTTTTGGAAACTAAAAACCCTTTCATTCCTTCATTTGAAACGTTTCTAGAAATAAAGTCTTTTGAAATCAAATATAACAAAAATTTACAATATAACCTGTAATAACCAACCATTTTGTAATAATTAAATAGTTCAATGATAATTTGTAATAATTAAATAGTTTAATGATATTTTGTAACAATTAAATAGCGAATTTATCGTTTTGTAACAATTAAACAGTTCAATGGTCATTCTATAACAACTAATTTACACAACATTCAAATTATACAAGTTTTATACCAATTAAACTTTCAAATTAACCCAATATCAAGGCATGATTAATTGGCACAACATTCATACAATAAGTAACATATACAAGAAGGAGAAACCAATCTTTATAGATTTTAAAACTGGGTAAAGTTTTGATACACTAATTTAAATTATAAAATCTAAATCTTAAATTCTTAACTTTAAATTCTAAACTCCATCCCCTAAATTCTAAATATTAACTTCAAATTCTAAACCCTAAAGTTTAAATCCCAAAATTTTAAACACTAAACTGAACTCTTAATTCCTAAAACTAAAAGACATGTATAAACTAAAGTTTACACAACTTGTGTATACAATTTTTGGGTAAAGTACCAAAATGGTCACTTAACTTTGTTAAAAAAACAAAATGGTAACTAAACTTTCAAATGTTAAAAAATGACAATTAAACTTTATGTTTTGTAACAATTAAACTTTGCATAATAGCATATTTAGTCTTTCATATTTACACATTCAATCAATTTAGTCATAATTTAAAAAAATTAATAAATTTAACCCTCATTATTTATACATTCTTTCAGTTTGGTCCTATTTAATATCTCCCAGTGTTCAACACCAAATTCAAAGGTGACCAATTGCTAACTTTAACAGATTCAAGACTTCGGACATCGATTCCGACATGAAGAAATAATGAGATTAAATACACATATAAAAGCAAGTCCAAAAATTGGTTCATAGATTGAACCATCTCAAAACAACAGGCTACAGATACTATAAGCATCTAATCTATCTTACAAATAAGATTCAAAATCCTTCTCCAAAATTTAGACCAAACTGTTTCCATCAACTATAGGTGCAAGGGCAAGGGGTGCACAAACATCTGGTTCTTCCTTTCCAGAACATTGCTGCAGCACATTGGAAGATTTTGCATCATCCGGTATCTCAAGATAACCATTTTGAGGGTTACTGCTCCTTTTCGATTTTTCGTTTTTCCTAGTAACTGGTTGCATTCCTTATCTGGTCTTTGCATTGCATTCTTCCTCTGAATTGCCATTTATGATTATTTGCTGCATATCTGCAGTCAAAAGTTTACATGAGAGTCCAATACAAATTGATGTTTCCTGTTTATCTCCAGTCAGAACCCAAACGTTTATTCTGCAGTCAAAAAGCTTAATAGACTCTTGCCCCTCCCAACATTTGATCCTAGCTCCGTCCTTGTTGTCACAAGTTATGCATCTGTAAGATCCCTTGCAGCAACTACAAGAGTGCGGATACCTTCTGACGAGTACTCAGTCAAATGACTTTGAGTTATCAGCACCTTTCACTAACACCTTGATTGTGTTGTCTTGAAATCTTATAACAAAGTTCGGATACCATTTTATTTTTTCTAACAAAGTTCGGTGACCATTTTAATACTTTACCCAAAGTTTTTTCCTATGAAATTACATAATTTTTTTTTTTGAAATAGTCTCATTAAAAATGGGAAAAAGGGGTTGAAACAGTCTATTTGGATCTCCTGTTTATCATGTTCTTCATTCATTTGGGATTTTTTTTCTTCATGTTAATTCAATTTTTCATTAATATATTCAAACAGATTTCCTTTATTTGTGTTTCAAGTTTTTACAAACTAACAGACAAGAACAACAAAACCATGAAAAAGAAAACATTGTAGTCTGCAAGATTTGAACAGGATAAAGCCAAAAGCAAAAAGCCAACCAAGCTGTTGATTCACACTGCTTTCTCAAAACAAACAAACACTTGTATCTCACTCCTTTTCACGCATAAACACCGCACGTTTCTCTTTTTCCCCTACCTTTTTCATTTCTCTCTCTCTCTCCTTCAGTTAGCTTTCAAGTTGTTCCATTTCTCAAATTGCTAGCATTACTTTTGAAAATTTGTAATTTTTATTTTAAAAAAGCAATCTTTACCATGCCTTTTGTTTTGTGTCTTGAATGTGTTTGTATCTCGTTTGAATGGATATCTTGTGTTGCATGTCCTTCTCTTTGATTTGCATTCATTTTCAGACCATTTCCCGAACTGGGTTTATGTCATTTTCTGTCATTTTCCTGGGAATTCTATGAATTTTCTCTTAGTTTGGCGGGTTTTGCTTATCAAGGAAAAGAAAGCCCTGGTTTGGGTGGGTGTTTTATAGTGAAATGAAGTGTTTTTGAGTTTAGTTGCTCAATGGGGTTAGGACCAGGTGAAATCCAGGTGGAGCCTTGGAATGTTGGGAAATCAAAAGGGGAAAACATGAAAGATTGTGCAGATGGGGAGCCTGGATGTTGGTCTAAGATTAGGTTTATGGGAAGCTGCTTATATCCAAGGACCAAAAGGGAGGATTCCATTAATGGCACCAGCACTCAATATGGTACGCAAATTGAGTTTATTTCATGTTGCTTGATTATATTATGAACTGAACTGAAATGAAGCATATGTTGTTGATTGATTTGGTTATGCTTTAGCAAGTATATAAAGCTCGTTCAGATATCGACATCTATCTAATTCTCTAGCTCTACTACATTGCGACGATCGCTTTCTTTTTGCAAGCATTTGTTGGATTACAATTTTCTCCAATTGTCTAGTTGCCCTATGGTTTACCACAATGCAATGTGAGATGGCTAATCATCCTATTGTGTTCGTCCCCTCCTTTTAGAAGTGTAATAGGGGGAGAAGGCACAAGGGTTCTCTGTTTTTTTCTCCTATTTTGATTAGTCTAATCTTTTATTGTGTATTGTTATGACATTTGGATTAAGTAATGTTGTTTGTGCACGAAAATCTGTACAATGTCCGCAAACTCATATGTTATGACCTCATGGAGTTCTTTCTACTTCTGTGACTATTTTAAGATACTCTTTTTGTGCAAATCAGCTGACAGTAAATCAACGAATGTGTCAAATGAATCCACAAACGAGTCAAATGACACCAGCACAGGCCAACCAGTTGTTCCAGTTGTGTCATCTTCGACTACTACTAATACCGAAAGTACTTCATGCACTCCAAACATAAGTGAGGAGCTTAAAGTCGCTTCTCAGCTTCGGAAATTCACCTTTAACGATCTTAAGTTAGCAACAAGGAGTTTCAGACCCGAGAGTCTTCTCGGTGAAGGTGGGTTTGGTTGTGTTTTCAAAGGTTGGATCAGCGAGAATGGAACTGCTCCAGTAAAACCAGGTACAGGGCTGTCTGTTGCAGTCAAAACTCTAAACCACGATGGACTTCAGGGCCATAGAGAATGGCTCGTAAGTGTTCTGTATTTTATCATTTATTAATGCGCAAAATCGCATCATAATCGCCTTTTTCTGCTAGCATTATCGAATAAGTGGTTGAATTATGCTTTGGTCTATTGTGTGAGCTAGGCTGAAATGAATTATCTCGGTGATCTCCTCCATCCTAATTTGGTCAAGTTGATTGGTTATTGCATCGAGGATGATCAAAGGCTACTTGTCTACGAGTTTATGCCTCGAGGAAGCTTGGAGAATCACCTCTTTCGAAGTATAATCCTAAGAATAAGCTTAGTTATAACCGGGATCTGGTGTTTTAGGAGATTGTTCAATCACATGCTCTAGGTAACTACTATTTATTCATTTTGTCAGGGTCCATGCCTCTCCCTTGGTCCACCAGAATGAAAATTGCACTTGGTGCCGCAAAGGGTCTTGCCTTTCTTCATGAGGAGGCTGAACGGCCAGTAATATATCGAGACTTTAAAACATCAAATATACTGTTGGATGCGGTGCGTGCCTGTTATAGTAAAAGTAATTTGCTATTCTTCAACTTGTATATACTTTTTTTCTGAAAAAAACATGAATCTTCTCCAGGATTACAATGTCAAGCTTTCCGATTTTGGACTCGCCAAAGACGGTCCAGAGGGAGATAAGACTCATGTATCTACTCGTGTGATGGGAACCTATGGTTACGCAGCTCCAGAGTATGTTATGACAGGTAAATATGTTTGAGCTCTTTCGAAGATAGTTTGACATATATCGACATTTTTGTGGACATTTTGAGCTCTTAATCATGGATTAGAATATACGTATTTGTTCCAGGGCATCTTACATCAAAGAGTGATGTCTATAGCTTTGGGGTTGTTCTGCTTGAGATGTTGACGGGCCGGAGATCCATGGACAAAAACCGACCAAATGGGGAGCATAACTTGGTGGAATGGTCTCGACCTTTTCTTGGAGAGAGACGAAGATATTACCGACTTATAGATCCTCGCCTTGAAGGACGATTCTCAATAAAAGGTGCACAGAAAGCGATTCAATTGGCTTCCCAGTGCCTTAACCGTGATTCGAAAGCCAGACCTCAAATGAGTGAAGTTGTTGAAGCATTAAAGCCTCTGCCTAATCTCAAGGATATGGCTTGTACTTCTTCCCATTTCCAGGCCATACAATTAGAGCGCACCGGGTTGACTTCAAAATTCAGAACTTGCAGTAGGGTGCAGGCAGGGTTGTCGTCAAGGAGCGGACAACCTATGAGAAGCGTCTCCTCTCCGAACGGTCCTTATGTCTCTCCGCATCATAAAAACCATGTTCATCAATCACCGAAACCCAATGTTTGCCGATCTTTACGATGAGTATACGTCTGTTCGCTGTACTTTTCCATTCCATCACATGTTTTTTGTCTGGGGATTTAAGTATGTCTTTTGGAATATGAACATCATGCATAGTTTGGAAGTTCATATCTTAATAGTGAGTATATCGAACTCTCAATCTCGAGTTTCCGTTGTCGCGAGAGCTACATGGTGTATTAGTGTAAATATTAGAACTTTAAGGTAAACGAGACTGATGATAATGAATGACATAATTGTAGGGGAATAGACACTTTATCCAATTGACAGCAATACCTTGCGCTCATCCAGGGGAAAGCTGGAAAGGCAACTTTGAAGGGGGCAAGTAGGGATGGGAATTAGATTGCACGGTTAAGAATTTTATAATTTGGGCGGATTGAGTTTAGCTCGGTTGATATGTCGCTGGTATAAGAACTAAAAATCAGATGTGTTCGTCAACATATCCGTTTACTGTTCACGTGCCAGACAAAGGGGTTTCAATTTTCCACAAGGGAAACGCGTTATACATTAATGCAACTTTGACCTTTTTACTCTTTCATGACGTGAGAAACAAACAAAGAAGACCTTTGTCTCCTTGAACAACCTGATTTCAACACCATTTCCCTCCTTTGGAATTGGAAGCAATGGAGTTATCAAGTTCTCTACATCAGATAACGGGCAAGGTCATCTCCGTTTTAGAAAACGAAGCCTCGCTCCAGACAGAGGTTGGAGCTGAAATAGATGAAATCAAGCTCGAGCTCAAGGCCATTACAGCTTTCCTTGAGGATGCTGACAGAAGGTTAGGAGTAGTAGCACCATTTCGATTGTTGTGCATAGATCACTGTCTCACAACATTATGTTGTCACAGAGCTATTCAAGTCCATCATCAAAGAGCTAAACAACTAGGCGAAAGCGAAAATGGACCTAGTAAACTCCATGAGCTATCGAGATTTGGTGGAGGCACTGGTGAACTTCTTGCAGCCAAGGAGGTATCTCATTGTGATCGACATGTTTGGAGCACCAGTTTATGACAAGATATCGATATAGCACTTCCTGAAAATATGAATGGAAGCCGAATCGTGCTCACTACACGGAAGAAAGACGTTGCTTCCTTTGAATTCGGAGTTGTAAAGCACATCTTCCCGCTTAAACACTTACCGTTTGAAGAGAGTATGGCCCCTTTTTTCAAGAAAGCTTTTGTTGGCAAAGGTGGACAAATCCCACCATATCTTGAATCTTCAGCAAGAAAGCTGGTTGCAAAGTGTGAAGGCTTGCCATTAGCTAGTGTGGCCTTGGGGGTTTGATGGCTTCCAAGAACTCGATTGCGGAATGGACTGGAGCTAAGCGAAAACAATGCGTTTTTCGAAAGGCTCAAGTATATTTCATTGCTTAGCTACCATGATTTGTCATACAGACTTAAGCAGTGCTTCCTATATTGTTGCATATTCCCAGAAGATTATGTGATTAAACTTAAAAGGCTCATTAGACTTTGAATGGCTGAAGGCTTTTTCGAACCACTAAAAGAAACAATTCCACAAGTTGTTGCAGAGAGATACCTAACCGAGTTGATTTGCAGAGGCTTGCTTCAAGTTGCAAGGAGGAATGCATCGGGGAGGCCTAAAGCATTTAAGATGCACGATATTTTGTGGGAGTTTGCTGTTTCTATATCGAAATCCATAAAGTTTGTTGCCAAATCTGATGGGAAAGAAGAAGTAGAAGATGATGGAATCCGCTGTTGGTCAGTCGAAGCAAAGGAGAATGAGATGAAAGCTGCAAGCGAGACTGCACTATCTCGGGTTGGGTCAGTGTTTGTTTTTGCTGTTGATGAAACCTCTAAATCTTCTCTCAATAGACTGCCCTCTGGTTTTAAATTGATGAGAGTGTTGGATTTCGAAGACACTCCAATCAATGAACTCCCGGATGAATTGGTGAACTTATTCAATTTGAGATATCTTAACATTACAAGAACTCGAGTGAAAGAACTTCCGAAATCCATCGTCAGGCTTTACAGTTTACAGTCTCTAGTCATGAAGGAGACTCAAATCAAAGAGCTTCCTGTAGGAATTGTGAAGCTGAAAAATCTTCGATATCTAATCGCCTATCGTTACAATGTAAACGGATGGGAATTCGACTTCCTTCTCAGCACAGTAGTTCCATCCAACATTTGTTTGCTAAGCAATTTACAAGTCCTGACCTTTGTGGAAGCTGGAGGCGATTTCATCAAACTCAGCAAAATGGTACAATTGAGAAGGCTTAACATTGCCAATGTCAAGGAAACCGATGCGAAAAATCTGTGCTTTGCCATCGCAAAAATGATACATCTTCGATACTTGGTGGTGAAATCATGTAATGAAGATGAGAAATTGAAGTTGGATGCACTTGAATAAGTTCCCCCTGGTCTTGAGAAACTCGTATTAGTTGGAAAATTGGAGAAGGTGCCGCACTGGTTTAACTCACTCGACTGCCTCATGCAGTTGTGTCTAAATTGGTCTCGATTGAGGGATGATTTTCTTCTTCACATCCAAGCATTGCCTAATCTTGAAGATCTCTTCCTAGTAAATGCATATGAGGAAGAGCGATTAGACTTCCTTGAAGGATTCCAAAAGCTCAAGATTTTAAGAATCGTGGAATGCCCTTGGTTGAAAGAAATTGTGATCAACAGAGGAGTGATGCCTGGTCTTCGAGAGCTGTTCGTCGTTGAATGCCAAGAGTTCACGACATTGCCGCATGTCTGGGAGAGTCTACCTCATCTGAATGAAGTTTGTTTTAAGTAGACAAGAAGACACCGAAGCCGAATTCAAAATAATGGGATGGTCTGGATGATTTCTGGAAAACAAGACCAACAATAAACACCCCATGTTCTATGCACCAAGCTGCACATCATCCATATGCTGTACAAAAGTATTGATTCTCGTCGTACACATAGCTCCCGCACAAAATTAGCATATATATCATTATTTACTAGTAATACGTTTGGTTCGAGGAAACATATGACATTTTCATTTTCATACTTAAAAGATTCATTTATATTGACATAAATGAAAGGTGAAACTTTCTTATTTATAAAGGGTTGGTACATAAAACCACCTCTCGTTACAGCAGTATGACCTACATCTCTTCTCTAGTCCTTTTCAACAATTATTGCATCTTCAGAATCATCAATGGAGGCATCCGGCTTCCCTCTACATTTTGACTTTTCTTCTTCCTCCATATGTTCATCCCATGTTGTCTGTCGGCAATAATCACAAAGGTGGTCCGGCGAGTTCCGAATCATTCTGCAACCTTCCCGTTTGGTAAATTCTGAGATTTCCATGCTGAAAGCATAATACTTGATTTCCCAATTAGTTAACATGGTGAAGTCTTCCTCTGGAATGGTTTTATTGTAGAGGCTGATGATAATTGTTTTGTTGCTGGTATAGTTCACTTTGATTTCTGATTCTGGGGTGATTTTCTGCAGTTGATCAAATTGTTGAGCCAACATGGCTGCCCTTTCCTTGGCTAGTTCGATCAGTTCCGGAACTCTGGCAGGTAAACACTTGGGGTTTGCCATGGATGTGCTTCCACTGGATACTCCTATCTTAATGAAGTTATATGGAGTGTAGATTTTCCCGTTTTCCCAATCCGGAATAGTTGACCATATTTTCATGAACACTGGCCTTCCCTGTGCAACTCTCTTCTGGTAATATAGAAGTGCTCTTTTGATGTTCAATGGGAATAAACTGATTTCAGCAAGTTGATCAGACATATAAATGGCCTCAACCAATCCTGCTAAAAACAGTTTATAAACCATTTTCGGGTCTGCTCCTTGAAGGATGATTACTTTACTTCCGGTATCTTCCCTGTCGATCGTATAGTAACGATCGTTCCTCATCGTCGATCCATCATGTAACCGGATTTCATTGTGAAGCCGAATCCAATTCTCTATGTTCATGTCAAATAATCCGGCTGCTTCGGCCTTCAAGATTGGAAATCCTGGTTCTGGAATCCTTTGCCTTGATGGATAGACTTTAGGAATAGTTCCTAACACAGTCTTCTTGTCTTGAAACGACTTATCTTCCTTGAGTGCTGATGAATACGTCCTCGGTCCAAGCCACTGCTTCTGTGCTCGTTCTGCCTCCTCCTTTGACTTGAACTTCTTACACAATGTCCCCGAGAATCCATGAATAGCTTCGGTAGCCGCCGGCCACGAGTCATACATTCCCGCCTTTGGTCCATTGAACACTACATAGTAGTATTTGGCCCTATCTTCCTCATCGAAGAGTTCAATACCTGTGTTGGGTCTTTTATTCACTTTAGGATCAAACCGAAGATCATCGGCACCTATGCTAGGCCTTATGTGAGTCTCAATAGTGCCTGTGTTAGGCTTAATGGAGTCCTTTGAAGGAGAATGATTTAGCTTAGAGGATTTCGATTTCTCCCCTTTCTGTTTCCTCAACCTTAACCTCAAAAGGTCAAGTTCTTTCTTGAAGGCCAGAAGCTCGAGTTCCTTTGAGGCAATCTCAGCCTGCTTGATTTCGATTTCGAGTTCGAAATCCATATTCCTGCACTTTCAAACAACCATATATATAGTTTGTAGCTAAACTGGTTGGTATTGAGGGAATTTTATGTTTGCTACATCTTCTTTAGTAGCTAAATTAGTTGGTATCTGTGGCAAATCTTGTTTCCTTGCTATATCTTCTGGGATTTTTATATTCTTAATATCTTCTTTTGTTGCCAATTGATTCATCTTGTTGTTTATATCAGATAACTGGTTTTCTAGGGGTGAGTTCTGGTTTTTTATTTCCTGTAATATCTGCTTCTTGTTTTCCTCACAATCTCTCTTCATCTTCTCTAATTTCTCTAATATTTCTTTAGAATCTCTCCCTTTTCGTATTTCTTGTATTATTTCCTCTGTGTTGTCTATCTGATGGTCTAATAATTCCTGAGATTTATTCTGTAATGTTTTCAATTCCTGCATTATTTCCTGTGTTTGTTCATTTGTTCCTATGTGCCTCATCTCTTTCTTTATCGTTCCTCTAGTTTCACTGTTGATGTTTTTTCTTTGTTCCTCCAGCATTTCACTTATCTTTGCACAAGAACATCCATTTGTTTGGTTTGTCTGCTGGTTTTTTCCTATGTCTCTAATCTCACACTGTAATGTTTGTGTCTGTTCTTTCAGCAGTTCTTTTATGTCTGCACAAGAACATCCACTGGTTCGGTTCGATTCATGTGGTACACAAGCAACAACACCTCCAAATACATGTTTTATTTCATCTGTGAAATAATAATTACACCTATTTACATCATGTTTTATTCTGTTTATCAAATCTTTCCAGTGACCATAGTACTGTCCTGGTTCTACAGACGAAACCATTCCTTTCAGACATTCCTTATCATTATGTAATCTTTGATCTGGTGTACCAAAATCGATACTTCCACTGTTCTTTAATACCATTGTATCTTACTGCTCTAATACCATGCGAAATCGAGCACAATTTAACATGTGTGTCTCCCTAGGTTCATGCTATATGATGATGCAAAATACAACATATATATATATATACACAAAAGTTCTTACCAATGTTGTAGGATGGCACTTTTCCTGGGGACATGCAAGGTAGACACACCTGGATTTGTATTTGATAAGAAGCTTTGTTTTCACAAGGAATGGTAGTATAAAGATGCTTCACACAAACTATTTATAGACTGGAATGAAGTCTGGTCTAACATGCCTTACCTAAGCGACTGACTCAGTTTCCCTTTCGTCATTTTCTGTATTTATTGCATCTTCAATGTTTTCCTACTATTTAACTTTCTTTCTTATACTCCTAAGTCCTATGGACTATATTTCTTCTTTTATTGTTTTTTGCATTTATTGCGACCTCGAAGACGACACATGCTTTCGTACTATTTAACGTTTTCCTACACTTGTATGGACTACATTTCATCTTTAGTCCTTCTCTGTTTTCATTACATTAAATATGATGTATGCTCGTGACGGAATTTGACGAAAGAGTTTGTTGGAGTTAATTTATTTTTTTTAAAAAAATTAGAGATTTAAATTGAAATTTTCAAAAAAAAAATTGATGAGTTTTATTTACAATTTTTTTTTAAAGTTGCAATCTAACTAAATTTTTTGAAAATTTGAGAGGCATAGTGAGAATTTTAAAAATTATGGGGGAGATTTAATTAAAAATTAAATTTTTTAAAACTTGATATGAATTTTTAAAATTTTGTAGGGCTCAAATTAATTTTTTTAAAACTCAAGAGACTAAATTTTAGTTTTTCCAAAAATTTGAGGGTCATGACCCCGTAGGTCACCACTGTGTTCCGCCCCTGTGTATGCTTTCGTACCATTTACTCTTTTTTTACAGTTGTATGTAGGGGTGTTCATTACCGAATATCTAAATATATGGGTACCCAATTCACTGAATAGTGAAAAGGTCAGTCTTTGTCTTGATTTGTTAGGATTGGATACCCACAAGTCAAGATACGTGATACTCGAGAAAAATTTGTGAACTTTTTTTTACAAACATAATTTAAAAATTTCAAATGGACAAACTTAAAACTTAAAAGTTCAAATTACACAATTTAAACATAAAATTTAAAAATCTAAATTATAAAATAAAAAGTATAGATTTATAAAGTTATAGTAATAATAAATATTTTGTACTATTGAGTAATTATCATTTGAGTATAATTAATTTTCAATTTTTGAAATTTTAATTAAATTGTTTTTAAATTATATTTTTAACAGATTTTAGTAATTTGAAAAAAATATTTTTCCACTCACGAATGAGTATGATAGAATATATATATATATATATATATATATATATATATATATTAAAAGTGTTATTTCTTGTTTATACTAAATAGCATATATCACGACAAATCTCTCATTATATAAAATATATATCTTATAATAAATTATGATATTGTTGTGAATAAAATAATGAAGAACAACAAACAAGTATAAAAGAATAAAGAGATGAGAGAAAGAGGGAGATTCATATTATTATTAAAAACTAGAATTATATATAATGCCTTCATCTATTTATATGCATAAGAAGTACATAATATATTAAACTCTAATTAATAGAGATAATATTCCTAATAATAAATAAATCAAACTCCTTAGATAAAGTTCTAATCATGATAGACATTCACATAGATAAATATTCATAACACTCTCCCTTGGATGTCTATGAAGATAATGTGCCTCGTTAAAACCTTACTAAGATAAAAACTCAGTGGAAAAAAATTCTTTAGTGAAGGAAAAAGAGTACACACATCTTTGATACGCATAACATGATGCCTCATTAAAACCTTACCAGGAAAACCCATTGGGACAAAAAATCAGTTAAGGAAAAAAGAGTGCAATGCATATTTACTCCCCCCATGAAAACACCACAGAAGATCTTTGAATCTTCATAATTCAATCTTGAATACTTTTTCTAAAGATCGCGAGAGATGAAACTTTGGAGTAATATGTTTCATGATGTATCCACCTTTCATTATCTCTACACAAGATAGCATTTGTATCATATCTTGTGAAAGTAAATCACATATCTTCTGGATATGTTGGGTCAATGGTCTTAGCCAAACACATTTTTGGTTTGCCTCGTGCATAATAATTATTTCTTCAAGATTTGATGAGGCATCGACGAATATTTGAAGATCTAAAGGTAATGATCTTTGTATATCCATAGATATTTCTTGACCAACTAATATATGGTGCTTAAAGACCAAGAAAAGATATAATTATCTTTATTCACATCCAACGATCTTACAATAGATATGCTTTATTTATATTGAATTTTCTTTAAGATTCTTTCAACTTATGTCCATTCATAGACAAAAAACGCATATTTAAGTGCTTCATCTTTAGGTCGAGACAAAACCACATCTGAAGATTCTTTTTCTCAAATCTTTTCCTTAAATAACCAAATACTTTGAAAGCTCTCAGGAGTTCTAATAATATTTAAATTATCATAATGAATCTTGATCCAAACTCCTTTTACAAAAGCATAAGGAAATATGATCATTCTTATAGTATTTCCTCAATTAGTACTCACTAAGGCGATTGTACCAAATGCGCCAAAATATTCAATGAGACATGTCTAAATAAATTTACTCAAAAATTTTCAAATGCTTTTAGCATTTTAAATTCTTTAAGGATAAATAGGGATACATAAATAATTAGACGCATGTAATATATTTTATAACTGCCAAATTAATTGCATCCACCATGAAGTATTTATAATTCTTCATAAATTATAATATGTCGTATTTACGTCTACTTACTTGTGCCTCACTTGCATTACACCTTCAGGTGTTTGGACTATTGGTCCAAATACTTCTCTTTTAGAAGTTCAAAGCGTCTTTCTATATGACCAATTCAATATCTATACTTCTAGATAGATTTCTATACAAGATCATCGTTTTCTTTCTTTACTTCTATAGAAGTATTCTATTTAAAACTATTTGTAAAATCGTTGTCGACAACTTTTCAATTTTCTGGTTCCATTCTCGTAGCGACATAACTCATCGAGATCTCTTCAAGATTTCATTATTTATTTCAAGTACCTGAAACTCTTTAAAAGTTTTATCATTAGTTATGTTTTAGGTCTCTTCAAGAGCACTCGCCTCCAATATATGACCATATCATATTACTTTCCATTTACAAGAATTTTGATCATTGAAACTATTTCAACTATCATGCTTCAGGTATGATTTACATCCTCTCGCTCTAACATGTAATTTAAACTTAGAGCATTTCAGCTGGTATATGAGACTTAGTTACTCTCATTGGGTCAGTAAATATGTTTGGCAGTTGACATGTAATAACATGAATTATCTTATGAACTTCTGGTTCATATACGAGGATCTAGATAACGATAATTCATTTTCCTTTATCCAGCTGATCATTATCTCCCCCCAATGTTGAAAAAAATCATGTCATAAATGATTCTCCAATTAATGTTTAAGAGTTTAAACATAAAAGGAGACTCGTACTCAATATATATTATCAACCCTTTTTATTTACCCATTTTGTGTGTTGTGGTGGAGCAATTCATATCGCACATTCAAAAATTATAAAATGTAAAATGTATGACTTTTGACCAAAAACCAATCATAACTCGTTGGCTTGATGCGTATAAGTGTTGCTATATGGAAACACCATATAAATAATAATTCTTTTGTTCTCATAGTTTATCTATTAAAAATGTGGCATCCAATTGAAATTTTGCTAAACTATATTTTTCATAATCAATAGGCTTTGTAACAACTGATATAACCTAAAATATAAACCCACTAACTTTTTCAAGACGAATAGTCTAACTGCATAATCTGAATCCTTTTATAATTAATCTCACAAACTTCTGGTTGTAAGTTGATAAAACAATGTAAATGCATCTACTAAAATCGTATAAAACTTTCCACATTTGCGGATATATATGCCTATATTTCGTTTAGATATACAAGACATTCAGTCTCAACTTCAGCACAAAACTTCAAGTTCTAATTCTTTTGGTAAGTGGGATCAACTATATCCTTTGAAAACAAACGACACAAGAACTTTAGGTTCTTTTAGTAAGTGAAATTTAATTAATTCCTTTGAGAATAAGCACCACAAGAACTCCAGGTTCTTTTAATACATGTGCATGTAAATCTCAATAATTTCTGCACCATTATTGATCATGATGGTCTAACCGATCATGCTAACTATATATGTGTGTGTATATCTCTGAATGTGTAAACTTCTTGTTTACCATAACATGTAATTCAATCTCACTCGTACATGTCTAGTACGACCATCAAAATTGTTCCTTCAAATATGAATATATTTAGCTCTTTCGGAGCTTTCAATTAAAATTATCTTTTGGTAGCAATATATAGCTCTTCTAGAGCTTTCAACTGACTTTTTGGCTACCAGAACTTATATTCATATTGGCTTATTTCAAATGCCAATTGATAACATATGTTATCTATAATTTTCAAAGGGATATTTTACAAACTCATATTGCTCTCTTAAAATTTCCGCTTCTAGTGGTGACGATATTATTACCATTAGTGGTAATCATTGCAATATTCGCAATTCTGCACTTTTCATAATGTGCTTTCTCTCAAGAATTTATTGCTCTTCTAGAGCATCAATATTTTCAGTACTTTGAGATATAGTACTCACATTATTCCCTTGTATTTAAATGAGGAAATATATCTTATGCTTATGTTGAGCATAAATCGTCACCATAGATTGTATTTGACATGTAATCATATTAAATTAAATAAATAAATATCATAATATATTAATATAAGTATAAATGTAAATAATTAATGTGTGTAAAGTAAATAAACATAAAGAAAAATAAAAAGATAAATAATTCTCTTCAAAGTTTTGAGAATAATTAGAAGAGATTTATTCCCTTCGAGGGTTATAAGAAAATTAACAACATCCAATGAGTTAGACCAACAATGTCCAAATGATTTATTCCCTTGATATAGATTTGGGTCGCTTGAGAGATCAATTCTTTGAGTGAGATTGGATTCGATGTGATTAAGAATGCTTCTATTCTTTTCAAAAAAATAAAATAAAAGTTAAAATATAAAG
The DNA here is from genome assembly GCA_030270665.1 of Hibiscus trionum. Lineage (NCBI taxonomy): Eukaryota > Viridiplantae > Streptophyta > Magnoliopsida > Malvales > Malvaceae > Hibiscus > Hibiscus trionum. The sequence continues at coordinate 3,219,294 of BSYR01000034.1, read as the reverse complement.
AGAAAGACAACCAATAGCTAAACAATGAGAGAGAAAAAAACTTATCTTTAGTTTCATTCTATAATCGAATTCATTCTTTTCGGTAACTTCTTTTGGATTCGAACGATGAAGATCTCAGTTGATTAGAGTCTCGTGCTGATAACGTGTTGTGAACAAAATAATAAAGAACAACGAACAAGTATAAAAGAATAAAGAGATGAGAGAAAGAGATAGATTATTATTATTATCAAAAACTAGAATTGTATACAACGCCTTCATCTATTTATAGGCATAAGAAGTACATAATACATTAAGCTCTAATTAATAGATATAATATTCATAATAATAAATAAATCAAACTCCTTGAATAAAATTCTAATCATGATAGACATCCACATAGATAAATATTCATAACATATACATATTTTTTTTGTAATACAGAAACAAAACTCAAATTAATTTTCAAGTTAAATAAGCGCACGCACGTCATTTAGGAGTGACTCAAAATAAGTTTTGCTAATCGGTCATCCACGACTCAACTCCGCAAGCTCATCTGCAACTTTAATGCCATCGAATCACCAGAAATAATCTTGAAAACTTCAGAACTGTCATCATCCATGCGTTTGGAGGCATGTAAGTCTTTCAGCCATCGGTCACACTCCTCCAGGCTCCAGTACTGATTCCACAAGAGCCAACACACCAATGCAAATTTGATCGACCAACCATCCTGTACCTATGCAAATAGTGGTGTTGATTGCGACAAATTAGAAGCAAATTCAACCCAATTTATCCTTGGAATCAGCCGTCTCCAAGCAATTCAATGTTTGGTAGGGCATTACGAAGTCGCAATCCACATCAAGGGTATTCGGCAACAGACATACATCTCTTAGGGTTATTGCATCTCCAGAGTCTTCAAAGATGACCTATGCTTCCACATTATTTGACTTTTCTTCTTCCTCTGTTTGTTAATGTCATTTTAATGAGTCCTTAATATAGGTTTATTGTTGGATGGAAATCGTCTGCTCCAAATTATGCCTTTTTTGGTGCTCTCATTTTAAAAAAAATGGGTTTGGGTTAGAAATTATGGTTAGTGTTTGGAGAAGTAGGGGTAGGGTGTATTTTGTAGGGTTTGAGGTTTAAGATATGGAGATTATGGTTATAATTTAGAATTTAATTTTAAGTATTTTTTAGTGTAGAGCATGGAAGGAGGCATGATCAGGGGCAACCAATTTTTGTTCCTCCTTGTTTCGATAAATAATTTTGAAGATTTTCAAAACATTAGTATCATTTTGGATCGGTAGATTTATATTTATTTTGGTTGGATAAGTAATATTTTAGGGAAAAATCAAACTATTAGAATTCCATGAGTTTAACAATATTGATAAAAAGTAACTATATAAAAAATAAAAAATGTAATATGAATACCATCAATTTGTAAAATTATATAAATATTAATAAAAATATAAAAAAGATATAATGTGATATAATAAAAGAGAAAAAATTATATTTTGATACACAAATTGGGTAAGAAAAATTACACATATAACACCTCGATCTCAATCCAGATCCGAAGCACTACATTCGGGTCACCCAAATTCGACTCAACAAAGTTTCCATTTTAAAACCGTAGATTTAACCATATGATAAAAACATTAAACCATCCATAATCTCATATAATAAATTAAACAGTGAAATCAATTTACAAAATAGGAGTTCCGAGTTTAAAACATCGTATAACAAAATAATAGTTCAAATAGAGTTAGAGACTCCACACTTGTAAGGTCCTATGGATACAATAGCCCAAGACTAAATATCAAGTATTGTACTATGAAGCGATGTGATGCTGGGAAGTCCCTCCACGATGTGCTCCTCAATCTCGATCAATCTACTAACCTGAGAACAGAAACAAAGATTCTGATCGCTGAGCTTACAAAGCTCAATGACACGTTTCTACTCTACCACAACAAGCATGCAAGATAAATATAGTCTAGAGAGCATAGATAAGGCTTAAGAGCTGTGAGTCATCATCTAGCCTACATAAGCTAGAATTCTTAAATCACCTATCTCAAGGCATCATCAAAATATACAAGAAGTTTTACATGTTTCGTAATGCTTCGTAAAACTCGAGATCACTAATACCATCGAGTCTATCTACACGTTAGCTATCAAAACATGGCCCTCAAGGCCCAACCATACCCGAGATCTCATCAGACCATCAAGGCAAAAGCACACAAAGTCATAACCACAAACCCAAAGTGAGACCCAATGTCACAACACCTCGGGAACATACACACTCTCTAGGTGAGGCCCGGTGTCACACAACCTCGAGAACATACACTCATACTCGACATCTCTCCTCAAGTATCTTCGAATGAGGCTAGTGTCACACAGCCTCGAGAACGTACATTCGGTATCTTTGACCATGGTGTTGCTACACTCTCTCACTGGGTATCTGGATCTCATCAATCAACGACTCTACCAAGCAAATGCCTACCCGATATACAAGCAACACGATCCCACAGATCTCTCTATTGTTGCTAATCGCCAACACCTCATTTATTTTACGTTACCGAGTACTTAATACATTAATCATTATCATTAATTATCTCCATTAATCCACGTATCTTATTAATCAAGGTGACTCAACCAAGCAAGGGCTCACATGGCACACAACATCATCACAGTTACCAACATCTACGGTTACTGCCATAAACAAGTCACCCAATTAGGTTTACCGAGTTATTACACATTATGCTCATATAAAGGGATAAAATCTCTATTATTAGTTTTATAGTTCTTATATCTCATTAGAAGCCTATTGGACCACATTCCATAATTTTCACCCCTTTGGCTCAATTTCAACATTTTTGGGAAGAATTCCCAGTTGGTACCGGTACTGGCACTCATGTACCGGTATGATACCCTTGGGTACCGGTACTCACACGCTTACCGATACAATTTAGATCACTGGAATTTCCTAAGCCTTTGCGTATCATTACGGATCTACCCTATAACACCTCGATCCCGATCCGAATCTAAAGTGCTACATTCGGGTCACCCAAAATTCGACCAAAAAATTTTCGTTTAAAAACCACAAATTAGCCCTTAATCAAAAAAATTTACCTTCCATTACTTAATATTATTTAATAAAAAACATAAATCAATTTTAAAAAATAGGAGCTCCATGTTTATATATTGTATATCAAAATGGTATTTCAAAATAAAGTTACAGACTCGACCATGCAAGGTCCTATGAATAATCAACCCATTAAATACAAGTACTATACCCTGATAAACACCGCTTGCTGGAATCTCGTACTGGTAGTGCTCATCGAGCTCTTGATCGATCTACCAACCTATGCAAGAAAACAACGATTCCAAGCCCTGAGCTTACAAAACTCAGTGGTACACATCTACTCTACTATACTCAATGCTAATCATAAATATAAGCATGCAAGCTATTATGAGAAATAAGGTAAGAATAATAAACACATGCTCAAAATCATACTCAAAATCATAGAAATATATACACGTGGCATACAAGGCCCAACCATACTCGATGTCTCAACAGACCATCAAAGCAAACATACGAGATGCCATTGGCATCATCAAGAAGTACAACCATATATCAACCTTGAGTGAGGCCCGAGGACACACAACATCGGGAACCTACACTTAGAGTAAGATCCAGGGACACACAACATCAGAATCATACACTCCATACTCAAAATCCCCCCTTGAGTATTTTCGGATGAGGCCAGGGGACACGAAGCATCGAGATCATACATCTGACATCGCTTTGGATGAGGCCCAGGGACACAAAGCGTTAGGATCATACATCTAGTATCTCTAACTATGGTTTTGCAACACTCTTTCTCAGGGTATCTGGATCCCAACAATCAAAGACTCAACCAAACAACGCCTACCCGACATACAAGCAACACGATCCCAAGGATCCCCTATTGTTGCTAATCGTCAACACATCATTAATTTTACATAACCGAGTTGTTAATAAATTAAAGAGGAGAACATAATTATTCTCATTAATTATCTATGTTAATCTGTGTTATCCAATTTCTAATTAGCATTATTGATTATTTAGCTTATCGAGTACGGGTACTCGAACATGAGTACCGATACGTTACCCCCGGGTATTTGTACTCACACACGTACCTATACCGAAATCACCTACTGGAAAATCTTACAATTTCCCAAGTATCGATACATGTAGACTTGTACCGATGTGGTGTTGAACAGTGTACCGATACATCCAAAGCTTGTATCGATACCATACTTACTAGCGTAAACGTCTTTGCATAACACAAGATTTCGAGGTCTTACTCGATCCCTAAAGCTTATGAAAGTCATTAGGATTTATTAATCAACGCATTTAACCATTTAATATCATTTACCAGCTTTATGATTATTTAATCGAATAATTTTTGATATATATCCTTTACACACAATTTCCATCAAACACATCAGTTTTCTTATTCTAGCACTCAATCATCATAACATAAAATTCAAAGAGCCATCACATAAATATACGAATATCCAAACGACCCTACACGATCTTTAAAGTCTATATGAGTCAAGTCATATCCCTAAACATCATAATGCATCTCATATTTATTGAGTATCATAATACCAATCTCTAATTATGCTTATTATTCATTTACTTATATTGCAAACACTAACACGCAAATCAATTACATTTATGATGCTCATGAATCATTAAGAGTTCGAGGTGTACTAACCTCAAGCCATAGCAATACATCCTCATTCAAGCTCCTCTAATCATCTAATTTAATCCCATATTTGAGTCCGCATAATCCTCGGATAACAAAAAACACGACTACATAAGAAATTCATACAATCAGACAAATCTATGGAATAAAATGCGTAAAAATAGCTTACCAAGTTCGAATTTTGCAAAACAGACTGTGCTAATAGACTTAGAACGTCAAAACCCCCCGAACAGGTTCCCTCGAAAAATGTCAACGCGGTCAACGGTGGCAGCGACAGCTGTCGACATCGACGGCTAAACAGTCCAGCTTGGTTGGCTGGGTACATGAGTAGACTGGCTAGACTTGGGTTGGCTTAGCAGACCGGCTCGACTTGGCCCAATGGCTCAACCCAATTACGGGGAAAGTTGGTTCTTAGCAACGTCGCATGCCCACGTGTAGGGAACAATGCATGTGGCGCGTGCGACATCTTTTGGTGGCTGGACGATGATGTAGTAGCTCCAGACTGACTGTTTTCACGTCGATAAACACGATGGTGGTCTTGGTTTTTCTTTTTGAGCGCTCAAACTACCCTAACTCAATAAACCGAAATTTCTTCCCGTTCACCCCCTCTACGGCAGCTCCAACCGCGGCACCATGACTAGGGATGGAGCCAGGATTTGAGGTTGGGGGGGGGGCAAACTATAAATGTTTGAAAGTGGGGGGGGGATTCATAAATAAACTGATTTTTAAATAAATTTAAATAAGGGAACAAAGGTGAAAAAAGTTTTCTTTGGGGGTGGGGGGGGGGCGATTGCCCCTCTCCACCCCCATGTAAATTTGTCCTTGACCATGACCACCGACCGACTCATCCCAACGAGGTGAACACAATGGTTTAGAAGGTGTCAAACATAGCCTCTCCGTTAGTGATAGACCGAACATGAAACTTTATGGAGGAGGAGAGAAAAGAGTGAACAAGAAAGATGAAAGAAAAAGGGGGAATGAGGAGAAAGAGAGAGAGAGGAATAAAAATCTAATTTTCCCTCTTCTCCTACACCCGTCTCTTTCAAATAATTGCCTTTAGGGTGAAATTGGGTGGATTATACCTAAGGCCCTCAACCTTCAAACCTTATCCATTTAAGTCCTTAATCCATTAAATCGAGCTTCAACCATTATTTTTTCTTAATAATTCACCAACTTAAAAGATCCAAACCTAGATATAAGCCTCAAATTATTAACCCAAAAATTTGGGTCGTTACAACTCTCCCATCCTTAAAGAAAATTCCATCCTCAAAATTTGTATCCATTAATCAAATTGAGATACTGCAATTTTAACAACTCTTCTAGATTCTCAAATATTTTCTGTTGTGCTACTCTGATTCCTCACAACACTTAGCCATAGAATCTTGTACCTTAACGGTACAACATAATCTCATCTGATTTCTTCATTCAAGAAATCCATTCTCGCTCGACGCATTACTGCAGGAAGGCAACATGAAATAACCGTCGATATCTCATCAAAAACGTCACACTAATTATGTCATCATTGAAATCCAACATAGGCGGTAGGTTCAAAACGGTAAATGTGCAACAATGTCCCTTCACAATCTCGTATGATTAAAAGAAACATGGGGTCAAGCAACCGTTACAACCAAAATGAAATGATCTCTCTCAATGTGTTTCCCTAAAGGGGACTCAATTTTGGTGGCAACCTCCTCATACACTAACCTTAAACTTCAGCATGTTCACTTGTATCGACAACTATTACAGCTCCTACTAACTCGATTCATGAAATGGGGTTTAAGCTCAAAACTATAACGTGACTTGGAAGGTGCTACCTGAACACTTACCATAATCTTTCATCGTGAAATCCCACTAAGGAGAAAGTTTCACTAAGAAACTTGAACCTCGCATCGAGAGATAGAGATGTACACGCTGTAATGTCGTATGACCCAAATCATTTCTAGTTCAAGTAGACTTTCCGCCAGAATTTCATCCTTACCGACAATAAGCGAACGATACTTACCAAGAAATATATCATTATTCAAAACGTTGTCCCATCGAAGCTGTGTACTAAAAAATATTTTACAAAATCCACGGTCATTCTATTTAACTTCTACTAAGGAAATCTCAAAGAATCTCTAATAATTATGAAGAATTCGATGTTTGACTCCCAACTAACGACAAGTCAAACACTCATCAATGATCTCAAACGCATGTCTCCTCACTGTCTCCCAAAACACATGACAAAAGTTAGTACAAAATGTCGCTCCCAAAATATACCACGTACTGGCCATTGTACTATGCACGAAGAATCTCTTGCCTCGATGACCATCCTTTATAGCACACATAATAAGGTCTCAAGGTCCATCGGGAATCATCAAATCTAAATTCAAGCATAACATTGTACCCACTTAAGTACAATCAGACGTTACTTTTTGTGACTTTATGAGCAAACCAACCCTTAACGTGGAGCTTAGCTGATAAAACACATGGGTACCGGTACAAACTAGTCAATATCGGTACTAGATGAATCGAGTACTAGTACCGCCTTGTTAAGTATGACTCATATACTGTAAAAGGACAAATGAGCTTAATAATAACCAACCGACTTGAGGGATCCTTGGATGTTAAGGAGTACGAATCCTTGGAGGATAAGGAATACTACTCCCCGAAGGATTAGAACAATTGTAATCCTAGTTAAAGTAGGATTGAGTAGTATTTATCCTAGTTAGAATAGGACTTGGATGTAAGGGCTATATAAAGAGGCTTACCACCACCTCATTAGGCACATCATCAACTGTTCTTTTTAGGCTTTAAGCCTTGTTTTTTTGTCGGGAATTATCGATTGAATAAAAGAAAATAGCCGCTCTTTGCTCCTTGAGGACGTAAGCACACTGCTAAACCTCGTTAAATCTCTTATGTTCTTGCTTGTTTGATTTTCTTTTTCGTTTTTCGTGTACACAACAATTGGTATCAAGAGCTTGGCTGCGATGGCTATGTCCGGTGCAAAATTTGAAGTGGTCAAGTTCAATGGTGAAGGTAACTTCGGATTGTGGCAGACGAGGGTAAAGGATCTGTTAGCACAACAAGGGATTTTAAAGGCTTTACGATCTACAAAACCAGCGTCGATGGAGGACGACGATTGGGAAGAACTGCAGCAACGAGCGACTGGAACCATACAGTTATGTTTGACAGATGAGATTATGTATCACATTATGGATCTAACGTCTCCAAGAGAGATATGGAGCAAGTTGGAAAGTCAATTTATGTCCAAGTCTCTGACAAATAAATTGTATCTAAAGCAGAGGTTGTATGGGCTGAAGATGCAGGAAGGTCAGGATTTGGTGCAGCACGTGAATATCTTCAATCAAATAATCACCGATTTAACTCAACTTGATGTGAAAATTAAAGATGAAGACAAAGCAATGATTCTGTTGTGTTCATTGCCTTCTTCTTATGAATACATGGTGACTACTCTTACATATGGGAAAGAAACAATCAAAGTTGAAGAGATTACTACAACCTTGTTGGCCCATAACCAGCGATGGCAGAATACATACGAAAGCTCTCACTCTGATGGTTTATATATTAAGGGTAATCACGACCGTGGAAAGAAGTCAGAGAGGAGGGTTCTGGAAGATGAAATTCTAGATCAAAGTCTAGAGGCAAGAAGACGTTTCGTTGCTACAAGTGCAAGGAGCCGGGACATATGAAATGAGACTGTCCAAAGTGAAAAAAGGAGTCAGATGATAAACATGATGCATCATCCAAAACTATGAATGTAGTACATAATGAGAATTCAGATTGCAGTGATGGTGATATGCTTTCTATTTCTACAACTTAGTTCACGGATGCTTGGATTCTTGGTTCAGGATGCTCTTATCATATAACGCCTAACAGGGAGTGGTTTTCTACCTATATGTCTGTTAATTCTGGTTCTGTCTATTTAGGTGATGATAGATGTTGCAATATTGTCGCTATTGGTGAAGTCAGAATTAAGATGTATGATGGTACTGTTAGAACATTATATAATATTAGGCATATACCAGATTTGAAAAAGAATCTAATTTCTTTAGGCACTTTGCATTAGAATGGTTTAATTCCTAAAGCTGACAAGGATAGAGAAACCATTAGGATTGTTAAAGGTGCATTGAATGTGATGAAAGGAAAGATAACTGTAAAAAATATCTATAAACTGTTAGGGAGTACAGTTGTAGGTGGAGCTCATTCTGTTTAGTCATATGATGACAATACAAAATTGTGGCATATGCGTGTTGGTCATCTTAGTTAACATGGAATGGTTGAATTGCATAAAAGAAATTTGTTGCATGGTGTCAAAAGTTGCAAGCTCGATTTTTGTGAATTTTGTGTTCTTGGTAAACAGACTAAAGTCAGTTTCACGACTGGAAAGCACAAAATTGAAAGGATTCTTGATTATGTGCATTCTGATGTATGGGGGCCTACTAGAGAATCATCATTGAGTGGATCTGTGTATTATGTTACTTTTATTTATGATTTTTCTAAAAACGTTTGGGTGTATTTCTTGAAATAGAAATCTGAAGTCTTTTCCAAATTCAAGGTGTGAAAAGCTGAGGTGGAGAACCAAACGGGTAGAAAGATCAAGTATTTAAGGTCTGATAATGGCACAGAGTACACAGATTTGCAGTTTCTGAAGTTCTGTGAGGAGCATGAGATTCAGAGACATTTTTCAGTGTGAAGGATGCCACGACAAAATGGTGTTGCTGAAAGGATGAACAAGTCATTAGCTGAGCGGGCTTGGTGCTTGAGACTGAATGCAGGGCTTCCTAAAAACTTCTGGGCAGAGGCTGTGAGTATGGCATGTTATCTCATCAACATGTCACCACGGGCATCTTTGGGTGGAAAAGTTGCAGAAGAGGTATGGACAGGCAATGTAGTTGATTTTTCACACTTACGGATTTTTGATTGTCCTGCTAATGTGCATGTACCTGGTGATGAGAGATCAAAACTTGATGCAAAATCGAAGAAGTGCATCTTTTTGAGCTACAAGAAAGATGTCAAAGGATACAAGTTTTGGGATCCAGTTGCAAGGAAAATAATGATTAGTAGAGATGCAATTTTTGACGAGCAATTCATGTTGCAACAGAACCGAGACAAGGTGCTGGTGGATTTCGAACAATATCCAAGAGCATTTGTGAAAGAAGTAACATCTGAGAAAGATGAAAGTTCGAATTCAACTTCTGGTGACTCTAATACAGTTCCGTTGCAGAATTATAATTTAGCCAGAGATAGAGAGAGACACACCAATGTAAAGGCTCCATGCAGATTAGGGTTTGAAGATATGGTGTCTTTTGCACTTCACATTAGTAGTGAAGATCCGAATACTTTTCAAGGGGCTATCTCTAGTTCAGAGAGAAGCAAATGGATGGTTTCAATGGTTGAGGAGCTGGAATCTTTGCATAAAAATCATACGTGAGAGTTAGCTAGGCTTCTTGAGGGAAAGAAGGCTATTGGTTGCAAATGGGTGTATAAAAGGAAACCAGCAGTATCAGAAAAAGAGGGGGAAAAGTTCAAGGCTCGATTGGTAGCAAAGGGTTTTTCACAGCAAAAAGGAGTTGATTATGATGAAATCTTTTCTCATGTGGTTAGACATACTTTAATCAAGGCAGTTCTTGCACTTGTAGCTAGTTCGGATTTGCATTTAGAGCAGATGGATGTTAAAACTGCTTTTTTGCATGGTGATCTAGAGGAGCGGATTTATATGCAGCAGCCAGAAGAGTTCATTCAATCCGAAGATGAACATCTAGTTTACAGGTTAAAGAAATCCTTGTACGGGTTGAAGCAGTCTCCACGACAATGGTACAAGCGATTCGACTCCTACATGATTCAGATTGGCTACAAGCGATATGAGTATGATTGTTGTGTCTATGTTAAAAGCCTTGATGATGGTTCTTTTATTTTTATGCTACTGTATGTTGATGATATGTTGCTGGCTGCAAAGTATATGCATGGTGTTTTCGGTTTGAAAGCTTTATTGAGTCAGGAATTTGATATGAAAGACTTAGGAGCAGCAAAGAAAATTCTTGGAATGGAGATTCATAGAGATAGAAGCTCAAGGAAATTGTGGTTATCTCAACAAGGCTATGTTGAGAAAGTGTTAGACAGGTTTGGGATGAGCAAAGCAATGCTCGTGAGCACTCCATTGGCGAATCACTTTAAGCTTTCTACAGAACAATGCCCGAAGACAGACAAGGAAATTGAAGAGATGGCAAAGGTCCCTTATGCCAGTGCTGTTAGCTGCCTGATCTATGCGATGGTATGTACTCGTCCTGATTTAGCTCATGTTGTTGGTCATGTCTGTAAATACATGTCTAAACAAGGAAGATCACATTGGGAAGCAATCAAGTGGATTTTCATGTATTTAAAGGGTACTGTGGGACATGGAATTGTTTTCGGCAGTTAGCGACATGATCCTTTGATTGTTGGATATGTGGATTCAGACTATGCAGGTGATTTGGATGATAGAAGGTCTACAACTGGGTATGTTTTCACCCTTGGTGGAGGGCCTATATGTTGGAAGTCAACTGTTTAGTCTGTTGTGGCATTATCAACAACTAAAGCTGAGTACATGACAGTAGCTGAAGCTGCAAAAGAAGCCTTATGGCTTATTGGGCTAGTGAAGGAATTGGGTAGTCGGCAAGGTGGAGTTTAGTTGCATTGTGATAGCCAAAGTGCTATTCATTTGGCTAAGAATCAGGTGTATCATGCTAGAACTAAACATATTGATGTGAGGTTTCACAAGATTAGAGAGTTGATTGTATCTGGTGAGATATTGTTACAAAAGGTGCATACTGCAGACAATCCAGCTGATATGTTGACCAAGCCTGTTACTACAGACAAGTTCTAGCATTGTTTGGACTTGTTGAATGTTTGCAAATGCTAGAGAAGCATGGTAGCCCAACCCACTTTGATGTGTGAGAGACTCTAGATTTATCTCTTAAGGGGCATGATATTCGCCAAGGTGAAGATTTGTTAAGTATGGCTCATATACTATAAAAGGACATATGAGCTTAATAACTAACCGACTTGAGGGATCCTTGGAGGTTAAGGAGTACGAATCCTTGGAGGATAAGGAATACTACTCCCCGAAGGATTAGAACAATTGTAATCCTAGTTAAAGTAGGATTGAGTAGTAGTTATCCTAGTTAGAATAGGACTTGGATGTAGGGGCTATATAAAGTGGCTTACCCCCACCTCATTAGGCACATCATCAATTGTTCTTTTTAGGCTTTAAGCATTTTTTTGTCGGGCATTATCGATTGAATAAAAGAAAACAACCGCTCTTTGCTCCCCGAGGACGTAAGCACACTGCTGAACCTCTTTTAATCTCTTGTGTTCTTGCTTGTTTGATTTTCTTTTTCGTTTGTCGTGTGCACAACACGCCTAAAGCCGATACTCCCTCAAATGGTCATCATTTGCAATCATTGATCGATTGACATGAGCACCATGTTACTCTAACCCAGACTAAACTTCGTACAACCCGTCTCTTATTAAGTTCACTTTACTTAGGTGGTGATCAAACATAGGATCAACAGTTCTCAATTAGCTCGACCCACTTGCCGTCTCCGAACTCAATTTCCTCGATATAGCGGTAGACATAACATTTCATTCTCTTGCATGCGTATACATCCTCGTCGACACAACGAGACATTCTCAAATATTTCAAATTCCCATTCCAAAAATCATTTTGAAATTTGGGGGGGGGGTGTCATGGCCCCCGCAGGTCACCACTGTGTTCCGCCCCTTATATGTTTTTGTACCATTTACCCTTCTTTTTACGGTTGTATGTAGGGGGTCTTCATAACTGAGTATCTAAATATCTGGGTACCCAATTCTCTGAGTAATGAAAAGGCCAGTCTTTGTCTTGATTTGTAAAGATCGGATACCCACAAGTCGGTTCACGTGATACCCGAGACAAAGTTATGAGCTTGTTTTTTACAAGCATACAATTTAGATTGTTTCAAATGGAGAAAATTAAAACTTAAAATTTCAAATTACATAATCCAAACATAGAATTTAAAAATCTAAATTATAAAATAAAAGATATAGATTTATAAAGTTGTAATAATAATTTTTTTGTACTATTGAGTAGTTATCATTTGAGTATAATTAATTTTCAATTTTTTAAATTTTAATTAAATTATTTTTAAAATATATTTTTAACAAATTTTAGTAATTTGAAAAATTATTTTTCCACTCACAAATGAGTATGATAGAATTTTAATATATATATTTCAAAGTGTTATTTCTTGTTTATACTAAATAGCATATATCATGGAAAATCTCCCATTATATAAAATATGGATATATATTCTATACATACACGGTGGAAACTGAAAGTTTCCACAAGCGCCTTAGTTTTAGGGTATAGGGAGTTAGTTTAGGGTTTAGGGGTTTAAGTGCAGGGTTTAGAATTTAGGGATATTGTTTCAATTTAAGGTTTAGGGTTATAACTTAGGCTTTATAGGTTAAAACCTAAATCCTCACCATATTACCCTAAAACTAAACCCTAACCTATAAACCCTAAATTATAACCCTAAACCTTAAATTGAAACAATTATCCCTAAATTCTAAACCCCTACACTTAAACCCCTAAACCCTAAACTAACTCCCTATACCCTAAAACTAAAGCGCTTGCGGAAACTTTCAGTTTTCACCGTCAATGTAATATTAATCCATAAAATATATACCTTATTTTAATAAAATATTATATATTTCATTACTAACGATTGTGTTTACAAATAAAATATTATAATGAAAATGGAAATGGGGTTTCTAGATATCCGTTTAAGTCGAATATTACGGTATGAGCCTGACTCATAAATCTATTTTAGTAACGAGTCGGTCTCAGATTAAATATTTTTTACCGAAATAATAATATAACAAAAGGTAAATTATGCAAAGCTGATCCAAACTACCTTCTCACTCTTATTTTGATCATTCAACTTTAAAATTTTTTAATTTAATAATTGAACTTTACACATTAAACTTTTTTCATCACTCTCCTGTTAATTTACTAACAAAGTGATGACATGGCATTTTAAATCATATTTTCCCAGTTGTTTGACTTTTTCAACTTTCTAATTTTCACCTGTTTTTTCTCTCTTTTTTTAATTTCTTTTGTTCTTCTTCTTCTTCTTCAAAAAAAAAAAAAAATCATCACCATTGTTGAGAACAATCTCATACTCAAACTCATCTTTTACAACACAACTAAATCCTCACTCTTAATTCACACAAAAAACATTAAACTCATCGATTTAATTTTTTACTTTAAACTGTTCTCAATGGCTAATCTAACAAACACAGTCATCAACATACACACTATCAAACCCAGAAGTTTGATTCCATGAGGATTCTAAGTCAATTCTTTTCGGTGTTGTTTAGCTATTCGCATAGATTGTCTACCTTATGTTGCATGCTCGAAAGCACCTCATCCTGCAAATTCATTTGTATAAAATTATATCAGCTCGATTCATGAGAGTTCTGCAAAAAATTCAAAATGAAAATCAACAGGGGGATGGGATTTTTTACACACTGATAGTAAAATAATCAAATCAATGCATATGAATTTGAATTTTAAGCCTTTACAAACTCAAATAAGAAAGAAAAAAAAAAGAGATCTACAACAAATTGTTACAAAGAAATTAACTTAAGTGAATATATTTGTAACTGATAGAAGAAAGAACAAAGCAATTTAAACATTGCAGATGTTTGCTTAATCATAGTACAAAACCGAATCAAAACTTCAGTAGGTTAACAACAAGTCATTGTGTTAATTTAACACTAAAACTCTATAGATTAATAAACTAAACCGTAACACAATTATTTAACGTGAAATTCATTGTTTGAATTAGAGTGAATGGGAAAAAGAATTACCAAAACAATTCCTAATAAAATTAAACAGTAAATCATAAAGCAAACCCTTAGCTCCGCAGATTTTGTGAGTTGACAAATTAAAAAATTCTTTTTAGACTCGACAGTCGCTACGCCGGTCACCGCCACGATTAAGAATCTTTTAATGAGAGTAAAAAGCTCTCAAGCCAAAGCCTCCTCACGTCCTAAACTGTGTCTTATAGTTCGAGCCGAGCTAGCTTTCTCGGCATTCATGAGGCGTCAATGGAGGGAAAGCCAAACCAGCCGCCTAGCGGAAGGAACAAGCCAAGCTGACTGATTTCGTAACAATGAAGATGCAAACGAAAATTAAATCGATGGGTTTGATGTTTTTTGTGTGAATTAAGAGTAAAATTTTAGTTGTGTTGTGTTTTTTTTAGCTAGGCAACATGCATGATTTATTAAAAGAAGATCATACATAGCCATCACTACCATAAGCCTCGTTAAAAACCTCTCTAGAACCCATGTAGAGGAAAAGAGTACTCATGGTAGTGTGAAAGAATGTAGATACACCCATACAACAAACAAATATGATCCGAACGGATCCCACCCCTAATACAATCCAAAAACTCATCCAAAACGCTGAAACCATTCAGATCGATCGACACCACTCTTAGCAAGGGCATCCACCAATTTATTCGCCTCACGGTATACATGATGAAAGCAAACATCAGTCAGTGCGGCACAAGCCTCATCAATCCGTCGCAACCATGCCAAAATTTCCACGGTCGTTTCTCATGGTGTAAGACCCATGCAATGGCCGTTGTAGAGTCCGATTCAATCACTAGTGGCATTTGTAAATCATTCGATCCAAGCATCATCTCTAAAGCAAAGCAAATGGCTTGCAACTCCGCTTCATTCGAATCTGCCATTCCAATCGGCCTCGAGAACAAGGCTAAGATATGACCAAACTCATTGTGCAAAACTCCAACACACCCAGCTTTACCCGGTTTCCCTTTAGCAGACCCGTCAACATTGAATTTCAACACTCCTGTAGGCGGCATCTCCCAACTAATGTTTGCCCGTCTCGAGTCACTATGTAGCTGAAAATAACAAAGCCATGGGCATTCCCACCATGTCGCTTCCATTACCACACCCGGGGGTAAACCAATCCGCACCCAATACATCGAGCGTAATTTAATCAAGAAAAACAATTCACCCGAACTCGCTCTTGTACCATTGAATATACAATTGTTCCTCGCCAACCACATCGACCATACAACCGCCGCGCAGCTTGCCAACCACCACTCCTGCACCCTACCAACAAAGAAGCTGCCAAAGCATTGCTCCATTAACCCCACAAACACTCTCAGCTGTACTATTACCACTCGCCACCATCGGAAAAAACACATCCAAACCTCCCATACAACAGGGCAACGAAACACAATATGATCCAATGTTTCCTCCACCTCACGACACCAACAACAGATGGATGATTTCGTCGGCAGCCTATCAAGCATGGCAAACCACAAAAAATGTTGAACTTTAGGAGGAATTGACAGCTTCCAAATCGCGGCCAGTTCGACATTCACCTCAAGACCAAAAGATTGCATCAAATTATACAGACCAGCCACTGAAAATTCACCCGTAGCTGAAGGTTTCCAGACGACTCTATCCACAAAATTAAGACAAAGGCGAAAGCCCCGTACACATGCCCTGAGCTCGCACACTTGAGTAACCTCAAAAGAGCGCAGGGCTCGTCCAAAAAAATGGCTCCATTCCTCATGTTCAAAGCTGCCATCTCTCGTGTAATCCTTGACAAACGCCTTTTTATCAATCGCCAAGCGAAACAATCTCGGGAAAACCACATGCGAAGATTCCGCTATAGACCAATTGTCCTACCAAAATAAAATCTTCTCACCGTCGCCCAACATCCAACGAAATTGCGAATTCCCCATAAAGCGACGCACCTCATCATCACCATGCACTTCCACTATTTGTCTCCATACCATGGACATCTTTCTAACCCCTACACCATTAGGTCGCCATCGGAGGGCATTACTACCATACTTAGCGTCGATAATCGCGCGCCATAAAGAATCCTTATTCATCGCATAACACCAACTCCACTTAGCCAGTAAAGCCAAATTTCGAGCGCGTAATCCACCACGCCCAACCCCCCATATTGTCTAGGCCGACAAGCAATAGACCAGTTTACACGGCTCATTTTGATTTTTGTATCCGATCCTCCCCATAAAAACCTACGCCTTATCCGATCAATTTTGGAGATTATACTCCGCGGGACTAAAAACAACCCCATGTAATATAGAGGCAGCGTAGACAACACGGAGTTAACCAAGATCAATCTACCTACAAAAGATAATGCATCTCGCTTCCATCCTACCAAGCACTTACGGAACCGTTGGAGTAAGTGATCCCACACATGCAAACTCTGCGGATTAACACCCAATGGTAAATCCAAGTACTTAATCGGCAAATCAGCACACGCACAACCCAAAATAGAGGCAATATTTGCTACTAACTCTTCTTCCACTCCTACCCATACAAGCTTGATTTGGCATAATTAATTTGCAACCTAGAAGCATATTCAAAACATGTCAAAATTCGCTTCAAATTTCTAGCATAACATACCTTCGCTTGAAAGAAAAGGATCATATCATCCGCGAACTGTAAGTGAGACACGACACAACCCGCCGCCACCGTCACTCCTTTAACCACCTCTAAGTCTGTCGCATTACGCAGAAACTGGTGTAACATCTCCGCCACAATCACAAAAAGTAGTGGTGATAACGGATCGCCCAGTTGTAGCCCCATATGCATCGCAAACTCACTAGTCGGAGAGCCATTCACTAAAATAGATAGTCGTGTTGTACTAACACATTCCAACATCCAACTAAGCCACACCGAGCCAAACCCCATTCGAATCATGACTTGGTCTAAACAATTCCATTTAATGCAGTCATATGCCTTCGCAAAGTCAATTTTCAGAATCAAACCCCTTCACTAAACTGCCTTTTCTGTAAAGAATGTATCATCTCATTTGCTAACATTATACCATCCAATATTTTTCGTCCGCTTATGAATGCCGACTGCACATCACTAATCAACTTCGGCAATACTGATTGCAACCGCCTCGCCAAGCATTTGGCCAAGATCTTATATAGAGAATTAAGCAAACATATCGGCCAAAAATCCCTCATAACCTTTGGATCATCCTTCTTAGGAATCAGGACCACAAATGTCGATTTCACTCCTCGCGGCAACTTATAAGATGCACAAAATTCATTCAAAAAATGGAGCACATCCGTTTTAAGAAACGACCACCCTCGCTTATAGAATTCAAAGGTAAAACCACCGGGTCTTGGAGCTTTAGAACCTTCGCATCCCCAAATTACCTCCCTCACTTCCTCTTCAGTAAACCCAACTTCCAAACTAGCAGCTTCAAATTCTCTTAAGCAATTAAAACTCACAGCTGCATCCAACGAACCAACCACCTGTATCCGTGAGAAATGCTGTCGAAATGCGCGGAAAAATATCCCTTTACTTGCTCCGACTCTATTATCCAAATACCTCAAGACATCACCCCTGATCGCGTTCCTCATCGCTCTAACCTTTGCTGCCCGATGGAAAAACTTGATAATGTGATCACCCTTCTTCAACCAAGCCATACGCGATTTTTGTCGCCAAATCGACTCGTGAAACCTTGTTAGCTGCCATAGCTCCGCATTCAGCTGCCACCTCTCCTCCATATCCTCCCAAGATGCTGATCCATCCGCCAAGTTGTGTTGTGTTGCAGATAATGAGTTTGAGTATGAGATTAATCTCAATAACAGTGATGGTGTTTTTGAAGAAGGAGAAGGAAAAAATTAAAAAGAAAAAAATATGAGGAAACTAGAAAGTTGAAAAGTCAAATAAAGGGGGAAAGTGATTTAAAATGCCATGTCATCACTCCGTTAGTAAATTAACAGGGGAGTGATGAAAAAAATTCGGGATAATGGCATCAACACCCTCTGTACTTTCACAAAAACTTCAATGTGGTGTCTAAACTTTGGGCGCGTTTAATGTGCCCCTTGAACTTTAGTTCCGTCATATAATATACCCCTCGACTATAACGTCGTTATATGGTGACATTGTAACACCCGGGTTTAGGGGTCGGGTGAAAATAATATTTAAATAATATTTTGAGTCTCGGTTTATGATTAAAATAATATTATATGTTATTTGGACTTTGTGATTTCAAGGCAAACATTTTATGATTGGACTAAATTGAAATGAAACTCAAAGTACATGGATTTTAAAGTAAAGGAGAATTGCCATCTCATTAATGGCATTTTCGTAATAAAATGGACTTCAATTTAAAAAGCCCCTTTTCAATTAAAACACCCTTTTTGTCATCTTTTTCACTATTCCTCTTCTACATTTCAACGACAAAGAGAAGCTCCCCTCCATTTCCACTATTCCATTTCCTTGCTTCTTCGTTTTGGCTCGGTTTTGAAAGGTAACTACATTTCCAACTTGCTCTCATCTTCATCTCTTTAAAAGTACAACTAGTTTTCATTTTGGTCCAAGTTTTAGAATTTGAGTTTTTGGAGGATTTGAATAAAAATGGTATCTTTATTGTTTTTAACTTAAGGTTTTGATTTAATAATGTTAGATATGAAGTTTATGAACCAAATGGTCCAACATATGTGAATTTTACATGGTTTTATAAACATTCCCAAATTTGGGTTTTCAAGGGGTTTTTGAAGGGTTTTGGAATGGTTTTTGGGGTTGTTTTAGGTTGGAATTTGTGGGTTGAGGTTAGTATTATAGTTGGGGGTTGTTTTGGAATCATTTGGAAGTATTAAAAGTGTTGAAATCATGAGTTTTGATTGAGGTTTGTTGGCTGCTCGAGATTGTGGTTTTTGGGGGTTGTCCATGGCTTGAATTCTTGTGTTTGATGTTTGAATAGTATTCCGGGTTAGCTACATTGATGTATGAGCTGATTTGAGATTGTTTGGATTGTGTTGAGTTGTTTAGAGACAAGGACGTGTGTTGGTGAAGCCTCGAGAGTGAATCCGGAAGCTTGAAGGTGTTGCTTGCTTGATAGTTGAGCTTGGAAGTGAAGGTGAGTGGTTTAATGTTTTCAAAGTGGTTTTAAGTGTTTGGTTCAAGCATGTGGACTAGATCGGGATTGATAGACCCACCTAGAGTTAGGATTAGAGTGGTAGCCTAATCCTAAGCTTCAATTAGAGACTTTGGTTGAACTCTCTTTAATTGATGTTTATGCCTCATGATGATATGTTTTTATGGTGTTATGTATAATGTGTTATACATGTATGTTGAGGCATGATATTGATGCATTGTGATATGCATGTGGATTGTTCATGATTGTGATCATGGTGAGTACGTGCTAAGCACGGAAGTGTTATGAGATGTTATGGATTTGGCTTAATGTTGGCACTAGTATGCTTGAGTACAAATGATCGATCATTAGGATGTTAGTGTGCACACGAGAGTCAGATGGGCGCGTGGTCTTGATGATGGTAGTCATAAAGATGGAGTACGGGTTCGCCCGAAAATTCTTCTTATGTATATGATAGTCGGTGATGAGTGTAATCCCATCGACGGGGCGTGAGGATGAGTGGAATCCCCTCCGCGAGAACGGTGATGAGTGTAATCCCACCGTGAGGTAAAGTGGTTGTTGGATATGAGTTCCAACGTGTTTATCAGTGTATTCGAGTCATAGCTAGGTGCCAATATGAGTTGATATGTATACTAATGTGAAATGAAATGTGATTCCTAATTGGATTAATATATGTGTTTACATATGTTGTGGATTGAGCTTGGGGAGCATGACATATCATTGGATAATTGTTCATGCATCATGTATATTTGGCTTATGTGGATCGAGGGTAAGAACATGCATTTACCTTGTTGTGCTCGTGCTTGGACCCTGCATTGTCGAGGTTTGTTTTTAAAGAGCTTACCCTCACTAAGCTTTATGCTTACGCTCTCTTTTGTTCGACAATGCAGATCAGTAGCTCGTGGGTTGCTAGTGCAAGAAGGGGCTTCCAAGTGTGTGTGCTTGTGGTGCTATCTTAGCTATCAAGTATGAGTATTTTAATTTAAGGATGTAATGGTCAAGCCATGAGACATGTATATGTTGTTTGAGCCCTTTGAAGTATGTTGATGTTGTTGTTTAGGAGCATGTTAGACTCCTTTAAATGCTTGTGTTGCTTTGGCTTTTGAATGCCATGCTTGGCCTGTAAAACCATGTTTGATTGCCTTATATGAATGTTGATGTTTGTTTGTTAAGGCATGAACCTCATATATGCTATGCATGCCTTCTTTTGAATGAATACATGAATTCCTTGGTTGAATGATGTTTGTTCATGTTGGATGCCTCGTATGTTTAGGTTTTGGTTGATAAGTGTTGTATGTATGTTTGAGTGTGGCTAGGGAAGTCTCGAATTGCATTTAGAGTTGAGTTTCATGTTGTTTTGCTGCAATTTAGTGTCTTGCAGTGCAGGGCGTATCGATACACCTAAGGGCCGTATCGATACGGTCCTACACTATGGGACACAGAATTGGCTAGGGGTACCGATACTCGGGGGTGTATCGATACGCCCAAAGCTCACTGGAATTCTGAGATTTTCAGGAGACTTTGCCGTATCGGTACGGGTCTCTGGCGTATCGGTACGGTTTTATCTCGTTGACCACGAGATGTTGACCGAGAAGGGCGTATCGATACGCTCAAGGGCTGTATCGATACGGTCTTCCTGTGTTGACTGGTGGCCGTTGACTTGGTCAAGGCGTATCGATACCCTCTCTTAGAGTATCGATACGGCCTGCTTTAAAAAGATAAAATGAGCTGTTAACTCGTTGTGTTGGATTCGGTTGTATTTCTTCCTTGTTGTTTTCCGCTGCCGTGATCACTTAAGTAACGATATGCCTTTAGACAAGATTAAATTAAAAGGAATTTTCTAGGGTTGCTAACCGAGGTGGGACCTTAACAGGTTTCTCTTCGGTTTTCCCCGTGTAGCCTACTCGGACCGGTCATCCGACCAGACCGGGACGAGGGGGTTACAGACATAGCTTGACACGTGGACTAATGAAAATACGCCATGTGGAATTTTGGCTTAGAAAAAAATAATTAAAGTCAACAGAGGGGCACTAAGCAAATTAACCCTTTTTTATATGAGAAAAAATAGATGCCCTAATTCCTCAATCTAACATTGTCTTCAAGTTCATATAAAAAAACATTGTCTTCAGGCCGTTTTAATCATAAACTCCGACAAGAAATGGCGGCAGCACTTCTATTACCAGTAGCATCTCCGGTGAAAACAACCGCTCCTTCTCCGACTTAGTTGCAACCGAAACCACTCACCTCCGGTCGACTCTTCTCAATCCCTTCCAAAACCAAATATCTTCTCAAAGTCACTGGTGACTTAAACAAACGCCAGTTGTTTCCGGTTAAGGCGATCGGGGAAAGCATGGAAGATTCAGTGACCGCAAAGTAAGCGAACAATGACAGTCTCGCCGGCAAAGTGGCGGAAGAGATAAGGAAAATCCAGTGGCCCACGTTTGCTAAAGTGACGAGGACCACCAGCGTTTTCCTTGGTGCTATTGTTGGTTCTAGTGTCGCTTTACTCGATTTTGCCAGTCATTGTGCTTCTTCTTCCCCGGAATTGAAGAAACCCCATAAATTTACACTGAAGAAGAACAAAACACAACATACTTACTAAGAGTTTGGTTTCCCCTGTTTGAATAAATACGAAAGGACCCAATCTAGATTTTTAAGAGGATTTGATTATTGGTGCACAAAGAAGGTAACAAAGAAATCAACTCGAAACCAAAATCCAAGAATGGCAACTTCAGTCTTCAACTAGAAACAATTAATCTTCCTTGGATATTTCAACCTTCTTTGTAACGCCCCGATTTTGGGCCTAGTTGTTTTGCGAGTCGGGTTGGACCGGTATCGGTTGTTCGAACCGTTAAAAGGTGGTTTAGGGAAATCAAGGTTCAAGATGAGATAAAAATACGATAAAAATTCCTAAAATCATCTAAAATTATATTTAAGATGATGGTTGAATCAATTTTGCAAAATGGGTTTTCGAAAGTGTACATTTGTGGCAGTGACCAAAATGTAAAGATTTAAAAGTTGGGAAAAAAGTGTTTTTCAAGTAGAGTCAAAATCGTAGAGCCTTTAGGGAGCTACTTGGAAATTAAGCCTTTTCCCTGATTTGGCATGTGTTTTAAATGTTTTACTAAGAACTAAAAAGGCTTTTAATTAATTAATTAATTAAAGAGGTAGTTAATCGGTTAAAAAGAATTTTGACGAGCTTTTCATTTCTCTCTTTCAGTTCAGCCAAAAACTCTCCATTTTCTCTCAATTTTCTAGAATTTCTTCACTCTCAAATCATCTTTTGATTTCCATCTTTTCCTTGTTGATTTGTTTCATTTTCCTTTAAGCTTTTCCAAGCAAATCTTGCCAAATTAAAGGAGAAGTAAGGATTGGAGGTAAATTTCGTGCTAACCCTCTAATCTAGGTTCTTTAATGAAATTCCAAATATATTTGACTCTTTATTAATGTTTTTAATTGAGGTTTTGTTGTTAGTTGGATTAAATGTTGAAAACTTGATGAAAAATATGTCTTAAAGAGATTTTCAGAATTATAATGGTTGGGCTGATTTGAGATGATTTCTAAATGAGTTTTGAAAGGTTTTTAGTGTTGAAGTGGAGTCTTAATCATAGAGATCCCGAAGTCCTTGAGATCCTTGGTTTTTGAAGTGTTTTTGTTTGAGTTTTTGGGGTGTTTAGGTGAATCCGAGTTGCTGGAGGTATAAGGATGGTTTTAGGATGTTTTTGGATGTTGATTGATGCTTAGAATTTATGGGAAGTGTTGGTTGATGGCTGCGCTGAGGTTTAGGATCAATCGATTGAGTTTTCAGTTGTATCGATTGGGTAAATTGGTGCTTTAGAGTAGGGCTGCGGGTTTCCTTTTGAATGCTGGTGTTTTGGATGCTTTTTAATGCATTGAACCTCTGTTTTACTGTGTTGCAAACAGAGGATTGTAGTCCGGAATCAAACGAAGTGATTTTGGAGGCTTCGAATGATCGATAGTTGCGTCAGCGAGTGTGGTTTCGCAAGTCAGTGAGTGGAACTTGGTTTTCCAGCATGGAAACACTTAAGAAAAGGTTTTGGGAACTTAGTAAGTGCTTGAAACGCTTTACTAAGTTCGGAAGTAAGTAAAGTGAATTTCTCCCTCGGATTGTGCTATTGTGAGATTTTTGAATGTGTTTGTTTTAATTGCATTTACCTACTGTTTTAAAGCATGTTTTGAGTATATAGAATGTGTTTGATGCTGTCATGTGGTTTAAGGATGTACTAGGTAAGTGATCCTTGTATGCATGTGTTGATGCATGAGGTTTGAAGCATGGTTTAATGCTTGAGTTTATGGCTATCATGAATGCTTTGTAAAAAGAGTGAGGTTTGCATAAATTGTGGATTATATTGGCAAGTGATGTTGAATAAAGTGTTTTGTAAATGTAATCGGATATAGTTAGCCGACTATAGGATTAAGTGCACTATAAACAAGTCACCTTGGATGTTAAGGGGTTGTGATTGTACCGAAAACTCCATACAAGTACCCTAATGGTTGAGGATTGTTTAAGGTTGCAACGGTTGAGGATAGCTCCTGGGTGCGAACCTTGTGTGTGTCCCGTCTCTCGTTAGTGGGCTGTACAACTACCGATGAGTGGTGTTGTGATTGTACCGAATACTCCACCACAAGTGTCACAACGGTGAAGGGTTGCTCCCGTGTGCGAGCCTTGAGATGCCGGTAGGGTGTATGAAGGGTTTGGGACAACCCTTGGTAATCCGTGTATCCGATGTGTTTTTGAAAAAAAATGGGATTGTTGTTAATCACTTGAAAGCCAATATAATGGATTATAATGCTATGGAAATGTTGTTGATGCATATTGTGTAAAATGCATGTTTTACCATAAGCTTAGCATAATGGTGTTTATGCTTGGGAAGGCTTGATGGATGTGTAGCAATGGTTTAATTGCTGGAAATTATGTAATTCATGTTGCGTGGTGTTTAGCAAGCCGATTCTAATGGTAAAGTGCATGGTTTTTCAAAAGAGGCATGACGATTTTGAAAAGAGGGGAAAATGGTTTTGTGCATTGATGGCGTTCTTTTGGTTTTGAGCTTTCCTTACTAAGCATGTTGTGCCTACGCTCTCTTTGTCCATCAATACTGTAAATTTAAGCTTTGGAGGCGGCACTTGCAAGGGATCGATGGGAGACTTTGATTGAAGGTAAGTTTTGGTTTTGTACTAGAGTAATAAAGGCAATGAGGGCGTTCTATGTTATGAATGTTGATTGTTTGGTATCCCTCTGGTTTGATGCAAGTTTGGCATGAATTTTAGGGAATGTTAATGGCCTTAAAGTGTTGGTAATTTCTTGGATTTGGATTTTGGCCTTTTGATGCTTTTAACTCTTAGGAAGCATGCCATAAGTGCTTTTGATATTGTGAATGATGCTATATTGATGCATTTGCTTCGTATGTTTAGTGTTTGATGTGTAGTTGTGTTGCAAACATGTTTGGGCATGTGTCAGAATGGTTTCGGGGGGTTTAAATTGAATTAAATCATCATTTTAAAACATTGCAGGCCCAAGTGTTTCGAAACACCCTTGTCTAGTTCGAAATAGAGGCTTGAAATGACCTTGGTGTTTCGAAATAGTGAGGCTTGTTCCAAAACATTTTGCCTCTGCGAAGCATCGTTCCGAAACGAGCCTAAAAGGGGTTTCGAAACGAACCTGCATATCGAAACAGTCACCTGTGTTTCGAAACGACTGTTCCGATACGGGGCTTCCTGTTCTGAAACGTTCGACCGTTAATTCAGTTTTGAATTGTTCTAAGTTTCTGTTTCTTATGTTTTGGTCCTTGTTTGCCTTGTATGCAATTGGATGGGTTCTTGAGGTCTTTTTGAGCGGAGTTTTTACCGAGAAGCATGTAATGACCCTAATTAAATATTGGTAACCGGAATTTTGTAATAACTCTTATAATTTATCAAAATTACAAAATGGTCCCTAAACCTTGAATTGGCTATAATTAATAGGCGATGGTGATGATGTTTTATCCACTGCTTGTGTGCGTATGCATAGGAACCTAAGTTGCATCTAGACAAGATAAAAAAAGGTCGCTTATTGAGATAAACCTTCCCTGTTTATTTTAATATTCCCTGTGTAATTCGTTCAGTTCGGTCTATCGGCCAGGACGGGTCGAGAGGGTTACATTTGGTGGTATCAGAGCTAGGTTACGAAAGGTTGGGATGATGGTAAGTTGTTGGTAAGTGACGTTATTGTAATCATGTGTGTTTTGGTGAAGTATGTTTTGAACGATGAATGTTTTAAGCATGTTAATGATAAGTATGTGATGGGATGTAATAGATGGAAATGTAATAAACGGTGATTGTGATATGAATGTGAGATGTTGTATGATGATAGAATTGGGCTGGATTTTAATGCTTGTAATGCATGATGGTTATGACAGACATGTTGTATGCTTTGTGCTATGCTGGGGGGGAAACTGGATTGCATACTGCCTTATTACCTAGTGAAATGTTTTAAGTTGAAATCAATGTCTTGGATCCTTTCTTGGAGCTGTTCTGAATGTTTGTTTTGTTTGTTTGTTTATTATCATGCCTAAATATAATAGCACAATAAACCGAGGAGAGAGTAGCGATATGGTATGATTGTTTTTGTTGTTGTGCAAGAAATTAAGGAGTGTGTAAAGTCTCATGGGGGCTAAATGCCTCGATGTAAGTACAACCCGTGTTGGTTGGGTAAGTATTGGATGGCCTGTCGCCTGGTATATAGGCGATGTTTAGAGCATGTGAAGCTGTTAATGCTGAAGTGCATGTGACTGCACTAGTTGGTGGATGTTTGTGAGCTGCGGTTAGCGCTTACGTAATTTTGAGTTGAAGTTGAACTCGAGGGTTGTCACTGGAGGTATCCATGGAGTGGATGAACTGTATGAATGAGATTACGGAATAAATGGAGGGTAGTGATGCCCATAGTGTAAAGATGAGTTGTATCTCGGTTATATAGAGATGTGTATAGTTGGTGGACAACCGTAGTTCTGGGCATAGAACCTGATGTTGTGTTCTGAGAGTTCTTTTGAACTATTTTAAAGGAGAAGTATCTGGGGGTTAGATACTTGGATGACGAGGAATGTGAATTTGTGGTTTGGGTTCGAAATCATAAGTTGTAGTTGAGTTAAGATGCAAATTGTTGAGTTGAGCATATGTGCTCCTGGATTGGAATGGGATGTGAGACATCGATATGTTGTCACTTTTATGGATTAGTGCATGATGTTAAGCCATATATGTTGATTTGTTGGCTATATTGTTTCGACGTGTTGGTAACACGGGTGAGGTATTTGAGTAGAACTTGGATTTAATAACTCGTGTGAGGGGTTCTAGCGCTCGGAAGTGAGTTGTGAACTCCAGTTTAGTGGTAGCCAGTGTACGAATGGTCATGCCTAAAGGGGTATCGCCTGGTTTGAGGCGAGGTTGTGGTAATGTTGGACAAAAATTGTGGGGTCATTGTGTCAAAGCTTGAGTAGCGTATGATACCTATTAAGTAGGTGAATCGTATGACTGTGTGAGGTGAGCTTGTCCATGTTTGATCGGTGGGGTATAGCTCTTTGCGCCTGTTGTTGCAAGTTTCTTCGAAAGTTGTGGTTAGAATGTTTGTTTCGGAGATGTTAGATGTGGGAGTGTGAGTAGTTAGTTTCTTTGGTGAAACTGATGTTACAAAAAAACTGGATAGGATATGTCCATTATCTGTTCAAGGTCGTGTGTTTTGAGTGGATTTGATGGAATTACCTTTTTATGGTTTTGATGTGATTCATGTATTGGACTGGTTGGTTGAGCATTGCGCTGTGGTAGATTTTGGTGTTAAGCGAGTTACTTTGAAACTTGTGGATGATTACGAGGTAGTAATCGTAGGCGAGAATGTGAAGTTCTTCTCTAGGGAAATTTCGGCTCTTGAAGCGAGTCAGATGGTGGAGTTGGGTTGTGAAGTTTTCTTGGCATTTGTGATGAGTCCTGGTACGAAGAAAGTGCGAGTGCAAGACATACGAACAATATGTGAGTTTACGGGTGATTTTTCTGGGAGAGTTGCCTGCGTTGCCACCTAACCGAGAAGTTGAGTTTGGCATTGAGTTGTATGAGAATACGGCTCCCGTGTCCAATTCTCCTTATTGCATGGCATCTAAGAAGATGAAGACGCAGCTTCAGGAGTTGCTTGACCGAGGGTCATAAGGCCGAGTATTTCACCTTGGAGTGCGCCAGTCTTGTTCTTGAAAAATAAGGATGGTACAATGCGTATGTGCATAGATTATCGACAACTGAACAAGTTGACGATTAAGAACAAGTACCCTCTGCCAAGGATCGATGATTTGTTTGATCAGTTTCGTGGTGCTTCGATGTTTTCGAAGATTGATTCGAAGTTAGGGTACTATTAGTTAAAGGTTAAGGATGAGGATGTACCCAAAACAGCTTTTCGGACGAGGTATGGCCATTATGAGTTCTTAGTGATGCCGTTTGGGTTGACAAATGCCTTGGGTGCATTTGGATATCATGAAGATGGTATTCCCTGATTTTTTGGATTAGTTTGTGGTAGTGTTTATCGATGATGTTCTCGTGTACTCGCGTATCGAGGAGGATCATGGTAAGCATTTGAGGATTGTGTTATAAGTGCTATTGGGGAATCAACTTTATGCTAAGCTGAGCAAGTGTGAGTTTTGGCTCAGGGAGGTGATTTTTCTTGGACATGTGGTGTCAGTCGAAGGTATTTGGGTTGCTCCACACAAGGTTGAGGTGGTGATGAGTTGGAAGACGCCTAAATCGGTGACGAAAGTGCAAAGTTTCCTTGGGTTGGCTGGTTACTACCGAAGGTTTATTGAAGGTTTTTCTAAGATTGCTACTCCTTCGACCAAGTTGTTGCAAAAGAATGTTTGCTGTGAGTGGACGGATGTTAGGCAAAAAGCTTGTGAGAAGTCGAAGGAAGCTTTGACGCATGAACTTGTTTTGATTCAATTTGAATCGAGAAAAGAGTTTGTAGATTATAGTGATGCCTTGTATGTTGGTTTGGGTTGCGTGTTGATGCAAGGAGGGAATGTTGTGGCTTATGTGTCTAGACAGTTGAAGGTGCATGAGCACAACTATCCTACTCATGATCTAGAGCTCGCTGCGGTGGTGGTTGCTTTGAAAATTTGGGAGACACTACTTTTATGGTGAAAGGGGTGTGGTTTACACTGACCATAAGAGTTTGAAGTATCTTATGTCGCAGAAGGAGTTCAGTCTTAAGCAATGAAGATGGTTGAAGTTGCTTAAGGAGAACGATCTGATGATTGGGTATCATCTGGGAAAGGCAAGTGTTGTGACCGATGCTTTGAGTAGGAAGGTGGCTGTTGAGCTGAGAGCTATGTTTGCTCGGTTGAGTATATCACGTGATGGTGGCTTGATAGCCGAGTTGCAAGTGAAACCTTCCTTGATTCAGTTGATTAAGGAGAAGCAGTTGTTGGATGATTCATTGGTACCTCATGTTCAGGACATAGCTGATGGAAAGGCAGCAAACTTCTACTTTAATGATGATGGAGTCCTATGTTTCAAAAGTCGAATAGTGGTGCCGAAAGATGTTGAGTTGAGGTGCACTATCTTGATTGAGGCTTATAGTAGTCCTTTCGCTATGCACCCTGGCAGTACCAAGATGTATCGTGGCTTGAAGGATGAGTATTACTGGGTGGGGTTTAAAAAAGATGTAGCTGATTTTGTAAATAAGTGTATGGTTTGCCAACGGGTGAAGGCTGAGCATCAGTTTCCTTCTGGTTTGTTACAGCTTTTGAGTATACCATAGTGGAAGTGGGAAAGGATTATGATAGATTTTGTGTCCAGTCTGCCTTTGTCACCATCTAAGAAGAACTCCATATGAGTGATTGTGGATCGCCTTTCGAAGTGTGCACATTTGTTGGCTGTGCATACTGCGTTTACGTTGGATAAGTTAGTAGAGTTGTATATTGCTGGGATTTTGCGGTTGCATGGTGTGCCCTAGGTCCATAGTGTCGGATAGAGATCCGAGGTTTACAACGAGGTTTTGGGAATGTTTACATCAGGCGTTGGGTACGCGGATGAATTTCAGCACTCCGTTTCATCCTCAGACGGATGGACAGTCAGAGCGAGTTATCCAGGTGCTGGAGGATATGTTGCGATGCTGTGTGATTGATTTTCAAGGTTATTGGGAAAAGCATCTGCCTTTGGTTGAGTTTTCCTATAATAACAGTTTTCAGGCAAGTATAAAGATGGCACCGTATGAGGCCTTGTATGGGTAGAAGTGTAGAACGCCTCTTTGTTGGGCTGAGGCGGGGCAAAAGTTGCTTTCCTTGCCGGATATGCTTAAGGGAACAACTGAGAAAGTGAAGCTCATATGTGAGCGGTTGAAGGCTGCATTGGATCGTCAGAAATCTTACGCGAATTTAAAGTGTAGGGAGATTGAGTTTGAGGTTGGAGATCGTGTGTTTCTTAAGGCATTGCCTTGGAAGAAGGTGATGAGGTTCGGACATAAGGGAAAGCTTAGTCTGAGGTTCATTGGACCTTATGAGGTTGTGGAGCGAGTTGGTCTTGTGGTTTATCGGTTGAGGTTACCTCCCGAGTTGGAGAAGATCCACGATGTGTTTCATGTTTCTATGTTGCGGTGGTATAGATTGTTTTCATCTCGTGTTATGCATGTTGTGGAGGTAGAGTTGAATCCAGATTTTTTTATGGTTAGGACCCGGATGGTGTTCTTGATTCTTGTAGTAAAGTTCTTCGTGGTAAGACGGTTGAACTTGTGAAGGTAGTGTGGTGTCCTTGAGGAGTTGAGGAGGTTGTGTGGGGAAGTAAGGTGGACATGTTGAGTCAGTTCTACACCTTTTTCCTTCAGGCAAAATTTTGAGGATGAAATTTCCTAAGTGGGGGAGAGTTGTAACGCCCCGGTTTTGGGCCTAGTTGTTTTGCGAGTCGGGTGAGACCGGTGGAACCGGTATTGGTTGTTCGAACCGTTAAAAGGTGGTTTAGGGAAATCAAGGTTCGGGATGGGATAAAAATACGATAAAAATTCCTAAAATCCTCTAAAATTATATTTAAGAGGATGGTTGAATCAATTTTGCAAAATGGGTTTTCGAAAGTGTACATTTTGGGCAGTGACCAAAATGTAAAGATATAAAAGTTGGGAAAAATGTATTTTTCAAGAAGAGTCAAAATCTTAGAATCTTTAGGGAGCTACTTGGAAATTAAGCCTTTTCCCTAATTTGGCATGTGTTTTAAATGTTTTATTAAGAATTAAAAAGGCTTTTAATTAATTAATTAAAGAGGTAGTTAATCGGTTAAAAAGAATTTTGACGAACTTTTCATTTCTCTCTTTCACTTCAGACAAACGCTTTCCATTTTCTCTCAATTATCCAGAATTTATTCACTCTCAAATCCTCTTTTCATTTCCATATTTTCCTTGTTGATTTCTTTAATTTTCTTTCAAGCAAATCTTGCCAAATTAGAGGAGAAGCAAGGATTGGAGGTAAATTTTATGCTAATCCTCTAATCTAGGTTCTTTAATGAAATTCCAAAGATATTTGACTCTTTATTAATGTTTTTAATTGAGGTTTTGTTGTTAGTTGGATTAAATGTTGAAATCTTGATGAAAAAGATGTTTTAAAGAGATTTTCTGAATTATAATGGTTGGGCTGATTTGTGATGATTTCTAAATGAGTTTTGAAAGGTTTTTAGTGTTGAAATGGAGTCTTAATCATAGAGATCCCGAAGTCCTTGAGACCCTTGGTTTTTGAAGTGTTTTTGGTTGAGTTTTTGGGGTGTTTAGTGAATCCGAGTTGCTGGAGGTATAATGATGGTTTTAGGATGTTTTTGGATGTTGATTGATGCTTAGAAGGTGTGAGAAGTGTTGGTTGATAGCTGGGATGAGGTTTGAGATCAATCAATTGAGTTTTCGGTTGTATCGATTGGGTAAATTGGTGCTTTAGAGCAGGGCTGCGGGTTTCCTTTTGAATGGTGGTGTTTTGGATGCATTTTAATGCATTGAACCTCTATTTTATTGTGTTGGAAACAAGGGATTGTAGTTTGGAATCAAACGAATTGATTTTGGAGGCTTCGAGTGATCGATAGTTGCGTCGGCGAGTGTGGTTTCACAAGTCGGTGAGTGGAACTTGGTTTTCCATCATGGAAATGCTTAAGAATAGGTTTTGGGAACTTAGTAAGAGATTGAAACGCTTTACTAAGTTCGGAAGTTAGTAAAGTGAATTTCTCCCTTGGATTTTGCTATTGTGAGATTTTTGAATGCACTTGTTTTAATTGCATTTACCTATTGTTTTAAAGCATGTTTTGAGTATATATAATGTGTTTGATGATGCCATGAGGTTTAAGGATGCACTAGGTAAGTGATCCTTGTATGAATGTGTTGATGCATGAGGTTTGAAGCATGGTTTAATGCTTGAGTCTATGGCTATCATGATTGCTTTGTAAAATAGTGAGGTTTGCATGAATTGTGGATTATATTGGCAAGTGATGTTGAATAAAGTGTTTTGTAAATGTAACCGGATATAGTTAGCCAACAATATGATTGAGTGCACTATAAACAAGTCGCCTTGGATGTTGAGGGGTTGTTATTGTACCAAAAACTTCATCCCAGTACCCTAACAATTGAGGATTGTTTAAGGTTGCAACGATAGAGGGTAGCTCCCGTGTGTGAGCCTTGAGATGCCGGTAGGGTGTATGAAGGGTTTGGGACAACCCTTGGTAATCCGTGTATCCGATGTGTTTTTGAAAAAAAAATGGTATTGTTGTTAATCACTTGAAAGCAAATATAATGGATTATAATGCTATGGAAATGTTGTTGATTCATATTGTGTAAAATGCATGTTTTACCATAAGCTTAGCATAATGGTGTTTATGCTTGGGAAGGTAGCAATTGTTTAATTGATAGAAATTATGTAATTCATGTTGCATGGTGTTTAGCATGCCGATTCTAATGGTAAAGTGCATGCTTTTTCAAAGGAGGCATGCCGATTTTCGTAACTTGATCAATAATTCTTTTGTGTCGAAAAACTCGACTATAGACTTCTCCCATGTTCAAGTTACGAAAATTCGTATTGATCCAAGAATTTTTATGGGAGGCATTCCCTGAAGTGAATGCAAACATGATGTTTATTCCATGCGATTATTGGATTTGTTTCATTCCCTGAAGTGAATGCAAAAATGATAATTCATTATATGGCCAGTGAATAAAACTCAGCTATGTGAATGCTTCAAATTTAATTGAAAATTTATGGTTAGAGTATCACCGATGAGGATATGTTAGAAAAACATACTCAACTTTTCATCAAACAATGTTGTCCTGCAGACACAATATCGTGAAAAATGTTTTAAAGAGCTACTGGCTCCGCTCTATTTCTTGAAGTGAATGCTACATTTTATAACGAAAAGAATAAATGCCACATTAGAAACTGTGGTCGCAATTGAGGCCATAAACATATACATGGACAAGATGATCATTTAAGAATGCTTATAACCACTAGAAGCGGGTTTATAGAGATGACAAGAATATATTAAGAAAGTAAAATTTTTATGCAATGGTACAAACTATTGATCTCGTACTTGTTATACGCCAAATCATTATGGACCTTTATCCACAATCATGAATGATAAAGGAAAGAAAATATAAATAAATTTTATTTACGAAAATAAAAAAATAATTCTGACGTTGTTGGTCCAACTCAATTGGATATTATTGATTTCCTCATAATCCTTGAAGGAAATAATTCACCATTGATTTTATTTCCTTATAATCTTTAAAAGGGATAATTGATCTTTTAATTTATTTTGCTTTATGTTAATTTGTTTTATATATTATTTATTTATGTTTTTATATCATATAATTAAATATGTTAAAACGTTTATTTATTTTACTTTGAATAATATGATTACTTCCGGAATACAATATGCACTAAATTGTGACGATTTATGCTTAGCAGACAGTACAAGTACTCATACTATACTTAAGCATAGTAAATATTTTCCCATTTAAATGCAATAGTAAATGTGAGTACTGTATCTCAAAGTACTAAAAATATCAATGCTCTGAAAGAGCAATAAATTCTTGAGACACTATCTTTTGTACACAATCGATTTGATATGTGCTATATTCAATATTTTTCATTTCTCAAAGTGAATGGAACAAAGCACATATTGAAAGGTGCATAATTATGCATATTTTCCCATTTAAAAATGCAAGGGAATAATGTGAGTACTATATCCATAAGTACTAATATCATAGAAGGCTCCAGAAGAGCAAATATGTTACTGCCAAATGGAACTCAATTCCATATTCACAATGCGTTATGCTCGCCAAAGTCGC
Organism: Hibiscus trionum; assembly: GCA_030270665.1. NCBI lineage: Eukaryota > Viridiplantae > Streptophyta > Magnoliopsida > Malvales > Malvaceae > Hibiscus > Hibiscus trionum. The sequence goes on along the minus strand of BSYR01000034.1, from coordinate 3,185,243 downwards.
AAAGAGACTTATAAAATTTTAAAGATATTCACAGAAATGAATAGAATATTGAGACTATTAGAAAATGGGATGCTGACTATCTCCATATTACGATTATAACTCAAGGTAATAAGAAAATCTTGACAAAATTACATGTACTATCACCCGGATTGTATTATACAAGAATTAGTACAAATTGAAGCTCATGCTATTGTAAACCAAAAGTTTACTGATAACTTTATTATTTTGCATGACCAGTTAGGCCATCCCGGTTCAATTTGGATGAAAAGAAAATTATTGACACTTCATGTGGTTATTCATTGAAGAATTTGTAGATTCTTCAAAGTAATGTTTTTCATGTGATGCTTTGCTCTCAAAGCAAACTAATTATTCGACCATCACCAGCTAAGATAGATGAATTTATTAATTTTCTAGAACGGATAGAGGGTGATATATATGGGCCCATACACCCTTCCTGTAAATCATCTAGATATTTTACGGTTCTAATTGATGCATCGACTAGATGATCATATGTATCCTTGTATCAACCCGCAACTTGGCGTTTGTGAGGTTACTTGCTCAGTTGATAAAATTACGAGCACATTTTCCAGATTACCCTATAAAGACAACCAGTCTTGATAATTCTGGTGACATGCCATTTTTCATGTAGCATCACTAATTCGCATCAAGCCAACAAATTATCATAAGTTCTTCCCATTACAAATGGTTTTTGGTCAGGAATGAAATATTTCCCATCTTAGATTTTTTGGTGTGTGTTATATATTCTAATTGCTACACCACAACACACAAAGATAGGTCCTCAAAAGAGGTTGGGAAAATATGTTGGATTCAAATTCCCCTTGATAATTGAATATCTCGATCTTATTATAGGGAATTTATTTACAATTTAATTTGCTGACTGTCATTTTAATGAGTCAGTTTTCTCAACATTAGAGGGAAAATAATTAACTGGGAAAAGAAATAAGTTGAAATGAATTATCATTCTCTCATTTTGATCCACATACTCAACAAATATGAACTATAAGTGCAAAGGATAATTTATTTCGAAACTTAGCAAATCAATTGCCAAATGCTTTTGCTGACCCTAAAAGAGTGACTAAATCACATATACCAGCTATGAATGCTCCGATTGAAAATTGATGTCTTGGAAGGAAAAACTCTAATTGCTAATGAGTCTAACTCAAACTTGAAGCGTGGTAGACAAGTAGGTTCAAAAGATAAAAGTCCTCGAAAAAAGGAGTTATATCTTTTGACGGTCCGATCGAGGAATCAATGAATTGTGCAAATCTCTAGTAGAGATTAAAAGGTCTCCAACAAAGACATTATACTTGACTAAGGTACTTGATAATAATGAGATCTCAATAAATTATGTCATGTCTGGTAATAAGTGGAACTAAAATCAAATCAACGTTGATAATACATTTGCATGCAATATAGAACTAGAGATTTTGGATGATGATGTGGATCATGAACCATTGTCAATTGGACAATGTAAACAAAGAAATGATTGACCAAAATGGGAAGAGGCAATTGAGGCGGAACTAAGATATCTTTCAAAATAGGAGGATTCGGACCTATAGTCTGTAAACCCATAGGTGTAAAACTCGTGGGATATACATGAACCTTTGTGAGAAATAGAAATGAAAATGGGGAAATCGCGAGATTTAAAGATCGTTTCGTTGCACAAGGATTCTCAAAGACCTAGAATTGATTATGGGGAAACATACTCTTCAGTGGTGGATGCAACTATTTTTAGATTTTTTATTAGTCTGGCAATAAAAGACTTAGTTTCTGAAGGGTTTCATAGGAAATCAAACAGATCTAATCATGTAGAAAAACACAGCGGAAAAAAATCCTACCAAAATTTTCAAGATCTCATGCAGTCATATTAACGAATGATAGACATAATTATAAAGGTTACCTCGATAAAAGATCATGTAATCACGTTGTGCTGAGGCGCTGCCTTTCTGAAAGACAGCCGCCCTCTACAAGTATCCAACGTGAATGGACGACGAACGACTATCGGAATGCTAGTTCCCCTCCACTTTCCGAAAAACTGAGTTTAAGTGGTTTTTAGGTGTTTTCGAAAATCACATGTAACTAACCCTAGGCATATATATATACCACTTGGTTATAGTTAGATTGAGTTCACCATTATAATTTAAATAAAAGTATTTAAATAAATTATAATTTAAATAATGGTAAAATACCCAGTTCATCACTTAACTTTTGTTTCGTGACCTGTTTTGGTCACTCAACTTTAAAAACGCTCAAATTACTCACTAAACTTTGATCTGTGACCTATTTTCACCATTCCACCGTTAAAAAGTCTAATGCCGTTATGACGTGTTAAATATAATTAGTAAAATAATAATTATAAATACACGTCAGTAAAAAAATAAAAAGGGGCAAAACGACTGTGCAATTATACTAAGGAGACTATTACACTAATGACCCGTTAACAAAACCTAAACCGTTCTTATTCTCAATCAATGATTTGGGGGAATTTTCAGTTTAGGTTTTTATTGATTGAAAACCAAATTTGCGTTGGGGATTTTCTTTTCTTGGGAGAAATTGAGGGTTTGGTAAATTGTTAGAGAATAAAGAACATTTGGATCAAAGAAATTTTAAATTTGAAGTTGAGAGACCATTTGTCTGGAAAGAAATCTGCTGGAAGAAATCTGGGTTCAATTGATTCAACTGCGGGGCTGCAAATCAGAGGAGAGGAATGGATTGTCGTGTATTGCGTGCGAGGGATATGAAAAGCATGTCATATGGTAAGTTCTTCATATCTTTTTCGATTTAATCTTTTAAAATTAGGGTTTAGGGATAGAAGCACATGGTTTCGATTTTGCTGTTATGAATTTTTGTGGGAATTTGTGAGAATTTTGAGTCGGTATATTTAATTTTGAAATATGGATGAATGAGTTGGAATTCTTTCAGGAGACTGTGTTTTCTGATGCTCTTTGCAAGGACTTGTTGATGTAACTGAACTCTAGGATTATATTTTTGTTTCATTTGCTGCACTTTCTTTATTTGCTTTTTTCTGCGGTTGTCATTTGTTTTTTTTATCAAAGCGGTTGTCGTTTGTTGTAGGAACAACTTTTGGATGGTTTGAAATGAATAGCGCCCATTTTCTATGATTTGAATCATGGTATATACTGCTTTTTGCAATGAATTTGTAGGAAAATTTTGGGATCCTTCAATTTTCTGCAATGCTTATTTCTGAAATATGGATGAATTAGTTTTAAGAAAAGAAAAAAAGCTGGCCTTTAGTGTTAGAACTGACCTGATAATCAACAATAGAACCATAATGATAACTATATTAAAAACATATTTTTATTAATATTTTTTAAAGGACTCAAATCCAACATGGCATTAAAATTATTAAAAAAAGCCATGTCACTGTCCAGTCACTGATTTAACGGTGGACTGATGGAAATAGGTCACGGAGCAAAGTTTAGTGAGTAATTTGGGCGTTTTTTAAGTTGAGTGACCAAAATAGGTCACAGAGCAAAAGTTAAGTGATGAACTGGGTATTTTACCCTTTAAATAAATTCATTTATCTTATAAGGAATTCAAATTCAATCTAAATCTAGATGATGTGATTTATTTAATATGATTAATATCCTATACACTGGCGGTGGAAACTAAAAGTTTCCACAAGCGCCTTAGTTTTAAGATATAAGGAGTTAGTTTAGGGTATAGGGTTTAGGGGTTTATGTTGGGTTTTTTGCACGCTCGAATCGATCACCGAAACCGTCAAGGAGGGTTGTAAATGTTTGGTGGTTGAATTGGCTAAAACCGAAATAAAGGTAGATAATTTGCACGAGGATTTTAGAGTGGTTCGACTACTCAACCGAGTCTACATCCACTACCTTAGCACACCACTAAGGATTTCCCAATTCACTATTTGATGAATTCGTCCCCTTTTCTAGGCTCAGAAGGAAACCGTTACAACCCTATCTTTTGAACTTGGCTAAGATAGAACCAACTCTAGTTTTTCTCTCAAGGCTAAACTAGAACCTCTCCTTTTACAAGGGTAAAAAGACGTAAACAAATAAACCTCACAAGGTGGGTGTTTACACAATTTAGCTCACAAGAAAGAGTGAAGGATAAAAACAATAAAAATCACTCTCTACAGACTATGTACAAGAGAATAGTAAAATAAAGTTTTAGACTCTAATTCTCTTGACCATATTGCTTGGATGTTGTCTCTTGCATTCTTCAAGTGTTCCAGCCTTCAATTTATAGTCCCAAATGAGTTTGTAGCCGTTTATAGCCGTTGGGAATATTGCCGTTTATAGCCGTTGGGAATATAGCCGTTTATAGCCGTTGGAATAGTACCATTTATAGCCGTTGGGAATAGTACCATTTATAGCCGTTGGAAATAGTTCCATTTATGGCCGTTGGGAATAGTACCATTTATGGCCGTTGGGAATAGTACCATTTATGGCCGTTGGGCTATTTCAAAATACACCGTATCGATACGGTTAGGCGTATCGGTACGGGTTTTGGCTACTGGAATTTTGGTAGTTTAAAAAACCTTTAAATATATTTTAAAACCATTCCAAAGCCTTTAAAACCCTTAAACATATTTTCAAGTTGTTTTTGACTAAAAACATATTTTAAATTCTTTTCAATTTAGTCCAAAACATTTTTCAAATATTATATCAAAACCTTAGTTCTACAGTTTAGGTGTATGGGGTTTAGAATTTAGGGATAGTTTTAGGGGTTTAAGGTTATAATTTAGGGTTTATAAGTTAGGGTTTAGTTTTTAGGGTAATATGATGAGGATTTAGGTTTTAACCTATAAACCCTAAATTCTAACCCTAAACCTTAAATTAAAACAACTATCCCTAAATTCTAACCCCCTACATCTAAACCCCTATACCCTAAACTAACTCCCTATACCCTAAAACTAAGGCGCTTGTGGAAACTTTTAGTTTCCACCGGCTGTGTATAGAATATTTATCCTATTTAATAATATTATTATTTATTTATGATAAATAAATAATATATTTTAAAATAAATTCCTTATCAAATAAAGAATTTAAATTCAATCAAATCTAGATAATAGATTATTTAATAATATTTTCGAAAAATATTAAATAAATAAATATTCTATACGAATTTAACTTCTTTAAATTCAAATAAATAATCCCTAACAATATAATTTAAAAATAATCGTATTATCTTAAATTTCTTATTGAAAGTAATAACCACAACCATTCTTATTCATTCTTGGTGTGTAACCTTATAGGTTCAATTAACGTTGACGGTAGATAAAATCACATTTTATTCTACAAGTCATAAATGGTCTCTAGCAAGACATTATGACTACCCAAGTTAAATGAAAAGCTCATAATTCGAGACAACCTTTTAATTTATTTTATGTCATAATCCTTTTATCTCACGATATCTTGATAGAATATAAGGCATGGAAAATGTAAACCTTATATCGTTCTATCTTTAGTTTCTCGATGCCCAATTGAACTGACTAAACAAATGACATTGATCTCTATCAATTCATTTGAGCACGTCTATGCATTTCTCAGTCTAAATAATCGAGGGGCCCAGAGATATCGCTCTATCTCTCTTATGTTAAGAGGGCTAAATTCCATCTTAATTACTCACATCTCACTACATGATTCTTTATTATGTTCAAGCATAATCGTTATAATCGTCCGGTTAAAATAATGTTTGATTATGTCAAAACATAATAGTCATCATGTTGAGAACTGTAGTAATTTCAGGTCTAAGGATTAAATGTCACAACTGTTTTAAGATTAATATATAACTTTAATCCATGTATTAATATTAAGATGAGTCGATCTTAATATTTGTTCTCAACAAATACATATATGAATTTGATTTGAATCTCATTCACACATTCATCCAATGAATATCTATCAAACTTCATACTAATCTTATTTTATTATTGTTCCCACAATAATAACTGATTAGGGATATTTTGAATAATAATATTCAAGGAAACAAAAGCATGCAAATTTATAAATTTAATAATCAAAATACAATGTCCATATAATAGGCCCTAGGGCACTATAGCTAACAGTCTCCCACTTGCACTAGGCCTATTCAAGAATATATCTCATACCTATAGACCTAGCATGACGATCATGTTTTACTTGTGGTTGAGGCTTAGTCAAAGGATTTGCAACATTGTCATATGTTGAAACTTTAAATATTTTAACATCACCCCTCTCAATGATCTCTCGAATGAGATGATAACGTCTCAAGATGTGTTTAGATCGCTGATGTGATATGAGATCCATTTCTTGTGCAATGGAACCATTATTGTCACAATATATCTCAACATGTTTTATAATGGTAGGGAAGACACCAAGATCACTAATAAATTTCTTGATCCAATTCCTTTGCTGCATCAGATGCCGCTATGTACTCAGATTCATTTGTAGAATCAGCAACGGTGCTTTGCTTTGAACTTTTCCAGCAGATAACACCCCCATTTAAACAAAACACATATCCCGACTGCGATCGAAAATCATCTTTGTCAGTTTGGAAGCTTGCATCCGTGTAACCACTTACAACTAGTTCATCTTCCAATCCGCCATAGACTAAGAACATATCTTTAGTTTTTCTTCAATACTTAAATATGTTCTTTACAGATGTCTAGTGGTTTTCACCGGGATTTGATTGGTATCGACTTGTTATGCTCAAAGCATATGAAACATCTGGTCTAGTGCATAACATGACATGCATTATAGATCATATTGCCGAAGTATAAGGAATCTTACTCATGCGTTCTCGCTCATCCTTAGATTTAGGACACTGAGTCTTTCTAAAAGTAATGCCATGAGACATAGGCAAGTAACCTCTCTTAGAATCTTCCATACTGAACCTTTTCAGTAATTTGTCTATATATGCAGCTTGACTTAGACCAATTAGCCTTTTAGATCTATCTCTATAGATCTTTATCCCAAGGATATAGGCAACTTCGCTTAAGTCTTTCATTGAGAAACAATTTCCTAACCAAGACTTGACACTCTGCATGGTAGGAATGTCGTTCCCAATGAGTAGAATGTCATCAACATACAAGACAAAAAATACAACTGCACTCCCACCAACTTTCTTTTAAACACAAGGTTCATCTTCATTTTTGATAAATCCAATCTCTTTGATTGACTCATCAAAACGAAGATTCCAGCTCTGTGAAGCTTGCTTCAATCCATAAATGGTTCTTTGAAGCTTGCATACTTTAACAGAATTCTCAACTTATACAAAGCCCTCGGGTTGTGTCATGTAGACATCCTCGATTAAGTTTCCATTAAGAAACATTGTTTTCACATCCACTTGCCAAATCTCATAGTCATAATATGCTGCAGTGGCCATTAGAATTCTGATAGATTTAAGCATGGCTACTGGTAAAAAAAGTTTCATCATAGTCTATACCATGAGTTTGTTTGAAACCTTTTGCAACTAGCCTTGCTTTATAAGTATGCACTTTGCCATCCATGTCAGTTTTCTTTTTGAAAACCCATTTGCATCCAATGCTTTTAGTACCTTTAGGTGGATCAATCAAAGTCCAAACTTGATTGCCATACATGGATTGCAATTCAGACTTCATGGCCTCTAACCATTTCTTAGATTCAGGATCTGAGATAGCCTCTTGATAGGTAGTGGGTTCATCTTGATCCACTAGTAATACATCATGATTGTCAGTGACAAAAAATCCATATTTCTCAGGTTCACGACGTGCTCTATCAGATCCACGTAATTCTTGTGTTACCGGAGGTATGTCAACAATAGTTTGTTGACATTGAGTATCCAAAGGTAGTTCAACATGTTTCTGTGGTTCTTGAACTTTTTCAAGTTGTACCTTGCTCCCATTGGTTCCTTTAGAAATGAATTCCTTTTCTAAGAAGACACCATTCCGAGCAACAAACACTTTGTTCTTAGTGGGATTATAAAAGTAGTATACTTTTGTTTCCTTAGGATTCCCCACAAAAAGACATTTATCAGATTTATGTTCAAGCTTATTAGAAACCAAACGTTTCACATATGCCTCACAACCCCAAATTTTAAGAAAAAGGCACGCCGGGTTTCTTACCAGTCCATATGTAATGTCATATTTTACCGGTTTTACATGACAAATCACATACAATATCAATCCATCATGTTATCAAAGCTTAAGTAATCACCTAGATCACGATTCTAAAGGCAAATAACACAAAGGCATGCTTTCAACAACAACACAACATGTTTAACAATCTATAAGCATGTTCTCTAAACAAAATAGCCATTTAAGTACCAAAAATGCAATCCAAACCAAATACCAACAATTAAAGGCCATTTACAAGTCATAATAGGCATATGAAACTTGCCACAACCCAAGAAGATTCAAAACATACTCTCCCAAAACATAAAGGCATCCTCCCATTAACTACTTATTACTAATGATTTGTTTAAAAACCATACGTTAGATATGAGCGATGCTTGGACTCCTTCACTCACTTCCTCGCTACCCGTTCAATCTACTTTTCTACATTGTTAAGAAAAGAGAGCGTAAGCAATAAGCTTAGTGAGGGACGCTCAAAACAAAACCATTAACAATGCCTTTTTTGAAACCCCTTTTTTAAAACTAAACCATTCTCATCATGCTCAACAAGTCCCATACTTAAAAACACATTAAAGCAAAACGTTTAACCTTAAAATACATGTATCATTTGGCTCATGCATTAATTCCCAATGCAAATCTCAAATTACACTTCATATGCTTTAACACGCAAACATGATACAAAATAGAATCTCAAGTATAATGCTCATTATGCAAAACCATTTAAATCAATGACACATTTAATCTCATATATTGACATTCAAGTGACTCGGATGGTTGCTACCCATCCTAGAAAACATGGTGTGGCTACTCCCACCATAAAAACAACTCGGATATGCGGATACACCTTATGTCGTGGCTGCTCCCACCATAAGAAAAGGGCATAACACTTTGTGTGGCTGCTCCAACCAAAGTGTTCACAAGGTGTGGTTGCTCCCACCTTAATGCTCGCAAGATGTGGCTGCTCCCTGTTTGCGTTGTGTAGTGTACTATAAATGATACGCAAATATGGTGCAAGTATACACGTCGAACAAGTAATACAGTGATATGTGAGTATCGTCTCCACATGGATTGGTGGTGTTTCGAGTTGAGTTTAAGCAAACAAGTCACGAAATGTAAATAGAGAATGCTGTGGAAAATAAAGACAGAGGGATAAATGTTTTAGCAACAAAGATAAAAATAATGCGCTGAAATCAGTAGACTTAACAGGTCCTCTTACGTGATCGAAACTCACTTGGGAATGTCTGGCTGGGTTGTCTGTTTAACCTATGCTTTAGCTCTCAACTAGGGCTTATATCGCTAGCTTGCTCTATGCTCGGTAGGATTTGCTAAGGTTGCTCCTCAACTATCTCTAGCGAGGAAACTGGGAGTAGGAAATACTACAACAATACCTCTCAGCGTAAACTCTAACACTCCCCCTACCCATAAAGTTCTATCCTTTTTAGCCATTGAAACCATCACTTATCTCTAAGGTGGATTAGAGTTGTGCCTCTCAGTAGCCAACTCCATTGCCTATGAAGGTCAAAGGTAGCTCTCTTGATTACTAACTTCAACTCACACCTAAGGAAAGGCCAACTCTTGAAGGCTCTTACAACCCTAAGCATTTAACGAACATAGACAAAACATAGAAAGAAGCAAGTGAGAAATAAGCATGCATTAAAGAAACTAAAACATAAATCATCCAAACAACCCAAGCCACCTAAAATCAGTTCATGGCTGGGCAATAAACATCCAAAGTATCTTCGTTTGTACAACCCATTCGGAGATATAAAAGAAATGCTAAAGAAATAGAAAGGGAAGAAGAAACTCCCGATCCGTGATGGACTGCAATGCCATGAACCACCCTAGGCTCGCTGCCTCTCTCAAGGTCAGCAAGTTCAACCCTTGGAGCTTCAATGATGGAGGACACTAAGTGGAGGAAGAAAAAGAAAGGAAAAGAGCCGCCTTTTGCTTTTCTCCCTAGGCTTTAGTCACTTTTTTCGCCGCTCTCCCTTTAATGAAAGTATCATGTCCTTTACATAGTGGGGGCTCCTAGGGTTTTGTGCCCTAATATTCTTTGACATTCTGGGGAATATTCCCTTTGCATGTGGGGCACAATCAGACAAAAAGGGGGCTCGCACATGTGGGCTCTCAGAATGTACGCGTTACTTTGTCCTATTATGCGCCCAGAATTGCTGTCCAAAATGTTTAGCATTTTCCTCCTTTTCCAGCTTCACACCTGCTTCAACCTGCACATCACAGCACCAGCACATACCCTTCTAGCAACATCTAATCTTATGAAATTAAGTCAAACCACCAACAAGCAAAGATGTATGCAATTATATGCCCTAAATGCACCTATGTGCTATGAAATGACCTTGAGAACAAACAAATACCTAAGTAAAAAAGGTGTAAAATATAAGTATTTTGGAAAGTAATCACACCCCCAAACTTAATCTATTGCTTTTCCTTAAGCAATGAGTAGAGAGAAACAGAGAAAATGTTGTGGCAAAAATTTAGCTCAAGGTAGATGCTATGGCAAAATTTCAGCCCTCAGAAAAGGAAGGCTTTAATATTTTAGACATAATTGAGCTTTTAATAATGATTCCCTAGGGTAAGATCCTTTGTTAGTGTGTGCGTGATTGCATGCAACTTAAGCTTAACGAAGTTAGAAAAATTTCTTACAAGAACTCAAGTTCATCCTAGTGTTTGAACTATTTTAGCACAAAATTTTACTCCCATAGTTAAACTTTTTTTGAGAGGGGTGTCAGCTCATCACACCTACCATCCCTCAGTCTAGATGAGCAGGGAGCATACCTCTCATCCCCGAGCTAGTAGGTAGAGTCATCCCATGACAACTTTCATTCACCCATTTGATGTTGCTGCCATTTATTTAAGCTTAATTTCCAGGCAATGCAACATAAAGCGGAGTGTCCTTCTATAAATATGTCGTAGCATTTATTTACAATGTAGTATATTCAATAAGCACAAGGGAGATTAAATAAACCTTTACCGCTTCATTTTTCTTTATATGAGATCATTAAATTCAATTTCACAAGGATAAGCGTAAGTTCTAAAAAAAAATTCTCTAACAGTCTTAAACCTAAGGAGCATACAATCGTGTAACAATACAAAGATCAAACATCAAACCCTAGAGTTAATTCTACCAATCTCAATAGTCATGCATGTCAATCCATAGCCATAAAAAAATTATTCATCATCGAGCATCATTAATTTATTCATTAAACTATCATAGAGCTAAACAAAATGTCATAGCATAATTTCTGTTTCTACCTACTGACGCAATGCAAATGACTAACAAAAGGCCACTAACACCCCCAAACTTGAAGAGTGCAGTGTCCTCAATACAACAAAAATAAAATGAAATGCAACTCTTCTAAATGCAATGCAATATGAAGAAGTACCTTACTTCTTGGTGGTGGCTGACTTGGTGGCTTTGTGTTTGATGAGGGAGGACTTGAATGAGGTGATAGGAGGGTCAACCTCGTCCTGTTTTGGTGGAGGGGTAGGTTTTGTCTCGGCTGGAGTCCCTTGATTGGTGGAGCTGGTATCTGATTCATTCTCCTCTGTCGGTGTGCTCCAAACTCTACCGGCGGCGCGTTTGCTTTGCGTTCTTGTTGAAGGGGCAGTGCTTGGTGCAATACCCCAATTCATAGCCTAGTTGAAAACCCTAAATTAATTAACAATAAAAAATGTAAACATTTTGAACAAGAACAAATATTAGAAAGAATTAATGAAATTAATGGTGTAACTATTAATCTAAGCTTATAATACATTATTATATGATATTATATACTAACCTATAGTGGAAATTACCATTTTAATATCATAATATATGTGGTTAGTTGGAATTTAGTGGATTAAACATATGGTTTACATGTGGCCAAGTGTCCCACTTGTAGAAACTAAGGGACACTCGACCTTGGCTAAGACAAGCTAGGAACCAGCCAACCTTTCTCCATCATTCTTGCTCCATTTCCACCGAATAAACATGCAAAAGGAAAGGGTTAACAAATCTGGAAAATAAGGATGAAGAAACACAAGGAAATGCTGGGTTTTAGAGCTTGAATAAGGATAGGTTCATGCATGCTAGTAGGAAGAACAAGTAAGTGTATTTGTTTAACCGATTTCAATTGTGAATTTGATTGTTGTTTAGGGTTTGAATTATGGAATTTGTATGAAATTTAAGTGTTGATGTTCTTGAATTGTTGCTGAGTTTATGTTAGAATTTAAAATAGAATGGAAATTCAAAGATTAAACTAGTTGAATATATATATGCCTAGATTCAAACTAGCATATTGTCTTTGAGAAATCTGGAAATTCGAATGGGTTCTGATTTGATCTGGAAAATTTTCAGTAGGAAAAAGTTGTAGAACATTGAATTTCCTAGAGGTCAGAAGTGTTGGATTATTGAAAATGTTCATAGGTTACTGGAAAAGTTAGTTGGAATGAAAATGGTCACCTAGAGAGTTAAAACATTATTAGTGGACTGTTTCGGCTAAATTGAGAAATTTGGGGATTGAAATGCTATAAGTTTAATTCCCGAAATAATGTTTAGAAACAAGGGAAATGTTGTATGAATGGTTCATAACTTGAATTGGCTGATTATTGACTTGAATTATATGTTTAAAGTGATTAGAATGTTTAATAGGTGAATTGAGCAAAAATGGGACTAATCTGGTGTAAAGTGTCCATAAGTTCTATATTTTGTGCACATTCCATCTCATATTATTGTTGTTTTTGAGTACATTTTAGGCATAATTAGGATCATGCATTGCATTTTACAGTATTCTTTACTTTGCCATGCATTTTATTTATTATCTTTTATTTGGTAAGGAAAAGGTACTATTTTAGTTTAGTTTTGGTTTTAGGTACTAAAAACTGGGAGCTGAGGACATGATGCTCAGGTAGTAGATCAAGGAGCTGTACTGACGTAGTTCTAGACAGAGACAATAGCTGTCGAGTAGCTGCCGCCGCCATACCTGCCGCCCAAGACAGCAAGCTGAGGAATTAGAGAATTGAAGTGCGATTTGTAGAACAGAAAATCCTGATTCTAATGATGCCATCCACTCAATTTTCTGATGCCTGTAGTAGCAGATAGAGCCGCCGAAGGAAGAGAATGAAGATAACTTGCGGAGAAAGGCAACATGAAGGAGTCCACATTCAACTCAAAGAAGTCAGAATTAAAGGTTGCATTTAATGCAAAAGCTACTTTGAAGACTTCTACTCCAAGGAGGACTTGACCTAGCTAATGCCTATATATACTCAATGTATTCTTACTTCAAAACAACTGAGGTTTTCCCTTAGGAATATTTTAGATTTTCTTGCCGTCAATTATGTTCTAAATTCTCTTTTGGGTTTAGGTTATGTTGTAAACTAGTGTAAGAACGGTTGTTTAGGATTTAAGTTTGTTTTGCAATAAAGCTTTAAGGTTTTCTTATTTCATGTTCTTCATAGTTTTCAATTAAGGAGAAAGATCAATTGTTTACTATATCCATTTGTTCGGTATCGAGAGAGTCGAACTCACGAAAGGAATAAGTACGGTCTTCACCTTAATCAAGTGTTGATCAATCCAGCCTAGACATAGGTTAGGATTTAAGGCGGCTAAAAGAGAACGAACCAAACATTGATGTATTTGCACAATTCACGCTGCAACTGGTATTATCTGTAGTGGGCATCAACAGTATTCTAACTTAGACATAAGCGGGATCACTTTCGAAGCGTTCTACCGAGCCTTGAAGTACTGCCGAGTTTGTCGCCGAGACACACATACGTCCCACTACCGAGGAAGCGAAAGCGTCATAGCAGCCAATCTGCCATCTCCCACCGAGGTAGCAAAGTCTGACAGTGTAGAACAACTTATCCCATTCAACGCAGTTTCACACTAGGGAGCAACATAATCCGGCCCATTCCATCAATCTAATCCATTCTCTATTATTTACTTGTGCTTTATTTACTTTCCTCTCAAACAAACTAAACTTATTTGTGCATTTAATTTTCCTATGTGCGGGGATCACAATTTGAGTTTAAGTTGTCCAATCCCTGTGGGAGACGATATCTTATATACTATAACTTGACAGAAGTGTGCACTTGCGCTCATATTTAGAGAACACCTAAACGCTCTACAAGTTTTTGGCCCCGTTTTCGGGGATTGGTAACAGCGAAATTTGTTTTTATTTCTGCACTTTTATTTTTATTTTTATTTGTATTTAATTTTTAGTTTTTATTATTTTTATTTTTAATCAAAAAAGAAGAAGAATTTTACAGTTTCTTTTGCTACTGCATGACCAGAGCAAATCCAAAGGCATAGTCCTCAATTTGGAAAAATGCCACTTTATGGTCGATGAAGGCATAGTCCTGGGGCATAAAATCTCTGCGCAAGGAATAGAAGTAGACAAGGCTAAAATCGAAGTAATCGCTAACCTGCCGCCGCCAGCCTCTGTCAAGGGCACCCGAAGATTCCTATGACACGCAAGTTTTTACCGTCGATTTATTGAAAAATTTTCTAAATTTTCTAAACCACTGTGTACCTTACTGGAACAAGATAAACCATTCAACTTCGACGACGCATGCCTGAAAGCATTCAAAGCCCTGAAGGAAAAGCTCGTGACAGAACTTGTAGTAGTTCCCCCTGATTGGAGCCAGCCTTTTGAGCTAATGTGTGACGCCAGTGATACTTCCGTCGGAGCCGCCCTCGGACAGCGCAAGGACAAAATTTTCCATGTCATTTACTAAGCAAGCAAAACACTGAATCCTGCCCAGACTAACTAAACCACCACCAAAAAAGAACTATTGGCAGCGGTGTTCGCCTTCGACAAGTTCTGGCCTTATCTAATTGGAACAAAAGTGATCGTCCTCACAGATCATTCTACCTTGAGATACCTGTTCGCAAAGAAGGATGCAAAACCTCGTCTGATTCGTTGGATCTTGTTGCTGCAAGAGTTCGATTTGGAAATCCGAGACAGAAAGGGCCCAAAAAATATCAAGTGGTGGACCATTTATCTCGGCTTGAGAATCATGGACAACGAAAAACATCCACCAGCGAAATCCATGATGCGTTCACTGATGAACAACTGCTACTAGCCTCTACCTTGGTAGTTGCCCTAGAAGCTGAAGGCATCTCACTAACTGCCCATGAAGAGGTCGCAGCAACAACATCAAATACCACACCCTGGTACGTGGACATCGTGATTTACTTGGTAACTGGTGTTTTACCTTATGAGCTTAACTTCCAAGGAAAGAAACGATTTCAATATGATGCTAAGCATTACTTTTAGGATGAGCCTTTCTTGTATAAAAACTGTGCTGATCAAGTAATTAGACGGTGTGTTCCAGAGGATGAACAACAAACCATACTATCCCAATGCCATGCAGCACCATATGGAGGCCACTTCGGCGGGCAGCGCAACAAAAGTACTCCAATCAAGTTTTTACTGGCCAACATTGTATAAAGATGCCCACGCCTTCTACTCTAGGGAGCAGCATAATCTAGCTCATTCCATCAATCTAATCTCTTCTCTATTATTTACTTGTGTTTTATTTACTTTTCTTCCCAAACAATTCAACTTATTTGTGCATTTAGTTTTCCTTTGTGCAAGAATTATGATTCGAGTTAAGCTGTCCAATCCCTGTGGGAAACGGTATCTTATATACTACAACTCGACAAGAGTGTGCATTTGCGCTCATATTTAGAGAACACCTAAACATGATAAATAACAGGACTATATTGCTTTTTTAGGGACCATGTAGGACTGAAAAATACATGGGATAACTGGGTAAATATAGGTTAAAAAAGATGATTTAAAGTCTTAAAGGATCTAGGTTAAAATATGCATCAAAGTGACCTAACTTGTAATCTGGTAGTTTAGTCCTCTGTAGAATGCCATGTCTTTAAATGCAAAACTGTATTGATGTAGAAATGGGAAAAATATGTGACATACATGGTTGAAAAGCTGTGTGAATAAGATTTCTAGAATGGTAAAGTAATTGAATTTTGGTTATGTGTGTAAAAAGATATGCCCAGATTAGTAACAGGTACTCAAACTGCCAGTAGGAAAAACAGTTTTGAGTGTTTAGTGTTTGTACTTGTGTAAATGAGTTTATATGTTTGAAATGGCTTCTAATATGTTTTGTATATGTTTTTATATGATTGTTAAGATCAAGAGTTTGAAGAAACCTTGGAGGAAACAAGGGTTGGGCAGCCAAATAGAAAGAACAAGGGCATTGTGATCAAAGATCAAGACTAGCTTGGAGTATTGTGAGTGTAGTTAATCTTAGGGTTAGAACTAGTGTCCTAACCAATGTTTTATGTTTAAATTATGATTTTTCATAGAATTATGAAATGAATCTAATGTGAACTTGGTAATTATCTTAAAGGAAGAAGGATTAAAAGGAAATATGAAAGCATGTTACATGCTAGTAGTTAGTTGTCTTTTGTTTGATGTTTGATATGGCTTGCCTTGCTTAAATGGCTATAAGAATTATGAAATGAGCATGAAGTTGATGTTATGCTACTGTTTTTATATGACATTTGATTGAGATTATGATAACTAATTGTTGGAAATTGATTAAACCATGACCTTAAATAGGCTTTGTCTACTTGTGATGTGAACATGTTATATGATCTTACAAATTGGTTGCTATACACTTGAATATGCTTGCTGGAAATTAAAAAGTCATCTAAAGTCCTTGGTTGGCTAGTTGGTCTTAGGTAGAAGGGCATGCCTTAGAGTCTAGATCTCCTCTGAAAAACTTAGTACCTTGTGTACTCTCTGATATGGTGTAATTAGCACCTAATGATCTCGATGCTTAGTGCATCCTATGTGTACATGTTATATGTGATATAATGGTGTATAAGACACCTTAATACATTGTGTATTGTAGAGAGTTTAGGTGTTCTCTAAATAGGAGCTCAAGTGCACACTATTGTCAAGTTATAGTATAAAAGATATCGTCTCCCACAAGGATTGGACAGCTTATTCGAATTACAATTCCTGCACAGGAAATAAATGCACAAGTAAATTTTTGTTTATAAAAGAAAAGTAAATAAACACAAGTAATTGATAGAAAAGATCATGGTGATAGAATGGGTTAGGTTATGCTGCTTAGTTGTGTGAAACTGCGTTGAACATGTTAAGTTGCTTTGTGCTGCCAGACTTTGCTGCCTCGGCGGAAGATGGCAGATTGGCTGCTTTGACGCTTTCGCTGCCTCGGCAGTGGAATGGATGGATGGCTCAGCGGCAAACTCGGTAGTCCTTCAAGGCTCGACAGATTGCTTCGATAATGATCCCACTTATGTCTAAGTCAGAATGTTGTTGTTTCCCACTGCAGATGATACTCGTCGGCGTGAATCGTACAATGATCAGCAACCTTGGTTCGTTTCTTTTTAGTCGCCTTAAACCCTAACCTATGTCTAGGCTAGATTGATCGACACCTGGTATTAATGAGATCGTGCTTACTTCTTTCGTGAGTTTGACTCTCTCGATACCAAACAAATAGATTGCTTCCAATCGATCTTTCGAACTCAATTGAAAACAATGAAGACCATGAAATAATCAAACCTTGAATTTATTTCAAAACAAACTTAAACCTAAACAACCGTTCTCACAACTACTTTACAACATAACCCAAACCCTAGAGAATTTAGAACATAATGGCATCAAGAAAACACAAGAGAAACCTAGGCTATGCCGACTATGTGTTCCTCTAAGATGTCTAAAATACAAGGTATATATAGGGCATGGCCTAGGGTAAGTCCTCCTTGGAGTAGAAGTCTTCCTCATCATAAAGTAGCTTTAGCATTGAATGCATCCTTTAAATTCTGACTTCTTTGACTTGAAGTTGGACTCCTTGTGGCACAAGTAACCTTAAGCCGCCTTGGATAATCTCCCCTTGGGCAGCTCAGTCCGCTGTTTCTTGCATCGATAAATTGTGTGGTTGGGCTCATTGGACTCGGAATATTAAGCTCTTCCAACCACATTCCAATTCACCAATTGCTTAGGTTGCTGCCCTGGGCGGCAGGTATGGCGGCGACAGCTACTCGGCATCACTTCTCTCTGTGTTGACCTGCTTCAGTACAACTCCTTGGCTTGCTACCTCAGCATCAACTCCTCATCTCCTCTCTCCTTCGGCCAACTTCTAGTACCTAAAACTAAAACTAAACTAAAACAATACCTTTCCTCACCAAATTAAAGATATTCAATATAAACAGTGTAAAGTAAAGAATACTATAAATAATGCATGCATGCACCTAAATATGCCTAAAATGTACTTAAAAACAACAATAATATGAGGTGGAATGCATATAAAATATATGACTTATGAGTACTTTACATGTATTCTCTGAATTTTTGATGCTATGTGCATCCTCTGATGTTGGTACTTAGTACCTAATAAGACTTGATTACCTAGTCCATCTATCTACCAAGGAAAAAATTAAAAATACTCTGAATAAGACATAGGATAATATCAATGATATATGTTTGATGTGTCAATCTAATTGGCTTGAAATGTATATGATAATCATGGTTAATGATTCTGCTCGAATGAAGTAAATGAATATGAACTAAGTTTCAGTGTTTGAACTATGTTTGATCAATATATTTGAAGACTTGGAAACCTGTCTATTTGATTGTGTTATATGAAAGTATGCTTTGGTGGATATTTGATATGTTGTGTTCTTATGCTTTTGATGTTAAATTGTTAATGAAACTAGCTAAGTAATACTTGATCATGTTTGAGACTAGTTAGGTGACACCTATATGATACTAAGCCTAACTAGGTGTAGAGCGTTTAGGTGTTCTCTAAATATGAGCGCAAGTGCACACTCTTGTCAAGTTATAGTATAAAAGAGATTGTCTCCCACAGGGATTGGACAGCTTAACTCGAATCATAATTCCTGCACAAAGGAAAATTAAATGCACAAATAAGTTGAATTGTTTAGAAAGAAAAGTAAATAAAACACAAGTAAATAATAGAGAAGAGATCAGATTGATGGAATGAGCCGGATTATGCTGCTCCCTAGTGTGAAACTGCGTTGAATAGGATAAGTTGTTCTGCGCTGCCAGACTTTGCTGCCTCGGTGGGAGATGGCAGATTGGCTGCTGTGACGCTTTCGTTGCCTCGGCAATGGAACGAGTGCGTGTCTCGGCGGCAAACTCGGCAGTACTTCAAGGCTCGGCAGAACGCTTTGAAAGTGATCCCGCTTATGTCTAAGTCAGAGAGCTGTTGATTCCCATTGCAGATAATACTAGTCGCGGCGTGAATCGTGCAAAGACAGCAATGTTTGGTTCGTTCTTTTTTAGCTAGCTTAAACCCTAACCTATGTATAGGTTGGATTGATCAACACTTGATTAAGGTGAAGACCGTACTTACTTCTTTCATGAGTTCGACTCTCTCGATACCGAACAAATGGATAGTAATCAACTAATCTTTCGCCTTAATTGAAAACTATGAAGAACATGGAATAAGAAAACCTTGAAAGCTTTATTGCAAAAACAAACGTAATTCCTAAACAATTGTTCTCACACTAGCTTACAACATAACCCAAACCCAAAAGAGAATTTAGAACATAATGGCGGCAAGAAAACCTAAACTATGCCTAAGGGAAAACCTCAGTTCTTTTGAAGTAAAAGTACAATGGGTATATATAGGCATTAGCTAGGTCTAGTCCTTCTTGAAGTAGAAGTCTTCAAAGTAGCTTTTGCATTAAATGCAACCTTAAATTCTTACTTCTTTGAGTTGAATGTGGACTTCTTCACGTTGCCTTGCTCCACAAATAATCTCGCATTCCTCCTTCGGCGGCTCTGCCCTCTTCTACAGTCATCGGAAAATTGAATGGAAAACATCGTCAAGATTAGGATTTTTTGCTCTACAGATCGCATTCCAGTTCCCCAATTCCTTAGTTTGCTGTCTTGGGCGACAGGTATGGCAGCGGCACCTGCTCGGCAGCTATTGTCTCTGTCTGGAACTGCATCAATACAGCTCCTTGGTCTGCTGCCTCAGCATCATGTCCTCGGCTCCTCTCTCCTTCTATCAGCCTCTAGCACCTGAAACTAAACTAAACTAAAACAATACCTTTTCCTTACCAAATAACAAATAATCTATAAAAAGCATGGCAAAGTATAGAATATTGTAAAATGTAATGCATGATCCTAATTATGCCTAAAAGGTACTAAAAACAATAATAGGAGATGGAATGTGCATGAAATATATAACTTATGGACACTTTACACACCCCCAATCTTGAACTATTGATTGTCCTCAAGCAATGCAACCTAAACATATTTGCCCTTTAAACTAATCAAAAAGAAAAAAAATTATGTTTTAAACTTGATTTAGCACCTCAAAGTTGTGGCGCCTATCATTAGATTAGTGAGAGGAGAATAACATGAATTACCTCAGAAGTAAACTATAATGCCAGTGCAGTGTGTGCAGATACTGTGTACAAGCTGAATCTGAAGAATATTCTAAGTAAACAAAGATGTTGTCAAGGTAATGTAAGGTTGCTGCCGAGGCAGCATAATTAAGCACAATTTATAATCATGGTAATAAGGGCTTCAGCTCATTACAACTACTCTTTAGGTCTGAAATTAAGATAGCAGAAAACTACAAAACCTCGAACCCATTGAGTAGAGTCATCCTGTGAAGACTTTCATTCACTCATGCTAATTTGTCTGTCACTTCAAAGATTCAGATTCATAGACTTTGATAGCAGCGGAGTGTCCTTGCACATGATTCTTCCTAGAGCCGGTTTCGGGCACCTCTAGGGAAAAACAACATAAAAAATTCTTTCCTGTCGTGGCAGTGCCTTTCTTTTTCTGTTTGTTGCCTGCCGCAGCAGCTTCCTGCAACCAGTGTTAGAATTTTGCAAATACTTCAAGCAGACAATGTTTACCAGAAATTCTTAACAAATTCAACAAGTAACAGTAGTGTTTTTAATTTTTGGCATTTATAGAAACATTCTAAGTTTACTTCATGCTTTCCCCCAAATTTAAGTTCTTTGTATTATGGTGCGCAAAAATTTAAGATCAGTTATCCTATCATAGGCACAAGTTCTAACAAAAAAATTTCTTTCTTGATTAATTTTAGAGGCAAGTACATTATGCAACCTATATGCTCTAATTATTCCTAAACAATGATGAGTGCTAGTCCCCTCAAACTCGAGATGAGCATTGTCCTCAATGCATGAGAAAAATAAATGAGTTAGTCGGAAAGTTTGTCACCCTGCATGATGAATTTCCTTCGAGCCATGTTTGCTTGTGTGGTTATCGAATGTGTGTATATGGTACTCAAACCATGTGCAATCATTACCTCGGCAACCCTGGGCAGTTGTAGTTGTCGTGGCGTCGATCTGGGTTGCCAGGGCGGGTGATGGCGGGTAAGTATTTCAGCAGGAAATATGGGGAACCGGACTACACTGTCAGGGAACATCCCTGGTGTATTGCATAAATTGGAGCTGCTGCCTTTCCATCCTATTGAGCTGGTTCCGGAGATGATGGCGTAGTACTGTTGGTATTAGGGTCTGTTTGGCAGCTTTAGTACTGCCGAGTGGCAGGAGCTGGGCGGCATCATCAGTACTGTCGGGTGGCAAACTGTCATTGATGATGTTGCTCGATTGTCTCTGTCGGAATTCTCTGGAAGGCTGGTTGGTTGCTGGTTGTGGCCATTGATAGGTTGTGAGACGATTGGATTTTATTTGCGAGACGAAGATAATAATAATAATAATAATAATAATAATAATAATAATAATAATAATAATAATAATAAAATGCAGAAAGAAATAAAAATTGAAAATTTAAAAATTCTAAGTCTATGAAAGCATAAAAAATGTGTAAGATTAAAATAAAAATTATGTTACTCTAGGAGTGCATTGGTATGCATCTCCTAAAGTAGCTACTCCCTTGTCGAGAGGGTCGTTTCCCTTGTAGTCCATGTGAACCTTCCTCCTTGTTTCTATTCTTGAAGGCATGAACATGTGATTAGGAAAAATTATATCACTATCTAACCATGTACTTACCTCATTTTTGTCGAAGTTCATTATGGTGGAAAGTTGCTTTTGCTGTCGCGACAGCTGCTGCGACAACCAGTTGTTGCGACAGTCTTCTGTCATGATGTTGTCAAGGGATAACTCAATTTTCGGAAAAGCTTCATGACTCCCATCACCGTTTTCTTTATGCCCTTCGAAAATCTCCATTAGTAGATATTTTGATGGCTTTAAATCTGCCAGCATCGACTCCTCTCAATATATATAGTCCATAGTTGTCGTGGCTTCTGTCGAGGCGAGCATCCTTGTCGAGGCTTCTGTCGTGGCGGGACTATTTGCCGAAGCATGTGATGTTGTCGTGGCATCATCAATTCCTTTTTCGGCCTCACTATGTGTTGATGTGGCATTGCTTTGTTCAGGTAATGTCCTTTCACTACTCAGTTCATCTTTAGGGCAGGGTTCTAGGTAGCTGCCAAAACAGTTGTCAATCTTGCTGCCCGGGCAGTGTTCTGCATTCTCCTGGCTTGGAGTTTCCAATTGCTCCTCACCATTCGGAGATCCTCCCTCCCTTAATTCTTCGTCCTATTGTCCTGGAACATCAGTATCCCGCCGGCTTAATTGTTTAGGTTCATCCATCGCATTGATGAAGAGTGAATTGCTCATACGTGCATCCATCTTAGCGATATTGGTGTCCATAACAGCTGCTACCTTTTGAGTTAGTGCAAGGAAAGTTTGAAGTGTGTCCTCCAAGGATGTTGATTGCTCTTGAGGATGATTACATTGCCAGAGCATGTCGATTTCTGCAGCAAAACTGTTATGGTAAAAAAAAATTAAGATTTTTTATCATACCATGAAAAATCTTGCTGCTGCGGCGGCAACTGCGGTAGCGGCATCAACTGTCCCTATTGCTGCTGCGGCGGCATCTGTTGTTCATATTCAGACATCCACTCCCAAGTGGTTTTTCTCGACGTGTCTGTTGCAAACAGATGAGGGCAACTGTCGAACGTATGATTGCCTTCACAAAATTCGCAAGAATATTCCCACGTGTTGATGCCCTTGACTTGAATTGCACCTGAATAAGAACTTTCCCACATAGTTTTTTTTCAACTGAAATTAAATGAAAATAGAATTAAGAGTACATAAAAATTAAAACGAATTTCGTTGTTACCAATTCCAGCAACGACGCCAAAAACTTGTAGAGCGTTTAGGTTTTCTCTAAATATGAGCACAAGTGCACACTCCTGTCAAGTTATAGTATAAAAGATATCGTCTCTCATAGGGATTGGACATCTTAACTCGAATCGTAATTCCTGCACAAAGGAAAATTAAATGCACAAATAAGTTGAATTGTTTAGAAAGAAAAGTAAATAATAGAGAAGAGATCAGATTGATGGAATGGGCCGAATTATGTTGCTCCCTAGTGTGAAACTGCGTTGAATATGATAAGTTGTTCTGTAACGCCCTGGTTTTGGGCCTAGGTGTTTTAGACATCGGATCGGGTCGGTCGGAAACGGTTCGAATCATATTAGGTGGTTGAGGGAAATCAAGGCTCGGGAAAGGATAAAATATGACAAAAAATTGATAATAATCCTCTAAAAATAATGTTTAAGAGGTTGGTCAAATCAATTTTACAAAATGAGTTTTGTAAGTGGTACATTTTGGGCAGTTCAGCTCAGCTATTCGAGCGTTAGGAGAATAGAACACGCCTATCCGTTCGGACATTTGGAGAATGGAGCCAACCAGAAAATCGATGAAAATCAATACATTTTGGTCTTTGCTTTATTTCCGTTGCACAAAGATAAGCAAAGAGGGGCAGCTGTTGTCACTAAATTTTCACC
The DNA here is from genome assembly GCA_030270665.1 of Hibiscus trionum. Lineage (NCBI taxonomy): Eukaryota > Viridiplantae > Streptophyta > Magnoliopsida > Malvales > Malvaceae > Hibiscus > Hibiscus trionum. The sequence goes on along the minus strand of BSYR01000034.1, from coordinate 3,161,323 downwards.
TCAATTTTAAATAATTCGAAAAAATAAAGAAAAAGAAAAATATATAAAAAAAGAAAATCCATTTTTCCTTTAAATAATAAAAGGTCCATTAAAAAAAACAAATAAAAAATAACAAAGACCCATATTTAAAAGCCCTTTTTTGAAGCCCATTTTTAAAAGGAAAAAAAAGAAGAACAAAGCCCATTTTAAATTCTAGGCCATCTTTTAAAGAAGGAAAAAAGGAAAAAAAGAGAAAATGATTCTAATAATAATGGTGGAAAATAAATATTGGATGAAAAAGGAAATAAAATGAAAGCAAATAAATGTAAAAAAAAAGCAAAGAAAACCGCCCAAAAACAACAAAAAAAAAGAAAAAGAAAGAAAATAATATATAAAAAATAAAAATAAAAAAAAGGAAAAAAGGGAACCAGCGCGTAGGCCGCATGCGCGCGGGCTGGTTCCCCAGCAAACCCTCGCGCCGTGTGTTCAAGGAGGTCGGTCGGCGTCTACCAGCCGCGACTACCGTCGCCGTTGCTACCGGCCGGTCTGCCTCGCTGCTGCCGACCTAATGCCACCAACTCCGCTTGCCGCCGCCGCCTGTGCTCGTCGAAATTTGCAAAAAAACCGAGACAAAATGTCAAACCCTAGGCTCGAATCAAGGGGAAAATTCATCTTCGATATTGGACCAAATCAGATAAGGATTCAGGGGTTTTACCGAGAATCAAGTCCTTGGTCTGATTTTTGCTCCAATTTGGGGATTAAACACATATTTTAGCTTGATTTGCAAGCTCAAGTTGAGTATAAAAACCCCTCCCCTTCATTTGTTCAACACACCATTTTCAAGAAAACGCACTTGAAAAAAAAGCAAATAGGCTTAGAAAAAATCTGAAAAAATCTCTAAATTTTTTTCAAGAGTTGCTGGAAATTTTGAGTTAAAGTTCGAGTTTGGAAGCAATTTTCTGGAGGCAATTAGGAGCATTTCAAGAAGTCTGGATTCTAGTTATTCGTTCGTCATTTCGGTGAAATTTCTATCTTTCCTTTCCTTTCAATTTTTATTTTTATTTTTTTCATGCTTGTTCTTGGTTGAATTTTTGTGTTTGTGTTTGTTTTTTTGTGGTTTTAGGTTTTGTTCTGGAGGTCGGAAAATCGTTTCACGATTTCGCTAATGTTTTCGTTTTAAATTTCCGTTTTAATATTGGTTTGATCGTTAAAATATTTTGCATGCTTAAAAATGTTGTTAGGATTGTTTTGATCGTTAGAAATGTAAAAATGTTTTTCTAGAAGTGTTTAAATTAAAATGCAAGAATAAAATGAGTAAATGTGGCTTAATTGAAGAAACTTAAAGTTAGAGATTTAATTAGGAAAAAAACAATAATGCATGGGTGGCAATAATAAAGGGGCTTGATTTTAATAAAAATATAAAAAAGGTTTTTTTAATTTAGTTTTAATAATAAATGGGTTAAGTGATTTTAAAAAGAAAAATAAATAAGATGTTTTTTTAGAAAAAGAAGTAAATAATAAAAGTTTTTTTTAAAAGTAAACAAAATAAATGGGTTTTAAAATAAAAGTTTAGAGTTTTAGGAGAAAAATAAATTTTGGAAAAAAAAGTTTAAAAGGAAATCTTCTAAAAAAACAAAGTTTATTTTAAAAAGGTCTTTTTAAAAGGAAAAGCTTAAAAATGAAAGAAAAAAAAAAGAAATTTTAAAAGGGAAATTTTTGAAAAGAAAAAAAATATAAAAAGGTTAAAAAAACATAAAAAGAAAAAAATGTAAAAAGGGTCTTGAGTTTTAAAATTTTTAAAAATAAAGGATTTTCAAAAGAAATAATAAAAGGAAAAAACACAAAAGAAAAATAATAAGTTGTCTGCTTGTCTTTTTTAGAAATAGGTGAAAACTTAGAGCTAGGTTCTAAAGCTTAGATAGAGAAATGTTTTGTTGAAAAATGTTCTTCACAAAAAATAAAATACAATTAAGCATACTTAAATTTTAAATTAGGAATAAAAGACTTAGACGATTTTTAGGGTTTTTAAATAATCGAACTTAGAGTAAAAAATAAAATGCTCAACACGCTAAATTTCTTTGTTGCTTGAAAAGTGAAAATAATTTAATGTGGTATCTTATCAAACGGGAATGACGGGTTAGTGGCAGAAATGTTAGCGATGATTAAAGTTCATCTCCTGGACGATAAGGCCGTTAAAATAGACTAATATTCATTAAAAGGACAAATAAAGTTGAACTTTTTTTAACTTGCAAATTCCAGTTTTGAAAACTATTTTAAAATCAATTAGGTACCAATTTTGGGCGTCATGGGGTGCTAATCCTTCCCCACGCGTAACCGACCCCTGAACCTGTTTTCTGATTTTTCGCAGACCAAAATCGTTATTTTATTAAAACAAAAATTTTATTAAAATAACCTTGTTTTAAAGTGATCCAATCACACTTTTCAAAAAGATTGATAGCGACTCCGTGTTTTTTTAAAGTTTTTACCAAAAAGTCGAAGCCTCCCTAAAAAGGTGGTTGCGACAAAAAGGGGTGTTGATTATAATGACAATGTTTTGTGCCCCTTGTGTATGCTTTTTCAAGAATCTGTATCTCATCTTTTCTTTGGTTGCAGGAATTCTTGGCAGATTTGGATAAGTTTTTGTTGGTTAATGGGGGTGTCAGCAATTTTCCCTGAAGATCCAATAGAGTGTTTTGAAGCATGGGGGAGTTAGCACCTGGATTAGATAAATTTTGTTGGAAGATAGTGCCTTTTACAATTTTGTGGACACTTTGGCTTGCTAGTAACGATATTGTTTTTAATGGGAAGTAGATGGACTTGAGTCAGTTGCAAAAATGCTTGTTACTAAAGTATTGAAGAAATCGATTCCTCAACGCTGGGAGCCCCCCCCCCCCCCCCCCCCCCCCGATCGGGTTCCTTAAATATAATGTGGATGGATCAAAATGTGGGATTGGGGGTTTACAAAGGGATGTTGATGGTAAAATTTTGTTTCCATTCTCGACCCCTTGTGGGTCTGGTCCTCCCTCTTTGATCGAATTACAAGCTGTGAAATTTGGAATATGCAGTTTTTTATCATCTGATTCGAGCCATAGCCATAGGGTTACTATGGAGACAGATTGCAAACTGGTGGTGGATTAGATATCTGAAGCTGTTGAAGCTCTGCGAAACATTGTTATGGATGTGTCGCAACTGATCGGTATAGTCAAGAGGAGTGGGATGGTAGTGAGATATATTCCCCAGAGTTGCAACACTGATGCAGACAGGTTAGCAAAAGCTGGCATTGGGTAATTTTAGAAGGGATTTTGAACTGTTGGATTTTGTGGGTAGTTTTATGGGGAGGTTATTTTGTTTGGATATTAATGTTATTCCCTGTATGAAGGACCTTTGTAATAATTTCTATTCATAATCATATGAAGGCAACTATTTCCCCATATTTAGGGTTAAATGGGATTTTTTAACGAGGCACGTTTACCTTTCAAAAAAATATATTCTGAATTTTTAAATATTAATTAAATATTAATTGTTGTGAATAAAATAACAAAGAAAAATAATAAGAACAAAGAACAAGAATGGAAGAACAAAGATATGAGAGAAAGAGGGAGATTTGTATTATTCTCAAATATAAACTTGTATATACAATGCCTTCAATGAATCATCTATGTATAAGCATAAGAAGTACATAATACATTAAACTCTAATTAATAGAGATAATATTCCTAAAAATAAATAAATCAAACTCCTTAGATAAAGTTCTAATCATGATAGACATCCACATAGATAAATATTCATAACACTCCCCCTTGGATGTCTATGAAGATAATGTGCCTCGTTAAAACCTTACTAAGATAAAAACCTAGTGGGAAAAAAATTTCTTTAGTGAAGGAAAAAGAGTACACACATCTTTGATCCGTATAACATGTTGCCTCATTAAAAACCTTACCAGGAAAACTCATTGGGACAAAACCTCGGTTAAGGGAAAAAGAGTGCAACGCGTATTTACTCCCCCTCATGAAAACATCACAGAAGATCTTTGAATCTTCATAATTTAATCTTGAATATTATTTTTCTAAAGATCGTGAGGGATGAAACTTTGGAGTAATATGTTCCATGATGTATCCACTTTCAAACTGAGATATACATCTTGCATTATCTTCACATAAGATAGCTTTTATCATATCTTGTAAAAGTAAATCAACATATCTTTTGGATATGTTGGGTCAATGGTCTTAGCCAAACACATTTTTTGGCTTGCCTCGTGCATAACAATTATTTCTACGACATTTGAGGAGGCATCAACGAATGTTTGAAGATCTAAATGTAATGATCTTTGTATATTCATAGATATTTCTTGACCAACTAATATATATTGCTTCAAGACCAAGAAAAGATATAAGTATCTTTATTCACATCCAACAGTCTTACAACTATTGGGATACTCAATAGATATGCTCCATTCATATTGAATCTTTTTTAAGATTCTTTCAACTTATGTCTATTCATAGACAAAAGAAATATATAAAAATGCTCGATCTTCAGGTCGAGATAAATTTGATGTCAAGATTCAAGTACTTGTATTGAAAGTACTTCATGAGTTTCCAATTTAAAGCTCTTTAAGAGTTCTAAAATTATCATAATGGATCTTGATCCAAACTCCTTTATAAAATACAAAAGGAAATCTGATCATTCTTATAGTATTTTCTCAATTAGTATTCACTAAGGCGATTATACCAAATGCGCCAAAATATTCATGAGACATGTCTAAATAAATTTCCTCGGAAATTTCCAAATGCTTCTAGCATTTTAAATCCTTCAAGGATAAATATGAATCCACAAATAATTAGACGCATGTAAAATTTTTCATAACTGCCAAAGTAATTGCATCCACCATGAAGTAATTAAAACTTTCCATAAATCATAGTTCAAGTCGTATTTACGACTACTTATTTCTGCCTTACTTGCATTACACCTTTAGGTGTTTGGACTGTTGGTCCAAATACTTCTCTTTTAGAAGTTCAAAGCGTCTTTCTATATTGGCCAATTCAATATCTATACTTCTTGATAGATTTCTATACAAGATCCTCGATTTCTTTCTTTACTTCTATAGAAGTGTTTTATATAAAATTGTTTGTAAAATCGTTGTCGACAACTTTCCAATTTTCTGGTTCCATTCTCGTAGTGACATAACTCATCGAGATCTCTTCAAGATTTCAATATTTATTTCAGGTACCTGAAACTCTTCAAGATTTTTATTATTAGTTATGTCTTGGGTCTCTTCAGGAGCACTGCCTCCAATATATGACCATCTCATAATACTTTTCATTTATGAGAATTTTGATCATTGGAACCATTTCAACTATCATGCTTCAAGCATGATTTACATCCACTTGCTCTGACATGTAATTTAAACTTAGAGCATTTCAGCTGGTAAATGAGACTTAATTACTCTCATTAGGTCAGTAAATATGTCTGGCAGTTGACATGTAATAACATGAATTATCTTATGAACTTCTAGTTCATATACGAGGATCTAGATAATGATAATTCATTTTTCTCTACCCAACTGATTATTATCTCCCCCTGATGATGAGAAAAATCATGTCATAAATGATTCTCCAATTAATGTTTAAGAATTTAAACATAAAAGGAGACTCGTACTCAATATATATTCTCAACCCTTTTTACTTGCCCATTTTGTGCGTTATGGTGGAGCAATTCAACTATATATCGCACATTCAAAGATTCAAAAATTGGAAATATGACTTCTGACCAAAAGTCAAATCATAATGGGGAGTTTATTATAACTCGTTTGCTTGATGCGTATAAGTGTTGCTCTATGGAAATACCATATAAATAATAAATGTTTTGTTCTCACAGTTTAGCTATTAAATATGGGGCATCCAATTAACAATTTGCTAAACCGTATTTTTCATAATCAATAGGCTTGTAACAACCGAGATAGCCTAAAATATAAACCCACTAGCTTTTCAAGACGAATAGTCTAACTGCATAATCTGAATCTTTTTAGAATCAATCTCATAAACTTCTGGTTGTAAGTCGATAAAACAATGTAGATGCATCTACTAAAATCTTGTAAAACTTTCCACATTTGTGGATATATGGGCCCATATTTCGTTCAGATATGCAAGACATACAGTCTGAACTTCAGTACAAGAACTTTAAGTTCTAATTCTTTTGGTAAGTGAGATCATCTATATCATTTGAGAACAAACAACACAAGAACTTCATGTTCTTTTAGTAAGCGAAATTTAATCAATTCCTTTAAGCAACACAAGAACTTCATGTTCTTTAATAAGTGAAATTTAATTCATTCCTTTGAGAATAAGCACCACAAGAACTACATGTTCTTTTAATACATGTGCATGTAAATCTCAATAATTTCTGCACCATTATTGATCTGGATAATCTAACCGATCATGCCAACTATATATATGTGTATATATCTCTGATTTGTAATCTTCTTGTTTACCATAACATGTAATTCAATCTCACTTGTACATGTCTAGTACGACCATCAAAATTGTTCCTTTAAATAGGAATATATTTAGCTCTTTCGGAGCTTTCAATTGAAATTATCTCTTGGTAGCAGTATATAGCTCTTCTACAGCTTTCAACTGACTTTTTGGCTACCAAAACTTATATCCACATTGGCTTATTTCAAATGTCAATTGATAACATATGTTATCTATAATTCCCAAAGGGATATTTTGCAAACTCATATTGCTCTCTTAAAATTTCCACTTATAGTGGTGACGATATTATTACCATTAGCGGTAATTATTGCAATATTCGCAATTTTGCACTTTTCATAATGTGCTTTCTCTCAAGAATTTATTGCTCTTCTAGAGCATCAATATTTTCAGTACTTTGAGATATAGTACTCATATTATTCCCTTGCATTAAAATGGGAAAATATACTTTATGCTTATGTTGAGCATAAATCGTCACCATAGATTGTATTTGACAAGTAATCATGTTAAACAAAATAAATAAATATCATAATATATAAATATAAATATAAAACGTAAATAATTAATGTGTGTAAAATAAATAAACGTAAAGTAAAATAAATAAAATAAATAAATAATTCTCTTCAAAGTTATGAGAATAATTAGAAGATGATTTATTCCTTTTGAGGGTTATAAGAAAATCAACAACGTCCAAAAGAGCTGGACCAACAATGTCCAAATAAAGTTGGACCAGTATCATCTTCGTCATGTTTCGCAAACAAAATTTGCTTTTATTTTCTTTCCTTTATCATTCAATGATTTTTGATTATTCAACGTACAACACTTACGAGACCAATGGTTTTTAACATCGCATTGGTAATAAGAAGAGTTTTACTTCAATAGAATGATCTTTATCACTCTTGTCATCCTTATAACCTCACTACCGGTGGGTAGAAGTATTCTTAAAATGACCATATTTTTCATGTCTATATTCATAGCCTCGACCACGACCACAACTTCTAATGTGGTTTTTATTCCTTCCACAATATGATCTCACATTCACTTCAGAGAATGGAGTAGAGCCAGTGGGCCTTTGAAACCTTTTTCACATATCCTTATCACAGAGAACAAAAATTTAATCCTCGTTTGAGACAAGTAGCCTCGCAAAACGGGATGTCCAGCCAATATACTTGGATTATATCGAAATTATGTCTCTAATTGAATAATGATTTACCATGTTTGCATTCACATCAAGGAATGCCCCATCATTGATAATCGCATGGAATAAAACATCATGCTTTGCATTCACTTCAAGGAATGCCTCCCATAAAATTTTTTGGATCAAGACGAATTTTCGTAACTTGAAATTGGGAGAAGTCTATAGTCGAGTTTTTCGACGAAGAAGAAATATTGCTTTCGAGCAAATATAGACTTTATAACAATCTTTTTATAGATTGAAATTCACCATGATTTATCACACATTAAAATCATAATTTAAAGGAAAGAAAATAAAATTAGAATTTACCGATATTGGTTTTCCTCTCGAGGACAATTGAGACGTAGCTAATGACCAAGACAGCTTCTCATAATGTCATGTCTCTTTCCAAGTCATTATATTATGCAAAAACTCAAAACACGGTTAAAAACATCAATTCCCATAAATAACATAAAAATATTAATATTTAATTTTAAAGAAATCTTACTAAACATATATCATAATTTTCTTGCTCATAATTAAAGCCAAATCATATTATCGAAAATAAAATAAATTAGAAACAATCACATGCAAAACCTGTTAATATCTCGCCTTTGATGCAAAGTAATGGCAGTGATAAATGGAAGTGAGTGCAAGGACCATCAACTTTGATGCAGTCCTTGGAATGAACACGCGTGATAACACAGTATGGTCTTCACTCTTCAGCTTTTCACGTTTGGGGTGGAGTTCATCGACTCAATTCGGATGAAAGTTGAAATTTGATTTGAATCAATATTTTCTGAGCAAATTCGTGCTGATAACGTGTTGTGAATAAAATAACAAAGAACAATAATAAGAACAAAGAACAAGAATGGAAGAACAAAGATATGAGAGAAAGAGAGAGATTTGTATTATTCTTAAATATAAACTTGTATATACAATGCCTTCAATGAATCATCTATTTATAGGCATAAGAAGTACATAATACATTAAACTCTAATTAATAGAGATAATATTCCTAATAATAAATAAATCAAACTCCTTAGATAAAGTTCTAATCATGATAGACATCCACATAGATAAATATTCATAACATTAATATATTCTTATTTTTAGCTTAAAGATTAAGTAAGTTATTAAACTTCCAATTAAAATCAGTTATGCCCCTAAACTCAGAAATAATCAATTATGCCCTTGAATTCAATTAAAAAATCAATTCAGGCCCTCTGCCACGTTATCATCACACATATACTACCATGTTAGAACCGTGGACCACCATGTCAGTGCAGTGGATCGCCACATCAGCACCGTTAACTATCACGTTAGCTGTAACACCCTGATCCTAATCCAGATCCGAAGTGCTACATCCGGGTCACCCAAAATTCGACCCATCAAATTTCCAATTTAAAACCATAAGTTTAGCATATAAAACATTGTATATCAAAATAGTAAAGCAAATAGAGTTTACAAACTCAACATTTGTAAGGTCTTATGAATATATAAGCCCAAAACTAAATACTAAGTACTATACCCTAAACCCAATCTCAAGGAATCAATAAGTCTACAAGAAGTCTTACATGTTCTACAATGTTTCACACTACTCGAGATCACTCAGACTTTCGAGTAGGTTTCATACCTCATCCTAATAACTCAGCCATCAGGTAAATAAGCTATCATCTATAACATTCACACAATATACATAAACAAATTCATACATCATCTACATAAGGGCCAACGAATCCCTACTTTATCCGTGCTCACACAGCTTTAGAGCGTTTAGGTGTTCTCCAATTATGAGCGCAAGTGCACATTCTTGTCAAGATATAGTATAAAAGATATCATCTCCCACGAGGATTAGGCAACCAAATTCGAATGTAAATCCTCGCACATAGAATATTTAAATGCACAGTCAAATTTTAGTTTGTTTAAAAGAAAAAGTAAATAAACACAAGTAATTTAAGGAAGAGATCAGGTTGATAGAATGGGCCAGGTTATGCTGCTTCGTAGTGTGAAACTGCGTTGAATAGGTTTAAGATGTATTGTGTTGCCTCGGCGGAAGATGGCAGATTGGTGCTTCAACAACTTTCGCTGCCTCGACAGGTGCAACGGATGAATGGCTCGGCGACAAGGTCCGCAGTCCTTCAAGGCTCGACAGAACGCTTCTGAAGTGATTCTGCTTATGTCTAAGTCAGAATACTATTGATACCCGCTGCAGATAATACTCGTCGACGTGAATCGTGCAATGAACAACAACATTTGGTTCGTACTCTCTTAGACGCTTTAAACCCTAACCTATGTCTAAACTGGATTGATCAACACCTGGTATGGATTAGATCGTGCTTACTTCTTTCATGAGTTTGACTTTCTCAATACCAAAAAAATGGATTGCTCACAATCGATCTTTCGAACTCAATTGAAAACAATGAAGAACATGAAATAAGCAAACCTTGAATTTATTGCAATAACAAACTTGAACCTAAACAACCATTCTCACAACTACTTTACAACACAACCCAAACCCTAAAAGAAATTAGAACATAGCGACGACAAGGATGCACAAGAGTAACCTAAGCTATTGCCGACTAGGGAGATTCTAAGATGTCCCAAATACAAAATATTATCGGGTATATATAAGGCATGTCCTAGGTTAAGTCCTCCTTGCAGTAGAAGTCTTCTTCATGGTAAAGTAGCTTTTGCATTGAATGCATCCTTTAATTTTGACTTCTTTGACTTGAAGTTGGACTCCTTGTGCCGCAAGTAAGCTTAGTGTCACTTCCCACCAGGGTGTACTGAGAGAAACTGAGGTGCCCCACCTAGGTGCGCTATGGGTGACCGAGGAGCCCCACCTAGGTGCACTCGAGCCAACCAAGGAAAAATGAAACGCCTTGGGCAATTTAAGGCCAAGAGAGAACCAAGGACGGTTCTAGAACGTCCTAGAGGGGCCCACAACCATCCTAAACGTTTCCACAAGGATCCAGGGGGTTCCAGGATGTTCTACAACAATCTGGGCTCATCCGGAGGAACCTAGAAGACCCGTGAATGCTCGGGAAGGCTCAAGATAAGTCTAAAAGGACCGGGACAACTCCGGACGTCTCCAGAATATTCTAGAATACTTTAGAGTATTAGATATATGTGTAGATAAGTAGGGACTTATCTAGAATTTTGTAGACCTTGTAAGATATTTTAGGAGGCGAAATAGTAGCAGTTGGATCAAAGTGATCCTAGCCGTCTATTGAGGAGGTGGGTGCCTATAAATAGGGCCACACCTCTCATTTGTAATCAACCCATAAATCCTTCAAATTCCTCTTGTAAAGCTTTCTCCTTGCTTAATAAAGCTTTCCTTTCTTAAGTTCTTGTGTGTTTGCCATAGTGTTTGCGTGAAGTAAGGTTGGTTAGTAAGATCGAGAGTTGCTAACGCCACATGGATTGGTTTGAGAGAATAAGTCTGTGACAGTTGGTATCAGATCAGGTTCGATACACTCGGTACATGGAGAAATCGGGCAAGAACCACGTGGCAAGCTCATCTGACACGGAGGTCATGCATGAGAAACGAGGGCAAGAGGAGATGGTCAATCCAAAAGTGACGAGGCAAAGGGCCAAGTCAAAGGATATGATCTCTAGCTTGGAGTCACGCTTGACTCGTATCGAGGAAAGCGTCGGGGGCATGGGTGCCCAAGTGGACGACCTTCAAGAACGGGTTGAAGGCCTTGAGGCGGAGGATGCCGAGATCCACACGGCCACGAAGTCCTTGATGGTGAAGCTAGAGGAGACCCTGCGAGCGGAGATGGGGAAAATCCGCAATCTTCTCATGGGAGAGCTCTCGAAGGTTCGCGATTCTCTCCAACAAGAGCTAGATCATGCTCGTGCCCAAGTGTAGGCACTACAAGGCGACATAGCCTTGTGTAAACGTGCTATGGCATCTGGGGCAAGCACCTACATGGAGGCTAGAAGGGTCGAGGTGCCCAAGCCTCAAACCTTTGCGGGATCACGCGATGCTAAAGAAGTTGAAAACTTCTTGTATGGTTTAGAACAATACCTTGGAGCCGTTGGCATTGTGGACGAGGCTTCCAAGATCCAAACCACGACTTTGTATCTCACTGATACTGCCATGATTTGGTGGAGGAGAAGGCGCTTGGACATCGAGAGAGGTACGTGCACCATCCCTACCTTCAATGATTTAATTAAAAGGGAACTTAAACTATAGTTCTATCTGGAGAACGTCGAGGATGAGGCAAGAGCTCGATTGCGTCGGCTCAAGCAAACGGGGAGCATCCGAGACTACGACAAGGAGTTCACAAGTCTGGTGCTTGAGATCCCCGATCTCTTCGACAAGGAATCACTCTTTAACTTTGTCAATGGACTCTAATAATGGGCAAAGAGTGAGATAAGGCGTCGAGGGGTGCAGAACCTAGCCGATGCCATTACCGTGGCCGAGAGTCTCATCGACTACTCTAGCCATAAGGAGTCGACCGTCAGGCCAAAAGATGATAGGGATGGCCATGCCAAAGGTGGGGGAGAGAGTAGCTATTGCAAGGGGGGTCACAAGGAGGACAAGTCTAAGCGTCGAGACTCGTCTCCTTGGAAGGGCAAGTCCAAAGACTATTATGGTGTGAGGAAGTCACCATTCAATAACTACTTCATCTGCGATGGTGACCATTGGGTGCGGGAATGATCGCAACGCCAAGCCCTTACTTCGCTCTTAGCGAAGCACCAAGAAGGTAGCGACACGGACAGTGACGATGAAGGTGCACATATGGGATCTATGCAACTACTTTTAGCACTGCGATCGATTGAGGACATCGATAGGAACGAGGGAAGTTACATCCTTAAGGGACATGGCGTCGAGGGACTTAAGCCAGGGTCGATGCTCGACGTGGAGCAAGAAGGTGACCCATCATCTCCAAAGGCCGAAGGCAAGGCTGAGACCAAGCTTGCAAGAGGAAAGCAAGGTTGTGTTAACAAGGGCAAGCCCACGAAAGAGAATCGTGGCAACGAGAAGGCTAAGTCTGCGCCACAAGGGAAGGTAAGCACAAGGGTGAAGTGCTACCTATGTGATGAGGACGTGTCCCGAAAGAAGACTGCTTGTTTCCATCATTTAGGGGGGCGATGGAACAAGAAAGCTTGACAAGGGTGTTGATCAATCCAAGCCATCCAAGGGGATGGATGAGAACGAAGGGAGCACGGCTACCCAACTCAAGGCGCAACCCAATACGTTAGCCCAGGATCGAGCTGTCAAGCTGAAGGTGAAGAAGCGACGTGCTAGGAGGTGAAGGAAGCCCGTTGGCAACACCCCAGCATCTCCACAAAGGCACGATGAGGGCGTCGCGAGATCAGGTGGGGGAGAGTGTCACGCCCCACTAGGGTGCACCGAGATGCCCCACCTAGGTGCGCTATGGGTGACCGACGAGCCCCACCTAGGTGCACTCGGGACAACCAAGGAAAAATGAAATGCCTTGGGCAATTTAAGGCCAAGAGAGAACCAAAGAACGGTTCTAGAACGTCATAGAGAGGCCCACAACCATCTTAAACGTTTCCACAAGGATCAAGAGGGTTCCAGAACGTTCCCCAACAATCTAAGCTCATCCGGAGTAACCTAGAAGACCCGAGAATGCTCAGGAAGGCTTAAGACAAGTCCGAAAGGATCGGGACAACTCCGAATGTCTTTGAAATATTCTAGAATACTTTAGAGTATTAGATATATATGTAGATAAGTAGGGACTTATCTAGAATGTTGTAGACCTTGTAAGATATTTTAGGAGGCGAAATAGAAGCCGTTGGATCAAAGCGATCCTAGCCGTCCATTGAGGAGGTGAGAGCTTATAAATAGGGCCACCCTCTCATTTGTAATCAACCTATAAATCCTTCAAAGCCTATTGTAAAGCTTTCTCCTAGCTTAATAAAGCTTTTCTTTCTTAAGTTATTGTGTTTTTGCCATAGCGTTTGCGTGAAGTAAGGCTGGTTAGCAAGATCGGGAGTTGCTAACGCTGAACGGATTGGTTTGAGATAATAAGTCTGTGACATTATGCCGCCTTATGTATTTTCTCCTTTATCGGCTCTGTCTGTTGTTTCCAGCTTCAGTAAATTGCATGGATAGGCTCATTGGACTCAGAAATTTATGCTCTACCGATCGCACTCCAATTCACCAATTCCTCAAGTTGTTACCCTGGGTGGCAGATATGGCGGCGGCAGCTATTCGGAAGCATCTCTCTCTATGTTAAACTTCTTCAGTACAGTTCATTAGTTTGCTGCCTCAGCATCCGCTCCTCTGATTTCTCCTCCTTCTAACAGCTTCTAGCATTTGAAACTAAAAACTAAACTAAAATAGTATCTTTTCTTACCAAATCAAAGACATTCAATAGAAACATGGTAAAGTAAAGAATACTGTAAATAATGATGCATATACCTAAATATGCCTAAAATGCACTTGAGAATAGCAATAATATGAGATGGAATGCATATGAAATATAAGACTTATGAACACTTTACACACCCCCAAACTCGAATTATTGCTTGTCCTCATACAATGCAATCCTAAATATACTTGCCCTTGCACTAATCACAAAGAAAAATCTGTTTTAAAGTTGATTTCGCACCTCAAGGTCGTGGCACCTATCATTAGATTAGTGAAAGGAAAATAACATGAATTACATTAGAATTAGACTATAATTCCAATGCAGTGTGTGTAGAAACTGTGTACAGGCTGAATTTGAAGAATATTCTAAGTAAACAAAGATGTTGTCAAGGTAATATAAGGTTGCTGCAGAGGCAGCACAATTAAGCACAATTTGCAATCATGGTAGTAAGGGCTTCAGCTCATCACAACAACTCTTTAGGTCTGAAATTAAGATAGGAGCAAACTACAAAACCCCGAACCCATTGAGTAGAGTCATCCCGTGAAGACTTTCATTCACTCATGCTAATTTGTCCGTCACTTCAAAATTTTCAGATACAAGGACTTTGATAGCAGCGGAGTGTCTTTGGCACATGATTCTTTCTAGAGCCTATTTCGGGAACCTCTAGGGTAAAACATCATATCTTTCTTTGTTCCTGCCGTGTCAGTACTTTTCTTTTTTCTGTTTGTTGTTTGCCGCGGCAGCTACCTACAACCATGTTAGAATTTTACAAATAATTCAAGCAGGTAGTGTTTACCAGAAATTCACTCAAATTCAGCAAGTAACAATAGTTTTTATGATTTTTGGAAATTATAGAAAAATTCTAAGTTTTCTTCATGCTTTCCCCAAAATTAAGTTCAATTTTAATGGTGCGAAATATTTAAAATCGACTATCCTATAATAGGCACAAGTTCTAACAATTTTTTTTCTTTTGATTAACTTAAAGGCAAGTACATATGCAACTATATGATCTAAGAATGCCTAAACAATAAATGAGTGCTAAGCCCCCCCCCCCCCCCCCCCCGAAAATCGAGATGGGCATTGCCCTCAATGAATCAAATTAAAAACAAATTAGAAACTGAAAAAATAAACATGAGACATGGAAAGAAAACTTAGACTCTGTTGCTGTCAGATAGTGGAGATGATTCGAAGGAGGTATTTGATATGCCGTCAATTGCGGGTTGTGGCAGCTGGCTGAGTAGTGCGGCCCTTTGTTGTGCGCGACGACTTGATTCTTTAGGGTCTGAATCTGGATAAATAGTTGTGAGACGGGAATAAATAGTAACAACACAACTAAAAATAAAATCTAGTCCTAAGTAATTAAAATCTACTCCTAAATAGATAAAACAATAAAGATGTAGAAAATAAAAATCTTAAAAAAATTTGTTACTCTAGGAGTGCTTTGGTATGCATCTCCTAAAGTAACTACTCCCTTATCAGTTTGAGCTTAAGAGGGTCGTTTTCGATACTTCTTGTAATCCACCCGCACCCTCCATCGAGTGATTATTCTCATGGTGGAGGAGTCATTCTTCCTCATTCCCTTATAGTCCATGTGAACCTTCCTCCTTGTTTCTATTCCTGAAGGCATGAACATGTGATTAGGAAAAATTATATCACTATCTAACCATGTACTTACCTCATCTTTGTCGAAGTTTGTTATGGTGGAAAGTTGCTTTTGCTGCCGTGGCAGCTGCTGCGACAACCAGTTGTTGCGACAGTCTTCTGTCATGATGTTAAACAAGTCAAGGGAAAACTCAATTTTTGGAAAAGCTTCATGACTCCCAACACCGTTTTCTTTATGCCCCTCGAAAATCTCCATCAGCAGAGATTTTGATGGCTTTAAATCTGCTAGCATCGACTCCTCTCGATATATATAATCCATAGTTGCCGAGGCTTCTATCGAGGCGGGCGTCGTTGTCGAGGCTTCTATCGTGGCGGGCCCATTTGTCGAAGCATGTGATGTTGTCGTGGCATCATCAATTCCTTTGTCGGCCTCACTAGGTATTGTTATGGCATTGCCTTCTTCAGGTACTGTCCTTTCACTGCTCAATTCGTCTCTTGGGCAGGGTTCTAGGTAGCTGCCAAAACAAATGTCAATCTTATTGTTCGAGCAGTGTTTTTCATCCTCTTGGCTTGGAGGTTCTAATTGTTCCTCACACATCGGAGATCTTTCTTCGCATTGCTCTTCGTCCTCTTGTCCGGGGACATCAGTATCCCTCAGACTTAATTGTTGGGGATCACTAGTTGTCGAGGCAGAAGTTGCTGAGACATTATGTTCAGGTTCATATATGGCATTAATGAGGACTTAATTGCTCAGAAGTGCATCCATCTAAGCAATGTTAGTGTCCATAGCAGTTGTCGGCCTCACTAGGTGTTGTTATGGCATTGCATTCTTCAGGTACTGTCCTTTCACTGCTCAATTCGTCTCTGGGGCAGGGTTCTAGGTAGCTGCCGAAACAGATGTCAATCTTGTTGTTCGGGCAGTATTTTTCATCCTCTTGGCTTGGAGGTTCTAATTATTCCTCACACATCGGAGATCTTTCTTCGCATTGCTCTTCATCCTCTTGTCCTGGGACATCAGTATCCCTCAGACTTAATTGTTGGGGATCACTAGTTGCCGAGGCAGAAGCTGCTGAGACATCATGTTCAGGTTCATCTATGGCATTAATGAGGACTGAATTGCTCAGAAGTGCATCCATCTAAGCAATGTTAGTGTCCATAGCAGTTGACACTTTATGCGTGAGTGCGAGGAAAGTTTGAAGTGTATCCTCCAAGGATTTTGAATGCTCTTGAGGATAACTATATTGCTAGGGCATGTCGATTTCTGCAGCAAAACTGTTATGGTAAAAAAAATTGAGATTCTTGATTATACCATGAAAAATCTTGCTGCTGCAGCGGCAACTGCGGTAGCGGCATCTGATGTTCGTATTCAGACATCCACTCCCGAGTGGTTTTTCTCGATAGTCTTCTGCAAAAAGATGAGGGCAACTTTCGAACGCATGATTGCCTTCACAATAATCACAAGAACTTTCCCACATGTTGACGCCCTTGACTTGTAGTGCACCTGAATATTCTTTTTTTCGAATAATAAAAAAACTGAAATTACATGCAATAAAATAAGGGTGCAAGAAAATAAAGACGAATTTACTGTTGCCAATCCCCGACAATGGCGCCAAAAACTTGTAGAGCGTTTGGGTGTTCTCCAATTATGAGGGCAAGTGCACACTTTTGTCAAGTTATAGTATAAAAGATATCGTCTCCCATAATTATTGGGTAGCCAAATTCGAATGTAAATCCATGCATAGAGAATATTTAAATGCACAATCAAATTTCAGTTTGTTTAAAAGAAAAGTAAATAAACACAAGTAATTTAAGGAAGAGATCAGTTTGATAGAATGGGCCAAGTTATGCTGCTTCGTTGTGTGAAACTACGATGAATAGGTTAAGATGTATTGCTTTTCCAGACTGTGATGCCTCAACAGATGGTGGCAGATTGGTGTTTCAATAACTTTCGCTACCTCAGCAGGTGAAACGGATGAATAGCTCGACGGCAAGGTCGGTAGTCCTTCAAGACTCGACAGAATGCTTCTGAAGTGATTCTACTTATGTCTAAGTCAGAATACTGTTGATGCCCGATGCAGATAATACCCGTCGGCGTGAATCGTACAATGAACAGAAACCTTTGGTTCGTCCACTCTTAGCCACTTTAAACCCTAACCTATGTCTAGGCTGGATTGATCAACACCTGGTATGGATTAGATCGTGCTTACTTCTTTTGTGAGTTTGACTCTCTCGATACCAAACAAATGGATTGCTCACAATCGATCTTTCGAACTCAATTGAAAACAATGAAGAACATGAAATAAGCAAACCTTGTATTTATTGCAATAACAGACCTCTGCCGCGACAGGAACGACAACAGAAGACAGAAGTTTCTCTAACAGTGCAACACCTGCACTACTGAGCAAATCAATATCGGCCTATTTCTTAAACCTAATTCCTTATTCTTTTACTTTAGTTGTTTATCAAGATTACTTCACCAATCCAATTAAACTATTTCTCTCTTTCGTGCAGAAATACAAGGATAAAGTTATTTCTAGTCCCTGTGGAGACGATATCCGATACTCCAAGTATCACTTTACTACTTGCGTCGTGTACACTTGCACTATTTGCGATAGGACTATTTTACACACAACAAGTTTTTGAATGGCGCAAGTAGTAAAGTGATACTTGGAGTATCGGATACCGTCTCCACAGGGACTAGAAATAACTCTATCCTTGTATTTCTGCACAAAAGAGAGAAATAGTTTAATTGGATTGGTGAAGTAATCTTGATAAACAACTAAAGTAAAAGAATAAGGAATCAAGTTTAAGAAATAGGCCGGTATTGATTTGCTCAGTAGTGCAGGTGTTGCACTGTTAGAGAAACTTCTGTCTTCTGTCGCCGTTCCTGTCGCGGCAGCACCTGTCGCGGCAGAGGTCTGTTGATGTCGCGACAGCGATCAACAACTTTGTACTTCAAGCTTGGCAAGAATCCCTGCTATGACTTATCCTATCCCTAGGCCCAAGTTCTGTTGTTGGACACGTCTTGGATGATACCTCCCAGCGTGAATTGAAGGGTGAACACCAATGTTGTTGAATTCTTCCTTAGCCACTTAACCTCGTACTTATCCCTAAGCCGAGATGGTTTAACCATAAACTGGAAAACACGTATTTATTTCGTTCGTATGCTTGACTCTCCCGATATCAAACAAATAGATAACCTCACAATGCTCTCCCGATACTCTTGAGAGATATGAAAAACCAGAATAAATAAACTTGAAGTTTTTATTATTTGACAGAAAATTCCTAAAACAATACAATCCTTGCAACTACTTTACAGAATCAACCCTTAGCCCTAGGGGGAGTTTAGAACATGATGAAGAGGGGAAAACGACAAGGGTTTAGGGGAAGACAGCTAGGAATGAGATTTTTTTCCCTAGGTCGAATTACATGCCTTTATATAGGCCTTGGGTCCAAGTGTTCTAATATGACAAGAATACAAGTTTAAACTAAAGTACAACTCTATTAAAGATTAAATCTTCTGAGTAGATGCCTTTAATTCGTCCTCTTTTCTTGCCTTGAGTTTCTTCCTTGGTCTTTGGGCTTGGCCTTCATTCTACCTCAGGGCTCAGAAAAATATAGGAGTGATCCACGACAGACCGGCTTGAAATCCTCTATTTGTCGAGCTCCATTTCACTTTTCCACCTCACCATTCTGTCGTCATGGCTGCCACGGCAGTAGCCGCGGTACCGTTTGCTTCTCAACTCCAGTTCTGCGATCCACCTCTGCTCATTTGCTGCCCTGAGTCTGTCGCAGCAGATACCTGCGAAAGTGACCAAAATAAGTAGCAACTATGCCATTTCATCTAGTTGTGATGTATATGCAGAAATCTATCCTAAATACAATGAAATATGCTTGAATGCAGCAGAAATATGGGTAAATGAGGGGTAAAATATAGAACTTTTATACACTCAACACACCCCCAAACTCAAGTTCTTGCTTGTCCTCAAGCAAATACTACCTAACTAAAAGTAAAAACTTTTTGATTTGGCTTAATTCAGTGAACTTTTCATTACCTACCACACATTCACTATCAAGAGCAATACCTTGTCGGGTGTTTTCTGGGTTTATCCGGAACAATGCTATAGTTCTTGTGCAGTGTGTGCAGGTTTTGTGAACAAATATGTGCCTAGACTTATTTAGCTTACCAGAATAGTCATGCTTACAAACTTGAGTTTTATGCCAATTCATTTTTTTTCTGGAGGCAATTCTTAGGCTCCTTTAGTTTTTTTCTGACTCTTGACTCAACTTCATTTTTTATGGAGGCAATTCTTAGGCTCCTTTAGTTTTTTTTCTAAATTAAGCTCAAAAAGAAATCTCCCTAAAATCAAAGGCAGTTTTGCAAGCAAGTGAGTCTGAAATGTTTCTTTCTTTTATTCTTTTCCTAGAGCCAGTGATAGGCACCTCTAGGGGAAACTCAAATGGGTAAACATTCCTATTCCAGTGCACTACAGAAGTCTAGACAACATAAGAGTCACAAAGGGTGTTCTAAAGATCAGAACTATAGCAAGGCTCTAAATAGTTCCTAGAAACATCCTAAAGGCACTGTCACGACAGAGTATGTCACGGCAGGTAAGTTCAGTTCAAAGACTTAAGCCAAATTTTTGTTTTTATTTTCATTTTCATTTTTTTGACACAAAAATAAACTTAAAAATAAACTAACAATTTGACACAAATTAAGACACAATTGACAAGTTCATTAATGGAGGGATGCGCACCCCCAAACTCGAAGGTTGCATTGCCCTCAATGCATGATAATGATAAAGAAGGAAAAACATAAAATGCATCACAAAATAGATATAACAGTAAACACAGCAAAATATAAGAAAAGAAACTTAAGTTGAGGAGCTGTCGTCGCTGCTGACTTGGAGCTGTCGGCGGACAGTGACCTTAACGGCCGGGGCTGGCATGTTGCTGGGGGACGCAGAGGCCATTTTCTTCTTAGCCTCTCGAGGTGGCTGGATGCGGGTCGGTGAGATGTGTGGGGGCTGGTCCAGAACCTCGAGATCAGCATTGCTGCTGATGCTGCTGGTAGATCTGTCGGGGCAGGGTCCTTCGACAGTCTCATTCAGCTTCTTCCTTTTCATCGGTGGGTAGTCCTTGGAGATGTCTCGGGCTATGGATGGCTCGGAGTCAGAGTCCTTCCAGACGGGGGAAGAGGAGAACCCTTCAAAGTATTTGGGGTCGATCTCCGGTAGGGGATCCTTCCTCTTCTCTCCTCTGGGAGTGGCAGACTTTCTGCCGCCTTCACCGGTCGTGGCAGATGTGGGTGTGGAGGCAGCAGAGGGAGTTCTGGGGCTCGCAGCAGGAGTGGATGCAGCAAAGATATTTTCTTGGAAGGAGGGGAATTGTACATTGGTAAAATTTAAATCATTCTTAATAAAATTTATTATTGCGGCAGTGAAGTCCCTTGTAAATCCCATTAGGCTGAGCTGCCATTCCTCCATCCTTTGCAGCATCGTCAGAATCTGGATGGAGGTGTCTACCGGTGGTGCTGTTGCCGTCTGCTCTGGGTCTGCTGCGATAGCTTCAGGGGAGCTAGGGTCTTCCGTTGGTTCTGTCGCGGTAGAGGGGTTTATGTATGAAAGAGGAGTGTCAGCTTTCAATTCCATCATATGTAGCAGAAGATTCTGTTGCGTCCACCCCTTCCTTTGGACCTTGACATCCTCTTCGATTTCTGGCACGTTGTTGCCCCGACATATTTGTGGTGATGAGATAGGGGAAGACTAGGGGGTCGGACGGTCGTAGAGCACACTCGAGAATTCGGTCTCGGATGTAGCAGCTGTCGTTGATTTGCCTTTCGTTTAGGATGGAGTGGACGAGTGCTAACCTCTGCCGGTCGACAGTGGTGTAGTGGGAGGTAGGCATGAGGCGTTTCTTGACAAAATGGTTCCACAACTTGGCTTGTGGGGTCAGCTGGGTCCTCCTCACGGTCCACCGATGCTTTGGGTCTTTGTTCCACTCCGTGCCTTCCTCTGTCACTTCTGCCATGACAGCGTCATAGTCTGCCGGCGATAGACTATTCACAAACCTTCGGTGGGCGTCCTCCTTCTTGCTCACGTACAACCCATATAGTGTGTTGATGTACGCTGGCTCGAGAGAGATTTCTTTGCCTCGAACGGTCACTGTCGTGGCATCCTTATTGTTGAGGGCAACATAGAATTCACGAACGAGGGTTACGTTCATTTCCTCGGGCTGGGCAGCAAATTTCTGCCACTTGAGGGCTTGTATCTTCTTACCAATGAAACCTTCTAGCCCTAGCTCTCCCGTTTGTTGGGTATAGATGAACCCTCGTTCCTCCCACAATTCGCTCTTCTGGAAAGAACTGTAGTACCTCGATGCTGAGTCTGTAGATGTGAACCGGTTGGGTATGCCGCTGTGGCTTGGGGTTGACACTGCCGTGGCAGAGGTGGAGGTAGCACTGCGTCGGGTGTTTTTGCTGGGCATTGCAAGGAACTGAAGCAAAAATGAAAAGAAATTTCTGAGATCTAAAATAGAGGAAGCAAGTTGAGAGAATGAGATTGAGATGAAAAATGAAAAGGGAGTGGGGTTTATATATAACGGGGGTTTTTTGCCCGTTGAGACTGTAACGGCAGGCGCGAATAATGGGGCCAGCTGTTACGCGGTTTCTGACGCGTTTGTCACGCGTTTCTGTGTCTGCTGCGCGTCTGTTATGCGTTTGCATGTCTGTCGCGACAGCTATTTGACAGGCTGTCTTCTCCGCGTCTATCGCGACAGCTGGTGACAGGCTGTGGTGACAGGCTGTGACGACAGGCGTGTCCATTGGGCTTTTTGGGCTGTTATGAATGCGTTGGGCTAGTTCATTCCTCCTCTTTGCTTTGCTTCCTTTATTTCCTAAAAATAATTAAATAAATAAACTGAATTAAAATCTTAGTTCCTAAAATAAATAAATAAAAATCTTAATTCCTAATAGATAAATAATTTAAATAAATTAAATAAAATAAAATTAAGTTAAATTAGGGATGCCTTGAGGGGCATCTCCTAAAGTAACTACTTCCTGCATCATTGGGGCTTCAGTCCCTTGATAATGCTTGAGCCTCTATCCATTGACCTTGAATTGGTGCCCATCCTTCATGGATTTGATTGTAATGGCACCATGGGGAAAACTTGGACAACCTGGAAAGGACCAAACCATCTAGATTTAAGCTTCCCTGGGAAAAGCTTCAACCTAGAGTTGAACAACAACACCTGCTGCCCTGGGCAGAACTGTCGTGGCAGCAGCTTCCTGTCGTGCCACTTCTTGGTTTTGTCCTTGTAGATCTTGGCATTGTCGTAGGCCATTGCTCGAATTTCCTCAATCTCATTCAAGTCTAGTAGCCTTCTCTGTCCTGCCTTATCCCAGTCCATATTTACTGCCTTGATATCCCAGTAAGCTCTATGTTTTATCTCAACAGGTAAATGACAGGTTTTCCCATAGATGAGTTGATAAGGTGACATCCCCACTGGTGTTTTGAACGTTGTTCTGTAGGCCCAGAGTGCATCGTTGAGATGTAGAGACCAATCCTTTCGAGTGGGTTTAACCATCTTCTCTAGTATGTTCTTTACTTCTCTGTTGGATATCTCGACCTGTCCATTGGTTTGAGGGTGGTACGTTGTTACAAGTCGGTGCTTTACTCCGTATTTCCTTAAGGCAGCAGCTATTACCCTGTTATCGAAGTGTCTCCCCTCATCACTAATTATCGCCCTTGGAATGCAAAATCTGGAGAAGATGTTCTTGTGAAGAAATCTTTGTACAGTCTTGGCATCATTCTTTTGAGTGGCGATCGCTTCTACCCACTTTGACACATAGTCCACTACCAGTAGGATGTACAAATTCCCACAAGATGCTGGGAATGGTCCCATGAAGTCGATTCCCCATACATCGAAGATTTCGACTTCCAATATGCTCTGCAGTGGCATCTCATGCCTTTTTGATATATTCACAGTCCTTTGGCACTTGTCACAGCTCTTGTAAAAAGCTTGCGCATCCTTGAACAGTGTGGGCCAATAGAGACCGGATTGCAGAACCTTGGCAGCGGTTTTGTTTCCACCTAGGTGTCCTCTATAAGATGAAGCATGGCAGTGGTGAAGCACAGCTTCATGTTCGTCATGTGGCACGCATCTTCTGATAATCTGATCTGCACAGTGTTTGAAAAGAAGAGGTTTGTCCCAATAATAATGTTTTGCATCATTTTGGAACCTCTTCCTTGCTTGGTAGTTAAGCTCAAGAGGTAATAACACACTTACAATGTAATTAACAATGTCAGCATACCAAGGGGTTTTAGAAAGCTTACCTGCTGCCATGGCTATCGCGGCAGTGCTGGTGGCAGAAAACAACTGCTCATCTGGGAAGGTCTCCAGTATGTTGGTCTTGTCTGTGGATTGACTCTTTCCCGTCTCCAGCCTTGACAAGTGGTCTGCTACTTGGTTCTCTGTTCCCTTTTTATCCTTGATATCAATGTCAAATTCTTGCAGCAACAGAATCCAACGTATCAATCTAGGTTTTGCATCCTTTTTCGTGAACAGATACTTCAATGCTGAATGGTCTGTATGGACCACCACCTTTGTTTCAAGTATATACGGACGGAACTTGTCGATTGAGAATACCACTGCTAACAGCTCATTCTCTGTCGTGGTGTAGTTGACTTGGGCATCATTTAGTGTTTTGCTGGCATAGTAAATCACATGGAAGAGCTTATCCTTCCTCTGCCCTAATGCTGCCCCAACAACGTAGTCACTGGCATCACACATTATTTCAAATGGAAAACTCCAGTATGGTGGCTGTACGATCGGGGCTGTTACCAGCTTCTCCTTCAGTATTCTGAATGCCTCAGTACATTCAACATTAAAATCAAAGGGGCGATTCTGCTCCAATAGGTGGCATAGGGGCTTGGTAATCTTTGAAAAATTGGCTATAAATCGTCGATAAAACCCGACATGCCCTAAGAAACTTCGAATCCCTTTGATTGTGGTGGGTGGCGGCAGCTTTTCAATGACCTCTATTTTGGCTCTGTCCACCTCTATGCCGCGGTAGCTTACCTTGTGGCCCAGGATTATTCCTTCATCCACCATGAAGTGGCATTTTTCCCAGTTCAAAACCAAGTTTGCCTCTTTGCATCTCTTAAGAACCTTCTGTAAGTTGCCTAAACAACCTTTAAAGCTGTCTCCAAAGACAGAAAAGTCGTCCATGAAAATTTCTAGGAAATCCTCCACCATGTCGGAGAATATTGCCATCATGCACCGTTGGAAGGTTGTTGGTGCATTGCAGAGCCCAAATGGCATCCTCCAAAAGGCATAGGTGTCGTACGGGCATGTGAAAGTGGTTTTCTCTTGGTCCTCCAGTGCAATTGCTATTTTATTATAACCTAAGTAGCCATCAAGAAAACAGTAGTAAGGTTTCCCCGCTAATCTATCAAGCATTTGATCAATAAAAGGTAAGGGGAAATGGTCATTCCGGGTAGCTTTATTAAGCTTCCGGTAATCCATACAAACCCTCTAATCGGTCACAGTCCTGGTTGGGATTAGTTCGTTTTCTTCGTTGGTTACCACGGTTATGCCTCCCTTTTTGGGCACACACTGCACCGGGCTCACCCACTTGCTATCTGAGATGGAGTATATGATTCCAGCGTCGAGCCACTTGATAATTTCTTTCCTCACCACCTCTCTCATAGCCTCGTTTAATCGTCTTTGGGCATCAATGGTCGACTTATGATCATCCTCCAAGAGGATTTTGTGCATGCATAACACTGGACTAATGCCTTGGATATCGGCTATAGTCCATCCAATGGCCTTCTTATGCTGTTCTAGCATTTTGATTAGCTGCTGCTCCTGTTCCTGCATTAACTTGGAAGAGATGATTACGGGCAACGTATCATTTAAACCAAGAAAGACATATTTAAGCTGCCCTGGCAGGGGTTTAAGGTCTAGAACATGTGGCTTTTCAATTGAAGGCTTATGGATTACATGTTCATTCGAGGTATAATTTAAAGGCTCGAAGAACTTACCTGGACATGTGCCTATCCAATTTACCTCCTCAGGACCTTCAGTGTAGGATGTTTCTGTGTCTGAGGAGTCACTGTCGTCGTTGCTGCCGTGACAGTCTTCCGGGTGACTGCGGTGGCAGTGACCAAACTGTCTGTCGTGGCAGCTCAACCTGATGCAGGGTTGGTCAAGGACTACTTCAGAGATTGCCTTGCACTCTTCTTCTGCATCAGCCTGTTTTATTGCTTGGAGAACATTGAGTTTGATTTGTTGATCATTCACTCTCATAGTCAGTTCTCCTTTCTCAACATCGATCACAGTTCTGCCTGTGGCTAGGAAGGGTCGCCCCAGGATGATCGGTGCATTTTCATCTGCTTCACATTCTAAAACAAGAAAATCAGTAGGAAAAATAAATTTATCCACTCTTACCAGAATATCTTTGATCTTCCCTTCTGGTTGTACGTAAGAGCGGTCTGCCAGCTGCAGCATGACTGTCGTGGGTCTTGCTTGTCCAATACCTAATTTCTGAAACACAAATTTGGGCATTAGATGGTCCTCTACGGTGCAGCTACATGGCATTAGCTGGAGGCCATTGTCCCTATTTGAAGTCGAAAAGAGGACCCTCTGAGTTTGGCCCCAATATTTTATTATTTTCCCGAAATTCACTGTTCAAAGTCGAATAGAAGTCAATTTGACTTCTGACTTGAACAATAAATTAACCACCATAGATTTCGAATTAAACAAGGAAGAACCATATTTTGAGAAAAAAAATTGAACCACAATATTGTGGTAATTCTCTCGTGAAACTGGATTATTAGTAAAAAAATACAAACAAGCATAAATTGTATAAAAATTTGAAAATTTTCAAAAAAAATGCAACAGTACGCGAACACTCTGTTGGTCCATTCTTGATCATACTCATTAGAACCAAACAATAATAAAAGAATTGAAATCTGAAGAAATACAAAATAGATCTTGATCTTGGACTCAACGAACGGTCTAGTGGATAAGAGGATGATATTCATCCTAAGAGACCCAAGTTTAAGTCGTTTTGTCTGTAAGGTGTGTGCTCAAAGTAGGGATGTCAGTGGGGCGGGTTTTGCGGGGATTTACCCCACTTCACATCCAATTGGGTAGGGATGGTTACAAATTTCGCGGGTCATAGGGTGGGGATGAAGATAAAAATTAGATTTGCCGTGGGTGGTGGAGCAGATGTGAATATAATTGTGTTTAAGATTGATAAGATCAAATATATAATTATTTTTAAAAATATCAGTTTGGATCATAATCAAATTTAAGTAATTCATATTGACTTGACTAGGGATATTACTGAAAAGTTTATATATATATATATATAATTGATAAATATATAAATATTTTAAAATATAAATTTGGATCATAAATTTAAGATAATTTATATTCACTTTTCTTTGGATATTTAGGAAATGTTATACTCCATTTGTCCCATAAAACTTTTCCCTTTTGTGTATTAAAATTGTCTCACTTAAATTTTCCCATTGAAAAACTCAACAACTTTTACTAAGCATATTTCATTTTCTATCATCTTTTTAGTTTTCCAGCAAAACAAACTTTAACTTTTTCAAGGATGAAATTGTCATTTTAATTATTTTACAACACATTTCTTTACTATTGCATGTCGTCAAATTTTCTTTACTATTGTCTGCCGTCAAATTTTCTTTCTAAGGTTTATTTTTATTTTTTGATGCTTTTTTTAATTATTATTTTCTTTTCAGTTTGTTTTATATTGTTTATTTGTTACGAAAATTGAAATATTATTTTACATACTATTTGTTCTATTATTCAGTCTTTAATAATATATTTTAGTATTTTTAGTCCAAAGTTTTGTGTTGTACAAAATCTAATTTCGTATGTTATAATTTTTTTAAATGGTGACAGTTGGAATAACATCACATATATATGAGATGAGATCCGAATGATAGATATTTCATATTATTTCATAACAAATTTGTAACCCCCTAGACTCGTCTATGCGTTAATACGGATCCTAGGAAGTCACATTAGGGTCACCGGAGCGACCCACGTTAAAATTTCAAATAAACAAATTGCTAAACCATTTAAAATCGTAAATCAAGTTTTAAATAAAAATACAATTTTAGAAAACATTCAAACAATGAAACAAAACTGTGATAAAAGTTGTTGATACAAATTTCATACTCGAATATAAAAACAACACGTGACATACATGGCCCCTAAATACACAGGTGTCGTACTCCGCAAGCAAAGCTGAAGAAACCCCCATACCGACGTTGATAGCTGCAACAAGGTAGATCTTTTAACCTGTGATGGTAAAAACATGAGCTTCGAAAAGCTCAGTAATACAAACTACCAGAAAATGCTAAAGGTACAAGTATGTATATGGCAACTTAACATTTTCATGAAGAATTGGGCAACGGTAAGCTCAAATTACGAATCGATAATTCAGTGAAGTATTATTAGGAGGTCACAGAGTTGTTCTTTATTTGATCACCCGAACCTTAAGAGTTGAGTCTAAAGCCAAAGATTCAGATTTTAGAAGTTGAATCAAGGAGTTCAGAGTGGTCCATTAAGTGCGAATTGTAAGTTTAATGAGAGTTCAACATTGATACATTAATCCAGTAGGGTATGTTTCAGAAGAAGTCAGAAAGTTTTATTAATTTACTTAACTACCCTCCAACCGAAACCCAAAATGAAATTCCCCCTGAACTACATACAGAAGGTCTTACCCTAGGCCTAAGGCGTATGAGCCTACCTAAGGGATTGCCTTAGGTCCAGAAAGACTTACCCTAGGCCCATTGGGCGTAGGAGCTTAGGTCCAGAAGGGCTTACCAGCGCTGAGCCTACAGAGTTTCATTTTTATCCTAGATAATATAGCCCAGATGAAATTTAGTTTATATTCAGAAGACAGTAATATCAGAAAATAGATATCATATATATTTTTATATCAGAAGACATATATCAGAATTATTTTTGTATCAAAAGACGAATATCAGATATATTTATGTATTAGAAGACAAAAACCAAGAATTGAGCTTTCATTACGGGTAATAGAGTCATACTTTTAATTCAGAGCAAATAGTCTTAGTTTAAATCAGAGTGTATTCACGGACATAAGGTACACACTTTATGGTTCAATATATTTCTCAGAGACACTTGATAATTATCAGAAAGGGAGCATAATACGTCTGACAATTTTGGACTGATTTTAGAACGAGGTCCCTAGGCGAGGGAGCTCGGTACTAACAGCTCAAACCAACATTCAGAAGTTGACACATCGAGAACCTTGAGATTTCAGATGTATCAAGAGTGATCCAACCATTTAAGCCTACGAGGGCATTTTGGTCATTTCGACCTTCAGGGGTAATTTGGTAATTAGACTATCAGGTAAAAGCAGTGACGTACAGAGTTCAGAAGTTCTGGTTACTTATCAGGTTTCCGAATCCCTTTGAACTAATCGCAAACCATCGCATAAGGTTTATTATTTAACCGGATCAGTACACCGCAAGTACTCACTTCTCTGAGCTGACTACATTGTATAACAAAAGCTCGTCTTCGCCAAGCAACCACTGAACATACAACGAGAAATCGAACATGTATTCAAATGATAAATCCCAAGTAATCGGACATGTGTAATGCATCTGAACTCGATCCATAACATCAAATACACTCGAAAAACAGGTTGCTCTTACCATAGACCTATGTACTTTCTCCAAATAACTTGAACATGCCTTTATATGTTATTCTTCCAACCTCACAATAGTTCTCGAAACGACTAACCAACAAGGGTCGTGTGTTACCGCTTTCAGAGCTATTGCATTTGCTTGGCTTCATTGATATTTCTCATTCCAAATCTTAGAGGTATTTTCAGTCACCTCGATGTCCGAAGCTGTTTCAATTATTCTAAGCCTTTCGGTTCTTCCAACTATTCATTCATTAAAGTTCTCAAGGGTAAATCCATCATTTTGATTAATTTGGCAATTGGTGTCGAGGATAGATTATTCTTTTTGGTCATTATGGATATTCTGATCAGTTCAGCATTATCAATATTTCCAAACATTTTAGTCATTTCAATCAATTCCGCAATTTACGCAACTTTGACTAATTCAAACATACAAATATTTTCTCGCAAATGTCTTCAGAGATTTATTCAATTTCAAATAGAATCTGAGCAATTTACAATGACGGTAAATGTTTAGAAACTCACCAGACTTACCCAAACCGACGGTAAATGTTTAGAACTGTTGTTGCTCTGACGAGATTCTGAATGATGACGGGTGGTCGATCTCAAGGCTGGGTTTTGTTCGGCTTGGCCTGCTGAAGACGGTGCTGGCCTCGAATTTAAGGTACGGCGTAGAATGGTGACGAAAAATACGAAAAACGATGGATGGCTCTTGGTTTTTCGCTGGGCTTAAACCCAGATTTTGCGAAAACCGATGGCATTTGGTCGCAAGTGAGCAACGATGATGGGTCCGAGACAGAGCATCGGTTCGACTAACGATGGCGGTGGCGGCCACATCGCGGTGGTGACGTAGATCAGAGCAAAATGGTGGTGAGGGAAGGTGAAAAGGTCGGGGTGAAGGAGATGGTTCTGGAAAGTTTCTCTTTTTTTGTTTTAGATATGCATTAAATGCGAGTTTAATCGATTTTATTAAATTCAGATAAAAATGGGGTTTAATTCAAAAGTAGCTCAAGGCAAACTTAGACCAAAAGTGGTCTTGGGTCAGATGGTTAATGCTTCAGCATTTCACTCCAAAGGTCAAGGGTTCAGATCCCCTTGATAGAACTTTTTCTTTTCTTTCTTTTTTTATTAATATACTTTATGCTAATTAAAATAAGAGTGTTACAAAATTTGATTTATATTTATTTAATTAATACTCTAAAATATAGGGAAAACTACCCCAATGACCACCCAACTATTACCCGCGACCTGTTTTGACCACCTAACTAAAAAAATTCAAATTTTGCCACGACCGTTAAAATTTAACGGAAAGATGATGTGGCTGTTAAAGTAAAATTTTTATAAATACACTTTTAATCCATGTTAATTACCTATTATATCAATATATATATATATATATATATATATATATATATTCCTCCAATCAGATGGTGATGTCACCAACTGGTTAAAGGAAAATTAAAGAGAAATGAATATGTGCATGATGTGGTTTGAACCCATGACCTCTTAGTTAAAAGAGCAACAGCTTAACCACTAAGCCAACTACTCCTTAATAATGTAAACTGCACCATTCTATATATATATTATAATCAAGTCAGTGCTAGGGAAGAAAGAAGAAACATGTTTTAGAGGAGACTCAAACACGGGTCACATGAGATATATAAAAGCACGCATTTCACTAAATCAAATATATTCGATTTAGTTAAAATATGAAATTATTAAATATTCAATTTAAAAAATATTCGGTTTAAAAGAAAAGAAATTCAATTTAAAATATTCAAATATTTTTTTATTTTTTATATTTAAATTAAAATCGAATATTTATTAAAATATTAAATATTCAATTTAAAAGAAAATAAATTTAATTTAAAAAAGTATTGAAATTTTTAAAAAATTTGATTTAATATTTTAAAATCAAATATTCGAATATTTTTTAAAAACAGATTTCTTTTCATTCAAATCGAATATTTGATATGCGTGTTTTTATATATCTCATGTGACCTATGTTCGAGTCTCCTCTCAAACATTGTTTTCTTTTTTTCCCTAGCACTGACTTCGTTATAAGATATATAGATATATATAGAATGGTGCAGTTTACATCATTAAGGAGTAGTTGGCGTAGTGGTTATGCTTTGGCTCTTTTAACCAATAGGTCATGGGTTCAAAACACAACATGCATATATTCATTTCATTTTATTTTTCCTTTAACCAAGTGGTGACACGTGTCACCACCTGATTGGAGGAAAATATATATAATATTAAATAAATTAAATTAAAAATTAAAATAAATTCATTCAATCGGGTCATGACATGTGTCGTTATCTGATTAGTTAATTAATTTTACTTAATTAAATTAAAATTAGGAATAAATTGATATAATAGGTAATTAATATGGACTAAAAGTGTAATTGTACAAATTTTACATTAACTGCAACATAATCTTTCCGCTAGATTTTAACGGCCGGTGGTCAGAATAAGTCTATTTAAATAGTTGGGTGGTCAAATTTTAAATTTTTTTAGT
Organism: Hibiscus trionum; assembly: GCA_030270665.1. Taxonomy (NCBI): domain Eukaryota; kingdom Viridiplantae; phylum Streptophyta; class Magnoliopsida; order Malvales; family Malvaceae; genus Hibiscus; species Hibiscus trionum. Next base: position 3,129,489 of record BSYR01000034.1, on the reverse strand, counting down.
TAGGTGGTCAAAACAGGTCGCAGGCAATAATTGGGTGGTCATTGGGTAGTTTTCTCTAAAATATATTATATGGACTAGTCATATGGCAAGTAAAGAGAGGATTAAGTGAGTCTCATGACCCACGTGGTTGATGGGGCGGAGATGATTTTAGTTTTGCGGGTTACGGGGCAGGAATTATTTTAGATTTTGTATTCGCAACGGGTTGTAGGACGGGGATGGAGATGAAAAATCTTGACATGAATGGGTGCCGAAAGAGTACTATTTGCACCCGCTCCGCCCAATTTTTATTAGCCAACATAATCAGATTTGGAGATCAACCATTTTTATTAATCGCTTACTGAACTCGAAAGTCCTTTCGATTTATCAAACCTCTTATTCGAATATATGTCTTGGCCATTAATATTCTTATTTCTTAATTGATCGATATTAGCATAATTAATCATATGCTCAATCATGGTTGTGCAAGCATTAACCAAATACCAACAAGTTTTGAAACATGCAGAAGGTAGTAATGTATTACCTTGAATCCTTGCTATATCGGTCGACCCTCGAATAACGTTCGAACACTCTTGAACCCGAATTTGACATCCTTCAACATCTCATATTCAAGAAATCGAGAACACCTTCAATTACACAAATTTCAAGATCAGACCTGTAACACCCACATTTCCGTCCTAGAATTTAAAGCCGTTAAATTTAATTTATTTATTTATTTTTAGAAGCGATTGAGTTTGCAATTAAGTGAATTATTCAATTTGGTCCTTGAATTTCTTAATTGGGCAACTATTGCACCAATTCGAATTAAAAAGTAATTAAGCCTTTGAATTAAGAAATTTAGCCAAATGATAAATTAGTGGATTCGAATTAGTAATAACAAGATCCAAAGTGTGAAATTAGAAGAATTAAAAGAAATTAAGAAGTGGTACATTTCCTTATGGAAATCGGACCAAATTGGGGAAATTAAAGAAAGCATGGCAAAGGAAAATTGATGACCAATTTAAAATAATTATAATGTTTGAAAATTGCATGTTAAAAATGAAAAGTCCTTAGGGCTGCCCTTAGTAAAATGATAATAAAAGAGAAAGGTTAAAGGACACTTAAGTAATTTTAGAGTCTATCAAATCCCCCAAATTAGGGAGGATGTCTTCTCTCCATCATTTCTCCTCCTTGTTGCCGTGAGGTTTGAGAGAAAATGGAGAGAAGAGAAGCTCAAAGGTCTGAAAGTTTTGAAGCTCAAATGGTGAAGGTTTAGCTTGCATGTTTGAAGGATTAAGCTAGGAATTGAGAAGGGTAGCTAGTGATAACAAGAAAATCAAGAAGTAAGTTCTATTCTCCTTGTAGCTATTCGGTTATGTAACACACCATGCATGCAAACTTAAAATTTGTATAAACATGAAACTATGAGAGTCTTGATGAATATAATAAGTTGAGCTAATGAAATCCTTGAAAAACTACTTGAGAAATTATGAATAGATTCATAAATGGACTGTTTTGAGAGAAAGTGTAAAGTCAATTGGAAAATTTGTATGATTAGAGATTAAATTAGAAAATTCTTACTAGGAGAAAGTGGTGAAGAAATAAGAATTCTATGAGAAATTACTTTTGGTTGGCTGGAAAAACAAATTAAAAAGAGGAAAATTCGATTAGAACTAAAATTGGACATGTATTCGGAAATAATGGAATTTAGGGACTGAACTGGAAAATCAGTAAAATTGAGTACTTGATCGTTGAAATTAAAAGTTAATGTTGATTGTAAAATGTCATGGAAGAATAGTATAAGTCATGCCATAAGTGAATTTGGACTTTGAATGATGTAATTAGATGAATTTTAAGCTAAAGGTGATAAATAAGTAAGCTGTCCAGTGGAATACAAATCATAAGCAGTAACTTTGGAAATTCACCAAAATTTGGATATAAGGTATTTCGAATTGAAATTTTTACTGTATAAACTTTGGTATGTCTAGGATCATTGAGAGAAAACGGAACTCAATTCCAGTATGTAAATTAGGAGATATGAATTTTTAAAGTTGGACAGTACAAGCTGCCCAGATTTATCGAAAAGGGGTGTATTTAAGTATTAAACTGTATTTACTCGAATAAGATAAAAATATGAGGTTACATGAGTAGAAAATTGAGTTTAATACCTTTCTAATGGTATAGGATAAGTGAATTTTGGATTAGTAATTAAAAAGATATGATTAAAACACTAACTAGTCCTCCAACTAGTTTAATGGAAAATCAGATTTGAAAATGTATGTCCATGCTTGAAATTGAAGAGTAATTATGATTGAATGGCTTCCTAATATAGTGTGTATTTGTTTTATGTTGAGAATTAAGATCGGAATTGTGAAGAGACCTTGGAAGAAGCTAGGATCGATCAATCGAGGGGAAGAAACAAGGGCATCTTAATTCAAGATCAAGCTTAAGGAGTTGTGAGTGTAATTTTGTATTAGGGTTGGGACTAGTGTCCGAACCACCTTATTATTGTGTAATTTATGATTTCTATGCATGAAATTGGACCTAATTGATATTTGGTAATGTGTTTAGTAAGGGAATGAGATCAAAGGAAAAATGGATGCATGATTTGAGATTTTGGCTAATGTTTGAATATGTGAAAATGCGGGCTGCTTTATGTGATTTTAAATGCCATGAATTATATGTTTGATTTGGATTTTGATAATGTTTGAATATGTGCAAATGTGGGCTGCCTATGTGATCATTTGTATGTTGAACATGTGTGAATTTGGATTCTTGATAATGCTTAATTATATGAGTATGTGGACTGCCCTATGATACTTTTGCTATGCTTAATATGCATGTATGAAGTTGTTGCCCATTTGTTAATGCGATCGAATGAGTATGCAAATCGAATGATGAAAATGTATATGCTAAATAAAGTAATGAATAATAAATTAACAAGAATAATGCCCTCGGTCGATTAGAAGTCTTAGATAGTACGACATGCCTAGAGTCTGAGCTCTCTTGTTTGTTGCTTCGTGCAACCATTGCTTGTTGCCTTGTGCAACCATTGTTAGTACCTTGGGTACTCTTCGACTATGATAAGGTGTTCTTGATTGCTGTTCAAGACACATGATGCTATTGGGCATCCATTGTTTGTTGCTTTGTGCAACCATTGCTTGTTGCTTCGTGCAACCATTGTTCGCTACTTGGTACCCTTTTGATGGCTTGAATATCTGATACTCTACTCTACCTAGGGCAATGAAATAAAATGCAATGTAACCTAATTAAATTAAATGGAATAGCTAAATTATGTATAGCTTATGAAGTGGATAAATGGTTTGTATGACTTGGTATGTTATGATGTGAAATGAAATGATGATTTATATGGACATTGGTCCTTCCGATTATGATGGAATGCATACGAAATGCTTATAAGTCCGAATATATGTAAAGTGGGCAATGGCCCCGTTCGAGTACATGGAAATTTGGAATGTGATAAGTTTAATAATTTCTAATTTTTGGTTAATGGTTTGAGACCTATTCGAATGATATGCTCATGGAAAATTGGTGATTTCGTTTTGATAAATTAATGATGTTATGTATTGATTGGCATGAATTTTGGTTAATTCAATTGTTAAGCATGAGATTGAGTATGCTGGAAATTGAATTGAATTATGGTATTGATCGAATCAAATGGAAGCATGTGATAAATTAATGTTGTTTGTTATGTATTCGAGCACGTGCTAAGAATGTTAATTATGTTATGCATGATGCTATGTGTATTTGATTTTCACAAGCTTGGTTGGGTATAATTTGGATGTTAATAAACCTAGTGTAACACCCGTGTTTTGGGGTTAGGAGTTAGACGCGTGAGTTGGTTCGAGTCGTTAAAATCGATTTTAATTAAATTGACCTTAGTTTTGATTTAATTGAGATTTAAAATAAAAGGAGTGACATTTTTGTAATTAAAGGGAAAAGTGGAAGACCATCTTTTTGAATCAAAAAGGAACAAAAAAAAGCCATCATCTTTCCCCCCTTTCTCCATTTTCACGTGGAAATCAACCCAAACCCTCCCTAAACCTCTAAAACACTATTTCATTCAATCTCTCCACCAAATCAAGGGCATTTTCAAAGGTAATCACATTTTTCAACTCTCCTCATCATCCCCATCATTTACATGGTCTTAGATTTCAAAACTATCAATGTTTGCATTTTTCAAGTTTAAGGAAAGTTTGGATTTTTTAATGGGTTTTTCATTTGATTTTTATTTGTTGAGTTTGGTTTTGGTTTAATCTCATCTAAATACACTTGATATCTTAAAATGGATGGATTTGGGAAAAATCCCGAAGTGGGTCATTGGGGCAATTTTTAAAGTGTCTAAACTTGAGTTTTTGAGGTGTTTTGATGTTGGGTTGAAGGGTTGATGGTATAGGGTTATTAGGGAAGTGTTTTGGGACCTTTTAGATGTCATTTGAGTGTTAGAAATCATAGTTTTCAGCTGGGTATTTGAGGGGCACGAAAATGGAAGTTTTGTGGATTGTTTGGGTTTGAATTTGTGAAGCTTTGACATGTGTTTGTGAGTTGGGTTTGTGACTGAGTATAGCATTGAATTGGTGAGTAATGTTTGTGTTTTGAATTGGTTAGCAGCTAGAGGAAACATCGGAGAGGCGTCGGGACCGAATCTGGGAATCGTAGAGGGTTGATTTGCTTGCTTGGTTTGCTAAGGAAGGGTGGTGAGTAAAATTTTAAATTGTTTTAAAGTTGGTTCAAGTGTGTGTAGTGGAAGTGTTGGAATGAGCTTGGTAGGCCATTCCGAGGTAGAAGTTAAATTGGTAGTTTAACTTCTTGATTGTTAACAATGCTTTATATGTCATTGCCTATTTTGATCTTGTGAGATATGAATTGATTCGTATGTGTATATATTGATATGTGTGATGTTGAATATGTGCTACAATTGATGGATGTGTGAAGTGGTTTAAAGGTAATTAGCACTAATTAACTTACCGGGTGTAAATGATCGATCATTAGGATTAGTGTGCACACGTTTGAGTCAAAATGCGCGTGACCTTGATGGCGTTGAGTCATCAAGGAGGAGTACGGTGATGTAATATTCCACCGGAAATTTATTTATATTATACGTGATGATGAGTGGAATCCCATCCGTAGGGCATGTGGTGATGAGTGGAATCCCACCCATGCAAGGTCCGGTGATGAGTGAAATCCCACCGAGGTAATGTTGTTGTCGAGAGTAAATCCACACATCCGAGTAAACTAATAGTGGCCAATGTACTTGCTCTTATGATTATGATGTTGTGATATTGGTTTACATTGTTGAGCTTAATATGATGTAAGATGCCATATTTATGACTCTTGATATACTAGCTAGGTTGCTATGATGTTGCCTATGTATGTTGTGTGTGTGATGTTAAGGATTGCATGCTTGAACCCTGCATTGTTGTTGTTTTTGACTTTAGAGCATCCTCACTAAGCTTCTAGCTTACGCTCTCATTTTCAACAATGCAGATCATTAGCGTGGTGTTAGCAAGGAGCAAGGCGAAGGGGCTTTCCAAGTTGTAGTTGCTCAAGTACGACTTAGTAATTAAAGTAGTAGTTTAGCAATGGGGCTACTATGTTTTTGTATGAGCGTTGTATGACTCATAAGTGTTGTTGATGTTTATGTTTTGGCTTGGATTTGTAAACCATGCTTTGTCTTGTTGAATGCTTGTGTTGATGAGGCTATGCCTTAGATGGTTTATGTTGCTTTGGTTGTGTATGCAAACCTCCTATGTGATGACTTGTGCCATTTGGCCTTTTTGAGTTCTTAAGCATGCCCATTTATGCAATTATTTACCCTTTGTGTGAATGCCATGTATGGATGCCTTGTTAATCACCTATATTTCTCTATATGCTAATTCTTGGTTGTGGTATGTTGCATGAATGCTTGAATGAGCTTAGGGAAGTCCCAAAATGCATTTAGAGTTGAGTCTTGTATGATTTTTGCTGATTTTGGAGACTTGTAGTGCAGGGCGTATCGATACGCCTAAGGGCCGTATCGATACGGTCTTGCCTGCAGGCCTCAGTTTTGGCTTGGCGTATCGATACACGGGGGTGTATCGATACGATCTTAGCTCACTGGAATTCTGAGAATTTGGTGAGTTTTTGGCGTATCGGTACGGTGTTGAGGCGTATCGATACGGTTTTATCTCGTTGACCACGAGATGTTGACCGAGAAGGGCGTATCGATACGCTCAAGGGCTGTATCGATACGCTCAAGGGCTGTATCGATACGGTCTTCCTTGAGATGACTGGTTGGGTTGACCTGGTCAAGGCGTATCGATACCCTTGATTGGTGTATCGATACGGCCTGCCCTGTAAGTGTAAAATGGACTGTTTGAAGTGTGGTTAGGGTTCGAATGTGTTTCTTTCTTAATGTCTTCCGTTGATGTGATCACTTAGGAATTAATATGCCTTTAGACAGGATTAAATAAAAGAAATTTTCTAGGGTTGCTAACCGAGGGGGAACCTTAACGGGTTTCGCTTCGGTTTTCCCCGTGTAGCCTACTCGGACCGGCCAGACTGGGACGAGGGGGTTACACCTAGCTAAGTAAACTCAATGTTTGATCACATTAAAAGCTCAAGAATGAATTAGATTTAGCATTACCTCGCTAAGTACAATTTGTACTTAACGCTCCGTTGTTTTTCTTCTTCCCAACTTTAGCAGGATCACTTGGACCTTAAAGCTAGCATTCGATTGGATCAAGTTACAAGTTCAGAAACATGTATGATCTTAGTCTTATCTTTAGACTCCTACATGGTGGCTTTGAAGTTTGTCTAAGGGCTCGTTTTGTTGTGTTTGGTCATAGCCTAAGTCTACGTTGGTGTTTAAGATTATATGCTCCATGATGCTTGGTTAAGAGGCTAGAATCATGTTTTGTATGTAAGTAGAAAGCCTCATTATTTTGTTGTATATAAATGTAAGTCGAGCTAGTGGTCTTTCCGATTCTTTTTGTTGTTCATAGTCTATAGCTTAACATGGTTTAGGGGCATATAAAACTTGATATTTTGTAATGATCTAATTAAAGGAAATCGAATGCCATGGTGTTGAAATCCAATATGCCTTGTATGCAAAATTGATGTAATTAATTATTGGTAATTGGTTTAATTCGAAAATCACCTAGACTAAGTTAATCAAAGTTTCGAATGGTATGGTAATGGATGGCTTAAGCATTCGGCATGTTGATGCAATTGTATTCAAAATAGTAATTTGTTAAGCATTCGGCATGTTGATGCAATAGTAATTTGGTAACATATTAGTTAATGAATTGAATTAATTGGCTAAATAGAAAGCATAGTGGCCGAATGGTTATGTTATAGTTATGAAATTGGAATTCGATAATGATAATAGGAAACGTTTAAATTGGTTTGTAATTTGTTAAGTAAGATTAAAGAAATTTTGTTTAGTCGCTTATGTTTAGAAAAAGTTTTTGTTAGCCCACTTTCCGCATGCGCATTAAAATGAATAACTTAATTAAGAATGGTTTCTTGTTTCCGATTTTCTGTTTTCCGATTCCGGTAACGCTCCTAACTCCCGGCCCGGGTTAGGGGTGTTACAAGACCTTATTCACAAGGCTCTTAACTGGATAAATAAATACATATACAAGTTCAGGTTCAAGGTCAAACTCGGAGGCTTTCGAGTCAGAATTTTGTGAAACGGGCTTCAAAATGGACTTAGTGCGTCGACAAACATAAAACACGAGTTTTCGGAAAAGTTGACTTTTTGGTCAACGGTTAAAGTCAACGCTGCCGTTAGCAGGTCAATGCTGACGTCAGTAGGGTCAGAGTCAACGATGACGTCAGCAGGTCAACGATCAACATGGTCAGAGTCAATGCTGACGTCAGCAGGTCAATGCTGACGTCTACAGTCAACGAGCAGAGGTCAACTGAGTTGACTCGGCTGACTCACTGAGCTGACTCAGGCTAAGTTGACTTGATAGACGGGTTGGGCTTAGATACGGGTCGGGTTATCGAGTTTTGGGCCGAGTCGGTTCAGGTTTACCATTGGGTCAGGCTGGCTTGGTCTGGACCAGTTCGGTTGGCTCGGTTCAAGGCCAAACCGGGTCCAAGGCCGGTCTGGCCAACTCGGTTCACAGGCCACCATTCAAGGTGGTCGAAATTCGCCCCGAGGCGGCGCGTGGTTTCCACGCACGACCAAAATGGCCGGAAACACGTCGGAAAGCACCAAAAACGCAGAAAACGGCCTTAAATTTAACATATTCCAATTGTAAACCAAAAATGTAAGTCGGAAACTCACTGGACTTACCCAAACCGACAGTAAACGTTTAGAACTGTTGTGGCTCCGACGAGATTCTGAACGATGACGGGTGGTCGATCTCAAGGCTGGGTTTTGTTCGGCTTGGCCTGCTGAAGACGGTGGTGGCCTCGAATTTAAGCCACGACGTCAAATGGTGACGAAAAACGCGAAAAACGATGGATGGCTCTTGGTTTTTCACTGGGCTTAAACCCGGATTTCGCGACAACCGGTGGCGTTTGGTCACGAGTGAGCAACGATGATGGGTTCGAGACAAAGCATCAGTTCGACTAAGGATGGCGGTGGCGGCCACATCGCGGCGGTGACGTAGATCAGAGCAAAATGGTGGTGAGAGAAGGTGAAAGGGTCGGGTGAAGGAGATGGTTCTGGAAGGTTTCTCTTTTTTTGTTTTAGATATGCATTAAATGTGGCAGGTGGGGGGTTTAATCGATTTTATTAAATTCAGATACAAAAAAAGGGTTTAGTTCAAAAGTAGCTCAAGGCAAACTTAGACTAAAAGTGGTCTTGGGTCAGACGGTTAATGCTTTAGCATTTAACTTCAAAGGTCAAGGGTTCAAAACCCCTTGATAGAACTTTCTCTTTTCTTTTTTTTTATTAATATACTTTATGCTAATTAAAATAAGAGTGTTACAAAATTTAATTTATATTTATTTAATTAATACTTTAAAATATAGGGAAAACTACCTCAGTGACCACCCAACTATTGAATCTAACGAAAAGTTGATGTGGTAGTTAAATTAAAATTTTTATAAATACACTTTTAATCAGATGATGATGCACCACCTGGTTAAAGGAAAATTAAAGAGACTGGGCAGCTAGGTCACGGTTTCAATCCCCCTTCGCTACATTATATTCTCTCTTTAAGAGAAAGTATTTCCTGGTCGATTGGGGATGGAAATATTGTCGATGCTTTGGATGATAATTGGGTTCCGTCCCTTGGCCCTTTGCGGCAATACCTTCTTCACCCGCGGGACGATAATGCAAGCACCCTGCGTACCTGGGATTTAACGGATGGACGTGGTGGATGGGATCACGCCCGCCTTTCGGCCATCTTCGACCCTGCTGTTATCCCACACATTATGAGTGTTCGCTGCCCGGATGTATCGGATATTCCTGACTCGCCTGCTTGGAGTCACACGGCATCGCAACAATTTACGGTCAGCTCAGCCTATGACTCCAAATGTCACATGTTTTGGGACAATCGAAATCCCTGTTGGAATTTGGTGTGGTCCCTCCGCGTTCCGCAACGGGTTCGCATGTTCATCTGGCTTTGCCTCAAGCAACGCCTCATGACCAATGCGGAACATTTCCGCCGATATTTAGCCCCTTCCCCCCGCTGCTCGTGCTGTAGCTGTGGCGATGAATCTGTGGTTCATGTCTTGCGAGATTGTGCTGTTGCAAAGCAGACTTGGAAGCAGCTCTTGCCCGTGAGCCTTCATGTTTCGTTCTTCGATGGAGATGTTGTGCGCTGGCTGTTGAATAATCTTAATCAACAGCACATACTGCCGACGTCGGACACACCCTGGTACGTATTGTTTGCATCCATGATTTGGTGCATCTGGAAAAAAGGAATGATACCATCTTCAAGGGTATCTCAGCAACTCCGGAACAACTTGTAGCACGTGCTGCTACCTGGGCCAAATACATTAACGAAACACAAAGCACTGCCCAGCACCCTCGCGTAAATCCCCAGCAGCGAGCTTGGTGCAGGCCACCAGCAGGATGGATCTCCATGTCGACCGACGGGGCTGTGTCGCGCTTGTCTAATCTCGGTGCAGCAGGAGGAGCTTTCCGAGCGGATGATGGCGCATGGATTTTGGGGTTTAACAAACAATTGGGCATTGTAAATCCTTTACAAGCTGAACTGTGGGCAGTACTCATAGGCCTCCGTCTTGCTAGATCGAAAGGCTTTGCTCGAGTCATTATTCAGTTGGATAACAAAGAGGCGGTTGATCTCTTGAACCATCCTAATGCCATTTCGGATGTGAATCCTCTCGTACGTGACATAGCTAAACTCCGAAACACAGGAGGAGAGACCATGGTTTGTTGGCAGCCGCGAGAAGGAAACAAGTTAGCCGACGCTCTTGCAAAGATGACTAGTTTCGAGGGTTTCGACTTGATGATTTTTGATGAACCTCCGCCTTCTATTTCGTTTATTTTAGACTCTGATTTGCATTTGATGTAAGCTCCTTTGAGCTATCATTTTAATTCAAAAAAAAGGAAAATTAAAGAGAAATGAATATGTGCATGGGGTGGTTTGAACCTATGACCTCTTAGTTAAAAGAGCTACAGCTTAACCACTACGACTTAACCACTACGCCAACTACTCCTTAATAATGTAACTTGCACCGTTCTATATATATCTTATAATGAAGTCGGTGCTAGGGAAAAAAGAAGAAAAATATTTTAGAGGAGAATCGAACATGGGTCACATGAGATATATAAAAACACGCATATCACTAAATCAAATATATTCGATTTAGTTAAAATATGAAATTATTAAATATTCAATTTAAAAGAAAAGAATTTCAATTTAAAATATTCGAATATTTTTTATTTTTTATATTTAAATTAAAATCTAATATTTATTAAAATATTAAATATTCAATTTAAAAGAAAATAAATTTAATTTAAAAAAGTATTGAAATTTTTAAAAATTTGATTTTATATTTTAAATTCAAATATTCGAATATTTTTTAAAAGCAAATTTCTTTTCATTTAAATCGAATATTTGATATGTGTATTTTTATATATTTCATGTGACCCATGTTCGAGTCTCCTCTCAAACATTTTTTTTTCTTTTTTCCCTAGCACTGACTTCGTTATAAGATATATATATAGAATGGTGCAATTTACACAATTAAGGAGTAGTTGGCCTAGTGGTTATGCCTTGGCTTTTTTAACCAAAAGGTTATGGATTCAAACCACAACATGCACATATTCATTTCTCTTTATTTTTCCTTTAACCAGGTGGTTACACGTGTCACCACTTGATTAGAGGAACAAATATATAATATTAAATAAATTCATTCAATCGGGTGATGACATGTGTCGTTATCTGATTAGTTGATTAATTTTACTTAATAAAATTAAAATTAGGACTAAATTGATATAATAGGTAATTAAGAGGGACTAAAAGTGTAATCATACAAATTTTACATTAGCTGAAACATAATCTTTCCGCTAGATTTTAACGGCCGGTGGTCAAAATAGGTCTATTTAAATAGTTGGGTGGTCAAATTTTAAATTTTTTTAGTTGGGTGGTCAAAACAGGTCGCGGGCAATAATTATGTGGTCACTGGGGTAGTTTTCTCTAAAATATATTATATGGAAAGATAGGGACTCGATTGCACAACATACAAAAGTTAGGGACCAAATTGTAAATTCTGGAAAGATGAAGGACTTAGCTGATTTTTAAATTACCAATATCAAATTAATCATATTACATGCTTCCCTGTCAAATTTCACCTCAAACGGACATCCCAAACTCAAGCAATTGCAAATACAAAATTAAGGACTAAAACGTAAAGCATACGAACCTTTAACCATTCAAATCAGTGCCCAACGGTCATCCGTTTCGGAACGGGGGTTGACCGTTCCGAAACACGGGTTCGTTTCGAGACCTGTATCGAAACAGGGCTTGTTAGTAGCCAATTCTTTTCGGAACGGCCTCTACCCGTTTCGATACACGAAGGCCATTACAGGCCCCCGTTTCGAAACGCTAGTACCCGTTCCGATACGGATTGCCCAGAAAGTGTAGAATTTTCTGGTTTAACATACATTTCCTCACTCAAACACAACCTAATGACCTCCTAATCGTGCCAACAAGTCATCATACATATGAGGTACATATTTGCATCATCAAAACACATTCATGGCATCAATTAGGAAAATCCACAAGTCTATAGGCATGCACCCTAACAACCAAGCCAAACAACCATTAAAGCATCAAAGCAAGCATCAAATGGCCATTTACAAATCCAAAACATTTAAGGCATCATGCCACAACTAGGGAGTCCAAAACATCTCCCAAAAACACAACCTATGTTCCCATTGCCAAATATCAAAAACTAATAACGTTGTGAAAAAGTCACCATACATGAGCTTAGCTTTCCCTTGGATTCTTAGCCTCCTTGCTGCCCTCAAACACCTCAATTATCTGCATTATTAGTTCAAGAGAGAGCGTAAGCACAAATGCTTAGTGAGGCATGCTCTAAAGAAACAACACAGTAATGCATTTTATAAAAACACTTTCCATAAAGCTTTTAGCACATAAACATCATTGGCCATGCAACAATGCATACTCAACAAGCATCTCATGCTTCAATATCATTAACATGTCATATTGGCTTCCAAGTGAAAAATCATAACCTTTTACAACACAAAACACAATCGGATACGCGGATTACAAGCGTTGTCCCATACGCTTCATACACACTATTGAACACACAAGGTGGAGTTTACCGGTACAATCAAAACCCCTCAACACCCGTGATGGAGTATAACGGTACAATCACAACCCCTCCACATCACTCATCGGTAGTTGTATAACATCACTAGCGAGAACACGGGACACACAACACAAGATCCACACATGGACTTTTAACCACCATTGTGATCTTAAACATCTCGTTAGTGTACTTGGATGGAGTTTACGGTACAATTACAACCCCTCAACATCCAAGGCGACTTTATTCACGGTGCACCCAATCCTATAGCCGGCTAACTATATCCGATTCAAGTACTTTAAAACCAACACATCACTTGCCAATATACATCAATTATCATCAATAAACCACTGTTTTAAAGCATCTCAATCATAGCCATTTACAACATGCATCACTATGCATCAATCCACAATTTTAACAAATCAAACCAAGGATCTCTTACCTTGAGCATCCTTCAACAAATGGCTTACATAACCAGCATTAACCATGCTAAACATGCTTTCAAAAACAGAATTTAAACATGCGATTATCAACAAATGCATCGAACCAATCCATGGCTCATCCAAGAGAGTTTTTCTAAAAACTTACTCTTGAGCTTAGTTAAGTTGATTAGACTTAAACTAAGCTCCCAAACCTTCAAACATTCGATACAAAGCTGGAAATCCAACTCCACTCACCAATTTCGTTTCGCAAGCTTGCCGAAACGCCGTTCAAGCCTCCGGATCAACACCACAAGGATCCGAAGATGTCTCCCCTGTTTTAAACACATCAAAGCAGAGGATTAATGCATCATCATGCATTAAAATCTCCAGCCATTACACCTAAACTCACTGCTCTCACCAAATCTAACATTTCGGTTACCAAACACAACAGAAATCACATCCAAACTCTTCCACAACATTACCCAGCCAAGATCCATCACTTCTAAACATTCCAAAACATCAATTAACATCCAAAAAGATCCTAAACTCGTCCTTATACCTCCAGCTATAACAGAACACCAAGATCACCCCAAAAACCACCATTTTCACAAGCAAAAACTTAGGAAAATCAACCTATTCGGGATTGCATTGATTAAACCTCAATTACACATCATTAAACATGCAAAATACATTAAAAAGCCATCTCAAAACAGAGCCCAAACAATCACCACGAATTTCTTCAAGATTTAATCCAAATCTTGAGTTTTAAGCAAAAATCAAGATCACAACATTAAAACCTTTTATAAAACTTAATTTAAGGATTGAGAACTTGGGAATTTCAGTAAAGAACTGAGTATTTAGAGGAGAAGAACATCCTTACCTCTAAATGTAGATTTCTCCTTGATTAGAGCCAAAATCCTTGAAAATTCAATAAGCAAATCAAGAGGTTTTGATGTAGATAGGATTAGGAATCAATTGATAATTGAAACCTCATCATTTAGTGTAAAAATCAGTAGAAATGTTGTTGTAGAAATGTGTTTGGCTGAAGGAATTTTGAGAGAAAATGAGATGAAAAAGTTTTAACAAAAGTTAGTTATGAAATCTCAAAATTGGTTTTTCCCATTTTCCTTTAATTAATTAAACATTAAATGAATCATTAAAATCTAAGAAAAATCTGGAGAAATCAATCTTGGGTAAATTAGCTCCTTAAATATTCAAAGTTTCAATCCTTACAAAACAGTCACCACTGAACTTTTTAAAAATTACATTTTAGTCACTATTTCGAAATGTCACACTTCCAAACCTTATTTTGTAAAATTGATTTCACCACTCTCTTATATATATTAAAAGAGAATTTTTAGATATTTTTCCATATTTTTAATGCATCCCGAACTAGGCTTTCCCTAAAAACCACCTTTTATATTCGAACCGAAAATCAGAACGGTCCAGTTCAGACCCTAAACTTCCAAGCCCAAAATTGGGGTTTTACAAGGATTAATTACATAAAACCTTTAAAACTTACTCTTGAGCTTGGATCGGCCTTTCAAGCTCAATCTAAACTCCCAAAACATTCCCTTAACCACGTTAAGGCTTTTAAAATCGATCCACTCACCAGCCAACACACAAATGATGTCCAAGATGCCGAATCAAGCCTCCGAACTACCCGGATTTCCGTCCACAAAGCCCGAATCCAATTCCTCTGTTTTGAGCAACCCAAAACTGAACATTAGAACACTAATACACTCACAAACACATAAAAAACCCGGAACTTAACAATCTTGCAACAACACACATCGATTCAAGCCCAAACTTCTCCCAAATTCGTTCTAATGAAACCTCAAGCTAAACCCACCATTTCCAAACATCAAAACACACCAAATATCATCTAAAAACATCCCCCAACAACAAGGGAACCATCAACCACGATTTCTTCCCAAAACCAAGCCAAAAACTCACCCTTTTCAACCCAAAAATCCCATTTTTAGACCCATTTCGGGTTTCCTATAACAACCCATCATTTTCATGTTATTTTTAGCAATATAACAAAGTTAAAAACACCCTCAAACTCAGCCATAGACAACCCAAAAAAAAACCCATAAACTCCCTTTCTTTTCAAACCAAACTTTAAAAATCAAGACAAGTTTAATCCATGAGTTTTGCAAAAATCTTAGCATTTATGACTCAAGAAAGATAAAACCAAGTTAAGGAATCATTTACCTGAAGAAATCACTTGGATTGGGAGCTTGGGCAATGGAATAGTGAAATGGGGTTTAGGGGAGGTTTTGAACGTGAAAATCAAATGGGAGAAGATGATAGCTTTCAAAAATCCCCTTTTCTTTATTTCTTTTTTTTGTGAGCAAAATTCCCATTTTACCCATTTGATAAAAATCAAGGTTATCCATTTAAAAATAGTTTCAAAATTTACCTAACCCGAAACGGTTTAACTAATTCGATTATCTCTTGGCCCTAAACTCGGGGTGTTACAGAAACTCCAATTAGTAAAATGTGGCCTAAAATGTCTAACGGTCCCAAGCCATTGTCAAAGAGTAAAGGCTCTCAACAGAAAAAGAGTGTGAGGTGTTCGACTGCACGTTCTGATTTTACTGATGATCTTAACTCGAAAGATATGACGTAAAAAAAGAGCTCGAACATACAAAGGTATGTATAAATTCTTCTTTATTGTTTATATTTCATCTTCTAGTTTGATATTATTTGTTTTCTTAAAATAATATTTGTTGTATGATATGTAGATACATGAAAAAATCACAAAGAGCAATGATACTGGAGAAACATCAAAGGTTGAAAGTTCTGAAAAAAGTGAGGTAGTAATATGATGAAAAATATAATTTTCTTTGTGGGGTAAAAATTTGAAAAACAATTATGTACAAATATTTCATTTGAGTTAAATATATGATCAATTTCTCTTTGATTGTGCAGGTTGGAAAAAAAACAAGGTTTGTAATTTTGAGAATGAGCAAGGATTGCAAGATTTATTCGCAGAAGCTCAAATCAAATTTAAAACAAGAAAGGTGTAAACTATACACACATTTTTAATATCGACATTTAATTTTTCATGTTATTATCATTTTTATGTGTTAAATGTTTTCATGCAGTATAAATACGAGGCAAGTGATTTCTTATCAGAAGCTTTCAAAGAAACTGGTAGGATAAGTGATGTGTACAATCAATATTTGAAGTACTTAATGCCTGAAGAACACATAATTTGTACGAATATTGCTGCATGGAATGATAAATCCAACACTCTATACATGGCCAAAAATAATGATTTGGACATTGGCAATGCTCGTATTATTTTTCCAGAAAATTGGTTATCTGATTGGGTATTATAGATATCTATATTTGTTCAACGTTATAATAAATATATGTTTTTTTTATTTGTTATTAATACAAGTGTTTTTTATTGTTTTTTTTAATATTTAATAGTTTATCGATATCTATGTGTACGATTTGCACTTGATGCAAGAGCCTATGCCAAAGGAGCGGGCAATCGGAGCGATCTCAAGGTCAGGTATGGACGTTATTTGTGATGAACTTACCATTACAATTACATTGGAAGGGTGTATGGCAAGTGTTTGATAGACATGGGAGAGTGGTGGATGTTTTCATTCCCACCAAGAAATCGAGAGAAGGGAAAAGATTCGGATTCGTGCGAATGGGATCCAAAATAGATGCGGACAGAGTTATTGAGAGGCTGAATGGGTTCCGATTGTATGGGTCGTGGATTAGGGTTTCGTATGCAAAAAGGGAGGCAAGATCAGAATATTGGAAAAAGAAACCGATGGAGAAGCAATTGAACTCACAGAAATCATTTGTGAAGGAAGGGAATTCCGCAATGAAAAAGTCAGCTACGGCACAGGAATTTGATGTGAACAAGGAGAAGAAAAATATCAGAGAGGATAGAAGTGTGGAAGGCGTGGTGGATGATGATAAAATGGAAATACTTGGTTGTTGCGCCGTCGGATTCTGTAAATCACCATACAAAATTCGGGACCTTGCGTTGGAATTTCGGAGAGCAAAGCTGGATGGATTATCAATAATGCGAGTGGCGGGTTCGATGGTCTTGTTGACGTTTGAGAACATAGATATTCGAGCGAGACTCCTAGCAAAACAGGCTTTTTCGGAATGGCTGGAAAATGTAATGCCATGGACTGAATCTTTGGGATTGCCGAATAGGAGAGTTTGGTTATCCGCTAGTGGAATCCCTATACATGCTTGGTCCGAAGGGACGTGCAGGAATATCGCTGAATTGTGGGGTGAATTCATTCAATTGGATGGGGATACGATTGCGCCGTCGTCGTTTGAACGATGTAGATTTCTTATTGAGACAGATTTTTTGGAATCAATCGACGAGGTGCTAACCTTGAATATTGGGGGACAATCATTTAGGGTGCGTGTGATGGAGTCGGAGGAAATAACGGGAATCAAGTGTGATTGTTGTTGCGGGATGGAGATGGTGTCTAGGGATGTATCGACGGACAAAGAGGGTGATTCGAGCGAGAGGCAGGTGCATTGTGATGGTGTTGCTAACAGTGATTACATGGAGGAGGAATCATTTGTGCCGGATTCACTTTCCGGGGCCACTCCAACAGTGATGCATTATAATGAATTATGGAAGGAACAACAAGGCGGTCAGTTGGAATTTAATGAGGCTCCGGCGAAGGAGAATTCCGGGATAGCGGATGAAGATATAGGGTTGATCTCTCGATATTCAGAGGAACAATTACAAATTGTGGGTGAGGAATACACACGAGCCTTGAGCGAAGAGATCCATGATACACCGGTGGAGATGGGAGATGATGAGCATCGACGGCAGCAAGGGATAAGGCTGGAAATTGATAGAGTTGGAAAGGCAATAGTGGTTGAAAATAATGGGGAACTTAGAAGGGTGAGGAACCTATCAGAACTCTTATTAGATGAATTATCCCCTGAAAAAAGGATAGAAGCTGAGAAAAAATTGGTGAAGAGGGGTAGAGGCAGGCCAAAAAAGAAGGTGAACGATACACAAGATTTTGCAAACATATCACTCTCGGATTCTGATTTTGAAAGTAGAAAGAGATCGATAATTAAGGAGGCGAAGGAGACTTTAGCATTAGGAAAGTACATTGGTGCGGAGGCAATTGGCAACGAAGATCACATAGTCCAGGATTTGGCAAAGCTAATTGCGAATCGTGAAGTAAATCAATAGCAAAGAGAGATGCGGATGTTGTCGTGGAACATAAGGGGGTTGGGTTCGAGTGTGAAGCGGAGAGCAGTGCAAAATTTAGTTCGACAACATCGTTGTGAATTGATGATTCTACAGGAAACAAAAATGGAGGAGATTTTGGGTGCCACGGTAGGTCGATTGTGGCCATCGGATGAGTATGAATTCGCCTACGCTCCAGCTAGGGGCAGATCCGGAGGTGTGCTAGTGGTTTGGGATACGAAGCGGTTCAAGGCTGATTTGATATGAATTGGGGATCAATATGTAATGGTGGAGGGGGTTTGGATTAACGAAGAATGGCATTGTGGCGTGGTTGGTGTTTACGCACCTTGCGTAACTGCTGATCAAGGGGATTTATGGTCTCTTTTGTCGGAGATTTTGAAGAGCAATTCAATCCCATGGTGTGTGGGTGGTGACTTTAACGAAGTGTTGCATCCGTATGAGAGGCGAGGGGGTGTTGTACGAACGAGGGGAATGATTTTGTTCAAGGAGTTTGTTGAATCGCAAGCACTGCTGGATATTCCGTTGCGGGGGAGGTGCTTTACATGGTTCGGCCCGAGTAAATAGTGCAGCAAGTTGGATAGGTTCTTGTTGTCCCCGGATTGGTTAGATAAATTCCAAGCGTTACAATTGAATGGTTTATCAAGGGGAGTGTCGGACCATGTGCCGCTGTTATTGGTTAGCGATCCTAGCGATAGTGGGCCGAAGCCATTCCGATTTATGAATGCTTGGTTGTATTCGAAGGATGCTTTGGACAAAATGGGGCATGAATGGGAAAGATTAGGAGCTTCGGATATGGGGTGGGGGAGCTTGAGTATCTCGGCAAAATTGAAGGGGATGAAATCATTTTTAAAGCGATGGAATGAACACTCATTTGGCAACATTGATGGTCGAATTAAAATATCGACTAGTAAATTGGAGGCATTAGACGATATGGTAGAGAAGGATTCAGCCTCATGGGAGGACATAGAGGAACGATGGAAGCTGAATTCGGAGTTGTGGAGGCTATCGAAACTACGTGAGGTACATTGGCGACAAAAATCGAGAGTGGCATGGTTAAAGGATGGGGACCAAAATACACATTTTTTCCACCGGGCTGTTAAAATACGTATGATGCGTAACTCGATTAGAGGAGCAATGTGGCGTGGCCGTTGGGTAATGGAGCCGACGCAACTAAAATCATATTTTTTCAGTGAGTTTCGGAAGCATTTTCAGCGCATTGAGATGGCGGGGTCGATGGAAGCGATGATTGATTTTCCTTGCTTGAGTGAATTGGAGGCGTCTTGCTTGGAAGTGGATTTTGCCGAGGATGAAATTAAAACAGTAGTATGGAATTGTGAAGGCTCCAAAACACCAGGGCCGGATGGATTCACATTTGAGTTTTATAAAAAGGGCTGGGCATTTTTAAGGAAGGATGTAATGAATTTTATAGCGGATTTTGTGCAAACGAGCAAGTTGCCGTCGGGGATTAATTCCTCCTTTGTGGTATAAATTCCAAAAAAGGAGAATCCGTCAGTGGTTAGTGATTATCGACCTATTTGTCTCTTGAATTCGCTGTACAAAATTCTAGCTAAGTGTCTAGCAAAAAGATTACAGGAGGTGTTGCCGAAGTTGATTAGCGATGTGCAATCTGGTTTTGTAAAAGGTCGAAAGATTTTAGATGGAATTCTATTGGCGAATGAAACAATTCACTCGATGCAACGAAGACGAAGTGAGGAGGGGGGATTTATTTTAAAACTGGACTTCTCGAAGGCTTATGATTGCATTAAGTGGGAATGTTTAGATCATATTTTGTGTAAAATGGGGTTTGGTGATTTGTGGCGTAAGTGGGTGATGGAATGTGTCACTACAGCAAGATTGTCGATCCTTGTAAATGGCTCGCCGACGGGAGAATTTGAAATGCAGAGAGGTTTACGACAGGGTGATCCACTATCGCCCCTATTATTTGTGATTGTGGCTGAACTTCTTCATCAATTTTTGAGTAATGCGAGGAGATTGGGAGTGTTTGAAGGGGTTGTAGTTGCCGAGGGATGTGTTGTGTCACATTTGCAATTTACGGATGACACGATCCTTTTTTTCCCGGCACGGATGGAGTTTGCACGTGATTTGAAGCGCATTCTGACATGTTTCGAGTATACTTCTGGTTTGAAAATTAATTTTGCTAAATCGCGGTTGTATGGAATAGGGGTGGGCGATGATTTGATGATGCGCACTGCTGCCATGTTGGGGTGTGATCGTGCCACGCTTCCTTTTGTTTATTTGGGACTGCCTTTGGGAGTCAATCCGCGCAGTATGCAGATGTGGGATCCACTTATACAACGCTTCCGAGATAGCTTGGCGGGGTGGAAACGTGACACATTGTCCTTTGCGGGGAGGTTAGTGTTGATTAATACCGTCTTGTCCGCTTTACCTCTTTATTATATGAGTTTATTTATGGTGCCAAGGGGTGTATTAAGCAAGATAGATAGGATACGGAGGAGATTTTTGTGGGGAGGTTCGGATACTAAAATGAAATTAAGTCGAGTGAGTTGGTCAATAGCTTGTCGACCTCGTCGGTTTGGGGGATTGGGAGTGGTGAATTTGCGCGTAAGAAATATTGCGCTTTTAGCAAAATGGAGGTGGAGGTATGCGACGCAAGAGGATTCCCTTTGGAGGACAATTATAGATGCGAAGTATGGTTGTGATATTAGGAAGTGGTGGCCGAGAGAGGTGGGGTTGCAAAAAATGTCATTTGTTTGGTTGCAAATTGTTAATCTTAATGCAGCGAATGAATTACATGGTTTGCTGGGTAGATAGGCTTTTATGTGGCAATTGGGGGATGGCGAAAAAATAATTTTTTGGCACGATGTGTGGTGTAGTGATAGGCCGTTGGCTGAGTTGTTCCCAAGATTATATCGGCTTGTGGTTGAGAAAGAATTGACAGTGAAGAAGTACATGAAAGGCGGTACGTTTGAACATGAGGAATGGGAGAAATTTTTTGTTCGATCATTGCGATTTTTAGAACTTGAGCAGCTTAAGGAGGTCCGTGCGCTTTGCGGGAGTTTTCATCTCTTTCCACCTCAATGTGATCGTATAGCGTGGCTCCATTCCACGACGGGGGAATTTTTTGTTGCGAATTTGGCGAAATTGATGCAATCGTTTGGATTGGTGGTGAGTGATGAATTGAATATGATTTGGAGATTGCCGATACCTCCGAAGGTGCAACATTTTCTATGGTTTGCTTGGCTGAATCGTCTACCAACACTGGAGATGTTGTGTGCACGAGGGTTGCCGATCACGGGGGAGGGGGTCTGCTGTGTATGGTGCCGGACGGGTGAAGAAACACTCGACCACCTCCTGCTTCGCTGCCCAGCGGCTTGGGCTGTTTGGACGGCGTTTTTTCGATGGTGGGGGACGGATATGGTACAGCCTTGGCGTGTGGTGACTTTGCTGGAGATGTGCTTTGGGTCCTTATTTATGGGACATTTGCGTGATTGGTGGATGGCGGGGTGTGCAGCGACTTTTTGGTCTCTTTGGTTGGCGCGTAACAATGCATTATTCAATAATATTCGGGCGACAGCGGGGGAAATTATT
Organism: Hibiscus trionum; assembly: GCA_030270665.1. NCBI lineage: Eukaryota > Viridiplantae > Streptophyta > Magnoliopsida > Malvales > Malvaceae > Hibiscus > Hibiscus trionum. The sequence goes on along the minus strand of BSYR01000034.1, from coordinate 3,107,535 downwards.
TTCCTCATCAAATTGAGGTCGATGTACTGGGTGCGGATGTTGAATAGTGAGAGTGTGATTTTGGAATCGGCTTGGTGGGATTCTCCTTTGCAGTGCATGGTTCATGGTCCGAGTAATGTCACGCGGGGGAATCTACAATGGGAGAGGCCACCGGTGGGGGTATTTAAATTTAATGTCGATGGCTCGGCGCGGGGTAAACCGGGTAAAGCTGGTTGTAGGGGCGTGCTAAGAGACGAGTTTGGCCGTATTTTTGCATTATTTTCAGGTCCGATAGGGGTTGCGGATTCAAATGAAGCTGAGCTGCAAGCTATTTGTCACGCATTGGAGATGGTGGTAGGATCGGGATGGGAACAACGCCCGTTGGTGGTGGAGTCGGACTCCACAACGGCTGTGGCTTGGGTCATGCATTTGGAGAAGCGACCGTGGAGATTTTGGCGCTGGTTCCGGCGAATTGACGAAGCGTGTGAGGCACTAAATGATGTATGTTTCCAACACGTTTTTAGAGAGGGAAATAGACTAGCGGATGTTTTGGCTAAAACTGGTGTTGATAGACCGAGTTGGTATAAGCAATGTGCCTAGCATGATGTATTTTTTATCAATGGTGTTTGTACTGGTTACACGCTCGCGAGTACTCTTTTCCTCTGTAGGATTTAGAGAGGTTTTTAACGAGGCTTGTGAGCGTGTTGGTCATGTATGTTATCTTTTTAATAAAACATGCATGTTGCCGATTAAAAAAAAAGAGCCTATGCCAAAGAAGTTATATCCGCCTCTGTCCTTTCAAGTAAAAAATAATTTATGGGTTAGGGATCACATTATTTTCAGTTCACGATCTCATAGAATTTTCAAATTTAATGTTTGTTGCAGAGTTTGATAGAAGATTTCACACATGCTAAGAAGTCGGGAATAGATCAATGCATTTTCAACTTTCATACCCGATGGATAGAGAACTTTATACCTATTGATAGCTCTGTTGTTCAACATATTAATGTAGTCGGCGTATGTGGCTTCCCAATTTTCTTCTGCCCTTCCGCGTCCATCATAGTCGTGCAAATAGTCATGATCAATGTGAATATACAAAATGGGCTGGTGGAAGCCAAATTGCCTCAGCACCATTTCAGCAAATTGGAACTCGACAATCACAAAATAGATCAACGGTGTAACACTATACCACTGATTAGAATCCTTCATCAGATATAGTAAACTAAAAATTAAAAAAATTCAAACATCAACTTAAAAATTAAAAAAAAAATCAAGAACTTAATCTCTTCACAAATTTTAAAAAATTCAAACATCAACTTAAAATTTTGCCATACTTACTATATTTCTTCAATTCTTCCTTTCTCTACTCAATCTCTTCACAAATTTTCTTCTCTTCAACCACCTATTTAACAAAAAAATTTGAAATATCAAAAATTCAAACGTCAACTTCAAAATTTTCAAAAAAATTAACTGAAAAAATAATAAAAATCTGTAACTACAAAAACATACAAACATTAAAAATAAAACTATTAACTTGAAATATTATTCAAAAATAAAATACATATCTCATACTTACAAAATTTCCTGTAAATTTTCTTCTTCCTCTTCTTTACTCCATCATCTCAAAAATTTCATTACAAAATATATCTACCTTCAACACCTATTTAACTTTAACTACTTTTAATTTCAACCAAACAACCCACCTACCAACCATCCAATAAAAATTATAACAATTAAAAAAAAAGTTACCTTACCTTACCTGCTACCCGAGGCATGTATACAGCTGCATGCATGCAACCTACCACTGCCCCTAAATCACGCTACGTCACTTCCACCCCTCCATCTGAACACTGTTTGAAGTCAGATGGAGGGCAATCTGACTTTCAACAGTGAATGACCCTCTACGGTGCAGCCATATGGCATTAACTGGAGGCCATTGTCCCTATTTTAAGTCGGAAAGAGGACCCTCTGACTTTGGCCCCAATATTTTATTATTTTCCTGAAATTCACTGTTCGAAGTCGAATAGAAGTCAATCCGACTTCTGACTTGAACAATAAATTAACCACCATAGATTTCGAATTAAACAAGGAAGAACCATATTTTGAGAAAAAAAATTGAACCACAATATTGTGGTAATTCTCTCGTGAAACTAGATTATTAGTAAAAAATACAAACAAGCATAAATTATATAAAAATTTGAAAATTTTCAAAAAAAAAATGCAACAGTACGCGAATACTCTGTTGGTCCATTCATGATCATACTCATTAGAACCAAACAATAATAAAAGAATTGAAATCTGAAGAAATATAAAATAGATCTTGGACTCAACGAACGATCTAGTGGATAAGAGGATGATATTCATCCTAAGAGACCCAAGTTCAAGTCATTTTGTCTGTAAGGTGTGTGCTCAAAGTAGGGATGTCAGTGGGGCGGGTTATGCAGGGATTTACCCCACTTCACATCCAATTGTGTAGGGATGGTTACAGATTTCACGGGTCATGGGGTGGAGATGATGATAAAAATTAGATTTGTCGTGGGTGGTGGAGCATATGTGAATATAATTGTGTTTAAGATTGATCAGATCAAATATATAAATATTTTGAAAAATATCAGTTTGGATCATAATCAAATTTAAGTAATTCATATTGACTTGACTAGGGATATAACTGAAAAGTTTATATATATATATATATAATTGATCAAATATATAAATATTTTAAAATATCAATTTGGATCATAAATTTAAGATAATTTATATTCACTTTTCTTGGGATATTTATGAAAAGTTATACTCTATTTGTCCTATAAAACTTGTCCCTTTTGTGTATTAAAATTTTCTCACTTAAATTTTCTCATTGAAAAACTCAACAACCTTTACTATGCATATTTTATTTTCTATCATCTTTTTAGTTTTCCAGCAAAACAAACTTTTACTTTTTCAAGGATGAAATTGTCATTTTAATTATTTTACAACACATTTCTTTACTATTGCATGCCGTCAAGTTTTCTTTACTATTGTCTGCCGTCAAATTTTCTTTCTAAGGTTTATTTTTATTTTTTGAAGCTTGTTTTTAATTATTATTTTCTTTTTAGTTCGTTTTATATTGTTTATTTGTTAAGAAAATTGAAATATTATTTTACATACTATTTGTTCTATTATTCAGTCTTTAACAATATATTTTAGTATTTTTAGTCCAAAGTTTTGTGTTGTACAAAATCTAATTTCGTATGTTATAATTTTTTTAAATGGTGACAGTTGGAATAACATCACATATATATGTGATGAGATCCGAATGCTAGATTTTTAATATTATTTCATAACAAATTTGTAACCCCCTAAACCCGTCTATGCGTTAATACGGATCCTAGGAAGTCACATTAGGATCACCGGAGCGACCCACGTTAAAATTTCAAATAAACAAATTGCTAAACCATTTAAAATCGTAAATCAATTTTTAAATAAAAATACAATTTCAGAAAACATTCAGACAATGAAACAAAACTGTGATAAAAGTTGTTAATACAAATTTCATACTCGAATATAAATCAAAACACGTGACATACATGGCCCCTAATTACACAGGTGTCGTACTCCGCAAGCAAAGCTGAAGAAACTCCCATACCGACGTTGATAGCTACAACATGGTAGATCTTTTAACCTGTGATGGTAAAAACAACATGAGCTTCGAAAAGCTCAGTAATACAAACTACCAGAAGATGCTAAAGGTACAAGTATGTATATGGCAACTTAACATTGTCATGAAGAATTGGGCAACGGTAAGCTCAAATTACGAATCGATAATTCGGTGAAGCATTATTAGGAGGTCACAGAGTTGTTCTTTATTTGATCACCCGAACCTTAAGAGTTGAGTCTAAAGCCAAAGATTCAGATTTCAAAAGTTGAATCAAGGAGTTCAGAGTGGTCCATTAAGCGCGAATTGTGTAACACCCGTGTTTTGGGGCTAGGAGTTAGACGTGTGTGTTTGGTTCGACTCATCAACATCGGTTTAATTTAATTAGACCTTAATTTTGAGTTAAATGAGATTTAACATTAACATGGTGGCATTTTTTAAATAAGTTGAAAAAGTGAAGACACCCTTTTTGAATCAAAAGAACAAAAAGAAAATAAAGCTATCTTCCTCCCCATTTCTAGTTTCCAACGTGAAATACACCCAAACCCCTCCCAAAACCCAAATTCACTATTCCATTCATTCTCTTCACCAAATCAAGAGCTTTTTCGAAGGTAATTTTATTTCTCAACTCTCCTCTTTACCCCCAAACACTTTCATGGTCTTAGATTTCAAAACCATCACCATTTTCATTTTTCAAGTTTAAGGAAAGTTTGGATTTTTAATGGGTTTTTCTCTTGCATTTGGTTTGTTGAGTTGGGTTTTGAATTAATCTCACTTAGATACACTTAATATCTTAAAATGGAAGGATTTGAGGGAAAATCCCGAAGTTGGTCTTTGGGGCATTTTTCAAAGTGTCAAAAGTTGAGTTTTTGGTGTGTTTTTGTGTTGGGGTGAAGGGCTGATGGTATAAGGTTGTTAGGGAAGTGTTTTGGAAGCTTTTATATGTCATTTGGGTGTTGGAAATTGTGGTTTTCAGCTGGGTATTTGAGGAGCACGAAAATGAGAGTTTTGTGGTTAGTTTGGGTTTGAAATTGTGAAGGTTTGGCTTGTGTTTGTGAGTTTAGTTTGTGGCTGGGTATAGCATTGATTCGGTTGAGTAATATTTGTGTTTTTATTGGTTAGAAGCAAGAGGAAACATCGGGGAAGGATCGGGATCGAATTCGGGAATTGAGGAGGCTTGACTCGCTTGCTTGGTTTGCTAAGGAAGGGTGGTGAGTAAAACTTTAAATTGTTTTAAAGTTGGTTCAAGTGTGTGTAGTGGAGGTATTGGAATGAGCTTGGTAGGCCATTCCAAGGTTGAAGTTAAATTGGTAGTTTAACTTCTTGGTTGTTAATGGTGCTTTAGATGCCTATGCCTATTTTGATCTTGTGAAGTATGAATTGACTTTGTATGTGGATATATTGTTGTGTGTGATGATGGTTGTATGATATAAATGATGATTGTTGTGATGTGGTTTAAAAGTAATTGGAACTAGTTAACTTACCGGGTATAAATGATCGATCATTAGGATTAGTGTGCACACGTTTGAGTCAAATTCGCGTGTGGCCTTGATGGCGTTGAGTCATCAAGGAGGAGTACGGTGATGTAATATTCCACCGGAAATTATTTATATTATACGTGATGATGAGTGGAATACCATCCGTAGGGCATGTGATGATGAGTGGAATCACATCCATGTGAGGTCCGGTGATGAGTGTAATCCCACCGAGGTAATGTTGTTGTTGAGTGTAAATCCGCATATCTGAGTAAACTAATAGTGGCCAATGTACTTGTTCATATGGTTATGATGTTGAGGTATTTGGTTTATATTGTTGAGCTAAATGTGAAGTAAGATGCCATATTTATGACTCTTGTATTGCTAGCTAGGTTGATATATTGATGCCTATGCATGTTGTATGTGTGATGTAAGGATTATATACTTGAACCTTGCATTGTCGTTGTTTTTGGTTTTAGAGCATCCTCACTATGCTTCTAGCTTACGCTCTCATTTTCGACAATGCAGATCAGTAGCTTGGAGTTAGCAAGGAGCAAGGCGAAGGGGGCATTCCAAGCTTGTAGTTGCTCAAGTATGACTTAGTAAATAAAGTAGTAGTTTAGCAATGGGGCTGCTATGTATTTTATATGAGCGTTGTATGACTCATAGATGTTGATGATGTTCATGTTTTGTTTGGATTTGTAAACCATGTTAAGCCTTGTTGCATGCTTGTTTGAGATGCTATGCTTTTGGATGAGTACATGTGTTAGTGATGCATGTAAACCTTTATGTGAAGGCATGTGTTTTTGGCCTTTTAAGCCTTTGAGTATGTCTTATAATGCAATATCTATCTTCTATGTGATTGCCATGTGTAAATGCTTTGTTGTTCATCTAGATCGTTCTTCATGCGAGTCCTTAGTTGTGTAATGTTGTATGGATGCTTGTATGTGGCTAGGGAGGTCTTAAATTGCATCTAGAGCCGAGTCTTGTGTCGTTTTGCTGAATTCTGAAGTCTTGCAGTGCAGGGCGTATCGATACGCCTGAGGGCCGTATCGATACGGTTTGCCCTCCAGGACTTAGTTTTGGCTTGGGGTATCAATACACGGGGGCATATCGGTACGCTCAAAGCTCACTAGAAATCCGAGAAATTGGTGAGGCTTTGGCGTATCGATACGGGCTCTAAGCGTATCGGTACGGGTTTATCTCGTTGACCACGAGATGTTGACCGAGAAGGGCGTATCAATACACTCAAGGGTTGTATCGATACGGTCTTCCTGCGTTGACTGAAGAATGTTGACCTTGGTCAAGGCGTATCGATACCCTTGATTGGTGTATCGATACGGCCTGCTCTGTATGTATAAAATTGATTGTTAACACGTTGTTAGGGGTTCGGTTGTGTATCTTTCTTGATGTTTTCCGCTGCCGTGATCACTTAGGAAATAATATGCCTTTAGACAAGATTTAATTAAAAGAAATTTTCTAGGGTTGCTAACCGAGGGGGAACCTTAACGAGTTTCGCTTCGGTTTTCCCCATGTAGCCTACTCAGACCGGTCATCCGGCCAGACCGGGACAAGGGGGTTACAAATTGTAAGTTTAGTGAGAGTTCAACATTGATACATAAATCCAGTAGGGTATGTTTCAGAAGAAGTCAGAAAGTTTTATTAATTTACTTAACTACCCTCCAATTGAACTCCAAAATGCAATTCCCCCTGAACTACATACAGAAGGTCTTATCCTAGGCCTGAGGCGTAGGAGCCTACCTAAAGGATTGCCTTAGGTCCAGAAAGACATACCCTAGGCCCATTGGGCGTAGGAGCTTAGGTCCAGAAGGGCTTACCAGCGCTGAGCCTACAGAACTTTATTTTTATCCCAGATAATATAGCCCAGATGAAATTTAGTTTATATTCAGAAGACAATAATATCAAAAAATAGATATCAGATATATTTTTATATCAGAAGACATATATCATATTTATTTTTGTATCAAAAGACGGATATCAGATATATTTATGTATTAGAAGACAAAAGCCAAGAGTTGAGCTTTCATTACGGGTAACAGAGTCATACTTTTAATTCAGATCAAATAGTCTTAGTTTAAATCAGAGTGTATTCACGGACATAAGGTACACACTTTATGGTTCAATAAATTTCTCAGAGACACTTGATAATTATCAGAAAGAGAGCATAATACGTCTGACAATTTCAGACTAGACCTGGCAAACTTGACCCGAGACCCGAACCGAGACCTGAACCGAAACCTAAAATCAACCCGAAATCTGATCTGAAACCCGAAACTAAACCGAATTTAGTTGAAACGAATGGAGCCGAACTGAATGGACCCGGACCGAATAGACCCGAACCGAATGGACCCGATTAATAGAAATAAAGAAAGATAAAATATGAACAGCCACACTAGTCACTAAAATGTCAAATATATTGACTTTATAAAGTCATATATAAGGTGTAAAAATCTGACCAACCTAAAAATTTGATTAAAATCGACTGATCTCTCATTGAACCAAAAATAACCGAACCGAAATCAACCGAACCGAAAATCAACCGACCCAAAATGACCTGAATCACAATAGACCCAAACTAAAACCGAACCGAACCAAATCGAAACCGAAACCGAATCTGAACCGAAAATATCAAACCCGAAATAACCGAAACCGAAATGACCCAAACCGATTGACCCGTTTGCCACCTCTATTTTGGATTGATTTCAGAACGAGGTCCCTAGGCGAGGGAGCTCGGTACTAACAGCTCAAACCAACATTCAGAAGTTGACACGTCAAGAACATTGAGATTTCAGATGTATCGAGAGTGATCCAACCATTTAAGCCTATGAGGGCATTTTGGTCATTTCGACCTTCAAGGGTAATTTCGTAATTAGACTATCGGGTAAAAGCAGTGGCGTACGGAGTTTAGAAGTTCTGGTTACTTATCAGGTTTCTGAATCCCTTTGAACTAATCACAAACCATCGCACAAGGTTTATTATTTAACCGGATCAGTACACCGCAAGTACTCACTTCTCAGAGCTGACTACATTGTATAACAAAAGCTCGTCTTCGCCAAGCAACCACTGAACATACAACGAGAAATCGAACAGGTATTCAAATGATAAATCCCAAGTAATCGGACATGTGTAATGCATCTGAACTCGATCCATAACATCAAATACACTCGAAAGACAGGTTGCTCTTACCATAGACCTATGTACTTTCTCCAAATAACTTGAACATGCCTTTATATGGTATTCTTCCAACCTCACAATAGTTCTCGAAACGACTAACCAACAAGGGTCGTGTGTTACCGCTTTCAGAGCTATTGCATTTTCTTGGCTTCATTGATATTTCTCATTCCAAATCTTAGAGGTATTTTCAGTCACCTCAATGTCTGAAGGTGTTTCAATTATTCTAAGCCTTTCGGTTCTTCCAACTATTCATTCATTAAAGTACTCAAAGGTAAATCCATCATTTTGATTAATTTGGCAATTGGTGCCGAGGATATATTATTCTTTTTGGTCATTATGGATATTCTGATCAGTTCAACATTATCAGTATTTCCAAACATTTTAGTCATTTCAACTAATTCAGCAATTTACACAACTTTGACTAATTCAAACATACAAAAATTTCCTCGCAAATGTCTTCAGAGATTTATTCAATTTCAAATAGAATCTGAGCAATTTACAATCACAAAGGTGAAGCCTCATTACTATAACTTCCCAAGCCAGTTTCGAGATTTTCAGAAGAATCAACTGATATACCAGATCTAGTTTAGATTCTCAGACCACTTTCATTGATAGGGGTATTTTAGATATTTTCATACATCAAGGGCATTTTCGGAATTCATTAGCCAACATAATCAGATTTGGAGATCAACCATTTTTATTAATCGCTTACTGAACTCGGAAGTCCTTTCGATTTATCAAACCTCTTATTCGAATATGTGCCTTGGCCATTAATATTCTTATTTCTTAATTGATCGACATTAGCAGAATTAATCATATGCTCAATCATGGTCGTGCAAGCATTAACCGAATACCAACAAGTTTTGAAAGCATGCAGAAGGTAGTAATTTATTACCTTGAATCCTTGCTATATCGGTCGACCCTCGAATGACGTTCGAACACTCTTAAACCCAAATTTGACATCCTTCAACATCTCGTATTCAAGAAACCGAGAACACCTTCAATTACACAAATTCCAAGATCAGACCTTATTCACAAGGCTCTTAATTGGATAAATAAATACAAATACAAGTTCGGGTTCAAGGTCAAACTCGGAGGCTTTCGAGTCAGAATTTTGTGAAACGGGCTTCAAAAACGGACTTAGGGCGTCGAAAAACATAAAATACGAGTTTTCGGAAAAGTTGACTTTTTGGTCAACGGTTAAAGTCAACGCAGCCGTCAGCAGGTCAACGATCAACAGGGTCAGAGCCAATGCTGACGTCTGCAGTCAATGAGCAGAGGTCAACTGAGTTGACTCGGCTGACTCACTGAGCTGACTCGGACTGAGTTGACTCGGCAGACGGGTTGGGTTTAGACACGGGTCGGGTTATCGGGTTTTGGGCCGAGTCGGTTTGAGTTTACCATTGGGCAAGGCTGGCTTGGTCTGGACCGGTTCGGATGGCTCGATTCAAGGCCAAACCGGGTCCAAGGCCGGTCCGGCCAACTCGGTTCATAGGCCACCATTCAAGGTGGCCAGAATTCACCCCGAGGCGGCGCGTGGTTTCCACGCACGACCAAAATGGCCGGAAACACGACGGAAAGCACCAAAAACGCAGAAAACGGCCTTAAATTTAACATTTTCCAACTGTAAACCAAAAATGTAAGTCGGAAACTCACTGGACTTACCCAAACCGATAGTAAACGTTTAGAACTGTTATGGCTCCGACGAGATTCTGAACGATGACGGGTGGCCGATCTCAAGGCTGGGTTTTGTTCGGCTTGGCCTGCTGAAAACGGTGGTGGCCTCGAATTTAAGCCACGACGTCAAATGGTGACGGAAAACGCGAAAAACGATGGATGGCTCTTGGTTTTTCGCTGGGCTTAAACCCGAATTTCGCGAAAACTGGTGGCGTTTGGTCGCGAGTGAGCAACGATGATGGGTTCGAGACAGAGCATCGGTTCGACTAACGATGGCGGTGGCGGCCACATCGCGGCGGTGACGTAGATCAGAGCAAAATGGTGGTAAGGGAAGGTGAAAGGGTCGGGTGAAGGAGATGGTTCTGGAAGGTTTCTCTTTTTTTTTAGATATGCATTAAATGTGGCAGGTGGGGGGTTTAATCGATTTTATTAAATTCAGATACAAAAAAGGGGTTTAGTTCAAAAGTAGCTCAAAGCAAACTTAGAACAAAAGTGGTCTTGGGTTAGACGGTTATTGCTTTAGCATTTAACTTCAAAGGTTAAGGGTTCAAAACCCCTTGATAAAACTTTCTCTTTTCTTTCTTTTTTTATTAATATACTTTATGCTAATTAAAATAAGAGTGTTACAAAATTTGATTTATATTTATTTAATTAATACTTTAAAATATAGGGAAAACTACCCCAATGACAACTCAACTATTGCCCGCGACCTGTTTTGACCACCCAACTGGTTTGAACCTTGTTAAAGGAAAATTAAAGAGAAATGAATATGTGCATGGGGTGGTTTAAACCGATGACCTCTTGGTTAAAAGAGCCATGACTTAACCACTAGGCCAACTACTCCTTAACAATGTAAATTGCACCATTCTATATATATATATATATATATATATATATATATATATATATATATATATATATCTTATAATGAAGTCGGTGCTAGGAAAAAAGAAGAAAAATATTTTAGAGGAGAATCGAACATGGGTCACATGAGATATATAAAAACACGCATATCACTAAATCAAATATATTCGATTTAGTTAAAATATGAAATTATTAAATATTCAATTTAAAAGAAAAGAATTTCAATTTAAAATATTCAAATATTTTTTTTTTAATATTTAAATTAAAATCTAATATTTGTTAAAATATTAAATATTCAATTTAAAAGAAAATAAATTTAATTTAAAAAAGTATTGAAATTTTTAAAAATTTGATTTAATATTTTAAATTCAAATATTCGAATATTTTTCAAAAGCAAATTTCTTTTCATTTAAATCGAATATTTGATATGCGCATTTTTATATATCTCATGTGACCCATGTTAGAGTCTCCTCTCAAACATTTTTTTTCTTTTTTCCCTAGCACTGACCTTCGTTATAAGATATATATATAGAATGGTGCAGTTTACATAATTAAGAAGTAGTTGGCCTACTGGTTATGCCTTGGCTTTTTTAACCAAAGGGTTATGGATTCAAACCACAACATGCACATGTTCATTTCTCTTTATTTTTCCTTTAACCAGGTGGTGACACGTGTCACCACTTGATTGGAAGAAAAAATATATAATATTAAATAAATTCATTCAATCGGGTGATGACATGTGTTGTTATCTGATTAGTTGATTAATTTTACTTAATAAAATTAAAATTAGGACTAAATTGATATAATAGGTAATTAAGAGGGACTAAAAGTGTAATCATACAAATTTTACATTAGCTGCAATCTTTCCGCTAGATTTTAACGGCCGGTGGTCAAAATAGGTCTATTTAAATAGTTGGGTGGTCAACTTTTAAATTTTTTTAGTTGGGTGGTCAAAACAGGTCGCGGGCAATAATTAGGTGGTCACTAGGGTAGTTTTCTCTAAAATATATTATATGGACTAGTCATAAGGCAAGTAAAGAGAGGATTAAGTGAGTCTCATGACCCACGTGGTTGATGGGGCGGAGATGATTTTAGTTTTGCGGGTTACGGGGCAGGAATTATTTTAGATTTTTTATTCGCAACGGGTTGTAGGACGGGGATGGAGATGAAAAATCTTGACATGAATGGGTGCGGAAAGAGTACTATTTGCACCCGCTCCGCCCAATTGACATTCCTAGCTCAAAGAGAAAGAGTTAAAAATTTGTATGAACAGATACTACATTCTAATTACCTTTAGACTGTTAGAAAGATTTTGAACCTATACGAAATAAACCCGAACCAAATCAGACACCAAAAGAGTGGAACTGTCATTTGCCGTAACAACACAAACACACACGGTGACGGGAGAAAACAAAACATCTAAAAATAAAACAACACCGAAACAAAAATAAACCAAACATAACAAAATAACACAAGCCACCTTTAGAACATAACGCAGACAACAAAGACAGGCTTTCAACTTCAGATTATGTACCAGAAAATGACATTCACGGCATTATCAAAGGAAAACCAGTATCAAATGACGAAACCAACTCATTGCTTGGAAATTGGAATCCCTCTATATAATTTCGAGTTTTTCGAGTCTCAAACTCATCAAATATTTCTTTAAGTTAATTTGTTTATGATCGAAGAAGATGAAGTTTGGGAAGGAATTTGCAGTGCAGATGGTGCAAGAATGGCAGGAAGCATACATGGATTACAACAACCTGAAATCAATGTTGAAAGGCATCTTAATATATTTCAAACAACAAAACAAGCCACAATCGACAATGGCAGCGGCTGCAACAAAAACAACAACAGGAAAAATGAAGAGAAGGGCATCGCTTTATAGGGCATTTAGTGGACTGACCAATCGGTATAAACCGGTTTCTTCGATGATGAGCCATGAAGATGAAGTTATATTAGTTCAAGAAGGAGGGGTTGAAGGGCTTTACCAGACAATGTTTCTCAGGTCAGGTGAAGAAGGTGGTGAGTTTGAGTTGCTCTTCTTTAGGAGACTTGATGATGAGTTCAACAAGGTTCTTAGATTTTATAAGAAAAAAGTCGAAGAAGTTATGATGGAAGCCGATGAGTTGAGCAAGCAAATGAATGCTTTAATTGCTCTGAGGATTACGGTTGATAATCCAGTTGTTGGAGGAAGTGATATGGTTAATCTTTCTGATCATGACATTTCTTCAAATTCTTCATCAGTGGCTCATCCCATCCATGGTAAGGAGAGAATCTGGATTTCTCGCAAAATGATACCAAAGTTCCAATTTTTCTTTATATTGGAAGAATCCCAAGTTTTCTGATGTTCCGAATCTGTTTTTCCCTATGTAGGAAGGACTCCAATGGATGTTATCCAAGAAGTAGAGATGAACAATGAGGGAATTGCGGGAGAAGAAATGAAGAAAGCTAATGATAGAGATTTTAGACGAGCTCCATTAAATGTTTTGGATCATGTAAAGATCAATGTGGAGCTTGAAACTCCTATATCAATCCTAAGAAGTGTAATCCAAGGTTCGAAATTGGATTCGTCATTTGGCAGACAAGAACTGAGGACTGCAGAGGAAAAAATCTCTCAAGCTTTTGTCGAATTTCATAGAAAGCTTAGGCTTTTGAAAAGCTACTGGTACCAATCCTTCCTCCTTTGTTCGTTGCAAAACTATAAACAAAATGCAAATCTATCTGTTTTTGTAGTTAATCATCTGTGTATTTGATTTATCAGCTTCTTGAATCAGTTGGCATTTTCCAAGATCATGAAGAAATATGACAAGGTCTAATCCTTTTCACTTTCTATATCTCAATCTGCCAAAATTAACAAGGATCATGGCTTATTTGTACTGATTTTCCGGTTCATCCTAGTGCAGGTCACAATGCGAAATGCGTCGAAAACTTACATGCAAATGGTGGACAAATCTTATCTTGGTAGTTCTGTTGAGGTTAGAAATGGCTAATAAGAACATTTTTACGTTGGTTCGATTGAATTTCGTTTTGTCCCTAAATTTGCACCATTTCCTTGACAGGTTACTAAGCTTTTGGAAAAGGTTGAGGAGACTTATGTTAAACACTTTGCTAATGGAAATCACAGAAAGGGACTGAAAACTCTCAGGCCACAAGCTAAGAAAGAAAGACACAGAATCACATTTCTCTATGGTAAAGACTTTGCCTGCCTCATTTAAAAGCATCTTTCTAGAACATATTCTTACAAATTGTATCAGTTTATCTAACTTTGTTTCTAATCATGTCATTGTCTTAAGAAAAAAGGGTTTCTTAGAGCTGTTGAGTTTGCATCTCATTTACTTGTTTTTAACTGATGGTTTCTCTCCACTTTCAGGCTTCTTTTCTGGTTGCTCCATTGCACTTATTGTGGCAATTATTGTGAATATACATGCTAGAAATATTCTTAAGAGTCAGGGCAGAGAGAGATACATGGTGAACATATTTCCTCTTTACAGGTAAGAGTCTTTTTTATTGAAGTACCCGAGTTCGATACATTTCCGAGTAGCATGGGCTAAAGCCACTTAAATATTCTGGTTTTACCCCTTCATTCTTGAACTAAAGGACTCATTTTTTGCAGCCTGTTTGGTTATATTGTCTTGCATATGCTCACGTATGCTGGAAATGTATACTTTTGGAAGCGTTATCGAATCAACTTTTCGTTCATATTCGGTTTCAAGCAAGGAACAGAGTTGGGATATAGGGAAGTACTTCTTCTTAGCAGTGGTCTTTCTCTGCTCGCATTAGCTGGTGTGATTTCACATTTGGATATGGAGATGGACCCTAGAACTAATAGCTTCAGAACTTTAACAGAACTAATTCCCTTGTTCTTGCTCATTGTAAGTCCTATACAGAACACATTCTGTTTTCCTTTAGTTTATCTCTATGATACTCGAATTCGGGTGTGAGCGTTGAATGTGAATTTTGTTGCTCCCACTTTTCAATTTTCTTAAGGCACCCGTGTTCGAGACTTGTGTCCAATGCATGTGTTGCTCACTGGTTTTCCTATTTGCAGGTTGTCCTTTCAATAACATTCTGCCCTTTCAATATCATATACCGTTCAAGTCGATTCTTTCTTATCAGATGTGCCTTTCACTGTGTTTGTGCACCTCTTTACAAGGTAACAAGCCTTCATATAAATTGATTATCCTATACGGATTATTATTCCGTACACTGGCAGCTGAGTTCTCGAATACCACGAGTGGGATTAAGAAACCGCCATATATGAGAAAAGTGGTTTAACAAGAAAGATATTAATCTGCATATTCCGTCTTGTAGGTCACTCTCCCAGACTTTTTCTTGGCAGATCAGCTTACTAGCCAGGTTAGATACTCGAGCCAACCTATATTGTTCCGACTCTTCATTTTTTTTCTTGAAATACTGGTATCATATACCCTTGTTCGATATGTATTTGGACATGGGTACAGGGACCCTAAAACACACATGTGACTCGAATATGGTTTGTTTTCTGATAAAATCCATTGATACTTCATACATTACCAGGTTCAAGCCATTAGATGTTTGGAATTCTACATTTGCTACTATGGTTGGGGAAATTTCAGAGAGAGATCGAATACCTGTGGGGAAAGTGAAGTTTATAATGTACTTTACATAGTCGTTGCCATTATTCCATATTGGATCCGTTTCCTTCAGGTAAATCGAAACTCTCTTTTGTTTCGATGTAAATGTGGATACGAGTATGGAGATATAATCGTTCCCGGTTTTCTCTAATGGTTTGACTTATAATTTATGTTTGTTAGTGTGTTAGACGTTTGCTTGAAGAAAAAGATACTGCACATGGTCTCAATGGTCTAAAATGCTTGTCAACAATAGTTGCGGTTGCCACTAGAACAATTTACCAACATCAGGCTGAGAAAACTACAACTTGGCTGGTCTTGGCAGCTGCAACTTCGGGCATTGCGACGATGGCTAGCCTATACTGGGACATTGTCAGAGATTGGGGTCTTCTTAACAGGAATTCGACCAACCCTTGGCTCCGGGATAAGCTTGCTTTACCACACAAAGGGGTGTACTATGCAGCCATGGTAAGCGTTCGTGTTATTCATTTCGAAAGCAATGAATTCATGTCACTCGTTTCTCCAACAACGGTTTAGGGTCATCCATCGTATCGGATTGATTATTTCGATAGATTTTGAAACAGTTTTGTAATTGCATACTCACACTTAGGTAAATTTGCAGGTGTTGAACTGTGTACTGAGACTTGCTTGGATGCAGCAAGTGTTAGGCATTCAAACAGTGCCGTTCCTGCACAAGAATGCCTTGGTTGCAGTCGTGGCTAGCTTGGAGATCGTTCGCCGTGGAATTTGGAATTTCTTCAGGTAATTTTCCAACCTATTTGTACTTAGTTTTTACCAGTTCTTATGTTACTTGGATTCGGGTTTGAATATCGAATAGGACGCGTTGACATGAACATGTAGAATAATATCAGTAGTCATTACATAGATCTATCTTTACTTGAGAGTTACTTTCCTGCATGTAATTTTTTACACTTGCAAACTATGTTATTTGAATTCGAGTTCGAGTGTCGCAAACGGATATGTTTAATTTTGCTTTCGAATACCGAAACATGACATGTGAACAAATCAGACAATTTCTTACTTCGGTTTATCAACTGATCAGGTTGGAGAATGAGCATTTGAACAATGTGGGAAAGTACAGAGCATTCAAATCAGTCCCCTTGCCCTTTTACTATGATTACAATGGAGATAAGAGCATATAATACTCATTCAGATCCATGAGAAATTATAGTGAGTTTTGATTTATTATTATTACAATTGTACAAATTTAATTATATTTTTTTATTGTAAACGAAGAGAATCAAATAGAAAAATAAATTTAATTTACTCTATGATAGATCGATTATAACGATCTTTTTATCGTGAAGAAAGTCGCATGATTTTTGAATCGTAAAACCACTAACATTTATGCTGTAAATTTTGGACACCTTACTAGGGTGTTTCATCGTATAATAAATATTAAATTTAATAATTCCACAATAAAAAACAACATTATAATAATTTGACCAATAATTGAACCGATAAGATGTTTTATAGCTATTTCTATAAAGATTATTTATTTGTATTATTAATATAAATTTATGACCTCGTGGGACCCACCGATTAAGTACAACTTAATACTATTATAAAAATGTACAACTTAATAGGATTGAACTCTTTTCATAACATTATCAACCATTGAAGATAAAGATCATGTTCTGTAAATAGCGGTTTAAGCCAAAATTAGAGTTTTGAACTTATATTAAAATGTTTGACCGGTTAAATCTGCTAATTTAGATGTTTGATGAATAACGGATTAGTGTGAAACCTCTAATTTTGAAAAAAAACTGTTAATAAGAACTTTTTGAAATTAGAATTTTTAAAATAAGAGTCATAAAGACCCTTTTACCCTTAATAATTATAAAAAATCTCCAAATAACTTAAATTTAACATTTTCTATTTTTATTATTCACCCTCACGTATTACATTGTGACATTTGTAAGCTAATACTTTTTTTTCTTTTTCTTTTTGTTCTCACACATTTATATTTGTATTTAAATTTAATAATTAATTAAATTGTATTAAAAATAATTATATAAATAATAAATTAATATATAGATCCTTCAAATATGCTTAGTAATGTTATATTAAAAAATTATTTTTCATAATCTAATTAATACTAATAGATACAAAATATTCATAACTAATAAACTACTCAAACAAGTATCGAATATAATCATGTCATTATATGTCATTTTGCTTGTTTAAATAATCAAACAACTATCAACTATCAATTAATTTTACCAAACACTTTTATACAATGAACTAATACAATCCGCTAGTCAAATCAGCTAATACATCTATCAGCTAATGTAATTCGCTATCAGCTATCAACTATCCGCTACTTATCAAACATGGCCAAAGAGGAAAAAGGAAATCAATGTGTGCATCTTCCATTGTTCAGTATTCTCTTTCCAAACTCTCTATCTATTCATTGTAATATTAATTCAATCAATTTAATAACACATTTAATCTATATTTATGTGTCAAATCAATTTAGTGACCATTTTGAATGTGTAAATATAGATGATTAAATGTGTTATTGTACAAATGTTTATAACTTCCACGTTACTCACTTAACGAGAGTTAACGTCTTAGTGACCATTTTGTAACAAAAATTTAAATGTAATGTCTACATCTTTTAAAAGTTCGATGACAATTTTATATTTTTTAAGATAGATTAGTGACATTAGTGTACTTTACCCTTAATAAATTTGATGAAACATAAGTATGGGTATATCTTCAATTGTCCTGTGGATGGCATTGGGTTGGGGCTTCATGATTGCAACGTTGAAATGAACATAAGTACGGGGTGTTCATGGTTAACCAACACATTACAATAATTAACCATTCCTATTATATTGAATTTGTGTGTTGTTTGGAATTAAAACAAACATTATCTTTAGACATTATCTGTATGGCAATTATTAAACGACCTGCATTCTATCTTTGTTTGTTCTCATGAAAGAGACAATTACAGAAAGATAAAACGAAGAAGACAACATAAATGACAAAATTAGGGAATTTGTTCCTTAAATTTCTTAGGCTTTTAGATTAGGACTAAATTGATTGAATGTGTAAATATAGAGGATTAAATGTATTATTATATAAATTTTTGTAACTGTCATGTCACTCAACGACAATTAACAGTTCAATGATCATTTTGTAATAAAAATTAAAGTTTAATACCCATTATATAACTTTTGAAAGTTTGATGACCATTTTGTATTTTTAAAATAGTTTAATTATAATTTGTGCACTTTATCATATATTCTTTTATTTGAGTTTAATCTTTGTCTATTTATTTTCGTATTCGTGTCTAGAGAGAATTCATCCAAGCCAAACTGAAAATAAAATATTCATTCTGTTTTTTATTACCTTTTTTGGTCAATTACATGTCCATTTTGTGGTCTATGCCTGGGAATCGTGGCTCTCCCTCCCAATTTTTGTTTTCTCCAAGGTTCGTGTTTTTACTTGTTTTTCTTTCTTTTGTTATATGATTTTCTTTCATATAATTATTTTTAAATTTTGATGTCTAATTTTTAATTCTTAAATTTCAAATTCAACAAAGGTTTAATTGATTCAAGCTTCTCACAAAACCTTAGTACAATCACCAATATCAACCTATTTTATCCCCACACCAGCCACATTCTTTAAGTACATTTTTAGAACACAATGTAAATTCTCTTGCTACTAAAATTTTGAAGTTCAAATAAGAAAATTTTGAAATTTCAATAATAGTGTTGAATTTTTTGGTTAAGATTATTATTTTATATACATATAGGAAAAGACTGAAGTTGTACATGAGGAAAACATAAGAACACCTTATCAGAGTGATTGCAAGTTGGAGACGCTCATTCATTCAGTGCAAAATAACGAAAAGGAATTTGTTAAAATGAATGGTCAGTTTGAAATTTTAATGGTCAATTTGAGAAATTAAAGGGCCAGTTTGAAAAATTACTGACCATATTAACATCGAGTAATGTTAAAAGTTCAATACAAGATGTTGATTCAATAAATGGAAAACATATACATAGAAGAGCATTAAAGGGGAATGCATTAAATAACAGATCAGAAGAGATTAATTTATATAGCGGTCCATTGAAAGATGAAGGTTTAGAAAATAAATCTCAGAAGGAAGAAGGATTAAGTGTCGCATCATTGAAGGAAGAAACCGAGAGTGGTATTAAAAAACTGAGTATGTCTCCATTTATTAATTGTGAAACGGATTATTATTCTCCCTCATTAGAACCTATTGGTAAAGAAAAACATAAAGTTACTTCTGAAGACAAAATCAAGATTGACATTGATGGTTTCCCAAAAATTCCTAGCGAGGTTTTTAACTTTGAATTTAGTCCCCATCGATTTCCTAGTCAAACAGTTACGTTGAAAGAAACTATAACCCCCTCGACCCGGCCTAGCCGCCAGACCGCATCGAATGGGTTACACGGGGAAAACCGAAGCGAAACTCGTTAAGGCTCCACTCCGATTAGCAACCCTAGAAAAATTCTTTTAAAGTTATATTGTCTAGATGCGTTAATTATATCCTATGTGAGGGGACACGCAACGGAAAAACACACATGGATGCAAAACAAGCAAAATATGCAATTAAGATAAATCTTTTCAGATTTTACAACATGTCGTATCGATACGCTAAAGGACCGTATCGATGCGCATGTACTTGGTCAACACTTCAGAGTCAAACCTAGGGAAACCGTATCGATACCCACAAGGCTGGTATCGATACGCCCTCAACGATCAACTTCCCTTGGTCAACTACGAAGACCGTACCGGTACTCTCAGGACCCGTATCGATACGCCAAAATCTCATCAATTTCTCAGATTTCCAGAGAGCATTTTGGGTATCGATACGCCCCCACGTACCGATACGCCTTGCCCAAAACAACGGACCGTATCGATACCGCCCTTGAGCGTATTGATACGCCCTGCCCTGCAAAACATGTTTTAGCTGCTAAAACACAAGGGACCTAACACTAGAGGCACATAGCAAGCATTTAAGCAACATACAAGCACACATATAACACAAGGCATCCATGGATAAGCATATAAAGCAAGATAAACACCTAACGAGGCAACAACCAACAAGACAAGATTCTTAAAGGAAACATGCATATTTAGCATTCACCAACAAGCCAAAAACTAAACCATAGCATAAATCATCATGGTAAAAGGCATTACAAGCCCAAAACAACTAAACAAACTTGTCTAAGCAAAAAGAACATGCCATCAACACCTCAAACATAAAGATCCTATTCGATTGCTTAATATTAATTATTGAAGTCTAAACTCATACGTGAGCAAACCAAACTCCCTTGGATTCTCCCTTGTTCCCCGAGCTGCTTCGTAGGTCTTAGGGCCTGCATTGTTGGAAAAGAGAGCGTAAATGTTTAAGCTTAGTGAACGGTGCTCAAAACGGTAGCTACAACAATGCAGTTTTAAAACATTAGTTTGCTTGAAAACCAAAACCATTTCCATATCATTTCCACATGCTTGAACACATAACAACATGCATTTACCTTCACGTGCATTTACCGAATGCAACCACAAGCCATAGGCTTACCACATGCTAATTCTCATAACGCAAGCAAAGTAACCAACAATGCATAAGCATAAAAAAGAAATCAACAACATGCTTAATATGAGAATTAAAGCATCATGGGTATATTGACATTCATCATTTTTACTCGGATATGCAAATAGTTTCTCAAACCCACTAGACACTTCCGGTGGAATCTCACATCGCCGTACTCCTCCTTAGTGGAATCTAGCATCACTAAGGCCACGCACGACTTTTACCTCGAGTGCACTCTAATCCTATTGATCGATCAATTATATCCGGTAACAACCCAACACGTGTCAATATACTCATTCACAACCACAAGCATTACCGATGCTTGAACCACTTACCAAGTCCAAACTTCCATGCAAAGCATGTACTCACAACGCAAATGTAAACACAAGTCATAAGTCTCAACATGCATAACAATGCAAACTAACACATTATCAACATGCCATGTTCTCTTTGCATCAAGAATCATAAAACACGGATCAATTGCATAAAACCTTTAAAACTTACTCGTGAGCTCGAATCGGCTTTTCAAGCTCAACCCAAACTCCCAAAACATTCCCTTAACCACGTTAAGGCTTTTAAAATCGATCCATTCACTAGCCAACACACAAACGATGTCCAAGATGTCGAATCAAGCCTCCGAACTACCCGAATTTCCGTCCACGAAGCCCGAATCCAATTCCTCTATTTTGAGCAACCCAAAACTGAACATCAGAACACTAATACACTCACAAACACAACAAAAACCCGAAACTCAACAATATTGGAACAACATACATCGATTCAAGCCCAAACTTCTCCCAAATTCGTTCTAATGAAACCTCAAGCTGAACCCACCATTTCCAAACATCAAAACACACCAAATATCATCTAAAAACATCCCCCAACATTAAGGGAACCATCAAACATGATTTTTCCCCAAAACCAAGCCAAAAACTCACCATTTTCAACCCAAAAATCCCATTTTTAGACGCT
Organism: Hibiscus trionum; assembly: GCA_030270665.1. Taxonomy (NCBI): domain Eukaryota; kingdom Viridiplantae; phylum Streptophyta; class Magnoliopsida; order Malvales; family Malvaceae; genus Hibiscus; species Hibiscus trionum. Next base: position 3,085,530 of record BSYR01000034.1, on the reverse strand, counting down.
GCGTACCTATTTTCCTATAACAACCCATCATTTTCATGTTATTTTAGCAATAAAACAAAGTTAAAAACACACTCAAACTCAGCCATAGACAACCGAAACGAAAAACCCATAAACTCCCTTTCTTTTCAAACCAAACTTTAAAAATCATGACAAGTTTAATCCATGAGTTTTGCAAAAATCTTAGCATTTATGACTCAAGGAAGATAAAATCAAGTTAAGAAATCATTTACCTTGAAGAAATCACTTGGATTGGGAGCTTGGGGCAATGAAATAGTGAAATGGGGTTTATAGGAGGTTTTGAACGTGAAAATCAAATGGGAGAAGATGATAGCTTTCAAAAATCCCATTTTCTTTATTTCTTTTTTTTTTGTGAGCAAAATTCCCATTTTACACCTTTGATAAAAATCAAGGTTATCCATTTAAAAATAGTTTCAAAATTTACCTAACCCAAAACGGTTTAACTAATCTGATTATCTCCCTGCCCTAAACTCGGGGCGTTACAAGTCTCCCCCACTTAAGGAATTTCGTCCCCGAAATTTACCTGGCGGAAAAAGATGCGGAAACTTCTTTCTCATGTCATTCTTCCTCTCCCAAGTGGCTTCTTCCACTCCTCGGTGTCGCCACTTAACCTTAACCAACTAAATGGTCCTTCCTCGTAACACTTTGCTGCCCGAAGCCAAAATCTCAACTGGTTCTTCATCGTAGGTCAAATCCGGATTCAATTCTATCTCCTCAACTGGCATAACATGTGACGGATCTGATCTATACCTCCGAAGCATCGACACATGAAACACGTCATGAATCTTCTCTAGTTCGGTCGGCAGTCTCAATCTATAGGCAACAGGACCCACTCTCTGAACTATCTCATACGAAATAATAAATCTCGGGCTCAACTTACCTTTCCTACCAAACCTCATCACCATCTTCCAAGGTGAGACTTTCAAGAACACTTTGTCGCCCACAACATACTCCATTTCTCTTCTTTTTAAATCTGCATAAGATTTCTGTCTATCCGAAGCTGCCTTCAAACGGTCGCAAATCAACTGTACTTTCTCGGTAGTACCCTTAAGCATATCAGGCAAAGGTATCAATTTTTGTCCCGCTTCGGCCCAACAAACAAGTGTTCTACATTTTCTACCATACAGATCTTCGTAAGGTGCCATCTGAATGCTTGCTTGATAACTGGTATTATATTCAAACTCTACTAACGGTAGATGATTCTCCCACGAACCCTGAAATTCAATAATACAACATCTCAACATGTCTTCCAACACTTGTATGACTCTCTCTGACTGACCATCGGTCTAAGGATGATATGAAGTGCTGAAATTCAGCCGAGTACCCAAAGCACTATGCAAACTCTCCCAAAATCTAGCCGTGAATCTCGGATCTCTATCTGACACTATAGACTTCGATACACCATGCAATCTCACTATTTCACTGATATACAAATCGGCTAACTTATCTAAAGTATAAGTGGTGTGAACGACCAAAAAGTGTGCATATTTTGTAAGACGATCAACAATTACCCAAACCGAATTCTTCTTAGAAGGTGTCAACGGCAAACCCGATACGAAATCCATGGCAATTCTCTCCCATTTCCACTCGGGAATTGTCAACGGTTGTAACAAACCTAAAGGAAACTGGTGCTCGGCTTTATCTCACTGACAAACCATGCACTTACTCACAAACTCGGCAACATCTTTCTTCAAACCAATCCAGAAATACTCATTTTTCAAATCGCGATACATTTTCGTACTTCCCGGATGCATAGCAGACGGACTACTGTGAGCTTCAGTTAGGATGGTGCGTCTCAAGTCTACATCTTCCGGAACAACTACTCTACTCTTGAAACACAAGACACCATCACTACAAAAACAGAAATTTGTCGGTTTACCCTCCGCTATGTCTTGTACATGAGATGCTAATGATCTATCTTGCAACTGTTTCTCTCTAATCAACTAAAGCAACGAAAGTTTAACTTGCAACTCGGCCACTAAACCACTGTAACACCCGTGTTCTGGGGTTAGGAGTTAGTCGCGTGAGTTGGTTCGAGTCATCAAAACCGATTTTATTTAAATTAACCTTGGTTTAGATCTAATTGAGATTTAAATTAAAAGGGGTGGCCATTTTGGTAATTTAGCCAAAACAAAAAGTAGACAACCTTTTTGAAAAAAAAAAGAAAGCTATCATCTCCCCCTTCTCTCTATTTCACGTTGAAAACCCCCAAACCCTCTCTAAACCCCAAGTTACTATTCCATTTGATTTCTTCATCTACTCAAGGGCATTTTCAAAGGTAATGTCATATTTAAATTCTCCTCATCATCCCCATCATTCTCGTTGTCTTAGATTTCAAAACTATCCATTTTTGCATTTTTCAAGTTTGATGAAAGTTTGAATTTTTAATGGGTTTTTCAATTTCTTTTGATTTATTGAGTTGGGTTTTGGTTTAATCTCATCTAAACACACTTAATATCTTGAAACGGTTGAATTTGGGTGAAAACCCGAAGTGGGTCTTTGGGGCAATTTTTGAAATGTCTAAAATTGAATTTTTGGTGTGTTTTAGGGTTGGGTTGAAAGGCTGATGGTATAGGGTTATTAGGGAAGTGTTTTGGGACCTTTTAGATGCCATTTGGGTGTTAGAAATCATAGTTTTAGCTGGGTTTTTAGGGGAGCTCGAAAATGGGAATTTTGTGGCTAGTTGAGTTTGAAATTGGTGAAGTTTGGCTTGTGTCTATGGGTTGGAGTTTGTGAATGAATTTAGCATCGAATTTGTGAGTAATGATTGTGTTTTGATTGGTTAGAAGCAAGAGGAGACATCGGAGAAGCATCAGGACCGAATCCGGGAATTTAGGAGGCTTGCTTGCTTGCTTGGTTTGTTAAGGAAGGGTGGTGAGTAAAAACTTTAAATTTGTTTTAAAGTTGGTTCAAGTGTGTGTAGTGGGGGTATTGGAATGAGTTTGGTAGACCATTCCAAGGTAGAAGTTAAATTGGTAGTTTGACTTCTTGTTTGTTAATGAGCTTTGATTTCCTATGCCTATCTTGATCTTGCAAAGTATAAATTGGCTTTGTATGTGTATATATTGTTGTGTGTGATGATGGTTGAATGATATGAATGATGATTAATGTGATGTGGATTAAAGAAATTGGCACTAATTAACTTACTGGGTGTAAATGATCGATCATTAGGATTAGTGTGCACACAATTGAGTCAAAACGCGCGTGGCCTTGATGGCGTTGAGTCATCAAGGAGGAGTACGGCGATGTAATATTCCACCGAAAATTTATTTATATTATACGTGATGATGAGTGGAATCCCATCCGTAGGGCATGTGGTGATGAGTGGAATCCCATTCGTAGGGCATGTGGTGATGAGTGGAATCCCACCCATGCAAGGTCCGGTGATGAGTGTAATCCCACTGAGGTAATGTTGTTGTTGAGAGTAAATCCGCACATCCGAGTAAACTAATAGTGGCCAATGAAATTGCTCTTATGATTATGATGTTGAGATAATTGATTTATATTGTTGAGCTTAATATGATGTAAGATGCCATATTTATGACTCTTGAGACACTAGCTAAGTTGCCTTGTTGATGCCTATGTACGTTGTGTGTGATGTTGAGGATTGCATGCTTGGACCCTGCATTGTTGTTGTTTTTGATTTAGAGCATCCTCACTAAGCTTCTAGCTTACGCTCTCATTTTCAACAATGCAGATCATTAGCGTGGTGTCAGCAAGGAGCAAGGCGAAGGGGCTTTCCAAGTTGTAGTTGCTCAAGTATGATTTAGTAATTAATGTGGTAGTTTAGCAATGAGGCTACTATGTGTTTTGTATGAGCATTGTATGACTCATAAATGATGTTGGTGTTTATGTTTTTGTTGGATTTGTAAACCATGTTAAGCCTCGTTGAATGCTTGTGTGGGAGGGTTATGTCTTTGGATGTTTTAAGTTGCTTTTGGTTAGCATGAAAACCTTTATGTGATGAATTGTGCCATTTGGCTTTTGAGTCCTTAAGCATGCCCATTTTATGCAATATTTTCCCTTTGTGTGAATGCCATGTAGGGATGCCTTACCTTATGCCTTGGGTGATTTGAGTACGTCTCGCTCTAGGATGTATGCCTCTAGGATGTGGTTGCATGATATGTATGCTTCTTGGGGTTGTCAAGGCCTGTCGGGACTGGTTGGAGATGTTTAAAGATGGTTTTGGGAAATTGCAGACAGCCAGTGTTTCGAAACGGGCTGAGCAGTTTCGGAACGGGTATGGCTCCAGGGACCCCGTATCGGAACTCGTTTCGATATGGTTTGGCCACTGTGAACCCCTGTTTTGAAACAAGTTTCGGAACACTTTGGCTACTGGAAGTGCCTGTTTCGAAACAAGTATCGAAACGCCTAGGCAAAATAGGACCCTGTTCCGAAACGGGGTGGATGCGTTTCGGTACGGGTACCTGGCTTTTTAAACTAGAGCCCGCGTTTCGAAATGGGTGACATCTGTTTCGAAACGGGTGGCTGGAAATGGGCTTTTTGGACATCTCTAATGGGTCTCAAGGGTTGGGCTTAGGCCCGGTTTGCTGTAGGGCTTTTTGTGGGCCTCGTTTTCCGCTATCGTGATCACTTAGGAAATTAAATGCCTCTAGAAAAGATGTAAAATAAATGAAAAAAAAATTTAGGGTCGCTAACCGAGGCGGGACCTTCACGGGTTTCGCATTGGTTTTCCCCGTGTAGCCTACTCGAACCGGTCAGCCGACCAGACCGGGGCGAGGGGGTTACAACCACCATCTTTAGACAAACTCAATCTAGCAAACATAGCTTGTAATTCCACCGCTACCATTCTACTCAAAGCAATCTTGTATGCTCACTCAATATGTACGAATGCGTATAACCGGAATCAATCAATGAAAGCAAAGTCAAAGACTGTAACGAGAAATTACCTGCAATCACATCTGTGTCATTCCTGTCCTCACGATGTGCATACACCCTAGTTGGCCCACCTCCCTCGGGCTAAACTGCTACAACATGAGCTACATTCCTCTGACCGTCATTCTTAGGCTGAAAGTTACCTCGACCGCGCCCACGGCCTCTCTGATGCTTGACAGCTCGTGTAGGAGCTTGTACATCCCTAGACGGATGTGGACAATCGCGCTTCAAGTGCGCCCTAGACCCGCAGTTCCAACAAGAGCCATAAGTGCCCCAACACTCACCAAAATGACGTCTACCACACTTGTTGCACTCGAGAGTACGATTCTAAGTACCTTGGCCGTGATGGCCTCACCCCGGATTACCACCTCCGTGTCTATGATCATGATGAGGTTTCCTATCCTTGTGCTTCTTGGCACGATCTCTGTCCCATTCAGAAGTCATCTTTCCTGAACTAAATCCACCCTTGTGATTCGTAAGTCCCAAAGACTGTTCGATGTCCTTGGCCCTAGCGACCAACACATCAAAATATGTATAGTCAGAAGCCAACATGTAGGCCTTCACCTCCTGAACCAACCCATAACGGAAACGCTCACAATGTTCCTTCTCAGTGGGAACTAACTCAGAAGCATACTGACTCAGACGTACAAACTGCACCTTATAGTCGGAAACGGTCAAGCTACCCTGAACTAGAGCCATGAACTCTCTCCTCTTCTCATCTAGGTATCGAGGACCTAGGTACTTCTTACGGAAAACAGCCCTGAAGAACTCCCAAGTAACCTCGGCCTCTGGCATACCCGTAGTGATAGTAGTCCACCAAGTGTAGGCATCCCCCTAAAGCAAAGAGACAATGCAACCCAACTTATGTGCTTCAGAGCACTCCATCTAACTCAAAATACGAACTGTGCTCTCAAACCATGCCTCTGAACCCTCGGGTGACAACCCCCGAAACTCAACCCCGCCCAAGTTACGGAGTCGTTCTAACGGTAAACCAGAACATGCACCCTGAGGCGGTGTTGCAACCCGAACACCCGCTAAAGCTGTCTGAATAGCCTCGGCTATAGCCTGAATCAACATATTCACATCAATACCTGTCTGTCCATGACCAGCCTGGGGTCCAACACCTTCTACATTCGCTCCACCCCCCGGAGGAGGAGGAGGAGGAGGCAAGTTCTCTCATCGCACATCCTCAACATTCTCAATCCGCTCAACCCTCAGATTATCCATTCTTGGCCTTCCCCTCGGTCTCACCATGCTAACAGATGCAAAGCTAAACAACAAACACAACAAGTGAAATGATTTGGGGTCAGCAAGGAACAAGGTCCAAGGTGCTCAAGTTCTTAAACTTAAAATCACTTACAATAATAGTATACTAGCAATGTGTGCCTTTAACTATTTCTCAACCAACACAAAGATAGCCACAAGCATGCTTACAATCACCATGCAATCACAATAAACAAGCTTACACCATAAAACTTACCTCACTTACCTTCCGGCTTGCGAAAACTCAACGAACCTAGGCGAAACCTAGGCTCTGATACCAACATATATAACCCCGTCGACCTAGCCTAGCCGTCAGACCGCATCGAATGGGTTACATGGGGAAAACCGAAGTGAAACCCGTTAAGGCTCCACTCCGATTAGCAACCCTAGAAAAATTCTTCTAAAGTCATCTTGTTTAGATGCGTTAATTATATCCTATGTGAGGGGACGCGCAGCGGAAAAACACACATGGATGCAAAACAAGCAATTAAGATAACTCTTTTCAGATTTTACAACAGGCCGTATCGATACGCTAAAGGACCGTATCGATACGCCAGTACTTGGTCAACACCTCAAAGTCAACCCTAGGGAAACCGTATCGATACCCACAAGGCTAGTATCGATATGCCCTCAACGGTCAACTTCCCTTAGTCAACTACGAAAATCGTATTGGTACTCTCAGGACCCGTATCGATACGCCAAAATCTTGTCAATTTCTCAGATTTCTAGAGAGAATTTTAGGTATCGATATGCCCCCGCGTACCGTTACGCCTTGCCCAAAACAAAGGACCGTATCGATACCGCCCTTGAGCATATCGATACGCCCTGCCCTGCAAAACATGTTTTAGCTGCTAAAACACAAGGGACCCAACACTAGAGGCACATAGCAAGCATTTAAGTAACATACAAGCACACATATAACACAAGGCATCCATGGATAAGCATATAAAGCAAGATAAACACCTAACGAGGCAACAACCAACAAGATAAGATTCTTAAAGGAAACATGCATATTTAGCATTCACCAACAAGCCAAAAACTAAACCATAGCATAAATCATCATGGTAAAAGACATTACAAGCCCAAAGCAACTAAACAAACTTGTCTAAGCAAAAAGGACATGCCATCAACACCTCAAACATAAAGGTCCTATCCCATTGCTTAATACTAATTATTGAAGTCTAAACTCACACTTGAGCAAACCAAACTCCCTTGAATTCTCTCTTGTTCCCCGAGCTGCTCCGTAGGCCTAAAGGCATGCATTGTTGGAAAAGAGAGCGTAAGCGTTTAAGTTAAGTGAGCGGTGCTCAAAACGGTAGCTACAACAATGCATTTTTAAAACATTAGTTTGCTTGAAAACCAAAACAATTTCCAAATCATTTCCACATGCTTAAACACATAACAACATGCATTTACCTTCACGTGCATTTACCGAATGCAACCACAAGCCATAGGCTTACCACATGCTCATTCTCATAACGCAAGCAAAGTAACAAACAATGCATAAGCATAAAAGAAGAAATCAACAACATGCTTAACATGAGAATTAAATTCGCATGGGTATATTGACATTCATCATTTTTACTCGGATATACGAATAGTTTCTCAAACCCACTAGACACTTCCGGTGGAATCTCACATCACCGTACTCACCCGTCTAGTAAAAACATAACTTCCGGTTGAATCTCACATCATCATACTCCTCCTTAGTGGAATCTAGCATCACTAAGGCGACGCGCGACTTTTACCTCGAGTGCACTCTAATCCTATTGATCGATCAATTATATATGGTAACAACCCAACACGTGTCAATATACTCATTCACAACCACAAGCATTACCGATGCTTGAACCTCTTACCAAGTCCAAACTTCCATGCAAAGCATGTACTCACAACGCAAATATAAACACAAGTCATAAGTCTCAACATGCATAACAATGCAAATTAACACATTATCAACATGACATGTTCACTTTGTATCAAGAATCATAAAACAAGGATTGTAACCCCCTAAGCCCGGCCTAGACGGTTGACCCAAACTACGAAGATTACACGGGGAAAACCAAAGTCAACTCGAAAGTCAACCTTGATTAACGACCCTTTTTTTTTCTTTTTAATCTTATCTAGATGCACTTTAACCCTAGGCGTACCCTTGAGAAAAGCATACTTGAAAAGCACAGCGATCGGAAAGCAATAAGGGACTCGATTGCACAACATACAAAAGTTAGGGACCAAATTGTAAATTCTGGAAAGATGAAGGACTTAGCTGATTTTTAAATTACCAATATCAAATTAATCATATTACATGCTTCCCTGTCAAATTTCACCTCAAACGGACATCCCAAACTCAAGCAATTGCAAATACAAAATTCAGGACTAAAACGTAAAGCTTGCGAACCTTTAACCATTCAAATCAGTGCCCAACTGTCATCCGTTTCGGAACGGGGGTTGACCGTTCCAAAACGCGGGTTCGTTTCGAGACCTGTATCGAAACAGGGCTTGGCAGTAGCCAATTCGTTTCGGAACGGCCTCTACCCGTTTCGATACACGAAGGCCATTACAGGCCCCCGTTTCGAAACGCTAGTACCCGTTCCGATACGGATTGCCCAGAAAGTGCAGAATTTGCTGGTTTAACATACATTTCCTCACTCAAACACAACCTAATGACCTCCTAATCATGCCAACAAGTCATCATACATATAAGGTACATATTTGCATCATCAAAACACATTCATGGCATCAATTAGGAAAATCCACAAGTCTATAGGCATGCACCCTAACAACCAAGCCAAACAACCATTAAAGCATCAAAGCAAGCATCAAATGGCCATTTACAAATCCAAAACATTTAAGGCATCATGCCACAACTAGGGAGTCCAAAACATCTCCCAAAAACACAACCTATGTTCCCATTGCCAAATATCAAAAACTAATAACGTTGTGAAAAAGTCACCATACATGAGCTTAGCTTTCCCTTGGATTCTTAGCCTCCTTGCTGCCCTCAAACACCTCAATTATCTGCATTATTGGTTCAAGAGAGAGCGTAAGCACAAATGCTTAGTGAGGCATGCTCTAAAGAAACAACACAGTAATGTATTTTATAAAAACACTTTCCATAAAGCTTTTAGCACATAAACATCATTAGCCATGCAACAATGCATACTCAACAAGCATCTCATGCTTCAATATCATTAACATGTCATATTGGCTTCCAAGTGATAAACCATAACCTTTTACAACACAAAACACAATCGGATACGCGGATTACAAGCGTTGTCCCATACGCTTCATACACACTACTGAACACACAAGGTGGAGTTTACCGGTACAATCACAACCCCTCAACACCCGTGATGGAGTATAACGGTACAATCACAACCCCTCCACATCACTCATCGGTAGTTGTATAACATCGCTAGCGAGAACACGGGACACACAACACAAGATCCACACATGGACTTTTAACCACCATTGTGATCATAAACATCTCGTTAGTGTACTTGGATGGAGTTTACGGTACAATTACAACCCCTCAACATCCAAGGCGACTTTATTCACGGTGCACCCAATCTTATAGCCGGCTAACTATATCCGATTCAAGTACTTTAAAACCAACACATCACTTGCCAATATACATCAATTATCATCAATTAACCACTGTTTTAAAGCATCTCAATCAAAGCCATTTACAACATGCATCACTATGCATCAATCCACAATTTTAACAAATCAAACCAAGGATCTCTTACCTTGAGCATCCTTCAACAAATGGCTTACATAACCAGCATTAACCATGCTAAACATGCTTTCAAAACCAGAATTTAAACATGTGATTATCAACAAATGCATCGAACCAATCCATGGCTCATCCAATAGAGTTTTTCCGAAAACTTACTCTTGAGCTTAGTTAAGTTGATTAGACTTAAACTAAGCTCCCAAACCTTCAAACATTCGATACAAAGCTGGAAATCCAACTCCACTCACCAATTCTGTTTCGCAAGCTTGCCGAAACGCCGTTCAAGCCTCCGGATCAACACCACAAGGATCCGAAGATGTCTACCATGTTTTAAACACATCAAAGCAGAGGATTAATGCATCATCATGCGTTAAAATCTCCAGTCATTACACCTAAACTCGTTGCTCTCACCAAATCTAACATTTCGGCTACCAAACACAACCGAAATCACATCCAAACTCTTCCACAACATTACCCAGCCAAGATCCATCACTTCTAAACATTCCAAAACATCAATTAACATCCAAAAAGATCCTAAACTCGTCATTATACCTCCAGCTATAACAGAACACCAAGATCACCCCCAAAAACCACCATTTTCACAAGCAAAAACTTAGGAAAATCAACCTATTCGGGATTGCATTGATTAAACCTCAATTACACATCATTAAACATCCAAAATACATTAAAAATCCATCTCAAAACAGAGCCCAAACAATCACCACGAATTTCTTCAAGATTTAATCCAAATCTTGAGTTTTAAGCCAAAATCAAGATCACAACATTAAAACCTTTTATAAAACTTAATTTAAGGATTGAGAACTTGGGAATTTCAGTAAAGAACTGAGTATTTAGAGGAGAAGAACATCCGTACCTCTAAATGTAGATTTCTCCTTGATTAGAGCCAAAATCCTTGAAAATTCAATAAGCAAATCAAGAGGTTTTGATGTAGATAGGATTAGGAATCAATTGATAATTGAAACCTCATCATTTAGTGTGAAAATCAGTAGAAATGTTGCTGTAGAAATGTGTTTGGCTGAAGGAATTTTGAGAGAAAATGAGATGATAAAGTTTTAACAAAAGTTAGTTATGAAATCTCAAAATTGGTTTTTCCCATTTTCCTTTAATTAATTAAAAATTAAATGAATCATTAAAATCTAAGAAAAATCTGGAGAAATCAATCTTGGGTAAATTAGCTCCTTAAAGATTCAAAGTTTCAATCCTTACAAAACAGTCACCACTGAACTTTTCAAAAATTACATTTTACTCACTATTTCGAAATGTCACACTTCCAAACCTTATTTTGTAAAATTGATTTCACCACTCTCTTATATATATTAAAAAAGGATTTTTAGATATTTTTCCATATTTTTAATGCATCCCGAACTAGGCTTTCCTAAAAAACCACCTTTTATATTCAAACCGAAAATCAGACCGGTCCGGTTCAGACCCTAAACTTCCAAGCCCAAAACTGGGGTGTTACAACTCTCCCCCCTTAAAAAATTTCGTCCTCGAAATTTACCTGGAGGAAAAAGGTACGGAAACTGCTTCTTCATGTCATCCTTTCGTTCCCACGTGGCTTCCTCAGCACCACGATGCTTCCACAACACCTTTACCAACTCAATGGTTTTACCTAGAAGAACTTTACTGTCTGAATCCAGAATTTCCACCGGCTCTTCATCATAGGTCAAGTCTGGATTCAACTCCACTTCCTCCACAGGCATAACATGCGAAGGATCCGATCTATACCTCCGAAGCATAGAGACATGAAACACATCATGAATCTTTTCCAACTATTGTGGCAACCTCAACTTGTACGCAACAGGACCCACAGGCTCAATCACCTCGTATGGTCCAATGTACCTAAGGCTCAACTTACCCTTTCGGCCAAACCTCATCACCTTTTTCCAAGGCGAAACCTTCAAAAACACACGGTCACCTACCGCAAACTCAATCTCCTTACGCTTCAAATCCGCGTAAGACTTCTGTCGATCAGAAGCTGCCTTCAACCGCTCACAAATGAGCTTCACCTTCTCGGTGGTTCCTTTCAACAAAGCTGGCATTGAAACCAACTTCTGACCTGTCTCAGCCCGACAAAGAGGAGTTCTGCATTTCCTCCCGTACAAGGCTTCATAAGGTGCCATTTGAATACTTGTCTGGTAGCTATTGTTATAAGCAAACTCCACCAAAGGCAAATGTTTCTCCCAAGAGCCTTGAAATTCAATCACACAGCACCTCAACATATCCTCCAGCACTTGGATAACACGCTCAGACTGTCCATCCGACTGTGGATGATAAGAAGTACTGAAATTCATCCGTGTACCCAAAGCTTGATGCAAACATTCCCAGAAACGCGATGTAAACCTCGGATCTCTATCCGACACAATCGACTTTGGCACACCATGCAGCCGCACAATCTCCGCAATGTACAGCTCTGCAAGCTTATCCAATGTGTACGTAGTATGCACAGGTAAGAAATGTGCACACTTAGTAAGGCGATCCACAATCACCCACACCGAATTCTTCTTCGATGGCGAAAAAGGAAAACCAGACACAAAGTCCATGGTAATCCTTTCCCACCTCCACTCAGGAATCCTCAACGGTTGCAACAACCCAGAAGGAAATTGATGCTCAGCCTTAACTCGCTGGCAAACCATGCACTTGCTCACATACTCAGCAACATCTTTCTTTAAATCCACCCAATAGTACTCATCTCTAAGATCACGATACATCTTAGTACTACCAGGGTGCATAGCAAAAGGACTACTATGAGCTTCAGTCAGAATAGCACGCCTCAACTCAGCATCATTTGGCACTACTATCCGACTCCCAAAACATAGAACTCCATCATCATTAAAGCAGAAATCCGATGGCCTATCCTCAGCAATATCCTGAACATGTGGCACCAAGGAATCATCCAACAACTGCTTATCCTTTATCAACTGAACCAAGGATGGTTTCACTTGCAATTCAACTACAAGACCGCCATCTCGCGAAATGCTCAAGCTGATAAACATAGCCCTCAACTCCACTGCTACCTTCCTACTCAAGGCATCCGCTACAACATTAGCTTTTCCCGGATGGTACTCGATCGTCAGATCGTAATCTTTAAGAAACTCCACCCAACGTCGTTACCTAAGATTCAACTCCTTCTGAGACATCAGATACTTCAAACTCTTGTGATCCGTGTACACAGTACACTTCTCACCATACAGGTATTGTCTCCAAATTTTCAAAGCAAAAACCACCGCAGCCAATTCAATGTCATGCGTAGGATAATTGCGCTCATGCACCTTCAACTGGCGCGATGCATAAGCCACCACCTTACCCTCTTACATCAACACACACCCCAAACCAACGTAGGATGCGTCACTGTACACCACAAACTCTTTCCCTGATTCAGGCTGAACCAAGATAGGAGCTTGCGTCAAAGTTGCCTTCAACTTTTCAAAAGCCTGCTGTCTCGCTTCCGTCCACTCATACTCTACATCCTTCTGCAACAACTTCGTCAAAGGTGCAGCAATCTTTGAAAATCCATCCACGAACCTCCGGTAGTATCCCGCCAAACCAAGGAAACTACAGACTTCATGAAAAGACTTAGGAGGCTTCCAATTCATCACTGCCTCAATCTTCTGAGGATCAACACGAATCCCCTCAGCAGAAACCACATGACCAAGGAATACAACTTCCCTGAGCCAGAACTCACACTTGCTTAACTTAGCATAAAGCTTATTCTCCAACAGAGCCTGCAACACAATCCTCAAATGCCCCTCATGCTCCTCCTCAGTACGAGAGTACACGAGGATATCATCAATGAACACCACAACAAACTTGTCCAAATATTCATGGAACACTCTATTCATCATGTCCATAAAAGCTGCAGGTGCATTCGTCAAACCAAACGGCATCACAAGGAACTCATAATGCCCATACCTCGTTCTAAAGGCTGTCTTTGGCACATCCACATCCTTCACCTTGAGCTGATAATATCCTGACCTTAAGTCAATCTTAGAAAACACAGCCGCTTCCCGAAATTGATCAAAAAGATCATCAATCCTCGGCAATGGATACCGATTCTTGATAGTCAACTTGTTCAGCTGACGGTAATCGATGCACATTCTCATAGTGCCATCCTTTTTCTTCACAAACAAGACCGGTGCACCCCAAGGTGACACACTCGGACGAATGAAACCACGATCAAGCAACTCCTGAAGTTGCGTCTTCAGCTCTTTCAACTCCTTAGGTGCCATTCGATAAGGAGTAATGGACACTGGAGTTGTGTTTTCATACAGCTCAATTCCAAACTCCACCTCACGATTAGGAGGCAATCCAGGCAACTCCTCTGGAAACACACCAGGAAATTCTCGCACAGTCCTGATATCTTGCACTCGCAACTCCTTAGAGCTAAGATTCATCACAAAGGCTAGGTAGGCTTCACAACCTTGCCTCAACATTCGGCTCGCCTCCAAGGAAGACACCACATTGGCAAGAAACTTCACATTCTCACCAACCACCACTACCTCATAATCATCTGCAAGCTTCAAGGAAACTCGCTTGTTCTCAAAATCCACCACAGCTCGATGTTCAACAAGCCAATCCATACCAAGGATTACATCGAAACCATAGAATGGCAATTCCATGAGACCAACATGAAAAACATGATTTTGAACAACCAAGGGACATCTTCTATATAACTTCCGTGTCACAACGGTCTCACCAAAGGAACTAGTCACACGCATACCAACATCCAAAGACTCAACAGGCAAACCAAGCAATTGAGCATGTTCACGCAATATGTATGAGTGTGTAGATCCAGAATCAATCAAGGAAAGTAATGACAAGGATTGCAAAGTGAAGGTACTTGAGATCACATCCGTGTCATTCCTCCCCTCCCGCTGAGCATACACTCGAGCCTGGCCACCACCCTCAGGTTGGACAACCACCACATGTGCCACATTCCTTCCACCATCATCTCTGCGCTGGAAGTTGCCACGGCCGCGCCCACGACCTCTCTGTGGTGCAACAACTCCAGGAGCACGTCCTTGACCACCACCAGCCAACAAAGGACACTCCCTCCTCATGTGGTCTGCCGAACCACAATTCCAGCACGAATTACCAGTCACTACAACAAGAGCCTGCACCTCTCTCGCTGCTCGAGGACAATCACGCCTCAAATGACCACGTGATCCACACGCCCAGCACGTGTTCTGATCAGCTCTCGCCCTGTCTCCCTGAACAGGCACACCATGCCCTCCACTACCACGCCTAGCAGAAGACTGATACCTCCTATCTCGTCCTCTCTTGTTCCGTCCACCACCGGAACTATACTCAGCAGCTCTCTTGCCCGAGCCATAACCAGCACTCCTAGAAGACAAACCCGGATTCTGCTCAATATACTTCGCCCTACTAACCAGCACATCAAAATCAGTGTACTCAGCTGCAAGCATAAAGGTCTTTACATCCGTCACCAAACCATACGGGAAACGTTCACACCTTTCCCGCTAATCAGGAATAAGCTCAGGTGCGTATTGACTGAGACGAACAAACTGGATCTCGTATTCAGCCACTAACATACTTCCTTGTACAAGAGACATGAACTCTCTTTTCTTTTCATCCAGGTATCGCACACCTAGATACTTTTGCTTGAACGTGTTCAAAAAGAACGTCCAAGTCACATCAGCTTCCTCCATTCCGAAGACAGTGGTCGTCCACCAGGTATACGCATCATCATGTAACAGCGATACCACACATCCTAGCTTCTGCACATCATTGCAGTTCATTTGTCCCAGTATCCTCTTGGTACTTTCCAACCAAGATTCGGAACCCTCAGCAGATAAACCTCTGAACTCAGTCCCTCCCAGACTGCGCAAACGTTCCAAAGGTAATCTCGCATTGGCATCACCCTGATGCCCAGCTCCGTGAGCTCCAGCTACTGCCGCCTGAAAGGCTCCAGCAATAGCCTGTATCAAAACTGTCATGTCAGGAGCAGCTTGCCCCTGCCCAGCTACAGGTCCAGCGACCCCAGCACCAGCACCAACACCAGCTCCATCACCTCCAGCACCACCACCACTGGGTGGTCCACCACCAGGAGGAGGAGGTATATCCACAACATTATCAGCATTGTTCTCATTCTCGTTCTGAGCCATAGCTCGCGTATTAATTCTCGTCTCTCTACGAGGCCCCATTCACTAAAACAATGCACTAACACAAATGCAATAAACAAAATCAGGCTCAGCAAGGTAAGAAATCCAAGTACTCAAGCTCATTTCCAAACAAAACAATTCATTCCATTAGTTTTGATATGGCAATGGGTTCCTCTAACATGCTTCATCACAGCATACATCACAATTGCAACATACTTACAATTCAAACATTAAACTTTCATTTAAAAAGCATACCAAGCAATCATACATATATCACCCACATAACCATTCCCAATTACTCGAGAACTCAGCTCTGATGCCACCAAATGTAACCCCCTTAGCCCGGCCTAGACGGTTGACCCGAACTACGAAGATTACACGGGGAAAACCAAAGTCAACCCGAAAGTCAACCTTGATTAACGACCCTTTTTTTTCTTTTTAATCTTATCTAGATGCACATTAACCCTAGGCGTACCCTTGAGAAAAGCATACTTGAAAAACACATCGATCGGAAAGCAATAAGGGACTCGATTGCACAACATACAAAAGTTAGGGACCAAATTGTAAATTCTGGAAAGATGAAGGACTTAGCTGATTTTTAAATTACCAATATCAAATTAATCATATTACATGATTCCCTGTCAAATTTCACCTCAAACGGACATCCCAAACTCAAGCAATTGCAAATACAAAATTAAGGACTAAAACGTAAAGCTTACGAACCTTTAACCATTCAAATCAGTGCCCAACAGTCATCCGTTTCGGAACGGGGGTTGACCGTTCCGAAACACGGGTTCGTTTTGAGACCTGTATTGAAACAGGGCTTGGCAGTAGCCAATTCTTTTCGGAACGACCTCTACCCGTTTCGATACACGAAGGCCATTACAGGCCCCCGTTTCGAAACGCTAGTACCCGTTCCGATACGGATTGCCCAGAAAGTGTAGAATTTGCTGGTTTAACATACATTTCCTCACTCAAACACAACCTAATGACCTCCTAATCGTGCCAACAAGTCATCATACATATGAGGTACATATTTGCATCATCAAAACACATTCATGGCATCAATTAGGAAAATCCACAAGTCTATAGGCATGCACCCTAACAACCAAGCCAAACAACCATTAAAGCATCAAAGCAAGCATCAAATGGCCATTTACAAATCCAAAACATCTCCCAAAAACACAACCTATGTTCCCATTGCCAAATATCAAAAACTAATAACGTTGTGAAAAAGTCACCATACATGAGCTTAGCTTTCCCTTGGATTCTTAGCCTCCTTGCTGCCCTCAAACACCTCAATTATCTGCATTATTGGTTCAAGAGAGAGCGTAAGCACAAATGCTTAGTGAGGCATGCTCTAAAGAAACAACACAGTAATGCATTTTATAAAAACACTTTCCATAAAGCTTTTAGCACATAAACGTCATTGGCCATGCAACAATGCATACTCAACAAGCTTCTCATGCTTCAATATCATTAACATGTCATATTGGCTTCCAAGTGAAAAAACATAACCTTTTACAACACAAAACACAATCGGATACGCGGATTACAAGCGTTGTCCCATACGCTTCATACACACTACTGAACACACAAGGTGGAGTTTACCGGTACAATCACAACCCCTCAACACCCGTGATGGAGTATAACGGTACAATCACAACCCCTCCACATCACTCATCGGTAGTTGTATAACATCACTAGCGAGAACACGGGACACACAACACAAGATCTACACATGGACTTTTAACCACCATTGTGATCTTAAACATCTCGTTAGTGTACTTGGATGGAGTTTACGGTACAATTACAACCCCTCAACATCCAAGGCGACTTTATTCACGGTGCACCCAATTCTATAGCCGGCTAACTATATCCGATTCAAGTACTTTAAAACCAACACATCACTTGCCAATATACATCAATTATCATCAATAAACCACTGTTTTAAAGCATCTCAATCACAGCCATTTACAACATGCATCACTATGCATCAATCCACAATTTTAACAAATCAAACCAAGGATCTCTTACCTTGAGCATCCTTCAACAAATGGCTTACATAACCAGCATTAACCATGCTAAACATGCTTTCAAAAACAGAATTTAAACATGCGATTATCAACAAATGCATCGAACCAATCCATGGCTCATCCAAGAGAGTTTTTCTAAAAACTCCACTCACCAATTTCGTTTCGCAAGCTTGCCGAAACGTCGTTCAAGCCTCCGGATCAACACCACAGGGATCCGAAGATGTCTCCCCTGTTTTAAACACATCAAAGCAGAGGATTAATGCATCATCATGCATTAAAATCTCCAGCCATTACACCTAAACTCACTGCTCTCACCAAATCTAACATTTCGGTTACCAAACACAACAGAAATCACATCCAAACTCTTCCACAACATTACCCAGCCAAGATCCATCACTTCTAAACATTCCAAAACATCAATTAACATCCAAAAAGATCCTAAACTCGTCCTTATACCTCCAGCTATAACAGAACACCAAGATCACCCCAAAAACCACCATTTTCACAAGCAAAAACTTAGGAAAATCAACCTATTCGGGATTGCATTGATTAAACCTCAATTACACATCATTAAACATGCAAAATACATTAAAAAGCCATCTCAAAACAGAGCCCAAACAATCACCACGAATTTCTTCAAGATTTAATCCAAATCTTGAGTTTTAAGCAAAAATCAAGATCACAACATTAAAACCTTTTATAAAACTTAATTTAAGGATTGAGAACTTGGGAATTTCAGTAAAGAACTGAGTATTTAGAGGAGAAGAACATCCTTACCTCTAAATGTAGATTTCTCCTTGATTAGAGCCAAAATCCTTGAAAATTCAATAGGCAAATCAAGAGGTTTTGATGTAGATAGGATTAGGAATCAATTGATAATTGAAACCTCATCATTTAGTGTAAAAATCAGTAGAAATGTTGTTGTAGAAATGTGTTTGGCTGAAGGAATTTTGAGAGAAAATGAGATGAAAAAGTTTTAACAAAAGTTAGTTATGAAATCTCAAAATTGGTTTTTCCCATTTTCCTTTAATTAATTAAACATTAAATGAATCATTAAAATCTAAGAAAAATCTGGAGAAATCAATCTTGGGTAAATTAGCTTCTTAAATATTCAAAGTTTCAATCCTTACAAAACAGTCACCACTGAACTTTTTAAAAATTACATTTTAGTCACTATTTCGAAATGTCACACTTCCAAACCTTATTTTGTAAAATTGATTTCACCACTCTCTTATATATATTAAAAGAGGATTTTTAGATATTTTTCCATATTTTTAATGCATCCCGAACTAGGCTTTCCCTAAAAACCACCTTTTATATTCGAACCGAAAATCAGAACGGTCCAGTTCAGACCCTAAACTTCCAAGCCTAAAATTGGGGTGTTACAAGGATTAATTACATAAAACCTTTAAAACTTACTCTTGAGCTTGGATCGGCCTTTCAAGCTCAATCTAAACTCCCAAAACATTCCCTTAACCACGTTAAGGCTTTTAAAATCGATCCACTCACCAGCCAACACACAAATGATGTCCAAGATGCCGAATCAAGCCTCCGAACTACCCGGATTTCCGTCCACGAAGCCCGAATCCAATTCCTCTATTTTGAGCAACCCAAAACTGATCATTAGAACACTAATACACTCACAAACACATAAAAAAACCCGGAACTTAACAATCTTGCAACAACACACATCGATTCAAGCCCAAACTTCTCCCAAATTCGTTCTAATGAAACCTCAAGCTAAACCCACCATTTCCAAACATCAAAACACACCAAATATCATCTAAAAACATCCCCCAACAAGAAGGGAACCATCAACCACGATTTCTTCCCAAAACCAAGCCAAAATCTCACCCTTTTCAACCCAAAAATCCCATTTTTAGACCCATTTCGGGTTTCCTATAACAACCCATCATTTTCATGTTATTTTAGCAATATAACAAAGTTAAAAACACCCTCAAACTCAGCCATAGACAACCCAAACAAAAAAAACCCATAAACTCCCTTTCTTTTAAAACCAAACTTTAAAAATCAAGACAAGTTTAATCCATGAGTTTTGCAAAAATCTTAGCATTTATGACTCAAGAAAGATAAAACCAAGTTAAGGAATCATTTACCTGAAGAAATCACTTGGATTGGGAGCTTGGGCAATGGAATAGTGAAATGGGGTTTAGGGGAGGTTTTGAACGTGAAAATCAAATGGGAGAAGATGATAGCTTTCAAAAATCCCCTTTTCTTTATTTCTTTTTTTTTTGTGAGCAAAATTCCCATTTTACCCATTTGATAAAAATCAAGGTTATCCATTTAAAAATAGTTTCAAAATTTACCTAACCCGAAACGGTTTAACTAATTCGATTATCTCCTGGCCCTAAACTCGGGGTGTTACAGAAACTCCAATTAGTAAAATGTGGCCTAAAATGTCTAACGGTCCCAAGCCATTGTCAAGGAGTAAAGGCTCTCAACAGAAAAAGAGTGTGAGGTGTTCGACTGCACGTTCTGATTTTACTGATGATCTTAACTCGAAAGATATGACGTAAAAAAAGAGCTCGAACATACAAAGGTATGTATAAATTCTTCTTTATTGTTTATATTTCATCTTATAGTTTGATATTATTTGTTTTCTTAAAATAATATTTGTTGTATGATATGTAGATACATGAAAAAATCACAAAGAGCAATGATACTGGAGAAACATCAAAGGTTGAAAGTTCTGAAAAAAAGTGAGGTAGTAATATGATGAAAAATATAATTTTCTTTGTGGGGTAAAAATTTGAAAAACAATTATGTACAAATATTTCATTTGAGTTAAATATATGATCAATTTCTCTTTGATTGTGCAGGTTGGAAAAAAAACAAGGTTTGTAATTTTGAGAATGAGCAAGGATTGCAAGATTTATTCGCAGAAGCTCAAATCAAATTTAAAACAAGAAAGGTGTAAACTATACACACATTTTTAATATCGACATTTAATTTTTCATGTTATTATCATTTTTATGTGTTAAATGTTTTCATGCAGTATAAATACGAGGCAGGTGATTTCTTATCAGAAGCTTTCAAAGAAACTGGTAGGATAAGTGATGTGTACAATCAATATTTGAAGTACTTAATGTCTGAAGAACACATAATTTGTACGAATATTGCTGCATGGAATGATAAATCCAACACTCTATACATGGCCAAAAATAATGATTTGGACATTGGCAATGCTCGTATTATTTTTCCAGAAAATTGGTTATCTGATTGGGTATTATAGATATCTATATTTGTTCAACGTTATAATAAATATATGTTATTTTATTTGTTATTAATACAAGTGTTTTTTATTATTTTTTTAATATTTAATAGTTTATCGATATCTATGTGTACGATTTTCACTTGATGCAAGAGCCTATGCCAAAGAAGTTATATTCGCCTCTGTCCTTTCAAGTAAAAAATAATTTATGGGTTAGGGATCACATTATTTTCAGTTCACGATCTCATAGAATTTTCAAATTTAATGTTTGTTGCAGAGTTTGATAGAAGATTTCACACATGCTAAGAAGTCGGGAATAGATCAATGCATTTTCAACTTTCATACCCGATGGATAGAGAACTTTATACATATTGATAGCTCTGTTGTTCAACATATTAATGTAGTCGGCGTATGTGGCTTCCCAATTTTCTTCTGCCCTTCCGCGTCCATCATAGTCGTGCAAATAGTCATGATCAATGTGAATATACAAAATGGGCTGGTGGAAGCCAAATTGCCTCAGCACCATTTCAGCAAATTGGAACTCGACAATCACAAAATAGATCAACGGTGTAACACTATACCACTGATTAGAATCCTTCATCAGATATAGTAAACTAAAAATTAAAAAAATTCAAACATCAACTTAAAAATAAAAAAAAAATCAAGAACTTAATCTCTTCACAAATTTTAAAAAATTCAAACATCAACTTAAAATTTTGCCATACTTACTATATTTCTTCAAATCTTCCTTTCTCTACTCAATCTCTTCACAAATTTTCTTCTCTTCAACCACCTATTTAACAAAAAAAAATTGAAATATCAAAAATTCAAACGTCAACTTCAAAATTTTCAAAAAATTTAACTGAAAAAATAATAAAAATCTGTAACTACAAAAACATACAAACATTAAAAATAAAACTATTAACTTGAAATATTATTCAAAAATAAAATACATATCTCATACTTACAAAATTTCCTGTAAATTTTCTTCTTCCTCTTCTTTACTCCATCATCTCAAAAATTTCATTACAAAATATATCTACCTTCAACACCTATTTAACTTTAACTACTTTTAATTTCAACCAAACAACCCACCTACCAACCATCCAATAAAAATTATAACAATTAAAAAAAAAAGTTACCTTACCTTACCTGTTACCCGAGGCATGCATACAGCTACATGTATGCAACCTACCACTGCCCCTAAATCACGCTACGTCACTTCCACCCCTCCATCTGAACACTGTTTGAAGTCAGATGGAGGGCAATCTGACTTTCAACAGTGAATGACCCTCTACGGTACAGCCATATGGCATTAACTGAAGGCCATTGTCCCTATTTTAAGTCGGAAAGAGGACCCTCTGACTTTGGCCCCAATATTTTATTATTTTCCTGAAATTCACTGTTCGAAGTCGAATAGAAGTCAATCCGACTTCTGACTTGAACAATAAATTAACCACCATAGATTTCGAATTAAACAAGGAAGAACCATATTTTGAGGAAAAAAATTGAACCACAATATTGTGGTAATTCTCTCGTGAAACTAGATTATTAGTAAAAAATACAAACAAGCATAAATTATATAAAAATTTAAAAATTTTCAAAAAAAATGCAACAGTACGCGAATACTCTGTTGGTCCATTCATGATCATACTCATTAGAACCAAACAATAATAAAAGAATTGAAATCTGAAGAAATATAAAATAGATCTTGGACTCAACGAACGATCTAGTGGATAAGAGGATGATATTCATCCTAAGAGACCCAAGTTCAAGTCGTTTTGTCTGTAAGGTGTGTGCTCAAAGTAGGGATGTCAGTGGGGCGGGTTATGCAGGGATTTACCCCACTTCACATCCAATTGTGTAGGGATGGTTACAGATTTCGCGGGTCATGGGGTGGAGATGATGATAAAAATTAGATTTGTCGTGGGTGGTGGAGCATATGTGAATATAATTGTGTTTAAGATTGATCAGATCAAATATATAAATATTTTGAAAAATATCAGTTTGGATCATAATCAAATTTAAGTAATTCATATTGACTTGACTAGGGATATTACTGAAAAGTTTATATATATATATATAATTGATCAAATATATAAATATTTTAAAATATCAATTTGGATCATAAATTTAAGATAATTTATATTCACTTTTCTTGGGATATTTATGAAAAGTTATACTCTATTTGTCCTATAAAACTTGTCCCTTTTGTGTATTAAAATTTTCTCACTTAAATTTTCTCATTGAAAAACTCAACAACTTTTACTATGCATATTTCATTTTCTATCATCTTTTTAGTTTTCCAGCAAAACAAACTTTTACTTTTTCGAGGATGAAATTGTCATTTTAATTATTTTACAACACATTTCTTTACTATTGCATGCCGTCAAGTTTTCTTTACTATTGTCTGCCGTCAAATTTTCTTTCTAAGGTTTATTTTTATTTTTTGAAGCTTGTTTTTAATTATTATTTTCTTTTTAGTTCGTTTTATATTGTTTATTTGTTAAGAAAATTGAAATATTATTTTACATACTATTTGTTCTATTATTCAGTCTTTAACAATATATTTTAGTATTTTTAGTCCAAAGTTTTGTGTTGTACAAAATCTAATTTCGTATGTTATAATTTTTTTAAATGGTGACAGTTGGAATAACATCACATATATATGTGATGAGATCCGAATGCTAGATTTTTAATATTATTTCATAACAAATTTGTAACCCCCTAAACCCGTCTATGCGTTAATACGGATCCTAAGAAGTCACATTAGGATCACCGGAGCGACCCACGTTAAAATTTCAAATAAACAAATTGCTAAACCATTTAAAATCGTAAATCAATTTTTAAATAAAAATACAATTTCAGAAAACATTCAGACAATGAAACAAAACTGTGATAAAAGTTGTTAATACAAATTTCATACTCGAATATAAATCAAAACACGTGACATACATGGCCCCTAATTACACAGGTGTCGTACTCCGCAAGCAAAGATGAAGAAACTCCCATACCGACGTTGATAGCTGCAACATGGTAGATCTTTTAACCTGTGATGGTAAAAACAACATGAGCTTCGAAAAGCTCAGTAACACAAACTTCCAGAAGATGCTAAAGGTACAAGTATGTATATGGCAACTTAACATTGTCATGAAGAATTGGGCAACGGTAAGCTCAAATTACGAATCGATAATTCGGTGAAGCATTATTAGGAGTTCACAGAGTTGTTCTTTATTTGATCACCCGAACCTTAAGAGTTGAGTCTAAAGCCAAAGATTCAGATTTCAAAAGTTGAATCAAGGAGTTCAGAGTGGTCTATTAAGCGCGAATTGTGTAACACCCGTGTTTTGGGGCTAGGAGTTAGGCGTGTGTGTTTGGTTCGAGTCATCAACATCGGTTTAATTTAATTAGACCTTAATTTTGAGTTAAATGAGATTTAACATTAACATGGTGGCATTTTTTTTAAATAAGTTGAAAAAGTGAAGACACCCTTTTTTGAATCAAAAGAACAAAAAGAAAATAAAGCTATCTTCCTCCCCATTTCTAGTTTCCAACGTGAAATATACCCAAACCCCTCCCAAAACCCAAATTCACTATTCCATTCATTCTCTTCACCAAATCAAGAGCTTTTTCGAAGGTAATTTTATTTCTCAACTCTCCTCTTTACCCCAAACACTTTCATGGTCTTAGATTTCAAAACCATCACCATTTGCATTTTTCAAGTTTAAGGAAAGTTTGGATTTTTAATGGGTTTTTCTCTTGCATTTGGTTTGTTGAGTTGGGTTTTGAATTAATCTCACTTAGATACACTTAATATCTTAAAATGGAAGGATTTGAGGGAAAATCCCGAAGTTGGTCTTTGGGGCATTTTTCAAAGTGTCAAAAGTTGAGTTTTTGGTGTGTTTTTGTGTTGGGGTGAAGGGCTGATGGTATAAGGTTGTTAGGGAAGTGTTTTGGAAGCTTTTAGATGTCATTTGGGTGTTGGAAATTGTGGTTTTCAGCTGGGTATTTGAGGAGCACGAAAATGAGAGTTTTGTGGTTAGTTTGGGTTTGAAATTGTGAAGGTTTGGCTTGTGTTTGTGAGTTTAGTTTGTGGCTGGGTATAGCATTGATTCGGTTGAGTAATATTTGTGTTTTTATTGGTTAGAAGCAAGAGGAAACATCGGGGAAGGATCGGGATCGAATCCGGGAATTGAGGAGGCTTGACTCGCTTGCTTGGTTTGCTAAGGAAGGGTGGTGAGTAAAACTTTAAATTGTTTTAAAGTTGGTTCAAGTGTGTGTAGTGGAGGTATTGGAATGAGCTTGGTAGGCCATTCCAAGGTTGAAGTTAAATTGGTAGTTTAACTTCTTGGTTGTTAATGGTGCTTTAGATGCCTATGCCTATTTTGATCTTGTGAAGTATGAATTGACTTTGTATGTGGATATATTGTTTTGTGTGATGATGGTTGTATGATATAAATGATGATTGTTGTGATGTGGTTTAAAAGTAATTGGAACTAGTTAACTTACCGGGTATAAATGATCGATCATTAGGATTAGTGTGCACACATTTGAGTCAAATTCGCGTGTGGCCTTGATGGCGTTGAGTCATCAAGGAGGAGTACGGTGATGTAATATTCCACCGGAAATTATTTATATTATACGTGATGATGAGTGGAATCCCATCCGTAGGGCATGTGATGATGAGTGGAATCCCATCCATGCGAGGTCCGGTGATGAGTTTAATCCCACCGAGGTAATGTTGTTGTTGAGTGTAAATCCGCATATCTGAGTAAACTAATAGTGGCCAATGTACTTGTTCATATGGTTATGATGTTGAGGTATTTGGTTTATATTGTTGAGCTAAATGTGAAGTAAGATGCCATATTTATGACTCTTGTGTTGCTAGCTAGGTTGATATATTATTGCCTATGCATGTTGTATGTGTGATGTAAGGATTATATACTTGAACCTTGCATTGTCGTTGTTTTTGGTTTTAGAGCATCCTCACTAAGCTTCTAGCTTACGCTCTCATTTTCGACAATGCAGATCAGTAGCTTGGAGTTAGCAAGGAGCAAGGCGAAAGGGGCATTCCAAGCTTGTAGTTGCTCAAGTATGACTTAGTAAATAAAGTAGTAGTTTAGCAATGGGGCTGCTATGTATTTTGTATGAGCGTTGTATGACTCATAGATGTTGATGATGTTCATGTTTTGTTTGGATTTGTAAACCATGTTAAGCCTTGTTGCATGCTTGTTTGAGATGCTATGCTTTTGGATGAGTACATGTGTTAGTGATGCATGTAAACCTTTATGTGAAGGCATGTGTTTTTGGCCTTTTAAGCCTTTGAGTATGTCTTATAATGCAATATCTATCTTCTATGTGATTGCCATGTGTAAATGCTTTGTTGTTCATCTAGATCGTTCTTCATGCGAGTCCTTAGTTGTGTAATGTTGTATGGATGCTTGTATGTGGCTAGGGAGGTCTTAAATTGCATCTAGAACCGAGTCTTGTGTCGTTTTGCTGAATTCTGAAGTCTTGCAGTGCAGGGCGTATCGATACGCCTGAGGGCCGTATCGATACGGTTTGCCCTCCAGGACTTAGTTTTGGCTTGGGGTATCAATACACGGGGGCATATCGGTACGCTCAAAGCTCACTAGAAATCCGAGAAATTGGTGAGGCTTTGGCGTATCGATACGGGCTCTAAGCGTATCGATACGGGTTTATCTCGTTGACCACGAGATGTTGACCGAGAAGGGCGTATCGATACACTCAAGGGTTGTATCGATACGGTCTTCCTGCGTTGACTGAAGAATGTTGACCTTGGTCAAGGCGTATCGATACCCTTGATTGGTGTATCGATACGGCATGCTCTGTATGTATAAAATTGATTGTTAACACGTTGTTAGGGGTTCGGTTGTGTATCTTTCTTGATGTTTTCCGCTGTCGTGATCACTTAGGAAATAATATGCCTTTAGACAAGATTTAATTAAAAGAAATTTTCTAGGGTTGCTAACCGAGGGGGAACCTTAACGGGTTTCGCTTCGGTTTTCCCCATGTAGCCTACTCAGACCGGTCATCCGGCCAGACCGGGACGAGGGGGTTACAAATTGTAAGTTTAGTGAGAGTTCAACATTGATACATAAATCCAGTAGGGTATGTTTCAGAAGAAGTCAGAAAGTTTTATTAATTTACTTAACTACCCTCCAACTGAACTCCAAAATGCAATTCCCCCTGAACTACATACAGAAGGTCTTATCCTAGGCCTGAGGCGTAGGAGCCTACCTAAAGGATTGCCTTAGGTCCAGAAAGACATACCCTAGGCCCATTGGGCGTAGAAGCTTAGGTCCAGAAGGGCTTACCAGCGCTGAGCCTACAGAACTTTATTTTTATCCCAGATAATATAGCCCAGATGAAATTTAGTTTATATTCAGAAGACAATAATAACAAAAAATAGATATCAGATATATTTTTATATCAGAAGACATATATCAGATTTATTTTTGTATCAAAATACGGATATCAGATATATTTATGTATTAGAAGACAAAAGCCAAGAGTTGAGCTTTCATTACGGGTAACAGAGTCATACTTTTAATTCAGATCAAATAGTCTTAGTTTAAATCAGAGTGTATTCACGGACATAAGGTACACACTTTATGGTTCAATAAATTTCTCAGAGACACTTGATAATTATCAGAAAGAGAGCATAATACGTCTGACAATTTCAGACTAGACCTGGCAAACTTGACCCGAGACCCGAACCGAATTACCCGAACCGAGACCTGAACCGAAACCTAAAATCAACACGAAATCTGATCTGAAACCCGAAACTAAACCGAATTTAGTTGAACCGAATGGACCCGAACTGAATGGACCCGGACCGAATAGACCCGAACCGAATGGACCCGATTAATAGAAATAAAGAAAGATAAAATATGAACAGCCACACTAGTCACTAAAATGTCAAATATATTGACTTTATAAAGTCATATATAAGGTGTAAAAATCTGACCAACCTAAAAATTTGATTAAAATCGACTGATCTCTCATTGAACCAAAAATAACCGAACCGAAATCAACCGAACCGAAAATCAACCGACCCAAAATGACCTGAATCACAATAGACCCAAACTAAAACCGAAACCGAATCTGAACCGAAAATATCAAACCCGAAATAACCGAAACCGAAATGACCCAAACCAATTGACCCGTTTGCCACCTCTATTTTGGATTGATTTCAGAACGAGGTCCCTAGGCGAGGGAGCTCGGTACTAACAGCTCAAACCAACATTCAGAAGTTGACACGTCAAGAACATTGAGATTTCAGATGTATCGAGAGTGATCCAACCATTTAAGCCTACGAGGGCATTTTGGTCATTTCGACCTTCAAGGGTAATTTCGTAATTAGACTATCGGGTAAAAGCAGTGGCATACGAAGTTTAGAAGTTCTGGTTACTTATCAGGTTTCTGAATCCCTTTGAACTAATCACAAACCATCGCACAAGGTTTATTATTTAACCGGATCAGTACATCGCAAGTACTCACTTCTCAGAGCTGACTACATTGTATAACAAAAGCTCGTCTTCGCCAAGCAACCACTGAACATACAACGAGAAATCGAACAGGTATTCAAATGATAAATCCCAAGTAATCGGACATGTGTAATGCATCTGAACTCGATCCATAACATCAAATACACTCGAAAGACAGGTTGCTCTTACCATAGACCTATGTACTTTCTCCAAATAACTTGAACATGCCTTTATATGGTATTCTTCCAACCTCACAATAGTTCTCGAAACGACTAACCAACAAGGGTCGTGTGTTACCGCTTTCAGAGCTATTGCATTTTATTGGCTTCATTGATATTTCTCATTCCAAATCTTAGAGGTATTTTCAGTCACCTCAATGTCTGAAGGTGTTTCAATTATTCTAAGCCTTTCGGTTCTTCCAACTATTCATTCATTAAAGTACTCAAAGGTAAATCCATCATTTTGATTAATTTGGCAATTGGTGCCGAGGATATATTATTCTTTTTGGTCATTATGGATATTCTGATCAGTTCAACATTATCAGTATTTCCAAACATTTTAGTCATTTCAACTAATTCAGCAATTTACACAACTTTGACTAATTCAAACATACAAAAATTTCCTCGCAAATGTCTTCAGAGATTTATTCAATTTCAAATAGAATCTGAGCAATTTACAATCACAAAGGTGAAGCCTCATTACTATAACTTCCCAAGCCAGTTTCGAGATTTTCAGAAGAATCAACTGATATACCGGATCTAGTTTAGATTCTCAGACCACTTTCATTGATAGGGTATTTTAGATATTTTCATACATCAAGGGCATTTTCGGAATTCATTAGCCAACATAATCAGATTTGGAGATCAACCATTTTTATTAATCGCTTACTGAACTCGGAAGTCCTTTCGATTTATCAAACCTCTTATTCGAATATGTGCCTTGGCCATTAATATTCTTATTTCTTAATTGATCGACATTAGCAGAATTAATCATATGCTCAATCATGGTCGTGCAAGCATTAACCGAATACCAACAAGTTTTGAAAGCATACAGAAGGTAGTAATTTATTACCTTGAATCCTTGCTATATCGGTCGACCCTCGAATGACGTTCGAACACTCTTGAACCCGAATTTGACATCCTTCAACATCTCGTATTCAAGAAACCGAGAACACCTTCAATTACACAAATTCCAAGATCAGACCTTATTCACAAGGCTCTTAATTGGATAAATAAATACAAATACAAGTTCGGGTTCAAGGTCAAACTCGGAGGCTTTCGAGTAAGAATTTTGTGAAACGGGCTTCAAAAACGGACTTAGGGCGTCGAAAAACATAAAATACGAGTTTTCGGAAAAGTTGACTTTTTGTTCAACCGTTAAAGTCAACGCAACCGTCAGCAGGTCAACGATCAACAGGGTCAGAGCCAATGCTGACGTCAGCATGTCAACGCTGACGTCTGCAGTCAATGAGCAGAGGTCAACTGAGTTGACTCGGCTGACTCACTGAGCTGACTCGGGCTGAGTTGACTCGGCAGACGGGTTGGGTTTAGATACGAGTCGGGTTATCGGGTTTTGGGCCGAGTCGGTTTGAGTTTACCATTGGGCAAGGCTGGCCTGGTCTGGACCGGTTCGGATGGCTCGATTCAAGGCCAAACCAGGTCCAAGGCCGGTCCGGCCAACTCGGTTCATAGGCCACCATTCAAGGTGGCCAGAATTCACCCCGAGGCGGCGCGTGGTTTCCACGCACGACCAAAATGGCCGGAAACACGACGGAAAGCACCAAAAACGCAGAAAACGGCCTTAAATTTAACATTTTCCAACTGTAAACCAAAAATGTAAGTCGGAAACTCACTGGACTTACCCAAACCGACAGTAAACGTTTAGAACTGTTATGGCTCCGATGAGATTCTGAACGATGACGGGTGGCCGATCTCAAGGCTGGGTTTTGTTCGGCTTGGCCTGCTGAAAACGGTGGTGGCCTCGAATTTAAGCCACGACGTCAAATGGTGACGGAAAACGCGAAAAACGATGGATGGCTCTTGGTTTTTCGCTGGGCTTAAACCCGAATTTCGCGAAAACCGGTGGCGTTTGGTCGCGAGTGAGCAACGATGATGGGTTCGAGACAGAGCATCGGTTCGACTAACGATGGCGGTGGCGGCCACATCGCGGCGGTGACGTAGATCAGAGCAAAATGGTGGTGAGGGAAGGTGAAAGGGTCGGGTGAAGGAGATGGTTCTGGAAGGTTTCTCTTTTTTTTTAGATATGCATTAAATGTGGCGGGTGGGGGGTTTAATCGATTTTATTAAATTCAGATACAAAAAAGGGGTTTAGTTCAAAAGTAGCTCAAAGCAAACTTAGAACAAAAGTGGTCTTGGGTTAGACGGTTATTGCTTTAGCATTTAACTTCAAAGGTTAAGGGTTCAAAACCCCTTGATAGAACTTTCTCTTTTCTTTCTTTTTTTATTAATATACTTTATGCTAATTAAAATAAGAGTGTTACAAAATTTGATTTATATTTATTTAATTAATACTTTAAAATATAGGGAAAACAACCCTAATGACAACTCAACTATTGCCCGCGACCTGTTTTGACCACCCAACTGGTTTGAACCTTGTTAAAGGAAAATTAAAGAGAAATGAATATGTGCATGGGGTGGTTTAAACCCATGACCTCTTGGTTAAAAGAGCCATGACTTAACCACTAGGCCAACTACTCCTTAACAATGTAAATTGCACCATTCTATATATATATATATCTTATAATGAAGTCGGTGCTAGGAAAAAAGAAGAAAAATATTTTAGAGGAGAATCGAACATGGGTCACATGAGATATATAAAAACACGCATATCACTAAATCAAATATATTCGATTTAGTTAAAATATGAAATTATTAAATATTCAATTTAAAAGAAAAGAATTTCAATTTAAAATATTCAAATATTTTTTTATTTTTTATATTTAAATTAAAATCTAATATTTATTAAAATATTAAATATTCAATTTAAAAGAAAATAAATTTAATTTAAAAAAGTATTGAAATTTTTAAAAATTTGATTTAATATTTTAAATTCAAATATTCGAATATTTTTTAAAAGCAAATTTCTTTTCATTTAAATCGAATATTTGATATGCGCATTTTTATATATCTCATGTGACCCATGTTCGAGTCTCCTCTCAAACATTTTTTTTTCTTTTTTCCCTAGCACTGACCTTCGTTATAAGATATATATATATAGAATGGTGCAGTTTACATAATTAAGAAGTAGTTGGCCTACTGGTTATGCCTTGGCTTTTTTAACCAAAGGGTTATGGATTCAAACCACAACATGCACATATTCATTTCTCTTTATTTTTCCTTTAACCAGGTGGTGACACGTGTCACCACTTGATTGGAAGAAAAAATATATAATATTAAATAAATTCATTCAATCGGGTGATGACATGTGTTGTTATCTGATTAGTTGATTAATTTTACTTAATAAAATTAAAATTAGGACTAAATTGATATAATAGGTAATTAAGAGGGACTAAAAGTGTAATCATACAAATTTTACATTAGCTGCAATCTTTCCGCTAGATTTTAACGGCCGGTGGTCAAAATAGGTCTATTTAAATAGTTGGGTGGTCAACTTTTAAATTTTTTTAGTTGGGTGGTCAAAACAGGTCGCGGGCAATAATTAGGTGGTCACTGGGGTAGTTTTCTCTAAAATATATTATATGGACGCAAGTAAAGAGAGGATTAAGTGAGTCTCATGACCCACGTGGTTGATGGGGCGGAGATGATTTTAGTTTTGCGGGTTACGGGGCAAGAATTATTTTAGATTTTGTATTCGCAACGGGTTGTAGGACGGGGATGGAGATGAAAAATCTTGACATGAATGGGTGCGGAAAGAGTACTATTTGCACCCGCTCCGCCCAATTGACATTCCTAGCTCAAAGAGAAAGAGTTAAAAATTTGTATGAACAGATACTACATTCTAATTACCTTTAGACTGTTAGAAAGATTTTGAACCTATACGAAATAAACCCGAACCAAATCAGACACCAAAAGAGTGGAACTGTCATTTGCCGTAACAACACAAACACACACGGTGACGGGAGAAAACAAAACATCTAAAAATAAAACAACACCGAAACAAAAATAAACCAAACATAACAAAATAACACAAGCCACCTTTAGAACATAACGCAGACAACAAAGACAGGCTTTCAACTTCAGATTATGTACCAGAAAATGACATTCACGGCATTATCAAAGGAAAACCAGTATCAAATGACGAAACCAACTCATTGCTTGGAAATTGGAATCCCTCTATATAATTTCGAGTTTTTCGAGTCTCAAACTCATCAAATATTTCTTTAAGTTAATTTGTTTATGATCGAAGAAGATGAAGTTTGGGAAGGAATTTGCAGTGCAGATGGTGCAAGAATGGCAGGAAGCATACATGGATTACAACAACCTGAAATCAATGTTGAAAGGCATCTTAATATATTTCAAACAACAAAACAAGCCACAATCGACAATGGCAGCGGCTGCAACAAAAACAACAACAGGAAAAATGAAGAGAAGGGCATCGCTTTATAGGGCATTTAGTGGACTGACCAATCGGTATAAACCGGTTTCTTCGATGATGAGCCATGAAGATGAAGTTATATTAGTTCAAGAAGGAGGGGTTGAAGGGCTTTACCAGACAATGTTTCTCAGGTCAGGTGAAGAAGGTGGTGAGTTTGAGTTGCTCTTCTTTAGGAGACTTGATGATGAGTTCAACAAGGTTCTTAGATTTTATAAGAAAAAAGTCGAAGAAGTTATGATGGAAGCCGATGAGTTGAGCAAGCAAATGAATGCTTTAATTGCTCTGAGGATTACGGTTGATAATCCAGTTGTTGGAGGAAGTGATATGGTTAATCTTTCTGATCATGACATTTCTTCAAATTCTTCATCAGTGGCTCATCCCATCCATGGTAAGGAGAGAATCTGGATTTCTCGCAAAATGATACCAAAGTTCCAATTTTTCTTTATATTGGAAGAATCCCAAGTTTTCTGATGTTCCGAATCTGTTTTTCCCTATGTAGGAAGGACTCCAATGGATGTTATCCAAGAAGTAGAGATGAACAATGAGGGAATTGCGGGAGAAGAAATGAAGAAAGCTAATGATAGAGATTTTAGACGAGCTCCATTAAATGTTTTGGATCATGTAAAGATCAATGTGGAGCTTGAAACTCCTATATCAATCCTAAGAAGTGTAATCCAAGGTTCGAAATTGGATTCGTCATTTGGCAGACAAGAACTGAGGACTGCAGAGGAAAAAATCTCTCAAGCTTTTGTCGAATTTCATAGAAAGCTTAGGCTTTTGAAAAGCTACTGGTACCAATCCTTCCTCCTTTGTTCGTTGCAAAACTATAAACAAAATGCAAATCTATCTGTTTTTGTAGTTAATCATCTGTGTATTTGATTTATCAGCTTCTTGAATCAGTTGGCATTTTCCAAGATCATGAAGAAATATGACAAGGTCTAATCCTTTTCACTTT
Organism: Hibiscus trionum; assembly: GCA_030270665.1. Classification (NCBI taxonomy): domain Eukaryota; kingdom Viridiplantae; phylum Streptophyta; class Magnoliopsida; order Malvales; family Malvaceae; genus Hibiscus; species Hibiscus trionum. Next base: position 3,051,165 of record BSYR01000034.1, on the reverse strand, counting down.
CTATATCTCAATCTGCCAAAATTAACAAGGATCATGGCTTATTTGTACTGATTTTCCGGTTCATCCTAGTGCAGGTCACAATGCGAAATGCGTCGAAAACTTACATGCAAATGGTGGACAAATCTTATCTTGGTAGTTCTGTTGAGGTTAGAAATGGCTAATAAGAACATTTTTACGTTGGTTCGATTGAATTTCGTTTTGTCCCTAAATTTGCACCATTTCCTTGACAGGTTACTAAGCTTTTGGAAAAGGTTGAGGAGACTTATGTTAAACACTTTGCTAATGGAAATCACAGAAAGGGACTGAAAACTCTCAGGCCACAAGCTAAGAAAGAAAGACACAGAATCACATTTCTCTATGGTAAAGACTTTGCCTGCCTCATTTAAAAGCATCTTTCTAGAACATATTCTTACAAATTGTATCAGTTTATCTAACTTTGTTTCTAATCATGTCATTGTCTTAAGAAAAAAGGGTTTCTTAGAGCTGTTGAGTTTGCATCTCATTTACTTGTTTTTAACTGATGGTTTCTCTCCACTTTCAGGCTTCTTTTCTGGTTGCTCCATTGCACTTATTGTGGCAATTATTGTGAATATACATGCTAGAAATATTCTTAAGAGTCAGGGCAGAGAGAGATACATGGTGAACATATTTCCTCTTTACAGGTAAGAGTCTTTTTTATTGAAGTACCCGAGTTCGATACATTTCCGAGTAGCATGGGCTAAAGCCACTTAAATATTCTGGTTTTACCCCTTCATTCTTGAACTAAAGGACTCATTTTTTGCAGCCTGTTTGGTTATATTGTCTTGCATATGCTCACGTATGCTGGAAATGTATACTTTTGGAAGCGTTATCGAATCAACTTTTCGTTCATATTCGGTTTCAAGCAAGGAACAGAGTTGGGATATAGGGAAGTACTTCTTCTTAGCAGTGGTCTTTCTCTGCTCGCATTAGCTGGTGTGATTTCACATTTGGATATGGAGATGGACCCTAGAACTAATAGCTTCAGAACTTTAACAGAACTAATTCCCTTGTTCTTGCTCATTGTAAGTCCTATACAGAACACATTCTGTTTTCCTTTAGTTTATCTCTATGATACTCGAATTCGGGTGTGAGCGTTGAATGTGAATTTTGTTGCTCCCACTTTTCAATTTTCTTAAGGCACCCGTGTTCGAGACTTGTGTCCAATGCATGTGTTGCTCACTGGTTTTCCTATTTGCAGGTTGTCCTTTCAATAACATTCTGCCCTTTCAATATCATATACCGTTCAAGTCGATTCTTTCTTATCAGATGTGCCTTTCACTGTGTTTGTGCACCTCTTTACAAGGTAACAAGCCTTCATATAAATTGATTATCCTATACGGATTATTATTCCGTACACTGGCAGCTGAGTTCTCGAATACCACGAGTGGGATTAAGAAACCGCCATATATGAGAAAAGTGGTTTAACAAGAAAGATATTAATCTGCATATTCCGTCTTGTAGGTCACTCTCCCAGACTTTTTCTTGGCAGATCAGCTTACTAGCCAGGTTAGATACTCGAGCCAACCTATATTGTTCCGACTCTTCATTTTTTTTCTTGAAATACTGGTATCATATACCCTTGTTCGATATGTATTTGGACATGGGTACAGGGACCCTAAAACACACATGTGACTCGAATATGGTTTGTTTTCTGATAAAATCCATTGATACTTCATACATTACCAGGTTCAAGCCATTAGATGTTTGGAATTCTACATTTGCTACTATGGTTGGGGAAATTTCAGAGAGAGATCGAATACCTGTGGGGAAAGTGAAGTTTATAATGTACTTTACATAGTCGTTGCCATTATTCCATATTGGATCCGTTTCCTTCAGGTAAATCGAAACTCTCTTTTGTTTCGATGTAAATGTGGATACGAGTATGGAGATATAATCGTTCCCGGTTTTCTCTAATGGTTTGACTTATAATTTATGTTTGTTAGTGTGTTAGACGTTTGCTTGAAGAAAAAGATACTGCACATGGTCTCAATGGTCTAAAATGCTTGTCAACAATAGTTGCGGTTGCCACTAGAACAATTTACCAACATCAGGCTGAGAAAACTACAACTTGGCTGGTCTTGGCAGCTGCAACTTCGGGCATTGCGACGATGGCTAGCCTATACTGGGACATTGTCAGAGATTGGGGTCTTCTTAACAGGAATTCGACCAACCCTTGGCTCCGGGATAAGCTTGCTTTACCACACAAAGGGGTGTACTATGCAGCCATGGTAAGCGTTCGTGTTATTCATTTCGAAAGCAATGAATTCATGTCACTCGTTTCTCCAACAACGGTTTAGGGTCATCCATCGTATCGGATTGATTATTTCGATAGATTTTGAAACAGTTTTGTAATTGCATACTCACACTTAGGTAAATTTGCAGGTGTTGAACTGTGTACTGAGACTTGCTTGGATGCAGCAAGTGTTAGGCATTCAAACAGTGCCGTTCCTGCACAAGAATGCCTTGGTTGCAGTCGTGGCTAGCTTGGAGATCGTTCGCCGTGGAATTTGGAATTTCTTCAGGTAATTTTCCAACCTATTTGTACTTAGTTTTTACCAGTTCTTATGTTACTTGGATTCGGGTTTGAATATCGAATAGGACGCGTTGACATGAACATGTAGAATAATATCAGTAGTCATTACATAGATCTATCTTTACTTGAGAGTTACTTTCCTGCATGTAATTTTTTACACTTGCAAACTATGTTATTTGAATTCGAGTTCGAGTGTCGCAAACGGATATGTTTAATTTTGCTTTCGAATACCGAAACATGACATGTGAACAAATCAGACAATTTCTTACTTCGGTTTATCAACTGATCAGGTTGGAGAATGAGCATTTGAACAATGTGGGAAAGTACAGAGCATTCAAATCAGTCCCCTTGCCCTTTTACTATGATTACAATGGAGATAAGAGCATATAATACTCATTCAGATCCATGAGAAATTATAGTGAGTTTTGATTTATTATTATTACAATTGTACAAATTTAATTATATTTTTTTATTGTAAACGAAGAGAATCAAATAGAAAAATAAATTTAATTTACTCTATGATAGATCGATTATAACGATCTTTTTATCGTGAAGAAAGTCGCATGATTTTTGAATCGTAAAACCACTAACATTTATGCTGTAAATTTTGGACACCTTACTAGGGTGTTTCATCGTATAATAAATATTAAATTTAATAATTCCACAATAAAAAACAACATTATAATAATTTGACCAATAATTGAACCGATAAGATGTTTTATAGCTATTTCTATAAAGATTATTTATTTGTATTATTAATATAAATTTATGACCTCGTGGGACCCACCGATTAAGTACAACTTAATACTATTATAAAAATGTACAACTTAATAGGATTGAACTCTTTTCATAACATTATCAACCATTGAAGATAAAGATCATGTTCGGTAAATAGCGGTTTAAGCCAAAATTAGAGTTTTGAACTTATATTAAAATGTTTGACCGGTTAAATCTGCTAATTTAGATGTTTGATGAATAACGGATTAGTGTGAAACCTCTAATTTTGAAAAAAAACTGTTAATAAGAGCTTTTTGAAATTAGAATTTTTAAAATAAGAGTCATAAAGACCCTTTTACCCTTAATAATTATAAAAAATCTCCAAATAACTTAAATTTAACATTTTCTATTTTTATTATTCACCCTCACGTATTACATTGTGACATTTGTAAGCTAATACTTTTTTCTTTTTCTTTTTGTTCTCACACATTTATATTTGTATTTAAATTTAATAATTAATTAAATTGTATTAAAAATAATTATATAAATAATAAATTAGTATATAGATCCTTCAAATATACTTAGTAATGTTATATTAAAAAATTATTTTTCATAATCTAATTAATACTAATAGATACAAAATATTCATAACTAATAAACTATTCAAATAAGTATCGAATATAATCATGTCCTTATATGTCATTTTGCTTGTTTAAATAATCAAACAACTATCAACTATCAGTTAATTTTACCAAACACTTTTATACAATGAACTAATACAATCCGCTAGTCAAATCAGCTAATACATCTACCAGCTAATATAATTCGCTATTAGCTATCAACTATCCGCTACTTATCAAACAGGGCCAAATAGGAAATAGGAAATCAATGTGTGCATCTTCCATTGTTCAATATTCTTTTTCCAAACTTTTTATCTATTTAAGTAATTTAATTCAATCAATTTAATAACACATTTAATCTATATTTATGTGTCAAATCAATTTAGTGACCATTTTGAATGTGTAAATATAGATGATTAAATGTGTTATTTTACAAATGTTTATAACTTCCACGTTACTCACTTAACGAGAGTTAACGTCTTAGTGACCATTTTGTAACAAAAAATTAAATGTAATGTCTACATCTTTTAAAAGTTCGATGACAATTTTATATTTTTTAAGATAGATTAGTGACATTTGTGTACTTTACCCTTAATAAATTTGATGAAACATAAGTATGGCTATATCTTCAATTGTCATGTGGATGGCATTGGGTTGGGGCTTCATGATTGCTATGTTGAAATGAACATAAGTACAAGGTGTTCATGGTTAACCAACACATTACAATGATTAACCACTCCTATTATATTGAATTTGTGTGTTGTTTGAAATTAAAACAAACATTATCTTTAGACATTATCTGTATGGCAATTACTAAACGACCTGTATTCTATCTTTGTTTGTTCTCATGAAAGAGACAATTACAGAAAGGTAAAACGAAGAAGACAACATAAATGAGAAAATTAGGGAATTAGTTCCTTAAATTTCTTAGGCTTTTAAATTAGGACTAAATTGATTGAATGTGTAAATATAGAGGATTAAATGTATTATTATATAAATTTTTGTAACTGTCATGTCACTCAACGACAATTAACAGTTCAATGATCATTTTGTAATAAAAATTAAAGTTTAATACCCATTATATAACTTTTGAAAGTTTGATGACCATTTTGTATTTTTAAAATAGTTTAATTATAATTTGTGTACTTTATCATATATTCTTTTATTTGAGTTTAATCTTTGTCTATTTATTTTCGTATTCGCGTCTAGAGAGAATTCATCCAAGCCAAACCGAAAATAAAAGATTCATTCTATTTTTTTATTACCTTTTTTGGTATATTACATATCCATTTTGTGGTCTATGTCTGAGATTCGTGGCTCTCCCTCCCAATTCTTGTTTTCTCCAAGGTTTGGGTTTTTACTTGTTTTTCTTTCTTTCGTTATATGATTTTCTTTCATAAAATTATTTTTAAATTTTGATGTCTAGTTTTTAATTCTTAAATTTCAAATGCAACAAAGGTTTAATTGATTCAAGCTTCTCACAAAACCTCAGTACAATCACCAATATCAACCTATTTTATCCACACATCAACCACATTCTTTAAGTACATTTTTAGAACACAATGTAAATTCTCTTGCTACTAAAATTTTGAAGTTCAAGGTTTCGGACGAGCGGGACTAAATGGGCCGAACAATGGACCCGTTGCACTTTTAACTGAGTAAAAAGTACAGAAAATGAATTTTTGCAATATAATTGTGTTGAAAAGCTCCTAATCAATTATATGAAATTCTAAATTTTGATTAAAACTTGTTTTGCGGTCCTTTTTGTAGAGGTTTCGGAGGAGCAGGTCTAAATGGGCCGTAAAATGGATCCATTGGACTTTTAACGAAGTAAAAAATACATAAATTGAGTTTAGACACCTTCTAGAGGAGTTCGATAATCAAGGTTATTCAAGAGCTAGGCTGATGACTTATTTTGTTCCAACCGCTAGTGTAGGTGGATCGACGGGTTTTTATTAGGTGCCTCAGTGTACTTATTGTGTAACACCCGGGTTTGGGGGTCGGGTGAAAAAAATATTAAAATAATATTTCGGGTTTCGGTTTCATAATTAAAATAATAAAATATTATTTTGGGCCTCGGGGTTTTCAAAACAAATATTTTATGTTGGACTTAATTTGATTTAAAACAAAAATCCCTTGAATTTTGGAAATTTGGAGATTGCCATCTCATTAATGGCAAAAGTGTAAATAAGTGGACTTACAAAATAAAACCCATTTTTATTTTAAATGAGCTTATTCATCATCTTCTTCCCTCTTCCTTCCCCAAATCTCACGAAAAAAGAACCCCCTCCCTAAGGGTTACTATTCCGTCATCTCCCTTGCTCTTTGTTGGTGATTTTTCAAAGGTAAATCCGTTTTCGACTTGTCCTCTCTTCCCTCTACAAGCTAGTACCTTTATTTTTCACAAAGCTCATAGTTTTTGCATTTTGGTGTTTTGAAAGTTTAGATTAAAAATGTCATCTTTATTGTCTATGACTTAAGCTTTTGATTTGTTGAGGTTATATGAGTTATTTACAACCTAAAAGGTCCAACATAGTTGATTTTTACATAGTTTTATGGTGTTTCCCGAAATTGGGTTTTAGAGGGGTTTTTGAAGGGTTTTAAGTTGAGTTTTGGGGGTGTTTTATGTTGGAATTTGTTGGTTGATGGTTAGGCTATGTATGAGGGTTGTTTTGGAAGCTTTTAGGAGTAATTTAGGTGTTGGAATCAATGGTTTTGGACTGTGTTTCATGGCTTCTCGGGAATGAAGGTTTTGGGAGTTGTTCTTAGCTTGAAATCTTGTGTTTTGTGCTTGAATAGTGTTCCGGGTTTGCTACATTGATTTGTGAACTGATTTGAGGTTGTTTTGATTGTGTTGGGATGATTAGAAGCAAGGCTTTGTGTTGGTGAAGCATCATGAACAAATCCGGAATCGTTGGAAGCTTGATCGGCTAGTGTGTTGAACTTGGAATAGGCGGTGAGTGGTTAAATGCTTTTAAATGGTTTTCAAGTGTTGGTTCAAGCATGTGGACTAGGTTGGGCTTGGTAGACCCACCTAGAGTTGGGATTAGATTGGTAGTCTAATCCCAAGCTTTATTTAGAGACTATGGTTGATCTTTAAATGTTGGGTATGCCTCATGTTTAATTGTGATTATGGTGGCTTTGTATATTGTGTTATACATGTATATTGAGGCATGTCATTGATGCATTGTTATATGCACGTGGATTGTGCATGATGGTAATCATGGTGAGTACGTGCTAAGCACGGATCGACGGGGCGTGAGGATAAGTGGAATCCCCTCCGCGTGGAACGGTGATGAGTGTAATCCCACCGTAAGGTAAATGTGAGTTGTTGGATGTGAGTTCCAACGGTTATCCGCGTATTCGAGTCATAGCTAGGTGCCAATATGGATTGATATATGTGTTGCTTATACATTGATAAATGTATTTTCATGTGTTGAGCTTATGAGTTGTTGAGCATGGCATGATGTTGATATTTACGTTCATGCATCAATTATATTTTGGCTCATTTGGTTCGAAGGTAAGATCATGCATTCTACCTTGGTTTTATGCTCGTGCTAGGACCCTGCATTGTCGAGGTTTGTTTTATGAGCTTACCCTCACTAAGCTTTATGCTTACGCTCTCTTTTGTTCGACAATGTAGATCCGTAGTTCGTGGGTTGCTTGTGCAAGGAGAAGGCCTCCAAGTGTGCTTGTGGTGCTATCTTAGCTTTCAAGTATGGACTTTTAAGTTATGAGGTGTAATAGTCAAGCAATGGGATATGTATTGTTGTCTTGAGCTTTTGGATGTGAGTTGTGGATATGATGTGTTAGGAGCATGTTTAGACTTCTTAATATGTTGTTGTTGGTGTGGCTTGTTGATGCCATGTTTGGATTGTAAACCATGTTTAAGTTGCTTACCTTGAATGCTTAAGTGTATGCTTGTCTAAAGCATGTATCTTGAATGCTATGAATGCTCTTATGTTGTATGTTGATGCATCCTATCTTTGTATGGCTTTTGTATGTTTGAAGTGTGCTAAGTATGCTTGTTGTGTTTGGTTTTTCTTTAGAGTTGATGTATGTTGGTTGTTGGAGGTTTTAGTTGTGTTTTGGGATAACCTTGTGCCATAAACCAGCTAAAACCAATCTACAGAAAAAGGGCGTATCGAAATAGTTGGTCCCGTTTCGGTACGGTCCCTGTGTTTCAGGCCAGGCGTTTCGGTACACTAAGGGAACGTTTCGGCACGATTTTGCCACTGGAAATCTGAGATTTTGACGATAAATTGAAGTATCGAAATGGGCCTTGGCATTTCGGAACGGTCTTCATATCGTTGACCACGAGAAGTTGACCGTTGAGGGCGCTTCGATACGGTCCACCCCTGTTTCGAAATGGTCTCCTCGGGTTGACTTTAGCCAGTTGACCTAGTCAAGGCGTATCGAAACACCCTATGGCGTTCCGATACGGCCTGCAGTTTAAGTTAAAAATGGGCTGTTTTGTTGGACTATTCGGTTGTTTGCCTCGTTTGTTTCTTCCGTTGTTTCCTTTCTCACATAGGACTTGACAATACATCTAGACAAGATAATAATAATGAAAAAGTTTTCTCGGGTTGTTAACCGATGTAGAGCCTTAACGGGTTTCGCCTCGGTTATCCCTGTGTAGCCCGCTCGGACCGATCAAGCGTCCGGACCGGGATGAGGGGGTTACACTTGTTGGTATCAGAGCCTAAGGTTTTCGAGACCTTAGGCAGGTAAGTGAGGTAAGCTAAATTCTTGTATTGCAATTGCACGGTGTTTGCTTGACATGTAAGTATGTTTGTTTGCTTATCAAGTATGCTTTGATGTATGCTTGTTTGATCGTGTATGTGTGTTGTTTGAAGCATGTTGTGTAGAGTCTCATTGCTTCTATTACATCGGGAAAAGGATTTTTAAGTGAGGGAACATACTTGAGCCACTTGGACCCTTGCCCTTGCTAACCCAAGTTTTGTGTGTTGTTGTAGTTGTTATCTGTGAGCGCGTATGTCGAGGTCTAGAGGTAGACCGAGGTTGGTTCCTGAGGAACCTCGTGTTGTGGCTCCTGTAAATGAGCCGGTGGCTGGAGTAGAGGCTCATGTGGGAAAGCCTGCTGTTGGAGTCGGAGCTCCTCCACCACCACCACCTCCTCAGCCTGAAGTGGGAGGCGAGGCTGGAGCTGAGGGAGCAGGACCTCAGGTTGGTCAGGGTGGCCAAGGTCCTGCGGGAATAGATATGGCTCCGCTAGTTCAAGCTATAGCGGGAGCAATTCAGGCCGCAGTTGCCGGAGCTCAGCCTGCAGCTCAGCCGAGAGGTGATGATGCTAGCTTACCGTTAGAGAGGTTTCGTAGCCTAGGGGCTGAAGAGTTCAGAGGATCTACACCGGAGAGATCTGAGTTGTGGTTAGAGAAGACAATCCCTATCTTAGCTCAGATGGGATGTGTTGGAGCTCGTAAGTTGGGTTGTGTGATTTCGTTGCTTCAGGGTGATGCCTACACCTGGTGGGTCACCATTACTACTGGTGTGCCTGAGGCTGAGATTGGTTGGGATTTCTTCGAGACTGCTTTCAGGAAGAGGTATTTGGGGCCGAGATATCTAGATGAGAAGAAGCGGGAGTTCATGGCTCTTGTTCAGGGAGATGCTTCAGTGACTGACTATGAGATCCGTTTTATCCGTTTGAGTCAGTATGCTCCAGAGTTGGTTCCTACTGAGAGGGACCGTTGTAACCGGTTCAGATATGGGCTTCACGAGGAAGTTAAGAGGTATACCTTAGCTTCAAATTATTCTGATTTTGATGTCTTGGTCGCTATGGCCAAGGACATCGAGCATAGCTTGGGGCTCACCAAGCGTTCATGAGGATCTAGTTCTGGAAAAAGGCATAATAACTTTGATCGTGGTGATGCCAAGAGGCATCGAGGCGGTGGACATTAGTTTGACCATAGGCGTGGCGGTGGCCACCATGGTAGAGGCCACCAGAGCCATAGAGCTAGAGGGCGTTTGCCCGAGTGCACTCAATGTGGGAGACAACATTCAGGAGAGTGTTGGGGTAACTTCCATGCTTGTTGGAACTGTGGTTTGAGAGGCCACTTCAGGAGAGAGTGTCCGCATCAGGCAGCACAAGCACCGAATCTTGCTCAGGCTCCTACGAGAGCGATTGACTATCAGAGAGGCCGTGGGCGCGGTCGTGGTTACTTCCAGCCTAGGGCTGATGCACCTAGGATAGAGGCAAAGAGGAACCTTGCTCATGTTGTGGCAGTACAGCCAGAGGCCGGTGGACCAGCTAGAGTCTACGCTCAGAGAGAGGCAAGGAATGACACGGATGTGATAGCAGGTAATTTTGAATTACAGTCCATGTCTTTGCTTTCCTTAATTGATTTGGGTTCCACACATTCTTACATTTTGAGTGAGCATGCAAATAAGTTAGACATACCGGTTGAGATCTTAGATGTAGGGATGCATGTGACTAGTTCTTTCGGTGAGATAGTTGTAGTTAGGCGGATGTATAGGAGGTGTCCGTTGAAGATTCAGGGTCATGTGTTTCTTGTTGATATGATGGAGCTTCCGTTCTATGGTTTTGATATCATCTTGGGTATGGACTGGTTAGTTGAGCACAAAGCTAGTGTAGATTTTGAGACAAAGAGAATTGCCTTGAAGCTTTCCGATGACTACGAGGTAGTAGTGGTAGGCGATAACATTAAGTTCTTGTCGAATGTTGTGTCAGCTTTAGAGGCTCATAGGTTGATGGATTCCGGTTGTGGGGCTTACTTAGCATATGTGATGAATCCGAATAGAAGTGAGGTTAGACCGAAAGATATCAGAACAATTTGTGATTTTTCGTATGTGTTTCTAGAAGAGTTACCAGGTTTGCCTCCTGATAGAGATGTAGAGTTTGTGATTGAGACTGTTTCAGGGTCTACTCCAGTTTCTATTGCTCCGTATCGTATGGCTCCGAAAGAGTTGAAAGAATTGAAGAGTCAGCTTCACGAGTTGTTAGACCGTGGTTTTATTAGGCCTAGTAGTTCGCCTTGAGGTGCTCCTGTGTTGTTTGTAAAGAAGAAAGATGGCAGTATGAGAATGTGTATCGACTACAGGCAGTTGAACCAGTTGACAATGAAGAAAAAGTATCCATTGCCTCGTATAGATGATTTGTTTGATCAGTTGAGGGGTGCCTCAGTGTTTTCGAAGATAGACTTGAGATCAGGGTACTATCAGTTGAAAGTGAAAGAATGTGATGTTCCGAAGACAGCTTTTAGGACTAGATATGGTCACTATGAGTTTCTTGTGATGCCGTTTGGGCTCACGAATGCACCAACAGCTTTCATGGATATGATGAACAGAGTTTTCAGAGACTATCTAGACCGATTTGTAGTTGTTTTCATAGATGACATTCTTGTGTACTCAAGATCAGAAGAAGAGCATGATAAGCACTTGAGACTTGTTTTACAGAGATTGTTGAGTAATCAGTTGTATGCGAAGTTGAGCAAATGTGAGTTATGGATTCGAGAGGTTGTGTTTCTTCGCCATGTTGTGTCAGCTGAAGGTATCCGTGTTGATCCGACGAATATTGAGGCTATTTTTGAGTGGAAACAACCTAAGTCAGTGACTGAGATTAGGAGTTTCCTAGGATTAGCCGGTTACTATAGGAGGTTCGTTGATGGTTTCTCTAGAGTAGCTGCTCCGTTGACTAAATTTTTGCAAAAAGGAGTGAAGTTTGAGTGGTCAGATGCAAGACAAAAGGCATTTGAGAAATTGAAATAGGCTTTGACAAATGCTCCCGTGTTAGTACAACCAGTTTCAGGGAAGAAGTTTGTGATCTATAATGATGTTTCCTACATATGATTAGGTTGTGTTCTAATGCAAGAGAGAAGAGTTGTTGCCTATGCTTCGAGACAGTTGAAGGTGCATGAGAAGAACTACCCTACTCACGATATAGAGTTAGCCGCAGTTGTGTTTGCGTTGAAGATTTGACGTCACTACTTGTCTGGTGAGAAGTGCATAATTTACACCGATCATAAGAGCTTAAAGTATTTGATGACTCAGAGAGTTGAACTTGAGACAGAGAAGATGGCTTGAGCTGTTAAAAGACTATGATTTGACTATTGAGTACCATCCGGGTAAGGCAAATGTAGTAGCCGATGCGTTGAGCAGAAAAGTTGCAGTTGAGTTGCGAGCTATGTTTGTTAGACTGAGTGTATCAGATGATGGTGGTTTGATCACAGAGTTGCAAGTGAAGCCTTCTTTGATTCAGTTGATCAGAGAGAAACAGTTGCAAGATGTGTCTTTAGTTCCTCATGTTCAGGACATAGCAGAAGGTAGACCGATCGAGTATAGCTTTAGTTGTGAGAATGTGTTATGCTTTAGTGACAGAGTTGTTGTACCGGAAGATGTTGAGTTGAGACGTGCGATTCTGAGTGAAGCACATTCGAGTCCTTTTTCTATGCATCCGGGTAGTACTAAGATGTACCGTGACTTGAAGAATGATTATTTTTGGGTTGGTTTGAAGAAGGATGTTGCCGATTATGTGAGCCGTTGCATGGTTTGTCAGAGAGTGAAGGCTGAACATCAGGTTCATTCAGGTTTGTTACAGCCTCTAAAGATTCCGAAATGGAAATGGGAGAGAATCACTATGGACTTTTTGTCGGGGTTACCGTTGTCTCCTTTGAAGAAGAATTCTGTTTGGGTAATAGTTGATAGATTTACTAAGTGTGCCCATTTCCTAGTAGTGAACACCACATATTCTTTAGACAAGTTGGCGAATTTGTAAATTCGCGAGATTGTGAGACTTCATGGAGTTCCGAAGTCTATTGTATCAGACAGAGATCCGAGATTCACTTCGAGGTTCTGGAGTTGTTTGCATAGTGCCCTAGGTAGCCGTTTGCATTTCAGTACTTCTTATCATCCGCAGTCAGATGGACAGTCAGAGCGAGTGATACAGATTTTAGAGGATATGCTCCGTTGTTGTGTGATTGACTTCCAGGGTTCTTGGGAGAAGCACTCGCCCTTAGTTGAGTTTGCTTACAACAACAGTTACCAGGATAGTATACAGATGGCTCCTTGTGAGGCTTTGTATGGTAGACGATGTAGGACTCCGATCTGTTGGGCTGAAACGGGTCAGAAATTGTTACCAATGCCGGATTTGCTTAAGGGGACTACTGATAAAGTGAAGTTGATTTGTGACCGTTTGAAAGCAGCTTCCGATCGTCAGAAATCTTACACAGATTTGAAGAGAAAAGAGATTGAGTTCTCAGTGGGTGAGAAAGTGTTTCTGAAAGTATCTCCGTGGAAGAAGGTAACGAGATTTAGCCAGAAAGGCAAGTTGAGTCCGAGGTTTATTGGTCCGTATGAGATAGTTGAGCGGATTGGGCCAGTAGCTTACCGTTTGAGATTGCCTTCAGAGTTAGAAAAGATCCATGATGTCTTTCATGTGTCGATGCTTAGGAGATATAGATCAGATCCGTCTCATGTTATGCTTGTTGAGGAGATAGAACTCAATCCGGATTTGTCTTACAATGAAGAACCTGTTGAGATACTTGCTTTTGATAGCAATGTGTTGCGTGGCAAGACCATAGAGTTGGTCAAGGTGTTGTGGAGACATAGAGATGTGGAAGAGGCCACATGGGAGAGGAAAGCTGATATGCTTGAGCAGTTTCCGTACTTGTTTTCGTCAGGTAATTTCGGGGACGAAATTCCTTAAGTGGGGGAGAGTTGTAACACCCGGGTTTGGGGGTCGGGTGAAAATAATATTAAAATAATGTTTTAGGTTTCAGTTTCATAATTAAAATAATAAAATATTATTTTGGGCCTCAGGGTTTTCAAAACAAATATTTTATGTTGGACTTAATTTGATTTAAAACCAAAGTCCCTTGAATTTTAGAAATTGGGAGATTGTCATCTCATTAATGGAAAAACTGTAAATAAGTGGACTTACAAAATAAAACCCATTTTTATTTTAAATGAGCTTATTCATCATCTTCTTCCCTCTTCCTTCCCCAAATCTCACGACAAAAGAACCCCCTCCCTAAGGGTTACTATTCCGTCATCTCCCTTGCTCTTTGTTGGTGATTTTTCAAAGGTAAATCCGTTTTCGACTTGTCCTCTCTTCCCTCTACAAGCTAGTACCTTTATTTTTCACAAAGCTCATAGTTTTTGCATTTTGGTGTTTTGAAAGTTTAGATTAAAATGTCATCTTAATTGTCTATGACTTAAGCTTTTGATTTGTTGAGGTTATATGAGTTATATACAACCTAAAAGGTCAAACATAGTTGATTTTTACATAGTTTTATGGTGTTTCCCGAAATTGGGTTTTAGAGGGGTTTTTGAAGTTGAGTTTTGGGGGTGTTTTATGTTGGAATTTGTTGGCTGATGGTTACGCTATGTATGAGGGTTGTTTTGGAAGCCTTTGGGAGTAATTTAGGTGTTGGAATCAATGGTTTTGGACTGTGTTTCATGGCTGCTCGGGAATGAAGGTTTTGGGAGTTGTTCTTAGCTTGAAATCTTGTGTTTTGTGCTTGAATAGTGTTCCGGGTTTGCTACATTGATTTGTGAACTAATTTGAGGTTGTTTTGATTGTGTTGGGATGATTAGAAGCAAGGATTTGTGTTGGTGAAGCCTCGGGAACAAATCCGGAATCGTTGGAAGCTTGATCGGCTAGTGTGTTGAGCTTGGAATAGTCGGTGAGTGGTTAAATGCTTTTAAATGGTTTTCAAGTGTTGGTTCAAGCATGTGGACTAGGTTGGGCTTGATTGACCCACCTAGAGTTGGGATTAGATTGGTAGTCTAATCCTAAGCTTTATTTAGAGACTATGGTTGATCTTTAAATGTTGGGTATGCCTCATGTTTAATTGTGATTATGATGACTATGTATATTGTGTTATACATGTATGTTGAGGCATGGCATTGATGCATTGTTATATGCATGTGGATTGTGCATGATGGTAATCATGGTTAGTACGTGCTAAGCGCGGAAGTTGATATGAAATGGTGTTGTGAAAGGTTATGAATTGTGTTTAGTATTGGCATTAGTATGCTTGGGGTACAATGATCGATCATTAGGATGTTTAGTGTGCACACGTGAGTCAAATGCGCGCGTGGTCTTGGTGATGGTAGTCATCAAGATGGAGTACGGGTTCGCCTGGAAAATCTTCTTATATATGTTAGTCGTTGATGAGTGTAATCCCATCGACGGGGCGTGAGGATGAGTGGAATCCCCTTCGCGTGGAACGGTGATGAGTGTAATCCCACCGTAAGGTAAATGTGAGTTGTTGGATGTGAGTTCCAACGGTTATCCGCGTATTCGAGTCATAGCTAGGTGCCAATATGGATTGATATATGTGTTGCTTATACATTGATATATGTATTTTCATGTGTTGAGCTTATGAGTTGTTGAGCATGGCATGATGTTGATATTTACGTTCATGCATCAATTATATTTTGGCTCATTTGGTTTGAAGGTAAGATCATGCATTCTACCTTGGTTGTATGCTCGTGCTTGGACCTTGCATTGTCGAGGTTTGTTTTATGAGCTTACCCTCACTAAGCTTTATGCTTACGCTCTCTTTTGTTCGACAATGCAGATCCGTAGTTCGTGGGTTGCTTGTGCAAGGAGAGGGCCTCCAAGTGTGCTTGTGGTGCTATCTTAGCTTTCAAGTATGGACTTTTAAGTTATGAGGTGTAATAGTCAAGCAATGGGATATGTATTGTTGTCTTGAGCTTTTGGATGTGAGTTGTGGATGTGATGTGTTAGGAGCATTTTTAGACTCCTTAATAAGTTGTTGTTGGTGTGGCTTGTTGATGCCATGTTTGGATTGTAAACCATGTTTAAGTTGCTTACCTTGAATGCTTAAGTGTATGCTTGTCTAAAGCATATATCTTGAATGCTATGAATGCTCTTATGTTGTATGTTGATGCATCCTATCTTTGTATGGCTTTTGTATGTTTGAAGTGTGCTAAGTATGCTTGTTGTGTTTGGTTTTGCTTTAGAGTTGATGTATGTTGGTTGTTGGAGGTTTTAGTTGTGTTTTGGGACAGCCTTGTGCCATAAACCAGCTAAAATCAATCTGTAGACAGAGGGCGTATCGAAACGGTTGGTCCCGTTTCGGTACGGTCCCTGTGTTTCAGGCCAGGCGTTTCGGTACGCTAAGGGAACGTTTCGGTACGATTTTGCCACTGGAAATATGAGATTTTGACGATAAATTGAAGTATCGAAATGGGCCTTGGCGTTTCGGAACGGTCTTCGTATCGTTGACCACGAGAAGTTGACCGTTGAGGGCGTTTCGATACGGTCCACCCCTGTTTCGAAACGGTCTTCTCGGGTTGACTTTGGTCAGTTGACCTAGTCAAGGCGTATCGAAACACCCTATGGGCGTTCCGATACGGCCTGCAGTTTAAGTTAAAATGGGTTGTTTTATTGGACTGTTTGATTGTTTGCCTCGTTTGTTTCTTCCGCTGTTGCCTTTCTCACATAGGACTTAACAATACATCTAGACAAGATAATAATAATGAAAAAGTTTTCTCGGATTGTTAACCGAATTGGAGCCTTAACGGGTTTTGCCTCGGTTATCCCCGTGTAGCCCGCTCAGACCGGTCAAGCGTCCGGACCGAGACGAGGGGGTTACATATTGTAAGAAGTGGCATAGTGGAGAGTGTAGGAGAATGAGTAACAGTTTAGACACCTTCTAGAGGTAGAGGACAGAGTAGGGTTCTCGGTTTTTACTTTTATGTTGAAGGATGAGGAATTCATAACGAAGAATTTTAAGTTGTGTCAGTTCACATCATATATTATTGGTGCTCGAACTCGAATCCCAAGAAATGATAAATATCTACCTTTGCCACCAGCACCCACCAAATATTCATCACTCAATTTCATTTGTTTAACTTTCTTTATTTCATTTGTTTCCGTAGCAGCACCCCACCAAATATTCATCACTCAATTTCCCATTTTTTCCCATTGAACCCCCGTCTGCATTACTCCTCTTTGTGCAAACCAATATCTTCGTGAATTACAATCTTCGAAGGTAACCACACTTTGACTGTAAATTACCTTGTTGCCTCAATTTTCCAAGTATGAATCACAACCATGTTCCTTGTCAGTTTGCTCTTTGGATATCATTATTAATATTTCTTATTATTACCATTACTTTATTATTTTTTTATATACCTCGGTTTGAATAGCTTTAATTATTAAAGCCTTTATGATATACATATATTATATATAAAGTAGTTAAATCAATCAGAGGCCGATTTTACTTGTATTCATTTTAACCCGTGTCCAATTTGTAAATTGAATTCTTAACTCAAACCACTCGTTGATCGTTGATTAACCGATCTGTTGATTGTTGAAAATTTGTTATGGGATTCTGATTAAGATTATTCACGTGATTAAGGTGATCATTACTCTTCTAACCGTCAGTCTGACAAACTACCACCTCTTTCGCCCGTTCAAACCGTCTCTGCAGGTACTACGAGACCTACACGTGAGTATTCTTTTGGATTAGTGTTTAGCCTTAGTTTGATGGCATAGTGATAATAATGCTAATATCGAAATTATCCTCATAGGTTCTGATACAACTAAATCCAATGCTTTTGATCGTGAGAAACACATTATTCAATAGGTTGAGTTGCTTTGGCTAAGGTGTGATCTCTTTCCGTGCTACATACTTTGATGTTGTGATTGTGATTTTACACTTGAATGATTTTCGGCTATGTTATGATTTTACATTATATTTTCTGTGTATATTATTTTCATACTGTGATTTAAAATAAATGAACTGTGAATCCTTGATTTATTATCGGACTGTGTTGAGTTGGGGAAACTGTGATATCCTTTTTACTGTGTTATCATGGGTTGGGATTGTACAGAGGAAGTTCAGTGGTTTATACCACTTGCGTTGGTGACTATTTAGTGAGAGGTTCTGGGGAACCTACTCTTTTTGGTGACTATGCAGTATGGGTGCATTACATTGTGATTTCATAAAACCGTGTTAAAACGTGTTTTGTGTCTTTTAAATATTTTTGTGAAAATTATTGTTGTGAAATCGAGTTTGTGAATGCTTGCTCTTTAGAGACACATTGGGCTCAATAGCTCACTCCCCCATAGTTTTCTCTTACAGATACCTTGGACTTTAGGCGACGTGGTACTTGGAGGATCTCAGATTTTATCCAGCTATTTTATTATTCAGTATGAACTTATTTTAGACTATTAGATTATTATTATTATTATTATTATTATTATTATTATTATTATTATTATTATTATTATTATTTTATATTTTGGGATAATATTTTAGCATGCATTTACCTACTTTATTCCAGATATTTT
Source organism: Hibiscus trionum (assembly GCA_030270665.1). Taxonomy (NCBI): domain Eukaryota; kingdom Viridiplantae; phylum Streptophyta; class Magnoliopsida; order Malvales; family Malvaceae; genus Hibiscus; species Hibiscus trionum. Next base: position 3,032,969 of record BSYR01000034.1, on the reverse strand, counting down.
ATTAAATGATCAGAATATTTTTATAACATTTAGTTTTTGAAAACAATTGTAGTATTTTACGATATTTATTTCTAATTAATATTTAATTTGTTTTGTGAACTATTTAAACCTAAAATCTTTTACGTGAGGGAAAATTTTTCAATCGTAACTGTAGCGACTAAAAATTTCAAAAAAAAATACACGCCTCGGCGTCACTTGGAGGAATCGGGTTTTAATTGGTTTTTAAAAATTTAATCGGATTAAAAAAGGAGGAGTCGCCACCAACCATTTAAAAATGGTAGACCGGACACCGAGGTAAAACCAGAGATTCTTTCTTTTTAAAAAAATGGGTTCGGGAGTTGGTTACACGCGGGGAAGGATGAACACCCCCGTCGTGCCCTAAAATCGATACCAAAACCATTACCGCTTAGAATATATTAAATTTTACGAATTAAAGTGACGATTCGTATCGAATTTGGTTATACGAGTTAGTAAATTTAAAAAAAAACCTTAATATTCGAGAAGGAACGTCCGAATCACCACCACTACGACTGGTACTGGACTCATTCGTTCTCGAATAAAAAGACATCACATTATATTTTATATTTCAAATGCAACCTAACATGGCATACGAGAGTAATTAAAAGAGACATGAAACAAATACAAATGGATTTAAGAAACTCAAATTAAAAGAGGTTGCACGCATGAGAAAGGTATAGCATGTGAAAATACTTCCTTATATTTTATATGCACGAAAATATACATAAAAAAATGTTTAAACTTTGGCAATAATTATAAGTATATGTACATATATATGAAAAACAGAAGCAAGGAATGAAAATTTCTTATTTTTCCTTGCATTACCATGTGTAATATACAAATGGGGGATTATGGCTATAAACCATTATATGTTTGTACGCACATATATTAACAGAAATCAGGTTTTCACAATAATTAGATAATTGTAGATATGGATTAGGACATTTTATAACATACACACATGTTACCTAGTTAAACCAAACATGATTTTATTATCTAAGACTACTGTCACGGACTTATTCTTTCAAGCTCAAATCCGTGCGGCACTAGCACTCTCGGCACAATGCTAGTCAGCCTTCTAACGCAACGATATGGCAAAACACAAGGAGCAAGAGTGTTTACAAGGAAAGAACCTTGTATTAAGCAACGGAAGCTTACAAGGGAGAGCTTTACAAGTGTTTGAGTACACAACTCTTAGGTGATTTACAAATGAGAGGGGTGGCCCTATTTATAGGCACCAACCTCCTCAACGGACGGCTAGGATCGTTTTGATCCAACGGTCACAATGTTGCCTCCAAAAATATCTAAGGTGCCTAGATATATCTAGAGAATTCTATACTTATCCATATACATCCTTACTATTCTAGATTACTCCTATAGTTCTACATATATCTATAGGTTTCTAGAATGTTTCGGAGATGTCCGGAGTTGTCTCGAGCCTTCCGGACTTGTCCCGAGCCTTCCCGGGTCTTCTAGGTCCCTCTGGATGAGCCTAGATGGTCGTGGAACCTTCTGGAACCCCTCGGACTTGTGTGGAAACGTTTGGAGCTCACTAGGCCGTTCTAGATCCTTCCTTGGATTATCCTTGGCCTTAAAATGCTCAAGGCCTCTCATTTTGCCTTTGTTGGTTCGTGCGCACCTGGGTGGGGCTCCTTGATCGCGCGTAGCGCACCTAGGTGGGGCACCTTGGTGCTTCTCGGTGCACCCTGGCGGGTGTGCCCCTCGGCTTGCTTTGGTTTGACCTGGTGAGGCGTGACATCCTCCCCCACCTGATCTCGCGACGCCCTCGTCGCGTCTTGGTCAAGCTGCTGGGGTGTTGCTGGTGTGCCTCCCTCGGCTCCTAGCTTTCCTCGTCTTCACCCTCGGCTTGGCAGCTTGATCCTGGGCAATTGTATCTGGTTGTGCCTTACCATCAACCCCTTTGATGAAGGCAACAAGACGCTTTCGTATCGGACACGACCTCATCACATGAGGTCCTTCACATAGGTAGCACTTTACCCTCGTGCTAGCCTTTGTCGCGGACTTAGCCTTTGCGTTGCCACGATTCCCTCTCGTGGACTTGTCCTTAGTGACGCCACCTGGCTTACCCCGTGCAAGCTTTGTCGGTGACTCGGCCTTACCATTAGCCTTTGAAGTTGGTTGGTTGCCCTTGTGCTCCACGTCGAGCATTGACCTTGGCTTAAGTCCCTCGGTGTCTTGTCCCTTGGGGATGGAACTTCCCTCGTTCCTCTTGGTGTCCCCTTCTGATTGAATTGCTGAAATGAGTTGTATGGATCCCATTTGTGCACCCTCGTCGCCACTGTCGGTGTCACTACCTTCTCGGTGCTTGGCTAGGAGTGAATTAAGGGCTTGGCGTTGTGGGCATTCACGTGTCCAATGGTCACCTTCACAAATGAAGCAACTGCTTGGCGGTGACTTCCTCGCACCTTGGAACTCCTTGGACTTACCCTTGTCCTTGCTCTTCCAAGGGGACGAGTCTCGGTGCCTTGGTGAGTGGCCTTCTCGATGGCCCTCCTTATGTTGGCCCTTGTCTTCCCCTCCTTTAACATGACCACCCTTATCATCCCTTGGCTTAAGGGTGGTCTCCTTGGGGCTCGAGTAGTCGATGAGGCTCCCGGCCACGGCAATTGCGTCGGCAAGGGTTTGGACTCCCCTTTGCCTTAGCTCAGTTTTGGCCCAACTTTTGAGACCATCTAAGAAGTAGAAGAGCAAATCTTTCTCGGACAGATCGGGGTCTCGAGCACCAAACTAGTGAACTCCCTCACGTAGTCTTGGATGCTCCCCGACTGCTTCAACCTTCGTAGGCGAGCTCTTGCCTCATCCTCGGCATTCTCCGGATAGAATTGCCTTTTGAGCTCCCTTTTGAAATCGGAAAAGCTAGAGATGGTGCACGTACCTCTCTCAATGTCAAGACACCTCCTCCTCCACCAAAGCATGGCGGTGTCGGTGAGGTATAAGTTTGCGATCTGGACCTTCGAGGCATCTTCCTTGATGCCAACGGCTTCTAAGTATTGCTCCAAGCCATACAAGAAGTTGTCTACTTCTTTTGCGTTGCGTACTCCTGAAAACGATTGAGGCTTGGGTACCTCGACCCTCCTAGCCTCCACGGTGGTGCTTGGCCCGGCTGCCATAGCACGTTTACACAAGGCAAGGTCGCCTTGCAACGACTCTAGTTGGGAATGCATGTTGTCGAGTTCACTTTGAAACGACTCACGTACCTTTGTGAGCTCTCCCATGAATGCGTCGCGTACTTCACCCATTTTCGCGCGCAGGGTCTCCTCTAGCTTGATCTTCATGGCCCTCACGGCTGTGTGGATCTCGGCATCCTCCGCCTCAAGGCCTTCAATCCGCTCATGAAGGTCGTCCACTTGGGCACCCATGCTCGAGACGCTTTCCTCCACGCGAGTCAAGCGCGATTCAAAGCTAGAGAGTACGTCCTTGGATTTGGAACGAGGCCTTTCCTCGGCAAGGTCGGTCTTTACTTCATTCCCACCTTGGTCATTTGTGACCTCGGTTTCGGACGGGCTAGCAACATGGGTTTTGCTGGTCTTGGCCATGCTCCCGAGCGATCGTAACTTGCTCTGATACCAACTGTCACGGACTTACTCTTTCAAGCTCAAATCCGTGCGGCACTAGCACTCTCGGCACGATGCTAGTCAGCCTTCTCACGCAACGATATGACAAAACACAAGGAGCAAGAGTGTTTACAAGGAAAGAACCTTGTATTAAGCAACGAAAGCTTACAAGGGAGAGCTTTACAAGTGTTTGAGTACACAACTCTTAGGTGATTTACAAATGAGAGGGGTGGCCCTATTTATAGGCACTAACCTCCTCAACGGACGGCTAGAATCGTTTGATCCAACGGTCACAATGTTGCCTCCAAAAATATCTAAGGTGCCTAGATATATCTAGAGAATTCTATACTTATCCATATACATCCTTACTATTCTAGATTACTCCTATAGTTCTACATATATCTATAGGTTTCTAGAATGTTTCGGAGATGTCCGGAGTTGTCTCGAGCCTTCTAGACTTGTCCCGAGCCTTCCCGAGTCTCTCGGGTCTTCTAGGTACCTCTGGATGAGCCTAGATGGTCGTGGAACCTTCTGGAACCCCTCGGACTTGTGTGGAAACGTTTGGAGCTCACTAGGCCGTTCTAGATTCTTCCTTGGATCATCCTTGGCCTTAAAATGCTCAAGGCCTCTCATTTTTCCTTTGTTGGTTCGTGAGCACCTGGGTGGGGCTCCTTGATCGCGCGTAGCGCACCTAGGTGGGGCACCTCGGTGCTTCTCGGTGCACCCTAGCGGGTGTGCCCCTCGGCTTGCTTTGGTTTGACCTGGTGAGGCGTGACACTACGCAACAACACAACGATTGTCGTAAAGCATATCAAACATCAAAATGAAAATAGAAAGAAACAAATGAAATTTAAACATGCATGGATTAATAAGATTAATTAAAATTTTGCCACCGATCTAGGGATGAAATTGAAAATCATTCGAAAATTCCAAGGATGGGAAGGGAAAAAGACTAAATGGCTGAAAAAATTGCTTTTAAAACACCAGGGGCATGAAGGGAGATAAAACCAAAATATTTTTAAAATCAGCTTCAGATTCAGCATTTTTGGGCGAAATCGAATAACCCGGAAAGGTTTGGAGGATTCAAGGCGTAATTTTCAAGCGCGGAAGCCCTATCGGTGCAGTTTGTTAATCTCGGAGGGACCAAAATGGTTAGTAGACCGTTTTTAAAAACGAAAAACAACATAAATAACCTGTTTTGAAATCAAGATACCTCTTTGGCATTTTCGAAGCTAAAAAAGAAAAAGAAATCTCCTTTCTTTCACCCCTTTTGCGTTAAGTGACCCGAGCCCCTTCACCACTATGCCGGCCTCCGTTAACCGGCACCGACAAACATCGAGGAGGAACTAAAAATCCTTTTTTAGGTTTTAGGGTAACCTGTCACAGACTGGGATTATAAGAAAACCAAAAAAACCCTCTTCATGTTTGCTTCAAAACCCTAAAAAGAAAATCCATTGATCCCTTTTGCTCGGTTTCTGTTTCCCTTGTTGACTCACCACGCATGACCTCGGAGAGATCAACGACTTATCATCGACGGGAGGAGACGCAGCCGGAAGGTGAGAAAAAAAAGCAATCGAATATATTTCCCCCTTTTTTATGTTAGTTGCATGCCATAAGAAAGAGCAAAGTACCTCAAAAAAACTCTTTTTTGTATTGCTTTTCTCTGGAATCCTCTGTTTTTAAAATTTTGCTTACAATCCGTGCCCCCCTTCTTTTGTGTTTTTTCGGTTTCCTATATAACCGAGATACATCTCCAAAGGAAAATTAAAGCTGAATTTTTGTCTCTGATCTTGTTTGGTTGACTTTTCGTTTTGATTTATTGTTTTTTGTTTTTTGCCACTTTCGGGTATTCTGATCCTATTCTTTTTTTGTGTTGCATGTCGGTGCTACCAAAAATGGGAGGGGAGACACCGGCGTGCATGTGACAGACACGGAAGAGGGCGTGTTCGTGGCAGACGAGGGGTCACGGGCGTGGCTTGGCACGCGCGCGTCAGGCAGCGGAACAGTCGCGCGTGGAGACTCAAAGGGTCGCGCATGAGCGTTTGCGGGTTCCAGATCTTTCTCCGCGTCAATCTGGGAGCCGTTGGATCATTCTCGATCTGACGGTTGACGATGCGCGGTGCAAAAGGCTAGAGCGGGGTTCTCTAGGGCTTCGCGACAAGGAGTGATCTGGGTAGTTGATGCCTTCCGGATCCAACGGTTACAGTTTATACGGCGCGAGATCATCAGGGCTCCCCTAGGGTTTCTTCTTTGAGCTTTCATCTGATCTAGATCTGACGGCGGGAAATTGACTGCGCAAGAAAAGGGGCTCGATTAGGGCTATGGTTTCAAATCATGTTTCACTTGGGCCAAACGGGCCATGTAACCTTATTTCTATTTGTATATGGACTGTAATAAGACTTGGGCTAATTTCTATTTATTTAAATTGGGTTTCAAATTATTCAATTGGGCATGTATATATATATATATATATATTAGTTAGTTTTTTTAGTTTTTAGATTTGTTTCAATATATTAACAGTAATAATAAATATAATACTACTAATAATAACGATAATAATAATAATAGTAATATATGCTAATAATAATAATAACATTAATAAATAAAAAATTCAAATGGTGATAACGAAAATAATAATATATATATATATAACAATGATGAAAACAGTAGTGATAACTAATAATACTTGTAATATTAACAGATATAATAAAGCCACTAATAATATAGTACTGACACACATAATATAATAGTAATAATAACACTAATAAAAACAAAATAATAACAATAATAATAATAATAATAATAATAATAATAATAATAATAATAATAATAATAATAATAATAATAATAATAGTAGCCAATAGTAATGATGACAACAAATACTAATAATAATACGAAAATAGTAATAATAGTAACAAGTAACACACAATAATAATAAAAAAAGCAAAGTAATAATATAGAATGTTACTAATTATAATAGTGTTTTTTTTTCTTTCTTTTCTCTTTTTTACTTTTTCTTTTTTAGCCTTAATTTACATAGTAGCCCGATATAAGCCCAGATTGACAAAAACTAAAGGGGTTCAAGGTCCGAATAAAATTAGTGATTACAACTGCCCCTTTGCTTATACTTGTGGAACAAGAATAAAGCAAAGGCCATAAGCATTAATTTTGTCCTACTTCCCTATTAGACGGTTCGTTTCCCCAAGTAGCCACACGATTCCCAGTAGTTCCTCTTTCCAAAGCCTTTCGATCATGAATTTCCCCCTAAGATGCCCCGAACAGGTAGACAAAGTTTTTTTTTAAAATTGACTCTTGATTGCCCGAATAGATGGACAGAATTCCATTCTCCAAGTACCCGAACGGATAGGCGGGTTCTATTCTCCAAGTGCCCGAATAGATAGGCGGGTTGTATGCTTCAAATACCCGAATAGGTGGGTAGGGTTCCATTCTCCATGTACCTGAACTGATAGACGTGTTCTATTCTCCAAGTGCCCGAATAGATGAGCAGATTCCATTCTCCAAGTGCCTGAACGAATAGGCGGGTTCTATTCTCCAAGTGCCCGAATAGATGAGCAGATTTCATTCTCCAAGTGCCTGAACAGATAAGCGTGTTATATTCTCCCAGTGCCCGAATAGATGAGCAGATTCCAAATATTTTTATCTTCTCTTTTCGTAAAAACAAGCTGGTCTTCCAAACAAGCTTGCCTTCCATTTTGCGGTGTAAAAGCAAGTTGTCCATTTCGCGGTCAAAAGCAAGCTGAAACTCCAAATATCTTTGCCTTCCCTTCACGGCCAAAAGGTGAACTGGGGCGTCCAAGTGGATTTGCTTCTCCTTCACGGCCAAAAGGCAATCTGGTCGTCACTAATTTTGTCCAACTTCATTATCAGACAATTCGTTCTCCCGGAGCTGCAACGCACTAGACCGAGTAATTTTCTCTCTGAAGCTTTAAGAATATGAGTTCTCTCTCTATAGAACTCATTTCTTTGGCGTATTCTTCGAGTGACAGTTCCTTCTATACAGAACTCTTGTCTTAGTATACTTGAAGTCAAGGATCCACAAGTCCTTTCTCCATAGGACCTTCCGCTTTCGAGACCCTGAAGCCTTAGGATTCTGAGTTCTTTCTCCACAGAACTCCTCTTCCTTAGCGTGCTCTTCGAGTATTAGTTCCTCCTCTATTGAACTCCCCTATGAAATCAAGGATCTACAAGTCCATTCTCTGTAGGACCTTTCGCTTTCGAGATCATGAAGTCACAAGTTCCTTCTATACGGAACCTTTTCGGACCCTTTCTTTGTAGGGTCCCTCATCTTGGAATTTGAGAGCGGTGAACATGAAAGATTTCACCCAAAAATCTTGAGCATGCAGCTTGAAAGGCTTTGCCCAAAATCCTTTTTTGTCCTTGCTTTATCGTTTACTCCTCATCTCGGGAAGTACCCGGTTTTTCTTTCAAATATCTGTGAAAAGAAATAAAATGCTATGATGGTATGAGTTAGCATGCTTCTATCTTAAGGATGCCTAACTAAGTATGATGCATGAATGAAGTCTTTTTTAGAGACGCGGGGAGAAAAGCCTCACTTTCTGGCCGATCACCCTTAAATTCTACGAATTTTCTATCTTTGTTAAGTCTTCATTTCTATATTAAATATGTCACCTCATGATGCTCTCTCTCATTGCCCCATTCAACCTGGGTTTAGGCACTACCTTTTCTCATCGGCCCTTCATGACGAGCCCCCTGAACCTTCTAAACCCCTATTATTTCTTCAATTTTCTTTACTGGATCCTCCTCCTTCATTTCTCCTTGAAAGGAGATGCTGAATTATACTGGTCAAAACCCATTACCCTCATCTGACTCGGGCTTAACTGTCGCTTCTTCATGTTTTGCACTACCAGTGTCTCTTCTTTGGTTGGCTCTTTTTTTTTTCTCTCTCTCTCAAAGCGCCATATTTAAAGTTGATCATCTCAAAACGTACTTTGTATCCCCTTTCTTAAAATTGGGGGACTCGCGTTTGAAGGTTGCCGGAATTCCCCTTAAGAACTGAGGGACTCGCGTTCAAAGGCTGGCGGAAATCTCTTAAAAACTGAAGGACTCGCGCCCAAAGGTTGCCGGATCCATCTTCTTAATAGACTCTTCGGTAATCTTCAAATATCTTCTCTCTCTTTCTCTCTTTAGGCACCCCTTTGAGATTTCACATTTATGTCAACTTCTATCTTTGACCCTTCACGTCGAATTTTCTTTTCATATCTCTAGATGTCTCTAAGTCTTCTGAACTTCTCATTTTCCATAAAGCCACGTCTCTATTTGCCTTCATTCTTTCTCTTCTTCTTGAATGGAGGACTTACGCTGGTTAGAATTCCATTTGTGAAACCAAAATTGATTTTGATATAACATTTAAACTTATGGACCAATTTGCAAAACAATAAATGTTTAAGTACTCCTTAAAGTCTCACTATTGACAAGTATTTTAAACAAAATAATATCTCAAGACAAGTTCTTAAAATGATAAATTTTTCTAAGTCTTTTCCTATGTGTTTTCAAGCCAAACTACACAAAAACGCCCAGACGTATCGATACGATATTCATCTGGGCAACAATTTCAATGATACCATACCGATACGCTTTGCAACCGTATCGATACGATAAGCTTATCTTTGCAAAATTTTTGCATTTAATTTTCAACCGTTGACTTGTCAGTTAGTTGGTATCCCAATATTTAAATGACCGTTATACCGTACCGATACGCTAAGTATGCGTATCGACATGCTCTTTATGAGAACCAAACTTGGGATTCCAGTGAGCAAATCCAGTATCGATACGCCCCTTAAAACCGTACCGGTACGCCTTCTATGCGTATCGATACACGATGTTTTTCAGTTACAACGGCTCTTTCCTCTTTGATACATGTATCGATACGCCCCCTACCCGTACCGATACGGTAGGCAGCAGAGCTGCATTTATTGCGGGAAAATGCTTCTCAACGGCTCTATTGATGATCCCAACTACCCAAACGGCTAGAAATCAATACAAGGGTATAAAAAAAAGTCTCAATTGATCAAGCAACAACTATTGAACCTACAAGCATCATCAAAGCACTCAAATCCAAACTTTGCACCCTTAGAGTCAAATTCTTGTACCAAACTCTTGTGTTCTCAATTGTTATCTTTTTATTGTGAGTTTGGGGAGTGTAAAATTGTAATTGGGTAAACAATTATCCTTTGAGAGGAATTTGTAGAGTTTACCAAAAACTTCTCTTTGTAAAAGTGAGTTGATTAAGCTTTGGGTAGAAAGCTTAATCAATTTGTAAGGTTACCTCCTCATCCAAGAAAAGGGGAAGAATTCAAGTAGTGAATTGGTTGAAAATACTTAGTGGGAACTAAGGTAGTGGATGTAGAGTTCATTTGGAGAACTTGAACCACTCTAACTTCTTGTGTCACACTTTATTTTTCCCTATTATCACCTACCAAAATTTTTATTGCCAATTCACCCCCTCTTAGCCATTTGCAATTGTGTGATCAACTCAACAATTGGTATCAGAGCTACACTCATTGGAAGGATTACAACCATCTTGACTCAATTCTAAGAGAGTTTGATCAACAACTAGTCAAACAACGAGTCTCAATCTACTACAAAGCCACCATTCTTCAATTGGGATAACTATCCATATTGGAAGAATAGAATGAGACTCTTCATCAAGTCTATCGACTACATGGTGTGGGATGTGGTTGAAGAAGGTTCATTCATACCAATGAAGAGAGAAGGTGAAGGAAGACTTGTCCCAAAGGTCAAAGCCGAAATGACGGAAGATGATCGAAGAAGGATGCAAGTAAATGATAAAGCTCTTCATGTCATTTTTTGTACACTTGGTCCGGATATCTACTCCAAGGTGTCTTCGATCGAGAATGTCAAGGAAGTTTGGGACACCCTCGAGACAACATATGAGGGAACTAGCGATGTCAAAGAAACAAAAATTGGGCTACTCAATCTAAGCTACGGAAATTTCAAAATGGATCCCGATGAGAGTGTTTCCAAGATGTTTGATTGATTCTCGATCATTTTCAACGGATTGAAGGGTTTCGGTGAGGTCATCTTCGAAGACAAGCTAGTGAGGAAATTGTTGTACTCTCTTCCGAAATCATGGGATAACAAGAGAACGGCTATTATTGAAGCTCGGGATTTGAAGACTCTCAAGATAGATGCTCTTGTTGGATCTCTACTTACCCATGAGATCATGAGGAAGGGAAGAGAAGAAGAAAAGAGAATGGAGGAGAAGAAGGTTGAGAAGAAGGATGTTGAGAAGAAGAAGATTTGAATCCTTCTTAAAGCTTCATACCATGAAAGCGATTCTAGCGAAGATGAAGATGAGGAGATGGCCATGTTGGCCAAACGATTCACTCGCTTTATGAAGTCCAACCGTGGGAGAAAGTTCATTAGAAAAGGAGACTTCAAGAGCAAGAGTAAAGAAGAGGAGAAGGACCAAATCATTTGCTATGAGTGCAAAAAATCCAGCCATATCCGTTCCTAATGTCCTCAATTGAAGAGGAAGAGCTTTGGGAAGAAGAATAAGCTCAAAGCTCAAGTAGCAACTTGGAGTGACGAGGAGTCATCCGAGGAAGAGGAGAAAGTGGCCAATCTATGTCTCATGGCCATTGATGATGAACCAAAGGTAAACCTTAACTCATCTAATTTTGATTTTACCTTTGATGAACTTCAAGATGCTTACGATGAATTGCAAGAGGTTTATGATGAGTTAGTTGGAAAATATAAGGAGTCTATTTTGAGAAACAAGAAAAACATTTTCGATTTGAAAACTCAAAATGAATCTATTTCAAAAACTAACTCCGAATTGGAAAAGAAGGTTTTGTACTTAGTAAATCTTTCAAATGATCTTAAAAAGAAAAACTTTGAACTTGAAAAATTCCTTTCCGATTTTCAAGATTATCACACAAAGTAAGTGGATAATCTTAAAACATCTATTGATATTGGGAAAAACCATTTTGAAAAGGGAAATTCTTCTAAATCCCAATATGTAAAAAGAAAACATTTTATTCCTAAACAAAGAAATTTTCATAAGCAATCTAGAGGTCAAAGAATTAGGAGTGTTTGGGTTCCTAAGGAACTCATTATTTCTAATAACATTAATATTATTGCTTCTTGGATCCCTAAGGGAACCAAAGTTTTGAGGGCTAACACACATGGACCCAAAATGATTTGGGTACCAAAAATCAAGGCCTAATTTCTTTGTTTGTAGGGGGAGCATAGCTACAAGGCCAAAGCTTCAAGCCAAAACTCATGGTACCTTGATAGTGGATGCTCAAGACATATGACCGGTGACAAGAGTAGATTCATGGAACTAAAGCCAAAAAGTGGTGGAGTGGTAACTTTCGGTGACAACTCCAAATGCCACATTGAAGGAATAGGCTCCATTGGTAATCACTCTTCTATTTTCATTGAAATTTTTTTGTATGTCAACGGTCTTAAACACAACTTTTTGAGCATTAGTCGATTATGTGATAAGGGTTTTAATGTTTTATTTGATAAAAGCGGTTGCAAAATTGTGAACATTAAAATAAATCAATTGATGCTCATAGGACATAGAATAGGCAATATTTACATGGTGCATTTAGATGACATCCATACATCTCATACATGCTTAGTTGCACATGATGAACATGACTCATGGCTTTGGCATAGAAAATTAGGACATGCTAGCATGAGTGTTTTAGAAAAATTGATTTCCCTTAATATAGTTAGAGGTTTACCCAAACTTAAGTTCTCTAATGATAAAATTTGTGATGCATGTTCTAAGGGTAAACAACATAGAACTTCATTTAAATCCATTAATGTTGTCTCTACTATTAGATGTTTACAATTGATTCATATGGATCTTTTTAGGCCTATTAGAATAGTGAGCTTGGGTGGTAAATCATATGCCTTTGTACTTGTAGATGACTATTCTAGGTTTACTTGGGTTCTATTCCTAAGTACATAAGATGAGGCTTTAGAAAAATTCATCACATTTTCTAAAATAACTCAAAATGATCTTGAACTTAAAATTTCTCACATTAGAAGTGATCATGGAACCGAATTTCAAAATCTAGGTTTTGAAGAGTTTTTAAATGAAAATGGGATTAGCCATAATTTTTCCGCACCTCGCACTCCTCAACAAAATGAGATAGTTGAGAGGAAAAATCGAACTTTAGAAGAAATGGCTAGAACCATGCTTTGTGAAAATAATTTACCTAAATATTTTTGGGCGGAAGCCACAAATACCTCTTGCTATATTATAAATCGAGTAATGATTAAGCCAATTTTGAAGAAAACACCTTATGAGATTTTAAAATCTAAGAAGCCTAACATTAGATATTTTCATCCATTTGGTTGCAAGTGTTTTGTCTTGAATAATGGTAAAGAAAACTTAGGTAAATTTGATGCTAAAAGTGATGAAGCTATTTTCCTAGGGTACTCTTTAAACTCTAAAGCCTATCGTGTATTTAATAAAAGAACTTTAGTTGTTGAAGAGTCTATACATGTTGTTTTCGATGATAACCTCCTTCCGAGGAGGGAATCTTGTGATGATGATGATGTATGAATTCTTGATGCCATTGATAGAGGACAAACGTCAAAGGTGGATGAGATTTCAACTAAGGATGAAGATGCACAAGATCCACCTCTTGAAGCCTTGAAGGACTTGGCTCTTGAGGAAAATGAGGTATCTTACCCAAGGGAGTTCAATTATGTCAAAAGTGGTGAAATATTGGGTGATCCATCCAAGGGGGTAACTACTAGATCCTTTATCAAATTAATGAACTATGTTGCATTTCTTTCATGCATTGAGCCTAAAAATATCAAAGAAGCATTAAAAGATGATTTTTGGATTTTGGCCATGCAAGAGGAATTAAATCAATTTGAGAGAAGTAAAGTTTGGACATTAGTTGAAAGGCCTAGTAATCAATCTACTATAGGAGCTAAATGGGTCTTTAGGAATAAACTAGATGAAAATGGTAATATAGTGAGAAACAAGGCTAGACTTGTTACTCAAGGCTATACCCAAGAAGAGGGATTTGATTTTGATGAAACATATGCACCTGTAGCTAGGATGGAAGCCATTAGGATGCTTTTGACATTTGCATGTTATAATGATTTCAAGCCTTTTCAAATGGATGTGCAAAGTGCTTTTCTAAACGGTTTTATAAATGAAGAAGTGTATGTTGAACAACCACCGGGTTTTGAGGATTCAAAATTTCCAAATCATGTGTTTAAACTAACTAAAGCTCTTTATGGTTTAAAGCAAGCTCCTAGAGCTTGGTATGAAAGACTTTCAAATTTTTTAATTGAAAAGAGTTTTGTAACACCCCAATTTTTGGCTTAGAAGTTTAGGGTTTGGTCGGACCGGTCTGAGAAACGGTTCGAATATAAAAGGAGGTTTTAGGGAAAGCCTAGTTCGGGATGCTTTAAAAATATGGAAAAATATCTAAAAAATCCTCTTTTAATATATATAAGAGAGTGGTGAAATCAATTTTACAAAATAAGGTTTGGAAATATTACATTTTGGTGTAGTGACCAAAATGCGATTTTTGAAAAGTTTAGTGGTGACTGTTTTGTAAAGGATTGAAACTTTGAATCTTTAAGGAGCTAATTACCCAAAAAAAAATTCTCCAGATTTTTCCTTAATTTGGGTGATTTATTTAATGTTTTAATTAAATAAAATAAAGATGGAAACTACTTTTAGATTCTCATAACTACCTTTTCCTAATTTTCTCTCATTTCTTTTTCTCTCAAAATCCCATCATCCAAACACATTTTCTCCAGTACAAATCACTTTGATCTTCACCTCATTTGATGAGATTTCCATCACTCATTGTTTCATAATCAATCTAGCAAAAAAATCTTTTGATTTCCACATTAATTTTTCATGGAATTTTGCCCAAATCAAGGAGGAATCACCATTTAAAGGTAAGATTGTTCTTCTCCTCTAAATACTCAGTTCTTTACTGAAATTCCCAAGTTGTCAATCCTTAATTTAAGTTTTATAAATGGTTTTAATGTTAGAAACTTGATTTTGGCTTAAAACTCAAGATTTGGAAGAAATCTTGAAGAATTTCGTTGAGTTTGATTGGGCTCTGTTTTGAGGTGGCTCTTTAATGTATTTTGGATATTAAATGATGTTAGAAATGAGATTTTATCAATGCAATCCCGAATAGGTTGTGTTTCCTAAGTTTTTGCTCAAGAAAATGGTGGTTTTTGAGGTGTTTTGGTGTTCTGTTATAGTTGGAGGTATAAGGACGAGTTTAGGTTTATTTTGGATGTTAATTGATGTTTAGAAATGGTTAGAAGTGATGGATCTTGGCTGGGTTAAGTTTTGGAAGAATTTGGAGGTGTTTTCGATTGTGTTTGGTAGCCGAAATGTTGGTTTTGGGTAGAGCATCGAGTTTAGGTGTGTTGGCTGAAGATTTCAATGCATGATGATGCATTAATCCTCTGCTTTGATGTGTTTAAAACAGGGGAGACATCTTCGGACACTTTTGGAGTTGATCCGGGGGCTTGATTGGCGTTTCGGCAAGGTAGCGAAACAAAATTGGTGAGTGGGGATGGTTTTCCGGCTTTGAAACGATTATTTGGAGGTTTTGGGAGCTTAGTTTAAGTCTAAACAACTTAGCTAAGCTCAAGAGTAAGTTTTCGGAAAAACTCCCTCGGATGTGCTATGAAGTGGTTTGATGCATTGGTTATAAATTGCATGTTTAAATTTTGTTTTGATAGCATGTTTTAACATGGTTAATGCTGGTTTTGAAAGCCATGTGTTGAAGGATGCTCAAGGTAAGAGATCCTTGTTTTGGCATTTTATTAATTTGGTAATGATGCATGGAGATGCATGATGTTTAATGGCTTTGATTAATGCTTAAAAACAGTGAATTGATATGGTATTTGATGTATATTGGCAAGTGATGAATTGGTTTTAAAGTACTTGAATCAGATATAGTTAGCCGGTTATAGGATTGGGTGCACCGTAAGTAAAGTCGCCTTGGATGTTGAGGGGTTGTGATTGTACCGTAAACTCCATCCAAGTACCCTAACGAGTGAGGTAAGATCACAACGGTGGTTGAAAGTCCGTGTGTGGATCTTGTGTTATGTGTCCCGTACTCTCGTTAGTGGAATTATACAACTACCGACGAGTGATGTTGAGGGGTTGTGATTGTACCATTAAACTCCATCACGGGTGTTGAGGGGTTTTGATTGTAGCGATAAACTCCACCTTGTGTAGTCCGGTAGTGTGTATGAAGCGTTTGGGACAACGCTTGTAATCCACGTATCCGATTGTGTTTTGTGTTGTAAATGGTTATGAACTATCACTTGAAAGCCAATATAGTGTACTGAATGTAGTGAAGCATGAGATGCTTGTAAAGTATGCAAGGTTGCATGAAAAGAGATGAGCATGTGTTTAAAAGCTTTGTTGCAAGTGTTTTCTATAAACGCATTATTGTGTTGGTTTATTTAGAGCATGTCTTAGTAAGCATTTATGCTTACGCTCTCTCTCTCTTTTACCAATAATGCAGATAATTGAAGTGTTTGAGGGCAACAAGGAAGCTAAGAGTGTCCAAGGAAAACCAAGCTCATGTATGGTGATGTTTTCATACACTATTAGTTTTGGTAATTTGGCAATGGGAACCTAAGATGTGTTTTGGGAGATGTGTTGAACTCCCTGTGGTTGTGGCATGTTTGCCTTGGTTGATTTGGATTGTAAATGGCCTTTAATGCTTGTTTGAAGTTTGGTTGCTTACTTGGTTTTAAATAATAGGAAGCATGCCTCTAGACATGTCATATTTCATGTTTGATGCTATAAATGTGATTAGGGTTCTAAACATGCGCCTTATATGTTTGATGACTTGTTGGTATGCTTAAGAAGTCATTAGGATGAGTTTGATTGGGTTTGTGCATGAAAAACCAGCAAAATCTGCAGTTTCTGGGCAAACTGTATAGAAATACTCTCTGGCGTTTCGAAACGGGGGCCTGTAATGGCCTTCGTGTTTCGAAAAGGCTGGAGGCTGTTTCGAAACGATTTGGCTACTGGAGAGCCTTGTTTCGGAACCAGTATCGAAACGGGTGAGTAATGCCCCGCGTTTCGATACGGGTGTTATGTGTTTCGGAACAGGTGACCGTTGGGCACCGATTTAAATGATGCTGAAGTTTGCGAGTTTTACGTTTTAGTCCCGAAAGTTGTAATTGCAATTGTATGAGTTCGAGATGTCCAATTAAGGTGAAATTTGACAGGTATGCATGTAATATGACTAATTTCATATTGGCAACTTTAAAATCAATTATGACCTTCTAATTTATAGAAATTACAATTTGGTCCCTAAACTTGTAATAAGAGCAATTGAGTCCCTCTTTGTTGTTCGATCGATGTGCCTTTCTCATGTATGTTTCATGAGTGCTCATTTAGGGTTAACGTGCATCTAGATAAGATTAAAAAGAAAAAAAGGGTCGTTAATCAAGGTTGACTTTCGAGTTGACTTTGGTTTTCCCCGTGTAATCTTCGTAGTTCGGGTTAACCGTCTAGGCCGGGCTAAGGGGGTTACAAGTTTTGAAAAAGGTAAGGTGGACATTACACTCTTCATAAAAAGATATAATAATGACATCTTAGTAGTACAAATTTATGTTGATGATATCATTTTTTGTTCTACTAATGAATGTTATTGCAAAGAATTTTCTAAGCTAATGCAAGGTGAGTTCGAGATGAGCATGATGGGAGAGCTCTCATTCTTTTTGGGACTCCAAATCAAACAAAGAAAAGATGGCACCTTCATAAATCAAGCTAAGTAGACCAGATATCATAAACGATATGCTCAAAAAGTTCGGCTTGGAGAATGTAAAGCCTCAAGCCACACCTATGAGCTCTTCCATAAAGCTTGACAAAGATGAAGGAGGTAAGTGTGTTGATTCTAAGCTTTATAGATACATGATAGGTTATTTGCTTTACCTTACCGCAAGTAGACCGGATATCATGTTTAGTGTTTGATTGTGTGCTAGGTTTCAAGCTAGTCGTAGAGAATTCCACTTAGTTGCCATTAAGAGAATGTAACACCCCTTTCCCGGCCTGGTAGAGAACCGGGTCGGAGAGCGCTACCGAAAACAATGCGATAACATCTTTTAACTTCACACTTAAAAACTTTTCCCAAAACTTAACTCTTGCACTTATCATTTAAGCCTTCAACAATATTTTATTCGAACAGGACGTTACCGAAATTACGTAATAATTCATTTTATTCCTATTAAAGCCTTAGGAAGATCAACCCCGTATCGAAACGCCCTGAGCTGTTTCGGTACGGCTTGACTAAGGTCAACTTATTTACTATCCCTTTATAACCGTATCGATACGGTTTGACCCGTATCGGTACGGGTTGACTAACCTTGACTCGTCTTTAACCCGTTTCGAAACGGGTATCGAAACAGTGGTCTCCAGTAGCCAAAACATTCTGAAATAGAACTACCCCGTTTCGGTACACCCTGCTTTCCGAGGTTCAAATTATACTTACCCGTATCGAAACACCATCACCTGTTCCGGTACGGGTAGGCCTACAATGACAACTTCCAACTGTTTTTAATCCTTTTTAACCTAGCAGTCATGATCCAATTGCAGCGAGACTTTTCCCATAACATTTTAAGGGTATTAAGCTATTGTCATGCCAAGTTTTAAAGCCATTCGTATTCATTTACAATGTTTTACCATTTTAGCATAAAACATGAACTATAGGTCATGACATGTTATACGAAAAGCACTATCCAACCATTTACTTCTTAAACACTTAGACATAACATAGACATACCAAAATAGACATATCAAACTTATACATAGACCTTGCCACCATACTAGGAGTTCGAAGGATAAAACACTTTACTTGGACTTGGTTGTGACTTGTGCAACGTACCAACTTCTCCGATCTCGATCCCAATACTTGCTTATCCTGAAATGGATGCATGAAATGCATTAGGCATACTTTGCCTAGTGAGGTAATCACATAACTATAAATATACATATCGTGACTTATAACATGCTTTCTAAGAATTATAACATTAATCATGCAATATCATGGCATATTTCATATTCATAACAAAGCATATAACAATATCATAGTTCATGGCAATCATTATCTTGAGTTCATAATTTCCTTGGATCGATTCATGATATATGGATACACGAATTCCACCTCCTCGCCAATACACATAAATGGTCATCCCGCCGACATCGCCAAAGACCAAACACAATACATCCCTCCGCCTCGCCAAATCATATAGGCCGTAGCCCTAGGACCGTAGTCCACCCGTACACTGAGCTCATGAATTCTATGGCATGCCAATTGTATCCAATACTTCGAATCCAAGGTTCATATTTCATAATTCGTAAAAATAACAATTTCAATTATGCATATCATACTTATCACATGTAAATGCTTGCAATGAATTTCATAATTAACATGCTTAAAAATCATGGAATCAACGAAATGCTTACCATACACTTACCAACATATGATCAATGATGAAAGCCTCTAACTCAAAGGTTAGTATTGATATTTATAACAACAAATTCGAGTAGGCCCTTGCCAAACTCAAGACGCTACTACACTCACCTCGATATTAAGGTTCTCGAATAACGACTTCTTTTGCCTTGGTTGGCGGTTGTCCTTTCTCGACTTCTTGAACTAGATTAAATAGGAATTTGTTAGGACTGACAGGACAATATCGAATAAATATAAAAATATTAATCAGACTCGATACCGAAACTTAAACCAACCAAGGATTTGAGCTTACCCCGACGTCGACAGAGATTCGATATTACTATATCAAAAATATCGGACCACCAAACTAATACTGAACCACCTAATTATTTTTCTGTCTTCCCTTCACTAATTCCTTAATCTCTGTATGTCTCTAACTTCATTTCTTCGTGTATTCCTTGCGCAGAGTCCCCCCTCTATTTATACACAATTTGGCCGGTCTCAATGGCTTTCCCATGTTCCACGTTGCTTGGAAATAAAACTACCAATGGTCCTTAATATTCTCCACGTGGGAGTGGATGGCATGATTCATATCATGCTTTGGTTTCTTTGTTGCCACGTATAGTGGCAATTGCCACACTAATTTTCAAATGGCCGAGTGGCCTATTTGCGTGGCCCTCAATCTGGGCAATTCCTTCAAAGTGAAGGAATTGTCACGGCTTCCCCATTTTAATTCACTTACACGTGAATTGGTGGCATGACCACCTTCCCTTCACTTGCCACGTAGTGGCATAATTGCCACCCCTTCAATCTCTTATGGTCGAATGGCCCTTGACGTGTAATTGCCTTAGGCAATTTCTTCAAATTGAAGGAATTGCCACGTCAATTACTTCTTTCTTTCTTTCTTTTATAATAATAATAATAATAAACCATAAATTAACTCGAATAATCTAAATAAGATCAAATAAATTATTTTATCGATACAAAATATTCGGTCATCGGAACTTAATTCCGACTAGACCGGTTTTCAGGGTGTTACAGAGAATCTTTAGATACCTTAGAGACACACCTAATTTAGGCCTTTGGTATCCTAAGGATTCCTCCTTTAGCCTTCATGCTTATTCGAATGCTGATTATGGGGGTTGTAAGATAGATAGGAAAAGTACTTCCGAGACATGCCAATTCTTAGGTAGTATGCTTGTATCTTGGTTCTCTAAGAAACAAAATAGCGTAGCCTTATCTACCACCGAAGCGGAATACATATCCTTAGGGAGTTGTTGTGCTCAAGTCCTTTGGATGAAACAACAACTCTTAGATTATGGTGTTGAAGTAGAAACCATACCCCTTAGGTGTGACAACACTAGTGCCATTTGTCTCACTAAGAATCTCATCCAACACTCTAGAACTAAACACATAGAAATTAGACATCATTTTATTAGAGATCATGTGTTGAAAAATGATGTTGTTTTAGAGTATGTTGATACCTTGAACCAATTAGCGGATATATTCACAAAACCTTTGGATAAAGAGCGTTTTTGGACCCTTAGGAGAGAGTTAGGTTTAACTAGCTTCTCTTGACCCTTTTTAGGTCCCAAAATGTCAAATATTTGCTTGAAATTGGTTGTGATTCATGCTTATGTTAATTTGCCTCTTTTTGCTTCTATGCATGTTGCTAGGGGGAGTATGCATTAAGTTTAACCATTAAAACTTGTTCATATGACATTCACATGCATTTAGGGACATTTAAAGTTAGATTTTTGAACTTAAATCTGTCATAAATGCCTTATCTGGTAAAGGCGTATCGATGCGGCTGAAGCGTATCGATACGGGTTCATCCATAGGAAATCTTTGAAGCTCTATGCATATCAATACGACCCCGCGTATCGATAGGGTTAAGTCAAGGGAAGCAATCCAAGTAAAATCGTACCGATACGGTCCCGCGTATCGATACGGTAATAACGCCAAATAAAAAATTAGGGTAAAAACGTATCGATACGCTCTACAAGCGTACCGATACGGTCTCGACGGAGAGGTTATTTAGGGCTGCATCTACAAAAACACTTCAAAATTAAAAAAAAAACCCTCTTTTCTCTTAAAAACCCTAGCCGCAACCCTCTATAAAACACCCTCAATCCTTCAATTTTTTCCATCAAACTTCAAAATTCTTTGAGGGTTTTTGATCTCCACATCAAAACTAAGCTTTGTCATCAATCTTGTGCACTTACATCATCACATTCACCCAATCTAACTATTCAATGTATAAAACTTTTCTCTTTTATTTTCTTTTATTTTCGTTTGATTATTATAATTGTTTCAACTTAGTTTTTGTACAAAACATACTTTTATAACATGGGTTTTAAACTTTTTATCAAAATTTTTCAAAAATCAAAATTTTTTCATTCGAATATATTTTCTACTCGTGTTTTTTAATCTGTTTTTTTAAATTTAAACTCTTTCTAAAATATGTACTTATCTTTTTCACAATAATTTTTTTAATTACCTTGAACTATTAAAATTTATTGGTTTGGATGAGATGTTAATTGCATACATATTCGAATCGTTTTGATGTGTTTTCAGGGTTATGGCACCGAAAAAGAGATCTAGACGTTATCTTGCCACTTCCGATCCTAATGAGGATGAAGAGGATAACCTTAAACCTAATCTCCCTTATATTATCCAATGTAGTTTTCCCGACCCATCCGATATGTCTCGTTATAAACTATTTCAAGGTTTCACCCTTAGGGAAGAACGCATTGTGTCTATATCGTTTTTAAACTCTGCTCGTTTCAAATTTCAATACCTCCCTTTACTTAGGCAATGTAAATTTCTAACCTCTTTAAGCATTCCTCCTATTCTATATAGGAATTTGGTCATCATATTCTTTTCAAATGCTATATGTGTTCATGATGAACCTAGAGAACATGTCATTGCTATCGAGTCATTTGTTATGGGCAAAACCATTAAAATTGATCAAGAGGTTCTTTGCAAAGCTTTTGGTTTTGAAAACATAGGAATTGATGATGAGAAGTCCTTAGGTCAAGGTTCTTTAGGCTCAGTCAAAGTCTTAAATGCTAATGACCGCATTCTTCATCTTCTCATTACTTGGTTTTTGCGTCCATCAGGAGGGAAGTTTTCTACTATACGTCAAGTAGATGATTTTTGGCTTAGGTGCTTTAGGGAGGGTCACCGTCCAAATCTTTGTCAAAATATGTTTGCCGACCTTGTCTATCTAGTCCAACACCGTCACACCGAACAAGTCAAATCTTTTTACTATTCTACGGCATTGAGTCACCTCCTCCACTCCCTTGAAATTGATTGTTCCTATGATTATCCCAAACCCCTTGGCCAACCCATAGATGAGCGTTCTCTATCTCGTGCCCACTTTTCTTATGTTGACAATGAATGGGTTCGTGTCCCTCATACTCCTCAACAAGATGCTCCAGTTGATGCTCCTCATGCTTTTTCAAGCTCTCAACAAGCTTCGATTGAGTCCTCTTCCATGAGCACCCTCATGACATTCCTCAATGAGAAATTCACTAACATGGAAGCTGGGTTTACCTCCATTGACACTCGATTCACCTCCTTGGAAGATCGCGTCAAAGGTATGGAGAATCAAATGAAATCCATAGCTCTTCAACAAAACTCCATGGATATCTCTCTCACCGCCTTCCATGGTGCTTGGCTCAACCAAAATAGGAGGAATCAACCCACTCGAGACGATGTAGATGAAGAGGACGAGGAAGACGATGATGATGAGGCGGACGAGTAGTTTTTGCATACCATCTAATGACATTTAGTTTTTGCACCTATGATTAGTATTTTATGCCTTTTATCTATGTTTTAGGATCTAAGTTTGGATTATTATGTTGCTTTTCCTTTGAAGTTTCATTTGAACTATTATGTTTGCTTTAATTTGAAGTTTGCTTTGAATTTTATGATATAATTGTTGCTATTATTCTTGTGTTTATGTTTGATCTAACAAAAAAGGGGAGAAGGATTATAGAGTCAATTTTTTATTTTGAAAATCCATCTTAAATTAATGGGGAGAAAGTTTTTCAAAAGTTTCAAAAACTTAAAAATTTATATGTGGTTTTGTTATATCAAAAAAGGGGAGATTGTGAAACCAAAATTGATTTTGATATAACATCTAAACTTATGGACCAATTTGCAAAACAATAAATTTTTAAGTACTCCTTAAAGTCTCACTATTGACAAGTATTTTAAACAAAATAACATCTCAAGACAAGTTCTTAAAATGATAAATTTTTCTAAGTCTTTTTCTATGTGTTTTCAAGTCAAACTACACAAAAACGCCCAGGCGTATCGATACGGTTTTTAGCCACTGGAATTTTAATGGACATAGCGTACCGATACGGTATTATCCCGTATCGATACGATATTCATCTAGACAACAATTTCAATAATACCGTACCGATACACTTTGCAACCGTATCGATACGATAAGTTTATCTTTGCAAAATCTTTGCATTTAATTTTCGACCGTTGACTTGTCAGTTAGTTGGTATCCCAACATTTAAATGACTGTTATACCGTACCGATACGCTAAGTATGCATATCGATACGCTCTTTATGAAAACAAAACTTAGGATTCTAGTGAGCAAATCCAGTATCGATACGCCCCTTAAAATCGTACCGGTACGCCTTCTATGCGTACCGATACGTGATGTTTTTTAGTCACAACGGCTCTTTCCTCTTTGATACAGGTATCGATACGCCCCCTACCCGTACCGATACGGTAGGCAGCAGAGCTGCATTTATTGCGGGAAAATGCTTCTCAACGGCTCTATTGATTATCCCAAGTACCCAAACGGCTAGAAATCAATACAAGGGTATAAAAACAAGTCTCAATTGAACAAGAAACAACTATTGAACCTACAAGCATCATCAAAGCACTCAAATCCAAACTTTGCACCCTTAGAGTCAGATTCTTGTACCAAACTCTTGTGTTCTCAATTGTTATCTTTTTATTGTGAGTTTGGGGAGTGTAAAATTGTAATTAGGTAAACAATTATCCTTTGAGAGGAATTTGTAGAATTTACCAAAAACTTCTCTTTGTAAAAGTGAGTGGATTAAGCTTTGGGTAGAAAGCTTAATCAATTTGTAAGGTTACCTCCCCATCCAAGAAAAGGGGAAGAATTCAAGTAGTGAATTGGTTGAAAATCCTTAGTGGGAACTAAGGTAGTGGATGTAGAGTTCATTTGGAGAACTTGAACCACTCTAACTTCTTGTGTCACACTTTATTTTTCCCTATTATCACCTACCAAAATTTTATTTCCAATTCACCCCCTCTTGGCCATTTGCAATTGTGTGATCAACTCAACACCATTGCCCCCACTTACTTTAGGCTTATGTACCTTCTGACTGACCTCTGGTTAATGTCGGCTGCTTTAAATGGTGTCTTCTACCTAAAGATGCCACAACTTTTTGGCCCTCGTTCCTCTAAATTTGGGGTCAAAAGCGTCTCCTCTGAACTTCGTTCTGTTGCCCCAAAGTGCCTTTTGGGTTTTTGTCTCGGCTTCTCTTCTTTTTCTTCTCTATCTTCCTTCTTTTCTTTGGCATGTCGTCATCGCCTTTTGTCGAGTTGATTTCAGAAGATACTTATTGTCTCGTTCGGCGCGTGCTCACAATGCGGCGCGCGTGGTCCTTTCCGGGACAATCTTTTCGGCAAGATGCTTAGGTTCTGAAGGTAACTTTTGTTCCCCGATTCTCAACGTCAAAATTTCTACCCTCATGTTCTATTTCAACACTTTTTAGCAAAGGTCGACTTCGTATCATCATATTTCACCGAAGGCGGTCTTGATATTTCAACTGGAGATATTAGTAGCAATGTTTGAACCTCCGAGGGTGCCCCTCTAGGTACTGATGGCTTTACCTCGAGTCACGGTTAGTCCGCTTGTTCATTCCCATGTAGGAGACTTATGCAAGTGATTGGGTAAAAATACTTTTATTATGTAAATATACATTTTAAAGAATCACGTCAAGTGAAAATCAAGTTTGGGGTCTTTGAAAAAAGGTCGACCCGAGTGACATTTTCCGAATGTTGCGAGGATGCACATATGAAATCTTTTCTAGGCTATTAGGCTTCCGAGAGGAGCAACTCCCATTCCTAGTTTCTACCCAACTTAAAGGTGGCTCTCTTTAACTTACTAACTCACCATGCCCATCCTTCCCTCTTTTCTGATCTCAATCAGGCATTAGAAGTGTGGCAATCCTTGAAGAAAGGTTAACCCCGATAGGCGGGATGTGATCTGAAGACAAATTCATCCTTCTGTGTATGGTCCAAATGGTCTTTTATGGCTTGTAATGTAGGCTAAGGCTCACGGCTACGAAAGAAAGGGTAAATAGGCTCAAACAAGTGTTTAAGGGTGGTGAAACCAAGGATCAAGTTTTCCAACTGAAAGTCTCAATTATGCTCAGATGAAATATTATTTCCTTTCTTATTTCTCTGGATCGCTCTAGAATGCCCATATTTGGGTTTTTGCCCTAGAGTTCATCAAGTGTAGTTTCGGATCAGGTTGCGCCTTCGCATTGTATTGGTGCATGATTTTGATCAAAGGTGAACATCTTTCGAGGCTCATCTAAGCAGAGATTCATTTGGATAGGGAATTCTCTTGTCCCTTTTCTTTATTCGCCTCTCACTCTCTCTCCTTTTACAAAACTGCACTTTTCACTTTAGTGCTTTCACTTTTGATTTCTTCAACTTTTATGTCGGTAACTTTCGACTTGATTTGGGTAGCTCTTTGAGCACCAACTTTTCTTTTATCGTTTCCTTTTGATTTTTTTCTTGGTAAAACTAGAAAAACTGTATTCAATGCATATGTTCTTTTATTGCCCTTTAATTCACAAGGCATCATCTTCATAGCGTGATCAGAATCCAATGTCATTTACATGCCCACAAACTTCTACCTCATTTGCCCCCGGTGTAGGGGTGATCCTTGGTTTGGGTTTAATCGGAAGAAAAAAGGTTTAACAGGCTCAAACGGGGACAACAATGGATATTTTTCTTATTTTCTTTCTTTGTGAAAGGAAGTGTAAGAATGCCAAATGTCCTCCCATACGTGGATATCAAAAATAGTCATCAGGGGTAGATGTTTTGGTGTTATCACTTCATTCAAGGACCTTGAACAACAATGCCTGAGAGGAAAATTCACTCAATGAGAGTGACTCATTATTCCTGAACACTCATTGTCATTCCTCCTTTGGCCTAAGTAGGACAGAGGGTTTTCATATTTATAGTGTCCTCACAACATTCGGTTTTTCGGGAAAAAAGAATTCTTTTTAGATTGAGTTAAAGTTAATCTTACAAAAAGTATATACATGTGTAATAGGAAAACAAGAGTAAACATATGAAATGTTTAAAGAATCAAGGAATACCAGAATATTTTCTAAATAACAAAATGAAAATTTTGTTACGATAAAAATAAATGTACTCTTCGTTTGAAAAAAAATCTATAGCTTAGCTTTTTCCTTTTGCATTTGTCCCAAATGCACAGGGATCAACGGATTTGAATTACCTTTACCGGTAGTCGTTTGCTCCGGGCTAGTTGTACCATTCCCTTGGGTACAATCAGTTTTCACCAATAATGAGAATTGGATTTTTGCAAAGGATTTCTTTCCCTTCGACCATTCGTAAAAATGGATTTTCGATGGGCATTTGAATTATCCATTGTCTTAAACTTCACCGTATTTAAGCACGTTGTGCCAACATTTCTGTTGGACTTGCCCAAACATCGCTTCTTCTTTCATGAAGCGATGTAATGTCTCCAATTCACTTTTCTTGAATCGAGACTTGCATTTTTACCAAATGCACATGGATTAATGGATTTGAATTGCCTTTACCGGTAGCCGTTTGCTCCGGGCTTGCTGTACCATTCCCCTGGGTACAATCAGTTTTCACTAATCATGAAAATTGGATTTTTGCAAAGGATTTATTTCCCTTCGACCATTCGTAAAAGCAGATTTTTCGATGGACATTTAAATTATCCATTGTCTTAAACTTTACCGTATTTAAGCATGTTGTGCCAACATTTCTGTTGGACTTGCCCAAACATCGCTTCTTCTTTCATGAAGCGGTGTAATGTCTCCAATTCACTTTTCTTGAAATCGAGACTTGCATTTTTCCCAAATGCACAGGGATTAACGAATTTGAGTTGCCTTTACCGGTAGCGGTTTGCTCTGGGCTAGTTGTACCATTCCCCTGGGTACAATTAGTTTTCACCAATCATGAAAATTGGATTTTTGTAAAGGATTCATTTTCCTCATATACGATATTGTCTCCCTTTGATTGTGAACCAAAAGTTCTCGAAGCTATTCGAGCTTATCCATCCTAGCCACTAGATCATTCATGCTTCTAAAGTTGTACTGGTTGGAAACTGTTTCTTTGTCCATTCTTCCTTCTCTCTTTCTCTAATGAGTATTCTCCCCGATTTGCAACATTTAATATCTAATGAATGCAATGAATGCATTACTCAAACAAGCTTCTAATGGCATGATGCATGATTACCTGACTTAATGTTGTTGGGATGATGCACAAATGTTGTGATATATGCAAATGCGTATGCAAGTCAAAGGTGTTGGTCTCATAGGTGATTCCCTTTAGGTCAACTTTCATTTGAACGTAAAGGAGGTGCCTTGTTACTCTCGAATAACTCGAAAAGGTGTGGAGGATTTAAGGGTAATTTTCAAGCGCGGAAGCCCTATCGGTGCAATTTGTTAATCTCGGAGGGACTAAAATGGTTAGTGGACCATTTTTAAAAATGAAAAACAATGTAAATAATCTGTTTTGAAATCAGGATACCTCTTTGGCATTTTCGAAGCTAAAAAAAGAAAAAGAAATCTCCTTTCTTTCACCCCTTTTGCGTTAAGTGGCCCGAGCCCCTTCACCATTATGCCGGCCTCCTTTAACCGGCATCGGCAAATATCGAGGAGGAACCAAAAATCCCTTTTTAGGTTTTAGGGTAACCCGTCACAGACTGAGATTATAAGAAAACAAAAAAAACCCCTCTTCGTGTTTGCTTTGAAACCCTAAAAAGAAAATCCACTAATCCTTTTTTCTCAGTTTCCGTTTCCCTTGTTGACTCACCGCGCATGACCTCGGAGAGATCAACGGCTTATCGTCGATGGGAGGAGACGCGGCCGGAAAGTGAGAAAAAAAAGCAATCGAATATATTTCCCCCTTTTTTATGTTAGTTGCATGCGATAAGAAAGAGCAAAGTACCTCAAAAAAAACTCTTTTTTGTATTGCTTTTCTCTAGAATCCTCTGTTTTTACAATTTTGCTTACAATTCGTGCCCCCTTCTTTTGTGTTTTTTTCGGTTTCCTATATAACCGAGATACATCTCCAAAGGAAAAATAAAGCTAAATTTTTTTCTCTGATCTTGTTTGGTTGACTTTTAGTTTTGATTTATTGTTTTTTTTTGTTTTTTGCCACTTTCGGGTATTCTGATCCTGTTCTTTTTTTGTGTTGCATGTCGGTGCTACCGAAAATGGGAGGGGAGACACTGTCGTGCATGTGGCATACGCGGCAGAGGGCGTGTTCGTGGCAGACGAGAAGTCACAAGCATGGCTTGGCACATGTGCGTCGGGCAGCGGAACAGTCATGCGTGGAGACTCAAAGGGTCGCGCGTGAGCGTGTGCGGGTTCCAGATATTTCTCCGCGTCGATCTGGGAGCCGTTGGATCATTCTCGGTCGGACGGTTGACGATACGCGTCGCAAAAGGCTAGAGCGGGGTTGTCTAGGGCTTCGTGGAAAGGAGTGATCTGGGTCGTTGATGCCTTTCGGATCCAACGGTTACAGTCTGTGCAGCGCGAGATCATCAGGCCCCCCTAGGGTTTCTTCTTCAAGCTTTCATCTGGGCCGTCAGATCTGGACCAGATCTGACGGCGGGAAATTGACTGCGCAAGAAAAGGGGCTCGGTTAGGGCTAGGGTTTCAAACCATGTTTCACTTGGGCCAAACGGGCCATGTAACCTTATTTCTATTTGTATATGGACTGTAATAAGACTTGGGTTAATTTCTATTTATTTAAATTGGGTTTCAAATTATTCAATTGGGCATGTATATACATATATATATATATATATTAGTTTTTTTTAGTTTTCAGATTTGTTTCAATATATTAACAATAATAATAAATAAAATACTACTAATAATAACGATAATAATAATAATAATAATAATAATAATAATAATAATATATGCTAATAATAATAATAACAATAATAAATAATAAATTCAAATGGCGATAACAAAAATAATAATATATATATAACAATGATGAAAACAGTAGTGATAACTAATAATACTTGTAATATTAACAGATATAATAAAGCCACTAATAATATAGTACTGACACACATAATATAATAGTAATAATAACACTAATAAAAACAAAATAATAATAATAATAATAATAATAATAATAATAATAATAATAATAATAATAATAATAGTAGTAGTAGTAGTAGCCAATAGTAATGATTACAACAAATACTAATAATAATACGAAAATAGTAATAATAGTAACAAGTGACACACAATAATAATAGAAAAACAAAATAATAATATAGAATGTTACTAATTATAATAGTATTTTTTTTCTTTTTTTTTCTCTTTTTTACTTTTTCTTTTTTTAGCCTTTTTAGCCTTAATTTACATAGTAGCCCGATATAAGCTCAGATTGACAAAAACTAAAGGAGTTCAAGGTCCGGACAAAATTAATGATTACAGCAACTTCCTAAATTCGGCCTTTTCTCCTAGGTCAAGTTTAGGGGGTTACAGTTGACCGTTGCCTTTGACCAAAATGTCAAACTTTTTCAAAAACCACTATTTTATGTTTTTCGATGTCCTAAGTTTGTTTATGGGGTCCGTTTTGCAAAATTCTAACTCGAAAGTCTTCAAATTTGATCTTTAAATCCGAACATGCATGTGTTAAATTATTTCTTTAAAGCTAAGTTTAAATCGAACATTGGACTAAAATAAATTGTTATTTGTTTAAAAGTACTCGAGTTTCATCTGACCATTCATCTGTTCAGCTCAGCTCCTCTCGATTCGCTCATTCTCGTGCACTCGTAGTTACTCGTATGATATGAGTAGATTTTATATGATTTGAATATCTTATCTACTTTGGAACCTATTTTTGTTGTATCTAATTTAAAAATACGACTGCCCTATCTGCTCATTAGTATGCTCATATGTCAGATTTGAAAGCATGATTTCTGGTTATTAAGTCTTTGATAAAAACATGTCTGCCACATGATTCTTGATATTGATGTTTATTGCATGAGCTTTGATAATTATCTAGGGTATACTACTAGAGTATGTTATGAAGTCTCTGCAGGTTCAGTCTTGATCCAGTTAATAATTTTTTATGGACTTGAGATCACTCTTTGGGTAGGTTGCAACGCTCCGGCTCGGGTAATTTTTTATGGACCTAAGATAGCCCCTTAGGTTAGTTCCTACGCCCAATGAACCTAAGGTAAGTTTTTATTTGGAGGGTAATTAAGTATTTGAACCTTTGGTTGCTCTTGAAACATGTTTCACTTAAATGTTTATACATATTTGAACCTTTTTAAATATTTTATATGTACTTATTAGAACACACTGAGCTCCCTAATTTATACCCCAAATTCTCTCTTTCAAATTTTGGGTTTCGAACTTGCAGTTGGAGAATTGACATATTCAATACATTTATTTTGGTTGTAATGTTTTTATTGTCTTTATTTCAATGACATAAACCTATATTTTGATACCGTATCTGGTTGCTCGATATGACATTATTTTTGTAACTATATTTTGATATGGTTTATGTTGACTACTATAAATTCCTTTTGTATGGGTTATAATTACCGTATACTTTGGAATTGAAGGCTTTAAATGGTTTCCATGAGTATTAGTATGAATGTGACCTCCCAGAATTAGATGGCTGGTCTAGGGGGTTAGATTCACCCTGCCGCCTAAGGCTGAATATTAAATTAGGCTAAGAATTTAGAAAATAAGGATTGAAGTAGAGCATTAGAAGATAGTTTAAGAATGAAAGCATACGGTGCACAATTCATACACGTTTTATCACATTGGTGATGGCTACCCCTATCGATAAAAACAAACCTATTTTCTTCCTTGAAGCATTTGGTACCACCCGAGAGCTGCACAATTCTGAATTCTTATGCACCATTGTGCGAAATGGTCTTGAGCCGCGAACAAGGGGTATGTTTTGATGTCCTCCAAACATGCCGAATTTATGCTTATTTCATAACAACAAACGGTACAAGACATAAATTCACATGTTTATACAATTAAAACAAGGAAAAGTAAACAGGAAGGATGCAAAACTGTTAAAAGACTTTGTAACTAGTATTTTACCATTTATTAAACTTGTCTAGGTAGAAGTTATAGAGGTGAGATTACTGTCTAAGCAGTTCAACACCTAATAGGATTCTAATATTGTATTTTAGAGTAGGAACTCTCCTATTTCAGTAGGGCTAACTTCTTGTATTTGACTAAGAAAAACCAAAGCAATAAACTTCTATTTTCCAACAAATTCTCTCATCTTTTTGCTTAGTTATCTGCATGGTATAAGGCCAAGTCTTTTCAAACCTACTCAAAGATGAAACAAACTTCCTTGTCGGAAATTCTCTATCTCTAGCTTAGTTATCTACAAAAACAACACACAATGAATCTCACCTCTATAACAGAAAACTCGTGAGGTTGCGATGCCTTTGGTAAACTACCATCTTTAACTAAAGATGACGAAAGCTTTCCTGTTGGCAGAAAAGCAAAGAAAAGCGAAAGAGTTCAGTAAAATATCTCTCCCCTAACAGATGAATCGAGGAAAAACATAATTCAAGTGTAGCTCTTAACTAAATTACCTGAAACCACTGGGTCCAATATATTTGAGAAACTAGTACAATGAATTGTATCCAATGTGGTTGAGAAACTGGTGAAATCAAATGATAGGCGTCACAAGATATACACATATATTATAAATAAATTATGAAACAAAAGTAGACATATTAGTGCGGTTAATATTCTGTAATGATAGAACGACGAAGGCCATACCAGTCTATATCATTTAGATAGGTGTCTTCGGGCTTCAAAGCAAAGCCAGCTTTCTCAAGCTGGGACTGAATTTCTCTAGCAATTTGTAAATTCGATCTCGTACCATCCTACAATTGTAGTGCAAGATTAGAATATGATGCACATAAAAACATCCAGCACCCTAAACACTTGGAACGCCATCAACTTGATACATACATTATATGTTTCTGATTGAAGATATTGGTTAATAGAGACACCAGCCTTCTCAAACACTTCCAACAGCAATAGGGCAGATAACCTCATTTCCTTCACAGCCTTGCATTTCTCAATTACCTTATGACTGTTGCTTCTACCAATTATTTTAACCTCCACGTCAAGTATTGTTCGGATATCACTCATAATGTATTGGTGGATGCCATTTGAACTTATATAATTACTTCTTGGTGATGTGGTTGCGATAAAGTTTTCATGAGCCACCATTAGCAGTGAAGCCAGTTCAATGAGCTTTCCCAACCACACCAAATGACAACCAATGGCCTCAATCTCCTCAATTTTACTTGCAAACGAGCTGATGATCATCAAGTATTCTTTCTGATAAAATTAAGAAACAATAAGCAACTGCTTAAAACAAGACACTAAAAGGAGCAAAATTGGTAAATCAAATAAAACAAACCAATTGTGGTAGACATAATATACAAACTAGCTTGAAGATGGATTGTTTGGGTGTCCAATCATTCAACTATCATCCCTCAACTTCACGATTACTTGGCATCTTCTCTCTTATTTGTTTTCCTCTATCTTTTATTTTTATTGTTCCTTAGTTTACTTGTTAGTTAGAACTCTTCCTATCATCTATTTGTGTTTCTATTTTTACAGTGCAGTAACTTAAGCAAAGTGACCCAAACCAATCCCTGTGGAGACGATACTCAATACTCATAACACGTTATTACTTGCGACATGTATACTTGCACAATTGCGTAGCACTTATTACACGCAACAAGTTTTTGGCGTTGTTGCCGAGGATTGGCAATTGGTGTTAGTTGTTTTTGTTATTGCATTTTTTCTATTAGTTTTACTAACTTTTTTTTGTTTGTTTTATTAAAAAAAATTTAGGTACGCTACAAGTTAAGGAACATCAACATGTGGGGAAATAAAAGTAAATCTATTCGAGAGTTGATGTTGGAAGATAAGAATCAACCGAGAAAAGCATATATCATGGAAAAAACTCGTGCACTTCTAATGGAGAACATCGTGTGTTTGAAAATTACCCTCACAATCCCGGTGCATATGACTACGTGGAGGACCATAGATGGAACATCAGTAAAATCCTTCATGGTATGATCATAACGCTCAAATTTTTTTTACCATAACA
The DNA here is from genome assembly GCA_030270665.1 of Hibiscus trionum. Classification (NCBI taxonomy): domain Eukaryota; kingdom Viridiplantae; phylum Streptophyta; class Magnoliopsida; order Malvales; family Malvaceae; genus Hibiscus; species Hibiscus trionum. The sequence goes on along the minus strand of BSYR01000034.1, from coordinate 2,999,460 downwards.
ATTTTGCTGCAGCAACAGACATACCTTGGCAATATAGTCCTTATCAGCAGCAAAGTGTCACGATAGCAGATATATCATGGCAATGTAGTCCCCGTCAAGAGCTATTAAATTCCATGGATACATGTATAGCCAGGATGGATGTACTCGTGAGAAAAACGGAAGATCGATTGAGGAGATCCACATATGCCATGGATAACATGCACCAACAATACATTCCTAGGGATACTGAAGTCCCAAGGCAAGAGGACAAGGAGCAATGCGAAGAGAGCTCCCCGATGTGTGTTGAACAACTATAACCTCCAAGTCGAAAGGATGCCAATGAGAAAGACTGCTTAACACATGATGAGCCTATGCAACGAATGACCTCAGTAATGATTGAGGAGCCTAAACAGAGCAATGTCGTGACAACACTCAATGAAGCTGAAAACAACAATACTACAAACAATTCTATGGAATCTGATGCCCAGGATGTTAGATTGTTGATGCTGAAGAAAGAATATGAAGATTTCTCTTATCCATCTTTGTCGCGACAATTGCACGACCACATGCAAGATCAACGAGATGGCAATACTTTGCCAATGGAATATGAGTAGGTAATTGTTGAACCTTTGGAATTCTTTAAAAACACACCTCGTCCATTGCAGGTATGTCTTGAAGAACCAACGCTGGTAGATTTGAAGCCATCGACATCTCTACTGATGGAGATATATAAGATGCCTAAAGAAAATGATATTTGAACTCGTAAGCTTTTTAGAAAATTGGGTTTTCCCTTGACTTACATCGAATTTTGGCAATTGATTGCCACGAAAATTGGCTTGAGCAGCAATTGCCAAGACAACGAAGGCAACATCCAACCATGATGGAGATCGATGAGATTGAGGTAATTAAATGGTTGGGAATTGACATAATTTTTGCTATTAATATATTTGTTCCTTTAGTAATAGTAGCAAGGTGGAGGGAATGCATGGACTACAAGGGAACACAAAAGAACACAAACGGGAGTAGCTATGAGCATATCGTCCCAACTCTTTTTGGGCAATATTGTCACCCGATGGAGGGTGCGGATGAACTATAAGAAGTATCGGAAACGACCATCCTCAAGCTTTCTCGGATATGTAGTAACCTTAGAAGATGCATGAAAATACTCTTTCTAAGCATTATTAATTTTTTTGTTTTTAATTTTTGGACTTTTATTCTATTTTCAATTATTTTTAGATTTATTTTATTTTTCTTTATTTATTTTCAAAATTTTAGGAGATATTTTATTTTATTTGTCTTCAGTATCTTTAGTTTTAAGGTTTTTTTTTTGTTTTTCCACATCAAGAATTAAAACCACCATGACCAAGAACCTCAAAACCATGGCAAAAAACCAAGCCTTTCCAAGGAAGACCAAGCTCACCCTAAAGGAGCAAACATCTCTTCAGAAAAATGAGTCTAACACTGCTGCCAAAGCGGACAAGACAGAGGATGCCACGGCAAGATCGGATGCCTCAACAACCATTAAAGCGCATGCCTCAACAACTCCAAACGTTCATGCTTCGGCAATATCCGATGCCTCGACAACCACTGAAGCGCATCGGCAATACACGATACCTTAGCAACCACTTAAGCGCATGCCTCGGCAAGTCCTGATGCTCCGGCAATGCCTACTGCTTTGGTAAGTCCTGATGCCCAGGCAACCGAAACTGAAGATGTAACCCCCTCGTCCTGGTCCGGACGCTTGACCGGTCCGAGCGGGTCACACGGGGATAACCGAGGCGAAACCCGTTAAGGCTCCACTTCGGTTAACAACCCGGGAAAACTTTTTCATTTATTATCTTGTCTAGATGGATTAAATTAAACCTATGTGTGAAGCGACAGCGGAAAACAAGACTCACAAGAAGACTAACATCAAATCGGGCCTAAGCCCAACACTTGAGAACCTTTATAGATGTCAAAAACCCCATTTCTAGGCTTGTGTTTCGAAATAGGTTTTGCCCGTTTCGAAACACGAGCTCCAGTTTAAAAAGCCAAACACCTGTACCAAAACGCATCCACCCCGTTTCGGAACAGGGGTCCATTTCTCCTAGACGTTCTGAAACACGTTCCGGAGCAGGCAATCACAGTAGCCAAAGCGTTTCGAGACTCGTATCGGAACATGGGTTCATAGTGGCCAAACCATACCGGAACGCGTTCCGATACAGGTGTCCCTAGAGCCACACCCGTTTCGAAACAGCCTTACCCGTTCCGAAACGCCCGCAGTTTGTGAGTTTTCAAAACCAGCTTTAATCACCTCTAAACGATCCCAAACAACCCCAACGACTTCACAACGCAAAACGCAACATGCAAACAGAACTCTAGAGGCATACACCATAGTACAAGCATGCTTAAACACACAACATACATGTAGAGGCCAAACATTTAAAAGGATCATGCATTCACCATACAAAGACATACATTGCATTTTAAGGTTTCATGCTTTAGACAAAACACATAAGCATTCATGATACGCATTAAAAGCATGGTTTACAATCCAAAATAAGGCATCAACAAGCCACACCATAACATCAACATAATAAAGGAGTCTAAACAAGCTCCTAACACAAACAACAACACAAATCCCCATTGCTTAACTATTACATCAATTTCATAAAAGTCCATACTTGATGATAGCACAAGCACAACTAGCACACTTCGAGGCCCTCTCCTTGCACAAGCAACCCACGAACTACGGATCTACATTGTCGAACAAAAGAGAGCGTAAGCGTAAAGCTTAGCGAGGGTAAGCTCATAAAACAAACCTCGACAATGCAGGGTCCAAGCACGAGCAACACAACCAAGGAAGAATGCATGTTTTCATACCTTCGAAGCCACAAGAGTCAAATATAAATGATGCATGAACATAACATCAATTATCATGCCATGCTCAACATGTCCATAAATACAACCATGTGAAACACATTCAACAAAACGTATTGGCACCTAGCTATGACCCGAATACGCAGATAACAACCGTTGGAACTCACATCCAACAACTCAACCATTACCTTACGGTGGGATTGCACACATCACCGTTTCACGCGGAGGGGATTCCACTCATCCTCACGCCCCGTCGATGGGATTCCACTCATCACCGACTAACATATAAAAGAAGATTTCTGGGCGTACCCGTACTCCATCTTGATGACTACCATCACCAAGACCACGCGCGCATTTCGACTCTCGTGTGCACACTAACATCCTAATGATCGATCATTTGTACCCAAGCATACTAGTGCCAATACTAACTCATTTCATAGCTCAACCTCACAACATTAATACCAATTTCCGTGCTTAGCACGTACTCACCATGATTCACCATCATGCACAAACCACATTCCACAATCACATGCATATCACAATGCATCAAACATTATGCCTCAACACACATGTATATCACAATATACATAACAACATAAATCACGAATAAATATGGAACAAGAGGCATAACACAACATTTAGAAGTTCAACCAAAGTCTATAACTAAAGCTTGAGATTAGACTACCAATCTAATCCCAACTCTAGGTGGGTTTACCAAGCCCGACCTAGGTCCACATGCTTGAACCAACATGTTTGGAAACCATTTTAAAAATCGAAGAACCACTCACCGACTATTCCAAGCTCAACAACTCTGAGATCAACCAACCAAAGCCAATTCAAACTTCCGAAATTCCCGTATTGGTTCCCGATGATTCTCCAACACGAAGCCTTGGTTCTAGTCATTCAAACACAAACGAAAGCAACCACAATCAACATCAAACACTGGAAAAAACCTGGATTACCATTCAAGCAATTAAACTAGCCAAGAACACTCCCAAAACATTGATTTCCGAGCAGCCACATTAACTCACTGAAATTTCCTATTTCCTCCATCCAAATGGTCATCAAACACATCCAAAATAACCCATGAACAACACACTAACATCAACCCTCAATTTCCAACACAAAACAACCCCAAAACCAACTCTAGAACACCCTAAAACCTCCGTAAAACCCAAATCCGAAATTCTTAGTAAAACCTTGTAAAAATTGATTATGTTGGACCTTTTAGAACCTAAATAACTTATCAAATATCTCCAAATCAAAAACTTGAGTTAAAGCTAACAAAGTTTGGATTTTTATCATCAAGAACTCAAAACCCCAAGATGTAAAATAGTGAGCTTCAATGGAAACAAAATACATGGGAAGAAAGAGGAAGATAGGCGTAATAAGTAAATGAATTTACCTTTGAAAAGCCTTCAAAAACAAGCAAGAATGGTGATGGAACAATGATGGGAGATGGTGAGGAGAAAACTCACGTTCCAAAACTTAGGGAGGAAGAAGATAGGTAAAATCTTGGGTATTTGAAATAAAAATAAAATGGGTTTTATTTTACATGTCCCATTAATTACAAGATTGCCATTAATGAAGTGGCTATTGGGCTTTGGTTTAAAAATTGGGTCCAACACGTTTGTTTTATTTGCAAACAAAATCTGAACCATTATATTAATATTTTAATTCACCCGACCCCCAAACCCGGGTGTTACAGAAGATGCCACGACAACTAGCGCACACCACAAGTTTCCGAAAGTCACCTCCTCAAAGGCGAAACGAAAAGCATCCAGAACCAAAGAGATTGAGGACGTAGATGACAATGGCGACGAAGTTACCAACATACAAGAATCAGTTGTGCCACCAACCACCACGCGCTAGCAAGTGAATCAAGCATACCGCACAATGGAAGCTCATCATTAATGATGACGAACTCTTAGAGTAAGTCATCTTTCATCATATTTTCTTTTCTTTTTGTATGTATTGAGGACAATGCTTTTCTCGAGTTTGGGGGGTATTTGTCTTTAATTAGTTTCATGTCTAATTGCAGTCATCTTTAGTTATAGCGTATAGGATGCATAGATTACTTACATTGCTTTTAGTTGAATTGAATTTGCCTAGACTTGATGAATATCCGATGATGACATTGCCCTTGCACTAAATTGCTAGAACTTTCAATTCTAGGATGACCATGGAAAACACTGAAAATCCTACTATGATGCTAAACTTAATTGTACGCTTTTGTGGCTCGATTGATTGAAAGATTTCTATTGAACTTAGGTTAATCATTTAAAATTTGGGTAAATAAAATTTGTAATTACTAGAGGTGCCCGAAACTGACTCTAGTATCATAGATAAAAATTAATTGCTAGAGGTGACCGAAACTGGCTCTAGTATTGTGCTTAAAGGAATCACTAGAGCTGCCCGAAATTGTCTCTAGTCGGTTAATCATAAACATTGAAAAAAATAATTAATAAACTAGAGGTGCCCGAAATTGGCTCTAGTTGAATGAAATAAAAACCCAAGGAATTAATTTGAATGTCTATTGTTCACATAGAATTCGAAAAATCATCTTGTACACAACTCCGTATACACTCACGAGCATTATAGTTTGATTCCGGTAACTTCTACGCCATCCGAAAGATTGAAGAACATTGTTACTTTGTGCCACGTTTCTGAGGAATGAAGTCAAGTGCGAAGCAAATTCTCTGATTAAGATCTCGGCAAGTAATTGTTAGTTTGCATTGCTTGAGGACAAGCAATAGTTCGAGTTTGGGGGTATGTTAAGGACTCAAAGTACTATTTTTATTACCCTTTTTACTCATATTATTGTTAGACTTAGGTGCATTTTAGTTGCATTATTAGGCATTCATGCCTATTTTCATAGTTTCCTTTACCGTCATGCTTAATTTCATAATTTAATTAAATTTGTGGAAAAAGATGTTACGTATGTGTGTACATGTATTTGTTGCCAAGGCAATTCAGGAAGGACATGCCGAACAAGTTGCCAAGGCAATGCAGGAACGACATGCTGAACAAATTGCCTAGGCAATTGCTGAAAATTGATGATAAAAATGAAGTGGTAGTTGATCCTAGAAGAGTTGAAGTTCCATGAAGAGATTAAAAGGGGATTAAATTTCAAGAGTTTCATGAGGAGTTTTAGGAGGAATAAAATAATAAAATAAAAGAGATTTATTTCTTTTATTATATTGTATTTAATTTCAACTTAACTTCCTCCTCAAGAAGGACTTTAACCTAGCTTTCTCCTATAAATAACAAGCCTAGCCGCTAACTACAAGGAGAGAGATCGTTAAAGAGAGAGTTCGACTAAGGGGGTGTACCGATTTCTTCATCTTTTTCTTCTTTGTTTTTGGTTAGATTCATCGTTGGGGATTATTCTTTGTATATCTTTCAAAACTCGTATCGATACGGTTTAAAGGGCAAAGTCAACAAAGGTTGACCATCGTACACCCGTATCAAAATAGCCTTAGGGTGTTTCGATACAGGGTTGGTTAGGTTGGTTAAAAATGCATAATTTAATAGTTAAGAGTGTTTACACATTGGTCACTGAATCTAGAACGAGCCAATTAGTTGAGCAAATGAACTCCAAATTGCATGAAATTTTGTAGGCTTGTTGTTATTGTGTTGAATGTCATTAAAGTATAATCAATTGCATCGAAGGACCTATAATTGTCGAGATTTATAGTTTAGTCCCTAAAATTTGAATTAGCTTACGAATTGTCCCTACAGTTGTCAATCATTCCATATTACTGTGTTGGGCAGAAACACATGTTTAGTAATGATTTATTAACATTACATTAATTACATGATGTTATGAATTGATATTTTATCGTACCGAATATCGTATTGTTCAGCGGTAGCACTCTCCGACCCGGTTCTCGACTAGGCCGGGTAGGGGTGTTACAATTATGGTATCAGAGCTAGAGTTTAGTCGATTCTAGGACTAAACTGAAGCTTATTGTATTGTTGTTATGTTACTTTGCCACCTAGGAGTTATATATTGTGTATATCGTGACTTGTCGACTAATCCGATCTTTCATATAGATATGTCTGAAACGAATGAAGCTCACATTGACGAGCATGCCACCGACTCCTCGATTCATGGCGAGGAGATCAGAGGAGGGAATCCTCCGAATCCACCGAATTTGTAGGATCCTCTTGTTCAGAATATCGAGCCTGTGGAACCTATCGTTCAGGCTGAATATTACAAGAACATGGCTGACATGTTCAAGCAGTTGATGACTACTATGATAACTGAGCAAATCGTGCAACCCATCGCTTCTGCTGTCCAACATACTCGAGCTCCCATTGACAAGTTGTCCCAGTATCGAGCTTACACATTTACGAGCGAGGATGATGATAATCCCGAAGTTGCTGAGTATTAGATGGACAACACTATACGGATTCTGAATAAGCAGTTACAGTGCTCGAACGAGCATAAACTCGAGTGTGTCATCGCATTGCTAGCTGACGAGGCACTCCAATGGTGGGAGACTACTATATTGACAGTCCCCGAGGACACTATAACTTGGGAGTTCTTCCTTAAAGAATTCTGCAAGAAGTACATCAGTGAGTTTTATCTCGTTGAGAGAAGAAGCATCTTCCTTCACCTCAAACAAGACGGACGACCGATTGAACAATACATCCACGATTTTTGTAAGTACTGTAGATACGATGCTGAGTATATCAAGAAGGAGGAAGACAAGTGTCGAATGTTCATTGTGGGCCTTAATGATGAATTACGCCCCATGTTCACTGCATTGAGCATTACTAATTTCCAAGACCTGGTGAACCGAGTAAAGGCCACTAAGGTGGCACAGAAAGCTCAAAGATCTGGTGGTACCGGAAAGTCCGATAAGAGGTGTAGAGATGATTCTCGACCTCCAAGGTGGAACAAGAAAAGGGAGATATCAAGGCCCCGAGCAGAATGTTTATCCACATCCTTCTCATTCTTGAAACATTGATAGGCCTCAATTCGTGACATAGTCCTTTGCCAAGGCAGCATTTGTCGATAGCACTAGAGGGTCTAATCGAAGCAATCAACATCCAGTTTGTAATTATTGTTAGAATAAGCACCCAATGGGTCAGTGCTGTAAGCAGACTAGAGCTTGTTATTATTGTGGTGAGCAAGGTCACTTTATTCGTGACTGCCCATTGAATGAAACCAAGTCTACTACTGCCCCGACTACTACTGCCTCTCCTGCTCAATCCTTTCAAGGTAAAGTGCCAAAGCAAGGATCAACGTGAACCTATAGTAGACCAAGTGGTTCGGGGAAACCATTCAATAAGCAAGAATCTAAAGCCCTGTTTAGATGTATCATGTGAGGAGCATGGAAGAGGAGGACGAGCTCGATGTCATTGTGGGCACCATTGAGCTATATTCATATCCTTTATATGCATTGATTGACCCTGATTCTACGCACTCTTTTATAATCACCATTGTTGTTAAGAAGTATAGTATGTCTTCTGAACCAATAGCATCGAGAGTCTCTGTAACTAATCTCGTAGGAGATTGTGTCACCGTAAGGGTAGTATGCAAGAATTGCCCCTTATTAATCCAAGGGATTCCTTTCCCAACCAATTTGTTGGCCTTACCAATCCATGAGTTTGATGTTATCCTAGGTTTATATTGGCTTAGTGGGCATCAAGCCTGGGTGGATTGTTATAAAAGGAAGTTATACCTACGGGGTCTTGGCAAGGAAAGTGTTGTTTTGATGAATGTGAAGAACCCTTCATTATGTGCTTTGACATTAGAAGCCAAAGACGAATCCCAATTACGAGACATGGGCAGTGTATGCATATTCCCTGATGTATTCCCTGATGAACATCCGGGATTACCCCCAATCCGTGAAGTGGAGTTTGGCATCGAGGTGCAGCCTATGATTGCTCCATTTTCTATTGCACACTATCGTATGGTAGCTGTTGAACTAAAGAAGTTGAAAGCTCAAATTCAAGAATCGTTAAGCAAAGGCTTTATTTGACCGAGCTATTCATCTTAGGGAGCACCAGTTCTCTTTGTAAAGAAGAAAGATGGTTCCATGCGATTGTGTATTGACTACCGACAATTGAACAAGGTAACCATCAAGAACAAGTATCTATTGCCTAGAATAGATGACATGTTCGATCAATTAAGGGATGCCTCCGTGTTTTCCAAGATCGATTTGAGGTTGGGCTATTATCAAATGAGAGTAAAGGAATGCGATGTACCAAAGACTGCTTTCCGTACAAGATATGGACACTACAAATTCTTGGTGATGCCTTATGGGTTAACCAATGCACCGACAACATTTATGGATTTGATGAATCGAGTCTTTTGACCCTATCTCGATAAATTTGTAGTAGTGTTTATAGATGACATATTGATTTACTCCAAGAATGTTGCAAAACACCAAGATCATCTTCGTATCGTGCTTCAAACCTTACAGGAGAATCAGTTCTATGCAAAATTCTCTAAGTGTGAGTTTTGGCTCACCGAAGTTGCTTTTCTTGGACATATTGTGTCTGCTCGGGTATTCAAGTGGACTCGAAGAAAATCCAAGCTATTGTAGATTGGCATCCACCGAAGAATATTGGCGAAGTTATAAGCTTTCTTGGCCTTGATGGCTATTATAGGAGATTTGTAAGGGGATTCTCTATGATAGCCGCTCCTTTAACTAAGTTACCAAGAAAAGAAGTTCATTTTGTTTGGACTGAGGATCAACAGCGGAGTTTCGATCAATTGAAACAAATATTAACCCATGCACCAGTCCTAACCCAACCCGAGTCCGGAAAGGACTACACAGTTTATAGTGATGCATCGTAACTCGGGTTAGGATGTGTCTTGATGCAAGAAGGAAAAGTCATCGCTTATGCTTCGAGGCAACTCAAGCCGCACAAAATGACCCTACTCATGACCTTGAATTGGATGCAGTTGTCTTTGCATTGAAAATCTGGAGACATTACCTTTGCGGAGAAAAATGTTACCTCTTCACCGATCATAAGAGTCTTAAGTACCTATTAACCCAAAATGAGTTGAATCTTTGACAACGAAGGTGGATGAAACTCCTTAAAGATTACGATCTTGTCATCGATTACCATCCAGGCAAGGCCAAAGTTGTAGCAGATGCACTCAGCTGCAAACTTTTGCTTGCCGCTCGAGAAATTAACGCTCACTTCTGGTTACGGAAGCATCGTTGTCTTGTAGCTGAACTTCAAATTCAGTCTACCATCGTTTCGCGAATCAATTTTTGCAAGATCAAGATCCTAAGCTTCAATCCATTGTCTCTAAGTTATCAAACAACCCTGACTTCAAAATTAATTCTGAAGGGCTTCTATATTTTCATGACCAGGTTTGTGTACCTAATGATGAATCTCTCCGCACTTATATTCTCTCTAAAGCTCATTCGAGTTCTTTTTCCGTTCACCCCGAGTCCGTGAAGTTGTATAAGGACCTACGTGAACTCTATTGGTGGCCAGGCATGAAGCAAGCCATAGTCGATTATATTTCCAAGTGTCTCACGTGTCAATGTGTTAAAGCATAACATTGTGCCCCTACTAGATTATTGCAACCTATCGATCCACTGAATTGGAAGTGGGAAAAGATCACTATGGATTTTGTTAGCGGTCTACCTTTAACTCTCATGAAATATGATGCTATATGGGTCATTATAGATCGTTTCACCAAGTCATCCCATTTCATACCAGTTAGAATGGATTACGGTCTTCTTAAATTGGTTGATTTGTACATCAAGGAAGTAATCCGACTCCATAGAGTACCCATGTCTATTATCTCCGATCGAGATCCCCGTTTTGCATCTTGATTCTAGAGAACCTTACAAGGAGCTCTGGGCACCAAAGTTAATCTTAGCACAGCCTTTCACCCTCAATCTAACGGCCAGTCAGAAAGGGCAATTCAGGTAGTTATCGAAAACCTCTTCCATTAAACCTTGGAAATCTATATTGTTATTGAACCTTCCTATACAGATCTTGGACGATATGCTTCGAGCATGCATCATTTACTTTGGTGGGACTTGGGAGAAATCCCTACCCCTTGTTGAGTTTGCCTACAATAATAGGTATCAAGAATCAATCCAAATGGCCCCGTATGAAGCATTGTATGGCAGACGTTGTAGGACTCCATTGTGTTGGTCTGAGCTTGGTGAAGGCAAAATTTTAGGCCTGACTCACTTTGGGAAACTGAAAAACAAGTTACCATAATTCACGATCGCTTGAAAGCTGCCTTTGATCGACAAAAGGCCTATGCTGATCTCAAGAGAAGAGATATTGAGTATGAAGTCGGTGAAAAAGCCTTCCTTAAAGTTTCACCGCGGAAGAAAGTTTTAAGGTTTGGCAAGAAGGGGAAATTGAGTCCCTGATTCATTGGACCCTTTGAAGTCAGTGAAAGAATTGGCCATGTGGCGTATCGATTATTGTTGCCCTATGAATTGAGCAAAATCCATGATGTTTTTCATGTATCAATGCTCTGGAAGTATCGTTCTGATCCTTCACACATTGTCAAACCTGAATTAATAGAAATTCAACCAAACTTGTCCTACGAAGAAGAACCGGTCCAGATTCTTGCAAGGGAAGTCAAGAGGCTTCGCAACAAAACTGTACCATTAGTTAAAGTGCTGTGAAGGAGCCATACTGTTGAAGAAGCTACTTGGGAACCTGAAGAGACCATGAAACAACAGTATCCACATCTCTTCGGCTCAGGTAAAAATTCAAGGACGGATTTTTCTTAAGGGGGGGGGGGAGAGTTGTAACACCCAAAATCCGAGCTAGTCAGAATTGGGTTCCGGTGATTGGAAAATTTGGCATCGATAAAGTCTAAGTATAGTATCGACTAGTTAGTTATTAATATTGGACTATAATTGAGTCAATTTATTGAACTTGGACTCTATTGAATAGTATCGAAATCATCTAATGGCTAAATTGTGGAAATCGAGAATTTTGGGGTCAAAACCTTAGAGAATAGTAAGTTGAAGGACTAATCTTGCGATTAGCCCCTATTTCATTAAAATTCCTATACGTGGGAATGTGAGGAGAGCATAGTTATTGGCATTGTCTCATGCATTGTCATCGATATAGTTATTGTTATTGAAACATTGTAAGTAATCATCGGATATTAATAGTAACATTGATATTGAAACCATGAAATATTAATAATGGGACATGTTCACTATTGATAATATTGAAGTTATTGATCATTGGAATTGTCTTTGAATATTGGATATGAACATTGATATTGAAACCTTGGATTTGAATGGACATTAGATACAATTGGCATGCCATAGGATTCATGAGCTCAGTGTACGAGTGGACTACGATCCTAAGGCCACAACCTATATTGATTTGGCGAGGTGGAGGGATGTGTTTTGATATTGGTCATATTGGCAAGGTGGAGGTATTGGACCATTCATTGACTTGGCGAAGCGTAGGAATTTGCGTATCCACTATCTTGATTCAATCCAAGGATTAATAATGAACTTGATATATTAATCATTGTATATTGAAACATAGAATTGACATTGATGAGCATGAGATTATGTATAAATTTCATACATTGTTATTCATGTTGTTGTGACTACCTCACTAGGCAATGTATGTCTAACGTGTCTCATCTTATGCATTTCAGGTTAAGTGATCGATCCCTTTTTGAAGATCAGACAAGTCGTACAAGACAAGCCACACCAGGTTAAAGTAATGTATATTGACCCTATGAACTCCTAGGAATGTGGTAAAGTAGTTGAACTAGTCTCTTGTGGTTATTTTGGTATGCTTGTAAGGTGCTTATATTGTAATAGGGTTGAAGGCCCTAAAATGACTTTTGGTATGGCTAAAAGTGGATAAAAATGGCATATTTGGCTCACATAGGTCAAAACTTAGTAAACGAATTGGAATGATGATGAAATTTGGTATGACAATAGTTTATAGTATTGAAATATTGTGTGTAAAGTTTCATCATATTTGAACATTGATTGGTAGGTTTATTTGATTAAAAACCAGCAAAAATCTGTCATTACAGGTAAGGCCGTTTCGATACGGGGTAATGGCGTATCGAAATAGATAAGCATATTTGCACCTAAGTAATAGGGCGTATCGAAATGGTCTAGAGCCGTGTCAGAATGTTTTTCTACTGGAATTCACTGTTTCGATACATGTCTAACCTATATCGAAACGGGTCAAAGCAAGTCAACCCGTACCGAAACGAGGCTTGCCCGTATCGATACGGTTTAAAGGGCAAAGTCGACAAAGGCTGACCATTGTACACCCTATCAAAACAGCCTCGATACAGGGTTGGTTAGGTTGGTTAAAAAGGCATAACTTGATAGTTAACAGTGTTTACAGATTGGTCATTGAATGTAGAACGAGCCAAATGGTTGTGTAAATGAACTCCAAATTGCATGAAATTTTGTAGGCTTATTGTTATTATGTTGAATGTCATTCAAGTATAATCAATTGCACCGAAAAGCCTATAATTGTCGAGATTTACAATTGAGTCCCTAAAATTTGAATTCGCTTACGAATTGGCCCTAAAGTTGTCAACCGTTCCATATTGCTGTGTTGGGCAGAAACACGTGTTTAGTAATGATTTATTAATATTACATTAATTACATGATGTTATGAATTGAAATTTTATCGTACTGAATATCGTATTATTCAGCGGTAGCACTCTCCGACCTGGTTCTCGACCAGGCCGAGTAGGGTGTGTTACAAAAACTGTTACCGACGTTTGAGATTTTTTTCTTGATTAAATTGTGCTCGTATTATTGGATGAAAACTTTAAAGGATGGACTGCTTACTAGTGAGTCGTTGTGGTGGGATTGTCTGAGTTCTTTTCGCAAGTCTATAGTTGATCGACCTAGTCGTGTGGGGGTGTGCTGGGAGCCACCGATTGGGGGGACGTTGAAGTTCTCTGTTGATGGTTCGGCTCAAGGTAAACCGGGACTGGTGGGGTTTGGGGGTGTTTTGAGTGATGATCAAGGAAGCATTTTAGCTTTATTTTCGGGTCCTCTTGGTTGTATTGAATCCAATGAGGCGGAGTTGTGAGCGATCGCGTTTGCTTTGTCGTTCTTTGCGAGTTCAAGTTGGTCGTCTCAACCTCTTGTGGTGGAGTCGGACTATAAAGTTGCTCTTGGCTGGGTTATGCATTTGGCTCGATGGCCGTGGTAGTTTTGGGAGTACTCTGGTGAGATCGACTGTGCATGTCACAGTCTGGGTTCCGTTTGTTTTAACCATGTTTTTCGTGAAGCGAATGGTTTAGCTGATGATTTAGCACGAGAAGGGGTGTCACGTGCATCATTGTTTCAAGCTTGTTTGTGAATGTTGTTTTGGGTGTTGTTAGCTGCAGGTTTGTTGTATTTCTCGCAATTTTTTTGTGTTTGTCTACGTGTCGTACTTTTTTCCTCTGTTAGACTTAGGGAGGTTTTTAACGAGGCGCTCGTATGACGGCCGTTGTATATTTTCCCTTTTTAATATACAACATTTTGTTGATCAAAAAAATATAATTCTAAAATTATATAGAATATAATTTTAAATATAATTGAATTGGCCCTTGGATATGAATCAAGAGAATGTATATTCTTCCTCAAATATTTCGTTGAGAGGGAAATGATCAAGTCCTTTTAAGAAATAAAGTTTTTGCTAGGAATATTGTAGCGACTAAAATTCCGAAAATGTGTTTTTCCCACTTCTTATTAAAAAAAATTAATCTTAGGGGATTTTTTTAAATGCTAGTATTTTGAATAAAATACTGGAGTCGCCACCGATCATTTTGAAAAAGGTAGACCAGACACCAGGAAAAACCCCCAGAGATTTAAAAAGGGTTGGGGAGTCGGTTAGGAGTGGGGAAGGATTAGCACTCCCACCGCGCCCAAAAATTGGTACCTAAGAGTTCATATCGTATTTATTAAGGCAACTTTAAATTTGAATCTACTTAATTAATAATTCCTAAAATACATGTATGCATGGTCATACAAATCAACAACCTAAACCCGTGATACCAAAGGAGATGACGCCCGAAGACTCGGGACGACACTCCCACTAGAATATCGAGAAGTAGACTAAAACAATAAATAAATATAGAAATTAATTATGCATGAACAAAACATATACTAACATAAATAATAAGAGGGGCATAAAATTTTAATAAAAGGGCATGAATACAAATAACATACATTGATATAACTCATATAATTTTTTTATTACAACAAAATAATAAAATACAAAGATAATGATCGAATTTTACCCCACTAAAATCTCAGATGGAGAACTTTGACCGATTCTTTCAAAGATTTTCAATCCCTCTAATCTTGACCTAAAAAGTAACTAAATCGTGCCACAAAAAGAACCCCAGTCGAACACAAAATCAAACCAACTAGGGTCGGGACTCTCGACCCTTGGCAGCCACTCGGGCTGCCTCCCCTAAAACAAGGGGCATGGCTTGATTTCACCCAAATTTTGGGTGTGAAAAATGGTGTGCTTTCTTAAGCTCCCCACCCGGCTATTTATAGCCAAAGTGGGGGGAGGGGTGTGGGTGATGTGGAGCCCCTTGCTCCATTCATTTATTTCCTTTTTTCTTTTTTTATTTGATTTTTTAATATATATTTTTCTTTTTTATTTTTTTATACATATTATTATTTTTGTTTAATAATATACTACTAGTATATAATCCGGACAAAAATGAATGATTACAACTACCCCTCTTTGCTTGTTCTTGTGAAATGAGAACAAAGAAAAGATCAAAAGTACTCATTTTTGTCCCACATCCTTGCTCGGAGATTTGAAGCCACGGGTCCCTCCTATATGGAATTGTTGCACTCTTCCTTCGTCTGAAGCCTTGGAGCTTCGAGTTCTTCCTGTATAGAACCTTTGGCTTAGCCTTGGCGACATCTCTTTAGGCTGCAAGTTCTTCCTATATAGAGCTTTTTCACCTTCAAGTCTTGGAGCTACAGGTTCCTCCTATATAGAACTTTTCGCTTTCTTTGATTGGATTCTTCGAGCTAAAATTCTTCTTATATAGAACTTTTCACCTTAAAATCTTGAAGCTATGAGTTTTTCCTATATAAAAACTCTTTGCTTTGGGCTTCGGGTTCTTCCTATATAGAACCTTCAGCTTTGAAATTTTGGATTACAGTTCTTCCTATATAGAACTTTTCACTCCAAAATACTGAAGCTACGAGTTTTTCCTATATAAAACTCCTCGCTTCGAAGTCTTGAAGCTTCGGGTTCTTCCTATATAGAACCTTCGGCTTTGAAATTATGGGTTATTTTGGAACTTTTCTCCTCTTCTTCGACCAAGTCTTTCAAGCTTCGAACTCTTCAATGCCCCGATTTCTACTCGTCTTCGAAATAAAAAAGAAAGCTTGACATCATGCCCGAAGGTCTTACTGATGGCCTGTAGGACTTATCATCATGCCCGAAGGACTTACTGATGGCCCGAAGGACTTAAGATAAAGGATTCACGCCAACAAGCTACCTGTCGCAACCCTTTTTTTAGAAGGGCTTCGACTTCTTTTGGAAAAAAAACTTTTAAAACACGGAGTCGCCACCAATCTTTTTGAAAAAGTGTGATTGGATCACTTTAAAATAAAGTTATTTTAATAAAACCTTTTGTTTTAATAAAACAACAGTTTTGGTCTGCGAAAATCAAAAAACAAGTTCGGGGGTCGGTTACGCGTAGGGAAGGGTTAGCACCCACACGACGCCCAAAATTGGTACCTTTGGTTTTAAAATCGTTTTCAAAATTGGAATTTGCAAGTTCATGAAGGTTCAACTTTATTTGTCTGTTTAATGAATATTAGTCTATTTTAATGACCTTATCGGCCGGGAGATGAACTTTAATCACCGCCAACATTTCTGGCGCTAACCTGTCATTTCCGTTTGATAAGACACCACATTAAATTAATTTCACTTTTCAAGCAACAAAGAAATTTAGTGCGTTGAGCATTTTATACTTATTCTAGTTCGATTATTTAAAAATCCTAAAAAACGGCAAAGTCTTTTATTCCTAATTAAAAGTTTAAGTTTGCTTAAGTGTCTCTATCTAAGCTTTAGAACCTTGTCCTAAGTTTTAACCTATTTCTAAAGAACAAGCAAAAACTTTTTTTCTGTGTTTTTCCTTTTTATTATTTCTTTTGAAAAACCTTTATTTCTTTTTTTTTTACTTTTTAATTTTTAAAAGTCAAGACCCTTTTTACATTTTTTAGCTTTTTCATTTTTACGTTTTCACCTTTTTTATTTTTTTTTCAAAATGAATTTCCCTTTATTATTATTTTTTTAAAAGCTTTTCTTTTATGACATTTTAAAATAAACCTTATTTTTGAAAAGATTTCTCTTTAAGCTTTTTTTCGAAATTTTATTTCTTCCTAAAAACACTAAACTTTTATTTTAAAACCTTTTTATTTTTCTTTTCTTGAAAAACTTTATTGCTTAAAACATCTTTATTATTTTTCTCTTTTAAAATCACTTAACCCATTTATTATTAAAACTAAAATTCAAGAAACCTTTTTTATATTTTTTATAAATCAAGCCTCTTATATTATTTCCACCCATGCATTATTGTTTTTTCATGATTAAATTCCCAACTTTAAGTTTTTTTCAATTAAACCACATTAACTCATTTTATTCTTGCATTTTAATTTAAACACTTTTAAAAATTCATTTCTACACTTCTAAAGATCAAAATATTTCTAACAACATTTTTTAAAGCATGCAAATTTTTAAAGATCAAACCAAAATTGAACAGAAATTTAAAACGAAAACATTATCAGAATCGCGAAACGATTTTCCGACTTCAAGAACACAACCTAAAATCCACAAAAAAAAACACAAACACAAAAATTCAACCAAGAACAAGCATACAAAATAATAAATAAAAATTAAAAGGGAAGATAGAAATTTTACCGAAACGACGAACGTAGAACTCGAATATAACTTCTCGAAATGCTCCTAATTGCCTCCGGAATATTGCCTCCAAACTCGAACTTCAACTTCAAAATTTCCAGCAACTCTTGAAAAAAAATTAGAGAATTTTTCGGAATTTTTCTAAGCCTATTAGCTTTTTTTTTCAAGTGTATTTTCTTGAAATTGGTGTGTGTTGAACAAGTGAAAAAGGGGCATTTATACTTGATTTTTAGCCACAAATTCAAGCCAAATTCGAATTTCAATCCCTGAATTGAAGCTAAAATCAGACAACAAACTTGATTCTCGGAAAAACCCCTCAAACCCTATCCGATTTGGTACAAATTTGGAGCAGAATTTTCCCCTTGATTCGAGCCTAGGGTTTGACCATTTGTCTCGGTTTTTTTGTTGATTCCGACGACCACAGGCGTCGGCGGCGAGAGGGGTTGGTGTCGTTGGGTCGGCGCCGGCGAGACACATCGACCAACACCAATGGTAACGGCAGATGTGGCCGGTAGACGCCGGACGACTCCCCTTGGTGTTCGACGGGAGGGTTTGCTGGGAAACCAGCTCGCGCGCGTGCGGCTCACGTGCTGGCGCGTGACGCGCTCTAGTTCCCCCTTTTCTTTTTCTTCTTCTTTTTTGTTGTTTTCTTTTCTGTTTTTATTTATATTTTTTTGGTTTTTATTTTATTTCCTTTTTAATTTCTTACATTAATTTCCACCATTATTATTTATTTTAACTATTATCACATTTTCTCTTTTTCTTTTTTTCCTTTTTAAAAGATAGACTTTATTTTTTTTCTTTTGAAATGGGCTTCCAAAATGGGTTTTTAAAGATGGTTTTTTGTTGTATTTTTTATTCAATTTAGAAAAGGGTGAGCCTTTTATTATTTTAAGGGGAAATGAATTATTTTTTATTTTTTCGGATTATTTAATATTGAGGTGAAAATCTATTGACAATAGCTGCCCCTCTTTGCTTATCTCTGTGCAACAGAAATAAAGCAAAGACCAAAAGGCACTGATTTTCATCGATTTTCAAATGGTTCCATTCTCCAAATGCCTGAACGGATAGGCATGCTCTATTCTTTTTATGCTCGAATAGCTAAGCTGGATTCCATTCTCCAAATGCCCGAACGGATAGGCGTGCTCATTTCTCCTTATGCTCGAATAGCTAAGCTGGGTTATGTCCTCCCAAATGCTCAAATAGGCAAATTCTTCTGAAAAATTTCATCCTCCTTATGCTTGGATGAATAAGAAAACTCCATTCTCCTTTTGCCTGAACGGATAGGCGAATCTTCTGAAAAATTTCATCCTCCTAATACTTTGATGAATAAGCAAACTCTCATTTGAACAGGTCTTCCATGTACCTGAAAAAAAAAACAAAATGCAACAATATAATTATGATATGCATGCCCCTAAGGATATCTAAAACATGAATGCATGACAAGTTTTTCCTTTCAAAACTTCTTTTGCTTAGACTGTTTTCTTAATTTTGATGAAATTCTGGTTATCGAGGCCAACCCGATTAACATGAACTCTCTCCTAAGCTTGCGTAAATAAGAAGGCTAGCTTCACTTCTCTTTCAATTCTTCTCGGCTTTCCAGCTTTGAATTCACCATTTCTTGGGATAGGGCCCTCTCCTTTGCCTTGGAATTCACCCATGAACTATGAACAACTCTGGCTCTTGCTTCATTTTTTATCTTTTGCTTACTGACTTTATATTTACATCTTACTCTCACTTCATTGCAGACACTTAATCCTCATATATCTTCATAGTCAATATTCAAAGATGAACTTCCTAGATCGAGTTCTAATATTGTAAGAATGCTTTCATTATCATGTAAGGAAGGCTGGTGGTTAAGAAACACTATTTAAGTGCCCAGACATTTATATGACTTTTCTTCCTTTCGAAGAATTTTGCAACAAGGCTTTACTTCTACTTCAAGCATTTTAATGTCATATGCCCCAAACAATAATTATGGACCACTTCGTGGTCCCTGTACTTTTCAAAACATTCTCAAAGTAATGCTTAAAAATCTTTTTGCATATATAAATGATTGTCAAACCATTGATCCTTATTTCAAAGCAAGATGCCAATAATGATAGGGAAGGGTAAAAGAAAGAAGAAAAATCCATGAAACTAATTTTATTAATGTTGTGGCAAACACAAAAAGGTTTATAAAAAGAAAGGGAAACAAGTTTTCCAATATCAATAGTCCAAACTCCTCCTATCAAACACCAGAAGTAATCTTGAATGCCACCATTGTCGAGGAAGCCTTGAGTACAATGCATAATCTGTGGAGCCCTGAAATCTTTCTTACAAAATATCTGAGCAGCCATTTACGAGTTTTCAACTCAGACCCTCCTTTGGTTTTAAAACCCCCTTTGCGGGTTTTCATTTTGAACCCTTCTTTTCTTTTTCTTTTTTTCTTCAAGCATAATACTTCTTAACAGTATCGAAGTTCACCGGGTTTTGAAACTCATCTCTATCCATCTCTGCTAAAATCAATGCTCCACCAAAAAGAGCCTTTGTCACAATGCACGGTCCTTCCCAATTAGGCGCCCATTTTCCTCGGGGATCACTTTGAATTGGCAGCTTCTTCTTTAATACCAGATCACCTTCTTGGAATTCTCTAGGGCGAACCTTTTTTTCATAAGCCCTAATCATTCTCCTTTGGTACATTTGACCATGACATGCGGCTTTCAGTCTCTTTTCCTTAATTAAATTCAGTTGGTCATACCTTGCCTGAACCCATTCTGCTTCATCTATCTTGGCATCCATCAAATCATGCAACGATGGTATCTCAACCACGATTGGTAGCACAGCTTCAACTCCATATACTAATGAGAACGGAGTTGCCCCAGTAGATGTTTGTATCGTTGTATGATATGCATACAAAGCAAATGGTAACTTTTCATGCCAATCTTTATAAGTGTCGGTCATCTTTTCAACTATCTTCTTGATATTCTTATTGGCCGCCTCTACTGCTCCGTTCATCTTCGGGCGATATACTACTGAGGTTTGGTGCTTAATGTTAAACTGCTCACAGACCCCAGCGATCATTCGGTTGTTCAAATTAGAGGCATTATCGGTGATTATGCTTTATGGTAGACCATATCGACAAATGATCTCCTTCTTTAAGAAGTTGCAAATAGTGGACCTAGTTACATTTGCATATGAGGCTGCTTCCACACACTTTGTGAAGTAATCAATAGCTACCAGAAAAAAGAGATGACCATTTGACGCTTTCGGATGAATCTGCCCAATAACATCTATGCCTCACATAGAGAATGGCCATAGAGATGACATGACATGAAGAGGCTGAGGAGGCGCATGAACCTTGTCAGCGTAAACCTGACACTTGTGACATTTGCGGGAATAGTTTATGCAATCCCCTTCCATCGTTGACCAGTAATATCCAAAACGCATTATTCTTTTTGCCATAGTGAAACCACTAGGGTGGGTTCCACAAACTCCCTCATGGGCTTCTTCCAAAATCAACTGCGCTTCTTTTGCATCCACACATCTTAGTAACACCTGGTCTCGACTTCGCTTGTAAAGGATCTCTCCATCAAGGATGTATCCCGAGGCCATTTTCCTGATCATTTTTTTTTCATTTTTTGAAGCATGTGCTGGGTATTGTTGAAGCTTTATGTACTGCAAGATATCATGGTACCACGGTAAACCTTCTGCCTCTTCTTCTACATTGTAACAATATGCTGGGGATTCTATCATTTGTAACTTAATGGGCATCATCTCAGAACCCTCGCTTGCTTTAAACATGGCAGCCAAAGTAGCTAACGCATCTGCCATCTGGTTATCTTCTCTTGGGAGATGCTTAAAAGTGATCACATCGAATTCTTTAGTTAACTCAAGGACCAACTTGTGATACTCTATCATTTTTTGCATCTTTTGTTTCACATTCGCCACATATTTGGTAGATGATCAACGCTGAATCCCCATAGACTTTCAAATTTCAGATTTTTCTTTCAATGGCTTCCCTTAGGCCCAATATGCATGCCTTGTATTCTGCCATATTATTGATGCAGAGGAATTTTAGATGGCAAGTGAAAGGATAATGATCTCCTTCCGGTGAAGCCAAAACTGCTCCAATACCTCGTCCTAGAGCATTTACAGCACCATCGAAATGCATGACCCAAAATTCTGTTGGTGACTCTTAATACACATCAAATCCTCATCGGGGAAACTGAAATCTAATTCCTCATAATCGTCTTATGCACGACTTGCAAGAAAATCTGCTATGACGCTTCCTTTCATTGCTTTCTGATTCACATACTGAATGTCGTATTCTGAGAGCAACATCTTCCATCGCGCTATTCTTCTCGATAGGGCTGGAGCTTTCATCATAAATTTTAACAGATCTAACCGTGAGATTAGCCATGTGGTATTATACAACATATACTACCAAAGCCTTTTAGTGGCCCATACCAAAGAGCAACATACCTTTTCAATCGGAGTATATCTTGCTTTACAGTTAGTAAACTTCTTGCTTACATAATATATTGCCCTTTCCTTCCTTTCAGTCTCGTCATGTTGCCCTAGTACGCAGCCCATTGAATTTTTCAAACACCATTAGATAGAGTATTAACGGTTTCCCTGAAACTGGTGGCACTAACATTGGAGGATAAGTTAACTACTCCTTGATCTTTTCTAAAGCTGTTTGGCATTCTTCATTCCATGTCTCGGGTTGTTCTTTCTAAGCAACCTGAATATTGGATCACATTTATTCGTTAATTGGGAGATGAAACGGGCTATGTAATTCAGCCTTCCCAAGAATCCCCGAACTTGCTTCTGTGTTTGGGGTGGTGGAAGCTCTTGTATTGCCTTTATCTTGTCTGGATCAATTTCAATTCATCTTCTGCTTACTACGAAGCCTAAAAAATTCCTAGAAGCAACCCCAAATGTGCACTTGGCTGGATTAAGCTTTAACTGAAATTTTCTCAATCTTTGAAAATGCTTACTCAAGTTTGCTAGATGATCTTCTTCAGTTTTGGACTTGGAAATCATATCATCCACATAAACTTCTATTTCCTTGTGCATCATGTCATGGAAAAGAGTGACCATAGCTCTCTGATAAGTTGCCTCTGCATTTTTCAATCCAAAAGGCATTACCTTATAACAAAAGGTTCCCCAAAGCGTTACAAAAGTAGTCTTTTCCATGTCTTATGGGCACATCTTTATTTGATTGTATCGTGAAAATCCATCCATGAATGAGAAAAGGGAATGGTCGGCCGTGTTGTCTACCAAGGTGACTATATGTGGAAGCGAAAAGTTGTCCTTGGGGCTTGCTCTATTAAGATCCTTGTAGTCGACGCACATTCTTACTTTTCCATCCTTTTTAGGCATTGGGACGATATTTGCCACCCATTCTGGATATTTAGCTACCTCGAGGAATCCTGCATTATATTGCTTCTTAACCTCATCTCTGATTTTCAAAAGTGTATCAACCTTCATTCTTCTAAGCTTTTTCTTTACTAGCTCACATCTTTCTCTTATAGGAAGCTTATGCATGGCAATATCTGTATCGACACCAGGCATATCCTGATATGACCAGGCAAAGATGTCTTTATATTCTTGTAGAAGCTTAATCAAACGTCGTCGTGTCTCAACTCAGATGGTGGTACCAATCTTTACTTCACGCTTCTCTTCTTCAGTCCTAAAATAGGGAGTATGGTTTCCATTTTTGTTCGATCTATTCGAAGGGTGTGACCCTTGTAGGTTCATGCAACGTTAGCAGCAAAATTAGAACTGTTCTAGTTTTACAAACAATGAGTGGCATCTAGCAATACATCATTGCTACCTAAGTTGCATGAAGTCATGGTTTGACTTTCTTGAATAAACTTTCTTCATGTATTTTATCCTTTCGTCCTTTATATCTTAGATGAACACAAGTCATGGGTTAGTCACACTTGCGTTGTCCATCTAGTGTTTCTTGATGTCTTGAGTAGATTATGATAAACGAATCTTTATGATATCTCATATCATAATATTCGAGCATGGCCATGCATTTTCTAATCTCACTCAATCAAGTGGCCGAAGATATTTCTCCCATTATGTAGAAGGGACAAATCCTTTCTTGATCAACCATATTTCACTACATAGGTCATCACGTATCCAATCATCAGCCTTTATAATGTAGTCAGTTACGACACACGTTTGACTATGTCAAAATACGTAAATATTTATGTTGAAATCATGTTGATCTCAAGTCTGAGGATTATACATATGTTTATCGTGAGCAATGTTGTGACTGTCACATAATTACCCAAGAAACATGCTCATAGTGGGTCAATCCAGTATGTTGTTCTCTAACAAATACTTATGTGTTGATTTTGACATCTCTATGTCAATGACAACGCTTGTCATCAACCACATATTAGTCTTTATTTATTATCATTGTCCATACCCGTAATAATATTCGACTAAGGATCCTATTTAACAATAATCGTATTATTGTATGGACATTATTATCCAATGGTTAGTTTGATGCACAGAAACATACCAAATGATAATAACGGCAATGCCATTACTTGATAAATCTAGTAAAATAGTATGTCTATTCAATCATCATATGATTGGTCTTTGGGCATACTCCAACAATCTCCCACTAGCACTAAGACCAATCATTCTCGTATTTAATACGATATGGCTTAGTGTAACTAACATGCTTATGCTGTGTCAAAAGCTTTGTCAGGGAGTTGACAAAGTTATCAACTTTGTGTGTATGTTGCATACTTTCACATCTCCAAGATGTAAGCACTTTAGAATATGTTTGGATTTATTGATGAGATCTGGGTTTTATTTGCTTATGCAAAGGTTCCATCATAACAGAGTTATGTAGCATCTAATATGCTGGGAACAACCCTTAGTTCAGAAGTGAACCCTTTAGATCCAAACATCCTTCTGTAATACATTCAGCCTATGTTGTAGAGTTAGATACTGTCTCATGTTGCTAACTCGCAATATCTTTTATTAATGCAAAACGGATTGCGATCTTTAGTTCCTTTTGATGAGTATGTCATCTACATACAATACTTAGGAAAGTAACAATGCTCCCACTAGCTCTTTTGAAAACAAGACTCCTCTTTGTTTCTAGATAAACCAAACCTTTTGATTGTATCTTCTGAAACGAATATCCCAACTTCGAGAAGCTTGCCTTAGTCTACGGATAGACCTTTGTAGCTTACATACCTTCCAAGTGTTTACTGGAGTGACAAAACCTTCTGTATGTGTCATGTACACATCTGTTTCAAGTTTTCCCTTAGGAAAGCGGTTTTGACATTCCTTTATTTGATTCCATAATCATGGTATGTAACTACTTGCAAGTGATATTAAGATGGATTAAACATAGCTACAAGGAAGATGCTTTATCATAGTCTATACTATGAAGTTTGTCGAAAACTTTTAGCAACGAATCATCCTTTGTATGTTTTATCATCCATGTCGGTTTTTTCTTTTTGAAAAACTCATCCATACCTCTTAGGTTTTACCCTTTTAGGTAACCAAAGTCTATAGTTGGTTTTAGACATGGATTCCATCTCATATCTCGTGACTCTTAGCCATTTCTCAAATTTTGGGCTCACCATTGCTTTCTGATAAGACTTAGTCTTTATCTTGATCCGAAAAGAAGAGTGTTTCCATGTACGGATAGTGAGAAATCCATATTTCTCAAGTATATGGTATTCTCTTAAGGATCAACACAATGGTTGTGTTTTGTTCCAATGTTCCTTGATCATTTGTGGAACATTCTCAATCGTTGGTTCATAAATTTGTTGTCTAAAATTTCTTCACATTCCAAATTCCATTTTTTTCTTTTGTGAGAGGTAATCTCTTTCGAGAGAAACTCTCGTTTGAGCAACAAACATTTTGTTCTCGTTGAAAAATGAAATCCCTTAGTGATAAGTATTCTCTTTCGAGATAAACTATCGTTTGAGCAACAAATATTTTGTTCTCGTTAAAGTTGAAGAAATAATATCCCTTTGTGAGAATTAATCTCTTTCAAGATAAACTCTCGTTTGAGAAACAAACGCTTTGTTCTCGTTAGGATAAACAACAAATGGAGTTTTTAAGGTTCGAACTTTGTAAACATTTTAACATGTAAGTTTTGTAACCTTAAAACTTCAAAGGTATTCTAGAACAATTTTTAGTCCATATCTTATATGGCGTTTTTGAACCAAGTTTTTGGGGGGGAAAACACGATTAAGTATGAGAGTTGCTTTTCTAGTGTGTAAAGAAGTCGAAAATGACTTGTTCTGAATCAAAACATGTCTAACATATTTGATTCTCTTTCAAAGACTTTTCGTTCCACTTGTGGGATTTAATTATGGGACAATCCCATATTCTTTGAAAGTTCATTAAACTTTAAGTATTCTTGAATTTGATCTCATCAAATTACCTTAATACTTTTAACGAGTTTGAGATTAGTCATTTGTTTTATTTATCTTATAAATATTATTGATTTGATTAGTTTAAAGATCATTGATTCGTTGTGCCATAAGAGATTAAAAGAATAACATTTATTTAAATAATCTCAAAATTTAAAATATCTTGTCCTTACAAGATAACTAAAACTTAGGCACAAAGTAATAATCTTAAAAACTAAAACAAATCTATTTAAGCAAAAACACATGTCCTAATGGATGATGTAGCAACCCTTGCTTTATTTCCATTCGTAGTTCCATGTCTATTCTGATGCCTTCTCTTTAGAAGCCTCTGAGGTTGATGCCTCACTCATTTTTTCTTTCTTGACTTCTTGTAGGTGTGTGGGGCAGTTTCTCTTCCAATGTCCGGTCTTGCCGCAATGGAAACATTTTCCATCCTTCTTGATTCCCTTCTTAGGTTTCAATGCATCCTTTCCATCGGTTTTGGTCTTACCATCACCTTTAGACTTTGCTGCCGATTTACCTTTCTTCTTGCCCTTGCGGACCATCAGAACAGGTTTAGGTCCTACCTTCTTCAGGTTGAATTCAGCAGTTCTCAACATGCCGAGCAACTGTGGCATCGTCTTGTAATTTCATTCATATTGAAATTAAGGACGAACTAATTGAAACTATCAGGCAACGATTGCAGGATGACATCAGTAGCTAATTCGTCTTTCAGCGGAAAGCCGAGCTTCTCCAACGTTTGGATGTAGCCCATCATTTTGATGACGTGAGCTCATACGGGAGATCCCTCACTCATCTTGCATTGAAACAGAGCTTTAGAGGTCTCGTACCTCTCTTGACGAGCTTGCCCTTCATAAATCTCCTTGAGATTTTGAATCATATCATAAGCTACCATGTCCTCATGTTGCTTCTGAAGCTCAGGGGTCATGGAGGCAAGCATAAGACAACCGACATCCAGCTTGTCGTCCATGTGTTTCTTAAACTTGTCTTTGTCAGCTCTAGAAGCAGTGGCAACCGGTTCATCAGGAACAGGTTCTTCAATGACATATTCCTTCTTTTTCTGTTTGAGAACAATTCTCAAATTGCGGAACCAGTCAAGGAAGTTTATGCCATTGAGCTTATCCTTCTCAAGGATAGATCGCAGAGATAGAGTATTATTTTCCATTAATTCTACAACAAGGAAAATATGCTACATAAGTTTTACTAAATTTTAAAATTTATAGATAGGTCTTTACTATAAATTTACTCCCACTATTTTATTCAAAATTAAAAACCCTCTAGTTTTAATTTCGGAAAATGTTTTGATAGTTTTATAGTGAGTGAGGATCCGTATTTCACCATTCCTAAATCAGCTTTGGCCAGTCTTTTAGGAAATGGTTATTTAGGTAAGTAACACCTTACTAATTACATCTCATGTAATTCCTCATCTTTTGGCGAACAACTCTTGTTCTTTAAATCATCTTATGATTAACCAAAACTTTAACCACTAGGTTTTCTAATCTTATTAGAACAACCCAGCTAAGTCAATACCAATATCTCAACCGGCGAATATCACTAGCTTATTCTTCGCGTTTAACTAATATAGATAAATGTGACATTGATTTGGCAAAGCTCGCATTATATCGATCGAAGCTTTAACGAGGGTAAATATTGGATGGTTAAAACAGACTTAGAATTATAGTGAGGGATTTACTTAACTATCTCATCATTTTAACATTGATCCTATCAATAGAACTATGTTTAATCATGCTTATAAAACATCCATTGCATCACATACAAGGTAAATATAAGCGGTAAATAAATATGCAATGATTATAGCCCTTCTTAACCTAAGGCGACCCATCCCAAGCCAATGGGAGGACCATTCTACTGAAGATAGAATCTACTTCTAAAACGCCCGGTCCACCAGGGAAGGCCCACCATGCTGCTACCTTGGTCCTTGCTTTATCTCCATGAGTATTTACAATTTTCAGAAACTCGGGTTACATACGAGGGAGTGAGATGGGGAGAGAAGTACAATAGAAGATAGAGAAAGGCACGACACGCATGTCGTATTTATAAAAACCAAAACTATAAAGGCTATGGGCTATAACCATGCAAAACAAACACCATGCAATCAAACATGCATTTCAAACATCGTGCGAACAAAGTAACTACGTGTTTACGGAGTTTTAAACTGATTATCCCTATGTTGCGGTTGATGGGCCAAAACGATCACGGGGTTTCATAAACCATTTGCGTTAACGAACAAATGCACCAGGTAGGTCAACATGAAAGAGAGGTGGCGCACTAGGCACACTTAAGTACCAGGTCTTTGATGATACCAATCCTAGACATGCATTTTTCATAACGTCTAACCATAACTCTTATGGATTTACCGTGAAAGATAGTTTGATAACTTTTATCAACTTAGAAGCCCTTTCAGAGATTTCATAAATCTATGAAACTACGAATAACTAGTTATTCTCTAGACTAACTATTAGTCTCAACATGTTAACATTTAACATTGAAGCAACCTAACATAGTTATGATTAACTCTTAATCATTCAGTGATAATCAAAATAAGTCTTTATTAGGTGTGATACGATAAACGATAAATATCTAAATCGAATCAAACAGCATGCATCTCATACATAAACATCACCCAAGAATTTAAGTCCGAATTCGTATGATACAAGTGGCTCTGATACCATTGTTGGGTCACGTCGACACGCCCCGTCGCGCACCGGAAAAATTAATCCGACGTGATCTAACCAAGATCCATGTACAGGAACGAATCCGGGGTGAAAGGATGAAGAGTTACCTTTTAAAAGTCTGGAAACTGGAAAACCGACAGTATGTCGGAATAACCACGTCAAGTAAAACCGGAATCATCACAGGTTCTCAACGACCTCTACAAAGTCCACCCGAACAAAACGAACAAAGTTTCCACCTCCCTAACACTTAGGGATAAATTTCGACAGGTTTGAACACCTTCAAGGGAGAAGTCGAAATCCCTCTAGGGATTCTTGAGGGAGTCTAAAATCGACCAGGAGTTCAACCGGGACTTGCAATCGAGCAAGGGAACCTTCAGGGATTTGCTAGGGGGCAAGTAGAACATCAGAAAAATATCGAACAGCTTCTCAGAGAGCTTTCTGGGATATGTCGAATTATAGTGGGGAATCCCTAGGGGTTTTGTCGAAATCTTCAAGAGGAGGAAGAGGATGATTTGGTTGCTAGCCCTTGTCCCTTTAAATAGTGTTCAGAGACTTAATTCTAGTTGAATATCTTAAATCCAAGTTCAACCAAAATTCATAGAATCTAATTCTCCTTGAAATTGGTTTATATTAAATATACATTATATTTAATAATATTAAATGAAATATATATATTTAATTATGTAGAATCTTATTCTACATAAAACATGGATTTAAATATACATTATATTTAATCCAAATATATATATATATATTATATAGAATCTCATTCTATCTTTACTTGGATTTAAATATATTTAAATATATATTTTTGATTATGTAGAATCTAATTCTACATAAACTTTGAATTAAATATACATTATATAAATTCCAAATATATATTTAAATTTCTAGAATCTTATTCTATAATATTTAAGTCTCTAAATATTTTCCATACTCTAAATAATATCTGATAAATACATTATTTATCGAATATTATCCCTTTTAAGGGAGTTGCCGATTTCCCCTATCCCATAGGGGATTTTCAGCAACCTCCCTAAAATAGGGAGTATGGTTTTCATTTTTGTTCGTTTTATTCGAAGGGTGTGACCCTTGTAGGTTCATGCAACGTTAGCAGCAAAATTAGAACTGTTCTAATTTTACAAACAATGAGTGGCATCTAGCAATACATCATTGCTACCTAAGTTGCATGAAGTCATGGTTTGACTTTCCTGAATAAACTTTCTTTATGTATTTTATCCTTTTGTCCTTTATATCTTAGATGAACACAAGTCATGGGTTAGTCACACTTGCGTTGTCCATCTAGTGTTTCTTGATGTCTTGAGTAGATTATGATAAACAAATCTTTATGATATCTCATATCATAATATTCGAGCATGGCCATGCATTTTCTAATCTCACTCAATCAAGTGGCCGATGATATTTCTCCCATTATGTAGGAGGGACAAATCCTTTCTTAATCAACCATATTTCACTACATAGGTCATCACGTATCCAATCATCAGTCTTTATAATGTAGTCAGTTACGACACACATTTGACTATGTCAAAATACGTAAATCTTTATGTTGAAATCATGTTGATCATAAGTCTGAGGATTATACATATGTTTATCATGAGCAATGTTGTGACTGTCACATAATTACCCAAGAAATATGCTCATAGCGGGTCAATCCAGTATGTTGTTCTCTAACAAATACTTATGTGTTGCTTTTGACATCTCTATGTCAATAATCGTATTTAACAATAATCGTATATATTATCAACCACATATTAGTCTTTATATTTTATCACTGTCCATACCCGTAATAATATTCGACTAAGGATCCTATTTAACAATAATCGTATTATTGTATGGACATTATTATCCAATGGTTAGTTTGATGCACAAAAACATACCAAATGATAATAACGGCAATGCCATTACTTGATAAATCTAGTAAAATAGTATGTCTATTCAATCATCATATGATTGGTCTTTGGGCATACTCCAACAGGAATGCCCCCTTACTCATGTATGGTATTCGCATTGGGCCTTCTTGTCGGACCACGGTGGATAAGGAGGTGAGAACAGAGGGACATGTCTTGGCAGCACCATCTGCGATTTGACCAGCTCGGCAAACAACTCTGCATAAGTCATTGGGATAGGAGGAAAGTAGGGTCTCGAGTTTCCTTGATATCTTTGCTCTCCTTTTGGGGCATTTGCAACCGTTGGAGCTGAGGTGTTGGGTTTGTTGAAAGTGTTGGGCTTGTTGAACACCACACCTGTTGAATAACCGGGGTTATAGACGTTCGCGGTATTGACTTCATTATTATCTCTCTTCTTATATGTCTTCTTCGTTTCCGCACTGTCTAACTTTCCGCTTTTCATAGCTGCTAGGATCAGTTCACCATTCATTAGCATGTCCGAGAAGTTCTTCGTAGCATGATTGAGCATGTGATCGTAAAAAGGACCCTTTAAAGTTTCCTCAAACATCGGGGTGATTTCATTTTCTAGCAACGGTGGCTGCACATGTGCCGCTACATCCCTCCACCTTTGTGCATATTGTCGGAAGCTCTCGTGATGCTTTTGTTCCATCCCTTGCAAGACCAAACGAGTTGGGACCATGTCTGAAATATGCTTGTATTGTTCACTGAAAGCTCTGGACAGATTTTTCCATGATTTGATGTTTACCCGACTTAATTGCGAATGCCAACGTGCTGCGGAACCTACTAAGCTGTCTTGGAAGCAATGAATGAGCAGTTTCATATTTTCGAGGTACATTGACATCTTTCTACAGTATATATTTAGATGCGCCGATGGGCATGTGGTCCCATTATATTTCTCAAAGTCTGGGATCTTGAATTTTGGTGGCACAACTAAATCAGTTACCAAGCTCAAATCCTTGGCGTCCATTCCACCATGAGCAGCTCCATCTTCGAAGGATTTGATCATCCCCTCTAACTTCTCATACTTATCCTCCCACTTCTTCTGGATTCGAACCTTATCAGCAATTTCATCAAGGTCAAGCACCTCGTAATTGTTAGCCTCTCCATTTGGAACATGAGCGGGGGATTCAACAACATGGATGGGTGTTTTGGCTTTAGCAGTCTCCTTCCTAAAGGTCATTCATGGGAAACGTGGAATGGCAATAGTGTTTCCTCCTTCTTCAACCGCATCTGGATCCTTGAACCCTAACATAGCAGCTATTGAACTGACTGTCTTTTGATGAACTGCCTCAATTTGTTGTTTCAGATCGATCTCCATTTTCTCCAACTTATCTTGAGTGCTCTTTTGGTTTGCCTCCAAAGCTGTCAACCTTTCCCTAGAGTTCATGGCTCGGGTTTGGGCTCGTGTACCGTATTTATGAGTTGTCTTAGAAATTTTGGATATTCTGTCATTTTTTATATTAAGTTAGTTTATGGCATGAATGAATGTATGCACAAATGAATTCATAAAAGCAAACAACAAAGCAAACAAAACAATGCAAATGCATGAATATAGTCGAAGGGCCATTAATTCCATTGAAAATCTGTTCATGAAAGGAAACTCTTTATTAAAACGAAAGCTTTTTATTACATCTTTTTCTCTCTTTTTTCGCATTACAAATATTTTTTCCGCTTGAACACGTAATTCCTCAATTTCTTCAACTAACCACATGAGCCTTTGTCCAATTTCTCCAATGGGCTTGATGTACTGGCAAAGAGCTGCAGCTTTAGTTGCCAATATTTTCACGTGCTTGGCCATATCTTGGACCTGTGTCATCACCATTCTATCGAACTCATCTCTCTCTCAAAATCTTCGAGCATTATCTCTCAGGCGGGTGAACCAATAGTCGTTCCCTCCTTCAGTGATATCTTCTAGAACTAAGATCCTTGTCATGTACTCTTGAAGGAGATTATCCATTTCCTTAACTCGTTCTTTCAAGAAGCCATTCTTGCTCAACTTAGCTTGGAGTTCTCCATAGGTATTGTTATTTTGCATCTTGTGAACTATTCGACTCAAGTTTTATATTTTGGCTTCTAGTTTAATGATGAAGGCCTGGCTTTGCTTCAACTTCTTGGAGGTTTCATCATAGACTGACTGTAGCTTTAGCAAACATATTTTGTTGTCATGAGCTTTCCTCTTCCATACAGTCGAATCTTCCTTCAACTCATCTCGAGGCCTCTTACTCTTCTAATTTTCCACCGCTTGTTTGGTTTTCTTTCTTTCTTCGGCCAAGGCCCGACGGAACTTCTCTACTTCCTTCTTACCATGTTCCTTCTCCTTCCCCACAACTTGTTTTATCTCTTGTCTCCATTGTTTGGGCTTTTTCGAAGATCCGCATATTGGACCGTAGCTTGAAGCTTAAGGAAGTCAACCCTCTGAATCTCATACCTTTCTTCTAAATTCTCGTACATTTTCCGCACTCGGTTGGCATCTCCCTTGTGCTTTTCTATGTCGAGGCTGACTTCAAACTTGTCTCGCAGATTCTATTCCTTGATTGCTTCGATTTCTAACTTAGCTCATCTTAGCTCTTCTCTCAGAATGTCAGCCTCTGATGGAACCGCTTTCAAATGTATTTCTATAGACTTGGTGGGCCCAAGAGTAGATAGCATAATATTGTCATTCATCCTCGTATGCCTCCAAATATCATAATCAGGAGTATACATGCAATGCTTGTCAGACTCTAACTTTATATGATAGCACATCTTCCATGAGTCACTGATTTCATGCACCTTCCGCCTAAACTCTCCTTGAAACTCGAATTCTGACGTACCAAGCTCGGAGGTGAAGGGAACAAACTACTGTGATCCATATTGGCGCGAAACTAACAAAGGTGCACAACCAATTCCTCCCCAAAAGCATAACAACATCAGAAAGTTGTAATCTCCACATATATACTTTACTTTAGCATGCCCCATCCATGGTACCCTCCACTTGATGTCTTCGTCACAACGATCTCTGAAGATATCTACCCATTTACTTCTCTTGATACTCGGCCAATCTTGTGCCAAAAATTCCCGAAGTAAGGAAAAGTTCAGGGAGAACACGTTCGGTAAGGCCAAAGTTGGACACTCCCAAAAATGACTAAGGGCCCAAACTTGAAGTATAGGAGCACATCCTCCGAAACGCAAACCTTCCACTTTTCGACAAGCATTCAAAGAGATGAAGGTTTCATCTAGTACTGCAGACACTAGATTGACATTCCTCTTCAACTTCTCAAAGAAATCTAACAAGGCCACATCAATATTTCCTAACTTTTGGAAAAATTACTATACTATAAATTGCAATGGCCAAGAGATCTACCCTTTTCGTTTCGTCTGGATGAACCAGAATGATGTTTCGAAAGCGTGACCAAGGAAAATTAAAACTTCCCCCTATCTTCTGTATCAACCCTTCAACCCATTCATCGCTCATTCCAGCAAATGAAGCAAGTTTTAAGTGTGAGTTCTTGTTCTTGGGCGGCTTTGTATACACCCAATTCTCCTTCACCTCGGGCATATTGAACAGGGCCATGTACTCCTCGAAAGTAGGCATCATGTCCTCTCTGTTGAACGTAAAGCAGCAATACCCAAGGTTCCAGAACTGGATCAAAGCCTTCAGAAATGGCTCATCAACCCTCGCAAACAGAAGATATGATATGTCGCCATAAGACTCACGGAACAACTGTTTGGTCTTATAGTCGAAATGGTCCCAAATCTCTCGTAACTCATGAACGTTGTTTTCCTTAACACTAACATGGGCATACTCCGAAGTTTCTATCTCGTGACCCGCACCCAAACTGTCTCCATACTTCCTCTGATTGACCTCAGACCAGTGACGCACTTTCCCATTTTCCTCCTCACTCTTCAAGAGCTTTCCGACCATAATTGAACAATTTTCTAGAATCAACCCCTTCTAAATATGGAATGATGCACATGCAAAACAAACAAGATAGGGAACAAAGATTAATAAAGCAAGAAAATAAATAAATGATATAGTCAAAAACAAATTAAATGCACGATAATTTTGGGCTGGCATTCCAACATTTCAGGACATGTCTCCATGAAATACTCAACACCCTAGGCTTTCCGCATGGCTCTATTAGGGGTAGGCTTTAGATTCTCAAACTTAGTTTGGTTCTAAAAAGGTACCCAAGTTGTCATTGTTGTCCCCTACTAAGGTTAGCAAGGCCCTCGATTCTCACCCATTATAGGCTCCAAACGAATCGAGTTCAACTCAAGAGGACTCACCACCGATGCCTTCTAGAAGAATCAATATCCTTACGAAGACAATGGAATGAGTCCCGAAGGTACTTGCTAGGCTCATACAAAGAATCAATATTCTTACATGAGCAAAGCGTATTTCCCCCCACTTAAATGAATGGGACAAAGCTCGGGAATAGAGCTTGGAATTAAGTCTGAAATGTGTAAAATAGATTTATATTCATTTAAACGGACAAATAAATAGAACCTATCGTGAACTTGCAATTTCCATATTTAAAAAAACATTTTTTTTGAAAACCATTTAAAACCAATTTGTGGCATGGCCCTCTTTTGTTTTTATTTTAAAAACAAAAAGAACTCCCCAACGGAGTCGCCAATTTAAAACGAAAATATTACCGGAATCGTGAAACGATTTTCCGACTTCAAGAACACAACCTAAAATCCACACAAAAAAAAACACAATCACAAACACAAAAATTCAACCAAGAACAAGCATAAAAATACTAAATAAAAATTAAAAGGGAAGATAGAAATTTTACCGAAACAACGAACGGAGAACTCGAATATAACTTCTCGAAATGCTCCTAATTGCCTCCGGAAAATTGCCTCCAAACTCGAACTTCAACTCCAAAATTTCCAGCAACTCTTGAAAAAATTTTAAAGAATTTTTCTAAGCCTATTTGCTTTTTTTTCAAGTCCATTTTCTTGAAATTGGTGTGTGTTGAACAAGTGAAAAAGGGGGTATTTATACTTGAATTTCAGCTTCAAATTCAAGCCAAATTCGGATTTCAATACCCGAATTGAAGCTAAGACAAGAAATCCGAGATCTTCTCTTTAAGCACTTGGGTGATGGAATGGGTGAAGTCCCTCGTGAACTGCATGAATTGTCTCTACCTTCTATCCATCTCGTCTAACTTCTGGGCAATATGCTGAAGGGTTACTGCCTCGGCAGAGGGATGTGGAGTTTCTGGGGTGTGGCCCGATGATGTCGCGGTGACAGCGCCCTGCATTGGCGTAGACAGTGGCTCAGCTTCAGCGATCTGCATGAGCTTGTAGTACGCCTCTTTGTCCCATCCTTTTCTCTTAGGCATGTATTCGCCAATTGAGTCAGTGGGGACCTTCTTTTGTTTGCAAAGGCTGGTGATGAGCATCAGAAAGTAGAGGCGACCTCTCTCCTTTAAGCTGCACTGATACATCTCATTGCAAATTATATTACCAACATTAATTATTCTTTTGTGCAATATAGAGTGGATGAATACTAGCCTAGGTTTATCTACAGTACTATAATGAAAGGTAGGCATTAAGCAATGTTTCACAAAGGTATTCTAGAGTTTTGCCTCAGGCCGAAGCCTTCGGCGATTTACCGTCCCTTTGTGTGCCCAACGTTCCATGTCGACTTGGCAATGCACAGCTTATTCTTGATGTCCTCGTAGTCGTCGGCTGTGAGCTTTTCCATGAACTCTTTATGCTCATCTTGTGCCACATGTATGTTGTAATAGAAATTGATTGGCTCGGGATCGACGGGGATTGCTTCGCCTCTAACGTGCACAAAGAGGTTGTTGGGATTCGGAGAATGAGCGTAAAATTCCCTCACTCATGTCACTTTGGCCGGTTCGGGTTGATGGCAAAAAATTTGCCACTTTTGAAGAGCAATCATGCCAAAGAGGAAGTGGTCGATGCCGAAATCAGTTTGGGAATTAGAATAATAGAAGCCTTGTTCCTCCCAAACTTGTCGCCCTATGAAGTGCTTGTTGAATCGCCTTTCAACCTCTGGTGGTGCGAATCTCTTGTACGCCAATTCCTCGGTGGGTTTCGAGCTTTCTCTTCTCTTTAGTTTAAGGGCCATTGTTGAATTGTTGTAGGGTTGTGAGAAACGGGAACTAACACAAATTGAAGACTAAAAATTCTTGGGATTGCAAAGATGATGAAGAAGATTGTGAGTGAAGGTTTAGGGGAGGGGGCGTTTAAATAGGTGGAGGATATGAGAGTGTCGTTAGGGCATTTAATGCGGCAACGGTATTAAATCTCGTTAAAGTAGCCGTTTGGGTGGATTTTATGGTTTTGTTACCATTGGGCAGTTTTTGCGTAACGGCATGAAGCTTCCTCCCACTAGTCATTGGCAGCTTGTTGTTGTTTGGGCAATGGATGTGCTCTAGGGTTTTGGTTGGATTGTTGGGCTTGGTCAATCTTCTTCTCATCTTTGGGCTCCCTCCTAAAAATAAAAACAGATAAAATTAATTAAAATTCTGAATCATAAAAAATAAAAATAAAGATAAACAAAAATTAAGACACTAAAGGAGTGCATGGGGATGCATCTCCTAAAGTTATCACTTCCTTGTCCCTTATGGCATGTGTTCCATTGTAGTGCTTTAGTCTATGCCCGTTAACTTTGAATTCATGCCCATCCTTGGTTGATTTGATTGTCACGGCACCATGGGAGAATACTTTTACCACTTTGAACGGTCCATACCATCTTGATCGGAGTTTTCCTGGGAATAGCTTTAGTCTAGAATTGAAGAGGAGCACTAATTGCCCGAGAATGAATTGTCGCGGCTGTAGCTTGCTATCGTGCCAGCGCTTAGTTTTCTCCTTATAGATTTTCGCATTGTCGTACGCCAAGGCTCAGAACTCTTCTAATTCATTGAGGTTTAGGAGTCATTTTTGCCCAGCATTTTCCCAATCCATATTCACCGTCTTGATCGCCCAATATGCCTTGTGCTCGTTCTCAATTGGTAGATGGCAAGTTTTTCCAAACACAAGTCGATATGGGCACATTCCCAATGGGGTTTTGAATTCTGTTCGATAGGCCCACAATGCAACATCAAGTCGAAGGGACCCTTTCGAGATGGGTTAACCACCTTTTCAAGAATGTTCTTCAACTCTTTATTCTATATCTCGGCTTGCCCATTGGTCTGAGGGTGATATGCCGTGGCAATCTTATGTGTGACACCAAATTTATTCAATGTCGCGGCAATGAGCTTATTGTCGAATTGTTTTTGGAAGAATTTTTGTACGGTTTTGGAGTCATTGTTTGGAGAGGCAATGGCTTCGACCCACTTGGATACATAGTCAACGGCCAAAAGTATGTAGAGATTCCCACATGAGGATGGAAAAGGCCCCATGAAATCAATTCCCCAAACATCGAACAGCTCTACTTCAAGGATGTTCTGCAAGGGCATCTCATTTCATCTCGAAATATTGTCAGTCTGCTGACATCAGTCACATTGCCTATAGAATGCATGGGTGTCCTTGTAAAGTGTAGGCCAATAAAATCCTGACTATAGTACCTTGGCCGCGGTTCTGGTTCCTCCAAAGTGTCCTCCATATGGTGAAGAATGGCATTTTTGAAGCGCCTCTCCTTGTTCTTCTTCAAGGACACATCTCCTTATAACATGATCTGCACATTGTTTGAACAAAAGAGGCTCGTCCCAAAAATAATGCTTAGCATCATGTTGGAACCTCTTCTTCCCTTGATGGTTAAGGTTATAAGGTAATACACTACTAACTAAAAAAATGACAAGATCAGCATACCAGGGTGTTTTTGAGATGGACATTACTGTCAAGGGTATTGCCGAGGCAATGCAATCTGAAATTGCCGAGGCAATACTGTCAGTTGCTGCCGAGGCAGTTGTGTCAGCAATTAGGAGCTACTCATCTGGGAATGCATCTTGTATTTATGTGCATGTGGTGTCTTCTCCTGCTTGTTCCACTAGTGACAGGTGATCGGCAACTTGATTTTTCGTTCCTTTTCTTTCCTTGATGTCAACATCGAATTCTTGTAGTAGAAGAATCCACCGAATCAATCTAGGCTTTGCATTCTTCTTGGAAAACAAGTATTTGATCACAGAATGGTATGTGTGAACAGTCACCTTGGTTCCAATTAGATATGATCGAAACTTGTCGAAGGCAAAGACTACTACTAGTAACTCCTTTTCGGTGGTAGTATAGTTGACTTGGGCCTCGTTGAGTGTTTTACTAGCATAGTAGATCACATGGAAGATTTTTCCTTGCCTTTGTCCAAGGACTGCTCCAATGTCATAATCATTTGCGTCGCACATGAGTTCAAAGGGCAATGTCCAGTCTGGTGGGACTACAATAGGTGCGGTCACAAGTTTTTGCTTCAGTGTTTTGAATGCTTCAGTGCATTCCTCATTGAAGTCAAAGGCCTTATCTTGTTCAAGCAAGTGACACAAGGGTTTAGTAATCTTAGAAAAATTTGCAATAAATCTCCTCTAAAAACATGTGTATCCTAAGAAGCTTCGGATTCCTTTGATTGTAGTTGGTGGAAGTAGTTTCTCGATCACATCTATTTTTGCTTTATCAACTTCAATGCCCTTTAATGAGATCTTGTGGCCGAGAACTATGCCTTCATCCACTATAAAATGGCACTTCTCCCAGTTTGGACTCCTCGCATCATTTGAGTACCCTTTCCAAATTGCTAAGGCAATTGTCAAAGTTATCACCGAATACTGAAAAGTCGTCCATGAAGATCTCCAGGAAATATTCTACCATGCCGGAGAAAATTGCCATCATGCATAGTTGGAAGGTTGTCGGGGCAGTGCACAGTCCGAATGGTATCCTTCTAAATGCATATGTGTCGTATGGGCATGTAAAGGTGGTGTTTTCTTGGTTGTCTGGTGCTATGGCAATCTGATTGTAACCTGAATAACCATCAAGAAAGTAATAAAATGGTTTGCCTGCAAGTCGATCAAGCATTTGGTCAATAAATGGTAAAGGAAAATGATCCTTTCTAGTAACCTTATTCAACTTTCAATAATCCAAACAAACCCTCCAACCGGTCACAGTCCTGGTTGGGATTAATTCGTTTTTCTCATTGATTATCACGGTTATTCCACCTTTCTTTGGTACACAATGTACCAGTCTTACCCATGTGCTGTCAGAGATAGGGTAGATGATACCGGCATCAAGCCATTTGATGATTTCTTTTCTCACTACCTCCTCCATAGCGCGGTTAAGCCTTCGTTGAGCCTCAATGGTAGGTTTGTGATCGTCCTCCAAAAGGATTTTGTACATGCATACCGCTAGGCTTATTCCCTTCAAATCGATAATTTTCCACCCTATTTCCTTCTTGTGTAGCTTAAGCATGTCAATCAATCTCTGTTCTTGCTCATGTTGCAGCAATTATGGTCAATGTATCATTGTGTCCTAAATAAACATATTTTAAGTGCCCTGGAAATTGTTTCGTCTCAAGGACTGGTGGTTGCTCGATAGAGGGTTTTAAGATTTTCCTTTCCTCTCCCGAGTAATTGAGGGGTTCGATATACTTACCTGGTTGGGATGCTATCCAGTTGACCTCCTCTTGTTCCTCAATCTCTGTCTCTTCAGCTTCTTCAGAATCTAATAAGTCACTGTCGAGACAGTCATTAGGGCAGTGGTCCAAGTGATTGACGAGGCAATAACCAGAATCATTGCTGAGGCAATGTTTGTCTAAGCATGGTGCATCTACATCAAAGTTGAATTCAGTCGAATGTCTTCGATCCGCTCCTTGCATGGAAATCTGATCTGGGGTATGGAATCTGGTTGTTCAGTCGCATTCTGATTTCCCTTAGTGTCTTCTCCAGGTTCTGCCGCGGCAGTATGGTCGGGTATTGCCGAGGCATCAGGGTCAGGCCTTGTCGAGGCAATGTTATCAGGCGTTGCCGCGACAATGGGATCCTTTGGTTTGGTCTCCTCTTTTTCATTAGCCCAAGGTTCCTTGAGCTGCTTGACACTCCTTGTATTGATTGCTTTGCACTGTTCATGAGTTGCTCCCTTGGCGACTTCAGTATCGCTTGGCAACCCTCCCATTGGTCTTGTGTTTAGGATCTTAGAAAATTGCCCCACTTGGGTCTCTACTGACTTCAGGGTTGATTCATGGTTTTGCATTCTCATCTCAGTCTTGTCCATGAAAGCATCAGTTTTTGTAATGCCCTTAGTTTAGGGTCGGGAGATATCGGATCAGTTAAATCGAGTCGGGTTAAAATTAAATTGGAGAAAAAACTATTTCTTAACACACCAAAAAGTATTTTAAAGGAAAAAGGGCAAAAGGGAACTTTTAATAAAAAGGAATAAATAAAGGGGATTTTTGAAAGCCATTGTCTTCTTCAATTTTCATTTCACGTTCAAAACCTCTCAAAAAAACCCTATTCACTATTCTATTGGTTTCAAGCTCCAAACCAAATGACTTCTTCAAGGTAAATGGCTCCTCAACTTAGTTTCATCTTCCTTGAGTCTTAAATGCTAAGATTTTCGCAAAACTCATGGATTTAACTTGGTTTTATTTTTAAAGTTTGGTTTGAAATGAAAGGAAATTTATGGGTTTTTCGTTTGGGTTGATTATGGTTGAGTTTGTGAGTGTTTTTAACTTTGTTTTAACACTAAAATAACATGAAAATGGTGGGTTGTTATGGGAAACCCGAAATGGGTATTGTGGGTTGTAACACCCCAAAAATTATGCCCAAATTGTAAACCCTAGATTCGAAAAATCCCTAATTTAGAATCCTAATTTTGAAATCTCTACCCTAACAATTCAGAATTTTAATTCTAAACCCTAATTTTCTATGGGGGACTGAATAAGAATTTTTATGAAACTTAAAAAATAATTTGAAATTTCTTGGAAAGTCAAGGATTGACTATGTAAATAACCATTTTTTATGAAATTGAAATCTAAATCAATAGGTTTTCTGCGGCTAGTCTCTTCCTCTATTTTTAATTATTATTATTATTATAATTATTAATTATAGCCGTATAGTATATATATATATATATATTTAATCTTTTAATTTCAAATTGAATTCTAATTCTTTTTTTACTCACGGTTAAATTGATTCTCTTTTTCAACTTAAATTCTTCTTATTATTATTATTATTATTATTATTATTATTATTATTATTATTATTATTATTATTATTATTATTATTATTATTATTATTATTATTATTATTATTATTATTATGCTAAACCTAATTTGTTTAGATTACCAACTCTCAACTCTCTCTATATATAGCTATAGTTTTTACGTACAGAAATAAACCTAAGCCTTTAAGTTTTAAAGTGTTGTCGTTCTTAGTTATTCTCATGTTTTATAAATTCTTCTCGAATTGACGTTATCATTACCTTACATCGAAGTCGCAACATGTCTTTGTTCGTCGTTAGAGCTATTGCCGCTTAAGGTGTGTTTCTTCCGGTGCTATAAATAAACTATTTTTGTGTGTTCTCTTTCCGTGCTACATACTTTGTTTTGTGACTGTGATTTTACACTTGAATGATTTTCAGATGTTCTATGATTTTACATTATGTTTTCTGTGCATATTATTTTCGGACTGTGATTTAAAATAAATAAATTGTGAATCCCTGATTTATTATCGGACTGTGTTGAGACTGTGAAAACTCTGATATATTTTTAATGTTTTATCATGGGTTGGGATTGTACGGAGGAAGTTCAGTGGTTTATACCACTTGCGTTGGTGACTATGTAGTGAGAGGTTTTGGGGAACCTTCTATTTTTGGTGACTATGGAGTATGGGTGCATTGCATTGTGATTTCATAAAACCGTGTTTAAACTTGCTTGTGTCTTTTAAATATTTTTGTGAAAATTTATTGTTGTGGAACTGAGTTTGTGATTGCCTGCACTTTAGAGACACACTGAGCTTAATAGCTGACTCCCCCTAGCTTCTATTTCAGATTCTCAGACATAGGCTTTCGGTACTTGGAGGACCACAGTTTAGCATATTTATTTCAGTTTTCAGTATGGACGTTTTAGATTTTCAGATTTACTTCATTTTATATAAGTTATTTTACTATTTGAGAACTTTATGTAAATCAGATAGTTATATTTTGATTTGGGATTTTTCAACTGTTTTAGCATGCATGAGAATTTTAATCGGATATTTTTGATGATTTATTTTGTGTTGTTTTCTTCTATACGATCGCGTTTAAAAAATGGAATTTAATGTGAAACGACACCGTTTTGATAAATAATTTAAGTATTTAATTTTCAAAATCTAATATTCGTCTTACTTGAGGGACACATTTTCAACCC
The DNA here is from genome assembly GCA_030270665.1 of Hibiscus trionum. NCBI lineage: Eukaryota > Viridiplantae > Streptophyta > Magnoliopsida > Malvales > Malvaceae > Hibiscus > Hibiscus trionum. The sequence goes on along the minus strand of BSYR01000034.1, from coordinate 2,956,415 downwards.
GACTTCCTAGATTCGGCCCATAAACCTTGGGTCGGGTTTAGGGGGTTACATGGGTAGTTTTGGGAGTTGAAAATCTTGAGTTTTTTGGTGGGTTTTGGGTCTAAATGATAGTTGAAGGTTTGATAGCTTTGGATTGATGTTTTGGAATGTTAAAAGGTAGATTTTTGGTGGTAAATTTGTTGGGTATGGCTGCAAGTAGTTTGAGACTGAAATTGTTATGTTTCGGGTGAAATTTGGGCTTGAATCCATGTGTGTTGTTGCAAGATTGTTGAGTTCCAGGTCTTTGTTGTGTTTGTGAGTGTATTTGTGTTCTAATGTTCGATTTTGGGTTGCTCAAAACAGAAGAATTGGATTCGGGCTTTGTGGACGGAAATCCGGGTAGTTCGGAGGCTTGATTCAGCATCTTGGACATCGTTTGTGTGTTGGCTGGTGAGTGGATCGATTTTAAAAGCCTTAACGTGGTTAAGGGAGTGTTTTGGGAGTTTGGATTGAGCTTGAAAAGCCAATCCAAGCTTAAGAGTAAGTTTTAAAGGTTTTATGCAATTAATCCGTGTTTTATGATTCTTGAATGCAATGTGAACATGTCATGTAGGTAATGTGTTAATTTGCATTGTTATACATGTTGAGACTTATGACTTGTGTTTATATTTGCATTGTGAGTACATGCTTTGCATGGAAGTTTGGACTTGATAAGTGGTTCAAGCATCGGTAATGTTGTAATCACTAATTTTATCCGGGGAGGACTTGTTTTTTAGGTTATATAATATTGTAATAGTAAAAAAAGTAAAGAAAAAAGTAAAAAAAAAGGCAAAAAAAAACAAAGAAAAAGGTAAAAAAAATCAAAAAGTAAAAAAAAAAAAAAAGCAAAACTGTGGGCTAAAACCCACGTGAGAAAACCACTCGGTTTCCCCCCTCACCCCCAACTATAAATAGGGTGGGGGCTGCTCTCTTTTAGAGGCATTTTTGGCACCCCAAATTTGGGGTATTCGAGCCATGCCCCTTACTTTAGGGGAGGCGGTACAAGTGACCGCCAAGGGTTGGGAGTCTCAATCTTAGTTGGTTCGATTTAGTATTCGATGGGGGATCCTTTTTGATCCGATTTAGTTTTGAACTCGGGGTGCGAGTCAATCGAGGTCTTTCGTCTATGCTCCGGGTCAAGTATGTCCTTATTTGTATTTTCTTTTTTATTCAATAAAATTTAGTATTCGATTTAGTATTCGATGGGGGGACCCTTTTTGATCCGATTTAGTTTTGAACTCGGGGTGCGAGTCAATCGAGGTCTTTCGTCTATGCTCCGGGTCAAGTATGTCCTTATTTGTAATTTCTTTTTTATTCAATAAAATTTCAGTTATGTTTTTTCTATATTTAGTTTTTATGTTTATATTCGAATATTATTATGCTCTATATATTTATGTTTCTTTTTTATTAAATTTATTTATCGTCATGTATGTTTTAATTTATGTTCGTTAAAATAAAATATTTCGTGGTAGTTTAGGCTTTTAAGGTTTTAGATTAAATAGGAGAATTGATACAATCAATTAAAATCGTGTGCCCGTCTAATAGGGGCACGATTCTTAAATTGATTAGATTAATTTTAAATTAGTCTTTTATAGACTTAGGTAGAATTAGAGTTCGAATTAATTTATGAATTTAAATTTGCACTTGGCTTATTAGGGTAAATGTTAAATTTATTAAATTAATCAAACATTTCTTAATAATTTTAGGGGTAAAATTAACATCACCATTCATATTGAATTAACATTAATTTTCATAATTTACTAGTTTTTTAGTCTTTTAAGGGACAATTAATTAGGGTTAAATATTAGATTCACATAGTTAATAATTAGTTCACTAATTAAACTTCCATAATTTGAGCCTTTTAGGTTAGAGCTTTAGTAGGCTTTTGCATGTTTAATTTTAAGTCTTTTGTGACATTCATTTTTAAATTGTCATTCATAGGACCGATTTATTTTGAATTAATCAATTTAAAATATACAAAAGAGATGTATCTATTAACTCCGGTATTTGTGTCAAAACAGTCCGAGCTTAATGGATGTAGACCAAATATTTGGGTTAATTCTCACCGTCTCTAGGTAAGCAATAATATAAAATGGAAATATCATGTCATCACTCCTAAACGCTTGCATCATGCATAAAGGTGACGTACGAGATCCGAACCCGAAACTAACACGGTAGTCAGACTTATATGATGTCGGTTTAGTCTATGGTCCGGTGTACCGTCATCTTTTTTAATTAAATGCTCAATTAATTGTAAAGCCACGATTTGATAAAGCTCGTACCATTTAAGTCAAATTTTCAGTTAAGAATATCAAATTAAATTCACTTTAAATCTTAAATAATTTCAATCGTTTAAAGGCAACAAGTAATTTGGTACCGATTTCCGGGCGTGATGGGGGTGTTAATCCTTCCCCACACGTAACCAACTCTCGAACCCTTTTTAAATCGAATCTCTGGTTTTGTGGTGTCCAACCTACCTTAGTGGCCGGTGGAGACTCCAAAATTTTACTGTTTTCCAAAACACGAATTTTTAAAGGAAAATCCCCCTTTTACAAACCTTTTTCAAAAAGTGACACGCCTTAAATTTTGTCAAAGAAAAAAGGTTGTTACAGTTTGGCGACTCCGTTGGGGACCAATTTTTTTTTTTACAAAACAAAAAAAGAGAGTTGAGCCAATAAAAACACTTGTTGCCTTTAACCGATAGAAACTATTTAAAATTTAAAGTGAATTTAATAAGTTTGTTCTTTCTTGAAAATATGACTTAAATTGAACGGGCTTTGAAAATTTGTGGCATTCGAATTAATTCTTCATTTAATTTCTAAGGAGTCACCGACATGTGTTGCATCATGATCATCAAGCTCTATACCCGAGCTATCCCTCTTAAGTGGAAGTGAAACGCCCATACCCACGTGAGTATCCCTCCACGGGTCGGTAATTCACTTCCGGAATCCACGCCTTTGACACGTGAGCTGCCCTCCACGTTATTAGGTCGTGCTTTCCCTCGAACCTAAACCAATTTGCAAGCTTGTAATGGGCCAGAATTGGGGTTCTTGTTGCCTTAGTAGGTGATGAGATAGGTTCGGGTACCCTTGTTAGAACCAAACTCATGTGTGAGAATATAAGAATCCCACCCCATTAGAGCCATGCGGATAACCGTAGATTTTAGAGTGGCTAGGGCCGTCTTGTTAATTGCTTGCCTTCTTTATTTTTTTTGTATTTAATTCTCCTTGTTTATCTCGTAATTAATGCGTTTTCTTTTTTTGTTCTTCCCCTTTATTTTGCATATTTCATCATGGCATAAAGAGCACATTGAGTTGGAAATAGTCTGAAATTAAAGACTTGATTAGAGGGAAATATGGTATGTAACAATAATGAGAAGGATCTCGACGTACAAATATAGCCATAAGGAGAGCAACTACATGGTTGAATTCCGAGACAAGAAAGGTTTTAAAAAAAAACAAAAAAAAAGAAAGAAGAAAAAAAAAGGCCACCTCACTTATTTGTTAGACGTTCCAGGCAAGTGACCATTACTTCAATCCTTGGAGTTCAACCTACATTTGTTCTACGATCGGCAGCTTTGATTTGACTACAACAATTGGGAAATACCGAGTCTTGCAATGAAATTAGTGAGAACCACACCAAACAAGAACTAAGCTTTCCGGGGCAAGATCGGAAGTTTCTCGGGCACTTTGCCATCTTGGGTCGGCAATCAAGTCTCAACCTAGAACAAGAAAAATACCTCAAGTCGGAGGGAATTCCGACCTCACCCCCGTTACGCCTTGAAGGTTGGGTTCAGCGGGCCCCTTTCAAAGAGCAAGTCAAGAGTACCAAACATCGACAGTGGATCAATCATAATTCGTCGCCTACCCCACTTAGGGGCAGGGCCGAGAGTTGGCATATTTGTTAACGTGGATATGAGAGAACGCCCGATTCCTAGCAAAAGATCCTTCCAAGAAAGAAGAAGGGATTGTGTGAATCTTGAAGAAAATCGTAGACATGGATGCTACCTTAAGGACCACATGTGAGTGGGTTTCCTTGTAACAAACCAATGTTCCCATTAATGCAAGTCGTTCAACAAGGATATTTGTCAAACTCAGTGTTGCTCTTTGCATTCATTTGTATGTTCATATTAGCATTATTTTGTTTTCTTTCTCAATTCTCTTTGTGCATATTCATAGCACTTTTCGCATGAAATGTTGATTCGAGAACAGTTCAAAATTTAAGACTTTCATAACGGGAGAAAGAATTTGTAACGACGAACAAAAGAATCTCAGAGCCTAGGAATTATACAAGATGAACAAAGGCAAACACAGCGATCGGCGAAGAAGGAACTCGAGTTTCAAATATACCTTGTATGGAAATTACTTTTCTTTCCTCGTTATAACGAGACCCGATCTTCGTTATGAAAGTTGTTAAATGAAAAGGTTCATTGAATCAGTGCACCTTTGCATTCAATTATACCTTTTGATTGATTACCTTTAATCATGTGTTTCCGTTGTACATACGACACATTCATTCATTCATTCATAAAACAAATAAAATTAATGTCCATCAAATCAATGCATATTTGCATTCAATTGTACATGTCTGTTTGTTTACCTTTAATCATCTATTCTTGTTGTGCGTACAACACATTGCATGCATTCATTCCTAAAATGAACAAATTTAATGGACGGGGGTTCATGACGTATCCTTAGCCATTAAAGATTATGTATCCGCATTTTAACCGGCACCAAAAAAAGAGAAGAAGAAGAAAATGGAGGAAAGTTTTGCTAAGCTAGAGGTCGATTTGAGAGGTTAGATGGAATGAACTCAACAAGAATTAAGGTACACCATCATCAAGTCCCAACAAGATATGATGAAAGGAATATCCCAACTGTTACAGTCTAGCCTGAAAGGAAAGAGTGTTGCTCAAGGACCAGGAGACCACTCGGCCACCCCGATCTTTAAGAATCATCTTGTTATCGGTCCCTCGTCCAACCCACCCCAAGGGTCATCTTCTGCCCGTCAAGACGGAGCCTTTGCTCAAAGCTCAACCTGGCATGATCTTTGGAGACACGACCTTTAGGGTTTTGGTTCTCGGTTTTCTTCTTTGGGAATTGGTGTGTTTAAGTCGCGCATGTTGCACTTTCTCTTGAAATAATGCATAGAACCAACATTGCTATCATTTGCCCGAAGATAGCAATGATCTTTTTGTGAGGGCACTTGTTATGTTTGCGGATTTTCTTTCTAATGAAAATGCATTTTTCTTAACATACAATGACCTTGAAATCATATATATGTATATCCCTCCTTACCTTCGTATGTCCTCGAATATCACATGCATGATGTGGCATTGATTCTAGTGAAAGAGATCGATCGAATGGTGTGATAACGATGAAGTATATTTCTCGTCCCATCCGCTCTGGTCGGTAAAACAAGAGAAGCAAGATTATTATTTCTTCGATGATGTTCGATGATAAGAAAATATCCTAGGAAAGCCCAAATAGAGTTGCTTGAATGTGCCTAAAGAAAAAAGAAAGGGAAAAAAAGAAAGAAAAAAAATAGATTATTTCAAAATAACAAGCATTAACAAAAAGCACTCCAATGTTCAAAACCTAGTAATAGGAATTTCGGATATGAGTGTAGAATTTTAGGGGCACTCCGCTGAAGCCCGAAACTCTTCGCTTCATGAGTGATGGTAATATTTTCAAAATCGTGACCATGCTGAGTAACTCGGGGTTTTGTTGTATGCTCCATCATTTTCCTCGAGACAAAGAATTGTGACGAGTTGAATTCCCCTAAAAAGGAAGAAGAAAACAAAAAAAGAAAAAATGAATAAACAAATTGAATAAGTCCTGAAGAGGAATCCTTGAGAACACTGACACAAAATCAGTGGTAATCATAAGCACACATGTTCCATGGGCTAAACAAAAGTTGAAAATCTAAACATACATATGAGTGGAGAAACATGATGAGAACTAGAAGGGATAGTAATCGAGCTGATCAAGAAGGTACCATAATCATGAGGATGAACCGGGCGATTTGGGAGGAGTTTCACAACTTCAAATATCGCCACAACATTCAAAGTCTTCATAGACACAAGCTATGCTTGAAATGATCTTTGGACAGTTGAATCTAAGACGCTCTTGCATTTGATATCCGGGGCATCCTATTCTTTTGTTCTTTTAATTAGAATTTTGGCTTCAAGGTTTGGTATGTTAATATGAAAATCCATTCTTCATTAGAATGACGACCAACAAATCGACATATTGTATTACTTTAGAGGTAAATGCATCGCCGTCAGTGAGGCCCAAAGTTGAGGGGCACTACGTGATGTGGGGTGATGAAGGACCAATGAAGTTAAGGGGCATCATTGTCCGTAGGACAACAAGGGCTTTTGTACATAGGATTTCGAATTAGTGGGAGATGGCATACGGCTTGAAAGCGCTTGGGTGATGATTCTGATTACGACTAAGGTTCATTGGACTCGGGGAATGAGCAACACTAGTTGAGGGCAAAGTTTGTCAAGACATATGATTGAAGAGTGGTTGTAGTCCCAAGATGATGACCACCCATCCTAGAGAATGAAGACAAACTAAAGCCATGCATTTTTGCATTCTCAAGACCTCACACATCTTTGCATCATGAAATATGTTCATGCATCATTGATAGTTAGACACGCCTATGTTAAGAGCATGCTAACTCATACCATCATAGCATGTTGTTTATTTTAAACAGGCGTTTGAAGATTGATAAAAGAGTGGATCTATGGCTCTACGGAAGGAGAAATAGATCTCATAAGAACCAGGAGTCCTTTGATTGGTATTAAGATTTCTAATCCCTGATGATGTTTTTCTTAAAACTTAAATTTCTCAATTTTATCCTTCCTAAAGGATGTGTTTTTCTTAAAATTCAAATTTCTCAATTTTATTCCTTCCTAAAGGATGTTTTTCTCAAAACTCAAATTTCTCAATTTTATTCCTTCCTAAAGGATGTTTTTCTCAAAACTCAAATTTCTCAATTTAATCTTTCTAAAAGGATGTTTTTCTTAAAACTTAGATTTCTCAATCCAATCCTTCCAAAAGGATGTTTTTCTCAAAACTCAATTTCTCAATTTTACTCCCTCCAAAAGGATATTTTTCTCAAAATTCAAATTCCTCAATTTTATTCCTTCCAAAAGGATATTTTTCTCAAAATTCAAATTTCCCAATTTTATCCCCCTTTAGGATGTTTTTAAAAAAATCAGTTTTCCTGGTTTTTAAATCAAAAAGAAAGAAGAAGAAGAAGAAGAAGAAGAAGAAGAAGAAGAAGAAGAAGAAGAATGAGAGAAAAGAAAAAGAACGAGAGGAAACAAGAAGAGAGAAAAATGAAAGAGAAGAAGAGAGAGGAAAACATAAAGAAAATAAAAGGGGGGAAAAGAAAGAAAAGGAAGAAGAAAATGGGAGAAAGAAAAGGAAAGTAAAAGAGAGAAAAAAAAAGAAGAAAAAAAGAGAGAAAAAGAAGAGAAAGAAAAAGAAGAAGAAAGACGAAAAGAGAGAGGGAGGAAAAGAAAGAAAACGAGAGAAAATAAATAAGAGAAATAAGAGAAAGAAAAAGAAGAAGATAGAAGAAAAGAGAGATAAAAAAGAGAAGAAGAGAAAAGAAAGGAAGAAGAGGAAGAAGAAAAGGAAAGAAAGAAAAAGAATAGGAAGGAAGAACGAAAAAGAGAGAAAAGAAAAAAGAGAAGAAGAGAAAAGAAAGAAAAAAGAAGAAGAAGAAAGAAGGGAAAAATGAGAAAAAAGAGAAAGAAAAGAAAAAAGAGAAGAAGAGAAAACGCTTTAGAGCAAGAGATTAAGGAACTCAAGAAAAAAAGGAGTATAAAGGATGGACCCGAGGTGAGATAGGAGGCACTGCCATTGCAAAGAAAAGAAGAAGATGAAAGAAAGAACGAATTTCAGAGCAGAGAAGGCAGATACTCAAAGCTCAAAGATTTCAGGCGAAGAATTTCAGACTCGCCACATCAGAATTTTAGAGCAAAAGAGACAGATACTCGAAGCTCAAAGATTTTAGGCGAAGGATTTCAGACTCGCCACATCAGAATTTTAGAGCAAAGGAGGCAGATACTCAAAGCTCAGGGATTTCAGGCCAAGGATTTCAGACTCGCCACGACAGGATTTCAGAGCAAAGGAGGCAGAAACTCAAAGCTCAAGGATTTAAGGCGAAGGATTTCAAATTCGCCACGTCAGAATTTCAGAGCGAATAAGGCAGATACCCATAGCTCAAAATTTCCGAGCAGAGGAGGCAGATACTCAAAGCTCAAGGATTTCAAATTCGCCACGTCAAAATTTCCGAGCAAAGGAGGCAGATACTCAAAGCTCAAGGATTTCAAATCTGCCACGTCAAAATTTCCGAGCAAAGGAGGCAGATACTCAAAGCTCAAGGATTTCAAATTCGCCACATCAGGTTTTTAGAGTGAAGGAGGCAGATACTCGAAGCTCAAGAATTTCAGAACTACCCACCGGAGGAGGCAGATACTTGTAGCTTGGGTTTAGGAGTGAACAGGGAAGATATCCATATCTCAAGGTCTCTGAGGCAAAGGAGGTAGATACTCGTAGCTCCAGGTTCTAGAGGAGAGAAAGGGTGAACAGTTCTATATAGGAAGAACTTGACAAGTCGGATTCTCCAAGTAGGGAAGTAGGACAAAATTAGTGCTCATGGTCTTTACTTTATCCTTGTTCCACAAGAATAAGCAAAGAGGGACAGCTGTAATCACTAATTTTGTCCGGGGAGGACTTGTTTTTTAGGTTCTATAATATTGTAATAGTAAAAAAAGTAAAGAAAAAAGTAAAAAAAAAGGCAAAGAAAAAGCAAAGAAAAAGGTAAAAAAAATCAAAAAGTAAAAAAAAAAAAGCAAAACTGTGGGATAAAACCCACGTGAGAAAACCACCCGGTTTTCCCCCTCACCCCCACTATAAATAGGGGTGGGGGCTGCTCTCTTTTAGAGGCATTTTTGGAACCCCAAATTTGGGGTATTCGAGCCATGCCCTTTATTTTAGGGGAGGCAGTTCAAGTGACCACCAAGGGTTGGGAGTCCCAATCCTAGTTGGTTCGATTGCTTTTTGATCCGATTTAGTTTTGAAGTCGGGGTACGAGTCAATCGAGGTCTTTCGTCTATGCTCTGGGTCAAGTATGTCCTTATTTGTATTTTCTTTTTTATTCAATAAAATTTCAGTTATGTTTTTTCTATATTTAGTTTTTATGTTTATATTCGAATATTATTATGCTCTAAATATTTATGTTTCTTTTTTTTATTAAATTTATTTATCATCATGTATGTTTTAATTTATGTTCGTTAAAATAAAATATTACGTGGTAGTTTAAGCTTTTAAGGTTTTAGATTAAATAGGAGAATTGATCCAATCAATTAAAATCGTGTGCTCGTCTAATAGGGGCACGATTCTTAAATTGATTAGATTAATTTTAAATTAGTCTTTTATAGCCTTAGTTAGAATTAGAGTTCGAATTAATTTATGAATTTAAATTTGCACTTGGCTTATTAGGGTAAGTTAAATTTATTAAATTAATCGAACGTTTCTTAATAATTTTAGGGGTAAAATTAACATCACCATTCATATTGAATTAAAATTAATTTTCATAATTTACTAGTTTTTTTAGTCTTTTAAGGGACAATTAATTAGGGTTAAATATTAGATTCACATAGTTAATAATTAGGTCACTAATTAAACTTCCATAATTTGAGCCTTTTTAGGTTAGAGCTTTAGTAGGGTTTTGCATGTTTAATTTTAAGTCTTTTTGTGACATTCATTTTTAAATTGTCATTCATAGGACCGATTTATTTTGAATTAATCAATTTAAAATATACAAAAGAGAGGTATCTATTAACTCTGGTATTTGTCTCAAAACAGTCCGAGCTTAATGGATGTAGACCAAATATTTGGGTTAATTCTCACCGTCTCTAGGTAAGCAATAATATAAATTGGAAATATCATGTCATCACTCCTAAACGCTTGCATCATGCATAAAGGTGACGTACGAGATCCGAACCCTAAACTAACACGACAGTTAGACTTATATGATATCGGTTTAGTCTATGGTCCAGTGTACCGTCATCCTTTTTAATTAAATGCTCAATTAATTGTAAAGCCACGATTTGATAAAGCTCGTACCATTTAAGTCAAATTTCCAGTTAAGAACATCAAATTAAATTCACTTTAAATCTTAAATAATTTCTATCGATTAAAGGCAACAAGTAATTTGGTACCGATTTCCGGGCGTGATGGGGGTTTTAATCCTTCCCCACACGTAACCAACTCCTGAACCCTTTTTAAATCGAATCTCTGGTTTTGTAGTGTCCGGCCTACCTTAGTGGCCGCTGGCGACTCCAAATTTTTAATGTTTTTCAAAACACGAATTTTTAAAGGAAAATCCCCCTTTTACAAACCTTTTTCAAAAAGTGACACGCCTTAAATTTTGTCAAAGAAAAAAGGTTGTTACAAATGCTTGTGGTTGTGATTGAGTATATTGACACATGTTGAGTTGTTATCGGTTATAATTGATCGATCAATAGGATTAGAGTGCACTCAAGGTAAAATTCGCGCGTGGCCTTAGTGATGTTAGATTCCACTAAGGAGGAGTACGGTGATGTGAGATTCCACCAGAAATTATGTTATTACTAGACGGGTAAGTACGGTGATGTGAGATTCCACCGGAAGTGTCTAGTGGGCTTGAGAAACTATCTGCATATCCGAGTAAAAACGTTGAATGTCAATATACCCATGATGCTTTAATTCTCATGTTAAGCATGTTGTTGAGTTTCTTCTTTTATGCTTATGCATTGTTGGTTACTTTGCTTGCGTGATGAGAATGAGCAAGTGGTAAGCCTATGGCTTGTAGTTGCATTCGGTAAATGCACGGGAAGGTAAATGCATGTTGTTGTGTGTTCAAGCATGTGGAAATGATTTGGAAATGGTTTTGGTTTTCAAGCAAACTATGTTTTAAAATTGCATTGTTGTAGCTACCGTTTTGAGCACAGCTCACTAAGCATAAACGCTTACGCTCTCTTTTCCAACAATGCAGGCCCTTAGACCTTCGGAGCAGCTCGGGGAACAAGGGAGGATCCAAGGGAATTTGGTTTGCTCAAGTATGAGTTTAGACTTTAATAACTAGTATTAAGCAACGGGATAGGACATTTATGTTTGAGGCGTTGTTGGCATGTCCTTTCTGCTTAGACAAGTTTGTTTAGTTGCTTTGGGCTTGTAATGCCTTATGCCATGTTGATTTATGCTTTTGTTTGGCTTTTGGCTATGTTGGTGAATGCTATGTATGCATGTTCCTTCTAAAAATCTTATCATGTTGAATGTCGCATCGTTATGTGTTTGACTTGCCTTATATGCTTACCAATGGATGCCTTGTGTTGTATATATGCGTGTATGTTGCTTGAATAGTTGTTGAATGCCTCTAGTGTTGAGTCCTTATACTTTTTTCAGCTAAAACATGTTTTGCAGTGCAGGGCGTATCGATACGCTCAAGGGCGGTATCAATATGGTCCCTTGTTTTGGGCAAGGCGTACCGGTACGCGGGGGCGTATAGATACGCAAAATGCTCTCTGGAAATCTGAGAAATTGACGAGATTTTGGCGTATCGGTACGGGTCCTGAGAGTATCGGTACGGTCTTCGTGGTTGACCAAGGGAAAGTTGATCGTCGATGGCATATCGATACCCTCTCCTTGTGGGTATCGATATGGTTTCCCTAGGTTTGACTTGGGGTGTTGACCAAGTCCAGGCGTATCAATACGGTCCTCTAGCGTACCGATATGGTCTGTTGTAAAATTAAAAAAATGTATCTTAATTGTTTGTTTTGCTCGTTTCGTATTCTTGTGTGTTTTCCATTGTGTTTCCTCTCACATAGGATATAATCAATGCATCTAGACAAGATAACTTTAAAAGAAATTTTCTAGGGTTGCTAATCGGAGTGGAGCCTTAATGGGTTTCACTTCGGTTTTCCCCGTGTAACCCATTCGATGCGGTCTGGCGGCTAGGCCGGGTCGAGGGGGTTATAGTTTTCTTTATAAATCTATCAATACTAGCCATTTGTTGCTACTGCGGCTGCTGAGGCATTTGTTGCCGCAACATGTTCTGTTGGAATCCCTATGCTGGAGCATTCTAATCATTCATATTCAGGGCATTGTTAGGGTTGCTCCATGAGAAGTTGGGGTGTTTTCTCCAGGTCGGGCTGTAGGTGTTGGACATCGCATTATCACTTCGGTTGTAGTTTCCAACATAGAAGTTCGACTCTGTATTCTGTGGACATTCAGAAGAAACATTGTTACCCCCACAGTTTTTACAAAATGAATCCATTACCTTGACCTCTTAGTGGTTATTTTACTTTTGCATGTTCATGACCAACTTGGTCAAGGTGGCTATTTGGGTTGAAATTGAGTCTGAGGATTCTATTTCGTTTACTGTGGGTTGGCATCTGATTCCACCTCTTCTGGTTGTTGGGAATTGATAGTCGTTTTTGGCCAACCTATTCAGGATCTCCATTGCTTCCTCTGGTTGCTTGTCCAGGAGTATGCCATTTGCCGAGGCATCAAGCATCATCCTCGCTGGCGTGTTTACAGCATTGTAGAACATTGTCACCTGTGTCCACAATGGGAATCCGTGTAAGGGGCATTTATGTAACAACTCTTTGTATCGCTCCCAAGCTTCGTACATGGATTCATAATCAGCCTGTCGAAAAGAAGTGATTTCATTACGCAATTATCAGTTAAATTTGTAGGATTAAAACGAGCAAGGAAATCACGACATAAGTCACTCCAAGATCCTATTGACCCTGCTGGAATGCTATTTAACCAGGTTTTTGCCTTATCCCTCACTGAATAGGGAAACAATTTCAGCCTCAAAATATCCTCGTGGACTCTTTGTATTTTAAATGAATTGCAAATCTGCGGGAAGGATTTGAGGTGTTGTCTAGCATCTTCAGTTGCTGAGCCGCCAAATTATCTCATGGTATTGATCAAGTTGAACATTACGGGCTTTAGTTCAAAATGGGCAGCTTCTATTTCAGGTGTGATAACTCTTGGATTCAGTCCGTTTAGATCTACTTCTAAGTAATCTCGGACTGTTGGGCTTCATACTGGAGCAAATTGTAGTGGTGGGATTACTTCATCTCCTGCTGTAGTATTCTGATTACCGTTGGCAATTTGATTGCCATCGGTATTCTCATTAACAGGTCTATGTGCCATTTCTTCTCTTATCTTTTGTTTGAGTCTTTGGCAAGTACGATCGATTTCTGGATCAAGTTCGTATAATGGATTCTTTGGGTTTGCCCTGGTCATACACCAATGCAAAACCAAATTTGATTAGCGCTTGAAAAACTACAAAAGTGCAAGAAATAAAATTAAAATTTGCAATTGTCAATCCCTGGCAACAGCGCAAAAAACTTGTTGCGTGTGTAGAGTGCCCCACAATTGTGCAAGTATACATGTCTCAAGTAATAAAGTGATAAGTATAGAGTATCGTCTCCACAAGGTTTGGTGAAACCTTCAATGTTATCGTCTTACACTGAAAAGGAAATAAAACTAAAGAACACAAGTGATTGATTGGGTTTTTTGAAATAATCTAATAAATAGAAAAAAAAAATAAGCCAGTAAACTAAGAAGTTGAGTGATCAAGATGAGAGAATGGGAAAGATTATATTGCTTCGTAGTGTGGAAACCTATTGGAATTGTCTCGGTTTTTTAATGCAACGAACACCGGATTGCCTCGGCAAAGACCAAAGTCACTGACGCGGCAACAGGTTAAATAACTGCCTCGGCAATCCCTTGCTTGGGCAGCAACGAACAACGTCAAGGTTCGGCAAAGTGTCCTTCAGTGGCTCCTCCTTATCCCTAAGTCGAAATCGTGCTGATGTGCAGGCCTTGATAATATCTCCCAACGTGAACCAAGGATGAACACCAACCAATCTTACGCTTCTTTTAGCCGTAGAAACTAGAACTTATCCCTAAGTTGAGTTAGTTTTCACCGATTGGGATGAAACCTTGCTTATCCGTTTTGTGAGTCTAACTCTCCCGAAATTAGACAAATAGATAGTTAACGAGATCCTCTCCTAATTCACTCGCAAATAAGATAAAGAACCAAGAATAAGCAAACCTTGAACTAAAATTGCTTTAACAAAAACTTAAACAAAATCCAATCGTTTTCTCACAACTACTAAACAATACAATCTAAACTCTAAGAAGAAATTAGAACATGATAATAATGTAAGCTCGTTGCAAAGTCTCTCAACTCTCAATTGCTCGATGGTAGGATGTCCTCAATGGCCGACTTTGGCTTCTTATTTATAGAGAAGGTTTAGGTCAAGTCCTTCTTAAGGAGGAAGTTAAGTTAGAATTAAACACATTAAAAGAAAAGGTCTTCTTTTAAAGTATTATATCTTTCTTCCTAAAAATCTTCCCATTTGCGTGGAATCTTCTCTTGACCTTCCTTCGGCATTTTCATGATCTTCTCGCAGTCTGGTCTTTATGCAAAGTATGTAGAAAAGTTTAGCTTTTCATGCTATTCAAAACGCGCTCCACTTTGCATATTTTCTCCATTGTTGAGTGTGTCAGGTTATTGCCTCGGCAGTAGCTTGGCTATTGCCTCAGCAACGGTCTATCTGTCTTTTCCGCTCAGCAGGGATATGTCTCATGGTTCAGCTTCCTTTAGTAGAAACTGGCATCCACAGCTAGCTTGATCTGGACCGTCGAGAGATGATTCTGTACCGCTCCTTTCTTTTCTTCATTGTCGTGGCAGTGCTTGCCCGGGAAGTGAGTAACGAAATTTGCATACGCGCCAAACACACACATAAGCAGTAACTTTTCCATCAAATAAACTAAATATAAGGATCAAGCATAATAAATATGAGATCAATGTGATTGATGCATGGAAGGTTACAATGTGATTCGAATGGGTGTAGATTTAGAAATAATTGTCATAGAAAAAGAGTGGAATGATAATACATTTACACACTTAACAATACCGATACCAAAAGTACTCACTAGAAATCCTCAAGGCTATTGGTACCGATATTGGATCGAATATATCGGTATTTGGGCCTCGGGTATCAGTACTCACACGCATACCGATGCCAAAATAGCTTATTGGAATTTCTACAAGCCTTTGCGTACCGATACGGATCGACCCATACCGATACTACCTAATTTGCATATCGGTACAGGTTGAACACCATACTATTACTCTTCTCACAGTTCATCTTTGTTCTTCATTTGAACAAGGGATACTGGTACGGGCTCCCCGCATACCGGTACCGAAGCCCAAAAACCACTTTTTAAGGCTCGATAAACGCTCTTAACTTGTCTCTAATCGCATCCAAACCACCCCCAAAAGGTTACTAAAGTTTACCAAATTATTTATTGGTATTTTAGGGTCTTCTAACAGCATATATAGCATCAAAATCGCTACTTTAATCTCTAAAACGAGCTCCACCCATACAATACCCAAAACATTATAAAATCAAGCAATGCAATCACTCTATGATCTTCAAGAATATATAGGAGTTAGAGATGTATTGACCTTTAAGCAACAATTCTGAATATAAGCCTCCAAGCACAACCCATCAACTTTCTCCCTTGACCCAAGCTTGAAGAAACCCCTAAAATCCTCTTCTTTTCATATAAGCATGGAAAACGAATCAAAACTTGAAATAACAACTAAGAGGGAGTTTAACTACGAATCTAAAACCTTTTAATCAAGGGTTAACTACTGAAATGGTCACTTATGTTTTCTCTCAGTACAGAGTTAGTCACCGATTTTAAAAAACGACCAGTAAGGTCACTTACGTTTTCGGGGTGTAAACTTTTGGTCACTCAGTCGTTTGTTGTCGTTAAACATTAACGGGAGGTTGATCTGACATAATAAAAAAAGGATAAATTACCTAAATAGTCCCTAAACTATTACTTCAATCCTATTTTGACCACCAAAATAAAAGCAATTTGTATAATTACACATTTAATCCTCCATATTTATAATTTTTTTTATTTCTTCTCCATTTCACCGTCTCCCATATTCTTCTTCATCTAACCCAATCCCTATTTTTCTACTATATTAATCCTCAATTCACACTTCAAAGTTGGATTTACCTTTCTTTTCAACGTTTAACCAAATAAAAAAATAATTTTCGAATCGAATATTTTAACATAGAGTCAAGTTTTACACAACCCTGATCGGAAAAATACATGTATCCAACAACTATACTCTACTATAACAGTATCGTATCCAACAATCATACGCAAGGGTAGCAGTGTCCAAACATACATGTATCCAACAATTATACACAAACACAGCACACACGAGTAGCATTTTAGATTACCCACTTTGCACAACTGATAAGAATTTGCATAATTATCACAAACAGAAAGAAATAAGCAATCTAATTAGTAAAGTCATTAACTATATACTTCTCTAAATTCAATCTGTAGCCATAATCATTCATAATAATGTATTAACAAAACATTTGCAACTTTATGCAAAAAATGAAAAACCGGTATCTAAGACTATAAAATTTTAATCAAAAGTGAGTTAAATATTCCAATAAGATTCAGATGGTTCAATAAAGACAACAATGTAAATCCTTTTAAAAGTAAAGTATCCATCAAACAACGTGAAATCTAAAGATCAGAATTGCCGACTTCTAAAAAAAATAAATTATTTAGATCATTGTCTCACATTTTCTCTCTTCTTCTTCGACATCTTCGTACGCTTCATCTTCCACTAAAATTTTACCAAAATGCAAAAATCCATTTCAATATTTCAATCAAAAAGCAATTGAAAAGGATAAAAAAGAGAGAAAACCATGTCTCGGATGATTAGGTCTTCACCGTAGGTCTCATGTTGAAAAGGCTTCGAAATTGATCACTTTTTGCATCTCAAAACCATTGGTTTTAGGTTCTTCTTCAAAGGCTACGATGAGCGAGGAGCCGAAAGTTTTTTGAGTAGGGGATGATATAATGGTAGGAGTTTGATTTATCATAAATTAGGGATTTGAGTTTTGAATTTGAATTTTTTATAGATTTTTTGAAGTACATAAGAAAAGCTTTTGATTTCAGAATATGAGACGTGATTTTAAACGGTAGGAGATGAAATTTTAAAATTTAATAGGGGTAGTCTTGTACTTTTATAATAAAATTAGACTGTCCTCTCTTTTTTGTTTGTTCTTCCGTCCAAAATTGGGCCGAAAATATTTTGTGCTTGGTGAAGAAAAGTCCATCCCTCTCTCTTTTCTTTCCTTTTAATTTTCTGTCCAACCAAATAATCATTAAAAATTGAATTATTCGATTTGACTCTATGTTAAATACTCTATTCAAAAATTAAACTTTCTTATTTAGTTAAACGGTAAAAAGAAAGATAAATACAACTTTGATGTGTGAATTGAGGATTAATATAGTAGAAAATTAGGGATTGTGTTAGATGAAGAAGAATGGAAGATGGTGGATGGGAGAAAAAATAAAAAAAAATCATAAATATGGAGGATTAAATGTGTAATTATACAAATTGTTTTTATTTCGGTGGTCAAAATAGGATTGAAGTAATAGTTTAGGGACTATTTAGGTAATTTATCCTTCTTTTTATTGTGTTAAATCAGCCTTCCGTTAATGTTTAACGGCAACAAACGTCTGAGTGACCAAAAGTTTATACCTTGAAAGCGTAAGTGACCTTACTGGTCGTTTTTTAAAACCAGTGACTAACTCTGTACTGGGGTGAAACTAAGTGATCATTCTAGTAGTTAACCCTTTAATCAAAGGAGGAACCCTAAAACTCATAAAGCTTTAAACTTTCCAAAAACTCATTAATAAAACCTTACATTTTCATCAAGATATTATACTTTCCTTGAAGCTTGAGAGATGGAGATTAAGAATCCCTAACTATTAAATCTCGTAAGAATCAAATGAAGGAGAAATCTTCAGTCTGTGATGGTTGGAAGTTATGGTTTCTTGGGAAAGAAGATGAAGGTAGAAGAAAGAGAAAGAGGTGGGGAAATGGGTGATATCACCCAAGCTCCTTTTTGTCCCCCTTAAACCCCACATGAAGATAAAACTCATTAAAAGATGTCAACCTGTTGAGTTGATCGAACAATTGCAAATGGCCAAGAGGGGGGTGAATTGGCAATTAAAATTTTGGTGGAGAGAAAGAGTGAAAAATAAAATGACACAAGTAGTTATAGTGGTTCAAGTTCTCCAAATGAACTCTACATCCACTACCTTAGTTCCCACTAAGGATTTTCAAACAATTCACTACTTGAATTCTTCCCCTTTTCTTGGATGAGGAGGTAACCTTACAAATTCGATTAAGCTTTCTACCCAAAGCTTAATCCACTCAAATTACAAAGAAAGGTTGTGGTAAACTCAAATGATTCCTCTCAAAGGATAATTGTCTACCCAATTACAATTTCAATAACCCCAAACTCACAATACAATTTGACAATTGAAACACACTAGAGTTGGGTACAAAAATTTAACTTTGAATAGCTCAAGGGTTTGGATTTTTGCTTTGATGATGCTTGTGGGTTGAATAGTTGTTGTTGACCTTCAAAGGACTTCAATTTATACCTCCTCTATTAATTCTAGCCGTTTGGGTGGTTGGGAACTTGAATAGAGCCGTTGGAACCCTCTCTTACCACCATAAATGCACTTCTGCAGCTACCCGTATCGGTACTCGGGGAGTCGTATCGATACCTGTCTCAGAAAAGAAAGAGCCGTTGTGTGCAATAAATAAGGGGTATCGAAACGCACGTAAGCGTATCGGTACGGGGTATCGAAACGGCTAAGACCGTATCGATACCTTTTTCTCAACTTAGCTCACTGTCGATTTCTGTTTCGATACGAGGGTTTACCGTATCGATACGGGTCAACGACCAATTTAAAATTTGGTTACCTAACCAACTGACACCAGCGGTCAAAATATTTAAACCGACTTGAATTTAAAATTCATTAGAACCGTATCGATACGGGTGAACTCGTATCGGTACGCCATTCAAACTCATTTAGACTTTTACAGAGGAGTGTATCGATACAGGTGAAGTGCGTATCGATACGTGTTCCTCCAGTAACCAACTTTTTTAAAAAGGTATCGATACGGCTGGAAGCATATCGATACACCTGGACGTTTTTCAATAGTTTGGCCTTGGAACACTTAGAAAATATTTTGAGTTTGAGTTTTTCAAATCAGTTTCAATGTGTTGGTGATTTAAAACTTATTAAGGGACTTATAAAAACAATTTTAAGTTTTTCAAATTGATCCTTAAAGATTTAATTATATCAAAATCAAAGATAGGTTTTACACAACCTTTATTTTAGACTTGGTCGTATAAAATTATAAACTCTCAAGTCCTCTTCCATGCCACAAGATTTAATCTTTAACTGTTAAAGCCCAACTTTGGCCCAAGGGGGCCAATTAAACAAACCAACATGAAGGTCCATAACCCGGGTCAACGATCGTTCATTGACTCGAAAATTCAGGTCTTTACATCAGCACTGTAACGATCAACATCGGCCAAGAGGTCAATTTGATGCAATTTACGAACTAGAGGGCCTAATTGAGTGCATTTTTATGAGGGTAGAATTGAATTTTTTGGGTTGAACTTGGGGCAAAATAGCCCTTTAGCCTTGTATTTTTAACAAAAAAATAAAAATATTTATTCTTAATTTTCAAAAAAAAAATCTTACCAAAAATATACTAAATGGGTAAACTACACTAGTGACCACCCAACTATGGAGTCATTCCTATTTTGACCACCCAACTAATAAACTCGTCAATAAGACCATTGAACTTTTGTGAAGTTTTTATAATTACACATTTGGTATTTTTTCGTCTTGTGAAGTTTGAACCCAAGACATGTGGGAAGTAATCCAACGCCTCAACCACTAGGGAAACTTAATTTTCCGTTTTATATTTTAAAACAAATGGTTTTAAATTAGAATATATTGAACCCAACAAGTGTCCTAGTGGAAAAGCGGATGATGATCATCCTAGGAGACACGGGTTCAAATCACTTTCTCTACAAGATATATGTGCATTATCAAAGGGTTAAGAATATCTATGAACAGATACTACCTTGTAATCATCGTTAGACTATTCAAAAAAATAGAATCTCAGACTTCAACTATTGGAGAACCAATGTGGTCGAGGGTTAGAGGAGTCTCCACACGATGAGAGCTATCGAGATAGGGTTGAGGAGTGCGGAGCGTTGCAGCACGGTCTTGGAGGAGACATTGAGGACGCTTGATTTTCATTATCTTTGCTTTATAAAATGCCACGTTCTTTACTGTTTTTATTATGAATGATATTTACTCAAACATGAGCTAAATACATTTTTGATAGGTTTATTGTTTTTAGGATTTTACTTTTTAATTACTTGTTCAATGTTATAGCATCATTTCTTTATCTATTATGTTCATTGTTCTTCATGCATAATTATTGTAAGAGCTATCGAGAAAGGCATTTTAATTACTAAAATGTGACTTAATATCGAGAGAGTTAAGTTAGACAAACGTGAACAATTGAACTTAAGTTGTTAACTTAGGTTCTAATTCGTCTTAGACGTAAGTCTAGGATTTCAACGACTAATAAGAGAAACTTGAACAGATAATAAGTTGTTAAGGTTTACGTAGACATGTATTTTCATAGCATCTTGTTATCAATTCTTATGTATCGAGAGAGTGTAGGAGTTAATTAGAAAACCCTGTCTAATAAATAAAGATTTGATTGATTTACGCAGACATATATTGTCAACCGTTATAGTATTTAAATGGTAATTAGCATAAATCTTAGACAATAAGCCCGTCATCCATAATCACTATATTATTTGCTACATCATCTATTTGCAACTGATCATTACTAGTTTTATTTTAATTTCTTGCATTTAGTTCGAAGTCATGTCACCATACAAATACTTTTTCAACTAACTCTTAAGTGTAATTACTTTGAGTTTGTTATTCCAATTCCTTTGGGTTTGACACTCTACTTATCCTACTAGTAGTTTTCTTAAAATTAGAAGTTTCACCCCAATCCACTACTTCAATACTCTATTCACCAAACATCCAAATTAACATATTTAACCGGTCAAACCTCTAATTTTAGCGCAAACCTCTAATTTTAGCTCAAACCGCTATTTACCAAATAGGGTCATTGTTACAAATAGGTCATTGGTCGTGAAATTTTAGACAAAAATAATGGCGTAACATAGTATAATAACTGTTTTAGTCCTCGAAAGTTGAACCTATATAGTCTAATAAGTTAAAAATCCAATCAAAATTGTGAAGATTGTCAATCAAATGAGCATGGGCGAATTTAGGGGTGGGCCTACCTAGGCCATGATCCACCCCAAACCTTCTAAAAATATATTTTTTTACTTAGTCCCAAAATTATTTTTAAAAAAAATTAGATTTTTTTTTAAGTTTTTATGGTTCTTAAATTAAAAGTTTTTTGTTTAAATGTTATCAAAGCCAAATATGAAAATTAGGACACTTTTATCCTTCTATTTTTATAGGAGTGTAAATGAACAGGGGTTGTCTAGTTATAAATTAGCCTCAATTCGAATGGTGTCCACCGGCTGAAGGTTTTGTCAAGTTTAATGTAGATGGAGCATTTAAAGATTCATTTGCAGGTTGTGGGGGAGTATTGAGATCGAACAAGGGTGATGTTAGAGCAATTTTTCCGGTCCAGTAGAAGCAGTAAATGCAAACTTTGCAGAATTGGCTGCTATTAGAACTGCGCTGGATGGGTGGGTAAGTTGGACCTTATTGTTGAATCTGATTCTCATGTTGTGTTGAATTGGATAGGAAATCTGTCTCTACGGCCTTGGCGATGGGGGATATACTCGACAAGATTGATGATTTATCAAGGCAAATTTACAAAGTAAAATTTGTTTATGTTCCGAGAGAAGGAAATGGCTTATCGGACAAGTCTTTTTAAAGCTTGGTGGGACTAATCATATATAGATTGTTATGCCATGGGGATCAAATCTTTCATTTTCTGGTTGTTGCACTTTATTTTGTATCAAATCTAAGGTGTAATCTTTTTCCCCATTTAAGTTAGGGAGGGTTTTAATGGGACACTTAGTATAGGCTCTAAATTTCAATAAACAAAATCTTTTGCTGAGCAAAAAAAAATGAATAGAATATTCGATGAACTATTCTTATAACGTTTACTTATTAAGTTAAATAAATGAGTATGAACAATTTTTTTATGTTCGTTTACTAAATATACGGACGCGAACAAATATGTGTTCGGTTTGTTTATGTTTGTAAACAAGCTCATTTATCTTTTTTTTTAATTAATATAATATCTCTATTTTAAATTTCAACTTATTAGTCTAAAAAATATATATTATATTTGTAATCGCTATTGATAATTTGACAAAACAAACTATGGACAGTGTACTCTAACGACTCACTTGGTAGATCGTATGTGTGAGAGGAGTATTGTGTATAAAAAGATGGATGAAAGATGTGTAAGAGGAGTGTTTGTATAATTTGTTACATGGTACATTATTCTTACCTTGTGTTCGACAAATGTTAAAAATAAGTGTTATGTATGAATGTATCATCTTACCTCATGATAACTTTATTATATTATTGACACTAAATTCAGTTTTAACTATACTATATTTTATTTAATGGACAAATAAAATGAAACAAAGAGCTGCAGAATCAAAATCTATTCAAATTTTCAAACAATGTTATTTTGAAACAGTCAAACAATGTTTTTAAGGATATTAGACAAACTCATAACCGTAAACTTTGAATAAAACTAGTTTAAGTAAAACATAATTTAAGTTATTGAATAAGTGATAATTTCTTATGATATCCAAAATAAGAAAAGAACTAGCAATTGAAGCTAATATTCAATAAAATATATCTTTATAAATAACAGTAAAAAATATAAATTTAAAAGACATTGATACTTATTTACATTGTAAATAAGCATTTACATTGTTGTAAATATGTATTGATAACTTGTTTATATTTAGTCGCGTATGTTTGTTACAATTTAACCATATTATTTTTAGTTATTACTCTATTTTTAAATTTAAAACTATATAAATAAATTATATTAAATAAATTTGTTGTTCTATTTATATTAGCTCAGTCAATAATATTTTTCTGAATTCGCCAATGAAATGCTGACCACCACTTCTATATACAATACATACCCTCCTCCATAAAACTATTTGAGAAATCCTTAATAAATTCCAATTTATCTTCCTCGTATATCGTAAAATGATATTATTCCGTCACTTAATGAAATTTGTAAAGATAATGTGCATACCCTTTTTTTAATTAAATGGACTCGAATTATTACAAAGATAGAATTGTACTGAATAATTTTTCATAATATATTTCTTAAAAAGAACAACAAACCAAAATATATTTATATTAAAGTTAAACAACCCAAATTACATCATAAATAAAACATGTTAAATCAAAACTAAAATTACAACATTCTAAAATAAATAAAATAAAAAACATTAATAAAACAAATAGTAAATAAATAACGATGCAAGGCAAACTAATAAAAGAAGAATGGATAGAATAGAAAATAAATAACCTAAAGGACTAAACTATAAGACATCTAAATCATGAAGAACCAAACCTGCAATTAACCCCGTAGAATGTAATGTAAACAAGGGAGGTGGAGGCAAGACTAAAAACAAAGTAAAGAAAAAAAATCTAACAATGAATCATCATAGTCATGATATTGGGTTTTATTTGGGTTTTTGACAATATGTTGGACGATTTGTTCACATTGACCCATTTAAACATTGGGCTTTAGATAATGGACTATATTTGGACTTTCCAACTCATGTATTAATTAATAATTAATCATAAATAAAAAAGAAAAACCATTTTACTTAAAAATTAATTAGTTTAAAATAGAAGAAGAAATTAAAAAAAGAAAGAAATGAAAAGTACTAGAGAAAATATTCTATGCACCGGAAACACCTTACTTTTAGGATTTATGGAACTAGGGAAAATGTTTTTATGGGTTTATAATTTAGTGTTTGTGGTTAGAGTCTAGGGTTTAGGTTTAGTGCTTAAATTTAGATAATATGGTTAGGGATTTAGATCTTAACTTATAAACCTTAAACCCTAAGTTCTAAGCACAATCCTTAAATTCTAAATCACTAAACTTAAACTTTAAACTAGATCAATAAACTTTAAAACTAAGACACTCGTAAAATTTTTTTTATTTTCACCGCCAGTACGTGATATAAATACTCAAAATATTATACCACGACAAGAATACCAAAAAGAGAAAAATAAATGAAATGGGCAAATATTTAAAGAAGAAAAAGGAAATACCAAATCAAAAGTAAATTTGTGGTAAGAATTTAAAACCAAAGGGGAAAAAAAGTTAGGCAGGGGAACATTAATGGAAAAGCGGAAGAAGAGATCGGAAAATAATTAAGTGTTGTAATGGATATTAGAATCTAAATCAATGGATAGTCCCTAGGAAGAGGAAACTATGGAAAGGCAAAAGAAAAAAAGAAAGGAAAAATCACTTTGTCAAGTAACCGGTAAAGTTACTAATTTTGTCAGTAACCTACATGTTTCGTTATAAAAAATTAGAAAAGTTACGACGGGTATAAATATATGAATAGCAATTCTATCTTCTTCTTTTTTCTATTTATGTCCTTATAGTATAAAATTAAGTTTGAAGTTTAAGATTGAAGTTTAAAGTTAAGGTTTAAGAAATTATAGGTATAATATTTTTTTAAGGTTTAGAATTTGAAGTTATAACTTTTTTTTGAACGAAAAAGCTTGGCATTGAACAGAACAAGAAAACAAAACAGAGAAAACCAAAAGGCCACATACAGCCAAACAAACGCACGACAACATACACCGAGGAAAACACAGAGAACAATACAAAAGCCACAACCAAGGAGGCCAGAACAAAAACGAAAGCATAAAAACACCAACATAAACAAAACAAAAAAATGGGAGAAAAACGCAAGGACACAACGTCGACCGGAGTCGGAGAAGGACGATGCCAGCAAGTCTGCATGTTGTAACCCCCTCGTCCCGGTCTGGCCGGATGACCGATCCGAGTAGGTTACACGGGAAAAACCGAAGCGAAACCCGTTAAGGTTCCCCCTCGGTTAGCAACCCTAGAAAATTTCTTTTAATTAAATCTTGTTTAAATGCATATTTATTTCCTATGTGATCACGACAACGGAAAACATCACGAGATATAAGCAACCAAACCAGAACAAGACATTTCAAGCCCATTTTTAACCTTACAAGGCAGGCCGTATCGATACACATGTCAAGGGTATCGGTACGCCTTGACCAAGTCAACTGCCCTCAGTCAACTCAGGGGAGACCGTATCGATACAGCCCTTGGGCGTATCGATACACCCTCCTTGGTCAACATCACACGGTCAACACAGGAAGACCGTAATCGATACAGCCCTTGAGCGTATCGATACGCCCTTCTCGGTCAATATCTCGTGGTCAATGAGATGTACCCGTACCGATACGCCTAGAGTCCGTATCGATACGCCAAAGTCTCACCAACATCTCAAATTTCCAGTGAGCTTTGGGCGTATCGATACACCAAGCCAAAACTGAGTTCTGCAGGGCAAGATCGTATCGATACGGCCCCCAGGCGTATCGATACGCCCTGCTCTGCAAACCTCCAAATTTCAGCCAAACAACTTAGGACTCGACTCTAGATGCAATTTACGACTCCCCTAGCCACAAACAACATACAAACAACCTTTAACCACCAAGATCTAAGCATACAAGGCAACCAACACTAACAAGCATCATTCATCCAAGAGATTCATGCATTTACCAAAAGATGACATACAAAGCACTTTAAGGTTCATGTCTTAGCAACCATAACATATAAGCATTCAAGACATGCAACATAAGCAATATTTACTAATCAAACGAGGCATCCAAGAACCAAGCCAACATCAACTTACATTAAAGCTCAAATCAACTACACCTATCCCATTGCTTGACTATTACAATCTACGATTTAAAGATCATACTTGAGCTAACCAAAAGCCACACTTGGAGACCATTCCTTGCCCTTGCCACCCACAAGCTACTGATCTGCATTGTCGAACAAAAAGAAGCGTAAGCATAAAAGCTTAGTGAGGGTAAGCTCATAAAACAAACCTTCGACAATGCAGGGTCCAAGCACGAGCAAGAATCAAAATAGAATGCATGACCTTACTTCCAATCCTCAATAGCCAAAATAAAAGATGATGCATGAACATATTATCAAAATCATGCCATGCTCAACAAGTCCATAACCACAACATATAGAAACACACATAACCAACATATGAGCAACATAATCCACAATTCGTATTGGCACCTAGCTATGACTCGAATACGCGGATAACTGTTGGAACTCACATCCAACAACACAACCATTACCTGACGGTGGGATTACACTCATCACCGTTCACTCGGAGGGGATTCCACTCATCCTCACGCCTTGTTTCACGCGGAGGGGATTCCACTCATCCTCACGCCCGTCGATGGGATTCGACTCATCACCGACGAATATATATAAGAAGATTTCCGGGCGAACCCGTACTCCATCTTGATGACTACCATCATCAAGACTACGCGCGCATTTTGACTCACGTGTGCACACTAAACATCCTAATGATCGATCATTTGTACCCAAGCATACTCGTGCCAATACTACACATTTCATTAATCTTTCACAATATCATTTCATAACAACTTACGTGCTTAGCACGTACTCACCATGACTTATCGTCGTGCACAAACCACATTTCCATGCCTAGCATGTACTCACCATGATCTTCGGATCATACAATCACCTCAAATATCATTTCACATGTCAACACTACATGTATATCATCAAAACAATTATCACATCATATTTCACACATAAGTATATCCACATTATATCCATCATCAACATACATATGACAATGCCTCAAAACATACATGTATAACAACATATACATAACCACCATGATCTCAATTAAACATGAGTCACCAACATCAAATAGAGTACAACCAAAGTCTCTAACTAAAGCTTAGGATTAGGCTACCACTCTAATCCCAACTCTAGGTGGGTCTACCAATCCCAACCTAGTCCACATGCTTGAACCAATTGCTTAAAACTATTTAAAACATTTTAACCACTCACCTTCACCTCCAAGCTCCACTACCAAGCAACCAAGGTCTTCAAGTTTCCGGATTTTTCCCCGAGGCTTCACCAACACAAAATCTCGCTTCTAATCACCTCAACACAATCAAAACAACCTCAAATCAATTCACCAATTAATGTAGCAAACCGAAACACTATTCAAGCAATAAACACAAGATTCCAAGTCAAGATCAACCCCCAAAAACACCAAACCCGAGCAGCCCTTATACCCAATCCAAAAATCATGATTTCAACCTTTTTAGCACCCTCAAATGCTTCCAAAACAGCCCCCAACTATTACCCTAACATCAACCCTCAAATTCCAACATAGAACACACCCAAAACTCAACTCAAAACCCTCTTAAAACCCCACCAAAACCCAAATTCGGGAATTCTTATAAAACACTCTAAAAATTATATATGTTGGACCATTTGATTCATAAACATCATATCTAACAATAACAAATTAAAAGCTTTAGTAAAAACCCATAAAGCTTTAACCTTTATGTAACCCCCTAGACCCGCCTATGCGTTACGACGGATCCTAGGAAGCCACATTAGGGTCACAGGAGCGACCCACAGTAAAAATACACATAAAACATTTTCTATATAAAAAATACATATTAAATTATAACGATAACTTTTGTTGAAAATACTCTTTCATGAAATCATTTAAACATATAACAGAATTTCAGAAAACATTTTACAGACATTATCATGAAACAATAATGATATGCATGCCCACTAACTATGTCGGTACCGTACTCCAAAAGCAACGCCGAGAGAACTTTCAACACTGATGTCAAATGTTATACCATGATATATTCCTTTAACATGCGATGGTAAAAACAACGTGAGCTTGGAAAAGCTCAATAATACAAAATTATCAAAAGATGCTATAAGCTCATGCAGATATATGGTATGCATAACATTTTCATGATGTTCCACGCGGTAACGGTTTTCATTTCTTTTTCGATCTTTCAGGGTAACGTTATACTTGAGAATAACGGTACTTGTTCTTTATTCAATCATCGAGAATTAGACGGGAATTATAGGCTTTTAATGTACGAAGGTGGAATTAGAGAGTTCGGTTCATAGTGTGTTCCAACAGTGCAAGTAAAACATGTACAATAACTGTATAATATACATTTCCAGTTCTAAAACATAAAGTTCAAGTAACAATACGGTACGGTTTAATCTTTTATCTACCCTCCAACCACACTCCAAGAGGCAGTTCCCCAAAACTACGTCAAAGGCGTTAACCAGTGCTCATTGGGCATAGGTGCCATCCTAAGGGATTACCTTAGGAACGGTACGGTACGGTGTGATAGGTATTACCCTAGCCGAAGCATAGGAACCTGTAACAATAACAGTAAGGAATTACCCTCATCGAAGCTGAGGAACCTGTAACGATAACAGTAAGGAATTACCCTCATCGAAGCTGAGGAACCTGTAACGATAACAGTAAGGAATTACCCTCGCCGAAGCTGAGGAACCTGTAACGATAACAGTAAGGAATTACCATCATCGAAGCTGAGGAACCTGTAACGATAACAGTAAGGAATTACCCTCATCGAAGCTGAGGAACCTGTAACGATAACAGTAAGGAATTACCCTCATCGAAGCTGAGGAACCTATAACGATAACAGTAAGGAATTACCCTCGCCGAAGCTGAGGAACCTGTAACGATAACAGTAAGGAATTACCCTCATCGAAGCTGAGGAACCTGTAACGATAACAGTAAGGGATTACCCTCGTCGAAGCTGAGGAACCTGTAACGATAACAGTAAGGAATTACCCTCGCCGAAGCTGAGGAACCTGTAACGATAACAGTAAGGAATTACCCTCGCTGAAGCTGAGGAACCTGTAACGATAACAGTAAGGAATTATGATAACAGTAAGGAATTACCCTCATCGAAGCTGAGGAACCTGTAACGATAACAGTAAGGGATTACCCTCGCCGAAGCTGAGGAACCTGTAACGATAACAGTAAGGAATTACCCTCGCCGAAGCTGAGGAACCTGTAATGATAACAGTAAGGGATTACCCTCGCCGAAGCTGAGGAACCTGTAACGATAACAGTAAGGAATTACCCTCGCCGAAGCTGAGGAACCTGTAACGATAACAGTAAGGAATTACCCTCATCGAAGCTGAGGAACCTGTAACGATAACAGTAAGGGATTACCTTCGCCGAAGCTGAGGAACCTGTAACGATAACAGTAAGGAATTACCCTCGCCGAAGCTGAGGAACCTGTAACGATAACAGTAAGGAATTACCCTTGCCGAAGCTGAGGAACCTGCGGTATCTTCATAACCTATCTCAAGCACCCTAATAATCGCTTATGTCGTAATGTCAAAATTTAGAAGAAGCAACAATTACGGTAAACATAAAACAATCATTTTTTTGGTAAATAATAATCAGAGAGCGTGCTATTAATCAGGTAAAACAAAAATCAAAGATCATGTTGCTCAATCAAGTACTTAAGCATAATTCAGATGGATAGAACTATCATACTAAAAAAAATCAGAAACATGTTACGTCTTCCAGAATCATAAGTTATCAGTCATGTGCACATGTTTAGCTCGGTCACGACATTTAAAATATGTATATAACGCCCAAGGAACATCAGTCATATGCTCATGAACAAATTAGTCGAAACATTTCATATATATATATATATATATATATATATATATATATATATACGTAATACATATTTTTAGTGTAACGGTAGCCAGGGAGTACACCTTTCGATCAAGCACAAGGGCATGTTTTTGGACCGATCGACGTCACTTATTAGATTAGGGAGTCGGTCATAGTTCATTTTCATTTTTTTTCCAGATTTACTTGATGGTTACTAAAAGAAAATACACATATTTTCCATCCATCGAATTCACTCTTAAATTGAGCCCCTTATGAAAATGGTTTCATTATCTGAGGTTTTAACATGTATATCTAGATAGCCAAGTTGTCAATTAGTTTACAGATCTTAAGTAGTTATACGTGTCATATAATTCATAATTTTGACACGAGGGTCCTTATTAATATTTTTATGTTGTATTATATTTCATCCTATATCTCATGCATTAAATTTCAGTTAACAAGTTTATTATAGTACACAAGAAGTAGTGGGCATTACCTCGACTCCGAGCTACACTGGTCGACCCTTGAAGCCCCAATCGATCGCTCTCGGGCCCGAATTAGACGTCCCTCGTTACCCTAGATACATGGTAAAACAATTTACATCAGAAGCAGAATTTAATCACAGAAATCAAATTTCATTAGAAGGTCAAATACTGATTAACATCTTAACGGGTTTGAATTTTGCAAAACAGACTTCAAAAACGGACTCAGGACGTCGAAAAACATAAAATATGAGTTTTCAGAAAAAGTCAACTTTTTGGTCAAAGTCAACGGTCAACGGGCAGGTCAACAGTCAAAGTCAACGCTGGCGTCAGCAGTCAAAGTCAACGCTGACGTCATGCTGACGTCACTGGTTAACCGGTTTGACTCACTGAGTTGACTCGAGCGAGTTGACTCACTGGGTTGACTCGGTCAACGGGTCGGGTCGGGTCGGTCAACGGGTCGGGTCGGTCAACGAGTCAACGGGTCGGGTCGGTCAACGGGTCGGGTTGGTTTACTGTTGGGCTGGGCCGGTTTAGGTTGGACCGGTTCACGGGTAGACCGGGTCTTAGCCGGCCGGTCAACGGCCACCGTCCAGGGCGGCCGGAAATCGCCCCGGACGGCGCGTGAGGCCCACGCGCGGCCTAAAATGGCTCGAAAATGCACCAAAATGTATATTTTTAATTCGATTCATCCCATCATCAAGTCTTTTACCCAAAAATCAAATCGAAAACTTACCAAACTTACCCAAAATGAATCCGAGGTTGCCGGATTCGACGAAGCTCCGATGAAGGGCTTGCCGGCGTCGAACACGCGATCGGTCGGTCGGGTTTTGCTCGCCTTTCTACGGGGAATCCAACGCCGGTGAGAACGCAGCGAACGGACGCCGATCTACCCCGGAAACGACGAACGGAGGTAGTGCGGGTTTGGGGCTGCATTCGCACCTTTCGGCTGCTCTCCACGGCGCACGACGTCGATCCAGGGCGAGTGGCGGCCGTAGCTAAACTGGTGGTGCAACGGAGAACACGTCGACGGCAGCGGTGTCTACCACTGCTAAGCGGTGCCGGAGATCGAGGCGGACGGTGGAAAGGGGAACGGTTGAACGAGAATGGGAAGGGTCTCCAAAATTTCAGATCTGATTTCCTTTTCTTTTTTTTTTCCTTTTTTTTGACTGATGCATTTAATTTGGGAAAAGGGGGTGGTTGGGATATTTTGAATTTAATATTATTATTTTTATTATCAGGTTTCCAAGGCAACGATTAAAAATATTTCTGATTAACATATAAAAAAGACTACTCTTAGTCCAAATGGTTAAGCTTACCACTCTCCAAGCTAAAGGACATGGGTTCAATTCTCCTTAGTTGTAAATCCCCTTTTTTTTCACCATTCCATTATTTTTATTTTTATTTTATTTAACTTAAAACTTTAGGGGTGTTACAACTCTCCCCTCCTAAAAAGAAATTTCGTCCTCGAAATTTATCTAAGACGGAGATATGTAAACATTGCCATTTCATTCCATTTTTGTACTGAAACTTATCCATTAGAGTATCATTATTTCTCGGGACTCTCAAATGGTCACAGATCAAGCTATCGGTGTCCTCAGTCACTCAAACTGATTTTGGACTCAGAGTCATCCCACCATACCTCTCAGATCGGCTAATCAAGATACAATATTTGAACCCATAAAGAACTTTATACGGTGCC
This sequence comes from Hibiscus trionum, assembly GCA_030270665.1. Lineage (NCBI taxonomy): Eukaryota > Viridiplantae > Streptophyta > Magnoliopsida > Malvales > Malvaceae > Hibiscus > Hibiscus trionum. The sequence continues at coordinate 2,924,386 of BSYR01000034.1, read as the reverse complement.
GCACGAACACTTGTCTCGTAGCTGCTATGATTATAGCATACTCAGTCAAGAATACAAAACATTGTCGCCACCACATAAGTTGATCATACAGACTGAAAGTACGTCTTTCAGAATCTGAATTACTCTACTGGGTTGACACTCAATTTACAGATGAACAACTGTGTGTAAAGTTTATGCGAGTACTCAAGGCATCAACCAGAGCCCTCCAGAATCAAGATGTAAACATCAAAATTCAATAAGTATGATACATATAATGGTACATTGCGTCACTTTTCCCCAAAATGTCTTTCTTCATACCGGACAAGTATAACAAAGGTTTTAAACGAATATCTCTTACATTCATTAAAATACACCGATAATTGTTTCCTTCGTGCATAGCAGAGCCACCACATAATCTATACTTCTACCTATCTCACAGACACTTTTTTTTTAAATTCGTAATACTTTTATCAAATTTTTGTCAGAATATTCTCAATCACACTCATTATCACCGAGCTACTTTACTTGTAATCTTATATCGATTTCCTCGTTTGATCAAACATTTATTCTTAATCTGTTTCAGATCTTCTATTTCACATGCATAAACCATCACAGGTTCTCTATCCAGATTCAAATCCATCAATTTCATCCAATTCGTAGACAAACATTACCGATTTTTCTTTCCAGTACAGATCAAGCTATTATGGACAGAAGAGTTAGATGTACTTATTACAGGAAAGGATTCAACATCGGAGTCTCGGTACAGAGGAGTACAGTTATGATCTAGGGGCATGCACAGACCAAACACCCTATGACAGACGATCGGCCGATCTACCCAGAAAGATGCAACTCTAAGCTCTGATACCACTAAATGTAACCCCCTAGACCCGCCTATGCGTTACGACGGATCCTAGGAAGCCACATTAGGGTCACAGGAGCGACCCACAGTAAAAATACACATAAAACATTTTCTATATAAAAAAATACATATTAAATTATAACGATAACTTTTGTTGAAAATACTCTTTCATGAAATCATTTAAACATATAACAGAATTTCAGAAAACATTTTACAGACATTATCATGAAACAATAATGATATGCATGCCCACTAACTATGTCGGTACCGTACTCCAAAAGCAACGCCGAGAGAACTTTCAACACTGATGTCAAATGTTATACCATGATATATTCCTTTAACATGCGATGGTAAAAACAACGTGAGCTTGGAAAAGCTCAATAATACAAAATTATCAAAAGATGCTATAAGCTCATGCAGATATATGGTAGGCATAACATTTTCATGATGTTCCACGCGGTAACGGTTTTTATTTCTTTTTCGATCTTTCAGGGTAACGTTATACTTGAGAATAACGGTACTTGTTCTTTATTCAATCATCGAGAATTAGACGGGAATTATAGGCTTTTAATGTACGAAGGTGGAATTAGAGAGTTCGGTTCATAGTGTGTTCCAACAGTGCAAGTAAAACATGTACAATAACTGTATAATATACATTTCCAGTTCTAAAACATAAAGTTCAAGTAACAATACGGTACGGTTTAATCTTTTATCTACCCTCCAACCACACTCCAAGAGGCAGTTCCCCAAAACTACGTCAAAGGCGTTAACCAGTGCTCATTAGGCATAGGTGCCATCCTAAGGGATTACCTTAGGAACGGTACGGTACGGTGTGATAGGTATTACCCTAGCCGAAGCATAGGAACCTGTAACAATAACAGTAAGGAATTACCCTCATCGAAGCTGAGGAACCTGTAACGATAACAGTAAGGAATTACCCTCATCGAAGCTGAGGAACCTGTAACGATAACAGTAAGGAATTACCCTCATCGAAGCTGAGGAACCTGTAACGATAACAGTAAGGAATTACCCTCGCCGAAGCTGAGGAACCTGTAACGATAACAGTAAGGAATTACCCTCATCGAAGCTGAGGAACCTGTAACGATAACAGTAAGGAATTACCCTCAACAAAGCTGAGGAACCTGTAACGATAACAGTAAGAAATTACCCTCATCGAAGCTGAGGAACCTGTAACGATAACAGTAAGGAATTACCCTCGCCGAAGCTGAGGAACCTGTAACGATAACAGTAAGGAATTACCCTCATCGAAGCTGAGGAACCTGTAACGATAACAGTAAGGGATTACCCTCGCCGAAGCTGAGGAACCTGTAACGATAACAGTAAGGAATTACCCTCATCGAAGCTGAGGAACCTGTAACGATAACAGTAAGGGATTACCCTCGCCGAAGCTGAGGAACCTGTAACGATAACAGTAAGGAATTACCCTCGCCGAAGCTGAGGAACCTGTAACGATAACAGTAAGGAATTACCCTCGCCGAAGCTGAGGAACCTGTAACGATAACAGTAAGGAATTACCCTCATCGAAGCTGAGGAACCTGTAACGATAACAGTAAGGGATTACCTTCGCCGAAGCTGAGGAACCTGTAATGATAACAGTAAGGAATTACCCTCGCCGAAGCTGAGGAACCTGTAACGATAATAGTAAGGAATTACCCTCGCCGAAGCTGAGGAACCTGCGGTATCTTCATAACCTATCTCAAGCACCCCAATAATCGCTGATGTCGTAACGTTAAAATTTAGAAGAAGCAACAATTACGGTAAACATAAAACAATCATTTTTTTGGTAAATAATAATCAGAGAGCATGCTATTAATCAGGTAAAACAAAAATCAAAGATCATGTTGCTCAATCAAGTACTTAAGCATAATTCAGATGGATAGAACTATCATACTAAAAAAAATCAGAAACATGTTACGTGTTCCAGAATCATAAGTTATCAGTCATGTGCACATGTTTAGCTCAGTCACGACATTTAAAATATGTATATAACGCCCAAGGAACATCAGTCATATGCTCATGAACAAATTAGTCGAAACATTTCATATATATATATATATATATACATAATACATATTTTTAGTGTAACGGTAGCCAGGGAGTACACCTTTCGATCAAGCACAAGGGCATGTTTTTGGACCGATCGACGTCACTTATTAGATTAGGGAGTCGGTCATAGTTCATTTTCATTTTTTTTTTCAGATTTACTTGATAGTTACTAAAAGAAAATACGCATATTTTCCATCCATCGAATTCACTCTTAAATTGAGCCCCTTATGAAAATGGTTTCATTATCTGAGGTTTTAACATGTATATCGAGATAGCCAAGTTGTCAATTAGTTTACAGTTCTTAAGTAGTTATACGTGTCATATAATTCATAATTTTGACACGAGGGTCCTTATTAATATTTTTATGTTGTATTATACTTCATCCTATATCTCATGCATTAATTTTCAGTTAACAAGTTTATTATAGTACACAAGAAGTAGTGGGCATTACCTCGACTCCGAGCTACACTGGTCGACCCTTGAAGCCCCAATCGATCGCTCTCGGGCCCGAATTAGACGTCCCTCGTTACCCCAGATACATGGTAAAACAATTTACATCAGAAGCAGAATTTAATCACAGAAATCAAATTTCATTAGAAGGTCAAATACTGATTAACATCTTAACGGGTTTGAATTTGGCAAAAAAGAGTTCAAAAACGGACTCAGGACGTCGAAAAACATAAAATATGAGTTTTCAGAAAAAGTCAACTTTTTGGTCAAAGTCAACGGTCAACGGGCAGGTCAACAGTCAAAGTCAACGCTGACGTCAGCAGTCAAAGTCAACGCTGACATCATGCTGACGTCACTGGTTAACCGGTTTGACTCACTGAGTTGACTCGAGCGAGTTGACTCACTGGCTTGACTCGGTCAACGGGTCGGGTCGGGTCGGTCAACGGGTCGGGTCGGTCAACGAGTCAACGGGTCGGGTCAACGGGTCGGGTTGGTTTACTATTGGGCTGGGCCGGTTTAGGTTGGACCGGTTCACGGGTAGACCGGGTCTTAGCCGGCCGGTCAACGGCCACCGTCCAGGGCGGCCGAAAATCGCCCCGGACGGTGCGTGAGGCCCACGCGCGGCCTAAAATGGCTCGAAAATGCACCAAAATGTATATTTTTAATTCGATTCATCCCACCATCAAGTCTTTTACCCAAAAATCAAATCGAAAACTTACCAAACTTACCCAAAATGAATCCGAGGTTGCCGGATTCGACAAAGCTCCGATGAAGGGCTTGCCGGCGTCGAACACGCGATCGGTCGATCGGGTTTTGCTCGCCTTACTACGGGGAATCCAACGCCGGTGAGAACGCAGCGAACGGACGCCGATCTACCCCGGAAACGACGAACGGAGGTAGTGCGGGTTTGGGGCTGCAGTCGCACCTTTCGGCTGCTCTCCACGGCGCACGACGTCGATCCAGGGCGAGTGGCGGCCGTAGCTAAACTGGTGGTGCAACGGAGAACACGTCGACGGCAGCGGTGTCTACCACTGCTAAGCGGTGCCGGAGATCGAGGCGGACGGTAGAAAGGGGAACGGTTGAACGAGAATGGGAAGGGTCTCCAAAATTTCAGATCTGATTTCCTTTTCTTTTTTTTCCTTTTTTTTTGACTGATGCATTTAATTTGGGAAAATGGGGTGGTTGAGATATTTTGAATTTAATATTATTATTTTTATTATCAGGTTTCCAAGGCAACGATTAAAAATATTTCTGATTAACATATAACAAAGACTACTCTTAGTCCAAATGGTTAAGCTTACCACTCTCCAAGCTAAAGGACATGGGTTTAATTCTCCTTAGTTGTAAATCCCCCTTTTTTTCACCATTCCATTATTTTTATTTTTATTTTATTTAACTTAAAACTTTAGGGGTATTACTCTTTAGCTTAAAACTTTGAAAAACCCAAATGTAAAATACATAGTTTTAGTGAAATCTAAAAATACCAAAATGTAGAGAATAGCAAGGTCAAGTCAAAACTATATTTACCTTTCAAAAAGCTCTAAGGATGAAGGTGAAAGGGGATGAAAAAGTGAGATGAAGAGAAGCTCTCTTCCTTGTCGTTCAAATGGTGAAAATGGGGGAAGGAAGATGACAAATTGTGTTTTAAACAAAAAATGTGGTTTTTAATTTTGGAAGACCATTTTATTACAAAAATGTCATTAATGAATGGCCAAAACCCACATCTCTTAAAGTCCATGGATTTTGGACCCAACAGACAGGCCCAACATAGCCTTAACTATTTTGAAATCCCGAGGCCCATATAAAATATTTTATTATTTAATTAGAAAACCGAGACTCAAAATATTATTTAAATATTATTTTCTCTCGGCCCCTAAACCCGGGTGTTACACATGTCGTTCCGGGGGTCATCGAAGGATGAGGGCAATAATGGTGATGCAATGCAAGAGGCCAAACAACAACAACACGTCAAATCTGAAATCGCAGAAGGCGAGAAAGAGCGGACCGGAGAACTTGGCCATTGAACGGATCATCTGCGACAGGACAAAGTCACGTCGAACGCACTTCCACAAGGACACAAAGAGAACCAAAAAAACAGAAAGAAAAGGAAAGAACCCAGCCACCAAAGAGCTGGAAACAAAACACCAGCAGCAGAGGCGCCGTCAAGCCTCCTGACCTACTGCAAACAGCACCACCCGAACGGAGCCTCAAAGTTATTGTTTCATGAGGAACCGTTCTCATCAAAAACCTGGAGCAAGGAATGGAGAGAAACCACAAGGGCAGCGCCATCCGACCACCGAATGGGCACAACGACCCATCAGGTCCAAAAAGGACTTATTTTGCTGGAGGAGAACTGACCAGACTACCGACAGTTGGTAGCCGTTGAAAGAGCGGCGCAGCTTTTAGGTTAACTTTAAAAAATAAGAGAGGGAAACTAGAGAGAAGAGAGAGAATTTAGAGTTATGACTTAAAATTTAATTTTTTAGTGTTAAGGTATAAAAGGGACACCGAAAAAAGACAATGAATTTTTGTCCATTACTATATATAGTAGCCACAATAAAAGCTAACGGCTTATATTTAAAAGAACTCAACAAGTGGTTTCATCAAAAAAAAATAGATTATGTTCATCTTAAAAGATTAAGTTTAAACATGTGAGTGTTCAAAATATATGTGCATCGTCAAAGAATTAAAATATATATATAAACAAATACTATTATGTAATCGTACGTGTACCCATTCTTAATCTTGAGGATAGCCTCATTTCATTCCCGAACAAATCATCGTTTAGTAATTATTCTTTAAATACCAATTTTAAATCCAATATTTCAAACTCAAGGATAACTCGTGGTTAAATGATATCGTTTCTCTAACCGACATCCTTAAGGTGCTAACCCTTTCTCACATATAATCGTGTTTTCGAACCGTATTTTTGTTTCTGCATGCTAAAGTTGTTGTTTTTAAGTAAAAAAATGGAAAAGATAAACAGTCTTAGCTGTCTCCATTTCTGGTAACATCTCATCGGTTTTGTGTGTCTTAACCAATTTGCAGGGCATTAGGCAACACTCAAATCAAACTAATGGTTATCTTCAAAAATAGGAAATCTAAATAGGCTACCTCCAATATTTGACTATTACATCTAAATATAATAAATCCTCATCCTTTCTTTAGCTTCCTATTGTTTGGTTTCATGGACATCATATGTTTCTGTTCTCTCTTTATATTCCTATAAATTCCCCAGCAAATCCTCCGTGATTCTCAATCCAACATGAATAAGCTTTGTTTCTTGTTCTCTTTGTTGCTTGTGGCCGTCAATGGTGAAAAAATCGAATACCACATCGGGAAATCGAAAGAGAAAATCGGAATATATGAGCTGAAGAATGGGAACATGTCTGTTAAGTTCACCAACTGGGGTGCAACCATTATGTCACTTGTTATTCCAGACAAACACGGTTTGTTCCTTTTGTGTCTGGTTTGGTTTTCGGTTTGAATTTTTCTTTCTCATTTTTCCTGCATTTTCTCAGGGAAACCGGGTGATGTTGTTCTTGGATACGATAGGGTAAAGGATTATAAGGTGAGCTTTTCTCTTTATTTTTTCAGATTAATTCTGCAGTTTCCTTGAAAACTTGGTATGAACATTGGCAGAACGATACGACGTACTTCGGTTCCGTAGTCGGACGTGTTGCGAATCGAATCGGAGGTGCAAAATTTTCTCTAAACGGAGCTCAATACAAACTGCCGAAAAATGAAGGGAATAACACACTTCACGGTGAACTTAATCTCTTGATATTTACGGATAAAACATGTTTTTCTTTCTGTTTCTGATATTTCGTGTTGCAAATTGCAATTCGATGGAAAACTTTAGGTGGTCCGAAAGGATTCGCTGATGTTGTCTGGAAAGTGAGGAAGATCAAGAATGAGTCCGAAGATCCCACAATTCTCTTTGGTTACGATAGCAAAGATGGTGAAAATGGTAAGAAAACACAATTCATTGCAGGGGACTGATCATAAGGCTAATATATTCGATTTCCGGTATGTTTTTCGCCTAGGATTTCCCGGAGAAATCAGAGTCACTGTCCGGTACCTCCTCCGTTCGGATAACCGGTTGCGAGTCACGATGAAGGCCAGAGCATTAAAACAGGCCACCCCTGTTAATCTAGCACAGCATACATATTGGAACCTTGGTAACCATAACAGTAGTGATATCTTGTCCGAAGAAATCCAAATTTTCGCCTCCCGGTTCACCCAAGTCGACACACACCTGATTCCAACAGGCGTGTTGTCGACCGTGCGAGGAACTCCGTACGATTTCCTCAAACCGCAGACGATCGGAAGCCGGATCAGTGAGCTTCAAAAAGGTTATGACATAAACTACGTCATTGACGGTCCAAACGACCCCGTAAAGCTGAAGAAAACGGCAATAGTGAGGGATAAGAAGTCGGGGAGAATGATGAAGCTGTACACGAATCAGCCCGGCATGCAATTCTACACCGGAAATTCGATCAAACGTGAGAAGGGGAAAGGAGGGTTTGTTTATAAAACTCATGCAGGGCTATGTTTGGAGACTCAAGGCTTTCCGGATGCTGTGAATCGACCGAACTTCCCTTCACAAATCATTTCACCCGGAAAGCCTTACAAGCATAAAATGCTTTTCAAGTTCTTGATTGCAAAGGAGAAAAAATCCGATAAGTCGTAGAGCGGTGAGTTCGATATCGGTGAGATTAAAAGTAATGGTAACAATAAGATTAGTTATTGTAACCATTGATTAGATACTGTAATTGTGACATTAAAAAGATATGAGTAAATAAAAGTAACCCATTTCTCTATTATGTTCAAACCTCTAATCATAACATAAACCTTAGGAATCAGCCTAAAAAGATATCTACAAAGAATGAAACACAATAAAAAACCAGCAGTTGCAATGTTAGAGGATTGCTAAACTTGCTCCCCGGTGAAGGGTGATCCGGACCAGTAAAACCAGTGCCGTTTTCCATGGAACAAGTGTAGTTGCACCGACTCGGACGAACAATTCTATAAACACCATTGCTGGTCAATAAGAAGATGTCTTTGTTATTATCCTGGCCAAAGGAGGATATGATTCCTAATGCAGGAGATGTTGACTCGGGCTGAGCAGTGCATCGGATAGGTGAGTCATGAGCACATTCAACACGATGCTCGGTTGTTGTGAAGTTTCCACTACCTTTTGGGTTCTCAAAACCAGACCAAAGTGCATCAGCATACAAATCTGCATATAGATACCTGCATACAGGGATGAAGCTAGGATCAAATAGAGAGGAATATGGGGGCAGTTGACCCCCAAGATACAATGTAGCTTCGTACAAGAACGGAGTTAACTCGCCTTCCGTACAAGCATGGATCATTGATGGATCTATAGAAGTAGCCACCGGTGATCGCTGCAGATCCTTCGACTCTGTTAACAGAAGAATGGTTATATACAATAACCGGGAAGATTGCATTTATGGAGTTTGATGATTTATTAGCAACAGAAGAGCTTGATGAGTTGTATAAGAACGTTCCCTCGTAAACTCGCCAACCATAGTTTCCTCCCTTTGTCACTATATCCACCTCTTCGTATCGATCCTGCATATCCATGTCAGACACGTACTTATATCCAACATCCACGATTCGAATAACATAGGTCATCAAGCTCTGTAGGAGAACTAAACCTGACCAACATCTGCACATAGGAAGTAAGAAGGCCTCTCAGAATCGAAACTGCATCGCCAAGGACTTCGAAATCCCATGGCCCAAATTTCCGGCAGCAATTCGTTATCTTCATAAAATGGATTATCTTTAGGAATTGAGTAATTTCCCCATAGATGAAGTTCATTCATGTATTTTGCACCTGCAGAGTTGAAAATTTGGAATATCAGATGACACTTTGTTTGCAATTCTGGTCCGGTAAGCGAAAATTCATGGCAATACTTAACTTGGTATGGTATCTATGTCAATCCTGATAATCTTTCCAAGCAAAGATCTCTTGTTTTGTGAGAAGTTGTAAGGGTCGCCACTGCCTCCCCCATCTCCCATCATAAAATACAAATATCCGTCTTCCGGCCCGAAGAGAATCTGACCACCGTGATGGGTGGTGAATGGCAGTCCCATTGTAAGTATTCTTCTGACTTCTACCGGTCTGATTCGAGTAACCTTAAATCAAAACCGGACTAAATAAGAATGAAACTTGACTTGTAATCATGATAAATAACTGGTGTAACTAGAAACCGTTTTCGGGTTTTTACCGAGGAAAGATTCGATGTGGTACCATTGGCTGTGAATTCTGCTATGACACTGTGATATTGGCATGGTTGACCCCCATTATCGGAACTTAACTTTGAAGGATCACATCCTACATCAGTGTTGCATGAACATCTTCCAGAACATTCTGGCCATCGAACCTTGTCGCAGTTAAACGAAGCAAAGAATCGGCCGTTTTGTTGAAAGTTGGGATGAAACGCCATTCCCAACAATCCAAGCGCACCATCAGAATATACTTCATCAGTTAAATCTAGAAAAGGATTTGATTCATCAATGCCTAATGTTTCTCCTGATCCTTGCTCAGGAACCGTTGCCAACCAAAGTTTTCCGGCTTGGTTAGACAAAAAGACACGGTTCGAATCATCGGGATGAGCCACCATGTTAAGGTAGGATCCATTCCCTATTTTCTCAAGACAAATACCACTTGGAGGACTAAGATTTTCGGAACTGTTTAGCAATACCGGACCTCCACTAAAGCATGTCGCCTGATCATCGGAAGCTCCACCAAAATCATCACAAAAAGCACCCTTGGACTGCCATAGATCGGTCAACTTCGAAGTCGAATTAATCAGTGTACCACCCGTAGCTTGCAATGCAAAAGGAGAACTCGTGATCGATACATTGTGGCATTTATCCCAGACTTCTGAACAGTAATCAATCTTGGCATGTTGAGACTGGCTTGATCTTGTTGAAATAGATGAGTTGCAAAGAACAGGAACAGCTCGTGGTACGGATTCGATTCGGTACAGCTCCGATGAATATTGGTCACATTTCTGCAATCATAAAAACTGAACTTCTTTTAAACAATATGACAATTTGCAAACATATAATGGCATCCAATGGACCAGTCATTACATATTATAATCTATTACAAAGACTAAACCGGTAACCTTACCGAGCAGAGTATAGATTTAAGTACCAAAGCACAACCAGAAGCTGAGACATTCATTGACATGAACTGAATCCTCAATTGCAGATCCTCAGTGGAATTACAGCAAACACTTCCATTGTACTGGCAAAAGGAAAGAGGGGTCTTAGTGGTAAAGGGTGCTCCTGTTTCAACAAAAAGAACATCGAATTTCAATTCGATCACCGCAAAGCAATAGGATGAAATTTCAGGAAATGAATCACCATAGAAGATAAAGACACCTACTGAAGTTTGTGCACAGCGGATGCGAAGAACAACGAGGACTATGCAGAAGAACCAGGCAAGAAAAGCAGAAGATTATGGCTAGAACACCAGCCATCTCTTAGAAACAAACTATGAACCTGCATAAGCTTATGATAATGAACCAATTATGCAAGCAAGAACACAAATATATTCTATGGTGCAAACAATTTTCCATGTGTTTCTCAGTCTTACCAACTAATTGGCATTTTTTTCTCTTTTAGCACTGAATTCAACTTTTTTTACTATATTATGTAGCATGTCTACTTCTAATTTTCTGCCTGCCATGTCTGACTTTTCTTGGTTGCTTGAATCTTAAAATGTTAAAACAGTGGAAGGGAAAAAAAGGCAATGGGAACACAAAATCAAGCTGACCTGTTGTATGACATAAGCAAAATAAATAATTGTTACACCAGAGATATACTGAAGAGTGAAGACGAACAATAACAGCAAAATAAAGAAGAAAACGATCATGTTATGACCCTAGGTGAAGTCGGAGAAAATATTGGAATGAAGAAACATGCTTCAAACTATGTCGTTTTGCATTTTGTATTAGTCTGTGTTTGTTTTCTTTATTTACCGTTAATAGTTGTTAATAAAACGGTGTGCGGAGGGACATATGGTCCTAAACCTGGCAAACTTGACTCAGGCCCGAACCGATTTACTCGAACTGAGATTTAATATTGACCAGAACATGATGATTCGAACTTGATCCGAAATCTGAAATAAACCGAACTGAACCGAAACCGACCCGAAATTTTTATTGAACCGAAATGGACCTGAACCAATCTTCAACCGAACCGAAAGCTGAACCGAATATCGACCTGATTTTAACCCGATAATTAAGGTAAAGTAAATGAATAATATATTTTTACTATTATCTATTTTTAACAATGGGATAAATAGTAAAATTATGTATGTTTTATTATATTTTTGGATTATACTACGGGAGAGACCCTTACTCTTCTCAAAATTTTGGTATATATATAATAACATTTTATGTCATTTTAAGTTTAAATATCAATTAAATAAGGTTTTTTACTAATTTTTAAATTTAGAAGTTTAATAGACTATTTTCACTCCCAATATATGATCATAATTTCATCCTAAACTACACCATAATCCCTAAATCATTAACACTAAGCCCTAAAAATATTAAACCATAAATCTTAATCCATATAAATTAATATCATAAACCAATAACATTAAACTACAATATAAGCCCTAAACCATTAACACTAAGGGCTAAATCCTAAACCATAAACCAAATTAGGGACTAATTTGACAATTTGAAAGTGGAGAAATTTGAGAGCCCAATGACCAATTTCATAATTTTACCATAAAATATAGCATAAAACCAAAATTAGGGACTAATTTGACAATTTGGAAGTGGGGAAATTTGAGAGTTCAGTGACCAATTTCATAATTTTACCATAGAATTAAATAGGGGTCAATTTCGGCTAAAAATTAAATCTTATGAACTAAAATAAATAAAAATATCAGTATATTAAAATTATTAGATTAAATTACAAAAATTAGAAATAAATAAGGGTCAATTTCGAATAAAAGTAAATTTTAGGGACTAAATATCACCGTGGGGGATTGATATATCCGAAGTCCAAACATTGTGATACATTATACTTATGACTAAATTGAATTAAACTAAAATTAAAAGTGAATATTATGATTAAAATATAATATTTTAAACATAACAAGACTTAAAGGGTAATTAATCTCAACCCTAAAAATGGAGCAACTTTTTCTCTCTAAAATTTAAATCCCCCTAGCAATTGTCTTTTCTTGTTCTTTTAATAAAAATGTTTTCCTTCAACCTTTTCTAATAAAAAAATATTTATCCTCCAAAAAAAATCCCCCCCCCCTAGCAATTGTTTTTTTAATCAAAACGAACCAACGTGTCATCTTTTTAGTTTTAGGTTAGGGGTAATTAATTGTTTAGCCCTTCTGACTTTACATGTTTTTTATTTAAGTACTAAATTTTTACTTTTAGATTTTAGTTTAATTCAATTGAGTTCAAATTTAGATTAATTTAATTGAAATTTCACATTTAATTTTAGAATTCTTTTAATTTTGTCCGTGATTTATGTTTCTAGATTTTAGTTTAGCTCAATTAGATCCTAAATTTAATAAGTTAATTCAATTCTACTCAATATAGGTTTAATACTTTAAGAAATATTATTAGATCGATCCGGCTCACCACATCATCTGTAGTCCCAGCCAATAAAGTTCATGGCCGGGACCACGGATGACGTGATAATTAGCTGGGTCCATCTAATAATTTCTCCTTCATTAAACACTCAAAATCAAAAGTATAGTTTCACTTGGTCATTCTTGAATTCCTCCATATATACAGTACGGAAAATATTAGCAGACGACTTCAGTCTACGGAGAATACAAGCGAAGGACGCCAATCCGATGGACATCAACTAACGAAAAAAATATATTTCTTCTAAAATAAAATTTGAGTTACAACTCTAACAATAACAACAATAATAATATGTTGATTTCATCATGGATATAACTTAAGTAGAAAGGAGAGCAGGAAAAAGAAAAGTCAAACATGCATTCTAGAAGTACGATAGACAAAGTTCTAAGTTTTTTTTCGAGATTGAGATAAATTATTCACTACCGATAATAATGATTAATCCTTTCATTGCAGGTACTTTCATTAAAAGGTAAATGATTAGCAATGAAATGTATTTCATTCTCATGGGTAGGAATTAAACTCCTGACTTCATGGTTAAAGAATGACAAAACTCTAAGTTAAAATCAAGCACAAACATCTTAAGAATATAATATCTAGGGGTGTGCATTTCAGATATTTGATTCGATCCGATCCAAAATGTTAGATATCCGAAATTTTTTAATAGTCAATTTAGCAAACTATACTCGATCCAAAAATTTCGGATATCCGAATTTATAACTTGATTTACTTATTTTTTAAATTTGGCGGTCATATCCATGAAAATTTTAGGTTTTTGAATATAATAATCAACAAATTATTGAATATAACAAGATTTGTATCCATGAAAATTTTAATATTTTATATATAACAAGTAAAAATATCGAATATAACAAGATTTATATATATATATATATATATATATATATATATATATATATATTGAATTTTCGGATAATCGGGTATCCGACCCGAATGTGAAATAACTACTCGTATCCGATCTGAAATTTTCGGATATTCTATCCGAATTATTCAAAAAAAAAAAAAAATCGGATATCTGAAATTTCAGATTGAATCAACAAAGATCGAAGTTTTTTGTACACCCCTAAATTAATATCAATTGTTGGAAGTTTGATCCTCTAATGAAGAACACTTTGTTAGAAATAATAGTCTATTAAACTTTTAAATTTAAAATTTTAAAGAATTAAAAATCTTATTTAATTCATATTAACTTAGGATAAATTAAATTTAATATCAAAATATCATAAACGTATATTTTAGTTCCAACATTAGAGAAAGCACTCTTATATTAATCTATATGGGATTACGTCATATCCACCATAAAATTTATATTAGAAAACAATTTAAAAATGTTATGTAAAAATTATATTTATCTTTAAAATTAGTAATTTTCAGAAATGGTAAATTTTCTAATTTAAATATATTTAATTTAAAATTAAAGAAAAATAATTTTATAAAAATATTTGTAAGTATTTTTTAATCCTGTTTTTGGTGACAAAAAGACTACTCGGAGAAAGAGGATACATTGGAATATTAATTTTTAGGTCCTCCTGAATTGATGATTATTTGTTTTCTCTGTAGCATATTTTGCTTTTTTTTAATGAAATAGAATACAGCTTGTCAAAAAACAATAATTTATATATAGATGTCAAAGCATTATTATTTTTATTAAATTTTATATATTTATTGGATTATTATCTTACATACTGACGGTGGAAAGAAAAGATTTTAAAAGCGGTGTTATTTAGGGACTTAGGGTTTTAGTTTAGAATATATGGGTTATGGGTTTAGAATTTAGGGTTAGGGTTAGAAGATTTTATAATTTAGCTTGAAAATAGGCATCTTTATGTAAAAAAGTTACAATAGCAGTGTATCAAATATTCATATGATTTTTTATATTATTAAATTACAAAAATCATCACTAAACTTTGCTCTATGATCTATTTTGGTCATTAAACTTTCAAAACGATCAATTTACGCATTGAACTTTATACATTGACCTATTTTGGTCACTTAATATTATTTTATTAATATTTTAGTATGACTTGGCATATTTTATTATTATTAAATATTATTTTTTAACCTATTAATAAAATAACATCGAGTGACCAAAATAGGTCAATGTATAAAGTTCAGTGCGTAAATTAATTATTTTGAAAGTTCAGTGACCAAACTAGGTCATAGAGCAAAGTTCAGTGATAATTTTTATAATTTACCCTTTTACATTTATTTTATGGTAAACTACATGAATGATCACTTAAGTATAAAAAAGGTTCTAATTTGTCCATTAATCTATTAATTTTAACAAATAGGTTCTCATTTGACTATGTAAATAATATCAATTAAATTACTTGTGTTAAAATCTAATGAAGGAGGTGGTGGAGTAGTTAATGAAAATTTGTATAATTACATATTTGATCTTCATTATTTGCATATTTTATTAATATAAAAATTCATGTTAAATAGTCTCGAATATCAAACATAACCAATAAAATAAAAGATTAAAATAGAATCACATCATAAATATAAGCTTGGTTTTTAAACAATTTAAATTAGATAATTTTACTTTTAATTAAATCAGTTTTAGGATTGTGTGGGTTCCACAAAATTTAATCACAAAAACTCCCTAAATGTCGGTTCCATACTAAAAAATTTACAATTAATCCATTGAAAAAGAAAAGAAGAGAAAAATTATAAAACTTGTAGGTCAATTAGTCTCCTCAAATTTTCCTTTCTTCCAAACAGTTTCTGGGTGGCCATTTAAATCTTCATATTTAGGTAAGAAATAATACAAAAGTATAATAAAAATTGAAATTGATTAAAAACCATAGACTTTTTATTGATTTGTTTTGTAGAGTGCTGCCATGGAAATGTTTGAGGAAGCAACCGTTGTTCGACTACGTAGTCACCATGACAAATACTTGCTCGCCGACGACGACGAGGAAACTGTTTCCCAGGAACGAGGTGGAACGGTGAAGAATGCGAGATGGAGGGTGGAATTCGTGGATTATAATTCAACCCACATCCGTCTCAAAAGCTGTTATGGCAAATACCTAACGGCTTCGAACATGCCTCTCCTGTTAGGGATGACCGGAAAGAAAGTGTTGCAGACGTTGCCGAAACGACTCGATTCCTCCGTCGAGTGGGAGCCGGTCCAAGAAGGTTCCTTGGTTCGGCTCAAGACTCGTTACGGCCTATATTTACGAGCGAACGGAGGGTTACCGCCGTGGAGAAACCACATCACACATGACACTCCCTATAGAACCTCGCATCAAAATTGGATCCTTTGGCATGTCGAAGTTTTACGTTACCGCCGAGACGAGGGAGCCCCGGCTCTTCCTCCTCCGCCTCCTCCCGGTCAAGTACTGGTTAATGGAGTGTATAGGGATGCAAGTTCTGAAGATACTGGTTCATCCGCAAGAATCTCACTTACCGGCCCTAGAATGTCTAGACTTGAGGTTGACGAACAACCTTTTCACGTTCATTTAATCAACCTTTCCATCGTGTTAACAATTCTCTTTTCTTTTTCTTTTTTGTATGCAGTCCGATGAGTCGGAGATGGAATCACCAAAGGCGTTTGAAGGACGAGTTATTAAGTACGAGGTAGTTGATGATAATGGCGATGTCGACCAAAACATCGGAGAGCGTAGCTTCAGTTTTAAAGGGAATAGTGTTGAGGAACTGAAGCAAGCGTTGAAGGAAGAGGCTCCTGTGAAGGAAGAGTTTTCTCTTTGTTCTCGTAACCCTTTGAATGGCAACCTTTATCCCCTCCGTCTGCATCTTCCTCCCAATAATGTCGCTATGCATGTCGTCGTGGTTCCTCTATCGTCTAAAGGTTTACTCTCCTACTATGATCCAATATAGGGACAGAATTAAAATCAAACATTCCCCAAATATCTTATTTGATTAATATTTGTTTTCTTTTTTCATGGAAAATTTACCAGTTGCAGATGAGCTATGGCTTTGATTCAGATGAAGGAACCTTCAACTTGTAATGTGAAATCTGCTCCAAACTGCTAACAACAATGGAATGCATCTGTTTTATGTCATGCGTGTGAGAGCTAAATGAATGTTCTGTGCTTTACTTGTTCAGCCATTTGTCTTCTGCTTGATTAGACTTATATACAATACAACATTACCATTTTAGGGAAGTTCGTCCTATTATTCTAGTCACATATTGAGTTTTCATAGAGTTTTAGAAAGAAAAAATTTATATAAATTGTGTGATTTAAAATAATTTAAATGATAAGATTGTTCTTAAAAAAAATTAATTTTTAGTTTTATTAGAAAACTAAAAAGAATAAAAAAAAGTAATTGTGTGTTATAAAAGTTGTTGAATTTTTCATAGTAGCAATTTGAGTGTGACAATTTTAAAACATAAAAATGATCATTTCATTAGGACAGAAAGAGCTTCTATTTTGCTTCGAATTCTCATTTTCTTTCAACATTTCGTATTTGATATATATTCAGATATATATATATATATATATATATATATATATATATATATATATATATATATATATATATATATATATATATATATATAATCTTTAAACACAAAAAATCTTCTAACAATATATATATATGTGTGTGTCAAAGATCTATTATGTGATATTTGTTAGTTCGAAACAAAATTAGGGTAAAACATATGACATGTTAGTTATAGGTTTAGTAATAAACATGTCACTCTTCTTTTAAAAGTAATAATTGAGTCACTCAATTATAAATTTAGGAACAAACAAGTCACTTTTCTTCTAAAAGTAACAATTCAGTCACTCAATTATAATTTTAGGAACAAACATGTCACTCAATTAAAATTTTGTGACAAACAAGTCACTCTGTCATTAAAATTGAAATAAGGGTTTGGTATAATATAATTTTGGTCTCTAAAACTCATGCATTCTATTAATTTGTTATAATTGAAATAATTCAATAAACTTAACCCTTCATATTTAAAAATTGTGGCACTTCATTATCCTGACACATCCTTCGACCACTTACCACACTCCATGCTTCCATCAATCTAATAATCAACATATGGGATAGTTCGACAGACACAATCACTTCACTACTAGACAGTTGACAGACTGATGGAATAGACTCATTATGACCTTAATGTCGCGTGCTAGTATACACATTCACTTCACTAATAGAATTTTTAAATATGAAATGCTAAGTTTATTGAATTATTTCGAATTAGAAACAAAGTAATCTAATGCATAAGTTTTGGGACTAAATTCGTTATCATATCAAGCCCTTATTTCAATTTTAAAGATATAGCGACTTGTTTGTCACAGAATTTTAATTGAGTGGCATGTTTGTTTCTAAAACTGTAATTGAGTGACTGAATTGTTAATTTCAGAAGAAAAATGACATGTTTGTTCCTAAACCTATAATTGAGTGACTGAATTATTACTTTTAAAAGAAAAGTGACATATTTGTTACTAAACATATAACTAAGTGACTTGAGGTATAATTTATCCATATATTTATCGACACCCAAATTCTACACATAAAATATTGTTTGTTTCCACTAGACAAGGCGACACCCCAACCATGAACCACCGCCACTCGGGCACCACCACCGGAGCCTGGACCCGTTGCTTAACCCTCTTACAACGGCGCACCAAAGCAGCTCAAATCAAGCCAATCCACGCCCTTTTAATCACCCAAGGCCATCACCAAAACCCCCATCTCATCAGCAAACTAATCACCTCCCTCACCTCTCTTTCAACTACCCTCGCCCTCCACTATTCTTCCCTCATCTTCAACCAGCTTCAAGAACCCAATTTGTATATCTACAATGCCCTCATCAAAGCTCACTCTAAAACCCCACACCCCCAAACTTCCTTCCATTACTTCAATCTTCTTTTGAAGGACGAAACCATAAGACCCGATTGCCAAACCTTTAGTTTAATCCTTGTTTCTTGTGCCAAAACTTGTTCTTTGCTTTCGGGGAAGCAAATCCAAAACTGGGTATTCAAAAACGGAGTGTTTTCATCGGATTCTTATGTTCAAACCGCGGTTATTAGGCTTTACGTTGAATCCAGGTTGTGGAGTGATGCCAGGAAAGTGTTCGACGAAATTGCTGTCGTTGATGTTGTGAAGTGGAATGTGGTTATGAGTGGGTTGATCCGGTGTGGGTTGGGGATTCAAGCTTTGGGTATGTTTAAGGAAATGTTGGTTTCCGGTTTGGAGCCGGATGAGTTCTGTTTGACTACTGCTTTGACAGCTTGTGCACAAAGTGGGAATCTTTGGGAAGGGAAATGGATTCACGAGTATTTGAAGAAAAATAAGAATCATTTCGAATTCGATGTGTTTCTCGGAACAGCTCTTGTTGATATGTATGCAAAGTGTGGATGTTTAGACTTGGCCGTGGAAGTTTTCCAAGGGATGGCTAAAAGAAATGTATTTTCATGGGCAGCCATGATTGGAGCTTTTGCAGTTCATGGTCATGCAAGGGAAGCCATTCATTGTTTCGAAACGATGCAAACTCGTCCTATTAAGCCCGATGGAGTTGTCCTTCTTGGTGTTTTGACAGCCTGCCGGCATGCAGGCTTCGTTGAGGAAGGTTTATTTTTGTTGAATAACATGGAAGATAGGTATAGGATTGTGCCCAAACATGAACATTATAGTTGTGTGGTGGACTTGTTTTGCAGGGTAGGTGAATTTGCTGAAGCGCTTAAGCTCATAAAACGAATGCCGATGGAACCTCTTGCTTCGGTCTGGGGTGCTTTATTGAATAGTTGTCGGATTCATAACAATGTCGAACTAGCTGAGCTTGCTGTTAAAGAGCTTCTAGAGGTGGAAGATTGTGATGAGGATGAAGAAGATGCAGCTCTTGTGCAGCTGTCTAACATTTACTTTAGTGCACAGAAAAGTGAAGAGGGTTATAGGATCCGTCGGATGATCGGTGACAGAGGGCTCAAGAAAGCACCAGGGTGCAGTATGATCGAGGTCGATGGTAGGACAACTGAGTTCGTTTCCGGTGATGTATCGCATCCGCTCCATCCTCAAATACATGCTATACTGAGGCTACTCTTCCCTGAGGACCCTGACACCTTGTAGACTACATGGATCTCAGCAAATGGCAACAATGTCTGCACATTGCAAATCAACACACCTGAGAAATACTTTCGATAGCGGATCCGTATCGAACAACACTTTGTGTCCGAGCTATCGAATTTTATCAAGACGTAACAGTCAATTCTTTGCTACAATGGAGCCAGCTGAGTCAATCTGTTTTTCTCTGAACTTTTATTATAAAAGGAATTAACCATTCTTACCAATTTATCAAGCACTTTCTTGCTTGATTGCTAATATTTTGCTGTGATTTGGTTTGAAAACACCAACTTTCCGAAGCTAGTTCATTGTTTTATTCCCTTTTAAATTGAACAATGCAATGGCCATTTTTGGTTCTCATAAGCATGGATTCAAATAGCGGTTCACTACCGCAATAACGACCGCTATATAGTGGCAGTGGCACCGCCCGAAACCGTTATTGTGAAAAATAATGGTCCACTATAACCACAATATATCCTTATTATCCGCAACCGCAATTTAAATCCCTGCTAATAAGTGATGAATTTGCAGTCCATGCCTTTAATCTGCTCTGACTTTACTGAGAGATACAAATGACAGCAAAAACTTTGAAGCATCAGCTGAAACAGAACGTTCTCACCAAGAAATATGTTTGTGTTACTAATTATATAAGAGTAAAGTACACAAACTAAGCAGATATAATCATTTTGGCCATTAAAGTTTTGTAATTAAAAACTGATCAATAAATTTATTGAACTATTACAAAATGGTCACTACACGTTTTAAAATAATAATAAAACTTAAATAAGTTCAAGGATCATTTTATAACAGTTTATTAGTTTAATGACCTTTTCGTAATTTCTGAAACTTTAGTGGTCTAAAAGATCATTTTTGCTTAGTTTAGTGATCATTTTTATACTTCATTCAATGGGTAAACTACTCAAATGACCACTTAACTATGGAGTTGGTTTCGATAATACCACTATACTTTTAACTTTATCATTTTAACCACTTAACTATTTAAGTAGTGTCAATCAAGCTACTAGCCGTTAAAACCTAACGGAGAGGGTCATGTGGTAGTTAACAAAATTTTGTATCATTATACATTTGGTCTACCATTATTTATATATTCTATCAATTTGATCCTAATTTTAATTTAATTTAATTTTTAAAATTCAATTTATTTATTTTCAACCAACCAGTGTCACCAACAGATTAATAAAAATAAATGAATAAAGGTTGGCACTAGTAAGATTTCATCTAGGGCACCTTAGGAGAAAGTTAAGAACCTCCACCACTAGGCTAAATTTTTAAGAAACCAACATACAAGGCCACTTAAGAAATTAATACCAAACACCAAAAAATGTAATGGCAACCAATAAAACAGATTGTAATTTTCAGGCAACTCCTAACACTCCAGGATCTTATTATATTAATGGTTGAAGATTTTAAGCTACAATCTCCATTATCTGTAATATATCTAACCTTGGAGTTTCACTTGCTTGCTTCACGGTTCAACTGTTGGAATGAGTGAAAAGCCCATTCTTTTTGTTGTTGTTTTTTTTAATGAGAACTCCATTCTTTGATTAAAGGCAGTAACCATTTTGTAACGCCCGGGTTTAGGGGGTAGGTGAAAATAATATTTTAGTATTGTCTCGGGTTTCGATTCTAATATTTTATTTAATAAAGTAATGGTTTGGGCCTCGGGTTTTAAGATTTGGACCAATTTTAAATTGAGCCCAAAAGCCATGGATGGCACCTATTGTGGTTTCCTTTTTTCTTTAAGGGCATTTTGGTCTTTGAACATTAAAATTTAAATTATTATAAAGTAAAAGATGATTCATCATCTTCTTCCTCTCCCTTCCATTTCATTCCCACGCCAAAATCATCTCTCCCTCCCCAAATACTATTTCATCTCCTCTCTCCTTCGTTTTGGCTCGGTTTCGAAAGGTAATTACGTTTTTGACTTGCTCTCAACTTCCTCTCTTCAAAAGTACAAGTAGTTTTCATTTTCATCCAGGTTTTAGAATTTGGATTTTCGGGAGATTTGAATGATAATGGTTGTTTTATGGTGTTTAACTTGAGATTTTGATTTAACAGTGATAGATATGAAGTTTATGAACCAAACGGTTCAACATATATGATTTTTAAAGAGTTTTGTTAAGTTTCCCGATTTTGTGTTTTGGAGGGTTTTTAGGAGGGTTTTTAGTTGAGTTTTGAGTGTGGTTTGTGTTGGAAGTTGAGGGTCGATGATAGGGTATTGGTTGGGGGTCGTTTTGGAAGCAATTGGAAGTGTTAAATGTGTTGGAATCATCGGTTTTGGACTGTGCTAAAGGGCTACTCGGAAATGACTTTTTGGTGGTTGTTCTTGGTTTGAAAAACAAGTGTTTGATGTTTGAATTTCATTCCGGGTTTGCTATGTTGTGTTGTGGACTGATTTGAGGTTAATTTACTTTTGTTGAGATGATTAGGAGCAAGGAATTTCGTTGGTAAAGTCTCGGGATCGATATCGGAAGTCATGGAGGCTTGGGTCGGCTTTGCTTGATTTGCTTAAGGAAGTGAGGTGAGTGGTTAATGTTTTAAATTGATTTCAAACGTTGGTTTAAGCATGTGGATGTGAAAATGTTTTCAAGTATCGTTTTGGTTCAAAGTTGGTTTTGAAGAGTTTTGTTTGAGCTTGAAAAGTCAAGTTTAAATTCAAGAGTAAGTTGTTTGTGAATTGCCTCTTTAATTTCCCCTTTTTACTGTTTGTTTTCATTACTTGTGGTGATTAATTGTTATGTATGAAATTCCAATATTTTTGGAGGAAGCATGTTGCTTCTTATTATATCGTTGATTTTGGTGTGATGGTAATTATGGTGTTGTTGATGTGCCTTGTAAGGTTGTTTGTAGTAAGTTGGTGCAGGTTGTGCACAGAAACGGTGAGTAAGACCATTTGTGTTTGTTAAGGTTGATTGTAGCAATTTGGTGCCTAGTTGTGGATTTTGTTGCAGCTTGTGTGGTTGTGCATGATATAGTGAGTACATGTTGTGTGATGGTGATTTGTGTGTTGTGTTGCATGGTTGTCATTGCTCCGGTGATGTGTAGTCCCGCCGGTAGCAAAAGTATAAGACTCTGGTGATGTGTAGTCCCACCGGTAGTCACTGGTTGGGTATTCCTTTGATGTGTAGTCCCATTGGAAACCCACTAGTTGAAACGGTGATGTGTAGTCCCACCGTACTTGTATGCTAGTTGTGTTTGTGTAAAACATGTGTGTTGTCGTTGCTCCGGTGATGTGTAGTCCCACCGGTAGCAAGTGTTATAAGACTCCGGTGATGTGTAGTCCCACCGGTAGTCACTAGTTGGATAATACTTTGATGTGTAGTCCCATTGTAAATCCACTAGTTAAAACGGTGATGTGTAGTCCCACCGTATGTGTAAGTTGGGTTATGTTTGTGCGTACCCTGAAGTGAAATGTCTATGTTGTTGACCCTTGGTTGAACTTGTTAGTAAATGGAATAGGTTGTTGGATGACTTGTTTGTGTTGGCCTTTACTTTTAAAGGAAGCTTTGAACTCTGCATTGTTGTTGTTATGTTTTAGAGCACTGCTCACTAAGCTTTATGCTTACGCTCTCCTTTTTCCGTCAATGCAGATCTTTAGATTGGAGTTAGCAAGGAGCAGGAAAAGGGCGTCCAAGCGTGAGGTAGTTTGCTCAAGTATGGTTTATTAAATAATGTAGTAGTCTAGCAATGGGAAATGCTACGTGTTTTAGGAGCTTGTATCTAGACTCCTTTGTGTTGGCTTTATGTTGTTAATGCCTCATGTTGATGGATTTGTAAACCATGTTTATGTTGATGCCTAAGTGTTTGTTTGGGAGGCTTATAGCCAGTCCTTGGATGTTTGTGTTGCTTTGGTATTTGGATGCCATGTGTGGCTTGTAAAATCATGTTTAGATTGCCTTATATGAATGTTTTATGTTTGTTTGCTAAGGCATGAAACTCATGTATGCTTTGTATGCCTTCTTTGAATGATTATGTGGATTCTTTGGTTGAATGATGTTCGTCCATGTTGGGTGCCTTGTATGACTAGATTTTAGTTAATAGAGGCGGTATGAATGCTTGAATGAGTCTAGGGAAGTCCCAAAATGCATATAGAGTTGAGTTTTGTTGGTTTTGCTGATTTTTAGAGAGTTGCAGTGCAGGGCGTATCGATACGCCTGAGGGCCGTATCGATACGGTCTTGCCTGCAGGACTCAGTTTTGGCTGGGCGTATCGATACACTGGGGTGTATCGATACGGTATCAACTCTCTAGAATTCAAGTCAGACTGAGCGTATCGATACACAAGGGTGTATCGATACGGTCCCAACTCTCTGAAATTCAGAGGAGTTGGCGGGTTTAGGTCGTATCGATACGGGGTTGTAGCGTATCGGTACGGTTCCATTTCATTGACCTTGGAAAGTTGACCGAGAAGGGCGTATCGATACGCTCAAGGGTGTATCGATACGGTCTTCCCTGAGTTGACTGAGAGGGTTGACTTTGGTCAAGGCGTATCGATACCCTCTGTATGTGTATCGATACGACCTGCTTAAAAAGGAAAATTTGGTTGTTTAATTGCATGTCTTGTGGGTTTCGTATCCGTGTTTGTTCGCTGCGTGTCCTATCACATAGGATTTAATAAAGGCATCTAGAAAAGATAAGAAAAAAAAAATAGGGTTGCTAACCGAGGGGGAACCTTAACGGGTTTCGCTTCGGTTTTCCCCGTGTGGCCCACTCGGATCGGTCATCCGTCCAGACCGGGACGAGGGGGTTACATTTAGTGGTATCAGAGCCTAAGGTTACCGAGTCCTTGGGCAGGTAAGTGAGGTAAGTTTGATGTGTTATGTTGTTGTTATGTCCCAGTGAATGTTTTGCCATGTATGTTTGATGTTTGCTTGTTAGTACGGTGTTTGAAAGCATGTGTAAGCTTGATGGGTGTGTTGAGGCGTAGTGTCGAGTTCCCATTGCTACTATTACTTATTTGAAAAGGTTTTTGTAAAGGAGTATACTTGAGCACCTTGGACCCTTGCTCTTGCTAACCCTGAATATTCTTGTTTGTGTGTTTTGTTTATTATTGTATTGTTGTCTTTGGGAAGGTTGAGGCCGAGGTGTAGGCCTGGAGTTTGTAATCGTGAATCTGAGGTTTAGAGGATGTGAATGATGAGAGAGTACATCGTTTTAGTTCAGGACAGTACGATAGTACCAGAGTTAGAGGTACAGTTTGTTTGTTTGGGTCAGCGTGCCTGTGAGCTGGTTTCCGTTGAGAGAGAACAATGTGATCAATCTTGACATGAGTTGGTAAGAGAAGTGATGGACTAAGAGTTGGCTTCGGAATGATGTCGATGTTATAGCAAGTAATTCCTCGATACAGTCAATGGGCTTGTTTTTCTGATTGATTCTGGATCTACGCGTCCGTGTATTTTGAGGGAGCATGCGAAGTTGTTGAATCTACCTTGTGAGGTACTAAGGATAGGTGTTAGTGTTACTAGTTCCTTCGAGGATACGATTGTGGTCAGAAAGATGTACAAGGGGTGTCCGTTGATGGTTCAGTGGCACGTGTTTTCAGTTGGTGCGATGAAATTGTTTTTTTTTATTTTTTCTTTTTTCGGTTTTGATGTGAAGTTGTGCATGGATTGGCTTGTAGAACATAGAGTTAGGGTAGGCTTTGAGACAAATGTAAGTTTTCTTAAAGCTTACGGATGACTATGAGATTGTAATGGTAAGTGGGAATGTGGATTTCGTATCGAATGTTGAACCATCCTTAGAGGTCAAAGATTGAATTGAGTTTGGTTGACAGGTTTGCCTAAAAGATGTGATGGATTTAATTTTTGAGTGAGGATTAGACCGCAGAATGTTAGAATAGTTGATGTTTTCCTAAAGGTGTTGGCAAGAATTACTCGATTTGTCTCTTGTTAGGGAAGAAGAGTTTGTTATTGATACCGTCTCCGAGTTTGCTCCTGTTTTGTTTGCTTTGTATCTCGTGATTCTCGACCGACTTGAGAGAGTGTTGAAGAATCAACTTCGAGATTTGTTAGACCTTAGATTCGTTTGGCTTAGTACATTATCATAAGGTGTGACAGTGTAACTTGTGAAGAAGAGTGATGACACTACGAAAATGTGTTTAGATTGCAGACAGTTGAGATAATTGACAGTGAGTAGTTAGTATCCGTTTCCAAACGTCAGTGATTTGTTGATCAGTTGAGGAGTGTTTCAGTCTTTACAAGATTAATTTGAGATCCGATTACTACCAGTTGATAGTGAGAGAGGTTGATGTACCGAAGGCAGCTTTCGAGGCCGATGTGATCACTTTGGGTTTTGAGTTATGCCGTTCTGATTGACTAGTGAGTTAGTCACCTTTATAGAGATGTTGAGCGGAATACTTACTGAGTTTCTTGATCAGTTGTAGTAGCTCTCATAGATGATACATGGGTATATGCACGACCCTAAAAGATTGTGACAAGCTTTGGAGTTAGTGATGTAGACTCTATTAGAAAATCAGTTGAATGTTAAGATGAGCAAGTGTGAACTCTGAGTCAAGGAAAATGTCCTATTAGGACATGTAGATTAGCCGAGTGTATTAGAGCAAATCTTAAGTAGACAGAAGAATGTTCAGTTTGTATGTTAGATACGAGACGTTAAGCCTTTAGAAACTGAAAGAAACTTCGCAGAGAGTTGACGTAGTGACCGATGTCCCGAGTTAAATTTGTTGTTAGATTAGTAGCCGAGTTGCGAGTTGTGTTTGCCGGATTCAGTTTATCATTGATAGTGGTTCTGTGGTCGAGTTTCATGTTATGCCTGCTCTGAGTCAGATACTTAGAGAGAAACAGTTGTAAGACAGGTTCTTGGCACCTCACGTGCAAGACGTATCAGAAAGAAAACCTTCAGAATACAGTTCAGAGACGATAGAGTTTGTATTTTTAGAGACAGAATAGTTGTGCCGATAGTCATAGTGTTTTGAGACGTATTGTTTTGGCCGAAGTACACGGCAGTTCTTTTGTATTGCATCAGAGTAGTATGAAGACATATTGTGGGTTAAAGATGAGTACTTCTAGATCGAGTTGATGGATGATGTGGTTCAGTATGAAGGTAAGTGTGTAATTTGTCAGCGTGTCAAGACCGAGCTGCAGTTTTCTTCTAGTTTGTTACATCCGTGGGAGATCCGTACTAAAAGTGGGTAATAGATTCGAGAGGTCTTGTGTCTGATTCACCTTCGATTTTCCTCAGTGAGAACTTAGTTGAGTAATCAGTGTTAGTTGCACTGTATGTGGTCCTTTATGCACGTTCACGTTACTTGTACCGTGGGTAAGATGGCGGAGTTGTGCCTTAGCAAGATTGTGAGTTGTACATTGTCTTGAGATCGATAATGGCCGATAGAGATTCGAGTTTTGACTAAATTTTTGAAGTCGTCTGCATAGTGTTTGGTTGTATGTTGAGGTCTAATGATCAGTCAGAGAAAGTTATGGGTTAGGTAATCAAACATTGTTGTATGAGATGGTGAATCGGGTTAGTCCTGTTGATTGTTTGTTGCAGTTACCACTATAGTTAAAAGGAGGTATGTAATGTGTTCTGTGTATCTATGATTCAGAAGTGTGAATCAATTTTGTCCCGTGTTATGTTGTTAAAGAGTTTGAGTTGAGTTTAAAATGGTCATTAGAAGGAGGTATGTAATGTGTTATGTTGAGGTCTAAGGACCCTTTGAGATTTTGGCATCAGATAGCTAATGTTGTGTGGTAAGTCTACCGAGTTGGAGAGTAT
Organism: Hibiscus trionum; assembly: GCA_030270665.1. Classification (NCBI taxonomy): domain Eukaryota; kingdom Viridiplantae; phylum Streptophyta; class Magnoliopsida; order Malvales; family Malvaceae; genus Hibiscus; species Hibiscus trionum. The sequence goes on along the minus strand of BSYR01000034.1, from coordinate 2,896,553 downwards.
GTTGTAGTAAGAGAGAATGTGTGGAGGAGCATATGTTAGTGACTCTTCCTGTCTAATAAATTTCGGGGACGAAATTTCTTAAGTGGGGGAGAGTTGTAACGCCCGGGTTTAGGGGCTAGGTGAAAATAATATTTTAGTATTGTCTCGGGTTTCGATTCTAATATTTTATTTAATAAAGTAATGGTTTGGGCCTCGGGTTTTAAGATTTGGACCAATTTTAAATTGAGCCCAAAAGCCATGGATGGCACCTATTGTGGTTTCCTTTTTTCTTTAAGGGAATTTTGGTCTTTGAACATTAAAATTTAAATTATTATAAAGTAAAAGATGATTCATCATCTTCTTCCTCTCCCTTCCATTTCATTCCCACGCCAAAATCATCTCTCCCTCCCCAAATACTATTTCATCTCCTCTCTCCTTCGTTTTGGCTCGGTTTCGAAAGGTAATTACGTTTTTGACTTGCTCTCAACTTCCTCTCTTCAAAAGTACAAGTAGTTTTCATTTTCATCCAGGTTTTAGAATTTGGATTTTCGGGAGATTTGAATGATAATGGTTGTTTTATGGTGTTTAACTTGAGATTTTGATTTAACAGTGATAGATATGAAGTTTATGAACCAAACGGTTCAACATATATGATTTTTAAAGAGTTTTGTTAAGTTTCCCGATTTTGTGTTTTGGAGGGTTTTTAGGAGGGTTTTTAGTTGAGTTTTGAGTGTGGTTTGTGTTGGAAGTTGAGGGTTGATGATAGGGTATTGGTTGGGGGTCGTTTTGGAAGCAATTGGAAGTGTTAAATGTGTTGGAATCATCGGTTTTGGACTGTGCTAAAGGGCTACTCGGATATGACTTTTTGGTGGTTGTTCTTGGTTTGAAAAACAAGTGTTTGATGTTTGAATTTCATTCCGGGTTTGCTATGTTGTGTTGTGGACTGATTTGAGGTTAATTTACTTTTGTTGAGATGATTAGGAGCAAGGAATTTCGTTGGTAAAGTCTCGGGATCGATATCGGAAGTCATGGAGGCTTGGGTCGGCTTTGCTTGATTTGCTTAAGGAAGTGAGGTGAGTGGTTAATGTTTTAAATTGATTTCAAACGTTGGTTTAAGCATGTGGATGTGAAAATGTTTTCAAGTATCGTTTTGGTTCAAAGTTGGTTTTGAAGAGTTTTGTTTGAGCTTGAAAAGTCAAGTTTAAATTCAAGAGTAAGTTGTTTGTGAATTGCCTCTTTAATTTCCCCTTTTTACTGTTTGTTTTCATTACTTGTGGTGATTAATTGTTATGTATGAAATTCCAATATTTTTGGAGGAAGCATGTTGCTTCTTATTATATCGTTGATTTTGGTGTGATGGTAATTATGGTGTTGTTGATGTGCCTTGTAAGGTTGTTTGTAGTAAGTTGGTGCAGGTTGTGCACAGAAACGGTGAGTAAGACCATTTGTGTTTGTTAAGGTTGATTGTAGCAATTTGGTGCCTAGTTGTGGATTTTGTTGCAGCTTGTGTGGTTGTGCATGATATAGTGAGTACATGTTGTGTGATGGTGATTTGTGTGTTGTGTTGCATGGTTGTCATTGCTCCGGTGATGTGTAGTCCCGCCGGTAGCAAAAGTATAAGACTCTGGTGATGTGTAGTCCCACCGGTAGTCACTGGTTGGGTATTCCTTTGATGTGTAGTCCCATTGGAAACCCACTAGTTGAAACGGTGATGTGTAGTCCCACCGTACTTGTATGCTAGTTGTGTTTGTGTAAAACATGTGTGTTGTCGTTGCTCCGGTGATGTGTAGTCCCGCCGGTAGCAAGTGTTATAAGACTCCGGTGATGTGTAGTCCCACCGGTAGTCACTAGTTGGATAATACTTTGATGTGTAGTCCCATTGTAAATCCACTAGTTAAAACGGTGATGTGTAGTCCCACCGTATGTGTAAGTTGGGTTATGTTTGTGCGTACCCTGAAGTGAAATGTCTATGTTGTTGACCCTTGGTTGAACTTGTTAGTAAATGGAATAGGTTGTTGGATGACTTGTTTGTGTTGGCCTTTACTTTTAAAGGAAGCTTTGAACTCTGCATTGTTGTTGTTATGTTTTAGAGCACTTCTCACTAAGCTTTATGCTTACGCTCTCCTTTTTCCGTCAATGCAGATCTTTAGATTGGAGTTAGCAAGGAGCAGGAAAAGGGCGTCCAAGCGTGAGGTAGTTTGCTCAAGTATGGTTTATTAAATAATGTAGTAGTCTAGCAATGGGAAATGCTACGTGTTTTAGGAGCTTGTATCTAGACTCCTTTGTGTTGGCTTTATGTTGTTAATGCCTCATGTTGATGGATTTGTAAACCATGTTTATGTTGATGCCTAAGTGTTTGTTTGGGAGGCTTATAGCCAGTCCTTGGATGTTTGTGTTGCTTTGGTATTTGGATGCCATGTGTGGCTTGTAAAATCATGTTTAGATTGCCTTATATGAATGTTTTATGTTTGTTTGCTAAGGCATGAAACTCATGTATGCTTTGTATGCCTTCTTTGAATGATTATGTGGATTCTTTGGTTGAATGATGTTCGTCCATGTTGGGTGCCTTGTATGACTAGATTTTAGTTAATAGAGGCGGTATGAATGCTTGAATGAGTCTAGGGAAGTCCCAAAATGCATATAGAGTTGAGTTTTGTTGGTTTTGCTGATTTTTAGAGAGTTGCAGTGCAGGGCGTATCGATACGCCTGAGGGCCGTATCGATACGGTCTTGCCTGCAGGACTCAGTTTTGGCTGGGCGTATCGATACACTGGGGTGTATCGATACGGTATCAACTCTCTAGAATTCAAGTCAGACTGAGCGTATCGATACACAAGGGTGTATCGATACGGTCCCAACTCTCTGAAATTCAGAGGAGTTGGCGGGTTTAGGTCGTATCGATACGGGGTTGTAGCGTATCGGTACGGTTCCATTTCATTGACCTTGGAAAGTTGACCGAGAAGGGCGTATCGATACGCTCAAGGGTGTATCGATACGGTCTTCCCTGAGTTGACTGAGAGGGTTGACTTTGGTCAAGGCGTATCGATACCCTCTGTATGTGTATCGATACGACCTGCTTAAAAAGGAAAATTTGGTTGTTTAATTGCATGTCTTGTGGGTTTCGTATCCGTGTTTGTTCGCTGCGTGTCCTATCACATAGGATTTAATAAAGGCATCTAGAAAAGATAAGAAAAAAAAATAGGGTTGCTAACCGAGGGGGAACCTTAACGGGTTTCGCTTCGGTTTTCCCCGTGTGGCCCACTCGGATCGGTCATCCGTCCAGACCGGGACGAGGGGGTTACACATTTTGTCCATTCAAAGGAATCACCTTTTCCCAATTTCGGAATAAAACCAAATTGTGGTTAGAGATTGTCATTTGAACTTAGCATGTATTTTATAAATATTTTGGTTATACAGTAGGGTAAATTAACTAGGTGACCACTTAATTATTGGGTTTGATCTGTTTTGACCACCGAACTACAAAAATTAAAATTCGATCACCCAACTATTTAATTGGACCTATTTTGACCACTGGCCGTTAAAATCTAACGGAACACCTGTGGTTGTTAATGAAAATTTATATAACTACATATTTGGTCCATATTAATTACCTATTATATCAATTTGATCCTAATTTTAACTTCACGTCTTTCATCTTCTCCATCCCCACGCAAAGGGTTTCTCCCCTGTCACGAATTTGCTTTTGCTTTTTTGCCTTATGCTAGTATATCCGGTGCTAGCTCAACTCAGAATCTGGGTCTTTTTAACTTCACCAACAATGATAATCCCAACAGCAACATCTTTGGTGTTGAGTTCGATTTGTTTGCCAACAATAATTCGATGATATCAACGACAATTATGTGGGTGTTGATTTGAACTCACTAAATCTGTTGCTTCCGGTCCTGTTGGGGTTCGAGAAGGGGATAAAGATGATAATTTGAAGGTTTCAAAGCTTAATAATGGTGTAAATTATCAGGTTTGGATTGATTATCAAGATTCTATTGTAAATGTTTCTATGGCTGAAGTGGGAGGAAATTAGGCATCGGAGGCCTTTGATAAGTGTTTTTGTGAACCTTTTTTGGCGTTTTTCTTGATGAAATGCATGTGGGGTTTGCTGGATCAACAAGGCAATTAGTAGAGAGTCATAGGATTCTGGTTTGGAGCTTTAGTAATTTGAATTTTTCGATTGGCGATGCTTTGATCACTACTGATTTGCCTTCATTTGTGCCACCAAAGGATTATGTGTTTCAATCATTAGGGTTCATAGTTGGAGTCACCATTGGGGTTGTCCCGGTTGTAATGAGCTTTTTGGACTGTGATGTATTTTATTTTAATTAAATTAAAATTAAGATTAAATTGAATGATTATTTTATTTAATTAAATTAAAATTATAATTAAATTGATAGAATAAGTAATTAACATGGACCAAATGTGTAGTTATACAAATTTTCATTAATAGCCACGTTACCCCTCCGTTAGATTTTAATGGCTGGGGTCAAAATAGGTCTAATTAAATAGTTGAGTGGTCAAATTTTAAATTTTTGTAGTTCAGTGGTCAAAACAGGCCAGACCCAATAGTTAAGTGGTCACCCAGGTAGTTTAGCCTATATAGTATTGTGATAACTATATAAATAGTACCTCACCTATTCTCGCGTTATTGTTTTAGTACCTCCACCTTTTTTTTTGGCAAATTGGTACTTAACGTTATGTTTTTGTTCTATTTGGGTACCTCGACCATTAAAAACAAATGAAGATGAGGGCGTGGCTTATTTTTAATTGGGATAATTACAGTTTTAATCTATTAATATCTTAAATATTTAGTTAAAATTGTAAATCCCTATTTTATTTATTCTTCCCAAAAACCCTAACCCCATTTTATCTCAGGTCGTCGATGAATAATAATAATAAAAAGAATGATGAAAATTTTACAAATTTGGATCGGTTCTTGGAGTTTACGACTCCAGTGGTTCCGGTTCAATATTTTCCCATGGTAACAAAGAAAACCCCACTTTTATGAGAAATTATATCATGGGTCATTCTCGCCACATCATTTATGGGACCAACCAATAAAAATTAGTTGGTGTGAAGAAGACTATTTGTCTTAACCTTTTTTTTCTTTTTTCAATCTAAATTGGATTAAATTGGAGGGGTGTAATTATATTCCTATTGTCAGATTTAAATGTCACAGAATAGGTTCGGATTTAAATGTCACAGAATGAGTTTTGTTTTCTAAATTCAATTTGATTAGATACTAAACATAAGATAAATAAGCGGAGAATCGAACGGAAGGATAAATGAGGGGAACAAATAATTACAGAGAGTATTCTTCGTCTTCTTAGCCTTCGACACAAGAAAAGGAATTTTACATATCTTTTCTTGTGTCGAAATAATAACGAAACCCGTTCGTCAAAGATTTCTATTCTTAGCTTAGATTTTTCCAGATTTTTCAGAACCCTTTATTTTATTTAATAAATAACGTGGAAAAAATAATGAGAGGAATGACTCATAATGTAATTTCTCCATTTTTATCAGTCAATATTTTTTTTTCTTCTATTTTCTAATTTGACTTCAATCTTTAATTTCTTTGTTCATTTGATTGATTAAAAACAATAGCCCAGTCCCTTTTTACGTTGATATATATATATATATATATTTTTAAGGCTTATCCTATGTTACTAATTGGCTGCATTAGTTAAAGTACTAGATTTTTTTATAGAAAAACCAGAAAATTGAAGAAAATTGTTTTATTTCATTAGTTAGAAAACGTTGTAAATTGAATATTTTGTAGAATAGAAGCAACTCAAAGAACTAGCAACTGTTGACTATTAATAAATGTAAAATAATGAATAGTGTTTTTCTCCCCAAATGATTTACTAAATATGAAGTTATTGACAAGCAGCATTAGAGGTGGAGAGAGAATGTGTAAGAGCTCAGACTGTAGTCTCTACTATATTTTGTGCTCGAGGATTTGTGGGAGTCTTTTAAGGAATGGAGTGGGGGTTTCGCTTTTGTTGAATGTGAGTGACTCTGTAGTTTATAATGCAATACTATGTGGCATGTGCAGTGCCGTCCCTAGGCATGGGCAAGAGGGATGCTCGTTCAGGGTCTTATTTTTTATAATATTTGATATTAAGATTTAATTGTTCTCTTGTTATGAATACTTATTTATGTGGATGTCTATCATCATAAGAGTTTTATCAAGGAGATTTGACTTACTTTATCATTAGGAATATTATCTACATTAATTAGAGTTTAATGTATTATGTACTTCTTATTCCTATAAATAGATGATTTACTGAAGGCATTGTACACAAGTCAATATTTGAGAATAATACAAATCTCACTCTTTCTCTCATCTCTTTGTTCTTTTATTCTTGTTATTGTTCTTTATTTTATTTACAACACGTTATCAGCACAAGCTTCTAATCAACTGAGATCTTCGCCATTCGAATTTAAAAAAAAATATTCGAAAGAATTCGATTCCAGGGTGAACCAAAGATAAGTTTTTTTTCTTCCTCAATTTTCTTTTTGTTACTGATTACCTTTCTCTTTATATTTTAACTTGGTTTTTAATTATTTTTTTTGAAAAACCAAAGAGGGGCGTGTTCGATTGTATTTAAGCATTGGGTAAAGATGAATTTGTGGTTTCTCACATTAAAGGATGAATTAACAGAGATGAGTATACCATGATTGGTTTTATTTTAATTTCAGTATCAATCGATTATTTTTTTGTTAGTGATTTTTACTGTTTTGATAAAAGAAATAGTTTCCTATGTTGTGTTTTGCATATGCGTAAACTTTAATAGAAAAGGGTAAATTTATGTCAAGTTCTTCATATTTTTCTGGTTTATTTACTTTAGTCCCTACATACTTTGTGTGATTTATTTATCAATATTTAATTTATTTTATCCTATTGATGATATTTGATATTTTTAACCGTGTTTTGAGTTTTACATGATATGTTTAAATGGCGTTGTAAGAGACATGACATAAAGAGATTATGAGAAGTCGTTTTGGCCATTTGATATGTCTCCATTGTCCTTAAGAGAAAAATCAACATCGGTAAATTCTAACTTTATTTTTATTCTTTAAATTATTATTTTAAAGTCCGATAAATCATGGTGATTTTGCTCGAAATTAATATTTATTCTATGTCGGGAAAAATCGACTATAGACTTCTCCCAAGTTCATGTTACAAAAATTCATCTTGACAAAAATTTTCGTGGGAGGCATTCCCTGAAGTGAATGCAAAGCATGATGTTTATTCCATGCAATTATCAATGATGGGGCATTCCCTGAAGTGAATGCAAGCAAGATGTTTATTCATGCGATTATTGCATTCATTTTATTCCCTGAAGTGAATGCAAACATGATAAATCATTATTCAATTAGAGACATAACTTCGATATAATTAAAGTATATTGGTTGGACACCCCGTTCTGCGAGGCTACTGGTCTCAAAGGAGGTTTTTAAAAGACCGTGTGAACTGGTTTAACAATGTTGCGTACGATGATTAAATCTTTGTTCTCTGTGATGAGGATATGTTAATGCTTCACTTTTCACGAAAAATAATGTTGTTCTCAAACACAATATAGTGAAAAAGGTTTCAAAGGCCCACTGGCTCTACTTCATTCTCTAAAGTGAATGTGAGATTATATTATGGAAAAAATAAAAGCCACATTAGAAGTTGTGGTCGTGGTCGAGGCTATGAATATAGACATGGAAAATATGGTCATTTTAAGAATACTTCTACCCACCGGTAGTGAAGTTATAAGGATGACAAGAGTGATAAAGATTATTCTAAGGAAGTGAAATCCTTTTATCAGTGTGATGTTATAAATCATTGGTCTCGTACTTATCGTACGTTGAAAAAAAAATCAACAATCATAGAATGATAAAGAAAAAAAAAATAAAAGCAAATTTTGTTTGCAAAAATGGCGAAGATGATATTGTTCAAACTCATTTGGACATTGTTGATTTTCTTATAACCCTTGAAGGGAATAAATCATCTCCTAATTATTCTCATAACTTTAAAGAGAATTATTTATCTTTTTATTTATTTTGTTGTATGTTTATTTACTTTACACATTAATTATTTATGTTTTATATTTATATATTATGATATTTATTTATTTTGTTTAACATGATTACTTATCAAATACGATCTTTGGTGGCAATTTATGCTTAGCAGAAGTATAATATATATTTTCCCATTTAAACATAAGAGATAATGTGAGTACAATATTTCAAAGTACTGAAAATATTGATGCTCTAGAAGAGCAATAAGTTCTTGAGAGAAAGCACATTATGAAAAGTACATAATTGTGAATATCATAATACTTACCGTTAAAGGTAATGATATCGTTACCACCAAAGTGGATATAATCTTTTGTGAATTATAGATAACATATGTTATCAATCGACATTTGAAATAAGCCAATGTGGATATAAGTTCTAATAGCCAAAAGTCAGTTGAAAGCTCCAGAAGAGCTATATATTGCTACTAAAAGATAATTTCCATTGAAAGCTCCAAAAGAGCTAAAGTATTCCTATTGAAAGGAACAATTTTGATGGTCGTACTTGACATGTACGAGTGAGATTGAATCATATGTTATGGTAAACCGGAAGTTTACGAAATTTAGAAATATATATACACACTTGTATATAGTTGGCATGATCGGTTAGACCATCCTGATCAATAATGATGCGAAAGGTATTGAGATTTATATACACATTTATTAAAAAAACCCTGAAGTTCTTGTGGTGCTTGTTCTCAAAGGAATTGATTAAATTTCACTTATTGAAAGAACACAAAGTTCTTGTGTTGCTTGTTCTCAAAGGAAATGATTAATATCCCACTTACCAAAAGAACTTGAAGTTCTTGTACTAAAGTTGAGACTGCATGTTTTACATATCTGAATGAAATATGGGCCCATATATCCACAAATGTGGAAAGTTTTATATGATTTTAGTAGATGCATCTACATTATTTTATCGACTTACAACCAGAAGTTTGTGAGATTGATTCTAAAAGGATTCAAATTATGCAGGTAGACTATTTGTCTTACAAAAGCTAGTGGCTTTATATTTTAGGCTATATCAGTTGTTACAAAGCCTATTGATTATAAAAAAATACGGTTTAGCAAAATTTGAATTGGATGTCTCCTCTTTGATAGTTAAATTATGAGAACAAGACAATTATTATTTATATGGTATTTTCATATAGCATCACTTATACGCATCAAGCTAACAAGTTATAATAAACTCCCCGTCATGATTGGTTTTTGGTCAGAAGTCATACATTTCCCATTTTATAATTTTTGTATGTGTGATATATTGTTGAATTGCTCCACCACAACGCACAAAATGAGAAAATAAAAAGGTTGAGAATATATATTGAGTATGAGTCTCCTTTTATGTATAAATTCTTAAACATTAATTGGAGAATCATTTATGACATGATTTTTCTCAACGTCAGGGAAGATAATAATCAGTTGGATAAAGGAAAATGAATTATCATTATCTAGATCCTCGTATATGAACTAGAAGTTCATAAGATAATTCATATTATTACATGTCAACTGCCAGGCATATTTACTAACCTAATGAGAGTAATTAAGTCTCATATACCAGCTGAAATGCTCTAAGTTTAAATTACATGTTAGAGCGAGAGGATGTAAATCATGTCTGAAACATGATAGTTGAAATGGTTCTAATGATTAAAATTCTCGTAAATGGAAAGTAATATGAGATGGTCATATATTGGAGGCGGGTGCTCCTTAAGAGGCCCAAAACATAACTAATAATAAAACTCTAGAAGAGTTTCAAGTACCTGAAATAATGAAGAGACCTCGATGAGTTATGTCACTACAAGAATTGAACCAAAATAGAAAAGTTGTCGAAAACGACTTTGCTAACAATTTTACATAGAATAGTTCTATAAAAGTAAAGAAAGAAAATGAGGATCTTGTATAGAAATCTATCCAAAAGTATAGATATTGAATTGGCTAATGTAGAAAGACGCTTTAAACTTCTAAAAGAGAAGTATTTGGACCGACAGTCCAAACACCTAAAGGTGTAATGCAACTGAGGAACAAATAAGTAGTTGTAAATATTACTTGAATAATGATTTATGAAGAATTATAATTACTTCATTGTGGATGCAATTACTTTGGTAGTTATGAAACATTTTATATGCGTCTAATCATTTTTTCGAGCCCTATAAAAGGAAAATTATCCTTGACAGATTTAAAATTCTAGAAGTATTTGGAAATTTCCAAGGAAATTTATTTAGATATATCCCCTTGAATATTTATATTTTGGCGCATTTGGTATAATCGCCTTAGAGGGTATTAATTGAGGAAATACTATAAGAATGATTGTATTTCCTTATCTATTTTATAAAAGGAGTTTGGATCAAGATTCATTATGAGAATTTAAATATTATTAGAACTCCTGAAGAGTTTCAAAGCATTTTGTTATTTAAGGAAAGAATTTGAGAAAATGAATCTTGAGATGTGGTTTTGTTTCGACCTAAAGATCGAGCATTTAAATATGTGTTTTTGTCTATGAATGGACACATGTTGAAAGAATCTTAACAAGATTCAATATGAATAAAGTGTAACCCCCTAAACCCGACCCGAAAGAACTAGGTCGAATATAAGGAGTCAAGCTCAAAGCTTATCCCTCACACAAGTAACCTGATTCAAAACTTAAATTCCCAAAATAGATAATACTAATATCGCATAATACATATTAATAAAATATTCCTGAAAACATTAAGTATTCAAAATGTACATGCATGATAAACGTAATAACCCCAAATAAAACATCTGAAATCTGAAATTATATACAATTTGATAAAACATGTAATATAAATAGGTCAAAGTATCATACTGATAATAATAAATAAATAAAGTTGGAAAACGAGGTCCTCCAACTACCGTAGTCTAGACCTGAGTATCTGAAATAGAAACTAAGGGGGAGTCAGCGAAAACGCTCAGTGTGTCTCTACAGTGCAAACAAATCTAACAGTGTCATCATATCAACAGAGTCGATCAGACATTATCAGGATACAATTTCCATCATGATCAATTCAAACATATAAACAAGAACGAATGAATATGCAACACAATATGACATGCACCCAACTACATCACCATCCGAAGAGTAAGGTTCCTCAAAACCACTCTTTACCTCGTCACCATCCAAAATGGAATCCAGCCCGTAGGGCGAAACCACTAATCTGATGTAGACATCATTCTGAAGGATGAAGCTATTGAACTTCCACGTACAAAATCCAAACCATAATGAGATGACATAAAATCCGAGTTTTGAATTTGAATGCATTGTTTATCAATAGAAATGCATAATCATATAATCCGATATATAATAATCCAAATATGAATGTATATACTAATATTGCATAACGTAACAGAATGCTGAACAAGTTAAACATCACATATCAATAGAATATTATCATCATACATCATCAGACCACATCATGTATACATTTAAGCAAATCATCACATTTACATACAGAGAACTGTAAACGGACAGCACATAAGAGAACACACCTCAAGTAGCTAACACTCAACGTCGACGGTGACGTCTCCCACGCTCAGCTCTATCTCTAGGTCGGCCAGAGTCAACTCCTATAACAATTAAATACACCATCAAAGATACTACTACTATGCCAATACACTGATAATATAAATATCGAATATATTAATAATTAAACTCATAAGAGGATCTCGATGTCTGAGCAACAGGAGGTCGTCCAGGTGGAGGAGGATGAAGGATCTCAATATTCGAGTCAATGTCGTCTGCAAATAAGAATAATTCCAAATAATTTCCCGATATTCAAATCTTTAAAAACTAAGTATACTCGAATAAAAGAGATCAAAACGGTCTTTTGGGTTCTAATTTGGGAAAACGGGCAGCAGAAACGAAATCGGGACGTCGAAAAACATAAAATAGCCCTTTTCTGAAAAAGTCAACGATCAACGGTCAACGGTCAACGATGATGTCAGCTGGCTCTTTATTAAAATAGACCGGTTCGGTTCTGTCAACCCGGTTCAGCCTTATGGACCGGTTCAGACCGATTCAAGCCCAAAATCCTCATTTTCACTATCAATTTGAAAATTAGGAGTTCCCCTAATTGGCTTTCATCGCTGGAAAGCACGCCGGTAACCTCTAAACGTTAATTTTCGACCAAACCAAACACAAAACATGCCATTTCGTACTCACCCAACTCGGAAACACGGTGAATCGACAAAACTTGGCAACGCCGTCGTAGAAAATGAACGGTCTTCGAACCGTTTCTTAACAATAGTGGATGGAAAACAGAGATGGTGGCTAGGGTTTTGATCGGAATGGGAAGGGGAGATAATTGACGGTGAGGATCCGTCGAAGGGGCGACGTTTGACCCTTGGCCAGATGGTGCAAATGGAAACCGAAAGAAAAATGGTCTGGAGTTTTCTGTTCGCATAAGAGAAAAATGGAGAAGCAAATTAGTTGAGCGATGCAAATCGAAACCGAAAGGGTGAGGGTTAGGCTCTCACCCTAATTTTTGGGTAAACTACATAATAAGGGCTCCAAGAATAGCCCGCCTTACAAAAAGGTCACAGAAGTTTCAAAATTCTCAATTTAATCACTGAACTAATTAAAATTTCAAAATTAAATTCCCAATTATTAGGGTTTTTAATTTAGGGATTTCAACTAATTTAAGGTTTCAAATTAGGGCAAAATTGGGGTGTTACAACTCTCCACCCGATATAAAGAAATTTCGGCCTCAAAATTTACCTAGAGCAAAAAGATACGGATACTGAGCTCGGATGATAGTCTTGGGCTCCCATGTAGCTTTATCATGACTAAGACCTCGCCATAGGACTTTGACCATCTTAATGGTCTTCCTTTTGAGAACCGTTTTATCTTGAGCAAGAATCTCAACAGGCTCCTCCTCAAAACGCAAATCAGAACGGACCTCAATATCCTCAACATGCATAACATGTGACGGATCAGGATGATAACGTGTAACCACCCGGACCCGCTTATGCGTTTAACCTAACTCCAGGCGGTCACAACCTATAATCAAACTCTTGTAAAACATCTCATTCAAAATATCAAAACCGACATAGTTCCCCCTACGAGATATTTACAAACCATACCATAAAACCTGTTAATGATGATATAACAATACTATTCTCAGAACGATTATAAAATCTATCAGTATTACTTTCAAATCCATCTCAAAATAGCATGTAATAGTTCAGTAACATGTGGTTACAAAATAGGTGATATGAAAGCATAAAGTGTTTAGTTATAAACTAACGCCAACATCCGGCAAAACCAAAATATAAGTCGTATCAAAATATAAGTCACCCAAATACAGACAGTTTGGAAGATAAGAACATTACAACAGTCTAGAGCTAAATGTGCCGATCCTCCAGTTGTCGGGTCCAAAGAGGTAGCCTATCACAAGTATCTGAAAGGGGAGAAGAGGGGGCATGAGCTAGGGAGCTCAGTGTGTTTCAATAAGTGCAGATCATGCAAGCATATAAATACATATCAATCACATCATAATAACACATAACAGATCAATACAAATGCTCGAGCGTATGCAAGGGTTTACTAGTGACTACCCTCCAACCTTACACCAAATGCAGTCCCCTAGAACTGCATCCATAGGGACTTACCCTAGGCCTGATGGGCATAGGTGCCACCTAAGGGGCTGCCTTAGGTCCATAAGGATTTACCCGTGCTAAAGCATCAGTACCTACTCAAGGGGAGACCTTGAGTCCATAAGGATTTACTAGCTGGATCAGGGCTGTACCTGCAGAAACTTCATAACATAACCCAATAGTATACCCCAGATAGTAATCAGTGTTCGGATTCTAGACATGAGTAACAGAATACATGTGACAGACATATTCTATTCAGAGTATCAGAAACGGAAGATTCATGCTTTTGATAGATAAATGGGCATACCATTGAGCAGAGCATACATTCTCATCATTCATCATGCAACCAGATTGTAACATTATAGGTCAAGCTAACAGATCATACTATCAAGTTCATCAGACAGCCAGGCAATACCATCACAGATCAAGCAATCACATAACAAGTATACATATTGAACAGACATACATCAGGTACGTAGAGAATGTCATCATATATCCAGTTGATCATTTCATATCATTTTCCAACATAGTGATGCAATCTCAATAACAGTTGAAATTTTCATCAAACATAATATTATTCATGATTAAATCATTATACAATCCATTCAACAGAATATAGCACACATGGAATACACCTCAAAAGCTGGTTGGAGAAGGGTCTAACGGACACCTGCCTCAGTACACTCGGATACAGGGCCAGATCTTAGATCAAGAAAGAGTAATGGTCATAATGTGAAATAAGAGTTAAACTTGTTCTTATACACAGAGTTTGAATTCATACTGATATTCACTGAAGCGTGAGGGTGAGCAGGTCGAGAGGAGCTAGGCTGAGCTGGAGAGTGGTCACACGAGTCTCGGGTACCTTTACACAATTAATACACCATTTTAGTCACTTATTCGATTTACTATTATCTGAATTGAATAAATAGGTACATATGCATGATTTGGGTTTAAGGTCAGATTCGGGGGTATTAGAGTCAGAATTTCGCAAAACAGGCTTCAAAATAGGACTCAGGACGTCGAAAAACATAAAATAGGACTTTTCGGAAATTTTGACTTTTTGGTCAAAGGCAACGCTGACGTCAGCAAGTCAACGTTGACATTAGTAGGTCAAAGTCAATGGGGTCAGGGTCAACGCTGACGTCATGATGACGTTAGCAGCCAACATAGGGTCAATTGAGTTGACTCAGCGAGTTGACTCGGACACTGGTCGGTTCGGGTCGGGTCGGACCGGTTTGGGTCGGGTCGGTTCAAACCGGTTCTTGCCCTTGGAAAACGGAGCGTTGCCGGACGATGACCGAAAAGTCGCCGAAGGCTCGAAACGGCACGATTTCACCTGAAAAAGAATGGTAGATTCGATTATACAACTAACCCAACCCACACAAGCCCAGAAATCGCTGGAAATAACCATAAATCTTTGCGAAAAACCAAAAGGTTGCCGAAACTTACGTAGCTCCGACGAACGTATTCCTGACGGCGAATGGACGAAGGGTTGGCTGGGTTTTGTTTGGCTCGACGCGAGGAGCACGGTGGTGGAAACAGCACACCGAACGGACGACTAACAGAGGCTGAATCGACGAGCAAAAGCCAACAGAAAACGGGGTGAGGGTTTGTTGAACCTTCAGCCGTTAAATCACGACGATGGCGGCGGGGGGTGAGCGAGTGACTATCGGGGATGAGCTCAGGGAAGGGCGGCGCACACGCCAGTCGTGACGGTGTTGCGCACGGAGCGACGGCGGAGGGGGAGCAACGGTGGTCGGACAGGGTGGGTAGGAGCATTGGGAGAGGGGATGTTTTCTCGAAACTTGAAAGAGAGAATGGGCATTCAATTGGGTAGGTGAAACGTCATAGTCAGATTAAAGCTAACTCAAATAAACTCCCTGATTAACAAACAAATATTACCCTTGGTAATACTTGACAGATGAGAGCACTTGGCTCAATTGGTTAGCATGTTGGGTGGTGAGGACTGAGGTCTCGGGTTCGAGCCTCCACACCCTCACCTTCCTTTATATATATCTATATTTTTCGGGTGTTAAAACTCTCCCCTCCTTAAGAAAAAAAATTCGTCCTCGAAATTTACCTGAATCAAACAGATGCGGAAACTGCTTTCTCATGTATCCTTCGATCTCCCAGGTAGCCTCACTAGGACTCCGATTTCTCCATTGTACCTTTACCATCGGAATGCGCCGGTTCCTCAAAACTCTCTCATCAAAATCTAAGATCTGAATTGGTTCTTCCTCATAGGACAAGTCTGACCTCAACTCTACATCCTGAACCTGAATGACATGACTAGGATCTGGATGATATTGCCTTAACATAGACACATGAAAAACATTATGGATACGACTGAGCTGAGGAGGTAACTCAAGCTGATAGGCAACTTGCCCAACTCTCTTCACGATACGGTATGGCCCAATGAATCTCGGACTCAGCTTACCCTTACGCCCAAATCTCAGAACTTTCTTCCATAGAGATACTTTTAGAAAGACTTGATCACCGACCTCAAACTCAATATCCTTTCTTCTCCGATCAGCATAAGATTTCTGTCTGTCAAAGGCCTCTTTCAGACGATCACTGATTAACCTGACAGTCTCTTCAGTCTCTTGGATCAACTCTGGACCCAAAGTCTTCTTATCATACAACTCAGTCCAACAGATAGGAGTTTGGCACTTACGACCATATAGAGCTTCATAAGGGGCCATGCGAATACTAGCCTGATAGCTGTTATTATAAGCAAACTCGGCCAAGGGCAAGAAATCTTCCCAACTACCGCGGAAGTCTATCACGCATCCCCTCAACATATCTTCAAGAACCTAAATTACTCTCTTAAACTGACCATCAGTCTGAGGATGGAAGGATGTACTGAAATTCAAATGCGTACCCAAAGCATTATGCAAGGCCGACCAGAAATGAGAAGTGAACCTCGGATCTCGATCTGATATGATAGATAAGGGTACCCCATGCAATCTGACGATCTCTGAGATATACTACCTAGCCAGCTTCTCCAAAGAATAAGTAACTCGTATAGGAATAAAGTGAGCTGACTTGGTGAGTCGATCAACAATAACCCAGACAGAATCCTTTTTTGAAGGAGTCAGAGGAAACCCGGTAACGAAATCCATCGTGATACGCTCCCATTTCCACTCAGGAATCTTAATGGGTTGTAATAAACCATAAGGATGCTGATGTTCCGCTTTAACTTGCTGACAAGTCATACACTTCGATACATAATCCGATATATCCTTCTTCATACCCTCCCAGCGGTACCTTTGCTTCAGATTCTGATACATCTTGTCTCCACCAAGATGCATAGCATAAGGGCTGCTATGAGCCTCACTAAGTATGGCTCGCTTCAGGTCGGCATCATCGGGGACACAATAACGACCTTTGAAGCACAGAACGCCATCCTGATCGAAGGCATAAACAGATGTGGATCCCTACTCAACCTGCTGCATGACTGGAAGTAAAGAACTGTCTAAGAGTTGCTTGGCCTTAATCTCTTCGGCCAAAGTTGGTTTAACTTGCAACTCCGCTAGCAAACTACCATCACTGTAAATACTCATCCTGGCAAACAGGGATCTCAGGTCGGATATGGTCTTACGACTCAAGGCATCGGCAACAACATTGGCTTTTCCCGGGTAGTACTCAATCACGCAATCATAGTCCTTTAGAAGCTCAACCCAACGACGTTGCCTCATATTTAAATCCTTCTGAGTGAGGATATACTTCAAGCTCTTGTGATCAGTAAAGATATAGCACTTCTCTCTGTAGAGATAGTGTCTCCAGATTTTTAAAGCAAAGACCACCGCAGCTAACTCGAGGTCATGGGTCGGATAGTTACACTCATGTGGTCGTAACTGACGTGATGCATAAGCGATTACCTTCCTATCCTGCATCAGTACACAACCAAGCCCGGAGTGTGAGGCATCACTATACACGAAGAAGTCCTTCCCAGACTCGGGTTGTGAAAGGACCGGGGCTTGAGTTAAAACTACCTTCAGTTTCTCAAAACTAGCTTGCTGGGCATCAGACCAAGCAAAAGGAACATTCTTCCTCAAAAGCTTCGTCAAAGGGGCAGCAATAATGGAGAAACCCTCGACAAAGCGGCGGTAGTAACCAGCTAAACCCAGAAAGCTACGGATCTCAGAGACATTCTTGGGTTGCTTCCAACTGGTGATAGCCTCGATCTTACTGGGATCAACCTGGATACCCCGAGCTGACACAACATGTCCCAGAAATGTCACTTCTCTAAGCCAAAATTCACACTTGCTCAGATTAGCATACAGACGATGCTTTCTCAAGGTTTGCAGAACAATTTTCAAATGCTCAACATGCTCAAATTCTGTCCGAGAATAAACCAAGATATCATCAATAAACACCACAACAAACTGATCTATATAGGGTCGGAACACACGGTTCATCATGTCCATGAAGGTCGTAGGTGCATTGGTCAAACCAAAAGGCATCACAAGAAACTCATAGTGCCCATATTTAGTGCGGATAGCTGTCTTCGCAACATCAGATCCCTTTATCTTCAGTTGATAGTATCTAGACCGAAGATCAATCTTTGAGAAAACTGTGGCTCCCCGAAATTGATCAAACAAATCGTCGTTCCTGGGTAACGGGTATTTGTTCTTAACTGTCAGTTTGTTCAACTTCCGATAATCAATGCATAATCGGAGTGAACCATCTTTCTTCTTGACGAAGAGGACTGGAGCTCCCCAAGGTGAAGAGCTAGGTCGAATGAAACCTCGATCAAGCAGCTCTTGCAACTGAATTTTCAACTCCTTAAGCTCCTTAGGGGCCATACGATAGGGATTCATGGATACAGGTGCAGACCCTGGATAAGTCTCAATCTCAAACTAAACATCCCTATCCGGAGGTAACCCGGGCAACTCTTCGGGAAAGACTTCAGAAAATTTGCTGACAGTGTGAATTTCTTCAATCTTGGATAGAGAACCCTTCGTATTAAGGAGACAAGCAATGAAGGTCTCATATCCCTTCTGAATCATTATGTCAACGGTTAGTGCAGATACTACATTAGACAGATAACCTCGACGTTCACCGATTAGAACCACTGATTGACCATCAGAAGTCTTCAGGTTTGCCCTTTTCAATTCACAATCAAGGTTAACCTGGTGCTCGGTCAACCAATCCATACCCAAGATCAGATCGAACTCCTCCATTAGAAGCTCCATAAGATCAACCAGAAAGATTTCCCCTTGAACCTCAAGAGGACAACGCCTAAACACCTTATCCACGGTCACTGACTGACCTACTGGGCTCATAACTGTAACAACATTCTCTGTGGCTTCTATCGAAAATGGAAGGTTTCGGGAAACAGATCTTGAAATGTAGGAGTGGGTAGAACCATTATCGAGCAATGCAAAGTATGGAATAGAGAATATGGTAAATGTACCTGCTATAACATCCAACTCATCTCTATCATCGCGTCGTCTGGTAGCATATACAAGTGATGGCTGCCTAGCCTCAGACAAAACTGGTCCCCCACTCTGATAGGACCGTGCTCTAGAGTCTGTCCTAGCAGCAGATGCAGAAGGTCTACTCTGACTACGACCCCTGGCCGGAGTCTGTATGGATGTCTGTGAGCGTGCAGGGGTCTGGGAGGATGCCCGAGGTGCAGAAGATGGGACAGGGCAATTCTTCAGAAAATGGTCTCCGGACCCACATCGAAAACATGTACTGGTCTTCCTTCTACACTCGCCCCCATGTCACTTGTCACAATGCACACAAAGGGGTATAGGGGTGAAACGAGACGAATCACCTCTACTAGCAGCTGGAGTCGAAGAAGCCTCAGGCCTAGATCCAAAATTACCTCTCTGATGACTAGAAGTGCGATTCCTCTTTCCAGAACGCGAGGAAGACTCAGGATTAGGATGCCTCTTAGACCGCTCTCGGTCAACTCTACCTCCACCAGTGGCTGCTAGCTCAACTTCTTCCAGGTCTTTAGCTTTCTCAACTAAAGTATCGAAGTCCTTATCCAGATGACCAACAACATGTACACATAGCTCATATCTCAGCCCCATCACAAATTTACGACATTTTTTCCTCTCGGTAGGCACTAAACTAACCCCAAATCTGAGCAAGCCCACGAATTCTGTCTCATACGCGGATACAGACATATCTCCCTGAGTCAAGGTCCTTAATCATTCTTGCATCTGCCTCATGTAGCGCTCACCAACAAAGCGGCTCTTGAAGCGCTCCTTGAAAAAGTCCCAAGTCAAACGGGCCATAGGAACACTACTAACCACAAATTCCCACCAAGTACGAGCATTCCCATACAACATAGAGACGGCTCCCAAATATCTCTTGGGTGACTCAAGACCCAAAGAATCCATACACCTCTCCAGATCGTGGAGCCATTCCTCTACCTCGGTCGGGGCTCCACCAGTAGTGCCATCAAAAGTTCTCGCCCCATTCGTGATCAAAGTCTGAGAGATGGGAACCTCAGGGATAAAACCAGCTCCTCTAACAGCACCAGTAATCAACTGCAGAAACTGCCTACTAAGGGCTTCGTCATTAACAGATGTGGGAGGCTCAGAAGAAAACGGTTCTAACCGAAGTAGACACATCGATCTCAGGGGCAGACTGAGGAGCAGACACTACAGTAGGGCCAGATGGTACGGAAGGGTCGGTAGGACCAGGGACAAGAGTTGAAGTAGGTGGCTCAACCACCGGATCATTCATAGCGTCGGCAAACCAGACAGGTCTACCGCGTCTCTGAATAGGTCGACGTCCTCTTACAGCACTCATAGTAGAGGGTCTCTACAAGGAATAAGCTTAGGGTCAGTTCATAGCAATGGAGAATCGAACACAATTAAGCAGACAAAATTGGGTGACTTAGCTCATTTCAAAACACCTTTTTGTAAAACTTTTCAAACATTGGGTAAAATGGACTCATACACAGTCCGAGGTTTTTAAAACCAAAAGCTCTGATACCACTAAATGTAACCACCCGGACCCGCTTTTGCGTTTAACCTAACTCCAGGCGGTCACAACCTATAATCAAACTATTGTAAAACATCTCAGTCAAAATATCAAAACTGACATAGTTCCCCCTACGAGAGATTTACAAACCATACCATAAAACTTGTTAACGAAGATATAACAATACTATTCTCAGAACGATTATAAAATATATCAGTATTGCTTTCAAATCCATCTCAAAATAGCAAGTAATAGTTCAGTAACATGTGGTTACAAAATAGGTGATATGAAAGCATAAAGTGTTTAGTTATAAACTAATGCCAACATCCGGCAAAACCAAAATATAAGTCGTATCAAAATATAGGCATAAGTCACCCAAATACAGACAGTTTGGAAGATAAGAACATTACAACAGTCTGGAGCTAAATGTGCCGATCCTCCAGTTGCCGGGTTCAAAGGGGTAGCCTATCACAAGTATTTGAAAGGGGAGAAGATGAGGGCATGAGCTAGGGAGCTCAGTGTGTTCCAATAAGTGCAGATCATGCAAGCATATAAATACATATCAATCACATCATAATAACACATAACATATCAATACAAATGCTCGAGCGTATGCAAGGGTTTACTAGTGACTACCCTCTAACCTTACACCAAATGCAGTCCCCCAGAACTGCATCCATAGGGACTTACCCTAGGCCCGATGGGCATAGGTGCCATCTAAGAGGCTGCCTTAGGTCCATAAGGATTTACCCGTGCTAAAGCATCAGTACCTACTCAAGGGGAGACCTTGAGTCCATAAGAATTTACCAATTGGATCAGGGTTGTACCTGTAGAAACTTCATAAGATAACCCAACAGTATATCCCATATAGTAATCAGTGTTCAGATTCTAGACATGAGTAACAGAATACTTGTGACAGACATATTCTATTCAGAGTATCAGAAATGGAAGATTCATGCTTTTGATAGATAAATGAGCATACCATTGAGTAGAGCAGACATTCTCATCATTCATCATGCAACTAGATTGTAACATTATAGGTCAAGCTAACAGATCATACTATCAAGTTCATCAGACAGCCAGGCAATGCCATCACAGATCAAGCAATCACATAACAAGTATACATATTGAACTGGCATACATCAGGTACGCGGAGAATGTCATCATATATACAGTTGATCATTTCATCTTATTTTCCAACATAGTGATGCAATCTCAATAACAGTTGAAATATTCATCAAACATAATATTATTCATGCTTAAATCATTATACAATCCATTCAACAGAATATAGCACACATGGAACACACCTCAAAAGCTGGTCAGAGAAGGTTCTAACGGACACCTGCCTTAGTACGCTCGGATACAGGGTCAGATCCTAGATCAAGAAAGAGTAATGGTCATAATGTGAAGTAAGAGTTAAACTTGTTCTTATACATAGAGTTTGAATTCATACTGATATTCACTGAAGCGTGAGGGTGAGCGGGTCGAGATGAGCTAGGCTGAGCTGGAGAGTGGTCACACGAGTCTCGGGTACCTTTACACAATTAATACACCATTTTAGTCACTTATTCTATTTACTATTATCTAAATTGAATAAATAGGTACATATGCATGATTTGGGTTTAAGGTCAGATTCGGGGGTCTTAGAGTCGGAATTTCGCAAAACGGGCTTCAAAATCGGACTAAGGACGTCGAAAAACATAAAATAGGACTTTTCAGAAATTTTGACTTTTTGGTCAAAGTCAACGCTGACGTCAGCAATTCAACGCTGACGTCAGCATGTCAAAGTCAACGGGGTCAGGGTCAACGCTGACGTCAACAGCCAACATAGGGTCAACTAAGTTGACTCGATGAGTTA
This sequence comes from Hibiscus trionum, assembly GCA_030270665.1. Lineage (NCBI taxonomy): Eukaryota > Viridiplantae > Streptophyta > Magnoliopsida > Malvales > Malvaceae > Hibiscus > Hibiscus trionum. Next base: position 2,874,084 of record BSYR01000034.1, on the reverse strand, counting down.
ACTCACTAAGTCAACTCGGGCGAGTTGACACAGTGAGTTGACTGGGACACGGGTCGGTTCGGACCGATTCGGGTCGGTTCAAATCGGTTCTTACCCTTGGAAAACGGAACGTTGCCGGACGGTGACCGGAAAGTCGCCGGAGGCTCGAAACGGCACGATTTCACCTGAAAAAGAATGGTAGATTCGATTATACAACTAACCCAACCCACACAAGCCCGGAAATCGCCGGAAATAACCATAAATCTTTACGAAAAACCAAAAGGTCGCCGAAACTTACGTAGCTCCAACGAACGTCTTCTTGATGGTGAATACACGAAGGGTTGGCTGGGTTTTGTTTGACTCGACGCGGGGAGCACGGTGGTGGCAACAACACACCGAACGGACGACTGACGGAGGCTGAATCGACGTGCAAAAGCCGACGAAAAACAGGGTAAGGGTTTGTCAAACCTTTAGCCCTCAAATCACGACGATGGCAGCGGGGGGTGAGCGAGTGACTACCGGGGATGAGCTCAGGGAAGGGGGGCGCACACGCCGGTGGCGGCGGTGTTGCGCACGGAGCGACGGTGGAGGGGAGAGCAACGATGGCCGAACGGGGTGGGTAGGAGCGTTGGGAGAGGGGATGTTTTCTCGAAACTTGAAAGAGAAAATGGGTATTCAATTTGGTAGGTGAAACGTCAGAGTCAGATTAAAGCTAACTCAAATAAACTCACTGATTAACAAACAAATATTACCCTTGGTAATACTTGACAAAAGAGAGCACTTGGCTCAATTGGTTAGCATGTTGGGTGGTGAGGGCTGAGGTCTCAGGTTCGAGCCTCCACACACACACACACACACACACACACACACACACACACACACACACACACACACAGATATATATATATATATATATATATATATATATATATATATATATATTTGTCGGGTGTTACATAACGTCTCAACACTAAAATATGAAAGACATCGTGAATACGCTGAAGCTCTGGTGGTAGCTCTAGCTGATAGGCAACTGGTCTGACTCGACGAATAATACGATAAGGGCCAATGTAACGAGGACTCAGCTTGCCCTTCCGACCAAACCGAAGTACCTTCCTCCAAGGAGATACTTTCAAGAAAACCTCATCACCCACCTCAAACTCAAGATCACGACGTCCCAAATCGGCATAAGACTTATGTTTGTCAAAAGCAACCTTAAGCCGATCCCGAATCAATCTGACAGACTGCTCAGCCTCGTGCACAATCTTCGGTCCCAACAATCTGTGCTCATTAATCTCAGTCCAACCAATAGGTGAACGACACCTACACTCATACAAAGCCTCATACGGTGTCATCTTGATAATAGCCTGATAACTATTATTATAAGCAAACTCTGCAAGCGGCAGGAAATCCTCCCAACTGCCTCTGAAATCAAGAATACAGCCCCTCAACATATCCTCAAGAATCTGGATCACACGCTCAGACTGAGCATCTGTCTGCGGATGATAAGATGTACTGAAATTCAACCGAGTACCCAAAATAGAATGAAGAGACCCCCCAGAATTTTGTAGTGAACCTCGAATATCTGTCAGAAATAATAGATAACGGTATCCCGTGAAGTCGAAAAATCTCAGAAATATAAAGCCGAGCCAAATTACTCAAAGAATAGTCAACTCGGATATGAATGAAATGCGCGAACTTTGTCAGACGATCAACAATAACCCAGATGGAATCCTTCTTTGATGGAGTCAAAGGAAGTCCACTAATAAAGTTTATAGTCACGCACTCCCACTTCTACCGAGGAATCTCAATATGCTGTAGTAACCCTGACGGATGATGATGCTCTGCTTTGACTTTCTAACAAGTCAAACACCTCGATACAAATCCGACGACGTCCCGCTAAAGACCTTTCCACTAGTACCTTTCACGAAGATTCTTATACATCTTGTTACCACCAGGATGCATAGAATAAGGACTGTCATGGGCCTCACGGAGAATAACCTGTTTTAACCTAGATTTCCTCAGAATACAATACCGGCCACAGAAACATAATACCCCATCCTAATCAATAGAGAAATCTCGAGATGTACCCTCATACACCTCCCTGATATGATGCATCAAAAACGGATCACTAGGCTGCTCAGCTCGAATATCGGAAATCAATGTAGGAATAACTCGATGTTTTGCCAACAGACTGCCATCATCGTACAAACTCATTCGAGCAAACAAAGATCTCAGATCTGAAATGGTGTTACGACTAAATGAATCCGCAACGACATTAGCTTTACCCGGATGATACTCAATCTCACAATCATAATCCTTGAGAAGCTCTAACCAGCGACGCTGTCTCAGATTAAGCTCTTTCTGAGTGAGGAGGTATTTCAAACTCTTATGGTCTGTATAGATATAACACTTCTCTCTGTAGAGATAGTGTCTCCAGATCTTAAGTGCAAAAATAACAGCAGCAAGCTCTAGGTCGTGGGTAGGATAGTTACAGTCATGCGGTTTCAACTATCGGGACGCATAAGCCACTACCTTTTCGTCCTACATCAAAACACACTCCAATCCGGTGTACGAAGCATCACTGAAAACTGTATAAGCCTTACCAGGCTCAGGCTGAATCAAAACGGGTGCTTCAGTCAACACAGACTTAAGCTTCTCGAAACTAGACTACTGAGCCTCAGTCCAAACAAAAGGGAACATCCTTCCTCAGAAGCTTAGTCAACGGAGCTGCAATAGAAGAGAAACCCTCAACGAATCTCTGATAATAACCAGCTAAACCCAAGAAGCTTCGAACCTCAAGAACATTCTTGGCTGCTTCCAACTCATAATAGCCTCGACCTTCATCGGATCAACCTGAATACCCTGAGCTGAAACTATATGACCCAGAAACATAACCTTAGAAAGCCAAAACTCACACTTACTGAATTTTACATATAGTTGTTTCTCTCGCAGAATCTGTAATACAATCCGAAGATGTTCCTCATGCTCTGCCTTAGATCTAGAATATACCAGTATATCATCAATAAATACCACAAAAAAACTGGTTAAGATAGGGTTGAAACACCCTATTCATCATATCCATAAAAGCGACAAGGGCGTTAGTCAACCCAAAAGGCATCACAAGAAACACATAATGGCCATATCGTGTCCGAAAAGCTGTTTTGAACACATTAGAATCCTTAACCTTGAGTTGGTAATAACCAGATCTCAGGTCTATCTTAGAGAATACCGTAGCTCCCCGGGACTGGTCAAACAGATCATCAATACGGGGAAAAGGATATTTGTTCTTGATCGTCAGCTTTTTCAGCTTCCGATAATCTATACAGAGTTAAAGTGTCTCATCCTTCTTCTTAACAAACAGAACAAGAGCTCCCCAAGGAGAAACACTGGGTCGAATGAAACCTCGATCCAACAGTTCTTACAACTGAATCTTCAACTCTTTAAGTTCTTTCGGTGCCATCTGATAAGGTGCCATAGACACAGGAGTTGTACCTGAATAAACCTCGATGCCAAACTCAACCGCATCCCGTTTCGGCGGTACCCCATGTAATTCTTCTGGAAAAACGTCTGGAAAGTCTTTCACAACTCGAATCTTATCTAATCCAGAATCAGACTATCTCAAATCAAGGACATAGGCAAGATAAGCAATAGAACCTTTCATGATCATTTTCTCAGCTTTGAGAGATGAAACGATATTAGATAGAAACTCTCTACGCTCACCAACCAGAATTACCTCACGATCATCAGAAGTTCTCAGTGTAGCTCTTTTCTTTTCACAATCTAAGGTAACATGGTGTGTAGAAAACCAATCCATACCCAGAATAAGATCGAACTCTCCAAAGGGTAACTCCATCAAATCAGCTGAAAAGATCTCCCCTTGAATCTCAAGAGGACAATCCCTGTATACTTTAGTAACCTCAACTGGATTACCCAATGGACTGTGTACAGTAACAACACTAACAGTATCCTCAACAGAAATCTCAAGACCCCTAGACATAGAACTCACAACATATGAATGAGTCGAACCATTATCTAGCAGAGCAAAATACGGAATAGAATGGATCAAGAATGTACCGAAAATAACATCTGGCTCATCACGGTTCTCGTGCCTCCTAGTAGCATAAACTAACCCCAACTGTCTGGCCCTTGATCCCGCTGATCCTCTACTCGGAACTGGTCTACCTCTACTAGAAGAGTATGAAGTAACAGATCTGACCTGACCTCTTCCCCTGGCGGGAGTCTGTACTGATGCCTGAGACTGAGTAGTAGTAAAAGCTAAGGGAGGTGGAACCGAACAATCTCTAAAACGATGCTCGAATGAACCACATCTGAAACAAGCTCAAGTCTGTCTCCTACACTCGCCTGAATGCCACTACTTACAAAAAGGACATTGTGGCACCCCTCGAGTACTAGTCGAACCACCAGCACTAACAGTCGGAACAGAAGAAGTCACTAGTCTAGCTCTCGAATAACTTTAATAGTTTAACTCATCTCTGGCCCTCTTCCTAAACTGATTCCCCTGACTATGCTGAACTGGCACTGACACTAGTCTCTTACCTCTATCATATCCATGCAACTCAAGCTGTCTCAACTCTGCCTCATTACGCTCAGTTGTCCTAGCTCGTCGAGTAATGTCTTTGTATTCCTGGTCCATATGTAAAGCAACACCAGCCTTTATCGTAGGACGCAATCCCTTCAGAAACCAATCATACTTGTCTTTTTCTGTGGTCACTAACCCTGGGACGTACTGAATCAATATCATGAACTCGATCTCATAATCGTTAACAATCATATCATTCTGCCTCAGATTCATAAAATCATCTCTGCACTTAGCTATATACTCGGCTCTGACATATCGGTCACAGAAAGCATGTCTGAAATGATCCCAAGTAACTGTACTAGATGGAGTAACAAGCTCCTCAGCCTTCCACCAATTATGGGCTTCACCCTGCAGCAGTGAAACGTCAGCCCTGAGTTTCCGGTCGGAAGGATAATCCATCTCAACAAATAATCGCTAAAGCTTCTTCAGCCAGTACTCTGCATCTGATGGGTCTGTACCCGTCTTCCTATCGAACATAGTCATCCCGACAACAAGAAACTATGTGGATATGGGTCTCCGAACACTCTTAAACTGACGAAGGTATCTCAATAACTCTCTCTGAACAGTAACAACATCTGTGCCCACTGTCTCACTATCCCCTGAATCACGATGACCACTACTCTGAGCAGGCTAAACAGGTGGGTCTCCTCCACCAGTCTGATCAGCTCCAGTCTGGTCCACATGTTGTTCCTCCACATTCTCACTCTGGACCTCATCCTGATTTTGTATCGAACCCTCAAGAAGTGGAACGTCACTATCTGCAGTCACGATACGACTTCGACCTTGGCCACGACCTCGACCGACCGCTACTCTAGAACTTCTCCGAGGTGGCATCGATACGCTTGAGGGCGTATCGGTACGGTATGACGTTTAAAAGTCTGTTGGGAAATAGCCGTTGGGGTTGTTAGAAAGGGGATCGATACGCTTACCAAGCGTATCGAAACGATCCCGATCCGTATCAAAACGGCCAAGCCTGTTTCGATACGGGTTTTGGTAGTGACCAAACTGGGCAAAAAAGGTATCGATACGGATTGGACCGTATCGGTACGGGTAGCTTGAAAATGCAAGTTTGGCTGTTTTAAGTCATGAAAAGCTTTGCGAAATACCTTTTAAAATCCCCCAATCATGAATTCAAGTTGTTTGGACTTAAGACAAAGTTTTAAATTCTTTTCAAATTAATCCAAAACATTTTTCAATTATTATATCAAAACATTAGTTCTACAATCTCCCCCTTTTTGATATATAAAACTAACTTGAAAAATTGTTTGGAATTCTCCCCCTTTAACTTTAAAATTGTGAATAAGAGTTTAAAGATATGAAATCAAATAAAACTTGAAAATTCAATTTTTCAAACCATTTCTCCCCTTTTTTGTTATATCAAAAAAGAATTTAAAACATTAAGTTCAAGAATAACAATGGAGGTAAAAACTCGACAAAAATAAGAGTTTGGTTTTAAAATGGCTCCCTCTTACTCAAAGCATCATTAAAAATGTTAGTCCAACATATATGATCATCTAGTTGACATAAAAGAAAATAAATCAAATAAAAGCAAAAACAACTAGATTTTTACCAACACTTGAACCCAAGGGAGGATGTTAAGCCTTCCTTCTTCAAGCGTTCTTTCTTGTGTGCATGGAGCTCCCCCTCAATGTTTGACTTGTTGAACATCTTCATCAAACCTAGCAAAAGACAATCAAGTGATTTTTGCTATCCAAATTGCTTTGGATCCATGAACATTAGTAGCACAAATTTTAGTCCCCTTAGGAATCCATTTTTCAATGTCATCCTTTTTAATTGAAGTGCTAAGTCCTTTTGGGACCCAAACACTTCTAAAACATTTTCCTTTTACAAATCTAGGGGCACTAGATTTTCTTACATAAAAATTTGATTTTCCAAAATTGTTTTTCTTTTCTAGCTCTTTGGAAATCAAATCCTTTTCTTCTTGAACTTTTTGAAGCAAGTTTTGCAAATCAAAACATTTTAGTTCAAACTCCTTGAGTTTTGCTTCAAGTTCAAGTTTGGTTTTAGAAATCAAATCATTTTGAATTTTCAATTTTGAAATCAATTTATTGTTTTTCAAAATGTGATTTTTAAAGTCTAAAACCAAATCATTGTAGGCATCTTGTAATTCATCGAAAGAGTAAGAACATGAAGTAGATGAATTAGAAGTTACCCTTGAATCTTCTTCGATGGCCATAAGGCAAAGGTTGGTTTGTTCATCGTCGATGGAGTCCTCATCACTCCAAGTAGCCACATGTGCCTTATTCTTATGGCTTGAAGTGCTTGCCCTCTCCTTTTTCATGGATTCTCGTTCAAGCTCTCTCAAGGCTTTCTTCATGAACGGAGCACACTTCTTGAAGAGATGAACTATCTCTTCTTCTTCATCCTCCTCTTCACTTGAATAGACATGATGGCAAGTGGAGGACTTGAGAGCCATGGCATTGGTGTTGATGCCAAGCCCCTTGAGCTTCTTCTCTCCCATAGCTCTAATTTCTTCCCTCTTCTTCCCATCTTCTTTGTGCTTCTTCATGATTTGATGAGTAAGGAGCGACCTCATGAGTTCATCAAGCTTCAAAGTCTTCAAATTCTTTGCTTCGATGATGGCGGTCCTCTTTGAGTCCCAAGACTCGGGAAGTGAGTAGATGAGCTTTCGGACAAGTTTCTCCTCCGGAATGGCTTCTCCATAACCTTTAAGACCATTGGTGATAGTGGAGAACCTATCAAACATCTTCTCGATGTTCTCTTCCAGATCCATCTTGAAGTTCTCATACTCTAAGGTTAGGAGCCCAATCTTGGTCTCCTTGACTTCATTGGTTCCCTCGTATGTGACTTCAAGCTTGTCCCATACCTCCTTAGCACTCTCACAAGAAGACATCTTCTCATAGATGATTGGGCCAAAAGCACAAAACAAGATGTGCAAGGCTTTGCAATTAAGCTCCATCTTCTTGCGATCGTCGGCACTTCATTTCGCTTTGCTTCGTTGAGGCACGAACAGACCATCTTCAACTATGTCCCATAGCTTGTAGTCTCTTGACTTTATAAAGAATTTCATCTTCGTCTTCCAATGGGCATAGTGGGTACCGTCGAAGAAGGGCGGTTTGTCGATTGATTGTGTCATTGAGCCGGTTGAGTAAAATGTCGATCGAGCTTGCCGGATCTTCTCAATATGATGTTAATCCTCCTTGATTGAGCCAAGCTCTTATACCAATTGTTGGGTTGTGAGGAGCTCAATTCGATCAACCGATGTTGCTCACCAAGTGGTGGAGAGGTGGATTTTGGGTGGATTTGGTGTGGAAGCTAAAATATAAAGAACACAATGATTTTAGAGTGGTTCAACCTTCTAACCAAGGTCTACATCCACTACCTTAGCTTCACACTAAAGATTTCCAATCAATCCACTATTGATTCGTCCCCTTTTCTAGGCTTAGGAGGAAACCCTTATACATCGATCAAGCTTTCTACCCAAAGCCTTGATCAAACCCTCTTTTACAAAGAGATAAATAAAGCAAACAAAAATCCCTCTAATAGGTGTTTGTTTGCACAATTAAAGCACTCACCCAAAACCTAAAACACTTGAGCAAATTTGACAATTTTGGCTCACTAGTGTTTGTTTATACAAGAATTGACAATTTAAGTACTAAGACAATATTTGATCATTTGTTGATTGACAATCTGAGCATTAATCATATCTTGATGCTTGGAGGTCTCTTTTATACTCCTTGATGAGTTTATAGCCGTTACTAGCTGTTGGGGATGAATTGGAGCCGTTGGGGACTTTATTTCCCAAAATAAATGATGTTCTGCAGCCTTCCGTATCGATACGCTTGGACCCGTATCGGTATGGTCTTCTTCGAGAACTAGCCGTTGAGCTCTTGTCAGCCTAGGCGTATCGATACGCTTGAGGGCGTATCGGTACGATATGATGTTTAATAGTCCGTTGGGAAATAGCCGTTGGGGTTGTTGGAAAGGGGATCGGTACGCTTACCAAGCGTATCGAAACGATCCCGATCCGTATCGAAACGGCCAAGCCTGTTTCGATACAAGTTTTGGCAGTGACCAAACTGGCAAAAAAGGTATCGATACGGATTGGACCGTATCGGTACGGGTAGCTTGAAAATGCAAGTTTGGCTGTTTTAAGTCATGAAAAGCTTTGCCAAATACCTTTTAAAATCCCCAAACATAAATTCAAGTTGTTTGGACTTAAGACAAAGTTTTAAATTCTTTTCAAATTAGTCCAAAACATTTTTCAATTATTATATCAAAACATTAGTTCTACAATATAGTTTTATGATTATTATAATTGTTTTGGACCAAATTAAGTCAAATTTCTTGTATATATACTTTGACGTGGTTTTGAATTTTCAGTTAGAGGCAATAATGACAAAAACACCTTAAGTATGAAGTTAGGAAACAAGTAAATGTAATAGGACAATTTGTGTATTAATTCATATAGTTTAGGCAAGAAATCAATACGAGTGATAGATAGTGAGCACCTAAGCTTGAAGAGGCCGACATGGATAAAATTTTGGTTCGTTTTCTACTATTCAGTTTTACCTATTTTTTTGTTTATATCTTGGACATTCGAAAATAAAATTATATTATTTTAAATTTATATATTTATCGGTAATATTATTTATTTTCTGTGAATAAGATATTGGACATTCATTTACTTTTTAAATAAATTGACTTATATTATATATTTTGATAACAAGTGAAGTACAAAAACATGTAACAAAAGTCAAATTCAAATATCAATTTAGACTCAAATATATATATACAAACTACAACTATGAAACTAATTTCGTATTAAATATTGTCTACTTATTAATAGTAGTCGATACAAACATATATGCATGTGAGAATATTTATTTTTATAATGATATATGATTTTTAAAAGTAGTTGAATGTTCAACATCTTTCTCGACATAAAAAATACTAAATGATCTCATCAATAAATATATAAATTTAAAATTATTATTTTTTTAGTGTATACGACATAAACAAAAATAAGGATAAAACTTAATAATAAAAAACAAACCCAAATTTTATTCTTTCCTCTATTACTCGTATTGATTTCTTGCCTAAAATATAAATATTATTTTCTACTCCCCACTCTCTTTTTTTCCTTTTCTATTTCTAATATAATTAAATTTTTGGAGTAATATTAGTTACTGGAGTAATGACTTTTCTCTTTTATATTAAATTGATGTTTTTTTTATTATTTTTTGGGATTTGAATTTTTTTATTTAACAATCTCTGGGTATCTTTCGTTGAACAATCTCTCGTCCTCTCGACATTAACTTACGAATATCATCCACAAGAATATTACCAGGGGGCGCCTTTGAAGCACCGATAAGAATACGCTCAACCTCAAGATTATTAATTTCTAACTCGATAAGTCGGAACCCAAGTCTCCAAGCGTGTAAGAGGACATTGTGAATTGCCCATATTTCAGCCATGAGACTTGAACAAACCCCTAAACTCCTTGAGAAACCGAAAAGCCAAACCTTGTGTTTATCGCGAATAACCAATCCCACGGCTGATTTATTACTATAAGGTTGCAAGCACCATCTGCATTGGCTTTAACTCAACCCTGTCTCGACTTTTTCCAAACTCTTCCATTCGATCCATTCCCATGATGCACAACAAGCCTATTCCCCAGTTGAGAGGCTGCACATGCCGCGAACTCGGAAGCAATTCGGATACAATGGGAAAGTATATCTCCCGAAGCAAATTGGATACAATGGGATAGTATATCTCCCGAAAAATATAGTATTTGATTGATGTGCTTGGTTAAGAGAACTGAAAACTAAAAGGAAAATAAGTTTTTTCCTCTTTATTGTTTGTACAATGGAAAAGTGAGGGGAAATAAAATTAAATTTTAAAAATTATATTTTAGTTTTAATTTTTAAAATTTAATCTAATATTTGTAGTATAATTATTTTTATTCAATTCACTCCTTCAAATTTTTATTTAATTTAAAATTGACCCTTATTTGTTTCTATTTTTATAATTTAATCTAATGTTTTAATTTAGTCCATAGAATATTTATTAAGTTTAATATTTTTTTTATAATTTAGTCTATTTTTTCAATTTAGTCCCTAAAATTTTTATTTAATTCAAAATTAACCTCTATTTGCTTCTATTTTTATGATCTCTTCCAATGTCTTTAATATAATTTTATTTCATTCTAATTTAATCCCTAATTTTTTATTTAATTCAAAATTGACCCATATGTTTTTCTATTTTTTTATAATTTAGTCTAATATTTTTAATATGGTTTTATTTTTTTCCAGTTTAGTCCCTAATTTTTTTTATTGAATCTGAAATTGACCTCTATTTATTTGAAATTTAGTCTAATATTTGTATATTTAATCCCGAGTGTTTGACTATGATTATAACACCTAATACCCAATCTAGATGAATCCGACACAAATATTAAATACTACAAATGGCACATTTGTGGCTTAAAACAATTTAAAAAACCAAGCATATTCGATTACATGAAGATAAACAAAGCCATGAAAATAAAGCGGAAACAATTAACTAAAGTCACATGAGAAAATAAACCTTAAAAACTTTAGAAAAATAAATGATTTAATAAAAAGGCATTTTGATAATTTTATAAATTTAAACCCAAAAAACATTCAAAACTTAAATACACGTATAAACATTTTATTCCTATGTTTTCTTTAAAACGAAGTTCAAATCAAAGTACATTTAATTGAATTGAGGTTTAGGGACTAAATGTAACTAATTTATAAATTGGATTTAAAGTTAAAAAACTTAGTTTGAGGCTCGTTTTAGACTCATTAATTTCAATTAGACTTAATTGTAAATTCATGTTGAAATAAGATTTGAATTAAAGTGTTAATTGCAAAAATAAGTATTTTATGGGCCATTTTAAAAACATACATAAAATACAAGGCCCGGTTTTTCAAAATGTGAAATGAAACCTTCCTTTATGAAATAAATATCATTAACATATAGATCAAGTTTTAGGTCAATCTGAGCTAAACCGAGTCCTTAATTGTAATTGTAAAATTAGTGATTGAAACATAAAGTTTGCAATTATATGATATTGGTCTAAATTATAAAATACAAATAAATAGAGTTAATTCCAAATTAAATAAAATTTGAGGGGGAAAAAATAAAACCATAGTAAAAGCATTAGATAAAAATTAGAAATAAATAGGGGTTAATTTTGTATTAAATATATATTTTAGGGACTAAAGTGAACAAATATATTATTATATGAAAATATTAAATTTAATAATAAAATTAGAAACTGAATTGAACAAAAATAAAATCATAATAAAAATATTGGATGAAATTATAAAAAGGGTAAATTACGTAAATCATCAATGAACTTTACTCTTAAACCTATTTTGATCATTGAAGTTTCAAAATACTCAATTTACTCACTGAAGTTGAGACATTGAACATTTTTTGTTACTCATTCATTAGCTTTTTGACAACATTTATTTGTTGAACCTTCCATTGTCTCTAATAAAACTCAATTACCTCGTCCAAATAATTTATGGGGAAATTCTATTTAACCACTAATCTTTTAATTTTTCAATCAAAGCACTTAATTATTTAAATCATATCAATCAAACAATCAACTGTTAAAACAATGTTGATGTGACAGTTAAACAACTTGTGGTTCTCTTACTTACAGATTATATCAATTTAATCATAATTTTAATTTAGTTCAATAAATTTTTTATCTTTCAATCAAATGATGACACTTGTCACCATTTGAGTGAATGAAGAATACAAAGAAGCAAATATGAGAGCATGGTGAATCAAACCTAAGACTTTAGAGTATAAAAGCAATGCACCTCCCACTTAGACCAAGTAATAATATGATTCAAAAAAATATGATTGATACCATTTAAATAGTAAAATTGTCTGATTGACAAAATTAAATGAATAATAGTCAAAATAAAATGTCCCCATAATAATTGGCAGAATACTCCAACTTATAATTTTAATTAGAAATATAGGGTAGTTTAGGGTTTATTTAGGAAACTAGGCCAAAAGATACAATGGACGAGGTGACCTCGCCACCTACTATTGGCGAGCTCCGACAACGCCACCTCCACATGGCGAGGTGGTGTGGAAAAGGTTGAGCTAATCAGCGTGGTCCGACAAAACCGGTCATGGCTCAGCCAGCCAGCATGCGTGCACGTGAACGATAGGGGAGACCTCGCCATTTCTACATGGCGTGGTCCTGTTTGGCAGACTTGCCCTTGCATGCATGCACTCCTACCAGCTTTACATGCATGCATGCACGTGAATTTTTTTTACATTATTTGTGTATATATAAGATAGGTGGGAGTTAAAATTTTAGAGTTGGTGATATTTGTGAAGAGAAGAAGAGAAAAAATTTGGTGAAGAGTTTTCTATAGAGTTAAAATTTGAGAGAAGAAGATATATTCGAAGAGGGTGAAGATCGTTGAAGTGTATTATTCTGTAGACCTTTTCTAGGTTTCTCAAAAATAAATGATTTTTTAATTAATCTGTTGTTTTTTAATTATGAGTGTTTGTAGATTATTTTGTGTGGTTGAAGATATATTTGAATGATAATTATTTTTTTATTGTTGAAGGCTTTAGAGCACATATACAGGGTTTCTCGTCTAATCCGGTAACTTTTTAAATTTTTTTAAATTTATATTCACATAGATCAAAATTTTTGAATTTAATACATATTTTGGTTGTATATATATTCGAATGAATTGTTTTGCAGATCTGCAACTATAAAATAGCATCCGGAGGAGTTCTGTTGTACCGTGATCATGAGCACATTTCGTCTCATATTGATGAAGAGCAAGTAAGTAATTTAAAATTTGTTATGTCATGTAATACGTATATATTATAAGAATATATAGAAATAGACAAATTAGGGGAGAAAGGGTAGAGTAATTTAATATAATTTTATTTATAAAAATTGAAAAATATATTAATTTATTTAATTTAATTTTATATTTAATAATAATTTAAAATATATTTACCAATTTGTTTTGTCATGTAATACGAATATATTATAAGAATTTATTTTAATTATACGTACTGAAAAAATAAATAGGCTAATAAATTTGATTAATCAATTGATACACATCCATTTTAGTTTAATTTGATTATTGTTATAATGAATTAATTATAGGGTGTAGAGCATAGCATACGCCGTCGAGGAATGAAGATTAAGGAATCTTCTGATCGCTTAGTTTATTACCTACAACGCTATGGTTTTTATAATGCTTCATTTCTTCACGGATTTAAGATGGTCCCGGGGTTGATTACCGCATTGATTCAACGATGGAGACTAAAGACTCACACATTTCATTTTCTATTTGGCGAATGCACAATAACTCTAGAGGATGTAGTAGTGCAGCTTGGTGTCCCAACAAATAGGAAAACATTGGTTGGAGAAAATAAGTATAATACATATGAGCTTTGCATGCAGTACCTGGGCAAAGCTCCTCCTCAGTCATGTGTGGACGGTTTACGTCTCAAAATTTTATGGTTGCAGTAGGAATTTATGGTAATTGATGAAGATGGTCACCGAAAACTTGAGTGTGTAGCTCGAGTGTATATACTACAACTTATTGGTGGGGTATTGATGCCAGATACATCTAGTAATATGGTTCACACACAATAGCTGTCGTTCTTGGCTGATTTGGACACAACGGCTACATATAGTTGGGGATCTGCAATCTTGACATTTTAGTACCATGAAATGTGCAAGGCACAATTATGGATGGTGAAAAGAAGAATTCAGATATGGGTGGATGTCAAATCTTATTGTAGTCCTAGGCGTGGTACATACTGCCTTATCTAACACCCATTTTATCTGTACCCGTACAGATGGAATTTCCGCTTGCTGGAAGGTAATATTATAATTACAGTTGTATATGGCTATTTTACTGATCTAATATTTATCTGCAATGACTTAGAAATATAATTTCAATATCTTTACAGATGGAGACATAAGTTGAGGAATGCAGGGGTGGTGCACAACATTGTCAGAGATATAATACTAAAGATCCAAACAATAGGAAAAAATCAGATAACATAATATTATTTTTTTAAAAGTAATATGTTATATTTGTTTGTGAGTGAATTAATATTAATATTTGTGTTTGATAGTTTATTTGGCAACCGTATGCGAATGACACAATCAGTATTTGCCTACCAGAAACTGTGCTTCAATGTTCATCGTCCTGGGGTGTAGTTGTGTCTTTGATCCATTTTTCTATTGTTGAGTTTCATTGTGCTGACAAAGTGTTGCGACAGTTCAACTTCTATCAACCTATTCCTAGAGCTCCACCTGAACATATTCATATTGTTCGTAGAGGTAGATTCAATGAGAATTGGAGTGTGAAGCAAGCTTATTTCATTGAATTGTGGGAGGAAAGATGGACACGGTGGGCTAAAATTTTAAGTCCAATTTAAGCCAGTGATTTTGAATTTAATACATAGTATTATTCATGGTTTTCAGAAAATGAGAAACCGTTCATAGCATCTCTCGAAGATGCAAATAAATAGCTTGAAGATCTGCGGTGCTCAAGACACGTACACTTCCCATCCGAGTTTGGTCAGAGCTCTCGGGAATCAACAGACGAACAAACTTGGAAAGATTTTCGGGTTGGCATTCTTCGTGGTCGCAATCTGAATCTCCCCAATACATGTAAGCAATAATCCTTGGAAGAACCAATACAACACGAGTATCCACCATATCAGTCTGTCTCGAAACAACCACCATTTGAAGAAAGCTCAGTAGTTCGTCAAACATTTGGATTCAGTAATGTTCTGAAACAATCACCGATTAATTTTCCAACTGGTGGTAGCTCATCTTCTCAGTCGGCTTACAATGATGATGGATGATACGTACCACAATTTCAGTATCCTCAATCATTTGTATATGGGGAAGGTATGTGTGTTGGTAGTATGACATCTTTGTTTTCGACTACCACCATTAGCAGCTCATCATTTCATCCAGAAGATATGTTTGGTACACCACCTCATATGTAAATAATGGATGATCAATTTTTCAACGATGAGCAGGCTCCTAATTGACCACAAAGAACGGTTCACCCCCTTGAGCGGTACGATCAAACACTATCTTTCCACCGGAAAGTATTATCGAGGAGGAAGCGGAAATAAGGTTTTGAATATTTGTGGTCCTTGGGTATTTCATGTTATATGTATTTCTTTCGATTTCATGTTATATGTATTTCTTTCGATTTCATTTTGATATTTATGTTATTTTTTAATTTTGGTATCCAAATTCCAATTCCAACTATAAGTTTAAAAAATCAAGAATTTACATTAACACAAAAAATGGGGTTAATTCCAATTCCAATTCCAACTATAAATTAAAAAAACCAAGAATTTACATAAAACTAGAATATACTCTTTAACCAAAAAATGGTTAATGGCGTGTTCCTTTATTCGGACATTTGTTTTTTGTTAATATATTGGTTCGATATTTGAGTTCGTTCTTTAATTTCGGTATTCAAACTCCAAGTAAAAATGCAAACATGAACGAGAAAAAAAAAATTATTTACATTACCATAAAATATACATTAAACACAACATTTAGGTTGATGGTCCGGCATGATAGTTGGAAAGATTGGATTTGTTCGGACACTTGTTTCTTGAATGACCTGGTACCCTACAAATAGTACAATATTTAACTTGAACTCCCCCTCTATCATCTAGATCATCCATATTCGTATTAATACGAGTGGACGTCGGTCGACCCTTCAACTTTCTACGAAGTTCTGGATTGGTAACCATTCTTCGTATATTGGCTCTACCGGCCAATAGTCTTGGTTTAGGATCGTGTTGAACTGAATTATATATATATTTGCACTATTCTCCAGTTTATAACACTCATCCGCAAAACCGTAAGGGTCGAGACGAAAATGCAAACATGCGGCGTGTGCGTGAGAGCATAAATATCTAAATACTTGGAATGTACCACAATCACACCATCTCTGATGAGGGTTTACAATGAACATTCGTTGCTTACCTCGGACTATAGCTTCGACATAAAATTTCCATCCATGTGGGTCGAATGATCTGACTCGCATAGAGGTGGCTTTGCCTTGAAGTTTGCTCATTCTATCTTGTAGGGTTTTAGACCAATATTGTTCACTGTTTATTCGGGAGTTAACTTCCTGCCATTTTTCGGACCATACTTTACCCAATCTGAAGTAAGTCTTCCACACAATACTTGCAATTGGGAGATGGCGTGTTCCTTTAAGCAACAAGTTTATAGCCTCTGCAAGGTTAGTTGTCATATGACCATAACGTTGACCTTCATCATAGGCTTGTTACCATATTTCCTTGGGGATGTCATTTGCAAAATTAAATACATTTACACCGTGTCGCCTCAACCTTCTTATCCTCTCTTCGAATTTTGGTTGAACTAGTTCATACCCTATCTAAAAAAATAAGTTAAATAAATCAACATTATCAACTAAAAAATAATTTTTTTATAAACAACAAATAACAACTTACCCGCGCCTAAAATTTCTTTCCGGATCTGATTGTTTCCAAACCGCGTCTTCGCATTTGTCGCAATATGTCGTATACAATATATTGGATATGCATGTGGATGTTTCCATAAACTCCCATGTTTGCCAATTACTGATAAGAGTGCAGTCTCTCTATTAGAAATCATGCAAATCCTGTCTTTTTTTACTACATGATTGCGTAGATGCTTCAAAGAGAATTCTCATCCATTCGTGTCTTCCTTTTTAACTATGACAAAGAAAATTGGGAATATATTATTGTCTCCATCTTGTGCAACAACCACGAGTAATATATGACCGTACTTCTCATACAACCAAGTACCATCCACTTGAATCATGCGTTTATAGAATGGGAACCCTTCGATGCACGCATTGAACACCCAAAATAACTTACTAAATATTCTTTTACCAAGAATTAATTCACCTTGTAAGTTGAACGCCGATTTTGTTTCATATTCTACCATGGTTCCCGGTATGAATAGTTGCATTGCTCGTAAAAGAGCTGACAGCTCATTATACGATTTATCTCAATCACCATACAGTTGCGTCATCGCCTTCTGCTTTGCCATCCACACCTTGTAGTAAGATGGAATATAATCAAGCTGAGTCCGGATAGATGCTACTAGCAATCGAAATTCTTAGTTCATGTTCAACTAATGCCCTGGTGTAAGCACATATTAGATTATAATTTAAATTAATGTGGTCCTGTGATAAAGCCATATTGGTACATGTGTGTTGGTCAATGAATCGTGACACCTCCCACACAGCAGTCCTCTTCATGTATGAAATTCTTACCCACCAAGGACATTTGCTATTCCAATGAAGACACCTTACACAATAGGTAATTTTATTAGACTCAACAACAGAAAATGACGTATGGCGTTTGATACAGTGCTCCTAACCTGCTATCTTTGCGACTTCTTTTGTTTCGAATTCGGCCTTCAGTACCAATTCTCCAAAGTTCGAAGATGATGAAGAACCAAATACGCGAGATTGATATTCTGGATCTTGCATTGCAGTATAATCCACTTCATACATGCGGGCTGTTGAGGGTTCATAGGCTGGATAAATGGGTTCCGATTGCTGGGACTCTGGTTCAACATAACCCCAAACTGGCTGCTCTTTTCCCAACCCGAGCTTAGCAACAGATGTGTCCCAAACATCATCTTCAACATCGATACCATTACCCTGAGATGCATCTATCATAACAGCCTCAACATCATCAGCATCGAGTAAGCGCACACCATCATCTTCCGTAATAGGCACAATATTTTCTTCATCCTCACTGAAATCTTCAAGAGATTCGCCCCAACGACCAAAAATGGGTTTGGTGTCACAATATGTTGATGAACCCATTCTCTGTAAATATTCAAACAAAAAACATAAGCAAAGATTACAATTTAGTTTTCTTATTAAAATTTTAAAAATAATAAACGACAAACAAATTAAAATTCCAAAAATATAAAACTTACCAGATTCGATGAGAAATCGTCCGAATATATCTTTAATCATCGTCTGACAAAAAATCTTCAAAAAATCTCACCTAAATTTTCAACTCAAACTCTCTTAAATTTTTTTCTCAACCCCTACACACCCATCTTCTTTATATCATATATATATATATATACATGATATAATATTAAAAAATTAATAAACCCTAAAACCATACATGACTCACGTACATGCCTGCTTGTATCCATGCATGTCAACTAGGGGTGGGCAAGACCGAGTACTCGGCCAATTTGTCTAGAATTGGTCCCGGTCCCGGTAACCACCGTTCCTGAAAACTAGAACTAGTCCCGATTAGATCGAGTCCAAGATTTCAGGAACTGGTCCCGGTACTAGTGGGAACCGGTACCAATATCGGGTACCCGGTCAATTAGTATATTATTAATAAACTTTGAGCAGTAGGGGGAAAAATTCCAACCATCAATAATAATATTAAATAACAAAGTCAGAATATTGTAGGCTTGAAGGTTAAAGTCTTAAAATGAGTCATACTCATAATATTCATACATAAAGAGAAATAAAAGAGCGCATTCAGTTATTTTCAACCTCTTCAACGCCATTCGGTACCAGACCCAGTACCCAGTACTAGTCCCGGTCCCATTGGGTACCCACCAGGTACTGGGTCCAAAAAAGCAGGATCTAGTCCCGGTTGCAACCGGGACCTAATTTTTGGATCCAGTCCCGATCCCACCAACACCAATTCTGGGTAAAAATCCATCGGGTCCGATTGGGTTTGGGACCGAAACCGGGTAATTGGGTTTTTTGCCCACCCCTAATTGTCAACAACACCTCGCCATGTGAAGGTGGCGAGGTTTGACTCCCTTTTTTGAGTCTGCCAAGCCACACGAACCAGCTGACAAGCTAATTTCCCTACACCTCGCCATTTGCACATGGCGAGGTCCGAGAACGCTAGCTCCACATGGCGCGCCAATGTGAATTTTGATCTATTCTGCCAAATAATCCATAAACGACCCTAATTTTTTAATTAAAATTTTCAGTTGGCCTAGTTGGCCAATTATGCCAAGTAGTTTACCTAATTTATATTTGTTTTTATTATTTTCCGTACTCCAATATAAAATCATAAGATTTTTTTATAAAAAAAATCATAAGATTTTTAAGTTACCCACTTGTTGAAACATTTTAGGTTGCCCCTATCCATTTTTAAAGATAATGTTTGGGTCCAAATAAATTAGTAATATTCTATGGAAAATGACACATACAAACACCAAATTTGTCACTTTATATTTTTATATAAAATAAATTCCCATGTCCCTATTAAAACTTTAATAAAAAGACAGAAAGGTTGTTAACTTTACACGTCACCATCAGTTTTCGCCCAAAGCAAAATCATCACCCGCTTTGGATATTCCACAATCTGAAAGTTCTCGTCTCCAAACATCCCCCAATGAAAAAACATTATTCATTTGGAATAAAATTAAAAGGGTAAACTAACTCTAAGGCCACTAAACTATTTGACGTGATTTCATTTTGACCATTAGACTATGAATTTTATCAATTAAACCACTAAGTTTTTAAAATAACTATAATCAAGCCACTGGCCGTTAACTTCTTGACAGAAATGATGATGTGGTAGTTAATTAAATTTATATAATTAGGACCAAATTGATAGAATGTATAATTAAAAAAGACCAAGTGTGTAATTATGTAAATTTACCTAACTACCACATCATCATTTTCGTCAAAAGTTAATAGTAAGTGGCTTGAATGAAATCATTTTTAAACTATAATGGTGTAATTGAAAAAATTCATAGTTAAACGATAAAAATTGAACCATGCCAATAATTTAGTGGTCTTAAGGCAATTTACCCTAAATATAAAAAGAGTAAAGTATACAAATGATCATTAATCTAAGCTTAAATGATTGATTTGGCCAATGAAGTTCCAAATTCATTTACAAATTTTCAAAACTTAATAACATCTCATTACCGATTAACAAATTTAATGACCATTTTATAATTTTTAAAATTTAAATGACCAAAAAAATATTGGTAAACTACTGAAATGGTCTCTTTCAATTTATAGGTGTTCACTTTTGGTCGCTTACGTTATTGATTTATAATATTTTAATCACTTAGACGTTAAATGTCGTTAGTTTGATGACGTGACATGTTATTAAAAGAGTTAGTTTTTAATTTGACATATGAACCTTAGATGAAATACTAATTTAACCCCTGAACTAACGACAATTAATGTTCTAGACTCCCAGTGACACAAACGTTATAAATTGATAACGTAAGTGACCAAAATGTTACTTTTAAATTCGGTGATCAGAAGTGAATACTTAGGAAACAAAAGTGTCAATTTAAGTAGTTTACCCAATTATTTTTAGATAGTTTAATGAGAAATAAAATCCGCTGATATTTCATTCATGTTTGGCTCCAAAAACGTTCCATTTCATTTTCATCTCTAAAACATTTCTCGTAATTTCCTTTCTCTCTTTCTTCTTAGCTGAATCGCTTCCCTGTTCACTTCTTTTGTTTTTGCCTTTTTTTAATAAAAAAAACTTCTTATTAGCTATTACGTACGTATTCCTATACGTACTTTGTATAGAATACGCGTCTCCGGAGGAATTTGCGGCTGCGATTGGCGTTGTGGCGGTGATTGGAAGCTGAAGAGTTCAAGTTGGTGTTGTTGCATCGGTTTTGTTCGTTGAAGTTAGTTCATTCTCCTGAGCGAGCGAAAGAGGCAGAGAAGAGATGAAAGGAGGAGATGAAGAAGAAATTAGAGGACATAAGAAGATAACAGTTGGAGTCTGCGTCATGGAAAAGAAGGTAAAATGCAGAAGCGAGGCTTTTTGTTTCTCTTTTGTTGCTCAAGCCTTTTCTACTAAATATATCCACATTATACTTTTAAAAAATGAAAAAGTGTTGAGTTATTTGTATAGTAATTAATTTAGGATATGTTCCTTTGTATTACTGCTTAAATTTAAAGATTTAGAAGATTTCGTGTTTTGATTTTCAGGTTTTTTCTGCTCCAATGGGACAAATTCTGGACAGGCTTAAGGCTTTTGGTGAATTTGAGGTAGATGAAGATCAGATTTACTTTTAGTTTAGATTTAAATAAATCCGTCTTTTTAAAAAAATTGAAGTAGATTTATGAAATGTCAATTAGTTCACGAGAAATACAACTACTTGTTCGCGCGAAATATATATTTTTATTTTCTTTTTATGAGAATAGTTATGATTTTTTTTTTTGGTGTAAGTTCTATATTTTTACTTCGAAAGCAATTGGGGAATTTGTTGGTGCGTGTACGTATGAAATTGCACGTGTTAGAAGTTTTGTTGCTTTATTCTTATGTATCCCTTGCAATTTCTTTGACAGTAATCCCTTGCACTGTAATGTTTTTGTAGATTATACATTTTGGCGATAAGGTTATTCTTGAAGAACCTATAGAAAGGTACATTTTCAGCTAATTAGTTGGAAGTTGGAACACAGTGTCTCTGATTTACATTATGAATTTGTTGATAATATAGGTTATAATTGGTATTATCTTTCTTATTAGAACTCTTTGCTTTTTCCTAAAGCATTGCTGTTTGAAACCTATGTGTCTAACTTGTATTGAAACATGATTTTAAGGTTATGATCCTCCAAACGTGTCTGATACACTGTGTCCGAACTTCTCTCGAGTCTAAGTCCTGATAACATATGGTATATGTATTCTAATTTTTAAATGTTCTTGTGAATTTCAATAGTTTGAATGCTAATGTTGAATAAAAATAGGGAAAATATAAATGAGGTGCGGAGTAGGTCCAAAAATTTGCAAACTAAATGTCTTCTTCAAACCAGTACTGGTTGCATTTATCTTGAATTTTTTGTCTTCCGTTTGGCAATTTCATGCCCCTGTTTATGAACTGTGTGACATTTGTTTTCTTCCAAAAGGTAGAGCTTGAGTTGATTAACTATGTAACTGAAGATCACTCCCTTGTTTGACATTTTACTCTCTCCTTCTCTCTTCTTCTAGGAGGATTGTTTGATTTCTAGGAGGGAAATAAGGTAGAGGATTAGACAGAGAGACATGTAGTTTCTAGGAGGGAAATGAGGTAGAGGATTAGACAGAGAGACATGTAGGTGTGCATTACTGATGAATATAATTCTTGGTATTATGGTTGAGATTCATTTTGCTTCTCTTCTGTATTTCGGTTGAGAGGTTCTTTGTCATTGAATTGTCTAATTTATTATAAATTTGCATGTTTCAGCTGGCCAGTCTGTGATTGTTTGATCGCATTTTATTCCTCTGGGTATCCCCTTGAGAAAGCTGAAGCATATGCTGCTTTGAGGAAGTAAGTTCTTTTATATATTTTTTTGTTTATTTTCTGCATGTATTCTATGTGCAAGTTTCAAAATAAGATACCATTCCATTTCAAAATTGTAAGAAATTTACATTTTAATAAGATTACTGTAGATACTTGTTTTTGGTGATCAATGATCTAGGCAACAATACTACTTAGACATGACTTCCACATTGGGAAAGCTGTGGAGCCAACTTGGGCATAGATTCCTTATTGGAAAAGCCAACGTTGGGCATGACTTCCACTTTGGGAAAGCCGTGCGACCAACATTGGGAACAATTTCCATATTGGGAAAGCCGTGGAGCCAATGTTGGAAGCAACTTCTACATTGATAAAGTTGTGGAACCAATGTTGGATACAACTTCCACATTAGGAAAAACTATGGAGTCAACTTTGGGCACAACTTCCATATTGGGAGAGCTGTGGAGCCAATCTTGATAACAGCTTCTATATCAAAAGCTGTAGAGTTAAGCTGAGGAATTGTAGCAAGATTCTTGAGTTTGCTCCACTTTTGAGATGTCTTGTAGAGCATGACTTGGAGACTCAGAGTTAAGTAGTTTACTTAAACTTTTCCTAGAGTACAAGTGTTTTCCCCTCCCACTTGAACAGAAGACACATTTGCATCTAGACATGGAAGTTTCACCAAACTTTACATGAGTATAACTTCTGCAAGATCTCCATAATTTACCATTGTGTAACAGACCTCAATCTCGTTAAAACATGTTCGTGTGATTCTCTCATTTCCATTACCTAATAATTTGTTACTCGTCCATCCATGTCCTTTTATAACTGTTACTTAAACAACATTTTTGAGCGGGCTATAAATAGATGTTGGAATGTTTCATTTGAGGACTTTTGCTCTTTTGGAAAACTTACTCTCTAAATTCTCTTTGTGAAGTTCTCTTTACAATCTTTCTCTCCACCATCTCTCCACTACATCTTGTTTTACTATTTTTTAACATCTCCTTACCTGAGTAAAAGAACCCTTTACAGTTAATTTTGATTCTTAACATGGAAAACTTGATAGAATAATTTCAAAATTTTGACCATCATACTCATACTTTACCTTTGGGGATCAAACCTTCGGAGGATACTTTATGGATATTTGAGCTGTTAATTAAGCCTTGTTATTAACAAGGGATGTGCTAAATGTTGGCCAAATTCATATGAAAAGTTAGGGAAGAATTCTGAAGCAAGAGACTATGGGGCATTTCTTTATTTTGAAAATTTAATAAATGAGAATCTGTAATTAGAGTAAGAAAAGGAATTATTCATAATAATTCTGATTGGGTCTTGGATCTCAATTGTCAAGCATCAACATGTGAAGATTGCCCCATCAATACATCGATATGAAGAAGATTCAGTTAATTTCTCTCTAATTAAGGTAGGAGGTTTATAACTTGGGGTAATGCATGAGTGCAATAGGAGCTAAGTTTGTATGGTAAGTGTCATATTTTCTACAAGTGCAGTATCATTCAAGTCTTTTACTTGTGTGTAGACCTGCAATAAGTTTGGCCTTATTTTATTGAATTACAATCTAAGTGGTGTCTTCATCTGATTGTTCATCTTAAATATGATTACCTTAGCAGAACCAATCTTTCGAAGATTGTAAATTTGATTTCTGTCACAGTTTCAAACTCTGTTGTCTATATAATTGTCTTTTTTGGGCAAATTATATCATTGCCTAATGGTTTATTACTGTGTTTTGTTCATTTTAGTCCGTTGTATAAGAAAACTTTCTCTTCTCTATAAAATAATCTTGTAGACCTAGTAAGCAGTAATTATGTTTTGCATCTGTTTCTTCTCTATGATTCAGATCGTTCCTTGTGAATGAGTTGCACCCACAACACCTTCTCCATGATCGACGGAAGGTTTATGAGGTATACATCCTAAAGTTCCATCTTGGTGTCAAGGTTTTTGATCCATTAACAACTTAGGAAAACCAAGACCACTTTCCACCTCAGCTAGGGACCTCAGGGCAGTCACTTTTATATTGCCCTCAGCCCTTGACCTTTGAGATGTTGAGAGAGGAGACCCTAATAGATGTTTTTCTTCTCCGCCCCCTGCAATATTTAACTTTGGAACCGATTGACAGTAATGTTAAGTCTTGTACCGTAATTGGTCAAAGCTTATATTCTTTGAGAGAGAAAATGTCCTTTGAGCTTGACTGAGAACTAACCACATAAATAGTTGAAATGTATCACATTAACATAGCAGCTGATTGACTAAAACTTAACTATTTAATTTTGATTCTAGCTGCTAGAAATGTATGGGATTCCTGTTCCAAGATATGCCCTTGTAAATAGAGAAGAACCATACCAAGAGCTGGATTATTTTGTTGAAGAAGAAGATTATGTTGAGGTCCATGGAAATCGTTTTTGGAAGCCATTTGTGGAAAAGCCTGTTGATGGTGAGTTTGGCCTTTATATTTCCTTTATCTTCTTGCATATATTTGCTTCTCACCAATATCCAGAGACTGAATTTAATATGGTTCTTTGTGACATTCTTCTTGTTTCCATAAAGTTGAACTTCCATGCCAAATATGTTAGATCATGAAAACGATAAACTAGTGGACATTTCATTTATTGCTCATTTCTTTATGCATTTTTTTGAAGCCTAATTCATGATGCTTGAGGTTACTTCATAATTGCAATAGCGGTGTTGACCTTTTTTTCCAGTACACGTGCTAACACCATTGTTCTGTTCTTTCTTGAAGGGGATAATCATAGCATAATGATTTATTACCCAAGCTCAGCAGGTGGAGGCATGAAGAATTTGTTTAGGAAGGTCTGAATACTTATTTGAACTTTTGGCTACAACTTTTATGTAATTCTTCATCTTTGATATGAATTTTATAAGCATAATGCGTTATTTGGAAAATGCTTTTTTTTTGTCGTTTACTTTTTATATATGGCAGCCAATATCCTAATAGCTGTCCCATGATTGTTTAAGTATTCTCTTTGATAAATTTAAATTGTAATGTGATATGGTTTTTCTTCTTTATTTTGTTTAGGTTGGGAACAGATCAAGTGAGTTCCATCCTGATGTTAGAAGAGTACGACGTGACGGTTCTTACATATATGAGGAGTTTATGCCAACTGGAGGAACAGATGTCAAGGTGTGCATTTTGGTGAAAACAATTCTAGTTAATTTATTGTTCTATAAAATTTTACTCGTAAGAAACTAAATTCTTTTGTTGTTGCCAAACTTATTGCACTCAAGAAGCATACTCTTTATGCTTAACTGTGTTTGAATAGGAGAGTGAGGGAAATAGTGTATCATGGGCACCTCACATTTGCATTTTCTTTGAATTTTAATACTATTAATGCAGGGCATAATTTGGCATTGATTTTTGTATCGATAATGTATCATGGGTTATTTTTTTGAGATTCTGTTTTAGCATTACCCAATACTCTTACTGCTCTCTCTCTCTCTCAAGTTTGTCTGAACATCTTGTCAAATGAATGTAGGTCTATACTGTTGGCCCCGAATATGCTCATGCAGAGGCTAGGAAGTCTCCTGTTGTTGATGGTGTTGTTATGAGAAACCCTGATGGCAAAGAAGTAAGTATTTTGCAATATATTATCCAAAACATGTTCTCTGCTTCTTTTTGATGCATGCACAAGTGCATATCCAGAAATCCCTATAATTTGCTTATTTGTCAATGTTTGATTCTAAGCAACCTTTTCCCTTAGTTTTTCAGTGTTTTTGCGTGAGGATGTTTTTCCTGTAGACAGTGAGTATGTAATTTCAAGTCAAATCTATGTGGAGTTGTTTTGTTATCATCTTTGAGAGTTGATGCGGTTGATGAAATCAAATTTGTTTGGTTGGACTAAATTATCAGGAGAATGAGCCAGTCGGGTTGGTCTATGACGCACTTATTGTTTTAGATGTTCTAATCATTTGCTATGACTTAAATCATTGCCCATACCTTCACAGTCCCGCAGGGTGGAAAATGGCCGGTAAAATGCAAGCTTAAATCAATAGTTTAGTAGAAATCATATGTAAAATGATAGTGAGCAGGATCTCATATGCAAAAGCTTCTAATTTGATTATATCTTAGTGTAGTAATGGTTTAAACTAAATGGGTTAATATTTGATGCACAGACACTGGAATATTTTTTCCACAAGCATGCCTATTTAGCTTTAAAACCTAAAATCTAAATCCCTAAATCTTAATTCCTAAACTCTAAATCTTAAATTCAAACCATAAACCCTAACTAAACCCTTAACCTCTAAAATGAGTCTGCTTGTGTAAACGGTAAACTAAAGTTTACACTGGCAGAGCATCAAATATTTTCCCTTAAATTATTTGCTTGGATTTCTGGCCGATCGCTTACCATTAAATGTCCAGTGAAAAGTTATGGAAAAGTTAATTAATTATAATTGATGTCTTCAACATGTAGTACTAGTTTCTAATCACCTACTGCTTTTGCTCCCATAATTGATCCAGTGCTAATACACGAATTGGAATATGTGATGTTTGAAACATATCTTTATTATGACAGGTCAGGTTAGTTAATTATGATTGATGTCTTCAACAAGTAGTGCTAGTTTCTAATCACCTACCGCTTTTGCTACTATCACATGTATTGTAATACACGATGTTTGAAACATATCTTTATTACCTATTTGACAGGTCAGGTATCCTGTGTTGCTGACGCCTAATGAGAAACATATGGCAAGGGAAGTTTGCATGGCATTTAGGCAAGCGGTATGTTGAGTGAATCTCCTTTGCAACAGATGCCTTAGTGTTTGATCATTGTGGATATATGACCATTTATTTTCTGCAAGTGTTACTTGGTTTGCTTAAATTGTGCTCTTGGTAATTTCTTTTGCATTGAGAGTGTCTTTTCTGAAAAGTTTGATCATAAGCTCATATTAGCTTCTTTAGATATTATTTACCCTTGATACTTTATCATATATTTTACCATCAAATTTAGCTCTTAGATTTTCTTTTTTAGGAGTTTGTTTCCATTTAAGTATGTACGGCCAATAAAAGATTTGTGTACATGTTGGAGTTACTATCAATTTGGTTTATGAAGAATGGTTTCATTCAGTTGAAGAACTTAATGTATATGTTCTTTTGAGGTTGTCTTGATGTTGCAACAATAATTGCACTTATCATCTCTTATAATTGAATGTAGAAAGATAGGGTTTATTAAGAATTACATGCTTTCCTTATTTTGACATAAATGTCCATTTGGTTTCTTGCAGGTTTGTGGGTTTGATCTTTTGCGTTCGGATGGGTGTTCTTATGTTTGTGATGTGAATGGATGGAGTTTTGTTAAGAACTCTCACAAGTAATACTAATCAACTTCTCTTCGCTCTAGTGATAATTCATGGTTTTGTTATCATAGGTGTTTTCATTCGACTATGCTGCATATTGTCTTGAGTTGATGTGTTGATTTTCCACGGTTCTAAACATAGTATTGTCATCCGGTCTTGTTTATTTGTTGTGAAAAAGACTTACGGGCTCTATTGTTATACAGGTATTACGATGATGCTGCTTGTGTGCTGAGGGAAATGTTTTTAGATGCAAAAGCACCTCATCTTTCCTCAGCAATACCACCAACTTTGCCATGGAAAGTAAATGAACCAGTGCAGCCTTCTGAGGGACTTACTCGCCAAGGAAGTGGACTCATTGGATCATTTGGGCAGTCTGAGGAGCTACGTTGTGTTATAGTAGTTATTCGCCAGTATGTTGCTTCTTTTTCCTCGCTATTTTTCCTTTGATAGAAATCCTTTCATTTTACTCATAAACTATCCTGAATGGGCAGTGGTGATAGAACTCCCAAGCAGAAGGTGAAATTGAAGGTTACTGAGGAAAAATTGCTAAACCTGATGCTAAAGTACAATGGGGGAAGACCCAGATCTGAGGTGGTTATTTCACTTCTTTATTACTTACCTTTATTTTACAAATAGATTCTGTTGCCTAAGCAACTGTTTGTTCTTTTATCACTTGTTAGACAAAACTTAAGAGTGCTGTTCAATTGCAAGATTTGTTGGATGCTACAAGAATGCTTGTACCCCGTTACAGGTAGCTCTTCATATTTCAGAATTTTTCTGATATAGCAAGAACAATTTATACTATCCACCTCCCTGCAACACAAAACATCAGAAGGACTGAAAGCAAGAGTTTGTAACAGTGATATGTTATCGGATGGGAAAAGGAATTGCAACAAATTTAGTAGGGTAGGAGTTGAGGTTTGTTTTAATGAGGCTGTATTAGTCACTAACTATTTATTTCGTGGTTTAATTCAATGAGAGAAGCTAAGAAGGTAATTAATGTTGTTGGTTAGTTTAAAGGAGGAAATATGAAATTTTGACAGCTGAAGCTAAGAAAAACAAAAGAAAAAATTGAGCTGTACTCTGGTACATTGCCAGAACTATGAAGGCCTTCTTTCTTTCTTTTTATATTTGGGGTGGGTGTAGGAGGAGGGCATTCAGTGTTTACTACCTGTAGCAATATCTGCATATGGTTTTTATTTTTGTATAAAGAAAGTACTTAATCACTTGGATTTTTGAAATTATTTAAAGATCAATAATGATTTATCTTTGATCATTTATGGGATATAGACCAGGTCGTGGAAGTGATAGTGAAGCAGAAGATCTTGAGCATGCTGAAAAGCTTCGTCAAGTTAAAGCAGTACTTGAGGAGGTTATATATCTATCTTGAAATGATTTGCCTTATTCAGTCTACTAGCTTTGCTACATTCATTTTATTGTTGCTCTTGGGATGATTCCTCATTCCTTCTCTATCCTAAATTACCATTTATATATAATATCCCCTTTTTTATTAAAAAAATGTTAATATGGGCCGGCTGTCACATGCTAAATGCTTTTGATTCCAGGGAGGACATTTTTCTGGTATTTATAGAAAGGTTCAATTAAAGCCTCTTAAGTGGGTTAAAGTACCAAAAGCTAATGGTGAAGGTGAAGAAGAACGGCCTGTTGAAGCACTGATGGTTCTTAAATATGGAGGTGTCCTTACACATGCTGGGAGGAAGCAGGTAATAAATACGAACCTCCCTTGCATGGAGAATCACTTTTCAGTTGAGAAGCCAAACTAAAATTTAGAAAATTGTTTGATTTAGAATTAAAAGTAAGGATAGTATTGGAAAGTTCTAAATGAGAAGGGTTAACTGAATTTAAAGTGGATATTCACTTTTAAGACATTTAAGGTTGGAAGGACAGAAATTCATTTTGGACATGGTTAAGAATTTAACTAAAAATCTATTGCTTCATTTGTTTGTTTACCTTTTTCTTTTCTCTTCCATAATTTTTGTGTCTCAATTTCATGCAGGCTGAAGAACTGGGTAGATATTTCCGAAACAAAATGTATCCAGGTTACCAACAGTAGAACCTTTTATCTTTGACTTTTAGTAGTCTGCACCTTGCATGGCAAGAATGAGCTCATTATAGATATGTTGATCTGTTTAGTATTCACTCAAGTTAATCTTGTCTCTTAAGATTTATGTTATTTGTTTGGTAGATAAAATAGTGATGAATTCAGAACTATGCTGCTTTTTCTTGATGGATTTTTATATAAAATTACAGGTGAAGGTACTGGCCTTCTTCGCCTTCATAGTACATATCGTCACGATCTAAAAATTTACAGTTCTGACGAGGGCCGTGTTCAGGTATTATGCCTTAACTCACAGATGAATCAGTATATATTTGATCTTTACCTGTTTGTGCTCCACTTCTGAACTAAGTTGCTATAAACTTGTTGTCATTGCTATTTGACATCATTAATAGGTTTGTAAATTAAATAATTTAACAGATGTCTGCAGCTGCTTTTGCCAAAGGCCTACTTGACCTTGAAGGGCAACTAACACCGATCCTGGTATGTAATGTTCACGTAATAAGTGCGTTCTTCCTTTTAACACTGAATTTGTATGACTGAGTTGGTTATCTTTTTAGGTCTCCCTTGTTAGCAAGGACTCCTCTATGTTGGACGGACTTGACAATGCCAGCACTGAGATGGAAGAAGCCAAGGTTTATATCTCTTCTTGCCCTTAATTTGGGCTTTCTTCTCGCATCATATGAGTGATATGACTACACATTAAACTAGAATTCTTGGCTAGGTAATTGATTTAAGTTATCTATCCATCGGTGCACATTATGAAGTTTTAACTATAAAAGGTACTCTGCCGCATAACTTGATTTTTTAATTGGGCCACGAGGAGAGCTCTGAAAATGCCTAACCTGGATATAATCTGGAGAAAGTTAACTCACGGGTTCATACGTAACTTTTCGACCTAGCATCTATCTATCAATTACCTGAATATGCGGACATTATTGAAACACCGGGCCACTTGACTAAAGAGTCTTTGATATGGTGTTTGAGAACAATCTAAAATGTTAAGCTCTAGGTGTCTGCTTAACAATGGGCGTGGACATATTATTTAGTTGTGCGGTCATTAGTTATTGCCTTCTACAACCTTGTTCTCCATCTATTTCCCAAATTACAACCCCAACCCTCCCCCTAGGACAGGGTATAAGGATAGATAATTCAACGTAAAATTGTTTTTTTCCCACATTTTTTAGTGCTGTTTTAGGATTCCTCTATATTTTGCAGGCTAGGTTGAACGAAGTTATAACTTCTGGTGCAAGGAAAAGTCATAGTAATGGAACATCTAAATCTCCTTGGATGACTGATGGAGCTGGATTGCCTTCTAATGCTTCTGAACTCCTTCCCAAACTGGTAATTTCATCATACAAGTGAATATGCAACATTGTAGTCACTCCTTCACTCCCTTTGTTACCAAGTATGCAATACAAGATTTTACTGTAACTATTGCCATTTTTTGTTACTCCCTTTTCATTTTGCACCTCTTATGTACCAGGTAAATTTGACTAAGAAGGTTACTGAACAAGTCAGACTACTTGCCATGAATGAAGATGAGACTCTTACAGAAGCAAGCCCATATGATGTGATTCTTCCATATGACCAAGCAAAAGCTCTTGGCAAGACAAATATTGACATTGATCGTATTGCTGCTGGATTGCCTTGTGGTAGTGAGGGATTCCTCTTGATGTATGCTCGGTGGAGAAAACTTGAAAGAGATTTGTATAATGAACGTAAAGAGTAAGTATCTACCATTTATTCTTCATTATACTTGTTCATCGGTTATCGGAATATTCTACTAGTTGTGTTATATTGTCTTTCATGTGTATTGTATGAAGAGCAATATCCATTCTTAAGCTATATATAATCTTCCATTTGGTGTCTTGAAAGTGTGATTCTTGCCCAACATGTTATTTTAGCATTATCGGTTTTACTGACAATGGACTTTCCTGCAGACGCTTTGATATAACTCAAATTCCTGACGTTTATGACTCTTGCAAGTGAGTATTATCTATTTTATTTCTATTTACATTTTTTGGCTAGAAAGTAGGCACTATATGCACAACAAATTCTATAGTTCAGAAAGCATGTGTACATGTCCTTTCTTCCTGGTTTAAGAATTTATCTCTGCCTCCACCTTTTTCTCCCAACATAGTTTCCTCATTTATTCTTCATTAATCCTTTGAATCCACTAAACAGATAATTGAATTGAAAACAATCTATTTTTTTCAAGGAGATTATTGCGTGATTTTAATTGCATTCCAGCACCACAAATTATACGTGAAGTAAACATTCTTTGGATTTTAGAAAATGAACCATCAATGATGATGGTATAGGCAGATCGATGGTCTGAGTGCTGCATCTCACCATGGTATTGGATATAGGGTTGAACATTTGCTTCTTTTAAGGAGATTTCTGCAGATTAAAATTTAGGGTCTCCTTGGATTAGGAAAAATAATGCATGAAGAAAATGGTCTGGAGTAGTGAGGAGGTTGGAGATGCATCTTGCTGTAATGTAACAAATGCGTGGTACATGGCATAATTTTGATGTTCGATAAATCTAATCTATCATGCAAATCTCCCAAAACTTGAGCAAGCTGTTCTGTCTTGATTGTTAATTCTTAAAACGTTCACAAATATGAAAATCCTTGGCTTTAAATGCTTTGTTTCTTTCTGAGCACTTTTGCATGTTTGATTGACCTACTTTTCAACAGATATGATCTTCTACACAATGCTCATCTTAATCTGAAAGGTCTGGATGAGCTCTTCAAAGTTGCCCAGGTACAAACATCTTACCACCGTCGAGAAATCGATGTTGATCTCTTATCATTTTTGTATTAGCCATACTTGTCTTTAATTTGCAAGTTCTTTGTCTACATTATCTTAGTTGCTTCTTTTGATGACTACATCTTAATGTTTTTTAATTTGGCTTAGGTTGCTTATTGACCATTGCATTTTATCCTAACGCTCCTGACTAGTCTGCATGTTGTTGTCTCAGCTTCTTGCAGATGGTGTCATCCCTAATGAATATGGAATTAATCCGAAGCAAAAACTAAAAATTGGTTCGAAGGTGATTCCTTTCTGCATGTCTTTTTCAATTAGAAAGGTTCCGGACGATGTTTGTGTTATTTATTAAAATGTCCCTATTGATTCCCCGTTTAACAGTGTGCAATTGCAGCCTTTACAATGGAAGTTAAGTGCTCATGTCTTCCCTAATTTTCGCTCTGTTCTTTTAGATTGCTCGCCGTTTGTTAGGTAAAATTTTGATCGATCTGAGGAATACTCGTGAAGAAGCCCTTAACGTTGCTGAGTTAAAGAGTAATCAAGACAAGTGCTCAAAATCGACAAAGACCGAGAAGGATGATAAAGAGTCACCACCAAAGTTCTTCATCAATATCGATGACACAAGACGATCTAGCACAAGTGAAATTTCAATGGATCCAGATGATGACGATGATAAAGAGACCAAATACCGTCTAGACCCGAAGTCAGTGATTAAAACCTTTTAACTCATGTATTGTTCTCTATATATTAGTTAGTTTATCATCTTATATTCGAATTTGTTCTCATTCAGGTATGCAAATGTCAAGACACCAGAGCGCCATGTGCGAACAAGGCTTTACTTCACATCAGTAAGTGCAAATCATGATCAAACTGACCAAGAACCATTCTCACCAAACCAATAGGCACAAGTTTCCCAAATTTGCTATATATGTACTTACAATGATTTTCCTATGGCTTTGATTTGTTTAACAGGAATCTCATATCCATTCTCTCGTGAACGTACTTCGTTACTGTAACCTGGATGAATCTCTTCAGGGAGAAGATAGTCTCATTTGCCAGAGTGCTTTAGAGCGTTTATACAAAACCAAGGAGCTCGACTACATGAGTTGCATTGTGATAAGGATGTTTGAGAATACAGAGGAGGTAGGTGCCTTGTTATATCCAGTCATGGTTCGAGCCCTTGACCTTTTTATCAGCGGAGTTCTCATACTGAGGTTATGTTTCCTGTGGAATTGAAATTACAGGTAGCTTTAGAAGACCCAAAAAAGTTCCGCGTCGAGTTGACATTTAGCCGTGGTGCAGATTTATCCCCATTGGAGGTAATACTGTCCAATACACAGTAACACAGATAAATCTGAAGTTAAATTCGATATATGAACCATTTGTATGCTTGTTGGCTGCATCATGAAACTATGCTAATGCTATTTTGTCTTGACAGATGAAGGATGGCAAGGTTGCTTCACTTCACCAAGAGCATACATTGCCAATAATGGGTCCAGAGAGGCTGCAAGAACTGGGATCCTATCTCACATTAGAGAAAATGGAAGAGATGATTCGTCCGTTTGCAATGCCGGCCGAAGACTTCCCTCCTCCATCAGTTCCTGTCGGATTCTCGGGTTACTTCTCCAAAAGCGCGGCGGTGCTTGAGCGCCTGGTAAACCTTTGGCCTTTCCATAAGAATGCTGCTCATACCAATGGAAAGTAACAAGTTGGTTCTTCATTTCCCTTTCTTAACGTCAGTTTCCCATTCTTTTTTTTGTTGTGTTAATGATGCATCTCACTGTTTGTTTACCTCTGCTCAATATGACAACCAAGAAATCATCGACTGAAATAGTTTTCTCCAAGTTTCAACAACGGAAGATGTTTGTTGGAAGTGTGTAAAAAAGGTGTAATTTTTCCCTCACTAATGCCAGTTTTCAGGGGTAAAAAATGATGGGGAAGAAAGAAGGGCTGGGAGGTTTGGTTTATGGAGTTGTGTTTAATTTAAGGAAAATATCTCGTAGACCGGTGGTAGTAACGAATATTTTTACAAAAGCATTAGTTTTAGGGTTTAAAGATTCAGTTTAAGGGTTAGGGGTTTAAGTGTAGGGGTTTAAAATTTATAGTTTATGGTTAAAATTTAGGGTTTAGTGTTAAAGGTTTAGTTTTTAAGATAATATGGTTAAAAAATTAGATTTTAATTTATAAATTCTAAATTTTAACGTTAAACCTTAAATTCTAATTACACCCTTAAGTTCAAAATTTGTCCACTAAAACCTATAAATACTAAACCCTACAAACTACTTAAACCCTAAAACTAATATGTATGTGGTTTTCTCAAAAAATTAATGTTTGTGGAAGTAAAAATTTGTGCATGAAATAATTACCTTTAATTAAAAGAAGAAAAAAAATTGTCTTAAAAAGAAGGGGTGCAACACGAGACTTCTTAGGAGGTTATCCATTCTAGTACTACTCACATCCAAATACACTTAAATAATTTGATTAAATAAAAGAGAAATTAATTTGGTTGTCATTTGAGCTTAAATAATGTTAATTATCTGACAAATATAATTTAAATATCTTAATATTTGGTTTAAATATATATAAAAAAAATAATATATTTTTGAAAAAAAAAATTGTGCATGAAATAATTACCCTTAATTAAATAATTTGCTACTATCATTTGAGCTTAAATAATTCTAACTGTATGACTATTAGAATTTAAATATTTTAATATTCGATTCAAATATATATCATGAAAGTAGAGATGGTCATGGATATTGACATGATAGGTTTCGACTCGACCTCAAAGGATTGTTTGTTTGTTTTTTTTAATTGGGTAGTGTTCAGATTGAGGATGAAAAATATCTAATTTGAGATATTTGTATAATATTTTTATATATTTAGAGATAATTGTTATAATATTTATTTTATATATTTTTTAATTACTTCCTTTTTTATCAAATAAAAAAAAGTATAGATAATTACTACAAATACTCCTCTATATTTTTTCTATTGTCCCCTTATTTTTAATTATTTTGAGTTGGGTCGGGTTGGAAATGAGTTTTAATCTATAATTTTGAGTCGAGTGAAAAATTACCACATATCGGGTTTTAATTTATAATTATTGAATTAAACGTAGGTCATGGGTTTTAGATTCACTGGGAGCACCCCTTCCTCCTCCTAGAGTCTTCCTTTTCCCTTGCCCTCTATGTAAAATTAGGATTAAGATTATTTTTTTTGAGTAGAGGATTAGGATTAGAATTAAACTTTGTCAAAAAAATTATTGAATTAAACTTATTAACTTAATTTATAATTTTAATACTTTATATATGTTTTATATATACTTCTAAATTTATAAAAAAATATTTTATTTTATTTTTTTTAAAAATAAAACAGACTTCAATTACATATATAAAAATATATTTATATACAAATATAAAAGTTGCACCATAAGCGATAAACATCACTAACAGTGAAGGAAATATAGTTGTTATTGACGAACGTATGTCAATTATTCTCTTTTATTCACTAAAATTATTTTATTTGACTTTTTTGATAAAAAATTAAATTTTAATTTTTATTATTAATAAAAATAAAATGAAATAAATTTTAAAAACTTTCAATCAAATAATTTTAAAATGTATATTATATAAAATTTAACTATTTAAAATAATTAAAGTAAAAAAATATAATAAAAAATTAATAAAGAAAGAAGTAAGTTTAAAGACAACTCAGAACCTAAGTAATACAATCCTCATGCAATATGTATAATATCTGTTCCGGTGATGAAAGAAATCGATGACAAAGGAGATCTCCAGTTGGCCAGCTTATTGTCTTACCCAAAAACATGCTCGATCTTTATCTCCCATGGACGCTACATAAGCATGATGAACTAATGTCATCACAACCATATACCCCCATAGTACAGCTTCAATACCAGAGCATATTCCTATTCTCTTGGAAAACTCAAGCAATCAATGTCCATCTTCGTTTCGAAACATTCCGTTGTAGGACATTATACTCATCGTCGCTGTTGTGATTTGAATGAATTTCTTTAAATATTATTATTGTTGATGAAAAGGTTTGTTTACAGTGATATTGCATGGGGAATTTATAGCTAACAGAAACCCTAGTTTTTGTAACAACCATGCTGAGTCATGGAATTACAGCTCACGTAACAGCTTTTGGGCTGTGTAACAAACTCTTCCCTGGTGCCATCATTCTTCCAGCTATCATTTGGTTCAACATTCACCCGGTCTTCTGAGTTCTTCAGAGTTGCGTGAGAGAGAACATGTAGCTTGTGTCTCAAGGTAGTGAAGCGTTCAAGAGGTAGAGGTTTGGTGAGAATGTCAGCGAGCTGATCCTGAGCTGGGATGTAGTTCACCTGAAGTTCACCAACTGCAACACGTTCGCGCACAAAGTGAAGACTTAATTCGACATGTTTCGCCTTGGTGTGAAGAACAGGGTTGGCAGCCATAGCCATTGCGCTGGTGTTGTCACACCAGATGGTGGGGGAGAGTGGAGGGTGAGATTCCCATTTCAGTTAGAACGCCATTGACCCAGACTGCTTCAGAGGTAGCCTCAGCTAAGCTTCTGTATTCTGCCTCAGCTGTGGAACGGGAGACGGCGCGCTGCTTTTTGGAACTCCAGGTGACAAGATGGCCATTGTGGAAGACACAGTGGCCGGACATGGAGCGACGGTCATCCTGGTCGCCTGCCCAGTCAGCATCAGAGAAGATTGTGATATCAGAGGAGGGTGAAGTAGTTGTAGCAAACCATAGGCCAAAATCCAATGTGCCACAGAGGTAGCGAAGGATTCTTTTGACTGCACTCCAGTGAGCTGATGTTGGTTCTTGCATGAATTGAGCTGCTTTAGTGACGGCAAAGGAGATATCAGGTCGGGTGTGGCAGACGTAGAGAAGTGCACCCACAACACTGCGATAGGTCAGAGGATCAGAGAGTTTCTCACCATCAAGTCGACTGAGTTTCGGAGAGGTAACCATTGGAGTAGAGGTGGGTCGAGATTGAAGCATGTTGGTGCGAAGTAAGAGCTCGGTGATGAATGTCTTTTGGGATAAGAGAAGACCTTTAGAGCAACGGTGAGCAGCTATACCCAAGAAGAACTGTAGTGGTCCAAGGTCCTTAAGAGAAAAAGCTGAATCAAGAGCAGTGATAACCTGTTGAATGTGAGCTTCTGAGGTTCCAGTGATGAGGATGTCGTCGACATAAACAACCAGGTAAGTGGTGATGTTGTCACATCAATGAATAAAGAGAGACGGGTCAGCTCGAGAAGAGTGGAACTGGAGTGTGGAGAGAAAGTCACTGAGCTTTTTGAACCAACTTCTTGGTGCTTGGCGAAGGCCGTAGAGGGCTTTCTTTAGTTTGCATACAAGCATGTCCTCACTTGGAGAGTGTTGTTCGAATCCTGGAGGCTGAAGCATGTACACTTCCTCGCGTAGGTCACCTTTGAGGAAGGCGTTATTCACGTCGACTTGCCGGATTGGCCAATTGCGCATTACAGCCAGGGAGAGTAAGATGTTGACGGTGGAGAATCTTATCACTGGACTGAAGGTGTCCAAGAAGTCAGAGCCGGGAACCTGAGAAAAGCCTTTGGCTACTAGTCGGGCCTTGTGTCTGTCCACAGAACCATCAGAGTTGTGTTTTAGCCTGAAAATCCATTTGCAACCTATGGGCTTACGATGTGCGGGAAGGGGAACAATGTCCCAAGTGTTGTTGTTCACTAGGGCACTATATTCAAGCATGACAGCAACATGCCATTTGGTGTCCTGAAAAGCTTCTTGAATAAAGGAGGGAATATCATTGTGTTGTAGTTGTAGAACTTTAGGTTTGAAGATGCCATCCTTGGCTCTGGTGACCATTTGATGAGTGTTGCCAACAGTGAGAGGAGGATGAATGGATGAGGTTGGTAAAACAGGTGGGTCAGGGGCCATGGTATTGGATGATGGTGTCTCAGAGATAGGTGCGGTAGTTGTATGATCAGTATTGGTTTTAGATGAATGAGGAATAGGTACGAGAGAGTCAGTGGTGGATGTAGGTAAGGGAGAAGGAGTAGGTGATGTAGGTAATGGAGAGGTAGAAGGTGATGTAGGCAAAGGGGAAGCAGTGGGTGATGTAGGTAAAGGAGATGAAGGGTGACCTGAAGAAGTGGTAGAGGTCTCATGGAGGGGCAAACCAGCGGGACTTCGATCTTCAGGGATGATATGTAGGGGAGCTGAGGGAAAAGTCTGAGGGGTAGGGTCAGGTGTGCACGAGTCCATGACAAAAGGGAAATGTTGCTTCATCAAAAACAACATTTCGAGATACATAGATCCGACCATCTTTGGCAAGGCACTGATATCCTTGGTGCTTGGGGGAATAGCCGAGAAAGACACATGGTTGAGACCTATACTCGAACTTGTGTTTGTTGAACGGGCGGAGGTGAGGGAAGCACTGGCAACCGAAGACTCGAAGCACTGTGTAATCAGGTGGCTTGCCATAGAGCTTTTGAAACGGAGAGATGTTCCCGAGAGTTGATGTGGGCATACAGTTGATGAGATAAACTGCACTAATAATGGCATACGCCCAAAACTTGAAGGGAACAGAGGCCTGAGCAAGAAGGGTGAGTGCTGTCTCAACAACATGACGATGCTTTCTCTCAACAAGGCCGTTCTGTTGAGATGTGTATGTGTTGAACTTATTTTGATTTTGATATAACTTAAAAAGAAATTTTAAAGGACTAAATTGTAAAAATTTGTAAAGTAATTTTAAAGAAATAAATTTGTCAAAAACTCGATTTTAACTTGACAAAATGCTTTGAGAAAGTTCGATTCAATACATATATCGAACTACATTTTTAAAAGTCAAAAAATGCCCAAAATGCTCATTTTGGAAGGAAAGTTTCGAAACTATAGCAAAGTTTCGAAACTATACTGGGCAGTAGCACTCTGTTTTTGAAACCTGGGCAAAGGTTTCGAAACCTTCATAAGGTTTCGAAACCTTGGCTTGAAAGTTTCGAAACCTTATGAAGGTTTCGAAACGTTTGGCCTGTAACGGTCATATTTTTCAAATCTAATCTTAAAGTTTCGAAACCCTTGGTAAAGGTTTCGAAACTTATGTGCAGGGGAGCTTTTTAAGGTCAATTATAAACACCCCCAACGGCTCCAAAGACCCCCCAAAGGCTCCTAACGGCTAGATACTCAAACAACACTATAAATACAGCATTTGATCAATATTGAAGCATCAAGAAAGAGTAAGAAACATCAAGAAAGCATATACAAGCATTCAAGCTTCCAAGAGTTTATTTCGAGCTTATTTTTCGATCTTTCTTGAAAAACACTAGAGTGTTCTTCGTTGTAATTCTTGTTCTAGTGTTTATTCGGGTGTGTGAGAGAGCTTAAACTTTGCAAACACATTCCTAGTGAGGATTTTCTAGTTTGCTCATTTGTATCCAACTTTGGGATAGGATTCAATAGACTTTGTGGTATAAGTCTATTGAAGTGTGTAAGGTTACTCCTTGTCCTTAAAGGAAAGACAAATTAGTGAATTTGTGGGAAATCCTTAGTGTGGACGCTAAGGTAGTGGATGTAGACTCGGTTGATTAGTCGAACCACTCTAAATCGCTTTGCAATTTTTATCTTTGCAATTAGCTTCCGCCGTTATTTTCAAAAATCCAATTCACCCCCCTCTTGGTTTTGTTCGATCGATTGCCACGTTCTACAATTGGCATCAGAGCTTGGTTCATTAGAAGGTCTTACAACCTCTTGAAAAAGATCCAAGAAGTGTGCAATCATCTACAAAGTCATCCATGGCATCCACCTCCAATATTGTAGCTTGGGGCGATTCTCAACCCACCAACAAGCCTCCATTCTTCAATGGAGTAAATTATGCCTATTGGAAAAACCGCATGAAGCTCTTCATCCAAGCTTATGATCTTGAAGCTTGGAAAATCATCATGAGAGGATACATAGCACCAACGAGTGATATTGAATCATGGAACGTTGAAGAAGACAAGGGATTCTCAACAAATGCAAAGGCTATGCATCTCATCTTTTGTGCCCTTGGCCCGGACGAGTATGGAAGGGTGTCATCTTGTTCCAATGCAAAAGAAATTTGGGACAAACTTGAAGTTACACATGAAGGTACAAATCAAGTAAAGGAGACCAAAATCGAGCTCCTCAATCTAAATTATGAGAACTTCAAGATGGACCCCGAGGAAGACATCAAAACTATGTCCGATCGATTCTCCGTGATCGTAAATGGTTTGAAAGGTTATGGCGAAGTGATCCCCGAAGACAAACTTGTGAGGAAGATGATCTACTCTCTTCTCGATTCATGGGATTCGAAGAAAACGGCCATAATAGAAGCAAAGGACCTCAAAGTTCTCAAATTAGATGAGCTTATTGGTTCCTTGCTTACTCACGAGATGATGTCAAAGAGCAAGGAAGAAAAGAAGAATGAAGTGGAGAAGAAGAAAGTTGGTCTTGCTCTTAAAGCATCCAAAAAGGATGATGATTCTAGTGAAGAAGATGAAGAAAAAGAAATGGCAATGTTTGCCAAAAGATTCAAAAACTTCATGATGACAAATAAAGGAAGAAGATTTCAAAGAGAAGAGGGCTTCAAAAGCAACAAAGGGAGAGATCCTCTAATTTGCTATGAGTGCAACAAACCGGGACATATCAAGTTCGATTGTCCTCAACTAAAGAAAAATAGCTATGAGAGGAAGAAGCACAAGGCTCACGTAGCTACTTGGAGCGATGACTCTTCCGACGAGGACGAGGATGAAGTAGCCAACTTGTGTCTTATGGCTATCGAGGATGACTCAATGGTAACCTCTAATTCATCTTATTCATTTGATTATACTTTTGATGAATTGCAAGAGGTTTATAATGAATTAGCCTTAGAGTATGAGAAGTTAATTTTGAAAAATAGAAAAATTACTTCAAAATTGAAAAATGAAAATGACTCTCTCTCTAAGACTAATAAGGAATTTGAAAGTAAATTCGAAGAAATGCAAGTCAAAATAAACGATTTTGAAAAGAAAAATCAAGACTTGCAAAACTTACTTTCAAAGGTCCATAAAGATCATCAAAAGGAACTTGATGATCTTAAAGCTTCTTTCAACAAAGTTGGGACACAAATAGTTGAAAAATGTGAAAATCCAAGACCCAACTATGTTAGAAAGAACTATCATGGGTATAGACAAAGATCACCTAATCGAAAGAAGATTAGGAGCATTTGGGTTCCAAAAGGACTCATTACTAATAAAGATTTTGATCTTTTGTCTAAATGGATACCCAAAGGGACTAAAATACTAGGAATTAACTCCTATGGACCCAAAAGAGTTTGGGTACCAAAACATACATAGTTCCCTTTTGTAGGTGTGCTGGAGCCATGATATGCAAATTTGAAGAAACTTGAAAGCTCTAGACACACAAAATGGAAGGACACTTGAAGAAGCTCAATCGACATATCTTGATTCAAGTGGTAACATTTTTATGCAAAATTTACTCTTACATGTTGATTTGTATGAATATTTTGTGTTGAAACATGTTTGAGGTTCCCCATATGTTGTATGAATGCTTTTAGTGAGGGGGAGTTATGTTTTGCATGTTTGCTTGATTTTTTGACCATATATATTTTATGTATGTCTTTAGGTCTTAAAACTAGCAATTTAATGTGCTTAAATGATTAAATTCTTTTTGAGTGACATTAGTTAAGATAGTCACTTTTTAATCCAACATTAAGCGTAAAATTCTTTGTTTTTAAGTTCAAAAATGGTCTTTAATGTTAATAATTATCATAGTAATATTAGAATGCGACTCGGAACTAAATTGAAGCAAAAATCTGAAATTTTAGACAAAACAGGACAAAAGTTTCGAAACTTATACAAAGTTTCGAAACCTTATAGGTTTTCCAGAATCAATTTTGCTACTGGAACCAAAAGTTTCGAAACTTTTCATCAAAGTTTCGAAACCTTGGCCAGAAAGTTTCGAAACTTTAGCAAAATTTCGAAACCTTTAGGGTGCCCAGAAAAACTTTTGCTACTGGAGGCAAAAGTTTCGAAACTTTTAACAAAAGTTCCGAAAACTTTAGGCTGAAAGTTTCGAAACTTTCCAAAAGTTTCGAAACCTTCATTAAAGCAGGCCGAGTTCGGACGGGTTTTAAGCTTATAAACACAAAATTCTCAAACCCTAACTCATTCTTTTCTCTACTTCAAACGGCCAAACACCCAAAACTCTCTCAAATCCTCAAATCCATCTCTCTCAACTACAAGTTTCAATCAAACTTTTGGGTTTTCATCTTCATCTTCAACATCTTTTGAGGTAAATTCTTGTTCAAAACTTCTAAATTCTTCAAGTTCTTCAAGTTTTTGAGAATTTTAGGGTTATCAAAATTTTTAGGGAATCAATTTTTAGAGAATTTTTAGAACAATGTGGGTTGATTATATTGTTATATATGTTGTGTTTTTGCAGGAGGAATCACCTAATCTTGATTAAATTCTTGTTTAAACTCCTTTAAATTCTTGCCCACTAGGTGTTTGATAAAATTCCCAAACCATTTTTTTTGCCTAAAAATATGCCTCCTAGAGTTATTCTCCCTAGAACAAATCCTCCTAGAGCTAAGCGTCAACGCAATGAAATCGGTCAAAATTCCGGTTCTAATCCTAATCCTCAATTTGAGGATCTTTGCTTTAAGAATTCCGAAAATCTAGAGAGATATCAAGGTATTTATGAGAATAAGAAAGTTAGAGAAGAAAGAACAATCGACTTTGATTTTCTTACATCTCCCGAATTTAATTTTGATCTCTTTGAACTTTTTGCCGATTGTGAATGGCTTGATTATCTAAACATTCCTCCCTACACCCATCACAAATTAGTTCGTGCCTTTTTCGCTAATGCTACTTTCATCCGATCAACTCGTGAGCGAAACACCATCATAGGTATCCGTTCTTACCTCATGGGTACCGAATTTGAATTAACACCTCAAAACATAGCCGATCACTTAGGTGTTCCTTTAGATGGTAGTTCAAACGAAAATGATGCTCACAACATTCCCGCCTTCCCGGATGGTAGTCCTACCCACCTTCCTCTAGAGGAACGCCTCTTTCTACTCCTTACTACTTGGTTCTTCCGTCCCTCCGGCGGAAAAGCCACTAGTATGAGAGCTTGTGATTATTGGTGGCTACGCCAATATCGTGATAGAACTCGTCCCGATATTGCTACCATCATTTTCTTAAACCTCATTAAAATCATCAACAATCCTACCTCATTCTCTCTCTCTTTTGGGAATGTTCTTAGCCACATCTTTAGGAAGCTAAACATAGACACTTCCTTAGATCCTCAAGTTAAGAATAAAAGCTTCATTGACCTAAAATCTTGTCATAAAGCCCAATGGTATCATGATATACATGGATGGGTTCATAGAGGAGATGTTGAGGAGTTTGATGATCATGAGGATCCTATTGGAGAGGCTCCACTAGCTCCGGCACCGGCACCGGCACCGATTACTTTAGAGAGTATGTATGCGACTATGGTCACGCGCTTTGATAGCATAGATGCTCATCTTCGTGGCATAGATGATCGTGTTACATCCTTGGAGCATGACATGCACGATATCCACTCTCATTTCTTTCCACCACAGATGCCTCATGATGATGTTTAGTTTATATTTGCATTCTATATGACTTTATGATGTTATTGGTACATTTTTA
Organism: Hibiscus trionum; assembly: GCA_030270665.1. NCBI lineage: Eukaryota > Viridiplantae > Streptophyta > Magnoliopsida > Malvales > Malvaceae > Hibiscus > Hibiscus trionum. The sequence goes on along the minus strand of BSYR01000034.1, from coordinate 2,829,308 downwards.
GACTTATTTTGATTTACGCTTTAGTCTTTGTTTTTAAGACATATTATGCTCTTTGATTGAATATTTCTATGAATTTTATTTTGTTGGATTATAAATCTTGGATGATATGCTTTATGAATGATATGCTTTATGGATGATATGCTATTGAATTATATTGATCTATTAACGTTTTTGTTGCTTGTGTAGCCATTTATCCTTTTTGCTATAACAAAAAGGGGGAGAAGATTAAGAGAGCAAATTTGTTTAAATTTGTTTTTATCAAAGTTTTTATCCAAATATTTCATATGTCTTGCAAATTTGTTTTTATCAAAGTTTTTATCCAAATATTTCATATGTCTTTAAAATTACAATTTTCAAAAATTTCATAAAGACATTTATTAAGGGGGAGCTTATAAAAAAAAGATTTGAAATATTAAACAAATTATTTCAAAAACAAATTTTTACAAAATGTTTTGTTATATCAAAAAGGGGGAGATTGTTGAACTTATTTTGATTTTGATATAACTTAAAAAGAAATTTTAAAGGACTAAATTGTAAAAATTTGTAAAGTAATTTTAAAGAAATAAATTTGTCAAAAACTCGATTTTAACTTGACAAAATGCTTTGAGAAAGTTCGATTCAATACATATATCGAACTACATTTTTAAAAGTCGAAAAATGCCCAAAATGCTCATTTTGGAAGGAAAGTTTCGAAACTATAGCAAAGTTTCGAAACTATAGCAAAGTTTCGAAACTATACTGGGCAGTAGCACTCTGTTTTTGAAACCTGGGCAAAGGTTTCGAAACCTTCATAAGGTTTCGAAACCTTGGCTTGAAAGTTTCGAAACCTTATGAAGGTTTCGAAACGTTTGGCCTGTAACGGTCATATTTTTCAAATCTAATCTTAAAGTTTCGAAACCCTTGGTAAAGGTTTCGAAACTTATGTGCAGGGGAGCTTTTTAAGGTCAATTATAAACACCCCCAACGGCTCCAAAGACCCCCCAAAGGCTCCTAACGGCTAGATACTCAAACAACACTATAAATACAGCATTTGATCAATATTGAAGCATCAAGAAAGAGTAAGAAACATCAAGAAAGCATATACAAGCATTCAAGCTTCCAAGAGTTTATTTCGAGCTTATTTTTCGATCTTTCTTGAAAAACACTAGAGTGTTCTTCGTTGTAATTCTTGTTCTAGTGTTTATTCGGGTGTGTGAGAGAGCTTAAACTTTGCAAACACATTCCTAGTGAGGATTTTCTAGTTTGCTCATTTGTATCCAACTTTGGGATAGGATTCAATAGACTTTGTGGTATAAGTCTATTGAAGTGTGTAAGGTTACTCATTGTCCTTAAAGGAAAGACAAATTAGTGAATTTGTGGGAAATCCTTAGTGTGGACGCTAAGGTAGTGGATGTAGACTCGGTTGAGTAGTCGAACCACTCTAAATCGCTTTGCAATTTTTATCTTTGCAATTAGCTTCCGCCGTTATTTTCAAAAATCTAATTCACCCCCCTCTTGGTTTTGTTCGATCGATTGCCACGTTCTACAATATGGACAGGTAATTCGATGTTGTATACCAAGAGCAGATAGTTTGGAGGCAAGTGGGAGAAACTCTCCCCCTCCATCGGTTTGTAGTGCCACAAGTTTAGCATTGAATTGATTAGTGACCAAGGCATAAAATAACTCAAAGGCAGCTGTAACTTCAGACTTATTGCGAAGAAGGTAAAGCCAGCAAAAACGAGTATACTTGTCAACAAATGAGACATAATATCTATAGCCAGTGGAAAGGTTGGGGGCAGGACCCCATACATCAACTTCCACTAATTCAAAAGGAAACTTATAAACAGTAGAAGAAAGAACAAACGGCTGAGCATGGCTCTTGCCAAATGATAGCTGGAAGAATGATGGCACCAGGAAAGAGTTTGTTACACAGCCCAAAAGCTGTTACGTGAGCTGTAATTCCATGACTCAGCATGGTTGTTACAAAAACTAGGGTTTCTGTTAACTATAAATTCCCCATGCAATATCACTGTAAACAAACCTTTTCATCAACAATAATAATATTCAAAGAAATTCATTCAAATCACAACATGGTATCAGGCCATTAACTCTGTGTATCGTCTCCTTCTTTTTCTTCTCCGCTCTTCCCCATGGCAGACTCTGATGCCTCCGCGATGCACGGGACCTCAATGTTGAGCTTGAGGGGGTGGCTGATTTGCGGCCTAAACTGGAAGAATAAAAAACATATCATTGTTCCAGTGTAATCAGTGGTGAATCCTGTAATAAGAGTTTGAGGGATAATTTTAAAATATTAGAGGTTTAAATAATTTTTTTTAATAATTTTAAAAGATTTAATCAGAATTTTTAAAAATTTTGAGTCGATCAATTAAAATTTTTAAAAAATTTAGAGGTAAAATTTAAAATTTTCAAAATTCTAAAGGACCATGATCCCTAACCCCTTAAAGGTTCCGCCATGAGTGTTACCATAAATTCCATAAAATCAAGTCAATCCCAATCGTTACTCTCCATAAAATGTTGTGTTATCTTCATGGATAGATGTAGGAAACCTTAAGATTATTTCCTACAATCTCAATGGTAACTCAGATTTTTTTTGGACGTAATTAAATTCTTTCTTTCTTTTTACGGCTAATTTTTACTAGTTATTTATTATATTATTATGTATTAATATTTTACTATAATTTTATACATTATTCATAGAATTTTCCTTATTCATAACGATCTATAGAGTTATAGACCACCCATAAATCAAATGTTGAACCTATTACTGTTTTTTAAAGCACTTACATCATGCTTGTTCTATAATTCAGTAATTAAAATATTGGGTCAAAAAATTAATTATATAAAAATTATGGAAGTTGTTATAACTAATTAAGTGAAAATCTCTATAATATAATATAGGCTTAAATATAAATATGGTACTCGAACTAGGCGCATTCTCCCAAGTTGGTACCCGAAGAAGTTTTGCTCCCAAGTTAGTACCCGAACTTTTTTACCATCCATGGTTCTAGTACTTTTGCTTAACACCGTTAGTCATTTGATGATATGGCATCATGGACAAATAGAGACATGCCATATGGCATTAAATTTTATTGACTAGCTCACCTTTTATTTCTTACGTGGCATCTATTTTAATGACATGTGAATTAATAAAATCAAATAATTTAATTAAGCAAATTAAAGGCTAGCGTGATTTAACCTAATCAAAACACTTAATTAGAAAAAAATTTTATCACTGCTTTTTGAATGACAAAAAATTTTACCGATCAAAAACTCAAATCGCAACAATCTATCATTGATTCAGACATCTAACCATAGAATTTCATCTATTCTGGTATTTCTCTTGAACCCTAACATTTTTTCTTCTTCATATTTTCTGTTCTTTAATTTGATTTTTAGGGGTTTTAGTCTCGTTTTTAGGGATTTTGTATGGGTTTTGATTTTTAAGTATTTTCTAGTATAATAAGTTATTGAAATGTTAGATTTTAAAGTTACTGAAACATGAATCTAAAGAATAAGATAAAATTTTAAAGCTTTTTAATTAATCTTAAATTTTAAACCAATGCATCTTTTCTTCTATATATGTTTATGAAGATAATTCCTGTGTGTATCCGTTTATATTGCTAACTTGCAATATATATTTGGGTATCGTGTTGCTAAACTAGAAATATACATGTGGGTTTTTTTTTTTGAAAATAAGCCACTAGTTTTATTAATGAGAAAATACTCAAAATTACAATAAGGGTTTACAAACTATCATTGTAAACTAAATACATAATTTGGACTTCCTTCTAAAACTAGCAACTTTAGATCAGATATAAACCATACATGAAAAGGTTATAAACCCATCCAAATACTCGATCGAAAATAGATACGAAACCTGACTGCATCGGCAAAACGAACCACAAAAGGGGATGAAGCTATTGATAGACCACCGAGAAAACGCAGATCAGAGCCGAGCACCTGAAAACTCATCACAAGCGCAAACCGCATATCCAAATTCAAACCGAATGTCCATAGCAGGGAAGATCAACATGATTACAAATAATCGCCATCTTGATCAGTCGTGTCGTCGTCAATTCAACCCTCATAGAAAACAAATAATGGAAAAACGTGCCAAGAGACAGAAAAACATGCTAAAAAGCATAAAAACGTACCAAACGGTAGAGAAAAGCGTGTCATAAAGACAGATTTATTGAATTATAAACATGCTAACCAACTTGGGAGAATGCGCCTAGTTCGAGTACCATATTTATATTTAAGCCTATAATATAATATAAACATGTCAGCTGAGTAGGTTGAGTTATTAGTATATGATATAAACATGTTAATTTTGAGACACGTCGATTTGAACCGTGTTAATTTGAATTTTAAAATTTTAAAATTATTATTTTTTGAGTAAAGACATCTTAATTTTATTAATCACCATAAAATATAATACAATCTAATGCATCAAAAAGATAAAAAAAGATAAATTCACTAAAAGTTTCTTATAATGGTGCAAAAAAAAGCAGACACTTCCATCGAAATTAGCATGCCAAAATTCAGAAACCTTCATGAATCTGCTTATCTCTATCCAAACGAGACACTCTACGGGGTAAAAAAGGAGTGGTGAGCGAACCAACCTATCAGACTGATTGCTCCGCTACCCAAGTCTAATTACATATGCAACCAACCATCAACTGAGTGGGAATCCATCTTTCTATGATCACCGACAAAATCATAATCAAGGATTAGTGCCGTGAATATATCTGTATGAGCACCTACCAACCGTTAAGGTATGCTAAAATCATGCCACAAGAATAGATGAAACGAACTAAAAGAAACGTGTCACAAGGACAGGAAACGTGTGCCACAAAAGCAGAGATTCTTATTAAAATATAAAAAAAACAAAAAAATATTAATACTAAGATTTATTGTCCACCACTAATAAAAAAACAAAAATACAAACGATAAAGATTTAAGAGAGAACGACTGAGTTATAATGGGAAAGAGCGGCTGGATTGCCCAAAATTTTAAATTATTTTATATTGACCACTTTTGAATTTGGATATTTTGAGTTCGGATACAAGATGTGTAATCCAATCTTGATCTAATACATGTGTATCCATGTTTATTTCTTTTTATATTTTCTTAATATAAACGATCCTAGGGCCAAAGGAATGATCTCCATAAGAGGTTCAGATTTGAGAAATTATATCCATGAGGTATAGAAATTTTTTACCTTTTTCGGTGTTTTTATTTATACTCTCACACTAAAAATTAGGTTTAGGATTTAGAACTTAGAGTTTAAGGTTAGAGTTTGTGGTTAGGGTTTAGGAAATTTAGAGTAGGTTGTAATTTTTAGGGTATATGGTATATGATTTAGGATTTAGAATTTAAGGTAAGGGCTTGAAATTTAATTTTTAGTGTTGGGGCATAGAAAGGGGCAGATAATTTTTTATCCTATCTATTAGGTATACGCAGGTTTTATTAAACTGTAAAAATTAAGTAAATATTATCATGAGACTATATTAAGAAGACTTTGTCTAACCTATGCTCTAAGGACATGCTAAGATGTATTTAATAACATTAATTAAGGGGTAAATTACACAGTTGACCACCGAACTATGAGGTTGGTGTCAAAATGACCACTATATTATTTTTCGTCGCAAATGCACCACACAACTATTTAAATGGTGCCACGTTAGCCACACGCCGTTAAAAAAACAAAAAAGTTGACGGAACTGTTAAAAAAATGGTATAATTACACATTTGGTCCTCTATATTTATACAATATATCAATTTAGTCCTAATTTTAATCTAATAAAATAAATTAATTATTCGATAAGATGGTGACACGTGTCACCACCTTATTGGAAGTCTTTAATTATTTTTATTTAATTAATTTAATTAAAGTACAACATTTAATATATGTCTTATATAGATTTAATATATTTTATTAGATTAAAATTAGGACTAAATTGATATATTGTATAAATATAGAGGACCAAATATGTAATTATACCAATTTTTTAACAGTTCCGTCAACTTTTTCGTTTTTTTTAACGGCGTGTGGCTAACGTGGCACCATTTAAATAGTTGTGTGGTGCATTTGCGACGAAAAATAATATAGTGGTCATTTTGACACCAACCCCATAGTTCGGTGGTCAACTGTGTAGTTTACCCTTAATTAAGTAAAAGATTCTATTATTACAGAGTAATCAATCCAAGATGATTAAAAAGGAAAAAAAGGAAACAATTGTATTTAAGTAAATTAAATAAACGAGAAAATAAGGGTACAAGGTACAAAATCATATTCGAAAGAAATAGATAAAACGCGTTGAGGCCTGTAGCTACGCAGTTTCTTTAAGATAGATTTTGACCACTCTCGAGTGTTTGAGTTCTTTGGTTGTCTCCCATGATACAACAACAGAAGATCTTCAACAGTAGCACGGCTGAAGAGATCTCGAACGAAAACTCTCGCCTTTGCCTATCACCGAAAGTTAGGGAAAACAAAAGAAATAATGTATTTTTTGAATTGTATTTAACTTAGTAGGTTAACACAGTATTTATATGAGTTTCATATAGGGTTATTATTGGAAAATTATATACCGAATATAATGGACATTAATGTTGTTTTTTAGATACAGTAAAAAAATTCATATATATCGAATATATTTCGTGGATCCCAGGAAATATCTGAGTAATATTCGAATTAATTGGATAGAATATAATTCCATATATTTATCCTCTTAATTCCGAATATTCAAACAGATATGCAACATTTAAAGAAAAATATAATTCATAGTGGGAAAAATATCCACAGACCCAAGGAGGGCCTGACCGGTCCAAACATTCGCGTCGCCCACGTCATCCGGGTGCGCCCCAACCCGAATTAGGATTGATTCTCACCACCTTGCGCATTAGGCAAAATTTCCATTTGAGTCATTCAATGACTATAAAGTGGGTAAGTGTATGTAAACACATCCCAAGCCTTTTATCCCACCAATGTTTGACAAGAGGGTTTTTACTTCCTTATTCAATTCTCAAGATCCTTAATTTAAACATCAATTTCTCATTCATCACATAATTATTTCAAATACATAAGATACCGCTATAAAAATCTCATAGAATAGAATATGAATCAATACGTTCATCTTTTGAGTCTCCACCTTTACCTATGGAAAAAGCGTTTCAAAGTTACCAAATTATCAATTTTTCCAACATCAATGTTTATTTCTTTTTATATTTTCTTAATGTAAACAATCCTAGCGAAAAAGTAATGATGGTCTCCATAAGAGGTTCAGATTTGAGAAATTATATCTATTAGGTATATGCAAATTTTATTAAACAATAAAAATTAAGTAAATATTATCATGAGACTATATTAAGAAAGCTTTGTCTAATCTATGCCCTAGGTGTATTTAATAAAATTAATTAAGTAAAAGATTTTATTATTACAACTAATATAAAACATTTAATAAGTATCTCATTTAAGATGATTTTTTATTATTTAACTCATTTAATAATATTAATTCTCACATTGAGTTGCTTAAGTGTTTAGGGTTTAGAGTTTTTGTTTAGGGTTTAGGGTTTATTGTTTTTTATGATTTATGGTTTTAGGGTTTATGGTTTTGTTTAGGGTTTAGGGTTTGTCTAGGGTTTAGGGTTTTTGTTTAGGTTTAGGATTTACATTTCAGGGTGTATGGTTTTTGTTTAGGGTTTATGAATCATTTAATCTCTAAAACCCTAAACCTTAAAATCCTAAACCCTAAACCTAAACAAAAACATAAACCCTAGAAAAACCCTAAACCCTAAACACTAAAACCTAAATCCTAAACCTAAACAAAAATCCCTAAACACTAAACAAAATGATAAACCCTAAAACCCTAAAACATAAACAAAAACCCTAAACCCTAAAAACAATAAAACCATAACCCCAAAACAAAAGCCCTAAACCCCAAAATCTTTGGAACAAAGCAAATATATATAAATGCTAAACAAAACCCTAGATTAAAACCCTAAACCCTAAACAAAAATTCTAAAATCTAAACCCTAAACAAAATCATAAATAATAAATAATAAACCCTAAAACCCTAAACCATAAATAAAAACTCTAAACCCTAAACAAAAAACCCATAAGCCCCAACACAAAAATCCTAAATCCTAGATCATAAATAAAAACCATAAACCCTAAACTCTAAACAAAAACATAACCCTAAAACCTAAAATCCTTAGATCAAAGTAAATATATATATATATAAACACTAAACAAAACCCTAAACCCCAACACAAAAACTTTAAACCATAAACCCTAAAAACCATAAACAAAAACATAAACCCTAAAACCTAAACAAACCCTAAACCCTATATAAAAACCATGAACCTTAAACAAAAAACCCTAAACCCTAAACCTTAAACAAAAATCCTAGACCATAAACACTTAAACAACTCAATGTGAGAATTGATATTATTAAATGAGTTAAATAATCAAATAATCCTCTTAAATTTGATTCTTATTAAATATTACATATTAAATGCAATAATAGAATATTCTACTTGATTATTGTTATTAAATACACATTGACCTCTGCCCCAAGGCATAAGTTAGACAAAGCCATAGAAAGAATTGACCAGGAGATTTTTACTTGATTTTTGTGTTGAAATAATGACTTTCTTATTTCTCTAATAGGATTTAAAAAAAAAACATTAATATGTAAATTTTTGTGTAAAAAAAATTAAAAAATAGTTTTGTAAGTTCTTATCATGCGACAACCATGTCTTTTGTATATACAACAATTAGACCGACGCTGATGCGACCCTAAGCGTTTGGTGACCTTATTGCCTTGTTGGGTGTATGACCTACTTGAAAACCTCCTTTTTTCTCTCCTCAATCTCACTTTTAGATTGGAATCACACTTCAAATTTCTGAAGATTTCGACTGATGAGCTTTTCACTCGACTAGATTTTTCATCGTGGGTTTTCCCTTTAGAGTTAGTGTGCTTTTGTTTAGGGTTTTTGTTTAAATTTTAGGGCTTTTTGTTTAGGGGTTAGGGTTTTTGTTTAGAGTTTAGGGATTTTTGTTTAGGGTCTAAGGGTTTTGTTTAGGGTTTACGGTTTTGTTTAAGGTTTATGGCTAATTGTCTAGGGTTTATGTTAAGGTTTAATATTTTTTGTTTATGGTTTCATTTAGGGTTTATGGTTTTTTATTTAGGGCTTTGTTTAGTATTTAGGGTTTAGGGTTTTTTGTTTATGGTTTATAGTTTATGATTTATTTAGTGTTTAGGGTTTTCATCTAGGGTTTTTGTCTGGAGTTTTTTTTAGTGTTTATATATATACGTTTACTTTGATCCAATAATTTTAGATTTTAGAGTTTAGGGTTTTTACTTGATTTTTGTGTTGAAATAATGACTTTCTTATTTCTCTAATAGGCTTTTAAACAAACGTTCATATATAAATCTTTATGTGAAAAAATAAAAAAAAATGGTTTTGTGAGTTCCTATCTTGCGACAACCATGTCTTTTGTCTATACAACAATTAGACTTACACCGATGCGACCCTTCATAAGCGTTTGGTGACCTTCTTGCCCTGTGGGGTGTATGATCTACTTGAAAGCCTCCTTTTTTTTCTCCTCAATTTCACTTTTAGTCTGGAATAATGCTTCAAATTCCTGAAGATTTTGACTGAGGAGCTTTTCATTGGACTGGATTCGTGATCTTGGTTTTTTCTTTTGGAGTTAGTGTGCTTTTATTTAGGGTTTAAGGTTTTTTGGGTTAAGGTTTTTTGTGGTTTAAGGTTCAAAGTTTTGTTTAGGGTTCATGGTTTATAGTTCAAGGTTTGTTATGGTTTAGGGTTTATAGTTTTTGTGTTGGTGTTTAGGGGGTTTTGTTTAATGTTTAGGGTTTTATTTAAGGTTTTTAGTGTTTATGGTTTAGGTTTTTATTTAGGGGTTTAAGGTTTATAGTTTATGGTTTTGTTTAGGGTTTAAGGTTTAGGGGTTTGTTTATTATTTATGGTTTAAGGTTTTTTGTTTATGGTTTAGGTTTCAAGGTTTAGGGTTTATGGTTTTGTTTAAGGCTTAGGGTTTAGGGTTTTGTTTAGTGTTTATATATATACTTTAATATAAGGGTTTTGGTTTTAGGATTTAGGGTTTTATGGTTTTAGGGTTTAGGATTTTTTTCTTATGGTTTATGATTGTAGAGTTTATGGATTATGGTTTTAGAGTTTATGGATTATGGTTTTGTTTAGGGGTGAGGGTTTTTTGTTTAGGTTTAAGATTTAGGGCGTAGGGCGTAGGGTTTTAGGGTCTTAGTATTTTTGTCTATGGTTTAGGGTTTACGATTTAGTATTTAGTATTGTAGGGTTATAGTTTTTGTTAAGGGTTTAATGTTTTAGAGATAGGGAAACCATAAACTTTAGACAAAATCCACAAGCAATAACACTAAACACTAAACCATAAACAAAAAACCCTAAACCTTAGACAAAACCATTTCTCCCATTTTTTGTTGTAACAACCCGATTTTAGGCCCGGGAGTTATCGGTTTTGATCCAGGATTAGTTTCAGGTTAAATTTAAATTAAAGAGCTGATTTTTATTAAAGTTCTCATTATTTACGATAACGCCATTAATGAAATTTTAAGAGGGTTTTGAAAATTAAAACCACTCATCTTCTTCCAAAAACCCTTTTCTCTCATTTTCATCTTCTTTCCTCCATTGAAGACCTTTGAAGGTAAATCCCTTTTTTCTTTTCCTTATTTTACTTAAATTTAACTTAAATTAAAGTTGGATTTGCAAGGCCCATTAATTCCCAACCTTGAAATTTCAAGATTTATGAAAAGTGGGGATTTTGGGTGAAATCCCGTATGGGTCTTTTAGGGAAGTGTTTTGGGGTGTTTTTAAAGTTTATTTTGAAGTCATAACATGTTAAAAAGGTTGCTTAATTATAGTATACCCGAAACTAGTCTTAGGGGTGGATTTTAGAAGTGAAATAAGTGAGTTTTTGGCTTGATTTTGTGGTAAAAAGAGGGCTGGAGGTATGTGGACCTTGGATAGGTGTTTTTAGATGTTATTTGATGATTTTTGAGTGGTGATAGTGCTGGTTTGATTTGATTCCCGAAACCACTGCTGTAGGTGATTTTTAGAAGTGGAAAATAAGAGTTTTAAGGTGTTTATGTGGGGAAATGAAGGGTTGATGGTTGTACAGCCTTCGGGTGATGTTTTGGAGTGTTTAAGTGTTTAAATTGAGGGGTAATGGCTGGGTTTTGCTGGAGTACGAAAATGTGAATATTTGGGAGGAATTCAGCTTTGAATTGTTGAGAAAATATTGTGGAATTGTGAGCTGATGTATAACAACAAATTTGTGGTTGATTAAGAGGTTAATACATTGTTTTCGATTGGTTAGAAACAGCGGATTTGGCCTTGGGTGGTTCGGACGTGGTCTTGGGAAGTTCGGAAGCTTGAAACGACTTTGTTGTTTGCATTGGTGTGCGAATGGTGAGTGGATACTGTTTTGGAATCTTATTTATGTTCAATGAAGGTTTGGGGTTTGGGGTTTGGGTGGAGTCTTGGAGACTAACCTAGACCAAAGAGTAAGTTCATCTAATCTCGTTTGTTGGTTGATTTTCGGTTCTCGTGATATGTGTGATGTGATGATGTTTTTAGTAGGGGTGTAAATGAACCGAGCTTGAACGAACAAGACTATGTTCGTGTTCGTTTGTTTATTTTAGAAGGTGTTCATGTTCGGTTCGTGTTTGTTTAAATTTTTAATATTGTGTTCGTGTTCGTTTATTTATTTTTGAAGGTGTTCGTATTCGTTTGTTTAGTGTTCATGAACGTGTTCGTTTAAGTGTTCGCGAACGTGTTCGCTTAAGTGTTCGCGAACGTGTTCGTTTAAGTGCTCACGAACGTGTTCGTTTAAGTTTTCACGAACGAGTTTATTTATTCATTCGCGAACATGTTCGTTTATATGTTCTGAAATATTAACTAAATTAACAACAAATAAATAAATAAAATAAAAGCAATAAAATAAAACTTACCTATAAACGATCTTATAAAGGAGCATTTTCATCCACAAGCGTTTTCATCCTATAAATGAGCTTATAAACGAGTCTATAAATGAGCATATAAACGAGCCCATAAACGAGCTTATAAATGAGCTTGTTCACGAACATAAACGAACTGAACACACCTCTATTTGTGTTTGTTCATTTATTAAACGAACATAAAAAAATTATTCATGCTCGTTTATTTAGCTTAATAAACGAACATTATACGAACGGTTCACGAACTGTTCGTCGAACGCTCTGTTCATTTACACCCATAGTTTTTAGATTGTTTTTACTCTCCGTTTAATGTTGTTGTGTAGTCGTTGTTGGTGTCGAGCCTCACGTGATGGTTTTCGTTATTACGATGATGTGTAGTCCCACCGGTAGTGACTAGTAGAAGAGTACGGTGATGTGTAGTCCCATCGGAAAACTACTTGTTGAACGGTGATGTGTAGTCCCACCGGGTTTTGGGTTATGCAAGTGCATACCATGTATTGTTCATGTTAGTGTCTCACTATATCATTCCCTTTTAATGATTTTGCTTTAAATATAAGATTTATGTTTTAAAAAAATTGCATTGTTGTTGTGCTTTTAGAGCTCCATTCACTAAGCTTTATGCTTACGCTCTCCTTTTTCGACAATGCAGATCATTAGCGTGGAGTTAGCGAGGAGCAAGAAAACGGGGTCCAAGCGTGTGGTAGTTGCTCAAGTATGGTTTAGTAAATAATGTAGTAGTTTAGCAATGGGAAATGCTACGTGTTGTAAGAGCGTGTATCTAGACTCCTATGTGTTGGCTTTATGTTGTTAATACTTTGTGTTGATGGATTTGTAAACCATGTTTATGTTGATGCCTAAGTGTTTCGTATTTGAAGGCTTTTAACCATGTCTTATGAATGCTTAAGTGTTTTGCTTTAAAGGCATGTAAACCTTTTTATGCAATGTATTTGGTGGATGCTTGATTTCTTTAAATGAATGGCCTTGTCATGTATGCCTTATGGTCGAGCATGTTTGTAGTAGGATGGATTGCCTATAGATTGTGTGTATGTTTGATGTTCTATGATTCTTGTGGTTTTGGGGATGTTTTGGAAAACTTGGAGATGCATAAAACTGTCTTTAGGGTCACACAGATTGCAGGCGTTTCGAAACGCGTGAAGTGGTTTCGGAACGGGTGTAGCTCCAGGGATACTCGTATCGGAACGTGTTACGACACGGTTTGAAACTATGAGCACCCGTTTCGGTACGCGTATCGACACGAATTGCCACTGTGAAGGCCCGTTTCGGAACTTGTTCCGAAACGCTTTGCTTTTAGAGACCCCCGTACCAGAACGGAGTGGACCGTATCGGTACAGCCTGGTCTAACTTTTGAACTAGAGCCCGTGTATCGAAACGGACAAGCCTGTTTTGAAACACAGGCTTGTATTTGGGCTATTTAGCATTTTCAAGGGTTCTCGGATGTCTGGTTTTAGTTCCGTTGGTTGTATGCTTCCTGGTTATGTTTGTGCGTATCGTTTATGTATGATCTTAGTTTCGTAAGCATGCAAAAAAGACTAACTTGACACTTGGTAAATTTATATCACCTTACGTGTGCTTGAATGTTTCTTTATTGTTTCCGCTGTCCCTGACACATATGACTAAATGATACATTTAGATAAGATAAATAAATGAAAAAATTTCTAGGGTTGCTAATCGAAGTGGAGCCTTAACGGGGTTCACTTCGGTTTTCCCCGTGTAACCTACTCGGACCGGTCAGTCGTCCAGACCGAGACGAGGGGGTTACATTTGTTGGTATCAGAGCCTGAGGTTTCCGCGACCTCGGGAAGGTAAGTAAGGTAAGTTTGAAGTGTTATGTTGTTGCTATGTCTCGGTGATTGTTTTGCCATGTATGCTTGATGTTTGCTTGCTAGTACGGTGTTTGAAAGCATGTGTTAGCATGATGGTTGTGTTGAGGCATAGTGTCGAGTTCCCATTGCTACTATTACTTATTTAAAAAGATTTTGAGTAAAGGAGTACTTGAGCACCTTGGGCCCTTGCTCTTGCTAACTCTATATATTTTTGTTTGCGTGTTTTATTTGTTGTAGTATTATTGCTTTTGGCAAGTATGAGACCGAGGCGTGGGCCTGGAGCTGGTAATCATGAATCTGAGGTTTCAGAGAAAGTGAATGATGAGAGAGTTCATCGCTCTAGTTCAGAGTAGTATGGTTGTACCAGAGTTTGAGGTACAGTTTGTTTGTTTGGGCAGCGTGCATATGAGTTGGTTCCTGTTGAGAAAGAACAATGTGACCGATCCTGATATGAGTTGGTAAAAGAAGTGAAACCTATGAGTTGGCTTCAGAATGATATCGATGTTATAGCAGGTAATTTCTCGATACAATCAATGAGTTTGTTTTCTCTGATTAATTCTGGATCTACGCATTCTTATATTTTGATTGAGCATGTAAAGATGTTGAATTTACCTTATGAGGTACTAGAGGTAGGTGTTAGTGTTACTAGTTCCTTCGGGAATACGGTAGTGGTTAGAAAGATGTACAGAAGGTGTCTGTTAATGGTTCAAGGGCATGTGTTTCTAGTAGACATGATGGAGTTATCGTTTTATGGCTTCGATGTGATTCTGGGTATGGAATGGCTTACAGAACATAGAGCTAGGATAGATTTTGAAACTAAGAGAGTCTTCTTGAAGCTTGCGGATGACTATGAGATTGTGGTAGTAGGTGAGAACGTGAAATTCTTATTGAATGTTGTTTCGGGTTTAGAGGCTCAGAGATTAGTTGAGTTGGGTTGTGAGGCATACTTGGCCTACGTGATGAATCCAAACATGAATGAAGTTAGACCTCAGGATGTTAGAACAGTGTGTGATTTTTCGAGTGTGTTTCTAGAAGAATTGTCGGGTTTACCGCCTGATAGAGAGATAGAGTTTGCTATAGAGACATATTCAGATTCTACTCATGTTTCGATTGCTTCGTACCGTATGGCACCGAAAGAACTGAAAGAGTTGAGGACTCAGTTGTAAGAGTTGTCAGATAGAGGTTTTATCCGTCCGAGTTCTTCGCCTTGGGGTGCACCGATATTGTTTGTGAAGAAGAAAGACGGTAGTATGAAAATGTGCATCGATTATAGACAGTTGAATCAGTTGACAGTGAAGAACAAGTATCCCTTGCCGCGTATCGATGATTTGTTTGATCAGTTGAGAGGGGCATCAGTCTTTTCGAAGATAGAATTGAGATTCGGGTATTACCAGTTGAAGGTAAAAGAAGTTTATGTATCGAAGACAGCTTTTAGAACTAGATATGGGCACTGTGAGTTCTTAGTTATGCCGTTTGGATTGATGAATGCACCGACTACTTTCATGGACATGATGAATAGGATTTTCCATCAGTACCTAGACCAGTTTGTGGTTGTTTTCATAGATGATATTTTGGTGTATTCGCGTACCGAGGAAGACCATGACCGGCATTTGAGGTTAGTTTTGCAGACTTTTCTAGACAACCATTTGTACGCTAAGTTGAGTAAGTGCAAGTTCTGGATCTGAGAAGTAGTCTTTCTAGGACATGTAGTGTCAACCGATGGGATTAGAGTTGATCCGAAGAAGATAGAAGCCATTGTTGAGTGGAAGCAACCGAAGTTTGTGACAAAGATTCGTAGTTTTCTAGGCTTAGCCAGATACTATATAAGGTTTGTGAATGGTTTCTCGAAGATAGCCGCTCCTTTGACAAAGTTACTTCAGAAGAATTTTCGGTTTGAGTAGTCAGATGCGAGACAACAAGCCTTTGAAAAATTGAAAGAATCATTGACCAATGCACCGATTTTGATTCAGCCAGAGTCGGGCAAGAACTATGTGATCTACAGTGATGCTTCGTATATAGGATTAGGTTGTGTACTCATGCAAGATGGGAGAGTTGTGGATTATGCCTCGAGATAGCTGAAGACTCATGAGCGTAATTATCCGACATATGACATAGAGTTAGCTGCAGTTGTTATTGCTTTGAAGAAGATTCAGAGGCATTACCTGTATGGTGAGAAATGCACAGTGTATACAGATCATCAGAGCTTGAAATATTTGTTGACACAGAAAGAGTGGAATCTTAGACAACGTAGGTGGTTAAAATTGCTTAAGGACTATGATCTCAAGATTGAGTATAATCTGGGAGAGCCAACGTAGTAGCTGATGCTTTAAGTAGAAAAGTCGCAGTTGAATTGCGGGCTATGTTCGCTATATTGAGCTTGTCGAGTGATGGTGGTTTAGTGGCCGAGCTTCAGGTTAGACCTACGTTGAGCCAGATGATTAGAGAGAAACAGTTGCAAGACAGATCTTTGGCACCTCGCGTGCAAAATATAGCAGAAGGAATACATACATAGTACAGTTTCAGAGATGATGGGGTTTTGTGTTTCAGAGACAAAATAGTTGTGCCGAATAACGGTGATTTGAGACGTACTATTTTGAGTGAAGCTCATGTCAGTCTATTGGCTCTACATCCGGATAGTACAAAGATGTTGAAAGATGAGTACTATTGGGTTGGTATGAAAAGAGATGTTGCCGATTTTGTGAGCAAGTGCATGGTTTGTCAGTGTGTTAAGGCAGAACATCAATTTTTGTCTGGTTTGTTACAGCCGTTGAGAATTTCAGAATGGAAGTGAGAAAATATTACTATTGACTTCGTATCTGGTTTGCCTTTGACTTTTTCTAAGAAGAATTCAGTTTGGGTGATTGTTGACTGTTTCACAAAGTGTGCTCATTTCATAGCCGTTCATACGACCTACTCTCTAGATAAGTTGGCTGATTTGTACAGCAGTGAGATTGTGAGATTGCGTGGTGTGTCGAAGTCGATTGTGTCAGGTAGAAATTTGAGGTTTACAGCTAGATTTTGGGAATGTTTGCATAGTGCTTTAGGTACCCGTCTAAATTTTAGTACATCGTATCACACTCTGTAGAACTAAGTGTTTTGATATAATATTTGAAAAATGTTTTGGACTAAATTGAAAAGAATTTAAAATATGTTTTTAGTCAAAAACAACTTGAAAATATGTTTAAGGGTTTTACAAGGCTTTGGAATGATTTAAAGTACATTTAAAGTAGTCAAAACCGTCCTTTTCAAGTGCATGTACCGATACGCCTTAGGGTTTCAACTACCTGATTTTTCCAGTAGCCAAAACCCGTACCGATATGCTTAGCCGTATTGATACGGTGTGTTTTGAAATAGCCCAACGGCTAGTCACGTACCGATACGGGTGTATCGCGTACCGATACGCCTAACTACCCCAACGGTCATTTTCCCAACGGTCTTTAATTTGCAGGACCGTACAGATACGCTTGGTAAGCTATCAATACGCATCAGCTGAAGAAGCCCAACGGCTAATTCCTTATTGGGACTTTATCGATATGGTTTGAAGGGTATCGATACGCCAAGCTACATAACTGCATTTATGGTGGGAATTAAAGGCTCCAACGGCTCCAATTCAATCCTAACGGCTACAAACTCATCAAGAAGTATAAAAGGGACCTCCAAGCATCTTGTAATGATTAATGCTTCAATTGTTACAACATTATGATGTCAAAATTTGTCTAGAACTTAAATTGTATATTTCTTGCTTAGACAACACTTGTGAGCTTAACATTGTTAAATTTGCTCAAGTGTTTAGGTTTTGGGTGAGTGCTTAGTATTGCAAACATATACCTATTAGAGAGATTTCTAGTTTGCTAAGTCTTTCTCTTGTAAGAGAGTGTTTGATCAAGCTTTGGGTAGAAAGCTTGATCGTTGTAACAGTTTCCTCCTAATCTGAGAAAAGGGGATGAAATTCTTAGTGAATTTGTTTGGAAATCCTTAGTGGGAAGCTAAGGTAGTGGATGTAGACCTTAGTTAGAAGGTTGAACCACTATAAATCCTTGTGTATATTGTCTATTTTTTTCTTCCCACAATTACACCCAAACTATTCAACTTCTCCATACTTGGCGAGCAAGAACGGTTGAAGGAATCGAGCTCCTCACAACTCGACACACTCAGTTCGATGATAAGTTAGAGAGAGATATTCAAATATTAGAAGACGTATTGAGATGTGCATTATTAACCTTCAATGTTGCGTGGGAGATCTATCGAGCTTGTCAGGGTTAAGTAGCGACACAGAGGTGTGGGAGAAGCCACTTGGGGTAGAGAAAGGAAGATATAGAGAAACGGTTTTCGTATCACTTTCTGTTAGGTAATTTCGAGGACGAAATTCCTTAAGCATGGAGAGTTGTAACACCCCGGTTTTAGGCCCGGGAGTTATCGGTTTTGATCTAGGATTAGTTTCGGGTTAAATTTAAATTAGAGAGCTAATTTTTATAAAAGTTCTCATTATTTACGATAACGCCATTAATGAAATTTTAAGAGGGTTTTGAAAATTAAAACCACTCATCTTCTTTCAAAAACCATTTTCTCTCATTTTCATCTTATTTCCTCCATTGAAGACCTTTGAAGGTAAATCCTTTTTTTTCTTTTCCTTATTTTACTCAAATTTAACTTAAATTAAAGTTTGATTTGCAATGCCCATTAATTCCCAACCTTGAAATTTCAAGATTTATGAAAAGTGGGGATTTTGGGTGAAATCTCATATGGGTCTTTTAGGGCAGTGTTTTGGGGTGTTTTTAAAGTTTATTTTGGAGTCATAACATGTTAAAAAGGTTGCTTAATTATAGTATACCCGAAACTAGTCTTAGGGGTGGATTTTAGAAGTGAAATAAGTGAGTTTTTGGCTTGATTTTGTGGTAAAAAGAGGGCTGGAGGTACGTGGACCTTGGATAGATGTTTTTAGATGTTATTTGATGATTTTTGAGTGGTGATAGTGCTGGTTTGATTTGATTCCCGAAACCACTGCTGTAGGTGATTTTTAGAAGTGGAAAATAAGAGTTTTTAAGGTGTTTATGTGGGGAAATGAAGGGCTGATGGTTGTACAGCCTTCGGGTGATGTTTTGGAGTGTTTTAAGTGTTTAAATTGAGGGGTAATAGCTGGGTTTTGTTGGAGTACGAAAATGTGAATATTTGGGAGGAATTCGGCTTTGAATTGTTGAGAAAATATTGTGGAATTGTGAGTTGATGTATAACAACAAATTTTTGGTTGATTAAAAGGTTAATACATTGTTTTTGATTGGTTAGAAACAACGGATTTGGCCTTGGGTGGTTCGGACGCGGTCCTGGGAAGTTCGGAAGCTTGAAACGACTTTGTTGTTTGTGTTGGTGTGCGAATGGTGAGTGGATACTGTTTTGGAAACTTATTTATATTCAATGAAGGTTTGGGGTTTGGGTGGAGTCTTGGAGACTAACCTAGACCCAAGAGTAAGTTCATCTAATCTCGTTTGTTGGTTGATTTTTGGTTCTCGTGATATGTGTGATGTGATGATGTTTTTAGATTGTTTTTACTCTCCGTTTAATGTTGTTGTGTAGTCGTTGTTGGTGTCGAGCCTCACGTGATGGTTTTCGTTACTACGGTGATGTATTGTCCCACCGGTAGTGACTAGTAGAAAGTACGGTGATGTGTAGTCCCATCGGAAAACTACTAGTTGAACGGTGATGTGTAGTCCCACCGGGTTTTGGGTTATGCAAGTGCATACCATGTATTGTTCATGTTAGTGTCTCACTATATCATTCCCTTTTAATGGTTTTTCTTTAAATCTAAGATTTATGTTTTAAAAAAACTGCATTGTTGTTGTGCTTTTAGAGCTCCGCTCACTAAGCTTTATGCTTACGCTCTTCTTTTCGACAATGCAGATCATTAGCGTGGAGTTAGCGAGGAGCAAGAAAAGGGCGTCCAAGCGTGTGGTAGTTGCTCAAGTATGATTTAGTAAATAATGTAGTAGTTTAGCAATGGGAAATGCTACGTGTTGTAAGAGCGTGTATCTAGACTCCTATGTGTTGGCTTTATGTTGTTAATACTTTGTGTTGATGGATTTGTAAACCATGTTTATGTTGATGCCTAAGTGTTTCGTATTTGAAGGCTTTTAACCATGTCTTATGAATGCTTAAGTGTTTTTCTTTAAAGGCATGTAAACCTTTTTATGCAATGTATTTGGTGGATGCTTGATTTCTTTAAATGAATGACCTTGTCATGTATGCCTTATGGTCAAGCATGTTTGTAGTAGGATGGATTGTGTTGAACTTATTTTGATTTTGATATAATTTAAAAAGAAATTTTAAGGGACCAAATTGTAAAAATTTGTAAAGTAATTTTAAAGAAATAAATTTGTCAAAAACTCGATTTTAACTTGACAAAATGCTTTGAAAAAGTTCGACTCAATACATATATCGAACTACATTTTTGAAAGTCAACAAATGCCCAAAATGTTCATTTTGGAAGAAAAGTTTCGAAACTATTCAAAAGTTTCGAAACCTTCCTGGGCAGAAGCACTCTGTTTTTGAAACCTGGGTAAAGGTTTCGAAACCTTCATAAGGTTTCGAAACCTTGGCCTGAAAGTTTCGAAACCTTATGAAGGTTTCGAAACCTTTGGCCTGCAACGGTCATTTATTTCAAATCTAACCCTAAAGTTTCGAAACCCTTGGTAAAGGTTTCGAAACTTATGTGCAGGGGAGCCTTTTAAAGTCAAAAATAAACATCCCCAACGGCTCCAAAGACCCCCCAAAGGCTCCTAACGGCTAGATGCTCAAACAACACTATAAATGCAGCATTGGATCATCAAGAAACATCAAGAAAGCAAATACAAGCATTCAAGCTTCCAAGAAATCATTTTGTGCTTATTTTTTGATCTTTCTTGTAAAAACACTAGAGTGTTCTTCGTTGTAATTCTTGAGCTAGTGTTTTTCGGGTGTGTGAGAGAGCTTAAACTTTGCAAACACTTTCCTTGTGAGGATTTTCTAGTTTGCTCATTTGTATCCAACTTTGGGATAGGATTCAATAGACTTTGGGGTATAAGTCTATTGAAGTGTGTAAGGTTACTCCTTGTCCTTAAAGGAAAGACAAATTAGTGAATTTGTGGGAAATCCTTAGTGTGGACGCTAAGGTAGTGGATGTAGACTTTGGTTAGAAAGTCGAACCACTCTAAATCGCTTTGCAATTTTTATCTTTGCATTAGCTTCCGCCGCAATTTTCAAAAATCCAATTCACCCCCCCTCTTGGTTTTGTTCGATCGATTGCCACGTTCTACAATTGGCATCAGAGCTTTGGTTCATTAGAAGGTCTTACAACCTCTTGAAAAAGATCCAAGAAGTGTGCAATCATCTACAAAGTCATCCATGGCATCCACCTCAAATGTTGTAGCTTGGGGAGATTCTCAACCCACCAACAAGCCTCCCTTCTTCAATGGAGTAAACTATGCCTATTGGAAAAACCGCATGAAGCTCTTCATCCAAGCTTATGATCTTGAAGCTTGGAAAATCATCATGAGAGGATACATAGCACCAACGAGCAATATTGAATCATGGAGCGTTGAAGAAGACAAGGGATTCTCAACAAACGCAAAGGCTATGCATCTCATCTTTTGTGCCCTTGGCCCGGACGAGTATGGAAGGGTGTCATCTTGTTCCAATGCAAAAGAAATTTGGGACAAACTTGAAGTTACACATGAAGGTACAAATCAAGTAAAGGAGACCAAAATCGGGCTCCTCAATTTAAGTTATGAGAACTTCAAGATGGACCCCGAGGAAGACATCAAAACCATGTCCGATCGATTCTCCGTAATCGTAAATGGTTTAAAAGGTTATGGCGAAGTAATCCCCGAAGACAAACTTGTGAGGAAGATGATCTACTCTCTTCCCAATACATGGGATTCGAAGAAAACGGCCATAATTGAAGCAAAGGACCTCAAAGTTCTCAAATTAGATGAGCTTATTGGTTCCTTGCTTACTCACGAAATGATGTCAACGGGCAAGGAAGAAAAGAAGAACGAAGTGGAGAAAAAGAAAGTTGGTCTTGC
This sequence comes from Hibiscus trionum, assembly GCA_030270665.1. Classification (NCBI taxonomy): domain Eukaryota; kingdom Viridiplantae; phylum Streptophyta; class Magnoliopsida; order Malvales; family Malvaceae; genus Hibiscus; species Hibiscus trionum. The sequence continues at coordinate 2,807,390 of BSYR01000034.1, read as the reverse complement.
TCTTAAAGCATCCAAAAGAGATGATGATTCTAGCGAAGAAGATGAAGAAAAAGAAATGGCAATGTTTGCCAAAAGATTTAAAAACTTCATGTTGACCAACAAAGGAAGAAGATTCCAAAGAGAAGAGGGATTCAAAAGCAACAAAGGGAGAGATCCTCTAACTTGCTATGAGTGCAACAAACCGGGACATATCAGAATCGATTGTCCTCAACTAAATAAAAATAGCTATGAGAAAAAGAAGCACAAGGCTCACGTAGCTACTTGGAGTGATGACTCTTCCGACGAGGACGAGGATGAAGTAGCCAACTTGTGTCTTATGGCCTTCGAGGATGACTCAATGGTAACCTCTAATTCATCTTATTCATTTGATTATACTTTTGATGAATTACAAGAGGTTTATAATGAATTAGCCTTAGAGTATGAGAAGTTAATTTTGAAAAATAGAAAAATTACTTCAAAATTAAAAAATGAAAATGACTCTCTCTCTAAGACTAATAAGGAATTTGAAAGCAAGTTCGAAGAAATGCAAGTCCAATTAAAAGATTTTGAAAAGAAAAATCAAGACTTGCAAAACTTACTTTCAAAGGTCCATGAAGATCATCAAAAGGAACTTGATGATCTTAAAGCTTCTTTCAACAAGGTTGGGACAAAAATTGTTGAAAAATGTGAAAGTTCAAAAACCAACTATGTTAGAAAGAACTTTGAAGGGTATAGACAAAGATCACCTAATCGAAAGATGATTAGGAGAATTTGGGTTCCAAAGGGACTCATTGCTAACAAAGATTTTAATCTATTGTCAAAATGGATACCCAAAGGGACTAAATTACTAGGAACTAACTCTTATGGACCCAAAAGAGTTTGGGTACCAAAACATACATAGTTCCCTTTTTGTAGGTGTGTTGGAGCCATGATATGCAAATTTGAAGAAACTTGAAAGCTCTAGACACACAAAATGGAAGGACACTTGAAGAAGCTCAATCGACATATCTTGGTTCAAGTGGTAACTATTTTATGCAAAATTTACTCTTACATGTTAATTTATATGAATATTTTGTGTTGAAACATGTTTGAAGTTCCCTATATGTTGCATGAATGCTTTTAGTAAGGGGGAGTTATGTTTTGCATGTTTGTTTAATTTTTTTTTTTTTGACCCTATATGCTTATGTTTATCTTTAGGTCTTAAAATTAGCAATTTAATGTGCTTAATTGTTCAAAATCTTTCTAAGTGACCTTAGATAAGATAGTCACTTTTAAATCCAACAATAAGCGTAAAATTCTTTGATTTTGGTTCAAATATGGTCTTTAATGTTGATAATTATCATAGTAATATTAGAATGCTTTTAGAAACAATTTTGAGGCAAAATCTGATGATTTCTAAGTCAATACAGGGCAAAGTTTCGAAACTATTCCATAGTTTCGAAACCTTATAGTTTTTCCAGAAACATATTAGTTACTGGAACCAATAGTTTCGAAACTTATACAAAGTTTCGAAACTTTGGCCAGATAGTTTCGAAACTTTAGCAAAGTTTCGAAACCTTTAGGTGCCCAGAATCAATCTTGTGCTACTGGAGGCAAATAGTTTCGAAACTTTTGAAAAGTTTCGAAACCTTAGGCTGAAAGTTTCGAAACTTTCCCAAAGTTTCGAAACCTTCATTAAAACAGGCCGTGTTCGGACGGGTCTTTATGCTTATAAATCAAATTTTTCTTCTCCCAACCCTATTTTCTATCAAACCTAAACGGCTAATAACCCAAATTCTCTCAAAAATCCTCAAAACCCTTGCTCAAATCTACAAGATTTCATCAATCTCTTGGGTTTTCATCTTTATCTTCAACAACTATTTGAGGTAATTTTTATTAAAACTTCAATCTATTCAAGTTTTTAAGGATTTTTAGGGTTATAAAATTTTTAGGAATTTAGTTCTAGAGAATTTTAGAACAATGTGGGTTGATTTTATTGTTATATATGTTGTGTTTTTGCAGGAGGTATCACCCAATCTTGTTAAAACTTTTGTTTAAACACCTCTAATCTCTTGCCCACAAAGTGTTTGATAAAATTCCCAAACCAAAAATTTTTTGAATCAAAACCATGCCTCCTAGAGTTATTCTCCCTAGAACCAATCCTCCTAGAGCTAAACGACAACGCAATGAAATTGGCCAAAATTCTAGTTCAAATCCAAACCCTCAATTTGAAGATCGTTGCTTTAGGGATTCGGATAATTTAGATAGATATCAAAGTATTTATGAAAATAAAAAAGTAAGAGAAGAAAGAACTATTGATTTTGATTTTCTTACTTCTCCAGATTTTAACTTTGATCTATTTGAACTATTTGTCGATTGGAAATGGCTTGATTTTTTAAACATTCCTCCCTACACCCATCGCAAATTAGTTCGTGCCTTCTTTGCCAATGCCTCCTTCATCAAATCACCTAGGGATCGAAACACCATCTTAGGTATCCGTTCTTACCTTATGGGTACCGAATTTGATATAACACCTCAAATAATAGCTGATCATTTAGGTGTTCCTTTAGATGGTAGTTCAGATGAAAACGTAGCTCATAACATTCCAGCTTTCCCGGATGGTAGTCCTACGCACCTTCCTCTCGAGGAGCGCCTCTTTTTACTCCTTACTACTTGGTTCTTCCGTCCCTCCGGCGGAAAAGCCACTAGTATGAGAGCTTGTGATTATTGGTGGCTACGCCAATATCGTGATAGGACTCGTCCCGATATTGCTACCATCATTTTCCTCAACCTCATCAAAATTATTCATAATCCCACCTCATTCTCTCTCTCTTATGGGAATGTTCTTAGCCATATTTTTAGGAAGCTCAATATTGACACTTCCTTAGATCCACATGTTAAGAACAAGAGCTTTATTGACATTAAATCTTGTCACAAAGCCCAATGGTATCATGGAGATTACGGTTGGGTTCATAGAGGAGAGGAGTTTGATGATGATGAGGATCCTATTGGAGAGGCTCCACTAGCTCCGGCACCGGCACCGGTTACATTAGAGAGTATGTATGCTACTATGGTCACACGTTTTGATAGCTTAGATGCTCACCTTCGTGGCATAGACGATCGCGTTCGTGGCATAGATGATCGAGTCACATCGTTGGAGCATGACATGCACGATGTCCATACTCACTTTTTTCCACAGATGCCTCAGGATGATGTTTAGTTTATATTTGCATTCTATATGACTTTATGATGTTATTGGTACATTTTAGACTTATTTTGATTTACGCTTTAGTCTTTGTTTTTAAGACATATTATGCTCTTTGATTGAATATTTGTTTTGAAATTTTATTTTGTTGGATTATAAATCTTGGATGATATGCTTCATGAATGATATGCTTCATGAATGATATGCTTTATGGATGATATGCTATTGAATTATGTTGTTCTTGGATGATATGCTCTTTGATCTATTAACGTTGTTGTTGCTTGTGTAGCCATTTATCCTTTTTGCTATAACAAAAAGGGGGAGAAGATTAAGAGGAGCAAATTTGTTTTTATCAAAGTTTTTATGGATAAATATTTCATATGTCTTTAAAATTACAATTTTAAGATTTTTCATGAAGACATTTATTAAGGGGGAGCTTATGAAAAAGATTTGAAATATTAAACAAATTATTTCAAAAACAAATTTTTACAAAATGTTTTGTTATATCAAAAAGGGGGAGATTGTTGAACTTATTTTGATTTTGATATAATTTAAAAAGAAATTTTAAGGGACCAAATTGTAAAAATTTGTAAAGTAATTTTAAAGAAATAAATTTGTCAAAAACTCGATTTTAACTTGACAAAATGCTTTGAAAAAGTTCGACTCAATACATATATCGAACTACATTTTTGAAAGTCAACAAATGCCCAAAATGTTCATTTTGGAAGAAAAGTTTCGAAACTATTCAAAAGTTTCGAAACCTTCCTGGGCAGAAGCACTCTGTTTTTGAAACCTGGGTAAAGGTTTCGAAACCTTCATAAGGTTTCGAAACCTTGGCCTGAAAGTTTCGAAACCTTATGAAGGTTTCGAAACCTTTGGCCTGCAACGGTCATTTATTTCAAATCTAACCCTAAAGTTTCGAAACCCTTGGTAAAGGTTTCGAAACTTATGTGCAGGGGAGCCTTTTAAAGTCAAAAATAAACATCCCCAACGGCTCCAAAGACCCCCCAAAGGCTCCTAACGGCTAGATGCTCAAACAACACTATAAATGCAGCATTGGATCATCAAGAAACATCAAGAAAGCAAATACAAGCATTCAAGCTTCCAAGAAATCATTTTGTGCTTATTTTTCGATCTTTCTTGTAAAAACACTAGAGTGTTCTTCGTTGTAATTCTTGAGCTAGTGTTTTTCGGGTGTGTGAGAGAGCTTAAACTTTGCAAACACTTTCCTTGTGAGGATTTTCTAGTTTGCTCATTTGTATCCAACTTTGGGATAGGATTCAATAGACTTTGGGGTATAAGTCTATTGAAGTGTGTAAGGTTACTCCTTGTCCTTAAAGGAAAGACAAATTAGTGAATTTGTGGGAAATCCTTAGTGTGGACGCTAAGGTAGTGGATGTAGACTTTGGTTAGAAAGTCGAACCACTCTAAATCGCTTTGCAATTTTTATCTTTGCATTAGCTTCCGCCGCAATTTTCAAAAATCCAATTCACCCCCCCTCTTGGTTTTGTTCGATCGATTGCCACGTTCTACAGATTGCCTATAGATTGTGTGTATGTTTGATGTTCTATGATTCTTGTGGTTTTGGGAATGTTTGGGAAAACTTGGAGATGCATAAAACTATCTTTAGGGCCACACATATTGTAGGCGTTTCGAAACACGTGAAGTGGTTTCGGAACGAGTGTAGCTCCAGGGATACCCGTATCAGAACGCGTTTCGATTCGGTTTGATACTGTGAGCACCCGTTTCGGTACGTGTATCGAAACGAATTGCCACTGTGAAGGCCCGTTTCGGAACCTGCTCTGGAATGCTTTGCTTTTAGAGACCCTCGTATCGGAACGAAGTGGACCGTATCGGTACGGCCTGGTCTGACTTTTGAACTAGAGCTCGCGTATCGAAACGGGCAAGCCTGTTTTGAAACGCAGGCTTGTATTTGGGCTATTTAGCATCTTCAAGGGTTCTCGGATGTCGGGTTTTAGTTCTGTCGGTTGTATGCTTCCTGGTTATGTTTGTGTGCATCGTTTATGTATGATCTTGGTTTCGTAAGCATGCAAAAAGGACTAACTTGACACTTGGTAAATTTATGTCACCTTACGTCTGCTTGAATGTTTCTTTATTGTTTCAGCTGTCGCTGACACATAGGACTAAATGATACATTTAGATAAGATAAATAAATGAAAATTTTTCTAGGATTTCTAATCGAAGTGGAGCTTTAACGGGTTTCACTTTGATTTTCCCCGTGTAACCTACTCGGACCGGTCAGTCGTCCAGACCGAGACGAGGTGGTTACATTTGTTATATCAAAAAGAATTTAAGTGACTTTAAGCTCAAAATAACATAGGGGGTTAAAAAGCTTAACACAATTAAAAACTTTGGTTTTAAAATTAGCTCCCCCTTACTCAAAGCATCAAATATTGTTAGTCCAACAATATCATAATCTAGTTGAAAAGAAAAATAATCTAATTGAAGCAAAAACAAAACAACTAGAAATTTTACCAACACTTGAACTTCAAGGGATGATGTAAAGCCTTCCTTCTTCAAGTGTTCTTCCTTGTGTGTATGGAGCTCCCCCTCAAATTTTGACTTGTTGATCCATACTCCATCACACCTAACATAAGACAATCAAGTAATTTTTGGTATCCAAATTGCTTTGGATCCATAGACGTTAGTGGCACAAAATTTAGTCCCCTTATGAATCCATTTTTCAATTTCATCCTTTTTAGTTTAAGTACTTAGTCCTTTTAGGACCCAAATACTTCTAAAAACTTTTCCATTCAAAAATCTTGGGGCACTAGATTGTCTAACATAGAAGTTTGATTTTCCAAAACTATTTTTCTTTTCAAGTTCTTTGAAAATCAAATCTTTTCCCCCTTGAACTTTATGAAGCAAATTTTGTAAGTCAACACATTTTTGTTCAAACTCATTGAGTTTTACTTCAAGTTCAAGTTTGGTTTTAGAAATCAAGCCATTTTGAATTTTCAAATTTGAAACTAACTTTTTGTTTTTCAAAATGTGATTTTTGAATTTCAAAACCAAATCATCATAGACATCTTGTAATTCATCAAAAGTGTAGGAAGTAGAAGTGGATGAATTAGAAGTTACCCTTAAATCTTCTTGGATGGCCATAAGGCAAAGGTTGGCTTGTTCATTGTCGGTGGAGTCTTCATCACTCTATGTAGCCACATATGCCTTCTTCTTATGGCTTGAAGTGATTGCCCTATTATTTTTTCTTGATTCATATTTGAATTATTTTATTGCTTTCTTCATGAATGGGGCACACTTTTTGAAGAGATGAACTATCTCTTCTTCATCTTCCTCCTCGCTTGATTCAGCATGGTTACACTTGGAGGATTTGAGAGCAATGGCATTCGTGTTGATGTCAAGCTCTATGATTTTAGTCTTCCACATCTTATTTATCTCTTCCTTCTTCTTCTCCTCTTATTTTCCTTTCTTTATGATTTCATGAGTGAGAAGAGACCCCATGAGTTCATCAAGCTTTAAAGTCTTGAGATTCTTGGCTTCGATGATGGCGGTCTTCTTTGAGTCCCATGATTCTAAAAGAGAATAGAGAAGCTTTCGGACAAGCTTATCTTCTAGAATGATTTCTCCATAGCCTTTGAGCTCATTTGTGATGGTGGATAATCTATCGAACATCTTTGCGATGTATTCATCCGGTTCCATCTTGAAGTTCTCATACTTGAGGTTGAGAAGACCGATCTTGGTCTCCTTTACTTTGTTGGTTCCTTCGTATGCGACTTCAAGCTTGTCCCATACCTCCTTGGCACTCTCACAAGAAGACATATTCACATATATGTTGAGGCTAAATGCACAAAAGAGAATGTGCAACGCCTTGCAATTAAGTTCCATCTTCTTGCGATCATCCGCACTCCATTCCGCTTTGCTTCGTTGTGGCATGTATGGACCATCTTCAATAATGTCCCAAAGCTTGTAATATTTGGCTTTGATGAAGTGCCTCATCCTATTCTTCCAATATGAATAGTTGGTCCCGTTGAAGAATGGTAGCTTGTCGATGGATTGCGTCATTTGACCGGTTGATTAAATTGATGTATCGAGCTTCCCGGTTCGCCTCAATAGGTGGTTAAACCTTCTCGATTGAGCCTCGCTCTGATACTAATTGTTAGGCTTGATAGACTCAATTTCCTTCAACCGATTTAGCTAGTGAAGTGGTGGAGAAGTTGGATTTTGGGTGATTTTGTGGGAAGCAAAAATTAGACAATAAACACAATGATTTATAGTGGTTTGGCCTTCTAAACAAGCACCTACATCCACTACCTTAGCTCCCACTAAGGATTTCCCAATCGATTCACTAATTGATTCGTCCTCTTTTCTAGGCTTAGGAGGAAACCCTTACAACGATCAAAGCTTTCTAGCCCAAAGCTTGATCAAACCCTGTTTACAAGAGATGAATAAAAATCAAACTAAACTTCATCTTGCAAGGTTGATGTTTGCACACTTTAGCACTCACCCAAACCTAAACACTTGAGCAAATTTGAAAATTTTGGCTCACAAGTGTTGTTTATACAAAGAATGAATAATTAAAGCCCTAAGACAAATTTCTCATCATATAGTTGTTGACAATTGAAGCATTAGTCTTCCCTTGATGCTTGGAAGTCCCTTTTATACTCCCAATTGAGTTTGTAGCCGTTGAGGACCTTTGGGATTGAATTAGAGCCGTTGGAGCCTTTATTTCCCACTATAAATACAGTTCTAGTGATGTCTATTTCGATACACGGGTAGCTATATCGAAACGCCCTTCTTCAAAACTAGCCATTAGGTCTGATTCAGCATCCCGTTTTGAAACACCATAGATTGTACTGAAACGCCCGTTTCGAAAGGCCTAGTCCCATATCGAAACGCCTGCAATTCAAAAAACCATTGGGGGGCTTTGACCGTTGGGGTGTCTGCCATGTAGGGGTATCGAAACACGAAGGCTTGTTTCAAAACGACCCTTGCTGTTTTGATATGCCTAAGGCCTATATCGAAACACATTTTGACAGTTTCAAAACGTATCGATAGATATGCCTGTATCGAAACAGGTACATTAAAATCACAGGTTTGACTACTTAAAAATGTTTTAAAACACTTCAACACCTTTTTAAACATCCTCAAACTTATTTTCAAGTTGTTTTGACTTAAAGCATATTTAAATTCTTTTCAATTTAGTCCAATTTTTTTCAATTTATTATATCAAAATCTATATTTTTTTACACATTCTTATCCCTAATCCCTCTTAATTTTAATGTTAATATTAAATTCATAGACCCAAATTTCAATATTGCATTAATGCAAAACATGAACGAAACATTTAAAAGAAAATAGAACATGACATGGAAATAAATTAAAGGAGAAAAGGGTAGAAGAGAGTACCTAACCTGAGATAATAATTTTATTAAATTCAATTCCACTTTGATAAAAATAAAAATAATTAAATTTATTTTAAATTAATAAAATTAATAAACATTATAGAAGTCGAGTGAAATTAATAATTAAAATTATATTTATTTCCAACATAAAGATAATTATTTATTTATTTTTCATAAAAAATATTCGAAATCAATATTAATATCTAATGTTAATTAAAATTAAAACTATATACCAATAGAGATTGGGTGCAATGACAAGACACATTATTTTAGAGAAGTCGAGTTCAAATTTTAGAGACACGAGGGAGAGTCATAAATGCCAAATATGGACCATAAAATAAACATGTACTATTCCAAAAAAATTAAAACGATATCACTAGACAATACTCCCAGTGCCGTATCTGGGCCTGGGCAGAAGGGAACCCGCCCAAGGCCCAAAATATTTATTGTGAAATACTTATAAATAATAGTTTTATATTAATTATAAGCCTATTTTTTTCAATATTTGTTATTAGGGGTTTAATTTATTCATAATATTTATTATTAGGGGCCCAACTTTTCCCATTATTTATTATTAGAGACTAATTTTTCCTAATATTTATTATTAAGGGTCTACTCTTAAAACTTATTTTTTTTAATATTTGTTATTAAGGGCTCAATCCCCCATATTTGTTATAATGAGCATACTCTTAAAATTTATTTATTTTTTATTTCTAATACTTGTTATTAAAGACCCAGTTTTTTCAATACTTGTTATTAGGGCCCATTTTTTCAATATTTGTTATTAGGCGTCTACTCTTAAAATTTAGATTTTTTTCTAATACTTGTTATTAAGGGTCTACACATTTCAATACTTGTTATTAAGGACCCAATTTTTTCAATACTTGTTATTATGGGCTCAATTTTTTTTTCAATATTTGTTATTATGGGCATACCCTTCTAATTCAATTTTTTCAATATTTTTTATTAGGGGAAATTGTTTTTTCAATACTTGTTATTATGGATATTCTCTGAAAATTTAATTTTTTTCATTACTTGTTATTATGGACATATTTAAATAAAGGTCCGCAACCGCAACAACGGTCGTTATATAGCGGTAGCGACATCTTTTGAAATAGCAATATCTACAACTGTTATGCCCACAATATCATATGTTATTAAAAAAATCACATTGTGATCCATGCAGTAACTGCAAGTAGCATATGTTATGTCTGAAATCGAGATTAACACGATTAACCAAAAATAAAACCAACTGTAATTTAAATTTCTAATTAGGGGTTAATTTTTTGATTCACCCCCAAAATCTTGGGCATGCTTTTGTCACAAAGTAAATTTTATTTTGGGTAAACTACCCTAGTGACCACCCAACTATTACTCGCGACATGTTTTAACCACCCAACTAAATAAATTCAAATTTCAACCACCCAACTATTTAAATGGACCTAATCTGACCACCCACCGTTAAAAAGTTAACGACACGCCTGACGTGGCTGTTAGTTACTAACGAAAAGTATACACTGACATTTTATTTAACGTCTGAATATTTAATAAGAAAATAAATTACCCTTACAATTAAGAAACGTAAACGACACTTAAAAAATCGATTAGTTTCTATTACCCTAATTTTCTCAGTCGTTTCAGAGAGAAAATTTGTTTGAGAGGGATAGTGAGAAAGGAGGAGTTGGTTCTTGTCTTTCTTAGAGATTGAAATGGTAAGAGTTCTTCGCGAAAGAAAAACCCGACAGTATATATGGTAATTTTGAAACATATTTTTCTTTTAGAAAATCTATAATTGTTGTTTGGGATTTGATTTGGGTTTTGGAATAGATGATTTAGGGTTTCGTAAAAAATAATCTAAAATTATTTGGGTGTAGGGATAGATGATTTCCGTTTAGGGTTTTGGGATAAATGATTTAGGGTTTCGTAAAAAATAATCTAAAATTATTTGGGTGTTGGGATAGACAATTTTTGTTTAGGGTTTTGGGATAGACAATTTAGGGTTTCGTAAAAAAATAACCTGAAATTATTTGGGTGTGGGGATAGATGACTTTTGTTTAGGGTTTTGTCATTTAGAGTTTTTAATATGTAACTTTTTTATTAATGTTTTGTCATTTAAGATACGATTTGATGAATTAAAATTTAGAACATAATATTGAGTATTTTTATCATTTAGGGTTTTTAATCTCTTTGTCAGTAAAAAAACCTAACATGATACCCTAAATTAAGAGTTAGAAACTTTTTGTCTCTTAAATACTGGTATATACAACTTTTTATATGCTTTTTATGTGACTTTTTATGCATGTGAAACTGTTTTTTATGTAACTTTGAATGTTGTAGAGGAAGTGACAAAAACTTTGCTTTCTTCATTATGCATGTGAAATTGAATTTTTGTTTTTATGCATGTGCTTCATAATTATGACTTTGGTATGCATGAAAGTGACAAAAATTGAGTCTTTATTTGAGTATTATATGATTATGCATGGTGGGTAGGGATGGGCACGGGTCGGGTTTTTGGCCCACCCGAACCCGACCCGAAAATAGGCACCTTAAACCCGCAACCGACCCGACCCGAACTTTTTCTTCAAAAAATCCGACCCGACTTGACCCGAACTATATAAAATAAATTAATTTTAGGGATCTAATTGTAAAAAAATAATTTTAGGGACTTAATTGTAAAAAAAATTATAATTTAAAGGACTAAATTATAAATAAAAAATCAATTTTAAGGACTTAATTATAAAAAATATATATAGGGGTATTATTATAAATATCCCAAAAAATTTAGAGAAAAATTACACTATTAGTCTCGGGTCGGGTCGGGTCAGATATTTTCCACCCAAAACCCGAACCCAACCCGACCCGACCCCTTACAAAAATCTGACCCGACCCGACCCGAACCCAATTTTTTCATTATAAAATCTGACCCGATCGGGCCGGGTCGGGTCGGAACCCGTTAGGTCCGGGTATAATGCCCATCCCTAATGGTGGGGTCTTTATTTGAGTATTATATGATAAGGTCAACATATTATGCCATTTGATATATGTTCTAGTGGATCATTATTATATGATTTTTCCTGTCACTTAAAGTGGACCATTATCTTTATTTATTTATTTATTTCAATAATAAATGTGATAGTTACTGTTATGTGACTTTTTGCCTGTAGGTAGGTGGGGTATTTACTTAATTTAGGGTTTTTTTTATTTGATTGGTATATCAGTTTTGTATATCAATTGTTTTCTTATTTAGTTACTGTTATGTCATTTGATTAATAAATGTGATACTTATTGAATTTGTTTGTTTTTTGTTTTGTATCAAAGACAAATTCATTAAAGTTTACCACTTTTTTATCGTGGTGGTTTCTTTTTTAAGAAACCAGGTCTCATATATACTGGCGAGTTTGTAAATTACTTTGATCAATGTGATATAGATAGAATGAGTATGTTTGAGATTAGAGGCATGGTTGAAATGTTAGGAATTAATTATATTGTGAAGGTAAATTGGGAAGTGTCAGTTAATTCTTTTGAGGTTAAATTGCTAACAACTGATCCTGATGTCCTTGAAATGGTTAGCAATTTACCTAGGAACCATTATGTCCATGTGTACTTAGAGGATGTTGCAAATTTAGTTGATTCTGCTAGTGTTGAACCTGAAATTAATGTTGAACCTAAAATTGCTGTTGATGAAGATGATGTTAGTGATACTGGTCATGTTGAGCATATAGATAGGGTAGATGGTGATTCTGACTCAGAAGATTCTGATTATGATAAGTCAACTACTTATGAGTCTGGTTTTTTATTCTAAAAATGATTATGAAGATGGAGTTTCTGATGTTGGGGTGGGTGTTAATGTAGATAGAGGTAATGAGGAGGGCAAAGATGAAGTGAGGTTTGGTAGTGATCATGACAGCATGCATTATGACTCATTACACAGTCTAGATGGGTCAGACTCAGAGGGTTCTAATAGATAATATAGATATCCTGAATTTAACACCACTGCTGACATTTTAAATCCCACTTTTAAGGTGAGATTGTTCTTTGCACCAAAACATGTCTTAAGAAAAGTTGTTAAGAAGTATAGCATAAAGAATATGGTTACTGTTAGGCTTAAGAGAAATGACAACAAGAGAATTCAAATAGTTTGTAAGGAAGGTTGTCCATTGGTTCTATGGGCATCTCAAGTTGACTTTAAATAACCATATAGAACTTGGCAAGTAAAGTCACTAAGGGATGAACATAGATGTCTTAAGGATTATCATAATTCCAACATTACTTCTAAGTTTATTGCTGAGCAGTACTTAAATGCATTTCATAGTGATCTCAATTACTCAACTAGGTCCCTTAAACAAGCTATATTTAAAGATTTAAGTATCCATGTTCATTTGAGTAAGTGTGTTAAGGTAAAGAACTTGGACCTTGAAAAACTGTATGGTAATTTAAATGAGCAATATACAAAACTTTATGATTACCTAGTTGAGCTTAGGTCCTCAAACCACGAGACAACTACAATCCTTCAATTGGATGAAAGGGTATTCAAGAGATTGTATATATGTATATAAGCAATGAAGGATGGCTTCAAAGCTGGTTGTAGGCCCATTATATGTATGGATAAGTGTAACTTGAAGGGGTACTATAAGGATCATCTTTTGGCAGCTGTGTGGCTGGATGCAGATGACTGCCTTTATCCCTTAGCATTTGTAGTTGTGGATAGTGAGTGTGAGTCAGGTTGGACCTGGTTTCTTGACCAATTGAAGATTGATCTTGAGTTGAACAATTCTCACAACATTTAATTTATGACTGATAGGCAAAAGGTAATCTAATTGTTTTTAATTTTCAGCATATTTATTCAATTTTGCTTACTAATAGTTTCTTTTTTTCTAAAAATTGTAGGGACTGATGAAATCTGCGATGGAGTTGTTTCCCAATTAAGAACATAGAACATGTGTGAGACATTTTTATAATAATTTTAAGTTAGCTGGAGACCACAAGGGCAAAGCATTGAAAGACCAACTTTGAAAAGCTGCTAGGGCAAAATATGTGAGAGAGTTTGAAGTTGCTATGGCAGAATTTGAGGTATAATTGTATATTTGTAAATATTTTTTTTTGTATGCGCATTTGATTAACAAGCTTGTTTTAAAATTACTTTGCATGATTTATCAAGTACAAGACACTTGTTTCTGTCAGAAAAAGACCCTAAGCAGTGGACAAAGTCTCACTTCTCCTTCAGATTTAAGTCAAACATTTTGGTAAACAATCATTGCGAGTCTTCAATAAGATAACTTATTCTGTTTAGATTGATGTTAATGTGATATTGTGCTAAGTTAGATTTCTGTTAAGATGATAGACTATTTAAATTTCTGTGTAGATGATATATATTATTGAGTTTGATGTCTATTTAGATTATACTGTGATCATACTGTGTAGATTTTTGTTTACATGATATTGTGATTGGATGATACGGTGTAGATGATACTTGAAGCTATAGACAAAGGAATAGTCAAATAGGTAAAAAGTGGGATGAAACAGAGAAATCTACACAGTATGATCACAGTATAATCTAAATAGAGAAATCTTGATCTGATCAACCTTGGTAGAGTCAATCAGATCAAGATTGATGCAATGAATAGTCAAAAAGAGGGATGAAATAGAGAAATCAATTGGCCTTTTATGTCCTAAAATTTAGAGAAAGTTGGACAACGCAATCACACAGTCACATAGGTAAGTTTGTTTTTAAACTTGTCTTTTATTTGTTTGTGTATATAGTTCTTGGACAATGCATTCACTTATTGTTTCTTGTTTGTGTTATATAGATGTTGGCCATTGCGTGCTAGTGGCTCAATGTATCAAGTCTCATGTGGTCCTTTAGACCAACATGTTGTTAACATCCAAGCACGAACTTGCTCATGTCGAAAATGAAAATTAACAGGTCAAATTACTTGTTCTACAACTCTTTAAGCCTCCAATAATGTGTACACATACAAATCAGTTTCGTTCATTTGTTGCAGGCATCCCATGTATCCATGGCATTTTTGTTACATTATTGATTGAACATAGGCCCGATACATATGTAGACCCATATTACTCAGTGTCTACTCAAATGGCGATCTACTCTTATTTCATCAGTCCAGTGAAGGGTAAAAATCAATGCATTCCTCAACAAACTAATTTAACTGTCTTGCCACCTGTGATAAAAAGACCACCAAGAAGACCACATAAGACTAGAAGAAGAGAGGCAGATGAAGCACCACCTCATGGTGGTAAGATAACCAAAAAAAGTGTGAAAATGTCATGTAAAAAGTATGGAGGGTCTGGCCACAATGTGAGGACATGCAATGGCCCTGTTGGTGGTAACACCAGACCCCAAAATCGAGCATCCACTTCTGTTGTTGGTGGTAATATCAGACCGCAACAACGAGTATTCACTGTTACTGTAAGAAAAGCTCCTAGACCTAAACTGCTAGTAAGTTTTTTCATAATAAATGTGAATTGTTTGTTACATTGCTTTTTTCTTTGGTTGATTTATTTCTTGCATGCAGCTAAAGAGAAGCACTGGGCAAAATCAAAGCAACATTCCAAGGTCAAAACAACCTCCACCATCAGTTCATACTGTTAGATGAATGTCCACCCCTACTTTTCTTTCGAATCAAAAAAGTTCTGTTAGTCAGTCATCTACACAAAAGAAGTTTAAGAATAACCGTTGAACATGTTGCCATTAAACACTTTTTGTAATGCATTCTAGATTTCAACACTGTTATTTGACCATTGTTTTGTGATTAGGGGTATCACATGGATTTTTTTTGTTTTAGGTTTTCACATGTTTTATACATGTGCATACATTGGTCATATTGTAACTTTTTGTTGTTGATGGTCACATGTTTTATACATGTGCATACATTAGTCAGAATGTAATGGTCAAACACTTATTTTGTATGAAACTTTTTGGAACTTGACAAGTTAACAAATTATATGTATTTGTCAAACACTTGTTTTGTTCTTATATGTTCTTATCTTATCCATAAAAATTTTCGTCCATCACAAATCAAACACAAATATAACTTTAAATTTTGCATTCATTTCATAAAAATAAGCAACACAGTACGTGAGGATCATACCAACACAACAACTCTAGCAACCCTTGAAAACACACAATACATGAGAGGATTATATTAAAGAAACCCAGAAATTATGACAACACTTTTTATAATTTTAAACCTAGAATAAACCCTAAACAAAAAAATAAGACCTTAAAAAGTATCTTTTTCTTTTTTGCACGCTCCATAGCTGAAACTTTTCTTAGAAAACCTGCAATCAATGACCTTGATCGATTGTGTACTGGGGGATCATACCAAACAAAAAATTTGTAAGTATTTAAACCTTTTTCATAATTTTCTATAGCCTCAAAACTTTCTACCATGATTCTCATCCGTCCAACCTGTCGTTAATGGAGAGCGTGCTCCACACTTGCATATTCGATCCAAGCTCTCATCCTCCATTTTCGATTTCAACGCTCTAAAATTTTCTTCTTTTCTTCCTCCTTTTGTAAAATTTTCTTCCACTTTTTCCGTTTGAGAGATGAATAGAAAAAAAACAAAAGTTCTCAACTTTTAATTTAGGGTTCCATTAAATAAAAGATTGTGTGGACGAAAATGTCCTTTGCTTATATGGTTTTTTTCAACATGGCAGTTAAATATTAGAAGCAGAATTCACGTTAGGTGTGACATTAGCTTTTTAACGGCGGGTGGTCAGATTAGGTCCATTTAAATAGTTGGGTGGTCGAAATTTGAATTTTTTTAGTTGGATGGTCAAAACAGGTCGCGAGTAATAGTTGGATGGTCACTGGGGTAGTTTACCTTTTTATTTTTAATGAAAATAATGAGAATATGATAGAAACAGAGGGTCATGCCAAGGGATGGAAATCATATGTCCCCTAAGTATGCCCCCATTTGTGCCTCCACTTTAAAATAGTGGGTTTAGGGTTTAGGGTTTGAGGTTTAAAGTTGGGGCTTAGAGTTAGGGTGTAGGGAATTAGGGATATAGTGTATTTTTTAGGGTTTAGGGTTTAGGATATGAAAATTAGGGTTACAGGACAAGATTTAATTTTTAACTATTTTTTAGGCAGGGGCATAGAATGAGGCATGGTTAAGGGGCAGGAGATTTTTACCTCATGCCAAGTACATATAAATATATATAATCTCTATGTTCATGCCTATCAAATTATCCATACTTCAAAACAATTCCAGTCTTGAGAAAAAGTAAAGTTTCCATTTTTTGAGATTCTTGTGAGACAAAAAAACACTTTGTGAATGACAGAAACATAAAACAGAGTAGTTGCAGAGGCAATAATCTTCTTCTGAATTCCTGATTCTCTTTGGGTTTCAACTCTTCCTGTTTTATTTTTAGTCTTTTGATGTTTTGAGAAAAAATACCAACTTTATGGATATGGCAAACAAGGATGAAACTTTGGATGTTGTGGTGAAGGAAACTGTTGATTTGGTATGATATTATTATACTCAGCTAAAATAGAGGAAACCTTTCTTCTTCTTCTTTTCTGGGATTTTTGTTTTGATTTTGATGAATTTGAACTTTTTTTGTGTGGAAAATGTGCCACTTGAAGAGGTTTTTGAGACTTTGAGGTGTAACAAAAATGGTTTAACCACAGAAGCTGCTAAGCAAAGGCTTGTTATTTTTTGCTACAATAAGCTTGAGGAAAAATAGGTCTTAATATCTTTCAATAAGATGAAACCTTTACTTATAATTCTTTTCTCCTTTTGATTTTCATGTGAGAAAAAAGGACTAATCATCTGGGTTTATACACCTGATTTTTAAGCTTTATGGACTGACTTGTAGCTTTTAAGATACATTAACTTTTAATTAACCCAGGGTTCTTTTCAGATTAAGTTTTTCAACTTAACTAGAGTTAATTCTTCTTCTTCTTTTCATTTCTTTGCTGGGATTTTGCAGGAGAGTAAAATTTTTAAGTTCTTGGGGTTTATGTGGAACCCTCTCTCATGGGTTATGGAAGCTGCTGCTATCATGGCCATTGCTCTTGCCAATTGAGGAGTGAATATATATATATATATTCAATTACATAAAGTTTAAGGACTAGCTTGAATGATGTTTATATGGTGTTTTGCTTCTTGCAGGGGAAACCACCAGATTGGCAAGATTTTGTTGGGATTATTACTCTTCTTATCATTAATTCAAAATCAGTTTCATAGAAGAGAATGTTGGTATAATAGGACTGCAAAATCGGCTGTTAGCACTGACTGGAAATAATAACAAAAATAGAAATAGAAAATGTGACGAACCGTGTCGTGGTACGTTGGCCACTGCCTTAGAAACAAAACTGCCCCGAACAGTGTAGTCGCTTCACAGGCAGAATGTCCCCCGAGGTGCACACGGACGCTCCGAGAATCATACACTCGACTCCGGAGTGAACAACGGCAGTACTACTCGAACAATGGAGGAAACAAAGAGAATTTTGAAGTGTTTGCAATGTGTTTGATATCTCAAATGGTGCATGTAGCACCTCTATTTATAGGCTGAACATTATGTCCATAATAGACATTTCACTGTCCAAATAATTACAGAATTAAATATGTATAACAGCAGTATTTAACTTGTTGTAACAGCTGCTGTAACAGCTTCTCAATAACAACATTTTAATTCTGTAACTAAGCTCAGTAACAGCTCTATGAACACATGAATCTGACTGAGAAAACAGTCTAAATTCAACACTGGAACATTTTAATTCTGTAATTAAGCTCAGTAACAGGTTGTTTAAAAAATAAATTCTGAATTCGAACAGTTTTTTTTTCAAAGCCTATAAATAAGAAGAAAAATTCTTTCACATATAATCTTTTGTTCTTAAGAAAATTCCATACGAATTTTCTCCAAAAAGAATAGATACGCGAACTCGAGCCCGAGCCGGCCGGACGGCAGCGGCGGCGGCGCGCGAGGACTTCCCTTGTTCTTTCCCACTCAACGAGGGAGGAAACATGGGTATAAATACCCTTCACTAGCTATTTTCCCAACCAATCTGAGATATAGCTCTAGTAATACTTGAAGCATTACCAACATTCCCCCACTAATGCGAAAGAATTCATCTGTATCTCAAACACATACCTCCTCAGACGAGCAATAGCAGAATTAGTTGTTTAAGCACTAGTGAACGTATCTTGAACTAGTACATAGTGATGATGAGCGATCCTTCTCTTAGATAAGTGAAACTAGTCTTGAACTTTCTAAGATAGGGGTAAACTCATAACACACAACTAACTCCTTCATCCACCGAAGTTTTCGATGTGTAAGATATATATACACAAGTGTATATTTGGCCATCTTACCTCAGGATTCTAGTAAGTGTATTAGAAAAACGGCCCAACGTTTTTCACAGAAGGTGGCTAATCCTTCTCACTTACATAGGTTATTTCATCAAGTTTATCTCGATATAAACCACCCTGAAATAGGGCTATGAAATAATTAAAAACCATTTGTAATGGCTCAACCTCTTATAGATATAAGGTGATTTCTTCAAGTTCATTTAAAATGAACCACCCAGTCTTGGGATAAGAAATCATTAAGAATAAATATTCAACCTCATTATTGGTGAATTCAAAATGTCCTTCTCAATAGGATCATTCAAACTTTTAATTCATTAAGAGTTTCTTGAAACTCAACCTTTTCTGGCGGTAAGTTCATCTTGTCCTTCTCAATAGGACAACACATTCAGACTTGTGTTATGAACTTATTAAGAATAAGTATTCAACTATGATTCGGTAAATTCATCAAGTCTTTCTCACAAAGACCACCCAAAACCTGGGCTATGAATTTATTAAGAGTAATAGTACTCAATCTGGACATGTACATCATTCGTCATAGGGATAGGCAGTGAGAAATGTACATTATGAGTCTTTTCATGGTTTCGTTTGACCACATTGAACTTAGATAACTAAGTTGGGTATCCACCATGAATTCCTCAACCAATGGGCTTTAAACCCATCCCCCTCGACGAATCTAGGACCAACTTCCGACTTAACCCTTTGGTAAGCGGATCTGCTAGGTTTCTTTCCGACTTCACATACTCTAAAGAGAGTACTACATTCCTTATTAAGTGTCTAATATATTCATGTCTTATGCGAATGTGTCTCTTTTTACCATTGTAAACTTGACTATTGGCAACACAAATCGCAGCTTGTGAATCACACAACAAGGAAACAGGAGGAGTCGGACTTCCCCACAACGGAATATCGGCTAACAAACTCCTTAGCCACTCAGCTTCTTGCCCAGCTAAGTCAAGAGCTATAAACTCTGACTCCATAGTAGAGCGAGCAATACAAGTCTGTTTTGAAGACTTCTAAGAAATTGCTGCTCCTCCCAAAGTAAATACATACCCACTCGTAGAGCTTACTTCATCACTATCAGAGACCCAGTTGGCGTCACAATATCCTTCTAATGTAGCAGGAAAGTCAACAAACTCAAGTCTCCAGTCCATAGTACCTTTAAGGTACTTAAGTAAGCGTCTAAGAGCAACCCAGTGCTCACCACTATGGTTATGAGTATATCTACTGAGTCTGCTAACAGCATAGGCAATATCTGGCCGAGTATAGTTCATTAAGAACATCAGACTGCCAATTATTTTGGCATATTTCGTTTGAGAAATGCTACTTCCTTTATTCTTAAAGAGATGTATGCTAGAGTCATAAAGAGTTTGAATAGGGACGACATCAAAACTGTCAAATTTCTTTAACGCTTTCTCGATATAGTGTGTCTGACTTAAAGAAAATCCCTTTTCAGATTTGATCACTTTGACTCCTAAGATTACATCGACTTCTCCCAAGTCAGTCATCTCAAACTTAGTGGACAAGAAACTTTTTGTTTTGTTAATAGACTCAATGTTAGTACTGAAAATCAACATGTCGTCAACATACAAGCTTATGATGACACAATCAGTACCAAACATCCTCGAATACACGCATGCATCCGAACCATTCACAACAAAACCAAAACTAAGAATAGTTTTATGAAATTTCTCATACCACTATTTAGGAGCTTGCTTCATGCCATAAAGTGACTTTTTAAGTCTACAAACTTTGCCTTCCATACCAGGCGCCTTGAAGCCAAAAGGTTGCTCCATATAGATCTCCTCATCTAGATCCCCATTCAAAAATGCAGTCTTTACATCCATTTGATGTACTTGCAACTTGTGAATGGAGGCTAGTGCAAACAATGCACGGATCGTTGAGATTTTAGTGACAGGAGAATAAGTATCAAAGAAGTCTTGACCAAATCTTTGAGTGAACCCTT
Organism: Hibiscus trionum; assembly: GCA_030270665.1. Taxonomy (NCBI): domain Eukaryota; kingdom Viridiplantae; phylum Streptophyta; class Magnoliopsida; order Malvales; family Malvaceae; genus Hibiscus; species Hibiscus trionum. The sequence continues at coordinate 2,786,540 of BSYR01000034.1, read as the reverse complement.
TGACTACTAGCCTTGCCTTATACCTTTGGATAGAACCATCTGGTCTAAGTTTCTTTCGAAAGACTCATTTACTGTTGATGGTTTTAAATCCTCTAGGCAAGTCAACTAATTCCCCAAGTATGATTAGACATTATTGATTCTAGTTCATCTTTTATAGTGCTTTTCCAGAAACTAACATCAATAGATCGTATAGCTTCTTCGTAAGTTTTAGGATCCTCGTCTAACAAATAAGCTTGAGCTATAGGATCAGAAAGAGTGTCTAAATCATTTATCTCAGAAATAAAGGAAGTTATGAAGTCTGGTCCAAAATAGGTTTCAACTCTTTGTCTCTTACTTCTTCTAGGCTCAAATTCAATCTCTTGAGAAGACCTAGCAGGCACACTAGAAGAAGTGGATGACAAATTTTCTATTTGTGTTTCAACACTTAATCTAGGTTTCTTGAGAGGAAAGATTTCTTCAAAGAAAACAACATCCCTAGATTCACAAATAGAAGGGTCTTGTAAATTCATGAATCTATATGCGGCACTGTTAGAAGCATAGCCTATAAATACTGCATCAACGGTCTTAGGTCCAATGGTGGACTTCTTAAAGTCTGGCAACCCCACTTTGGCCAAACACCCCCACACTTTTAGGTATTGTAAATTTGGGGCATACCCTTTCCATAATTCGTATAGGGTAGAATCAATTTTCTTATGAGGTACTCGGTTCAAAATATGATTAGCCAATAGAATGGCTTCCCCCCACATGTTGTCGGACAACCCAGAACTTATCAACAATGAGTTTATCATCTTTTTTAAAGTTATGTTTTTCCTCTCGGCTATATCGTTCTGTTGAGGAAAATAAGGGGCTGAAGTTTCATGTATTATGCCATTTGTCTCACAAACCTCTTTTAGAAAATTAGATCCATATTCACCACCTCTATCAGACCTAACACGTTTTATTCTCCTATCTAACTGATTTTCAACTTCTGCCTTATAAATAAGAAAGAAATTTTCAGCTTCATCTTTAGTTCTTAGGAGATAAACTTTTGTATACCTAGAGAAGTCATCTACAAAAGTTATGTAGTAGTGTTTTTCTCCTTTACTTTCAGTGTTTCTAAAGTCTGCTAGATCAGTATGAATAAGTTCTAACAGTTCAGTCTTTCTTTTAGAAACATTTTTAAAGGTAGGTTTTGCATGCTTTGCTTCTACACAAACTTCACATTTATTATAGTTTGTTATGTCTAGTTTAGGCAAAATATTCATATTCATCATTTTCTTTAGGTATTGAATATTTACGTGTCCTAATCTAGCACGCCACATATCAACAGACTCAACAATATAAGCAGAAGTGGTAGCTTTATTATTAAGTTGAGTTTCTATGACAAATAAACCTTCACTTAAAAAACCTTTCCCGACATAATCACCATTACGGGAAAGTACAAGTTTATCTGCCTCAAAAACTAACTTAATGCCTGCCTTATTTAAGAGGCCACCACTGATCAAATTTCTACGCAGGGCAGGCACATATAGGACATTGTTAAGGGCCAAAGTTTTACCGGAAGTCAGCTTGAGTAAAACCTTGCCTTTGCCCATCACTTGAGAGCTGCTGGAGTTTCCCATGTATACACGTTCACCATTTTTCACGTCCTCGAACTCGATGAAGAACTCCTTCTTTGCGCAGAAGTGTCGAGAAGCTCCGGTGTCCACGACCCACTCAGTGTTCTTCTCTACAAGGTTGACCTTCGAAACCACCACGGCAATGACACCATCATCCATGTCCTCTGCCACATGCATGCGTGGTCTAGTCTCGTTCTGGCGGTCCAAACGGTGCTGACATTAGTACGCCTTGTGACCAGCTTGCCCACACACGTAGCACTTCATGGTTTTCACGTCGGGCTTAGCCTTGACCGGTTTCTTGAAGTTGGTGGTCTTTTTTGGTTTGGGCTTTTTGCTCTGGGGGCATTTCTTAAAGGGCTTTTTGGACCCTAAAGCACCACTAGACTCAACTAAATTAGATTTAAAAGATAAGTGACTAAAGTTGTCAGTAACCTTATCTTTCAAACGGTTGGCCTCTTCGATTTTCATGTGACCGATCAACTCTTGAAGTGGTATGTCCCTTTTCTTGTGCTTGAGGGAGTTGCGATAATCGGACCAGGATTTTGGCAACTTCTCGATAAGGACATTTGCTTGCAGAACCTCACACATTTGCATGCCTTCCTCTATGATGTCTGAGACAAGATTCTCGTAGTCATGAACCTGGTCCATGATGGGCTTATTGTCGGTCATCTGGAACTTCAACCACTCGCCCACGACGTGCTTTTTGATCCCCGCGTCATCGGTGCCATATTTTGTGTCCAAAGAATCCTATATCACCTTTGCACTCCTCTCCTTAAGGTACATGTCAAATAATTTGTTGGACATGTGACTTAGGAGATGGCCACGGACCGTCTTGTTGTCCTTCTCATACTTGGCAAAGGTGGCAGCAGCAAGAGCATCAGCGGCAGCATCAATCTGCCCTTGGTTATCGGCAGGAACAGCAACGGTAGGGGGAGCAACAGGTGGTTCGTTGAGCAGCACATAGTTAAGGTCCAATTGCTCAAAGAAAATCAAGATGCGCTGGAACCACCTTCGATAGTTGCTGCCATCCAATGCATCAAGCTTGGAAAGGTCGGGAATGAGCTTGCTTAGTAGTGCGGATGAGGAAGCCATTTTGTAGAATCGGAGATAAGTTTTGTTTCTAAATTGTTGGTATAATAGGACTGCAAAACCGGCTGTTAGCACTGACTGGAAATAATAACAAAAACAAAAATAGAAAATGTGATGAACCGTGTCGTGGTACGTTGGCCACTGCCTTAGAAACAAAACTGCCCCGAACAGTGTAGTCGCTTCATAGGCAGAATGTCCCCCGAGGTGCACACGGACGCTCCGAGAATCGTACACTCGACTCCGGAGTGAACAACGACGGTACTACTCGAATGTTGCTCGAACAATGGAGGAAACAGAGAGAATTTTGAAGTGTTTGCAATGTGTTTGATATCTCAAATGGTGCATGTAGCACCTCTATTTATAGGCTGAACATTATGTCCATAATAGACATTTCACTGTCCAAATAATTACAGAATTAAATATGTATAACAACAATATTTAACTTGCTGTAACAGCTGCTGTAATAGCTTCTCAATAACAACATTTTAATTCTGTAATTAAGCTCAGTAACAGCTCTATGAACACATGAATCTGACTGAAAAAACAGTCTAAATTCAACACTGGAACAAGCTGTTTATATTCGAATAAATTCGAATTAAACTGCATTGGATCAAAATAAAACTGTACTGAATCAAACGTTCAAATTCGAATTTAATTTAAAAAATAAATTTTGAATTTGAACAATTTTTTAGTTTCAAAGCCTAAATAAAAAGACACATGTTACCCGAGTCGACCAGACGACAGCAACGCGGCACACAAGAACTTCCCTTGTTCTTTCCCACTAAACAAGAGATGGAAGAAGCATGGGTATAAATACCCTTCACTAGCTATTTTCCCAACCAATATGGGATATAGCTCTAGTAATACTTGAAGCATTACCAACAGAGAACAATGCTGGCAATGCAGTTGCTGCTCTAATGGCTCATCTTGATCCTAAAGCTAAGGTAACATGGAAGAACAACCCAGCCTTTCTGAAAAGATCATTCATAAGAAATGAAAATTGACTAAAAAATGATTTGTCTCAGGTGTTTCGAGATGGGAAATGGATTGAAGAAGACGCCTCCGTTCTAGTTCCCGGTAATATCATCAGCATTAAACTCGGGGACATTATTCCTGCGGATGCTCGACTCCTCGATGCTGATCCTCTGAAAATTGATCAGGTTCTTTCAAAACCTTAACCGATGTTGAACTTCATTTTCTTGATGTTAATTCTCTTTTCGGTGTTGCAGTCAGCGTTAACCGGTGAGTCTCTTCCGGTAACGAAATGCCCCGGTGACAGTATTTACTCGGGTTCTACATGTAAACAAGGAGAGATTGAAGCTATCGTGATCGCCACCGGTTTTCATACGTTCTTCGGCAAAGCTGCTCACCTTGTTGATTCCACAAATCAACAAGGTCACTTTCAAAAGGTCTAAATATCAGCTTACTTTCAATTGTTTTCCATGTTGTTCTTCATTTATTATATTCAGGAAATGCTTTTGTTGCGGATTTTTTTAAACAGGTGTTGACAGCCATTGGTAATTTCTGTGTATGTTCCATTGTGGTCGGGATGATAACGGAAATCATTGTCATGTACCCGATTCAACACCGTAACTATCGTCCCGGAATTGACAATTTGCTGGTACTACTCATTGGAGGAATTCCTATTGCCATGCCTACAGTTCTATCTGTTACAATGGCAATCGGGTCTCATCGCTTATCTCTTCAGGTCTGCGTTGATTCGTCTTGCGAATTTGTTTCTTTCGACGATTGTTGCTTTAATCATGATGATACAAAAATGTCACTGCAGGGAGCTATCACGAAAAGAATGACCGCAAGTGAAGAAAGGGCAGGCATGGATGTCCTTTGCAGCGATAGAACCGGAACTTTGACATTGAACAAGTTATCAGTTGACAAAACTCTTATTGAGGTAGATTAGCAGATGCTTCTATTTTATTTCTAGATTTCAGATTTTATTTCCAGTTCCAAATTTATACGGATGATATGGAATAGATCTTTGCAAAGGAGTGGATCCCGACACGGTCGTCCTGATGGCAGCTCGTGCATCTCGGCTGGAAAACCAGGATGCCATAGATGCTGCTATAGTAGGGATGTTGTCTGATCCAAAGGAGTATGACCCTCAATGTTAATGCATCAAACATAATTCAATCCTACAATTTTGATGTAATCTTTTTCCTATTAATTTGTTTTCTTTGCTACTGCCTCCAAAAACTACCTAGGCACGAGCTGGTACACTTTCTTCCATTCAATCCAGCTGATAAGAGAACGGCGCTTACATATAAGGTCGAATGCACTGGGTTAGCAAAGGTGCACCTGAACAGGTAGGTTTACATAATGTGGTATTTAATACATTTCGATCGTATTACAATGTCGTTCGAAGTAATTCATTTCTGTGATGTGATTATCAGATTTTGAATCTTGCACACAATAAATCAGAGTTGGAACGTCGAGTTCATGCAGTAATTGATAAGTTTGTGGAGCGGGGATTGCGATCACTTGCAGTAGCATATCAGGTACATATATCATGTCGTATGAATTTTTGACGAGTTGATCCTTTTTATGTTTTATGAAATCGGTAACATTCTAGGATATGTTTATCGACCAATCTGCAGAAAGTTCCTGATGGACTAAAGGAGAGCTCGGTAGGTCCATGGCAATTTGTTGGCCTGATGCCTTTGTTCGATCCACCTAGACATGACAGTGCAGACACAATACGAAGGGCATTGAATCTTGGAGTGAATGTGAAAATGATCACAGGTGCATGTCCTTATTTCGATACCATGTCAAACTGTTGGAGTATTTTCTTATGCTTTGTCTTCTTGATTTAATAACCTTTAGGTGATCAACTGGCGATAGCAAAGGAAACCGGACGCCGTCTCGGAATGGGAACCAACGTGTATCCTTCATCAGCTTTGTTAGGACAAAACAAAGAAGAGTCTATTGCTGCATTACCGGTTGATGATTTGATTGAGAAGGCTGACGGTTTTGCTGGTGTTTTCCCTGGTATCTTAACCTTTTCCTTTTCCTTTTCCATCTCAACATGTGATGTTTGGAGGCAGTTTATCAATAACGCGGTGCTCAATTTCGGTTTTAGAATACATGGATTTTGTTGTTGTTGTTATTGCTTATATGGCTTTCAAATTGTTGATGCAGATGCAGAGCACAAGTATGAGATCGTGAAGCGCTTGCAAGCCAGGAAACATATATGTGGAATGACCGGTGATGGGGTCAATGATGCTCCTGCTCTTAAGAAGGCTGACATCGGCATAGCAGTGGCTGATGCAACCGATGCAGCTCATAGTGCCTCGGACATTGTCTTGACAGAACCCGGTCTTAGTGTCATTATCAGTGCTGTATTAACCAGTCGAGCTATATTCCAGAGGATGAAAAATTACACAGTGAGTCTAGACAATTTCCTATGCCATTTAATCGAAACTTGCTCAGCATTTTTGTCTAATTAAGCCATTTGATTTGTTTCATTTTCACAGATATATGCAGTCTCCATTACAATCCGTATTGTGGTAAGTTTCCGCATTGACTCAGACATGTCGCCGCTAAAAGAACACATTGATAGATTCCTCTTCAAATAGCTTAATTCTGACTTAGATATTCCACGTTCTCGCTTGACAGCTCGGTTTCATGTTACTGGCATTGATATGGCAGTTTGATTTCCCTCCGTTCATGGTCCTCATTATTGCTATCCTTAATGATGGTTAGTATTTGCTTCTCTTCGTATGCTCAAACTTCAATTTTCTGATTCCATTTAGTATGCTTGAAGAAACTTGGCTTTATGTATGACTGCCGGACACGTATATGTGTTCGGTACAGATCTACTCGACAATTACCTATATCCGGATATCAACGGTCTGCAGGCACGATTATGACAGTATCCAAGGATAGAGTGAAACCATCTCCCCAGCCAGACAGTTGGAAGTTAGCAGAGATCTTTACAACTGGAGTCATTCTTGGTGGTTACTTAGCCATGATGACTGTCATTTTCTTTTGGGCAGCATACAAGACAGATTTCTTCCCTGTAAGAGAACACTTTTCTCATTATTACCTTTCAATGATACATGTTCGTTTTTTTATCATTCCTAGTTTAGGTTTGCCCCTATTCGGTTCAGCTTACGGTAAGATATTGTGTGTTTTCTGTTGCTTGCAGCGTACGTTTGGGGTTAGGAGCCTTCATAAAACCAACCACAAGGACATAAAAACACTTGCTTCAGCGATATACCTGCAAGTGAGCATTATAAGTCAGGCCCTCATATTTGTGACACGAGCAAGGAGTTGGTCTTTCGCTGAGCGACCCGGTCTGTTACTCTTCACGGCTTTTGTCATTGCTCAGCTGGTTAGTCAACTTCTGGTTTATTTTGCTTGCAATGCAAGGAACCGAAAACAGTCTTGCTAGATGCCGTGTATGAATCAACTCGGTTAAATCAGTAATAACGAAATAAAACTGCTATTGATTTGTCAGTTTTGTTTGATGAACAGATTGCTACACTAATAGCAGTTTACGCAAACTGGAACTTTGCTGCAATTGAAGGAATTGGATGGGGTTGGGCAGGCGTGATATGGCTTTACAACCTTATCATCCGATACGCCCTCAGTGGAAAAGCTTGGGATCTCGTTATCAAACAAAGGGTATGAATTCTTTTCAACTGATGCAGTAACTTCCATTGTTGTTGGCTGTAAAACTTGTTTGACGTTTCATTTTCGGGTTGTTTTGCAGATCGCTTTCACGAGGAAGAAAGACTTCGGGAAAGAAGAACGTGAACTAAAATGGGCACATGCTCAGAGGACGCTCCATGGACTGCAGCCACCGGACACCAAGATGTTCAATGACCGCACCACTTACAATGAACTTAATCAGATGGCTGAAGAGGCAAAGAGACGAGCCGAAATTGCAAGGTATGCATCTATTAAGTTCAACTTTACTTTGCAATAAAACCCAGAGCTTGAAACTCGAATTTAGTTCAGTTAGCTCAAATCATATGCATAACCAACGGCAATGTCTGGTCAATGCTACAGATTTGCATTTTCTACTTGCAGGTTGAGAGAACTGACTACTCTAAAAGGGCATGTCGAATCAGTTGTTAGACTGAAGGGCCTCGACATAGACACAATTCAGCAAGCAGAAAAGGCATCAAACATTTTGATTCTACGTATATTGTATGCATACTGCTGGGATTTGCTACTGCTGAGAGTAATACAAATCTATAGCTTGTCATCTTACCGTATAAACTGCTTTCTATCTGCTTAAATTCATCATCTTCCTGATAGACTCATGTTTGTCATGTCTTCAATGTAATTTTTGCATACACTTTTCTATACAACCTTCCATTCTATACAACTTTTGAATGTGCCTTGCTCACAAACTACTCGAGGTTAGCTTGGAACCGCTCTGAGTTATTAAGCAAATTGAATTCTAGTGTCTTAAAGAGAACCTATGGTCCTAAGTTCCTAACATGAAGAAAATGATATCAGAGGCCATTGATTGAAAATGAAACATATGAACATCCCTTCTGTTTTAGGTGCAATGACCACAAATCTAAACTACAACTTCAATACGAGACATCAGATAAACACATACAAAAACAAGTGAATGTAAAGCATCCGACAATAGATTATCAATCACATTATATAAAGAGTTGAATCATTGTTTTACCATCATTAAATTCAGGAAATTCCATTTGGCATTTATTAATGGAAATGTACAAACTGAAAGTTCAGATAGTCAGCTTGTACGGTGTTTTAACACTTGTGCTTGTCAACTTTCTTCTCAAGCTCATTCTTTTGAGCTCCAACCACCCGATCCACTTCCTCCCCGTTCTTCAGCAACACAAATGTTGGCATTGCCTGCACTCCAAATTCTTGTGCCACATCCTGAAAAACCCACCATGTAAGGACCAGCAACCGAAAAAGAAGAAACGAACAAATAAAATCCTCTAAAAAATCTAACAAATATATGAACAAGATCAACATAGAATAATTGCAGCAAAGGATTTCCACTATATGTAAAAGAAAAGGATCATAGAATACACATACAGGCAGCTCATCAACATCAAGTTTTACAAACTCAACATCAGTAAACTTAGCAGCCATGTCATTCAAAGCTGGTTCCATAAACTTGCAGGGTCCGCACCATGAAGCTGAGAAATCTATAACCATCTGATCTCAATTTTTAGTTTTGTTCAATCAAAAACCCAAAGTCAGATCTTTCATATAATGACCAAAACAACAAGCAAAACAGCCCCAAAAGAACAATTATCAAGAAATCAGGTTTAGGGTTGAGAGAAAGATACAAGCTTTGGGGTTTCTTTGACAGAGTTGAAGTGAAGCTGCCATCTCGGAGCTGAATGGAAGGATAAGACCCTTGAAGATTCAGATGAAGAAGATGAATCTTCAGATGCTGAATAGGAATTGCCTAACAAGCTTGAGAAGAAAGAGCCCATTTTCCCCCTTTTCTCAAGGTCAATGTAAAAGAAATGAAAAAGTGAAGACAAAGTTTCCTTGGACGGCAACTTCGGGTTTTGTCGGATCTCTATGCAAATATATATAGGGTTAACTATTGAAATAGTCACTGTTTTTTCTTAGTACAAAGTTGATCATCGATTTTGAAAAATCACTTACGTTTTCGGAACGTAAACTTTTGATCACTCAGCTATTATTGTCGTTAAACGTTGACGGCTTGGTGACCTGGCAGCGAAAAAAATAAAGGTAAATTACTACAATGGCCACTAAAATTTATCTCATGTATATTTATAGTCTCTAGTTTTAAAAAATAAATATTATGGTCTCTACTGAAAACGTTTCTTTCTAATTTTCACCCTTGAATTTTTAAAAATTCATTTTTCAACTCTAAAACTTTGCAATCAATTAGTACAATAATATTATAAAGGCTTAAATGAAAAATATGTGCCTAAAGTATACACTTTTTGAATTTTAGGTGTCGAAAGTATTTTTTTTTTTTGTAAAAATAAGTGCCTAAAGTTTCAAAGGTTAGAATTTTAGTTGTCTGTCCGTTAATGAATATTGAAAAAATATATTTAATCAATCAATGTTTGACATGTGGCACAAATTTGATTTTTAAAAAAAAAACAACACCTAAAATTTTAAATTTTTTATAAATCTCGAAATTTTAAAAATTTCACAAAACAGTTTCCAAATCCCTAAAACTACCTAAACCAAAACCCCAAATCACTGTCACTTCTGCCACTGATCGTCGCATCCGAGCACACCCTTTTAGTTATCGGATCAAGGCGGTCATTTCCCCAACACGGCGTCACCGAAAACGAAGAACAGGATGTTAAGATGAATAAGTCTCAGATCAACTCTGCTTTGTAATTATAAATATATATATATATATCATCTCATTTAATATATATTATATTTATGCGATAAGATTTCATTACCTGGAAATTTTGTAATGCTTCAAGGATGTAAGCAGTTTCCTCTTTCTCCTCTTCTTAATGTATGTCTATTATGATAATCTTTTCTTTTTTCCCTGCTATGAGTATTATTTATTTTAAATAATATTAAATTTTAATATTTTATTTTAAGTTAGTTTTAATTTTTAAAAAATAACTCATTAACTTTTCAATATTTATCACTTTAATCTCTACTAACCTAACCATTGTAATTATTAATTAATATATATTATAAATTTACTTTTTAATATATATATATATATATTATAAATTTAATGAATTTTCCATCTATTTTTGTTAATACTAATTGGTTGGTACAAGATGTTAATATTTTAAATCAATCTGTTAATAATATTATTGGTACGAATTGATTAATACTTTCGGCACCTAAAATTTAAAAAATGTATTCTTTAGGCACCTATTTTTCATTTAAGCCTTTATAATATTATTGAACTAATTGATTGTAAAGTTTTAGGGTTGAAAATGAAATTTTAAAAATTAAAGGGTGAAATTAGAAAGAAACATTTTTAACAGTGACCATAATGTTTATTTTTTAAAATTGGAGACCATAAATGCACATGGAATAAAGTTTAATGGCCATTGCAGTAATTTGCCCTTATTTTTTTCGTTGTCAGGTCACCAAGCCGTCAACATTTAACGGCAATAAACGGTTGAATGACCAAAAGTTTACGTCCCGAAAACGTAAGTGACCTTACTGGTCGTTTTTCAAAATCGGTGACCAACTCTGTATTGGGGAAACATAAGTGACTATTCCAGTAGTTAACCCTATCTATATACTCATAATATATTTTTTAGTAAAAAACACTAATTATATTATTATCTCTTCAACTTTCTCTCAAACCTAGCCGTACTCAAATTTCTCAACATGTTTCCATCTTAGTTTTTAGACATAAGCTGAAACATACTCAAATTTCTCAACATATTTCTATCTTAGTTTTCATACATAAGCTGAAACGTTCGTTTAAATCTTCCCTAACACAATATTTTTTTAATCTCTATCATCTCGTAACTGCTTTCGATCAAAGTATCCAAATTTGTATATTTTAAACTGAATTGGCTATTTATTTTGGTCAATAAAATAATAATTTTGTTTAATTTTTTGAGGATGCGGATATTCTAAAAATCGCAGGATTCATGCGTGGAAGGTATCGAGACGGAAAAAAATCTCTGAAACATTTAGTGGAGATTCTCAAAATCGTAACCGCAAATATTGGGGCCTGAGTGGGAATGCAAAATCGTCTCCGTCCCACCCGATTCTCACCCCTAGCTAGCATGCAGTACCTTATGTTGCTGCTAAAAACGACAGATTTTTTAAGTAGATTTAGGTATATATTCAATTGAGTATATATAAAACTATTGATATATTATTGTAAAAAATATTTTTTATTGTTTGACAATCTTATAATTTAGGTTAAATTTCATCTTTAAATTGTTCAATTTTTTAAATAGAGTTTTACATAAATTTTAAGACGGTAAAATTATCATGATTTTACAAATTTAGAACTGGACTATGTAAAAATTATTTAACAAAAATTTTAATTTTGTTATATTTATTTATGGATTATTTTTAATTTGAATATATTTCAATTGTTTGAAATTTAATTGGATATTTGACTTCGTTATTTAATTAATAGTATAAATTAAATAAACACCGAATCATATAAAATAATATATATAAGTTGATTTTAACATATATTATTTTTATTATTTTATAAAAAATAAATATATAGCGTTTACGATATTCTTTTATGTGTAAGATACCATTTGATTTTATATGTTTTTTATTCATTAATATTTTTTTAATATTTTAATGTGATTACATAATATACACATATCATACAAATAAATTGTTTGAACCTTACCAACATATTATTTAACGTCAAATTCCTAAATCAAAGGGCAATATATGCATGAATTCACATCCCCTTTGATATTTGTGACATCAATAATATTGTAAATTTGCAATAGCAATCATATCAATTGATTAGTAATTTTAATTAAACAATGAGAATAATCTCGCACAACATATATGACTGGTATAAACTTAAAACGACAAGAACTTTTATTGGGAAAGTCAACAACAAAAGGGGATGTAGCTCAGATGGTAGAGCGCTCGCTTAGCATGCGAGAGGTACGGGGATCGATACCCCGCATCTCCACGTTCTCTCTTTTAAGTGTTATTTTGATTGACACAATCAACGCTGGGTTCAAATCAAATTCAATGCCCTAGCTGAAACTTTCTTCCTCTAGCTTTTAAGACATGTTTTCTGTTTTCTATCATTTAGGAGTGTCAAGTGAAATGGAGACAAAGGATTCTTCAGTTCACCATTGTTTAAGTTTAAGCTGAGTTTCTTCTTGTATTCTTTTTTGTGCTTCCTTCACAGTGATTGTTTGTTTAGCAGTGCTACTGTAATTGTTGAGGTATAATGAGAATGCTATTGAATCACATTTATAAAGAAAAAAGAAGCAGACTTCATTGCTAAATCAGCTTTTGAAGAAAACATTAAAGTAAAACTAAAGCCAGACAATCCCAAACCTTTTCCTTTTTGTCAAACCCTCTAAACTCTAGAGGTTTTCCAAGAATTATACATTTTCTAGACCACAAACAACTGCCCTTCTTACCTTACTTGGTGTTCCCGGTGGTGGTGGGAAACGACCATCATGGACAAAATACAACCAGTAGAGGAAATAACTGATAAAAACAGCAGCAACAAACATCAAAACAGCTGCAACAGGGTGAACATTGATGTAGGTCTGGTAAGCCAAGCCAAAGAAGGTGGCACTCCATAAAACCCATATCACAGATTTCAGGAAAAACTTCCTTGCTGAAGTCTCCATCGGAGGTAAATCTTGCAGTTGTCGTTGGCAATGGAGGGTGCAGACATTACAAATGTAAACAAAAGCTATGAAATATGCCATGGAGAAGTTACCATGAGCGTATGCCTGGTAGATTAAGACCATGAAGGAGTAGGGGAATGTGTAATATAAGTAAGCCATGGCTTCCTGCACTTTTTGTTGAATGTTACATGCAAATTTTGAGATTGTTGAGGAATATATGGTTCTAGGCTTTACAGCAAAAACAAGTATTCTCTCTATATATACTTAGGATGAGGGAGTGTTTGGTTGCTGGGAAACGCGAAGAAATTAGAGGGAAAAATGCTTTTCAAACTTTGACTGAGGACTGAACCAGCTTTGCTATAATGGGTGAGTACAGCTTTATTTGAAGTTTTCATGCAAGTATCAACTTTCCATTTCCATTTCTTTTATCTTTTTGAGCTTTGTTAAGAAATTTCTTGGAAGTTTCCATTTAATTACTACTTACATATAATTAGATTAATAGATGAATATATGAGAAATATTTTTATTGGTTGTATTTTTTTTCTATATAAGAGTAATATTTTATAGTTTACAATTAAGGGTGAGCGTTCAATTGAGTCGAGTAAAATTTTTTTGAGTTATTCGAGTTGGCGCATCATATTTTACAACTCAAACTTTATTTAAAAAATTTTCGAGTTGAATTAAGTTTTCGAGTTCCTATACAAATTTAATTAAAATTATTTATCATATTATAGTAGGCTTGATTCTAATTCAAACTCGGGTCGAGTCGGGTCGGGTTATGTTTTAATCAAGTTCAGATTGAATTTAGGTCGTGTCGTTTCCGGTATCAGATTAAGTTCAGGTCGAGTCAAGTCGATTTCGAATGAGATTTAGGTTGGGTAATATTAGTTCTGGGTGAAGTTCAAATAAAGTCTTTCTTTACTAGGTTCTAGTTACGTTTGAGTAAGTTTATTATTAAAATCGGATTATCCGACAAAATAGTGGTTCCACTTCCACGATAGACGGTTATAATACTAACGTTTCTTCTCTAAGTTTGACATTTATTTTTTCTGATTCATGTCGTATTGTTAATTTGTGGCATTTAGTTATTATTTATTACTTATTTTTAAGTTATTTTATTGCAATTTGCAACACACATGTATCGTTTCATCTCTTCGCTAATTACGTGATTGACTATTAGTAAAAGTGTAATTTGTAAATAGAGTTGTTTATTCAGGCCAACAAATCGATTTATAATTTGTTCGAATATGATTCAAGACATGTTAATTCAGGTCAAAAATCAAAAGTATATTAGTAATAATTACTTTTTTCAGCATAACATAGTAGACATTTAAAAACACAGCCATTAAAAAATAAATGTTAAAATTTTTAAAAATTATAAACGAGTCAATTAATCGATTGTTACAAAAAGGTAACTCTACCGTTAAAAATAAACATATGTTAACTTTTTAATCACAATCAAGTTACTTAATTTATCCATTTTTTTTATATTCAAACCACTCAATTATAATTAAAAAGTTAACTTCTATTACAAGTTTAACGATAATTTTTAAAAAATTTATGAACATTTTTAGTCTTACTGATAATTGAGAAACTTACCCTAAATTTTCATTTGTGCTTTTGGAGAGCAAGTATGGGATATTATATTTACCTATAAAATAAAATTTTCTTAACGGATAAAATTTTCTTAACGGATAAATATCAAAACTAAACTTTGACTAATTGTGTAATGTGATACATGAACTTTCATTTTATGCAATTATATACATAATATTTTGATTTTTGATTCATTTATATACATAAGAATTGATTTTATTCAATAGTACGCACTTTAAAAAATGAATACATTCATTTTTTATATTAAATAAATATAATTATTTATGTGTACAATATGTAAAACGTAAAAAGAAACTATATCGATAACGACTTTAGTAATTTGTAAAAGTTAAATCGATTTAAGACTTGAGTATATAATTATACAAAATCAAAACTCTTATATACTATTACACCTTTAATAAAAGTTCATAGTTTTAATATTTATTCATTTTATTAACATAAGTTGTATTTTTTATATATTACATAAATCACAATTAATACAATTCTTTTATTTTAATAAAGATGTATTATAAGTAAAATAATTAAATTAAAAAAAACAGTTTCGAAACACTTTGGCTACTGGAATTGTCTGTTTCGAAACGGGTATCGAAACGGCTAGGCAAAATGAGACTCTGTTCCGAAACGAGGTGGATGCGTTTCGAAACGGGTGTCTGGCTTTTAAAACTGGAGCTTGTGTTTCGAAACGGGCTTCAACTGTTTCGAAACACATGCCTGTAATTGGGCGTTTTGACATCTCCAAAGGGTTTCAAGGGTTGGGCTTAGGCCCTGTTTGTTGTTGGGCTTCTCGTGAGCCTTGTTTCCGCTGTCGTTTCACGCTTAGGTTAAATCAATGCATCTAGATAAGATAATAAATGAAAAAGTTTTTCCTAGGGTCGGTAACCGAAGTGGAGCCTTAACGGGTTTCATCTCGGTTATCCCCGTGTAGCCCACTCGGATCGGTCAAGCGTCCGGATCGGGACGAGGGGGTTACATTTTTTTTTCCGAATTGAGTTAAGTTTTCGAGTTCTTACACAAATTTAATTAAAATTATTTATCATGTTATAGTACGGTATGATTCTAATTCAAACTCGGGTCGAGTCAATTTTAGTTCGAGTTAAAACAGTTCAGGTCTGGTTCAATTAATTATCGGGTTAATTAAGATTTAGATGGACTTCGGGTCGAATCTTAAATGGGTTCAAATAGATTTCGGGTCAGGTTTTAATCAAGTTTAGATTGACATTAGGTCGGGTCATTTTCGGTATCAGATTAAGTTTAGGTCAAGTCGAGTCGATTTCGAATGAGATTTAGGTTAGGTAACATTAGTTCTGGATGAAGTTCAAATAAGGTCTTTCTTTACTAGGTTCAAGTTATGTTTGAGTAAATTTATTATTAAAATCGAGTTATCTGAAGAAATAGTGGTTCCACTTCCACAATATATAATTATAGTACTAACATTTCTTTTCCAAGTTTAACATTTATTTTTTTCCGATTCATGTCGCATTATTAATTTGTGACATTTAGTTATTATTTATTACTCATTTTTAAGTTATTTTATTACAATTTGCAACACACATATATCTTTTCATGTCTTCGCTAATTACGTGATTAACTATTAGTAGAAGTGTAATCTGTAAATAGAGTTGTCTATTTAGGCCAACAAATCAATTTATAGTTTGTTCGAGTATGATTCAAGACATGTTAATTTAGGTCAAAAATCAAAAATATATTAGTAATAATTATTTTTTTGTCAGCATAACATAGTAGACATTTAAAAACACTGCCATTAAAGAACAAATGTTAAATTTTTAAAAAATTATAAACGAGTCAATTAAGCGATTGTTACAAAGTGTAACTCTATCGTTAAAAATAAACATATGTTAACTTTTTAATTACAATCAAATTACTTAATTTATCAATTTTTTATATTCAAACATTCAATTATAACTAAAAAGTTAACTTCCATTACAAGTTTAATGGTAATTTTTTAAAATTTTGTGACATTTTTAGTCTTTACTGATAATTGAGAAACTTACCCTAAATTTTCATTCGTGCTATTGGAGAGCAAGTAGTGGGATATTATATTTACCTATAAAATAAAATTTTCTTAAGGGATAAATATCAAAACTAGAATTTGGCTCTGTTAGGTAATTAGCGGATAACTGATAGCGGATAGCTGATTGCATTAGCTGATAGCTGATTGCATTAGCTGATTTGACTAACGGATTGTATTAGCTGATTGTATAAAAGTGTTGGGTAAAATTAACTGATAGCTGATAGTTGTTAGATTATTTAAACAAGTAAAATGACATATAAGGACATGATTATATTCAATACTTGTTTGAATAATTTATTAGTTATTAATATTTTGTATCTAATTAATATTAATTAGATCTATACAATTATTTTTTAATATAGCTTTTCTAAACATATTCGAATGATTTATATATTAATTTAATATTTATATAATTATTTTAATATAATTTAATTAATTAATACATTTAAATACATATAAATATGTGATAATAAAAAGAAAAAATAAATAAGATTAGCTTATAAATAGGGTGAGAAAATATTTAATTTAGGTTATTTTGAGATTTTTGGTAACTGGTAAGGGTAAAAGAGTCTTTACAATTCTAATATCAAACCTCTAATCTCAAAAAACTCCTATTATGAGCTTTTTCAAAATTAGCGATTTCACCTCAATCCGTTGTTTACTAAACAACAATATTAGCGGATTTGACTAGTCAAACCTCTAATTATGCCTCAAACTTCTATTTTTTGCTCAAACCTCTCTTTACCAAACATGGCCTTTAACTAATTGCGTAATATAATACATGAACTTCCATTTTGATTTTGATTTTAATTCATAAAACATTGATTTTATTCAATAATATGCACTTTAAAAAAATGAATACATTCATTTATTTTCATATTAAATAAATATAACTATTTATGTGTACAATATGTAAAACGTAAAAGAAACTATATCGATAACGATTGATTTTATTCAATAATGTGCACTTTAAAAAAATGAACTTCTATTTATTTCCACAAACTCTTGATTTTACTGATAAGTTTGCGGAGCGGGGATTGCCATCACTTGCAGTAGCATATCAGGTAAACTTATCAACCATCACTTTAAAAAAATGAACTTCTATTTATTTCCACAAACTATTTATTTCCATGGCAATTTGTTGGCCTGATGCCTTTGTTCGATCCACCTTAATTTTCAAGTAATAATAATAATAATAATAATAATAATAATAATAATGCATCTGTAGTAATTTTAAGTATAAAATAATTATTTTGACATTATAAAAATAATCATAATTAATTATAAAATTAAATTCGATTCAATTCGAGTAATCATGGTTCGTAAACTTATCAACCATAAACCGTCCAAACATTTTAATTCGGATTGGTTTTGATTTTTCATGTACAACCCAAGTTTATTCCTTAATAAGATCTGGTTTCTCTAGTGACATTTTATATATTGTGTTTAATTAGTGCTCGAATAAATGTAGAAATTATTTATTTTATTCTATCATGTGTTTTAAAGAACCATTTATCTTGATTTTTTCCTAAAGTGGTTGTAATTATTACTATTTAGCTCTTATAATTAGTGTTCTTATAATCCATTCTTTAGTGATTATTTTCTATCTCTTAATAAAATTTTATCTTATGAGCAAAAAATATCAAATATGGTTTTTACATTATGCTTGAAAAATATGAGTACGCAAGTAGAAACTTGTAGAAGAAATGTGACTGATATAGCGTGAAAACGATAGGTAAATAATTTATAGAATGTAGTTTCAATGGGGATGTAGCTCAGATGGTAGAGCGCTCGCTTAGCATGCGAGAGGTACGGGGATTGATACCCCGCATCTCCATATGGCTTCATTTCTCCGTCAACAATCTTGATCAGATCAACCTTGTGCCGGTGCTGCCAACCATTGTTGGGTGGTGTGTAAGCTTCATTTCTCCGTCAACAAACATGAACACATGGATAGATTCCTGTTAAAATAGTTTGATTTCAGACTTAGATATTCCACGGTCTTGCTCGACAGCTCGATTTCGTGTTACTGGCATTAATATGGAAGTTTGATTTCACTCCATTCATGAGTTGTTTCTAATTTGCTCCTTAATGATGGTTAATAAGTATTTTCTTTTGGGCAGCATACGAGACAGATTTCTTCCCTGTAAGAGAAAAGTTTTAGCATTATTCGTTTTTTCATCATTCCTAGTCCCGGTGTTTTGCTTATGGTAAGATATCGTGTGTTTTCTGTTGCAGCGCACGTTTGGGGGTTAAAAGCCTTCATAAAACCCACCAGGACTAAAAATGATTGCTTCAGCAATATGCCTGCAAGTGAGCATTATAAGTGAGGCTCTCATTTTTGTGACGAGAGCAAGGAGTTGGTCTTTTGTCGAGCGTCCCGGTCTGTTACTCGTCACGGCTTTTGTCGTTGCTCTGGTTTATTTTGCTTGCAATGCAAGGAACCGAAAACAGTCTTGCTAGATGCCGCACATGAATCAACTCGGTTAAACCAATAATAACAGAAAAACTTGTATTGATTTGTCGGTTTTGTTTGATGAACAGATTGGTACACTAATAGCAAAGTGGAGCTTTGCTGCAATTGGATGGGGTTGGGCAGGCGTGATATGGCTTTACAACCTTATCTTTTACTTTCCACTCCACCTCATCAAGTTCTTCATCCGATACGCCCTCAGTGGAAAGGCTTGGGATCTTGTTATCGAACAAAGGGTATGAATTCTTTTCAACTTCCATTGTTGTTGGCTGAGAAACTTGTTTGACGTTTCATTTTCGGGTTGTTGTTTTGCAGATCGCTTTCACGAGGAAGAAAGACTTCGGGAAAGAAGAACGTGAACTAAAATGGGCACATGCTCAGAGGACGCTCCATGGACTGCACCCACCAGACACCAAGATAGCTGAAGAGGCAAAGAGACGAAAACTATGTGGATAAGGGACCTTAGCATTTTGTGAAAAAATTAATCAAATTAAGAATTAGATATATAATTGCACAAAATCAAAATTCTTGTAGTAATCAATTAATATTTAGGGACGCACGCGAGACTTTATGTTAAGAGGGTGAGCTTGTAAAATTTTAAAAAAAATTAAATTTATAAAAAATTTATGCTGCTTAGTGTTGCGTTGCTTCTTTGATGAGTGTTGCGTGTAAAATAGTCTATCGCAATTGTAGTGCAAGTGTACACGACGCAAGTAGTAAAGTGATACGAAGTATCGGATATCGTCTCCACAGGGATTGGGCTAATGACTTCACCTTGTTACTGCACGAAAGTAAAGGAAATAATTAAGAGTTGTCACGAGAATAATAAGGTAAAAACGTAAAATAAAGGATTGAGAAATCAAGATAGAGAGAATGGGCTGGTATTGAGTTGCTCAGTAGTGCAGGTATTGAACTGCTTAGGATTTCCAGTTCTGTCGTTGCGCCCGTCGCCGACAGCACCTGTCGCGGCGGCTGTCCGTTAGCTATCGCGGCAGCGAACACTAACTCCGTACTTCAAGCTTGGCAAGAATCCCAGATCTGCCTTGCCCTATCCCTAGGCACAAGTCTGTCGATGATCACGTCTTTGATGATACCTCCCGGCGTGAATCGAAGGATGAACACCGATGTGTATGAATTCTTCCTTAGCCACTTAACCTCGCCCTATCCCTAGGCACGAGATGGTTCAACTATAAACTAGAGAACGCGCTCTTATCTCTTTCGTATACTTAACTCTCCCGATGCTAAGTAAATGGATAACCTCACAATGCTCTTCCGATGCTCTTGCAAGATATTAAAACCAAGATAAAAGAACTTGAAGTTTATTTTATTGAACTTGAAAAATCCTAAAACAAAGCAACCCTTGCAACTACTTTACAAAACAACCCGTAGCCCTAGGGGGAATTTAGAACATGTCGGTGACGGGTGGACGGCAGGGGTTTGGTTTCGGTTATGGGGTAATCGGTTCTGCCCTAGGTTTAATCTATGCCCTTATATAAGCTTTGGGCTCAAGTTATCTAAGGTAACAAGGATTACAACTTTAATTAAAAGTAAGATTCTAATAAAGACTAAATCTCTAAAGTCTCCTACTTTCCAGCCGCATCCTTGTTTCTAGGAATTTCTTCTCCTTGAGCTTTGGCTTGACATATCTTTTGATCCGGGGCTTGGAAAAATATTTGGCTTCCACACGACAGACGAGCAGATTTTTCTCTATCTATCGAGATCCACTTTACTTTTCCTCTTCATAAGTCTGATGTCACCTTGCTGTCACGACAGGTCCATGACAGGTTCGTCTTCTTCGGCTGCTTGTCTAGTTCAGCTCTTCTGCTTATCTGCCCTGCGCCTGCCTTCATCGTCAACCATGGCAGCTACCTGCAAAATACACCATCTTTTAGTAGAATCCGTGCCTTTTATATAATTGTGATGTTTTATTGAAAACTAACCTAAATGCAATGCAATTATGCTTGAATGCAGCAGAAATATGGGTTAAAAAGGGTGTAAATAATAGAACTTTTACACACTCAACACCCCCCCAAACTCAAGTCTTTGCTTGCCCTCAAGCAATTAAACCTAAACGAAAAAATGAAAAAAAGAAAAAAAATTTGTGTTGGCCTTCAAACAGTGAACTGTCCCTTACCCGTCGCTCGTTCTCTATGGCGGCAGCAACCTGTCGGAAAGATTAGGATCTGTCCGGAATCTCCCTATAGCTCTCGTGTAGTGTGTGCATGCTTGTGAACAGTTATATGCCAAGACTCTCTTAGTTTCACTAGAATAATTGACTTTAGCTTGTTTAGAGTTTTTCCTACGAGACTGTTTTCTTTCTTTTTCTTACTAGAGCCAGAATTGGGCACCTCTAGTTATTTCCTTTTTTCAAACTTCTTTTCTTTTACTAGAGCCAGTATTTCAGGCACCTCTAGTTAACTGTCTAGAGCCGGTGATAGGCACCTCTAGAAGTTTTTCTCTGGTTATCTGCCTAGAGCCAGTGGTAGGCACCTCTAGGTTTCCTGAGATTCTAGTCTCTTTACTACTCTAAGTGCTAAGCTTTCCTATTCTAGTTTGGCTAAAAGAAATCTAAGCAGTATAACAGTCACAAAAGTGTTTAAGTTTTCAGAACTATAGAAAGGCTCTAAACTTTTCCTTAACCTGTCCTAAAGATGCTGCCACGACAGAGATGTCATGACAGGTAAGTTAACTTCACAGTTTTAAGCCAACAGTTTAATCTTTTCTGTTTTTTTTAAACCTTAAAATAAAAGACACAACAAATAATAAAAAGATGTACTTAAGACTCCATTAATGATGGAGGGTTGCCACCCCTAAACTCGAGGGTTGCATTGCCCTCAATGCAAAATGACATGAACAATAAAATAAAGAAAAAGTACATCACAAAATATAAAGGCAGGCAGCAATCAGAGGAAAATAAAAACTTAAATTTTCAGTCGCTGCCCTCGTTGCTGCTGCTGATTCGGATCTGACGGCGGCGTCTGCGCTGTGGGGGAGGCTGGACAGGTTCAGAGACAGGTTCAGGGACAGGTTGCTCCACGAGCTGAACATCGGAACTGCTGCCGCTGTCCCAACTGCTGGTGGTAGTGGTACTAGCCTTAGGCAGCCTTTTCTTGTCTGCCACATGTTTAATCCTCTTGACCCTCGTAAAGTCACTCTCCAAATTCCTCCGGATAAGAGGGCTGTCATCAGTGGCAGGTCTCTTGGTTCCTCGAGGGGAGGTGTCTGCCGGTGGGCTGCCTTCTGCCGTCGGGGCAAGTGATTTGGTGGAAGCAGTCGAGTGGGACGGGGAGGCAGGTGGTGTGGGCGTGTGGACAGGTGTGTGGACAGGAGTGGGGATATGGAAATAATGGGCAGGAAAAGTAGGGAATTGAACATCGGGAAAATTTAAAGTTTGGGTAATAAAATTTACCGTGGAGTTCGTGAAGTCCCGAATAAATGTCATCAATCCCATTTGGCGTTCCTCTACCCGTTGTAAAGTAGCGAGGATGAGGGCAGACTGGTCTGTCGGGGTGGCGTTGGTTTCAGCATCAGGGGCAGGCTCGGTGGCAGGGTCGGTGGGTGGTTCCTCTGATGATTCTGCGGGTGAGCCGGCAGGGTTGAAGGAGGAGACAGGTGTAGCCGCGATCAGCTCCATGACGCTGTTGATGTTATTGTCTGTCCAACCTCTGCCCTTCCTGATTTTGTCAGAGGGATCCTCGGGCACCGCAGCACATCGGCAGAGGGAAGTTATGGTGAACGGCAGGCAGAGGCGTGAGTCAGAGCGGAAGGCACAGTCCAGGATGCTGTCCCTCATATATCTGCCCACATTAATGGCCCTGTTGTGCATGATGGAGTGAATCAGGGCAAGCCGCTGTCGGTTGACTGTCGTATGGTGGGACGAGGGCAGGATACGCTTTTTGATGAAAGCGTTCCAAAGTTTGGCTTCCGGGCGGAGTTGCCCCCTATTGACGGAGTGGGGGTTCTTCTTGCTGGTTGTCCATGATGTACCGGCCTCTGTCAACTCCACCATGATGGCATCGTAAGTGGCAGAGTCGAGGGAGTCGATGAATTCCTGGTGAGCATCATCACCGGGGCCAAAGAAAAGGCCAAACATGTGATTGATGCTGTCGGCAGTGAAAGGTACTTGCACTCCTCGAACAGTGACAGATGTTGCCGTTCTGCTGTCTATGGCTGCGTAGAACTCTCGGACTAAGGTGTCGTTAAGCTCGGCCGGTTGTTCAGCAAAATACTCCCATAGTTGAGCCGTGATGGCCTTGAAAATGAACGGCCGGAGTCCCATGTTGGGCGTCTGTCGGATGTACACGAAGCCACGTTCCTCCCATAACTCTTTGTTGGCGAAGGGGGATGCTGCTACGGAAGAAGAGGCGGCAGCAGCGTTACGGCGGGTTTGTCTCGACGACATATTAGTTGCAAGGGCTGTGAAAAAGAGAAAACAAATAAAACTAGAGGAGAAAAATAACAAGAGAGAAAAATCAGAAGTGATGAAAAATGAAACTGGGAAGGGGTTTATATAGCGGTCGAGGAGCTGCCCATTTAATGCCTCAACGGCAGGCGGGAATAACGGGGCGGCAGATTGGATGTAGCGTGTCTGACGCGTCTGACACGCATTTATGCGTCTGCTGTGCGTCTGCCGCACGCTTCTGT
This sequence comes from Hibiscus trionum, assembly GCA_030270665.1. NCBI lineage: Eukaryota > Viridiplantae > Streptophyta > Magnoliopsida > Malvales > Malvaceae > Hibiscus > Hibiscus trionum. The sequence continues at coordinate 2,762,801 of BSYR01000034.1, read as the reverse complement.
GTCTGCAGTGTCAAACTGTTGACAGCCTGTCAAGTCCGTCTGCGCCGGCAGCTGAAACGACATGTTATCATAAATGGGCTTTATTGGGCTGGTGGATGGGTGGTGGGTTTGGGCCACTTCTTCTTTCCTTCTTGACTCCTTTATTTCCTAAAAACTGAAATTATAAAAATAAAAGATTATTCGAATAAAATAAACCTAATTCCTAATAAATAATAAAAATAAAAATAAAACTTAGGTTAAATTAGGGGTGCCTTGTGGGGCATCTCCTAAAGTAACCACTTCCTGAATTCCTGGGGCTTCAGTCCCCTGATAATGCTTGAGTCGTTGTCCATTGACTTTGAATTGGTGCCCGTCTTTTAATGATTGAATTGTGATGGCACCATGGGGAAAAACTTGAACTACTTGAAACGGGCCAGACCATCTAGACTTTAGCTTTCCTGGGAAGAGTTTAAGTCTAGAATTAAATAACAACACAAGCTGTCCTGGGCAGAACTGTCGTGGCAGCAGTTTCTTGTCGTGCCACTTCTTAGTCTTTTCCTTGTAAATCCTTGCGTTGTCATAGGCCATTGTCCTTAATTCTTCAATCTCGTTCAAATCTAATAACCTTTTCTGGCCGGCCTTGTCCAAGTCCATGTTCACTGCCTTAATTGCCCAATATGCTTTGTGCTCGATCTCGACAGGCAAGTGACAGGTTTTCCCATAAATCAGTCGGAATGGAGACATGCCCAATGGAGTCTTGAAAGCTGTCATGTATGCCCATAATGCATCATTCAGAAGTAAAGACCAATCTTTCCTAGTTGGTTTAACCATCTTCTCAAGAATGTTCTTTACTTCCCTATTGGAAATCTCAGCCTGTCCATTGGTCTGTGGGTGGTATGCTGTCGCGATCCTGTGCTTGACACCATATTTCTTTAAGGCAGCAGCAATTACCCTATTATCAAAATGTCTCCCCTCATCACTGAGAATCGCCCTAGGAATGCCAAATCTAGAAAAAATGTTTTTGTGCAAAAACTTTTGGACTGTTTTGGCATCATTCTTTTGAGTTGCGATTGCTTCAACCCACTTGGAGACATAATCCACTGCTAGGAGGATGTACAAATTTCCGCATGAAGATGGGAATGGTCCCATAAAATCAATCCCCCAAACGTCGAAGATCTCGACTTCTAGAATATTCTGCAGTGGCATCTCGTTTCTCCTCGAGATGTTACCTGTCCGCTGGCACCTGTCACAGCTTTTGTAAAATTCCTGTGCATCTTTATAAAGTGTCGGCCAGTAGAACCCTGACTGCAGCACCTTGGCAGCAGTTTTATTGCCTCCTAAGTGACCTCCATATTGTGACGCATGACAGTGATGGAGAATGTCTTCTTGTTCTTCTTGTGGTACACACCTTCTTATAACTTGATTTGCGCACATTTTGAAAAGAAGAGGTTCGTCCCAATAATAACGTTTAACATCATTTTGGAAACTCTTCCTTGCTTGATAATTAAGATCAGAAGGTAATATTCCGTTAACTATAAAATTAACGAAATCAGCATACCAGGGAAGGTTAGAAGACTTACCTGCCGCCATGGCTGTCGCGACAGCGATTGCGGCAGCAAAGAGCTGCTCATCTGGGAAGGTCTCCAGTATGTGTGTCTCATCTAACGGTAGACTCTGTCCCGTCTCCAACCTCGACAAGTGGTCTGCCACTTGATTTTCTGTCCCCTTTTTGTCTTTGATCTCAAGGTCGAACTCTTGTAATAGCAAGATCCATCGTATCAGCCTAGGCTTCGCATCCTTCTTTGCGAACAAATACTTGAGGGCAGAATGGTCGGTGTGTATTATTACCTTCGTTCCAAGTATGTAAGAACGAAACTTGTCGATGGAGAACACCACAGCTAACAGCTCCTTTTCTGTGGTGGTATAGTTTACTTGGGCTTCATTTAATGTTTTGCTAGCATAATATATGACGTGAAACAGCCTGTCTCTGTGCTGCCCAAGTGCTGCCCCGACAGCATAGTCACTAGCATCACACATGATCTCGAATGGCTGTGTCCAGTCTGGTGGCTGTACTATGGGGGCTGTCACTAACTTTTCCTTCAGAACCTTGAATGCTTCAGTACATTCCTTATTAAAGTCAAAGGGTCGGTTCTGCTCTAGAAGATGGCATAGCGGCTTGGTGATCTTTGAAAAATTTGCAATAAATCTTCTATAAAAACCAGCATGCCCTAAAAAACTCCTAATGCCCTTGACTGTGGTTGGCGGCGGCAGCTTCTCTATGACTTCAATTTTTGCCCTGTCGACTTCTATCCCACGGCAGCTAATCTTATGGCCTAGAACTATCCCTTCATCTACCATAAAATGGCATTTTTCCCAATTTAGAACAAGATTAGCTTTTTCACATCTTTCAAGTACCTTTTGAAGGTTGCCGAGGCAGCTCTCAAAATCGTCTCCAAAGACGGAAAAATCATCCATGAAAATTTCAAGGAAGTCCTCTACCATGTCGGAGAATATTGCCATCATGCACCTTTGGAAGGTGGCAGGTGCGTTACAGAGGCCGAACGACATCCTCCTAAATGCGTATGTTCCGTAGGGGCATGTGAAAGTCGTTTTCTCTTGATCTTCCGGTGCAATAGCAATTTGGTTATAACCTGAATAACCATCAAGAAAACAATAATAAGATTTACCCGCTAATCTATCAAGCATTTGATCAATAAAGGGTAAAGGGAAGTGGTCCTTTCGGGTAGCTTTGTTAAGCTTCCGATAGTCCATACAAACCCTCCAACCGGTCACAGTCCTGGTTGGGATTAGTTCATTGTTTTCGTTGGTTATCACGGTCATGCCTCCTTTCTTGGGAACACATTGCACCGGGCTTACCCATTTGCTGTCGGAGATGGCGTAAATAATACCAGCATCTAACCATTTAATGATCTCCTTACGCACTACCTCCTTCATCACATGGTTTAGCCGCCTTTGGGCATCTATAGTCGGCTTATGATCTTTCTCAAGGAGGATTTTGTGCATGCATAACGCCGGACTAATGCCCTGAATGTCTGCTATCGTCCATCCAATCGCCTTTTTGTGCTGCCTTAGCATGTCGATCAGCTGTCGTTCCTGTTCCTGCGGCATCTTAGCAGAGATGATTACGGGCAGTGTGTCATCACAACCAAGATAAGCATATTTAAGCTGCCCTGGCAGGGGCTTAAGTTCTAAGACAGGTGGTTCAACAGTAGAGGGCTTTTGGATTAAATGGTTATCCGAAGTGTAATTCAAAGGTTCGAATAACTTACCTGGACGATGGTCTAACCAGTTTACCTCCTCATGACCTTCAGTATCAGATGTATCGGATTCAGAGGAGTTGCTGTCGTTGGTGCTGTCGTCGTTGCTGTCGTCATCGCTGTCGTGACAGGCCTGTAGGTGGCTGTCGCAGCAGTGACCAAATTTTTTATCACGGCAGCCCGACCTGATGCAGGGGTAATCAAAGGTCACCTCAATGATGGCCTTGCATTCCTCGTCCACATCAGCATGTTTCATTGCTTGGAGAACATTCAACTTAATTTGTTGATCGTTTACGCGCATGGTGAGTTCTCCTTTCTCCACATCAATCAATGATCTTCCCGTGGCTAAGAAGGGTCGCCCAAGGATGACTGGTGCGTTCTCATCTGCCTCACAATCTAAAATAAGAAAGTCAGCAGGAAAAATAAGCTTATCCACTCTTACCAAAATATCTTCAATTTTTCCCTCGGGGTGAACGTAAGAGCGGTCGGCTAGCTGTAGGGTAACTGTCGTGGGCCGCGCCTTGCCAATACCTAATTTCTGAAAAACAGATTTGGGCATTAGATTAACACTAGCTCCAAGATCACAAAGTGCCTTACCCACAAATTTGTCGCCGATTACGCAAGGTATGATGAAGCTCCCCGGATCCTTCTTTTTCTGGGGTGGCTGCCGATGAAGAATACTCATGCAACCTTCTTGCATCCTTACCGTTTCAAATTCCCCAAGTTTAGATTTTTTCGACATAACATCCTTGAGAAATTTAGCATAACCGGGCATCTCCCTAACAGCATCTAACAACGGAATATTAATATGAACCTGTTTAAAAATATCATAAATCTTTTTAAGTTGAGATTCATGCTTAGCTTGCTGTACCCGTTGAGGAAAAGGTGGTGGGGGACGGTAATCAGCAATACGTCCTTCCCACTGCATGCGAATCTGAGGACGATATTCATCTTTCTTCTCCTCTGTCGCTTCTGCTGTCGTGACAGGCTCATCGGCAGCAGTCTGTTTATCACCTGTCGGAGCAGCTTCCTCGGCAGGTTTATCCAAGGCAGGTTCCTTTTCTGTTTCAGCTTCTTTTTCCGGTCCTGATAACTTTTTCCCACTCCTAGTAGTAATTGCCTTACATTGCTCATGTGGGGGCGGTCTAGCATTTTCAGTATTGCTAGGAAAGCCTCCATTCTGTCTTGGCTTAATATGCTGGGACACCTGACCCATTTGTGTCTCTAGAGATTTCAAGGTAGCCTCATGATTTGTCATTCTCATCTTGGTTTCATCCATAAAGTTTTCCGTCTTCTTGACAAACTGATTAATATTGTCCATATACGTACTAGTTTGAGACATAAAAGTGGCCAGAGTCTGTTCCAGTATACTACTCGTGGCAGGTGGTGGCTGCTGTTGCTGTTGCGGCGGCAGGTTCTGCGGCAGGTTCTGCGGCGGCAGTTGCTGACGCGTCAACAATCTAGGGCCCCCCTGATTCTGATGATGTGCTTGCGGATTCAAAGCATTGTTGGGGTTACTCCAAGAAAATTTGGGATCCTTCCGCCAATTAGGGTTGTAGTTGTTGGAATTGTAGTTCGGCTTGTAATTTCCAACATATTTCCCCTCTTCTACATTTATAGGGCATTCATCCCTACTATGATTTCCCTCACAGATAGTACAAACTTCCTCGACAGCAAATCCTTGTAGTTCGTCTTCATTTAATAATCGTTTCATTGCTTTAGTAAGGAATGCTACCTGTGATTTCATAGTGCTGTCGGCCTCATAATCCTTGACAGCAAGTACCCGTTCACCCCCTCTTCTTGCAGTCGGAAACTGCTCCTCATTCTTAGCCAGATTTTTCAAAACTTGCAGTGCCTCGTCTGGATCTTTATCCAATAATAGTCTATTTGCTGCAGAATCAATTCTAATGCGAGTTTGTAAGTTAGCAGCATTATAGAATTTAGTTACCTGATTCCAGACGGGGAATCCATGCATTGGGCAGTTCCGAAGAAGAGTAGTAAACCTGTCCCAGGCCTCGTGCATTGGCTCGTCATCTTCCTGTTGAAAAGTAGCAATTTCGTTACGTAATCGCTCAGATAAATGCGAAGGATTAAAACGAGATAAAAATTCACGAGTTAAATCTGCCCAAGTCATAATGGAACCCGGTGTTAGTTTATTCCACCAAGTTTTAGCTCTGTCCCTCAAGGAATGGGGAAATAACCGAAGCCTCAGTATCTCCGGACTAACTCCTGGCAGTCTAAACGAACCACAGATCTCCTGGAACGTTTTGAGATGCTCCCTAGCATCTTCTGTCGCAGAACCACTAAACTGTCCGGCGTTGTTGATCATACTAAACATGACAGGTTTAAGCTCGAAGTTATCAACATCAATATCCGGCAGCGTGGTCTCCAGCTCTACATGATCATTCAGCATGTAGTCACGACATGACCGTCGTCCACCTGCTGCGGGCGGATCGCCGACAGGTGGGTTATTATTGCCAAGGGGTGGTATGAAACCACCAGCAGGTTGGTTATGACCCATCTTCTCTAGCTGTTCCTCGAGATATTCGTTTCTGTCTAAAAGTCGGCGAAGTTGTTTCTTGAGATTGAAGGAACGTTCTATTTCCGGATCTAATTTATATTCAGGATCTTCGCCTCTTTTGGATCTGCGCATAAACAAGAAAACCTCGTGAAAAGCAAGAGTTGAAAACACAAAAGAAAAATTAAAGAAAAACAATGAAAAGAAAAATAAAAATAAAAGCGAAAAGTGCAATAAAAGAAAGATGTAGTTATGTTGCCAATCCCCGGCAACGGCGCCAAAAACTTGTTGCGTGTAAAATAGTCTATCGCAATTGTAGTGCAAGTGTACACGACGCAAGTAGTAAAGTGATACGAAGTATCGGATATCGTCTCCACAGGGATTGGGCTAATGACTTCACCTTGTTACTGCACGAAAGTAAAGGAAATAATTAAGAGTTGTCACGAGAATAATAAGGTAAAAACGTAAAATAAAGGATTGAGAAATCAAGATAGAGAGAATGGGCTGGTATTGAGTTGCTCAGTAGTGCAGGTATTGAACTGCTTAGGATTTCCAGTTCTGTCGTTGCGCCCGTCGCCGACAGCACCTGTCGCGGCGGCTGTCCGTTAGCTGTCGCGGCAGCGAACACTAACTCCGTACTTCAAGCTTGGCAAGAATCCCAGATCTGCCTTGCCCTATCCCTAGGCACAAGTCTGTCGATGATCACGTCTTTGATGATACCTCCCGGCGTGAATCGAAGGATGAACACCGATGTGTATGAATTCTTCCTTAGCCACTTAACCTCGCCCTATCCCTAGGCACGAGATGGTTCAACTATAAACTAGAGAACGCGCTCTTATCTCTTTCGTATACTTAACTCTCCCGATGCTAAGTAAATGGATAACTTCACAATGCTCTCCCGATGCTCTTGCAAGATATTAAAACCAAGATAAAAGAACTTGAAGTTTATTTTATTGAACTTGAAAAATCCTAAAACAAAGCAACCCTTGCAACTACTTTACAAAACAACCCGTAGCCCTAGGGGGAATTTAGAACATGTCGGTGACGGGTGGACGGCAGGGGTTTGGTTTCAGTTATGGGGTAATCGGTTCTGCCCTAGGTTTAATCTATGCCCTTATATAAGCTTTGGGCTCAAGTTATCTAAGGTAACAAGGATTACAACTTTAATTAAAAGTAAGATTCTAATAAAGACTAAATCTCTAAAGTCTCCTACTTTCCAGCCGCATCCTTGTTTCTAGGAATTTCTTCTCCTTGAGCTTTGGCTTGACATATCTTTTGATCCGGGGCTTGGAAAAATATTTGGCTTCCACACGACAGACGAGCAGATTTTTCTCTATCTATCGAGATCCACTTTACTTTTCCTCTTCATAAGTCTGCTGTCACCTTGCTGTCACGACAGGTCCATGACAGGTTCGTCTTCTTCGGCTGCTTGTCTAGTTCAGCTCTTCTGCTTATCTGCCCTGCGCCTGCCTTCATCGTCAACCATGGCAGCTACCTGCAAAATACACCATCTTTTAGTAGAATCCGTGCCTTTTATATAATTGTGATGTTTTATTGAAAACTAACCTAAATGCAATGCAATTATGCTTGAATGCAGCAGAAATATGGGTTAAAAAGGGTGTAAATAATAGAACTTTTACACACTCAACAATGAGCTCGGGATTTTTTAAGTTGATTGATTCTTTCTTGGCTGAGGGTGGTTTGATTGCAATCCAATCTTTTATAAAATCCGATTTTCATAAGCTTGAAGGATGAATTTTTGGGTTGATGCTAGGGGTATATATAATTTGGCTCGGTTTGATTCGGTAACTTATTTTAATAATTTATGATTTTTTTTTGTTTTGATTAACTATAATTTTTTATTTTTTCATATTTATTTTATTTTTTGAAAATTTATATTTTATTTTAACAGAATAACTTAATCTTATAACTTTTAAACATTAATGATAAAGTTTTAAAGTTATTTTTTGAAAATATTTATTAAAAACTTAATTTTCAATCATCTAAAAAAAACTTAATTTTCAAGTAAATAATAATAATAATAATAATTCTAAGTATAAAATATTTATTTTTACATCATAAAAATTAAATTCAATTTAATTCGAATAATCACGATTCGTAAACTTGTCAACTAAAAATCATATATTTTGGTTCAAATCTATTTTTCGATTTGTCATGTTGAACCTTATCTAATTTTACTTGTGATATTTCTATATTTTGTATTTGGCGTTTGTCTTGAATCTTCTATAAAGTGGTTGTCACTATTTAGCTCTTATAATGAGAGTTCTCATAATCCATTGTTTAGTGATTATTTTTTACCTGTTAATAAAATTTTATCTTATGAGCAAAAATATATCAATATCTGGTTTTTACGTTATGCTTGAAAATATGAGTAGGCAAGTAGAAACTTGTAGAAGAAATGTGATTGATATAAAGTGAAAACGATAAGTAAATAGTTTACAAAAGCCAACAACAAAAGGGGATGTAGCTCAGATGGTAGAGCGCTCGCTTAGCATGCGAGAGGTACGGGGATCGATACCCCGCATCTCCATATGGCTTTTACTATATTTTTTGAACTTGGAACAACATCTTGATCAAATCTACCTTGCCGACCTTTGCAATTCCATTGTTGGGTTAAAACCCTCTGCTCCTGCTGTGTAAGCTCCATTTCTGTTTCAACAAAGACATCCCATCTTTTATTATTATGGGAATTGGGAAGGAATTGCAAGTTGTAGCAATGGATTCATTTAGGGACTGTACATGCTCGGTTATTCATAAAAGAAGGAAGAATTGGTAAATGTTTAGATCGAAAGCTTTTCAAACTGCCCAGATTTTCGGGTGACATTCGAATTACATGCTGAAAAATTTAGTTGAGAACAAGCATGATAACATCAGCATATGATGATATGAATAAGAGCAGAGCGGAAGATGAAGTGCTTGATTAAATGCCTTAGAAAAAGTAATTCGGTTTCCGTTAAAGTTCCGATTGTCGGTCCAGTTCCGGCCAAGCTAGGTCGGAGGTGTTACAGCTTCTACCGAGCAAGAGAAAGAAGGCAACTATTGCTATCGATGAACACAATAGTTTCTCTAAAATTAATCACTTGGCTCTTGCAGTGTGTATGAGGGCAATAAAACTGATCGTCGAATCGAAGAATAAGATTAAATGATCACTAATTAAATACAAAAGGCGTAGCATTATATTATATATCCTTAGTTTTATAGACTGTTGTTACTTTACAATCGAAGAGAAAGATAGAATTAACTTTAGTTGAAGTTTTCTTCTTGCAAGTGGGAAACTTTTCATTTTCATCTTTTATGCTTTGATCAGAACTTTCATGGAAGTTTTCAAGCAGTTAAGAAAATGATTTCATGGAGATACTCATACTACACATAATACAACAAGCATTCTCTGTATTTCAAAGCTGTCTATGAGTGCATAAACCAGATACTTGTGCTTACATACACTTGAATTTAGTTGGCAAAAACCTCAAACTCGAGTCAATGAAGGATGAAGAACATGAACATCCCTTCTGTTTAGGGACAATAACCTGTAATTTGGAAATGAACATTATACGGGGATGTAACTCAGATGGTAGAGTGCCCGTTTAGCTTGCAAGACGTACAGATCGATACCCTGCATCTTCACTTCCTTTCTTCGAACATGCTCTGAACGGATCAAATAGTTTTAATCCTCTTGCTTTGCACTGCTACCGCCAAGTAGGCTATGTCTGGAAGATATATGGTTGGTGGACGAATTGTTTCCGAATCGAGCAAGTTATATGAACTTTGAGATTGTGGAGGCACTAGGATGAAGTCTTTATTTCTTAGATTAGTGTCTTTCATGGTGATGTTTTTGCATGGAGAAAGTTGCACTGCAATTTCTTTAGGTGATGTTCCATGGATTTCTTAGTAGGCTACATTGCTGATCTCCATAGCTAATGTCTGCAAAACATATATAGCAATTAAAAGGTTCAATTCACAAATCAACAGTGCTTCTTTTCCAATATATGGATGACAAAAGATCAGAAGCTAACTATTCGCTATCGATAAATACAATAGTTCCTCTAAAGTTAATCACTAGGCTCTTGCAGTGTGTACAAGGGCAATAAAATTGACCAGTAACAATAAATAGGTCGAACTACAAGATTAATCGATCAATAATTAAAAACAGTTTCCAATATATAATCGATCAATGATTATATATAAACCCTAAATTCCTAATATATTATCCAAAAACCTAAACATTAACCCTAAACCTTCAATTTTAACCACAAATCCTATAAATTCTAGCCTTAAACCTTAAACTCTAAATTAAAACAATAAACCTTAAAACTAACGTACTTTGTGAAAACTTTTTATTTTCACCATCATTACATGAAGTATTTTTCCATATATAAATATATTAGACATAAATAATATGATTGATTAAATTAAAATATTCAAATAAAAGAACATTTTAGTATTTAATTTGTTAAGAAGAACTTAAATCTTAGTAGTATTTAAATCATGCATGGGGCTGGGCGGAAGGTTTTTCTTCTATCGGTTTTGACAATTACAGCCCTATCGCATTTAAAAATAGCAGATTACGGGTCGGTATCATAATTCCACGGCTACCAATGTATCATAATTACGATATAAACTTAAGATAAATAATGTTTTCTGTGGACAACAAAATCGAAAGGGGATGTAGCTCAGATGGTAGAGCGCTCGCTTAGCATGCGAGAGGTACGGGGATCGATACCCCGCATCTCCATTTCCCAAAACTTTTTTTTTTGAACAACAAACAATCTTGATCAGATCAACCTTGTGCCGGTGCTGCCAACCATTGTTGGGGTGGTGCGCAAGCTTCATTTCTCCATCAACAAAACATCCATCTTCTATTTACTGCTGTTATTCACAAGCAAAGCAACAACTATATTATTATTGCTGATGGAGAGATATATATATGTATATATAGTTCCAAAATCACCTCATCTCTGTATATATGTTTCTTGTAAGGTATTTGTGTACAAATTCATTATTTACATGTTTGATCATAGTGTAGTCATTTTATTGAATTATAGTTATAAAATACTTAAAGCCTCTTCTTCTTTTTCCTTTTTTTAGTTTACAGTAGAAAAGAATCAAAGATTGGCTTCCAACTAATTTACACATTTCTTCTTTCTCATGCTAAACTCTGCTCTGACTTCATGCTATGATGCTTATGAATGATGAGATTGTATCATTGTACTGAGTTTATTGCTTGAAAATATGGGGGAAAAAGAGGTGGGTTTTTTTTTTTAGAATTGGTATGGTTTTAAGAGTTTACAGCAAATAGAAATGTGTATATTACTTGTGACGATGTGTTTGGTTCGTTGGAAATACAAAGACAGTGGTGGGAAAATATTTGGAAGTTTGTATGACCTTATTTCAAGTTTCTTGAAAGTGGGAAACTCTCTTTCTTTCAATTCTTTGAATGGTTTGATCAGAAAGCTTTGCAATGACCAGATTTTCGGGTGACATTCGAATTGCATGCTGAAAAATTTAGTTGAGAATGAGCATATGAACATAACCGATTTATGTTATCGTGTGTTAAATTTAGGAACAATTGGCATTTAGAATGTGTGCATTGGTTGAATGCTGTTTTTTTAGGTGCTACACCTGAGTACCAATACTTATTCTCTTGCTTGATGAAAGTTTTAAATCCTTAATGCGTATGATTTGTTTTAATTGCTTGTTTAATTCATGAAAAAATGTAAGTTTAATAATATGATCCCAGAACTTGTTTGCATCATATGCTTAAATGTTTTTCAGTGTATGTTTTAAGTCCAATTCCATTTCCGTTAAGGTTCCAATCGATCAATGTGATAGGGTCAGTCCTGAGTCCGGTTCGGACCAAGCTAGGCCGGAGGTGTTACGGCTTCTACCGAGCTAGAGAAAGAAGGCAGTGACAGGTGAAGCTGGAATTCATCAAACATTTTGGAGGGTGGTGGCTTCAGTGGAGGTGTTTGTTGTGGCCTGGACTTGGGCAGCAATGGCATTTTGCAGAGATGCAAACAGGAAAATAGTGTCCATTCTTCTTCTTTTGTTATCCCTCCAACATCTTCATTTGCTTTCATCATCTTCATTAAGTCCTCGAAACCGAAGGGAGTACTCGAATTTTCAGGGGATCCATAGTTTCCGGTGAAACTACAAAAATATGAATTTTCATCATCTCCAAATTGTGTTAATAGATTGGATGTCCTATTCTTCATATATGTACCAAGCAAAGCCTTAGGGTTGAGATTTAGAAGACGTAGCAAGCCCTGCTATTTGCAATGAATGTTCCTTTGTGTGCCTGAGTGGTTAGTTTGTTGTTGCTTTAATCTGTTATATTATTTCTTCCCATAGGTTCTGGTTTTTTGTTTGCATTAGTTTATTTATAATGATCTTTTGTATTGACCAGGTTTGAGAGGGAAAGAACCTGTCCTTTGTGCGGTGCGTTGGTTAAACATGCAGATATGAGATCATGTGATAATGAATCCACTGCTTCAATATCAGATTCGTTGTGTTTAAGATATTTTTAGTGAATCAAACACCATATTCGTTGTCAAAATGTTATTTTATCTAAAATTTAAGGGTTAAAATAGTATTTTATTTAAAGTTTAGGGATCAAATTAAAATTTAATTACTTTTACTAACGTGTCACATCATCAAACTAATGACCTCTTTAACTCCGATAACTAAAAATTTATAAATCGATAATATAAGTGGCCACAACATTATGTTTTCAAAATTGGTGAGCAAAAGTGGACACTGATGTAACATAAGTGACCAACGTTGTAGTACAACCATTAAATTTATTATCAATGGTAGTCATTAACTAGTAGTATAAAATAAAAATAAAAGCATACATTATTTTATTATTTATAGCATTGCTACAAAATAGATAATAATAAAAATAAATTATTCGTTCACTTAATTCATTTATCAGGTCAATATTCGATTTTAAATTTGGATAAATTAAATTCAGGTAACTTTCATTTTGAGTTCATATCGATCAACAAAAAATTGAGTCGAATCAAATTTAAACTATTATGTTCGAGTCTTTATTGAATCTTGAATTAAATCAATAGGTTTGAATAATCAACTTCAGATCAAGTCTACTAAGTCCATATAAAATTATATGTTTTTTTTATTTCTACGTCCTAAATACACAATAATACAAACTAATCAAAATCTCTAGAGCAAGTGTTAAAGCTGTCAATTGATATCTTCTCCTCCCTAGATTGTAGGTTTAAGATTCAGTAAGAGCAAAATTTTCCTTTCTCTCTCCCAGTAAAAATTGTTAAAAAGACAATAGTACAAACTCAATTGATATCTTCTCCTCCCCTAAATTGTAAGTTTAAGATTCAGTAAGAGCAAAATTTTCCTTTCTCTCTTTCGGTAAAAATTGTTAAAAAGACAGTACTACAAACTAAAATAATTATATGTGTGTGTTCAAATTCCATCCATTGTTCTATAAAAGTAAATATTTTGAATAAATTTATCTTTTCAATTTGTATCATGATTCCAAGTCTGCTGCTGTTTCATATTACGATAAAACATTAATACTTAAAAATAATGTTGTTATTTGCTAAATTGGGGATGTAGCTCAGATGGTAGAGGGCTCGCTTAGCATGCGAGAGGTGCGGTGATAGATACCCCGCATCTCCACTTTCTGTCTTTTAAGTGTTATTTTGATTGGAATCCTATATATGACCTGAGACTTCCCCTCTAGCTTTTAAAACATGTTTTTTTTTTTCTTTATCTACGCCATTTTGTAGTGGTAGATTAATTAAGGGAAATGGAGAGAAAGGGAATCAATCATTTAGATTAGTACTGCTTGGTTTAAGCAGAGTTTGTTTGAATATAAAAGTTTAAAATACCTCCAATGGGATAAATGAACTGTTTATGCATAACTCTGTTTTAAGAAAATGAATTCATGGAAAAACAAGGCAGTGATACTGATACTACACATAATACAACAATCATTCACTGTCGATGAGTCATGAGTGTACACTTGAATTTAGTTTGAAGGATGAAAAACATGAACATCCCTTGTGTTTAGGGACAATAACCTGTAATTTGGAAATGAACAGTATACGGGGATGTAGCTCATATGTAGTTTGGTTTTCATCATTGTTTCGGAATGGAGCAAGTTATATGAACTTTGAGATTGTGGAGGCACTAGGAATAGGATGAAGTGTTGTCGTTTTGGTCTTTATTTCTTAGATTAATGTTCCATGGATTGCTGATCTCCACAGCTGGTGTCTGCAAAACATATATATATAGTAATTAAAAGATTTAAGGGTGCTTCATTTGGAATATATGGATGATAACTAGTCACAAATTAACTAGCCGTTTTCATATTAGTTCCTTTGTTCTTCACAATAAAACACATGATCTGGATGGGAGTTGCGTTCTTTTGATGCCCACTAATGGCATCTGTGAAGAAAAAAGGTACAAACGTGAGTGATGAATTGAAGGCTTACCAAATCCAATGGATCACCTTGTTTCTTCAACTCTGCCCTCTACTTTTTGCGATTTCTTCAACGCCCTTCTCACTCATTTTCCCATCCCTCAAGCCATTTATCACCCAACCCCAGATCCATATGTACATTTACTAAAATATAATAATTTTTTATGGATTTAATTATTGAAAAATTATTCAACATATGTCTTTTTATTTTAAGGTTACAAATTTAGTTTAGGGTTTAAATTTAAAATTTAGGGTCCGTCAATTGATGCTCGTTTGTCGTTATTTTCGGCTCGTTTTTTTACCTTGAAGCCCGAATCATCTTTTCCATCATATTTCAAATGATATTGTTGATCGGCGTTATGCGCTGTATTTTTCCAACAAAATTCATCTTCTAGTGACCCTCATAATGTCATGCAGATCGACGATACAACTTCAACTTGATGACGTCGTGAGGTCGTGGCCATTGTTCTCTCTCTATTTGCCTATGTTTTTCTATGTCTTTTTTGTGTTTCTTTGTTTTTTCCGGCGTAAGTTTTGCTCTTAGTGATTTGTTCATGTTATCGGTTCCTCGATTTTTTTTCTAGCCGCTTGTGTCCGACTTTATTTGTTTAATGCCAGACGATTTTTTTATCAAAAAAATTAAAGTTTATAGTTTTATGATTAAAGATTTTAATTTTAATTTTAAAAGAATAAATTTTTTGGTTCGTATAATTACTCTTAATTATTTTATGATTAAGGTTTATTTTACACAATATGTATATGAAAAATTACTCTTAATTATTTTGTCCTGCTTACTACACAAAAGGTTTTAAAATGAATTATCAAATAAAATTATATTTGTTCATGAGACGAATCATAATCGGACCTTAAATTTTTTTTAATCCAAATCTAATTAAATTTGATACAACTATCCATTAAATGTTCAAAATATTTGAAAATATATTTGATATTAATATTAGTATAATTTTTATAATAGATTTGAATAATATAATTAAAATTAGACCAAACTGACTGGTCTAACTAAAAAATACATAAATATTAAAAAACATCTAATGTAAATAATCTTTTGCGAACTAGGCGTGCGAACGCTATCCCAGACCGCGTAATGATACACGTAATTTATATCGACATTGAGTCACGCAACTCACCAGGACACGTGTCTCATTCGATCAACATATACCCTTTATCTCATCTAGCCCCTTATAAGGAGCTATGCACACTCCAAACAAGCCCAAATCTCCATAACTCACACACAAGCTCCCTAAACTTCACCGGAACCCATCATCTCCACCATCTAAGGGTGTTGCTTACTTAGGTAATCAATAATATTTGTATTTAAATTTAATAATTAATTAAATTACATTACAAATAATTATATATATAATAAATTAATATATAAATTCTTTAATTATGCTTAGTAATGTTATATTAAAAAAATAATTTTTTATAATAAAATTATTAAACAAGTATCGAATATAACTATGCCCTTATATGTCATTTTGCTTGTTTAAATAGTAAAACAACTATCAGTTAATTTTACCTAACAATTTTATGCAATCAAGTAATACAATCTGTTAGTCAAATCAGCTAATGCAATAAGCTATCAGCTACTATAATCCGCTATCAACTATCCACTAATTGCCAAACAAGGCCATATTATTATAAATAATATACATATTTAGTACTACTAATTTATTCGAAAAAGTTTTCTCGGTGACCATTTCACCAAAAATTATAATTGTAACCGTCTCGTTTAACTGTTAATTTTATCAGTACGATAGTCATACTGGTTTGGCCACATTTTCCCCAAACGGCTACCTACCATTTAGTTCATTTTGGGTTTTTTCGGTATGGTGTTATCTGTTCAGGTTTTTATGAACAATCCTATTTTTATGCATATTTTTCTCTTGTATAGATATGATCGTTTGACTCGGACCTGATGGGTTCTGACCCGACCCGATTTTATAGTGGATGTTTTTTTTTTTAATAAAAAAGTTGAGTTGGGTTAAGTTTTTTAAGATGAAGTCGGGTTTGAGTTCAGGTTGAGGGTGAAAAATATTAAAATCGCTTTCCACAATTTTCCCGAACGGCTACCGTTAAGTGTTCAAAAGTACTATTTTTATTACCCTTTTTACTTATATTGTTGTTAGACTTAGGCACGTTTTAGTTGCATAATTAAGCATTCATGCATGTTTTCATAATTTCCTTCACCGTCATGCTTGAGTTCATAATTTAGTTATTTTTGTGGAAAAGGATACTGCATATGTGTGTTTTGTGTGCTTATGTGCAGGAGAAGAATGAGGAGCTGCCGATCTTGATAGGAAAAATCCATTTAATTCAGGACAATTTCTAGAAGCAAGGATAAATCCTAGAAGAATTGGAGATCAAAAAGAGTTTAAATTACAAGAGATTTAGGAGGAGTTTTAGGAGGAATAAAATAAAAAAATAAAAGATTTATTTCTTTTATTATATTTGATTCCAACTTCACTTCCTCCTTTAGAAAGACTTTGACCTAGCCATCTCCTATATAAAGAAGGCCAAGCCGCCCACTTGAAGGCATATTTGATTGAGAGAGAAAAATAGAGGTTTGTTCGATAATCTTCTTCTTCCTTCTTGTTCGATTAGATTCATGCTAGGGATATATTATTTTGTGTTTCTTTTGCACCCAACCATGAACTAAATTTAATTGGCTTGGGTTATTGTGTTTTTGTGGTTGTCAGAACGATTGGATTTGTTTAGGTATTTGAGTTTGCAATTTTAATTCAAGGTTTGTTCATTCTTGGTTCTTAATTTTGTTTGTGAGCGAATTGAGAGAGGATCTCGTGAATTCATCCATTTATCTAATATCAGGAGAGTTAGATTCAAGAAATGAATGAACATGGTCTTTATTCAATCAATAGATGGTGAAGACTAATTCGACTTAGGGATAAGTTGCGAATTTCAACGGCTAAAAGGAGCGCAAGATCGGTTGTTGTCCACCCTTGGTTCACGCAGGGATGTATTATCAAGACATGCACAATTAACTAGTGTTTCTAATTAGGGGTAAGGAGAAACCATTGAAGAACGCTTTGTCGAACCTTAAAGGTTATCGCCCAGTTGCCCAGAAAATTACTTTATCAGTTGCCCATGCAATCGCTATACCAGTTGCCCAAGCAATCGCTATACCAATTGCCCAGGCAATCTGATTGTTACCAGTTGTCGAGGCAATTAAGTTGCTCTTGCACTCAATTACCAAGACGATCTATTCAATTATCATACCACGACTCACGATAACCCGACCTATTCTCTCTTACTTGATTACATCTTCTTTTTATTTTATTGCTATTTTATTTTACTTGTTAGTTAGAACTCCTACAATCACCAATTTGTGTTTTTATTTTATAGTACGAGAAGTTAAATTCCCGAAGTAGCACCAATCCCTGTGGAGACGATATATTACTATACTATAACTTGCGACGTGTACACTTGCACCAATTGCGAAACGCTTATTACGCGCAACAAGTTTTTAGCGCCTATCGGGGATTGGCAATAACGACTTTGTTTTTAATCCAAAAACACTCAACCAAAGAAGCAACCCTTAATCCAAAAAGATGAGTCCAACAACAAAACCTTTGCTAAACCTGATGAATCAGAGAATGCCTCGGCAAGCCCTGATGTCTCGACAACTGCACATGCCTCGGCAAGTCCTGATGCCTCGGCAATGCCATCCATCAAGATCCAAACCAATGAAAGGATTGAGGACATTCAACTTCCACCACCATTACCCCAAAGGTTGAAATGACAAAAGCAAGAATACTAGTTCAAGAAGTTCCTTGAAATCTTAAAGCAAGTCCACATCAACTTGCCATTGGTCGAGGCGATAGAACAAATGCCAAACTATGCTAAGTTCCTTAAAGACATTGTCTCTAAGAGAACTAGCCTAGGGGAATTCGAAACGGTTGCTGTGACGGAAGGATCTATGGCCATGTTGCATAACCGAATGTCGCCTAAGCTAAAAGGTCCCGACAGTTTCGCAATACCTTGTGCGATCGGAAATCACTATTTCAGCGTTTTGTGATCTTGGAGCAAGCATAAATCTTATGCCAAAATCCGTCTTCCAACGATTAGGCAAAAGGAAGGCGAGGCCTACAACAATGATGTTGCAACTTGCGGAGAAATCTTATGTGCATCCAGAGGGAAAAATCAAGGATATACTGGTAAGAGTTGATAAATTTATTTTTCTCGCCGACTTCATTGTTGTAGATTGTGAAGCAGATGAGTTCACACCTATCATTCTTGGAAGACCATTCTTAGCAACAGGTCGAACATTGATTGATGTCGAAAAAGGAGAACTCACAATGCGGGTGAATGACCGGCAAGTTAAGCTAAATGTGTTCCAAACCCTGAAGCATGCTGATGATCCATAAAAATGCAAATTCATCCACGCCACACCATAATTCAACTTTTGACATGGAAGAGAATTGCCTCGGCAATTGCCTTGCCAAACCAGAGGAACTTGAAGAACCGATCGATGAAGAGCAAGAAGAAGCAAATTGGACAGTAAGTTGACCGGGTAAATATTTTGAACCATTGGATTACTTAGGTAAAGAAGGTAAACTCGAAAAATCCTCTATTGAACAACCTCCCATTCTCAAGTTAAATTTACTGCCAGGGCAAGTGAGTTATGTTTATTTACAAAAGGATAACACCTTGAACGTAACATTGTCCCTTGAGTTGCAATCTGAGTAGGGAAATAGGTTGATCGACACCTTGAAACGACACAAGAAAGGCATGAACTCGAAGATCCATGATGAAGCTCTAGATTAAATGCTACCACCACTTGCCACGACAAGCGAAAGGAAGATTTTTCCAAGACGTGATAACGGAAAATGGTTGAAGCACTATACCAGTGCACATGTGACATGTGATAAGGAGGCAATAACTTTAGGAGATGCATGATCACGCTCTCCTTTCGTATTTTTATTTTTAATTTTAAACTTAATTTTGGTTTTATTTTTAGTCCTAGTTATTTTAGGATAGTTTTTATTTTGGGTAAATTGCACAGATCATCATTCAAAAATCTTCTCACTCCTATTTTGGTCACTTAACTTTCAATTTTTTCTATTTAATAACTGAACTTTATACATCAAACTTTTTGGTCACTCACGAATATTCTATTATTTAATATAAAAATAATTTAAAAGAAAAAGAAAAATCATATTGTACACCGTCCACCATTCGTCGCTGCCGTCGGCGGCTGTAGATGGTGGCTATTCGGTCCTATATTTCACCAGTTACTTCGTCTCACTCTTTTGAGTCCGAATCCGGCCTTTATTTTATCAGAAAGTGCTCCGAAATCCATGAAAAAAAGATCGAAAGTGAGGAAACCGAAAAGTTTATATCGAGATTTGCAAGTTTCAGGATATTTTCCGGTGAAACAACTACCGGATTCGGACTCAGCGTGTCAAAACGAGTCACCCGGTGCAATTTGGGGTCAAACGACCACCGATTTTGAAGGCTGTCGGTGGTCGACGGGTGATGACAATAGTGGTGATTATTTAAATAACTTTAAATTTTTTTATTATTTATTTTAAATTGTTTTTATATTAAATAATATTAAAATTTTGAAAAAAATAATAAAATATTCGTGAGTGACCAAAAACGTTTGATGTATAAAGTTTAGTTATTAAATAGGAAAAATTGAAAGTTGAGTGACCAAAATAGGAGTGAGAAGATTGTTGAGTGATGATCTGTGCAATTTACCCTTTTATTTACTTAGTTAACTTAGGTTGCTTAAAATTTGGGTAAATTAAAATTGAAAAATTAAAAGTTAATTTCTTGCTAGAGGTGCCCGAAACCGGCTCTAGTGAAAACAAAAATAAATACCTCGGTAATGAAATTGTTAAAAACATATTGTTCACATGGAATCTTGAAAATCGACTTGTGCACAACTACACACACATTATCACGAGCATTATAGTTTGGTTTCAAGTAATTTTTGTTCTATCCTGTAAAACCTATGTTTGATTTTGATATAACTAGATCTTTAAGGATCAAATTGAAGAACTTAAAATTGTTTGTACAAATCCCTTAATAAGTTTTTGAAACTCCAAAGACTTTAAACTGATTTATTAGAACTCAAACTCAAATATTTTCTAAGTGTTCCAAGGCAAAAATATTGAAAAACGTCGACCAGTATCGATACCCATGAAGGAGTATCGATACCTTTTTAGCAAAGTTTGCCACTGCCGGAACACGTATCGATACAGCAAACCCCAGTATCGAAACGCTATGAAATCAGTATCGATACGGATGAACCAGTATCGATACCATTTTATAATTATTAATTTCAAAGTCGGTTTAAAAATATAACCGTTGAGATTTTTAAACGGTCACTAAACCAGTATCGATACCCCTAACCCTAGTATCGATACCACTATTGACAGTGAGCTATGTCGAGAAAAAGGTATCGATACAGCTTGTGCTGTTTCGATACCCAGTACCGATACGCCAAGAACGCGTATCGATACCCCTTTATTATTTGTACACAACGGCTATTTTCTTGTGAGACAGGTATCGATACCCCACTATAGAGTACCGATACTCATAGCTGGAAAAGTGCAAGAAAGTGGAGAAAAAGCATCCCAACGGCTATAATCTTAAAGTCAACACTCACAACGGTTGGAAATCATCAAGAGGCTATAAAAAGACCCCAAGAAGCTCCAGCAACACAACATTGAACCTCAAGAAGATATCAAAACATCAAATCCAAGCATTTGTGCAAAAATCCTACTTTGTCTAGAAATCCCAATTGTATCCTTCATTTCTATTTTGTTCAATTGGGTTGAGTGCTTGATATTGGGCTATCATTTGTATTGAGAGATACCTTATTAGCCACCAAATTTCTTTGTTCTATTGTGTGAGGATTGGGTTAATTTTTGGGTAGAAAAATTAACCGAAATTGTAAAGGTTGCCTCCTTGTCCTGGAAAAAGGGGACGAACAATTTAGTGGAAATTGTTGGAAATCCTTGGTGAGACTAAGGTAGTGGATGTAGAGTTCGGTTGGTGAACTTGAACCACTCTAAATTCCCGTGTCAATATTTTTTAAGTTGCAATTTCCGTTACAACATCGTTAAAATTCCAATTCACCCCCCCTCTTGGTTATTACCATTCGTGTGATCCACTCAACAATTGGTATCAGAGCTTAACTCTTTGAGGATTAACAACCGCAAGAGGAGATCCTTGGAAGAAGTGTGATCATCATCAAAAATATCAAGAGATGGCATCAACCTCCGCTCCCGGCATGTACGACTCACAATCCACCACAAAGCCTCCTTTCTTCAATGGTGAGAACTACTCATTTTGGAAAAATAAAATGCGTCTATTTATTAAATCAAGTGACTACCTTGTGTGGGATGTCATTGAGGATGGACCATATATCCCATTGAAGCAAGATGTTGATGGCAAGATGGTGCTTAAAAGAAGAATGGAAATGAGTGAAGAGGAGAGGAAAAAGATCCAAGTAAATGATAAAGCTCTTCACATGCTATTTTGTGCTTTCGGTCCGGACATCTACTCAAAGGTCTCATCAATTGAAAGTGCCAAAGAAGTGTGGGACACTCTTGAAACCACCTATGAAGGCACCAACGATGTCAAAGAAACTAAGATTGGAATTCTCAATCTTAGTTATGAAAATTTCAAAATGGAATTCGATGAGACGGTGTCAAAGATGTTTGATCGATTCTCCACAATTGTAAATGGTCTAAAGGGCTATGGAGAAGTTATACCGGAAGACAAACTTGTCCGAAAGCTACTCTATTCACTTCCTGAATCTTGGGATGGGAAGAGAACCGCAATCATCGAAGCAAAGAATTTAAAAACTCTAAAGCTTGATGAACTTGTAGGCTCTCTCCTTACTCACGAGATCATGAAGCAAGGAAGAGAAGATGAAAGAAAGAAAGAAGAAAAAAGAATGGAGAAGCTTGAAGGGGAGAAAAAGAAGAAAATGGGAATAGCTCTCAAGGCTAAAACTTCCCAACTTGATGAAAGTTCATCTAGTGATGAGGATGAACTTGAAGAATTGGCTATGGTAGCCAAACGATTCTCACGCCTTATGAGGTCCAACCGAGGAAGAAAAATCCAAAGGAAGATGGACTTCAAAAGCAAGAACAAAGAAGAAGGAAGGGATCCAATCACTTGCTTCGAGTGCGGACAACCCGGCCACATACGTTCGGAGTGCCCTCAACTCAAGAAGAAGGGCTTTGAGAATAAGAAAAAGCTCAAAGCCAAGCTTGCTACTTGGAGTGATGAGGAGTCATCGGAGGATGACGAACAAGAAGTGGCGAACCTTTGCCTCATGGCACTTGAGGAAGATTCCTCCTTGGTAACCTCTAACTCATCTACTTTAGATTATTCATATGAAGAATTAAATGATGCTTATGATGAGTTACAAGAGGTATATGATGAATTAGTTGAGAAGTATAAGGAGTCGGTTATTAGGAATAGAAAAATTATTCTAGAATTAAAAGAGAAAAATGACTCACTTACTCAAACTAATTCTAAAATTGAGAAAAAGATATTAGGATTAGAAGATGAACTCAAATTCTTTCAAAAAGAAAATATCGATCTTAATAATCTTTTATCCCAAAATAATTGTGAACACCAAAAGGTGTTAAGTGAGCTAAATGAGCTCAAAAAGTCTTTAAAAAATAATGGTAGTGTCAAACATGACATAGGAGAATCCTCTAGAACACACCAATATAAGAAAAAGACTAACTACTACAAACAAAATAACTATCCTAGACATAGTAAAGTTAAAAGAATTAGAAATGTATGGGTTCCTAAGGAGCTTGTTAAATCTAATAATATTAATGCTATGTCACCTTGGATTCCTAAGGGAACCAAAGTTTTAGGAACTAACACACATGGACCCAAAATGATTTGGGTACCAAAAACAAAAGTTTAAATATCTTTGTTTGTAGGGGGAGCATTGCTTCAAGGCCAAAGCACAAAGTCAAAACTCTTGGTACCTTGATAGTGGATGCTCGAGACACATGACCGGAGACAAGAGTCGACTCATGGATTTAAAGCCAAAAAGTGGAGGAGTAGTAACATTTGGTGACAACTCCAAAGGCCACATTGAAGGTATTGGCTCCATTGGTAATCACTCCACTACTCTCATTGAAAATGTTTTATATGTCAATGGTCTTAAACATAATTTGTTGAGCATAAGTCAACTATGTGATAAAGGTTTTAATGTTATATTTGATAAAACCGGTTGTAAAATTGTAGACATTAAAACTAATAATATTATGCTCATAGGTCATCGCATAGGAAATATATACATGGTGCATCTAGATGACATTCATACATCTCATGCATGCTTAGTTGCTCAAAACGAAAATGATGCATGGTTGTGGCATAGGAAGCTAGGACATGCTAGCACAAGTGTTTTAGAAAAACTAGTCTCTCTAAACCTAGTTAAAGGTTTACCCAAGATAAAATTTTCGAACGATAAAATTTGTGATGCATGCTCAAAGGGTAAACAACATAGATCTTCCTTTAAATCCATTAATGACATTTCTACTAGTAGATGTTTACAACTAATCCATATGGATTTATTTGGGCCAATTAGGACTATGAGTTTGGGTGGCAAATCATATGCTTTTGTATTAGTTGATGATTTTTCTAGATTCACTTGGGTTCTCTTTTTAAGTACTAAGGATGAGGCTTTGGAAAAATTCATCACATTTTCAAAATTAATTCAAAATGATCTTGAACTTAAAATTTCACATATTAGAAGTGATCATGGAACCGAATTTCAAAATTTAGGATTTGAAGATTTTTTAAATGAAAATGGTATTAGCCATAATTTTTCAGCTCCTCGAACTCCTCAACAAAATGGGGTAGTTGAGAGGAAAAATAGAACTTTACAAGAAATGGCTAGAACTATGCTTTGCGAAAATAATTTACCAAAATATTTTTGGGCGGAAGCAACAAACACAGCTTGTTATATTATAAATCGAGTAACCATTAGGCCGATTTTAAAGAAAACACCTTATGAGATTTTAAAATCTAAAAAGCCTAATATTAGCTACTTCCACCCTTTTGGATGTAAATGTTTTGTTTTAAATAATGGAAAAGATAATTTAGGTAAATTTGATGCAAAAAGTGATGAAGCTATTTTTATAGGTTACTCTTTAACCTCTAAAGCCTATCGAGTATTTAACAAAAGAACTTTAGTTGTAGAAGAATCTATTCATGTTGTATTCGATGATAATCCCCTTCCTAGGAAGGATTCTTGTGATGATGATAATGTAGGAATCATAAATACCTTTGATGGAGGTCAAACTTCAAAGAAGGATGAGATTCAACCAAAAGAAGAAGACACACAAGATCCACCTCTTGAAGCCTTGAAGGACTTGGCTATTGAGGAAAAGGAAGTTAGCTATCCAAGGGAGTTGAACTATGTCAAAGATGGTGAAATCTTGGGTGATCCATCCAAGGGGGTAACCACTCGTTCTTCTCTTAGATTAATGAATCATATTGCATTTATCTCATGCATAGAGCCTAAAAATATCAAAGAAGCATTGGAAGATGATTTTTGGATTATGGCTATGCAAGAAGAGTTAAATCAATTTGAGAGAAGTAATGTTTGGACATTAGTTGATAGGCCTAGTAATCAATCTACAATAGGAACTAAATGGGTCTTTAGGAACAAACTAGATGAGAGTGGTAACATTGTGAGAAATAAAGCTAGACTTGTAGCACAAGGTTACACTCAAGAGGAGGGAATAGATTTTGATGAAACCTATGCACCCGTAGCTAGAATGGAAGCCATTAGGATGCTGCTTGCATATGCATGTTATCATAATTTCAAGCTTTTTCAAATGGACGTTAAAAGCGCATTTTTAAATGGTTTTATAAATGAAGAAGTGTATGTAGAACAACCACCGGGTTTTGAAGATTCAAAATTTCCAAATCATGTTTTCAAACTTACCAAAGCACTTTATGGTTTAAAACAAGCTCCTAGAGCTTGGTATGAAAGGCTTTCAAATTTTTTGATTGAAAAAGGATTTGAAAAAGGTAAGGTGGACACTACACTCTTTATAAAAATGTATAAAAATGACATCTTAGTAGTTCAAATCTATGTTGATGATATTATTTTTGGTTCTACTAATGAATGTTATTGTCAAGAGTTTGCTAAGTTAATGCAAGGTGAATTTGAGATGAGCATGATGGGGGAGCTCTCATTCTTTTTGGGACTCCAAATCAAACAAATGAAGGATGGCACCTTCATAAATCAACCAAAATACATAAAGGATATGCTCAACAAGTTTGGCTTGGAGAACACAAAGCCTCAAGCCACTCCTATGAGCTCATCTACAAAGCTTGACAAAGATGAAGGAGGTAAGTGTGTTGACTCTAAGCTTTATCGCTCTATGATTGGATCGTTGCTTTACCTTATCGCAAGTAGACCGGATATACTGTTTAGTGTTTGCTTGTGTGCTAGGTTTCAAGCTAGTCCTAGAGAGTCTCACCTTATAGCCGTTAAGAGAATCTTTAGATACCTTAGAGACACTCCTTGTTTAGGCCTTTGGTATCCTAGAGTCTCTACCTTCAACCTTCATGCTTACTCGGATGCGGATTATGGGGGTTGCAAAATCGATAGGAAAAGTACTTCGGGAACTTGTCAATTCTTAGGTAGTATGCTCATATCTTGGTTCTCTAAGAAACAAAATAGTGTAGCTTTATCTACCACCGAAGCCGAGTACATATCCTTAGGAAGTTGTTGTGCTCAAGTCCTTTGGATGAAGCAACAACTCTTAGATTATGGTGTAAAAATAGAAACCATACCC
This sequence comes from Hibiscus trionum, assembly GCA_030270665.1. Lineage (NCBI taxonomy): Eukaryota > Viridiplantae > Streptophyta > Magnoliopsida > Malvales > Malvaceae > Hibiscus > Hibiscus trionum. Next base: position 2,736,710 of record BSYR01000034.1, on the reverse strand, counting down.
CTTAAATGTGATAATACAAGTGCAATATGTTTAACAAAAAATCCCATCCAACACTCTAGAACCAAACATATAGAAATAAGGCATCATTTCATTAGAGATCATGTCCTTAAGAAAGATGTGGCTATAGAGTATGTAGACACCTTAAATCAATTAGCGGACATTTTCACAAAACCATTAGATAAAGAGCGTTTTTGGTCCCTTAGGAGAGAGTTGGGTCTAACTAGCCTATCTTGACCCTTAGGACCTCTTTTTAGAATTAAATGTGCTTGATTTTGTGAAATTACCATGTTTATGTGTTTAGTCTCCCAATTTCTTCCATGCATAGAGTTAGGGGGAGTATGTTTCTGTTAAAATATGCTTAGATCTGTTCATTCATCATTTGCATACTTTTAAGAGATGTTAAATTCATGTCTTTGGTTATTTTTAACCAAATAGGCAAAATTCTGGGCATAAGGTATCGATACTGCCCAATGGGTATCGATACTTGTTCTTCATTTCAATTTCCCAGAATTTCTCATCGCTTCACGCGTATCGATACCGCCTCATGCGTATCGATACCCTCTTCCAACGGTCAGAATTGAGAAAAGACAATTCTATCCCTGTATCGATACCATCTAATGAGTATCGATACCTCATTCAACGGTCAAATTTGTGGAAAGACAATTCTATCCCCGTATCGATACCCACTAAGGAGTATCGATACCCTTTCGCGCTGATGGCATTAAATAGGCTTTTAATGAGATCTAATTTTACCAAAATTAAAACTCTTTAATATCCTATTAACCCTAAACGTTTTTGGCTATATAAAGGTCTCTTCTCCTTCATATTCTTCACCAAAAATCAAAAGAAACCCTTGAATCAAAGCTTTTTGCTCTCTCTCAAAATTCTCTCTTCAAAGTTTATATTATCTATGGCACCAAAAGAGCATTCAAGGAAACGTCAAAGAGTTCTTCTTGCCGGAGACTCTTCAACTCCCGGATCGGTTGCTCGTCCGGATTATGCTACTATCTACAACCAATCCTTTGAGAATTCCGAGGGTCTTTCTTATTTCCGCCAATTTGAAAACTACAAAATTCGTGCGGAGAGGATCGTATCCATCCCCTTTCTCGACTCCGAGCGCTTCAAGTTTGAATATCTTCCGCTTCTTCGTCTTTGGAATTTCATGCATTTTCTCACTATTCCGGGTATTTATTATCGGCTTTTGGTTTTGATTTTCTTTTCTAATGCTAAATGCATTTATCGTAATGGAGAAGTCGTTGCCATTCGATCTTATCTTATGGGGAAGCAAATAGTTCTTGATGTTAAGTCTATTTGTGAGGTTTTTAAATTGGAGGATGAAGGTGAAGATAATGAGAATGCCTTAGGGCATGTTCTTAGCGGTTCCGTAACCGTCCTCAATGCTCATGATCGAATCCTACATTTGATGGTATCATGGTGGCTTCGTCCCTCCGGAGGCAAATATTCCACCATCCGTCTATTGGATGATTTTTGGATTCGAAGTTTCCGTCAACGAAAACGCCCAAATCTTGCTCGCATCATGTTCAATGAGATTGCTTATCATGTTCAACAACGTGAAACTCCTCTCATCACATCCTTTATCTATGGTACGGCCTTAAGCTATTACTTTGTTCAAAAGGATATTGATTGTTCGTTTGATCTTGCTTCTACTCTTACCGATCCTATCGACGAACATTCTCTTGCTCGAAGCAAATTTCATTATTTTAATGGAAATTGGCTACGTCTTACCGAGCTTCCACCCGAGGCCGCCGCCGCCTTAGAACAACAAGCTCCTCAAGCTCCTCAAGCTCCTCAAGTCCCACAACCCAATATGGATAATCTCATGACATATCTAAATGAACAATTCACCGGGTTGAATACTCGTCTTACCTCTATAGAAACTACATTTGATACGAGGATGACGGGTATGGAGAATCGCCTTACATCCCTCGAAAGCAAGCAAAACTCCTCGAATATTTCCATTGCCGCTTTCCATGATGAATGGCGTAATAGCATGAGGAACAATGACCCTTTGGGAGATGAAGATGACGATGATGAAGACGATGAAGATAATGCCTAGACTTCTATCCTTGCATATCATATCATATCATTTAGGATTTTTTTTTTTGCACCTATGTTTTATGTTCTTAGGATTAAGTTTATTATTAAGATTATTACCTATGCTTTGATTATTTAGGATTTAAGGTTTGCTTATGTTTTGGATTTCTCGTTTTATGATATAATAAGATTATGTTGCTTATCTTTATACTCTTGATATTTGATGCACATTATGCTCTCACAATTTTTTTTGATCTAACAAAAAGGGGGAGAAGATATAGCTCACAAACAAACTTCAAAAAAACTTCAAAAATTTTTTTGGTTTTATCAAACTTACATCAAGGGGGAGTTAAGAATTTTAATTTTGAGAAATTTCTTTGGTCTTAACTAAATTGAAATATCAAGCTTATATTAAGGGGGAGTTAATTTTCAAAAGTTGTCAAAAATTTCAAGTTTTGGTTTTGTTATATCAAAAAGGGGGAGATTGTAAAACCTATGTTTGATTTTGATATAACTAGATCTTTAAGGATCAAATTGAAGAACTTAAAATTGTTTGTACAAATCCCTTAATAAGTTTTTGAAACTCCAAAGACTTTAAACTGATTTATTAGAACTCAAACTCAAATATTTTCTAAGTGTTCCAAGGCAAAAATATTGAAAAACGTCGACCAGTATCGATACCCATGAAGGAGTATCGATACCTTTTTTAGCAAAGTTTGCCACTGCCGGAACACGTATCGATACAGCAAACCCCAGTATCGAAACGCTATGAAATCAGTATCGATACGGATGAACCAGTATCGATACCATTTTATAATTATTAATTTCAAAGTCGGTTTAAAAATATAACCGTTGAGATTTTTAAACGGTCACTAAACCAGTATCGATACCCCTAACCCTAGTATCGATACCACTATTGACAGTGAGCTATGTCGAGAAAAAGGTATCGATACAGCTTGTGCTGTTTCGATACCCAGTACCGATACGCCAAGAACGCGTATCGATACCCCTTTATTATTTGTACACAAAGGCTATTTTCTTGTGAGACAGGTATCGATACCCCACTATAGAGTACCGATACTCATAGCTGGAAAAGTGCAAGAAAGTGGAGAAAAAGCATCCCAACGGCTATAATCTTAAAGTCAACACTCACAACGGTTGGAAATCATCAAGAGGCTATAAAAAGACCCCAAGAAGCTCCAGCAACACAACATTGAACCTCAAGAAGATATCAAAACATCAAATCCAAGCATTTGTGCAAAAATCCTACTTTGTCTAGAAATCCCAATTGTATCCTTCATTTCTATTTTGTTCAATTGGGTTGAGTGCTTGATATTGGGCTATCATTTGTATTGAGAGATACCTTATTAGCCACCAAATTTCTTTGTTCTATTGTGTGAGGATTGGGTTAATTTTTGGGTAGAAAAATTAACCGAAATTGTAAAGGTTGCCTCCTTGTCCTGGAAAAAGGGGACGAACAATTTAGTGGAAATTGTTGGAAATCCTTGGTGAGACTAAGGTAGTGGATGTAGAGTTCGGTTGGTGAACTTGAACCACTCTAAATTCCCGTGTCAATATTTTTTAAGTTGCAATTTCCGTTACAACATCGTTAAAATTCCAATTCACCCCCCCTCTTGGTTATTACCATTCGTGTGATTCACTCAACATATCCGAAAAATTAAAAGGTGATCGTACTTTGTGCCACGGTTCTGAGGATTGAATTCGTGTTTGAAGCAGGTCTTTGATGATTAAAGTTTTTGCAGGTAATTGTTAGTTTCCATTGCTTGAGAACAAGCAATAGTTCGAGTTTGGGGTGTGTTAAGTGTTCAAAAGTACTATTTTTATTACCCTTTTTACTCATATTGTTGTTAGACTTAGGCACATTTTAGTTGCATCATTAGGCATTCATGCATATTTTCATAATTTCCTTCATCGTCATGCTTGAGTTCATAATTTAGTTAATTTTATGGAAAAAGGATATTGCGGATGTGTGTTTTGTGTGTTTATGTGCATGATTTAATTCCCGAAGCAATTGGGGACAAGAAGAATGAGGAGTTGCCAATCTTGATAGGAAAAATCCATTTAATTCAAGACAATTTCTAGAAGCAAGGATAAATCCTAAAAAGATTGGAGATCAAAAGTAGATTAAATTCCAAGAGATTTAGGAGGAGTTTTATGAGGAATAAAATAATAAAATAAAAGATTCATTTCTTTTATTATATTTTATTCCAACTTAACTTCCTTCTCAAGAAAGACTTTGACCTAGCTATCTCCTATATAAAGAAGGCAAAGCCGCCACTTGAAGGCATGTTCGATTGAGAGAGAAAAATAGAGAGTCGTTCAATCATCATCTTCTTCTTCCTTCTTGTTTGATTAGATTCATGCTAGGGGTATTTTATTTTGTGTTTCTTTTGCACCCAGCCATGAACTAAATTTAATTGGCTTTGGTTATTGTGTTTTTTTGATTGTGAGAATGATTAGATTTGTTTAGGTATTTCAGTTTGCAATTTTAATTCAAGGTTTGTTCATTCTTGGTTCTTAATTTTGTTTGCGAGTGAATTATAAGAGGATCTCGTGAATTCATCCATTTATCTAATATCGGGAGAGTTAGATTCACGAAATGAATGAACATGGCCTGTATTCAATCAATCGATGGTGAAGACTAATTCGACTTAAGGATAAGTAGCGAATTTCAACGGCTAAAAGGAGTGCAAGATCGGTTGTTGTCCAACCTTGGTTCACACATGGATGTATTATTAAGGCATGCACAATTAACTAGTGTCTCGGTTTAGGGATAAGAAGAAAGCATTGAAGACCGCTTCGCCGAACCTTGAAGGATGTCGCCCAGACAATCACTTCATCAGTTGCCCAAACAATCGCTATACTAGTTGCCCAGGCAATCCGACTGTTACTAGTTGCCGAGGCAATTAAGTTGCTCTTGCACTCAATTACCTAGACGATCCATTCAATTATAATACCACGACTCACGATAACCCAACCTATTCTCTCTTACTTGATTACATACTCTTTTTATTTTATTGCTGTTTTATTTTTCTTGTTAGTTAGAACTCCTACAATCACCAATTTGTGTTTTTATTTTACACTGCAAGAAATTAAATTCCCGAAGTAGCACCAATCTTTGTGGAGACGATATCCTTTTATTTTATTTTACTTGTTAGTTAGAACTCCTACCATTTAGTTCATTTTTTGGGTTTTTTTATATGAATATGTAGATTTAAATGTTTTGATATAATAATTGAAAAATGTTTTGGACTAAATTGAAAAGAATTTAAAACTTACTTTAAGTCCAAACAACTTGAAAATAAGTTTGAGGATGTTTAAAAAGGTTTTGGCAATGTTTGAAATGTTTTTAAGTAGCCAAACTAGCGCTTTTAATGTACCCGTTTCGATACAGGCATAATCGGTATCGATACGTTTTGAAACTGTCAAAATATGTTCATATACGGTCCTACCCGTTTCTATACGACTGTTCCGATACTGGCAAAATCTGTTCAGATAACGACTCTTTCTATTTTTAGATTGTTTCGAAACATGGACACATGTTTCGATACGAGTAGTTGCAGAACTGCATTTATTGCGGGAAATAAAGACCCCAACGGTTCCAAAACATCTCTAACGGCTAGTAACGGCCACAAACTCATTTGGGAGTATAAAAAGGACCTCCAAGCTTCAAGAAAAGGTCAATACTTCAATTGTCAATAACATTAGGATGTCAAATTGTCTTTAGGGCCTTTATTGTATATTCCTTGTATAGACAACACTTCTGAGCCTAAATTGTAAAATTTTCTCAAGTGTTTAGGTTTGAGTGAGTGAGCTTAAGATTGTAAACTATCTATCTTGTGAGAGATTTCAAGTTTGCTCTAATTTCTTTTGTAAAGAGGGTTTACTCAAGCTTTGGGTTAGAAAGCTTTGAGTGTGTAAAGGTTGCCTCCTTAGCCTAAAAAATGGAAAGAGATTCAAGAGTGAATTTGTTGAAATCCTTACTGGGAAGCTAAGGTAGTGGATGTAGGTGCTTGTTAGAAGGTCGAACCACTATAAATCCTTGTGTCCATTGTCTAATTTTGTTCTCCTACAACTTCCACCCAAAAATCAATCTTCTCCGACCTTGGCGAGCTAAATCGGTTGAAGGAAATCGAGCATATCAAGCCTAACAATTGGTATCAGAGCTTGGCTCAATTGAAGAGGACTAACATCCTATTGAGGCGATCCGGCAAGCTCGAACAACATTTCAAACAACCGGTTCAATGGCGCAATCCATCGACAAGCCACCCTTCTTCGACGGGACCAACTACGCTTATTAGAAGACGAGAATGATGTTCTTTGTCAAATCTAAAGACTACAAGCTTTGGGACATTATTGAGGATGATCCGTTCGTACCACAAAGATGCAAGGCAGAATGAAGTGCCGATGACCGCAAGAAGATGGAACTTAATTGCAAGGATTTGCACTTCCTCTTTTGTGCACTTAGCCTCAACATCTATGAGAAGATGTCTATTTGTGAGAGTGCCAAGAAAGTATGAGACAAGCTTGAAGTTACATACGAGGGAACAAACGAAGTAAAAGAGACCAAGATCGGCCTCCTCAACCAAGAGTATGGGAACTTCAAGATGGATCCAGAAGAGGACATTGAGAAGATGTTCCATCGATTCTCCACCATCACCAATGGACTAAAAGGCTATGGAGAAGTTATTCCTGAAGAAAAGCTTGTCTGAAAGCTTATCTACTCCCTTCCTGAGTCATGGGACTCGAAAAAGACCACCATCATCGAAGCCAAAAATCTCAAGACCTTGAAGCTTGATGAACTCATGGCGTCATTTCTCACTCACCAAATCATGAAAAAAGACAAAAAAGATGAGAAGAAGATGGAAGTGATAAAAAAGATGGGGAAAAAGAAGATCATAGAGCTAGGCATCAACGCGAGTGTCGTTGCTCTCAAATCCTCCACAAGCCAACACGATTATTTGAGGGAGGAGGAAAGTGAAGATGAAGAAATGATTCATCTCTTCAAAAAATTCACACGGTTCATGAAAGTGAGTTGAAGAATTCTAAGCATGAATCGAAGAAGAAGATGAAGAATTCCCACAAGTCCACAAAAAGGGATCATCTTCAAAGAAAGCATACGTTGCGACATGGAGTGATGAAGACTCCACCGATGAAGAGGTAACCCACCTATGCTTCATGGCCCTCAATGAAGGGGAGGTAACTTCTAACTCATCTATTTCTAATCCATATACCTTTGATGAGTTACAAGATGCCTATGATGATTTGCTTTTGGAATTTAAGGCATCGTTTTCAAAGAACAAAAAGTTGGTTTCAAAATTGAAAAAGGAAAATGATTTGCTTTCCAAAACAAATCTAGAGTTTGAAGCAAAACTTAAAAATTTTGAGCTTAAAGTTTTAGACTTACAAAATTTGCTTCAAACGATTGAAAAAGACCATTAGAGAGTGGTAGTGTAACCCCCTCGTCTCGGTTCGGACGCTTGACCGGTTCGAGTGGGCTACACGGGGAAAACCGAAGCGAAACCCGTTAAGGTTCCCCCTCGATTAGCAACCCTAGAAAATTTGTTTTATTTATCTTGTCTAAATGCATTACCATGACCTATGTGAAACACGTCAGCAGAAATACGAGCAATCATAAAAACGATCATCCAAACATCACTTGTAAAACAACCCATTTTTCATAATTAAACAGGCCGTATCGATACACCGGTCAAGGGTATCGATACGCCTTGACCAAAGTCAACCCCTTCAGTCAACACAGGAAGACCGTATTGATACAGCCCCGAAGCGTATCGATACGCCCTCTCGGTCAACATCTCGTGGTCAACGAGATGAACCCGTACCGATACGCTAAGACACCGTATCGATACGCTAATAACTCACCAAAATCTCAGAATTCCAGTGAGCAAAAACCGTATCGATGCACCCCCGCGTATCGATACACCCAGCCAAAACTGAGTCCTGCAGGCAAGACCGTATCGATACGGCCCTTAGGCGTATCGATACGCCCTGCACTGCAAGTCTCCCATTTTCAGCAAAACGACACAAGACTCGAACCTAGATGCGATTTAAGACCTCCCCAGACGCATTCAAGCATTCATACAACATCTAATAATCAAAGTCTATTCATACAAGGCACCCAATATGTACATACATCATTCATCAAGAAAATCATGCATTTGATCAAAAGATGACATATAAGCATTCAAGGTTTCATGCTTCAACAACCATACACATAAGCATCCTCAAAAGGCACATGGACAACAAACATGGTAAGCAATTACGACATGGTTTTACAATCCAAACATGGCATCAACAAGCCACACAAAAACAACATAATCAAGGAGTCTAAACATGCTCCTAAACAACCAACAATAACACAAATCTCACTGCTTAACTATTACATGTCCAAAACATTAAAACTCATACTTGATAAACTCAAACCAACAACCACACTTGGAGGCCCTCCACTTGCGCTAGCAACCCACGAACTAAGGATCTGCATTGTCGAACAAAGAGAGCGTAAGCAATAAAGCTTAGTGAGGGTAAGCTCTTTAAAAACAAACCTCGACAATGCAGGGTCCAAGCACGATCTCAACCAAGGTAAATACATGATCTTACCTTCGATCCTCAAGAGCCAAAATGTCAATGATGCATGAACAAATATCCAATAATATGTCATGCTCAACAAGCTCATTTCCACAACATATGTAAACACATATAATCATCCAAATAGGAAACACATTTCCACATCACATTGATACACATATCAATTTATATTTGCACCTAGCTATGACTCGAATACGCGGATAAACACGTTGGAGCTCACATCCAACAACCACTTTACCTCACGGTGGGATTACACTCATCACCGGTCTCGCGGAGGAGATTCTACTCATCCTCATGCCCCGTCGATGGATTTCACTCATCATCGACTAATATATATAACAATTTCCGGGCGAACCCGTACTTCTCCTTGGTGACTCAACGCCACCAAGGCCACGCGCGAATTTGACTCATGTGTGCACACTAACATCCTAATGATCGATCATTTGTACCCAAGCATACTAGTGTCAACATTTAACTCAATCCACATTATCAATTACAACCAATTTCGTGCTTAGCACGTACTCACCATGATCACAATCATGAACAATCCACATGCATATCACAATGCATCACAACCATGCATCATCATACATGTATAACACATTATGCATAAATCATCATATCATAAACATCATGAGGCATAAACATCAATTAAAAGTTCAACCAATGTCTCTAGTTTAAGCTTAGGATTAGGCTACCACCCTAATCCTAACTCTAGGTGGGTCTACCAAGCCCAACCTAGTCCACATGCTCGAACCAAACACTTAGAAAATGCTTTGAAAACATTAACCACTCACCTTCACTTCCAAGCTCGATTACCAAGCAAGCAACCACCTTCAAGCTTCCGGATTCACTCCCGATGCTTCACCAACACAAGTTCTTGCCTCTAAACAACCTCAACACAAACCAAACAACTTCCAATCAGCCCAAGCATCAAAGTAGCTAACCCGGAATACAGTTCAAACATCAAACACAACATTTCAAGCCATGAACAACCCCAAATTTACCAAATTCGTGCAACCCATAAACCTCAATCAAAACCCATGTTTCCAACACTTTTAATACCCCAAATTGATTCCAAAACAACCCCCAACCATAGTACTATTCTCAGCCCACAAATTCCAACCTAAAACAACCCCAAAAACCACTCTAAAACCCTTCAAAAAACCCCATTAAACCCAAATCTGGGAATGAGCTTAAAACCATGTAAAATTTATACATGTTGAACCATTTGACTCATAGACTTCATATCTAACATCATTAAATCGAAATTTTAAGTTAAACACCATAAAGTTACCATTTTTAATCAAATCCACCAAAAACTCAAATTTCAAAACCTTGATGAAAATGAAAACTACTTGTACTTTTGAAGAGAGGAAGTTGAGGACAAGTCGAAAACGAAATTACCTTTCAAAACCGAGTTGAAATGAGGAAGCAAAGTGATGGAATAGTGGTAGAGGGATGAGAGCTCTCTTTGACGTTGGGTTTGTTTTGAGAAGAAGGTGAATAGTGAAAAGATGATAAAATGGGATTTAAATTGAAAGTTGGGTTATTTACAAGATTGCCATTAATGTGGCTATTTCCCCTTTTCTTTAAAATCCATCCAAATTGAATTTCATTTCAATTTAGTCCAACATAAAATGTTTGTTTTTGAAACCCGAGGCCCAAAAGATTATTTTAATTATAAAACCGAACCCGAAATAATATTAAAATATTATTTTCACCCGACCCCTAAACCCGGGTGTTACAACTCTCCCCCACTTAAGGAATTTCGTCCCCGAAATTACCTGACGAAAACAAGTACGGAAACTGCTCAAGCATATCCGCTTTCCTCTCCCACGTGGCCTCTTCCACACCTCTATGTCTCCACAACACCTTGACCAATTCTATGGTCTTGCCACACAATACCTTGCTATCAGAAGCAAGTATCTCAACAGGCTCTTCATTGTAAGACAAATCCGGATTCAACTCTATCTACTCAACGGGCATAACATGAGAAGGATCTGATCTATATATCCTAAGCATCGACACATGAAAGACTTCATGAATCTTCTCTAACTCAGAAGGCAATCTCAAACGGTAAGCTACAGGCCCAATCCACTCAACTATCTCATACGGACCAATGAACCTCGGACTCAACTTGCCCTTCCGGCCAAATCTCATCACCTTCTTCCACGAAGATACTTTCAGAAACACTTTCTCACCCACGGAGAACTCAATCTCTTTTCTCTTCAAATCTACATAAGACTTCTGACGATCGGAAGCTACTTTCAAACGGTCACAAATCAACTTCACTTTGTCGGTAGTCCCCTTAAGCAAATCCGACATAGGTAACAATCTCTGACCCGTTTTAGCCCAACAAATCGAAGTCCTACATCGTCTACCATACAAAGCCTCATAGGGAGCCATCTGAATACTAATCTGATAAATGTTGTTGTAAGCAAACTCAACTAAAGGTAAGTGCTTCTCCCAAGAACCCTGGAAGTCAATCACACAACAACGAAGCATATCCTCTAGAATCTGTATCACTCGCTCTGACTGTCCATCGGACTGCGGATGATAAGAAGTACTGAAATGCAACTGGCTACCTAGAGCACTATGGAAGCAACCCCAGAACCTCGAAGTAAATCTAGGATCTCTATCTGAAACAATAGACTTCGGAACTCCATGAAGTCTCGCAATCTCACGAATGTACAAGTTTGCCAACTTGTCTAAAGAATCTTTAATGTTCACTGCTAAGAAGTGAGCACACTTAGTGAACCTATCAACAATCATCCATACAGAATTCTTCTTCGAATGAGACAACGGTAACCCTGACACAAAGTCCATGATGATCCTCTCCCATTTCCATTACGAAATCTTCAAAGGCTGTAACAAACCTGAAGGAACCTGATGTTCTGTCTTCACTCTCTGACAAACCATACAACGGCTCACATACTCGGCTACATCCTTCTTCAGACCAACCCAGAAATAATCACCCTTCAAGTCACGGTACATCTTGGTACTACCCGGATGCATAGAAAAAGGGCTCGAATGTGCTTCACTCAGAATCTGACGTCTCAACTCAACATCTTCTGGTACAACAACTCTATCTCTAAAGCACAACAAGTACTCACCACTAAAACTATACTCGGTCGATCTTCCTTCGGCTATGTCCTGAACATGAGGAACTAAAGACACATCTTGCAACTGCTTCTCTCTAATCAACTGAATCAAAGAAGGCTTCACTTGCAACTCGGTGATCTAACCACCATCATCGGACACACTTAATCTAGCAAACATAGCTCTCAACTCAACTGCAACTTTTCTACTCAAAGCATCGGCTACTACATTTGCCTTACTCGGATGGTACTCAATGGTCAAATCATAATCTTTTAACAACTCAAGCCATCTTCTCTGTCTCAAGTTCAACTCTCTCTGTGTCATCAAATACTTCAAGCTCTTATGATCGGTGTAAACTATACACTTCTCACCATACAAGTAGTGACACCAAATCTTCAATGCAAACACAACTGCGGCTAACTCTATATCGTGAGTAGGATAGTTCTTCTCATGAACCTTCAACTGTCTAGAAGCATAGGCAACAACTCTTCTTTCTTGCATCAAAACACATCCTAAAACTATGTAGGAAACATCACTATAAATCACAAATTCTTTACCTGAAACAGGTTGCACTAATACTGGAGCATTTGTCAAAGCTTCTTTCAATTTCTCAAAGGCCTTATGTCTTGCATCTGACCATTCAAACTTAACTCCTTTTTGCAACAATTTAGTCACAGGAGCAGCTACCCTAGAGAAACCATCAACAAATCTCCTATAGTAACCGGCTAATCCTAGGAAACTCCTAATCTCAGTCACAGACTTAGGTTGTTTCCACTCAACAATAGCCTCAATCTTCGATGGATCAACACGGATACCTTCAGCCGAAACAACATGGCCAAGAAATACTACCTCTCAAATCCAAAACTCACATTTGCTAAGCTTCGCATAAAACTGATTGCTCAACAATCTCTGCAAAACAAATCTCAAGTGCTCATCATGCTCTTCTTCTGTCTCCGAGTACACAAGAATATCATCAATGAAAACAACTACGAAACAGTCTAGATAGTCTCTAAAAATCATGTTCATCATATCCATGAATGCTGCAGGTGCATTCGTGAGCCCAAACGACATCAAAAGGAACTCATAGTGACCATATCTAGTCCTAAAAGCTGTCTTTGGAACATCACACTCTTTCACTTTCAACTGATAGTACCCTGATCTCAAATCTATCTTCGAGAACACTGAAGCACCTCTCAACTGATCAAACAAATCATCTATACGAGGCAACGTATACTTGTTCTCCACAGTCAACTGGTTCAACTGCCTGTAGTCAATACACATACGCATGCTACCATCTTTCTTCTTCACAAACAACACAGGAGAACCCCAAGGAGAACTACTAGGCCTAATGAAACCACAGTCTAATAACTCTTGCAATTGACTCTTCAATTCTTTCAACTCTTTCGGAGCCATACGATACAGAGCTATCGAAACTGGAATAGACCCTAAAACAGTCTCAATCACAAACTCAACATCTCTGTCAGGAGGAAAACCCGACAACTCTTCAGGAAACACTTCCGGAAAATCACAAATTGTTCTAATATCTTTCGGTTTAGCCTCACTCATATTCGGATTCATAACATAAGCTAAGTAAGCCCCACATTCGGAATCCATCAACATATGAGCCTCTAATGCTGACACAACATTAGACAAGAACTAAATGTTCTCGCCTACTACTACTACCTCGTAGTCATCAGAAAGTTTCAAGGAAATCCTCTTCGTCTCAATATCCACACTAGCCAGTGCTCAACTAACCAGCCCATACCCAGAATAATATCAAAGCCATAAAAAGGAAACTTCATCATATCAATAGAAAACACACGACCCTGAATCTTCAGTGGACATCTCCTATACATACGTCTAACCACAACTGTCTCACCAAAAGAACTAGTCACACGCATACCTACATCTAAGATCTCAACAGGTATATCTAACTTCCGTGCATGCTCACTCAAAATGTAGGAATGTGTAGAACCCGAATCAACCAAAGAAAGCAAAGACATAGACTGTAACTCAAAATTACCTGCGATCACATCAGTGTCGTTCCCGGCCTCTGTCTGAGCATAAACTCTCGCTGGTCCTCCTGCCTCTGGCTGCACTGCCACAACGTGAGCAAGGTTCCTCTGGGCATCCACCCTAGGTGCATCAACCCTAGGCTGGAAGTAGCCACGACTGCGCCCACAGCCTCTCTAAAAATCATTGGCTCTCGCAGGAGCCTGAGCTATGTTCGGTGCCCGTGCCGCCTGATGCAGACACTCCCTCCTAAAGTGGTCCCTCGAACCACAGTTCCAACAACCATGGAAGTTACCCCAACACTCACCAATGTGCTTTCTCCCACAACGCGGACACTTGGGCAACCACCCTCCACCTCTATGGCCCTGGTGGCCTCTACCATGGTGGCCACCGCCACACCTATGGTCAAACTGCTGTCCGCCACCTCTATGCCTTTTGGCATCTCTACTGCCATAGTTGTTATGTCTCTTACCATAACTAGAACCATCAGATCGTTTGGTCAAACCCAAACTGTGCTCTAAGTCCTTGGCCCTCGCGACCAAGACATCAAAATCTGAGTAGTCAGAAGCTAAAGTGTACCTCTTGATCTCTTCATTCAACCCATAGCGAAAACGGTTACAACGTTCCACTTCAGTAGGAACCAACTCTGAAGCGTACTGACTCAAACGAACAAAACGGATCTCATAGTCAATCACAGAAGCATCACCCTGAGTAAGGGCCATAAACTCTCGCTTCTTCTCATCTAGATACCTCGGCCCCAAATATCTCTTTCTGAAAGCGGACTCAAAGAAATCCCAACCAACCTCTACCTCTGAAACTCCAGTAGTAATGATGACCCACCAGGTGTAGGCATCACCCTGAAGCAAAGAGATTACACAGCCCAACCTACGCGCACCCACACAACCCATCTGAGCTAAGATGCGAACGGTCTTCTCTAACCATAACTCAGACCTCTCCGGAGTAGATCCTCTAAACTCTTCAGCCCCTAAACTACGGAGCCTCTCCAATGGTAGACTAGCATCGTCACCCCTAGGCTGAGCTGCAGCCTGAGCTCCCGCAACTGCGGCCTGAAATGCTCCATTTATAGCTTGTACAAGCAGAGTCATATCAATTTCGGCCGGACCTTGGCCACCCTGAGGTCCCTCTCCTTCAGCTCCATCCTCGCCTCCAACTCCAGGCGGAGGAGGTGGTGGTGGTGGAGGTGGTGGAGGAGCTCAAACTCCAGCAACATCATGCCCTTCTATATGAGCCTCCACTCTAACCACCGGCTCAACAGGAGTCGCAACGCGTGGTTCCTGACGAACCACTCTCGGCCTACCTCTCGGCCTAGACATCGCTCACACAGATAATAACTACAACTACAACAACAAAACATACAACATTGGGTTAGCAAGGCAAGGCTTCCAAGTGCTCAAGTACGTTCCCTCACTTAAAAATCCTTTTTCCAATGTAATAGCAACAATGAGACTCTTAACAACATGTTTAAAACAAAACAACGAGCATACTTATCACACAAGCAATCATGCTTACAAGGCAAGCAAACACCGTACATATCAATCATAAAACACGACTCACCTCACTTACCTGCCCAAGGTCTCGGTAACCTTAGGCTCTGATACCAACAAGTGTAACCCCCTCGTCCCGGTCCGGACGCTTGACCGGTTCAAGTGGGCTACATGGGGAAAACTGAAGCGAAACCCGTTAAGGTTCCCCCTCGGTTAGCAACCCTAGAAAATTTCTTTTATTTATCTTGTCTAAATGCATTACCATGACCTATGTGAAACACGTCAGCGGAAATACGAGCAATCATAAAAACGATCATCCAAACATCACTTGTAAATCAGCCCATTTTTCATAATTAAACATGTCGTATCGATACACCTGTCAAGGGTATCGATACGCCTTGACCAAAGTCAACCCCTTCAGTCAACACAGGAAGATCGTATCGATACAGCTCTAAAGTGTATCGATACGCCCCTCTCGGTCAACATCTTGTGGTCAACGAGATGAACCCGTACCGATACGCTAAGACACCGTACCGATACGCTAATAACTCACCAAAATCTCAGAATTTCAGTGAGCAAAAACCGTATCGATACACCCCCGCATATCGATACGCCCAGCCAAAACTGAGACCTGCAGGCAAGACCGTATCAATATGGCCCTTAGGCGTATCGATACGCCCTGCACTGTAAGTTTCCCATTTTCAGCAAAACGACACAAGACTCGAACCTAGATGCGATTTAAGACCTCCCCAGACGCATTCAAGCATTCATACAACATCTAATAATCAAAGTCTAGTCATACAAGGCACCGAATATGTACAAACATCATTCATATAGAAAATCATGCATTTGATCAAAAGATGACATATAAGTATTCAAGGTTTCATGCTTCAACAACTATACACATAAGCATCCTCAAAAGGCACATGGCCAACAAACATGGTAAGCAATTACGACATGGTTTTACAATCCAAACATGGCATCAACAAGCCACACAAAAACAACATAATCAAGGAGTCTAAACATGCTCCTAAACAACCAACAATAACACAAATCCCATTGCTTAACTATTACATGTCCAAAACATTAAAACTCATACCTGATAAACTCAAGCGAACAACCACACTTGGAGGCCCTCCACTTGCGCTAGCAACCCACGAAGTAAGGATCTGCATTGTCGAACAAAGAGAGCGTAAGCAATAAAGCTTAGTGAGGGTAAGCTCTTTAAAAACAAACCTCGACAATGCAGGGTCCAAGCACGATCTCAACCAAGGTAAATGCATGATCTTACCTTCGATCCTCAAGAGCCAAAATATCAATGATGCATGAACAAATATCCAATAATATGTCATGCTCAACAAGCTCATTTCCACAACATATGTAAACACATATAATCATCCAAATAGGAAACACATTTCCACATCACATTGATACACATATCAATTTATATTTTGTAACCCCCTTAACCCGGCCCAGACGGTTGAACCGAATTAAGAAGTTTACACGGGGAAAACCAAAGTCAACCCGAAAGTCAACGTTGATTAACGACCCTTTTTTTTCTTTTTAAACTTGTCTATATGCTCATTAACCCTAGGTGTGTTCACAACAACGTCATACCCAAAGATCATAACCATCAGAAAACATTCAGGGACCCAATTGCACAAATTACAACTTTAGGGACCAAACTTTAAATTCTGGGAATTACAGGGACTTAACACAATTAAAAGTTACCAATATGAAATTAGTCATGTTTCATGCTTCACTGCCAAATTTCAGCTCAAACGGACATCCAGAACTCATACAATTGCAAAAACATGTTTTAGGACCAAAACGCAAACATTTCGAAACACATAACCGCCAATGTCAGCCCCCAACGGTCAGGTGTTCCGAAACAGGGAGAACCTGTTTCGAAACGCGGGGCCGTTCCGCAACGTGTTCCGAAACGGGGACTGGCAGTAGCATATCCGTTTCGGAACGGTTCCTCCCGTTTCGAAACGCCCTGGCCATAACAGGCCCCTGTTCCGAAACGGTAGCGATCGTTCCGAAACGACCTGCCCAGATTGCAGCAACCTTGCTGGTTAAACACAACATTGACCCACCAAACATGCTCCAAAAGCAACCAAATCACACCAGCAAGCCATTCAACATATAAGGAACATAAATGCATCAAAACTAGATTCATGATCACCCCTAGGTGCACCAACACATTTAACACATTCAAAGCTCAATCATGCTTTTAAACAAAGAGCATAACATAGCAACTTAAGCTCAAGATGATTCAAACATTACAACATTAATCCACATGATTCAGAAACATAAACCATACATGTCCAGCATACACAAACTCATGAATCATC
Organism: Hibiscus trionum; assembly: GCA_030270665.1. Taxonomy (NCBI): domain Eukaryota; kingdom Viridiplantae; phylum Streptophyta; class Magnoliopsida; order Malvales; family Malvaceae; genus Hibiscus; species Hibiscus trionum. Next base: position 2,719,048 of record BSYR01000034.1, on the reverse strand, counting down.
AACATAGAGATTCTTTCCCCCCATTGCCTTTATTATCTATAGCTATTAACCGAGACATACATCTCAAATGAAGTCCTCCTTGAATCCCTTGCTTCTCGCTGTCCCAACTTCAAATATCTGCATTGATGGACAAAAAGGAGCGTAAGCACATAATGCTTAGTGAGGAATGCTCAAAACAAAAACACCATCAATGCAGCGAATCATAAACCCACTTTTAAAAGCAACTCGATTTCATAAACCAAAGCATTGTTTGAAAACCCCTTTTCAACAACGTGCTTAAAATCATGCATTGCTCAATCATGAAAACCAATCCTTAGCTTAGAAAGCTAAGCAAGCCTTTTCAAAACATAAACTTGCAAAACCATCAATTTAACCACACCATGCATAAACACCATATGCAAGGTTAAATTCAAACCCTTGGAAGTCACTTCCAATTCACAACATACCTTTCTCATCCTTGATTATCACATTAAGCAATAAACCTTTTAAACCATTTTCTCATTCATTAAAACACATGCATTACAAATGCAACATATGAACCACAACATCAATATTTGCAACTCATGCTTTTGAAAACAAGTCTTCACAAGACTTCAATGCACTAAAGAGATCTCATGCACACATGCACCATCCTCAATAGATAATCAACACTTGTTCAAACTAACAAGTACACATGCATTCATAATACATTAAGCAAATCTCATGCAACCATGCATCAATTCAAGCATCTCATACTTCATTATACTCAAAAACATTATATTGGCTTCCAAGTGATCAACCAAATCCACTTTTCAACTCAACATCCAATCGGATACGCGGATCACAAGCGTTGTCCCCACGCTTCATACACCCTACCAATCCAAGGTCCCCAAATGGACTTTTAAACACCATTTGACCTTACCATTCACAAGGTTCCCATGTATGGACTTTTAAACACCATACAACCTTAACTTTCACAAGGTTCCCATGTATGGACTTTTAAACACCATACAACCTTAACTTTCACAAGGTTCCCATGTATGGACTTTTAACCACCATACAACCTTAACTTTTACAAGGTTCCCATGTATGGACTTTTAAACACCATACAAACTTAACATGCACAAGGTTCCCATATATGGACTTTTAAACACCATATAACCTTAGCATCACCGATTGGTAGTTGTATAACATCACTAACGAGATCCGGGACACCCTATACAAGATCCACACATGGACTTTACACCACCATTGTGATCTTAACAAGCACAAGGTCCACCAATGGAATTTTAACCACCATTATTACCTTTGCTTACCCAAGGTCCTCGAATGGGATTCCAATCACCATTATAACCTTAACCATCTCGTTAGGATACTTGGATGGAGTTTACCGGTTCACACTTAACCACTCCACATCCAAGGCGACTTTATTCACGGTGCACCCAATCCTATAGCCGGCTAACTATATCCGATCAAAGAACCAAGAACCACTTACATCACTTGCCAATATAACCATCTTACCACATTAATCCTTTAATTCACATGCATAACCGTAATGCAAAATTCATCATTTACCATCATCAATTCACTGTTTTTAAAGCATTACACAAAGTCATTAAACAACATGCAACACCATGCATCAAAACCACAATCTCCATGTACAAAACCAAGGATCTCTTACCTTGAGCATCCTTCACATATGGCTTTCAAAACCAGCATTAAACCATGCTAAAACATGCTTCCAAACAGAATTTAAAACATGCAAATCATATGCATTGCAACCATCAATCACAATTGCTTAAAAAGCCAATTCACAACACAAACCAAGAGCGAAAATCCATTTACTTACTCTTGAGCTTAGCAAAGTTGTTTAGACTTAAACTAAGCTCCCAAACCTTCAAACCCTGGTTTAAAAGCTGAAAACCCAACTTCACTCACCGATACACAAAACAAGGCTAGCCAACAAGCCTTCCAAGCATCCGAAACCTTCCACACCACCTCAAATGCTCACGGATCTTCCTCCCCTGTTTCAAGCACATAACAACAGAAGATTAATGTATCATTATGCATTAAAAACACCAGCAACACAACTAAACTCGCTGCTCATCACAAATCCAACATTTCGGCTACCAAACACAACCGAAATCACCACCAAACACTTCCGAAACTTAACCCAGCCAAGATCCATCACTTCTAACCATTTTTAAACATCAATTAACATCCAAAATGATCACAATCACGTCCTTATACCTCCAGCTATAACAGATCATCAAAAACACCCCAAAAACAACCAAAAACATCAAGCAAAACTTAGGAAATTCAACCTATTCGGGATTGCATTGATAAAACCTCAATTCCTTATCAATTTAACATTCATTTAACATCAATTTGACACCTCAAAGCACTGCCCAAACAGATCTCGCGAAATTTCACCAAAAATCACCAAATCTTGCATTTTAAAGCCAAAATCAAGATTACCATTGTAAAACCTTTAATAAATCATAATTCAAGGATTGAGAACTTGGGAATTTCAGTAAAGAACTGAGAGTTTAGAGGAGAAGGACGTTCTTACCTCCAAACTTGAGTTTCTCCCTTTTTGGAACCAAAATCTTGAAAATTCCACTTAGCAAATGGTGAGGTTTTGTTGAAGAAATGATTAGAGATCAAAAGAGAATTGAAAAGAGATGTTTAGGTGACAAAATCAGAAGAAAATCTCTGGAGAAAAGATGTTTGGGTTGAGAGAAAATGAGGGAAAATAGTTGAGAGAAAAGTTAGTTAAAACTAAAATATCTTCCCTCCACTTTGTTTATATTAAAAACCTTTTAATTAACCATTTAATATATTTAGAAAATCTGGAGAAACTCCCATTGGGTAAATAGCTCCTTAAAGATTCAACGTTTCAATCCTTTTTAAAACAGTCTCACAGTTTTCAAAAATTACATTTTGGTCACTAGCCAAAATGTCACCCTTCCAAACCTCATTTTGCTAAATTGATTTCACAGTTCACTTATATATATTAAAAGAGGATTTTAGAATATTTTTCCATATTTTTAATGCAACCCGAACTAGGCTTTCCTAATTTCACCTTTATATATTCGAACCGCAACCCGACCGGTCCGGTCCAAACCCAAAACTTCCAAGCCCAAAACCGGGGCGTTACATATTTGCACCTAGCTATGACTCGAATACGCGGATAAACACGTTGGAGCTCACATCCAACAACCACTTTACCTCACGGCAGGATTACACTCATCACCGGTCTCGCGGAAGGGATTCCACTCATCCTCATGCCCCGTCGAAGGGATTCCACTCATCATCTACTAATATATATAACAATTTCCGGGCGAACTCGTACTCCTCCTTGGTGACTCAACGCCACCAAGGCCACGCGCGAATTTGACTCATGTGTGCACACTAACATCCTAATGATCGATCATTTGTACCCAAGCATACTAGTGCCAACATTTAACTCAATCCACATTATCAATTACAACCAATTCCGTGTTTAGCACGTACTCACCATGATCACAATCATGAACAATCCACATGCATATCACAATGCATCACAACCATGCCTCATCATACATGTATAACACATTATGCATAAATCATCATATCATAAACATTACGAGGCATAAACATCAATTAAAAGTTCAACCAATGTCTCTAGTTTAAGCTTAGGATTAGGCTACCACCCTAATCCTAACTCTAGGTGGGTCTACCAAGCCCAACCTAGTCCACATGCTCGAACCAAACACTTAGAAAACGCTTTGAAAACATTAACCACTCACCTTCACTTCCAAGCTCGATTACCAAGCAAGCAACCACCTTCAAGCTTCCGGATTCACTCCCGATGCTTCACCAACACAAGTTCTTGCCTCTAAACAACCTCAACACAAACCAAACAACTTCCAATCATCCCAAGCATCAAAGTAGCTAACCCGGAATACAATTCAAACATCGAACACAACATTTCAAGCCATGAACAACCCCAAATTTTACCAACCTCGTGCAGCCCATAAACCTTAATCAAAACCAATGTTTCCAACACTTTTAATACCCCCAATTGATTCCAAAACAACCCCAACCATATTACTAATCTCAGCCCACAAATTCCAACCTAAAACAACCCAAAAAACCACTCTAAAACCCTTCAAAACCCCCCATTAAACCCAAATCCGGGAGTGAGCTTAAAACCATGTAAAATTTATATATGTTGAACCATTTGACTCATAGACTTCATATCTAACATCATTAAATCGAAATTTTAAGTTAAACACCATAAAGTTACCATTTTTAATCAAATCCACCAAAAACTCAAATTTCAAAACCTTGATGAAAATGAAAACTACTTGTACTTTTGAAGAGAGGAAGTTGAGGACAAGTCGAAAACGAAATTACCTTTCAAAACCGAGTTGAAATGAGGAAGCAAAGTGATGGAATAGTGGTAGAGGGATGAGAGCTCTCTTTGACGTTGGGTTTGTTTTGAGAAGAAGGTGAATAGTGAAAAGATGATAAAAGGGGATTTAAATTGAAAGTTGGGTTATTTACAAGATTGCCATTAATGAATGGCTATTTCCCCTTTTCTTTAAAATCCATCCAAATTGAATTTCATTTCAATTTAGTCAACATAAAATGTTTGTTTTTGAAACCCGAGGCCCAAAAGATTATTTTAATTATAAAACTGAACCCGAAATAATATTAAAATATTATTTTCACACGACCCCTAAACCCGGATGTTACATGCAGATGATCTTAAGAAGGAAAAAGATTTGATTTCTAAAGAGCTTGAAAATAAAAATAATTTTACAAAATCAAACTTTTACCAAAGACAATATAGTGCCCCTAGACTTATAAATGGAAAATGTTTTAGAAGTATTTGGATCCCAAAAGGACTAAGTGCTTCAACTAAAAAGGATGAAATTGAAAAATGGATTCCTAAGGGGACTAAGTTTTGTGCTACTAAAGTTTATGGATCCAAAGCAATTTGGATACCAAAATTTGTGTGATTGTCTTATTTTAGGTGTGATGGAGAATGATCAACAAGTCAAATATTGAGGGGGGGCTCCACACGCACAAGGAAAAACACTTGAAGAAAGAAGGCTTCACATCCTCCCTTGAATTCAAGTGTGGTAAAATCTAGTTGTTTTATTTGTTTAATTTGATTTATTTTTTTATTTCAACTAGATTATCATATATGTTGGACTAACATTATTTGATGATGCTTTGAGTAAGGGGAGCCATTTTAAAACCAAAATTCTTATTTGTGTCATTTTTTTCACCTCCTAAGTTATTTTGAACTTAAAGTTATTTAAATTCTTTTTGATATAACAAAAAGGGGGAGAATTAGTTTGAAAAATTGATTTTCAAGTTTCAAGTGAATAAGGGGGAGCTTCAACTTTATTTAATTTTCAAAATTTCTCTTATTCAAAATTTTTAAATACTAAGGGGGAGAATCCTAAACAATTTTTCAAGTTGGTTTTATTATATCAAAAAGGGGGAGATTGTAGAACTAAATGTTTTGATATAATAATTGAAAAATGTTTTGAACTAAATTGAAAAGAATTTAAAACATACTTTAAGTCCAAATAACTTGAAAATAATTTTGATGATGTTTAAAAAGGTTTTGGCAATGTTTGAAACGTTTTAAGTAGCCAAACCAGTGCTTGTAATGTACCCGTTTCGATACAGACATAATTTGTATCGATACGTTTTGAAACTATCAAAATTCGTTCCTATACGCCTACCCGTTTCTATACGGCTGTTCCTATACGGCCCTACCCGTTTCTATACGGTCTCCTTATTTCACATAACCGTTATTTCTGTTTTAAGACTGTTTCGAAACAGGGACACATGTTTCGATATGGGTAGTTGCAGAACTGCATTTATTGCGGGAAATAAAGACCCCAACGGTTCCAAAACATCCATAACGGCTAGTAACGACCACAAACTCATTTGGGAGTATAAAAGGAACCTCCAAGCTTCAAGAAAAGGTAAGTGCTTCAATTGTCAACAACATTATGATGTCAACTTGTCTTTAGGGCCTTTATTGTATATTCCTTGTATAGACAACACTTGTGAGCCTAAATTGTCAAATTTTCTCAAGTGTTTAGGTTTGAGTGAGTGAGCTTAAGATTCCAAACTATCTACCTAGTGAGGGATTTCAAGTCTGCTCTAATTTCTCTTGTAAAGAGGGTTTACTCAAGCTTTGAGTGTGTAAAGGTTGCCTCCTTAGCGACCAATAATCGAATCGAAGGGAGAAATTGGGTGACCCCAATGAACATGAGCAGGCGAGCAAGCTTGAAACTATGAGACAAACCGAAAAATTATATTTATTTATGTAAGAAATATTTTTTTATAATACGATTAATGGAATTTGAATATGAAAAATTATTTTAATATGTATTTTTAAAGATATACAAAAAAGAAAAATATGACTTTATATACTTTGATTCGGTTTCGTTTGGTGTTTATGGATTAAATTTAGGAAGATAAGGCACATTCAAAAATATTTAAGAATCTACAACAAAATGAACAATGGCATTTTCCAAAGCTGAATCTACATTCAAAAATATTTTTAATTATTTTCCCCCAAAGTTTCTATTCACTAACACTTTATGTTATAAACATATTAAATAAGCTCAGGATGCCATCTGACGTCTTCCACCTAAAAAATTCCCAAGACGCCACCTACAGGTTTCGTCTTCCACATCCACTGTTCAATTTGCCGTAGTTTCTAAAATAAAACTTAAAGACCTTAATTTCTCTAAATATATTTTTAAGGGGGAATATTCCCCTAATTTCTCCCTTCGCTTCGATTATTGGTATCTATTAATTTTATTGTCTCATAATTTGGACTTTGGCCCATCAAAAATAGGAATGTGAAATCAGGTAATCGTTTAGGTTTCAGGTCATGTCAAATCAGACACGAGTTATGTCAGGTCAATTTAATGGTTCTACTCGGATCAGGCCGGGTTCAGGTCAACTCAGATTCGAGTCATTGTCATGTTGATTTCAAATCAGATTGAGTTCGGGTTCGGTCGGATTAATTTCAGGTCAGGTAAGTTTCAGTTCAGGCCAAAACGGTTTGGGTCCGAATCAGTTAATTAACGGGTTAATTCAGGTTCGAATGGACTTCATGTCGGGCCACGTTCAGGTCGGGTCACGTAGTTGACAGATAAAATTCAGGTCGAGTAATATCGGTTTTGGTTGAAGTTCAAGTCATGTCTCACATGTACAAATAGACTTCGGTCTGGTAATTGTAGGTAAATTTTGGATAAATTTTTTTAGGGATTAACATGAACCAAAATATCCCTTAGGATGTCAGAATATGTTACAATTTAATATATATATATATATATATATATAATTGTGACTAAATTGAATTAAACTAAAATTTAAAAGTGAATGTTAGGACTAAAATGAAAAATTTTAAACGAGTGAGTACCTAAAGGATAATAAATCACTAAGGAAAAAATTGGGCGGCAACTGACAAATGGTCAATTAATTATTGGATCAAATTTAAAAGTAATTGTGACTAAATTGAATTAAATTAAAACTTAAATTAGGACTAAAATGAAAACTTTAAAATAGGTAAGGCCTTAAAGGATAATTATCTATAAACTAAAATTTTTGCGGAAAAATGCATAAATTAATTATATTAAAAATTAAAATTAAATGGCTAAATTGCAACTTTGGGTTTTAATTTAGAATTTGGAGGGGAACAACCCACCTATTGTTTAAGACAGAACAATAGATTCCAGAAATGATGCTAAAACTAATGAAATGTGCAATTTTGATTTTTTTGGATTCATGGCTGGATTAATGGGCATGAATTGAGGCTTGAAAGTGCTGTCTGGGCGACACGTCAGTAGCTTCTAGAAGATGATGTCAGCAGCGCTTGATAGCTTATCAGCCGCATTCTAGATAACTTATTAGCCGAGATTTGGATTAATACTTGGGAATTATCTTTTGTATTTAATTTAAACACTTTAGGATTTATTTCTTATCATTTTAGGAATTATCTTTTGTATTTTAAATATTTTAAGATTTATCTTTTATTATTTTAGAGTTATTTTAGGGTTTTTAGATTACTATAAATACCCCTCTTGGGGGTGAAACTCAAATCATCTCTTGTTCTTGGTTTTATTTTACTTTAAAGTTTATAAAATTTCTCTTCTCTTTAGTTCTTTATTTACTTTTAGTTTTCTGTTTTATTTTGGAAAATGCTAAGTATGTTTTCTTCCAAAATTATTCAAAATCAAATTGATTTCAAAACCAAAGATTGGCGTTGGTCATGATGTTGTTTTGGTTGACTGTGTGGGAGGAATGATCGGCTATTGAAGCACATTCGACTTCTTGGGAACACACTTAGCAAAATTGTTTTCTAAGAGGAAACTGAGATCGGGTCAGTATTATTGAAACAACATAATCAGAGTCGGTCTTTTACGAACTTAAAACGATTTTATCTACAACATTGCGTTGATTAGATTAATTTAAAAAATCGATATCAAAGATGGCACTTGGGTATTCTATTTACAAAGCTTAGTCACAAGGATTGGTCCTTGTAGACAAGTAACCGGCGTGAATCATGAAGTGAAAAATCCTTTTTCCGATGATCTGAGGAAATTGAGTCAAAGCAAGAGTCTGAGGCTAATATTTATCATACTAAACCACTTATTTCTAATATTCTCCACAATCTCTTATTTTTACTTAATTCCACAAACCCCCCTTTTACTTAAACATTATTCAACTCTCTTCTTGGCTCACCGATTGAACAAACATAAATCGGGAAGTCTCTTAGTCCATGTGGGATCGACCCTTTCTTCTCCCTTACTACTCTTAATTTCCTTTATTTATTATTTGAGAAGAAGGAATTATTTTGACGCGAAAACAACACGTGTCAAATTGACGCTGTTGCCGGGGATTTCGACAAAATTACTGAATTATTTTGTTTGATTTATGACCAGGAAGAATCCGAGAGAACAAGTAGACTATATCCTGGAAATCAAAGCATACGTTCGAAGATTGCACGCCCAGACACTTCGGGATAAGAAGCAAAGACATTGACAAGAACGACTAGAACATGATCTAGAAATAGCATCTGAAGTAGAATCTTATTTCGACCACACAGCCAAAGAACCAGTTACGATGGAAGACGACGAAAAAACCATATAACAACTCACTGCGACACCATATGATCAACAACCGATGTGCATAACATTTCTAAATGGAACAACACCATTCGTGCTTAAAATGGATTTGATCAATCTTTTACCAACTTTTCACGGCCTGCTCAGTGAAAACCCTCACAAACACCTCAAGGAGTTCCATATGGTCTGTTTGAGTACAAAACCGCAGAAAGTTTCTAGAGATCAAATAAAACTTCGCGCCTTTCCCTTTTCTCTAGCTGATATAGCAAAAGACTGATTATTTGATTTACCTTCCAACTCGGTTACAACTTGGACTGATATGACTCGCCTTTTTCTTAACAGGTTTTCCCAGTAGCTAAGGCAAACGAGCTTAGGCGAAGTATCTTAGGCATACGCCAAAAGGATACCGAATCGTTGTACGAATACTGGGAGCGTTTCAAAAAGCTATGGGCAAACTGTACACAACACGGTTTAACCGAACAAACACTTCTACAATATTTCTACAAAGGGTTAACACCCATGGATATGAAAGTGATCAACACAGCAAGTGGATGAGTACTTGTGAATATGACCCCGATTGCAGCGAGGACCCTGATATCAACTATGGCAGCCAACTTGCAACGGTTTCACTATACAAGTGAACCTTCTTGGCGAGTTAACGAGGTAAGTACAGTTTCCCTAGAATAAAAGATTAACAAACTAGCTGATATTGTTCAACCTCTCGTGGCAGATAAAAGAATTGCAGCCAGACTTTGCGGGACCTCTACAAAGAAAATACAACCCCAACGCCAACTCGTATAGTCCAGATTGGAAAGATCACTCGAACTTTAGTTATGGCCAAAATCAAAGGTAAAATCAACCATATCAGCAGAGACAACCGACTCAACAACAATTTCAACAACCGAAGTCATCATTAGAATCCATTGTTGAACGTTTAGCGATAGCTCAAGAAAAATTTCAGAACCACACCGAGGCTCATTTACAAGATTTAGACAAGAAAATGAGTCAATTAGCTCATACAGTAGGGCGACTCGAGAGTCAAGGTAAACTGCCCTCTCAAACTGAGCCTATGTAACACCCTAAATAAATGGTGACAAAAAATGGAATTGGTGTTATCGGGGTTTGAACTTGTAACCATTGTGTTGGGATGTAAGAGTCTTAACCATATGAGCTAAGGCCAACTCTGGTTTTGGATTGCTATAGCGTATTATTAAGCTACTTGATGGGCCTATATCGAAATGAATAGATACGAACCAGCCTTTTTTTATCTGCCCTAAAAAAATTTTGGCATTAGAATCAACAGAGTCGGAGAGAGAGAGTCTAGATATTTCCATGCTTCCCTAACCATCGCGCTATCTGATCTAAGCCACCGCCGGTCCGTGGCTGCCACTGCCACAACCAACCGAACCGGCACCCTCTCCTGACCATGCCCACGACCGCCACTCATTTTAGTTCACCGTCGTTTGCCTTGAAAGCTGTGACAAAGGTTCGGTTGTGACCCAAGCTTCCGTCTCCTCTGTTTTTCCACGATCCCAGTGCCTATTGAAGTCCGTTCGCCGCGCCGTTGCCTCAAGCAAGCTACTCGTTCGGAGTCGAGTAAATCCCAGGTATTCGATCTTCTATCAGACATCGTTCAGAACGTCGCCGAAGCTACATTAGTTTAGTCGTATCTCCTCCATTTTGGGTAAGTTTGGTAAGGTTTTAACGTAATTTGTCTTGATTTTGAGTTAATGGTTGAGTTATATTGTGTTTTCGGCTTTTTCTGGTGCTATTTTCGACCATTTTGGCCGAACGTGGTGACCACGCGCCGTCACCAGCGATTCCTGACCGCCTGTGACGCTGGCCTACAGACCGAACTGGCTGGACCGGCCTTAGACCCGGTCTGGCCTCTGAATCGAGCTAGTAAACCAGCATGAACCCATCTTGAACCGGCCTGAGCCTATTAACCAATCCGACCCAAACCCCAAACCTAAGTTTGACCTGACCTGTTTGCCCGAGTCCGACCCGACCCGTCTACCCGTGTCTGACCCGACCCATCTGCTCGAGTCTGACTCGACCCACTTCTGTTGACTCGACCCAACCGAGTAGCCCACCGAGTAAACTCAATTAGTCAACTCGTCTGATTCAGCCTGCCGAGTCAACTCAGTTGACCTTTACCAGTTGATTGCTGACGTCAGCGTTGACTTTGACCCGTTGACCTGCTGACGTTAGTGTTGACTTTGATCGTTGACCAAAAAGTCAACTTTTCTAAAATCTCCTATTTTATGTTTTTCGACGTCCTGAGTCCATTTTTGAAGCATGTTTTGTGAAATCCTGACCCGAAGGCCTCCGAATTTGACCTTGAACCCGATAGTGCTTATGTATTTAATTAATTAGTTAAAAGCTTTGTGAATAAGGTCTGATCATGAATTTTGCGTAATTGAAGGTATTTTTGGTTCCTTGAATACATGATGTTGAAGGACGTCAAATTTGGGTTTAAGAGTGTTCGAATGTCGTTCGAGGGTCGACCGATATAGCAAGGATTCAAGGTAATACATTACTACCTTCTACATGCTTTTGTAATATGTTGGTATTTAGTTAATGTTTCCACGACCATGTTTGAGTATATGATTATTTCTGCCTATGTCGATCAATTATGAAATAAAAATAATAATGGCCAAGACAAATATTCGAATAAGATGTTTGATAAATTGAAAGGACTTTCAAGTTCAGTGCACGATTAATGAGTCGGTTAATCTTTAAGTCTGATTTTCCTTTTGATTAAAAAGAAATGTCAAAAATTCGGTTAACGAATAAAAAAATACCCCTATCTATAAAAACAACCCAGGAAGCTATACATGATCCGGTAAGACATTTGATACACTTGAAAACCTCGGATCACTAAAATGTCATGGTAACAAGACTTAAAACCCTCGAGATTGTAAAGTACTTGAGTTGCTAGAATTTTGAATAATTTGACGAAGATAAATTTAAGGAAAAATATTCGTATGTATGAATTGAGAAATGGGGCGAAAAATATTGAATTGATTGAAATAACTAAAAAAGGATTGGATACTGATAAGGCTAAAATAGGTTAGAATGACCCTAAAGACTGATATTTTCTTCGGGCATTAATTGCCAATCGATTGACATATGAGATATATCCTCGAGGCCTGAAACGAATGAATGGATGGAAGAACCGAGAAACTCTGAATAATTGAAACATTTTCGAGCATCGTAATGTCTGAAATACCCTCGAATACTAGAATGTCGGAGAATACTTCTAAGACATGGAATTAAAAATCCCAATAAGGCCAAACAAATGTAATGGCTCCAAAAGTTGTAAAATATGACTCGTGTCAGTTGATCGATTAAGATACTATGATGATAGTGGAAGAATACCGTGTGAATGCACGTGCAATTTATTTGGAGAAAGTACATAGTTAATAGTGAGAGAGATATGTTCTTCTAAGGCACATTCGATGTTTTGGAATGAGTTTAGGTGCAATGCACATGTTTCTATACTTGGAAAATACCGCTCGAATATATGCTCGATTTCTAGTAATAAGTTTAGTGGATGACTGGTGAAGGCGAACTATTTTGTTATACTCTGTAGTCAGTTCTCGAAAATGAATTGTTTAAGTGTACCTATCCGGTGAGATATTAAACACTGTGTTAATAGGTTTCAATCAATTCAAAGGGACTCGGAAACCTGATGAGCAACTAGAATTCCTGAATCCTCTACATCACCGTTTATACCTTGTTGGTTCAAATTACTAGATTACCCTCTAAGGTCGGGATGGCCAAAATGTCCTCGTAGGCTTTGACAATCGAATCACTCTCGATATGTCTGAAATCACAAGGATTCTGATGCATCAACTTTGATGTCTGGTTTGAGACATTGTTGCCGAACTTCCCTTTTTGGGACCTCATCCTAAAATCATTCTGAAATTGTTAAGTGTTCTCTTTTTGATAATTATCGAGTGTCTCTGAGAAATAAATTGGGTCATAAGGCACGTACCATGTGTCCGTAAATACTATCTTTTCTAAACCAAGACCATCTGCCAAAAATTAAAAGTATGACATTGTTATTCAAAAAGAAAGCAATCTCTGGCTTCTGTCCTCTGATATGGAAATATATATATATGATACATGACCTTGAATGCAAAATAATAATAAAACAAAATAAATCTGACATATGTCTTCTGGTATAAAAAAATAGATCTGATACCTATTTTCCGGTATTACCGATTACTGAATATGGACTAAGTTCATCTAGGGTATACTATCTAGGACATGAATGAAGATCTGTAGGCTCAGCGCTGGTAAGCCCTTCTGGACCTAAGCTCCTACGCCCAATGGGCCTAGGGTAAGACTTTCTATAAGCTCATACGCCCAATGGACCTAGGGTAAGACTTTCTGTAAGCTCTTACGCCCGACGGGCCTAGGGTAAGTCTTTTTGGATACTATTCTAGGATTCTGCATACTGACGTACGGTTGGAGGGTAGTTAAGTAAATTAATAACACTTTTTGCCCTCTTTTGAAATTTACCCTATTGAATTAATGCATCAAAGTTGAAACTCTCATTAAACTTACAATTCGTGACTAACGAACCACTCTAAACCTCTTGATTCAACTCTGAAATCTAAATCTCTTCCTAATCTCCGGCTTTAGACTTACCTCTTAAGGTTCGGGTGATCAAATAAAGAACAACTTTGTTACCTTCTGATATAATGCTTCACTGAAATATCGAATCGTAATTTGAGCTTACTGTTGCCCAGTTCATCATGACAGTGTTAAGCTTGCCATATATCTGCTTGTGCTTTTAGCATCCCTTGGTAGTCTGTATTACTGAGCTTTCTGAAGCTCACGTTATTTTTACCATCATAGGTTAAAAGATCGACCATGTTGCAGCTATCAACGTCGGTATGAGAGTTTCTTCAGCTTGCTTGTGGAGTATGGTATATGTATAATTAGAGGGCATGTACGTCACATTTTGATTTATATTCGAGTCTAAGACTTGTACTAATAACTTGTATCATAGTTTTGTTTCATTGTCTGAATGTTTTCTAAAATTGTATTTTAATTCAAAACTTGATTTATGATTTTAATTGGTTTAGCAAATTGTTTATTTGAAATTTTAACGTAGGTCGCTCCGGTGACCCTAATGTGACTTTCTAGGATCCATATTAACGCATAGGCGGGTCTAGGAGGTTACGGCCTAACCCAAGGGAGAACGTCAAGGTCATCACACTACGAAGTGGCACTGTCGTTGAACCTAAAGCTGCGACAGAGGATGGACAAAAGAAAGGCAAAGAGAAAGCGTCATCCACCTCTGAGCAAGGTATTTCCGACTCATCTCCTGAACCATCCCCTTACACCGTACCACCTATTTTCCCATTAAGGTTAGTAAAACGAGGCAAACAAGCTGAAGAGAAAGAGGTCCTTGACGTGTTTCGAAAAGTAGAAATTAATATTCTGCTACTTGAGGTAATCTGGAAGATACCAAGGTATGCTAAATGTTTAAAAAATTTATGTACTAACAAACGACGTCTTACCAGATTGAAAAGGTAAATCTTGGAGAACACGTCTCAGTAGTTTTTCAGCAAAAGCTACCACCAAAGGTTAAGGACCAAGGTATGTTTGTCATTTCCTATAAAATTGGTAATGTTGGTATAAAACGTGCAATGTGCGATTTAGGGGCTTCTATTAACGTTATGCCACTTTATCTATATAACTCACTATCTGCTGAGCCCTTGAAGGATACAAAGATGACTATACAGCTAGCTGATCGATCTGTAATATACCCGGAAGGAATCCTCGAGAATGTTCTAGTAAAGGTAAACGCCCTCATTTTTCCGGTAGATTTCAATGTCATCGACATGGAAAACGACCGATCAAACACTTCTTCTGAAATCCTTCTCGGTCGAGCCTTCATTAGTACGGCAAATACAAAATTTGACGTTAAAAGTGGTGTTCTTACCATGGAATTTGACAGTGAGATTGTTAAGTTTGACGTCAATAAGGCGATGAAACATCCATATTCTATGGCAAACGTTAGCTTCGTCGGTATTTATGAACCTTTAGTTGGTGAACTTGTTGAATCTAATTTATCTGATGGTTTGTGTAGGGAATTGGAAGGCCACAACGAAAAAATTAGGGAGTTGGAAAATATTTCATTTGTCAATTCTGATCTACACTTAACTCCCTCAAAAATTAAAAAGTTTCCCTTCCATTTTGCAGGCATCGGATATTGAGTTAAAATTATCGCCAGATAATTTGAAGTGCAAATTTTTGAGTAAAAAAGATATCTCGTCGGTAATTATTTTAGAAAATTTTTCAAGGCTGAAAAATGTTTAAAGAAACTATCAAATATGCAAGGACAAAACGAATGAACTCCATAATCGTAAAATTCCTCTTAAGAAAATTCTCAGTTGGACAAAGCGCAGGAAGTGGAAAAAGTATTTGTCGTAGTGCCTGTAGTCTGAACTAGGTCGTCGAGCTAAACGACATTAAATGAAGCGCTAAATGGGAGTCAACCCATTTTATTTTTCGTCTGCCAAATTTTTACTCACTTAATTTTATTTTAATTTTATTTTTTTCATATTTTAATTATTGTTTTAATTTATTTATCAGAAACCTAAGTTTTTTCTAGCTGATATACTAGAACTCGGTCAGTGTTGCCTAAAAGGAGACGACAAGCATGGGTTTGTTTTACCTCATCACCCCACCGTCAATTTTTCAAATACCCTTACCCTTATCCGATCACATTTTTGACTCAACCTTATCTCCATTTTTAAATTACCGTAGACCCCACTCTTCTTAGATAAACCCAATCCTTTTCCCAAGTAATTTTCCCTTCCCTACGTAATTTACACAAAATAAACCTAAACCCTTTGATTTTTTTCCATCAGCCGCATACCCTCACTTCTATCTTCTTTGACCTTTTCCTTTCCACCATGGTTCGAACACAAAAAAAAAAACCCAAGGCGCGGGTGACTCTTTGCCGACCAGTTAACCGCGATCATCAAAATGCCGCTCCTCCGCCGGTTGTGGAGATTTCGAGTGACTCAAATCCATCATCGCCTCCCTTGCTCGACATGGTTGACAAGGACTCCGAATAGCTCACTGTCTTTAGTTTAGGGAGTTTTCTATTCCATCTCTTTTACTTTCTATTGCATAATAGGACATCATGCTTTATGTGAGGGGAAGTGAGAATTCATGTCAAATTCTTTTTCTTGCTTATCCGATTAATTTCCTTGTGTTCTCTTAATTTTACTTCAGTTAAATTTCTTGTTGTCATCCTTTATTTCGCCTTGTCCCTTTGTTTCCCGTATGACTTTGGTATCTTACTTGTTAGAAACTTTAGGTTGCATGATAGATAGCAACTTGACTAGCATTTTCATATAAACCTTTTTATGACATTCCTTGCCTTGTTAGTTGAAATGTTGCTTACCTAGGTACACATGACACTTCATGAGAGTTTTGAGCCTAATGAGCATATTTATTTATTTTTGCTCTTTTGTTTCTTTGAGTGTGTCTAACTAATTCTTTGCATTCTAGAACTTGTGGCTAAAATGCGTATCGATACTACATTCTTTGACTATGATGCTTTAGTGTGATAGAGGCATTAGGTTTAACCTCATCCTCTTCCAAAAAAATGGCCTTCCCTTTGTTATTTATCCCTTAGATAGCCAATTTTGAGCCTTGATATTTTCTTTGATTCACCACATTTTTAGCCTAAACCATTTTTTTCTGTTTTTCACTCTTTTTGTCACCCTTTTAGGACAAAATTAAGGTTATTTCGAAAAAGAGGGAAAACAGTGCAGTTTTGTTCGAATACTGCAGAAAAAAAACTGTGCAGAAAAAAACCAGTACAGAAAAAAAAACAGATTCAAACTGTGCAGGGAAAAAACCAGTGCAAAAAAAACACAGTGTAGAAAATTTAGTTCGAATAAACTGTTCAAAAAAGAAAAAAGGGGTCCGAAAGAAAAAAAAGGGAATAAGAAAGAATGAATAAAGCATTGATTTTGATTTCTTGTTTTACTCTCCTTGATAAATTCTTTGGAATACCTTTTCTTTGTCTTGAATTTTTACCCCTTTTTCAGCCTTTATCCTACCTGAACCTTAGCCCCATTAAAACTCTTTTTAAAGACCTCTTGATTTTTGCATCATATTCATACTTAGCAGTGGAGATTGGATTTAGCTACAAACCTATGATGATTCTTAGATTAGTTTTTGGCTTGAGTGATTTTCTACCGTAAACACTTTGAGCGACATGAGTGATTCCTTGCGAGGGTACTTGGTTTGCTTCATTGTTATTAACAAGCTATTGGAATGTCTAAATTTTTGCTAAGATTATTTCTAGTCTTGCCGTTTTTCGATTGCTTCCTTAACTTTCTTACATGTTTAGATACTAAGTCACACCGGAAACTTAAAGACTTCATGAAATTAAGGATAATGACTTGAGCTTAAATTGGTTTAACTAAGAAATGCTTGAGGACAAGCATTGGATAAGTGAGGGGGAATTTGATTAGTGCTTATTCTATGCTATGTTTTGTGTTTAATTACTCCTCGATTGATTGTTTTAAGTTGCTAATTTGGGCACTCTTGTTCATTTCCAATGCAGAACCGTAGATTCCAGAAATGTTGCTAAAACTGATGAAATTGTGCAATTTTGGTTTTTCTAGATTCATGACTAGATTAGTGGGCATGAATTGGGGCATGAAAGTGGTGACTGGACGACACATCAGCATCTTCTAGAAGATGACGCCAGCAGCGCTTGATAGCTTATTAGCCGCATTCTAGATAACTTATCAACCAATATTTGGATTAATATTTGGGAATTATCTTTTGTATTTAATTTAAAAACTTTAGGATTTATTTCTTATCACTTTAGAAATTATCTTTTGTATTTTAAATATTTTAAGATTTATCTCTTATCATTTTAGAGTTATTTTAGGATTTTTAGATTACTATAAATACCTTTTTGGGGTGAAACTCAAATCATCTCTTGTTCTTGGTTTTATTTTACTTTGAAGTTTATAAAATTTCTCTTCTCTTTAGTTCTTTATTTACTTTTAGTTTTTTATTTTATTTTGAAAAATGCTAAGTATGATTTCTTCCATGATCACGATTAGCTAAGTTTTCTATAGCCAAAGGCTTGAGCAATGACTCAATTTCAACGTGAGGATTGAAAATCAATTCATCAACTTCATGTATCTCTCTCAGTTTTGCAAGCTTAATTTCAAAATCAAAATGATTTCAAAACTAAAGATTGACGTTGGTCAAGATGTTGTTTTGGTTGACCGTGTGGGAGGAAGGATCGACTATTGAAGCACATTCGACTTCCTGGGAACACACTTAGCAAAATTGTTTGCTAAGAGGAAACTGAGATCGGATCAGTTATTATTGAAACAACATAATCTGAGTCGGTCTTTTACGAACTTAAAACGATTTTATCTACAACATTGCGTTTATTAGATCAATTTACAAAATCGATATCAAAGATGGCACTTGGGTATTCGGTTTACAAAGCTTAGTCACAAGGATTGGTCCTTGTAGACAAGTAACCGACGTGAATCCCGAAGTGAAAATTTTTTTTTCCGATGATCCGAGGAAATTGAGTCAAAGCAAGAGTCTGAGGCTAATCTTTATCATACTAAATCATTTCTTTATAATATTCTCTACAATCTCTTATTTTTACTTAATTCCACAAACCTCCCTTTTTACTTAAACATTATTCAACTCTGTTCTTGGCTCACCGATTGAACAAACATAAATCAAGAAGGTTCTTAGTCCCTGTGGGATCGACCCTTACTTCTCCCTTACTACACTTAATTTCCTTTATTTATTATTTGAGAAGAAGAAATTACTTTGATGCGAAAGTGACGCGTGTCAGACGTATGCACGTACACATATAAATATAGACTATAAACCATAGAGGCAGATACTATAGACAATAGTAATAAATTAATAATAATATCACCACGTATAATATATTATATATATATATATTATATACTATATAACCATTGAAAATAATCTCATACACTAAGCTAAACCTTAAACCATACCAATTAATCTCATAAACCAATAACCCTAAACTGCACCATAAACCATTAACACTAAGGCCTAAACCCTAAGCCATAAACCAAAATTAGGGACCAATTTCACAATTTCACCATAAAATATAGTCTAATACCAAAATTAGGGACCAATTTAATAATTTTAAAATGGAGAATTTTGAGAGTCCAATGACCAATTTCACAATTTTACCATAAAATATAGCATAAATTCGAAATTAGGGACTAATTTGACAATTTGAAAGTGGAGAAATTTGAGAGTCCAATGACCAATTTTACAATTTTACCATAGAAATAAATATGAGTCAATTTCAGCTAAAACTTAAATCTTAGGAACTAACATGAACAAAAATGTTAGTATATTTAAATTATTAGACTAAATTACAAAAATTAAAAATAAATAGGGGCCAATTTCGGCTAAAAATAAATTTTTAAGGACTAAATATCACCCTATGAAGGAGATTGCTATATTCGAAGTCCAAATAGTAGGGATACTTATGATTAAATTGAATTAAATAAAAACGTAAAAGTGAAAATTAAGACTAAAATATTGCATTTTAAACACAACATGACTTAAAGGGTAATTAATCTCTCCTAAAAAATAGGCTAGCTTTTTCCTTCATAATTATGTCCGCCTCCCTCTCTTTTTTAAACCAATTACTATCTTCCCCTTTTTAATTAAAATGGTAATCTTCACCAGTGGTCCCTTTCGTTTAGGCTGTGTTCTATTTTGGTCACCAGAATTCAAAAAAGATTATTCTGGTCACTTACGTTTAGAATCGTTTCTATTTTGGTCCCTTGACCGTTAGTCTCCGTTACTTAAAAAAAATAATTTCTAATTTAACCCCCAAACTTTCAAAATTTTATTTTTCACCATCTTCCCAAAATAAAAAACTCATCATCATTTACACTAACTTTAATGCCTTCCGGGGGCGATTCATCAAAACAAAATGGACTTTCATTTTTCATTTGCAGTCAAACAGTCACAACCAGCATCAAATGATTTTGAAAAGCTTAAATCCTCAGCACAAAAAAAGCAGAGCAAAGAAAAAATCACTCACAAATTACATATATACTACCAGCTGCTAATGCATTCTATTTTTTGGAAAAATCTGTTTGAAACATACAGATTACAGTGGCTCGTATTCTTAGAATCAGCATCTCAAAAACTATGAACAACATTATTGAAGCTTTGAACGTATAATCAAAACCCTAAAAAGGGTTTTCAATCCAACAACTAAATATCCAAACACAAACCTAAATCAAATACCAAGTCCAAGTCTAACACGTTTCCCAGCAACTCAGAGCGCCCCGCCGCCCACCAACCCTTTTTATAATAATTCAATTAAAATTCGAGAAAAAGGAAAACCTATACAAAAGATCAGCCAAGAAAGGAATCTGTAACATACCCATTACACCAAGAAAGCATAATCATCAAAAGAGAAAAGGAATCGATGGTTCTAATTTTTCTTTTTTTTTTCACCCAAAAAAACATTAAATTAAATTAAAAAAATTCAAAAGAATCTGAGATTGAGCAAGATTGAAGAGATTTGAGAAAGATTACCTTAGGGCTTTATGCACAAAAGCCTGAAGAAGGCGACCCCTCTCTCAATTTTTTTCGCCTTGGGTTTGGAATGGAATGATTGGTTGGTTGATTTTGAGGAGCGCTTTGTATTTATTTTTATTTTTAATTGAAGTGTTTTGGTTTTATTTATGGGTAATCTTCACCAGAATTCACTAGCTTCGACCATGGAAGTTCACGTTTTTAATTTCGAAGGAATGTGTTGTAGTGTTGGGTTATAGTCATTGATTTAATTTTTTGGGTTTTAGTTTTATAATTTTTGGAGAAGATGGTGAAAAATAAAATTTTAAAAGTTTGGGGGTTAAATTAGAAACTATTTTTTTTAAGTAACGGAGACTAACGGTCAAGAGACCAAAATAGAAACGATTCTAAACGTAAGTGACCAGAATAATCTTTTTTGAATTCTGGTGACCAAAATAAAACACAGCCTAAACGAAATGGACCACTGGTGAAGATTACCCTAATTAAAAACAAAGGGCGGGAGGGAAAGAATCAACCGCATGATTTTTAGGTTAGGATAAATTATTTTTTAGCCCTTCCGACTTTAGACATTTTTCATTTAAGTCTCAAAGTTTCACTTTTAGATTTTAATTTAATTCAATTGAGTCCCAATTTAGATTAATTTAATTGAAATTTCACATTTAGTTTTATAATTCTTTTAATTATGTCTGTGATTTATGTTTTTAGGTTTTAATTTAACTCAATTAGATCCTAAATTTAATAAGTTAATTCAATTCGAACATTATTATTATTATTATTATTATTATTATTATTATTATTATTATTATTATTATTATTATTATTATTATTATTATTATTATTAATTTTGATTTAAAATAATTATACACAATTTTTTTATTTAGATGTAAACATGTAATAGTACACATTGAAACTTTAATTTAGTTCAATTGTACACATGAAGCTTTGATTTACATATTTTTTTATTAGATAAGAGGTATTACATTCTAATACGGGATTCGAATCCATACAAGATGAGACAATATGAACATCCTTAATCAATTCAAGTGCATAAATTGGCAAATTGATTTGAAATTAATCTCGTAAATTAATAACCCTAAACTAAACCATAAATTGTTAATACTAAACACATAAACCAATAACCTTAAACTGAACACTAAACTAAACCATAAACCTTAAAGAATAATAATTAATCTCATAAACCAATAACACAAAACTAAGCTATAAATTGTTAATACTAAACCATAAATCATAAATCACAAACCTTAAGCAATCATGTTGGCAACATTTAGAGATTTAATAAAACTTTTAAATTTTTTATATACTATAATTTATAAATATAAAAGGTAAACATATTAATTTAATGATTATAATTAATCATGTACCTTAAATTGTGAAGATGTATTTTGTCACACTATAATATAATAAATTCATAATCTCACAACTTCATCAATTGTAACTTATTAGTTAATAAATATCAATTCAGGTAAATATCATACCGGTTCAATAACAAGTTAAATAATTTGCAAGTTGAGTCAATTACAGATTAGGTTCATAACATGTCAAGTTGATGATATGTCGGGTAATATCAGTTATTTACCAGGTTAATCTCGGGTTCGGGTTCATATCAGGTTGAATGCAAGTCGGATTCAATTATCATATTACCAAGTTGAATTCGGGTTCAGGTTAGGTTTAGATCCAAAATTTTCAGGTCTAGCTCGGGTTCAGGTCAACATCAGTTCAGACTCGAATCTATTTCAGATCATCACCACCTCATGTCACAAACAATTCTAAGTTTAGCATTGCTTTTGAAAAGTGATTTTTAAAAGTGTTGTTAGAAAGAGATTTTGAAAAGATATTTTAAAAAGTTGGTTGTAAGATTTTAGTGTTCATCATTGTTGTTAAAAAGTGCTTTTAAGAAGATAAATAACCATTTTAGACATGATATTGTAAGTTATATATATATATATATATATATGTGTGTGTGTGTGTGTGTGTCTCTGTGTGTGTGTGTATATAAAAATAAATGATATTCAAATTCTCTAATGTTATAAGATATGAAATATATCAGTTTAAATTATTATAAAAATATAAAAATATTTTTATTAATAAATATATTTTTAACAATTATACGTTTTCCATAAAAATATAACAAAATTGAAATATTTTATTTAAAAAACTTGACATGAATAAATATATATCATTTTAAAATTAAAAAATAATTATTAATTATATAATTATATCCCCGTAAAGAATTATAAATTTATAAATTATAAATAAACACAATAGTAAATGAAGGTTAAAATTATAATTTGGCTCTCAAAATCACTTTTACAACCGCAAAAGCTAAAAAATTTAACTTTTACAATTGGGTTGAAAATCACTTTTTAAAAGCAATTTTTTCTCTAAAAACTCGCTGTTTAGTACAACTTTTAATCTCAAACCAGCTTTTGAAACCAAAAACTGGTTTGATAAGCAATGCTAAACAAAGCCACTCAAGGCAGTTTTAGTTAGTTTTTTTTTTTTTTGATCAGAGGCAGTTTCAGTTAGTTTTGAAGGTAAGGTCTAACTTTTTACATTCCTAATAAAACAACAAAAATTAAACGAAACATATATAAGGGTTTCACCTCTCCCTTGTGGTTCTTTGTATTTTAGGGTTTTGCAATTTCAAGCACTAATTCTTCTCCTTCCTACTTCTTTTCTCTTTGCAAATCAGCTGTGATAAAGCTAAGTGTTTTATGTTTTTCAATAAATTCCTTCAGGCTTGTTGTTCTTTTTTATTTGATATCTTCATGGTTACTTTTATTTTCCATATAATTTTGCCGTATCAGTGTTAATGAATCCTTTCGAAAATATGGGGTTCTTTTTTAATTTCTTTTAGCGTGATTTGGGATTTCTTATGTATATAAATAACATTCTGAATGTGTTAACTTGAGGTATTGTTCTTACGATTCAATTTATTTGATTTAATTTCTTGTTGAATATGTTGAACATAGGAGATTGTTTCCATTATTACATTATTTTAACCTGAGTTTCTCTTGTTTTAATTATTAGCTTTTTTCCGCCATTGATATATCTTGCTTTGAGCTGTAATATACTTATTATTATCTTCTTCATGGAACAGTAGCTATGGCATCAAGTATGTTTGTGGTTCCTCACACGATGGGTACTGTCCTGTGTTGTAAATGTGGTATTTCGATGGCACCGAATCCTGCCAACATGTGTGTGACATGTTTGAGGTCTGAAATCGATATCACGGAAGGGTTACGAAAGCATGTGACCATTATGCATTGTCCCGAGTGTGATAGCTACTTGCAGTCCCCGAGAACTTGGATAAAAGCTCGGTTGGAATCGAAGGAGCTCTTGACGTTTTGCGTGAAACGGTTGGAGACTGATTTGAAAAAAAGTTGGGCTAGTGAATGCTGAATTCATTTGGACCGAACCACATTCTAAGAGAATCAAGGTCAGGCTGAAAGTTCAGAAGGAAGTTCTTAATGGTGCGATTTTGGAGCAATCTTACGTTGTCGAGTATGTTCAGCAAGATCACATGTGCGAATCTTGTACGAGGTTTCAGGCCAATCCCGACCAGTGGGTGGCTTCTGTGCAGCTCAGACAGCGTGTTACACACAGGCGAACTTTCTTCTATTTAGAGCAGCTCATCCTGAAACATAATGCTGCTGCCCATGCCATTAAAATCAAGCAAATGGATCAGGGTATTGATTTTTTCTTCGCTAACAGGAGTCACGCTGTGAAGTTTGTGCGTTTTTTAGGTGAAGTTGTTCCGACAAAGAGTACAGAGGCCAGACAGCTTGTTTCTCATGATACTAAGAGTAATAGCTGCAATTTTAAGCATACGCTCTCGGATGAAATATCCCCCATTTGCCGTGAGGATCTGATTTGTTTGCCTCCGGAAGTGGCTGCTAGTTTGGGTAATCTTGGTCCACTCGTCATCTGCACAAAAGTGACCAACAACACTACGTTGTTGGATCCTTTTACTCTAAGGCAGTGTTTCTTGGACACTGAGCAGTATTGGAGGCATTCGTTTAAGTCTCTACTCGGTAGCAGGCAGCTTGTGGAATATGATGTCTTTAATATTGAAGTCGTTTCCCCTGAATATAATCTTGGGGGCACCAAATATGTAATTGCAGATGCCAAGGTGGCTCGTGCAAGTGATTATGGAAAGTTGTTCTACATAAGAACACACCTAGGCCATATTCTAAAGCCAGGAGATCGTGCTCTCGGTTACGACCTTCATGGGGCCAACATTAATGATTTCGAACTAGATAAGCATAAAGGACTGGTCCTTCCTGAGGCAATTTTGATAAAGAAGAGCTATGAAGAAAAACGACAGAAGAAACACGGGAAACCTCGTCCCTGGAAGCTCAAGTCCCTTGATATGGAAGTTGATGAATGTAGAGGTAGAGCAAATGGACAGAAGATGGAATCGGAGTATGAAGAGTTCTTGAGAGATTTGGAAGAGAACCCTGAATTAAGGTTCAACTTATCACTGTATCGCAACAGAGATTACCAGCCATCAGAAATGGTATCTGTGTCGGACGGGGACGATGTACCTTCCGTTCCATTGGAAGAGTTGCTTGCCGATCTCGAGTTGAGTGAACAAGAAGATGGTGAAGATAGCATGAGAGAATAAGTTTGTAGGTGCTTTATTTATTTATTTATTTATTTATGGAGATTTGAACTAAAATGCAATTAGATCTGCATGAACTAGCCTTATGTTGCGTTCATCTTTGTTGTTTGAATCTGGTTCTGTTTTGTTAAATTCTCAACTCACTCTTGCCTTTGACTATTAGGCTTTCTTCAATTGCAGATAATGGGAATTGATTAAAAAAATATAATAATTCAAGTGTTTGCATAACCCATTGCATGGATTAAGTTCATATATATATGGTCAAATTCTGTTAACAAATATTAGTCCATAAGTTGTTGCTTTAATTTAATCAAATTTAATTCCCGTATTTTTAAAAAATTGAAATTTCAATTTTGACTTATATTACAAAAATAATATGACAGAATAATAACACTTGATAGGATCAAAACCAAATTAAAATATGGATGTTAAACTTATAACTATAGAAAATTTTGACCAAAGTACATTGTCTTTTGGGTGGGGGAAGATCTCTGGCAGCTTGCCAAGGTGCTCTTTTGGTTGTTGATGCAGCCCAAGGTGTTCAAGCGCAAACCGTTGCAAACTTTTATCTTGCTTTTGAATTTAACTTGAGTATTATAACTGTCATAAACATGATTGACCGGCCAACTGCTGATCCTGATCGTGTCAAAGCTCAGTTGAAATCAGTGCTTGATCTTGAGCCTAATGATGCCCTTTTAACGTCTGCTAAGACTGGGCAGGGGCTTGAGCATGTCCTTCCAGCAGTCGTAGAGAGGATTCCTCCCCCTCCTGGAAGCAGCGCTTCACCTTTGCGTATGCTTCTGTTGGATGATTCCTACTATGATGAGTATAAAGGTGTAATTTGCCATTGTTGATGGTGCATTGCGTAAAGGTGATAAGATTTCATCTGCAGCTGCTGGTCAAGCTTATGAAGTTTTGGATGTTGGGATCATGCATCCTGAGCTTACTCCAACGGGAGTCCTTCTAAGTGGACAAGTTGGATATGTGGTGACTAGCATGTGTTCCACAAAAGAGGCACGGATTGGGGATACACTATATCATACTCGGACTACTGTAGAACCCTTCCTGGTGTACATGAGGCTTTATTTCATCTTATTTGACACCCTCTTTTGATTTGCTATGCTTCTAAGTTGCAGGTTTCAAACCCGCAAAACATATGGTGTTTTCTGGTCTCAACCCTGCAGATGGATCTGATTTTGAGGCACTTAACCATGCTATAGAGAGACTAACATGCAATGATGCCAGCGTCTCTATTACTAAGGAGACTAGCACAGAACTTGGACTGGGTTTTAGGTGTTTATGACTTAATCTCAAAGAACCAATAGTCTAATAGTTTTCTTCTACTATTTAATTATGGACACTTGCTTTGTTATAATGGGATAATCTCTAGTGTGTCCTGCATTCCTTCTGCAGGTGTGGATTCTTAGGCTTACTTCACATGGATGTTTTTCATCAAAGACTTGAACAGGTGATTAATTGTTCCATTTTGTTCCCTTACTCTATTTACAAGTCATAACAGTTTTTATCACGGATGTAGGAGTATGGAGCTCATGTCATTTCCACTGTTCCATACATTTTTGAGTATTCTGATGGAAGGTACATATAACAGTGGCCTTTTATGATCAATCTTTATTTGGAGACACGTAAGCTTTGTGAAGTTTCTTTTGACATGTTTTAAATATCTTAATCTTATATAGTAAAGTAGAAGTTCAGAATCCTGCTGCATTGCCCTCAAATCCCAAGAAACGAGTTACAGCTTGTTGGGAACCTACTGTAATAGCAACTATTATTATTCCTAGTGAGTAAGCTCCCATAACCCTTTGCTGTCTATTTTCTACAGCATGCAAAGGTTTTATTATTTAGGACTTTTTGCTTACTTTTAGGTATGTGGGGCCTGTTATTACCCTCTGCTCGGATATGCCTGGACATGCCTGCTTTGATTGTGAGGATTCAGAGTAAGCTTCACTCACTCAATCACTCACACACGCACAGACATTCACTCAGATACATGTGTACACTCATGCATGAGGACAAGGCCCAGCATCATAAGGGTTGGTGCATGTAAAAAGCTGCAATATGCTGTTTAATGTTCTATAATAATGCTGCGATTGCTACCAATGAATAATGCTACTTGGTCTGGCCTAAATTTTCAGTGAAATCCAACATCAAAGTGTCTTCTGGCATTTTACACACTTTCTTCTGATTGGACATTTGATGTCATGAAACCTTCGCTGAAGTTGTTTTCCTTTGCCTCCACAAAATTGGAGCCTTTTATTTCCTATTATTGATCCTCTTAAATGGACAGCCTGTTGATGCCATGGCCACAATTGTTCACAATTTGAAGGCACAATGAGTTGGTCGTGAACTGGTGGACAAGCTTAAGAAATTCATTGACACGTCTGTTGGTTTAAAGTCAAATATGAGCTTCTTATGAGTTAAATTATAGTTACTACAGATGGTCCAATTCTAGTCAGGCAAGTGTTTGAGATAACCATACAAGCTGCAATTGGATCTTAATGTTATTGGTTAGCTAAGCCTTTATTTGCTGGAGTCAAAATCTCGGCAATGAGAAAGAATGTCCTGCAAAGTGTTTTGGTGGCGATGTTACTGTAGAATAATAGGAAAAACACTTAATTTTATTCATAGGAATAAAAGAATATATATAGAGACTTAGTTAAGTATCTTTAGTAACTAAGTAATCTAGGAAATATTCTACAGTTGCTCGGAAGAGAAAGCTTCTAGAGAAGCAAAAGGAAGGAAAGAAGCGAATGAAGCGAGTTGGTTCCATTGACATGCCTCAAGAAGCTTTTCATCAACTACTGAAGGTTTCATAGTGTAAGACTACATCAGCTATGATGGCGATAAGTTTCATTGTGTTTAGTTAATGGTTAAATTCAACCTGAACTTTGTAGTGCATTTATTCTCTTGTGCCCATGACAAAAAAGCTATTTCTTTATGCAGTTTTTAGAGTCTATTGATATACTACTCCTAAATGATTTGTCTGTCATTACATACCGATCAAAGTGAATTTTCCTTTCAACTTCATTTATTGATGCTTTGGTGGAGAGGACACTTGAAAATGTTTTAGGATAGTTGTAGGCTACTACTTAAGCTATGCCTTTTAGTCTCAGTCTCAGTCGCACGGTCCACACCATCATCCTGTAAGTTGTTCACTTTGGCTCACTTTGAAAATATTGCCAGCAAAAAACCATTGGTGAATGAAATAATAATAAATAATTCTGAGTTTGGGTAGTAAATTTGACTAAGGGAGTAAAAGGATACTTGATGCATATTGTCTATACTTCAAGCACACTTCATTAGACTCGGCGTTGTCTACGTAATGTATCTCACAATGAAAATTTAGTAGACAACCAATATGTGATTCATGGCTCAAAATTTGTTGCATGCTTGTAACTGAAGTTATGGATTCATCTTTTTCAGGATTTTTAGCTATAAGATTAAACAAGGGTTAAGTGCATGCATTGCTGTGAGAAAACCTGGTTGCAGAAGCTTTTGGAAAATCTGAAGCAGTAAACATGCATTTCGCTCTGTTTACCTGTATGCCTTCCAATAAACTGCCCTAGTTTTTGGACAGGGATCATAGTCATATCCATTAATTTTTTCATGCTTAAAGATGCTTTGTTTTATTCCACAACAATTAAAGATTGTAGTTATTACTGCTTAAGTTTTGTGAATCCTAAACGTGCAGTTTGTTTGTTCCGAAATTATTCTAAAATATAGCTAATTTCTATATGATAGATTGTGTGAAGTCCATAATGTAAATCAGTACGAATGAAGATAATGGATATAGTTGTATTCGAAGTCAATGGATCAGTTGTTACAAATAGTCGATCAATTATGGGACTTTATTTTGGTTGACTTCTCTAATTATGAAAAGTTATAAATTCATCACTGGATTTTAAAAATAATAATAAGATAGTCCAATTTTATTATAAAATTAACTGTAAGTTAATAAAATATAATAATAGATTTAATCTTTAACCTATATAATTTGTGATAGTTAATAAAATATAATAATAAATTTAATCTTTAACTTATATAATTTATTTTAATTTGATCTTAATTTTTTAAAATTATTTTTTGACAGAATTATTTTTTAAATAACCCTAACAATTTAATAACACCTTCAATATTACTCAATCTAACTCATTAACGTGGATATGTTTAAGATGTGTTCCGCCGTGACGTCAGTCACCGTCATTATTGGAATCTTCCAATTCTTTCATTTAATTAAAGAAGACATCTTTATAATTCTATGCATTATTTTTGTTTAAAATTTATATTAATTGAAAATTATCGAATAAAAAATAATATTTTTTAAAAATGTTGTTTTTATTTAAAATAAATCTTAGGATTAATTTATAAACTTAGGGAGGTAATTGGATTTGACTACTTTTCCAATCAATCCATTCCCGCCCAAAAGTAGTTAAGGGTGAAAGAAGCTAAAACGAAAATCATCTTCTTTTTAGAAACTTTAACAAGATTTCTCTCATTTCTCTCCTAAGAAGCTTCAATTGCTTTGTTTCATTCCAATGGCGGAGCTTCAAAACTTCATTACGTTTCCACAAAATAGTCAATCTTGCTTTTTATGTTGTTCTCAATGCAGAAATCACATTCTTAACGTCCCCAACCACTCCTTCACCATTGTAAGAATTTTTGATTTGACATTAGTTCCTTATCTGGGATTACAAGAATTCTCGAAAATTTGCCTATTTTGAATCAAAGTTTCAGATGCAAGTGTTTGTGGATGACCCAGAGGCAATTGCCGGAATGACACTGATAATGCATGGGGTTTTCTGCGTAATGTCACATACTTATTTCTCTCAAACTCAATCCGTGCGGCGCTAACACTCCCGACACAATGTTAGCAAGCATTTCCCACGCGAATGCTATGGCTAAACACACACGAGAATGAAGAAGGCAAGAGAGTTACAAAGAAAAGACCTTGTATTGAACTTAGAAAGGAAACTTTACAGGGACACTTATTTTGTGAACTTATTGGATGGATTACAAATGAGAGGGGTGGTCCTATTTATAGGCACCCACCTCCTCAATGGACGGCTAGGATTATTTTGATCCAACGGCTACAATTTCGCCTCCCAAAATATCTTAGAGACCTAAACTATTCTAGATAAGTCCATACTTATCTACATATGTCTCTAGGCTTCTAGATTACTCCCTATAGTACTACACTTATCTATAGGTTTCTAGAATGTTCTAGAGATGTCCAGACTAGTCCCGAGCCTTCCGGAGTCTTCTAGGTCCTCCCGGTTGAGCCTAGATGAGTGTGGAACGTCCTAGATCCTCTTAGAACCTTGTGGCAACGTTTTGAGAAGGTTGTAGGCCTCTCCGGGGCGCTCTAGAACCTTCTTTGGCTCATGTTTTGCCTTAAAATGCCCATGGGTGTATTGTGCATGCCCAAAGTTCTTCATTTGGCCTCGGTTGGCCTTGGTGCTTAAGGATGGGGCGTAACAGTAAGCCATCTTTAACTCAATCACCCAAACTAAGGGTGTTCATGGTAGGTTAACTGTATCGTTTAGCTTAAATGGTTGGTTAACCGTTATAGCGGTTATTATTCGTAACTTAACCATTATGAAACGGTTAACAGTTAATTTTTTAAATGGTTAACCATTATAGTGGGTAATCGACTAATCGTTAAGGAATGGATCGGTTACAGGTTAACCTGTAACTTATTACGATTTTCTTTTCAAATGTTCATTATTTCTTTTTTTAGAATAAAAAATATATCTCTCCGATAAGTATTGTATTAAATTTTAAAAAAAATTAACTTAAATAGAGAAATTTTAAACACAAACTTTATACTTAGTTAAAATAAAGTACTTATAGGTTAACCATTAACCGTCTTTTTTAGCGGTTCGGTTAACCGAAATCGTTTAACCTTAACGGTTAGGTTAATTAACCTATAAAATGAACGGTTATACCGATTAATCAGTAATAGAGTAATCAGTAATATAATTTAATGTTCTTGCTTCAATAATATATAGGGTCAATGTGCGGTACGATAAGTTGAGAATCATGGTGTGCTTTAAGACATAGTTTTACTTCTGTTTAGTACGTAACTGCTATTTATTTTCCTTACTGTTTTACTTTGTCTTTCTTTCCTATAAAAGTGAGCATGATTTTCTGAACATGTATGATAAGTTGATAACCACTTCTTGATACAGGTAACTTAGTAAGCATAATAATAATAATAATCCGGCTAATCTACCTGTTTCATCAATCATCATTGCCCTTACCTGAGTGTTTTTTTAAGGGAAAACTATACCAGTGGTCCTCAAACTATTATCGTTTTCCTATTTTGGTCCCTAAACTATGTTTTTCGGCAAAATCGTCCCTTCTGTTACATAGTTCTCCTGTTTTGGTCCCCCGACGTTAAATAGCTAACGGTTTTGCTGACGTGGTATTTTTTAAATATTTTTTAATCATTTCTCTCCCCTCTTAAAAAATGCCACGTCAGAAAAACCGTTAGCTATTTAACGCCGGAGACCAAAACAGGAGAACTATGTAACAGATAGGACGATTGCCGAAAAACATAGTTTGGAGACCAAAATAGGAAAATGGTAATAGTTTGGGGGCCACCGGTGTAGTTTTCCTTTTTTTAATTGCTTAATTGGTTTTTGAAATGCATAATGGATTGTAAAGTATTGTGTTATATATGGTATAAAGACCTATATTCCGAAAAATATTGAGACACGAGAAACTATTTTCTTTAAACATATATTCCTAAAACAAATATCTTTGGCAATGGTCTGAACAGAACACCACAATTGAGTTTGAGATGTAACTTTTTCGTCTAACACGTCAGATTTTGCTGAAACTAAAATGTCAAGAGTTTTCTAGGGCGAATATGTTCGTTTATAGTCAAAATAATGAAATTACACCACTAGCCCTTAAGCTCCTCAGGCTTCATACCGTGAACTCTAAAGTCCACCTTGTATTCAATTTAGTCTCTATCTTTACCAAAATTTAAAATATAAAAAATAAAAGGAAAGGGGGAACTGAGTAAACGAGTCAATAAACGAGCTTGTTCGTGAACATAATGAACCGAACAAACCTCTGTTCGTGTTCGTTCATTTATTTAAACAAGCATAAGTTTTTTGTTCAAGCCTATTTATTTAGCTTAACAATCAAACATAAACGAACATTATACAAACAGTTCATGAACAATTCGTCGAACGCTCTGTTCATTTACACCCTTATATTGAACTTATTGGTTAAGCTTTCCTCAAATTAGAAAAAAAGCTTTTTGATGCTTGTCGAATAATGATGCACTTTAGAACAAGTATACTCGTCGAATCAAGTAATAAAGTGATGAGTAGAGTGTCGAACCCACGAGGATTGGATCAATAATTATGATTTTTTTGAACATAGGAATGGGTTTGCAAGTATATGTGATTGTTGATTTAATTAAAACTAAAACAATTAAACTGAAGATAACTATGATTAAGACGAACAACTGCGGTAAATAACAGATAATTATGGAGGTTGGGATTATTGTTAAGGATAGATGTTTGATTGTTTATCACAATGCTATAGCAATCGACAATACAAGTCTGTGTAAACCGTTAAGATCTTTATCTACTCGACAAGATTTTCTAATGAACTTCTGTCTCTCTCGATGCCTAGAAGTTAATAATATTGAAGCTAAGGTAATACATGTCTGCATGAACTCTAACAACTCTATTATTTGTTCAAGAACTCCCTTTTAGTCATTAAAACCCTAAACTTATGTCTAAGCCGGATTAGAACTAAGTTAACAGCTTAGCCCACTGTTCACGTTTGTATAACCTAACTCTCTCAATATTAAGTCACAGATCAATAGTTAAAAGACCTCTCTCGTGAGCTCTTACAATAACTACACATGAAGAACGATGAACAGAATAGATAAAAGGAAAAACAACTATATCATTATAGTAAAGAAATCAAAACATAAAATCATGGGAAGCAATAATCCCAACGAAAGTATTTAGCTCATGCCTGAGCCTAGAACATCCATAACAAATATATTAAGTACTGTCAGTTTATCAAGCAAGGAAAATAAAAGAGTCGAGCTTCCTCTAAAAACTCCCCATGTGTCGTCCAACTGCGCTGCTATAGCATTATAATAAAAAAGTCAAGGCAATGCCAAGGAGACCATTCTCCTGGCAGAGATTGAGTAATTTTTGCATCTTCGATTGATCAGTGTAAATAGTTAGGTTAGTTATTTTTGTTCTTTTAATTTTAGTTTAGTTCTTTTTATTTTTTTTCTATTTGTAAGGTTTTTCTTTGCGAGTGTTAGTACATGAAATTTTGCCAAGCAATTTTTTTAGGACATGCCAACATTTGGAAACCCATTAAATACCACGTAGACCTTATGCAAGATTAGGCCCGAGGGAGTAAGATTTTTAGCTGAGCGGGAAAGCCTTAAGCTGCCTAGGTTAAAACCCCCAAACTTTGAATTTCTAACCTAACCTTTTACTCCCATTTTTTCCCGTGCCGTCACCTCACTTAAACAAAAAACCCATCATATCCCACTTCCCTAAACACACATAACTGCCACAACCATCATCACTTCCATTAACCTCACCATTAAACAACCTCAATAGTTTATCATTCCTTCTATTTAATTCAATTTCCCCCCAAAGCTAAATGTTTACTCTCTCTTTCATTCTCTCTCACACGGCAATAATTTCAAGAATCAAGATTTCTCTTAAACTCTTTTTCCTCCAATCACCATTATCTTTTCTGAACTTTTTTCTCATGGCTTCTTCATCTGCACCATTCAAGATTTTTTTTCAATGAAGAAATCAAGAATAAATATTATGAGAACTTCATTGCTCTTACTTTTTGTTACGAGAAGGGATTTGAATTTAAGAATAAGGCCAACCTTGGTTACTCGTCTAAACTAGTTGCCATCGTCAAGAAGAAAAAATGGGAAACCTTTTGCCAACAGCAAGGAGAAGTCGACTCCACCATCGTCCAAGAATTCTACGCCCATCTCATTACAAAGGATTCACCTTTTCTACTAATACGAGGTACGTTCGTTCGTTTTGATGAGGGGTACATTAACGAATTGTTTAAGTTGGATAGTTTAGGAGAAGAACACTTGGCTTTTGCTGAATCTTTGGATGATGCCAAGAGGAAGCTGATTTTGAAGGACTTGTGCGAGCCGGACACAAAATGGATTGTTTCATCCAAGGGCCATAGGATTGTGAAAAGGCTGGCACTGAAGCCACAACCGAGGGGGTGGAATCACTTTCGAATTGCAAACATGATGTCAATCGTGCACAACAAAACTGTTTCAGAGGAATGAATGGCTCTGCTGCATTCCATTATGATGGGTAGAAAAATCAACGTGGGTCGTTTGATTGTGGAAGAGACCTACAAATGTGCTGGTAAGGGAAGTGATTGTTTTTTTTCTTCTTTAATCACTAAAATTTGCAGGCTCCATAATGTGCCAAAGTTGGACTCCGACTGCTATGCAAAAACCTACAAAATTACCAACAAAACACCCATTCACATTGGCATAGACAAAATTCCCAACTTCTTATGCAAATGCATGAATTTAACATCTAAATGCAACTAAATATACTCAAAAGCAAGCAAAATCATTGTAATATAGGCATAAAAATATTACTTTTGAGGAGGTAACATTAACCTAAACCTAATGCAAAGGAACCATTACCCCTGCATTGTGGAAGCAATTAATTGACAGAGAAGTCAAGGAGAAGGAAAGGGAAAGGCTGTTGAGCTAGCGTCTGCTGCCAGAATTCCTAGGGCAAAACCTGCAACAACAATGTAAGCTGATGTCTTGGCATTAGTTTCCCATATTTATCAGCGACAAGAACTCATTCTCCAGAAGCTAGAGAAGGCTGAGGAGCAGAATTTGATGCTATGGCAATACGTTGGTTCAAGGGATCAAGCCCTTAAGACAACTCTTGAGGGCATTGCCACCGATCCTTTGTCAAAGTTTCCAGAGTTCCCAGTTGAGTTCACTGCCCCAGAAGGAATGCCACCGAGCCCCCAATCTGTTCATACTCCGACGCAACAATATGATGCCATTATCCCTATCTCACCTGCTCAAGTTGAATCTGTCAGGACTGATACCTCTGAGGAATCTAATGGTGATGGCGATGCCAAGACTAAGGTGCCTCATGCATCCCCTATCACATTAGTATCCTCTTTCGCTCTCGCCGTCCCCTCTGCCTCAGATTCAGTGATGATTATAAAAGGAGGTACTCCATAATGTGAGAGCCTCCACTGTCGCATCCAAACCCCAGATAAAGAGAAAGAAGCATATGGCTCCAAATCGAGGGATCTTTGTCAAGAGAAAGACCCGCGTCTCATGCCCAGAACATTCTGAATGAGAGTTTTCTTCCCCTTAACTCCTTGCTTGAATAGTTTTTTCTCATTTTTAATCATACATTTCATTTTGTATATATATCTGTTCTCATGCATTGAGGACAATGCACACCTTTGGTTTAGGGGTGTGTGTTGCCTCACTTCTTTTTCCATGCCATGTATTCATGTTTATATTTTCATTTGCATTCTGTTTTCATATAGATTAGGTATAACCATGCATACCAAACCACTAATTTTTTTGCTAAGGCTTGCTTGATTGATATGATAAACGTAACTGCTAACATAGTTAGGATTTGAACTAGTATACTCTGTCCGATGATGAAACTAGAATCTTTAGTTAGGATGAGCCAGAAGGATAGTAATGCCATGACTGCTTGGCAATTGATCTCTAATTTATGAAACTGAAGTCTCACTTAACACGTATTATGCATCTAGGTCCCAAAACAAACTTAGGATTCTTGAAATTGAACTCAATATATATATATATATATGATGTCAGGGTAAAAACAAAGAATAAGGCAACAATATTTTGCCAAAGGCTAAAAAAATTGTAACACCCCAAAATCTGTTCTAGTCAGAATTGAGTTCCGGTGGTCGAAAGTTTCTCATTGATAAGGTTTAAGTATTAAATTGGCTTGTTAATAATTCGATATTGGGCTCTAATTGAGTCAATTTATTGAACCGAACTCTATTGAATAGTATCAAAAATGTTAGTGGCTAAATTGTGGAAATCAGGAATTTTGGGGTCAAAACCATAGAGAATAGAGAATTGAGGGACTAACCTTGCGATTAGCCCCTCCTCAATTTTAATAACCCAACGTGGGATGGTCTGGTGAAGTTACTTCACCTAAAGGAAAGCTAAATTGTTAATGAATATATTTTTTTGTACACAAAACAAAGAAAAAAGAATAGAAAGCTTACTGAGAATTTCCTAAGCAAGCACCTCCCCTTTGCCATCTCCATCATCTTCCTCCAAGCTACCACCTCCATTGAAGAGCAAGCTTTAGTTTAGTTTTTCATCGGTTTATTGATATCGAATTGTTTCTATCGATCGGGTAAGCTATATTCCTCAATTGATTATTGGATTCCATGGATAAATTGAGCTTAATCTCAAGCTAGGGTTTTGACCATCCATGGATATTTCATCGTTGTTGTTTATATTGAAATTGGATATCAATTTTGATATCATTATATTGACTTTGATATCGTAATATCGATTCTAATAATCTCCCTATTGATTTTCTAGCTCAAGAAGTGGGGAGAGAGGTTTTGCCATCTCCGTCGAAAGCTAGAAGCAAGGGCGTTGTCATCCGAGAGCCGTAAGAGCATCAAATTTTAAGGTGAGTGTAGTCAGAGTCTCAGGATTAGACGAGGAGCCTTCCTGAATCTCTTTTGTTGTTTTTGATCTTGTCGCTAACAATATCATCGAGGAAGTTGCGTCGTATTGTTAATCAGATTCATTGGTAAGTGTTGGTAAGTTTGTCAATGGACAACAGACATAGTTATTGGCATCGTCATCATGCATTGTCATCGATATAGATATTGTTATTGAAACATTGTAAATAACTCATCAGATATTGATATTGACATTGACATTGAAACTATGAAATATTGACGATGAGTCATGTTCGCTAATAATAGTATTGAAGTTATAGGTAATTGGAATTATCCTTGAATGTTGCATATGGTTATTGACACTGAAACCTTGGATTTGAATGGACATTAGATACAATTGGCATGCCATGGAAATTCATGAGCTCAGTGTACAGGTGGACTACGGTCCTAAGGCTACGACCTATATTAATTTGGCGAGGCAGAGGGATGTGTTTTGGTATTGGTCATATTGTCGAGGTGGAGGGATTGGACCATTCATTGATTTGGCAGGGCGTAGGTATTCACGTATCCAATATCTTGATTCAATCCAAGGATTAATAATGAATTTGATATGTTAAACATTTTATATTGAAACATAGTATTGACATTGCTGAGCACGAGATTATGTATTTGCTTCATACATTGTTATTTATATTGTTGTGACTACCTCACTAGGCAATGTATGCCTAACGTGTCTCATCTCATGCATTTCAGGTTAAGGGATCACCGTGGTTGAAGATCAGATAGTCGAGGCAAGACAAGTCACTACAAGCCTAAAGTAATGTATTTCGTCCTTACAACCCCCTAGGAAGGTGGAAAAGTAGTTGAACTAGTCTCTTGTGCCTATTTTGATATGTTTGTATTGTGTGTAAGTTATAATATTGTTAAAGGCCCTAAAATGACTTTTGGTAAGGCTAAAAGTTACTAAAACTTGCTTATTTGGCTCACATGGGTCAAAACCTAGTAAACGTATTCAAATGATGATGAAATTTGGCATGCCAATAGTATATAGTATTGAAATATTGTGCATAAAGTTTCATTGCATTTGAACATTGTTTGGTAGGTTAATTCGATTAAAAAACCAGCAAAAATCTATCATTATAGGTCAGGCTGTATCGATACGGGGTAATGGCGTATAGATACGGTTATGCATAATAGGACCATAGAAACAGGGTGTATCGATACAGTTTGAGGCTGTATCGAAACATTTTGCTACTGGAATCCTCTGTTTTGATACAGTTCTAACATGTATCGAAATGGGTCAAAGTCAAAGTCTGTAGAACTAGTGTTTTGGTATAATAATTGAAAAATGTTTTGGACTGATCTAAAAAGTATTTAAAACATTTCCAAAGTCCAAACAACTTGAAATTATGTTTAGGGAAGTTTTTAAAAGGGTTTTACATATTTTTCAAAGCCAAACTTTACAAAACTGTCCAGGCGTTTCGAAACACCTTAGGGTCGTTTCGATACGGGAATTCCAGTAGCAAAATCGTTTCGATACTCGTATCGAAACGGGCATTCTCTGGATAGGATTTTTGCCCAGTGTTTCGAAACGGGCTATACCGTTTCGATATGCCTACGTGGCATTGACCACAACGGTCATAAACCCCAACGGCTACTTCCCAACTAACATTTAAATGCAGGACGTTTTGATACGGGTATATAGCATTTCGATATGTGTTCCGAAACGGCTAGAGGCGTTCCGAAACGGGTGCCTTGTCAGACTGCAACAGCTCTTTCTACTTAAAGAGTGTTTCGAAACGGGCACGGCTGTTTCGAAACGGGGAGCTGCAGAACTGCATTTATGGTGGGAATTAAAGTCCTCAACGGCTCCAATTCAATCTCAACGGCTAGCAACGACTATAAACTCATCAAGGAGTATAAAAGGGACCTCCAAGCGTCAAGTAAAGGCTAATGCTCATATTGTCAAACATCAAATGATCAAATATTGTTTTAGTGCCTAAATTGTCAATTCTTGTATAGACAAACACTAGTGAGCTTACATTGTCAAATTTGCTCAAGTGTTTTAGGTTTTGGGTGAGTGCTTAATTGTGCAAACAAACACCTATTAGAGGGTTTTAAGTTTGATTTCATTGTCTCTTTGTAAGAGAGGGTTTCAATCAAGGCTTTGGGTAGAAAGCTTGATTGTGTGTAAGGGTTACCTCCTAAGCCTAGAAAAGGCGAAGAGCAATTAGTGGAATTGTTTGGAAATCCTTAGTGGGGAGCTAAGGTAGTGGATGTAGACCTTGGTTAGAAAGTTGAACCACTATAATTCATTGTGTCAATCTTTATTTTAGCTTCCACAACCCTTCCACCCAAAATTCCACCTCTCCACCACTTGGTGAGCATAATCGGTTGAACAAATCGAGCCCTACACATCTCAACAAAGTCAAAGAGAGTCTACCCGTACCGATACAGGGCTTGCCCGTATCGATACGATTTAAAGAGCAAAGACAACTTAGGTTGACTATCATACATCAGTATCGAAACAGCCTTAAGGTGTTTCGATACAGGGTTAGTTAAGTTGGTTAAAGGCATAATTTGACAGTTTGCAATGTTCACAGATTGGTCATTGAATTTTGGTTGAGCTAATTGGATGAATAAATGAACTCCAAATTGCATGAAATTGTACAGACTTGTTAATACTGTATTGAATTTTAGTAAGGTATGATCAGTTGTATCAAATGACCTCTAAATTGTCAGATTTATAGTTTAGTCTCTAAAAATTGTAATAGGTAAGAATTGGTCTTAAGTGGTTAGTTATTGTTTCATAATTGACTAATTGGACTATGATGCATGTTTGGTACTGACTTCATAATATTACATTGATTATACAATGTTATGATTTGAAATTTTATCACATCGAATATTGTATTGTTCATCTGTAGCACTCTCCGACCCGGTTCTCGACCAGGCCAAGAAGGGGGTGTTACTTTTGTGGTATCAGAGCTAGAGTTTAGTCGATTCTAGGACTAAACTGAAGCTTGTATTTTTGTTATGTTACTTTGCCACCTAGGAGTTATATATTGTGTATATTGTAACTTGTCGACTAATCTGATATTTTCATATAGATATGTCTGAAACTAATGAAGCTCACATCGACTAGCTTGCCACCGACTCCCCGACACATGGTGAGGAGATTAGAGGAGGAAATCCTCCGAATCCACCGCATCCGTAGGATTCTTCTACTCAAAATATCGATCCTGTAGCACCTATTGCTCAGGCTGAATGTTACAAAAACATGGCTGACATGTTCAAGTAGTTTATGACTACTATGAGGGCTAAGCAAGTTGTGCAACCCATCGCTCCTGCTGTCCAATACGCTTGAGCTCCTATCGATAAGCTATCACATTATCGAGCTTACACCTTTACTGGGAAAAACGACGACAACCCTAAAGTTGCTGAATACTAGTTAGACAAAACTCTACGGATTTTGAACAAGCAGCTACAGTGCTCGGACGAGCACAAGCTCGAGTGTGCCACCACGTTGCTGGCTGACGAGGCACTTCACTAGTGAGAGACTACTATATTGACAGTCTCCGAGGACACTGTAACTTGGGAGTTCTTCCTTCAAGAATTCCATAAGAAGTACATTAGTGAGTTTTATCTTGCTGAGAGGCGAAGCATCTTCCTCCACCTCAAACAAGGCAAACGACCGATCGAGTAGTACATTCATGATTTCTGCAAGTATTGTAGATAGGGTGTTGAGTATATCAAAAAGGAGAAAGAGAAGTGTCGAATGTTCATTGCGGGGCTCAATGATAAATTACACCCTATATTTACTGTATTGAGCATCACTGATTTCCAAGACTTGGTGAATCGAGTTAAAGCTACCGAAGCTGTATAGAGGGCTCAACGAGCCGATGGGTCCGGAAAATTTGAGAAGAGATTTAGGGAGGATTCTCGACCTCCAAAATGGAACACGAAAGGGAGATATCAAGGCTCCAAGCAGGATGTCTATCCGCAGCCCTCCCATTCTGACTTCTTTGAATTGAATGTGGACTTTATCACGTTACCTTGTTCCGCAAGCAATCTCGAAATTCAAATTTGGTGGCTCTGCCCGCTGCTATAGGCGTCGGAAAATTGAGTGGACAACATCGATAGAATTAGGATTTTTTGCTCTACAGATCGCACTCCGGTTCTCGAACTCCATAGTCTGCTGTCTTGGGCAGCAAGGTGGGCGACGGCAGCTACTCGGCAGCTGTTGCCTCTGTCTTGAACTGTATCAGTACAGCTCTTTGGTTCGCTGTCTTAACATCACATCCTCAGCTTTTCTTTCCCTCTGTCAGCCTCTAGTACCTAAAATCAAAAGTACACTAAAACAATACCTTTTCTTTACCAAACAAAGGATAATCTAGAAAAACATGGAAAAGTAAAGAAATACTATAAAATACAATGCATGACCCTAATTATGCCTAAAATATACTCAAAACAGCAATAATATGAGATGGAATGTGCATGAAATATAGAACTTGTGGACACTTTACACACCATCAAACTCGTACTATTGCTTGTTCTCAAGCAATGCAACCTAAATATACTTGCCCTTATATTAACCAGAAAGAAAAACATGTTTTTCAACTTGATTTCATACCTCAAGGCCGTGGCACCTATATTAGATTAGTGAAGGGAACTTAGCAAGAAAATAACTCAGAATTAATTTCTAATACCAGTGTAGTGTGTGCAGGACTGTGTACATGCTGAATATGCAGAATAACTAAATAAACAAAGATAATGTTATGGTATATAAGGTTGCTGCCGAGACAGCACAGTTAAGCACAATATTTAATCATGGCAATGTGGGCTTCAACTTATCATAACTACTCTTTTAGGTCTAAAATTAAGATAGGAGCAAACTACAAAACCCCAAACCCATGGAGTAGAGTCATCCTGTGAAGACTTTCATTCACTCATGCTAATTTGTCTGTCACTTCAAAACTTTCAGATTCATGGACTTTGATAGCAGCGGAGTGTCCTCGCACATGATTCTTCCTAGAGCCTGTTGCGGGCACCTCTAGAGTAAAATAACAATGTTCTTTGTTTTTACTTCGGCTGCCGTGGCAGTGCTGTATTTTTCTGTTTCTATTTTCTGCCTCGGCGGCTACCTGCAACCATTGTTAGAACTTTACAAAGAATTCTAAAAACAAAGCAGGCAGTGTTCATTAGATATTCTAACAAATTCAACAAGTAACAGTAGTGTTTGATAGTTTTGGCAATTAAAAAAATTCTAAGTCATTTTGCATGCTTTTCCCATATTAAGTTCAATTTATTATTGGTGAGAAAATAAGTAATCGGCTAACTGTCATAGGCACAAGATATATAACAAATTATTCTGTTCCGATTAACACCAAGGCAAGTACAATGCAACCTATATGCTACTAAGTATGCCTAGACAAAAAGATGCGAAAGCTATCCCCCCCAAACTCGAGATGGGCATTGCCCTCAATGTACAAAATAAAACAGAAAATAATAATAGAAAAATAAATACAAGAAAAATATAAAAGAAAACAGAAAAGTAAAGAAAATAGAAAGAGAAAAACAACTAAAAATTGGATGAGGGTTGAGAGGAGGCTTGAGTCTTTGCTGCTGAGGAGGAGGAAGGGGTTTGGACGATGAAGCGGCGGCTGGCAGATGTCTTGGTGACAGACTTAGCAGGTGAGATTGTTGTTGTCCGAAGCGACTGGACTCTCTTGGGCTTGGGATGAGGCTCTTCTTGAGGTTCGGTAGGGGGAGCGGCAGAAGGTGTTTTGCTCTCTTCTGACTCTGTCTCATCGTCCTCAGGCTCGGCGGCTATAATGTGCCGCTTCCTCTTCCTAGTGCCTTCTTCTGTGGGTCCTGCCGAAGGGTCTATCGCCATTGGAATGGCTGTTGTTGCTGGTTCTGGCAGCTGCTGCTCAATCTCCTCTAATGAGAAGGAGTTCGCCACTTTCGCTGCTGTACAGGCAATTGAATGGTGCTGCTGATGCCTCTCAGAGGAGTCTGCCACCGTGTTGGATGCGGTGGTGGCTGAGTAAGATAGGTAGTGCATCGGAGAGGGCACCTGGCAGCGGGAAATGGCATGGCGGGCAGCGGCGGTAGATGGCGTTCATTATGCAGGGGCGGCTGCTGCAAGGTCTGCAAGGTATGGAGGCAGGGTGGGTCCATCATCAGGGAATTTCTAAAGGAGATAAGCCACAAAGGCTTCTTGGACTTCCCCTACGTATTTCATGAAGGTCAGTTGCTGTTGCTCGATGTGCTTGTTGCTGTCGATAAAGGTATGCAGCAGCGTGAAGACTTTGTTGTCTGGGGCAGCTTCAGTACTGCTGGGGCGGCTAGAGTGTCAGGTTGGGTGGCAGAAGGCTGGTTGGGTGTTATGGGCTCTGTCTCTAGAGCCTGCATCATTTGCAGGCGGACTTTTCTGGTCTACCCTTCTTTAGTTGTCGTCATCTCATCTTTTGGGTCGGTCCGAACACCAAAGTTGACGCAAAGGCATGTGATGAGGGACAAGAAGTACAACATGCCCTTCGTCTTCCGGAAGCAGGTGTGGATCTCCTTATAGATAACTTCCCCAACATTGATGGGCAGCAGGCGTATCTTGATGAATCTGTTCCACAGTATTGCCTCGGGCAGCAGGTGGCGGCGCTGGACAGATCCTCTGTGCTTGCCTGCCAACCATGGCGTGTTGGGCTTGCATAGTTTGGCCTTGATTTTCTCATAATCGACAACCGTCAGTGACTACCTCCACTCCTCGTGAGGGTTGTCGTTCATATCCAGGCCATAAAAACTGTTGATGACGGCAGCGTTGAGCTTGACAGGATCCCCTCGGACGAACACGAACGGCATCTTTGAGCGGGGATGGTGGGCATAGAACTCTCTGACCATGGTGATGTTGGCTATCTCCGGATGCCGTGTAAATATTTCCAATCTATTGCTGTGGATGGTTTCAAACAGATTTGGTTCTCATCCGAGATCTCCTGTCTTCCTTGTGTAGTGAAAGCCTTGCTCCTCCCATATGTTATGTTTTGCGAACTGGGTTCGGTATCTCTTTTCATCTACGCGGTTGAAGAAGCGTTGGAAGGTGGGTTTGGGTGCCGATGAGGAAGCCATGTGAGACGATTGATGTTTACTGAAATTCTGAAAGAAAATAGGTGAGAGCAGTGGATGCAAGAAATAGATAGCAAGATGGTGAAAGTAAAGTAAATGAATGAAGTGAGATGGGTTTAAATTGAGCTTGCCGAGAGGTGACGTGCCGGCATTAAATGTCTAACGGTCCAGTTGTCTCGCGCATGTTACAGGATTTCTTCCCGTTATTTTTGTAGCCGTTGGCAGCTAGCCGTTAGCGGTCAACTAGCCGTTACGCGTTTCTGCGCTGGGTTGTCTCGGCGGGATAGTGGGTAGGCTCCTTGTTGGGCCTCTTTCTTAATCCGACTCTTTTATTCCTAATCCTGAAATAAAAATAGAAATAAAAGTAATTAAATAGCTTCTAAAAAATAAAAATCTGGAAACTAATCTAATCCTAAAA
This sequence comes from Hibiscus trionum, assembly GCA_030270665.1. Taxonomy (NCBI): domain Eukaryota; kingdom Viridiplantae; phylum Streptophyta; class Magnoliopsida; order Malvales; family Malvaceae; genus Hibiscus; species Hibiscus trionum. Next base: position 2,674,386 of record BSYR01000034.1, on the reverse strand, counting down.
AATAAATTAAACTCTAATCCTAATGCATAAAAATAAAAATAAAGAAAATGAATTAAAAATTAAGTTATGTTGGGAGTGCATTTGGGTGCATCTCCTAGACATAACCACTTCTTAAGGTAATTTGGCTTGTCCTTCCCTCCTAGAGGGTCCTCTTGTTCCTTCAGGTGATGTGCTGCTGGGTCCTTCAGCTTGCCCTTGGGTCTGTCGCGACATCTGCTGCCTTGGCATGTCTCTATACTGATTTTGGCAGCCTTAGCATCTGGGCATCCTTTCTTTTCTTTTCTAGAGGGTTGTAGTACGTTTAAATTCATGCTTGGTTGTCTGCCCTCATGGTCAGCTCCCCATGTTCCACATCTATTAATGTTCTGCCCGTGGCCAAGAATGGTCGCCCAAGGATGATAAGGGTTTTTTCATCGGCCTCACAGTCTAGGATGAGGAAATCAGCTGGAAGAATAAGGTTGCCCACCTTCACTAGGATGCCTTCGATTTTTCCCTCCGGTTGCACAAAAGAATGATCGACAAGTTTTAGCATGATTGAGGTAGGTTTGGCTGGCCCAATTTCTAATTTATCGAAGACTGCCTTAGGCATTAGGTTGATGTTAGCTCCTAAGTCGCACATGGCTTTTGTTTCATGCTTGTTGCCTATCTTGCATTGAATAACAAAGCTGCCCAGGTCTGTTTGCTTGGGCGATAGTTTGTTGTGCAGCATTGCCATGCACTTCTCTGTTACATCAACTGTTTCAAACTCCTCAATCCTCTTTCTTTTAGAAACCATGTCCCTGAGATATTTGGCATAGTTGGGTATATTCTGAGTGGCTTCTATTAGAGGGATGATTTTGTGCACATGTTTTAGAATATCCAGGAATCTTCTGAACTTGTGCTCTTGCTTCCGTTGCTTAAGCCTCTAGGGGAAAGGTGTTGGCAGGCGGATGTCCTCTAAACGCTCCTTGCATGAGAACTTTATTTGTGGAGGATCATATACTTCAGGACTGTTGTCATGTTCAGCTGTCGGGGCAGCTGGTGTTGTTGATGTCGCGGCATGTTGTTCTCTTTGGGCAGGCTTTGTTTCTAGTTGTTTTTCCACCCTGGGTTCATCCAACTGCTTCCCACTTCTGGTAGATATGGCTTTGCACTGCTCGTAAGTGGGTTTAGCTATTGCCTCTGAGCTGCTGGATGCTACTCCCATTGTTCTGCTACTGAAGATCTCCGTGAACTGCCCAAATTGGGTCTCCAGGTTTTTTATAGCAGCCTCCTGGTTGTTCATCTTCATCTCCGTCATGTCCATGAAAGACTCTGTTTTATCAATGAATTTATTAGTGAGAATAATAAAATCACTAGTTCTAGAAATAAAAGTATGAAGAGTTGCTTCTAGTGAATTATTGTTTTGCGACTGTTGAGCCTGCTATCTTGACAGGTTTTGTTGATAGCCTCCCTGTTGCTGTTGTTGGTTTGCAGCAATCATCAAACCATAATTTTTGAATGTCATCTTCCAAAAAGCTCACCTTCTTTGTCTCTTGCAGTAATACCATGTCGAATCACTGTTTTTTAATCAGTCCACACACCTATGGTGATTTAAAATCAGCCACTAAGCCTCTCACATTTCAAGTAAGTAATTTCAGTATTTACTTCAAGCCTTTTAATTTCAATTTCCACACGGACTTGAAGACCCCCTCCTCTCACTGTTGTTGCTCCAAACTTTCTAGTTCATTGACTACCTCTTTTCATTCCCCCACTACTTTTGATGTAACTTTTCTCTATAAAACTTTTCTCTCTAAACTTCTTCAGCCAAACACTCTCTTTTTCATCAAAGATTTTAGGTAATGTTCTTGATTTCTTAAACTTTTGATTTCTAATGGATTCTTCAGTCTTGTTTTTCCAAAATCTCATTGTTTACCTTTGTTTTTCAAGAGTAAAACATCCAATTGAGAGGAAATTCACTCATTGGAGGTAAGGTTCATTCTTCTCCTTTAATGAATGGTTCTTTGCTTAAATTTCCAAGTATTTGATCCTTGTTTAATGTTTTCTGATGATTTTTAATGATTTATTTATGGAAAATTGGTTAAGTCAATGGTTAATTAATGGAATCAGGGAGGTGATCGAAGTTCTTTTTGGCAGTGCAAAGATTCATCTTCGATATGAGTCACAAAACCTAACAAGACTGAAAAATCACAACAAGCGATACGGAAAGTGTTTGGATCCATCGATCTGAATAACAAAGCAATACTACATCAGAGTTTGGTTGGGTGGATATATCGCACAAAGGAGATCATGATTTTTGCAACAGAAATGAGTAATATAGGTTTGAGTGGCTTTTCCATAATGCATATTGTTGGTGCGATGATTCTAATTATGTGTGATAATGAGGGTATTAAACATTTTTTTAAGAATAACGGTATGAGCTGTTGGTTCACTCGTTTGTCAAATTGGACGCCGGATCTTGTGATGTCGCCCAGAAGTGTATGCCTATCAATAAGTGACATTGCCATTCACTTATAGTCACATCAAACCTTTGCTAATGTGGCAGGGTTGTGGGGATCTTTAGTTTGTTTGGCGGATAACACGGAAAAATCAACGTCTTTTGAGCGAGGGCAAATTCTGATACGAACGTCAATCCTAAATTGTATTGATGAGATACTTGATTTGGTAATGGAAGAGAATTTTCCCAATACATGTACAAGAAATTGATCCATGGCGAGGTTTGGAAGATGATGCTTTGGTGGAGTTGGATGTGGGGACTAGTTTTGCTACACCGTTACTAGAGGGGGATGAAGGAAGGGGGATGTTATGCTTAGTGTAAGACATGTTGAGTCTTCATCGGGCGAGACATTAGTGCCGAATTCAAAGACATTATCTTCTATAAAATTGATATGAATGGGGGGATTCATGTTGAATTTGACAGTCCAAGCCATGGATTTGAGAGGACATCGATGATAGGAACTGTGGTGCCAAACTCGTGCTCACCATTGGTGGTCGAGTTTGAATTGTTGGATCACATTTGGGAGGAAAATAAAAGAGTTGATTTGCGAGCAATTGCACCTTCACAAGAGATGGGCTGGATGGCTGATGAGGATATGGGGATGGTCGATCGTTCGAGTGAGTCACGTCCTAGCGTAGATGCGATGTCAGACGAGCGCAATTCCTTGTTAAAGGGGGTATTGGTGATCGAGCGAGATTAGATTTGCAAATACATGATATACAAATTATTGATGGGACACGGTCTGAAATACCTAGGGCGGACAAGGTAACGACTATTGAACTTAATGGTGAGTTTCGACGTGTACGACAAGTCTCATAAGTTGTGCTTAGTTTCTTATCTCCAGGCGAGAGGTATGAGGCTGAGAAAAGATTGTCTAAGAAAGGGAGGGGTCGGCCAAGAAAGAACGCTCCGCGATCACCACCAGTCGCGAATGGTTCGATTTTGGACTCGGATTTTTTGAGTCGTAAACAAGCCATTTTACAAGAAGAAAGAGAAACAGTGGGGCTCGGAAAGTTGATTGGGGCTAAAACCGTGGGTAACGAAGATGAGATAGTGATGGATATTTTACGTCTTATTGAGGCACGAGAGAGAAATTATTAGCACATGTAGTATGTGGCTGTTGTCATGGCATGTGGAGGGGAGTATGTTCAGCGTCGAATTTCAACGTCTTTTGCGACAACAACGATGCGAGATGGCTCCTTTGCAAGAAACAAAATTGGAGAACCTGTTTGATAGCATTGTGCATCAAAATTTGACTATACTTTATACCCATCGATTGGGCGCTCAGGTGGTGTGCTTGTGGATTGGGGTACGAACAAATTTTGTGCATCATATAAACAAACTTGAACATATGGAGTAATCATCGAAGGTGAATGGCTTTTAGAGGATTGGTTCTGCGTCGTGATGGACGTGTATGCTCCATGTTGGCAAGAGATGGGTATCATTGTTCGGTAGCGTTATATTGCGTGGTTTTTAGGGGGTAATTTCACATGGTGTTGAAGGCGGTGGACCGACAAGGCTACACAAGACTCTATCGAGGTATGGATTTGTGGACTGTAATGCTTTTATAGACATACTTTTACAGGGTAAGCGATTCTTTTGGTACGTGATGAGTTTAACGAGGATGGCTCGGCGTGTAGGAAACCAAGCAATATGCCATGCACTAGTGTTATTATGCAAGTCGACCATGGAAGTTTTAGAAGTGGTTCGGTCTAATTGATGTAGCGTGCTTGTCACTCTTGTGAGTATTTCATAATATATATAGGGAGACGAATGGTTTGGATAATGCTCTTGCAAAAGGGGTGTAGTTTGATCTTCATGGCTTCATATGATGGATTTTGTTTGTTTCGGCGTATGTTTTGTTTTGGGACCTTTCTAGGTTGTGTCTTGTTTTGAGAGTTTTCGTCTTATGTTGGCCATGGCATGTTCTGGGCGTGTTTTGTTCTTTTGCGTGTGTTTACCCATTTACAATGCTATCATAAGTACTTTTTTCCTCCACCTAGGATTAGGGAGGTTTTTAATGAGGCTTGTGATAGTGTAGGCATTATATGATTCAACTTTAATAAAAATCATACGTTTCGTCGATTAAAAAGGTGATTTTTTGTTTTGGATCTATTTTCCTAGGTTCTTGATTGGATTAGAACATGATTTTGGTGTTTTATAATGTTAATAAGTTGGTTTTAACATTGAAATCCCGAAACTAAGTGAATATATAATTTTCTAGGTGGTTAGTTATGGGTTTTTGAGGAGGTATGGGTGTTTTGTGAATGTTGGAGGTATAAGGATGATGTTAGGTTGTTTTTGGATGTATTTTGGTGCTAATCGATGGATTAAACCTGCAGGTTCTGGCTGGGTTAAGTTTGGAAGGTGTTTGATGTTGATTTCAGTTGTTGTGGAGGGATTTTTTGTTAGGGTTGTTGTGGATTAATGTTGTTGAGTCTTTGAATGTATTTAGATGCATTGAATCCTCTGTTTTTGTGTGGATAAACCAGGGGTGGTTGATTGCTTGTGGCACATTTTCGGAAGCTTTGGAGGAGTAGTTCGCATCGGCGGACGAGGTTTTGCGTAGTCCGTGAGTGAGAACGTGGAATTCAACTTTAAAATGGTTTAAAGATTATTTTGGGATTTTAAATTAAGCTTGAAATGCTAGTTCAAACTCGGAAGTAAGTATGATGAGATTTCTCCCTCGGTTGTGTTTTGGCGAAATTGGTTTTATGCACTTATTTTTTAATTATACGGTACCTACTATTTAAGCATGTTTACAGTATGATTTATACTGATTTTTTTATCACATATTGATGATAGATACATTTGGTAAATGATCCATGTAAGTATGAGGAATACATGTAAATGCATGGTTTAATGCATTGAAAATGGTTTTGAAATGTTGCATATAAAAACAATGAGGTACATGGTTAATAATGAATTATATTGGCAAGTGATGTGGTTTAAAATGTTATCAGATCGGCCATAGGATTGATAATGCACTATAAATAAGTCATCTCGAGTGTTGAGGGGTTTATGTGTACCGAATACTCCTCCACAAGTACCCTAACGGTCGAGGGGTTATATGGTACCGAAAACTCCCGTTAGTGGATTATACATCTAACTGATGATGGGTTGTGATGGTACCCAGGTGTGATCGTACCTTAATTACGATTGAGATTGTATGAAGTGTTGAGAGGACACTTGTTGAATACGTGTATCCGATGTAATATTTTGTGAAGTGAGACTTGGTTTATGATCACTTGAAAGCCAATATAATTGATAATGTATCATGTATATTATACATGTTTACTCTTTAAGCCTTGCATATGGGTTGTTCTGCATGGGAAATCTTAAATTGAGGGATTGCAAATGGTATTTTGCTGTTGATTCATGATACGTGTTGCATATGGTTTAGTATGCTCATTTTTGGAAATGTTAAGTGCATGGTTTATAAGGCATGATATTTTGGAAGATGATTAAAATGAGATTTTCAAGTGGTTTTGATAACCGGTTTTAAATGCATTGATGATGTTTTGTTTTTAAGCACTCGTCACTAAGCCTAGTGTGCTTACGCTCTCTTTGTCAATCAATACAGAGAATTAAAGGTTAGAGGCAGCAAGCAAGTGAAGGGAATCCAAGGACTTGAATAATTTGAAAGTATGGTTTTTGAACTGGACTAGTAGTAATAAAGACAATTGGGTTCATTGTTGTTTGGGAGGGTTATTTACTAAACTATCATTCATGCAAGTTTATATTGTTGTTGTGGAGTTGTATAAGGCTTTATATGTTTGATTTTGATGTGGATTTACGTTCGTATAACCCCCTAAACCCGGCCCAGAAGAAATGGGCCGAATCTAGGAAGTCGCGATTGAAAACTTATCCCTCAAGAAACAATTTAGGTTAAAATATTTTGTAATTCAAAAGAATCGATTAAATAAATAAAACTCAATAAATACTCTGATATAAGTCCCAAATTATAAATAGTCTCAATGTCTATATTACACAAATATCCTAAACAATGTTAAAATAGAAATCTAAAGTAGTCAAAAGAGTTCATACTAAATGATAAAATATCTGAATAAAAGCGAGATGCTCCAAGTACCGAGTCGCCTAAGAGAGTTTGAGTATCTGAAAGAAGAAATTATGGGGGTGTAAGCTAAAGAGCTTAGTGTGTCTCTAAAGTGCAAACAAACACTAAACCAAAACATTATTTTTATTTTCATATAAGTACCTTTGAAAACACATTCAATCCGGCAAATCAAAATCATAATGATATGATGTCTGATGCATGATTTAATACCCAACAATCCAATACACCATCCCAAGAGTAAGGTTCCCCAGAACCTACTCTATCCATCGTCACCATCCGAAGTAGAACTCAGCCCGAAGGGTGGAACCACTGATATGAAGCGGAATTCAGCCTGAAGGTTGAAACCATTGAACTTCCCCGAACAATCTCAAACCATGTACCCACGATGATATGATGTTGATTTCAAAATCCAAATATCATCCGAACAATTCTATAAATCTGATGTTTTACAATTCCGAAAATCTAATATTTCACTATTTAATAAATCCGATTTTTAGTTAAAACACAATCTGATATGCTATACATGATATCCGAAAAATGTCACAAATCACAACCGCAGAATAAATCACACAAAATGTAAAAATCTCATTTCACACAAGTACATGGTACGATAAGAAACACAAAATTTTATAGCACAAGAAGAGAAACACCTTTAGCAACAGTAGCTCTAATACCGAGAAAAACGCGTCTCACGCTCAGATCTAGCTGAATCATAACGTAAAGATCTTAAGAGCGTGCCCGGTCGGACTGAACAACAAGAAATAACTCGTCGGCCTCAGAGTCAATTCCGGTTCGAGCAAAACAAGGACGACGAACAAGATCCGAGAGAAGGGTTTGGTTCGCGATGAGATGTTGGTCACAATGGTGGTGACCGGTTGCGAAACGAACAGTGGCTTGGCACGATCGGAGCTTCATCGAAAAACAAGGGACATTGAAGGATATCCAAAGGTTGGGGCTTATTCATGAGGTCACAAGGGTTACAAAGGTGGCGTCTGAGCGTGAAACGAACATATAATGGGTGGTCATCGGACTTTGATTAGAGATCCAGAGGTGAGGGTGGGTTATTTGAGAGAAAACGAACAAAATAGGGGAAGGAGCATGCGGCCAAAAAGGTAATGAAGGAGTCAAGGTTTCTGAAAAGAGGATTAAATACCTCAACAAACGAGTAAAAAGCAAGATTAGAGTTGTAACTTTTACCCTCATTTTAGAAGGATTCCAAAAGTTTTAATTTTTATCAATTTGGTCACTAGAGTATAGTTCAAGCCTAATTAATCCTTAAATTCAAATTAAGGTTTGAGACTTAAATTACCAAATGTTAGGGTTTCTGAATTAGGAATTTCAAATTTTAGGTTTTCTGAATTAGGGAAAATTTGGGGTGTTACTTTTTGTGCTTTGGATTGATTGGTTTTTAAGAAGCATGCCTCTAGATTTATGATTGAAATATGTTGCTATGTTTTGATCATGTTTCTTTGATATTCCGGTACATTTTGATCTTTAGTTTAGTGGTGTACATGTTTAAGGTTTGATAAAGCATGTTTGAATCCATGAATGTGTAAAAAACCAACAAAATTGGACATTATAGGTCTAGGTGTATCGGTACGCGTGCCCTTGTATCGATACGAATAAGTGAAATCTGAGTATTGGTTTTGATACTCGGGTACTGGTATCGGTACAATCATGTATATTTCGGCAGGGTGTACCGATACGTGGGGAGGTGTATCGGTACAATTTTGAGCTACTGGAATCTAGGATTTTGGGATTGTAAAAGTGTACTGATACATTTGCTCGTGTACCGATACGAGTTGCAATTATTTAAGTTAATGTGTTCCTTGTGAGTTGTTGATTCTTTCATATTGGTCCCTAATCTATAACTATGCACAATTGAATATCTTTTTGATGCTTGGTTCAGTTGATATTTCACCCGCAGCCAGCATGCACACCTTAGGTTATGATGTTTCATCTAGATAAGATAAAAAGAAAAAAGTGGTGTATTTCGAGTTAACTATTTACGAGTTTTTTTCAGCAAACTCAATGTAGCTCGCTCGGTTCAGTTTGGCGTCTACTCCGGGTCAATAGGGTTACACAAAAAGTTTCCCAAGAGGTTCTTTACAAAATTTTAGGCTTGCCTAGAAGACCATTTGACTTGGCTTGACTGTTGGAGACTAATAAAAGGCTCAATCACATGGAAGCTGGTAAATTAATTTAATGGTATCTTACAATGGCATATTCCAAGGGATAGGAATATCCACCAATGTGAACATACATGTGAATGTGAACCTAAGGAAATTATTCCATTCCATAAATAGCTACGATGTAGTTGGTAGCTTTCGATATGATCCGCCGATGTAAATCGATCTCAGTCATTCATTGTATGGGGATTCAACAATAAATAGAGGTCTCCCACCTCATTTATACTCATCCATCTCTTGAGTGATACAAAATATTTACTCTAAAATTCTCTTTTGTGTTCTTGAGCGTTCTTATTCGTTCTTGCGTTGTCTATCTCATTGTTTGCTTCCGCTTAAAACTATTCAACGTTCTTAGTGCCTAAAAAGAGTTCAATCTTCTAAAGAGAGAAATTATGCTTATTTAATTATTTGTTTCGAGAGCATCGACTAAGGACGCGCGGTTCGCTAGGCTGAAACTCTAGCCTACTGACAATAAACATTGAAATCTATTCATGATCTCTATCTTTATCCGAGTTCTTTCGTCAATTTATTAGTTTAAGAATTTTATATTATATTTGTATTTTATTCTTATTATAAATACACATAAAATGTCACATATTTCTATAAGTTTTTTAGTGCGAAGCTATTAACATTTGCGGATAAGAAAATGGATTGGTTAAAATTATAATTTCAGTCCCACTGTTGTGATCAAAAATGAATTTTAATCTCTAGACTTTAAATCAAAGGGATTAAATCTTCTATTTTCATAATCTCAAATATAAACATGATAAAGGGATCAAATCCATAATTTAACTAATAATCTCGAGTTGAGCGAAGAGAAAAACAATGAAAGTAGCATGAGAGAATTATTATCAAAGGTCAAGTTTTGCTATAATTTTATTTGTTTGTTTGTTATTTTTTCGAGTCTTGCTTGAAAATGTTGATTTAAGTTATTTGTTTCATGTTTTTTGTTTCAATCGAATCTATAATTTAACTAAGAATCTCGTGTTCAGCGAAGATGAAGACGGTGAAAATAATATGAGAGGATGATGATCAAAGCTGAAGTTTACCTATAATATTTATTTATTATTTTTCTCGGGTCGTGCTTAAAAAATGGTGATTTAAGTTATTTATTTTATGTTTATGTTTTTCTGTCTAGATCAAATCTTAAATTTAACCAAGAATCTCATATTAAGCGAAGAAAAAGACGGCAAAAGTCGTATGAGAAGATGATGATCAAAGCTAGAGCTTTTCTATAATTTGAGTTATTCTTTCGTGTTTTATATTTCTTTCTATTTTTTTAATAAAAGGCATGTCAGGTTTTGTTGCTACTTGGGACTAAATCAGAAATCATTGATATGTGCAACGTATCGTGTTACAGTGTTGTGACCTGGTAATTTCATAATTTTTTATTTTATTTAAAAAACTCTTTAAAAGTTTTAAAAAATTTAAAAGAACTTATGAAAATTATAAAAAAATAGTTTTTTTAAAAAAATCTGTAAATATCACATGACATAATTGTACCGTGTCATGTGACAACAATATCTCAAGAAATAAAACCATCAAAAATTGACGGTCAAAATTGGTCAAAAGACTTAATTGATTCAATTTATTGCTTCGAGAACTTAATTGAGTGCAAAAAATTCAAGAGCTTAATTGATTTTTTTAAAAGTTCAAGAGCTTATGATACCCGCATTTAATCTTTATACTTTAATATAATCAATTTTAGTTTTGACTTATATAATACAAGAATAATATGATAGAATACAAGACTTGATACGATCAAAACGAAGAATAAGAATTAAATCTACAATTTATACACAATATAAGAATTAAACGTAAATTTTGATTAAACACATTTCACAGTTGGATCAAAATAGTCATTTTAAATTTAAAAAAATTGAAACTAAAAATATCAAATAAATTATAAAGATTAATCCTATAACTAATAAAACTTTTTGACCAAAGTATATTTTGTCTTTTGGGTGGGGGAGGCTTAGTGTTGCCAAATCAAATGAATGAGTCCAATAACAGTGGCAAGTGGACTAAATATCCCTATGTGCCATCATGTTAATAGAGAACTTGGATTTCATAATTTTAATTTTAATATTGTAAATAAAAAATTAAACTAAAAATATTTTCTCATGAAATATATTTATTATATTTAAATTAAATTAATCAACTAATTAGTCAAACATCTATAATTATAAAAAAATCGTTTATCTCATATATTATTGTCGCGTAAGAAAATTTCTTTGCTACGTATGTAAAACTATTATAAAAAAATTAAAACACGATGCAATAATTTGTACCATCCAGAGATAATAATGAAATGAGAGGGACAGCGACAAATTCATTATTGTTATACAATTGGTATATTTTACCCGATCATCTACGGATAAAAAAATTTCTGTTTTATTATGTATATTTGTATTTCACGGCACTAAAAATTTAAATTATAAATTTTAACTCTAAATTTTAAATCATAAATCATAAACCTTAAATTTTAAAAATACACCATATACATAATTCTATAAATCTTAACTTTAAACATTAACCCTAAATTTTAGACTTAATTTTTAAAAATAAAATATAAAAATAGCACTGAAAAAAAAAAGAATTTTTATTCATCATTCACCCGCTTTATTTAAATGTATAATCTTAAGAGTCACTATCACTTATATGATGTTGGGCATTTTATTTTATCAGCCCTTATTTGATTTTTGCGGATTGATTTTAATATTTTTCAACTTCTTTAAAAGACAAGCAAACATGTAAGAATAATTTTCCAAAAAATATTTATACATAAAACTAAAATATTTTCCACAATTCTCTAAACATAAAGTATAAAACATAAAAGAATTTATGTATTTTATATAGGTCATTTTTACATTTTTACTCTTTCAATCGGTATATATAATTATATATGTATGAGAATAAAATGATAATTTCGTATAATTAGCAAGGTTGGAACATGCCAAATAATTATCATAACTTTTTCAGACCCATTGTCCCGAAAAAATAAAACTCCATCCAATCTTATTTTACATGCAATTAAAAAAACGGATTCAAGATTTATTAGTTGGCCTAGTGATCAGGAATATTTATGTTGTCTTATTTTGTATAAGTTTAAACTTTGACACTTGTTTTAAAAATGTAAATTCTCTCTACTTAATAAAAAAGATGAATTCCATTTAAAACAAATTGGTTCGAAATCAATTAAATGGTTTAAGTTTTACCATTCCATTAACATCACAACAAAAGATTGGTCGAATATGTTAATCTTTTCCGTTAGGAATCTAAACACACTTAACATCACAACAAAACATGTGTTTTTAAATTTGTTGTTCCTTTCTTCCCCATCTATGGTAGATGGTGTTGGCAAACCAACCCACCTTTAGAAAATGATGACAATTGACATCAGATAACCGACGGATCATTTAATTGAAATATTTAGTTCGATTACATATCATATTTTTCTTATTTCATTTATTAAAATATTAAGTTTAATAATATGATAAATTTAATAATTGTTTGGTTACAATAAAAGTGCAAAAACAATTATAAAATCAAAATTTGAGAGTTCACACTTTCTAGTAATTGAACTCAAGACCAAAAAAATCTTTAAAAACCCAGAAGAGTATCAAAATCAATGAACTATATGTTATTCTAATACATAAAATTTACAAAATTAAAATTCCGCCGATTGTCAAACAAATAATACTTTATAGACTTCTCCAGAAAAGATAAAAGAAACTATCCCTAAAAAGATTATATAGAGTTATGTACAATAATAATTTAAAACCTCCTCAATAAATAGGGCATTATTTTTTATTAAGTAAATAGATATTATATTTTTAAGACAAATGTCGAAATTCGAATTTATATAAAATGAGATGTCATGAACATCTTTAAGTTTAACCACTCAACTAAACAGAGGATCTCGGGAATCCAAATTTAAGTTTTGATTTGTAATTCCACTAACGGGCGAATGGTGTGATGGAAGCAGTGATAATTGGGCAGCAAACATACCAATGGAAGTGATAGTTGTCTGTCTGTTAGTAAAAATGTAATTTTATTTTATTTGAGTAAAATACCCCCAATAGTTACTATATTATGAAAGATGATTATTCTGACCATTAATTTTTTTTTAAAATTACAAAATAGTTATTAATTTTATCAAATTATTATAAAATAGTCACTAAACATTTAATGATATTTTACATCAGTTCAATAAAATTAATGATAATTTTGAAAATTTTGAAATGTTAGTAACTAAAACGATCATAGTTCATAGTTAAGTGACTACTTATGTACTTGACCCATTTTGTTTTTAATTAGGCAAAATATAAACCTACCTACATGAAAACGTGGCATTGTCTCAATGGACTTTCATGTATCTTAATGTTTTCAAGATGTAAGATAACACTAAAACAAATATTTAAACAAAACAAAGTTTTCAAGTATATCGCTCTCACATTCCTTTTTATTATAAACTTTCTTTCTTTATCAAGTTTCATAAATAATTTCATTAAACAAAATCAATAATTAGTTCCTCAAACTCCTAAATTAAAAGAGAATTCGTGTTTAAACCATTCAACTTTTTTTTAAATATTACATTAGCTAAAATTTTTAGATATTACACTTGAAAAACCTGAGATCTATTGCACTTCATTTTTTTCTAATTTATTACATTTTGAACAGTGAAAGGTAAAGTCGACATGTGCTTCTATTGATTTTATTGTTCATAATTTTTTTATTAAAAAGTTATAGAAGTCGACTCTTTATGTTGCGCATGCAATTAATAGTAAACAGTGATGTCAACTTGTGATCTTACCGTCTTCACTATTATTTCAATAAAAAATCATAAACAATAAAATCGATTTGTAATCTTACCGACTTCTACTGTCATGGTAGAAAATGTCATATCCGAAAATAAAGTGATAGGTACAATGGGGAAATTTTTTTCCCTGGTTGCAATAGTGCAGCAATTACCCTAATATTATAATATTAGAAATATCAATGAGATTAAATTTAATAATAACAACTTTTTTAGCATTTGGTGATAATAAATTAACAAAAATAAGAGAGATTTTTTTATCGTAAAAAAAATTAGGTTGATGTGGAATATGCTGAGATTACTGTTGGTCGTTAGCAGCACAGAAATGAAAAATTGTTTAACACTTGTTTTCTTTGTTTCTCTCTCTTGCCCAAGCTGCCCATTTTCTCTGTTTCAAACTGCCCATCTGCCCTTTGTTGAAACACTCCCCCCGCCCCCTCTCAAAAAGTGCCTTTTGACTAAATTTCATAAACTGGGTCTTGGAGATTAACAGCTAAAAATCTACTTTTTTATGTGTTTGATTGCTTAAAACCATTTGTGTTTAGAAGTATTAAGATCAAAAAAGGTTCTTTTTTGGTGAAGGAATTTGGATGGGGTTTGGTCATAAATCTGAAAGATTTGTAGAGAAAAAACCATCAAGGAAGAAGAAAGATGGAGGAGGTGAAAAAGAAGAAGAAACTGGATGTTGGGTTAAATTAAGGTTTATGGGAAGCTGCATGTCTTCAAGATCAAGGGTTGATAATTCTTTGAGTGGTAGAACAGCTACTCCTTATGGTAATCTTCTAATTTCTCTTCCTTTTAATCTGAAAAATCACTTTTTTATTCCTCCATAAAAGGAATATACCATTAGCTTTATGTGTGCAAAGCTTGCTTTTTTTTTCTCAGTAAATGGGCTGAAGGAATATGATCATATGCTGAGAGCATTTGAAAGAAAATTTGTATGTATATATGTATGTATGCTTTACTTTTCCATTAGTCACATGATTAGTTTTGCTGAATGAGGTGATTAGTTGGAACTTGAAAGCAACTATGTTTTTATCAATTTAATCTGAAAAAAAAAACTTTTTATTCCTCCATAAAAGGAATATATAACTTTATAAGCTTTATGTGTGCAAAGCTTGTTTATTTTTAGTTTTTTTTCCAGTAAGTGAGCTGAAGGAATATGATCATATTCATATGTTGAGAACATTTGAAGGAGAATTTGTATTGATATAAATGGATATATAGAGCTTTAAGATTATATCCTAGTGTTTTGGGGTTAAAGAAAACGAGTGTTAATGGAATATATATGGGAACGGAGTCAGGAATGAACTACGAGGGGTAGATTGATTAATTTTGAAACGAATAGGTCTTAAAAAGTAATTAATTCATAAAAATTAAGAGAGTTTAAGTTTAATTTTGCAGTAATAAAACCAAAAAATATTGATAAGGTTTAATTTTAAATGACGAGGTCCTAAAAAATATTAAACCATAAAATTTTGGGAGCGTCAAAGACTTAATTGTAGTGGTTCAAAACTCTTAGGGCATAAAATGCAATTAACTCATCAAGTTGGGGGGGGGGGGGGGGGGCAATTGCCCCTCCTACCTATAAGGTGGCTCCGTCCTTGAATATATGTATGTATGCATTAGGGGTGTTTATTGTCGAATATGGTATCGGATTTGATCCGGTTTTTTCAGATATCCAGTTTTTCAGATTGACGATATAATGATCCGTATTCGATCCAAAAAATCGGATATCCGAATATTCGGTAATCGGATCGGATATTCGATTATCCGGAAATATAATTGATTTAATTTTTTTTTTCAAATTTGAATGTCGTATTTATGAAAATTTCAAAATTTCGAATATAACAAACAACAAATTACTAAATATAACAAGATTCACATCTATGGAAATTTTGATTTTTTTAAATTTTCGGATATAACAAGCATCAAATTTTTAAATATAACAAGATTAATGTTCATAAAATTTTGAATTTTCAAATTTTTGAATAATCTGAAACTTGAAATATTGCGATCCGTATCCGATCCGGAAAATTTAAAATCGGATTGAATATCCAATCCGAAAATAAAAGTCGGATCGGATAATCGGATTGGATCGGATATTTTTGAACACTTCTAGTATGCATGCATGCTTTACTTTTCCATTAGTCACATGATTAGTTTTGCTGGATGAGGTGATTAGTTGAAACTTGAAAGCAACTATGTTTTTACCATTTCTTATTTTGGAATCCTTTTGAGGCATTTGATACAGTTTTGAAAACATTTACTGTAAGATAAATGCATGTATAATGTATGAAACGGTATCTGATAGTTGCTGTTTTTTGTAATGTTGAATGACCATTGATTTCAATGCCTTGTTGTTTGTATAAATTCAGGTAGTAAACCGGAAAAAGAGAAAAGCAGAGATCAGCCGGTTGTTTCGGTGTCTTCTACCACAACTACTAGTAATGCAGAAACTGCTTCTTCCACGCCAAAATACAGTGAGGAACTGAAAGTTGCTTCCCAGCTACGGAAGTTCACATTTATTGACCTTAAATTAGCAACCCGGAATTTCAGGCCCGAGAGTCTTCTTGGTGAGGGTGGGTTTGGTTGTGTCTTCAAAGGTTGGATCGAGGAAAACGGAACTGCTCCTGTGAAACCCGGTACTGGACTTACCGTTGCTGTTAAAACACTAAACGTCGAAGGACTTCAGGGTCACAAAGAGTGGCTGGTATGACATCTGAATAGTGTTTGTTTTTCGGGGCATTATTTTCTATTGTAAATTCCATGTTATTTCAGGCCGAAGTGGATTTTCTTGGTAACCTCCTCCATCCCAATTTGGTTAAATTGGTTGGTTACTGCATTGAAGATGATCACAGGTTACTGGTATACGAGTTTATGCCACGAGGAAGCTTGGAGAATCACCTCTTCCGAAGTACGTAATAACCTTCTGTTTAATGATATATGTTAAGCACGGTTTAAGTGATTGTTTAACCAAAGTATTCCGAAACTTAAGTAGCTCAGCCATGCATAAGCAGAGAGTGTTGCTAAATAAACACATAATTTCTAGGGTGCTCTTTACGTATGACATGCGTGTTTCCTCCTAGTAAGCTTGAACATTCATTTGGCAAAAAGATTTCCTCCTAGAATCTGATGTGTGGTTATTACTTTCATATTCGTGTTTGATGTTTTACTTTTCTCTGGTAACAACCATTTTTTGCGCAGAAGGGTCCTTGCCACTTCCTTGGTCTATCAGAATGAAAATTGCACTTGGCGCTGCACAGGGTCTTACCTTTCTTCATGAAGAAGCAGAAAGACCGGTGATATATCGGGATTTTAAAACATCAAATATCTTGTTAGATGCGGTATGTAGCTAAAGACAGAATGCAAGTTTATGTTTTTATTGTTCTAAAACCGTTTCCGTCTTTTAGGATTACAATGCCAAGCTCTCTGATTTTGGACTTGCCAAAGATGGTCCCGAAGGAGATAAAACTCATGTATCTACCCGAGTTATGGGAACATATGGCTATGCTGCACCAGAATATGTAATGACTGGTACGTTTTTATTTAGAATATGCGAGTTTTTATTTTGATCTTTGGTTATATAAATCTAACACAGTTATTGGTTTAGGACATTTGACATCGAAGAGTGATGTATATAGCTTCGGGGTAGTTTTACTTGAGATGTTGACTGGCCGAAGATCAATGGACAAAAACCGACCTAATGGGGAACACAATCTTGTTGAATGGGCAAGACCGCATCTAGGAGACAAGAGAAGGTTCTTCCGAATTTTAGATCCTCGACTCGAAGGCCACTTTTCGATAAAAGGTGCACAAAAAGCTGCCCACCTGGCTGCCCAATGTCTTAGCCGTGATCCCAAAGCCAGACCTCGGATGAGTGAAGTTGTTGAAACCCTAAAGCCTCTACCGAACCTTAAAGACATGGCAAGCTCTTCCTATTATTTCCAAACTATGCAATCCGTCCGCATTAGGTCCAACGTAAATGCTAAAGACGGCAGCAGAGCACAAGCCGGATTCGTAGTGAGGAAGGGACAACCTATGAGGAGCTTATCCGCATCAAACAATCATCAGGCTCCTCAATATCACCAACCTCACCCATCACCAAAGCCCAGAGCAAAAGAGTCATAGGTTCGTCGGTTCATACTTAGAGTTCGGTTCTTATCCGGTATCTGCTTCTTCGGACTACTGTTCTATCATACGAATAGAACTGAACAAGCAATACTGGACTGTTTTCAAGGGAGCTCGTCTCGTTTTTCATCGCCATCCTATACCTTTACTCCGGATATTCAGGTTACATTGGAGAATAGAGGCTGAAAAGCTACGCCGGCAATGGATTACGGTATGGTGGTGAAGGGCAGTCGATAGGTGCCGCAACCATGACGATATTTAATCTGTCCGTTGTTATCTTTAGAGTACTGTTGGTGATTCAAGAGTGTGGTGCTGCTGCACTCTTTGACCTCACAATTTACCCTCTTCATTCTCCTTTTCTTTGATTTGGTGTTGTACAAATGGATCTCTACAGTCTTATTAACATCGTAACATAAGAAAAATTTGTGTGAATATAATATGCATATGTATATGTATGATTTTAGAGTGTATGTATGTATCCAAAAGTTGATGAATGGTAGGTTCACAGTCACACTCACACTAATCTAAAGACCTAATTACCCTCCCAACCCTAAACCTACATTTAGTCAAAAGTTTGTTCGGTGTTACACAATGTTCAGCCGTCTCCCACTTTCTTTCTTTTTTTTTTTCCGGATTCCTCTCAAAATTTTAAGATCGGTTTAGTTTTAGAGAATGAAATAAAGTTGTTTTCATTTTCTTAAAAAATAAAAAACGATAAAGAAACGCTTTTACTTGTAAAAATAAAAAGTAATTTTTAGTAAATAAAAATAAGTAAAAATTTGAAAACATGAAAAATATGTTTTCATTCAAAATGTCTAGGAATGTAGAAAATATAAGAGTAAGGGTTCTTTAGTTTTAATTTCATTTCCGGGTTTAAATCATTTTAATACTATTTTTAAAAACTTTAGATTCTTTACTCATATTTTATTTATTATTATAATATTTTTTAACAATATTTTATTTAAATTATTTAATAATTATTTTTTCATTTCTATTTTGAAAAAAATTAGATACTAAACACATTTTCACTATTTTTTTAACAACAAGTTTTCATCTCTATTAACCAAGCACTTTTTCTAATTTTTAGAAAATTAAAAACAAAAAAAATAAAAATTATTTTTTAAAATTAAACAGACCAACAACCAGTTGGTCTAGTGAGATGAGTCGAAAATTAAGCGAACAATAATTCCTCTTACTCTATCTTTTGATCAAAATTGACACGTAATATCTCATTAAAAACTCTATCTCTTAGACCAACAACCAATTGATCTAATAGAATGAATCGTTTTCATAATAGACCTCTACAGTATTCGACTAAGTGAATTAAATATCGATGGTGATAAAAAAAAAGTCTCCCTCACCATTCAGCAAGCAAATCTTTGATTTTTGAACCAATGCGAAAGACCATAGAAGAAAACATAATCTAATTCATGATAATCGAACGGTCGGATTTGCGTATCGAACCATAGTTTAAAACACTATTTTCCTTCACTTTTTTACACTGACATGGAGTAGTGTCTATACGGCAACGCCATGAAAAAAAGATTACATTTCGAAATTCTAGGTTTCCCATACTCTTTGAAAATGAATTCAAGGCTTGAGTGCCAAAGCAAGTCCAGCCTTGGCACTCATGTCAATGGACTTGGTAACCACTTCTCCGGAGACGATGAGACCAAGGTAGACAGTATAGAGGGAATTCGGATGGCGCCACTGGTGCTGGATTAGAGCACTTGCCTTGCCTGCGTTGTTCACTCGTATCTTAACCATGGTTAAGGGATCCAATGCATGTTGTGTACCGATGGTGATCGTGTTCTCATTGGTAGAGAAGCTATGGGTCATCTCTGCACCAACAACAGTCTTTGTCAAGCGATTTACGATGCAATAGCAGGAAGCACTAAGAGAGTCACCCCTTTTCGTTCTTGCATCAATAAACAAGGTATTGAACGAGGAACATGTTAGAGTAATAGAACAATAGAGTATTTCTATTAGTTGGATCAGCCCAAGTTTGTTAAGTTGTTATTAGTTTGTTATAACCGTTTGAGTTGATCATCTCAATTTAAGATGGGTTATAAATGTCAAGCCCAATCATTTGTAACTGCAAGCTTTTGTGTATTCTCATTAATTCATCAGAAATAACATCTCCTTTACCTTTCTCTTTTCTTTGTTTAACCTTTCGTTTCTTCGTCTACATTTTTGTTTCTTCACCATTGTTGAGTTCGTAACATGGTATCAGAGATTCCTCAAAGCTTGACAGTGGTGTTTCGTTTCTCTTGTTGGACTTCGATTTTTGGTCTGATGTCTGTGTGATGCGTGGATCTTTCGTCGGCGTTCGTCTGGTTCTTCGGCTAGGGTTTCTGTTGTGCGGTTGTGCTTCGCGGTGAGATCTATCCTTTTCTTTGTATGCTTTACGTCATTGGCTGCTAGTTTTGTTGCTTTGGTTTCGATCCGATTAGATTGCTAGTGTTGTATCCTTTTCTCTTTGATTTTGCTGCTTTCTGCTCTGTTTTGATTTGCAATTTCGGTGTCTTCTGATCTGATCTGGCCTGCTAGGGATTTTGCTTTCTTTCCTTGTGGCTTGGTTGTTCTTTCGTTTTCCTTTTCTTTGTTCGCTGGTTTTCTGTTGCGCTCTATCTCGTTTTCTTTTGTTGTGTTGTTTCTTTGCATGTGTTGTTTCTGTCCATGGCTATTGAAGACTCTACTCAGCAAGTTACTAGTGGTAGTTCTCCGATTAGTTCTGATAGTAATGTGGCTCAATCTCGGATGTTTGTCACTAAGAAAATTAATGTGATTCTTGATGAGCACAAGTACCTGTTGTGGCATCAACATGTTTTCTTGATCATTAAAACTCATAGACTTCAGAAGTTTATTGATGCTAATGTCATTCCCCCTGCACAATATCTTAATCATAATAATCAAGTCTCTATTAATCCTGAATTTGAGGCATATGAGGAGCAAGATGGTGCTCTTGCTACTTGGCTGTTGTCAACAGTTAGTGAGTTGGTCCTTCCTCAGTTAATAGGTCTTAACACTGCCACTGAAATCTGAAATACTCTGCATCTATATATTGGTAAAACTACATCTCGACTTATGTACTTTAGAAGGCTTCTTCACTCTCAAAAGAAGGGAGAGCTTAGTATGAGGGAGTTCCTTATGCAAGTTAAGTCCATTTGTGACAATCTAGCCAGTTGTGGCGAGGTTAATTATTTCTGAGCATGAACATATCACTACTATTTTGAATGGATTACCACCTGAATATGAGTCTGTTATAACCGTTCTTACTACTGGTACTACTCTGTCTAGTGTTAGCTCAGTTAGGACTATTTTTCTTGATGTTGAAGCTCGACAGAATAACATTAACAGTCATGTTGTTGCTTCTGCTAATATGGTCACTCAACCCCTGTCTGAGAGGTCTGGTTCTCAATCATTGGTTGTTGATAGTGGTGTGGGATCTGGGTCTGCTCAGGCAGTTCCTTCTGATCATCATGAATATAGTGATAATGGTGTTAGAGATAATAATAGGGGCAGGGGGCGTGGTAGGTATTTTAGACCATAATGTCAAATATGCAGTAGAATGGGACATCTTGCTGAGAGATGTTATTTTCGGTTTGATACAAATTTTAAGAACGAGGCCTCTAGGAACAATTTTAATGGTGGGAATAGAGGGTTCTCCTCAGTTCAAGCTAATATCAGCACTTATAATCATGTATCTTTTGCTTCACCTGCTTATTACACGCCTCCTTCTCCTGCTCCTTTTATTCAGCGTATTGTGCCTCATGTTGTTGTGCCTTTTTGTCCTTCTTTGTCTTCAACTGCTTATTCCGCCTTGCCTTTCAGTTCTGTTGTGCAACCTGCTGTTGGGTCACGTCGGCACGCCTCGTGGCGCAGCGGAAAAATTAATCCGACGTAATCCAGCCAGGATCCATGTACAGGAACAAATCCGGGGTGAAAAGATGAAGAGTTACCTTTTAAAACTCTGGAAACTGGAAAACCGATGGTATGTCGGAATAACCACGTCAAGTAAAACCGGAATCGTCACAGGTTCACAACGACCTCTACGGAGTCCACCCGAACAAAACGAACAAAGTTTCCGCCTCCCTAACACTTAGGGATAAATTTCGACAGGTTTGAACACCTTCCAGGGAGAAGTCGAAATCCCTCCAGGGATTCCTGAGTGAGTCTGAAATCGACCAGGGGTTCAACCGGGACTTGGATTCGAACTAGGGAATCGCCAGAAATTTGCCAGGGGGCAAGAGGAACACCAGAAAAATATCGAACAGCTTCTCAGAAGAAATCTGGGACTTGTCGAAAATTCCAGATGGAATTCCCAAGGATATGTCGAAATTTGCAAGGAGGAATCGGGATGATTTGGTTGCTAGCCCTTGTCCCTTTAAATAGTATTCAGAGACTTAATTCTAGTTGAATTCCTTAAATCCAGGTTCAACCAAAATTCATAGAATCTAATTCTACTTGAATTTGGTTTATATTAAATATACATTATATTTAATAATATTAAATGAAATATATATATTTAATTATGTAGAATCTTATTCTACATAAAACATGGATTTAAATATACATTATATTTAATCCAAATATATATTTTTTTATTATATAGAATCTCATTCTATCTTTACTTGGATTTAAATATATTTAAATATATATTTTTAATTATGTAGAATCTAATTCTACATAAACTTGGAATTAAATATACATTATATAAATTCCAAATATATATTTAAATTTCTAGAATCTTATTCTATAATATTTAAGTCTCTAAATATTTTCCATGCTCTAAATAATATTTGATAAATACAATATTTATCCAATATTATTCCCATTTAAGGGAATTACCGATTTCCCTTATCCCATAGGGGATTTTCGGCAACCTCCCTAAAATAGGGAGTATGGTTTCCAATTTTTGTTCGTTTCATTCGAAGGGTGTGACCCTTGTAGGTTCATGCAACGTTAGCAGCAAAATTAGAACGGTTCTAATTTTACAAACAATGAGTGGTATCTAGCAATACATCATTGCTACCTAAGTTGCATGAAGTCATGGTTTAACTTTCCTAATTCCTGAATAAACTTTCTTTATGTATTTTATCCTTTTGTCCTTTATATCTTAGATGAACACGAGTCATGGGTTAGTCACACTTGCGTTGTCCATCTAGTGTTTCTTGATGTCTTGAGTAGATTATTATAAACGAATCTCTATGATATCTCATATCATAATATTCGAGTATGGCCATGCATTTTCTAATCTCACTCAATCAAGTGGCCGAAGATATTTCTCCCATTATGTAGGAGGGACAAATCCTTTCTTGATCAACCATATTTCACTACATAGGTCATCATGTATCCAATCATCGGTCTTTATAATGTAGTCAGTTACGACACACGTATGACTATGTCAAAATACGTAAATATTTATGTTGAAATCATGTTGATCTCAAGTCTGAGGATCATACATATGTTTATCATGAGCAATGTTGTGACTGTCATATAATTACCCAAGAAACATGCTCATAGCGGGTCAATCCAGTATGTTGTTCTCTAACAAATACTTATGTGTTGATTTTGACATCTCTATGTCAATTACAACACTTGTTATCAATCAACCACATATTAGTCTTTATATATTATCACTGTCCATACCCGTAATAATATTCGACTAAGGATTCTATTTAACAATAATCGTATTATTGTATGGACATTATTATCCAATGGTTAGTTTGATGCACAGAAACATACCAAATGATAATAACGGCAATGCCATTACTTGATAAATCTAGTAAAATAGTATGTCTATTCAATCATCATATGATTGGTCTTTGGGCATACTCCAACAATCTCCCACTAGCACTAAGACCAATCATTCTCGTATCTAATACGATATGGCTTAGTGTAACTGACATGCTTATGATGTGTCAAAAGCTTTGTCAGGGAGTTGATAAAGTTATCAACTTTGTACGTATGTTGCATACTTTCACATCTCCAAGATGTAAGCACTTTAGAATATGTTTTGATTTATTGATGAGATCTGGGTTTTATTTGCTTACGCAAAGGTTCCATCATAACAGAGTTATGTAGCATCTAATATGCTGGGAACAACCCTTAGTTCAGAAGTGAACCCTTTAGATCCAAACATCCTTCTTTATTGCTATGTCGACTGTAATACATTCAGCCTATGTTGTAGAGTTAGATACTGTCTCATGTTGTTAACTCGCAGTATCTTTTATTAATGCAAAACGGATTGTGATCTTTAGTTCCTTTTGATGAGTATGTCATCTACATACAATACTTAGGAAAGTAACAATGCTCCCACTAGCTCTTTTGAAAACAATACTCCCCTTTGTTTCTAGATAAACCAAACATTTTGATTGTATCTTCTGAAACGAATATCCCAACTTCGAGAATCTTGCCTTAGTCTACGGATAGATCTTTGTAGCTTACATACCTTCCAAGTGTTTTACTGGAGTGACAAAACCTTCTGGATGTGTCATGTACACATCTGTTTCAAGTTTTTCCCTTAGGAAAGCGGTTTTGACATTCCTTTATTTGATTCCATAATCATGGTATGTAACTACTTGCAAGTGAGATTAAGATGGATTAAACATAGCTACAAGGAAGATGCTTTATCATAGTCTATACTATGAAGTTTGTCGAAAAATTTTAGCGACGAATCATCATTTGTATGTTTTATCATCCATGTCGGTTTTTCCTTTTTGAAAGAAAAAAAAAACTCATCAAAACGAAGATTTTCTAATAAGAAACCATTCTTGTTATGATTTCTGTTTTGATAATCTGTTTTGTTCTGTTTCGGTAACGCTCCTCGCTCCTAACAGGCGAGGGGTGTTACATGCACATTGACTTAGACAGAGTAGCCTTTTAGATCTATCTCTATAGATTTTTATCCCAAGGATATAGGCAGCTTCGCCTAAGTCTTTCGTTGAGAAACAATTTCCTAACCAAGACTTGACACTTTACAAGGTAGGAATGTTGTTCCCAATAAGTAGAATGTCATCGACATACAAGACCAAAAATACAACTACACTCCCACTAACTTTCTTGTAAACACAAGGTTCATCTTCATTTTTTATAAATCCAATCTCTTTGATTGACTCATCAAAACGAAGATTTCAACTCCGTGAAGCTTGCTTCAATCCATAAATGGATCTTTGAAGCTTGTATACTTTACCAGAATTCTCGACTTGTACAAAGCCCTCAGGTTGTGTCATGTAAACATCCTCGAGTAAGTTTCCATTAAGAAACGTAGTTTTCACATCCATTTTCCAAATCTCATAGTCATAATATGCTTCAATGGCCATTAGAATTCTGATAGATTTAAGCATGGCTAATGGTGAAAAGTTTCATCATAGTCTATACCATGAGATTGTTTGAAACCTTTTGCAACTAGCCTTGCTTTATAAGTATGCACTTTGCCATCCATGTCAGTTTTCTTTTTGAAACCCATTTGCATCCAATGCTTTTAGTACCTTCAGGTGGATTCATCAAAGTCCAAACTCGATTGACATACATGGATTGCATTTCAGACTTCATGGCCTCCAACCATTTCTTAGAGTTTGGATCTGAGATAGCCTCTTGATAGGTAGTGGGTTCATCTTGGTCCACTAGTAATAAGTCATGATTGCCAGTGACAAGAAATCTATATTTCTTGAGTTCACGACGTGCTCTATTAGATCTACGTAATTCTTGTATTACCGAAGGTATATCAACAACAGTTTGTTGACATTGAGTATCCAAAGGCATTTCAATGTGTTTTTGTGGTTCTTGACCTTCTTCAAGTTGTACCTTGCTCCCAATGGTACCTTTAGAAATAAATTCCTTTTCTAAGAAGACATCGTTCTGAGCAACAAACACTTTGTTCTCGGTGTGATTATAAAAGTAGTATCATTTTGTTTCCTTAGGATACCCCACAAAAAGACATTTATCAGATTTAGGTTCAAGCTTATTAGAAACCAAACGTTTCATATATGCCTCACAACCCCAAATTTTAAGAAAATACACATTGGGTTTATTACCAGTCCATATCGCATATGGTGTATTTTCAACTACTTTGGAAGGAACTCGATTTAGTGTAAAAGTGGCTATTTCAAGTGCATAACTCCAAAAGGTAAGTGGAAGATCTGTCATACTCATCATTGATCGAACCATGTCTAATAAAGTTTGATTCCTCCTTTCTGAAACGTCATTCCATTGTGGTGTTTTAGGAGGAGTTAATTGTGAAATAATTCCACAATTTCTCAGATGATCATCAAACTCTTGACTCAAATATTCTCCTCATCGATCTGATCGAATAGCTTTTATTGTTTTGCCAAGTTGATTTTGTACTTCATTTTGAAAAGATTTGAACACTTAAAATGATTCTGATTTATGTCTCAACAAGTAGATATAACCATATCTACTGTAATCATCAGTAAATAAGATGAAGTACTTGTAACCTCCTCTAGCAGTTTAAGTTAAAGGTCTACATACATCTGTATTTATTAGGCCCAATAATTCATTGACCCTTTCGTTGTGTCCAGTAAAAAGACTTTTTGTCATCTTACCTAATAAACAAGATTCACAAGTATCATATGATTCAAAATTCCATATTGATGAAGTTTTGAAATGTGTTTCTCATTTATGTGGCCAAGGCAACAATGCCAGAGATAGGTTGGGTTTAAATCATTAGATTCAAGCTTCTTATTTATATTATAGATCACAGAGTTGTTGGAGTTTTGAAGTTTCAAAACATAAATACCATCTTGTAAATCAGGATTTGCATAGAACATGTCTTTATAATAAATGGAGCAATTATTACTCTTAATAATAAAAGAAAAACCATCATTATCCAAGCAAGAAACTGAAATAATATTCTTACTTACACTAGGAACATGAAAGCAATTGTTCAAAACTAACAGAAGCCCACTAGGCAAAGTAAGTTCATAACTTCATACAGCTAAAGCAGCAACTCTTGCTCCATTTCCAACTTGTAGGTCCACTTCGCCTTTCTTCAGTTTTCTACTCCTTTTGAGTCCCTGCACATTCGTACAAATGTGAGATCCACATCCAGTATCTAATACCCAAGAATTTGAAGGAGAAAAATTAACATGTATAACATAAATACCTGAAGAGTTGGTCTCACCAGTCTTCTTCTTTTTCTTTAGATCTTCTAGATATAGCTTGCAATTTCTCTTCCAATAACCAGGCTCATTGCAAAAGAAACAGACACCCTCCTTAGGGGGCTTAGCTTTGGGAGTAGCTTTGGGTTTTGGTTTAGCATTGAACTTTCCAATCGCTCCTCCTTTTCCCTTTCCCTTTTTCTTAAAATTCTTTCCCTTTTGAACCATCAAAACATGGCTAGGCTTAGATTTAATATTATGTTCAGCAATTTTAAGCATCGTATGCAGCTCAGAAATTGATTTGTCCAACTCATTTATGTTATAGTTCATAACGAATTGACTATAACTTTTAGGTAATGAATCCAGGATCAAATCAGTTTCCAACTCTTGGCATAATGGAAATCCAAGTCTCTCTAGGTGCTCAATATGAATTTTTATTTTTAGCACATGGGTGTTGACAGAGGCACCTTCAACCATTTTGCAAGAATGTAATACCTTGGTAGTCCCATACCTTTCTTGCATTGCTTGCTGTTGGAACATTTCCTTAAGGTCATGAGTCATATCATATGCTTCCATGTTTTCTAGATCCTTCTGAAGTTCAGAACTCATGGTAGCTAGCATCAGATATACAACATCAAGAGAATCACTTTTATGCTTCTCATAAGCCTTTGTTTCAGCTTTAAAGGCATCTTTCTCATGTTTCTCAGGGTAAGGTGCATCTAGGAAATAAATCTTCCTTTCTTGCTTGAGAACAATTCTCAAATTTCGATACCAGTCAAGAAAGTTAGTCCCGGTAAGTTTTTCCTTCTCAAGGACCGATCGCAGTGATAAATTAGAATTATTGTTTGTCATCTACAACATAACGTAAAGTTTTATAAGATATTTTGATATAAGATTTCCACTAAATTTAAACAACACTCAAAACTAATTAATATATTGAGTTAAGATCCATATTTCACTCTATTTTTAAGTCAGCTTTAGCATGACGCTTAAAAATAAGTTATTAGGTAAGTAACTCTTACTAATTTCTTCTCACGCAACTCTTAGAAATTTATGAGATTTCGACATCATATGTCTCGGCATGCATAAATCTCATCTCATGCCATTAGGTCCAAAACCGTTTTGATAACCTAATAAGCTAAATTGTTTTTAAACATATGAGCAGCACCATTACTCGTCTTGTCTTACTAATGTAACCTAATGTACTCCTACTTTGGTAGAACCTACATTAAGGTGATAAAAGTCTTGACAAGTGTTTAAAGTAGGATGGCATGTTAAACTTAAATTTTATACGAGGGGTTTTGGTGATTTTAGTTACTAAGGCATCACATATATAGCATACACATAGCATCACATATACGCAATAAATAAATGTGACATAGTATGGCCTTATCCCAAAAAGAATAATCTTAAATGAAAAACATCTACATCGTCAAGGATCATCATCACCACTGCCTTGGATCACCATCGCCTTGGATCATCATCACCATGGTGGAATAAAAGTGGTCTCCTTATTTTGTTACAAAAATTCAAACAACATGCGGGTTGTATTACTATGAATAAAACGACACGCAAGCCGCATTTCTTTAAAAACTTTACAACCTTTGTAAAATATAAAAGGCCATGCTATGCACCATGCCAAACATCAAGCAAAATAATCAAGAAACAAACATCTCATGCATATTGAATAAAGCGTACATCGTTACTAAGACGTGTTACTTAAGTCTTTTAATCTTATAAGGTGCTTCACATAGATAGACCCTACGCTAACTTTTTTGCCCCTGGAAAAAATCCTATAGAGAAACCTTACGATTACGCCCCAAATTTTTCAATTTTACTAATATTATCAGTAGATTCGCGAGCAAGCCAAAATCTAGTTTAATTACATTAAACAATGAAATCAAATTACATAAAAGGCTTATACACAAATCATCGCCAATCATAATTGGTAAATTTTTACTGTCATATTCTAATCAAGCAATTAAACTCTTTAATCGAAAAAAACATTAGAATTCTTAATCATATTAATGAATCTATTCAAGAAACGGATTTAACCTTTCAAGCACCTCAAGAAACCTGATTAATTATGTCGTTCGCGCAAGCCCTAAAAACATACATCTAACAACGCATATTATAAAGATCATACAATTAATATGAATATGCAAGATAGATCTGATGCCATTGAAGGGTTTCATAGGAAATCAAACAGATCAAATCATGTAGAAAAACGCAGTGGAAAAGAATCCTACGAAATTTTTCAAGATCTCATGCAATCATATTAACGAACGATAGATATAATTATAAATGTTACCTCGATAAAAGATTTTATAATCACGTTGTGTTGAGGCGCTGCCTTTCTAAAAGACGGCCGCCCTTTACAAGTATCCACACGCGAATGGACGACGAACGACTATCGAAATGCTAGTTCCCTTCTAGTTTTCGAAAAACTAAGTTTATGTGGTTTTTAGGTGTTTTCGAAAATCACATGTGTCTAACCCTAAGCATACATACATATATATACCACTTGGTTATAGTTAGATTGAGTTCACCATTATAATTTAAATAAAACTCTTTTAAATAAATTATAATTTAAATAAATTCCTTTATCTTATAAGGAATTTAATTTCAATCTAAATCTAGATGACGTGATTTATTTAATAATATTATTATTTATTTATGATAAATAAATAATATATTTTAAAACAAATTCCTTATCAAATAAAGAATTTAAATTCAATCAAATCTAGATAATAAGATTATTTATTTAATAATATTTTCAAAAAATATTAAAACAAATAAATATTCGATACGAATTTAACTTCTTTAAATTCGAATAAATAATCTCTAACAATATAATTTAAAATAATCGTATTATCTTAAATTTATTATTGAAAGTAATAACCACAACCATTCTTACCCATTCTTGGTGTGCGATTTTATAGGATCAATTAACGTTGGCAGTAGATAAAATCACATTTTATTCTACAAGTCATAAGTGATCTCTAGCAAGATATTATGACTACCCAAGTTAAATGAAAAGCTCATATCCGAGACAACCTTTAATTTAGTTTATGTCATAATCTTTTTATCTCACGATATCTTGATAGAATATAGGGGATGGAAAATGTTAACCTTATATCGTTCTATCTTTAGTTTCTCGATGCCCAATTGAACTGACTAAACAAATGACATTGATCTCTATCAATTCATTTGAGCACGGCCATGCATTTCTCATTCTCAATAATCGAGGGGCCCAAAGATATCTGTTGGGTTTTTAGTACGCTCGAATCAATCACCGAAACCGTCAAGGAGGGTTGTTTTTGTTTAGTGGTTGAATTGGCTAAAATCGAAGTAAGGTAGACAAGTGACACAATGATTTTAGAGTGGTTCGGTATTCTAACAAGCACCTACATCCACTACCTTAGCACACCACTAAGGATTTCCCAATTCACTCAACAATGAATTCGTCCCCTTTTCCCGGTTTAGGAGGAAACCGTTACAACCCTATCTTTTGGACTTGGCTAAGATAGAACCAACTCTAGTTTTTCTCTCAAGGCTAAACTAGAACCTCTCCTTTTACAAGGGATTTGTTTGGGTAAACTAAATACCTCACAAGGTTGGTGTTTACACAATTTAAGCTCACAAGAGTACAAGGATTTACAATTAAGCACTCTCTCTAAAGACTATGTACAAGAGAATAGTAAAAATAAGACTTAGACTCTAATTCTCTTGATCATGTTGCTTGGATGAGGTCTCTAACCTTCTTCAAGTGTTCCAGCCTTCAATTTATAGTCTCAATTGAGTTTATGGCCGTTACTAGCCGTTGACGACTTTATTTCTGTAACACCCTGAGTTTAAAAAAAAAATGAAAATGATATATGTGCTGCCATGGGGGTTTGAACCCACGACCTCACCAACCCCTTCCCCCTTGAGTATCAAACCATTGAGCCAAACGTTCTTTTCTGTCATTTTTTCGCACGAATCAAAAATAAAGTTTGAAAGGATATCGAATCAAATTTTATATCGTATATGACTCCTCACCTATCGAAATTAAATGTAATATTCGAATATAGAGAAATGAGATCTGCGTTTTATCCTCTCCCTTAAACTTCATCTCCATACAATCGACCGCCCCTGATCTCCGTCACCCCTACGCCGTGGTCGTCACCGCCGTGGTCGACGCGACCGCCATCTCACGCCGGTCTCATCCCTGGCCGCCACGCGCATAACGGAGCCATGTTACACCGGCGAAACTCGCTGGAAGTTTCGGCCGAAAACCCTATTTACGCACCATTGTTTCAGGTGCTTTCCGGTCCCGTCCGCCGTCCAATCGCGACACCGCCACCGGATCTGAGCTTCGGACGAAGTGGTGAGCAAAACCCCTCCATTAGCTCATCGTTTCGACGCCGGCAAGACCCTCGACGGAGCTGCGCGATTTCCCGACCAAATCTGAAATTTTGGGCTTTTTCTGGTAAGATCGTGGCTTGTAATATTAAATTCCGAGTTGGGTTTACTTCCCCGTGTGATCGGTTATATTTCTCTGGCAGAAATGGTGCATTTCAGGACTCCGGCGACCTTTTCCGACGATCGGCCGGCGAATTTGTTTTTTTTGGTGAGTGAAACCGGTCTGAACCGGTTGGACCGGTCAGCTCGGTCCGACCCGAACCGTCCGACCCGGTCCGACCCGACCCGGTCCGACCCGACCCGTCCGACCCGACCCGTCTGACCCGTCTGAGTCAGCCCGAGTCAACTCAGTTGACTGCTGACGTCATGCTGACGTCAGCATTGACTCTGACCTGTTGACCGTTGACCTGATGACGTCAGCGTTGACCGTTGACTTTGACTTTGACCAAAAAGTTAAATTTTCCGAAAAACCATATTTTATGTTTTTCGACGTCCTGAGTCCGATTTTGAAGCCCGTTTTGCAAAATTCTGACCCGAAAGCCTCCGAATCTGACCTTAAACCCGAAAGTATTTAATTTTGTTAAGAGCTATTTGATTAAGGACTGAAATTGGGATTTGTACGATTGAAGGTATTCAAGGTTCCTTGTATTCGGGATGTTAAGGACGTCGCATTCGAATTCGAGAGTGATCGAACGGAGTATCATGATCGACCGATATAGCAATTATTAAAGGTAATACACTACTACCCCTTGTATGCTTTATGTACATGTTTTTATCCGGTTAATGCTTGCATGCTTATGATGGCGTATACTGTAAATTCTGCCTAAACTGAATTAGATTCGAGCAATAAGTATGGATATTAATAAGACCAAATTATCCGAATAAGATTACTAATGGGCTAACAGTATCAGAAGTTATAATAGTTAAATTCAGTTAATCTGCAACTCAATCAACACTGTGTAAGAATCGAGGCCCAGGATACGGAGTGAGAGATGTTAATTATGAATTTTACGAAAATGCCATTGGAGCATAAGTATGACTAAGGTACCCCTCTGATAAAGGAAATGATCTAAAATCTGCATTCGACCTGATTATGCAATACATGTGATACAAACTCGGATAATCCCTCAAACTCTGTATAACACTTGAATGAGAATTCTCTAGAAATATTGTTGAAATTATAAGTCGATCATTATGACAGTAATGCGTGAATTAAATGAGAATGACGTTATACCCCCAAGTTCTGTATTGAATGAATCGTCTGTAAAGGAGCGGAGAGTTATGACGACTTGGTCTCGTTTGAGTACGTGAATGATGAAGGTACTGAATGGTAATTCAGAAAGAAATGGTGGATTTATCCCAATTTCCAAAATGACTGAAAAGCCCTCTTGAGCTAAATATGCAGATATGCATTTGATGAAATTCTGAGATTTTAATAAGACTTTAAGGGCTAAAGCGCCCCTAAGTGTTAGGAATCACACTCATGTACGATAATCACTCATGATATTAAAATAAGGTTGGAAGTTTTCTGCACAGAATATGAGTTCGACTACTTCGTGGCAAGCCCTGTGATGAGATATGAAAGTAACCGTTTAGATATACGATATAGTTAAATGACCAAGATGCCCTTGTTGGCCAAAGTAATCAAAATAGCCTGAATGTATCTGATACCGTGAAAGATCCTGACATAGAAATCTCTGAATGTTTGGTTGGAAAAATCTGATGAGCAAACAGAATTACCGAGCCATTTGTTTATGCCTTGTTGGTATAAATTACCGAAATACCCGTGTATGATAAAATGACTATAATGCCCTTGTAGGCTTAACTGGCTAAATCACCCATGATATGCCTAAACTCTCAAGATCTTGATGTATCATCTCTTGACTATCTGGTTTGAATCGTTAGTACAAACCCCTCTTTTAATAGGGGCCTTGTTTCAAGATCCGTTCAACTGTCAAAAGTTAATATGTTCTCTTCCGTAAATGTCAAGTATCTCCAAGGAAATAAACTATTCCACCTAGTGTGTTCCATGTGTTCCACACAACTGTTTTTGCATACTGATTTACATGTTATAATACCGATTATGTGCACATGATAGAATACTTGAACTCACATGAACATGACATGTTTTATAATTAAACATGACCGTACTGTATTTTTTTTATATATGCATATGCACCTGATATGACCAACATGCTATATGGATAATGTATTACTAACAATACAGCTATTGATTAACCGAACCGTTATATAGATTGTTACTGGGGTACTTGGGATAGAATATGAAGTGACCGTAGGTTCAGCTCTGATCCAGCTGGTAATTCCATTACCGTTACAGGTTCCTATGCTTCGGCCAGGGTAATTCCTCACCGTTACCGTTACAGGTTCCTATGTTTCGGCTAGGGTAATACCTACCATACCGTACCGTACCGTTCCTAAGGTAATCCCTTGGGATGGCACCTATGCCCAATGGGCATTGGTTAACACCTTTGACGCAGTTTTTGGGGGAACTGCCTCTTGGAGTGTGGTTGGAGGGTAAATAAAAGATTAAACCGAACCGTATTGTTACTTGTACTATATGTTTTGAACTAGAAATGTATATTATACAGTTATTGTACATGATCTACTTGTACTGTTGGAACACACTAGAAACCGAACTCTCTCTCTAATTCCACCACCGTATATTATTAGCCTTTAATTCCCGTCAAATTCTCAAAGATGAATAAAGAACAAGTACCGTTATTCTCAAGTTTGATGCAACCTCGAAATAGTAGAAAAAGAAACAAAAACTGTTACTTTGATGAACGTCATGAAAATGTTATGCCTACCATATATCTGCATGAGCTTATAGCATCTCTTGGTAGTTTTGTATTACTGAGCTTTTCCAAGCTCACGTAGTTTTTACCATCGCAGGTTAAAGGGATATATCATGGTATAACGTTTGACATCAGTGTTCGGAGTTCTCTCGGCGTTGCTTTGGAGTACGGTACCGACATAGTTAGTGGGCATGCATATCATTATTGTTTCTTGATAGTGTCTGTAAAACGTTTTCTAAAATCTTGTTATATGTTAAAATGATCTTCATGAAAGAGTATTTTCAACAAAAGTTACCGTATAATTTAATATGTGTTTTTCAGAGAAAATGTTTTATGTGTAATTTTTACCGTGGGTCGCTCCTATGACCCTAATGTGGCTTCTTAGGATCTGTCATAACGCATAGGCGGGTCTAGGGGGTTACATTTAGTGGTATCAGAGCTTAAAGTTGCGTCATTCTGGGTAGATTGGCCGATCGTCTGTCATAGGGTGTCTGGTATGTGCATGCCCTAGGTCCTGACCGTACTCCACCGAGCCGAAACTCTGATGTTGAATCATTTTTCTTAAAATAACCAAATCTGAGTATTCTGCTTTCCATAGCTCAACATCTGCTTACAGGAAATGTCTATAACATTTGTCTGTGTTTTGAATTAAATGGTTGAATTTGAATCTGGATAAGGAACTTGAGGTGGTTTATGTGTGTGAAATCGAATATCTGAATCAGATAAGAATAAATGTTTGATCATGTGGGATAACCGATGTAAGATTTCATGAAAGGTTATTCGGTGATAACGACTGTGTTTAATTATACCCTAACGGAAACCTAAAAAAAAAAAAAAAAAAAAAAAACCTATGAACTTCAGAGAGAAGTGTTTGCAATTGTGCCGAAAGTGTATAGTCTGTGGTGCCTCTGTTAAACACGAAAGAAATAGTTGTCTGAATATTACGTTGTAAGTGATATCCATTAATGACTGTGGTTGTGTTTGATCAGTATGAAGAAAGACATCTCCTCCATGGTGTGGCTCGGTATATCGTTAAATATCATCCCTGACTGAAATTTGATGTTTACATCCTGATTCTGAAATCGTCGTTGGAGTCATAGAGTGCTTATCTGAACTGTAGTTGTAGTTTCGTCTGAAAATTGATGGTCAGCCTAGAAAAGTAATTCGGAATGTCTCATATCCTTGTCTAAGACCGTTTATAATAAAAGTTATGAGGCAAGTGTTGTTTGGCTCCGTACGAAGTTCTATATGAATTCATATACACCGTATTCTGATAATTTGGTATGGGTGTTTGATGAAATTGTTTTGAGCCGAATTAAGCTTAAGTGATTGAGGACATTCCCAGATTGATCCATGATTGTTTGCGAATCCCGAGAAACAATGATGTTCTATTGAGTAAGTTTTAGTACAAGAATGAATGAAATGACAGTTTCTGCATTAGTTCGACTCTGGTAAATTTCGAGGACGAAATTTCTTTTAAGGAAGGGAGAATTGTAACACCCTGAGTTTAAAAAAAAAAATGAAAATGATATATGTGCTGCCATGGGGGTTTGAACCCACGACCTCACCAACCCCTTCCCCCTTGAGTATCAAACCATTGAGCCAAACGTTCTTTTCTGTCATTTTTTCGCACGAATCAAAAATAAAGTTTGAAAGGATATCGAATCAAATTTTATATCGTATATGACTCCTCACCTATCGAAATTAAATGTAATATTCGAATATAGAGAAATGAGATCTGCGTTTTATCCTCTCCCTTAAACTTCATCTCCATACAATCGACCGCCCCTGATCTCCGTCACCCCTACGCCGTGGTCGTCACCGCCGTGGTCGACGCGACCGCCATCTCACGCCGGTCTCATCCCTGGCCGCCACGCGCATAACGGAGCCATGTTACACCGGCGAAACTCGCTGGAAGTTTCGGCCGAAAACCCTATTTACGCACCATTGTTTCAGGTGCTTTCCGGTCCCGTCCGCCGTCCAATCGCGACACCGCCACCGGATCTGAGCTTCGGACGAAGTGGTGAGCAAAACCCCTCCATTAGCTCATCGTTTCGACGCCGGCAAGACCCTCGACGGAGCTGCGCGATTTCCCGACCAAATCTGAAATTTTGGGCTTTTTCTGGTAAGATCGTGGCTTGTAATATTAAATTCCGAGTTGGGTTTACTTCCCCGTGTGATCGGTTATATTTCTCTGGCAGAAATGGTGCATTTCAGGACTCCGGCGACCTTTTCCGACGATCGGCCGGCGAATTTGTTTTTTTTGGTGAGTGAAACCGGTCTGAACCGGTTGGACCGGTCAGCTCGGTCCGACCCGAACCGTCCGACCCGGTCCGACCCGACCCGGTCCGACCCGACCCGTCCGACCCGACCCGTCTGACCCGTCTGAGTCAGCCCGAGTCAACTCAGTTGACTGCTGACGTCATGCTGACGTCAGCATTGACTCTGACCTGTTGACCGTTGACCTGATGACGTCAGCGTTGACCGTTGACTTTGACTTTGACCAAAAAGTTAAATTTTCCGAAAAACCATATTTTATGTTTTTCGACGTCCTGAGTCCGATTTTGAAGCCCGTTTTGCAAAATTCTGACCCGAAAGCCTCCGAATCTGACCTTAAACCCGAAAGTATTTAATTTTGTTAAGAGCTATTTGATTAAGGACTGAAATTGGGATTTGTACGATTGAAGGTATTCAAGGTTCCTTGTATTCGGGATGTTAAGGACGTCGCATTCGAATTCGAGAGTGATCGAACGGAGTATCATGATCGACCGATATAGCAATTATTAAAGGTAATACACTACTACCCCTTGTATGCTTTATGTACATGTTTTTATCCGGTTAATGCTTGCATGCTTATGATGGCGTATACTGTAAATTCTGCCTAAACTGAATTAGATTCGAGCAATAAGTATGGATATTAATAAGACCAAATTATCCGAATAAGATTACTAATGGGCTAACAGTATCAGAAGTTATAATAGTTAAATTCAGTTAATCTGCAACTCAATCAACACTGTGTAAGAATCGAGGCCCAGGATACGGAGTGAGAGATGTTAATTATGAATTTTACGAAAATGCCCTTGGAGCATAAGTATGACTAAGGTACCCCTCTGATAAAGGAAATGATCTAAAATCTGCATTCGACCTGATTATGCAATACATGTGATACAAACTCGGATAATCCCTCAAACTCTGTATAACACTTGAATGAGAATTCTCTAGAAATATTGTTGAAATTATAAGTCGATCATTATGACAGTAATGCGTGAATTAAATGAGAATGACGTTATACCCCCAAGTTCTGTATTGAATGAATCGTCTGTAAAGGAGCGGAGAGTTATGACGACTTGGTCTCGTTTGAGTACGTGAATGATGAAGGTACTGAATGGTAATTCAGAAAGAAATGGTGGATTTATCCCAATTTCCAAAATGACTGAAAAGCCCTCTTGAGCTAAATATGCAGATATGCATTTGATGAAATTCTGAGATTTTAATAAGACTTTAAGGGCTAAAGCGCCCCTAAGTGTTAGGAATCACACTCATGTACGATAATCACTCATGATATTAAAATAAGGTTGGAAGTTTTCTGCACAGAATATGAGTTCGACTACTTCGTGGCAAGCCCTGTGATGAGATATGAAAGTAACCGTTTAGATATACGATATAGTTAAATGACCAAGATGCCCTTGTTGGCCAAAGTAATCAAAATAGCCTGAATGTATCTGATACCGTGAAAGATCCTGACATAGAAATCTCTGAATGTTTGGTTGGAAAAATCTGATGAGCAAACAGAATTACCGAGCCATTTGTTTATGCCTTGTTGGTATAAATTACCGAAATACCCGTGTATGATAAAATGACTATAATGCCCTTGTAGGCTTAACTGGCTAAATCACCCATGATATGCCTAAACTCTCAAGATCTTGATGTATCATCTCTTGACTATCTGGTTTGAATCGTTAGTACAAACCCCTCTTTTAATAGGGGCCTTGTTTCAAGATCCGTTCAACTGTCAAAAGTTAATATGTTCTCTTCCGTAAATGTCAAGTATCTCCAAGGAAATAAACTATTCCACCTAGTGTGTTCCATGTGTTCCACACAACTGTTTTTGCATACTGATTTACATGTTATAATACCGATTATGTGCACATGATAGAATACTTGAACTCACATGAACATGACATGTTTTATAATTAAACATGACCGTACTGTATTTTTTTTATATATGCATATGCACCTGATATGACCAACATGCTATATGGATAATGTATTACTAACAATACAGCTATTGATTAACCGAACCGTTATATAGATTGTTACTGGGGTACTTGGGATAGAATATGAAGTGACCGTAGGTTCAGCTCTGATCCAGCTGGTAATTCCATTACCGTTACAGGTTCCTATGCTTCGGCCAGGGTAATTCCTCACCGTTACCGTTACAGGTTCCTATGTTTCGGCTAGGGTAATACCTACCATACCGTACCGTACCGTTCCTAAGGTAATCCCTTGGGATGGCACCTATGCCCAATGGGCATTGGTTAACACCTTTGACGCAGTTTTTGGGGGAACTGCCTCTTGGAGTGTGGTTGGAGGGTAAATAAAAGATTAAACCGAACCGTATTGTTACTTGTACTATATGTTTTGAACTAGAAATGTATATTATACAGTTATTGTACATGATCTACTTGTACTGTTGGAACACACTAGAAACCGAACTCTCTCTCTAATTCCACCACCGTATATTATTAGCCTTTAATTCCCGTCAAATTCTCAAAGATGAATAAAGAACAAGTACCGTTATTCTCAAGTTTGATGCAACCTCGAAATAGTAGAAAAAGAAACAAAAACTGTTACTTTGATGAACGTCATGAAAATGTTATGCCTACCATATATCTGCATGAGCTTATAGCATCTCTTGGTAGTTTTGTATTACTGAGCTTTTCCAAGCTCACGTAGTTTTTACCATCGCAGGTTAAAGGGATATATCATGGTATAACGTTTGACATCAGTGTTCGGAGTTCTCTCGGCGTTGCTTTGGAGTACGGTACCGACATAGTTAGTGGGCATGCATATCATTATTGTTTCTTGATAGTGTCTGTAAAACGTTTTCTAAAATCTTGTTATATGTTAAAATGATCTTCATGAAAGAGTATTTTCAACAAAAGTTACCGTATAATTTAATATGTGTTTTTCAGAGAAAATGTTTTATGTGTAATTTTTACCGTGGGTCGCTCCTATGACCCTAATGTGGCTTCTTAGGATCTGTCATAACGCATAGGCGGGTCTAGGGGGTTACAATTTCCCTTCATTAATGCTGTTCTGCAGCCTTTCGTATCGATACGCTTGGATCCGTATCGGTACGACCTTCATCAAAAACTAGCTGTTGGGCTCTTGCCAGCCTGGGCGTATCGATACGCTTGAGGGCATATCGGTACGGTTCACTTTTAAATGACCGTTGGGAAATAGCCGTTGGGGTTGTTGGAAAAGGGATCGGTACGCTTACCAGGCGTATCGAAATGATCCCGATCCGTATCGAAACGGCCAAGCCTGTTTCGATACGGGTTTTGGCAGTGACCAAACTGGGGCAAAACGGTATCGGTACGGGTACAACTGTATCGATACGGGTAGCTTGAAAACTTGAGTTTGGCTGTTTTAAATCATGAAAAGCTTTGCCAAAAACCTTTTAAAATCCCCCCAAACATAAATTCAAGTTGTTTGGACTTAAGACAAAGTTTTAAATTCTTTTCAAATTAGTCCAAAATATTTTTCAATTATTATATCAAAACACTAGTTTTACAATCTCCCCCTTTTTGATATAATAAAACTCACTTGAAAAATTGTTTGGGATTCTCCCCCTTTATCTTTAAAAATGTGAATAAGAGATTAAAGATTTGAAATCAAATAAAGCTCCCCTTATTCATTTGAAAATGCAATTTTTCAAACCATATTTCTCCCCCTTTTTGTTATATCAAAAAGAATTTAAAAAATTAAGTTCAAAATAACAATAGAGGTAAAATTGACAAAAATATGAATTTGGTTTTAAAATGGCTCCCCCTTACTCATTGCATCATTGTTAGGCTTAACAAATAATCCAAGACTTTAAACAAAAGTTAGATAACCAAATGTATAAAATAAAAGCATTAAGCTTAGAGGTTACCCAATCTTCTTCTCATGTGTGATTTGAGCATTCTTTGATTTTGCTTTGGTTGCCATTTCTCCAACACACCTACAAAAGACATTCACTTGATTTTTGGTATCCAAATTGCTTTGGATCCATTTACGTTAGTCACAATGTCTTTAGTTCCCTTAGGAACCCATACTTGTCTAATCCTATAAGATTGTCTCTTCTTTATAGGACAAGTATGTAGAGAATGACCATGATAATGGCAATGTGAGCATTTTGCCATTATGTGACAAGATGAATTATTGAAAACAATTTCTTTTTCTTTTGTTAAGCTTTCAAGCTTAACTTTTAAATCAAGATTTTCTTTTTCTAAAACATCTTTGCTTGTTTTTGAAAACTCTAAATCATTTTTCAAAATTTCATTTTGGTTTTCAAAATCCACTTTTGTCTTTGAAAGAAAATCATTTTCAATTTCAAGTTTTGAAATCATTTTCTTAAATTTGGAATTCATGGTCTCAAATTCCAAAAATAATTCATCGAATGCATCTTGCAACTCATTGAAAGAGTAAGAATTAAGCTCACTAGAGTTAGAAGATACCTTAGGCTCATCGAGAGCCAAAACACCATCCACCTTTGGATTGGAGAGAAGGTTTGCACACGATTGATCATCATCTTTCTTTTCTCCCTTCTTGTTGCCATAAAGCTTCTGAAGTTTCTCCCACAATTCTTTGGCACTTTTGCATGTGGAGATCCTCTTGGAAACTTCTTCGTTAAGGCCACAATAGAGGATGTGCATTGCCTTGGTGTTTGCTTTGCCTTCGTGTCGTTGGCACTCCTTTGCTTTTTCTTCTTCTTTGGAGCTTCCAAATACCCATCTTCAATGATGTCCCAAACCTCATAGCCTTGAGACTTGATGAAGAATTTCATGATATTGCTCCATTGGAAGTATTCTTCTCCTTCGAAGATTGGAGGACACGAGATAGAGCGGCCTTCTTCAAATCTTGCCATTTTCTTGAACGGTGGACTACGAGCGATGGATCTTTACTCCCGGATGTTACTCCTTCGATGGAGACGAGGCTCTGATACCAATTGTTGGGTTTTTAGTACGCTCGAATCGATCACCGAAACCGTCAATGAGGGTTGTTTTTGTTTAGTGGTTGAATTGGCTAAAATCGAAATAAGGTAGACAAGTGACACAATGATTTTAGAGTGGTTCGGTCTTCTAACAAGCACCTACATCCACTACCTTAGCACACCACTAAGGATTTCCCAATTCACTCAACAATGAATTCGTCCACTTTTCCCGGTTTAGGAGGAAACCGTTACAACCCTATCTTTTGGACTTGGCTAAGATAGAACCAACTCTAGTTTTTCTCTCAAGGCTAAACTAGAACCTCTCCTTTTACAAGGGATTTGTTTGGGTAAACTAAATACCTCACAAGGTTGGTGTTTACACAATTTAAGCTCACAAGAGTACAAGGATTTACAATTAAGCACTCTCTTTAAAGACTATGTACAAGAGAATAGTAAAAATAAGACTTAGACTCTAATTCTCTTGATCATGTTGCTTGGATGAGGTCTCTAACCTTCTTCAAGTGTTCCAGCCTTCAATTTATAGTCCCAATTGAGTTTATGGCCGTTACTAGCCGTTGGGGATGATTTGGAGCCGTTGAGGACTTTATTTCCCTTCATTAATGCTGTTCTGCAGCCTTCCGTATCGATACGCTTGGATCCGTATCGGTACGGCCTTCATCAGAAACTAGTCGTTGGGCTCTTGCCAGTCTGGGCGTATCGATACGCTTGAGGGCGTATCGGTACGGGTTCACTTTTAAATGACCGTTGGGAAATAGCCGTTGGGGTTGTTGGAAAGGGGATCGGTACGCTTACCAGGCGTATCGAAACGATCCCGATCCGTATCGAAACGGCCAAGCCTGTTTCGATACGGGTTTTGGCAGTGACCAAACTGGGGCAAAACGGTATCGGTACGGGTACAACCGTATTGATACGGGTAGCTTGAAAACTTGAGTTTGGCTGTTTTAAATCATGAAAAGCTTTGCCAAAAACCTTTTAAAATCCCTCAAACATAAATTCAAGTTGTTTGGACTTAAGACAAAGTTTTAAATTCTTTTCAAATTAGTCCAAAACATTTTTCAATTATTATATCAAAACACTAGTTCTACAATATCTCTCTTATGTTAAGAGGGATAAATTTCATCTTAATTACTCACATCTCACTACATGATTCTTTATTATGTTCAAGCATAACCGTTATAATCGTCCGGTTAAAAATGATGTTTGATTATGTCAAAACATAATAGTCATCATGTTGAGAACTGTAGTAATTTCAGGTCTAAGGATTAAATGTCACAACTGTTTTAAGATTAATATATAACTTTAATCCATGTATTAATCTCAAGATGAGTCGATCCTAATATTTAGTCTCAACAAATACATATATGAATTTGATTTGAATCTCATTCACATATTCATCTAATAAATATCTATCAAACTTCATACTAATCTTTATTATTGTTCCTACAATAATAATTGATTAGTGATATTTTGAATAATAATATTCAAGAAAACAAAAGCATACAAATTTATAAATTCAATAATCAAAATACAACGTCCATAAAATAGGCCCTAGGGCACTATAGCTAACATGCGCGTCCACCATAACCTCGGCCAGTGCATGGTGTAACAGGGGTCCAACGTCCCTAATCTAATTGTCAGTTCAAAACCGAGTCTTGGTACCATTCCCAAGCTGCATAAACATGTTATTTTGGACGTCTTCCCACAAAACGTTGAGCCCCTTCCATAGCCGCGACACATTCCTAGATGCTAAGGCAACTGGGACATCATCAACGCATTTGTATTTCGACCGAATAAACGTACCCAAAGAGCATCTTTCTTGGTTAAAAGATCAAAAGCCAGTTTCATCAAGAAATCTTCATTTTGGCGAGCTAGATGGCAAAACCCAAGGCCTCTTTTAGGCACTGGACGACAAACATCCTCCCAACGTACTCCATGAACACCCGACTGACCATTTGGTATACCCCATATGAAACGATGGATAATGTGTTCTAACTCATTACAAGTGGAGACACGCAAGACAACGGTTTGCATAGTATAATTTGGAATCGCGACAAGGACGGCTTTTGCAAGGGTGATTCTACAAGCAAGGGATAGCGTTTTAGCACGCCAACAATTAATCTTTCTTTCAACCATAGAAATCAGATAGATATACGATGCATAAGTGACTCTATTGTGCAACAAAAGGAACTCTCAAATATTTCCCCAAGTCGCTTACCTCAATGTAGACAAAACCTTGACTGATATTCAAGCAATCAATGTCCGAAACATTTTGAGAGAAGAAAA
Organism: Hibiscus trionum; assembly: GCA_030270665.1. Classification (NCBI taxonomy): domain Eukaryota; kingdom Viridiplantae; phylum Streptophyta; class Magnoliopsida; order Malvales; family Malvaceae; genus Hibiscus; species Hibiscus trionum. The sequence continues at coordinate 2,630,849 of BSYR01000034.1, read as the reverse complement.
TATTTGTCTTTGAAGCACTCACCCTATGTACAAATGCTACACAAAATTTATGAAGAATTTCCCTGATAATGACCATTTGATTAACAGATGCTCTCGCGGACAGGATCGTATCATCAGCAAAGAACAGGTGTGATATAGGGGGACCTCTTCGCGACGTTTGAAACGCCTCCCATTGACCCGTAGAAACAGCAGATTGAATATCATGTGTCAACCGCTCTAAACATAGCACAAAGATATATGGTGATGGGGGGTCACCTTGGCGGATTCCTCTCAACGGTACAAACGCTTTAGTCAACGAGCCATTCCAAATAATCTAAGTCGAAACTATAGATATGCACAACATAATCAGTCCCCGTAAGTGATCTGGTATGCCCAAATTCACATGAGTATCATTGACATAATCTTACTCAAGCCTATCATAAGCCTTCTACAGATCAATTCTAATGGCCATCCAACCCTTAGCACCTTGTTTCCTCCGCATGGAGTGTAGAATATCCTGTGTAATAACTATGTTATCGGTTATAGCCCTACCAGGTACGAAACTAGTCTGATTTGGGGAAACCCACACTGGCAAAAAAGGCTTCAAATGATGGACTATTAATTTAGTAATCGCCTTGTAAATAACCTGACAAAGGCTAATAGATCTAAACTGACTCGTTCGCTCAGGCGTGCTAACCTTCGGGATGAGAACTAACAACGTTCTGTTCATATCATATGGTAGCTCACCACTAATGAACACTTGCCGAACAACACCAAAAACTACTTTCTCAATTGTTTCCCAATTCTGCTGAAAGAAACCAGCGTTAAAACCATCTACTTCAGGTGCTTTAAGCGACCCCATATCGAAGAAAACATGTTTCACCTCCTCATCAGTAACCGGGTTCACAAGGCACAATAAAGCCTCGGCGCTAGCTTGCGAAAACCAACCATACTCAGGAAAATATATGTGATTTCTAGGTCCACTGGTAAACAAAGTGGAGAAAAGGTCACTTGCCATCTCTGCGAGCTCATCTTGATCCTTTGCCCAAGAATCATCTCCATGAAGAAGAGCTGATATCATGTTCTGAGGTTGCCTTGCCTTAACCAAAGCATGATAAAATTTAGTGTTATGGTCCCCTTGTGTTATCCATTGTGTACACGCCTTTTGTTTCTAAAACTCCTCCTCTTGTGCCAAAACATCCTCCAATTCAATATGCAAACTCACTGCCAACTCAATCAAAGAATATGAGTGTCGATAAAGAAGTGCCCGATCAATTCCCCTTATACGAGCTCGCAGTTTTTTCTTTCGGTGTCCAATATGCCCAAAACTCTCAATATTCCACGTCGCAACCATCGATTAAAACTCAGACATATTAAATTTCAAGTCGCTATCTGGCTTCCATACTAACTTGAGAAAATCCAGAAACTGTTCATGAGATGCCAAGCCGAAATAAAACGGAACGGTTGATTCTGCCTGTCACGATCATCATCCGAGAAACATAACAAAAATGGACGATAGTCAGAGCCTAGACGATCCAAATTCCGAACATATGCCTCACTAAAACAAGATAACCATTATGGGTTAACCAGACACTGATCCAAGAGTTGATGAAGATTCCCTCTCATCCATGTAAAAGGGGGACCACGACACCCAATATCAGTCAACTCAGTACCATCGACAAAATTCTAAAAAAGACGGCTCACCCCGAAACTACTACCAATGCCCCCAACGCGTTCATCCTCTGCCAACGGAGCATTAAAATCACCTCCCAGTATCCATAGAATATCCTCAGAAGCCCGAAGGCTACTCAACCTCCCCCACAAATGCTTACGCTTGGATGCAATTGGAATTGCATAAACAGCTATGAGTTGGAACTTCTGGTGACTACCCATACCCTCTACCATTGCATTAATAAACTGATTCAACACGTGATTGATATCTACTACAACAGAATCATCCCAGAGAAGCCAGACCCCTCCACTGAAACCATGTGTCTCAACTCGATAAGATTGGGCGAAACCCAACCGAGCAATAACACGATCAGCAATCCGTCCACTAATATGTGGCTCAAATAATGCAACCACATTCGAATGATGTTCCCGCATAAAACTCTGAAACTGGCGTCTAAAAGCAGGGCTTCCGGAAAAACAAAGGTAGAGAGAAAACCTTACTGGTTCCCCCCCAAGACCGCTCTCACATGGTCTACATCATTCAACAACTCAACATCTGTTGTTTCATTCCACATTCCAGTGTCATCGGATAACTGATTGGAACCAAGGTTCGTAGGCATTAAGTCAGACATAGCATGTCCCCTACTCCTTACTTGTTGTCCCACCAAATCCACATTGGCCTGCACATTCTGAACCTATTCAACGACACTGGATCACATAACTTTCGACTCAATCCCTTTCTTCACCTTCAATCCCTTCCGAACATTGTCCTTCATCCATTTCCTGGATGAAATCGGGGTAACTGATTTTTGCTGGAATTGGAACCCGGTTGACCTTTCTCAATGATTTTAATAGCCGAGTGACTCCCTTTGGATACATGTGGAACATGTGCAACACCGACGGCCTCTTTCCCTTCTATAATTGGGACCACATCAACTTGTTGTGTCGCTCTCTTCATGGCCTTTGATTTCTTTTTCGGATTGGACGCCATATAAGCCTCATTACACTTGACACTCTGTTGCTCAGCCACCTTCCCGTTATCTACCAGTTCCTTCCCTGACGTTACATTCTTCCTACTCATATTACCTTCATCCACATCCTCTGAAGCCAACGATACAAAACGGGACCCTTTCGGATTACTCTGCTTATTAACTTGGTCGTACTTATTTCGGGTACCTCCACTCGCACGACGCCTACGGTTCTCCACCACCATCAACGAGCCATAAAGGTTCGACTCCGAGCATCCCTCATTCCTTGGTGTGTCACTCGCCCCAACACGTGGATCCTCTGGAACATCCATTTTAGCATATTTAGGACAACTCTCCTTCGCATAACAATACACACCACAACCATAGCAAATATTTTGTAGCCCTTCATACTCAAGATTTTGCAAAGTGCCAACAATCTGTATACACGAGATCAGAGGTTGGTTTAGATCAACCAAAATAGCTAACCGAGCAAACTTTCCCCGGCCACCATCTTGTGTATTGTAATCTACACGGACCACATGACCAATCAACAGAGCAATATACCTAAATAGAGCTTTACTATAATACGCGTAAGGTAATCTTGGAATACGAACCCAAACAATCACTTGGTACGGGTACTTCTCAGCCGTAGAAAACCCCATCCTCGTATAATCACTCTCATTTGAGAAACGGACAACAAAATAATTATTATCTAGATCAATTAACTGGATCGTACCTATTGGCTTCGATAACGCCTGGACACGCATGAGCAAAGTGTTATAACCAATTGGTCTACCAAGCAAACGAACAATCAACGCATTCTGCATACTATGATCAATTTGATCATGAACATAGTCGGGAAATTGGATAGACGGGATGGGACTATTTCGGTTCATTATTATTTCCTCCGCTAATATGGTAACTTCATCCTCAAGAAAGCCTTTTTTCCCCTAGCACCATCATTTTTTTGCCCTCGTTAGAAACCTTGCTAGCGTAGGTTGCACCATCCCTACCGGCTTCCCCAACCTCCGCACGAGTAACACTGTTGTCAGCCACAGCGACTCCATCCATTAATTTCAAGTTCAACTGGTCACTATCGGCTTCAGCAGGTACATCCGCATCCACCGCCATTGCATCTTGCACCATAATATCCCCACCGGTATTACGTACTTTCTTCGCTTTGCCCTTCAAGAGGGGTGGGCGATGTTGGCCATTCCAACGTAGGGGCCAACGGGAGATGCGGCACCCCATCTAGAGGCCGGTCGCCGACATCCTCGTACAGCCGCGGTGGTTGCACCCCGTGAGCGTTTACTTGTGGCAGCATACTAGGGTTTTTTTAAGTTTAGTTTTATTTAAATTGGGTTTAAATCCTTTTAATGTTAATTTTTTATTAATTTTTAATCATTGATTTATTTAATCATATTTTTATATCATAATATTTTTAATAAATATATTTTAAATTAATTATTTTTTTATTGGAAAATGGGATATCACCACGTGCCTCGTTAAAAACCCCCTAATCCTAAATGGGGAAAAAGAGTACACCTGGTGATATGTACAAAATATCAACTAGAAAAACAAGCGCAACCACGCAACATAATCACAAACAACATGAGTCATGTCTGGTCAATGACCAATAACGCATCCACCTCAAAGGGAGGAGTCGGGTAAGTCATTTCAATCAATGAAAGACCCCGGGTCAGCCTCGCCAGTTTATCTGCTACCATATTCGCCTTGCGAGAGACATGGGACATCGTTATATTCCAATTCCAAGACAGATAACTTCTAATTCGTTGAACCAACCCACTATCCTGCAAGACTGCGGACTGCTCATTGAGAATCTTAACAACTGTTGCATTATCAATTTTCAAATTCACATATCGGTAACCAAGAGCCCATGCATGGGAAAGATCATCATAAGCCGCCCACAACTCCGCCATCAGAACCGAACACGATCCAATACTCCTAGAGAAGCCAAAGAGCCAATTGCCAAGTGAATCACGGAAGACACCACCAATCGAAGCCATGTTATTAGGCCCCCTAACGCCCCATCGGAATTAACTTTAACTCTTCCAAGGGTCGGCCTTTTTCATCTCTCACTTGCGAGAACACCAGCTTTAGTGTCGCGGCCATGCACCAAGCCACTCAGCCATGGCATAGCCAAGCATTCATCTCGAGTGCGTCGAGCATAGACCACAACATCGCCTATGCCCTTGTGATTTTCTGCAAATATGGTCGAGCACCGGCACTTCCACAACGCCCAACATATGGCTGCAAACAGAATACTCCAGTTCGACTCAAGCGATATCCCTCGAGAATTGTTCGTAAGATTCCCTACTAACCATGCGTCGAACGGCTGCTGAAAGAAATCATTGAGATGATGCGCATGAACAACCTGAACCACACCCTGCGCGCAACACTACAAGTACGGAGAACATGACTTGTATCCTCCACATCAACATCAGAAATCGAGCACCTACTAGATGCAGCAATATGTCTTCGACATCGTTCAGCATTGGTGAGGATACGGTTATGAGAAATGAGCCAAAAAATGTATGAATTCGCTGCGGAACATTTAACTTCCAAATCACATTCCATAACCTCGGAGCAGCTCCCCCAATCGCAGTACCCAGTGATGAGTAAGCCGAGGATGTTGTGAACCGCCTCGACTCATCCCAGTGCCAGCCCAATTTTTCGCGCCCAAGTGTCGCATGAGGAGGCACCACAGTTGCAATCCGATGCACCACGCTAGATGAGAGAACTTGGTATAACTTCTCTTAATCCCACGATCCGGACGGATGAACCATAGCAGCCACAGGCAGCGAGTGTAGCGGCGGTCCAGACAAACAATAAGACACAAGCGGTGCGTCACCATCAAGCTAAAGATCCCACCAAAAATCCGTATACCACCCGTCATAAATCTGCCAACAAATTCCTTTACGAATCTCATCCCATAGATGGCTCAGCCCCTTCCATAGCCACGAGCAACATGATTAGTGAATACGGGTAGGAATATCGCCCTCCCATTTATACTTGTGTCTAAACACTTGCACCCAAAGCTTGTTCTCGTCAGTAATCAGTTGAAAACTCACTTTCATAAGTAGAGCTGCATTATGGCGACCAAGTTCACAAAGGCCTAACCCCCCCTCCCCTCGGTCATAGGCAAATTTTAATTATTTAATAATTACTTTTTATTTTTATTTTAAAAAATTATAAACCAAGCAAGTTTTTATTATTTTTATTTTTGAAAATAATATTTCATATTTATTATTTTTTAATTTTTTGAAAATTTTAAAATAAAAACTATTTTCTAAAAATAAATATAGAAAATATTTTTTAAAACCAAACAAGACCTTTAATGTTTCGAACATTATGAAATTAATACCAATTTTAAACCACGTATGAACTGTGTAAACAGATTGATGTTCTTTATATTTTAAACAAGTCGGTGAGCGTTCGATCGAGCCGAGTCAAAAAATTTTGAGTTAGTCAAGTTTACGAATCTTATTTTACGACTCAAACTCTATTTGATTTTTTCCGATTCAAGTCAAGTTTTCATACAAATTTAATTTTAGTTATTTACAATGTTATAATACAGAACGATTCTAATTTAAACGAATTTTTATATCCATTTACAATACACGTGTATATTTTTTTCACATTTTCATATGTGGTGTGTGTATATATATATCAGGCAGAATTAAGAGTCCACTAATTACTAGAAAATTTGAAATATTTAATTTTTCATTTTATAACTCAAACTTTATTTAAAATTTTGTAGAATCGAATTTATGAAATTTCGAGTCGAATCAAAAATTCAATTTTTTTCAAATCGAGTCAAGAATTCAATTTTTTTAAGTAAAATAAAAAATTTAATTTTTTTCCGAGCCAAATTTTACTCACCCTAGTGTCAACAACCCATTTACACGTTCAAGGTAAAAACGCATCAACATTTCTAAACAAAAATCACTATAAAAACATTGTCCAAAATTTTTATGTAATTGGACACAACACAAATAAACTTCCTATGAATTGGATTACAATAACAAAATGAAGAATTGAAGTTATACAAGAATTCTCTGGTGGTCGAAAAGTATTGGTACAAATTTGATAAAATTGACTTAAAATAAAAAAAGAAAATGAGAAAACAAAAATATTAAAAATCAAACCGCAAAACAGTCAAATTACTAACTAAAAATAAAAAACGATGTAGCACTTCCAAAAAATCAAAACTCGATTTAAACTAAAAATCCAGACCACTAATTTAAGGTGGCCCGACTAACTCGTAACTAAAAAACCAAATTTTGCTCACCAAAATACTTTACCACTCTATCCATAATAATTATCAAATTTGTTTATAAAACTTATTCCTTAGCATAAAATGTTTCTGTTCACAATACTTATAGTATGTAAACATTAATGATTTATTTCATATAAATTTGATATATTAATAATATATGAAAAAATATCTCATAAATCAGTGGAAACAAAAATTTTCTACAAATGTCTTAATTATTTTAAGATTTAAAGATTTAATTTAAAGTTTAAGAATCTAAATATATATAATTAAAATTTAAAATTTATAGTTACAATTTAAAATTTATGAATTAAGATTTAAATTTTAGGTAACATGGTTAGGGATTTAAATTTTAACCCTAAACTTAAATTCTAACTACACCCCTTAAATTAAAAACACCTACACTTAAACCCCTTAACATTAAACCCTAAACAAAATACCTAAATCTTAAAACTACGAACTTTTTGTTTCCATATCGTCTGTGCTTGGAATAATTACCCATAATATATTCATAAAACATTTTAAATATTTCTTCATAGAAAAGACAAGTTGAAGTTATGACTGTTCAAATGCATCAGACATAGAAAAGTTAAATTTTGCCAAAATAAGTCAAATCCCACAACTATGACAGAATATAACCGAGTACTGCCATACAATTTTCTCCATCTTACATCCTAGAAAATACATATTTTCTTCATATTACATCCTACAAGTTCTTAAACATCCTTGGAATTAATACTTTGAAGCCAAACCTTTTTACTGCAAAACAGTCTCTTACCTTCTAAATTTTACTCACTGTCGGATTCATTTCCCGAATCCACGTCCATAGGTTGAGGATTTTTATACGCGTTCCGTTCAACATCATATCGTTTTCTATCTAGTTTAGCCTTTGCTTCATATGGTTCTTTTTCCTCGTCTGCACAAAAAAAAATCGAAATGTTTTCATTGTTACCATCCAAGCTAGTTTTGAACCTATAATTACCATATTGATCTAACAAACAACTACATTAATTTGGCAAGGTAACTTACCTGACAGTTTTTTCCACTTCTCTCCGATTATTCTCGACACCTCAGCAAATGAAGCTCCAGGATTACTTTTCTTCAGATTCTGTCACCAACGTAACCAGATTAATCAGAGATCCAGCAGAACTCACTTCGTCATTAAATGGCAGCCACAAAATTTTCACCATTAATCAATGTATGTAAAGAAAATACATGACTCACCTCCCTTTCGACTTGTGAGAAAAACATGAAGCCAGACATAGCCCTCTTGGGTGCATTCGGATCCTTCTTTTTCCTTTTCTTCTTCTTCCCGTCATCTAGCCCGTCTTTAGTTTTTTTCTTAGTTGCCTTGGAAGAAGAAGCTTCCTTTCTGGGATCCTTTTTGGCGGGCTTCTGGTGATTGGATATTCGGTGTGAGATACCAAAAGATAAATTGTCCTGAATTTGAGTTGCAAGAACAAAGTACGTCGAACAAAATTACTTGCCTCTTTCTCATCTCCACTGTCACTAGCATCTGAATCGTCATCCCCAGAATCATCGGTCGGTGATCCTCCATCATCTTTGTCAAGAACAAAGTCCTCATCCTGCATTGGTTCAGTGTGTTTACAACATTGACAAAAAGACAACCAGTAGGGGCATGCAGAAGCTAGAAAGATGGACACGGACATCTATGATGGTTGCCAACGTTACATGCAAGCATCATAAACGGCGTACTATGATGACCGGGGCATTTTCTTTATCTATAACTACTAGTAAAAACCAATGGACTTAACACATGCTTCATATATCAGGCTGAAACAAGTTCAAACTACAAATAAAGAATGAAACAGTCGAGTAAGTTCAAACTAAGAAGAAATAAATAAATCAGGAAATTGATAAAGAATTCACCTCCTCATCACTTTCATCTCCACCAGCTTCATTCTTAATGCGTTCAAGATGTGGGTCAACAGCATCATCGTCATCATTTTGGAGAATTTCAGCCACGCCATCTGCTGTTCGTACATCTCCGAGGTTCATAATCTTCAAACCCTTCGAACTGCATTTACAGCCAACAGTTAATATATTGCTCAATGGAACAAAATTTTTCATCGAATGAAGAACATTGAAAACAGACCTGATGAAGTCAAACAAATTGTGATATTCATTTCTCTGAATATTCCGGAATAAATGCTCTTGCTCAGTTTTTAATCTTATGAGAAGATCAAAGTAATGCATATTTGAGCCACCAGCAGCATGCCTCTCAAATTCAACATAGTCAATCTGGCATTTTAAAATACGAAATAACAACCAAATGTGTCGTTTGAATGGGGTAATTAGCAATTAAATTTAGAGCAACAAAGCAATGTACAGACAGTTTATAATCTATACCTCCTCATGAAGAATAAGTGTAGGAGGTTTGGGTAGAAAGAAGAAGCTTTTTTCAAGTGGATACAGCACTCCATCTTCAGCTTTCAGGGAAGACTTGACCGCATAACCATCTTGACAGCTACGGAATTTTCCTGGTTTGGTAACTTTGGCACCAGATAAACCACGCATCACCGTGGTAAACACTTCATGAATCAGTCCCTGTTTTATCAAGCCCAGCAAAATAATAGGTGTAAATTTGACAACACCGGGCCATGCTTTGACATGAAAATATTGTATTACCTTGTAAGAGGGTTCCAACTTGTCCTTGTACTTGGTATTCAAAAGATCATCGTTTATAGACAAGGTGCTTTGAACAACATAATCAGTTTCAAACTGCAAAAAGTGAATGAGAATATATAAGTGCAAAACAGTCATGGCACATGCAGTAAACACGGATCTATGGAACCAGCAATACCTGTAAGACAATATGGGGGTACAGAGTTTGCCCTTTACGGATAGGCGGATCAAGTGTCACAACAACAAAAGTGTGAGGCTGGTTGGACTGTCAAACACACAAAAGAGTAGGTAAAATATATCTTAAGAGGTTATACGTAAAATAAGACCTTTTTATCAATGAACACTATTAACTTGATATGAAGGTAATGAATTAAAACCTTTGGAAGCAAAAACAGGCGAACAACACTGCTATACTGAATTTTGAAATCATTTGCCATGCCTTGGAGTCGCAAGAATGAGAGATGAAGTTCAACACTATAACGACCCCTGTACAAAAAGCATGCTTAGTCAGCCATATACAAATAGGAAAATAGTCTTAATAAACCAATACATGAAACAAATCAGATATATACGTATCACAATTGAGTGTGATTACATATGAGAGTTGCTTCATCCCTATCTCAATATTTGAGCAACACCTACCTAGGTGTGAGGATTGCAATTCCCTCAAAAGTGACAACAGCTTCCTCAACTCCAGCACCAACATCAGCCACTGACATGATTTTCTCACGGAAAACCTACCAGAAAGTTAATGCGACATACATCAGCATAGCAATATAGAATTGTACGTTTACATTATCCTGACAGAGAAGTGACAACAAACTTACCTGAGCTGGTGGACGATTTTCATCACCAACAAATTGGGTGTTAGAATTAGGTATGTGGAAACTTATCTCCATAAGTGAATCTTTCTGTCATCAAAGGAATAAAACCTACTTAGGGGGGAAATGAAAGTTTTCCATCTTGGGCAAATGTGTTGTGGGTAAAACTTCAAGTAAAGCTTACATAAATAATATGGTCACGTGCATTTAGGGGGGGGGGGGGGGGGGGGGACTCCTTTCGACATTAACAAATAATCAGCAAAACATTTAGAAACACACCTCATTGGCTCCAGTAGTGTCATCCACGTGGAACTCCAAGATGACATCATTTTTTCCTTGAAGTTGAGTTTGAGACACATCAGCTAATGACACTTCAAAAGCTTGTTTCGCACCAGTCAGAAAGGTAAGCATATTCCCTGCATACACAATATTGGGGATTCCAGAACTATAAGAAAGAGCAATTTGTGACATACCAAAAAACCAAGTTACAGCCAGATTGCAAAGCCTGACCATAAAGGATAAAGATCAAAGACACTATCAAACTGAAGCATAAACTCCTCATTCTCTCAAGGGCACAAAATATAAAGTTATAGCATGCAAAGAAGAAAACACACCATTATCCCACAATGACAAAACAGTACAGCAGCTGAAAACTGTGTAGAAGTGCCACATGGCACTAGAAATCACCTAATTTTGGTAAAAGCTTAAAATTTCACAAGATTCAAGGTGGCATTTTATGTTTATGGACTCCTGGGCCCTGAGCCATAAAAAGCTTGCAAACCTAAAAATGATGAAAAATTTCACAAGATTCAAGGTGGCATTTTATGTTTATGAAATCTCAATCATCATCAAGCAGAAAATAACAAGCATAATGCAAGATTTAGAACACAAAAAAACAGAAAACAGTTTCAAAGCACTTTATGTAATCTGCTTCTGTAGCTACAAACAGAAATCAACATATCCAAGAGACATCAATAAGTAGAAAGAAATCAAAAGGATTCACCAACCACTTAAATCAACTTCTCCCCAATTACGACCACTGACAGAAAGCTGCTTCTCTTCGGGTGTTATTCCACAATTATTCTGGAAAAAACTTGTCAAACTGGCAACATCCTGCAAAGCAAACATAACAGAAGAAAACAAGGGTCATTAATAAATAGTACTACATTCAAGGACTATAAATATGGCACTAATATTATTTCTAAATTAGCATAGTTCATAACTGCTACTGGAAACCTTTAGGTGTAAATGAGAGAATACAACACAACACTACCGAGGATAGAATCGAATATTAACCTGGTCACGGAACCCAGTGAACTTGTAGTACAACCCATCTTTGATTCTAACACCAAGTTGATTTGTCCTAGGGACCTTCATCCATGTAACACCTAAGATATCAGATTTATCAACTTCGACAGCTTTGCCACCTCCTTGTTTCTTCCATAAAATCCCTCCTGAATAGATTTTAAGCTGTCCAGGATTCTGCATTTAATCACATAAAGCGGCATTTAAGATTCACATTTTTATTTCTTTCCAAGTTCAACGAAAAGTAAAGGGGGAAAAGAACTTAAGCGAGTGTTAAAAAAACAAATGATCAAACTCTGTTTCTAAAGACCATAATATTAAGTCAGTCAAAAACAGGCAGAACCAAGATTGCAAACTTTTCACAGCAGTTCATATGAAAATTACATCCAAATTTAGAATTCACAAACCGTGATGCCTAATGCTATAATAACCCGAGCATACAAAAGTAACAGAGTGAAAAATTTAGCAGCAGTCGTGTACTTGTGCATTCCACAAGTAGTCCCTACTCTAGCCATTTTCCTAAATTTTACATTTCAGCAGCAGACTGAAAAATTGAAACTTTCTTCTTTGAAACCAATTAGGGTTTCTGCATTAGTAAGCAGGGAAAGTAACAGCATAGAGGAGTCCCTGACAAAGCCTGAACTGAAAAACTAACATTCTTCAAAACCTCCGATGAACTAGGGTTTCAAAAGAACCATCCGCACTTACTAAATAAGGCATGCACCATTTCCTTCTATCAGAACCTAAGAATATATCAAGCACATAAGAACATAAAACAAACAAAAATCCATAAAAAGGAACTAAAAAATTAGAATTTCTAGAAAAGGAAGAAACCCTAGCAATAACAATAACAACAACAACAACAAAACACTGAAAGAACCGGTCGTTTTCCTCCAAGGTTTAAACTGGACATATTGAAACCACGTGAAATCAAATAAACTAAGAACGAAAAGATTTAAGAAGAGCAGAAGAAATGAAAAAGGAAAGGCAGAAACTCAAGCTTTCTAGAGTAAAAAAGAAACATGGAGAAAGTTCGAGCGAGAGAAAGAACTAACCGTGCCACCTCGGCCGCCGAGGGAGATGTTGTTGAAGAGATGGCCGTCCGTCATGGCGGCAACGCGATTCCGAGAGAGATAGTGAACGGAGTTCAGACAGAACTAGTTAGAGTGAGTGGGATTATTACAGGGAGAGAGAGAAATTTAAGGAAAATGGTAAAGCTGTGAATTTTATATGTAAGAAAAAAAAACATATAGAGTAAACTACACTACACTAGTCCAACTATTACTGACATTTTGTTTTGTTCACCCAATTCCTAACATTTATATTTTAGCCACCAATTTTACGTTTTTATTATGTTTTGGTCATGGCCGTTAAAAAATGTTGACGCGATTTTTTAAATGGTATAATAATACATTTAGTCCTCAATATTTACTCATTATTTCAGGTTAGTCATAATTCTTAATAATTTAACAAATTTAACATTTCATATTTACAAATTTTATCAATTTAGTCCTCAAACACATATTACCATCAACCAAAAAAATTTTGCAAGTCAAAATAAGAAATGGACTGGAAAATTCTAGTCCTCAAACATAAATCGCTCACCTCGAAATTCTCAAAAGCTTGTATACTCTATTGAAGGTTGAATCATGCATTTCGAATTATGACTAAATTAAAAGAATATATAAATATGATGGTTAAAAGAATATGTAAATATAATGGTTAAATATGTTATTATACCAATTAAAATGCCACCTCAACATTTATGTTATCTTTTTAACAACTAAGGATCAAAACAGAATAAAAATACAACGCTAATGACTAAAATGAAAATTTTAGTAAATGAGTGACCAAAACATAAATATATAGTAGTTAGGTGAGTAAATAGTTAGATTATCCAAGAATATATAGTTAGTTAGTTAGTTTATCCAAAATATATATGTATAGGCATAAAACAAACTATAGATGAGATAGTTTAATCATATATTTTCTATTTATGTGCGTTTAAATCTTTACATTTGTATTGAGAATTAAATAATATTTTATTGTATTAAAAAATTATACAATTTTTATGTCAATTTTTTTTATTTAGAGTTTAAAATTTAATTTATAGGGGTTAGGGTTATGGTTTAAACATCTTCCATACCAAACAAGGCCTTAAGTTAGAATATAAATTTTAGAATTTTAATTTTAATTTTAAAAAAATAAATATACATATTTGTATAACATTTTTACCACGTGCATTAAAAATTACTCATATATATACACAAATATTTACACAAGTATAAATCTTGCTAATCAAAGCAGACAATATCTAAAAGCCTCTCTGGATAGATCATAAGTTCCCTCTGCTTACAAAAGCTATAAATTGCTTACAAAAGCTATAAATGAGAAAGCGAAGCTACAATATGGAGACCTTAGACCAAGGCAGATGAATCTATAAATGTTGCAATCAAATCTCACTTTCTAGCATCTAAGATTATTCCGAATTGAAATTTTAAGCAGCTAAGTTTTTACGATATTCTTAAAAAAAAACTAATGGATGTTGTAAATAGTGTGAAAGAACAAGAACAAGAAGAAATAGGAACAAAATAAGATAAGAGAAAAGAAAAAGATTTGTATTATTCTGAATATTGACTTGTGTACAATGCCTTCAGTAAATCATCTATTTATAGGCATAAGAAGTACATAATACATTAAACTCTAATTAATGTAGATAATATTCCTAATGATAAAATAATTCAAATCTCCTTTGATAAAGTTTTTATCATGATAGACATCCACATAGATAAATATCCATAACACTCCCCATTGGATGTCTATGAAGACAGTGTGTCTCGTTAAAACCTTACTAAGATAAAAACCCCAGAAAAAAAAATCTTTAGTAAAGGAAAAGAGTACACACATCTTTAATATGCATAAGATGTTGCCTCATTAAAAACCTTTCCAGGAAAACTCAATGGGACAAAATCATAGATAAAGAAAAGAGTACAACGCGTATTTTGCTCCCCTCATAAATACATTATATAAGATCTTTGACACGACACAATCCGATATTATAAATTAACTTCTCAAATGGAGCAGTAGGGAGTGCCTTGGTAAATAAATCTGCCAAGTTATCACATGAACGAATCTGTTGGACATCAATGTCTCCATTCTTTTGTAAATCATGAGTGAAGAAGAATTTTGGGGAGATGTGTTTTGTTCTATCACCCTTTATGTATCATTCCTTAAGTTAGGCAATACAGGCCGTATTTTCCTCATATAAGACCGTCGGAGCTACTTTTCCAAAGTGTAAACCACAATTTTCGTGAATATAATTAGTTACAGACCTTAGCCACTCACATTCACGACTAGCCTCATGAATAACCAAAATTTCAGCATGATTAGAGGAAGTAGCAGTAATTGTTTGTTTCATTGAGCGCCAAGAAATTGTTGTACCATCGTATGGAAATACATAACCAGTCTATGATCAAGCATTATGAGGATCAGATAAGTATCCTACATCCGCAAAACCAACCAATTCTGTTTTGGATAGATTAGAGAAAAATAATCTCATGTCTTTCGTACCTTGAAGATAACGAAATATATGTTTGACCCCATTCCAATGTCTTCGGGTTGGGCATGAACTAAATCTTGCCAATAAATTGACAGCAAACGATATGTCAGGTCGTGTGTGACTAGAAAGATACATTAATGCACCAATAGCACTTAAGTATGGCACTTCTGGACCAAGAATATCTGCATCCATCTCTCGAGGACGGAATGGATCTTTGTTAACATCAAGTGACCTAACAACCATATGAGTGTTCAATGGATGTGCGTTATGCATGTAAAATTTCTTTAGCATTTTTTCTATGTATGTTGATTGATGCACAAGGATTTCGTCCTTTAAGTGCTCAATATGTAATCCAAGACAGAATCTTGTTTTCCCAAGATCTTTCATTTCAAATT
This sequence comes from Hibiscus trionum, assembly GCA_030270665.1. NCBI lineage: Eukaryota > Viridiplantae > Streptophyta > Magnoliopsida > Malvales > Malvaceae > Hibiscus > Hibiscus trionum. Next base: position 2,615,208 of record BSYR01000034.1, on the reverse strand, counting down.
TTTTCTTTAAACATTCTACTGTCAATGATATCTCTTCAGGAGTCCCAATAATATTCAAATCATCAACATACACAGCAATAATAACAAATCCAGAGCTAAATCTCTTAATAAAAATGCATGGAGAAATTGGATCATTTTTATAGCCTTCTGCTAATAAGTATTCACTGAGGCGATTATACCACATGCGCCCAGATTGTTTTAATCTATAAAGGGATTTGTTCAATTTGATTGAATAATATTCCCGAGAACCTAAATTAACTGCTTCAGGCGGTTTGAAACCTTCCGGAAGTTTCATATAAATATTATTATCAAGATGCCCATGCAAATAGGTTGTAACAACATCCATTAAGCGGAAATTAAGTCTTTCTTTTATTGTCAGACTAATCAAAAATCTAAAAGTGGTTGCATCTACCACTGGGGAGTATGTTTTTTCATAATCAATTCTCGCTCTTTGTGAGAATCCTTGTGCAACCAAACGAGCTTTATATCTCACAATTTCCCCTTTTTCATTTCTCTTTCTCACAAAACCCCATTTATACCACACAGATTTTACACCTTTCGGTGTACAGACTACAGGCCCGAATACTTCTCTTTTTGAAAGAGATTTTAGTTCCGCTTCAATTGCCTCTTTCCATTTTGGTCAATCATCTCTTTGCTTACATTGTTCAATTGACAATGGTTCATGATCCACATTATCATTCAAAATCTCTAGTGCTATATTGCATGCAAAAATATTATCGACGTCGATTTTGTTTCGGTTCCACTTGTTACCAGACATGACATAATTTATTGAGATCTCATCATTATCAGGTACCTGATTCATGTCTAATGTCTCTTTTGGAGACCTTTTAATCTCTTCTCGAGATTTTTCATAATCCATTGATTCCTCGATTAGACCATCACAGGATATAGCTTCTTTTCTTTTTCGAGGATTTTTATCTTTGAAACCTACTGGTCTACCACGCTTCAGACGTGCGTTTGACTCATTAGCAACTAGAGTTTGTCCTTCTGGGACATCAATTTTAATCGGAGCATTCACAACTGGTATATGTGACTTAGTCACTTTTTTAGGGTCAGCAAAAGCATCTGGCAATTGATTTGCTAAGTTTTGCAAATGAATTATCCTTTGAACTTCTAGTTCACATTGTTGGGTACGTGAATCAAAATGAGATAACGATAATTCATTCCAACTTATTTCTTTTCCCAGCTGTTTATTTTCTCCCACTAATGTTGGAAAAACTGACTCATTAAAATGACAATCGGCAAATCGAGCTGTAAATAAATTCCCCGTCAAAGGCTCAAGATATTTAACTATCGAAGAGGATTCAAAACCGACATATATTCCCAACCTCCTTTGAGGACTCATCTTTGTGCGTTGTGGTGGAGAAATCGGAACATATACCGCACATCTAAAAATTCTAAGATGAGAAATATTTGGTTCCTGACCAAAAATCATTTGTAATGGGAAGATATTATGATAACTTACAGGCCTGATGCGAATCAATGATGTTGCATGTAAAATGGCATGTCCCCATGCAGAAATTGGTAGTTTTGACTTTATTAGTAACGGTCTTGCAATTAATTAAAGTCGTTTGATAAAGGACTCTGCAAGACCATTTTGTGTATGAACATGCGCTTCAGGGTGTTCAACACTTATTCCAATCGACATGCAAAAATCATCAAAAGTCTGAGAAGTAAATTCACCAGCATTATCAAGACGTATTGTCTTTATAGGGGAATCTAGAAAATGTGCTCGTAATTTTATCAACTGAACAAGTAACCTCGCAAATGCCAAGTTGCGGGTTGATAGCAAGGATACATGTGACCATCTAGTCGATGCATCGATTAAAACTAGAAAATATCTAAATAGTCCACAAGAAGGGTGTATGGGCCCACATATATCACTATGTATCCGTTCTAGAAAATTGATAGACTCGTAATTTATTTTAGCTGGTGATGGTCGAATAATTAGTTTGCCTTGAGAACAAGCATCACATGAAAAGGCATTACTTTGAAGAATCTGTTGGTTCTTCAATGAGTGACCACATGAATTGTCGATAATTTTTCGCATCATAATCGAACCGGGATGGCCTAACCGGTCATGCCAAATAATAAAGTTATCAGTAAACTTATAGTTTACAATAGCATGTGCTTCAATTGCACTAATTCTTGTGTAGTACAATCCGGATGACAGTGCATGTAATTTTTCTAAAACTTTCTTATTGCCTTGAGTTATACTTGTAATATAGAGATATTCAGTATCTCCTTGACAACTACTCTCAATATGATATCTATTATTGTGAATATCTTTAAAACTTAATAAGTTTCTTTGCGACTTTGGAGAGTATAGCGCATTATGAATATGGAATAGAGTTTCATTTGGCAATAACATATTTGTTCTTCCGGAGCCTTCTATAATATTAGCACTTTCGGATATAGTACTCACATTATTCCCTTGCATTGTTAAATGGGAAAAAATTTTCTTGTTCTCAAGTATACTATGAGTACTTGCACTGTCCACTAAGCATAAATCGTCACCATTTTTGGCGGATTGTATTTGAGACGGAATCATATTCTTCAAACAAAAATGAAATAAATATTACAAAAATATTCAAAATATAAATTAAATAAATAACATCCATGAATTTTATTATTATATATATAATTCTTAATAAAATATTATATCTTTCTAACCGACTTTTCCTAAAATAATAATAAACATAAAAAAGTAAAAATAAAAATTAAGTATTCTTCTCAGGAGAAATGAGGAAATCATTAACATCTATATCTGTAAAGCCATAATCGTATTGCTAGTGCCAGTAATGCCATAATCATCTTTGCCAAGGCCATAATCATCTTTGTCATTGATATAAACAAAATTTGTTTCAACTTTCTTTCCTTTACCATTGATTGACTGTTGGTAAAGATCCACAAGATGCTTTGGCACACAGTAAGCACGAGCCCAATGATTTAAGCTGCCACATCGATGACACATAGATTCCTCTTTCTTGAATTGATCTTTTGCACTATTGTCATCTTTATTGTTCTACTTACGGTGGGTATAGTTATTTTTAAAACGACCACCTTGCCTATGTCCTCGACCGTGACTATGACCACGACCACGCCCATAGTTATGACCATGATCGTTGGTGTAACCTTTATTTCTTCCGCTATAGAATGTCGCATTCGCTTCAGGGAATGGAGCGGAGCCAGTTGGGCGATATTCATGATTCTTCATCAGTAGCTCATTGTTTTGCTCAGCCACAAGAAGGCAAGAAATTAACTCAGAATATTTCTTAAAGCCTTTTTCTCGATATTGTGTTTGAAGGACAACATTGTTTGCATGAAAAGTGGAGTTTGTTTTCTCTAACATATCCTCATCAGTAATAATTTGACCACATAACTTCAATTGTGAAGTAATACGAAACATAACAGAGTTATACTCGCTTACTGATTTAAAATCTTACAATCTCAGATGCAACCAGTCATATCGAGCTTTAGTTAGAATAACAGTTTTTTTGTGGTCATATCGTTCCTTTAGATTATTCTAAAGAATAAGAGGATCTTTCACCGTTAAATATTCTGATTTCAACCCCTCATGGAGGTGACGGCGAAGAAGTATCATGGCTTTGGCCTTATTTTGGGCAGATTCTGCATTCCCCTCTTTAATGGTATTTCCCAGACCATCAGCATCTAGGTGTATTTCGGCATCTAAGATCCAGGATAAATAATTCTTTCCGGAAATATCAAGAGCCACAAACTCAATCTTTGCAAGATTTGTCATTGATGTACTATAAAAGACAAACAATCAAATTAGATTAATTATAAATTAATATATAATCGAAAAACAACAGAAAAGAAGATTTAATTCCTTGTATATACGCATGGTATGAATTAAAACAAACCCACATATAATTTATAATAACCAAACATGACAAATTAAAATAAAATATTAAACAAAATAAATAAAAACACATGGCTGATAACATACGCATGGAATTAATTATATATATTGTTTTAATTTATCATTGTATATATATTATTTTATAAATTGAAATATATAAGATGGAAAAAGAATATACCAGATAAATCTTTGGAGAAGCTTGATTTGTAACTAAAATCTTCTGAGCAAACTCGTGCTGATAACGTGTTGTAAATAATGTGAAAGAACAAGAAGAAATAGGAACAAAATAAAATGAGAGAAAAGAAAGAGATTTGTATTATTCTGAATATTGACTTGTGTACAATGCCTTCAGTAAATCATCTATTTATAGGCATAAGAAGTACATAATACATTAAACTCTAATTAATGTAAATAATATTCCTAATGATAAAATAATTCAAATCTCTTTTGATAAAGTCTTTATCATGATAGACATCCACATAAATAAATATTCATAACAATGGAGTGGTTAAACTTATTCGGAAAAAAATCTTCTTTGTCATCGTTTTTTATCACCTTCAGATGAGATTTTATCGTTTCTGCGTAGCAATTATGTTGGTTAGGCCATGAGATGCCTCTAAGTTTAAGTCTTTGTTTATAAAAGATGTAAAAATATTTTAATTAATGACTTTTTCTAAAATATTGTTATCAATAATTTTAGATCAAAATAGATTGTAACTCGAATAAAAATCATCTATTTTTTGGTGCTTCTATTTATGTCCCACACTAAAAATTAGGTTTAGGGTTTGAGGTTAGAGTTTATGGTTAACGTGTAGAGAATTTGGGGTAATGTGTATTTTTAGGATATATTGTGTAGGGTTTAGAATTTAATTTTTTAGTGTTGGGGCATAGAAACATGGTACCGAAAAATGCAGATGAGTTTTGTCCTTGTAAATCCCTTTACTTAGTTCCTTTCGCTTAAAAAATATTAAAATTAAAGTCACTTACTCTATCGATTTAGATATTTTTTAGGGTTTGATTTTAATACACAAGCTTTGTAAAATTTATTTTACACAAGCTTGTATATTTATACTATAAACTTAAATCCTAAATTACTAAACTTAAACCCTAAAAACTCAAACTCAAACTCAAACTTTAAACTCTAAATTTTAAGTATTAACCCTAAATTTTAAATACAACAACTCAAACCTCTAAACTTTAAACTAAACTCTTAACCCCTAAAACTAAAAGGATTGTGTAAACTAAAATTTACGAGGCATGTGTATTAAAAAAATTTATCCAATTAATGACACTATTAGTATTGATTGTGAAAATTTGCTTATTATTAGATATTTTTTAATAAATTAGATGTGTTTATTGAATTTATAATTATTTGCTTCTAGAGTAGAGTTGGTATCATTGTATGTGTGTATTATATCGATGACACGACAAAAAATACTAATAATACTAATAATTGTACTAAAACTTTTATATAAGAAAAATAAAAAGATTAATTTTGATCTTTTAAGCGCGACAATTAGAATTGTAATTTTATTCAAGTATAAGGATTGACAACAATTTTAATCAATAGTTATAGAAAATATATAATTGATAACTTAACTGTAAGTTATTTTGATGACATTATAATTGAAAAAGTGAAGGATTCAAAATACATGTAATTTTGAAATTACACTAATATATTGATTTAAAAATTCAAATAGAAACAAAAGAAACATTAATATAAAATTTTTAATTTAAATTTAAAATATAAACTATTATAATTAATTTTGCAGATGCATTAGCATTTGCTCAACACTTGAAGCAGAGCTATGGAAGCTCTATAACGGCCTTTTACATGCTTGAACGTTGGGTAAAAGAAGTAGGGTTGTGGTTTGATGATTGAATCTAATTCGAGAGTTGTTGTGGCTTAGATTCTTAGGCGAGAGTATCGGCTATGGAGGTATTGAAAATGTTTTAATCAGATTGATGAGGTTATTTTGTAAATTTCTCATTTAGTTTTCAATAATGTTTATCGTGAGGCTAATTCTATCGCGGATGTACTGGCGAAGGATGGTATTCACCGAGTTTCTTGGCTTGAGGTGGTGTTTTGATGTTTGTTGTTTTCTTGGTTGTTGTTTTTGGTTGTCTCGTTCCATTTTGTGTTTTTTTGTTGGCGTTTTGTTCTTGATCGTATAGTTGTTGTAGACATGGCCACGAGTATTCTTTTTCTCTATTTAGGCGTAAAGAGGTTTTTAATGAGACTTGTGGTTATGTGGATTGACATATTCTATACTATAATAAAGCTTATTTTTACAGATAAAAAAAGTAGGATTGTAAATGAGACGACACAGATCATGAGCTACTAGAGCTCGACTCGGTCAAAGTTTGGTCAACACTCGACTCGATTGGACTTAACTCGACCTCGAACTCGTCTCGAGTTCTTAACGAGCCGAGCCGAGCTACTTGATACTTGACTCGAAAAGCTAGCGGGCTACTCGAAAATATAATGAACTATTTTTTAATTTTTAAAATTAAAGTGAACTAAAATGTAAGTTGGATGATTTTGGTTGTTATATCATGTTAGTTTAATTTTTAGTTTAACTCTCTTTATATTTTCCTGTGTACTTTTTTTCATCTACTAAGATTATGAGGTTTTTAATGAGTCACATGGAAATATTTCTTTTGCATGATTCTATCTACAATAAAATAATGATGACGATGATGTTGTTATTGTTATTATTATGAACCTGGTTGTAAATGAAACGAGACAAATCGTGAGCTATTCGAGTCCGATTCAGTTAAAGCTCGATCAATACTCGAATTGATTGGACTCGACTCGAGCTCGAATTTTTAACGAGCTGAGTCGAGCTCAGCATACTCAAGCTCGAATCAAGCTCAAACTCGACTCAAATTTTTAACGAGTCGAATTAAACTTAACACTACTGAAATTCGACTCGGCTCGATTACACCCCTAAAAAAATATCATTGTGAAATATGATAGTATGGAAGTGGTTCAATTACTACAGCAGAAGATTTCATGAATAATTTTCTTTTAACAATTTTACAACATATTATAAATTTACTACTCAAATTTGGGATATTGTCGTAACTCATGTCCCCGAGAAGGTAATGAGATCACGGATAGAATAACTAGATTGACATGGAGCTATGATGATAATATTATTTATGGATGAGTCTATCACGTGCGACGAATATTGATAAATACCACTAATGATAAACAACGATGAACACCATTAATTTTTTTTAAAATTTTAAAAATATAAAAGATTAAAATAATAATTAAAATAATTAAAATTATTTCTTAAAAAATAAAAATTAAATTTATAGATAAGCTCTCCTTGGGGTTCAATTCATTGCACGATGAAATCACCAACGAATTGGGTAATTGTTTAAATCTTCGGTACTTGGATCTCGGAAACAATCCTTTCACCGGTTCGTTTCCAGATATATCATCTCTCAACAAATTACACTCTCTTTACTTGAACGGAAGTGGATTTTCCGACGTTTTCCCATGAAAATCGCTTCAAAACATGACGAATCTTGCTGTTCTAAGCCTCAGGGACAATCCTTTCGATCGAGCTCCGTTCCCTGATCAGATTTTAAAGCTAAAAAAACTGAATTGGCTTTACTTGGCGAATTGCAGCATGGAGGGGAAGATTCCACCCGCCATTGGAGACCTCACTGAGCTTATAGAATTGGAGCTTCAATACAATTATTTGTTCGGTGAAATCCTGACAGAGATCGGAAAGCTTCACAAGCTATGGCAGCTCGAGCTTTACAACAACGAATTGACCGGAAAACTCCCTGTCGGATTGCGAAACCTTACGAAGCTCGAATTTTTTGATGCCTCGGCGAACAATCTTGAAGGAGATATTGCAGTAGTGGGGTCTATGACAAACCTGATCAGCCTGCAACTCTTTGAGAACCGATTTTCCGGCGGAGTGCCGCTGGAATTGGGCGAGTTCAAGAAACTGGTGAACCTGTCTCTCTACACAAATTTGTTGTCGGGTCCTTTGCCTCAAAAATTAGGTTCTTGGGCTGAATTCAACTACATCGATATATCAGAGAATTTCTTGACCGGTCCGATTCCGCCCGACATGTGCAAGAAAGGTACCATGAGAGCTCTTCTTATGCTTCAGAACAAGTTCTCCGGCGAAATTCCGGCGACTTACGCGAGTTGCAGCACCTTGAAACGGTTCAGAGTCAGTAAGAACTCGCTATTCGGTATTGTTCCGGCGGGAATATGAGGATTAACGATAGTGGATATAATTGATATTTCCTACAATCAACTTGAAGGCCCAATTACATCTGATATCAAGAACGCGAAGCAAATAGGGATACTGTCGGCTGAATACAATCGGTTATCAGGTGAATTGCCTGAAGAGATTTCAGAAGCTAAATCTTTGGTTAGAATTGAGCTAAACGACAACCGATTTTCAGGGAAAATCCCACATGAAATCGGGGAACTTAAAAGATTGAGCAACCTTAACTTGCAGAACAACAGGTTGTCCGGTTCAATACCAGATTCACTAGGTTCCTGTGTTTACATCAGTGGCATAAACATGGCTGATAATGTTCTTTCCGGCAAAATACCATCATGTTTAGGATTTTTGCCAACGTTGAACTCTCTGAATTTTTTCGGAAACCAGCTTTTCGGAAAAATTTCATAGAGTTTGTCGTTGCTCAAGTTGAACCTTGTTGATCTATCTTACAATAAATTAACTGGTCCTATACCAAAGTCTTTCTCCAGTGAAGCATATAATGGTAGCTTTACTGGAAATCCGGACCTTTGCAGTTCTAGTATAAGAACTTCCAAACAATGTTCATCAAATTATTTTAAGAGATAATTTTAATAGATTATTGATAATAATTAAATTTGATTTTTATTTTTTAAGAGATAATTTTAATTATAATTTTAGTCCTTTAGATTTTTAAATTTAAAAAAAATTAATAGTGTTTATCGGTGTTCATCTTTAGTGATATTCATCAATGTTCGTCGCCCGTTGTAGAATTTTCTATTACTTATGGTGATCTCCTTATTGTAACACCCTTAACTAAATTTTTTTTATTCATCAAAAATAAAATAAATAAATATTATTTTACAACAATTAAATAATCGGATAATTATTTAAAAAAATTAAGTAATTTAATGATAATTTTATAATAACCAAATTATAAATTTATTACTATTATGTAATAATTAAATAATTTAATAATTATTTTGTAATATTTATAAAACTTGATGATTGTTTTGGAACAATTAATATATTTTATACCTGTCTACTCATCATGTTTAACAGTTCGGTGCTTATTTTGTGACAGAATTTAAAGTATTAAGATATATTTATAAGTTTTGAAAACTTATGGTCAAATAATTATTTTAAAATAATTTAGTAACCGATTATAATTAACTTAAGGGTAAAGTACTCAAGTGATTACTGTACTATTGAACTTGTCAATCAGACCACTAAACTTATTAAATTGGCCTATTTTGACTACCGAACTATTAGGGCGTACCTATTTTGACCAATGTACTATTGAACTCGTCAATCAGACCACTAAACTTATTAAATTGACCTATTTTGACCACCACTATTAAAAAACTAACGAAGGGGTGATGTGACAGTTAACGAAAATTTGTAAAATTACACATTTAGTCCCTATTATTTACTTATTAAATCAATTTGATCCTAAATAAAATTAATCAACCAATCAAATGATAACACGTGTCATCGCACAATAGATCAATTTACTCAAAATTTATTTTATTTTATTTAATCCTTCAACCAGGTGTCACCACCTGGTTAAAGGAAAACTTAAGAAGAATGAAGACTTAAGAAGAGTGAAGAATGGCTTTGGTGTGATTCGAACCTAAAACCAAGTGGATAAACCATAAACCTTTACCACTAAGCTAAAATGACTCTTATTGATATAAGTTGCACACTATTGTATATGTATCTTATAATGCAGTAAATGTTAAAGGAAAATTAAAGAAGAACTATCATTTATAAGTGCATTACCAAGGTGTTGGTTAACAGGTTGTGCCCTTTCTTCCCGGACATGATTGCCCCTAATCAGAGTGCATTCGTTAAAGGAAGAAACATAGTGGATAACACTCTTTTGGCGCAGGAATTGGTGCGTGGATATGGTAGAACTTCCCTTTCTCCGCGGTGTACTCTTAAAGTTGATCTGCAAAAGGCTTTCGACTCTATTAGTTGGGAGTTTGTTTTGGCTGTTTTGAAGGCGATGGGATTCCCTCCACGATTTATTGATTGGGTGGAGGCTTGTGTAATGTCCCATAGGTTTTCTATTTCTATGAATGGTGGTCTTGCAGGGTTCTTCAAGGGAGCAAGGGGGTGCGGCAAAGGGACCCTCTGTCCCCTTACATTTTTGTTTTGGCTATGAATGTCCTTTCTAAGCTTCTAGATGTGGCGGCTGAGAAGGGGGTGTTTCAGTACCACCCAAAATGTCACAAGATTAAGCTTACTCACCTTTATTTTGCTGATGACTTTATGATTTTTTCGAAAGGCAGTTTAGATTCTATTGTGGGGGTTTGTTGTGTACTGGACGAGTTCTATAGGATGTCTGGATTGCGGCTAAATGCTGCAAAGAGTGAGTTATTCACTTCGAGAATTCTTGATGAGGAGGTGGATGTTATTGTTACAGCTACGGGATTCAAGCATGGTTCTCTCCCTGTTAGGTACCTTGGTGTGCCTTTGGTGAATCGGAAGTTATCGATCAAAGATTGTCAGCCCCTCTTGTTGAAGATTCAAGGTAAGATTCAGCAGTGGACTGCCTTGAAGTTGAGTTTTGCTGGTCGTTTGGAGCTTATTAGATCTCCCTTGTTTGTTATTCAAAGTTTTTGGTGTCGTCAATTCATTCTTCCTAAAGCAGTTCTGAACATGATCAACCAACTTTGCATGAGATTTTTCTGAAAAGGGGAAGATAAGGGTGGATCGGGAGCGAGAGTTAGCTGGGATGTTGTTTGTTCTCTAAAATCTGAAGGGGGCCTTGGATTGCGAGATTTGTTCCATTGGAATATTGCGTGCATAGTGGTTTTGATCAAACGATTGCTTGCTGGCCAAGGGTCGCTTTGGGTGACTTGGGCTAGTTTGTATGTCTTGAAGGGGGCTTCGTTTCAGCACATAGCTCCTAAGGCTTCATGGGGATGGATTTGGAAGCAACTGGTAAAGGTCAGAGATCGTTACTTAACTCCTGATCTCTTGCGCAGGAATCCTTTATCTACTTCTCAAGTTTGGTTGGAGGTTAGAAGTGGCAAGGACAAGGTATCTTGGCATCGTCTTGTATGGTTTCCTTTGCATATTCCTCGACATGCGGTTATGGCTTGGATGGCTGTTCTTGGGAGATTACCGACGAAGGATAGGTTGTATTCTTGGAGAATGAGGATTGACATTACTTGTGTCATGTGTGGGGCTTTGAATGAGACTAAGGATCATTTATTTTTTGGATGCTGCTTTGCCAAGCAGATTTGGCGTAAGGTGTTGCATTGCTGTTGCGTTGATAGGGAGGTGTTGTCCTGAAATTTTGAGTTAGCTTGGGCAATTCGTTATTTTAAAGGGAAATCTTTGATTGCCTTGTTATTGCGATTAGCTTGGGCTGCTTTTTTATATTTTGTTTGGAGGGAGCGTAATCGCAAAATTTTTTGTCTGCGTTCTTCTAGTCCTCTTGATATTTTTGCTTGTATTCATGATTCTATACGTACAAACCTGAGTCGTAAAGCTATACATATGGGTGCTAGGATTGATATTCAGTTATGTCGTAATTGGGGTTTAATTGTATAAGGGGAGGTATACAGTTTGCTGTTTGTATAGGTTGATGTATGTTGTAGCAGTTTTGCTGCTCTTGGGTAATGAAAAACAGTTATCCAAAAAAAATTAAAGAAGAATGAAAATGGCATTGCGGTGGTTCAAACTTGGGACAAAAAGGGTAAATTTTCACACCTTTGCCACTGAGCCAAGCTACTCTTAGTGATACAAATTGCATACTTTTATATACAAATCTTATACTGCAGTAAATGTTAGGGAAAAGGAAGTAAAAATGGTTGAAAGATGACTCGAACTTAGATCACTTGGGATGTATATAATCACACAAACATTCGATTTAATTTAAATCTAAAAATTATTAAATATTTGATTTTAAAATAATTGATTTAAAATAAAAGAAATTTTTTTAAAAAACACTATTAAATTTTTTAAATCGAATTTAAAATACTTTAAATGTTCGAATATTTTAAATATTCGATTTAAAAAAATATTTGATTTAAAAGAAAAGAAATTTGATTTAAAGAATTATTTTATTTTTTAAATCGAATTTAAAATACTTTAAATATTTAAATATTTTAATTCAAACTTATTTTCTTTTAAATCGAATATTTAATAATTTTCAGATTTAAGTTAAATCGAATGTTTGTGTGATTATACACATCCCAAATGATCTAAGTTCGAGTCATCTTTTAACTATTTTTACTTCTTTTCTCCTTAACATTTACTGCAGTATAAGATTTGTAAATAAAAATGTGCAACTTAATCACTAAGAGCAACTTGGTTTAGTGGTAAAGGTGTGAGAATTTACCCACTTAATCCCAGGTTTGAACTACCTCGATGCCATTTTTATTCTTCTTTAATTTTCCTTTAACATTTACTGCAGTATAGATACATATATAATAGTGTGCAACTTGCATAATTAAGAGCCATCTTGTCTGTAAAGGTAACACGTGTCACCACCTGATTGGGTGATGATACGTGTCATCATTTGATTGATTGATTAATTAATTTTATTTAATTAAAATAAAATTAGGATCAAATTGATTTAATAAATAAATAGCATGGACTAAATGTATAATTTTACAAATTTTCGTTAACTGCCACATCACCCCTTAGTTTTTTAACGACGGTGGTCAAAATAGGTCAATTTAATAAATTTAGTGGTTTGATTGACGAGTTCGATAGTTCGATGGAAAAAATAAGTATACACTAATAGTTTGTTGCTCACCGGAGTAGTTTACCATTAATTAATTATGTAGAACGAAACTTCTTAAATCTGAACTGTAATTTCCAGTTTCCCCGTCTTTTCCCAGCAACACAACCGTCTTTTGGAACCCATAAATTTCCCAAATCTACACCTTTAGGGTTCTGTTCTTGCCTCTTGGCTTCCATTTCTCTAATTTAGATCTCAATTGTTCGAATTAGTAAAAACTCAGCAAAATGTACGGATTCGAAGCTATGACCTTCAACATCCACGGCGGTTACTTGGAAGCGATCGTGAGAGGTCACAGGGCGGGACTCTTAACCGCCGCCGATTACAACAATCTCTGTCAATGCGAAACCCTCGACGATATCAAGATGCATCTTTCCGCCACCGAGTACGGTCCTTACCTCCAAAATGGTACATTTCCGATCTTCAATTCAATTGCCTTTTCAATTTCAAATCTACTAAGATAATGCATTATTTTTCACTTGGATTGAGTCTAAATAGATTTAATTTTAACTTTAGAGCTTTAATTCAAAGCACATATTGTTAGATTTTATTATTGATTGAGGATGTGCTCTTAAAAAAAACAAATTGATTATACCTGTTGCTGATGCTATGTAGAACCTTCACCGTTGCATACGACTACCATTGTGGAGAAATGCACTCTTAAACTTGTTGATGAGTATAAGCATATGCTTTGCCAAGCTACCGAGCCATTGTCCACCTTCTTAGAGTACATCACGTATGTAAAGATTTGTCCTTTTTGTTTCTTTATTCGAATTTCTTGAGATACTTTTAATGACACCGTGGATTTTCTTAATGTCGCGTGTTCTGATACCTTTGACATGATTTATCATTGGCAATGTGCAGCTTTCTGTGTAATATTAGATGCTTTTTAGAACTAGGCATAACATGCTAAGTGTTATTCAGTAGCAGCAAACACTGGTGACTGAGACTTGGAAATATCAGTTGTGTATATCCGTAAGCCGCTACGAGGTTTTGTTATTTTGTGGGGGAGAAACGAAATCTGATTAGATATTTTCTTTAAAGATAGAGGAGTTTTGTTTCCCTCGTCTCTTGATCTGGTTAGTCCATATTACACTCTGGTGGAACATAGCTGCCTGAATGTTTGGGGTACTTCCAGTTATCTAACGGGGTATATGGAAAGCAATCTGTTTAGATGGTGTTGAGATGCGGTTTGATTAACTGGGTTTTGTGGTAGTGACAACCAGAGAAAAACTGACATTTTGACTGTTCAATTCAGATATGGTCACATGATAGACAATGTTGTCTTGATTGTTACTGGAACCTTGCATGAGAGAGATGTTCAAGAGCTTTTGGAGAAATGCCATCCTTTGGGCATGTTTGACAGGTAATCTAACCCCTATATAGAGATCAGATTGTTATTTTTATAGTACAGATGCTCACCTTTCTTTTTCCTCTGATTCAGCATTGCAACCCTCGCAGTTGCTCAGAACATGCGTGAACTCTATAGATTGGTTCTTGTTGACACTCCACTGGCTCCATACTTCTCCGAATGTATTACCTCTGAGGTACATGGTTCTAAGAACTATCTAATAATGTTTCACCGTATTAGTTTTAGTCTTTGATTATCTGTCTGACCTGTCCGTACAGCATGCATGTCAGACTGTTGCTAACTACGCTGAAGGAGTATTGTATATGTTGAATATTCTCTTTTTCTGACTTTGATTTTTGGTCATTTATCTTCTTCTTTTTAGGACCTTGATGACATGAACATTGAAATTATGAGGAACACACTCTACAAAGCTTACCTTGAAGATTTTTACAAGTTTTGTCAGGTAGGGTTCTGAATACAGAAGAAAGGTGGCTTTGTATTTTGGCTATGCAAACTGTTGTTATTCTGTACCTCCTTTTAAGTTCAACCTGTTCTTTTCTATAGAAACTTGGTGGTGCAACTGCAGAGATAATGTCCGACCTCTTAGCCTTTGAGGCTGATAGGAGGGCTGTCAATATTACAATTAACAGGTATTGTTACTTATGGAGACGATTTACTTCCTAAATGGTTTGAGTTTTACTCTCAATACTTGTGTTCCATGGATTTTCTAACAAACATGTTTGGTCTTGTTTACTGTTTGCAGCATTGGAACTGAACTTACTCGTGACGATCGTCGGAAATTATACTCTAACTTTGGTTTACTGTAAGCTCTTTCTCTCTGACCTGAGTATTTTTTTTGTTGGGGGGGGGGGGGGGGGGGTTAGATATGGAGTGTCATCTTTGACAATGCTGCTTCATGCTAAATAGTTATCCTTACGGTCACGAGGAACTTGCTGTCTGTGAAGATATTGACCAGGTGTGTTTCACATGTTATGCTTGCTTAAACGAAGTTACTTGTGGTTCTTAGTGATTAACTGGATTGCTTCTAGGTTCGTGGTGCGATGGAAAAATATCCTCCCTATCAATCAATTTTCTCTAAATTATCGTATGGAGAGAGTCAGATGCTTGACAAAGCATTTTACGAGGAGGAAGTGAAAAGGCTTTGCTTAGCTTTTGAGCAACAGGTTCGTACTGGTTATTGGAGGCATCATTTCGTTTTCATGAAGTGAAAATATTGTCTCTGCTTCTTTCCATGAATGAATTAGTGTTGTCTAAGTTTTCTCTGACTCGGTTTTCTTGGACGATGACCCCCCGCCCCCCCTGCAGTTCCATTACGGTGTTTTCTTTGCATACATGAGATTAAGAGAGCAGGAGATAAGGAACCTGATGTGGATCTCTGAATGTGTGGCTCAAAACCAGAAGTCTAGGGTTCATGACAGCGTGGTCTTTATATTTTAGACTATCCATCCGACCACCAAGACGGAGTCGGTTGGGAGAATAATGAATGGTAATGTCTTTTGCTTGATCAGGTGTATATTGTTCTTCCTCTCTCAAATTCTCCACTCATATTTTCATTTGTTTAGCTGCTCTATATCCCCAACTATTTTTGTGTGTTAAATAATAAATTCTTGCAATTTAGTTTTTAACTTTAACTTTGTATTTTATTCAATTTCATCATTCAACTGAATTTTTTTGTGTAAAGTTTTTCTACATATCAATTCATTGACTTCTTCATACCTCAACAATACTTTATCTTCAAAAGTTCCTTATTTAAAAATGACATTAGCCATGTTTGGTAAACAATTTTTTGAGCCAAATTTAGAGGTTTGAAGTATTTTTAGAGGTTTGACTATCAAATCCGCTAATTGAGATGTTTGGTAAATAAAGGATTATAATAGTGGATTGGAGTGAAACCTCGTATTTTGAAAAAGTTCTTTTGAGTTAGAGGTTTGAATAAAAGACTTGTAAAAATTTTTTTGTCCTTGATAATTATAATTTTATTTTTTAAATAACATAAATTTGAATAGTTAATAAACTTTAAAAAAATTATAAATAAAAAATTAATATATAAATTTAATAATTAATAAAATTATATTCAAAATATAATTTTATAAATAAAAAATTAACATATACATCTAAATTTAATAATTATTAAAATTATATTAAAAATATATTTTCACAAATAAAAAATTAATATGTATATCTTTATATATGTTTAGTAATGATATTAAAAAATATTTTTTATAATCTAATTAATATTAACATATACAAAATATTCATAACTAATAAATTAATCAAACAAGTATTGAATATATTTGTCAATGTGTCTTTATTATCATATGTATTTTTTTATGTTAGTGTTGATAATTTTTTATCCTTCATCGTCGATTAATAGTGTCGTATGTATCTAAATTTTATTTTGAGTCTTTTGATCAATTTTTTTATCATTTTTTTATGACTAAATTCTTATTCTAATGGTTATAAGAAAAAGTCGGATTGTGTTGTTTAATTTATTTTTATAATCGTAAAATTTGTATTGTAATTTTAAATATTTTAATAAAATTAGTTCTCCAATGTATTGTTGATTTTTTCATGAATGTTATGAAATTTTAAATACTTTTATCAAACAAATTTTCAAAATAGATATTAAATTAAAAAACATATAACTAATTTTATAAATTATTAGAGATCTAATATTGGGAGAATGATAAAAAAATGTTATATTATTCTTTTTATGAGTTCTAATTCCGACATTTGCCTTAGATTTTTAAATTTTTTTTAATAACTTAAAGGCTTAAGTGCTTGCAGCACTTAAACCTTTTAAAAACAATTAATTAAGCCTATGAAATTTTGTCATCCAATCAAGCCCTCCCAAACTAATAAATTTAACCAATTAAGTGATTTCACTAATTTTGAACATCAATTTTTGATTTTTTTTTTTGAAATATTATTGCTACATGAGCCTCTGGCATTTACAGAGTTTTAGAAAATTATTTTTAAAATTTTAAGTTTTTTTTAGAATTTTAAAACTTTTATTTTTTATTTTAAATAAAACAAAAAATTTCTAAAAATACTAAGTGACAACTGACATAACATGATACATTGCGCCAACTATTTTTTTATAAAATTTAACGGTCAATATTAGCCAGAAAAATAAGAATTAATAAAATTTTAGAGTATAAAAAATTGGATAATTTACATAGATATTGTTGTGAGATTATTTTTTCCCAAAATATTGTATGTTCATTTTTATTTCCCAAAATATTGTAGATTCTACAGTACAACTAAAGACTACCCCAGCTGAATCCGACTTTAAACAGTGATTTTATTAAATCGAATAAAAAATTAAAGACTCTCACATGTGTATCCGACTTCAAACAGTGATTTTCCTAAAGGCAGCCTCATTTGTATCCGACTTTGAATAGTGTTCCATGTACCATGCATGCATTCCCGTGTTTGTGTCTTTCACTATTTAAAGTCGGACTCACCTGGGTGAGTCTTTAAATTTTTTACTGTTCAAAGTCGGACTCACCTGGGTGAGTCTTTAATTTTTTATTCGAAAATTACAAATCACTATTCAAAGTCGGACTCAGGTGAGTCCTTCTTTATTTTCACTGTAGAAAGTACAATATATTGGAAAATAAAAACCAATGTGCAATATGTTGAGGAAAAAAAAATCTTCTACAATATTTAGCTAAAAATTCCATAAAAAATTTAACTGAGTGCAAATATTTAGTAGTTTAATTGATTTTTTTTTAAAAATTCAATGGCTTATGATATTTTTAACCCTAACTTAAACTATTAAAATTTGATATTAATTTAATACTCAATAATTAAATTAAACAATTAGTTTAAATTCTGAGGAATTGAATAATAAAAATTTGTGTTTTACAAATACACCATCAGGTCAATAGATCAAAACCGTAGCACTCGAAATCCTTCTCTTTGCTGATTCCAAATTCCAAACCAGACCACCAAAGATCTATTATCAGATGATAATGATATACAAATAGCCAGTCTTCCCCGTTTAAGCACTCGAATCACCCTCTGAAAATGCCCACCACCACCACCACCACCGTCGTCTTCCTCCTCCTCTCCGCCTCCACAATCCTCCTCAGCTCCGCCGCGCCTATCCCCGGACTCGACTCCTTTTTAACCCAGCAATCCCGCATCGACCCCAAATCAACAAATGACCCTTTCCAGTCCCTCCCTTCTTCCCTCAAAAAATCCCTTTCTTCTTCCTCCCCCGGCCCTCTCCACATCCCCTCCTTGATCTCCTCTCTCCTTTCCCTCTCCGTCCCAATCCCTCTCCACATCCGCCTCGTTGGCCCCAATTTCTCTTCCTCCTCCATTTCCCTCCTCACTTCCTTCCTCCAATCCTCCGTCACTTCCTCCCACTTCCACCTCATCTCTTCTTCCGCTTCCCATCATTCGCTTTCCATCACCCACTCCCTCCATCTCGACGCCTCCTTTTCTCCCTCCTCTCTTTCTTCTTCCCTTTCCGCCGCTATTTCCTCCGCACTCTCCTCCTCCACTTCCCCCCTCCGTTCCCATCTCATTTCCATCTCCTATACCACCGTCGACTCCATCATTTCCAGCCATTTCGACTCCGAGAATACGGATAATTCCGTTTACATCTATATTCTCAATCTGGGTGTAACCTCCAAGCAACCTTATGCATATTCTTACTACCATGCCGATTCTTCCGCGGGCTACACTAATTGTTTGGGGTCTCTTTGGACCGGCAATAAAAGGTATCTTTGGATTGATCTCGGGGCCGGTCCGGTTGACTACGGCCCGGCTTTATCCGGTGATGGGGTACTTCCTAGAGGTGAGTTTCACCCTTTAGCAGCTTTACATGGAAGACCCAAATCCGATAAAGCCTTGCTCTCGGAGCTGGCTTCTTTGATATACAGTGCTTATCAGGTACTTGTTGTTCCTCCTATGAGAATTCCTGTTCATTTTGAGAATGTTTTAACCGTTCAGCTTATCCATATTCGCGCTTCTGGAAGTGAGGATTTAAGTGGTTTGGAGTGGAATGCGATTGAAAAATCGTTTCGCCCCGAGGCGAATGATGGTGAGCTCTTGTTCGCCAATCAGAGTTTAGAGTTCAAAAAGTATAGTGTTAACTACGAGGAGTGTTCGATTTGTTCTTTTGCGGTTTCTAGGTCGACCAACTCGTTTACTTCTAGGTTTCTGTTTGATAACTATACTTTGATTGTGAATGAGTATTTGGATTCGAAACGATTGCATCAGATATTGTCTGATTCCGGAGAGGAGTTTAGGAGGGTTGCAGGCTTGCCCGAGGAGGAATTCGGTAGTAGGGTACTTCCTGTTTATGTGTTTGACTTGGATTATCATACCATTTTGTTGCTTGATCGGTATCATCAGACTGTTGCTTTTAGAGATATGGTTATTGCTGTTAGGACAAAGACTTCTCAAACGGTGAGTGATTACAGTTGTAACGGTCGTCCCGTTTTTACTCGTACAAGGGAGCTGCAGAGGCCACTTGTTGGTTCGATTTTACAGAGTATGTGGGGAGTGTCGCCGACTCATTTGATATGGAGCCCTACACATAATAGTACTCTGGTGGATTACACATGGAGTGTTGGTCAGACACCTTTTGGACCATTTTCAGAGGTTTCGTTGTTGTCTTTTGTGCAGAAGGATGCAGCTCGGAGAAATTTTATCTTGACGTCATTGAATTACAGTATATCAAGTGCTATTGATGTTCTGGAATCTATTGATGCACATGGCGGGGATAGAAATCTTCTTAAACAGAAGGAGCATGTTGAGTTCATACAGAGGTGGCACTTGTTCCAGTACAAGCTGGACAAAACAGTTTCGGCTTTGTCACATTTTGACTTCGAGATGGCATTCTATTACTTGAAGTCCTCAGATCATGATCTCTATGCTATCCATGATCTTGTTTACACTGCATCACAAGAAATTGAAGCATCACTTGTTTGTTTCAAGGACCCACCATTCCCATGGGCTGCATTATCATTTTCTGCAGTTGGTTTCCTTGCCCTCTCTTATGTTTACGCAAAAAGAGACATACTTTTTAGAAACAAAAGGAAGCAGTTTTGAAAGTTGATGAAACAAAGTTTGTATCATTTGAACTTAGTAAAACACATGTATTCCTCTGAGAATGGTAAGTCCCAAGATCGAAACTTAGTTTTACTCGAGACTTTCTGAAATTATAAGGAGAATTCTGCTTCGTTTCGCAAATTTTCATGACTGCATAATCTGTCAAAATGCTATATTTTCCTTGCATGCTGGATGAATGTGAATCATATGATTTGAAGCTTTTTGTGGCATCTGTGATATCTGGCCCGGTTCGAATTGTTTTGAGCATGAAACTATACATCCATTTGAAAGACCATGCATGTGCTCTTGTAGTTGTTATTTTGTAGATAATGCAAGATTTGGCCTGTGACTAGCTTCCTTCAAAATACCTCCTGAATTGCAGTGCACTTCTGTTACTATATCAGATTATGACTATTTATCCTGCCATCTTTTTCAACCTGAAGTTTATAACTTAGTGCTGATATGAAATCATATGGTGTAGACTTCCCTATGAATCATATAGGTGAAATAGCATTTCAAATTTCTGTATGGAATATGAACTAGCTGTCTAGTCTGCTGTTTTTTAGTTCAATGCACATTTGCACTTGGTGGATTAGTTAGCCTCTTTCTAGATTTGACATGAGCTTGTCACCATTCTCTTTTACTTCCCCATGGTGTTAAAGTTAGAGAAACCATGGACAGATATACACACACTTTTTCAATTTGTTGTCGTGTCTTGTATCTTTTTTGTTGACCTGTGTTGTTTTATCTTGATGGAAACTCAGAATCTTATCCATTTATTTGTTCTTTCGTCCATTCGTGCATGATATATGTTTGAGTCTCAATGATATGATTCTTCTTGCATGATATATGTTTGAGTCTCAATGATATGATTCTTCATGCATGATATATGTTTGAGTCTCAATGATATGATTTAACGCATGTTGCTCATATTTTAGTGCTTTCAATTTTACTCCTAGTTTTCCATACACATGGAGAGTCATACCCTATAGTCAATAGCCCTCTTTTTGGAGCCAGATATTTTTCGAAAAAATTGAAAGGTCAGACGAGCAACATAGAACATCCCCAGCATCGAGCACAAGTTTGATGTAGCAAGTCTAATAAGATGTTAGGGGAGAATGTGTAAAACTATTGTTGGCACTAGTAATTGCAATTGCAATGTATCTCTTGGATATAAATATTGACAAGGAAATGGATTTAGCAACTGCCTGATTCTTTAGTCTGCAAATTTTCTCGATCGCGGCTTGATCCGTGGAACTGCCTTTTGCCTGCTTACCAACATGCCAAAAGCTTTGATCTTGCCTATTCAATTCAAGCTGCATACAATCCAACTATTTGTTTTCTGGCATTGATCTTTTTGTGGTTTATGTATCAATGCATTGATGGCAGCTATAGTTTAGGTTTATAGCATTTATCCTAAGATGGCGTATGTTGGTCTTCGTTTTGCTACAATACCTAATTATTTTCTGACTATTCTTTTATGTTGGTCTTAGCTCAAACTCATTGCTCGAAGATTGGCTCGACCTCAATCATATACCATTGCCTAAGCTCGAGTTTGGCTTGAAATAAATTCAAACTGTTTGAGTTTGATTCGACTTCGATTGAATACCAATCTAAGCTTAAGTTTGGCTTGAAATAAATTGAACTTTTAGGGTTTGGCTTGATTAAGCTTTTTACATGATTTATATATCCAAACTTGAGTTCGTACTCGCCATGCACATTTTTTTGTTTAACTACTAATTTAATATATAAATATTTAAACACATTTATAGATAAAAAGCTCAATTAGGCTTGCAAGCTGCTTGAAATTGAATATTAAGATATTTGGCTTGATTGATAACTCGAGTTACTTGTATCCGGCTTGAAAATGATTGAAATCGAATTTAATATTATTTCGGGTTGAACTCAAATAGTTAGAAGCCCATGACCAATTGGCCATAATCAACAGCCCAGATAATAGAACACCCCAAATAGTAAACCATTATTTTTATAAGGGTAAAATACATCGTTCACTCAACTATCTTCTCAACTTTCAATATTTTCAATTTACTAACTCAGATTGTTCATGTTTTGGTTAATCTGAAATATTTTATTATTTTTTTTAAATTTTTTAATATTATTAAATATAAAAATAATTTAAAATTAATAATAAAAATCATATTTTATCATTATTAAATTTAAATATATACATAAATCACCACCACCGCCGTTCTCAAAATCGACGACCGTTTTATTTCAAATTGTACTGATGGACTCGTTTTGACACGCTGAGTAACGGTCAAATTGTACTAATGGACTCGTTTTAACACGCTGAGTCCGAATCTAGTGTTTGTTTCACCGAAAAATGTCCTTAAACCTGTAAATCTCGTTTGAAATTTTTCGGTTCCCTCACTTTTGATCTCTTTTTCGTGGACTTCGGAGTGTTTTTCGGTAAAATAGAGGTTGGCTTCGAACTCAGACGACCGTGATAAAGCAACTGGTAAAATTTGGGACTGAACAACCACTATCTACTTAGCGTTCGATGATGGCGAATGAGGGTCGGTGAACAGTTGGATTTAATTTTACATTTTATATTTTAAATTATTTTTATATCAAATAATAATAAAAATGTCAAAAATTTAAAAAAAAATAAAATAATTAAGAGTGATCAAAGCTGGAGTAATCTAAAGTTCAGTTAGTAAATTAAAAATTTTAAAAATTAAATAATCAAAATAGGAGTGAAAAAATAGTTGAATAATGATAGGTGTATTATTATTTTTTAATTAATGATAATCATAACCCAAGGTCAAGACTACGAACCTGGGCTCTTTCTTTTGGTTAAAAGTTTGTAGTTTTTAAATCTTTTAGTAAATTACATGAAAGGGAGGGAACTTTTGATCAATTTATGCAAAGCATGTGACAGTGGAAAATCAACAGCAAAATTACATTCACAGATTCTCAAAACTGGGTTTTCCCATGACGGTTTTCTCACCACAAAGCTCATCCCCCTGTGCGCGACCTTTAGTTCCATTGAAGATGCTCAGAAACTGTTCGATGAAATGCCTCAAAGAACTGTTTATCTGTGGAACTCACTTCTTAGAGCTTATTCTAAACATAAACGATGGAAGAAAACTTGGGTATTATTCAAAAACATGGTATCTGATGAAAAAGGAGAGAAAACTTTGCCTGATAATTATACTCTGGCTATAGTTTTAAAGGCTTGTACAGAGTTGCAGTTGCTTAAACAAGGGAAGATTTTACATGGTTATTTGTGGAAACATGAAAAGATTAGATTGGATTTGTTTGTGGGTTCTGCTTTAATTGATTTTTACTCGAAATGTGGTGAAATGAGTGATGCTTCCAAAGTTTTTAATAAGTTTGAGAAACCTGATGTTGTTTTATGGACTTCAATGGTTAGTGGATATGAGCAGAATGGTTACTTTGAGAAGGCTATAGCCTTTTTCTCAAGAATGGTAGTGGAGGAGGGTATCGCTCCAGATCGTGTAACACTTGTTAGTTTAGTTTCAGCCTGCGCTAAGTTGGTGAATCTTAAGCTTGGCAGGACTGTACATGGTTTTGTTATTCGGAGAGGGTTTGAAAATGAATTATCTTTGGTTAATGCATTGTTGAATTTATATGCAAAAACCGATAGTGTAACAGTAGCAGAAAAATTGTTTAAGATGATAGAAGGGAAAGATGTTGTAACATGGAGCTCAATGATCAGTTGCTATTCTCATAACGGAGCCGCTGTTGAAGCATTGAAGCTTTTCAATGAAATGATCAACAAGGGATGTCTACCGAACGCTGTTACTGTAGTCTGTGCACTACAAGCGTGTGCGGTTGCCTGTGATTTAGACGAGGGTCGGAGGATTCATGAACTTGTATCAGAGAGAGGTTTTGACTTACAAATCTCCGTTTCAACCGCTCTGATTGATATGTACATGAAGTGCTTGTCACCTGATGAAGCTGTTAATGTATTTAGCAAAATGCCCGGGAAAGATGTGGTTGCGTGGGTTGCTTTGTTAAGCGGGTATGCTCTAAACGGGATGGCTTATAAATCTATTGGCATCTTCAGAGTTATGCTGTCTAGTGGAATCCAACCTGATGCTGTTTCTATGGTAAAGATTCTTGCTTCTTCATCGGAGTTGGGTTTTTTTCGCCAAGCCGTATGCCTTCACGGTTATGTCACTAGAAGCGGCTTCGATAATAATGCTTTCGTTGGGGCTTCTCTCATAGAGTTGTACTCGAAATGTGGTAGCTTGGATTATGCAATAAAAGTGTTTGAAGGAATCATAGACAAGGATGTTGTTCTCTGGAGTGCTATGATTGCCGGCTTCGGAATCCACGGACGAGGAGAAGAATCACTAAAGTTATTTTACCGGATGGTCAAGAGTTCAAAAGCTAAGCCGAACAACGTCACATTCGTATCTATTTTATCTGCCTGTAGCCATGCAGGTTTACTTTCAGAGGGGATTGAAATATTCCATATGATGGTAAATGATTATGGACTGGATCCTGGTTCACAGCATTACAGCATAGTTGTCGATCTCCTTGGGCGTACTGGAGAGGTAGACAAAGCCATGGACATCATCAATCGAATGCCCATTCCGGTTGAGCCACATGTTTGGGGTGCCTTGCTTGCCGCATGTCGGATTCATCACAATGTCGAGATAGGTGAGGTAGCTGCAAAGAATCTACTCGGCTTAGAGCCTAACCATGCAGGTTATTATATTTTGTTGTCCAATATGTATGCTGTTGATGGAAAATGGGGTAATTTGGAACAAATAAGAACTTTAATAAAGGAGAAGGGGTTAAAGAAGATGATTGGGCAAAGCATGGTTGAGATACGAAACGAAATCCATAGCTTTGTTGCTGATGATAAACTTCATTCCGAATGTGAGAACATTTATGAACTTCTAGGACAACTGGAGGTGATTATTAGACTGCAACTATAACAATTTTTTGGAATTCCTTGAGCTCCATCGAATCTTAAGATAACCCGAACTCATCGATGGTTGTGATATCGGCTTTGATCGGGATTGGTATCGCCGACAACATGGTAACAAGAGGATGTAAGATAAAAGAGATGTTCCTGCCATGGTGGATGCAAGTGAATTCTGGATTTTATTGCAATTCGTTGGCAGTCCTGCATGTCGGCTTCTATCGGTAGCTCGCCAACAACACTGTAAGAACAGGAAGTAACACAGAATTCTAGCTCACTGCATCTCATCGACGGTAGCCTTAGCTCACCGACCACCTTGGTGACTTGTAGTTTGTGAACTTCTTGCAACTAGCCATGGAAAATAATATATTGTTTTCTTTATATGTTTGTTTTAAATTAATTAAAATAATATGTTATTACACTCTAAAAACTATATATTATTATTAGGGGTAAACTACATAAATGACCACCTTACTATTGCAAAAGTTGCGATCTGACCACATTACTTTTTTTCGTCACAATTAAACCACAAAACTATTTAAATAGTATCAATGTGACCACTAGCCGTTAAAGGTAAACGGAAGGGTGACATGGCAGTTAAAAAAATAAGGGTATAATTACACATTTAATCCTCGTTACTTATAAACTCTATCAATTTAGTCCTAACTTTAATTTAATAAAATAAATTAATTATTTAACGAGGACTAAATATGTAATTATACCCTTATTTTTTTAACTGCCACGTCACCCTTCTGTTAACCTTTAACGGCTGGTGGTCACATTGATACCATTTAAATAGTTTGGTGGTTTAATTGTGACGAAAAAAAGTAATGTGGTCAGATCGCAACTTTTGCAATAGTAAGGTGGTCATTTATGTAGTTTACCCTATTATTAGTTGGTTTAAGGGTGTAAGAAGCCCTTGAACTTTTGAGAAAAAAATTAATTAAATTTTTAAAATTTTTTTGCACTCAATTAAGTCCTTGAATCAATAAATTGAATCAATCAAGTCCTTTGACCAACATTAACCGCTGAATCTAACAAAATTTTGTGGATAAGTTAATGCAGCGCGTCGCGTCACAATGTTGTCACTTGACATTTTTCAAATATTTTATTTTATTTTAAAAATTCTCTAAAAATACTAAAAATTCTAAAAATCTTATAAAAGTTATAAAAATATATTTTTTTAAAAATTTGTAAATGCCACGTAATAGAACTAGTGTGTCATGTGACAATAATATCAAAAAAAAAGTTATCAAGATCTAATGATCAAATTGGTCCAAAACTTAATTGATTTAATCATTAGTTAAAACTTTAATTGAATACATTTTTTTTTTCAAAGGTTTAATTATTTTTATTTCAAAAGTTTAAAAGCTTCTTGCACTTTTAAGCCTTGTTAATTAAGTGAGGGTTCGTATAAAATTACATTTCTCTTTACATTTGGCACACTTTTAATTCGCAATGCTTGTATTGATCTTAAAATGAAATTGTTTTTTTTTACATGTAATTGGTTAATATTAAAAGAAAAATTATACGGGTGGTTACCCAATTATCATTTTTCTACTTTGGTTACTTAATAATTTTTTTCGTTAAAATCACCCCCTCACATTAATTACTTTTTTTTTTTGTTTTGGTCACCCTATGTTGACTTGGCATTTTTTATATATTTTTAATCATTTTTCAATCCTCTCTACATTATTTATGTTTAATTTTATTCGACCAATCAAGTGATGACACATAACACCACTGATTTAAATGAAGAAAATAAAAACAAAAAGTTGTAACCAAGAGATTCGCAAAGGCTGAGACTTGAACTCACAGCTCATGGCATGAAAAAGACAACACACAAACCAACTATGCTAAGTCAAAATTTAGATTTAGTTTCACTAAAACACGTGTATTAAATTATCAACAACACAAAATAAAATAGTAAAGTTAGGAAAGTGACTCGAATACAAAATCTCATTGATAAAAATATAAATATTTAACCACTAAGTTAAACTAAGAAATAGTTAAATTATTCAACTAAACTATAATCAAAATTAAAAATTAAACTAGATTTAATTTTTTTTTCACTTTGTTCGATAATGACAAAATTAATTAAATAATTATTTATATATTTTTATAAAATAAAAAATAAATTATTTTAAAAATTAAATTAATAATATTTATTTACGATAGAATATAAAATTTTACTTATATTTATTTATTATTTTTAAAAGATTTAAAATTAAGATCTAAACAATTACGTTTAAATAATTAAATTTAATTATACTCTTAATGCACAATTTGCCCTCTAAACCTTACTATATTTTCATGGTACCTAACTTATATTTTGAGCTCATGTGCCTCTAAAGTTTGCGCCATTACCCAAATCACCCAAATTTTAACACCGTTTGTAAAAAAATTTGGACCAATAATATCATGCCGCATCATCACACTTATATATTTTTTAAATTTGGCTGAAAATTTAAAAATAATGTTAAAAAATAAAATAAAATAGGGTAAACTACACAGATGACCACTGAACTATGGGTTTGGTGTCAAAATGACCACTATATTATTTTTTTGCCGCAAATGCACCACACAACTATTTAAATGATTCCATTTTAGCCACACGCCGTTAAAAAACTAACGGCCCAGCTGATGTGGCTGTTTTTTTTAATCTTTTTGCCACGCTGGATATCCATATGCCCACGTCATATTTCCAGGTAAAAAAAAACACATGCTCATTTGCCTATTTAAATTAATGTGAAACCCTAAATTCATAAACATCTCATTCCTTTTTAAGATTTCAAAGAAAGAAGGTGTTCTTGGAGGCTGAAGTTTGATATGGATGCAGAAACGTATCGAGTTTGCTACTGTGGAGCTCGTTCGATGATGAAAACAAGATGAACCGATGAAAATCCAGGTAGGAGATTTTGGGGTTGTGAAAATTATGGAAAAGGGGTAAGAGGATGCAAATTTTTTTACTGGTATGATCCACCAGTGAGCCCTAGGTCGAAAGCTATTATTGTTGGTCTTCGAAGAAGGACTGCTGTTATGGAGAAACAAAGGAAGAAAGAAAGAATTTGGGGAATTTTGGTTCTTGGTGTGGTGTTTTTCATTGGGTTTTTTTTAGGAACAATGTTCTTCTAATTGTAAGGGTTTAATAGGTGCTATGAGAATTTCATTTTGAATGTGGGTTTTAAGTATCATGGATTTAGGGTATTTGTGTTGTAATAGAATCCATATTTTGTGTGTTTTACCAATTTGTGTATGAAGAAATTGTAGAACTAATGTTTTGATATAATAATTGAAAAATGTTTTGGACTAATTTGAAAGAATTTAAAACTTGGTTTTAAAGTCCAAACTACTTGAAATTATGTTTGAGGTATTTTAAGAGGTTTTTGACAAAGATTTTTCATGTTTTAAATAGTCAAACTCGTGATTTCAAAGCACCAGTATCGATACGGTTGTACCCGTACCGATACCATTTTGCCCCAGTTTGGCCACTGTCAAAACCCGTATCGATACGAGGGTTTAGTGTATCGATACGGAGTGGGGTCGTTTCGATACGCCACGTCAGCGTACCGATCCCATTTTAACTACCCCAACGGCTATTTCCCAACGGCCATTTAAATGTCAAAGGGTACCGATACGCCCTCAAGCGTATCGATACGCCCAAGCTGGCAAGTGCCCAATGGCTAGTTCATATGAAGGCCGTATCGATACCGTTCCACGTGTATCGATACCGTTAGCTGCAGAACAGCATTTATGAAGGGAAATAAAGTCCTCAACGGCTCCAATTCATCCCCAACGGCTATTAACGGCTACAAACTCATTTGGGAGTATAAAAGGGACCTCCAAGCATCAAGAGAAGACTAATGCTCATATTGTCAAACATCAAATGATCAAGAAATTGTCTTAGTGCTTTATTTGTCAATTCTTGTATAGACAAACACTAGTGAGCCAAAATTGTCAAATTTGCTCAAGTGTTTTAGGATTTGGGTGAGAGCTTAATTGTGCAAACAAACACCTATTAGAGGGTTTAAGTTTGCTTTGTTTATCTCTTTGTAAAAGAGGGTTTTGATCAAGGCTTTGGGTAGAAGCTTGATCGTTTGTAAGGGTTTCCTCTTAAGCCTAGAAAAGGGGACGAATCAATAGTGGATTGATTGTGAAATCCTTAGTGGGAAGCTAAGGTAGTGGATGTAGACCTTGGTTAGAAGGTTGAACCATTATAAATCATTGTGTCTTTATTCTTTCTAGCTTCCTAAACCCTTCCACCTAAAAATCCCCCTCTCCACCACTTAGTGAGCATAATCGGTTGAACGAATCGAACACCACACAACCCAACAATTGGTATCAGAGCTTGGCTCAATCGAAGAGGATTCACATCCTATTGAGAAGGTCCGGCAAGCTCGATCACTTTTTTCATCAACCGGCTCAAATGGCGCAATCCATCGACAAACCGCCTTTCTTCAACGGAGATCACTATGCCCATTGGAAGACAAAGATGAAATTCTTCTTGAAGTCAAGCGATTACAAGCTATGAGATATAGTTGAAGATGGTCCGTTCGTGCCACAAGGGAGCAAAGCGGAATGGAGTGCCGACGATCGCAAGAAGATGGAGCTAAATTGCAAAGCCTTGCACATTTTATTTTGTGCATTTGGTCCATCCATCTATGAGAAGATGTATTCTTGTGAGAGTGCCAAGGAGGTATGGGACAAGCTTGAAGTCACATACGAGGGAACAAATGAAGTCAAGGAGACCAAGATTGGGCTCCTAACTCTTGAGTATGAAAACTTCAAAATGGATCCGGAAGAGAACATCGAGAAGATGTTTGATAGGTTCTCCACAATCACGAATGGTCTTAAAGGCTATGGAGAAGCCATCCCGGAGGAGAAGCTTGTTCGAAAGCTCATCTACTCACTTCCCGAGTCTTAGGACTCAAAGAGGACCGCCATCATCGAAGCCAAAAATTTGAAGACTTTGAAGCTTGATGAACTCATGGGGTCACTCCTTACTCATCAAATCATGAAGAAGAATAAAGAGGATGAGAAGAAGAGAGAAGAAATTCAAGCTATGGGAGAGAAGAAAATCAAAGGGCTTGGCATCAATGCAAGTGCCATGGCTCTCAAGTCCTCCACATGTCATCATGTAGATTCTAGTGAGGAGGATAGTGAAGATGAAGAGATGGCCTATCTCTTCAACAAATTCACCCGGTTCATGAAGAGCAAAATGGAAAAATCCAAGCATGAATCGATGAAGAAGATGAAGGACTCCCACAAATCCAAAAAGAAGGGATCATCTTCTATACAAGCATATGAGGCCACATGGAGTGATGAAGACTCCACCGATGATGAAGTAGCCCACCTATGCTTGATGGCCCTCAATGAGGGGGAGGTAACTTCTAACTCATCTATTTCAAATTCTTATACATTTGATGAGTTACAAGATGCCTATGATGATTTGCTTTTGGAATTCAAGGCATCATTTTCTAAAAACAAAAAGTTGATTTCAAAAATAAAAATCGAAAATGATTTGCTTTCCAAAACAAATCTTGAACTTGAAGCAAGATTAAAAGATTTTGAACAAAAATGTTTTGATTTACAAAATTTGCTTCTTAAAGTTCAAAAAGAAAAAGATTTGATTTCAAATGAACTTGAAAAGAAAAATAATTTTCAAAAATCAAATTTTTATGTAAGACAATCTAGTGCCCCTAGATTTATAAAAGGAAAATGTTTTAGAAGTGTTTGGGTCCCAAAAGGACTAACCACTTCAATTAAAAAGGATGACATTGAAAAATGGATTCCTAAGGGGACTAAAATTTGTGCCACTAACGTTCATGGATCCAAAGCAATTTGGATACCAAAAATTACTTGATTGTCTCGTGCTAGGTGTGATGGAGATGTTCAACAAGTCAAACATTGAGGGGGAGCTCCATGCACACAAGGAAGAACACTTGAAGAAGGAAGGCTTCACATCCTCCATTGAATTCAAGTGTTGGTAAAAATTCTAGTTGTTTTTACTTTCATTGATTTCATTTGTTTATTTTTTTAATTCAACTAGATGATCATATATGTTGGACTAACATTTTTGATGATGCTATGAGTAAGGGGGAGCCAAATTTTAAACCAAAATTTTTAGTGTGTCAAATTTGTTTTACCTCTATTGTTATCATTGAACTTAATGTTTTAAATTCTTTTTGATATAACAAAAAGGGGGAGAAATGGTTTGAAAAATTGAATTTTCAAATGAATAAGGGGGAGCTTAATTTGATTTCACATCTTTAATCTCTTATTCACTTTTTTAAAGTTAAAGGGGGAGAATCCCAAACAATTTTTCAAGTTAGTTTTATTATATCAAAAAGGGGGAGATTGTAGAACTAATGTTTTGATATAATAATTGAAAAATGTTTTGGACTAATTTGAAAGAATTTAAAACTTGGTTTTAAAGTCCAAACTACTTGAAATTATGTTTGAGGTATTTTAAGAGGTTTTTGACAAAGATTTTTCATGTTTTAAATAGTCAAACTCGTGATTTCAAAGCACCAGTATCGATACGGTTGTACCCGTACCGATACCATTTTGCCCCAGTTTGGCCACTGTCAAAACCCGTATCGATACGAGGGTTTAGTGTATCGATACGGAGTGGGATCGTTTCGATACGCCACGTCAGCGTAGCGATCCCATTTTAACTACCCCAACGGCTATTTCCCAACGGCCATTTAAATTGCAAAGGGTACTGATACGCCCTCAAGCGTATCGATACGCCCAAGCTGGCAAGTGCCCAACGGCTAGTTCATATGAAGGCCGTATCGATACCGTTCCACGTGTATCGATACCGTTAGCTGCAGAACAACATTTATGAAGGGAAATAAAGTCCTCAACGGCTCCAATTCATCCCCAACGGCTATTAACGGCTACAAACTCATTTGGGAGTATAAAAGGGACCTCCAAGCATCAAGAGAAGACTAATGCTCATATTGTCAAACATCAAATGATCAAGAAATTGTCTTAGTGCTTTATTTGTCAATTCTTGTATAGACAAACACTAGTGAGCCAAAATTGTCAAATTTGCTCAAGTGTTTTAGGATTTGGGTGAGAGCTTAATTGTGCAAACAAACACCTATTAGATGGTTTAAGTTTGCTTTGTTTATCTCTTTGTAAAAGAGGGTTTTGATCAAGGCTTTGGGTAGAAGCTTGATCGTTTGTAAGGGTTTCCTCCTAAGCCTAGAAAAGGGGACGAATCAATAGTGGATTGATTGTGAAATCCTTAGTGGGAAGCTAAGGTAGTGGATGTAGACCTTGGTTAGAAGGTTGAACCACTATAAATCATTGTGTCTTTATTCTTTCTAGCTTTCTAAACCCTTCCACCTAAAAATCCCCCTCTCCACGACTTGGTGAGCATAATCGGTTGAACGAATCGAGCACCACACAACTCAACAGAAATGGGATATGGAATTTAGGGTTTAATATGTAAGGGATCAATGTAAGCAAATGGGATATGGGATTTGTGTAACTCTGTTACACACATTTTGCAATGTAATAGAATGAAAAAATCAGTTTTATAAAGTTGTGTTTGACCAATGTTTGATCAATACAAATACTAACATATAATGTAAATATTTGGTACAATGTAAATAAGAATACATAACTTTATAATGCCATTAAGATTGGAATGTTATCCATACATTACGTAATGTTTGACCAATACACATTATTTTCTGTAAAATTCTAAAATATTGACCAACTAAAGAAGGCCAATAAAAAAATATTGACCTATTACAAAAGGTCAATCAAAAATATAAAACTGTGTGATACTTGTTTTCACAACAACATAACATAGTTTGGTCAAATGTAGGTCTATGTTTTAACAAAAGAACAAAAAATAAGTTACTTCCTTCCAACAGATTCAAGGATCAACCCTTGGAGATGATTGACTGACACAACTCTTTTAACTCATATGGATAGAAGGGGTGGGCATCCATCTTACAATATGGACTTGTGAAGGTGGAGTTGGCCTTGGACTTGACCTTGGATTTGTTTCAGCATGGCTTGTTGTTAGGGTAGTTTCATCATGGCTTGTAGTTGGTGCATTTCCATGTCTTCTAATTTGCACAACAAAAGAAAGTCAATTAATCAAGTGAGAAAAGAATGTAATTATACATTTATTATAAAATTTCAAAATTTACTGGCAGTTTTGAAACTCTGGGAGCTCTTGCATTTGCAGAAGATGTGGATGTTTGTCTAGGTGCAGGCCTTTTGACATTACCACCAACCTTTCCCTTACATGTCCTAATATTATGTCCACTTTTCCCACATTTTTTGCAGTAAATTTTGACACCCTTCTTTGAAACTTTACCAGACTGAGGTATTGTTTCATCAGCCTCTCTTCTTCGTTTCTTGTGTAGTTTTCCTGGATGCCTTCTAAATATAGGTGGTAGGATAGGCTCGGGTGTTTCTTCAACAGTCCATTGATTCTCACCCCTCACTGGACTGATCAAATGTGAATAAATTCCCTTTTGAGTTGAGACATGATAGCAAGGGTCCACATATTTTTCTGGCTTATCTAGAAGTGATAAAGTAACAGAAATAGCATGCACACAAGGGATGTCTGTATAGAAGAAAGTAAACAATATGAAACCTGTGTCCACCAGACCTAAACTAAACATATATATACAAATTAAACATGTGTCCACCAGACCTAAATTAAACACATTAAACCAAACATATATACAAACCTAAACTAAACACAGTAAACAATATGAAACCTAAAATAAACACATTAAACCAAACATATATACAAACCTAAACTAAACATATATATACAAATTAAACATGTATCTAGCAGACCTAAATTAAACACATTAAACCAAATATATATACAAACCTAAACTAAAGACAGTAAACAATATGAAACCTAAAATAAACACATTAAATCAAACATATATACAAACCTAAACTAAACATATATATATATATACAAATTAAACATGTATCCAACAGACCTAAATTAAACACATTAAACCAAACATATATACAAACCTAAACTAAACACAATAAAAAATATAAAACCTAAACTAAACACATTAAACCAAACATATATACAAACTTAAACTAAACATATATATACAAATTAAACATGTATCCAGCAGCATTATAAACCAAATAGTAAACACATTAAAAACCTAAACTAAACACAGTAAACATTATAAACCTGTCAGTTCCTATTTTCTGTAGGAGTATGTCCAAGCTTGGATATTAACTGCATGCTGATTTGAAGGACCACAAGACACTTGGTATATGTGTCCACCAGCATAAATGGCCCAACAACTGCATAATAAAACAAATAGATAATTCAGCCAACTTTAACAGAAAAAGTAACTGTTTTAATAATTAGTCATACCTATGTCCTACTGAAGTTGCATAGTCGAGTTTCTTTTGAATTTCAGGGCATAGAAGCCCGTTCCACTTTTCAGCAAGTTCTTTTCTTTTTGCAGGCCTTTGCATCAATTTTGTCCTGACTAAATTCAACAATGTGATGATTGGCTTGTCTCTAACTTCGAGTATTAACTGACCATATAAAAACAGTAAAAGTTAGTACAATTAGACAAACAAACAAATTAAAGGTTGGTGGTCAATTTACCTTATTGAAACATTCACAATTATTGTTCAGAAGCATGTCTGACTTGCATTTGAGGGAAAAGTGTGACTTTGACCACATCCTTGGGTCTTTAGGTGCCAACCACTTCCAAGAAGTTTCTGATAAATCTTACAAAAATTAAAAGTTGGTAGTTAATTTTAAAATATAAGTTTATGAAACTAATTTTAAAATACAATACCATACCTTCAAGTTTGACATTGCAGATTCAAACTCTCTGACATATGTTGCCCTGGCAGTTTTTCACAGTTGATCTTTTAGTGCTTTTCCAACAAATTCATTAGTTTTAGAATTAGAGTACAAGTGCCTCACACATGTTCTGTGTTCAACATAAGGGAACAGTTCTGACACATCATCCATTAGTCCTTGCATCCAACAAATTAAGCACAAAATTAGAAAATTAAATTATAAATAAACAAAAATAAAATAAAAGCATACATACCTTCTGTCTATCAGTCATGAAGGTGAACATGTGAGAGTTGTTTATCTCTAAATCAGCAGCTAAGATTTCTAGAAACCAACACCAAGCTGATTCACACTCATTCTCCACAACTGCAAAAGCTATTGGGTAAATTGAGTCATCTGCATCTATCCCAACTACTGCTAGAAGATGACCCTGATAATACCCCTTCAAGTGACATCCATCCAAACCAATAATAAGCCTACACCCTGCCTTAAACCCTTCTTTCATTGCTTGCATACAAACATAAACCCTCTCAAACTTCCTCTCATCTAACTTACATATTGTTGTTGTCCCTGGATTTGAGTACCTTAGTTCACCTAGGTAAGCATACAATTTTGCATACTGCTCATTTTGGTTCCCATGCATCATTTCAAGGGCTAAATTTCTGGCCCTAATACACTTACTCTTGGCTACTGTGAGACCCCAATTTTTGTGTACAACATGTTTTAGAGAAGTACTAGAGAATGTTGGATCAACATAAAAATTGTTTAAGTACTTCCTAGCAAGCCACTTTGAAGTTACATTACCATTCACAAACTCCCTAAGACAATTATGTTCACCCTTTATTGACCCAATCTGTCAAGTACCTCTAGAAGGATCCTCACCATTAATAGGAGTTGCCCATAACACCTATGGACACCCTTCCTTGCATGTCACTTAAATCCTTTTGTTGTCATTTCTTTTTAACTTGACACTGTACCTATTTTTAACACTATACATCCTAATTGTCTCTTTCAATATATCCTTACTTGCAAATATTAAACTAACTTTTAGTATAGGGTTTAACATGTATGTGTTAGCATTAAACTCAGGAAATCTAGGCATATGTTGTGGACCATCTGAATCTAACTCATCTACACTGTGTAGCGAGTCAGAATGTTCACCATCACTCTCAACCTCTACTTCTTCCCTGCCCAACCCTACATTCACATTATTAATTTCATCACCTGAACTGAAAAATTCATTTTCACTATTGGAAAATTTAGACACATCAGTGGTTGACTCAGATTGAGCACCATAATTTTCATCTTCTGAGTCAGACTCAGAATCTACCATACCCTCAGACTCAAAAACAACATTATCATCACCAGAATTCAGTTCAGGTTCAGGTTCTTCAAACCCTACAATTTCTTTTAAGTAAAGGTGAACATAATGATCAGTAGGTAAATTTCTAACCATTTCAAGAACATCAGTATCATTTACCAGTAATTTTAGTTCTATGGGATTAGATGCCACTTGCCAAAAAACCCTAACCCCATAAGTAATTTCTAACTTCTCAACTATACCAATAATTTTAAATATTGACATGGTGTCAACATCTAAATTATCAAAATAGTTAACTAATTTTCCACTATATTTTACTCTAGGTTTCCTAACAATAAAACTACCATGATGTACAACACAGCTGAATTTTTCTGAATTAACTCCTGATAAAAAAAACATTGTTCAGTATATGTATAAACTAAACTTAAAAACAATATAAAACTCAAAAACATGTGCAAACCATATAAAAACAGTATAAAATAGCCAACACATATGTATTAATAAAGACCCCACCATCAATGGAACATTCCATATAAAAACATATGCATAAAAAGTAAAAAAAATGTGCAAACCATATAAAAAAGTAGGACCACAAAATTTTAACTTTATTCTATTCTATTAATCCTAAAACATGTGCACCCCACAAAATTTCAGTATTGTATTAATCCTAAAACAGTACATTATACTATATTAATTCCAAAACAATGATAACAGTACATTACATTGTAACAAAATTTCAAAACAATGGTTCCATAAACCTTAAACCAATGTAACACTACTTTACATTGTATTAATCCAAAAAAAGTGATTGTATTAACCCTAAACTAACATTACCTTATATTAACCACAAAATAAAATGCTAACGCTAATCACAATACTGCTAATCCCAATCAATCACCCCAAGCACCTTAATCTCAGTATTATATCTCAAGTATCAACCCAAATATAAACCCCAAAACCTAACTATTATCGTTAATCGTAATCAATCACTCCAAAATAGTAACCCTAATCTCAGTATGAACGATAACCCAAGTCATTAACCCTAATATCATTATTAGCATTAATTCAATTCATTAACCCTAACCTCAGTATTACCACTAATTGAAATCATTAACCCTAATCTTAATTTCAGTATTAACGATAAACCCAATCCCAAAACAAGCAAACTACATTACGAAATTAAGATAACTAACCGTATTTTGGATTGGGTTTCCCTTTTTTCGAAGAAATCCACTCATCTTCAATCTCTCTGAAGGTTTTTTCTACTTGAATCGTCAGTTTTGTTGAGAGAATTTGAGTGATTTTGAATTTTTGAGTAAAAGAGAGTGAAAGTGTCGTTTGAGTTTTTTTTAACTTTTTAATTTTTTCTTTTTTCACGGTGGAAAATGTTTTTTATTTAATTTACACATCAGACTTCCGTTAGTCATTTAACAGCTACATTAGCTGTGCCGTTCGTTTTTTAACGGCGTGTGGCCAAAATGAAACCATTTAAATAGTTGTATGGTGTATTTGTGACAAAAAATAATATAGTGGTTATTTTGACACCAAACTCATAGTTCAGTGGTCATCTGTATAGTTTACCCAATAAAATAAAGGGAAAACTACACCAGTGACCACCGAAGATATTGGAGATACCTATTTGAACCACCGAACTAAAAAAAACGTCAATCACACCACCGAACTTATTAAATCAACCTATTTTGACCACCGCCGTTAAAAACCTAACGATGGAGTGACAGAACTGCCACGTGGCAGTTGATGGGTATATTTAAAAATTACACATTTGGTCCCTGTTATTTACACATTCTTTCAATTTAGTCCTAATTTTCAATTAATAAAATAATAAATTATTTAATTAAGTGGTGACACGTGTCAAGACCTTATTGGAGGATTTTAATTATTTATATTTAATTTTATTAATTTGTTTTCCCCCTCCAATTAGGTGGTGACACGTGTCACCACCAATTTAGAGGAGAAAAACAATATTTCACTCACATGCGTGCTGGGGGACTCAAACCTAGGTCTCCCAAGTGTAAATGCATCAGCTCTACCACTACACCAAGCACATCTTTGTGCTATAATTCTCCACATATAATATATATCTCTTATTAGTTTCTACATTTATAAGCCAAAAGCTCAAACCCTAAACACTAATTTCACATATATAAATCCTAAACCCTAAACTCTAACCCTAAATATTTCAAATTAAACCTCAAACCCTAAAATTTTTAAATTAATTCCATGCTAAATATCCTAAACCCTAAACCCCAAACCCTAAAATTTCAAATTAATTTCACGCTAAATATTTCAAATTAAGCCTTAAACCCTAAACCCTAAATATTTCAAATTATTTTTACGCTAAATATTTCAAATTAAACCCCAAATCCTTAACCTTAAACCCTAAAAATTTCAAATTAATTACACGCTAACTATTTTAATTTAAACCCTAAACCCTAAATATTTCAAATTAATTTCACGCTAAATATTTCAAATTAAACCCTAAATATTTATCGTACAATTAATTTGAAATTTAGGGTTTAATGTTAGGGTTTGGGGTTTAATTTGAAATATTTAGGGTTTAGGGTTTAAGGCTTAATTTGAAATATTTAGCGTGGAATTAATTTGAAATTTTTAGGGTTTGGGGTTTAGGATATTTAGTGTGGAATTAATTTAAAAATTTTAGGGTTTGAGGTTTAATTTGAAATATTTAGGGTTAGGGTTTAGGATTTACACCTGGGAGATCCAGGTTCGAGTCCCCTAGCACGCATGTGATTGAAATCCTCCAATAAGGTCTTGACACGTGTCACCACTTAATTAAATAATTTATTATTTTATTAATTGAAAATTAGGACTAAATTGAAAGAATGTGTAAATAACAGGGACCAAATGTGTAATTTTTAAATATACCCATCAACTGCCACGTGGCAGTTCCGTCACTCCACCGTTAATTTTTTAACGGCGGTGGTCAAAATAGGTTGATTTAATCAGTTCATATTTTTGCAAAACTCTAAGTTTCTGAACTTTTGTTCACAAATCCCCCCCCCCCCCCCCCCAAAACAACACCAAGAAGAAAAAAATTGAAACTTTACAATCTAACACATGTAAATTTCAAGTGTAAGACAGAAAAATTGGAAAATTTCTTAAATTCTGACTTCAACACAGTAATCTTACATACATTTGAAAAGGAATTCACAAGCCCGAATGGAAATCTATTCTTCGACGGAGACTATGAATAGCAAGAACCCGAATGGAGAATAAGAACAGACCCGAGAAGGAATTGGAGGTCCGGATCAAGAGCTGGTCGTGCGGGTGGAGCTGAGGAGCTTCGCCATTATATTAAATTTATTTTATTTTTTATATTAATTTTGCAATTTCATCTAAAAATTAAAAATAAAAATAAAAAATGATGACGTGGCACGATATGATTGGTTAAAATTTTTTTAAACTGTGTTAAATTTTGGAGTAACGACGCAAATTTTAGGGACACATGAGTCAAAAAATACGTCAAGTACCAAGATGAAAAAAGCGTTAAACATTAGGGGGCAAAATGTGCATTAAGCCTTAATTTTGTAATAAATAAATATTATTTTAACTAATTATTTATTTATATATGAATGATGAATTATTTAAATTTTAAATTAAGATCTAAATAATTTTTTTAAATAATTTAAATTTTACATTCTAAAATAAATATTATTTAAAAAAAATTATTTAGATCTAACTTTTAAATTATTTTAAATAATTACTAAACATAATTTACAAATTTATATTCTATCATAAATAAATATTATTAATTTAATATTAATTTTATAAAAATAAATAATTGATCATTTAATTAGTTTTGTTATTATCGAACAAAGTGAAAAATATAGTTTGATTTTAATTTTAATCGCAATTTAGTTAAATAGTATTTAAGTTAAAAGTATTGTAGTTTATTAGATTAATTTAGTGGTTAAATATTTAAATTTTTATCGATGAGGTCTTGTGTTCAAGTCACTCCCTTAACTTTAATATTTTATTTTATATTAATAACTTAATATAGGGTAAATATATATTTTAGTGAAAATAAATCAAAATCTTAGCTTAGCATAGTTGGTTTATTGCCCT
Source organism: Hibiscus trionum (assembly GCA_030270665.1). NCBI lineage: Eukaryota > Viridiplantae > Streptophyta > Magnoliopsida > Malvales > Malvaceae > Hibiscus > Hibiscus trionum. The sequence goes on along the minus strand of BSYR01000034.1, from coordinate 2,574,688 downwards.
TTCATGTTGTATGTTCAATTCCTATCATTTGAAAATTTATTGATTTTAATTTTTATTTGATATTTTTTTTTTCATTCAATGTAACGGAAACACGTGTCACTACTTGATTGATTAAATAAAATTAAACAAAAATAATATGGAGAAGAGAGAGAAATAATAATAATTGTAGAACTAATGTTTTGATATAATAATTGAAAAATGTTTTGGACTAATTTGAAAAGAATTTAAAACTTGTTTTTAAGTCCAAACAACTTGAAATTATGTTTGAGGTATTTTAAGAGGTTTTTGACAAAGATTTTTCATGTTTTCAAAAGCCAAACTTGACTTTTCAAGTCACCAGTATCGATACGGTCATACAGGTATCGATACCATTTTGCCTTAGTTTGGCCACTGTCAAAACCCGTATCGATACAGCAAACCCTGGTATCGATACTAAAGGGATCGTTTCGATACGCCACGTCAGCGTATCGATACCTGTTTAAACACCCCAACGGCTATTTTCCCAACGGCCTTTTAAATGTTAAAGGGTACCGATACGCCCTAAAGCGTATCGATACGCCCATGCAGGCAAGAGCCCAACGGCTAGTTTCTATGAAGGCAGTATCGATACCGTTCCACGAGTATCGATACCATTAGCTGCAGAAAAGCATTTAAGAAGGGAAATAAAGTCCTCAACGGCTCCAAAACATCCCCAACGGCCATAAACGGCTACAAACTCAATTTGGAGTATAAAATGGACCTCCAAGCATCAAGATCAATATAGAGCTTCAATTGTTACAACATTATGAGTGAAAAACTTGTCTAGAGCTTAAATCGTTCATTTCTTGCTTAGACAACACTTGTGAGCTTACATTGTTAAATTTGCTCAAATGTCTTAGGTTTTGGGTGAGTGCTTCATTGTGCAAACAAAACACCTATTAGAGGGTTCAAGTTTGCTTCTTTGTTTATCTCTTTGTAAGAGAGGGGTTCCTTCAAGCTTTGGGTAGAAAGCTTCGAGGGTTTTGATCAAGGCTTTGGGTAGAAGCTTGATCGTTGTAAAGGGTTTCCTCCTGAGCCTAGAAAAGGGGACGAATCAATTAGTGAATTGGTTGTGAAATCCTTAGTGGGAAGCTAAGGTAGTGGATGTAGACCTTGGTTAGAAGGTTGAACCACTATAAATCATCGTGTTTTTATTCTTTTAGCTTCCTAAACCCTTCCACCCAAAAATTCACCTCTCCACCACTTGGCGAGCATAATCAGTTGATCGAATCGAGCGTCGAAAAACCCAACAATTGGTATCAGAGCTTGGCTCAATCGAAGGGGATTCACATCCTATTGAGAAGATCCGGCAAGCTCGATCAACATTTCACAAACCGGCTCAAAATGTCGCAATCCATCAACATACCGCCTTTCTTCGACGGAAATCACTATGCCCATTGGAAGACAAAGATGAAATTCTTCTTGAAGGCAAATGATTACAAACTATGGGACATAGTTGAAGATGGTCCGTTCGTGCCTCAAGGAAGCAAAGCGGAATGGAGTGCCAACGATCGCAAGAAGATGGAGCTAAATTGTAGAGCCTTGCACATGCTCTTTTGTGCTTTTGGCCCAACCATCTATGAGAAAATGTCTTCTTGTGAAAGTGCCAAGGAGGTATGGGACAAGCTTGAAGTCACATACGAGGGGACTAATGAAGTCAAGGAGACCAAGATTGGGCTCCTCACCTTAGAGTATGAGAACTTCAAAATGGATCCGGAAGAGAACATCGAGAAGATGTTTGATAGATTCTCCACCATCATCAATGGTCTTAAAGGTTATGGAGAAGCCATTCCGGAAGAAAAACTTGTCCGAAAGCTCATCTACTCACTTCCCGAGTCTTGGGACTCAAAAAAAGACCGCCATCATCGAAGCCAAAAATTTGAAGACTTTGAAGCTTGATGAACTCATGGGGTCACTTCTTACTCATCAAATCATGAAGAAGAACAAAGAAGATGAGAAAAGGAGGGAAGAAATTAGAGCTATGGGAGAGAAGAAACTCAAGAGTATTGGCATCAATGTAAATGCCATGGCTCTCAAATCCTCCACATGTCATCATGAAGATTCAAGTGAGGAGGATAGTGAAGATGAAGAGATGTCCTATCTCTTCAACAAATTCACCCGATTCATGAAGAGCAAAATGGAAAAATCCAAGCATGAATCGAGGAAGAAGATGAAGGATTCCCACAAATCCAAAAAGAAGGGATCATCTTCTAAACAAGCATACGTGGCCACTTGGAGTGATGAAGACTCCACCGATAATGAAGTAGCCCACCTATGCATGATGGCCCTCAATGAGGGAGAGGTAACTTCTAACTCATCTATTTCAAATTCTTATACATTTGATGAGTTACAAGAAGCCTACGATGAATTGGTTTTTGAATTCAAGGCTTCATTTTCGAAAAATAAAAAATTGATTTCAAAGTTGAAAACCGAAAATGATTTGCTTTCTAAAACCAATTTAGAGTTTGAAGCAAAAATCAAAGATTTTGAGCTTAAAGTTTTAGATTTACAAAACTTGCTTCAAACTATGGAAAGAGATCATCAAAAAAAAGTCGATGATCTCAAAAAGGAAAAAGATTTGATTTCCAAAGAACTTGAAAAGAAAAACAATTTTGGAAAATCAAATTTTTATGTAAGACAATCTAGTGCCCCTAGATTTTTAAATGGAAAATGTTTTAGAAGTGTTTGGGTCCCAAAAGGACTAACCACTTCAACTAAAAAGGATGAAATTGAAAAATGGATTCCTAAGGGGACTAAATTTTGTGCTACTAACGTCTATGGATCCAAAGCAATTTGGATACCAAAAATTACTTGATTGTCTTTTGCTAGGTGTGATGGAGAATGATCAACAAGTCAAAAATTGAGGGGGAGCTCCATGCACACAAGGAAGAACACTTGAAGAAGGAAGGCTTCACATCCTCCCTTGAGTTCAAGTGTGGTAAAATCTAGTTGTTTTTAGTGTTTATTAATTTATTTTATGTCAACTAGATATTCATAAATGTTGGACTAACAATTTGATGATGCCTTGAGTAAGGGGGAGCTAATTTTAAACCAAAATTTTTAAAATGTCAAAATTTTTTTTGCCTCCTACGTTATCTTGAACTTAAATGTCTTTTTAAATTCTTTTTGATATAACAAAAAGGGGGAGAAATGGTTTTGAAAAATTGAATTTTCAAATGAATAAGGGGGAGCTTAATTTGATTTCATATATTTAATCTCTTATTCACTTTTTTAATGCTAAAGGGGGAGAACCCAAACAATTTTTCAAGTTGGTTTTATTATATCAAAAAGGGGGAGATTGTAGAACTAATGTTTTGATATAATAATTGAAAAATGTTTTGGACTAATTTGAAAAGAATTTAAAACTTGTTTTTAAGTCCAAACAACTTGAAATTATGTTTGAGGTATTTTAAGAGGTTTTTGACAAAGATTTTTCATGTTTTCAAAAGCCAAACTTGACTTTTCAAGTCACCAGTATCGATACGGTCATACAGGTATCGATACCATTTTGCCTTAGTTTGGCCACTGTCAAAACCCGTATCGATACAGCAAACCCTGGTATCGATACTAAAGGGATCGTTTCGATACGCCACGTCAGCGTATCGATACCTGTTTAAACACCCCAACGGCTATTTTCCCAACGGCCTTTTAAATGTTAAAGGGTACCGATACGCCCTAAAGCGTATCGATACGCCCATGCAGGCAAGAGCCCAACGGCTAGTTTCTATGAAGGCAGTATCGATACCGTTCCACGAGTATCGATACCATTAGCTGCAGAAAAGCATTTAAGAAGGGAAATAAAGTCCTCAACGGCTCCAAAACATCCCCAACGGCCATAAACGGCTACAAACTCAATTTGGAGTATAAAATGGACCTCCAAGCATCAAGATCAATATAGAGCTTCAATTGTTACAACATTATGAGTGAAAAACTTGTCTAGAGCTTAAATCGTTCATTTCTTGCTTAGACAACACTTGTGAGCTTACATTGTTAAATTTGCTCAAGTGTCTTAGGTTTTGGGTGAGTGCTTCATTGTGCAAACAAAACACCTATTAGAGGGTTCAAGTTTGCTTCTTTGTTTATCTCTTTGTAAGAGAGGGGTTCCTTCAAGCTTTGGGTAGAAAGCTTCGAGGGTTTTGATCAAGGCTTTGGGTAGAAGCTTGATCGTTGTAAAGGGTTTCCTCCTGAGCCTAGAAAAGGGGACGAATCAATTAGTGAATTGGTTGTGAAATCCTTAGTGGGAAGCTAAGGTAGTGGATGTAGACCTTGGTTAGAAGGTTGAACCACTATAAATCATCGTGTTTTTATTCTTTTAGCTTCCTAAACCCTTCCACCCAAAAATTCACCTCTCCACCACTTGGCGAGCATAATCAGTTGATCGAATCGAGCGTCGAAAAACCCAACAATAATAATAATAATAATAATAATAATAATAATAATAATAATAATAATAATAATAATAATAATAATAATAATAATAATAATAATAATAATAATAATAATAATAATAATAATAAGTCAAGCCACTATTGTCGTTAATTTTTTTAATGAAAAGAGACCAAAACAGAAAATGTATTTAATATGAAAAACTTATTGTGTGACCAAAACTGGAAAAATGTGATAGTTAGGTACCACCTGTATAGTTTTCTCATATTAAAAATACTTGAAATAACTGATTTTTGACAGGTGGAATGCAAATCTCATTTTAAAGATGAGAAATGAAGCTCATCCTCTACTTGTTGCTGGGAATGAGGCTTCATTTACAGTGAGCATTGTATGGTTTGAAATTTGAGCTGTGGAGGATAAGTTGGGAAAATCCTCCATTATCTTTATTCTCAAGATTACTTGGCAACCATATGTTTATGTTTGGAAATAGAGGAACCATAGACATTTTAAAAGTGTGTCCAGAAATAGTGAAGCTTTGTTGAATTGTATTAAAGGCATAGTTTGTATTAGATTGCAAAACAATAACCTAAGATTGAAAAATGTAAATAGAAACTTTTGTGCATATTGGGAAATTCTCTAAAAAGATGGTTGCCCAGAAGCACGTATAGGTAATATGTAGTAATTTTGTTTTTTTAATAATAAAACAACTCTTATCCAAAAACGCACGCGCACACATATTAACGAGTCAATTTTCGAGTTTGAGTCGAGTTTTAATTTTGTCAACTTATGTGTTTTCAATTTCTTTGACCAAATTTGAACCACATGCTTCTAAATTATTGTAGAATACTTATGTGTCTTCAATTTCTCTTTTTGAAAAACAAATTTTACCTTTTTTCCAATTACTCCCTCAATTTCGCATGATTTATTATTTTTCCAATTCTTCGTTCGTTTTAAGTTTATTTTTAACAAATTCAAATAACATCCTCTACTAGCACTATAATATATATATATATATAACTATAACTACAATTCATATTTTTAATAATAACTTTTTTAATTTAGTCCTCAATTTTTTATTTTGTTCAATTTGGTCCTTCAACTGTTCTTCCCATCAATTATCGAACCCTTTATACTCACATAAATCTTTGTCCTAAAAAAATCATTCATTAAAAATATTGTTGAAATATATGTTATATTTCTAGAAGATGTTTGATTTATTAAATAACATTACAAATCTTACTTATACAAGTGAAAAATATGAAAAAATATATATGTATATCTTATATGATTAGAGAAAGTCGTTTAAACTGGAACCAATATGCATCATAATATTATAAATAACTAAAATTAAATTTGAAGAGAAACTCAGCAACTCGACCCGAGTTTTTTTAAATAAAGTTTGAATCATATTTTTATAATGTCAATTAAAGTAATCAATTATTTTTATAATGTCAATTTAGTAATATAATTAACAATATTATATCCTCGTTAGTTCTTAAATTTATCCAAATTCGTGAAAACTTGGGTAATTTACATTTTAGATTACTAAATTAAGCATCAACTTTCATTTACATCATAAATCTTTAATTTCATCAAATTACATCATTCAACTTTTATTATTTATAAACTAAGTCACTTATATTAACACCATTAAATAATTTTAATGGGGAAAACTGAGATTGACACTTTTATCTAGCATATGTTTCACACACCATCAAAACATAATGTTTAATTGACAATTTAAATATTTTTTTTGTTAGGATTTATATGAAATTTAATTATTTTTTCATTGAATTTATTTGAATGAAATATTTTAAAAAAATATTATAAAAATTATTAAAATTACAAATAAAACATTATGTAACACCCGACCCAGATGTCACAATTGGGCCTCAAGCAAAATCCAAAAACTATAAAAATTCTCAATTGGGTTTAGCCCTAACAAGTTATTTCCAAAACATTTAAATTCAATAGGCGAAAACATAGATAAATAACTGAAATCGTTACAAAGGAGCTTCCTTTCATTTAAAAACATTTAAACATTCGAATTGAATTAAATACAATTCCAAAAGGAAGATTTACAAACTAAACCACATAAGACCCTATGAATACATAGCCCACTAAACACAAGTACCGTACTCTAAAAGCCTCAACATGCTGGAATCCCGAACTGATAATGCTCCTAGGTCGCACGAATCGACGATCAACCTACGCATGAAAATAACGATTTCAAGCGCTGAGCTTATAAAGATCAGTGGTACACATCTAATCTACTATACATCATGCTAATCATAAACATAAGCATGCAAGCTAGTACGAGCAATAAGGATAGAAAAATAAAAACATGACGCTACCACTATTTGCCTAAACATATGCTCTCAATATAAAAATCATCATACATGGCCCAAAAGGCCCAACCATACTCAGGATCTCACTAGATCATCCGAGAGAAAGCACACAAGTCATACCAAAAACTTGGAGTGAGGCCCCACAAACCTGAAGTGAGGCCCGATGTCACATAATGTTGGGAATGTACACTCTGAGTGAGGCCCAGTGTCACACAGCCTCGGGAACGTACACTCTCTCTAGGTGAGGCCTAATGTCACACAGCCTCGGGAACGTACACCCATACTCGGCATCTCTCTTTGAGTATCATCGGATGAGGCTCGACGTCACACAGCCTCGGGAATGTACATCCGTTATCTCTAACCACGGTGTTGCAACACTCTTCCACTAGATATCTGAATTCATCAATCAAGGTGACTCAACCACACAAGTGCCCATACTTGGCACGTAACCACACACGATCCACCGCGGATCCCTATGGTTGCTATTACAGACAAGTCATTCAATATTTACCGATTTATTACTTATTATGTTGGTATATAATTAATCTCATTCATTGGCTCCATTAATCCATGTTATCATATTTATTCGATCCCTAAAGCTTATAAAAGTCATTAGAGTTGGTTTACTAATGTATTTAGCCAATTACTATTATTTACCGACTTCATAATCATTTATTTGAATATAACCATTATTCATCTATTACATAGTTTCCATCGAATTGCATCAGTATATTCAAACAAGCATACAAAACATTACATTCTTCTCAATCAATCTAACAATTATCAATTAATCATACCGGCATCGCAAACGACCTTACACGGTCTCTAAAGCCTCTAACAGTCCCATCATATTCGTATTATTATTATCATGCACCTTATAAATATCCGGTCTCAATATATTAATCTCTACTCATGCTTATCTATCATCAACCCATATTGTAACCACTAACAAGCAAGGCAATCACATTTATGATGGTCATAAAGCGATAGGAGTTCGAGGTGTACCGACCTTATGCTGACATCGCTAAAAATCCACATCCAAGCTTCCCGAATATTTAACTTGACCCGATATCCGATCCTAAATAATCCTCGTATACCAACGAATATGAAACTATATTAATTCATGCATCCCCTAATCAATTCACAAGGTCAAATGCGTAAAAGTAGCTTACTGGGTTTGAATTTGGCGAAACAGACTGTGCCATTGGATCCGAAATGTTGAGAAACCCACGGGTAGGGTCCCCCGGAAAAAGTCAACTCAGGTCAACTCTGGTAAACGGTCCGGTCAACCCTGGCGATCTGGTGCGGCCAGACACGTGGTAAGCAGCGTGCACCCTAGGCGCGGGATCTGGTGCGAGCGAGTGCACGAGAGGTTGGGTGCACCCGCTGGTAGTGCTTGGGTGCAGCAGGGTCCATGTGCACCCGGGTAGAGCTATCCCGTACGTCGCGGTGCATCACAGCAGTGTGCACCCGCCTGGACAGACGCACACCCACCTGCAATGGCGGCGCGTGGGCCGCCCTCCAGTGGCCGGATGGCGGCAGCGAGCTATAGTCTCGTTGTTCTCCAGCTGCTGGTTATAATGGTGACCTCAGTATGCGGCTGTGACGACCGGTATTTGCCGAACCATGATCCTCCAAACCTTCTTTCTCTTCACTTTGGCGAACGATGGCTCGAACTGCAGTGGGAAGACCACCGTTGGACTCGTCTCGGTGAGACCTTCCCAATGATGTTGCTGGTGCAATGCACGACGACTCTGATGGGTGTAAACTGAGGTTCAAAACCTCCAATCCGTTACTTTTTCTCTCATTCCCTCCTTTCTCTCTCTCTCTCTCTTAAAATATCCCTTTTCTTTTCTTTTCTTAATCTCCCTATCAAAATAACCACATTTTATTTATTTTATTTTTCCCTTTTCTTTTTAAATTCTCCTCACACCCATCATCTCATTAATTTATTACAAAGCCCAATTATCCTTAGTTCGGGCTCCCAAACATAAGGCCCAAAATTCGGGTCGTTACAACTTTCCCCACCTTAAAAGAAATTTCATCCTCGAAATTTATACCGGTAAAACAAAGAAGATGATAAAACCTTTATAAATCTCCAACATTCTCAAACGTATCCCGTTGTGCTACTTTGATCTCCCACAACACTTGTCAAATCTCATCGTTGTCTTCAAACGATACCAGCATAATCTAAGCGGATCCTTTCTCTTAGAAGAAATCCATCCTTGCTCAGTACAACCCAATTCAACCGACCATTTCTTTTGAAGAGATCCATCCATTTTCTGTGCATAACCAAAGTTATAGACAAACCCCACGGTACCTTGACCAAAGCGTCACACAAATATGTCATTCAAGATACTTAACTTATGCTTCAAAACTTAAAAGGTTTATTGCACAACAAAATCCTTCCACAACTCCGTATAATCTAAATGCTCATGAGGTTAAGCAACCATTACATCCAAAATGAAAAGATTCCTCTTGTGGCGGCTCCCTAAAGCAGACTTTAACTCTGATGGCATCTCAAAACTACAACATTGCTTGCCCGGTGCAAGACTTCTGACAACGAATGACGTCTCAACACACTCCAAGCACATACCTTAAAATCATCATGCTACTTCATATCAACAACAAAAGTAGCCCCCAAAAACTTGGTCCACCCAAGAGTTTTAAACTCCAAACTGTCACGTGTATGGAGAACACGTCATCTGTACCCTCACCAGGGTCCGTCATCGCATGGAATCTCATCTAGGAATAAGGTTCCAACACAACCCTCGTATCTCGTACCCAAAAGGTAGCATATACACACTGTAGTGTTGTACATCCCAACCCGCAAGCAACCCAAGCAGACTTTTTATCTAGATCTCGCATGCTGAAAATATCAACGGTACATACCAAGGACCACATCATTACCCAAGGAAATTCATTGAAATTGTGTGCTCATAATCCTTTGCAAAAACATCAAACGATACCTACCAAGAATTATTTCATCACTCAACATAATTCCAACGAACTGTGCACTTACAAATCCTTCACAAGGTCCATGGTCATCAATTTAACTTCCTCTAAATCACATCAAAACTTCACAACAACTCTAAGAACTCGGTGTTAGACTCCTAACCGAGGGCAAGTCAACCCCTTATCAGTATCTCAAACACTCGGCCCCACATTGTTTCCACAAAACACGCGGCGAAAGCTTGATTCAACTGTCGCTCTCAAAATTCACCATGTGCTTACTTTTGTACAACATTAGAGAACTTATACACTGTTACATCGATATCTAAAACACACTTAAAAGATCTCGAGGTCAACAAAAGCCATCGAGCTTACCTATAATCTTAACATTGTACCCATTTAAAAACAATCAGATGTTTCTTCTTGCGGTTTCCAAGCTAAATCAATCCTTAGCTCGAAACTCAACTACCAAAACGTATGTGTACCAATAAAGACCGTTCAATACTATGTAAGAAGAATCCCTTGCATTGACATTCCTTTCTCAAAAACACCCACAATAAGATCTTATAACCCATCAAAAACCATCGGACCAAAATCCAACCATAACACTGAACCCACTCAATTATAAGCAACCAATACTTCTCACAATTTCCAAAACTAACTAATCCTCCACACAAAGCTTGACCATAAAAACCCACACGAGTATCAGTGTTGGCCGATCGGTATCAACAATAAATGAAACAAGTAACGGTACCTCATAGATCTGGTATCGATACTCCCTTACATTACCATCACTTGCAATCCTAGGTCACCCCACTTGGACATCACGATACACTAACCTGAACTAACTACATACATTATGTCTCTTATCAAGCTCACTTTACTTATGTGGTGATCGATCACATGATCAACATTTCTCAATTCCTTTGACTCACGACATCGTCTAAAACTCAAATTTCGTAAAGATCAAATACCAAAAATTCACATTGTTGGGGTAGACACACCCTTCATCCTTCTTGCAAAAAAAGTAGTCTTGATAAACAACAAAACATCCTCAAAAATCTTGAACCCTTACTCAAGCTTACTCAAGCTTAATCAAGTCAGAACCATTATCACCACAAAACGGTCTCACATAGCTCGGATTCCCACCAACGTTTATTAGCTTGCTTCAATGAAACTGTGATATAACCAAAAGCATTTACGAAGTCTCAAATCCTTACTTCCCTGATTGATTACATGGTAACTAACCATTCTCATACACAAGATCGTTGAGGTAATTATCTTGCCAACACTCACCTTTCCATGTTCCTTATACATTCACACGTGTCGCGCAAAGCATCGAACTTACATTCAAGTGACACTATGGTGGCCCCCACCCTATCATCGTTGAAACACCTCAACATCACTGCATACATCAATCGTTACCAAAACACACTTTAAAGAGAGAAATCCTCATTCCAAGGTTCATTTCAACTACAAGTCGTTGACATTTTAACAACAATCATCTTGTTCTCGAACTAATCTTTGGAAAACACACAGGTACATCAAAACCGGTTAATCAAGACATCTACCTTAGGAGACATGCAACAGTCTTTCACTATTACTTGACAAGTTATCAATAGTTTTAACATCACCACAACATACCAACTTCTCGTTAGTGAACAAGCCCGACTCTTTCTTGAGTGAAGCACTTAGACAAAAGAAACCTTGTTTGAGTTGCACCTTCACAACTGAACCTCTAACTTTCTCACTGGGCCGATGTCCTTTGACAACAATGATGGGCACCAACGTCTAACTCGGTCTTACCTTAACATCCACTCACATTATTAGTAGGGAAGAAGTCTTGACGACTCTTCCAAGGAGCATAAACAAACACTTAAGTGATCTGAAAGCTCCCAAGCGCCGAGTTGTGCACATTAGCATCTATCGAACAACCATACATGCCTCACAATACCATTGTGCCATTCTACGAACAACCACCATGAAAATTCTGATAAAAAGGTAATTATTCAATATACTCATTACCAAGGGCTAGGTTTGCTCGAGATCTCAAGGCCTCGGGTACAACTCTTGACATTACGGGCTAACATTGCGCTTGATTATCCCAAAGCAATTTCTGAAATGCAATAACTCTAAAAAAGGTAGCCCCCTCTCTCTCAAATCTGTAGAACGTCTCACTTCGGTCACACTCTAACGAGTTAGTGGATCCCGAACCCACTATCTCCGAGAAACGCCTCTAAAAAGGGTGATGATACTCTCCAAGTATCAACAAAACTCACTTTTAAGCGAACGAAGGGTCATCCAACCAACATGCATCCACTGATCGATTCTGAAAGTGGTTTGTCCAAACCCGCAACAAAACTGCTATTCACACATAACGATGAAGAATCCTTACCACAAACTCTTATAACGTATCTAAAGGCTCCAGAATGACCACAACACACAACGAAGACACCATTTAGATGACGGGAAAATGACATATCCTCAACTCCAACATCATTCAACCAACTCGTATCTCAACAATCCAGGGCAACCCCGCCCACAGAATCGCTCCTAAGAGCGGCTCAACACTTAACTCGGCCCTCTCGGCCATGATCACAACCATTTTATTATTACAACATTGGAGACATCATCAAGATTCCAGTCTTTAAGGCGTACAAACTTAATTTAAGGGCTTGTATTCACTAGACACCTTACTAACACACTTATACCACCCCAAGGTTTCCTAGAACCGGCTAAACCTAAGCTCTGATATCACTGTTGTAACACCCCGACCCGGATGTCACAATTGAGCCTCAAGCACAATCCAAAAACCATAAAAATTATCAATTGGGTTTAGCCCAAACAAGTTATCTCCAAAACATTTAAATTCAATAGGTGAAAACATAGATAAATAATTGTAATCGTTACAAAAGAGCTCCGCTTCAATTAAAAATATTTAAACATTCGACTTGAATTAAATACAATTTCAAAAGAAAGATTTATAGACTCAACCACGTAATGCCCTATGAATACATAGCTCACTAAACACAAGTACCATACTCTGAAAGCCTCAACATGCTGGAATCCTAAACTAATAGTGCTCCACGGTGCCACGAATCGACGATCAACCTACGCATAGAAACAATGATTCCGAGCGTTGAGCTTATCAAGCTCGATGGTACACATCTACTCTACTATACTTCATGCTAATCATAAACATAAGCATGCAATCTAGTACGAGCAATATAGATAGATAAATAAACACATGACGTTACCACTATTCGCCTAAACACATGCTCTCAACATATCAATCATCATACATGGCCCACAATGCCCAACCTTACCCGAGATCTCACTAGATCATCCGAGCGAAAGCACACAAGTCATACCACAAACTTGGAGTGAGGCCTGGTGTCACACAACGTCGAGAACGTACACCTTGAGTGAGGCCTGGTGTCACACAGCCTTGGGAACGTACACTCTCTCTAGGTGAGGCTCGGTGTCACACAACCTCGGGAATGTACACCCATACTCGGCATCTCTCTTTGAGTATCATCGGATGAGGCCCGACGTCACACAGCCTTGAGAACGTACATTTGACACCTCTAACCATGGTGTTGCAACACTCTTTCACTGGGTATCCGGGTCCTATCAATCAAGGTGACTCAACCACACAAGTGCCCATACTTGGCACGTAACCACACACGATCCACCGCGGATCCCTATAGTTGCTATTACAGACAAGTCATTCAATATTTACCGAGTTATTACTCATTATGTTGGTATATAATTAATCTCATTCATTGGCTCCATTAATCCATGTTATCATATTTATTCGATCCCTAAAGCTTATGAAAGTCATTAGAGTTTGGTTTACTAATGTATTTACCCAATTAATATTAATTACCAAATTCATAATCATTTATTCGAATATAATCATTATTCAACTATTACATAGTTTCCATTGAATTGCATCAGTCTATTCAAACAAGCATACAAAACTTTACATTCATCTCAATCAATCCAATAATTATCAATTATTCATATTGGCATCCAAAACATTACATTCATCTCAATCTTCTAACAGTCCCATCATATCCGTATTATTATCATGCACCTCATAAATATCCAGTCTCAATATACTGATCTCTACCCATGCTTATCTATCATCAACCCATATTGTAACCACTAACAAGCAAGACAATCATATTTATGATGCTCATGAAGCAATATGAGTTTGAGGTGTACTAACCTTATGTTAACATCACTAAAAATCTATATCCAAGCTTCTCGAATATTTCACTTGACCTGATATTCGATCCTAAATAATCCTCGTATACCAACGAATATGAAACTATATTAATTCATGCATGCCCTCATCAATTCACAAGGTTAAATGCATAAAAACATCTTACTAGGTTCGAATTTGGCAAAACGGACTGCGCCATTGGATTCGAAACGTCGAGAAACCCCAGGGTAAGGTTCCTCGGAAAAAGTCAACTCCCGGTCAACCCTGGCGTTACGGTGCGGTCATGCACATGGTAAGCAGCATGCATCCTAGGTGCGGGATCTGGTACGAGCGACTGCACGGGAGGTTGGGTGCACCCCTGGTAGTGCTTGGGTGCAGCAGGGTCCATGTGCACCCATGAAGAGTTATCCCGTGCGGTGCGGTGCATCACAGTAGTGTGCACCCGCCTGGCCAGGCGCACGTCCACCTGAAAGGGTAGCGGCGACGAGCTCCAATCCCGCTGTTCTCCAGCTGCTAGTTCCGATGGCGCCCTTCGTATGCAGCAGTGACGACCGGAACGTGCCGAACCATGCTCCCCCGAAGCTTCTTTCTCTTCACTCCAAACGAACGACAACTCATACGATGGCGGGAAGACCACCGTTGGACTCATCTCAGTGAGACCTTCCCAATGATGTTGGTGGTGTAGTGCACGACAACTCCGACGACCGTAGAACGAGGTTCAAAACCTCCACCCCTTTACTTTTTTTCTCTTTCCCTCTTTTCTCTCTCTCTCCTAAAATATCCTCTTTTCTTTTCTTTCTCTCCCGATCAAATCAACCACCTTTTATTTATTTTATTTTTCCACTTTTCTTTTTAAATTCTCCTCACACCTATTATCTCCTTAATTTATCACAAAGCCCAACTATCTATGGTTTGGGCTCCCAAACATAAGGCCCAAAATTCGGGTCGTTATACATTATTTGACGGTGATATGTGAAAAGTTTGTCAATTTTAATTTTTTCATTAGAATTATTTAACGATGTTAGTATAAGTGACTTAGTTTATTAATAATTAAAGTTCAATAATATAATTTGATTAAATTAAAAGTCATTGTGATCTAAATGAAAGTAAATGTTAAGTTTAGTGATTTAAAATGTAAATTACCCTTAAAACTTTGTATAATAATAATCCAAAATGTTTTGACTGTATTGTTTTTTTTTCCCTAAGTATAATCAAGATAAGCATGGATTATTTTAATTAATTAAACTCAACTGTCGTATGTAAGTCAAATCTTCAATAAATGATCAACTTAATTGACTAAAAACATAATTAATTTTCTGTGACAATAACTTTTTGTATATTTTATTTAAGCAACTGAGATTGCCAATTCTATATAAACCTTGAGAAATCATGTATTTAAAATAACATTATTTTCTTTTGCGAAGATAGGCTTAATTATAAAATAAGTGATCAAAGTATTTATTTATTTTTATTTAAGGGTCTAAATTATTTTTAAATAAAATAGGCGTCTGAAGTTTTTATTTTTGTCAAAACATGTGCCTAACTTAAAAAACATAACACCCAACATTAATTGACACGTGGTCAAAAAACCTCAAATTCACAAAAGAGTTAGGCACCTATTTAGACAAAAATTAAAACTTTAGGCACCTAGTTTGACCAAGAAAAACTCCAGGCACCTATTTAGATCAAAATAAAAACTTTGGGCACCTACTTTATATATAAATAGTTTCGAAACTTAAATGAAAAAATGGAATAATTTAAGCACTTATTTTATAATTAGGCCTAAAATATATTATGATGACTTATATATATATATATTAATCACTTGTATTCATTCTATTGACTAACTAATTCGAATTAAATATTGCAGATGTCTATTATAGGGATGACCCTCTAAATTCAGTTGTTACATTCACAATGCTAAAATTTAAACTCTCGACTTTACTTAAGAAATATAAAATTCATCATGTTAGATAGACTGATTGTTGGTTATGATAATTTATACATTAAGAAATGCATTGACACCCAACATTATTTTTGAACTAATAATCTAAGTCATATTCTTATGTCGAAGTTTATTAATTTAATTAACTTAATGTCAAACGTATGGTATTAATTATGACAATATTAATTAATTGATTAAATTCAAAAGAAAAAATATATAATTATTACAAGATGTAGAAAAATTTGAACGAGTTGAATAGAGAATTGATACTCATCCAATAATATATAGACAAGAAGATTGACGGAGAACTATTAAACTGATAAAAATTAATAGAAAAATTGTAAAAACGAGAATTAAACTTATTTATGATGATAAAAAGTAGTGACATTTGAACTCTTAATCCACTAGGTGTTATCATTTAGCTAAATATTCTTTTGTTAATTATCTGCTATAGTCGAAACTCAATGAATGGTCTAGTAGAAAAGACTATAGTGTTCATTTTAAGAGATTTGAGTTTAATACGTTTTATTTACAAGGTGTGTGACTGTATGCTTTATCAAAGATATAAAAAAAATACGTACAAATATTTATCTTGTAATCACTTTAAGACTATTAAAAATATATTAAGATTAATATTTAGTTAATCGATAACAAAGTGTTATCACAAGTATAAGTTATTGAGTTAATGCAGATGTTTATGTTGAGGTCCAATCATTGTAGTTACATTTGAATTCAAGAAAAAATATTTAATGCAATCACGTATAAAAGTTTGAAGCAATAATCTAACTTTAAACTCTTTGATAAGCTTTACTTGGCACTATAGTTTTGTTATGCTACTACATAATTGTTACTAGGGTGAATAAAACTCGATTTAAACTTAAAAAAAAATATTTTTTTTATTTTGTGTAATTTGTGTCAACTCAAATTAGTCGGTCAATTTTTAAGTTCGAGTTAATTTCAGATTTTACCAATTTGGAAAACTAAATAACTAAATTCCCTTGATTCTTCAATTACTCATCGGTTCTAAATTTATTTTGACCAAACTTGAACCACATGCTCCTCAACTACGAATACCTATGTAACTTCAATTTTTCTTTTTTGACAATATTTTTTTGTTTTTGCAAATTAGTCTCTCAATTTTGCATGATATTTTTGTTTATTCAATTCTTCCCTCGTTTTTTTTAAACTTTTTTTTGTCAAATTTGAACTACATATTCCTCAATGGCTTTAAAATACCAATGTGACTTCAAGTTTTTTTTTTACAATAATTTTCTCTTTCTACAATTTAGCTCATCAACTTTTTATTTTATTCACTATTTTAGAAATTATTTGCAAATTATTTCTTCATATGATCCTTTCGAAGACAACCGTCAAAATTCTCAAAGGTTACTTAAATAAAGCTAGAAATATTGTAATTTATAGGTCAAATTATGGTTCTAGTTCCTTTACTATTTTTAACTTGTTATCAACCGATTTTTTACAGTATTAGTAATTTTAGACTGAAATATAACATTCATAATAGCAAAGGAACCATATTAAATTTATATAGAATTCAAATAAATGAACTAGAAATTTTTTTAAATAAAGTTTAAATCTCAAAATAAGAATAGTTAACTCGACTAACTCAAAATTTTTAACTTGACTCGACTTGATTCGATCTAAACTCCACTGAAGTATATGAGTGGAACAATCAATCTTGGAGTCTGATTGTCAAAAGAGGTATGAACTTGTCAAGTATTTCGAAATTTTACCGAACAAAAATTTTCTACCTTTTTGGTGTAGTTATTCATATCTGAACACTAAAAAATTAAACTCTAAATCTTAATCTTAATTTCTAAATTTTAAACATTAACACTAAAATTCTAAATTTAAATTTTTTAATGTGAGGATATAAATTAAAACACTAAAAATGGAAAAAGAATTTCTGTTAAATTTGATCGAGTACATAGTCGACACATGCATAATCATCCTGAAGTTGAATTATCAATCCCTAGAAATTGCAGCAGTTTGAATCCGTGTGAAGCAAGCGTATACGTTGACAATGAAAAACAATGGCCAATAGGCAGCCTACAAGCCGTTGAAAACTTGACACTGACCTTTCCTTGAAACCTCATCGCTCAAAATCAATGCCCATACTTTGACTCCTAACCCCATGTGACGTCCCTTAAGTATCTTAGTCTTCCAAAATGAAGCTTCAACCCTCTATCTATACACATATAATATTAGGGTTTGGCCGCAATCTTAGCTCTCGTTTTCCATTTCCACAATCATTATTCCTGTTTTTGTCTATACTGTGAAACGTTGGAGTTGAAGTCTTCTCTAATTGTTTACTCATTCTTTTAGAGATAATAAAATTGATCTTTCAACTGTTGTTGGGGTGTTGACATTTTTTGTATTAGTTCTTATATTCAATCCATTGGTCTGATTAATCCAGATCGGTTGTTATAATTATCAGAACGATAATAACGAAATAACAAATGATGTCAAAAAAGAGAATACAATTTGTATCTAACCTTTAATCTATAGTACCTATTAGCTGGTTACAAAGGAAACTTGTGTAATTATGCTCAAACTGAGTTTTTAACTCTTCGCCACATATCCCGAGCAAGCCCGCACTTTCTGCCATTGCTTCTTTATAAATATTCGGAACAACCTAAAATAGAATTTGGGTCATAACTCTAACAGTTGCTCTGTCTAAAACGTTAGGATTCGAGTCACTAATCTTGTAGTTGGTGAGGTGTTGACATTTTTGTGCCTTGTAACTGTGTTTTGGTTGTATTATAAGAAAGGGTTCATTTCTCCACATCAATGGAGGTTTTAATGATGGAAATGTCAAGGGAAAATGATGCTAGTAAACAAGAAGAAAGCATTACTCAAATTGTCTGCCATGAAGATGGTTGCAGTCCAAAAGCTAGCCAGGTAAATAATACACACACACACATATATATATTGATAGGATTTGCTGATGGATTGTTTTGTTCTTTGTGTTTTAGACTGATATTGGAAGAAAACTTCATAAAAATGCTGATATGAACTCATCACCTTCATCATCAAGCCATGAGGAAGAACTTGAATCAGCAATGGAAGAAAACGAGAGATTGAAGATGATGATAAAGCAAATCCAGGAGAATTACAAATCTCTTCAACTGCGTTTCATTGAAATGCTTCAACAAGGATCCGCCATTGAAGGTGCAGAAGAAGAACCTGAACTTGTTTCACTTTCCCTTGGAACAAGTCCAACAGGTTCCAAAAAAGATGATCAAAAGAGGACAACAACAGACATCAATGGCGGTCTAACTCTGGGAATAAACCCTAGATTTCCAAGCCATGAAAATAATTCAGAATTACCAAAGGAAGAAGATCGTGAAGAGGCAGTAGTAGCAGCAGATAAAAGCCAAGTAAAGAGAGCTAGGGTTTCTGTAAGAACCAGATGTGAAGCATTAACGGTTAGTAAGAAAATTTTCACTTTTCAAGCTTTTGGTTATGGCGGAATCTTGTTTTGTTTGATTCATTTCTTTCTTTACAGATGTATGATGGGTGCCAATGGAGGAAATACGGACAAAAAATATCAAAAGGAAATCCATGTCCCAGATCTTACTACCGTTGTACGGTTGCACCAGGGTGTCCTGTAAGAAAACAGGTGCAAAGAAGTGTTGACGATATGTCGATCTTAATCACAACTTATGAAGGGAAACACAACCACCCACTTCCGGTATCAGCCACCGCCATGGCTTCCACCACCGCCGCGGCCGCTTCCATGCTGTTATCGGGTTCTTCAACATCTCAACCACTAGGCCTAAGTTCCGCCGTTGAACTCAATGGACTCAGTTTCAGCAGCAGCCTGCATGATAACTCGAGACCACCTTCGTTCCCGACGATTACTATAGACCTAACCGGCTCTCCGGCGTCGTCTAATTATATTTCCAGCAGGTTCACCGCCGACTTCCCTGCAACACCCAGATTTCCTCCGGCGAATCTCAACTTTTCTTCACCGGTGGCCGAAGTTTTACCGTCTGTTTGGGGCAATGACCAGTTTTACCAGACGTTAACCAAGGCAATCACGTCGGACCCGAGTTTCCGATCATTAATATCTGCTGCCATTTCAACGGTGGATCAAGCTGATCAAAGAGCCGAAAGTTTTGGTCAGAATCTGATGCAGGCGGCCATTTCGCAAAGTTTAAAGGATTCAGCAAGCTACTTTAAGGGATTTACATCTTCGAGTTCTCGTATAGGAAGTTCACCTCAATCGTCGCCGTCTCCGTCGCCGTTCTCGTTTTCGGTTTTCAATAGTGCCTCTGCACTTGGTTCTGATAATAAAGAACAAAAGAAATAATGAATGGGTACGTATGTATGCATCTTTTAAATTGTTTTTTTAAGTATCTTTTAAATTGTTAAACACACTATTTTGCCAATAAAAATCCATAATTTTTATCTTAATTTTGATTAATATATTTTAGAAAATAATTTTATTTATTTTAAAACTAATTAAATATAATTATTTATATATACCAATACCATCAACAAATGTGAAATCGATACACATGCTTTAAAACTAAATATGAGGCATATCCAAGTCATCTGCCCCCAAAGTATGCCCCCATTTGTGTCCCACTTTAAAATAGTGGGTTTAGGGTTTAGGGTTTGAGGTTTAAGGTTGGGGCTTAGGGTTAGGGGTAGGGAATTAGGGGTAGGATGTATTTTTAGGGTTTAGAGTTTAGGGTTTAGGATATGAAAATTAGGGTTATAAGGTAAGATTTAATTTTTAAGTATTTTTAGACAGGGGACATAGAAGGAGACATGGTTAGAGGCAGAAGATTTTTACTCTATCTACTTTTTCTACACAATGTGTATAAAAAACACTATTAATTGTTTGTGAAAACTGAATTAAAATTAAAATATTATATATTAAGTTGCATCAAATCAACATGTTGCACATTAACACAATTTTTGTCGCATTGTAAAAATGTTTCAATAATCGGTCGATTTAGTGGGATATAGTTTTAGATCTCTTAAGCAATGTTAGAAGTTTGAATTCTAATGCCGTGAGTAGAAACAAATTGAGTTGATAGAATCGTTCGCATGATGAACCGCTACAATACATTATTTGAATTAATCAATCAATATATATATATATATATATATTCTATACACAGGCGGTGTAAACTGAAAGTTTTCACAAGTGTTTTAGTTTTAGGGTATAGAGAATTAGTTTAGGGTATATGGTTTAGGGGTTTAGGTGTATGGGTTAGAATTTAGGGATAGTTGTTTCAATTTAAGGTTTAGGATTATAATTTAGGGTTTATAGGTTAAAACCTAAATCCTCACCATAATACTCTAAAAACTAAACCCTGACCTATAAACCCTAAATTATAACCCTAAACCTTAAGTTGAAACAATTATCCCTAAATTCTAAACCCCTACACTTAGTAGGTTCTAATTTAAAGTACTATCTATTTGTGATAAAGTATACTTGAAGTATGCGAGATAATAATTTTTTTGATATAATGATTAATATTTGATCTATTAATTCATTAGTTCACATTAAATATTATAAAAATTCAATATAAAAATTGGTATTTGTGAAAATAATATAATCAGCCATGTTCCATGTGTTGTAAAAAAATGTCAAATCTCTTAATAAAATAGAAATGTCAACCTTAGTGATCCGTACTTGGTGGTGGATTTTTTTATTTTAAAAAAATCAACTTGATTTTTAGAAATGGGAATTATAAAAGGAAAATACTTTGATGCACAAGCTGTGTAAACTTTAGTTTACACAAGCCCTTTAATTTTAGGGTTTAGGGTTTAAGGTTTTATGTTAGGGTTTAGGGGTTTAGTATGTAGGGTATATAATTTAAGGTTTATGGTTAGAATTTAGAGTTTAGAGTTTAGGGCTTAGGGTTTAGGTTTTAGGTTGCTAGGGTTTGTGATTTAAATTTTAAATTTTATAAAAGGGTTGTGTAAAAAAAATTTACACAGCTTGTGCATCAAAATAAAACCCATTATAAAATTAGACTTTCGCCGCTGAAAAGGGTAAATTAATTTTAAGATTATTAAATTATTAGTATGATTTTATTTTAATTATTAAATTATAAAATTTAATAATTTAATAATTAATTTTTAAAATGATTTCAATAAAGTCATTGGTCATTAACTTTTAACGGAATGATAATGTGGATGTTAAGTAAATTTTTATAATTATACATCAATTTTACGCATTCTATTAGTTTGTTTTTAATTTAATTTTGTAAATTTAATTCACTAATCAAATGATACACGTGCTATTAGAGGTGTGCAAAACCAGGTTCGGTTAACCATCAACAAATTATTTTGGATAACTAATAAATTGGATTGCTTAATTCTTGAACCTAAACTATAACCATTAAACTGTTTAACTAATTGACCGATTAACCGAAATATTCGGTTCGGTCGGATAATGTTTTTTTTTTTACTTTTCTTATTAAAAATATAAAATTTAACAACATAGTCAAAGAAAATATCTTTCAAAATTTTGACACTAAGTAGCAATGGTACTGTTTAGGAATTAGTAGATAGTTGATGGCGGATTACATTAGATGATAGTTGATGGCATTAGTTGATTTGTCTAGTGGATTGTATTAGCTGGTTGTATAAAAGTGTCTGGTAAAATTAGCTGATAGCTGTTTGATTATTTAAACACGCAAGATGACATATAAGGACATGCTTATATTCGATACTTGTTTGAATTATCAATATTTTGTATCTATTAATATTAATTAGATTATGAAAAACAATTTTTAATATAACATTATTAAGCATATTTGAAGAATATCTATATATTAATATATTATTTATATAATTATTTTTAATACAATTTAATTAATTATTAAATTTAAATAGAAATGTAAATGTGTGAGAATAAAAAGAAAAAATAAAAAAATATTAGTTTACAAATGTCACAATGTAAATACATGAGGTTAAAGTATTAAAATAGAAAATGTTAAATTTAAGTTATTTGGAGTTTTTTTATAATTGTTAAAGGTAAAAGGTATAACTGTTATGTCAAAACTTCTAATTTCAAAAATTCATTTTACCAGTTTTTTCAAAATTAGAGGTTTCACCCCTATTCGCTATTTCACTATGCTCTCCACCAAGCATCCAAATTAGTAGATTTTACCGTTCAAACCTTTAATTTAAGCTTAAACCACTCTTTACCAAACAAATCCAATATCTTCTCAATACTAGAACAAGTTCAATAAAACATAATTGTAGTATATGCAAAAACCAGGCCTAATAACATAAAAAATCTAATGAAATCAATTAAAAAACTATAAAATCCTGTTGAGTGGATCGATTGAATGATCAAGACCAAGAGGGGGATGAATTGGGATTTAAAAACTTTGTGGAGTAAAAGGGCAATTTAAAAATGAAGAACAAATGATTTTAGAGTGGTTCAAGTTCCAAATGAACTCTACATCCACTACCTTAGCTACCACTAAGGATTTTAACAATTCACTATTTGTTCTTCCCCTTTTCAAGGCTTAAGAGGTAACCTTTGCACAATCGGTCAAATTTTTCTACCCAAAAATGACCAAACCCTCACAAATAATCAAAGAAGAAATTGGACAAGAAGTATATCTCTCTAATACAAATTTGTCCCTTGAAGTACAACACTCAACCCAAATTTGAAGATAAAATAAGAATTGGAAACAACTCAATTTGGGAATTACAAAAGATTGGAAATAAAGCACTCTGGAGGTTGGATTTTTGCTTGAATGTTTGTCTTTAATGCAATAGTTGTTGCTGGTCTTCAAAGAGCTTCAATTTATACCTCCTCTATTAATTCTAGCCGTTTGGGAGGTTGGGGAATTGAATAGAGCCGTTGGGACCCTCTCTTTCCACCATAAATGCACTTCTGCAGCTATCCGTATTGGTACACGGAGAGCCGTATCGATACCTGTCTCAAAAAAGAAAGAGTCGTTGTACAATAAAGAGGGGGTATCGAAACGCACGTAAGCGTATCGATACGGGACAGGGAGCGTATCGAAACAGATAAGACCGTTTCGATACCTTTTTCTCAACTTAGCTCACTGGAGGTTTTCGTTTCAATACGGGGGTTTACCGTATCGATACGGGTCAACTACCATTTTAAATGTTGGTTACCTATCACTGACACCAATGGTCGAAAGCACTTAAAACAATTTGAATTGAAAAATTAGTTAAAACCGTATCGATACAGGTGGAACCGTATCGGTACCCCCTTCAAACTCCTTCACCTTTTTACAGAGGAGTGTATCGATACAGATGGAATCTGTTTCGATACGTTGTTTCGATACGGTAAAGAGCGTATCGAAACGCGTCCTTCCAGTAGCCAATTTGGTAAAAAAGGTATCGATACGGCTGGAAGCGTATCGACACACCTGGACGGTTTTCAATAGTTTGGCCTTGGAACACTTAGAAAATATTTGGAGTTTGAGTTTTTCAAATCAGTTTTAAAGTGTTGGTGATTTAAAACTTATTAAGGGACTTATAAAACAATTTTAAGTTTTTCAATTTGATCCTTAACGATTTAATTATATCAAAATCAAACATAGGTTTTACAATCTTCCCCTTTTTGATATAACAAAACAAAAACTTCAAATTTTTGACACTTTGAAAAACTTTGCAAAATTAACTCCCCCTTAATATGAGCTAGGTAACTTTTAAGTTGAAAATAAAAAATTTTAAGTGTTGTGAGCTTCCCTCTCCCCTTTTTGTTAGATCAAAAAAAATGAGAAGAATATGAAGTGCATAACGTAGGCAAAGGTATAAATAGATAAGCAACATAATTATCATTAAGTTCAAAGCAAAACATCAATTTAAAAATCCAAAATAAAATAAAATCAAAGCATAGGTTTAAAATAAAGCAAACTTAATCCAAAAAACATGAAACAAAGATGCATAAATAAAAATATCCTAGGTGAAATGCATGGAATGCAAGGAGAAACGACTAGGCATCATCATCGCCGTCTTCATCATCTTCATCTTCATCCTCAATTGGATCATCATTCCTTATGCTATTACGCTACTCATCATGGAAGGCGGAGAGAGAAATATTCATAGAATTATGACCGCCTTCAAGAGAGGTGAGACGATTCTCCACATTCGTCATCCGTGTTTCAAGGCTTGTGAAATGAGTATCAATCATGGTAAAGCCTGAAGCCATATCCGTGCGCAATCTCGTGAATTGCTCATTAAGGAAGGTCATAAGAGCATCCATGGACGGTTGAGGAGCTTGAGGAACTTGTTCACCTTGGGGATTTTCCAATTGTTCCGCGGCCTCGGATGGAATCTCGGATAGACGTAACCAACTACCATTAAAATAATGGAACTTACCCCGTGCAAGAGAGCGTTCATCAATGGGATCGGTGAGGGGAGTTGGGAATTCATGCGAGCAATCAATATCCTTTTGTAAAAAGAAATAGCTTAGGGTCGCACCATAGGTGAAGGAAGTGACAAGAGTGGTGTGGCGATGTTGCACAAGATAAACTATCTCCGCAAACATGATACGAGCAAGGTTTGGATGTTTTCTCTCACGGAAGCAACGAATCCAAAAGTCATCCACTTGACGGATGGTAGAGTACTTTCCTCCGGAAGGCCTAAGCCACCAAGAGACCATCAAATAGAGGATCCGATCTTGAGCATTGAGGGCGGTGATGAACCACTAAGAACATGGCCTAAAGCATTCTCATCATCAAGGCCTTCATCCTCCAACTTAAAAACCTTGCAAATAGATTTGACATCTATAGTGATTTTCTTGCCCATGAGATAAGAATTAACTCCGGTAACAACCCCATCACGATTAGCACAACATTTGGCATTAGCATAAAAGATTAAAACCAAAATACGAAAATAAAACCCAGGAATGGAGAGAAAATCCATAAACTTCCAACGTTGGAGCAAAGGGAGATATTCAAACTTGAATCGCTCCGAGTCAAGAAAAGGAATAGAGATTACCCTTTCCGGACGAATCTTGTAGTTTTGGAATTGACGAAAATAGGTGAGAGCTCCGGGAGATTGAAAAGAGTTTTTATAGATTTGGGTGAGATTAAGACGAGCACCCTCTCCGGCATTGGATGCATCACCAATTTCATTAGTGCGTGATCTCTTCCTAGAAGGTGTCATTAACTAGAAAACAAATGTATGAATTAAGATATCTTCATTCAACCCATTGAAAAATCAAAAATCAAGGTAAAAGAAAATTTTTTAAAAAAATGAAAGGAAAATTTGAAAAACAAGGTTTGTTTAAGAGGATAAACATAAAAACAAAATAAAAAGATTTGAAAACGAAAATTAAAGATAAAAGAAAAAGAAAAGGATTTTACCTTGATAGTGATTAGAGAAGAATGGAAGAAAAGCCTAGCACCAAATTGATGAAAAAGCCTTAGAGCTTTGCTTGATTTGAAACCCTCTTGAAGTTTTTGAGTTGTGGTGTGAAAATATGAGGGAGGAAGAGCCTATTTATAGGCTGAAAACGGCTAGGGTTTCAAGAGTTTTAGTTTTGGTAAAAGTTGAAGACTTTAAATGCCAAATTTAAAGCAATCTGCGCGATCGTGTATCAATACGCCTGAGGGTGTATCGATACGGGGGTAAAGAAGTAATTCCCATAAAAATGCTCGTTGAAGGATCGTATCGAAACGGATGCAATCCGTATCGAAACGATTGATGCTCGTATCGAAACGGGTTTAACCGTATCGGTACCCATGTAAGGCCAAATGAAGCCTGTGAAGCCAATGAAGTATGCGTATCGATACTCGTAGGACCGTATCGATACCCTAAGCCCAGAAGTACATTTTAGGCCAAAAGAACAACCATAAGCTCGATTCTAACACCTCCTAAAGGTATACAAATGATGAATGAGCAATTCTAAGCATATTTTAACAGAATCATACTCCCCCTAGCTATAGGCATGAATATTTTCAAGAGTTACAAAACACAAACATGCAATTTCACAAGATCAAGTAATTTTAAGCACAAAAGAGGTCTAAAAGGTCAAGATAGGCTAGTTAGACCTAGATCTCTCCCAAGGGACCAAAAGCGCTCTTTGTCTAAAGGTTTTGTAAATATGTCCGCTAATTGATTTAAGGTGTCAACATACTATATAACCACATCTTCTTTAAGGACATGATCTCTAATGAAATGATGTCTTATTTCTATGTGTTTGGTTATAGAGTGTTGGATGAGATTTTTTGTCAAACATATAGCACTAGTGTTATCACATTTAAGGGGTATGGTTTCAACTTTAATACCATAATCTAAGAGTTGTTGCTTCATCCAAAGGACTTGAGCACAACAACTCCCTAAGGATATGTACTCGGCTTCGGTGGTAGATAAGGCTACACTATTTTGTTTCTTAGAGAACCAAGATATGAGCGTACTACCTAGGAATTGACAAGTTCCCGAAGTACTCTTCCTATCGATTTTGCATCCCCCATAATCCGCATCCGAATAAGCATGAAGGTTGAAGGTGGAGTCTCTAGGGTACCAAAGACCTAAACAAGGAGTGTCTCTAAGGTACCTAAAGATTCTCTTAACGGCTATAAGGTGAGACTCTCTAGGACTAGCTTGAAACCTAGCACACAAGCAAACACTATACAAGATATTCGGTCTACTTGCGGTAAGGTAAAGCAATGATCCAATTATAGAACGGTAAAGCTTAGAGTCGACACACTTACCTCCTTCATCTTTTTCAAGCTTTGTAGATGAGCTCATATGTGTGGCTTGAGGCTTTGCATTCTCCAAGCCAAACTTCTTGAGCATATCCTTTATGTACTTTGCTTGATTGGTGAAGGTGCCATCCTTCATTTGCTTGATTTGAAGTCCCAAAAAGAATGAGAGCTCCCCCATCATGCTCATCTCGAATTCACCTTGCATTAGCTTAGCAAACTCTTTGCAATGACATTCGTTAGTAGAACCAAAAATTATATCATTAACATAAATTTGTACTACTAAGATGTCATTTTTATACATTTTTATAAAGAGTGTAGTGTCCACCTTTCCTTTTTCAAAACCTTTTTCAATTAAAAAGTTTGAAAGTCTTTCATACCAAGCTCTAGGAGCTTGTTTTAAACCATAAAGAGCTTTAGTAAGTTTGAAAACATGATTTGGAAATTTTGAGTCTTCAAAACCCGGTGGTTGTTCCACATACACTTCCTCATTTATAAAACCATTTAAAAGCGTGCTTTTAACATCCATTTGAAAAAACTTGAAATCATGATAACATGCATATGCAAGCAACATCCTAATGGCTTCTATTCTAGCTACGGGTGCATAAGTTTCATCAAAATCTATTCCCTCTTCTTGAGTGTAACCTTGTGCTACTAGTCTAGCTTTATTTCTCACAATGTTACCACTCTCATCTAGCTTGTTCCTAAAGACCCATTTAGTTCCTATGGTAGATTGATTACTAGGCCTATCAATTAATGTCCAAACGTTACTTCTCTCAAATTGATTTAACTCTTCTTGCATAGCCATAATCCAAAAATCATCTTTCAATGCTTCTTTTATATCCTTAGGCTCTATGCATGAGATAAATGCAACATGATTCATTAATCTAAGAGAAGATCGAGTGGTTACCCCCTTGGATGGATCACCCAAGATTTCATCATCTTTGACATAGTTGAAGTCCCTTGGGTAGCTCACTTCCTTTTCCTCAAGAGCCAAGTCCTTCAAGGCTTCAAGAGGTGGATCTTGTGTGTCCTCTTCTTTTGTTGGAATCTCATCCTCCTTTGAAGTTTGTCCTCCATCAAAGGCATTTATGATTCCTACATCATCATCATCACAAGAATCCTTCCTTGGAAGGAGGTTATCATCGAATACAACATGTATAGATTCTTCTACTACTAAAGTTCTTTTGTTAAATACTCGATAGGCTTTAGAGGTTAAAGAGTATCCTATGAAAATAACTTCATCACTTTTTGCATCAAATTTACCTAAGTTGTCTTTTCCATTATTTAAAACAAAACACTTGCAACCAAAAGGGCGAAAATAGCTAATGTTAGGCTTTTTAGATTTTAAAATCTCATAAGGTGTTTTCTTTAGAATTGGCCTAATCATTACTCGGTTAACAATATAGCAAGCGGTGTTTGTGGCTTCCGCCCAAAAATATTTAGGTAAATTATTTTCACAAAGCATGGTTCTATCCATTTCTTGCAAAGTTCTATTTTTCCTCTCAACTACCCCATTTTGTTGAGGAGTTCGAGGAGCCGAAAAATTGTGGCTAATACAATTTTCATTCAAAAAATCTTCAAACCCTAAATTTTGAAACTCGGTTCCATGATCACTTCTAATATGTGAAATTCTAAGTTCAAGATCATTTTGGGTTAGTTTTGAAAATGTGATGAATTTTTCTAAAGCCTCATCTTTAGTACTTAAAAATAGAACCCAAGTAAATCTAGAGAAATCATCAACAAGTACAAATGCATAAGATTTACCACCCAAGCTCATAGTCCTAATTGGCCCAAATAAATCCATATGGATAAGTTGTAAACATCTACTTGTAGAAACATCATTAATGGATTTAAAGGATGACTTATGTTGTTTACCCTTAGATCATGCATCACAAATTTTATCGTTTGAGAACTTAATCTTGGGTAAACCTCTAATTAGATCAAGGGAAACTAGTTTTTCTAAAACACTAATGCTAGCATGTCCTAGCTTCCTATGCCACAACCATGCATCATTTTCATTTTGTGCTACCAAACATGCATGAGATGTATGTATGTCATCTAGATGCACCATGTATATGTTACCTATGCGATGACCTATGAGCATAATATTATTAGATTTAATGTCAACAATTTTGCACCCATTTTTATCAAATAAAACATTAAATCCTTTATCATACAATTGACTTATGCTCAACAAGTTATGCTTAAGACCATCGACATACAAGACATTTTCAATAAGAATAGTAGAGTGATTACCTATGGAGCCAATACCTTTAATGTGGCCTTTGGAGTTGTCACCAAATGTCACCACTCCTCCACTTTTTGGCTTTAGATCCATAAATCTACTCTTGTCTCCGGTCATATGCCTCGAGCATCCACTATCAAGGTACCATGAGTTTTGACTTTGTGCTTTGGCCTTGTAGCAATGCTCCCCCTACAAACAAAGATATTAAACTTTTGTTTTTGGTACCCAAATCATTTTGTGTCCATGAGTGTTAGCTCCCAATACCTTGGTTCCCTTAGGAATCCAAGATGACATAGCAACAATATTATTAGATTTTATAAGTTCCTTAGGAACCCATACACTTCTAATCCTTTTAGTTCTACCATGTCTAGGAAAGCTACCTTGTTTGTAGTAATGAGTCTTTTTCTTAGGTTGGTTTTTTTTTTAGAAGATTCACCAATTTCATGCTTCACACTACCAACATTTTTAAAAGACTCTTTGAGCTTATTTAGCTCATCTAACACCTTTTGGTGTTCACTATTACATTGAGATAAAAGATTATTAAGGTCAACATTTTCATCTTGGAAGAATTTTAGTTCATCTTTCAACCTTAAAATCTTTTTTCAAATTTTAAATTAGCTTGAGAAAGTGAGTCATTTTTATCATTTAATTCCAAAATTATTTTCTTATTCCTAATGACCGACTCCTTGTATTTCTCAATTAATTCATCATAGACCTCTTGCAACTCATCATATGCATCATTTAATTCATCATATGTAAAATCAAAGGATGATGAGTTAGAGGTTACCATGGAGGAATCTTCCTCAAGTGCCATGAGGAGGTTGGCCACTTCTTGTTCGTCATCCTCCGATGACTCCTCATCACTCCAAGTAGCAAGCTTGGCTTTAAGCTTCTTCTTCTTCTTCTCAAAGCCCTTCTTCTTGAGTTGAAGGAACTCCAAACGTATGTGGCCGGGTTTATTGCACTCGAAGCAAATGATTTGATCCCTTTCTTCTTCTTTGTTTTTACCTTTGAAGTCCATCTTTCTTTGAATTTTTCTTCCACGGTTGGACCTCATGAATCGAGAGAACTTCTTGGCTATCATAGCCAATTCTTCAAGGTCATCCTCCTCACTAGAAGAGCTTTCCTCAAGTAGTGAAGCTTTGAGAGCTATTCCCATTTTCTTCTTCTTTTCAACTTCTAGCTTCTGTACTCTCTTCTCTTCCTTCTTCTTCTTTTCTTCCATTCCTTGCTTCATAATCTCATGAGTGAGGAGAGAACCCATTAGCTCATCATGTAACACCCGGGTTTAGGGGTCGGGTGAAAATAATATTTTAATATTATTTTGGGTTCGGTTTTATAATTAAAATAATGTTTCGGGTTTTGTTTTCCAATTTAATTAGTTAGGTTGGCCATATTTTGAAATTAAACCCCAAATAGCCATGGATTACATGCTCTTGTGAATATCTCATTTCATTAAGGGCAAAATGGTCTTTGGCCTTTAAATTAAAACAAAACAAATAAAAATACCCAACTTCACTATTCACTCCCTTCTTCAAATCAAACTAACGGGAAAGGGAGAGAGCTCATCCCCTCTACTATTCCATCACCTAATTCCTCCATTTTAGCTCGGATTTGCAAGGTAATTTCATTTTCAACTTGTCCTCATCACCCTCTCTTCAAAAGTACAAATGATTTTCATTTTCCTCAATGTTTTGAAAATGGAGTTTTTAGAGATTTTGATTAAAAATGATAACTTTATGTTGTTAAACTTAATATTTTGATTTAATGTTGTTAGTTATGGAATCTAGGAGCTAAATGGTTCAACATATATGAATTTTTCTTGGTTTTGAACAAATTCCCGAAATTGGGTTTAAAGGGGGTTTTTGAAGGGTTTTGGGTGAGTTTTAGGGGTTGTTTTAGATTGGAATTGATAGGCTAATGTTAGTGCTATGGTTAGGGGTTGATTTGGGATCATTTGTGGGTATAAAAGGTGTTGGAAACATGAGTTTTGGATGAGGTTATTGGGCTGCACGAAATTGTTAAATGTGGGGTTTGTTCATGGCTTGAAATATTGTGATTTGTGTTCGAATTGTATTTCGGGTTAACTACTTTGATGCTTGGGCTGATTTGAAGTTGTTTGGTTTGTATTGAGGTTGTTTAGAAGCGAGAACTTGTGTCGGTGAAGCATCAGGAAGAAATCCGGAAGCTTGAGGGTGGTTGCTTGCTTGGAATTTGAGCTTGGGGGTTTAGGTGAAAGGTTAATGTTTTAAAGTGGTTTAAATGTTTGGTTCGAGCATGTGGACTAGGTCGGGCTTGGTAGACCCACCTAGAGTTAGGATTAGGGTGGTAGCCTAATCCTAAACTTTAACTAGAGCCATTGGTTGAACTTGTAATGGATGTTTGTGCCTCGTATTATTTGTGATATGATTGTTTATGTATAAAGTGTTATACATGTGTGATGAGGCATGGATGTGATGCATTGTGTTATGCATGTGGATGGTTCATGATTGTGATCATGGTGAGCACCTGCTAAGCACGGAATTGGTTGTAAATGATAATGTGGATTGAGTTAGATATTGGCACTAGTATGCTTGAGTACAAATGATCGATCATTAGGATGTTAGTGTGCACACATGAGTCAAAATTCGCGCGTGGCCTTGGTGGCGTTGAGTCACCAAGGAGGAGTACGGGTTCGCCCAGAAATTTTTATTTATACATAGTCGATGATGAGTGGAATCCCATCGACGGGGCGTGAGGATGAGTGGAATCCCCTCCGCGAGACCGGTGATGAGTGTAATCCCACCGTGAGGTAAAGTGGTTGTTGGATGTGAGTTCCAACGTGTTTATCCACGTATTCGGGTCATAGCTAGGTGCCAATATTGATTGTTATGTGTAACAATGTATTGTGGAATGTGAATTCTACTTGGATGTTTATATGTGTTTACATATATTGTGAAATAGAGCTTGTTGAGCATGGCATATAATCGAATATGGTTCATGCATCTTTAACATTTAGCTCTTGAGGATCAATGGTATAATCATGCATTCACCTTGGTTAAGATCGTGCTTGGACCCTGCATTATCGAGGTTTGTTTTTAAAGAGCTTACCCTCACTAAGCTTATTGCTTACGCTCTCTCTTTGTTCGACAATGCAGATCCTTAGTTCGTGGGTTGCTAAGTGCAAGAAGGGGGCCTCCAAGTGTGCTTCGTGGTGCTTGTTTAGCTACCAAGTATGAACTTTTTAATTAAGATGTATTGGTCAAGCAATGGGACATGTAATCGTGTTATGATGCCTTTGAACTATGTTGTTGTTGTTTAGAAGCATGTTAGACTCCTCGTATGTATTCGTTAACTTGGCTTTTGAGATGTATGCCCTTGCTTGTGAACCTTATTGGCAATTGCTTATCTTGAATTGTCTAAGTAATGTCTATGTTGAAGTATGCTTTGGTAATGCCTTGAATGGATGTTTCTTTATATGCCTTGAGTGTTTGAGCATGTTTGTCTTAGGGTTCATGCCTCTAGATCATGTATGTCTATGTTGAGTGTTGTTCGGGGTCATTTAGGGCCCTTAGAATTGTTGAGAAATGTCTAAGTTTGGTTTTTGAGGGTTGCAGACAGCCCGCGTTTCGAAACGAGCTGGGCCGTTTCGGAACGGGTAAGGCTTCAGGGACCCTGTATCGGAACGTGTTTCAATACGGTTTGGCCACTGTGAGCCCCTGTTCCGATACGGGTTTCGGAACGTTTTGGCTACTGGAAATCTGAGAAATTGACGAGATGAAAGTGTTTCGAAACGGGTCTAAGGGTTTCGAAACGGTCAAAATCTCGTTGACCACGAGAAGTTGACCGTTGAGGGTGTTTCGGAACGGTTGACCTCCGTTCCGATACGGTCTCCTAGTGTAGGCTTAGAGCCGTTGACCAGGTCAAGGCGTTTCGATACACCTTGAGGGTGTTTCGAAACGGCCTGCCTAATAATTTAAAATAGACTGTTTTGCGTATGTTGTTCGAGTTATCGTTTTATGACTGCTTGTCGTCCCGCTGTCGTGATCACGTAGGATCTAAGGGTGCCTCTAGAGAAGATTAAATTAAAAAGAAATTTTCTGGGTCGTTAACCGAGTAGGAACCTTAACGGGTTTCGCTTCAGTTTTCCCCATGTGGCCCGCTCGGACCGGTCAAGCATCCGGACCGGGATGAGGGGGTTACACTTGTTGGTATCAGAGCCTAAGGTTACCGAGACCTTGGGCAGGTAAGTGAGGTAATGTCAAGTTTTGTATTGATATGCACGGTGTTTGCTTGTCTTGTAAGCATGATTGCTTGTATGACGTGTATGCTGATTGTTTTGTTTAAAAGCATGTTGTCCGAGAGTCCCGTTGCTACTATTACATCAGAAAAGAATCTTTAAGTGAGGGAAACGTACTTGAGCACTTGGAAGCCTTGCCTTGCTAACCCAATCTTGTGTATTTTGTTTGTTGTGGTTGTAGTTATCGTTTGTGAGCGATGTCTAGGCCGAGGGGTAGGCCGAGGGTGGTTCGTCAGGAACCACGTGTTGCGGCTCCTGTTGAGCCGGTGATTGGAGTGGAGGCTCATATAGAAGGGCCTGCGGCTGCTGGAGTTGGAGCTCCTCCACCACCACCACCTCCGCCTGGAGCTGGAGGCGAGGATGGAGCTGAAGGAGAGGGACCTCAGGGTGGCCAAGGTGTCCAAGGTCCGGCCGGAATTGATATGACTCCGCTAGTGCAAGCTATAGCGGGAGCATTTTAGGCTGCAGTTGCGGGAGCTCAGGCTGCAGCTCAGCCTAGGTGTGACGATGCTAGTCTACCCTTGGAGAGGCTCCGTAGCTTGGGGGCCGAAGAGTTCAGAGGATCTACGCCAGAGAGGTCTGAGTTATGGTTGGAGAAGACAGTTCGCATCTTAGCTCAGATGGGTTGTGTGGGTGCTCGTAGATTGGGTTGTGTGATCTCCTTACTTCAGGGTGATGCCTACACCTGGTGGGTCACCATTACTACCGGAGTTCCAGAGGCTGAGGTTGATTGGGATTTCT
The DNA here is from genome assembly GCA_030270665.1 of Hibiscus trionum. Taxonomy (NCBI): domain Eukaryota; kingdom Viridiplantae; phylum Streptophyta; class Magnoliopsida; order Malvales; family Malvaceae; genus Hibiscus; species Hibiscus trionum. The sequence continues at coordinate 2,539,856 of BSYR01000034.1, read as the reverse complement.
TTGAGTCTGCTTTCAGAAAGAGGTACTTGGGACCGAGGTATCTAGATGAGAAGAAGCGGGAGTTTATGGCTCTGGTTCAGGGAGATGCTACTGTGACTGACTACGAGATCCGCTTTGTTCGTCTGAGTCAGTATGCTTCAGAGTTGGTGCCTACTGAGAGGGCCTGATGTGATCGTTTCAGATATGGGCTTCATGAGGAAGTTAAGAGGTATACCTTAGCTTCTGATTATTCTGACTTTGATGTCTTGGTTGCTAGAGCCAAGGACATTGAGCATAGCTTGGGGCTGACCAAGCGTTCTGGAGGATCTAGTTCTGGTAAGAGGCACAACAGCTTTGACAGTAGAGATGCCAAGAGGCATAGAGGTGGCGGACATTAGTTTGACCATAGACGTGGCGGTGGCCACCATGGTAGGGGCCATCAAGGCCACAGAGGTGGAGGGCGTTTGCCCGAGTGCACACGATGTGGGAGACAGCACACTGGTGAGTGTTGGGGTAACTTTCATGCTTGTTGGAACTGTGGTTCGAGGGACCACTTTAGGATGGATTTTCCGCATCAGGCGGCACAGGCACCGAACATTTCTCAGGCTCCTGCGAGAGCGAATGATTTTCAGAGAGGCCGTGGGCGCGGTCGTGGCTACTTCCAGCCTAGAGCTGATGCACCTAGGGTAGATGCTCAGAGGAACCTTGCTCATGTTGTGGCAGTGCAGCCAGAGGCAGGAGGACCTGCGAGAGTTTATGCTCAGAGAGAGGTCGGGAACGACACTGATGTGATAGCAGGTAATTTTGAGTTATAGTCTATGTCTTTGCTTTCTTTGGTTGATTCGGGTTCTACACATTCCTACATTTTGAGTGAGCGTGCACGAAAGTTAGATATACCTGTTGAGATCTTAAATATAGGTATGCATGTGACTAGTTCTTTTGGTGAGACGGTTGTGGTTAGACGTATGTATAGGAGATGCCCACTGAAGATTCAGGGCCATGTGTTCTCTGTTGATATGATGAAACTTCCTTTTTATGGTTTTGATATTATTCTGGGTATGGACTGGTTAGTTGAGCACCGGGCTAGTGTGGATTTTGAGACGAAGAGGATTTCCTTGAAACTTTCTAATGACTACGAGGTAGTAGTAGTAGGCGAGAACATTAAGTTCTTGTCTAATGTTGTGTCAGCTTTAGAGGCTCATAGGTTGATGGACTCCGGATGTGGGGCTTACTTAGCTTATGTTATGAATCCGGATATGAGTGAAGCTAGACCGAAAGATATTAGAACAGTGTGTGACTTTCCGGATGTGTTTCCTGAAGAGTTGCCGGGTTTACCTCCTGACAGGGATGTTGAGTTTGTGATTGAGACTGTTTCAGGGTCTAATCCAGTTTCGATAGCTTCGTATCGTATGGCTCCGAAAGAGTTGAAAGAGTTGAAGAGTCAGTTGCAAGAATTATTAGACCGTGGTTTCATTAGGCCTAGTAGTTCTCCTTGGGGTGCTCCTGTGTTGTTTGTGAAAAAGAAAGATGGTAGTATGCGCATGTGTATTGACTACAGACAGTTGACTCAGTTGACTGTGAAGAACAAGTATCCGTTGCCTCGCATAGATGATTTGTTTGATTAGTTGAGAGGTGCTTCAGTGTTCTCGAAGATAGATTTGAGATCCGGGTACTACCAGTTGAAAGTGAAAGAGTGTGATGTTCCGAAGACAGCTTTTAGGACTAGATATGGTCACTATGAGTTCCTTGTGATGCCATTTGGGTTCACGAATGCACCTGCAGCATTCATGGATATGATGAACAGGATTTTTAAAGACTACCTAGACCGTTTTGTATTTGTTTTTATTGATGATATACTTGTGTACTTGAAGACAGAAGAGGAGCATGATGAGCACTTGAGATTTGTTTTACAGAGATTGTTAAGCAATCAGTTGTATGCGAAGCTTAGTAAATGTGAGTTCTGGATTCGAGAGGTAGTATTTCTTAGCCATGTTGTTTCGGCCGAAGGTGTCCATGTTGATCCATCGAAGATTGAGGCTATTGTTGAGTGGAAACAACCTAAGTTTGTGACTGAGATTAGGAGTTTCCTAGGGTTAGTCGGTTACTATAGGAGATTTGTTGATGGTTTCTCTAGGGTAGCCGCTCATTTGACTAAATTGTTGCAAAAAGGAGTTAAGTTTGAGTGGTCAGATGCAAGACAGAAGGCCTTTGAGAAATTGAAAGAAGTTTTGACAAATACTCCAGTGTTAGTACAACCTGTTTCAGGTAAAGAATTTGTGATCTACAGTGATGCTTCCTACGTAGGGTTAGGATGTGTTTTGATGCAAGAAAGGAGAGTTGTTGCTTATGCTTCTAGAAAGTTGAAGGTTCATGAGAAGAACTATCCTACTTATGATATATAGTTAGCCGCAGTTGTTTTTGCATTGAAGATTTGACGTCATTACTTGTATGGTGAGAAGTGTATAGTTTACACCAATCACAAGAGCTTGAAGTACTTGATGACACAGAAAGAGTTGAACTTGAGATAGAAAAGATGGCTTGAGTTGCTAAAAGATTATGATTTGACCATTGAGTACCATCCAGGTAAGGCAAATGTAGTAGCCGATGCTTTGAGTAGAAAAGTTGCCGTTGAGTTGAGAGCTATGTTTGCTAGATTGAGTGTGTCCGATGATGGTGGTTTGATCACCGAGTTACAAGTGAAGCATTCTTTGATTCAGTTGATTAGAGAGAAGCAGTTGCAAGATGTGACTTTAGTTCCTCATGTTCAGGACATAGCCGAAGGAAGACCGACCGAGTATAGTTTCAGTGGTGAGAGCTTGTTGTGCTTTAGAGATAGATTTGTTGTACCAGAAGATGTTGAGTTGAGACGTCAGATTTTGAGTGAAGCACATTCGAGTCCCTTTTCTATGCATCCGGGTAGTACCAAGATGTAGCGTGATTTGAAGAATGATTACTTCTGGGTTGGCTTGAAGAAGGATGTAGCCGAGTATATGAGCCGTTGTATGGTTTGTCAGATAGTGAAGGCAGAACATCAGGTTCCTTCAGGTTTGTTACAGCCTTTGAAGATTCCGGAATGGAAATAGGAGAGGATCACCATGGACTTTGTGTCGGGGTTACCATTGTCTCCTTCGAAGAAGAATTCCGTGTGGGTGATTGTTGATAGGTTCACTAAGTGTGCTCACTTCTTAGCAGTGAACACTACGGATTCTTTAGACAAGTTGGCAAACTTGTACATCCGTGAGATTGTGAGACTTCATGGAGTTCCAAAGTCTATTGTTTCAGATAGGGATCCTAGATTTACTTCGAGGTTCTGGGGTTGCTTGTATAGTGCTCTAGGTAGCCGTTTGCATTTCAGCACGTCTTATCATCCGCAGTCTGATGGGCAGTCAGAGCGAGTGATACAGATTCTAGAGGATATGCTTCGTTGTTGTGTGATTGACTTCCAGTGTTCTTGGGAGAAGCACCTACCTTTAGTTGAGTTTGCTTACAACAACAGTTATCAGTCTAGTATTCAGATGCCTCCCTATGAGGCTTTGTACGGTAGACGATGTAGGACTCTAATTTGTTGGGCTGAAACAGGTCAGAGATTGTTACCTATGCCAGATTTGCTTAAGGGGACTACCGACAAAGTAAAGTTGATCTGTGACCGTTTGAAAGTAGCTTCCGATCTTCAGAAGTCTTATGCGGATTTGAAGAGGAAAGAGATCGAGTTCTCCGTGGGTGAGAAAGTGTTTCTGAAAGTGTCTCCATGGAAGAAGGTGATGAGATTTGGCCGGAAGGGCAAGTTGAGTCCAAGGTTCATTGGTTCGTATGAGATAGTTGAGCGGATTGGGCCTGAAGCTTACCGTTTGAGATTACCTTCTGAGTTAGAGAAAATCCATGATGTCTTTCATGTGTCTATGCTTAGGAGATATAGGTCGGATCCTTCTCATGTGATGCCCGTTGAGGAGATAGAGTTGAATCCGGATTTGTCTTACAATGAAGAGCCCGTTGAGATACTTGCTTCTGATAGCAAGGTGTTGCGTGGTAAGACCATAGAGTTGGTCAAGGTGTTGTGGAGACATAAAGGTGTGGAAGAGGCCACGTGGGAGAGGAAAGCTGATATGCTTGAACAGTTTCCGTATTTGTTTCCGTCAGGTAATTTCGAGGACGAAATTCCTTAAGTGGGGGAGAGTTGTAACACCCGGGTTTAGGGGTCGGGTGAAAATAATATTTTAAAATTATTCCAGGTTCGGTTTTATAATTAAAATAATGTTCCGGGTTTTGTTTTCCAATTTAATTAGTTGGGTTGGCCATATTTTGAAATTAAACCCCAAATAGCCATGGATTACATGCTCTTGTGAATATCTCATTTCATTAAGGGCAAAATGGTCTTTGGCCTTTAAATTAAAACAAAACAAATAAAAATACCCAACTTCACTATTCACTCATTTCTTCAAATCAAACTAACGGGAAAGGGAGAGAGCTCATCCCCTCTACTATTCCATCACCTTATTCATCCATTTTAGCTCGGATTTGCAAGGTAATTTCATTTTCAACTTGTCCTCATCACCCTCTCTTCAAAGTACAAATGGTTTTCATTTTCCTCAATGTTTTGAAAATGGAGTTTTTGGAGATTTTTATTAAAAATGATAACTTTATGTTGTTAAACTTAATATTTCGATTTAATGTTGTTAGTTATGGAATCTAGGAGCTAAATGGTTCAACATATATGAATTTTTCTTGGTTTTGAACAAATTTCCGAAATTGGGTTTAAATGGGGTTTTTGAAGGGTTTTGGGTGAGTTTTGAGGGTTGTTTTAGGTTGGAATTGATAGGCTAATGTTAGTGCTATGGTTAGGGGTTGATTTGGGGTCATTTTTTGGTATAAAAGGTGTTGGAAACATGAGTTTTGAATGAGGTTATTGGGCTGCACGAAATTGTTAAATGTGGGGTTTGTTCACGGCTTGAAATATTGTGATTTGTGTTCGAATTGTATTCCGGGTTAACTACTTTGATGCTTGGGCTGATTTGAAGTTGTTTGGTTTGTATTGAGGTTGTTTAGAAGCGAGAACTTGTGTCGGTGAAGCATCGGGAAGAAATCCGGAAGCATCGAGAACTTGGATGTGATGCATTGTGTTATGCATGTGGATGGTTCATGATTGTGATCATGGTGAGCACGTGCTAAGCACGGAATTGGTTGTAAATGATAATGTGGATTGAGTTAGATGTTGGCACTAGTATTCTTGAGTACATATGATCGATCATTAGGATGTTAGTGTGCACACATGAGTCAAAATTCGCGCGTGGCCTTAGTGACGTTGAGTCACCAAGGAGGAGTACGGGTTCGCCCAGAAATTTTTATTTATACATAGTCGATGATGAGTGGAATCCCATCGACGGGGCGTGAGGATGAGTGGAATCCCCTCCGCGAGACCGGTGATGAGTGTAATCCCACCGTGAGGTAAAATGGTTGTTGGATTTGAGTTCCAACGTGTTTATCCGCGTATTCGGGTCATAGCTAGGTGCCAATATTGATTGTTATGTGTAACAATGTGTTGTGGAATGTGAATTCTACTTGGATGTTTATATGTGTTAACATATGTTGTGAAATAGAGTTTGTTGAGCATGGCATATAATCGAATATGGTTCATGCATCTTTAACATTTGGCTCTTGAGGATCAATGGTATAATCATACATTCACCTTGGTTAAGATCGTGCTTGGACCCTGCATTGTCGAGGTTTGTTTTTAAAGAGCTTAACCTCACTAAGCTTATTGCTTACGCTCTCTCTTTGTTCGATAATGCAGATCCTTAGTTCGTGGGTTGCTAAGTGCAAGAAGGGTGCCTCCAAGTGTGCTTCGTGGTGCTTGTTTAGCTACCAAGTATGAACTTTTTAATTAAGATGTAACGGTCAAGCAATGGGACATGTAATCGTGTTATGATGCCTTTGAACTATGTTGTTGTTGTTTAGGAGCATGTTAGACTCCTCGTATGTATTCGTTAACTTTGCTTTTGAGATGTATGCCCTTGCTTGTGAACCTTATTGGCAATTGCTTATCTTAAATTGTCTAAGTAATGTCTATGTTGAAGTATGCTTCGGTAATGCCTTGAATGGATGTTTCTTTATATGCCTTGAGTGTTTGAGCATGTTTGTCTTAGGGTTCATGCCTCTAGATCATGTATGTCTATGTTGAGTGTTGTTCGGGGTCGTTTAGGGCCCTTAGAATTGTTGAGAAATGCCTAAGTCTGGTTTTTGAGGGTTGCAGACAGCCCGCATTTCAAAACGAGCTGGGTCGTTTCGGAACGGGTAAGGCTTCAAGGACCCTATATCGGAACGTGTTTCGATACGGTTTGGCCACTGTGAGCCCTTGTTCCGATACGGGTTTCGGAACGTTTTGGCTACTGGAAATCTGAGAAATTGACGAGATGAAAGTGTTTCGAAACGGGTCTAAGGGTTTCGAAACGGTCAAAATCTCATTGACCACGAGAAGTTGACCGTTGAGGGTGTTTCGGAACGGTTGACCTCCGTTCCGATACAATCTCCTAGTGTAGGCTTAGAGCCGTTGACCAGGTCAAGGCGTTTCGATACACCTTGAGGGTGTTTCGAAACGGCCTGCCTAATAATTTAAAATGGACTGTTTTGCGTATGTTGTTCGAGTTATCGTTTTATGAATGCTTGTCGTCTCGCTGTCGTGATCACGTAGGATCTAAGGGTGCCTCTAGAGTAGATTAAATTAAAAAGAAATTTTCTGGGTCGTTAACCGAGGAGGAACCTTAACGGGTTTCGCTTCGGTTTTCCCCGTGTGGCCCACTCGGACCGGTCAAGCGTCCGGACCGGGACGAGAGGGTTACACATCAAGCTTTAGAGTCTTCAAATTTTTGGCCTCTATGATGGCAGTTCTCTTCTCATCCCAAGATTCGGGAAGTGAGTAAAGTAGCTTCCAGACAAGCTTGTCTTCCGGTATAGTCTCTCCAAACCCTTTGAGCCCATTGACTATGGTAGAGAAGCGATCAAACATCTTGGACACCGTCTCATCGGGCTCCATCTTGAAATTCCAATCTTAGTTTCCTTGACATCGTTGGTTCCCTCATAGGTGGTCTCAAGAGTATCTCACACTTCCTTGGCACTCTCAATGGATGAGACTTTGGAATAGATGTCGGGTCCAAAGGAGCAAAAAAGCATGTGAAGAGCCTTGTCATTTATTTGAATCTTCTTTCTTTCATCTTCACTCATCTCTATCTTTTTCTTCAACACCATCTTCCCTTCATTGTCTTGCTTCAATGGAATGTAAGGACCATCTTCAATGACATCCCACACTAAGTAGTCATTGGACTTGATGAAGAGTCGCATCCTATTCTTCCAAAAGGGATAGCTGTCACCATTGAAGAATGGTGGCTTTGTGGTGGATTGTGACTCATACATACTTGAATCGTAGATAGAAGCAATGGCTTGATTTTTTGTTGATCTCACTCTTCCTAAGAACTCCTCTTGTGGTTGTGAATCCTTCAAAGAGGTAGGCTCTGATACCAATTGTTGAGTGGATCGATTGAATGATCAAGACCAAGAGGGGGTGAATTGGGATTTAAAAACTTTGTGGAGTGAAAGGGCAATTTAAAAATGAAGAACAAAGGATTTTAGAGTGGTTCAAGTTCCAAATGAACTCTACATCCACTATCTTAGCTACCACTAAGGATTTCAACAATTCACTATTTGTTCTTCCCCATTTCAAGGCTTAGGAGGTAACTTTTACACAACCGGTCAAATTTTTCTACCCAAAAATTGACCAAACCCTCAAATTGGACAAAAAGTATATCTCTCTAATACAAATTTTTTCCTTGAAGTACAACACTCAACCCAAATTTGAAGATAAAATAAGAATTGGAAACAACTCAATTTGGGAATTACAAAAGATTGGAAATAAAGCACTCTTGAGGTTGGATTTTTGCTTGAATGTTTGTCTTTAATGCAATAGTTGTTGCCGGTCTTCAAAGAGCTTCAATTTATACCTCCTCTATTAATTCTAGCCATTTGTGTGGTTGGGAAATTGAATAGAGCCGTTGGGACCCTCTCTTTCCACCATAAATGCACTTCTGCAGCTATCCGTATCGGTACACGGGGAGCCGTATCGATACCTGTCTCAAAAAAGAAAGAGCCGTTGTACATAATAAAGAGAGGGTATCGAAACGCACGTAAGCGTATCGATACGGGACAGGGAGCGTATCGAAACGGATAAGACCGTTTCGATACCTTTTTCTCAACTTAGCTCACTGGAGGTTTCTGTTTCGGTACGGGGGTTTACCGTATCGATACGAGTCAACTACCATTTTAAATGTTGGTTACCTATCACTGACACCAACGATCGAAAGCATTTAAAACAATTTGAATTAAAAAATCAGTTAAAACCGTATCGATACGGGTGGAACTGTATCGGTACGCCCTTCAAACTCCTTCACCTTTTTACAGAGGAGCGTATCGATACAGATGGAATCTGTTTCGATACGCTGTTTCGATACGGTAAAAAGCGTATCGAAACGCGTCCTTCCAGTAGCCAATTTGGTAAAAAAAAAGGTATCGATACGGTTGGAAGCGTATCGATACACTTGGACGGTTTTCAATAGTTTGGCCTTGGAACACTTAGAAAATATTTGGAGTTTGAGTTTTTCAAATCAGTTTTAAAGTGTTGGTGATTTAAAACTTATTAAGGGACTTATAAAACAATTTCAAGTTTTTCAATTTGATCCTTAACGATTTAATTATATCAAAATCAAACATAGGTTTTACAAATCCTTTGAAAACAGTAAACACTTTATAAAAAATCAATGGCCATGTTTGGCAATTAGCGGATAGTGATAACTGATTACATTAGCTGATAGCGGATAGCTGATTGCATTAGCTGATTTGACTAGCGGATTGTATTAGCTGGTTGTATAAAAGTATTTGGTAAAATTAACTAATAGCTGATAGTTGTTTGATTATTTAAACAAGCAAAATGATGTATAAGGATATGATTATATTCGATACTTGTTTGAAAAGTTTATTAGTTATCAATACTTTATATTTATTAATATTAATTAAATTATAAAAAATATTTTTTAATATAACATTACTAAGCATATTTGAAGGATCTATATATTAATTTATTATTTATATAATTATTTTAAATATAATTTAACTAATTATTAAATTTAAATACAAATATAAATGTGTGAGAATAAAAAGAACAAAATATTAGTTTACAAATGTCACAATATAAATATGTGAGAGTGAATAATTAAAATAGAAAAGATTAAATTTAGGTTATTTGAAGATTTTTTTATAATTGTTAAGGGTAAAATGATCTTTATAACTCTTATGTCAAAACCTCTAATTTCAAAAAGCTCATATTAGCAGCTTTTTTAAAATTAGAGGTTTCACCTAATCCGCTATTCACCAAAGATCCAAATTAGCGGATTTGACTGGTCAAACCTCTAATTTTAGCTCAAACCTTTAATTTTTTTTGCTCAAACCGCTATTTACTAAACAAGGCCAATGTACGACTCGAAGTGTAATAAAAATATTATGGGAATAAATTACCTTTAATTATTGACTTCCCAAATCAATATTTTGCGTTGACTTTCTACTCCTAGGATAATAAAAATATGTAAATATTTGGAGGGGAATAAATTAAAAATAACCGTAAAATTTTGCTAATATAATTATATAATATATGTGTTTTGTATATTATATAGTATATAGCCAGCTGGTTCGGTTACCCGTTTTTTTTTCTCAAAATTATAAACCTTATCCGAACAGAAATAATATTAAGAAAACCTAACGAAACTCATTTTTTGGTTCGGGTAACCATATTTTTGGATCGGTTTTTTCAGGTTTTGGTTTTGGTTTGTCGGATTTTTTGTACGGTACTCATTTTTCTCTCTTATTTTAAATTTATTTAATTTAATAAATTTAAACCACCAATCAAATGATAATACATGTCACATTTTTTATGTATTATGTATTGATAACATTCATTATTAAAAGTTATCTTGTTAGTAAAAATTAAATACAGTAAAAATGAATCAAAATAATTTAAACTACGGTCTAATAAGAAATGATTGGGATCATGCTTAACCACTAAGTGAATACTAATACTTGGTTAAATATGACATAATACTATAATAAATTTTTTTTATATAAAAAATACAGTTTAACATGCAAGAACATCAAAATCCATCCCCAAAACAAAAAGAACTTACCTTTTATCACCGCCTGTTGAACACCTTTACAGTTGTAAAATCTAAAGTAAATAGAGTTAGCGATAGATGGAGAATTTTATGTTAGCGGATGAACTTATAAAATTTTAGAAAGTCAAATTTATAAGATTTTAAAGGTTAAAAAATTTAATAAAAAATACATAAACAATTTTTTAAAAAATTATATTATATACAAATTTAATTTTTTTTAAGTGAAAGACCGAACTCTCCAATTTCTTTTGGTTCCATCCCTGTGTAGAATCCTTCTTATAACGTATGTTTCGTTTTAATTCTGTTGTTTTAACAGGCCATTGTCTAAATTATAAAACAATATAATTGATCATAACAATAACTCAAATTGAAGTATATAAAGCTATACGTTCAAATTTAATGTTTTTTACGTTTTCCTAAATACACGACAATCCTCAGACTTGAGATCAACATGATTTCAACATAAAGATTTATGTATTTTGACATAGTCAAATGTGTGTCGTAACTGACTACATTATAAAGACTGATGATTGGATATGTGATGACCTATGTAGTGAAGTATGATTGATCAAGAAAGGATTTGTTCCTTCTACATAATGGGAGAAATATCTTCGGCCACTTGATTGAGTGAGATTAGAAAATGCATGACCATGCTCGAATATTATGATATGAGATATCATAGAGATTCGTTTATCATAATTTACTCAAGACATCAAGAAACACTAGATGGACAACGCAAGTGTGACTAACCCATGACTTGTGTTCATCTAAGATATAAAGGACAAAAGGATGAAATACATAAAAGAAGTTTATTCAGGAATTAGGAAAGTCAAACCATAACTTCATGCAACTTAGGTAGCAATGATGTATTGCTAGATGTCACTCATTGTTTGTAAAATTAGAACAGTTCTAATTTTGCTGCTAACGTTGCATGAACCTACAAGGGTCACACCCTTCGAATGAAACGAACAAAAAATTAGAAACCATACTCCCTATTTTAGGGAGGTTGCCGAAAATCCCCTATGGGATAAGGGAAATCGGCAACTCCTTTAAATGAGAATAATATTGGATAAATATTGTATTTATCAGATATTATTTAGAGTATGGAAAATATTTAGAGACTTAAATATTATAGAATCAGATTCTAGAAATTTAAATATATATTTGGAATTTATATAATGTATATTTAATTCCAAGTTTATGTAGAATTAGATTCTACATAATTAAAAATATATATTTAAATTCAAGTAAAGATAGAATGAGATTCTATATAATAAAATATATATATATATATATTTGGATTAAATATAATGTATATTTAAATTCATATTTTATGTAGAATAAGATTCTACATAATTAAATATATATGTCATTTAATATTATTAAATATAATGTATATTTAATATAAACCAATTTCAAGTATAATTAGATTCTATGAATTTTGGTTGAACTTGGATTTAAGGAATTCAACTAGATTTAAGTCTCTGAATACTATTTAAAGGGACAAGGGCTAGCAACCAAATCATCCATCTTCCACCTCTTGAAGATTTCGACAACACCCCTAGGGATTCCCCACTGGAATTCGACATATCCCAGAAAGCTCTCTGAGAAGCTGTTCGATATTTTTCTGGTGTTCTACTTGCCCCCTGGCAAATCCTTGAAGGTTCCCTTGCTCGATTGCAAGTCCCGGTTGAACTCCTGGTCGATTTCAGACTCCCTCAAGAATCCCTGGAGGGATTTCGATTTCTCCCTAGAAGGTGCTCAAACCTGTCGAAATTTATCCCTAAGTGTTAGGGAGGCGGAAACTTTGTTCGTTTTGTTCGAGTGGACTCCGTAGAGGTCGTTGCGAACCTGTGACGATTCCGGTTTTATTTGACGTGGTTATTCTGACATACCGTCGGTTTTCCAGTTTCCAGAGTTTTAAAAGGTAACTCTTCATCTTCTCACCCCGGATTCGTTCCTGTACATGGATCCTGGCTGGATTACGTCGGATTAATTTCTCTACTGCGCCACGGGGCGTGCCGACATGACCCAACAATCCTAAACTAGATAATCGTTGTATTTAATGAAGAGACGCATCTGATTCTTCTAAAAAGGTAGTTATCACCGTTGAAGAAAGGCGGTTTGGTGGTTTATTGAGACTCATACATGTTTGACCCGGAGGTAGATGCTATGACTTGCTTTTGTAGATGATCACACTCTTCCTAGGAACTCCTCTTGTGGTTGTAAATCCTTCAAAGAGGTAGGCTTTGATACCAATTGTTGAGTGAATCAATGGATTGATCAAAGCCAAGAGGGGGTGAATTGGGTTTTTAAAAATTGTTGGAGTAAATAGATGGCTAAAAATGAAGAACAAGGAATTTTAGAGTGGTCCAAGTTCCAAATGAACTCTACATCCACTGCCTTAGCTACCACTAAAGATTTTCCAACAATCCACTAATTGTTTTTCCTCTTTTCAAGGCTTACGAGATAACATTTACAATACCGGTCAAATTTTCTACCTAAAATTTAACCACACCTTCACAAGAGTACAAAGAAAAAATAAAGGCAAGAATGATATCTCTCAATACAAGATTGCCCCTTTAAGTACAAACACTCAACCCAAATTTGATTACAAGATCAGAATTGAACACTACACAATTTGGGGTTTTACAAGAGATAGGAAAATAAGCACTTTGAGCTTGGATTTTTGTAAGGATGTTTATCTTTGATGAAATAGTTGTTGCTGGTCTTCAATTGGCTTCAATTTACACATTCTCTATTAATTCTAGCCGTTTGGGTGGTTAGGGTATTGATTATAGCCGTTGGGACTCTCTCTTTTCACCATAAATGCACTTCTGCAGCTTACCGTATCGGTACACGAGGACTTATATCGATATTTGTCTCAAAACAGAAAGTGTCGTTACACAATAAGAAGAGGACGTATCGACACACGTGTAAGCCTTCATCACTCATGTTTGTTCCTTTTTCCTTCACAAATATCACAATAACTAAAACATGGAGGAAAGGAAACACAGATTCTAGATCCGTGTGCTTTGCATCAAAAGAACGCAACTGCGATCCAGATCTTGTGCTTTATTGTGACATTTGTGAAGAACAAAGGAACTAATGTGAAACGGACGTCGACGAGGAGCAGATGGTGAGTTCACTTGTAGAAATACAGTGAGGGATTCTTTATCTTTGCCATTTTAGACTATATATTTGCTTATTGGTGTTTGTTTTTGTTCACTGCTATTGTTATTGCCTGCGATTCTTTGAACTTCATCACCATTGTTGTTGTACCTCAAGGTAATACATTTCTGCTGCAACCCTCAACTTTCCCGATAATTCTATCTTTCTCATTGATCGGCAATGTAATGCTTAGAAACTGTTTTTGATTAGTGATCGATTAATCATATAGTTGGATTCGAGTATTTGACCTATTGTTACTGATCAATTTTATTGCCCTTGTACACACTGCAAGAACCTAGTGATTAACTTTAGAGGAACTATTGTATTTATCGATCGGAATAGTTAGCTTTCGATCTTTTATCATCCATATATTGGAAAAGAAGCATTGTTGATTTGTGAATTGAACCTTTTAATTGCTATTATATGTTTTGCAGACATTAGCTGTGGAGATCAGCAACGTAGCCTACGAAGAAATCCATGGAACATCACGTAAAGAAATTGCAGTGCAACTTTCTCCATGCAAAAACATCACCATGAAAGACACTAATCTAAGAAATAAAGACTTCATCCTAGTGCCTCCACAATCTCAAAGTTCATATAACTTGCTCGATTCGGAAACAATTCGTCCACCAACCATATATCTTCCAGACATAGCCTACTTGGCGGTAGCAGTGCAAAGCAAGAGGATTAAAACTATTTGATCCGTTCAGAGCATGTTCGAAGAAAGGAAGTGAAGATGCAGGGTATCGATCTGTACGTCTTGCATGCTAAACGGGCACTCTACCATCTGAGTTACATCCCCGTATAATGTTCATTTCCAAATTACAGGTTATTGTCCCTAAACAGAAGGGATGTTCATGTTCTTCATCCTTCATTGACTCGAGTTTGAGGTTTTTGCCAACTAAATTCAAGTGTATGTAAGCACAAGTATCTGGTTTATGCACTCATAGACAGCTTTGAAATACAGAGAATGCTTGTTGTATTATGTGTAGTATGAGTATCTCCATGAAATCATTTTCTTAACTGCTTGAAAACTTCCATGAAAGTTCTGATCAAAGCATAAAAGATGAAAATGAAAAGTTTCCCACTTGCAAGAAGAAAACTTCAACTAAAGTTAATTCTATCTTTCTCTTTTATTGTAAAGTAATAGCAGTCTATAAAACTAAGGATATATAAATATAATGCTATGCCTTTTGTATTTAATTAGTGATCATTAAATCTTATTCTTCTATTCGACCTATTGTTAGATCAATATTATTGCCCTCATACACACTGCAAGAACCAAGTGATTCATTTTAGAGAAACTATTGTGTTTATCGATACCAATAGTTGCCTTCTTTCTCTTGCTCGGTAGAAGCTGTAACACCTCCGACCTAGCTTGGTTGGAACTGGACCTACAATCGGAACTTTAACGGAAACCGTATTGGACTTAAAACATACACTGAAAAACATTTAAGCATATGATGCAAACAAGTTCAGGGATCATATTATTAAACTTACACATTTAAGCATATGGCGCAAACAAGTTCAGTGATCATATTATTAAACTTGCATATTTTCACGAATTAAACAAGCAATTAAAACAAATCATACGCATTCAACATAAGTCGGTTATGTTATCATGCTCATTCTCAACTAAAATTTTCAGCATGTAATTCGAATGTCACCCGAAAATCTGGGCAGTTTGAAAAGCTTTCGATCTAAACATTTACCAATTCTTCATTCTTTTATGAGCATGGTTTTAGCTTCAAAATACAGTCCCTAAATGAATCCATTGCTACAACTTGCAATTCCTTCCCAATTCCCATAATAATAAAAGATGGGATGTTTTTGTTGAAACAGAAATGGAGCTTACACAGCAGAGGGTTTTAACCCAACAATGGAATTGCAAAGGTCGGCAAGGTAGATTTGATCAAGATTGTTGTTCCAAGTTCAAAAAAAAATAGTTAAAGCCATATGGAGATGCAGGGTATCGATCCCCGTACCTCTCGCATGCTAAGCGAGCGCTCTACCATCTGAGCTACATCCCCTTTTGATTTTGATTTCTATACATACATTATTGATTGTAGAGACATGATTTAAAGTAGAGAGGGTTTAGTGAAGTTTTAGATGTGGAAGAAGCTGATGAGGAGAAAGAATCCAAGAAATGTTTGAGGAATTCCAACAAAATTTGTCACTGCATTGTTTCTCTAGCAACCTTAACAATACTGAAGTTGCAGGATATCATCTGTACCTCTTGCATGCTGAGCCAGAACCATGCCATCTGAGCTACATTTCCAAATTACAGCTCATGTTTTTCATCCTTCATCGAGTCGAATTTGAGTTTTTGCCAAACTAAATTCAAGTGCATCTAAGCATAAGTATCTGGTTTATGCACTCGTTGACAGCTTTGAAATACAGTGAATGCTTGTGGTATTATGTGCTTGAAAACTTGCATGAAAATTCTGATGAGAGCATAAAAAGAAGAGAAAATTGAAAATGAAAAGAAAAGAAAAGAAAAGTTTCCCACTTGCAAGATGAAAACTTCAAGTAAACTAATGGGTTTTTTACTTTTGTGTTTGGTTTAAGGACTTGTGAATCTCATAAACACCATTGGAGGTATTCAGAAAATTGATATTCATAGAAAACTCTGCTTTAAAAGCAAGCAATCCTACAAGTTTTTACATGCTCTAGGAAAAGTCTCAGGTCACATAACAAAAAATGGGGCATGGAACCCAGAATTTTTTGTTGTTTTAGACCAAATACCACAAAAAACATAAAATATTGGAGATGCGGGGTATCGATCCCCGTACCTCTCGCATGCTAAGCGAGCGCTCTACCATCTGAGCTACATCCCCATTGAAGCTACATTCTATAAATTATTTACCTATCGTTTTCACGTTATATCAGTCACATTTCTTCTACAAGTTTCTACTTGCGTACTCATATTTTTCAAGCATAATGTAAAAACCATATTTGATATTTTTTGCTCATAAGATAAAATTTTATTAAGAGATAGAAAATAATCAATAAACAATGGATTATAAGAACACTAATTATAAGAGCTAAATAGTAATAATTACAACCACTTTAGAAAAAATTCAAGATAAATGGTTCTTTAAGACACATGTTAGAATAAAATAGATAATTTCTACATTTATTCGAGCACTAATTAAACACAATATATAAAATGTCACTAGAGAAACCAGATCTTATTAAGGAATAAACTTGGGCTGTACATGACAAATCGAAAAATCAAAAACCAATCCGAATTAAAATGTTTGAAACCCGTTTCGAAACACAAGTTCCAGTTTTAAAAGCCAGACACCCGTTTCGAAACGCATCCACCCCGTTTCAGAACAGAGTCTCATTTTGCCTAGCCGTTTCGATACCCGTTTCGAAACAGACAATTCCAGTAGCCAAAGTGTTTCGAAACTGGTTTTTTTTTTAATTTAATTATTTTACTTATAATACATCTTTATTAAATTAAAAGAATTGTATTAATTGTGATTTATGTAATATATAAAAAATACAACTTATGTTAATAAAATGAATAAATATTAAAACTATGAACTTTTATTAAAGGTGTAATAGTATATAAGAGTTTTGATTTTGTATAATTATATACTCAAGTCTTAAATCGATTTAACTTTTACAAATTACTAAAGTCGTTATCGATATAGTTTCTTTTTACGTTTTACATATTGTACACATAAATAATTATATTTATTTAATATAAAAAATGAATGTATTCATTTTTTAAAGTGCGTACTATTGAATAAAATCAATTCTTATGTATATAAATGAATCAAAAATCAAAATATTATGTATATAATTGCATAAAATGAAAGTTCATGTATCACATTACACAATTAGTCAAAGTTTAGTTTTGATATTTATCCGTTAAGAAAATTTTATCCGTTAAGAAAATTTTATTTTATAGGTAAATATAATATCCCATACTTGCTCTCCAAAAGCACAAATGAAAATTTAGGGTAAGTTTCTCAATTATCAGTAAGACTAAAAATGTTCATAAATTTTTTAAAAATTATCGTTAAACTTGTAATAGAAGTTAACTTTTTAATTATAATTGAGTGGTTTGAATATAAAAAAAATGGATAAATTAAGTAACTTGATTGTGATTAAAAAGTTAACATATGTTTATTTTTAACGGTAGAGTTACCTTTTTGTAACAATCGATTAATTGACTCGTTTATAATTTTTAAAAATTTTAACATTTATTTTTTAATGGCTGTGTTTTTAAATGTCTACTATGTTATGCTGAAAAAAGTAATTATTACTAATATACTTTTGATTTTTGACCTGAATTAACATGTCTTGAATCATATTCGAACAAATTATAAATCGATTTGTTGGCCTGAATAAACAACTCTATTTACAAATTACACTTTTACTAATAGTCAATCACGTAATTAGCGAAGAGATGAAACGATACATGTGTGTTGCAAATTGCAATAAAATAACTTAAAAATAAGTAATAAATAATAACTAAATGCCACAAATTAACAATACGACATGAATCAGAAAAAATAAATGTCAAACTTAGAGAAGAAACGTTAGTATTATAACCGTCTATCGTGGAAGTGGAACCACTATTTTGTCGGATAATCCGATTTTAATAATAAACTTACTCAAACGTAACTAGAACCTAGTAAAGAAAGACTTTATTTGAACTTCACCCAGAACTAATATTACCCAACCTAAATCTCATTCGAAATCGACTTGACTCGACCTGAACTTAATCTGATACCGGAAACGACACGACCTAAATTCAATCTGAACTTGATTAAAACATAACCCGACCCGACTCGACCCGAGTTTGAATTAGAATCAAGCCTACTATAATATGATAAATAATTTTAATTAAATTTGTATAGGAACTCGAAAACTTAATTCAACTCGAAAATTTTTTAAATAAAGTTTGAGTTGTAAAATATGATGCGCCAACTCGAATAACTCAAAAAAATTTTACTCGACTCAATTGAACGCTCACCCTTAATTGTAAACTATAAAATATTACTCTTATATAGAAAAAAAATACAACCAATAAAAATATTTCTCATATATTCATCTATTAATCTAATTATATGTAAGTAGTAATTAAATGGAAACTTCCAAGAAATTTCTTAACAAAGCTCAAAAAGATAAAAGAAATGGAAATGGAAAGTTGATACTTGCATGAAAACTTCAAATAAAGCTGTACTCACCCATTATAGCAAAGCTGGTTCAGTCCTCAGTCAAAGTTTGAAAAGCATTTTTCCCTCTAATTTCTTCGCGTTTCCCAGCAACCAAACACTCCCTCATCCTAAGTATATATAGAGAGAATACTTGTTTTTGCTGTAAAGCCTAGAACCATATATTCCTCAACAATCTCAAAATTTGCATGTAACATTCAACAAAAAGTGCAGGAAGCCATGGCTTACTTATATTACACATTCCCCTACTCCTTCATGGTCTTAATCTACCAGGCATACGCTCATGGTAACTTCTCCATGGCATATTTCATAGCTTTTGTTTACATTTGTAATGTCTGCACCCTCCATTGCCAACGACAACTGCAAGATTTACCTCCGATGGAGACTTCAGCAAGGAAGTTTTTCCTGAAATCTGTGATATGGGTTTTATGGAGTGCCACCTTCTTTGGCTTGGCTTACCAGACCTACATCAATGTTCACCCTGTTGCAGCTGTTTTGATGTTTGTTGCTGCTGTTTTTATCAGTTATTTCCTCTACTGGTTGTATTTTGTCCATGATGGTCGTTTCCCACCACCACCGGGAACACCAAGTAAGGTAAGAAGGGCAGTTGTTTGTGGTCTAGAAAATGTATAATTCTTGGAAAACCTCTAGAGTTTAGAGGGTTTGACAAAAAGGAAAAGGTTTGGGATTGTCTGGCTTTAGTTTTACTTTAATGTTTTCTTCAAAAGCTGATTTAGCAATGAAGTCTGCTTCTTTTTTCTTTATAAATGTGATTCAATAGCATTCTCATTATACCTCAACAATTACAGTAGCACTGCTAAACAAACAATCACTGTGAAGGAAGCACAAAAAAGAATACAAGAAGAAACTCAGCTTAAACTTAAACAATGGTGAACTGAAGAATCCTTTGTCTCCATTTCACTTGACACTCCTAAATGATAGAAAACAGAAAACATGTCTTAAAAGCTAGAGGAAGAAAGTTTCAGCTAGGGCATTGAATTTGATTTGCAGCTGTTTTGATGTTTGTTGCTGCTGTTTTTATCAGTTATTTCCTCTACTGGTTGTATTTTGTCCATGATGGTCGTTTCCCACCACCACCGGGAACACCAAGTAAGGTAAGAAGGGCAGTTGTTTGTGGTCTAGAAAATGTATAATTCTTGGAAAACCTCTAGAGTTTAGAGGGTTTGACAAAAAGGAAAAGGTTTGGGATTGTCTGGCTTTAGTTTTACTTTAATGTTTTCTTCAAAAGCTGATTTAGCAATGAAGTCTGCTTCTTTTTTCTTTATAAATGTGATTCAATAGCATTCTCATTATACCTCAACAATTACAGTAGCACTGCTAAACAAACAATCACTGTGAAGGAAGCACAAAAAAGAATACAAGAAGAAACTCAGCTTAAACTTAAACAATGGTGAACTGAAGAATCCTTTGTCTCCATTTCACTTGACACTCCTAAATGATAGAAAACAGAAAACATGTCTTAAAAGCTAGAGGAAGAAAGTTTCAGCTAGGGCATTGAATTTGATTTGAACCCAGCGTTGATTGTGTCAATCAAAATAACACTTAAAAGAGAGAACGTGGAGATGCGGGGTATCGATCCCCGTACCTCTCGCATGCTAAGCGAGCGCTCTACCATCTGAGCTACATCCCCTTTTGGCTTTTGTTCTATACATATTATATAACCTCTATTTTTGAATATGTTTTCAACGTTGTCAGACAACTTTCTTTAAGCTTCTACTTGGCATACTCATATTTTTCAAGCTTAAAATTACTACTCGGTTGGTATCGTTGCTATTGCAACTTTGGGTTGGTATCGTTAAAACTCAAATCAGTAAACTATAAATGAATTAAAATTACTAATCGGTTGGTTTCGTTGCTATTGCAACTTCAATAAGAATGTGAGTTCAAGTTGCATTATCCGTGTTATCATTCATAGAACATAAATTACTGTTGAGTTATGATAATGCAAGTTTGTCATCGAGCTATAGCTGGTATATCTGTCTTTAGTCCGAGTTGTTTAGTTAAATTTTTAACCCTTTCTTTACATGATCGTATTCATTCTTATGTGGTTAGTTTGTGCACTTTTGATAGTTTTAGAGAAAATGTCTAGCGTGATTAGTCTACTGATTTGTACACTCTTCTAGTAAAATTATTATATTTCCTCTTTATTCAGTAAAACTAACTGCGAGCAACTATGTAGTCAAGAGAAAAATATATGGAGACACCATCAAAATCACTATGACACCATTGTTAGTGGATATGATTATGATCCCTATCCAAAAACTAGGGCAGTTTATTGGAAGGCATACAGGTAAAAAACAGAGCCAAATGCATCTTTACTGCTTCAGATTTTCCAACAGCTTCTGCAACCAGGGTTTCTCACAGTAATGCATGCACTTAACCCTTCTTTAATCTTTATAGCTAAAAATTCCTGAAAAAGATGAATTCATAACTTCAGTTACACATGCATGCAACAAATTCTGAGCCATGAATCCCATATCGGTTGTCTACTAAATTTTCACTGTGAGATAGATACCTTTTGCATGAGGTTGAAAGGAAAATTCACTTTGATGGGCCAAACGGGAACAACTTACAGGATGGTGTGGACCATGAGACTGAGACTAGGGGTGAGCAAAACTCGACTCGACTTGACTCAAATCATTTAGTATGAGGTTGAAAGGAAAATTCACTTCGATCAGTATGTATGACAGACAAATCATTTAGTATATTAGTAGACTCTGAAAACTGCAGAAAGAAATAGCTTTGCTGCCATTGGCACAAGAGAATGCATGCATTACAAAGTTCGGGTTAAATTTAACAATTAATTAAAGACATCGGAACTTACCCCCATTATGCAGTCTTACACTATGAAACCTTCAGCAGTTGATGAAAAGCTTCTTGTGGTATGTCAACGGAACCAACTCGCTTCATTCGCTTCTTTCCTTCCTTTTGCTTCTCTAGAAGCTTCCTCTTCCGAGTAACATCCCCACCATAACATTTTGCAAGGACATTCTTTCTCATTGCCGAGATTCTGAATCCAGCAAATAAAGGCTTAGCTAACCAATGAACATTAAACGGGGAGTTAAAACTTTTAAGGAACCTTAAGGAATGAAAGACATGTTACTTACGTCTCCCTTGCAATAACCTTTGATCCAATTGCAGCTTGTATGGTTATCTCAAACATTTGCCTGATTAGAATTGAACCATCTGTATTAACTATTATTTAATTCACACAATCTCATATTTGACTTTAAAGTTTAAACCAACAGACCTGTCAATAAATTTCTTAAGCTTGTCCACCAGTTCACGACCAACTCGTTGTGCCTTCAAATTGTGAACAATTGTGGCCATGGCATCAACCGGCAGTCCATTTAAGAGGATATCAAGTTTCACCAAATCAGATTGTTGGTATCTGTAAACAAAACCAACAACGTGTCAATAGTAGGAAATAAGAGGCTCCAATTTTGTGGAGGCAAAGGAAAACAACTTCGGCGAAGGTTTCATGACATCAAATGTCCAATCAGAAGTATGTGTAAAATATCAGAAAACACTTTGACGTTGGATTTCACTGAAAATTTAGGCCAGATCAAGTAGCATTATTCATTGGTATAAATCCCCGGGAATAATGAAATTTATCTAATTGAAACCAGTTGCCTTAATTTGTTTCACCACTTGCTCCCCAATGCATTATTATAGAACATTAAAGAGCATACAGCAGCCTTTTACATGCAGCTGCCCCTATGGTGCTGGGTCTCGTCCTCATGCATGAGTGTACACATGTATCTGTGTGTGTGTGTGTGTGTGTGTGTGAGAGAGAGAGAGAGAGAGAGAAGCTTACTCTGAATCCTCATAATCAAAGGAGGCATATCCAGATGTTATACTCTTCAATTCATTGTAAAAGTCGACAACAATTTCCCTCAGAGGTAGCCGATACTTCATAAAAGCCCGTTGACTGTATAAAAAGAATGACTGGGCATAAGTACTGAAACATTAAAACATGGTATTTTTATGGATATAGAGAACACTTTTTTTCTGATGAACAAAAAGGCCCAACAGGATGTCAGAAGTAACATTCTATGAAATAATCTAACTTGCTAAATTGATGGAATATAGAGAAAAAACAAACGAAGGTTTCATTGGTTGAAACTTGAAAGCACAGCTACTACTAAAAAGAACCTAATTTTCCAGATAGGATATTTTAGTATTTCATTAACTCAACTATGACACAAGGCAGCAGATGTTTCTACATCAAGACAAGAGAAATAGAAACTATTTCACTGAAGATTACCACTGATGAGTCAAAAATTACAGGTTAAAGAAACCATAATGGTATAAATCACCTGTCTATGAATGAGTACTCCAGCTGCTGGCCTCTCCGCTCCGAGCAGAGGGTAATAACAGGCCCCACATACCTAAAAGTAAGCAAAAAGTCCTAAAGAATAAAACCTTGGCATGCTGAAGAAAATAGACAACAAAGGGTTATGGGAGCTTACTCACTAGGAATAATAATAGTTGCTATTACAGTAGGTTCCCAACAGGCTGTAACTCGTTTCTTGGGATTTGAGGGCAATGCAGCAGGATTCTGAACTTCTACTTTACTACAAAAGATCAAGATATATAAAACATGTCAAAAGAAACTTCACAAAGCTTATGTTTCCCCGAATAAAGATTGATCATAAAAGGCCACTGTTATATGTACCTTCCATCAGAATACTCAAAAATATATGGAACAGTTGGAACAGTGGAAATGACATGAGCTCCATACTCCTACATCCGTGATAAAAACTGTTATGACTTAAAAATATAGAAAGAAAAATTGGGTAAATGGACAAAATGGAAAAATTAATCACCTGTTCAAGTCTTTGATGAAAAACATCCATGTGAAGTAAGCCTAAGAATCCACACCTGCAGAAGGAATAAAGGACACACCAGAGATTGTCCAATTATAACAAAGCAAGTGTTCGTAATTAAATAGTAGAAGGAAACTATTAGACTATTGGTACTTTGAGATGAAGTCATAAAACATAAGACAGCACACCTAAAACCCAGTCCAAGTGCTGTGCTACTCTCCTTAGTAATAGAGACGCTGGCATCATTGCACGTTAGTCTCTCTATAGCATGGTTAAGTGCCTCAAAATCAGATCCATCTGCAGGGTAGAGACCAGAAAATACCATATGTTTTGCGGGTTTGAAACCTGCAATTTAGAAGCATAGCAAATAAGAAGAGGGTGTAAAAAAACTATAAAGATGAAATAAAGCCTCATGTATACCAGGAAGGGGTTCTACAGTAGTCCGAGTGTGATATAGTGTATCCCCAATACGTGCCTCTTTTGTGGAACGCATGCCAGTCACCACATATCCAACTTGTCCACTTAGAAGGACTCCCGTGGGAGTAAGCTCAGGATGCATGATCCCGACATCCAAAACTTCATAAGCTTGACCAGTTGCTGCAGATGAAATCTTATCACCTTTACGCAATGCACCATCAACAATGGCAACATGGCAAATTACACCTTTATACTCATCATAATAGGAATCCAACAGAAGCATACGCAAAGGTGAACCGCTGCTTCCAGGAGGGGGAGGTATCCTCTCTATGACTGCTGGAAGGACATGCTCGAGCCCCTGCCCAGTCTTAGCAGACGTCAAAAGGGCATCACTAGGCTCAAGATCAAACATTGACTTCAACTGAGCTTTGACACGATCAGGGTCAGCAGTTGGCTGGTCAATCTTGTTTATGACAGGTATAATAGTCAAGTTAGATTCAAAAGCAAGATAAAAGTTTGCAACGGTTTGCGCTTGAACACCTTGGGCAGCATCAACAACCAAAAGAGCACCTTGGCATGCTGCCAGAGATCTAGACACCTCATAACTGAAGTCCACATGACCCGGAGTATCGATCAGATTTAGCAAAAACGACAAAGGCTCATTGCATCCATGGAACTTGTGTTTGTGGAACATGGTCGCTGTTTGAGCTTTAACAGTTATTCCCCTTTCCCTCTCTACCTAATAACATCAAAAACTCAATATCCTTACTTTTTTTTTTCTCATTTTAAGCCAAATTTAACGTTTATATGAAAAGATAACAAATACCCAATTCTAGTTTCTCTTTAAACCAACAATTGCAGTGTCAATACCTTACCTTTCCATCAATTTGTAATACATATACATAACTACAAATTGAAGTTTTAATCTAAACAAAAAAAAAACATGAAGATTGAAAAGGAAAATTACCTGCAATTTGTCAAGATACTGAGGCTGACCATGGCCTCTCTTAATAGTCCCAGTAAGCTCCAAAAGCCTATCAGCTAAAGTGGATTTTCCATGATCAACATGGGCAATAATTGAAAAGTTCCTTATTTTTTCAACGGGGTATCGACTCAAATCTATCGGAGCAGATTCTTTACTGTTTTGACGAGAATGGGAGCAATATCTTAGACATGAACCAAAAGCATCGAATGGGATGCTGATTGAAGGTAATGGAAATAAGTACTTTCGAGTTTTTAGGGTTTTTGAAGCTCTGAATACGGAACCCATTTCAGGGTTTTAGAGAGACTTGTGAAAGCAAGAGAGAAACAGAGCTGCGCTGCACTGCTCTTTGAAGAAAAATTCAGTTCACTATGGCAAACGTCGTCGTTTTCCGAATTACTAGCACATTTCCACTTTGGTCGTAAAACTATTTTCTTTTCTACTTTGTCACTAATGTTTAGGGGTGTAAATGAACCAAACGTTCGACGAGTCGTTGGTATGATGTTCGTTTATTAAGTTAAATAAACGAGTATGAACAAAATTTTTATGTTCATTTAATAAACGAATGAACATGAATATAAGTGTGTTTAGTTCGTTTTTGTTCACGAATAAAGTCGTTATCAACTCGTTTATAAGCTTGTTTGCCTTGTTCCCGTTTTCCTTTTATTTTTTTACAGTTTAAATATTGGTGGAGATAGGAACTAAATTGAAAATAATGTGAATTTTGGAGTTTAAACTCTGAAGCCTAAGGAGCTTAAGGACATGTGGTGTAATTTTACTATTTTGATTATAAATGAAAATGTTCATGAACCTTAAACGAACATGTTCGCGAGCATTACATTAACATGTTCACAAACGTTAAACGAACATGTTCGCGAGCATATATATAAACGAACATGTTCGCGAGCATATATATATAAACGAACATGTTCACGAACATATTCATGAACATGTCCGCATACATTATAGAAACATGTTCGCGAACGGTATGCAAACTAACACCTTGAAAAATAAATAAACCAACATGAACACGATATTAAAAATTTAAAGGCTTAAGGGTATCATAATCCCATAAACTTTGAAAATAAATCAAGGGTAAACTATTCAAATAACCACTCAACTATGGGATTGGTCTCGATATGACCATTATACTTTCAATTGTGGCAATATGACTACTCAACTATGTAAGTAGTCTCAATGTGACCACCTGCCGTTAAAACCTAACAAAGGGAGTGACGTGACAAGTAGTAAAAATTTATATAATTACATATTTGGTCCCCTCTATTTACATATTTTATCAATTTGGTCCTAATTTTATTTTAATAAAATAATTTAATTATTCAATTAAGTGGTGACACGTGTAATGAGCATGAGTCTACCACTGAGCCAAGTGCAATTTTGTGACATAAAACACAAAATTTAATATATACATATATATGTGTGTGCGCGCGCGCACTTGTTAATGCCAGGAAAAAATAAAATAAATATGAATTAAGTGAACTCGAACATGACACACTTAATATGCATAAAATATCGAAATCACTAAAAAATCTAATAATTAAATTAAAGTTGACACACTTGTATTTTTAAACTAAATTTAATATGTTTTTTCTTTTCACAATTATATTTTTATAATTTTACATTTATAATCATTGAATTATTTTTCAAACTTAATTAATAATTTTATATTTTATTAAAATGTTTTAATTTATTATATAAGTGAAATTATATTACAAAATTCAAAAATATATTAAAAATTAATTTAAAGAATTTAAACTCACGAACATGATTCAAATGAACCGATAAAATTTTGAATTTTTAAAATAAATTCATATATATAATAATTTAGATAATTTTGTTAATAAATACTGAAATTATTTAAATTTGGTTTAAAAATACAAAAAAACTTAAAACCGTTTTTATTTTAAATCACTCATCAACAATAGTTTAATATATATATATATATATATATATATATATATATAATGTTGTGAAATTTAATTTAATTATTAGGTTAATTTCAGTAGTTTAAATATTTTTATACATTCCAAGTGTGTCATGTTCGAGTCCTCTTAATCTATATTTATTTTATTTTATTCTGACATTAACAACAAATTAACACACACACGCACATATATATATATATATATATATATATATCACAAAATTGCACTTGACTCAGTGGTAGACTCACGCTCCTTACATTGAGCTTTACCTAGTTTGATTCCTACCAGAGTCAAACAACACATTCTTTTACTTCCCTTCTTCAAATATATAGATAAAGTCCTTCAATAAGGTAGTGACACGTGTCGCCACCTAATTGAATAATCAAATTATTTTATTAAAATAAAATTATGACCAAATTGATAAAAAAAAATGTGTAAATAGTGGGGACCAAATGTGTAATAATACAAATTTTTACTAATTGACACGTCACTCCCCCGTTAGGTTTTAACGGTAGGTGATCACATTGAGACTACTTACATAGTTGAGTGGTCATGTTACCACAATTGAAAGTATAGTGGTCAAGTCGAGACCAATCCCATAGTTAAGTGGTCATTTGAGTAGTTTACCCAAAAATCAATTAAGTCCCTGAATTTTTTTGCACCCAATTAAGCATGTGTACTTCAAAACTTCATCAATTCACCCTTTGATCAATGTTGACTATTAAATCTAACAGTTTTTTCTAGATCAATTGTTGCAATATGTCATGTTACAGTGTTGTCACTTGACATTTCCAGAATTTTTTTAATTTTATTTAAAAAAATTCTTTAAAAGTTCTAAATTCTAAAAAAACTTATAAAATTATAAAAAAAAAATGGTGTAGAACCAAGGTTTTGATATAATATTTGAAAAATGTTTTGTACTAAATCGAAAAGAATTTAAAATATGTTTTTAGTCAAAAACAACTTGAAAATTTGTTTAAGGGTTTTTAAAGGCTTTGGAATGGTTTTAAAATACATTTAAAGTAGTCAAAACCATAATTTTCAAGTGACCGTACCGATACGGTATTGGACCGTACCGATACGCCTTAGGGTTTTCAAACTACCAAAATTCCAATAGCCAAAACCCGTACCGATACGCCTAGCCGTATCGATACGGTGTGTTTTGAAATAGCCCAACGGCCATAAATGGTACTATTCCCAACGGCCATAAATGGTACTATTCCCAACGGCCATAAATGGAACTATTTCCAACGGCTATAAATGGTACTATTCCCAACGGCTATAAATGGTACTATTCCAACGGCTATAAACGGCTATATTCCCAACGGCTATAAACGGAAATATTCCCAACGGCTATAAACGGCTACAAACTCAATTTGGAGTATAAAAGGGACCTCCAAGCATCAAGATTGATAAGAGCTTCAATTGTTACAACATTATGAGTGAAAAACTTGTCTAGAGCTTAAATCGTTCATTTCTTGCTTAGACAACACTTGTGAGCTTACATTGTTAAATTTGCTCAAGTGTTTAGGTTTTGGGTGAGTGCTTAATTGTGCAAACAAATACCTATTAGAGGGTTTGAGTTTGCTTTGTTTATCTCTTTGTAAAAGATGGTTTTGATCAAGGCTTTGGGTAGAAGCTTGATCGGTGTAAAGGGTTTCCTCCTATACCTAGAAAAGGGGACGAATCAATTAGTGGAATTGGTTGTGAAATCCTTAGTGGGGAGCTAAGGTAGTGGATGTAGACTCTGTTGAGTAGTCGAACCACTATAAATCATTGTGTCTTTATTTTTCTAGCTTCCTAAACCCTTCCACCCAAAAATTCACCTCTCCACCACTTGGCAAGCAAGAACGGTTGATTGAATCGAGCACCAAAAAACCCAACAATTGGTATCAGAGCTTGGCTCAATCGAAGGGGATTCACATCCTATTGAGAAGATCCGGCAAGCTCGATCAACATTTCACCAACCGGCTCAAATGGCGCAATCCATCAACATACCGCCTTTTTTCGATGGAGATCACTATGCCCATTGGAAGACAAAGATGAAATTCTTCTTGAAATCAAGAGATTACAAGCTATGGGATATAATTGAAGATGGTCCGTTCGTTCCTCAAGAAAACAAAGCGAAATGGAGTGCCGACGATCGCAAGAAGATGGAGCTAAATTGTAGAGCCTTGCACATGCTTTTTTGTGCTTTTGGCCCATCCATCTACGAAAAGATGTCTTCTTGTGAGAGTGCCAAGGAGGTATGGGACAAGCTTGAAGTCACATACGAGGGGACTAATGAAGTAAAGGAGACCAAGATTGGGCTCCTAACCTTAGAGTATGAGAACTTCAAAATGGATCCGGAGGAAAACATCGAGAAGATGTTTGATAGATTCTCCACCATCACCAACGGTCTTAAAGGTTATGGAGAAGTCATTCCGGAAGAAAAGCTTGTTCGAAAGCTCATCTACTCACTTCCCGAGTCTTGGGACTCAAAAAGGACCGCCATCATCGAAGCCAAAAATTTGAAGACTTTGAAGCTTGATGAACTCATGGGGTCACTCCTTACTCATCAAATCATGAAGAAGAACAAAGAAGATGAGAAGAAGAGGGAAGAAATTAGAGCTTTGGGAGAGAAGAAAATCAAAAGTCTTGGCATCAATGTAAATGCCATGGCTCTCAAATCCTCCACATGTCATCATGTAGATTCAAGTGAGGAGGATAGTGAAGATGAAGAGATGGTCTATCTCTTCAACAAATTCACCCGGTTCATGAAAAGTAAAATGGAAAAATCCAAGCATGAATCGATGAAGAAGATGAAGGACTCCCACAAATCCAAAAAGAAGAGATCATCTTCAAAACAAGCATATGTGGCCACATGGAGTGATGAAGACTCCACCGATAATGAAGTAGCCCACCTATGCATGATGGCCCTCAATGAGGGGGAGGTAACTTCTAACTCATCTATTTCAAATTCTTATACATTTGATGAGTTACAAGAAGCCTATGATGAATTGGTTTTTGAGTTCAAGGCTTCATTTTCGAAAAACAAGAAATTGATTTCAAAATTAAAAATCGAAAATGATTTGCTTTCTAAAACCAATTTAGAGTTTGAAGCAAAAATCAAAGATTTTGAGCCTAAAGTTTTAGATTTACAAAACTTGCTTCAAACGATGGAAAGAGATCATCAAAAGGAAGTTGATGATCTCAAAAAGGAAAAAGATTTGATTTCCAAAGAGCTTGAAAAGAAAAATAATTTTGGAAAATCAAATTTTTATGTTAGACAATCTAGTGCCCCTAGATTTTTGAATGGTAAATGTTTTAGAAGTGTTTGGGTCCCAAAAGGACTAACCACTTCAACTAAAAAGGATGAAATTGAAAAATGGATTTCTAAGGGGACTAAATTTTGTGCTACTAACGTTTATGGATCCAAAGCAATTTGGATACCAAAAATTACTTGATTGTCTTTTGCTAGGTGTGATGGAGAGTGTTCAACAAGTCAAACAATGAGAGGGAGCTCCATGCACACAAGGAAGAACACTTGAAGAAGGAAGGCTTCACATCCTCCCTTTGGGTTCAAGTGTTGGTAAAAATCTAGTTGTTTTAGCATTTATTTGTTTTAATTTTAGTTTTATTCAACTAGATGATCATAAATGTTGGACTAACATTTCAATGATGCTTTGAGTAAGGGGGAGCCATTTTAAAAACCAAAATTTTAAGTTTGTCAAAAAAAATTTTTTGCCTCCTATGTTATCTTGAACTTAAATGTCATTTTAAATTCTTTTTGATATAACAAAAAGGGGGAGAAATTGGTTTGAAAAATTGATTTTTCAAATGAATAAGGGGGAGCTTTATTTGATTTCATATCTTAATCTCTTATTCACAATTTTAAAGCTAAAGGGAGAAAATCTCAAACAATTTTTCAAGTTGGTTTTATTATATCAAAAAGGGGGAGATTGTAGAACCAAGGTTTTGATATAATATTTGAAAAATGTTTTGTACTAAATCGAAAAGAATTTAAAATATGTTTTTAGTCAAAAACAACTTGAAAATTTGTTTAAGGGTTTTTAAAGGCTTTGGAATGGTTTTAAAATACATTTAAAGTAGTCAAAACCATAATTTTCAAGTGACCGTACCGATACGGTATTGGACCGTACCGATACGCCTTAGGGTTTTCAAACTACCAAAATTCCAGTAGCCAAAACCCGTACCGATACGCCTAGCCGTATCGATACGGTGTGTTTTGAAATAGCCCAACGGCCATAAATGGTACTATTCCCAACGGCCATAAATGGTATTATTCCCAACGGCCATAAATGGAACTATTTCCAACGGCTATAAATGGTACTATTCCCAACGGCTATAAATGGTACTATTCCAACGGCTATAAACGGCTATATTCCCAACGGCTATAAACGACAATATTCCCAACGGCTATAAACGGCTACAAACTCAATTTGGAGTATAAAAGGGACCTCCAAGCATCAAGATTGATAAGAGCTTCAATTGTTACAACATTATGAGTGAAAAACTTGTCTAGAGCTTAAATCGTTCATTTCTTGCTTAGACAACACTTGTGAGCTTACATTGTTAAATTTGCTCAAGTGTTTAGGTTTTGGGTGAGTGCTTAATTGTGCAAACAAATACCTATTAGAGGGTTTGAGTTTGCTTTGTTTATCTCTTTGTAAAAGATGGTTTTGATCAAGGCTTTGGGTAGAAGCTTGATCGGTGTAAAGGGTTTCCTCCTAAACCTAGAAAAGGGGACGAATCAATTAGTGGAATTGGTTGTGAAATCCTTAGTGGGGAGCTAAGGTAGTGGATGTAGACTCTGTTGAGTAGTCGAACCACTATAAATCATTGTGTCTTTATTTTTCTAGCTTCCTAAACCCTTCCACCCAAAAATTCACCTCTCCGCCACTTGGCAAGCAAGAACGGTTGATTGAATCGAGCACCAAAAAACCCAACAAATGGTCTTCTAAAAATTCTGTAAATGTCACATGAAAGAGATATAGTGTTCTATGTGGCAGAAATATCTCAAGAAAAAATTCGTCAAAAAATTATGGTCAAAATTGGTCAAAGTGCTTAATTAATTTAATTTATTGGTTGAAGGGCTCAATTGGGTGCAAAAAAAATTTAAATGCTTAATTGATTTTTTTCAAAAGTTCAAGGGCTTCAAGCACCCTTAAGTCAAATTTAAACGAACACGAACCGAACATGAACATCTACTAAAATAAATAAACGAACTTAAACAAAATTTTATTCGTTCAAACTCGGTTCATTTACATCCTTACTAATGTTACAAAAAATGATCATTCTAGTGACATGTCTCATTTTTAATTGGTATAATAATAATTTTAAACCTTAATATTTATATATTCTAACAATTTAATTCTAATTTTAAATAATTCAATAAATTTAATTATTTCCTTCCATATTATGCAAGTAGTCAATCTTTTCCAAATCTATAAAAACAACTATCATAAAGTTAATGACACGAAAAACTCGAGAAGTGTAGAATATGATTAGGTAGCCAAAATTATTATTTACCATTTGTAATTTGCTTGGCTATGCTTCAAATTATAATTTAATGTTAGGCAAACTATACTAAAAGCAGCCAAATAATTATTTAATCGGAGATGAGCTCTTTGTGTGCGGATGTTTCGAAGGAGGAGGTTCGGAAGGTGGTGTTTGAAATGGACCCATTGAAAGCGCCGGGGTTTGATGGGATTCACGCGGATTTTTATCAAAAGAAATGGGATGTGGTTGGAGACTCGGTTTTTAATTTTGTTAAGGAGTTCTTTGATGGCGGGTCTTTAGATAGCCGGATCAATCAAACCCTGTTAGTGCTAATTCCAAAGATTGATGTGCCTGAGTTAATTAGCCAATTTAGACCTATCAGCCTCTGCACGGTGCTGTACAAGATTATAACAAAAACAATTGTGAATCGGTTGAAGCCCTTTTTACCGAAGTGGGTATCGGAGAACCAGGTGAGCTTTGTGCCAGGGCGTAATATTTCTGATAATGTTATATTAGCGCAAGAGATTATACACACTATGAGTAATAAGGTGGGTAGGAAAGGTTTTATGGCAATTAAAGTCGACTTGGAAAAAGCGTATGATCGCTTAGAGTGGCACTTTATTGAGGACACTTTGCGTGAAATTGGTATTTCGGGCAAACTGATTGGGTTAATTATGCAGTGTGTGAGTTCGGTCTCGACTCAATTGTTATGGAACGGGGATATCACAGAGCCTTTTCGACCATCACGTGGAATCCGACAAGGGGACCCCTTGTCACCATATATTTTCGTTCTTTGTATGGAACGTTTGGCTCATAGTATCAATGCGAAAGTGGAAGAGGGTATGTGGAAACCGATTAGGCTATCGAGGAATGGTCCAGGCCTTTCGCACCTATTCTTTGCGGATGATTTGGTACTTTTTGCTGAGGCGGATGCGGGGCAAATGGATGTGATCCGCGGGGTGATGGAGGAGTTTTGCTTATGTTCAGGACACCGGGTAAGTATTGCGAAGACACAAGTCTATTTTTCTAAAAATTGTTCTGATCAGATTCGTGATTTGGTGGAGCAACGGTTGGGATTTGAAGTAGTTGAGGACCTTGGGAGGTACTTGGGGGTTCTGTTACTACATAAAAGAGTGACGAAGGCTACGTACGCGTACCTCCTTGATAAGATGTCGAAACGCTTGTCCGGATGGGCGGCGAAATCGCTTTCATTAGCTGGGCAGATAACCCTTGCAAAAGCTGTCTTGCAAGCGATTCCATCATATGTTATGCAAACGGCGGTGCTACCGAAAGGTTTATGTAGGGAGATGGAGAAAATTATTAGGCGATTTGTATGGGGAGGAAGTGGTGATCGTCATAGTCTCTCACTTATTAATTGGGAGTCCATGAGAAAGCCGTTATCTAGTGGTGGAATGGGCTTGAAGAATTTGGAAACCCAAAATAGTGCTTTCCTTATGAAGGTGGGGTTTGAGATTTTGACTAAACCGAACAAGCTTTGGGTTCGTGTGGTTAAGGGGAAATACGGTTGGCATGAGGTGGTGCCGATATGCATTAAGCGGGGTAATTGTTCGCGGCTTTGGCAGGGCCTAAGTAAAGTTTGGGAGGATATTCGTGAGAGTGTACGATGAAATATCCGGAATGGGGAGCGGACTGATTTTTGGTATGATATTTGGGTTGACATGGAGGGTCCATTGTGGCCTCGCTGCAATCTATCGTCTATGTATGAGCCGATGTCGGTGGCTTGTATGGTGGATGAGTTTGGTGAATGGGATTGGAGGCGTCTTGGGTGTTTGCTGCCGAGGGAGGTGTTGGATAAAGTTTCGGCCATCCCACCTCCACGTCCATGGTATGGAGTTGATCAACCGTGCTATCGTTGGGAGGAGAACAAGATGTTTACGATACGGTCCGCGTACGTGAGGCTTGAAGGGGATACGGCTGGGAGTGTTTCTCCATGTTGGCAGTTGCTGTGGGGATTAAAACTGCTGCAACGGGTTCGTGTTTTTCTGTGGTTAGCGTTGAATGGAAGCTTGCTTACCAATGTCGAACGGGTGCGCCGCCATCTCACGTCGGAGGGGATGTGTCAGCTCTGCAGGCAAGGCAATGAAGACATTGACCACGTCTTGCGTAGGTGTACTCCTGCACGTGCTTTATGGTCGAAGCTTGTACCGCCAGGAAGGTTGGGGGCTTTTGAGACAGCCGATTGGAATGACTGGTTGGAGCTTAACCTTCGGACCAAAGGTAGCATGTCGGGCGATGGTTCATCGTGGGTGACGTGCTTTGCTGTCGGGTGTTGGTTGCTGTGGAAGCACATGTGCAGCAAGCTCTTGAATGCGGATTATGTGGAGATAGGGGATATATATTCACGATGCCGGCAGCTCGCTTTGGAGTTTGACAGTATGCCTGCTAATGTTGGAGGCTATGGGCGTAACGGAGGGGAACGGGACCGATGGCAACGGCCGCCTACAGGCTGGGTTAAGGCAAACACGGACGGGTCGGTGCAGGGTCAACAACAGGCTGCTGCGATAGGGGTGTAATACGAGACAGTGCTGGTGTGTGGTTGTTCAGATTTGCTCGAGCGATAGGCAGCTGTTCGGTGTTGATGTCGAAATTGTGGGCGGTGTATGATACCCTCCTGCACGCTTGGAGGTTGGGGTTTCGAAAGGTATGGCTTGAGTCGGATAGCTTGGAAGTTATTCGGATTCTTAAGGGTGAGTCGTCGGCATTGAGCGGTGATGCGCTCGTTGATCTAATTTTTGGCTTATTGTGCCGGGAATGGGAAGTGCGGATCCAACACATTGGACGGGAAGGGAATAAGGTGGCGGATTTTCTTGCGCGATGGTGTAATGGTGAGCACCGGGGCAATGTGTGGTTGCCGGATCCACCGGCGGAGGTGCACGCGAGGGTGCTTGAGGAAGGCTGCAGCTAGCCATTTATGGCTGGGATTCTACTGTATTATCAAAAAAAATATTTATCTTAATAGTCTCGTATTTAAGTACATTGTGTGTTGTCAAAAGGTTAAGAAAAAAATATAGCATATATTACATTTATTCACACCAATATATTAAAAAAGATATAAGTTTATTGTAAAATAACTTCTTGAACTTTTTTAAATAGAATTATGCTCCTCTGAACCTTTCGCCATTAATTAAGTCCACCAATTGTAAAATGTAGGGTAAACTGCATAAATGGTCCATCGATTATGCTCTAATTATTTTTTACGTCTTTCAACTATTATAAGTTACAAACTGGTCTCCCGACTTAAAAAAAGTAACAAATTAGTTCGACGTCGTTAAAAATTTAACGACTAATGATGCGGCAGTTAATATAAATTGATATAATTACATAATTAGCCCTCAAGTTCTACATTTATTTTAATTTGATCCAAATTCTAAAAAAGTAACCCAAATAATTTTAATAATCTATCAATTTAGTCAATTTTATTTTCGATTTCTCCTCTCCTTTAATTTTTCAATTCATTTTCACCTCCAAATCCATTTAAGAGCCAAAAAAATATAAATTCGACATCTTTTTCCCTTGTTCTTGTTGTCGCAACCACTTTTTAGGGAGGCTTCGACTTTTTGGAAAACTTTAAAAAAAATGGAGTCACCACCAATCTTTTTGAAAAGTGTGATTGGATCACTTTAAAATGAGGTTATTTTAATAAAACGTTTTGTTTTAATAAAACAACGGTTTTGTCCTACGAAAACCAGAAAATAGGTTCGGGGGTCGGTTATGCGTGGGGAAGGGTTAACACCCCCACGATGCCCAAAATTGGTACCTAATTGGTTTTAAATTCGTTTTCAAAATTGGAATTTATAGTTCACAAAATTTTAATTTATTCGTCCGTTTAATGAATAAAAATATATTTTAACGGACCTACCGCCCGGAAAATGAACTGCGATCACCGTCAACATTCCTGGCGCTAACCCGTCACCTTCGTTTGGTAAGACACCACATTGATTAGGTTTTCACTTTTCAAACAACATGGAAATTTATTGAGTTTTCATTTTTTAAAGTTTAGGGTTTAAGTCCTAAATTATCTCTAAGTTCATTTTATTTTAAAGTTATAATATTTTAAAAAGTGTATTTTATTTTCAATTGTGAAGAATGTTTTAAACAAGCAAGTTTCTAATCTAGGATTCAAGATCCTAAACCTTAAAGTTCAAACACAAAAGTCAAACAAGAAAAGAAAAAACGGCATATTAAAGTTTTTTTTTTATTTTTTATGTTTTAAACCTTGACTTTATTCTTAAAGAACTTTTATTTACATTTTTATGATTTCAAGTTTCTTATTTTTAAACATTTATTCTTTCAAACATTTTTGTCTTTTTAGTATTTATTTTATTTGAAATTGGTTTTTTTAAAAAATTATTTTTTCAAATTGACTATTTAATTTAAAAAACTTTATTAAAACCAAGCTCAATAAAAAAGGTTCAAAAGAAGAAAAAAAACTTCTTTAAGCCCCAAAAATGGTGTGTTTTTAAAAGAATTGGGTTAATGCCCAAAAACACCTTTTTACTTTTTTCTTTATTCCAAATGGATCAAATAACAAAAAAAATTAACATTGTTCTTGGAGTTCTTCATTTTAAAAACAATCTTAACCAAAAAAAAGGACCAAAATTGGTTTTAATTCGAACCAAAACAATCTTAAATTTCAAACATTCGATCTTCAACAATCAAACACGAATTTAACATCAAATTTAACAACAAACATCAAAGTAAAAGAATTAAAGGGAAGAACACAATACCAAAAAGATGAACTTGCTTTCTTTGATTCCAACAATCTTGATTACAACTTCACCGGGAAATTTGAGCTTTTTCCTTCTACAAGTCTACTGACATTTCTAAAACTTTTCTAATGATTTTTCAATGTGTTTTTCGGATTTTTCTTGGTGGTTTACAATGGAAAATACAAGGCTTTTTATAGCCAAAGAAAAACTTGATTTACAAGAATACATCCCGTAATTCTTCCCTTTGGCTTGAATTCAGACAGATTATGAGCTGCTTGATTCTTGTCTCCTGGATTTTTGCTTCAAATTATTGATTTGGGATGATTTTTCTCCCAATTTTCGAGCTAGGGTTTAACCACTTTCCCCTTTTCCATTTTGCAGGTGACCGACGGAAAGGGTGACGGTGACGGCGTGAGCGAGAGTTGGACGTCGACCTGTGACGCTCTTCGGCGGCTTCAGATCAACGACCACTGTCGTCGGGCTGGCTGGGAATGGCTGCCCTAGTTCGATCGGGAAAAACTTGGGGAAGAAACCCCGCGCACGTGCGGCGCACGCGCCAGGCGCGGGGCGGGGCGGGATCTTCCCCACTCTCCCCTCTTTTTTGCTTGATCTATTTTAGTCCCTTGGATCTCCTTGCCCTAGATCTGATGGCCCTCAATAAACCTGCTAAACAAATAAAACAAATGGGTTAGTTGAGCTCCTTTAGTTGATTTTTTGGCTTCTAATTAATTAAAATGGGTCCTTTTATTTTTGAAGAAAATGGGTTTAAAATGGACCCTTAAAATGGACCTTATTATATATAACAAAATGTTTTCCCCTTTTTATAAAATAAAATAAATGGATAAATAAATGAGGTGAAAATCTAGTGACAACGGTTGCCCCTCTTTGCTTATCTATGTGCAACATGGATAAATCAAAGACCAAAAGGCACTGATTTTCACCAATTTCCTGGTTGGCTCCATTCTCTCGATGCCCGAACGGATATGCATATTTTATTCTCCAGATGCCCGAATAGATGAGCGAAATCCATTCTCCAAACACCCGAACAGATAGGCTGGTTCTATTCTCCTTTTGCCCGAATAGATGAGCGGATTCCATTCTCTATACGCCCGGACAGATAGGCTGATTCTATTCTCCTTATGCTCGAATAGCTGAGCTGAGTTCTATTTTCCCAAATGCCCGAATTGCTGAGCTGGGTTCTATTCTCCCAAATGCTCAAACAAATAGGCAGATTCTTCTGAAAAAATTTCATTCTCCTTATGCTTGGATGAATAAGCAAACAGGCTTCAAAAGATTTCATCCTCCTTATACTTGGATGAATAAGCAAAACCCCAAAAGATTTCATCCTCCTCACGCTTGGATGAATAAGCAAACTCCATTCTCTTTACGTCTGAACGAATATTTGAATCTTCTGAAAAATTTCATCCTCCTATGCTTGGATGAATAAGCGAACTCCATTCTCCTTACGCCTGAACAGATAAGCGAATCTTCTGAAAAATTTCATCATCCTTATGCTTGGATGGATAAGCAGGTTATATTCTCCTTGTTCTTGAATAGATAAGCAGGTTCCAAAAAGGGTTTCATTCACCTTACGCTTGGATGAATAAGCGGGCTCCATTCTCCAAATGCCCAAACGGATAGGCGGGTTCTTTTGCTGAAAGGTCCTTCGTGTACTTGAAAAATGCAATATTCAATGCAAAAATGATGTGCATGCCTCTAAGGATGCCTAAAACATGAATGCATGTTTCACTTCTTTTGAATTCTTTTTCTTGGAATTAATTTTTCCACTGTATTTTTCCGACTCATGGAAATTATTCGATCTTTGCAAACTTGCCCTCTTAATCCAGTGATCTTGTACTCCTGGTTGGAAGGACAGATTTCTTCAATTGTCACTCTCATTCTTTTATATCTCTTTGCTTCATCGAAAACATTCGATCTTCGTAGGCCAATGTGGTTGATACATCAATGTTGAGTGAAAGGCTTCCTTGCGTGGTCTTGAAAGCTTCAAGTCTTCATATGCCCCTTATCAAGCATCTTCAATGCTTCTTGCGAATTCTCAAATTCTTGCCCCTGTAGGACATCTTGAATTGCTTGCATGTGAAAGCTTATTTCCACCGTGAATATCTTCGAATTATGTCGGCGCTTTAATCTCTTCTTCTCACGCGTATTAATACTAAGGATCATAAATCCTTGGTCGACGCAGACTGCCCCCAATCTGATGGCATGGTTTGTTTCTCAATTGCAATTCTATCTCTTTTCATGCTTTCGAGCTTTTGTATCTTATATGTGAATCTTT
This sequence comes from Hibiscus trionum, assembly GCA_030270665.1. Classification (NCBI taxonomy): domain Eukaryota; kingdom Viridiplantae; phylum Streptophyta; class Magnoliopsida; order Malvales; family Malvaceae; genus Hibiscus; species Hibiscus trionum. Next base: position 2,500,583 of record BSYR01000034.1, on the reverse strand, counting down.
CTTGACAACACGGCTTACTTCAAACTCTTCAATGTATGTGCTTCTTCTCTTTCTTTTTACCTTCTTATGCAAGGCGATGCCCCCATTCGAACTGAGGTTCAATTGTTTTCTAATGTGATGAAAACATTCATTCACAGTCTCTTACAGTTGAGATCAATACCAAGAAATCTTTTGCTTTTCATGAATCTATGTCAGCATACTTGTAAGATGCAAGAAAAGGCTAGAAATGATAGTTCAAAGGAAAAAGTCATAGCAAATGCAAGAGAAGGCTAAAAATGGGGATCTTAAAAAATAGTCATGGCAAATACAAAAATAGGGCAAATTCAGATGCCCCAAAATTCAAAGCATGAATGATTCAAGAATCCATCAACCGGATAGTGCCCTACTTTTGGTGGCTTTCTTTTACTCACACACTCCCCAAATTTAAATTTTCCCACTTTTCTAATCTCAATCAAACATTAGAAGCTCGAGGTCCCTGAAGAAAGGTTAACTCAATTAGGCGGAATGTGATCTGAAGACGAACTCCTTTTCTCAAATATTCATGTGTGATCCAAATGGTCTTTTAAGGCTTGTAATTTAGGCTAGGCTCGGGTTGCCAAAGAAAGGATATAAAGGCTCAAATTCATTTTTAAGGGTGATTAAACCAAGGATCAATTTTTCTTGATGAAATCTCTGTTCTTCTTCTTTTATTCTTTGGATCACTCTAGACTGCCCATTTTGGGTTTTCACCCCAGAGTTCATTTCCCTTTTTGGCACACATCTCATTTGAAGGATTTATTTCAAAATTTCCTTTTCATTTCTTCTTTTCTCTTTTCTATTTTTTCCTCTTCCTTTTCTTTTTCTTTTCCTTTTTCTACCTTCTCTTCTTTTTCTTTCTTTCTTTTGCTTTTTCTTTCTTTCTTCTCTTTTCTTTTCTTTTTCCTCTTTGTGTCATTTTCATTTACAGTTTAGGACATTCAACTTAATCTAACATGTTTCTTTCAAACACCTTTTCATTTTCTTTGCCCCCGGTGTGGGGAGTGATCCTTGGTTTGGGTTAAATCACAAGAAAAATATTAGGCTCAAAGGGGGACAACAAATGAATTTTTCTTATTCGTGAAGGGAAATGAAGGAATGCCAAATGTCATTTCACACACAAATACCGTTGAAGAAAAGCAGTCTTCAGTTGGTAGATGTTTTAGAGTTATCACTTCATTCAAGGACCCTAACAACAATGTCTAAGAGGAAAAATACACTCATAATCTGTATATGGGATCTCCCCATTAATCCTGAACTCACATTTTGCCCCTCTATCTCGGGATTAGATTTAAGAATCATCCATACAATCAATAATAGGGACTCTGCAAAGAAAATGCACGCTTGAAAAGAAATGGATGAAGAATGCAAAGAAGAAAAAATGATGAATAAAAAATGAGAAACATTTTCCACTTGAAAAAAATGCATCTTTAAACAAGTAAATTGATTTAGAAGCCCTTACAAAAGATCATTAATGCTTGCGGGCAAAAGCAAAAAGGTTGGTTCTAAGCATGATCCCAACTGTCTAGAGAAAATTAAGCATTATTCCGTGAAAGCACGGATCCCGACCAATCTTACCTCTAACGACTTCATGAAAAAATTCTAAACACGCTCATCATCTTCTTCTCTCTCGAGTCTTCCACTTCTGATGGCTGCCAATATCAACTCTCTATTCATGACCATGTCTGCAAAACCTTCGGTGGCGTGAATTAACATGTAGTCATAGAGGGGCCCATTTAGAGTCTCCACAAACATTGAAGTAGCCTCATTTACCAACAGTGGAGGTTAAACTTGGGCTGCCACATCTCGCCATCTATGGGCATATTGGCGGAAGCTCTCATTAGGCTTTTGTTCCATATTCTGTAGTGCGATCCTGCTTGGGGCCATATTTTTCACATACTCGTACTGTTTGAGGAAAGCTTTCGACAGATCTCTCCAAGTGTGTATGTTGACCCGACTCAGTTGAGCATACCATCAGATAGTAGACCCAGATAGACTGTCTTGGAAACAATGGATTAGCAACTTCTCATTTTCTAAATGTGGTGACATTTTCCGGCAGTACATAGTCAAGTGTGCCAATGGGCATGTAGTTCCATTATACTTTTCAAAGCCAGGGGCCTTGAACTTTGGAGGAGCCACCAGGTTAGAAACTAGACTCAAATCCCTTACATCCATGGCGCCATAAATGTTTCCTTCTAAATAAGATCTAATCATTTCCTCCAACTTCTTGTAGCAGTCCTCTCGTTTCTTCTCGACCTTTGCCATGTCAGTTTTTTCATTAAGGTCAGGCATCTCGGGGCTGCGAACCTCATCGGTGTTGTCTTTAGTACGGGCAGAAGATTCTACAAAATGGGGTGAGATCCTGACTTTAGGTGAAGCCACTTCCTTTTGTACGAAAGCCATCCCCAAGAAAGTGTTGGTGTCTTCTCTCGCTTCTAGATCTTTGAACCCAAACATGGCTGCAATTTGGCTGACTGTTTTCTGATGTGATATCTCAATCTCTTTCTTCAGATCATTTACCATTTTCTCAAACTTATCATGGATACTCTTCTGATTTGCTTCCAGAGTTGTCAATCTTTCCTCAGTGTTCATGGCTCGAGTCGTGTTTGCGCGAGATCTTTACTACTTAAATGGAATTTTCCAAAATTAATCTTTTTATTTTACATGTATGAATGCAATGATCAAAAAATTATTTAATGCAAACAAAAAAATGCATGAAGGTAAATGTATGTATGCAAGAGCATGAATGCAAATGTATGAATGTAGGCAAGGGGTCATCAATTCCATTAAGACATTGCTCTAGATAAAGCTTCCATTGGATGAAGAAGGTCCTACGAATATGTCTCGATCTAAGCACTCATTTCTTCAATCATCCTTTGAAGCCTTGGTCCCACCTTGTCGATCTAACGTGAGGCGAAGAAATGTAGCCTCTTGACGCCACAGGCTTTGCTACGTCTTCAATTTAGGATGTCATGCTCTTATCGAACTCGTCTCGCTTCTGGGTCCTTTTGACGTTTCCCCTAAGTCGAGTAGACCAAAGAACATTTTCAAATTCTGCTTGGTTGGACTGTCGAAATGGTCCTATTGTACTTGTGACTCATGGTATTCTGCTTGGCGCTGATGCGAGCATACTTCGATGTTTCCTTCACCTGATCAGCCGACAAATTCTCGTTATTTGCGTGTTTTTCTTCCTCCTTTAGGTACCTTCCATCCATGGCGGAAGCTTTTTCTGATCGAGCAACATGCTTTAAAATCGATCCCCTCATATATGGGATGCATGCAAAAAAAAAATATGACACAAAACAAAACAAAACTCACACACAAAAAGGTTAGTAATAAATATGCTACAAAAACAAAACTCACACAGAAACAAAACCTAAAAGATCCAAAATAAATCAATTGCATAATAATTCTGGGCCGACATTCCAACATTTCAGGACATGTCTCCACGGATTATTCCTACGACTCAACACCCTAGGCTTTCCGCATGGCTCTATTAGGGGTTAGGCTCTAGATTCCCAAACTTGGCTTGGTTCTAAAAGGGTACCCGAGTTGTCCTTGTTGTCATCTACTAATTGTAGCAATGCCCTCGATTCTCACCCATTACAGGCTTCAAACGAATCGAGTTCAACTAAGGAGGACTCACCACCGATGCCTTCTCGAAGAATCAATATCCTTACGAAGACAAAGGAATGAGTCCCGAAGGTACTTCCTAGGCTCATACGAAGAATCAATATTCTTACATGAGCAAAGCGTATTTTCCCCCACTTAAACGAACGAGACAAAGCTCGGGAATAGAGCTTGGAATTAAGTCTTAAATGCGTAAAATAGAATTATATTCATTTAAACAGACAAATAAATTGGATCTATTATGAACTTGCAAATTCCATATGTTTTTTTAAAAAAAAACTTTTTTTGAAAACCATTTAAAACCAATTTGTGGCCTGACCCTCTTTTGTTTTTATTTAAAAAAACAAAAACATGAATTCCCCAATGAAGTCGCCAAGCTGTCGCAACCACTTTTTAGGGAGGCTTCGACTTTTTGGAAAACTTTAAAAAAACGGAGTCGCCACCAATCTTTTTGAAAAGTGTGATTGGATCATTTTAAAACGGGGTTATTTTAATAAAACGTTTTGTTTTAATAAAATAACGGTTTTGATCTACGAAAACCAGAAAACAGGTTCGGGGGTCGATTACGCGTGGAGAAGGGTTAACACCCCCCGACGCCCAAAATTGGCACCTAATTGGTTTTAAAATCTTTTTCAAAATTGGAATTTGTAGGTTCACAAAAGTTTAATTTATTCGTCAGTTTATAGAATAAAAATCTATTTTAACAGTCCTACCGCCCGGAAAATGAACTGCGATCACCGCTAACATTCCTGGCGCTAACCCGTCACCTCCGTTTCGTAAGACACCACATTGATTAGGTTTTCACTTTTCAAACAACATGGAAATTTAATGGATTTTCATTTTTTAAAGTTTAGGGTTTAAGTCCTAAATTATCTCTAAGTTCATTTTATTTTAAAGTTATGATATTATAAAAAGTGTATTTTATTTTGAATTGTGAAGAAAGTTTTAAACAAGCAAGTTTCTAATCTAGGCTTCAAGATCTAAACCCTAAAGTTCAAACACAAAAGGCAAACAAGAAAAGACAAAACGGCGGATTAAAGTTTTTTTTTGATGTTTTAAACCTTGACTTTATTCTTAAAGAACTTTTATTTACATTTTTATGATTCTAAGTTTCTTGTTTTTAAACATTTATTCTTTCAAACCTTTTTGTCTTTTTAGTCTTTATTTTTTAAAAAAATTATTTTATTTGAAATAGTTTTTTTTTAAAATTATTTTTCCAAAATAACCATTTAATTAAAAAAACTTTATTAAAACCAAGCTCAATAAAAAAGGTTCAAAAGAAAAAAAACTTCTTTAAGCCCAAAAAATTGTATGTTTTTTTAAAAGAATTAGGTTAATGCCCAAAAACACCTTTTTACTTTTATTTGATTCCAAATGGATCAAACAACAAAAAAACTTTTAACATTGTTCTTGGTGTACTTCAAAAAAATAAAGAACACCCGTCTCTATTTATATCCGAAAATTAACCAAAAAAGACCAAAATTGGTTTTAATTCGAACCAAAACAATCTTAAATTTCAAACATTCGAACTTCAACAATCAAACACGAATTTAACAACAAACATCAAAGCAAAAGAATTAAAGGGAAGAACATAATACCAAAAAGATGAACTTGCTTTCTTTGGTTCCAACAGTCTTGATTACAACTTCACCGGGAAATTCGAGCTTTTTCCTTCTACAAGTCTACTGACATTTTAAAGCTTTTCTAATGATTTTCAATGTGTTTTTCAGATTTTTCTTGGTGGTTTACAATGGAAAATACAAGGCTTTTTATAGCCAAAGAAAATTTTAATTTACAAGAATAAATCTCGTAATTCTTCCCTTTGGCTTGAATTCAGACAGATTATGAGCTGCTTGATTCTTGTTTCCCGGATTTTTTCTTCGAATTATTGATTTGGGATGATTTTTCTCTTAATTTTCGAGCTAGGGTTTGACCACTTTCCACTTTTCTATTTTGTAGGTGACCGGCGGCAAAGGTGACGGTGACGGCACGGGCGAGAGCTGGACGACGACCTGTGACGCTCTTCGGTGGCTTCAGATCAACGGTCGTTGACGTCGGGTTGGCTAGGAACGGCTACCCTGGTTCGATCGGGAAAAACTTGGGGGAAAAACCCGCGCGCGTGCGGCCCGGGATCTTCCCCACTCTCCCCTCTTTTTTTTGCTTGATCTATTTTAGGCCCTTGGATCCCTTTGCCCTAGATCTGATGGCCCTCAATAAACCTGCTAAAAAATAAAACAAATGGGTTAGTTGAGCTCCTTTAGTTAATTTTTGGGCTTCTAATTAATTAAAATGAGTCATTTTATTTTTGAAGAAAATGGGTTTAAAATGGACCCTTAAGATGGACCTTATTATATATAACAAAATGTTTTTCTCTTTTTTTTAAAAAAATAAAGATAAATAAATAAATAAATGAGGTGAAAATCTAGTGACAACACTTATGCAAACCTAGGTGCTTGTTCATACTCTAGATCTTGCAATCTTTTTTATCCACATAGTTGAATTTGGGAAACCTTCACCCTTTTACTTTCACTGTAAAAACCAATCAATTTACGACTAGGCTTCCCGTCTTTCATTTCTATCGTAACTTCACTTGAAATGCAAAAAAAAAGTAAAGGAAAATTCATTTCTCTATTGAGTAAATAGAAAACAAATACATTGGAGATGCAGCCGGTTGTACTTGTTGCATTCCATTTCCCCAACTGATGTTATCACGTTCCCATCTGCTTAATTCATTTTAATTCCAAAGAAAAATTCATTAATTTTCCCTTCCTCAGGATTCAATCCCACCCAAAAACCCTCTGTTCATTAACTATCCCTACAAGAACCAACGATTCAAGCCAACCCCAGCAAGAGAATCGGAATAGAACCTACAGCTACACGTACCTAGATCAGAAATCCACTTTTCTTTAACTATTTTACTCTTCCTTCAGCCAAAAGAGCTTAAATAATCAAGACCCAGATCCAGAAGACGAAGAAAAGGAAGAGGAAAAGCGTCCTGAGAGGACCGGATTTTGGGGTTTTCTTATAGTCATTTTCTCGAACATGTGGTGGACAGATTTGAAGGCAGCTATGGGACTAAATTGATAGATTATTAACATTATATGGGTTATTTTTTTAAAAAATTAGGGTTAAATTAAAATAAGTGGAGAACTTGAGGGCTGATTACATAATCATATCAATTTATATTAACTACCACGTCATCAACCGTTAAATTTTTAACATCGTCAGACTAATTTGTTACTTTTTTTAAGTCAAGGGACCAATTTGTAACTTCAGATAGTCGAGGGACACAAAAAATAATTAGAGCATAGTCGTGGGACTATTTATGTAGTTTACTCTAAAATTTAACTAAATAGGTTATTTAAGTGATGTTAATCGTTAAGTGATTATGCGAAAATTAATAAATGATGAGATCATCAAATTTTATTGACGTGATAGTCCATTTGAATGATTTTGTTAGTGTGGTCACTTTGTCTTATATGTTATGTTAGTAACTAAAAGGCAAATTCTTCTGGATATTCCCCTTTGAGGAATTATCTGGAAAAATACCCCTCAATGGAGAACATTTAGAAAAATATCTCTCATTTGGTCCGCGTCAGGTAAAATCGTGTCCTACAAGGCGCGAGATCCAAAATCGCGTTTCACACTGCGCGACTTCAGTCCGATGTGGATTATATTATCCGGTTTTGAATTTATAAAAAAATATTAAAGTCACGTTCTGTAGGACGCGACTTCCTCGAGGATTTCAAATGACTCGTCGCGATAAGATGAAATCGCGTTGTGTAAGGCGCGATTTCCACGGTAATAAATTGTAACAGTTAAAAATTAAATTACCGCGATATGGTTATAAAGAAGTCGCACTGTGTAAGACGCGATTTCAGGAAATCGCGTTGTACATGATGCGATTTTCATTCAGTAATCGCACCCCAACCGACACGATATCCACTATAAATTGTCCCCACCCGGTACCATTTACCCCACACCCCAAAAAATTAACTCTCTCAAATATTCTTTCTTAGTTGATTTCTCGTGATTGATATAATGGCGGGTTTGATAAGGTCGGATCACAAGCACGTGTTCGATTATCATCGAAGATATGTAAGTTTTATCCCGTTTTATTTTTGATAATTTTATTCTATATTGTTAATAGTAGATACGTATTTTTGATATTTTTAAGATAGTTTAATTTATACCTATGTGTTTATTTTTTTAGAGTATGGAACGAAGTTTAGAGGTTTCTTAAAACCGGATGACGACATTACCGGACCTTCTGATAGAACCGTTCTTAGAGCAGGTCGGGTTTTTGCACGCATCCAAAATTATTGGAGGTGCAAAAATAGACGTTGATTTGGTAAACGCTCTTTTAGAGAGGTGGAGACCGGAGACACACACATTCCACCTTGGTTGCGGAGAAGTGACGATTACCTTAGAGGATGTGTCGCATATCCTAGGTTTGCCTATTGATGGAGAGGCTATCAGTGGTCCCAGTTCGGATGCTTGGTTCGACTTATGTTTGAGTGGGCTAGGGGCTGTGCCGGATCGTTTTTACGGGAGAAAAAATACGATTATCATGGCTGTGTGATAATTTTGTAACGTACCCGTTGACGCGAGTGAAGAAGGTAAAAATAATTTTTTTAGTGAATATTATTGAAATAATAATTTTTTTAACATATGGTAATATATATATATTTGTATTGTAGGCATATGCTCGCACTTATATTTTACAGATGATCGGTGGGGTATTGGTGCCTGATAAAAATCGGGACAAGGTTCACACGATCTGGTTGCGTCATTTACAGAATTTTGAAGAAGTCGGTAAACTGAGTTGGGGATCCGTAGTTTTGGCCACTCTGTTTAGAGAGCTCTGCAAGAACACCGATCCTGACAAGTGCCAAAACGGTGGTTGTTTGGTGTTGCTCCAGTCTTGGGCGTGGTGGAGAATACCGTTTTTACGCCTTGAGCTTCTGCAACCTACTCCACATGTTTTTCCGCTAGCATGGAGGTAAGAAAAGAGTTGTTAATTTTTTTAATAGACGTATCATTATAATTGATTTAAATTATCTTCTTATTTTGTAAGTGGACCACTCTTTTAACCTATGTTGGTGTTGCGAAGGGCCTGTCGGTTATCAGACAAGATATTGAGAATTTTTCAAAAGATCAGGTAACATTTTGGTGTATTTATTCAAAGCTAGAATTTTATATTTAACTATACATAATTCCTTTTTTCTAATATACGCTTTATATATTCTACAATTTTTATGGACGTCGTACTCTCATACGGACTTGCAGCTTTGCATCCTGATATTTTTCGGACGAGACGAGGCTTGCTTGGACAGCCAATTATTATTATTTCTTGTTAATTATTCTGTCTTCTATTGAATAGGCAACGCACACCGAGTAGAGCAGGTTCAGGAGCTGCTACAGGAGTTGAGAGATAGAAATCAATTTGGATATGACTATCTTCTTGATATCCTAAAGGAGAAATGGTTGTGATGTTATGATGAGGGTCATCGATATGGTCACATGACGACGAACTTGGCTGAGGCGATCAATTCGTCTTTGAAGGGAACACGTCATTTACCTATCACATCAGTTGTTAAGACAACATATTATCGACTGGCTACCCTTTTTTCAACCTTCGGGAAACAAGCTATGAACCGGATGGCAGGTGGCCACAAGTTCCATCCAGATCTCCAACAAAAATTTCAGATATACCGTGTGCAAGCAAACGCGATGGGTGCCACATGTTTCTCACGTCACCAACATAAGTTTACGGTTACTGAATTTTCACGACCACTTGAAGGAATTATGCACCACAACTACGTTGTTAATCTACAAGAGCGAACATGTGATTATGGAGTCTTTCAGACATTCAAGTACCTGTGTGCTCACGCCTTCGCTGCATGTGCATTTGTTCATCTCGACGCAATGACACTCGTTGATCATGTATACAAACTTGAAAACGTTTTTAAGGTATACCGATCTGAGTTTCCTTCGATCGAAAATGAACGTCATCTTGATGTGGTTCAAAATGAACCTGAGATTCGGCCAAATGAATCTCTGCATCGCAACAGAAAAGGTCGCCCGAAGTCAACTAGGATTCATTGTGCGGAGGATATGGTTCCTCGAGAACCGACCGGCCAACCTAAGTTGTGTGGAAGTTGTAGGAACCCTAGACACGACATTAGAAAATGTCCTTTTAAGAGCCGGCCTCGAATCAACTAATTGTAATTTGTAATTCTAATGTTTTAATCCTAAATAACATGTTTTCTCGTAAGATTCTAAACATGTGTTCTCGTACTACCACGTAAAAGTTATATAACAAAAAAAAAGCCACGAACATACATTAAAACAACAAAATCGACTAAAACATGAATATCGACCCATGTTTGCATTTTATTAATGCAAAGGAATACACCAAAATATTATTTTTAACACAATTTCTACACTCTTTAGGATGCCTTTTTTACGCCTCAATTTTTGCACCATTGTAAACATGTGTTCCCGTACTACGACGTTAAAGTTAAATAACAAAAAAAACGTGAAATTCCCATGCAAATCAACCCTATCAACCCATGCTCCCATTTTCTTTAATCATGGAAAGGTAGCGTTTTTAACGCGATTTAAACACCATTTCTGATGCTTTATACACGCCGATTTTTACACCATTTTGAAGAGAAACATCACTACTATGAGATAAAACATTAAAATTATAAAAAATTATCCCCCAATACCATGCAAATTAACCCTAAACAACCCTACCAACACATGTTCCCATTTTCTTCAATCAAGGAAACATGGCAAGGTAGCGCTTTTAACGCGATTTAAACACCGTTTCTGATGCTTTATATACGCTGATTTTTACATTGTTTTGAAGAGAAACATCACTACTATGAGATAAAATATTAAAATTATAAAAATTTATCCCACAAGACCATGTAAATTAACCTTAAACAACCTTACCAACCCATGTTCCCATTTTCTTCAATCAAGGAAACATGACAAGGTAGTGTTTTTAACGCGATTTAAACACCGTTTCCGATGCTTTATATACACCGATTTTTACACCATTTTGAAGAGAAACATCACTACTATGAGATAAAACATTAAAATCATAAAAAAATTATCCCCCAAGACCATGTAAATTAACCCTAAACAACCCTACCAACCCATGTTCTCATTTTCTTCAATCAAGGAAACATGGCAAGGTAGCGTTTTTAACGCGATTTAAACAACGTTTCTGATACTTTATATATGCCGATTTTTACACCGTTTTGAAGAGAAACATCAATACTATGAGGTAAAACATTAAAATCATAAAAAAATTATCCCCTAAGACCATGTAAATTTACCCTAAACAACCTTATCCAAAATTGTATAAACAGCAGAATTACGCAAAAGTCGCGTTCTGCAAAACGCGACTTCTTCATATCATTCGATAAATTTGCGACGAGTCATTTGAAATTCTCGAGGAAGTCGTGTCCTACAGAACGCGACTTCAATATTTTTTTATAAAGTCAAAACCAGATAATATAATCCACATCGGACTGAAGTCGCGTAGTGTGAAACACGATTTTGGATCTCACGCCTTGTAGGACGCGATTTTGCCTAATGTGGTCCAAATGGGGGGTATTTTTCCAAATGTTCCCCATTGGAGGGTATTTTTCCAAATAATTCCTCAACGAAATTGTCGTAACTAAAAAACTCTCATTTAAAAAAAATCAACTAATTCTTTCAACCAAGAAATTTACCAAAACAGACCCTTAATTATGAGAAATTTTTATAAAAGTATAAAATATTAAAAAATAAGGAGATTATTTAGCAAGTTTGAAACGTCAACCGATGTGTGACTAGAGGTGATAATGAGCTTGACCGGCTCACAAGCTACTCAGGCTTGGCCCGGTCAAAGTTTGGTCAAAGCTTGGCTCGAGACTTTAAAAAGTCGGGTCGAGCCGACTCAAGCTCGGCTCGAAATGCTCGTGAACATGCTCGAAATAATACTATATATATATATATATAGTATTATATGTACACACATGTATGTTTCAATGTTGTTAACTTATTATCATAGTTAAATACTTTAAATCTTCTTCTCCTTGTGGACTTGTATAGTTTAGAAAATGTACTATGGTTACTTGTGGACTTCAAAAATAAATATTATCTTTTCCCAAATAGGTTTTCACATATTTTTCAAAAACTTCAAAGAAAAAATTAAAAAGAATTTGAGGAAAGCAACAAGTCGAGCTCGACCCGAGCGGAGCTCAAACTATCCAATTCGAGTTCGAGTCTAAAATTCCGAGCTCGGCGAGCTTTGAGTCCGAGCCGAGCTCATTAATGTTATTTTTGAGCCAGGCCGAGCCCGAACCTTCCCGCTATCACCCATATGTAATTCCTCAACGAAATTGTCGTAACTAAAAAACTCTCATTTAAAAAAAAAATCAACTAATTCTTTCAACCAAGAAATTTACCAAAACAGACCCTTAATTATGAGAAATTTTTATAAAAGTATAAAATATTAAAAAATAAGGAGATTATTTAGCAAGTTTGAAACGTCAACCGATGTGTGACTAGAGGTGATAATGAGCTTGACCGGTTCACAAGCTACTCAGGCTTGGCCCGGTCAAAGCTTGGTCAAAGCTTGGCTCGAGACTTTAAAAAGTCGGGTCGAGCCGACTCAAGCTCGGCTCGAAATGCTCGTGAACATGCTCGAAATAATACTATATATATAGTATTATATGTACACACATGTATGTTTCAATGTTGTTAACTTATTATCATAGTTAAATACTTTAAATCTTCTTCTCCTTGAGGACTTGTATAGTTTAGAAAATGTACTATGGTTACTTGTGGACTTCAAAAATAAATATTATCTTTTCCCAAATAGGTTTTCACATATTTTTCAAAAACTTCAAAGAAAAAAATAAAAAGAATTTGAGGAAAGCAACAAGTCGAGCTCGACCCGAGCGGAGCTCAAACTATCCAATTCGAGTCCGAGCCTAAAATTCCGAGCTCGGCGAACTTTGAGTCCGAGCCGAGCTCATTAATGTTATTTTTGAGCCAGGCCAAACCCGAACCTTCCCGTTATCACCCATATGTGCGACGCATTTTAGATGAGATCTAGGCCAATTTTAGCCACTTCATCGTGTTGTTTCAAATCTAGTATTTACGTTCAAAATTTTAAATGTTCAATGATTAAAATAAAATAAAATGAATTTTTAATAACTAATGATGTAGTTTATAAAAAAATTCAAGTATGTACTCGAAGTCTAACTATTAGAGGTGGTGACGGGGCAGGACAAGGATAGTTTTGTATTCTTCTTTCCGTCTGTGACACTTGCAGGGAATATTTTGGAGAATTTCTATTAAATGTTTCGAGAATTTTTTTTGGTCCTTATACGCTCTTGTGCGGACCTTTGGGGGGGTTTTGGGGATCCTCATCCTAAAAAATAAACAAAATTTACTACTTTACTAGCAAAAATATATGATCAATTTTAGTTTATAAATCATGTATGCATTACACTTAAAAATATTTTGGGTTGGAGAGAAAGCTAAAGTGAGAATAATATAATTAGGATTTTTTTCATTAAGACACACACACACACACACACACACACACACACACACACACATATATATATATATATATATATATATATATATATATATATATATATATATAAGTAAATGAGATGTAAGTATATTTTTTTAAAAATAAATTGTAAAATATCGAGGATCTCTGCATGTATTTTTCAGGGATCCTCACGAGAATTTATAAGGTATGATTCAGGGATTCCCATAATGTAAATATAACAAACCCTATTTGAGTTTCGAAAATAAAATTTCCCCGTATCTATTCGCAATAATAAAAATTTCAATTATTCTACAATTCGTCAGTTTAAATCCTCATAGTTTTTAATATTCCATTGTCATCTTGGTAACCATGCAGATTGTTTTTTTATGGAGTCTAAGGCAAATTCTAGTGAAAATATTTTTTTTATCTAAGCCCATGGACTTTTGTATTATAATAATATTTTAATAAATCCATACTTAAAAGGGATAAAAAATCGCAATTAAGTCAACAAACGCAAAATTCTCAAAAAAATTGTTTAGACCTTAAATTTTACTTCAAAATCCTTAATTTTTTTGGAGAAATAATAATGTTTAATTTATCTCTAACCTCATAAATACACAGTAAATGTCTATTAAAACATAATATAATATAATTATGAATTTCGTAGAATATGTTTTCCTTCTTGTAGTACAATCAACTCTACTAGACTTAAATTTCAACTAAAATGATTAATGTTTGCAAGAACAATAAAATTTTTATTGGGTAAAGTACACTAGTTAGCACAAAACTGTGAAAGAAGATTGTTTTGGTCACTGACATTTCAAAAGTTACATAATAATCATTAATTTATCAAATTATAGAATGATCAATTAATTAAATAAATTGTTGCATTATTTTATTACTCTAATGATATTTTGTATTTCTCAAAAAAAATCATTTTATAACACTTCGATAATTTAATGATCATTTTATAATTTTTAAAAGATCAACGACTGAAATAATAATAATTTTATTAATTTAATCACCATTAATGTACTTTAGTTTCTTATTGGAATTTTCCCATGAATTAATTTGGACAAAAACCTATGAACTTATCATATTAGGGACCAATACATCATTCATTTCTTGACCACTTCAAATTCCTCACTTTTTAAAGTCTTTGCAGATTTCACTCTCTTTTCTAAAAGTCTACCAATTTAATGGAAGACCATCCGTTCTTATCGGTCCACGCGTTGAACTTATTTTGCAAATTATAGACCAATATATGAAAGAAAAAATTTGCATCTTCAAGAATTCCAAGTTTATTTCAATCTGCATTATCAAATCATTTGAAAAAAAACAAATGATTTAGTCATCTAAAATTGAATTTTAATACTTATAATTTTTTTTATCATGTTTATGGATTTAGTAGGATAAGATGCTATGCTTATTAAACAAAGTCAAAATTCGAATCCTAATATTATAAATGGAACAAATTGAGTTGGGAACATCGTCTCTATAATAGACTTTTATAATACATGATCAGATTTAGGGACAACGTCAAGAAATTTAGTTTAGGGTATCATAATTTAAATTTTTTTGAAGGATATTTTAAGTATGCGGGAACAAACGATAAGTGTCAGTTTCTTTTCAAGGGTTGTTATTTTACTTTTAAAGAGTGTCAATACTCAATATTCATTAAAAATTGTGTTAATTTTATTTTTAACACTATTTTATATTAAATTTATAGAGAATTTTTTCTCCTAAGTTTTTGGGATGTCATGTGACACCCTAATTAAAAGATAACTTCGCCCCTAATTGTATTAATTGATTAATGAATCAGACTATAAAAAATTTACTTGTTCAAACCTTTTATCTCTTTGAATTTGAAAATTTGATTTTAATAATATAGAAAATATTATATCAAGATAACTTTGTGTTCTTTCTCGTTCAGCCTGATTCCATGTAAGCTGTCAAGCTCCTACATGCTGCATGCACCGTCTGCTGCCACCAGTACCCTTTTAGTTTGATTTATTTTATAGCAACAATTATTAAAAGGGAAAAACTCACATTTTATTGTGTTTGTACATGTTTAGATACCATAACCGCATTAACAAACTGAATTAGGCCAATCGTTTATTTTAGCATAGCATTCACGATGAGAAGATTAGTTATTATTATTAACAATAGATTAGGGATAGAATCATGATTAAGTATAGTTATTAGATTGAATTCGACAGGTTTTGACTCGATCTTATAAGGTCAGGGTTTATTTTTAGAAATTTGGGTTCGAGTCGGGCATGTTTTGAGGATAAAGTTGGGTTAGGTTAGATTCAAATTTAGGGTAAAAATATTTGATCTGATCCGAAATAATAGTATAATTTTATTCTATGGTAAACTACAACGGATATCACTTAATTATGGGTAAAGTTATATTTGAGTCACTTAATTATTAGAAGTTACATTTAGGTCACTTAATTATGGGTAATGTTACATTTGGGTCACCCAATTATTAAAGGTTACATTTGGTCACTCAATTATGGGTAAGGTTACGTTTGGGTCACCCTCCATATATAAAAAAGTACATCAATTTAGTCATTTTTTTCTTCCAAATTACTTGTATACTATCATTAACATTAGAGTACTTCATATGAAATCATTAATTAATCTAATACACAAATTGATATACTTTTTTTTTAAATATGAATGGTGACCCAAATGTAACTTTACCCATAATTGAGTGACCCAAATGTAACCTTTAATAATTGGGTGACCCAAATGTAACCTTACCCATAATTAAGTGACTCAAATGTAATTTTTAATAATTGAGTGAACTAAATGTAATCTTACCCATAATTGAGTGGCATTCGTTGTAGTTTACCCTTTATTCTAATATGGTTAATTGCTATAATGTTCTTCTCTATGTAAATTTCAATTATCTTCCTATTTTGTCTAATAAAAATAGAATAATTATAATGTCCTTCTATATATTTTTTTCAATTAATCTCTCTATTTTACCAAATAAAAATGGAAAACAATAATCTTTTTATTTATACCGGGTCGAACTCATGTTTTTACACTAAAATTTAGGTCGAGTAGAGTATCATCAAATGTTGGGTCATATCGAGTTCGAGTGGAGACCTTGAATTTTCGAGTTAGTGTGGGTCGGTCAAAAACCATACTCGTCCCATCCTGACCCATAATTTTATTATACTACCAACTATTACCTGGTGTAGTGGAATAAAACATCAAATTTCTTAAGTTCATATCTTGACCTTGTAATAAAATAAACTGGGTTAAGAAAGTCAATTCATAATAAATTTTTACGTATTCGATTCAAAATAATCAATCAATATATCAAATACCATACTTATAAAAATCATCTAATCATACTTAACTTTCAAAAGAAAATTTAACATCATTTTTTTGTGATTTTAATTTAAAATTAAATTAATCCTTTAATTAAGAAAATAGACCCCTGAATTAATCTGTCCTAAATCCCCCTATCTTCACGGCGAAATGCTTTTCTCCCCGTATCTAACATGTACCAAAGAAAAAGAAAAGTTCTCTTAAATTTCACTCCAAAGTCCAGAAAACAGCAAATCTAACAATCTCAAGTCACCTCTCAATTTTCTGTTCAATTTTTTTCCTTCAGTCCAAACAACCAGAAAGAAAATGAAGAGATTAAGAAGCTATTACATTCAGTTTCGTCACAACAACAATCAAGCAATGGAGCGTAAATGGATCTTCCCATTAGCGATTGGCTCCGCCGTTTCCTTATTTTTACTCTTCTTGACAACCTTAACCTCTTTCGACTGCTCCCCATTTCCTTTCTTCTACCGTTCCTCCGCCGTAACCGGTGGTTCCTCCCTTTTTGTGGAGAACCAACTGAAACCCATCCCTATCTCCACCCTCCCTCCGCCTCCCCGCTTCGCATACCTCATTTCCGGCTCAGCTGGCGATGGCCGGATGCTGAAAAGGACTCTTTTAGCCCTTTACCACCCGTTGAATCAATACGTTGTTCATCTTGACCGGGAAGGTAGCTCTGAAGAGAGGCTCGATCTGGAGAAGTTTGTGAAAGATCATCCAGTGTTTAACAAAGTTGGGAATGTTAGGATGATCGTGAAAGCTAATTTGGTTACTTACAGAGGCCCTACCATGGTTGCTAATACGCTTCATGCTGCTGCGATTTTGTTGAAAGAAGGTGGAGATTGGGATTGGTTTATTAATCTTAGTGCTACTGATTATCCCCTTGTTACCCAAGATGGTGAGTTGAATCGTCCAAATAATTAATTCCCCCCATTTCTTTGGAAATGGAAAAAAATCCAATTTTTAGTACAATTTGTCTTATTCCCCCTCTTTGTGTGGTTTTTTTTTTTAGCTTTGTTGTTTGATATTTGTATTGAGATTTTGGGTATCTTTTAGATTTGTTGCACACGTTTTCATACTTGCCAAGGGATCTGAATTTCATTGATCATACAAGCAATATTGGGTGGAAAGAGTGAGTTCGTTTTGTTTCCCTTTTAACTTTCCCTTTTTGTGTATATTTTTATTTCAAGTTACTGACTGATTGTTGGTGGGTTTTTGTTGTTCTAATGGCAGGTATCAGAGGGCTAAGCCAATCATTATAGATCCAGGATTGTATAGTATGAGAAAAGCCGATGTGTTTTGGGTTACACAGAAGAGAAGCGTGCCCACTGCATTCAAGCTCTTTACAGGTAAACTAAAGATGCTGAAAGCTTCAAATTGTATGGTGTTGTGTTTAGCTAATATATAGGAGTTTCAGTGATGTTGTTTATTTGCCATTTTTAGATAAATTGTGCTTAAATAGACACTATGTTTACCCTTTTCTATGCATTGGTCAAACTGTGCTTCATTCTTGTGAGGATAGTTGTTAGATATAATGATTTCTGCGAGATTTGAATAATCAATTTAGATAATATTTTGCTTATTAAATTTGCTTTTATTATGAGAATAGTTTTATTGAGGATGAAACTGGAACATAGTTTTCACTTCATAATTCAGGGTTTTCCAAGAGCAGTAGATTTGACCGAGCTTTGATTTGAATTGAGTTCTACTGGTTGGACATGGACTGTGGAGAACAAACAACTTCCAATAGCATGTTCTCTCAGCTTTCTGATTGTGTATAAGCAGCTTATTGATGTGATTATTTTGCTTTTAATGCTTCTCATATTATGAAATGTGTCATATATGTAGAGTAGAATGACATGCCTACACTGCTTCCCTTGTTTAAGTAGCTAGTTGTAGCATACGGAATAGATACGTATGAAAAAAAGCTTTGCTGCTTAGCACAGGGGATTGTTGGCGAGAAATGTTCAGGAAAACCGGTGCAATAAGCAGAAGTGTCTGGCAGGATACTAAATTATTTGTACTTGTATTTTTTTTCTCTGTTCCCAAATAGCCATGAAAAATGTTTTATCTGGATGCTCTTGACGTTGCTCCTGCCAATTAGACGGTGAAACCCATGGTTACCTGCCAACTCTTGCTTCCCCTTAAAACATAGAAATTGGAAGTTTTTAAGTATAAACATGTGCATCGTGTGCGTCTTGGACATTTTCTCCCGTGTTCACTCTTTTCTGGAATGAAAAGTTAAGCCGTGAGTTCATTCAAGTTTCCTTTGAACCCGACCTCGTTTCTCTTTGACTTTACCTAGAGGTTTTATTACATTTTTATTTTAAATTTAAATTTTCTATTCGGTGGCTAATAGTTGACACTGAATGCTAGCAAATCCTTGAAGTTTGTCATCTCTTTGATTAGAAACTAGAAACCAAAAATGCTTCTTAGCCTAAAATAGTCTTCCCATAACCAAATACTGCATTATTCTTGTTCTATTCATGTTGCAAGCACTAATGTGATAATTTAGCTTTGACTTCCAGGTTCAGCTGACTAAAATTCTTTATTTATTTTCTTATTTTTTGGGATCATTTTTAGCCTTTTCAAATGCATTTTTCTAATTCTGTGTTGCTATAAAGCTAGACGCTATATCATTTTATTTCCTTTTGATGGAGAATATTTTATAATAATGAACATAGAAGTCAAAGTATTTGTTGTTTGAAAGTTTCTAAACACGGGATATGACAAACTTCAAGGTTTAAAACATTATGGATTTGTTGTTCCAATTAGCTTCAGATACCTAAACGACTAAATGATGCATGTATGTTATGTTTGACTTGTAAGTTGTAATTTCATTGAACTTTTATGATGTTTATTATTGTTGACTTCCAATGCTTTTGCATAACGTTCACCATAATATTTTCAGTAACTTTGATCCATCATATGGTTGTATAGAATTTTTTTTTTTGCAGTACTGAAAATACATTCTAATTTAGTATCCTCTAGCAGTAAGAAACAAAAGTAATTTGCAGTATAAGTGTCTAAGTTCTCATGAAGTAGTAGTTTATATCTTGAATTGGCTTCCTTATGATCCTATGCATGCTACATTAATCAGGAAATGTATTCGTTATCTGGAAAAATGTTTTTCAAGCTAACTTGTTTGTTGGCAGAATCTGTTAGACAGCCAATAAATGCCACAACTATCTTGATTAATTATATCATTTCTGTCATAGGTTCTGCTTGGATGGCACTTTCTCGCCCTTTTATCGACTATTGCATTTGGGGATGGGACAACCTACCTCGTACCGTCCTTATGTACTATGCAAACTTTTTATCTTCTCCAGAAGGTTACTTCCACACAGTCATTTGCAATGCTCAAGAATTCCGCAACACTACGGTAAACAGTGATCTCCATTTTATATCGTGGGATAACCCTCCCAAGCAGCATCCTCATCACCTCAGGCTTGCTGACATGCAACCTATGATCAATAGCAACGCCCCTTTTGCTAGAAAGTTCCCTAGGGACGATCCTGTACTTGATAAAATCGACTCTGAGCTCTTGTCTCGGGGTCCAGACATGTTTACCCCTGGTGGTTGGTGTGTAGGAAGTGGGGAGAATGGGACTGATCCTTGCTCAGTTATTGGTAATACAACAGTCATCAGGCCTGGCCCCGGAGCGAAAAGGTTGGAAATTTTGATCAGCTCTCTTCTATCCAACGACAATTTTAGACCGCGGCAATGCAAATAACATGAAACTACGTGGATTGAGACATGCTATGGGAGGCACTAATGCTGATTGAGGTAGGTTTATTATACATGATGGAAATGATGCAATCCATTAGTACTCAATGTTCCCTTTTAGGGTTTGAAAAGAATGATAAAAAGTATAGATGATCCTTTTTGATTTAGATAAGTTTTATAGTGTTGGAAATTGGGGTGTGCCCCACTGAAATCTCTCCTTTCCCCCCCTGTTTTGGTAGTGTTATTGTGTAACTATTTACATATTGAAGAAAAGTTTTAGTTTCACTTTTACCCCATTAAAGTATTCCTAGTGTGCATAATGTGATATCTATTGACTGACTAATATAAATCAAATACTGCAGGTGTTTATTATAGGATGATCCTTCCAACTCAGTTGTTTCATTAACCAATACATATAAAAGAAAGTGACATGATCATTGACACTTTCTACAATGCTTTGTGTTTCTGGGTCAAAAGTGCTTGAGCCAAGTAGTTTTTCATTTTTCAGTTTGGTTTAAAAAGTGTTTGTTAAAAGTTAAAATTTATAGCTTTTAATTTCAAAAGTACTTTTGAACGAAATACTCATTTATCTTTGTTTATATCACTAATTTTTTATATATTTTAAAATAATGTCTAAAATAGATATTATATATACTTAAAAAGTATTTTTTTAGAGCAATACTACACATTCTTATTTCAAACTAAACAATCTAGAATACTTTTCAAAAGTACTCTCGACAAATTGACCTAAAATAAAATAAAGAAAAGAAAAGAAACACTTTTGAGAAACACAATCTTTGTAATCCCAAGAGCGTGAATAACTGAAGTGGGATAACGCTTGAGACAAAAGCAAGATTTTACGTTAGGGGCGAACTTATAAAATTCTAGCAGGATAAAATTATAAAATTTAAGTTGGGCAAGAATAGATTTTTAATAAAAAAATATAAAATTTCTAAAAAAATTAATATTTATACAAATTTCAAACTTTTAGAAAAACGGTCGCTCATTTCTAGACACGGCAGCTAAGCTTTAGAGATTGGAGGGGTCCTGCCACGGCAAGAACACACCATAACCCCTCACTTCATTTGAGATGCCCTTAACATTGCTCCAACGCAATTACATATTTATAGCCAAAATGATTCACTACCACTTGAGTTAATTATGGTCCCAACCTATAATTCTCATTCCAACTTTAATGATTAGTTTCGAATGATGATAATAATTTGAGGATGAAATTGAAATATTCAAAAATTTAATGATAAATTTAGAATGAAAATTATAGTTGAAATTGTGTGGATTCGAATTTGACTTCATAATGTAAAAGCTTTGTATTTAATTAAAAAAAACGTGAACTGAGTTAATAATATGAGTTAATAATATGTGTGGATTCGAATCTTGACATTTAACTTTAAAATATAAAAATTTTGTATTTAATAAAAACAATCATGAATTGGGCTAATAATATTTTTCATTTTAATATAGTTTGTGATTGAAAATAAAAGGGTGGTATGAAAACTGCACAAATTAAGATTACTATCCATATGGAGATGCGAATGAGAGTAAATCTTTTATATTCGTTTAAAAGAGATACTAATTCATTTTCGTTTGATTTGTAATGGATTTATTCCCTTTAAAAAGAGATTATATTATCAAGTAGCATTTGATTTAATAGGATGAGGTTAAGTTCTTTAAGTAAATATTTAATTTAAATTGGTTTTTTAACATAGCAACTAAATTTTATTTTTAAAAAAATAAAAGATATCACAAATAAAAAGCACCTAAAAAAAGCAAAATGGAGACTATGTCCACTAAAATATTCATACAAAAAATAAAATATAAAACCTAAAAGGAAAAAAAAAATATTTCTCTTAAAAATGATGTACGTTGTCAAAGAACCTAGAAATTTTCATGAATCTCATTTGTGTCTATCTAAACAAGGCACTTTACGAGGTGAAAAAAAAGAGTGATGAGTGAACCAAACTATTATGCATATTACTCCGCTACACAGTTTTGATTACATCGACAAACAATCACAAAAGGGGATCAAACTTTCTATGACAACCGAAAAACCTAAATCAGAAAAAAAGTGTCGTGAGTATCTCTGTACGAGCACCAAACGATCGCTAAGGTATGCGAAAACCGTGCCAAACGGCAAAGAAAACGTACCGCAAAAGTAAAAGAAAACGTGTCATAAAGACAAAGTAAAAGTGTGCCACTAAAGTAGAGATTTTTTTTTATTAAAAGTGAGAAAATTTAAGAAAAAATAAGATATAAAAAACATAGGAAGTAATGAACATTGACAGTTCACAACTAACATTAAAATCGGTGTCGACGACGACAAAAAAACTTACGATTAAGTTTAAAGAAAAAATAGGTTTAAAAAACAACAATTTATATTTACCAAATAATCAATTAGATATCGATAATTATAAAAGTAATCTATTTCTGTTTGATTTATAATGGAGGGCTATTACGGTAAAATTAGTTAAATGGTCCCCAATTTTTTTTTGACAAATCTTAAATATAATCATAATCCTACTTAAAGGGGAGAGAAAAAGTCAAAGAGGGGACTTTAAGGAAAGGAAGGAGAGTGTTCCTAGTGAGTTTAGAACCCGTAACCTAAGAAAATACAAAGGAACATAGATGAGCAATTTGACTAACCAATCAAATGTGCATGCTCAAATATTGCCAAGAATTGAACATGTATATATAGGATAAATATTCTATACACAGGTGGTGGAAACCGAAAGTTTCCACAAGCACCTTAGTTTTAGGGTATAGGGATTTAGTTTGGGGTATATAGTTTAGGGGTTTAGGTGTAGGGGGTTAGAATTTAGGGGTAGTTGTTTCAATTTAAGGTCTAGCGTTATAATTTAGGGTTTATAGGTTAAAACCTAAATCCTCACCATATTACCCTAAAAACTAAACCCTAACCTATAAACCCTAAATTATAATCCTAAACCTTAAATTGAAACAACTATCTCTAAATTCTAAAGCCCTACACCTAAACCCTATACCCTAAACTAACTCTCTATACCCTAAAACTAAGGCGCTTATAAAAATTTTCCGTTTTCACCGGCTGTGTATATATATATATATATATATATTGCTTTAACTAACCAATTATACCTACTTTAACTAAAGCCAACCAAAATTGAGCATATATACTTAACTCCTCAATAAATAATTAATGGCATTACATGAACATAAAAAGTTTCATTTATCTTTTGCAATAATGGGGATAAAATAGTTAAAAATTCACATCAACTTTTTTAAAAAAATTATTGATGTGATTATATATTTATATGATAGAATTTGTTCATAGTTTTTTAATCTTTTGACAAAGTACACACATTACATATAAATGTTTGAACTTAAATCTCCTAAAATGAACATCACCATCTTTTCTACTAAATCACTTATTGACTTCAAATTGAGATCAACTATTCATATATATATATATATATATTTAATTTCAATACAAAGAGACGCTACCCATCATATTTTAATGGATATGCGGTTTTTTAACTTTTAAACATTAAATCAAAATTTTTAACGAATTCTTCAAAAGGAAATTTATTTTTTTCAAAATAAGAGGATAAAGATGCACCCCTAAGGAGCTACATGCAGGGACGGACGCATGACTTTAGGTTAGGGGGAGTAAACCTATAAATTTCTAGGGCGGCGAACTTATAAAAATTTAGGGGACGAAAATAGATTTTCAATAAAAAATATATAGAAAAACTCTAATTTTTTTAAATCGTATAAAATTTTTAAATTTTTAAGGGGTGCGACCGCCCCCGCCAACTCTCCCTCTGTCAATCCCCGACTACATGCATCTGCCACTAGATATACCATTAGTCGTGTTGTAGTTTGGAATAGAGAGTGAGTGCATATAAATTATATGACATTGAAGCCACAATTATGGTCACACGAAGACAAGAAAAAGAAAAAAAGAATTCAATGCCATAAATTTAAAGGTTATGGGCATATAAAGGTTGAATGTGCCAACCCTCTTAAGAAATTGGGCATAAAAAGTAAAAAGTTAGATGAAATATTTGGTATGGGGAAACCTCATTGAGACCATTGAAACCTAGGTTACATTGAAGAAGTATCTTCTTCATCTACTATCTTTGTCCAAGCAAGTTGTTGTACCCCTTGAAATGGAGGAGGAGGTGAAGAGACCAATATGTCACTATTACGGTGTTATATATTTGGGGTTTTAAACGAGTGCAATAAGAGCGATTGCATGGGGTCTTTAAAAAAATGAGTTAAATTAAATGCTTATATGAGAAAATAAAAAAAACAGTTATAGACTGGTGGTAAAGCACATAAGAAAAAACAAGATGTCGTTGTACTTTATAAAATTTGAGTTATGTTATACTCATTTTTTATTTAAAGGTTAGTCTATCACGTACACAAGTCAATAAATATTTAAATCTTTTAACTTAAAGACCACATTTTAATAAATTGCACATAATCCCTAAATCTTTGAGTCGCTTTTGCACATGTCTCATCATGCATTTGTGTAACAAGCATGGGCGAAGCCGCCATAGTAAAAGGGGTGTCACATGACAAAAATTTGGAGCAATTTTTTCACTACAAATTTAATATAAAATAATATTAAAAATAAATAAACACAATTTTAAATGAATATTGACACCCCTTAAAAGGAAATTAACACCTATTATTTATTACCATATACGTACTTAAAAAAATTTCTTTATAAAATTTTTAAATTCTATACCCAAACTAAATTTCTTTAGAAATGTGCATAAAAATAGTTTGTTTTAATTTTTAAGACAAAATTTATCAATATCTTTTTTTGTTTAACTATCGATTTTCAATTCATTGTTGAGATCAATCATTTCACACTGAGTAAGTCATACAAAATTAAATTTAATAAAAATGTTTTATGCGAGTTAATTTTATTATAAAATGATCATTTCACCCTTGTACCGATCATTGTATAAATGCTGGAATGAGTTCCAATGCTCATATTTTATCATGTTTTTACATGTTTTGGTATGATCTAAATATCAAATATGTATTGGAGTATTTGTATAATGGTCCATCAACTTTTATAAAATTACAAAAGGTCCCTACATGGTTCAACCACTATCTAATTATGATTTATGGCCCTATAAAAAACTATTTAATTATGAATATTATATATATATATATAACAATTTCAACCACATCTTTCTTATGTCGGTACATTTCATATTCAATCGCTCAAAATAAATAAACAAATAAAAGTATAGTTTTAACACATATATAAATATAAATATATATATATATATATATATTCTTGATAAAAAAAACACATATATAAATATTTATTTATATTAACTTAAAATCAAAGTGTCCTCTCTGGATTAAATTCTAGCTGAAAACCTTAATGCGAAATGTTGATTGATGATGCTATTCCACCTCATATATTGATGTCATGCTGATGCAATACTTTCAAACTTACTTATCATCCTCAATTACCTCGTATTTATTACAATAATGAGATATAGTACACTCTCAACCACAGAATTTAGTTTCAAACTTCATACATAAGTAGACTCTCAAACATATAACAGCAGATTTTGTAAGAAATTTACTGCATATATACGAGTAATTTTTTTTATAGACACGAGTATGTATATTTACTCTTTAAAATCTAAAATTTAAATATGTAACGGTAAAATATAAACCCTAAATCATATATCTTACAAACTAAAAAATCTCAAACCTTAAATTAAATCTACACCCTTAAAACAGAAAAACTTTGTGCTCAAGGGGAGTGAAGTATTTTTTTTGAAAGCAGAAATAATTTATAATTATTCTATAAACTTATTTTTTTATATATAAATTGAAGCTAAAAAGAATGGGGTGGGGAAGCCGCAGCCCCTCCTGCTCTAGTTGTAACTTCGTTATTGTGTATATATATTCAGATAAGATATAAGAGTTTCATCTTGAAATACATAAAAATAGCTTTCCAAAATTGTTGAAAACACCTATATCGATCACATAATTGTATTAGACACTCATTTTCGAATCTGTGTTATATAACAACGAGGTGAAAAAGTTCGTAAACATATTAAGGGTTTAAATTGTGCTTGCGACTATGTTTTCGGTCGTAGTATTTTATCGTGATTACGAACATAACAGATGTTACTGCGGTCATCGCAGACAGTTATTTTCTACAATAACGATTTCGGGCTGTGTCATTACCGCTATATAACGGTCGTTATTATGGTAGCAGACCGCTATTTGATTTCTTGAAATATACAACAATAAGGAAAATGAGATGAATAACGACCCATATAGCAGTTTATGTAAGAAAAACCATTGCAGAGAAATGGAATAGCTAGCTCTAGCATTGCAAACCTGTGAAGAACAGCAGATAACGATGAACAAAGGAGTTGCAGGGTGTCTTGTCACAAGACGAAGGCACTAAGTTTCTGGTTTGCTTTGCTTTGGCTTATTTTTGGAAACAAAGAAAAAGCACATATGAAACCGTCAGTGCCATCTCTCCTGCGACAAGATTCCCCCAATTCCCTCTCCTTCCTTGCCTTTTAGTTTAGGTTTTCATCTGCATATGATTTCGAAATGTTGATGTATGTATTTATAGGGGCTGAAGGAGGGTTAATAATACGCCCGCAAATAGGGGTCAATATTCGATCGAGTCAAAAAAAATTGAGTTAGTTGAGTTTTAGAGTCATATTTTATAACTCAAATTTTAATTAAAATTTTCTGAGTCGAATTTTTATTCAAATTTAATTGTAAAATATTTATAATGTTATGATAGTTTCAATTTAAAAGAATTTCTATAACCATCTACGATATGCATATATATTTCTCCATATTTTTTGTATTTGTGATATACATATAAGGATGGCAAAAAACCCAAATTTGACGGGTTTCGACCCGACCTGATTCGGTAGGGTCGGATTTTTTTCTTGAATTTTCAGTTTTCATGTCGGGTTTTTAAGAAGTTTGAGTTGGGCCGGGGCCGAGTTTAGGGTGGAAATTTCCCGCCCCGCCCCGATTTAGTTACAAATATATATATATATATATTATATTTAATATTTTCATTAATTTTTGTCAAGGCGGGTCGAGTTTAATCGGGTTTTTTAATAAAATTTCGGGGTCGGATTGTGTTGGGCCAGGATAAAAATATATATAATAAACTCGGGTCGGATCGAAACTTTAACTTTTCGGGTCGGGTTCGGGGCGGCCAAAAAAACACCTCGTTGCCATCCCTATACACATATATCGAGTAGAGTTGATGAACTCGACTAGAACTTGAAAATAAATCCACTAATTCTAAAAACTTTGAGTTATTTAAGTCTTATTTTATAACACAAACTTTAATTAATTTTTTCGAATCAAATTAATGAAATTATTATTAGAGTTTATAAGAGTAAAAAGAAAATTCGAATCAAATTTTCCATACCCTACCGACAAAGGTGTAAAGTCTTTGAGAAAGACTTTGTTTGTTGTTTTATTCTCACATGCATCCATGAGTTCAAAAGGGTTCAAAGTCTCAGTCAGGGTCATTCCGTTTTTCTTCTTATTTTTGAGAATTAAATTTGACCAATAAACGCCACCTTAATTGATTGGAAACCTATCATTTAGAAAATGGATTAATAATAAAATAAGTGCCAAAATTATACTTATTGCTTATTTTTTGTACTTAAACTATTTTTCACTCAAAATAAGTGTCTAATGTTTTATTTCAGTAATTTTAGGTGCCTGGACGTTAAAAAAATTCGTTAACTAATTAAAACATGACACATGGCACGTTTTAATTTCTTTTAATAAATATTTAAAAAAAATTAAAAAATCAGAATTTTGAAAAAGGCCCCAAAATCCTAAAATTTCAAAAAAAAAAACCCAAATACCCAAATCTCTCCAATTCAGTCACTCCCACCGTCGTTGGCCATATTGCCGGCAACGAAATGAAACGCCCTCCCCTCGGCGAAAGACCCAAACTTCGTTTGTCATTCGTTTGTCCGTCGTTCGTCGCGAATCGTTCGAAATAACCTTTCAAAGATATTGGCATTCATCCCGATTTTCGCACAGTATCAGTCGATTTCCAATGACTGGGTGGTAGGGTAAATGGTCGTGGTGGCCCCAGAGACGGATGTAGTGCGCGACGTCGTGACCATCGACGGTGGAATCGACTCAAATTAGGATTTGGGTTTTGGAGAGTTAGGGAGCTCGAATTTAGGGGTTATTTTATTTTTGTCACTGAGCTTTTACAAGTTACAAATAGTCGTAAAATTTATCAAACTATTACAAAATGTGTATTAGTTTGAGATAGAATCTAGTAGCAAAATGTAAATCTATTTTAGTTTTACACTGATTTTGGACTATTAGACGAGTGTTAATTGATGTTTGAGATTAAAAGTTGAAAATAGTGAGATCTTGAAAGAGAAGAAATGAGTGGATTGTTAGGCTCAATGATCACTCAACCGTTGCTTGCCAAGTTATGGAGAAGAGGTAAATTTGAGTGTTTGTGTGGTGGAAGCAAAAATTAAGAATTTAACACAAGGAATTTAGACTGGTTCGACTTTCTAACCAAAGCCTACATTCACCACCTTAGCTACCCGCCAAGGATTTCACCAATTCACAAAGAATTCTTCCCATTTTCTAGGCTAAGGTGGCAACCGTTACAATCCTAGACTCACTCGCCAAGTCTAGCAACCAAAACTCACAACCCGAGCTTTGGGCACACTCTTTAAACAAGAGAATTCTAAGCAAACGAAATCCCTCTACAAGGTTGATGTTTGCACACTAAAGCACTCACCCAAATTCTAGAACACTTGAGCATACATTGACAATTTGAGCTCACAAGTGTTTGTCTATACAAGGAATGGAAATTAAGCTCTAAGACAAATTTGACATCATAATGTTGATGGCAATTGAAGCATTAGTCTTCCATGTATGCTTGAAGGTCCCTTTTATACTCTCGATTGAGTTTGTAGCTGTTGAGGACCGTTGGGATTGAATTGGAACCGCTGGAGCCTTTATTTTCCACCATAAATATAGTTCTGGAGCTGTCCGTACCGATACGTGTGTAACCGTATCGGTACGACCTTCTTTAGAAATAGCCGTTGAAGGTCTGGTCCAGCTCTGCATATCGAAACACATTGAGGTGTATCGAAACGCCTTGTAGTGTTCTGAAACGTGATTGTCTGTATCAGTACGGCCTGCACTTTAAGAGACATTTCAAAAAGGGAAAACTACACCACTGACCACCAAACAAATTGGGGATACCTATTTGAACCACCGAACTATAAAAAACGCCAATCACACCACTGAACTTATAAAATCAACCTATTTTGACCACCGACGTTAAAAACTTAACGGTGAAGTGACGGAACTGCCACGTGGCAATTGATGGGTATATTTAAAAATTACACATTTGGACCCTGTTATTTACACATTCTTTCAATTTAGTCCTAATTTTCAATTAATAAAATAATAAATTATTTAATTAAGTGGTGACACGTGTTAAGACCTTATTGGAGGATTTTAATTATTTATATTTAAGTTTATTAATTTATTTTCTCCCTCCAATCAGGTGATAACACACATGCGCACTAGGAGATTCGAACCTGAGTCTCCCAAGTGTAAAGACAACAGCTTTGCCACCGCACCAAGCACATCTTTGTGCTATAATTCTCCAGATATAGTATATATTTTTATTAGTTTCTACATTTATAAACCAAAAGCTCAAACCCTAAACACTAATTTCACATATATAAATACTAAACCCTAAAATCTAACCCTAAATATTTCAAATTAATTTCACACTAAATACTTCAAATTAAACCTCAAACCCTAAAATTTTCAAATTAATTCCACGCTAAATATTTTAAATTAAACCCTAAACCCAAACCATAAAAATTTCAAATTAATTCCACATTAAATATTTCAAATTAAGCCTTAAACCCTAAACCCTAAATATTTCAAATTAAACCCCAAACCATAACCTTAAACCCTAAATTTCAAATTCATTACACGATAAATATTTAGGGTTTAACTTGAAATATTTAACGTGAAATTAATTTGAAATATTTAGTGTTTAGGGTTTGGGGTTTAATTTGAACTATTTAGGGTTTAGAGTTTAAGGCTTAATTTGAAATATTTAACGGGGAATCAATTTGAAATTTTTAGGGTTTGAGTTTAGGATTTAATTTAAAATATTTAACGTGGAATTAATTTGAAAATTTTAGGGTTTGAGGTTTAATTTTAAGTATTTAGTGTGAAATTAATTTGAAATATTCAGGGTTAGAGTTTAGGGTTTAAGATTTATATATGTGAAATTAGTGTTTAGGGTTTGAGCTTTTGGTTTATAAATGTAGAAACTAATATAAGATATATATTATATCTGGAGAATTATAACACAAAGATGTACTTGGTGTAGTGGTAGAGTTGTTGCCTTTACACCTGGGAGACCCAGGTTTGAATCCCCCTGCGCGCATTGAGGGAAAAATTGTTTTTCTCCTCTAAATTGGTGGTGACACATGTCACCACCTGATTGGAGGGGGGAAATAAATTAATAAAATTAAATATAAATAATTAAAATCCTCCAATAAGGTCTTGACACGTGTCACCACTTAATTAAATAGTTTATTATTTTATTAATTGAAAATTAGGATTAAATTGAAAGAATGTGTAAATAACAGGGACCAAATGTGTAATTTTTAAATATACCCATCAATTGCCACGTGGCAGTTCCGTCACTCTACCGTTAGGTTTTTAACGGCGGTGGTCAAAATAGGTTGATTTTATAAGTTCGGTGGTGTGATTGACGTTTTTATAGTTCGGTGGTTTAAATAGGTATCCTCAATTTGTTTGGTGGTCAGTGGTGTAGTTTTCCCTTTCAAAAAATAGTCGTTGGGTTTTTTTTCATAAAGTCATTGGTCATTAAATGATGGGCATATTGAAACGCATAGGAGTGTATCGAAACAACCTTTGTCGTATCAAAACAGGCAAGTCCTATTTTGGTATGAATTTTGGCAGTTTCAATTCCAGTAGCTGAAACCCTTAAAGTGTATCGAAACGGGGTATACCGTTTCGGTATGGACAAGTTGGAATTCTGGTTTTGGCTACTTTAAAATATTTCAAAGCATTTTAAACCTTTTGAAAACTCCTTAAACTTATTTTCAAGTTGTTTTGACTTAAGGCATGTTTTAAATTCTTTTCAATTTAGTCCAAAACATTTTTCAATTTATTATATCAAAATCTATATCCCAACAATCTCCCCCTTTCTGATATAATAAAACCAACTTAAAAAATTATTTGGGATTCTCCCCCTTTAAGATTAAAAATTTGAATAAGAGATTTTTATATTTTAAAAGAATTCAAAGCTTCCCCTTATTCATTTTGAAAAGACAATTTTTCAAACAAACTCTCCCCTTTTTGTTATATCAAAAAGAATTTAAAAGACATTAAGCTTAAGAATAAAAATAGGGGTTTAAATATTTTGACTCTATTAAAAGCTTTGATTTTAAAATTGGCTCCCCTTACTCAAAGCATCAAATATTGTTAGTTCAACAATATGATTATCTAGTTGTCATAGAGAATAAATCTAATTGAAAACAAAAACAACTAGAAATTTACCAACACTTGAACGTCAAGGGAGGATGTGAAGCCTTCCTTCTTCAAGTGTTCTCCTTCTTGTGTGTATGGAGCTCCCCCTCAAATTTGGACTTGTTGATCACTCTCCATCACACCTAAACAAGACAATCATGTAATTTTTGATATCCAAATTGCTTTGGATCCATAAACGTTAGTAGCACATATTTTTGTCCCATTTGGAATCCATTTTTCAATTTCATCCTTTTTAGTTGAAGTACTTAGTCCTTTTGGGACCCAAATACTTCTAAAAACTTTGTCATTCGAAAATCTAGGAGCACTAGATTGTCTAACATAAAAATTTAATTTTTCCTAAATTATTTTTCTTTTGAAGTTCATCGGAAATCAAATCTTTTTCCTCTTGAACTTTATGAAGCAAATTTTGTAAATCAACACATTTTTGTTCAAACTCCTTGAGTTTTATTTCAAGTTCAATTTTGGTTTTAGAAATCAAGTCATTTTGAATTTTCAAATTTGAAACCACTTTTTTTTTTCAAAATGTGAATTTTAAATTCTAAAACTAGATCATCATAGGCATCTTGTAATTCATAAAAAAGAATTAGAATTTGAAGTAATGAATTAGAAGTTACCCTTGAATCTTCTTGGATGACCATAAGGAAAAAGTTGGCTTGTTCATTGTCGGTGGAGTCATCATCACTCCAAGTGGCCACATATGCCTTCTTCTTATGGCTTGAAGAGCTTGCCTTCTTCTTCTTCCTCGATTCATGCTTGGATTCTTCCATTTTTCTCTTCATGAATCGGGCAAACTTTTCGAAGAGATAGGTCATATATTCTTCTTCATTTTCCTCCTCACTTGAATCTACATATGGGCATATAGAGGAGTTGAGAGCAACGATATTCGTGTTAATGCCTAGCTCCATGATTTTCTTCTTCCCCATCTTCTTTATCTCTTATTCTCCTCTTCTTTTCCTTTCTTCATGATTTCATGAGTGAGAAGAGACCCCAAGAGTTCATCTAGATTTAAGGTCTTGAGATTTTTGGCTACGATGATGGCGGTCTTCTTTGAGTCTCATGACTCGGAAAGAGAATAGAGAAGCTTTCGGACAAACTTATCTTCTAGAATGATTTCTCCATGGCCTTTGAGCTCATTTGTGATGGTGGAGAATCTATCGAACATCTTTGTGATGTCTTCATCCGGTTCCATCTTGAAGTTCTCATATGTAAAACTAATGAATTTGTTTTGATATAAAAAAGATTTAAGGATTAAATTGAAAAAGAGAAAATGAATTTTTAAGTCCTCAAAACCTCTCTGTGTGTTCAAAGAAAATTTTCAAAGTCAACTTAAGCTTACTCAAATTTCTCTAAGTATTTACCAAGTCAAAACAGTAATTTTCGAGTCACCGTTTCGGAATGGCCTTTGGGCGTTTCGGAACGTTTTGAAACTATTAACCTCTGTTTCGGAACTAGCTTTCCCGTTTCGATACGAGTGTATCGAAACATCTATTTGTGTTTTGAAACGGATGAAGAACAACGGAACGGTTTGAACTGTTTCGATACGATAGTATCGAAACGACCTCAAACGTTTCGAAACGAATTTCAAACTTGGTTTCAAAATATGACCGTTGAACTTTTATAACTAATTTTTCAGATACAGTTAAAGCGTATCGAAACGCTTTTAAGCCGTTTCGATACAGGTTTTGACAATGGCAAATTGTTTTGTATCAAATCTTGAGGGCTTTTACTCAAAAACTAAAGTCTAAGCAAGCTTTAACAACTTGGTGCAATTTCTTCCATTTATTCATCCAAAAATCCCCTTTTGAGGTATTTTTCATCTTTTTATTTTTCATTTGATTTTATTCGTTTCTTAGGTTAGAAAATATTAGTTTTGTATAGATTATATGTTTTGCAAATTGGGTTCTTCAAAACTTGTAAAAAAATTCAAAATCTTAAATTTTTTATTCGAATATATTTGTTTTTACTCGTATTTTTTTTACTATTTTTCAAAAGTTGTTTCTTCTTCAATTTTTTTGTTATATGTATATATGTTTTTAAAGTGTTTTTCTTTAAAACATTAATGGGATTTTTTATTGGATTGAATTAAGGATTTAATGCATACATTTAAATTTCTTTTTGCTTGCTTTGTGTTTTTAGGAATTTCATGGAAAACGTTAACAAGAAACGCAAGACTCAAACGGGTGAAGGTTCAACCCAAGCAAATATCCGTCCTAACCTTACCCTCATTTTTCAAAAGAGTCTTAGGAATCAAGAGACTAAGGACCGTTTCAAAATCATTAAAGATTTAGCCGTTCGCCGAGAGCGAAGTGTGGAGATCGAGTTCCTTGACTCTGAGCGCTTTGAATTCCGCTATCTAGCTCTCTTGCGAGAATGGAGCTTCTTGGCCTTTTTGAGCATTTCGGACATTGTCTACAAGCATATGGTCCTGTTATTCTACTCTGATGTCGTTCTTATTGATAATGAAGATCATACCGAGGTGGTTGGCATTGAGTCGTACCTTTTGGGCAGTAAATTCACTATTGATATACCTGTTTTAGAGAACGCTCTTGGGCTCAAAGATGAAGACATTGAGGATGAGAACCACTTTGGTGCTCACACCAGATCCATTCTCACATTGGATGCTCGTGATCGGTTCCTCAATTTGATGATCTCTTGGTTCATCCGCCCATCAGGAGGTAAATATGCTCATGTTGTCAAGTTGATTATTTTTGGTTAGAGTGCTTTCGCCAAGGACAACGACCAAACCTTGTTAAAATCATGTTCGCCGAGATGGTCTATCAAGTGAAGATTCGTACCACCGATGCACTTACATCCTTCACTTATGGGGTTGTTTTAAGTTATGTCTTTGGTACCCTCAATTTTGATTGTTCTTATGATTCTTCGGAACCCCGCAAGCGAAAGATTGGTGAATCTCCTCTAATTAAGTCTGGGTTTCGTTGTACTCTTGGCCAGTGGGTTCGTGTTAATAGGCGAGCTCCGGCACCTCAAGTTGAGTCTCCATCTCAAGCTCCGGCTCCTAACAATGAGGCACTTATGGCTTTCCTTACCGAGCGGTTCAACTTGATCAATGCGAACATGGCTTCAGGTTTTGGTGCTCTCAACACTCGCATGCAATCTTTGGAGGAACACGTCTCCACTCTTGAGAATCAACAATCATCTATGTATTTATCTTTTTCCACATTCTATGGTGATTGGAGGAACTATCGTCATGCTCAAGATAAAGACAATGATGATTCTCTTGATGATGGTGGTGACGATGATGACGAGGCTTAGGATTTTTATTGCATATCATATTAGTCTATTATATTAGGATTAAGTTTGCACCTATCTATCTTTTTATGCTGTAAAGACCTATGCTTTGATTATTTTCTTAGGAATTGAGTTTGAACTCTAATGCTTTAAGTATTTATGTTTGATTATTTTCTTCTTGAACTTAATGATATCTATATTATGTTGTTTGGTTTCTTGCTTATAACCTTGTTTCTTCTCATGATTAGCCTTGATTATTATTCTTTTTGATCTAACAAAAAAATGGGAGAAGTAATATAAGAGCAAAAAAATTTTAAGTTAGTTTTGAGTTTCAAACACTTGAATTTTAAATCTCTTCAAAACTTTAAAACTCATCTTACATTGAGGGGGGTTAGAACGTCTTCAAGGTTTCAAAATTCTTAAAAATTCAAACTTGGTTTTGTTATATCAAAAAGGGGGAGATTGTAAAACTAATGAATTGATTTTGATATAACAAAAGATTTAAAGATTAAATTGAAAAAGAGAAAATGAAATTTTAAGTCCTCAAAACCCC
The DNA here is from genome assembly GCA_030270665.1 of Hibiscus trionum. Lineage (NCBI taxonomy): Eukaryota > Viridiplantae > Streptophyta > Magnoliopsida > Malvales > Malvaceae > Hibiscus > Hibiscus trionum. Next base: position 2,464,875 of record BSYR01000034.1, on the reverse strand, counting down.
CTATGTGTTCAAAGAAAATTATCAAAGTCAACTTAAGCTTACTCAAATTTCTCTAAGTATTTACCAAGTCAAAACAGTGATTTTCGAGTCACCGTTTTGAAACGGCCTTTGGGCGTTTCGGAACGTTTTGAAACTGTTAGCCTCTGTTTTGGAATTAGGTTTCCCATTTCGATACGAGTGTATCGAAACAACTATTTGTGTTTCGAAACAGATGAAGAACAACGAAAGGGTTTGAACCGTTTCGATACGACAGTATCGAAACGACCTCAAACGTTTCAAAACGAATTTCAAACTTGGTTCAAAATATGACCGTTGAACTTTTATAACTAATTTTTCAGATACAGTTAAAGCGTATCGAAACGCTTTAATAACTAATTTTTCAGATACAGTTAAAGCGTATCAGAATCTATATCATTTTTATTTTTTCTTGTTTCTTTTCTCGTACCCGTTTCTATACCCGTACCCATATAATAATCTATATCAATGGGGTTTTAGTCACGATTCTGAAAAGCATAGGAGGCTTACCCTTTTTGAATACGCAAAAAGGGCTTCAAATTTACACGATTTTACTACAGAACCAAAGGAAATTTTAGACCAATACAATGGGAATTACTTGCAAAGTGGAGGTTTAGGGGTGGCTTTATTAAAGTGGAAATTTTAGGGGTGGATTTAATTTAGAGTTAAATTATTTTGACTTAAATAATAAATTTAATCTTTAAATTATATCTTTTGTTTGCTTTTAAGTCTTAAACTATTTTTTAATCAAAATAAATTCTTAAACTATCATATTTAGTCACTTTAAATCTCTAAATTATTTTCTAGTGAAAATAAATACCTAAACTATATAATATTTTACTTTTAATCCCTAAATTATATATTCGTCAAAATTTCTTTATATAATGTCAAAATTTTATTGATCCAGATATTTTTTTAACTTCTATAACTATCAAACATAAAATGACCACAAATGATAAATAAGAACTAAAAACAAGCAAAAGGTATAATTTAGAGGTTAATTTTTCATATAAGCCAATTAATTCAAAATAGGGTCAATATGAAATAATATATAAAAATATTTCATTAAATAAATTAGGCTTTATCTAAGACTAATTTGGTCAGATATTCCCTTTTAGGGAATTATCTGGAAAAATACCCTCATTTGGAAAAATACCCCCTATTTGGCTCACGTCAGGGTAAATCGCGTCTTGCAAGGCGCGATATCTAAAATCGCGTTGTACACGGGGAGACTGCAGTCCGATGTGGATTATATTATCCGATATTTATTTTTTAAAAAATAATAAAATGAAGTCGCGGTTTGTAGGACGCGACTTTCACGAGAATTCAAACGACTCGTCGCGATAAGGTGAAGTCGCGTTGTGTGAGCCGCGATTTCCGCGTTAATAAATTGGAACGGTTGAAAACTTAATTACCGCGTTAAGGTTATGAAGAAGTCGCGCTGTACAAGATGCGATTTCCAAAGTCGCGTTGTGCATGACACGATTTTTGCTCACTAATCGCACCCCAACCGACGCGATTTCCACTATAAATTGGTCCCCACCATCCACTTCTACCCCACACCAAAAAATTAACTCTCTCTCAAATCTACTTTCTTTCAATTTCTTGGTTGATTTTTCGTGTTTGATATAATGGCAGGATTGATAAGTTTAGATCACAAGCACGTGTTCAATTATCATCGGAGACATGTAAGTTTAATTTTATTATATATTATTATTACTACGTACGTATTTTTTATATAGTTTAATTTTTACACACGCGTTTATTTTTTAAAAATATGGAATGACGTCTGGAGGTTTCTTACAACCGAATAACGAGATTACCAGACGTTTTGATCGAACCGTACTTATAGTGGGCTGGGGTTTTGCATGCATCCAAAATTGTTGGAGGTGCGAAAATAGACGTTGATTTGGTCAACGCTCTTTTGGAGAGGTGGAGGACAGAGACACACACATTCCACCTTCATTGCGGCGAGGTGACGACTACCCTGGAGGACGTGTCCCATATCTTGGGTTTGCCTGTTGATGGAGAGGCCATCACAAGTCCCGGTGCTGATGCTTGGGTGGACCTATGTTTGAGTGGGCTAGGGGCTGCGCCGGAGCGTTTTTACGGCGAAAAAATACAATTAGTGTGACACAATAGGAATCTTGGCAAAGTCGCGTTTTGTAAGACGTGATATTCCTTATACGTCAGGAATCCTGGCCAAAATCTTTTTCTGTAAGACGTGATTTCATTACCAATAGACAAGAGTTGGTCTATATATAGCCCCCTTTACGAACGTTGGTGAATATTTTCACTTGTATTATGATTTGTGGGTATATGTATTTACATGATTAGTAGATGAATTTGGTAGGATACTAGTTGTTGTGCGATATGTGTAGCGTCTGTGTTTGTTGAAGATGATCGACAAATCACAATATTCGGAAATGCATGGTGAGGTGCCACGATAATGATCGGTACCACGAAATCACAATAGCTGCAACTTTAGCTGTCGTGAACAGGGTAACAACGTTTGGCGGGTGCCGATTACATTTGATAATGCGGGTCAAAGCTTCTACCATTTTCAGTGTTTTTGAAGCTATGTTAAGACCCTCGCATGTAAAGTTGTTGATGGCATATGTATCATGGGAGATGATTATCGCATACTCGCGAAAACCACGAAGCTTGAGGACTCCAACAACTAGTATAATTATTACATCTCTCGTTGGCCATTTATCAGTTTATATGTAAATTATTTGAGTATGCATGTTTAAGGTTACAATTGACCACGTGTTTAGGGGTACAATTGTTTTTAACATACAAAAATTAAAAATATAATTTACATATGTAATTCATATGTAATATTTTACGTGTTTCAATGCATGTCTTTTATAAAAACAATAATTTGAAAGAACACCGGTTCATATACACCCTTATAAATAGACCCCCTTTCATCAAAAACTCGCTCTTTCCTTTACTTTCATTGTAATTCCCTCAAAATTTCTCTTACTCTATTTTTTTAAAATATAAGTCCATTTACAAATATTTTAAACTCCCCCAAAAAGATATTATTACATATATTTGGCTATTTATTTAGTATCAACTTGTTATATTTTTAAATTTTCTAATTTTGTAACAACAACAACACTAATAATAATAATAATAATAATAATAATAATAATAATAATAATAATAATAATAATAATAATAATAATAATAATAATAATAATAATAATAATATAATAGCTAAATAATAATTGCAACAATTTATGATATAATAATAATATAAGTACTATAATAATATAATGTTTAGGGGTTCTGTAACTTAATAATAACACGATGATAATACTAGTAATAGTATAATAATGTTTTAATTTTTTAATGGAATAATATATATATATATTATTTTCTAAAAAACAATAATATAAAGCCCATGTTATTAAGTCCAAGATTAACATAAACTAAAGTGGGTTTAAAGCCCGGACAAAATTAGTGATTACATGGACATAGGGCTCCTGATCGAGTTCCGGTTGTAGAACCTAACAGGGTACATGTTGCTGATGAATCAGAACTATACAATTTTTGAAGGGGGTGAGGAACCACTGAAGGAGTTCGGCCCCGAAGGTGACAAAATGAGTTTATTTCCAGAAGAACCAGTAGACCTTGACGAGCCCGTGAATGCCGAGGATGATGCACCCGATGTTGCGGAGGACAAACCTGTGGACGTTGTTGCCCCGGGTAGTTTTACTGGAACTCACACTGCCTTAGCGTATTACGATCCACCATCCCACTTCACAACAATGGATATGGAAGGATTCTACGCTACAGAATTTCCAGAATACCCACAGTTGGAACAGTTGAACGAACGTAATAATGGTGAACTGCATGTTAGGATGGTCTTCAGGACGAAAAAACTTGTGGAGGCTGCCATCAAGCATTACAACAAACACAACTCAGTTACGTCCACTGTGTGAAAAACTGAAGCGGACAAATATATTGTTGAATGCCCCACAAGAATTCTGGATGTAATTGGAGGGTCCATGCATCACGTTTGAAGAGGTTGAAATCAAATCCTTCAAACGAGTGGGAAACCTGAATCAAGATCATCCTAACTTGGATGTCCATGTGCTCTCTAATCATATCCTTCCACTCGTGAAATCAAATTCATGCGTATATGTGTCGGTATGTATAACATCGACCCATTCCCGTTATAAGCACATTGTTAATTACGAGAAGGCGTGGTATGCAAGATATCGTGACATCCATCAACTGTATGGGCAGTGGGAGGAATCCTACAACGAGTTACAAATGTGACTTAATTGTATGTAGAAATACAACCCAAGAATTGTTGAACTTGAGACAGTGTCAAGATACGAAATGGATCGTGTCGTACCTGGGAGCACGAATTTTTACGCCTATTTTGGACATTTTTCCAATGCGTTAAAGCATTCCGCCACTGCAAGCCGATGTTGCAGATTGACGACACATTCTTGTACGACAGATACACCCAGATCTTACTAGTGACAATTGCACAAGACGGCAACAGAAAATGCATTTCGATAGCATTCCCCATTGTTGAAAAGGAAGATATCCCTTCGTGAACGTTTTTTCTTACCAACCTGCAGACCCATGTCTTGCGCTGGGTACTACGGGCAAGACCAAGCATAATATGTATTATTTCAGACAGAGATGCAGAGATTTGAGGATCAATCCAAAGTTTAAGACAATCTTGAGAACCTCTCTATATTCATCATCGGTACTGTCTGCGGCACATTGCTGCAAATTACTACAAGAGATATAAGAACAATGATGAGCGTATAACGGTTCTTCGCATGAATACGTCTTTCGGTCTCAAAATTATAAATTAAATTGCCAATTATTATTAATTCTCGTTAATTATTCTGTACTTTTTTGAATAGGCAACACACATCGAGTTGAGGTGGTTGAGGAGCTGCTAAAATAGTTGAAAGTTAAAAATCAATTTGGATATAACTATCTTCTTGATATCCTGAGGGAGAAATGATTGCGATGTTATGATGGAGGTCGTCGATATGATCATATGACGACAAATTTGGCTGAGGCAATTAATTCGTCTCTGAAGGGAACACATCATTTACCTATCACATTAGTTGTGAAGGTAACATATTATCGACTGTCTATCCTTTTTGCAACCCTCGGAAAACAAGATATGAACTGGATGGGAGGTGGCCACATGCTTCTCTCGTCACAAACATAGGTTTACGGTTACTGAATTTTTACGATCACTTGAAAGAATTATGCACCACAATAACGATGATAATCTACAAGAGCGAACATGTGATTGCGAATTCTTTCAGACATTCAAGTACTCTTGTGCTAACATCTTCGCTGCATGTGCATCTGTTCATCTCGACGGAATGACACTCAATAATCATGTATACAAACTTGAAAACGCTTTCAAGGTATACCGATCCGAGATTCCTTCGATCAGAAATGAATGTCATCCTAATGTGGTTCAAAATGAACCTATGATTCAGCCAAATGTGATTCAAAATGAATGTCATCCAAATGTGGTTCAAAATGAATGTCATCCTTGAGAACCGACCGGCCAACCTGTAAGAACCCTGAACACGACATCAAAAAAATGTCCTTTTAAGAGCCGCCCTCGAATCAATTAATTATAATTGTAACTCTAATGTTTTAATCCTAAATAACATGTGTTCTCTTACTATTGTAAACATGTATTTTCATACTACCACAAAAAGTTATAAAACAAAAAAAAACCATGACCATACACTAAAATAACAAAATTAACACGACATCAAAAAAATGTCCTTTTAAGAGCCGCCCTCGAATCAATTAATTATAATTGTAACTATAATGTTTTAATCCTAAATAACATGTGTTCTCCTACTATTGTAAAAATGTATTTTCATACTACCACAAAAAAGTTATAAAACAAAAAAAAACCATGACCATACACTAAAATAACAAAATTAACTAAAACATAAATATCGACCAATGTTTTCAATTTCTTAATGCAAAAGAATATATCAAGATAACATTTCTAACATAATTTCTACACTCTTTAAAATACCTTTTACGCGTCAATTTCTGCACCATTATAAACATGTGTTCATGTACTACAACATAAAAGTTAAATAACAAAAAAAAACATGAAATTCTACTATGAGATAAAAGATCAAAATCATAAAAAAATTATCTCTAAAATCATACAAATTAACTATAAACAACCCTATCCATAATTGTATAAAGAACAAATTTACACAAAAGTCACGTTCTACAGAACACGACTTATGCATATTACTCGATAAATTCGCAACAAATCGTTTAAAATTCTAGTAGAAATTGAATCTTATAAACCCCAACTTTATTTTTCTTAAAATAAATATCAAATAATATAAATCTACATCAGACTAAAATCGCTCCATGTACAACGCGATTTTGGACATTACACCCTGCAAGATAGAATTTACCCTGACGTGGGCCAAATGAGAGTAATTTTCCACATGCTAAAAAAAATATATTTTTCTAGATAATTTCTCAACAACAAAAAAATCTAACCAAATTAAATATTATCTAACTTCTACACTAGATCATAGGTTCAAATATATTTAATAATATTAATTAAATAAAAAATTCTATTATTAAATTTAATGTAAAATATTTAATAAAAATCTTATTTAAAATGAATCTTAAATATTTAAATCATTTAATCCCTAAAACTCTAACCCCTAAATCCCACCATAAAACCTTAAAAAATATTTTAACCATCACATCAATATTTAACAGCTGTTAAAGATTCAATGGCTAAATAAAAGCAAACTAAAATTTAATAATAACATAGAAACAATCAAATATAACCAAGAATTCAACATAGAAGGGGGAAAATAATCAATTAAAAATATTTTAAAAAATATATTACCAATAACACATCATAACTCTGCTCAGAAAACATGAATTATCTTCTCATAGATTTTTTTTAAAAAAATCTCTGAAGTCTGACATGTGAATTTTATTCATAATTCATCACAGCAGAAACATAAACAAAACAAAATTCCACAAAAAAATTATATAAAAATTCAAATTAAGAGGAAAAAATTAGCTCTCATTCTTTCTCTCACAGTTGTCTGTTCATTCTTTTCGAGAAATCAGAATAGCGTATATTGCCTAAATCAGGCTGAACAATCACAGAGCTAATTCCATTACTTACAAAACAGATCTTCTGAAAATAAACTGGTAAACCTACAAAGAAATTTGAGATCAGAGTTTGGTAAATTAAATGTCGGTCACGGTTAAATCAGAAACACGGACCAATTAAAACCTCATCATTTCTCGAAATCGGAAGAAAAAATCAGAAAAAAAGAGAGAAATATTGAAGAATTTTAAAAACAACGATCATCAGAGACTTAAATACAAGTAATCATGGAAAATATCCAATATTATTGTTGCAGTTTTCTTTTTTCTCATCAAATGATCGACGAAGAAAACAAAATAATAATAAAAAGAAGGGGGGGGGAACCCAGAATCGTATATTTGAAAGGGGGAGAGGGAGACACAATAAACCCTAATTATTGAATACGGCTGAGAGAGGATGGTGGCTGCAAACTCTGCTTGCCTGCTTATTTATAGATCTGATTGGGGAGGATATGGTAAACCCTAGACTGAAACCCCGGCGTTTTGGGACTTGGGAATTGTACTGGGCTGAATTGCTGAATATTTGAAAATGGGTCTAATATTAGATTTATTTTTGGGCCAATTTTAGGTTGCTATTTTCTTTATTTAATTATTTAAAAATTTCTCATACTAATCAAAATCATGAATTCGATCTAACTTTCTATGCGGGCTTTTAGTTTTAACGAGGATTCAAATTTGCCAAAGGCTGGAGATAAACAACTGGTTTCAAGGTAGACCCCAAGAGTGATGTATATCACGGCTAGCCAGATTTGTGAGAAGCCATTCCCTGTAACTAAATTTCAAATTCGTGTTCTAATGTCTCATCGCATCATAAAAATTAATCCCTAGTTATTTTGAACAATGACAATTGAATTTTATTAATAAAAACAATAGAAGGAATTAGAATTACAACGCACTTAAAGATAGACAACAAAATTGGGGACAATAGTCACAAAAAACTCAAACAATATTAAACTCAAAAGTACGAAGAAAAACTATATCTTCCATTTAGAGTGACGTCTAACATAAAAAAAAATCCAATAACCTTCATAAAAATTTTATCTCTGTCGAACAAGACATTTTACATGAGCGAACTAAACTATCTGACAGGCTGCTGCCTACTCAATTCTAATTATATCAGCAAACAATCTTTTAATCATTAGTTATTTTGTTTTGTTTTATTTATAAAAAAAAAAGTATATTTTCTTCTTTCATAACCTTCAAATTTTCATTTTTTATATTTTTTCTACATATATAAAAGTAACACTGCATTTACATCATCTTCTTGTCTAAGCTATAACCTTCATCTTTTTTCCAACCTTAAGGGCATCTCTAATCTTGATCATTTTTTCACACCATTTCACAAAAATAGTGTATTTTGGTCACTATTTATTCTCCAACCCAACACTATATTTCAATTTTCATGCCACCATTTTGATGTTGTCTACAGTGTCACACCATATTTGGTGCGGAACTACAAGAAAGAAAAATAGAAGAATTTGAGATCTCTGTCCTCTCATTTCTCCCTCTAGTCCCCTCTAATTGACGACTTGGGGTCTTTATTTATAGGAGATGGATAGGTCAAAGTCATCATTGAGGAGGAAGTTAAGTTGGAATTAAATACAATAAAAGAAATAAATCTCTTTTATTTTATTCTTTTATTCCTCCTAAAACTCCTCATATTTTCATGGAATTTAATCTCCTTTAACCTCTCTATGCAATTCCAAGCTTCGATCTTCATGTAAATTATCTCTAAAAAATTTAGCTCTTTGCGCTCTTTAAGTCGCCTACCACTTTGCTCTTTTTCTCCCTTGTCCGAAATTGCCCGGGCATTGCCTCCGCAATGGCTCGGCATAGTTCGACGCGGCAATGACCTGGTAGTGGTCTCTCGGTCGTCTTCGCTCGGCCAGGGGTGCTCAGCATCACACAATACGGCTCGGTTCTGCTCGATCAGGATCATTCGGCAGGGTTCGACAATGAATTGTCGCGGCAATGAATGTTTTACCCTGCATATATACAAAACACATACCTAGCAGTACCTTTTCCACCAAATAAGCAAGTAAAGATAATCAAGCATGGCAAGGAAGAAAATAATGCAACCTAAATGAGCCTAAGTCTAACAACAATTGAGATGAAAAGGATAGAAATTTAGTACTTTTAAACACTTAACACACCCCCAAACTCGAACTATTGCTTGTCCTCAAGCAATGCAAGCTAACAATTACTTGCCAAGAATTTAATCAAAAGAGACATGCTTTAGACTTGCCTTCAAAATCGTGGCACAAATTAGGGTGGGTGGTCAGACAACATGAATTTTCCCGGAACCAAACTATAATACTTGTGATCATGTGTGTGCGTAGTTGTGTGCAAGTTAATTTATCAAGTCTAATGTGAACACTAGGTTTTTCTTTTTTTTAATTGCTGGGGCATTTATTAATCCACAAACCATGGCATTTTTAGGGCTTCAGCTCATTACAACTACTTTCCTAGGCTTGAAGATAATATTGGAGCAAACAACGAACCCCCGAGCCTATTGAGTAGAGTCATCCCGTGAAGTCTTTCATTTAATCATGCTCATTTGTCCTTCACTTTTAGTGTATTCAATTTAAATGGACATGTTATAGCAGCGAAGTATCCTAAGTACATGATTTTCACACAATTTGGTTGGAGCCTGTTTCAGGCACCTCTAGCTTGAATCTCAAAAAAATTTAAATTGCCCAAATTCTAAGCAACCTAAGTTCAATAAGTCTCTCTCAATCAAAAAGCCACAACTGTGTCATTTGACTTTTAGCATCATAGTAAGATTCTAAGTCCTTTTCATGCAATCCTTAAATTAAAGTTTTTTTTCTTTCAATTAAGTGTAACGCCCTAAAATTTATCATTAGAAATTCAACAAGTCCTAACAATTAGATTTAATTAAAAGCATGGCAAGTACATATGCAACCTAAATGCAATTCCTAAGGATGAATACACTACAATGATCTTAAACTAAAAACAACCACTCCCTCCCAAACTCAAGAGAAGCATTGTCCTCAATGCATGATTACATGAAAATTAATGACAAGAAAATAGAGATGCATACAAGAAAAGAAAGAGAAATTACAATGACTTGGAGAGGTCATCGTCTTGAATGATGAGTTTTCTTCTTGCAGTTTGATTGATCCTTTTGCTTGCTCGAGGTGGTTGGCGGCGTGTAGCGAGTGTAGGTTTCGGTTTGTTGGTCACCTCGTCGTTATTGTTCTCAATATCGATCTCCTCGCTGGTGGAGGCCTTGCATTTTGCCTTGGTAGGGGATGCCGAGACTGATTTGGCTTGTATGGCAGAGGATTCTTCTGAATCGAAAAATTCTGACCATGTTTCAGTGCGGCTTGGCTCGATCAATGATGTTTTGCCTTTGTTATCCTGGACCGGTGGTGCATCGCTTTTGTGCTTTGCTAGAGCATCTTCAATAGGTGTTGCCGAGGCAGAGGTTGCAGGCATTGCCGAGGCAGTGGCAGTAGGCATTGCCGAGGCAGTGAGACTGGCAGGAAAAATTGGGAACCTTACCTAGTTGTCGGGGTATTTTTCGAGGATCACTCGGATGATGGCATTGTTGTAATCCTTCATATACCTCATGAACGACATTTGCCTTTTCTCCATGGCTTCGATTCGGTTAGAAAGTGGCCGGATCATGTTGTCTAGTTGTGCAAGAGTAGGTGTTGCTGGTTCGCTTGCTTTGGCATTGGCAGGAGAGGTTGTTGGGTCATTGCCTGAAGGGGTTGCCTCGGCAATCTTTTGGGTAGCGGTTGACTGTGGCTCGGCTTTCGTTATTCCCATGATTTGGAGGTATCTTTCTCTCGCCCATCCCTTCCGTTGAGGCGTTTTCTTTTCCGTCGAATCACTAGGCACATGGTGTTTCTCACACAACTCGGTTATTAGGCTTGGGAAGTAGAGAGTTCCATTTTCCTTTTGGCTACAAACAAACATCTCATTGCATATTATAGCACCAACATTGATAATATGATTGTGCAAGATAGAGTGAATGGGCAAAAGTCTCGGTTTATCAACCGTGGTGTTGTGTGAGGTGGGCATTAGGCATGTTTTCACAAATTTATTCTAAAGTTTTACCTCGGGCTTAAGCTTTTGGCGGTTTACCGTGCCTCTAACTGTGCCCTCATTCCATGTTGTGCTGGCAATGGTGAGATCCTCGAGTATGTTGTCGTAATTGTCCGAAGTGAGCTTGTCAACGAACTCTTGGTATTCATCTTTCTTCACGTAAATCACATAGAAGGTGTTGATAGTATCAGCATCAACGGGGATTCCTTTGCCACGAACGAATACATACAGATTGTTTGGGTTCAGGGAGTGAGCATAGAATTCCATAACCCAATGGACGTTGCTCGGCTTCGGTTGATGGCAAAAGATTTGCCACTTTTGGTACTCGATCGAGCGGAAGATGAACGGCTCCAAACCAAAATCCGTGTGGAAGGAGGAGTAGAAAAAACCTTGTTCTTCCTATACCTTCTAATTGCCGAACTTCTTGAGGTACCTCTTCTCGATTGTTAGTGTTGCATATTTCTTGAAGTCCGGTTCTTGGCTTGATTGTGGGTTCTTCAATGTCTTGAGTTTCAAGGCCATGAAGGTTTTGTGGTGTTGTGAGAATCGGTGTAATAAAAAAATAGAGAAAAGAAAATCTTGGAAGTTCAAGTGAAAGAGATGAAAGAAGATTGTGATGGTTGAGTGTTATAGGGAGGGGTATTAAATAGGGTGGGGGTGATGATAGCAAATCAAATTTGAAATTTTGAATGGGATTGGCTTGAGTGTACGGCAAACAATGCATGAGGAAGGGGAATAGTCGGCCGACATAGGAGATTTGGGGGAGGGGCAATTTGAGTAAAATGTGGAGTCTATGTGGGATTAAGATCCCTAAAAATCAGCACATATCTCCTAAAAATCAGCCTATGAATTCCCCTTTTTTAGGTGAGTCTTCAAGATTCTTTCCAATTCTTCTTCACATTGAACTTCTTTCCTAAAAACGAGCATAATGTAAAAATAATGTTAATAAGAATAATTAAAATAAAGATACTAGAAATTTAACTTAAAACAAAATCTTATCCTAAAATATATGGAAAAATTAAAAGCAAAAATTAAAAAAATACTAAAGGAGAGCATGGTCCTGCATCTCCTAAAGTAATCACTTCCTTATCGCGCACGACATGGGTGCCAGTGTAGTGATTTAATCTTTGTCCATTAACTTTAAATTAATGGCCATCTTTTATGGACTTGATTATAACGACTGTTAAGTGTTTAAAAGTACTAAATTTTTACCCTTTTCATCTCAGTTATTGTTAGACTTGGGCTCATTTAGGTTGCATTATTAGTCATCATGTATATTTGCATTATTTTCTTCCTTGCCATGCTTGATTATCTTTAAATGCTTATTTGGTGGAAAAGGTACTACTAGGTTTGTGTTTTGTACATATACAGGGTAAAACATTCATTGCCGTGGCAATTCATTGCCGAACCGTGTCGAATGATTATAACTGAGCAGAACCGAGCCGTGCTGTGTGATGTTGAGCACACTTGACCACAATTGGTCAATTTGGCGGTGTTGCGTGTAAAAAGTGCTTCGCAATTAGTGCAAGTGTACACATCTCAAGTAATATAATGAGAAGTATTAGAGTATCATCTCCACAAGGATTGGGATGACTTCCTTCAATTATCTTCTCGTACTGAAAAAGAAAAGTAAAAGTAAAAACACAAGTAAAGGAGTTTTGGGTTTTAGTTAAACTAAATATCATAAACTAAAGCAAGTAAAAGTAAACGTAGAGTGATCAAGATGAAAGAATGAGCCGGATTAGATTGTGTCGTAGTGTGGAAAGCAATTGACTTGTTTCGGTCTTTGAATGCAATGATCACCAAACTGCCTCGACAGTAACCTTCGTCCCTGCCACGACAATAAGATGTGCTGCAACTCTTTTGCACCCCCTGAACCCTAACCTTAGTGCCATTTTTTTTGCGTTGAGTGCACCTTCCGACCATCATTCAGAATGGAAATCGCAACATGACTAGAGCCCGCATCACTGTCCTTGTGCTCAACCAACGTCGGTACATTCCCTGGTACTGTCGGGGCTATATTCAACGGAGAAGATTCCATCCTCATGTTCACTGTCGGCAAACCTTGAGTAATCGCCTTTCCCTCATTTGGTCGACTCGAGCTTCCAATCCTATTATCCTCACTCGAAACCACCTGCTTACCCTTCCTTGACCCTGAGGTATCAGTAGAGGGAGTATCAACAAGCCCTCTCCCATGCTCTTGAGAAATCTCCTGAACCTCTGCATTCTCCAAATCCCGAAGGATGTGATACCGCGACGGCATTGTACCACTTCCAAATTCCCTTTGTTGATATGTCGCTCTCACCAGTCTTCCGCGACCTCATCTTCTCACTTTCCACGACCATCCAAGGCCCGTAAAACTTCGCACATTCTCTACCTTGTTCAGGACACATCGAATTCTTTGACGGCTCCTCAGTCGTCTCCGTGACTTTCCTAGCGCATAAGTCTAAAGTGTGACCATAAACACCATAGTGGAAGCAAATTTGGTGCAAACCCTCATATTCTAGCTTTTACAGGATATTATCAATACTAATGCATGGAAGAAGAGGCTTGGTTAGGTCTACCATAACAGTGAGCCGAGCAAACTTGCCCCTTTCCCCGACGATAGTATTATAATCAACCTTGATAACCTTCCCAATAACATCGGCAATGCGTCGAAACAAGCTCTTCGTATAGTATCCTTGGCTTGGTTAGGTATACTATTTTCTTTTTTGTGAAAATGTATGATTTTATTCTCAGGGGGTTATACACAGAAAAATATTAATATGTGTCTCCTTAAAAACCTCCTTAAGCTTAAATGAAGCAAAAAATACACATGTTAATATAAAAAAACCAACAAACTAATTGTCATTAACATAAACTGCGAAACTTAACTCGACCAAGACCCTCCTAAAATAACGCACCAAGCCCTATATATGGGGCTGTTTGAACATTATTTAGGGGAATAGGCCATTTTCCACAAGAAAACGCCATGTGCAAAAGGCGTGGTTGGACCTCGCCAGGTGCAAATGGCGAGGTCTCGCATGGCTGGAATCTAGCGCGATTTAGCAGCGAGCAGGACAGGGTGGCAGCGTGGCAGTGGCAACGTTCATCATGGAATGCATGAGCCATGCAGATGTGGGACCTCGCCATTTCTACATGGCGAGGTGTTGTAGCGTTCAGGGTGGCAGGGCAGAGCCATGCGGGCTGGAATCTCGTGATTTTTTTACATTATTTGATAATTTTTCCCATTATTTTGTGTGTATATATAAGATAGATAGGGGTAAGATTGGTGTGAGTTAAGAGTTGGTGATATTTGTGAAGAGAAGAAGAGAAAAAATTTAGTGAAGGTGAAGAGTTTTTTGTATATCTTTTTAAAGATATATTCGAAGAGGGTGAGGATCGTTAGAGTGTATTTCTGATCTTTTCTAGGTTTCTCACTAAGTAAGTGATTTTTTAAATTATGAGTTTAAATTAAGCTGTTGTTTTTTAATTATGAGTGCCTGTATATTATTTTGTGTGATTGATGATCTAATGATAATTATTTTTTATTATTGATGAAGCTGTCCTGGTTCTGATTGTTGGTTCGAACAAAAAGAAGCTAGTTTTTCGATTTTTTAATCTGGTAAGTGCATGTATTTTTTAATCTGATTTTTTAAAGTTAGTTTTTTATTTTGTGTATTAGTCACACATTTTAGGTTTAAGAGCTATGACATGGTTATTTCGTGCAACCAGGTTAGAGGAAACACGCAATCGGGATCGTATTGTATTTCACTGAACATGTATATATATTTTGAGTGTAACTATTTTAAGTATATTTGTAGTGTAACTATTTGTACATGTGTATATTTAAATATATTTGAATCTATACTAGAATAATAATATGAGTTAAATCGAAATATATTTGATTATAAAACATAATAAAACATTTCGGGATCTTTACATGTGTATATTTTCACATAATAAAACATGATTATTTAGTTTTTACAAATAAAATTGTTTATATAAAATTGTTTAAAGAAAATAAATTATTTTTAATAAATTTAATAAATTTATACATCAAAAAAATTATTTAAAGATAATAAATTATATATAGGCTCTCTCTCTCTATTTATTATTTTAATTACCCAAAGAAATAATAATAATCATCATTTTTAAAAGAATATTAATTAGTAAAAAAATTTATTTTAATAAGGAATAATATTTTATTTTAATTACCCAAAGAAATAATAATAATAATAATAATAATTTTTAAAAGAAGATTAAATATTAAAAAGATTTATTTTAATAAGAAATAATATTTTCATAAGAAATAATCATTCTTTATTATAATTTTGAGAAGAAAATTAATTATTAAAATATGTAAATTATAAATAATAAAAAAATTAATAATATTTTAAACGAACTTATTATAAAATTATAATATTCAATAACACAATAATAATATATGAACTTTTGTATTATTATTTTAATAAGAAATAATATTCGCATAGATCAAAAATGTTGAAGTTAATACAATTTTTTGATGTATATATTCGAATGATAATTATTTTTTAGCTGTAGAAATAGAAAATGACATCTGAATGAGTTTTGTTGTACCGTGACCATAAGCACATTTCGTCTCATATTCACGAATAACAAGTAAGTAAATGTTTTGTAATTTAAAATTTCATATTTACTATGTAATTGTTATAATACATAATTATAATGAATTAATTATAGGGTGTAGAGCATATGATACGTCGTCGAGGAATGAAGATAAAGGAACCTGATGAGTGTTTAGTGTATTACCTACAACGAGCTGGTTTTTATAATGCCACCTTTCTACGTGGGTTTAAGATAGTCCTCGGGTTGATTACTGCATTGATTGAACGGTGGAGACCAGAGACCCACACATTTTATTTTCCATTTTGCAAATGCACAATAACATTGGAGGATGTTGCGGTACAGGTTGGTATTCCAACAAATGGGAAACCATTGGTTGGAGAAAATAAGTACAATGCATGTGACCTTTGCATGCAATACTTGGGCAAAGCTCCTCCTGAGACCTCTGTGGACGGGCTACGCCTCAAAATGTCATGGTTGCAGCAGGAATTTAGTGTGACCGATGAATATTGTCATCGAGAACTTGAGTGTGCAGCTCGAGATTATATACTGCAACTTATTGGTGGTGTGTTGATGCCAGATACATCTGATAATATGATTCACACACAATATCTGCCGTTCTTGGCTAATTTGGACACAACTGCTATATATAGTTGGGGGTCCGCAGTATTGACATTTTTGTACCATGAAATGTGCAAGGTCACAATTATGCATTGAAAAGGCAAATTCAGATATGGGTGGATGTCAAATCTTACTGCAGTCCTGGGCATGGTACAGGCTGCCTTATCTAACGCCCATTTTTTCTCTACCGGTACATATGGAGTTTCCGCCAATTTAGTCCCAAAACGTATGATTTCTATCATTTTGATCTAATTCTAAGTAATTTAATAAATTTATCCCGTCATATTTAAAAATTACAACACTATACACTCCTCTCACACCCTCTAACCACTTGTCGCGCTCCTTGCTACTGTCGATCAACTTGATAACTAAAAAATGTGATAACTTGGTAGACACAACAACTTCACTAATGGACAACCTATAGTTGGATGGAACATACCCATAATTACTTTTAAATATGAAATGTTTTTATTGAGTTATTTTGAAATAGGACCAAATTGAAAAGATGCATAAATTTTGAGATCAAAACTGTTACTATACTAAGCTACTTTAGACATCCGTTTTAATTTTATTGGCGTACTGATGTGATTGTAACAAAATTTAATCGAAGAATTAAATGATAAATTTTTTAAAAAAATGACTCATTTGTAAATGAACAAATTCGGTGTATTTTGCCCTATAAGCAAAAGTAAAACCCAAGCTTTTAATCTTCAAAACTCATCATTTCTGCCTTTAAAACCAAATATTCTTTGGTTCTCATAATTCTAAATACTATTCTCTCTCTCAATATATTTTTACATCCATTAGGTGTTTGATGTTTGGTCTTGGCTTCTCCACATTGCCTGGTTTTTCACCTACTTAATTTCCAAACACCCTTTTGTGTGTTTCACTAGTTTGTTCTTCTCTTATTGTGTTTTCAATAAAGTTTTAAGAACTGGGTAGTTTTATGATGGATCATGGAGGTTTAAATGTAATCCCCAACAGAGCAATCGAGGTAAGACACATGGCACTGTTTGTGCTAAATGAATCTTCATTTCAAAACTCTAAGCTCTTTTTGTTGTTGTTGTAGAAGGAATCATGGAAGATTGTGTTAACTTTGGCATATCAAAGCTTAGGTGTTGTTTATGGAGATTTAAGCATTTCTCCTTTGTATGTGTACAAGAGTGCATTTGCTGAGGATATTCACCATTCTGACACAAATGAAGAGATTTATGGGGTTTTGTCATTTGTGTTCTGGACACTAACACTGATGCCATTACTCAAATATGTTTTCATTGTGCTGAGAGCTGATGACAATGGAGAAGGTGGCACTTTTGCCTTGTATTCTCTGCTCTGCATACATGCTAGGCTGTGTTCATTACCTAATTGTCAGCTTGCAGATGAGGAGTTATCATAGTACAAAAGAGACGGGGTTTCATCGAATCGAAAAAGCTTCTTGAAATCGACCTTGGAGAAACATAAAGTTCTGCAGAGGCTTTTGCTTATTTTTGGCTCTGATTGGGACTTGCATGGTCATTGGAGATGGTGTCCTAACACCATCAATTTCTGGTACTAACAAGATTCAATATGGTCTTCTTTTGCTTATAATCAAAAAATTCGAGTTCGGGATATCGTGTTCGGATGGTTAACTAGTGACTGAGATTATTTTGGTATGTGCAGTTTTTGCAGCAGTGTCAGATTGGAGCTTTCTATGGCTAAAGAGCAACATCGTTATAAGTTCCATTTAAGCATTATGTAATGGATCAAACTAGCTTACTGTCACTAGATGTCTATCGGCCGGGTCAGGTTTGAGTTTGTCCTTGTACGATATCGATATCATATGCAATTGTTTCCTCAGAGTTTATTGATTCTGCATATGTTGAAGTCCCAGCAGTTTGTGCCATACTGATATTCTTGTTTGCCCTCCAACATTACGGGACCAACCGGGTCGGGTTCTTGTTCGCTCCGGTTGTGATAACATGGCTTTTATGCATCAGTGCAGTTGGGGTTTACAACATTTGCCATTGGAATCCCCATGTCTACCAAGCCCTCTCTCCCTATTACATGTACAAGTTTTTGAAGAAGACCCAAAAGAAAGGTTGGATGCCACTTGGTGGCATCTTGCTTTGTATAACAGGTACAATAATCCGTAATTCGTATCTATGTAATTCCGACTCTTTACTTTTCGTTAAATGTTCATATCTGTTGTGTTTTCTCGGTGTTTCAGGCTCAGAAGCGATGTACGCTGATCTTAGACATTTTTCACTGTTGTCCATAAAGGTAATTTGGTTGTTTTAAACTTAGTAACACGTGAGTGACTTCTGTCTCTTCTGTTATTCAGGTTGTATATGGTTTTCTCGTCTGTTGATAACAATATCTGTTTGCTTACAGATATTAGATCTACTTGGGAGAGAAACATCGCTTTGCAGTACTCTTTGGGCACTGAAAGATGCTGCTCAAAAAATATTTTTTGAAATACTGATAAGTCGCGGGGAAAAGCTTTTACGGTATCTTGGACGCAAGGTTGCAGCTGAATATGCAAAGAAACTTGGCACTATGATTGATACTCATGCAAAGGAAACTTGACGTAATTCGAATGATACAGCAGGAAAAGAGGATAAATGCAACAGTCACTCAAAGTTTTATTTTTAATTTGCTTACCGCCACCGTCAATGGTGGTTGCTCCATGTAGCAAAAATTAAAAAAAAAGTAACAAACATTTCTGACGTGACATTTCCACAGTCGTCCTGCAAACGGCCTGTCAAAAAGAAATTATTTCGTTAATCGAAATGAAAAAAATGAAGGAATGACAATAGAAATTATATACATAAGAAAATACTTACAATTCCATAGTATAACTAAGCTAGGGTAATGTCACGCCCCGCCAAAGTGCACCAGGATCAACTGAGGAGTGCCTCCTAGGTGCACTCGGGCCAACCAAGACAAAATGAAGTGCCTTGAGCATTTTAAGGCTAAGCATGAACCAATGAAGGTTCTAGAACGGCCTAGAGAGGCCCACAATCATTTTGAACAATTTTCACAAGGATCCGGGAGGTTCTCCAAAGGTCTAGACTCGTCCAAAAAGTCTTAGAAGATTCTAGAACACACTCTGGAACTACTCTGGAAGTTTCTAGAACTTTCTAGAAGCTTTTGGATAGTTAAGGACAAAAGTAGATAGTTGTAGAATATTCTATAATACTTTAAAGTATTAGAGATATATGTAGATAAGTATAAACTTATCTAGAATAGTTTAGGTTCCTTAGCCATTTAGGGAGGCAAATTTGTAACCGTTGGATCAAAATGATCTTAGTCGTCCATTGAGGAGGTGGGATCCTATAAATAGGACCACATAAGTTCTCTTGTCTAGCTTTCTTGTAAATCTTTTGTCTTCTCCATTCTAGTGTGTGTTTAGCTATATCATTCGCGTGGGAAAAGTTTGCTAACATTATGTCGGGAGTGTTAGCACCGTACGAATTGATTTGAAAGAATAAGTCCGTGAAAGTAAGCCCTAAACTCTTAACCGAATTATCCTGCTCCGATATTTCATCGGTAAGGCCATCGTTTTTCACCTTCTCTTTCCATTTCCAGCTCTCATCACGGTGCAACTCTTTCAATATTTCCAATTTATCGAGCTTTTGTATATAGATAATATCTATTGCCAAAAATAATCATTTTATATGAGTCTGAGGAAAAGAATTGTAAATAAACATTAAATATATACCAAAAATAAGTCAAATAAAAAAAACAAGATTCTTATAAATGCATAAAATATTTTAAAGAACGAAAAGAATTAATCACCTTTTTGTATAAACCTTATGCCTCAAGGCTAAGAGTGTATTTTCATACTACCACGTAAAAGTTACAAAAAAACAAAAATTAACTAAAACATTAGTATCGACATAACAAAAAAAACATAAAATTCTATTATGAGATTATATCAAAATAATAAAAAATTATCTCTAAAATCATACAAATTAACAATAAACAACCATATCCATAATTGTATAAACAACAAATTTACGCAAAAGTCACGTTCTACAAAACACAACTTATGCATATTACTCAATAAATTCGCGACAAATCATTTGAAATTATCATAAAAGTCGAATCTTATAAATCACAACTTTATTTTTCATAAAATAAATAACAAATAATATAAATCCACATCAGGCTGAAATCCCTCCATGTACAATGCGATTTTGAACATTACACCCTACAAGACAAAACTTAACCTACCTGGGCCAAATGAGAGTAATTTTCCAAATGTTTCATAAAAAAGAATATTTTTCTAAATAATTTCTCAAAAAAAAATATAACCAAATTAACCTTTATATAAAGTCTAGACTATATCATAGGTTCAAATATATTTAATAATATTAATTAAATAAAAAATTCTATTATTAAATTTAATGTAAAAATTTTAATAAAAATCTTATTTAAAATGAATCTTAAATAATTAAATCATTTAATCCCAAAAACTCTAACATAGAAACAATCAAATATAAGGGAAGAATAATAAATTAAAAAATATTTTAAAAAATATAACACAACAAAACTCTGCTCAAAAAACATGAATTATCTTCTCATAGATTTTTTTAAAAAAATCTCTGAAGTCTGACATGTGAATTTTATTCATAATTCATCACAGCAGAAACAAAAACAAAACACAATTCCACAAAAAGAATTATATAAAAAATCAAAATTAAGAGATAAAAATTAGCTCTCATTTTTTCTCTCAAAGTTGTCTGTTCATTCTTTTGAAAAATCAGAATAGCGTATATTGCCTAAATCAGGCTGAACAATCACAGAGCTAATTCCATTACTTACAAAACAGATCTTCTGAAAATTAACTGGTAAGCCTACAAAGAAATTTGAGATCAGAGTTCGGTAAATTAAATGTCGGTCACGGTTAAATCAGAAACACGGACCAATTAAAACCTCATCATATCTCGAAATCGGAAAAAAAGAATCAGAAAAAAAGAGAGAAATATTGAAGAATTTTAAAAAGAACGATCATCAGAGATTTAAATACAAGTAATCATGGAGAATATCCAATATTATTGTTGCAGTTTTCTTTTTTCTCATCAAATGATCGACGAAGAAAACAAAATAATAATAAAAAGAAGAGAAAAAACCCAGAATCCCAAATTTGAAAGGGGGATAGGGAGACACAATAAACCCTAATTATTGAATACGGCTGAGAGAGAATGGTGGCTGCAAACTCTGTTTGCCTGCTTATTTATAGATCTGACTGGGGAGGATGTGGTAAACCCTAGACTGAAACGCCTGCGTTTTGGGACTTGGGAATTGTACTGGGCTGAATTGCTGAATATTTGAAAATGGGTCTAATATTAGATTTCGGCTTTTCATTTTTGGGCCAATTTTAGGTTGCTATTTTCTTACTTAATTTGTATATTTAATTAAATAAAATTTCCCCATACTAATCAAAATCATGAATTTGATCTAACTTTCTACGCGGGCTTTTAGTTTTAACGAGGATTCAAATTTCGTTATGAAGTAAATCTTTTAATTTAATTTGATTTATACATAACATTAAATTTTAAATTCGTGTTTTAATATCTCATCGCGTTATACAAATAACAACTGAATTTCATTAATAAAAATAATGGAAGGAATTAGAATTACAACGCACCCAAGGATAGATAACAAAATTAGGGACAATAGTCAAACAAAAAATTCGTACATAAAACAACAATATTAAAACCAAAAGAAAGTACGAAGAAAAATCAAATATTCTCTTTAAAGTGACGTCTAATATAAAAAAAAAATCTAGTAACCTTCATAAAAACTGTCTTTGTCAAACAAAACATTTTACGTAAACGAACCAAATTATCTGACAGGCTGCTTCGCTACACAATTCTGATTATATCAACAAACAACCTTTTAATAGTTAGTTATTTTATTTTGTTTTATTTATAAAAATAAAAGTATATTTTATTCTTTCATAACCTTCAAATTTTATTTTTTTAATTTTTTTTCTACATAAAAGTAACACTGCATTTTCATCATCTTCTTGTCTAAGCTATAACCTTCATCTTTTTGTCCAACCTTAAGGCAATCTCTAATTTTCATCAATACTATAACACCATTTTAGTGTAAAAAATAATATAAAAATTGTAAAAATAAAAAAGTAAAATTAGTGTAAAAAGATTAACTCTAATCTTTGTACTAAAATGGTACAAACTAATATATTTAATATTATTTTGATGTAAAGAGATCAACTTTAACCTTTGCACTATAACACCTTTGCACCATTTTAACTTTTTTTTTCAATTAAAGAAAAATTGTATTGCTACAGTTCCGCACCAAATATGGTATGACATTATAGACAACACCAAAACCGGGACATGGTGATTTAGAATTTGGTGTTGGGTTAGAGAAGAGAATTAATAGTAACCAAAATACACCATTTTAGTAAAATGGTGTGAAAAATGAACAAGATTGAAGATGCCCTAATAAAACTTCTTCTTGTATAAACGAATGAAAATGAAAAAACGAAAATATCGTGATAAACAAAAGGACTAAAGGTTTCAAATATACTAGAATGTTTTGTTTTAAAAAACAAATTATATTTTTATATATTTTTGTATTCAATTGAATACTCTAATTGGTAAAACAAGTCAAGTTGATATTTTGACTGATATTAATTGTTATTATACCGATATGACAATCAACCTTGCTAACATAACAATCACCATGAAATAATGTCGTAATAGTGTGACTTGATTGATTTTTTTTTTAAATGAGGGTTTAATTGATTTTTTAGAAAATTTGAAGACTTATTTAATTTTAAGAAAAGTTATAATAAATATAAAATTTAGAAATATTAAAAACTAAAAAATCTAATTTTAATTAAAAATATTTAAAGAATTAAAAATGTATTGAAATCAATAAAAACTTTAAATACATTTAAAAATATTTAAAAAATAGTAAAAAATCAAGCTTCTTTAACAAACACATCATTCGGTCTCGTGAGCTCGAACGAAAGACAAAAAGGACCAATAGAGTCATGATCCACACAATATTTTATAAAATTAGAATCAACTCTTTTACATTTTAAAATTTTTAATTTAAATCTCTCAAAAAATTTAGAAATTCTAATTAAATATATTCTCATAGTTTTTAAAAATTCTCATTAAGTCTCTCAATTTATTTATTATTTTTAAAATAGTTATGCCCCATTTTTAAAAAAATATAATTTAAACATTTAATTATTTTATGTTGTGAATAAAATAACAAAGAACAATAACAAGAACAAAGAACAAGAATGGAAGAACAAAGAGATGGGAGAAAGAGGGAGATTTGTATTATTCTCAAATATAGACTTGTGTACAATGTTTTCATCAAATCATCTATTTATAGGCATAAGAAGTACATATTACATTGAACTCTAATTAAATGAGATAATATTCCTAATGATAAAGTAAATCAAACTCCTTAGATAAAGTTCTAATCATGATAGACATCCACATAGATATTCATAACACTCCCCCTTGGATGTCTATATAGATAATGTGCCTCGTTAAAACCTTCCTAAGATAAAAACTCAGTGGGAAAAAATAATTTAGTGAAGAAAAAAGAGTACACACATCTTTGATACGCATAACATGTTGCCTCATTAAAAACCTTACTAGGAAAACTCATTGGGACAAAACCTCGGTTAAGGAAAAAAGAGTGCAACGCATATTTACTCCCCCTCATGAAAACATCTCAGAAGATCTTTGAATCTTCATAATTTAAACTTGAATATTAAAGATAGTGGGGATGAAAGTTTGGAGTAATATTTTCCATGATGTATCCACCTTCCATTATCTCTACACAAGATAGCATTTGTATCATATCTTGTAAAAGTAAATCACATATCTTCTGGATATGTTGGGTCAATGGTCTTAGCCAAACACATTTTTGGCTTGCCTTGTGCATAACAATTATTTCTACAAGATTTGGGGAGGCATCGACGAATGTTTGAAGATCTAAATGTAATGATCTTTGTATATTCATAGATATTTCTTGACCAACTAATATATAGTACTTCAAGACTAAGAAAAGATATAATTATCTTTATTCACATCCAACAATCTTACAACTATTGGGATACTCAATACATATGCTCTATTCATATTGAATCTTCTTTAAGATTCTTTCAACTTATGTCTATTCATAGACAAAAACGCATATTTAAGTGCTCGATCTTTAGGTCGAGATAAACTTGATGTCAAGATTCAAGTACTTGTATTGAAAGTACTTCATGAGTTTCCAATTTGAAGCTCTTTAGGAGTTCTAAAATTATCATATTGGATCTTGATCCAAACTCCTTTATAAAATACATAAGGAAATCTGATCATTCTTATAGTATTTTCTCAATTAGTATTCACTAAGGCGATTATATCAAATGCGGCAAAATATTCATGAGACATGTCTAAATAAATTTCCTCAGAAATTTCCAAATGCTTCTAGCATTTTAAATCCTTCAAGGATAAATATGGATCCACAAATAATTAGACGCATGTAAAATTTTTCATAACTGCCAAAGTAATTGCATCCACCATGAAGTAATTAAAACTTTTCATAAATCATAGTTCAAGTCGTATTTACGACTACTTATTTGTGCCTCACTTGCATTACACCTTTAGGTGTTTGGACTGTTGGTCCAAATACTTCTATTTTAGAAGTTCAAAGCGTCTTTCAACATCGGCCAATTTAATATCTATATTTCTGGATAGATTTTATACAAGATACTCGATTTCTTTCTTTACTTCCATAGAAGTATTTTATGTAAAATTGTTTGTAAAATCGTTGTCGACAACTTTCTAATTTTCTGGTTCCATTCTCGTAATGACATAACTCATTGAGATCTCTTCAAGGTTTCAATATTTATTTCAGGTACCTGAAAACTCTTCAAGAGTTTTATTATTAGTTATGTCTTGGGTCTCTTTAGGAGCACCCGCCTCCAATATATGACCATCTCATAATACTTTTCATTTACGAGAATTTTGATCATTGGAACCATTTCAACTATCATGCTTCAAGCATGATTTACATCCACTTGCTCTAACATGTAATTTAAACTTAGAGCATTTCAGCTGGTATATAAGACTTAATTACTCTCATTGGGTCAGTAAATATGTCTGACAGTTGACATGAAATAACATGAATTATCTTATGAACTTTTAGTTCATATTCGAGGATTTAGATAATTTTTTTATCCAACTGATTATTCTCTCCCCCTAATGTTGAGAAAAATCATCTAATAAATGATTCTTCAATTAATGTTTAGAATTTAAACATAAAAGGAGACTCGTACTCTATATATATTCTCAACCCTTTTTACTTGCCCATTTTGTGCGTTATGGTGGAGCAATTCAATTATATATCACACATTCAAAATTTCAAAAATAGGAAATATGACTTCTGACCAAAAGTCAAATCATAATGGGGAGTTATTATAACTCGTTGGCTTGATGCGTATAAGTGTTGCTATATGGAAATACCATATAAATAATAAATGTTTTGTTCTCACAGTTTAGCTATTAAATAGGAGACATCCAATTAAAAATTTGCTAAACCGTATTTTTCATAATCAATAGGCTTTGTAATAACCGATATAGCCTAAAATATAAACCCACAAGCTTTTGCAAAACGAATAGTCTAATTGCATAATCTGAATCTTTTTATAATTAATCTCACAAACTTCTGGTTGTAAGTTGATAAAACAATGTAGATGCATCTACTAAAATCATATAAAACTCTCCACATTTATGGATATATGGGCCCATATTTCGTTCAGATATGCAAGACATGCAGTCTCAACTTCAGTACAAGAACTTCAAGTTCTAATTCTTTTGATAAGTGGGATCATCTATATGCTTTGAGAACAAACAACACAAGAACTTCAGATTCTTTTAGTAAGTGGAATTTAATCAATTCCTTTAAGCAACACAAGAACTTCACGTTCTTTAATAAGTGAAATTTAATCCATTCCTTTGAGAATAAGCACCATAAGAACTCCAAGTTCTTTTAATATATGTGCATGTAAATCTCAATAACTTTCGCATCATTATTGATCAGAATGCTCTAATCGATCATACCAACTACATACAAGTGTGTATATACATTTCTGAATTTCGTAAACTTATGGTTTACCATAACATGTGATTCAATCTCACTCGTACATGTTTAGTACGATCATCAAAATTGTTCATTTGAATAGGAATATATTTAGCTCTTTCGAAGCTTTCAATGAAAATTATATTTTGGTAGCAATATATATAGTTTTTCTAGAGTTTTCAACTGACTTTTTGGCTACCAGAACTTATATCCACAATGTCTTATTTCAAATGCTAATTTATAACATATGTTATGTATAATTCCCAAAGGGATATTTTGTGAACTCATATTTTCTCTCTTAAAATTTCCAATTCTAGTGGTGACGATATTATTACCATTAACAGTAATTATTGCAATATTCGCAATTATGCACTTTTCATGGTGTGCTTTCTCTCAAGAATTTATTGCTCTTCTAGAGCATCAATATTTTCAATACTTTGAGATATAATACTCATATTATTCCCTTGCATTTAAATGAGAAAATATATCTTATGCTTATGTTGAGCATAAATCATCACCATAAATTGTTGATTTTTTAACGTACAATAAGTACGAGATCAATGGTTTATAACATCACATTGGTAATAAAAATAATTTTACTTCATTAGAATGATCTTTATCACTCTTATCATCCTTATAACCTCACCGCCAGTGGGTAGAAGTATCCTTAAAATGCTATGTTTCTCATGTCTATATTCATGGTTTCAATCACGACCACAACCTCTAATGTGACTTTTATTCTTTTCATAATATAATCTCACATTCACTTCAGGGAATGAAGTAGAGCCAGTGAGCCTTTGAAACATTTTTCACGATATTGTGTCTGAGGACAACATTATTTGTCGTGAAAAGTGGAGTATGTTTTATTAACATATCCTCATCACAGATAACAAAGTTTTAATCCTCGTACGCGGCGTTGTTAAACCAGTCCACAAGGTCCTTTAAAAACCCCCTTTCAGACCAATAGCCTCACAGAACGAGATGTCCAACCAATATACTTGGGTTATATCAAAGTTATGTTCCCCATTGAATAGTGATTTGCCATGTTTGCATTCACTTCAAGGAATGAAACAGATCCAATAATTGCAAGGAATAAACATCATGCTTGCATTCACTTCAGGAAATGCCTCCCATAAAACCTTTTGGATCAAGACGAATTTTCGTGAACTTGGGAAAAGTCTATAGTCGAGTTTTTCGACATATAAGAAATATCACTTTCAAGCAAATATAGATTTTATAACAACTCTCTCATTCACTTTAGGGAACGAAACAAATCTAATCGAGCAAACATATTATAAGAAAAACTCTTATTAATAATTTAAAATAAAAGATTAATATCTTAACAGATTGAGAAGGAAGTTGCGATATAGATTGCCAAACCGTTAATTCTCCCCAGAATCTAGCAACTTTACCTCTTTAGATTTTATCTTCGGAGAAGCCATGACTTTTTCCAACCCATTTAAACATATCATGTAAAACTCAAAACATATAAACTCTTATTAATAAAATAAGATAAACAAATATTGATATTTAATTTCAAGTTTAACCATTGCGTCAAACTTAAACATATATGAAACCATAATAGTTAGATCTATATATATGGACTGAACTGAATACATTAGAAACTAGAGAATTTGTGGCATAATACTCTCTTTTTATTTTTATTTTTAAAACATAGTTGTATAGGCAGTTACTAGGCATAACAATGATGCGTTTATACATTTCTTTTGTTTATCATAAGTTAGCATAGTGCCTAAGGGTGTAGAAAAGAAAACAATCAGGATCAAACTAAAATGATCTAAATTATGAAGAACTAAGGCCACAATTTACCCTTAAGATAGATGTTTTTTTTTATATTAAAAATCTAGGTTTCACGACTTCATTGACAGAAAACAATTTTTTTCATAAATAATATATATGTTTATTTTAACTAATCGCACCATAATTTTAATTATTTTTTGTCTAAAACTGAGTTTTCCCTTTTTCAAGTTAGAAAAATAAAAGCATGTCAAAGAAAGCAAACCAATGGTGAGCCGTTCATTAGCTTGAACCACGAGCATCAAATTTTGTGTAGCCTGACATCTCAATTGGTGTTTACGAGCGACTTCAAAATTCATAGCTCGCTTAAACCTTCAAAATATATCACCAAAAATTAAAGACCAAATTAAAATATAAGATGGTGGCAGTTAGTAATTAAAAAAATAAAGAGAAAAAAAACTTATCTTCAGTTCAAAGTATGATCAGACTTTTTCAGTAACTTCTTTGGAATTCGAACGAAGAGCACCAAAATTTTTCGAGCAAACTCGTGATTATAACGTGTTGTGAATAAAATAACAAAGAATAATAATAAGAACAAAGAATAAAAACGGAAGAACAAAAAGATGAGAGAAAGAGGGAGATTTGTATTATTCTCAAATATAGACTTGTGTACAATGTCTTCATCAAATCATCTATTTATAGGCATAAGAAATACATATTACATTGAACTCTAATTAAATAGGATAATATTCCTAATGAAAAAGTAAATCGAACTCCTTAAATAAAGTTCTAATCATGATAGACATCCATATAGATAAATATTCATAACATTTTAAAAATTTTAGTTTAAATTTTTATTTTTTAAAGTTTTAAATTGAACTCAATTTTTTTATTAAATTCCGTCACAGCGGAATGTATTATCGTTTATCCAACACTTATTAATAAGACTAGTCTTGCATTATAACAACTATTTATTATTTGGTTCAATGATATCGAGCTGACCGTCGAACCTACCGGTTCCCAATCCAATCGACCGATCCATTGCGGTTCACAAAACACTGAAAAACCACGTGAAAAAAAAATCTTTTTTCCGAGTTCTGCCAGAATTTTTATGAAGTTTTCGTAATGGAAACATTAAATTTTCTGGCCAAATCCATGGCCGCCCATTAAATTCACTCTTTTATGGAAGATAATAAATAAATAAAATAATTGAAAAACAAACAAACAAACAATTTCTTTAACGTGATTGGATTAGAGCCAAACAAACAAATTTTCTTTTCTCATGGATTCACGGTATTTTATCGGATTCTTCCTTATTCTTTTCATCAATGTTGCTTTGGTTCCAGCTGAGATGAATGGATCGGTGATTAAAATGAAAAGAGGAACTTCTTCTGTTCAATTTGATCCCTCTCGTGTCACTCAACTCTCACGCCACCCTAGGTAACTTCATCTTTCTCTCTCTCGCAGTTTAATTCATTCAAAATTTCGAAATTTACGAAACCTTTTTGTTTTCTTGCAGGGCTTTTATTTACAAAGGATTTTTATCAAATGAGGAATGTGATCACCTTATTATCCTGGTAAGAAACAATCTTATTTCTTTTTTCCCCCTTCTAAATTGTTGAAGAATTTCGACTTATAAAAGAATTGTATTAATTTCAGGCTAAGGATAAGTTAGAGAAGTCAATGGTGGCTGATAATGAATCAGGTCAGAGCACTGAAAGTGAAGTTCGAACCAGCTCTGGCATGTTTCTTGACATAGCTCAGGTATATAAATGAATCGCCTTCCATTTCGTTTTAGCTCAAAGCTGTGAAATTAGTTGCAATATCAGTTAATTTAAGAGGGCTTAAGGGGTATTAATCTTAAATTCGGCCATAATTGTTAGTTGTTTGACTTTCTTCTGGTTTTTGAGAACATGCATTTGATCATATGAACTGAAATTCGTGTAGTGCTTATGAGTTTAGAACCACTTAATTGGTGGCATGCCAGGTGTTTGATGTTATACTAGAAGTTGTATTCCCAAGTGTTTGTACTGAAAACAGTTGTATTCTGCAATGTCACTGATGATGCATTGTGTTTTTCCCCCTCGTGGTTCACTCGAACTTAATCCGATTTCCAGGTCTTTGCAAAAAGAATCTGTTTCTTCATTGGATGAAGGGTTTAAAAGAATATTACTTGTGAGTTAGTCACAATGTTGTTTTTTTAAATTCAAGCCTTTTTCAAATCCTCTCCATATGATTACTGTTGCAGGTGCAATCATGTGTAGGTTTAGTTGTGTTCCATTAAGTTTAGAGATCATTTATTTTATCCTTATTGTTATGATTAGGATTGTTTTATATATGGTATGGACGGGGACAAAGCCATGTATTAGCCCCTCTCAAAATTTTTGGTATAATAGCTTTTTAGGTTCTTTACAATTTAAATCTTAATCAAATAGGGCATTTGCCCCTCCCAATTTTTAGATTTAAAGGCTTAATAGATTCTTGCCCCTCCCAATGTTTGATCTTAGCTCTGTCTTTGGGTATGGATCGTGTTTGGAAAGCATTGCAGCATAGCCAGAGCCGTCCCTGGGGCATGGGCAACAGGGGCGCCCGCCCAGGGCCCCTACCCTGTCCAGGGCCCATTTTTTTTCGAATATTTATAGTTAAGGTTTAATATTTTTTTAATATTTATTGTTTAAAATTTAATTTTTAATAATTTTTATTAGAATTCTATTCTTAAAATTTATTTTTTCCGATATTTTTATTAGGGGTATAATTTTTTTTCAATACTTGTTATTATATGCTCATTTTTTTGAATACTTGTAATTAGGGGCCCATTTTTTATTATTTATTGTTATTTTAATACTTGTTATTTGGGTACAAATTTTTCAATACTTGTTATTATGAGGCTAATTTTTCAATACTTGTTACTAGGGGCCTATTTTTTCTAATATTTGTTATTAGAGCTCTACTCTTAAATTTTATTTTTTCCGATACTTGTTATTACGAGTCCATTTTTTTTCCAATACTTGTTATTTATGATCTATTTTCCCTAATATTTGTTATTACATGCATACTCTTAAATTTTAATTTTTCAATACTTGTTATTAGGGTTTTATTTTCCCCTATATTTGTTATTACAAGAATACTCTTAAAATTCATTTTTTTTTCAAAATTTGTTAATAGAGACCTTTTTTTTTATATATCACTTGTTACTAAGGGTCTAATTTCAAATTTTATTTTTTCCAATACTCGTTTTTAGGGGAAAGGGTGATCAAAACTCCACTCGACTCGAAAAAAATTTCAAAAAAAGTTTGAGTTGTAAATTAAAAATTCTAATAACTCAAAATTTTAGTATTTAGTAGATAAATTTTTAAGTTCGAGTCGTAAATACTCGTAAACTCGCATAACTTGAATTTTTTTTACTCGATCGAACGCTCACCCTTAATTAGGGGCCTATTTTTAAGTTCGCCCATGGGCCACCAAAATCTCAGAAACGGGTCTGAGCATAGCATGTGTTGATTCTTGAACTTCAAATGCTTATGCGGTATCCTTTGTTTCTCGCATGAAGGATGAAGTAGTTGCTGATATCGAAGAAAGGATTGCAACATGGACCTTCCTTCCAGTCGGTACTTTTTCTCTTTTAACTCTATAATTTCTTAATTCAATTGGAAGGACTTGTCTCATTTTCCTTCAACACTGCATCACAAACAGAGAATGGGGAATCCCTGCAGATACTGCACTATGAATATGGCCAGAAATATGAACCACATTTTGATTATTTTTATGACAAGGTTAATCTAGAGCTGGCAGGTCACCGTATTGCCACTGTACTGATGTATTTGTCTGATGTTGAGAGTGGTGGAGAAACTGTGTTTCCGAATTCAGAGGTATGCATTGACCGGTGAATTCTGTTTACATGTTTGCTTTCATCGTATCCTGCCATTGTTGCATTACATTTCCAGGGAAAACATGCACAGTCCAAGGACGAAAGCTGGTCAGATTGTGCAAAAACGGGATATGCAGGTATTATGATTACCCTTGGAGAATTTAGGCGAAAAGCTTTCTCGGACTTTAGTAATGTTGTTTGTGCCATATGAACCTCTTAATGGAACTTTCTTTTGATTCTACATAACAAAATCTCAGTTAAAGGGTGTACAAGTAGGGTATCAAAAATCATTTACTGAATTAGATTTAGAAGTGCATTTTGATCTGGCTAGTTTTCAGTCGTTCCGGGGAATTCCGCTAATGTTACTACAAAACTGATATATGATGTTCTTATTTTACTGTGTTCTCAGTTAAATTGTTGCATTAGAAATTCCACCATGTCATCAGTATCTGATTCAACATACTGCTCATACTTGCAGTTAAACCCAGAAAAGGCGACGCGTTGCTGTTCTTCAACCTTCATCCTAATGCGACTACTGATCCCAGCAGTTTGCATGGAAGTTGTCCGGTGATAAGGGGCGAGAAATGGTCGGCAACAAAGTGGATCCATGTCCAGTCCTTTGATAACTCGGGGAGCCACACTGGAGATTGCATTGATGAGAACGAGAACTGCCCCGCCTGGGCTATTGCCGGCGAGTGTGAGAGGAACCCGATATACATGGTGGGTTCCGAAGAGTATTACGGATTCTGTAGGAAGAGTTGTAAGGTATGCTCGTCCTAGAAAGCTATTTCCCAAGCAGTCTCAACTCTCAAGCCTGTGAAATGTTATATATTATCAACTGCGGTTATTGGCTATTAAATATAATCTCTTGACATATTGGTTACTGTATATCAAAGAGGCAACCATATTAATCATTTGAATTGAATCTCTTATTCAGATCTGAACGCTTTTAAACAACACGATTTAATTATCAATGAAATTGTATAATTCATTTTTTGCTCTTTGGTAAATTCTTTAAAATTTTCAGAAATCTGTTTTCAGTGAAACAAACAACATTATCGATCTTATTCATTTTTAATCTTTTTATTTTTATTGAATTAATTTTGTTGCTATAAAATTAAATTTTGTAAAATTTTGAATATGTATATTACAATGCTCTATTTTTTTAATAGGAATGAGATACTATTACAGGCCTCGTTAAAAACTTCCCTAATCTTAAACGGAGAAAAAGAGTACCCATAATAGTATGTTACAAAAACAACGAGAAAAACTCGGAACAAATAAAACATCAAACAGACCTAGGAACCACAAGCATCGTAATCAATGAAAGGCTGAATAGTATCTGGTACAATCTCGTAAAGTTGAAGCTGGTAAGGTCGCAAAGAAGGGAATCTCGACATGCCATCAGCAACCTTGTTACAATCATGAGGGATCCAAGATAGCTCAGTGAACTATGTTCGACAAGGTGATGGCTCGAACAATAGGATGCTGATTAGTTGTTGTAGCGGACATCACCAAGTCAACGACATGTTTGCAGTCAGACTGAATTTTGAGGCATTCAGCACCCACCGACCATGCAACT
The DNA here is from genome assembly GCA_030270665.1 of Hibiscus trionum. Lineage (NCBI taxonomy): Eukaryota > Viridiplantae > Streptophyta > Magnoliopsida > Malvales > Malvaceae > Hibiscus > Hibiscus trionum. The sequence goes on along the minus strand of BSYR01000034.1, from coordinate 2,431,090 downwards.
TCAAGACCTATAAGAATACTCCATAACTCGGTCTGCAAAGGAGAAGTTATCCCGAGTTCCTTGCTATAACCAATGATCCATTCACCTTGTGAACCACGAATGACACCGCCAATAGAGCCCATGCTCGAAGAAGTAGATACCACAACATCGGTATTTAAACACAACTATCCTCTTGGCGGCGGCTCCCACATTTGTGGATCAGCGGGGACAACCATAGTAGACAGGGAGACGTAATCTTGTCCGAAAAAATGCATGGCCCATGCAAGACTGATGTGGTAGACTTCATTAAGCGGCAAGCATGAGTCTGTAAAAATAAAATCATTACGTCGCTTCCATACCTGCCAAACAAAGGATGCAAAAAATTGTCGCCAAGGAGGAGACACATTACCCATCGAAGTATGGATCACAATATTAGCAGTAATCCGAGTATCGAGCGGCATCATGAAGAAAAGGCCATGGTTTTCGCTAGGCACAATTTGCTGCCACACACTCCGCGTAGGCGGGCAATCGCGAAAAATGTGCAAAATTGTCTCGTTATGGCAGCCGCAATTGGGGCAAGATGGGTCCGACGTTAAGGAACGTCTCATTCTCTCAGAATTTGTCAGTAAGCGATGGCGCAAGGCAAGCCACAAGAAGGTCCACAGCCGTTGAGGAACGAGTAACGTCCAAACAGTCTGCCATAGTGGATTAGCAATGTTGAATGAAGAATACAGCTGAAGAATGCAGCTCTCTACCATCCTTACACGTGTCGTATTATTATAGGGTTTGTTTGTATTAGCTGCCAGGTTGTTAGAAACTTTAACAGTATTAGCTCCAGCTATCGAGCATGCTGAGCATAGCATGCCTTGCTCATTTCATTGGACGTTTCTGTATATAAGCATGCACTGTGTAATCCTTCAACATATGAATGAAAATCTTTCTTCTCTATCCTTTACAAATCTAAAACTTTAATATGCCTCACATAACCAAGAATTTACTCTCGGTGTCCAAGCTTGCTAGGGACAATCAAATCTTCTTTGAGTTCCATGCCAAGAATTGCTGCGTTCGAGATGAAGAGTCTGGTGCTGTGTTACTTCAAGGGCAAGAAAAGGATGGCTTATATGTCTTTACTTTGAAGAATAAAGCTGATATTGTTGCTGCTTATAATATTTCTAAATCTGTTGATCTGTTTGAGTTATGGCATAGGAGGTTAGGACACCCTGTGTTTGAAACCTTGGTTAAGATGTGTAATTCCATGAATGTAAAGCTTTCATCCAGTAATAATAAAACATGTGTCTTTTGTCACATGGGGAAGAGTCACAAGCTTACTTTCAAGCATTCATCTACTGTTTACACCTCTCCATTTGAATTAGTCTTCACAGACTTATGGGGACCCTCACACAATGTTTCTAATAGTTTTCGATACTATATCTCCTTTGTGGATGCATACTCTAGACATACTTGGATATATCTTTTGAAGGATAAATCACAAGCGTTACTTATGTTTCAGTTGTTTCAGAAACTGATCTTGACTCAGTTTGGATGCACAATCAAAGCTATCCAAAGTGATTGGGGTGGTGAGTATCGTTCTCTGTCCACTCACCTGCTCAAAGAAGGAGTTATACACCGTGTGACATGCCCTCACACGTCTGAGCAGAATGGCGTTGTTGAAAGGAAGCATCGGCATGTTATTGAACTAGCTCTTGTCCTTTTGGCACATGCATCCATGCCCTTACGATTTTGGTCCTATGCTGCCCTCACTGCTAACCCAGTGTATCATGCTCGATCTAAGCATGTAGATCTAGACATTCATTTTGTTCGAGAAAAAGTGACCCTCAATCAAATATGTGTGAATTACGTCCCCGCCATGCATCAAACTGCATATGGCTTTACTAAACCTCTAACAAGGCCCTTGTTCGAGCTGTTTAGAGACAGAATTCAAGTTAAGAAACTTAAGGAAGCAGGGAGAATGTTGAATGAAGAATACAGCTGAAGAATGCAGCTCTCTACCATCCTTACACGTGTCGTATTATTATAGGGTTTGTTTGTATTAGCTGTCAGGTTGTTAGAAACCCTAACTATATTAGCTCCAACTATCGAGCATGCTGAGCATAGCATGCCTTGCTCATTTCATTGAACGTTTCTGTATATAAGCATGCACTGTGTAATCCTTCAACATATGAATGAAAATCCTTCTTCTCTATCCTTTACAAATCTAAAACTTCAATAAGCAACATCCCAAGTTCCCTTTACCTGAACTTTATAAGCACTCTCAATTGTAAAATCGCCATTTAATGTCCCATTCCATGCGACTGAATCACTACCGCGAGTTGTAGAAGGAGGCAAAACTCCCAGAATATATGGAAGAATAGTTGCAGGGAAGATTGAAGAAAGGCGAGCAACATCCCAAGCACCTTCACTACAAAGATTAGAAAAATCAGCAACCTACTGAGCAACATTAGACGTTCGAACCCGATGAAGTAAAGGGCCAAGTGTCGGCACCCAAACATCAGTCCAAACATTCACCTCAGTACCATCACCCAAAAGCCAGTGAATCTTTTACGAATAAAATCCCACACTTGGGATATGCCACGCCATAATGGAGAGCATTGCGAACGACAAAGAGAGTGAAGGCACCGAGATAAAACTTGATATTTCTTACGTAATACTCGAACCCACAAAGCATGAGGATTACTAACCAATGACCAAACAAGTTTGAACATGTATGCCAAATTACGTTCTTGGGACCGGGGTACACCTAGGCCTCCACAACGTAGGGGTTGAGTAACCACCTCCCAATTAACCAAGGAAATATGACGATTAGCTGTAGTTGATCCCCAAATAAAAGTACGTATAATTTTATCAATGTTCGTCTGCATGAAATATGTTGGAATGGCAGCAAGAACAGATTTAGCGAGCGTAATGCGACCTGTCAAGGAGAGACAATGTGCCACCCAACCACTAAGTTTAGCTCGGATACGATCTAACAAGAAGTCAAAATCAGCACGCCGCATGAGAGCATGTTGAACCGGAACGCCCAAATATGTGCCAAGGGACAGAGTACGCTGAAAACCAAGGACAACACAAATTTCATCTTGTAGACTAGAACAAGTATTAGGAGAAAACCAGATTTGCGACTTGCGCGCACTAACTTTGTGACCCAATATCTGTCCAAACTCCGTTAAAATATCAGAAATAATTCTAGCTTGAGAAAGATCTGCCCTGGCATATAAAATAAGATCATCTGCAAAAAAGTGTAATACCTAAATTTTGTCTGAGTATACCTATATATATAAATACATACTATATTCGATATAAATAAAACCAAATAGATATAAATAAATAATAAAGCTCATATTAAATAAATAATGTCCATAAAATAGTCCAAAGTCCATTACATAATACCCATTCTTACAATAAAGCCAGTTTTTACAAAGCCCAAGTTACCAACTAATTTCCCGCCCATTTCTTATAGATGATAGCCCAAGAAACACAAAATATATGAAAATTCAATTTTTCCCGCCAAAATATTGCCAGGTGGCGGCTCCTGGTTGGTCCAAAGTAATTTCACATGGATCATGGTTTTCTTCCACATCACCCGTGACATCACCATTGCATCATTCTCCATTATGCTATAAATAGGAGAGAGAGAAAGCTTTGTTAGAATTAATGACTCCTAACAATTTCCTACTAAAAATTAATAATAATTAACTAACAATAATGAAGGAGAGAGAGAGTTACCATCTTGGAAACTGGACCAACTTGGAGGCTAACAGTCACCGGATGAGGCCGAACGCTGTCGAAAAAAGGAGCGATCACCGGAAAAGATATCGGAATCGTCATAACCGTTGTCACCGAGGTAAAAATTCCTTTTGAAATCCTTATTTCCCTGCAAGAGTGCCGAAACATCTTAGATTGGAGTTAAAAAAATAATGAAAAAAGCAGTAGCTAAAATAAAAAGAGTCGAAGGAGTTTTATGTGTGTTTGCCAGTAGGTTTAGGGTTCCGATAGAGTCGAAAATAGAGAAACTTGGGAGGATTCTTTTGAATTCTGGTAGATTTAGGACGATTTGGGGAATTTCGAGATAGATCCAACTAGATCGGGGTATATCTAAGGTTTTAAAGGGTCAAAATTGATTTTTTTGGGGTTTTTAGTGTTCGAACGGTAACGGCGGATGATGGCCGAAGGCCGAAGTGGTGGTCGGTGGTGGCCGACATTCATCTCACGGCGATCGAAGTGATATGCGGAGGCCGGATAACACCTTAATTTGATCGGACATGGGTCGGATGAATCAAAGTGATGAAAATGGATGAACAAATGAAGAACAATGGTGAAAAGTGTGGTTTTGATTCAAATGGATTATGAAGTCTGAGTTGGGAAGTGTTTTTTTGGGCAGAGAATTTGAAGGGAGAGAGAGAGTTAGAGAGAGGGAGTGAGGTGATCAAATAACCGAGTTAACTCGGTATTGGGGTTTTTATAACCCGTGTGAACCGGTGCCGTTTTAGGCGAAGGGGATTCACGCGATTCTGATGCGGGTTAGGTCACTCGCACGTCTGAGGGAAGTTTGGGTAAATCACATTCTGGGTCCCTGGGAATTTATGTTGTCTTTCAATTCATCCACTATTTCAATAAAATTCAAGATTAAAGCTTTCCTTTTCTTCCAATTCAGTCCCTTTAATTGCTTAATTGTTTTGATTTAATTGTTTAATTTATCTTGTATGATTGCATGTTTTAAATAGCATAGAGTATAATTGTTTAGGTAATCTTAATCACCTAGAATATTAAATTAGAGACTTTAGTATAGGTTCCTTAATTATATAATTGAATAGGGAGAAAATTGTAGAAAATAAATGAGTGCGAAATAACAACTTCAATACCCAAATTTGGTCAGTGTCTCAATGTAATGAGATGTTAATCAAAAGGGTATTCTAGTTAATTGTAACTCCCTCGCCCCGGTCTGGTCGGCTGACCGGTTCGAGTAGGCTACACGGGGAAAATCGATGTGAAACCCGTTAAGGTCCCACCTCGGTTAGCAACCCTAGAAAATTTCTTTTGATTAAATCTTGTCTAAAGGCATATTATTTCCTAAGTGATCACGACAACGGAAAACATCAAGATAGATACACAACGGAACCCCAAACAACATGTTAAACAACCCATTTTACACTTACAGAGCATGCCGTATCGATACACCAATCAAGGGTATCGATACGCCTTGACCAAGTCAACACAGGAAGACCGTATCGATACAGCCCTTGAGCGTATCGATACGCCCTTCTCGGTCAACATCTCGCGGTCAACGAGATAAAACCGTATCGATACGCTAAGAACCCGTACCGATACGCCAAAGTCTCCTGAAAAATCTCAGAATTCCAGTGAGCTTTGGGCGTATCAATACACCCCGAGTATCGGTACCCCTTGCTAATTCTGTGTCCCAAAGTGTAGGACCGTATCAATACGGCCCTTAGGCGTATCGATACGCCCTGCACTGCAAGACACTAAATTGCAGCAAAACAACACAAAACTCAACTCTAAATGCATTTTAAGACTCCCCTATCCACATTCAAGCATTCATACAACATTGCACGACCAAGAACAACATATAGGGCGATTTAGATGGACAATTATGCATTTACACATCGCAATCACATAAAGGATAGATATTGCATAAATAGGCATGCTTAAAAGCTCAAAAAAGCCAAATGGCATAAGTTCTCACATATAAAGTTTACATGCTCACAAACACATGTACTCATCCAAAAGCATAGCATCTCAAAACAAGCATTCAACAAGGCATAACACGATTTACAAATCCAAGCAAAGCATAAACATCATCAACATCTATGAGTCATACAACGCTCATACAAAACATATAGTAGCCCCATTGCTAAACTACTACTTTATTTACTAAGCCATACTTGAGCAACTACTAAGCTTGGAATGCCCCTTCGTCTTGCTCCTTGCTAACACCACGCTACTGATCTGCATTGTCGAAAATGAGAGCGTAAGCTAGAAGCTTAGTGCGGATGCTCTAAAACCAAAAACAACGACAATGCAGGGTTCAAGCATGTAATCCTTAACATCACACACAACATACATAGGCATCAACATAGCAATCTAGCTAGCAACACAAGAGTCAATAATATGACATCTTACTTCATATTAAGCTCAACAATATAAATCAAATATCTCAACATCATAACCATATGAACAAGTACATTGGCCACTATTAGTTTACTCGGATATGCGGATTTACTCTCAACAACAACATTACCTCGGTGGGATTACACTCATCACCGGACCTTGCATGGATGGGATTCCACTCATCATCACATGCCCTACGGATGGAATTCCACTCATCATCACGTATAATATAAACAATTTCCGGTGGAATATTACATCACCGTACTCCTCCTTGATGACTTAACGCCACCAAGGCCACGCGCGAATTTGACTTAAACGTGTGCACACTAATCCTAATGATCGATCATTTATACCCGGTAAGTTAACTAGCGCCAATTACTCTTAAACCACATCACAATAACCATCATTTATAACACACATCCATCATCACACACATCAATGTATACTCATACATACTCAATTCATGCTTCACAAGAATAGAATAGGCATAATTATATTAAGCTTGTAAACACACAAGAAGTTAAACTACCAATTTAACTTCTACCTTGGAATGGCCTACCAAGCTCATTCCAACACCTCCACTACACACACTTGAACCAATTTAAACAAGTTGAAGTTCACTCACCACCCTTCCTTAGCAAACCAAGCAAAGCTAGTCAAGCCTCCACAATTTCCGGATTTGATCCCGATCCTTCCCTGGTGTTTTCTCTTGTTTCTAACCAATCAAAAGACAAGTATTACTCAACCGATTCAATGCTAAACTCAGCCACAAACCCAACTCACAAACACAAGCCAAACTTCACAATTTCAACCCAAACTAACCACAAAACTCTCATTTTCGTGCTCCCCAAATACCCAGCTGAAAACCACAATTTCCAACCCCCCAATTGACATCTAAAGGCTTCCAAAACACCTTCCTAACAACCCTATACCATCAGCCCTTCAACCCAACACAAAAACACATCAAAAATTTAAGTTTTGACACATTGAAAAATGCCCCAAAGACCCACTTTGGGATTTTTCCCAAAATCCTTCCATTTTAAAATATTAGGTGTATTTAAGTGAGACTAATTCAAAACCTAACTCAACAACCCCAAAACAAATGAAAAACCCATTAAAAATCTAAACTTTCATCAAACTTGAAAAACTTGGAAATTTAAAAAGATGATGGTTTTGAAATCTAAAACCATGGAAATGCTTGAGATGATGGGGAGAACTCAAATATGAAATTACCTTTGAAAAAGCTCTTGAATTGATGGAGAAAATGGATGGAATAGTGATTTTAGGTTGTGGGGAGGTTTTGGGTTCTCTTTGTCGTGAGATAGGAATGAAAGGGGGAAGACTTCTTCTTTTTTCCTTTTAGTTTCAAAAAGTGGTCTTCCTTTATTTTAACTAAATTACAAAATTGCCATTCCTTTAGTTTTAATCTCATTTAAATCAAAACTAAGGTTTAATTTAATTAAATCGGTTTTGACGACTCGAACCATACACACACGTCTAACTCTCAACCCCAAAACACGGGTGTTACAACTCTCTCGCACTTAAAGAATTTCGTCCCCGAAATTACCTGACTGAAAGAGATAAGGAAACTACCTTTCCATATCCTCCTTCCTCTCCCAAGTGGCCTCGTCCACCCCTCGACGTTGCCACCACACTTTTACTAACTTAATCGATCTACCCCGCAACACCTTACTGTCAGAAGCTAAGATCTCAACTGGTTCTTCTTCATAAGTCAAATCCGGATTCGATTCAATCTCTTCTACATGCATAACGTGTGATGGATCTGACCTATACTTATGGAGCATCAAAACATGAAACACATCGTGTATCTTCTCTAGCTCGGATGGCAAACGCAACTGATAAGCAACTGGGCCAACCCTCTTCACAATCTCATATGGTCCTATGTACCTCGGACTCAACTTCCCTTTTCTACCAAATCTCATTACTTTCTTCCACGGAGACACTTTTAAGAACACCTTCTCACCCACTGAAAACTCAACTTCCTTCCTCTTCAAGTCGGCATAGGACTTTTGCCTATCCGAAGCAGCCTTCAAGCGATCGCAAATCAATTTCACTTTATCGGTTGTCCCCTTAAGTAAATATGGCATAGGTAACAACTTATGTCCTACTTCAGCCCAACAAACCGGAGTTCTACACTTCCTACCATACAAGGCCTCATACGGAGCCATCTGAATGCTCGATTGAAAACTGTTATTGTAAGCAAACTCAACTAGAGGCAAGTGCTTCTCCCACGTACCCTGAAAATCAATGATGCAACAACTACAGTTCCAACATGGCCCAAAGGTACTCGTACACTCGCCCTGGTAGCGTCTCCCGCATCTAGTGCACTCCGGAGTGTGTACAACAGTTCCTTGGCCCTGATGGCCCCATCTATAATTACCACCCCTATGTCTCGAATCAGGCTGAGACCTCATATCCCTATGCCTCTTGGCATAATCTCTGTCCCAATTCGCGTGTCTCTTCCCAGAATCAGACCCACTAGCATGAGCACTGGAGCCCAAGTTCTGCTCAATATCCTTGGCCCTAGAGACCAAAACATCAAACTCAGTGTAGTCAGAGGCAAGCATGTAGGTCTTCAAATCTCTAGTCAACCCATACCGGAAGCGCTCTCATCGTTCCCTCTCACTAGGAACCAACTCAGGTGCATACTGGCTCAATCTAAAAAACTGAACCTCGTACTCTGACACGGTCCTGTTACCCTGAACCAAGGCCATAAACTCCCTCTTCTTCTCATCCAAATACCGAACTCCGAGATACTTCCTCTTGAAGGCATTTTTGAAGAACTCCCACGTGACATCCGCTTCGACCATACCCGAAGTAACAGTGGTCCACCAAGTATATGTGTCTCTCTGAAGCAAGGAAACAACGCAACCCAACTTACAGGCGTCTGAGCACTTCATCTGACCCAAGATGCGTGTAGTGCTCTCAAGTCACGCCTCTGAACCCTCGGGAGTCAACCCACGGAACTCAACTCCGCCCAAACTACGGGTATCCCACGGAACCCAAGTATATGGTCCACCAAGTATACACGTATCAGAACAGAGGTTCATAGTAGCCAAACCATACCAGAACGCGTTCTGATACGGGTATCCCTGGAACCACACCCGTTCCGAAACAACCTTACTCGTTCCGAAACGCCTGCAGTCTGTGTGTTTCTAAAATCAGTTCTAGGCATCTCCAAACGTCCCCAACATGCCTCCAACATCAAGAATCAGGATACAACGTGCATATACATACTCTAGAGGCATACCCCCTACTTCAAGCATGTCCGAACACTCAACATACATAAAAAGCCATTCATATAAGAGAAGCAAGCATTCACCCAAATACATCATATAGCAAGGTTTATATGCCCTTAAACAAAACACATAAACATTCATAGGACATGGTCATAAGCCTTCAAGACGCAAAGCATTTAGGCAACATCATAAACGTGGTTTACAATCCACAACATAGAAGCATAAACATATTCAACGGAGTAACAACACTCAACATGCTAAAACATCAACAAAATCAAAACAAGGAGTTTGGCACCAACTTCATACAAGTCTATTACCCCCATTGTCTAGGCATTATTACAAAGTCTTAAACCATACTTGAGCTACTTGAGAACTCTGAAAAGATCCTCCATTGCCCGCTTGCCTTCCGTAACTCTAACGATCTGCACGTTGGAAAAAGGAGAGCGTAAGCTTGGAAGCTTAGTGAGCGAAGCTCTAAAACTCATCAATCATGCACTTTTCTAAAAACACATTTCTTAAATGATAAGTAAACCATTTGGAAGCACAAAGGAAACACAACAACACAATTACATGGTTTGCACATGCACAACCAAAACACGGTGGGACCACACATCACCGTTCGACTAGTAGTTTTCCGATTGGACCACACATCACCTTACTCTTCTACTAGTCTATTACCGGTGGGACCACACATCACCGTAGTTACGAAATCCATCACGTGAGGCTCGACACCAACAACAATGACACAAAAATATCGACGGAAGTAAAGAAAATCCACAAACCACACACAATATCTTAGCAATTGTTCATGCACCAGCACTTAACAAATCAAAGCATAGTTAGTGAACTTACACTTGGGTTTAGGTTAGCCCTCAAGGCTCCACCCAAACCCCCAAGAACCCTTTCCGAAATCAAATCAAGTTCAAAACATTTTCACTCACCGATGAAACCCAACCGGAAGCCGAAACACCAAACTCAAGTCTCCAAATTCCCCGGAATAGTGCCCGAAGCTTCTCCGATGGTTTCCCTTGATTCTAGTCAATCAAAAATAATACATTACTCAACCGAATCATCACCAAACACTGTCACAACCACAAGCTACTACCACAAGCCAAAATCTTACAATTTCAAACCAAAGCCAATACCATAAACCCATTTTCGTACTCCCATCAAACCCAGCAGAAAACTACTAATTCCAACACCCAAAACACCCTCAAACACCTTCAAAACATCTCCCTAACATTGCTATAACATCAGCCCCACTCTCCAACATAAAACCACACTAAAAACCCAAGTTTTGACACTTTTAAAATACCCCAAAACCCAATTTCGGGATTCTTAGTAAAAACCAATCATATTGAGATATAGTGTACCCTAGGAAAAGATTAACTCATAGCTTAACTCTACATATCAAAAGCAAAACGAAAAACCATTAAAGTTTCATCTTTTTCTTTGAAAACTTTGAAAACTCAAATTTCTCCACAATGGTGTTTTCTAAAATCTAAAACCATAAATGTGTTAGGAACGAAGAGGGCAAGTCAAAAGTGGTCTTACCTTGATGAAAACACTTGAAATGGTGAAGGAATCGAATGGAATAGTATTTGGGGTTTTAGAGTGGTTTTGACGTGAAAAGAAGACCAAGGAGGAAGATGAGCTCTTTTGAAATAAAACCCATTTTTATCAATTTTTTTTCCTTATTTTCAAAAATTACAAGTTTGTCATTAATGAAAATCAAACATTTTTAATTTAAACCAAAGCTTAATTAAATTTTAAAACGAGCACACGACTCGAACCCGATTTACCCGAGTAACATCCGACCCCTAAACTCGGGCGTTACAAAACTTGAATAATGCCTTTCGAGGGCTTTCTGAGCACCCATCAAACGCGCCATTAGTGAGCGCTTCTTCGCCCCTATATATCCAAACACAGTTTGATTCCAAACATCTGCCGCAGAGGAGAACCGAGAAATAGTATCCGACAAAGAGTCCGAGGAATGCCAATTGTCTGAAACCATCCTATCAAAGTAGCGAAAAAGACGCGGAGTTGAAGAAATAACAGTATGACCAACACGCAGTAATAAAGGTCTGTGATCAGAACGCATACGGAAAAGATGTGTCACAGTGGTTTGCGAAAAAGATTCATCCCACAAGTCATTACAAAGCATCCAATCCAGGCGTCCATAAGTGGACCCACGAGACCATGTGAATTTTGGACCCTGAAAGCCAAGATCACATAGACCACACGTGAGCAAAAGGTCTTGAAAATCCCGACTAGCTCTAGTTGAGCCCGTACCCCCTTTTCTTTCTAATGCATTAAAGGTAGCATTAAAATCCCCCATAAGGAACCATGGGCGGTGAATGGACAAAGCAAGCTGGCGAAGATGTGGCCATAAAGATCTTCGTCGTGTTGCAGTTGGACTAGCATAGACAATTGTAACAAGAAAAGAAACACTGGTGGTACGACAAGTAATTTCGCAATGCAGAAATTGAAAGTGATGAAGAAGAACATAAACATGAACAGAGTCGCGTCAACAAAGCCAAATACCACCAGAAAAACCGATTGCTTCTATTCGATGCGAAGACAAAAAACCCAGAGATCCAATGACGGCATCAGCCCTCCCCCCACTTATGTGTGGTTTAACAATGCCAAAGAAATTAGGCCTATAATCTCGAATATATTGTTTAGCATGTGTAATGAATTTAGGGTGCCCACAGCCTTGGGCATTCCAACACATAACTTTAATATTCATTAAAAAACACAAAGAGAAGCCGAACTAGACCTGCATTGGAGCAGTAAGAGTAGCATCGACTGCCTTGCCCGAGATTAGAGGCACAGTGGCCTACTGCATATGCGAATCTTTCCCTTGACCAGGAGGTTGGCCATCAAGGACCGCGGAGGGACCGCGACGCATTGAAATATCAGGAGGCTCACGAGCCCGTGTGGCGGCAAAAACCTGTTTTTGGGCAGGCATTGCTAGATTAGAATCGTCATTCTCATTAATCATGACTGCAGTATGCATAGACATGTCAATCTTAGCGGCAACACGGCCAGGCATAGGAGGGACATGAGTACTAGAATCACATGCGGATTGATCAACAAATTGAATTACATCCATCTTAGTGGGAGCTTGTTCACTATCATCGGTGATTTCCCCAGTATCAGGCGGATCATCTCCGACACGGCGGGGGTTTTTAACTGTACGTTTGGCTCCAAGTTCGGCGGAAATTTTGGTGGCGCATTTCGCACCAGATTCGGTAGGGTTTCCGATCAACATATATATTGATCTTATGCGGGGTTCATTGTTATTTATTTAACTTAATAAATAAATATTATACGAAAAGTTTTATGCTCAATTTTTATATAAGCACTTGTCAGTCTATTAGTTTTTTGATTGTAGATAACATGAATAACATAGGTTGAATGTGTTATAAATATATTGGTTTGAATCTGAGGCCTTCATAATTTTTTATTGGTATTTTTTACATTATAAATTCTCGTTTCTAATTGTTATTATAATAAAGCTTAGATTAGCACTGATGTTGTTATTGAGAAAGCTTGGTTTTGGAGTACGTGTTTAAAAAGTACATCGAGAAAATGTGGTAGCTCTGATGTGCGGCGGGAAAGTCTAAGGTTAATTTACCCCGGGTTTTAGTTTAAAATGTTACTATGTATACTCTAAAAATTTAGATAATTAGTTATAATTTCGGTTTACAACTGTAAATGTTATATTGCAGCAGGTTTTAACAAAAACGTTATCTCATCTATTTTAAAAAGTTACACAATTAATAATAATTAAATTACAATCGAAAATGTTATACAAGTTTTTTGAACTTATTTTTTTAGGTTGTAACTAAAATAGTTATGCAATTTACATGTTTTGTTATGGTGAATATAATATTTTTGAATTCAACCTAAAATGTTGGTAAATTTTTCGGTTATAGTCAATTGCAACTTTTTTTAACCTTATATTAACCGGTTGCATTTTAGGCTTCCTCGAGAAAGTGTGAAGTCGCTGGCAGTTGAAATCTACTTTGACAAAATCGCCAACAATTGCCGATGAATTTGAGCATTTTTTTGTTGCATTTTGTGATTAAAATGAAAAAAGATACAAAGTCTGATATAGATTTTTTTTAAATGTCGTTTGTAAGACAGTTAGGAGTGAGCGTTTGTTCGAGTTGAGTTAAATCAAAAAAATTTGAATTATTCGAGTTGATGTATTATATTTTACAACTCAAACTTTATTTAAATTTTTTTCAATTTGAATCGAGTTTTCGAGTTCTCATATCTGACATATATTTCTTTATATTTTTTATTTTGGTATGTATATATCAGAAAAAATTAAGGGACTCGACTGGAACTTAAAAATAAATTTATTAATTATTAAAAATTTTGAGTTATTCAAATTTTTATTTTTCAACTCAAAATTTATTTAAAAAAATTTCGAGTCAAATCAAATCCAATCGAATTTTGCTCTAAAGACAGTTATTGGCAGATTTCGTATTGCGTTCCCGAGATGTTGAAAAGGTCAGAAACTAAGGAATTTAAAAAAATATATAAAAAAACCTACTACAAATATTAAAGGGAAAAAAGGAATTAAAAGTGAATATGCAGTGTTTATAATCACACTTATTCTAATCTCTATTCACTTATTAGAACGCGCCCCCAATTTTCTCCCCTTCAACCCACCGTCCTGAGAAGACTCATCCGGGAGTTTCGATTCCTCAACCCTGCCGTTGAGATCAGTCCCAGCGACGTGGAAGGTCGTCTCCCCGTCCTGTGTCTGTCCGCAGCCGGAGTTTGGAGTGAACGGCCTCGGCTGTGGTTTGCTTCGAGGCTTACGGAAGAGAAGGAGAGAGTTTTGCTTGGGCTGTATCGGAGGTGCTTTCCGACCAGCTTAGTCGGAGCCAATACGCACTGTTTTTGGTGCTGGTAATCGAAGAACCTACGGCTGATATCATTGACGACATTGGCAAGGTGCAAGTGCATCACAGGTTCTGGTTCTATGTCTTAACCCACTTTTTCCGTGCCCACCCCGCTTCTTGTTGCTCATTCCTCTTCTTCCCCGCAAGATATCCCCGCTTCTGGTTGCTTTTCCCCTCTTCCCCGTATCTGCACCTCGTTTCTGGTGGACTATCCCATTCTGAGTCGTGGTTGGTTGTTTGTTCTTGAATTGTGGTTTCTCTGTTAGTTTAGGAATTGCTTTGTCGCTCGGTTGTTTTTGCTTGGCTCTTTGTCAGGTGGCTTGGATTGGATCAGTTTTCAAGCAAGAAGGCCTTGTTTTTTTCTTTGCTTTCTGTCGGATTGTTTTGCTTACCCCCTTAGGGCGTTGGTTCTGTTTTGAGTGGAGGGTTTGAAAGAGTTTTGGCTATGGCGATATTGGCTTGGAATGTGCGGGGCCTGGGAACAAAGGAGACTGTCAGGGCACTCCGGGAATCGGTCTTTAAAATTAAACCTACAATCATCTTCCTAAGCGAAACGAAGCAGAAGAAGAAATACCTGGAGAAGATTAGAATGAAAATGAAAATGGAGCACTCCTTTTATGTGGAACCACAGGGGATAGCCGGAGGACTTGCTCTTTGGTGGACAGGGGAAGCAAATATTGATATTGTGCGCTTTGACAGAAGCTACATTGATACAAAGGTCTCGTTTCAAGATGGTGAGTCTTGGTTCAACACTTTTATATATGGCCCCCCGTACCGTGAAGAACGACAGGTGTTTTGGGAAGGACTCTCAACGTTCAGAGATTCCGCTCAGGATAAATGGATAATCATGGGTGATTCTAACATCGTGGCCCGTCAGGAGGAAAAAGAAGGAGGGAACCTGGTAAACTCAAGTGACTCAAAATGGTACGAGGAGTTTGTCAATGACTCATGCTTAGTTGAAATGCCTATCAAAGGAGGGAAGTTTACCTGGTTCAACCAGAGAAGCGGGGAGCAGGCAATCCTTGAAAAACTTGATCGTATTTTATGCTCTGCGGAATGGAGTCTAAGCTTCCCAAAAGCCCTAGGTATAATGGAGGTGGCCATTGCTTCAGATCACGCTCCAATTGTTTTGTTCCCAAGAGGGCTCCCCAAAGCTCATAAAAAAGATTTCAAGTTCGAAACCAAGTGGATGTTGGATGAGGAGTGCTCCCAAACAATATCAAAGGGGTGGAATACCTCTCCGGGGGAAAGAATAGTTTCTAGATTCAGAAGGAAGATACGCAGTACCAGAATAGCCCTCCTGAAATGGAATAAAGAGAAGATGAAAACAAAACATGAAAAAAAGCAGAAGCTGATGACCAGAATCGCACAGCTCCAAGGAAGAAAACTCACTGAAGCGGAATTGGACGAATTTAAAGGGCTTAAAAAACAGATTGACAAGGAATGGGAAAGTGAAGAGAGATACTGGCACCAGCGATCTAGAATCAATTGGCTGAAGTGGGGAGATAGAAACACAAAGTTCTTTCATGCCACCACCCTTCAGCATCGGAGAACAAACTCTATAGTCAAAATTAAAAAAGAAGATGGAGTTTGGCTGGAAGATTCGACGGAAATTGCTAACCATCTTCTCCATCATTTTCAGAAAGTCTTCACGAGGAATCCTTTGGTCAACTTTAGTATCCTTTGTGACTATATTCCCAGCGTGATTATTCAAGCTATGAATGATGCTCTCAGCAGAGAAGTGGGGGAAGAGGAAATCAAAAGAGCGGTGTTTGACATGGGAGCGACAAAAGCCCCGGGACCTGGTGGCTTTCCAGGATGCTTTTATCAGACGTTCTGGGAAACTGTGAAGGTGGACCTTATCGGTATGGTATCAAACTTCTTCAGAGATGGTGAGCTGGACCCGGAACTAAACAAAACCAATATTGTGCTCATCCCAAAAAAGCCGAACCCAACTGAAGTGTCACACCTAAGGCCTATCAGTTTATGCAATTTCTCAATGAAGGTTATCACCAAAATTCTGGCATCTAGACTGAAGTCTATTCTCCCCGAGGTCGTCCCACATTACCAATCTGCTTTTGTGAAAGGTAGGTCAATTCACGATAATATTATTTTGGCCAATGAAGCCTTTCATGCAATAAAAAGGACAAGGAAAGGAAAAACAGGAAGAATGGCCCTTAAGATTGATCTGGAAAAAGCCTATGACAAAGTGGATTGGGATCTCCTACAGTTTGTTATGGAAAAAATGGGGTTCTGTGAGTGGTGGATCAACAGAGTCATGACCTGTATCACTTCAGTTTCTTTCTCACTCGTTCTGAATGGAGAACGCACCGGTGAGTTCAAAGCGGGGAGAGGGTTGAGACAGGGAGACCCGTTATCACCTTTCCTCTTCACGCTCATACCTAGCATCTTATCGTGGATCATTGAGAAGGAGAGTGGTGAGCAGAAATTTCAGGGACTCAGGATCAAGCAAAGGTGCCCTGTTCTTAGCCATCTCCTGTTTGCAGACGACTGTCTCGTTTTCTCTGATGCCAACACGGAGAATTGTGAGGGCATTTTACATATTCTCCGGGTGTTCCAATCGGCTACAGGTCAGTCTGTAAGCGCACAAAAATCGTCAGTATTCTTCTCCCCAAATTTGAGTAGCCGCAACAAGGTTCACCTTACAAATGTGCTGGGTTTCAGCAAAATGGAAGAGGACGCAAGATACCTTGGGCTCCCATCTTTTTGGGGAAGGAGCAAAAAAGAAGCCTTAGCCTATATTAAAGAACGGGTTCAAAACAGGCTTATAGGGTGGAAAGCAAGATTCTTAAACAGCGCAGGGAAAGAAGTCCTCATTAAAGCAGTGGCACAAGCCATCCCTACTTATGTTATGTAGTGCTTCCTCCTTCCGGTTTCTTTTTGTGATGAGATTAGCTCGTTGATTGCTAAGTTCTGGTGGAACAATTGCGCTGAAAAGGAAAGAAGCATTCATTGGATGAACTGGAAAGATCTATGTAGACCGAAGGACAAAGGTGGAATGGGTTTCCGTGATCTTAGAATGTTCAACAAAGCCCTCGTCACTAAACTCACTTGGAAAATAATAAGAGAACCGGATTCCCTTCTTGCTCAGGTTCTCCGGGGGATTTATTTCCCCAATGGCAATATTTTTGACACCCCCAAATGCTCAAACCCTTCCTGGGCCTGGTCGGGTATTCGCGAAGGGATCAAAATTATAAAGAATGGGGCCCTGTGGAGAGTTGGCAATGGTAGGAGCATCTCTACCTGGTTTGATAACTGGGTACCTCAACTCCCGAACTACAAACCCTCAGCTCAAAACCCATCACCAACCTCGTCGCTCTCGGTCAGCACCCTGATGAACTCGGACCAAAGAACGTGGAATGAACAAAAGATCTTCTTCTTGTTTTCTCCGGAAGAGGCCAAGGCAATTCTGAAAGTGCCGATTGGTGGTCCGGATATACAGGACTATTACATTTGGGCTGGGAATAAGAACGGAGACTACACGGCCAAATCAGGTTACAGGTTTCTGGAGGAAAAGTCTTCGTCGTCTGCTAATCCCTCACCAAGCGATGACCCCAAAACAAAGAAGGAATTGTGGAATTCTATCTGGAAGTTGGGAGTTCCATCCAAAATCCGGTCCTTTCTTTGGCGTCTGTGCCACAACATTGCCCCGTCAAAGAGTGCATTAAAAGCCCGTATGCATGGTTTGCTTAGAGAACCTGACATATGCCCCCGCTGTGGATGTCTGGGGGAATCAGCGGAACATATCTTGTTCCTATGCCCGTTCGCACAAGCAATATGGAAAGGTTCAAATTTCAGCTATTCTCCTTCGGATAGAGGTTTTCCGGGCTTCCCAAAATGGTGGTGCAAGATTAATGAGCTCAAGTCTTCAGCACAGGTCGAAGATGGGTGTGCGCACATCGCATTTCTGCTCTGGTCTATTTGGAAGTCAAGGAATGCGCTGGTCTTTGAAGGGAGAAAGGACCCTCCTTCGGAGGTGTGGCAAAGAGCAGACTGCAGTTTCACGGAATATTCACAAGCTTCGAGTATCAAAGAACCGAAGAAACTGAGAAATGAAAAAGAAGTAAAGAAGTGGGTACCACCTCCTCCGGGTTCTTTAAAAGTAAACTGTGATGCGGCTTTTGATAAAGTCTCCGGAAAAGGCTCTCTTGCAGCAATTGTTAGGGACAACTCAGGCTCCCTTCTTTATGGATTCTCCGCACCTTGCACTGCTCCGAGTGCTTCAGTGGCGGAAGCCCTTGCTATCAGATTGGGGATCACGATGGCGAAACAATATGGTTTTAACAACATCATTGTCGAAGCGGATAATCTAGCTGTTATCCAACAAATTAAATCTGAGTCTTCTGTTGACTGGGAGACTTCTGAGATTGAGGACGACATCAAGAGGACTGCACAATCCTTCTTGTCTTGTTGCTTCGAATTTGCCCTTAGAGGTTGTAATCAGGCAGCCGATTGGCTTGCCAAGTTTACGAAAAATCAGAAGGGACAGATGACGTGGACCTCTGATATTTTCCCACCTGAACTCTTGTTCATGTAATCTTATCCGGTAATACAATTTTCTTTTGGTCAAAAAAAATATGCAGTGTTTATGACGCTTCTCCTTAGGACTTACTACTTGGCCTTCCTTCCATTACACCAGAGACACCCAAATCCCAACAAAACTGAGAATACGGCACCAGAAACCCCAGCTGCTATTATAATCGCCAAACTCTTCCTGCTTAAACCCCCACACCTTCCAAGAGGACGCCCACAAAGACCACTGTTCCCATCGAAATCTGCCTCACTAAAACTCTCAAAGTATAAAGGAATTGTGCCGCTGAGATCATTATTCGCTACAGAAAACCTCTTCAAACGTAACAAAAACGATAACTGCTCTGGAACCGGTCCCGAAAGCCTATTGTTTGACAGTATCAAATTATTCAGATAAACACAGTTTGCTAACTCCGATGGGATGGAACCCGACAGGTCATTGCTTGACAGATCCAGGGTTACCAAATAAGGTAACCAACTACATATCTGCGTCGGGATCGTACCGGAAAGCATGTTAGCCGACAGATCCAAAGTCTGCAAACTCCTACAGTACTGTAAAGATTGAGGTAACTTTCCTGAGAGTTTCATGTCACGTAGCTGCAAACTTAACAACCCGTTTTCTGTTTCTTTCCAACACGAAACTCCGGGAAAGTTGCATATAAAACCTGCTGAGTTGTTGTTGAACGACCATTTGCTTAACTTCCCATCTGGGTCTTTTACAGAATTCTTGATGCCTTTCAGACATTTTATATCGTCTTCGGATACACCTGACAAAACGTGCCTTGGCGAAAACATCCATGTAATTAGAAGAACAAAGCTGAAGAACTTTAACGTGATGGAACGTGATCCCTTCATATCGTATCACAAGCTTCAAAACAAAATAAAAATAGGAAAAAGAAAACCAAGAGTTTTATATGTGATTTGTAGAAGAAAAAACAACACACATGGAGTGCTTTAATGAGAGAAAGTTTGCCCTTTCTTTGGTTTTCTGCAATGACTTGGGAGAAACCGCGTAGTTGACTTGGGAAGACGAGTACGTGAGGTGAGGGTTCATCGACTTGGATAAGTAATTGTTGAAATTGATAGCATACAAGTTGTCAAATTGCTCAAGAATTATGACGTTAGTAAACATTCATCTGCGGTAATCAGAGCAGTAAAGAAGCTCACTACAAGAATTTTAAAAATATTGCAACAAAATTATTTATTATTAGAAGTACTAAATTTGTCCTGATATATTTATTTTGACAAATTTTATTTTTTATCATGTTTGTTAAAATAACCCGGTCATGTAAAATATATTGTGACAAAATCATGTTTGTTACCATTTTATACATTTTATCGTAACAATGAAATCTCGTTGCTATAATTAACTTATCACGACAAAATATTTATCACAATAAATTAACTATTTCATCACTAGAAGTACTAAATTTGTCCTAATATATTTATTTTGAAAAATTTTATTTTTTACCATGTTTGTTAAAACAACCCCGTCATGTAAAATATATTGTGACAAAATCATGTTTGTTACCATTTTATACATTTTATCGTAACAATGAAATCTCGTTGCTATAATTAACTTATCACAACAAAATATTTGTCACAATAAATTAACTATTTCATTACGAGTAGTATGTTTTGTCACAACTAACTTGTATTTTAACATAAATATATAAGGGTTTTGTGACAAGAATACATATTGCAACAAAAAATTAATTTCTCATTGTTTCTATTTCGTCACTAAATAAAACTTACAGAGACAATATTTATTTCATCAAAAAAAAATATTTTATCACAATTAACATAAATTTTAATATCGAATAAAAAATGTTTTCGTGACAAAAATATATATTTGACAAGTTGAATGAAGAAAGGTAATCAGATGTTGTATGGGAGGTTGAAACACTGGAGACAAAAGTTCATATGCCTGAAATAAACAAAAACACAAAACACCATATTATGCATATCATAAACTTAAATCAATGCTAAGAGACACAGAAAATAATAAAATACATTCTCCATTGCACAACAAGCATATTGCTTGCTTCTTTTTCAAGAATTGTTATACCAATAACCAACTCTTCAGAATTCAACATACAAAACTAGTATTTTTGTAAATATAAAAAAATTAGAAATATATAATAATGAAAAAAAAATGAGGAACATGAGATAGTCTTTACGGACAATAGATATGGAGACTTTGGGACCAATCACGCGAGTATTCACAAGGAAAGGTTGTAGACACTTCTACGACCAGCTTTAATAACTGCATATTCAGTTGACATTTGTAAAGAAAATTCTAAGCTATAGATAATTGGGTACAAGTATACAACCAACTTAAAATAAGCAATTTCAATTACTTTTAAACACTTTAAGGAAAAATCTAATTGATTATGCAATGAAAACTGTTTCTAAGACCTTTTAAAAGAAACTAATAAACTTTTCAACCGATTGCTAAAATTTCCAAATCGTAAAGCAGAGGCGAGCATAGCCTACCACCATCTAACCCAGCCATGTCTTGAATTTGTAAATGCTTCTCAAGATCCTTGCACACTTGCGATGTTTGCATATGCAATTTTCGAGTTGGAGCAAGTGTAACAATTGTACAAAAATACATATTTTGGGTAAACACGAGAATTGAATGGGTAATAAAAAATAAAATACATGAGAAGGTTTAATAAATTTTTTGTGTCAAAATAAGCTAGAAAAGGATTTGCCACCCAAAATAAAACAAAAGCCAAAAAGAATTCAAACAAATAACTTAATTTGGGCAGGTTTCATAAAAAAAGGGTAAACTACACTGTTGACCACCGAACTAATTGGGAATTCTTGTTTTGACCACCGAACTAACGAATTCGTCAATCAGACCACCAAACTTATAAAATCAACCTATTTTGACAACCGCCGTTAAAAACCTAACGGTGGAGCGACGGAACTGCCACGTGGAAATTAACAGGAAAAATTTAAAATTACACATTTAGTCCCTGTTATTTACACATTCTTTCAATTTAGCCCTAATTCTAACTTAATAAAATAATAAATTATTTAATTAGGTGGTGACACGTGTCAACACCTTATTGGAGGACTTTAATTATTTATATTTAATTTTATTAATTTATTTTTCTCCTCCAATCAGGTGGTAACACGTGTCACTGCACCAAGCACAACTTTATGCTTTAAATCACTAAATTTAGTATATATCTCTTATTGATTTCTACATTTATAAGCCAAAAGTTCAAACCCTAAACACTAATTTCACATATATAACCATAAACCTTAAACCCTAAATATCAATTATCAATTAGACATGCCCCATTCTGAGAGAAAAACACAAAAAACTGGGGTTTCAACTCATGTTCTAGGGGTCAAACCTATAATCAAAGCTCCTGTTTAATATCCGTATTCACACCATACTTTGCGTTGACACCCTCTACGAGACTGCTTGAGACAATAGTTCCACCGTTATATGCATCTGCCAGCAGCTTTCTATTTTTGATCTCCACTCAGAGCTGTCACTCTCGTTTTTCGATCATTGACAACTCTGTCACAGTAATTGAGCATTGTTCCCAAGCCAGTATTCGAAACCCAACCATACTGCACTAACACCTTTGCCTCACCTTCAGTCAAGTCTTCTCCAATCTGTACCAAAAATAAGAGGAAAATACACGAGTGGACAACATCTCATTATATCAATTGACATAGAGATGCACTCAGTGCTGCTTCCCTACCCTCCAAATTGCACCAAAAAACTGTCAAACTCACTTTTTCGATGTTACTACAATTTTAGAGAAGAGAACCCTATAAAAAAGGATGCCTGACATATTAGTTAATTTCCTGCAATCACAGTTAGTAACCAATAAGAGATATTTAGGGTTTAAAGTTTAGGGTTATATATGTAAAATTAGTGTTTAGGGTTTGAGCTTTTGGCTTATAAATGTAGAAATCAATAAGAGATATATACTAAATTTGGCGATTTAAAACATAAAGTTGTGCTTGGTGCAGTGGCTAAGCCATTGCATTTGCATCTACATTGCCCAGGTTCAATTCCCCTTGATGGAATGTATGCTTGAATTTATTTTTCTCCTCTAAATAGGTGTTGACACGTGTCACCACCTAATTAAATAATTTATTATTTTATTAATTTAAAATTATGACTAAATTAAAAAAATGTGTAATAACAGGGACCAAATGTGTAATTTTAAATTTTTCCCGTTAATTGCCACGTGGCAGTTCCGTCACTCCACCGTTAGGTTTTTAACGGCGGTGGTCAAAATAGGTTGATTTTATAAGTTGGGTGGTCTGATTGACGAGTTCGTTAGTTCGGTGGTCAAAATAGGAATCTCTAATTAGTTCGGTGGTCAATGGTGTAGTTTACCCTTAAAAAAAGCAAATGCTTATCTCTGTGCTAACACAAAAGTCGCACTTAATTAGCAACAAGGAATACAAAATGGTCTGGCTTCAAGAACGGGTACAGAGTTTGAAGTTCAAACTTTGAACCCTGACTTCACTCTGTTCATCCATGCCCAAAATTCAAATTCCAGTTAACATTATTCAGCAAATATGTCTCTCCCTTTATTTACATGCAGATCAAACAACTAGATGAACAATAAAAAACTGAAAGGGCAAAGTTATCCCATCTTCACTACTTATTACTATTTAACAGAACTAATAATATATACACACAAGAATATACAAAGGAAAAATTAAAAATTTAGATTTAACCTTGAATTATATTGTTATTTTGGTCAATTTTTTAAGGT
Source organism: Hibiscus trionum (assembly GCA_030270665.1). NCBI lineage: Eukaryota > Viridiplantae > Streptophyta > Magnoliopsida > Malvales > Malvaceae > Hibiscus > Hibiscus trionum. The sequence continues at coordinate 2,407,474 of BSYR01000034.1, read as the reverse complement.
ATGAATGCAAAATGTTGTTGTCTTTCGGATTTCATTTTTGACTCTAACAAATATATGGTTTTTAGTTAAAGTAATAGGAATACTCTCTTCCAGAATATGAGATGTTCTTTCAAAGCCCTTCTCATATATTCCCATAAGAAGTTCGCTTTTCAGAAAATAGTCACATAATTTTAACACACAAATTTCATAATCCCAAGAAAAGAAAAAGACCCCACGGCGCAGCTCAATGAAGGGAACAATGAGTGGGGCAATGACCTGGCTGATGGTTTTAACAGGATGGAAGTATCATCAACAAAAAAAGAAAGGGAAAACTACATCGGTGGTCCCCAAACTATTACCATTTTCCTATTTTGGTCCCTAAACTATGTTTTTCGATAAAACCGTCCCTTCTGTTACATAGTTCTCCTGTTTTGGTCCCCCGACGTTAAATAGCTAACTGTTTTGCTGACGTGGCATTTTTTAAATATTTTTTAATTATTTCTCTCCCCTCTTAAAAAAATGCCACGTCAGCAAAACCGTTAGCTATTTAACGCCGGGACCAAAATAGGAGAACTATGTAACAGAAGGGACGATTTTGTCGAAAAACATAGTTTGGGGACCAAAATACGAAAATAATAATAGTTTGGGGACCACCAATGTAATTTTCCCAAAAAGAAAGTGGGAATTTAAAGACAGTGATGGTCTATTCAGTGTTAATAAAAGACGGGAGTTATGGGAGCAAGTGTCTAATGCCATTGTGCAAATTGTTCCACAACACTAGTGCATCTCGGAGAGAGGCCTTGCGGCTAATGACGATGTGCTTAAGGCGGCGCTATTCCCAGAATCGTATCTTAACTCCTCTAGAATCATTCAGGAGATTGAATCAAAAAAGAAAGGCAAAACCAGTGGATCAAAACGCTTAACTCTCATCCGGAGAGCAGCTAGACGTAAGTTCTCTATGGAATGCTCTAGAATCATGGTGGACGAAGTTGGTTTAATTGAGCTGGATATTGATTCGTTCGGAAAACAGACCACTAAAGTGCCATCGATGTGCGTCGACGACAACTTTGTCCTTAACGAAGAAATCCAGCTCAGTGACGGGGAGGATCTGGGCCCCTCTAAGAAAGCCTCTGAAAGGTTCGAGTTTGATTCGGATAACTCCACAGGGAGTTATCCGAGTACCCCATGATCCCAATAGGCAAAGACACCTACGACAGGGAGGATGGTAGGTGTTTATTTGTTTTCGATCCTCCTGGGAAGCTGCTGGTGGTCTCTTACGCTTCCGGTTTTCATGTTCAGCTCTTGTGCTCTGTTAGGTTTCGTAAGTTTTTGTCTGTTTGTTTGGACGGGTACGGTTCCAGGGAAGGTCAGGGAGCTTGGCTTCCCGTTCTCTTTCATTCGAAGTTCACTGCGTCGATTGCCTTGATAAGGACCATTTCTGAGGTAACGGATGTCTGTCTCTGGATAGAGCTCTCAGGCGAAAGCTCGGTGATTCAAGCTTGGTTGATGAGACGGAAAGCATGTTTGCTTCTTGAGTTTATCCTCCGTGGCTGGCTGTTGGTGTTGTAGTATCCCCTTTCGTTCTGGTGGTCTCAGATGTTCTATCTCCTCGATCATGGAGTGGGTGACCCGCTTGTTAGGTTGTTTTTACGGTTTCTTTGGACGTTAGTCTGTGACCCTCGTCCTTTTGATGTTTGTTTAATGTCTTTTGGCTGTAGGTTTGTAAGCTTCGTTGAAGCCTGTGTTCCTCTCTTCTTTTTTTAATGAATCGTAAGTTATTTTCGGATCAAAAAAGAAAGAAAAGAAAAAGACATCCAACTTCATTAAACTAAAAGGAGATAGCCTCAAATAAGAAAAATCTCTATTTTTATGGTTCCTCAATCAAACAATCCAAATAAATAACTTTTTCCCTAACGCTTCATATATGAATAAATGGTGTTTATAAAAAAAATTATCTACCGAATTTATGAACTTGATAGAAAAAGAATAATGGGTGCCTTAAAGAAAAAAACAGAAGAAACGGTAAGAGAAAAATACATGAATTGGGGCATCCTTATTGCAAAAAAAAAAAACAAAAAAAAACCTTAAATTCGTTGGAGTTCAAGGTGCGGTGGTGACCTATTGGCACACTTAATAAATCTCATATTTAAAAAATTTTGTTCTTTTCATCTCCCTCTTCTTACTCTGTCATTGTTGCTTAAATTTTTTTTCTTAATTTTTAGGGTTTTAAATGAGAACTGAAGAGAAATGGATGGAAAATCTGAGGACTTGAAAGGATATTTGAAGATTTCAAATATGAATTTTAAAAAACCAACATTTTAAATCAGAAGAGGAGGAGAAGAGCTTGTCGTCGACGACATTATTTGACCGGTGAAGCTTGTCGACGATGGGGGAGATGTGAACAACTATAACATAGAAAGATGGCTTTGGGTTTTTTGAAAAATATTTTTTTTTGAAGATCACGGTAAGAGTAAAAAATTTGATACACAATTAAGCCTAAACCTTAAAAACTAAACTATAAGATTTTAAATATATATCTTAAATTCTAAACATTAAAACCTAAATCAATAAACTTTAAACCCTAAATTAGAACTCTAACTCATACAACTAAAAAATTTATGTAAAATAAAATTTACATGACTTATATATATCAAATTTTTTCTTTAAAATAATAGGTTAAAACAAGAAAATTAACCTGAAGTGAGCTCTGACATTAAATTTGAACTTTTTGTTTTGAATAATTGAGTATATAGATAAAAATTCCTATTTTTATGATAATTTTATTAGTTTATTTTTATTATTATTGCATTAGTATACATATGTATAAGTTTTTGGTAATTATTATTGCATTATTATGATAGGTTTTCTATTATTGTGAGTATTGCCGAATATGCCAAAAATATGTGAATCTTTTTTATCATCGTTACATAAAGAAATATTTGTGACAATATATTTTTTATTATAATTAAAATATATAGCTACAAACATAATTTATCACAAAAAAACTTAAATTTTATTATTTTTGTGACAATTTTTTTCCGTAACAATAACTATAACTTATACTTGCAAAACTTATCAATATATAACTTTTTGGCACTAAAATATGGAGGGAAATATATGTGACAATATATTTTGTCACTATAATTAAAATATATAACTACAAACATAATTTGTCACAAAAAACTTGAATCTCATTATTTGTTGTGACAATTTTTTCATATAAGAATAATTATAATTTATAATTACAAAGCTTGTCACTATATAACTTTTTTGCGCTAAAAAATAGAAGGAAACATTTGTGACTATAAATTTTGTCATTATAAATAAAATATATAACTACAAACATAATTTGTCACAAAAATTTAAATCTCATTATTTGTTGCGAAAATTTTTTCTGTCATAATTATTAAAACTTATAATTACAAATCTTGTCACTATATTACTTTTTTTGTGCCAAAAAATAGAGGAAAACATTTGTGACAAAAAATGGTAACAAGATATATTTTGTCACCATATGTTACACAAGTTTTCTATTTGTGATAAAATATTACGACGATTTTAATTTTTGTCATGATTGTATATTTCTTTCAAATTTAAAGTGGCGTTTGTAACATCGGGTGAGTCGCCACCAATCCTTTGTTTTACTTTAGGTGCGAGTGGAACACCTGAAAAACCCGGTTATTTTAATAAAATTTGTTTTTATTGTTTTTATTAAAATAACGAGTTTTGGTCTGCGAAACCAGAAGATAGGTTCGGGAGTCGGTTACGTGTGGGGAAGGATGAGCACCCCCACAACGCCCAAAAATTGGTACCTGTCGATTATGTAATGTCTTAATGGTGGAATTATGAATTCGAATATAATTTATCAATGTGATCCCTTAATTTAAAATAATATTTAAAAATGTATGTTTATGAAAGGAAAGGTACACTCCAACGCCTGGAGCATAATTTCCGTTAGACTCCCGCCTGAAGGAAGTCTATTTTGAAAATTAAGATTTAGAATAAAAATATTACTTTTATAATAGGGACTAAAGGAAAGCGGCACCCCTATGCCCGGGGTACGTTTTTCATGATAACCCCTGATAAAAGTTTTTAATTTAAAATTCAATTAAACAATATAAATGAATATATTTAATTTTAACATTGCATACAAAATAAAATTAAAATATAGAAACATGACATATAAAATAAAAACATACAAACAAATATAAAAACATCTTATATTGCATACAAAGATATTTATTACAAAAAGAGAACATTAAAATAAATACAAAGATAAGGATCAAAATTTACCCTACTAGAAGCTCGAAATAAGAACTTCACCCGACCCCTAACAGGATCCCCGCATCACCTCGCTATAACTCAAAAATTGATTCGAACGAACCTCGACAGGGCCTCCAATCGAATCAACTATTCGAACCATTAAAAGGGCACTGCCCCTAGGTTCGAAAGGGGCACTGCCCCTAAAACTTGCGCCACTTTGATGGCATTTGTTTCTGTGTTCCCCTCCTTGCTTTGGCAGCCTCCCTTATTTATAGTAAAAGGGGGAGGGGATGAGTCATCTTGGTGAGGACGTGGGTGATTTGCATGGCACCCACGCAATTTTGCATTTTCTTCTTTTTTTTCTTTTTTTTTTCTTTTTTTCTCTTTTTTGTGTTTTTTTCTTTTTTTCTTTTAATAAGATATAATAATACTACATAATATTATTATTCGAACAAAAATGATCAGTTATAGCCCGGACATAAAATGGGTATTACAGCTGCCCCCCTTTGCTCATTGCTGTGTAACAGAAATAGAGCAAAGATAAAAGGATAACCATTTTATGTCCGTTTGGGTCTAGGTTCCTTTTTCTGGCCACGTTCCTTCTTGAACTCCGCTTGATCTGTTCGGTCGCTCTTGTAGGTAGAATCTTCAAAATGAAACGATCCGCTGGGGAGATAATCTTTAGACTACGGAGACCCGTGGGAGAAGCAAAATAAGTCCGGCTTGCTATGGCTCTGACATTAATGAATACCTGGAGAAAACTTGACCTAACTGCAACATTGACAGAGCGGCGAGGTCTACAAAACTTGATCCATTTGTAACATAGAACACTTAACAAGGTAGCTTGATCTGGAGGAGAAAGATTGATCCACTGCAACTCTATAGATGCGAGAAGATCTGAAGAAGGCTTGATCATCTGCAACTCCATTGATGCGAGAAGATCTGAGGAAGGGTCGATCATCTGCAACTCCATCGATGCGAGAAGATCTGAAGAAGGGTCGATCATCTGCAACTTCAATGATGTGAGAAGATCTGAAAAGGGGCGATCTACTGCAACTCCATTGATGCGAGAAGATCTGATGAAGGGTCGATCTACTGCAACTCCATTGATGTGAGAAGATCTGAAGAAGGGTCGATCATCTGCAACTCCATTGATGCGAGAAGATCTGAAAAGGGGCGATCTACTGCAACTCCATTGATGCGAGAAGATCTAAAGAAGGGTCGATCTACTGCAACTCCATTGATGCGAGAAGATATGAAAAGGGGCGATCTACTGCAACTCCATTGATGCGAGAAGATCTAAAGAAGGGTCGATCTACTGCAACTTCATTGATGCGAGAAGATCTGAAAAGGGGCGATCTAATGCAACTCCATTGATGCGAGAAGATCTGATGAAGGGTCGATCTACTGCAACTCCATTGATGCGAGAAGATCTGATTAGTACTAGAATCCCTTCAACGAGACAAGGAAGAGTGTCCTTGGTTTACACTTCTTTTGCATTTTTCCCAAATGCACAGGGATGAACGGATTTGATTTGCCTTTACCGGTAGCCGTTTGCTCCGGGCTAGTTGTACCATTCCCCTGGGTACAATCAGTTTCTACCAATCATGAGATTGGATTTTTCCCAAGGATTTATTTTCCTTGAACCATTCGTTAAAATGGATTTTTGATAGACATCTGAATTGTCCATTGTCTTAAACTTAACCGTGTTTAAGCACGTTATGCCGACATTTCTGTCGGCTTTCGAATTTGCATTTTTCCCAAATGCACAGGGATTAACGGTTTTGATTTGCCTTTACCGGTAGCCGTTTGCTCCGGGCTAGTTGTACTATTCCCCTGGGTACAATCAGTTTCTACCAATCATGAGATTGGATTTTTCCCAAATGATTAATTTTCCTTCGACCATTTGTAACAATGGATTTCCGATGGACATTTGAATTATCCATTGTCTTAAACTTAACCGTGTTTAAGCACGTTGTGCCGACATTTTTTTCGGACTTGTCAAAAATTAGCTTCGATTCAGCCGCAATTTTGACGAAGGAACAAGATTTGACGATTTTCTTTTACAACATGGATGAGGAAAAGATTTGGAAATCAAGAAATTTTTGTTGACCAAGGTACAACACCTGACGAAGAGGCATGGTCTGAAGTGATTTTGATCCAGCTACAACACCGACGAGGAGGCAGGATCAAGGGTTCAAGTTTGGTCAAGCTACAACTCTGACGAAGAGGTATGACCAGAAGTTGACCGAGCTACAACACCTGACGAAGAGGCACGGTCTGAAGTGATTTTGATTCAGCTACAACACCGATGAGGAGGCAGGATCAAGGGTTCAAGTTTGGTCAAGCTACAACTCTGACGAAGAGGCATGACCAGAAGTTGACCGAGCTACCACACCTGACGAAGAGGCACGGTCTGAAGTGATTTTGATCCAGCTACAACACCGACGAGGAGGCAAGATCAAGGGTTCAAGTTTGGTCAAGCTACAACTCTGACGAAGAGGCATGACCAGAAGTTGACCGAGCTACAACACCTGACGAAGAGGCACGGTCTGAAGTGATTTTGATCCAGCTACAACACTGACGAGGAGGCAGGATCAAGGGTTCAAGTTTGGTCAAGCTACAACTCTGACAAAGAGGCATGACCAGAAGTTGACCGAGCTACAACACCTGACGAAGAGGCACGGTCTGAAGTGATTTTGATCCAGCTACAACACTGACAAGGAGGCAGGATCAAGGGTTCAAGTTTGGTCAAGCTACAACTCTGACGAAGAGGCATGACCAGAAGTTGACCGAGCTACAACACCTGACGAAGAGGCACGATCTGAAGTGATTTTGATCCAGCTACAACACCGACGAGGAGGCAGGATCAAGGGTTCAAGTTTGGTCAAGCTACAACTCTGACGAAGAGGCATGACCAGAAGTTGACCGAGCTACAACACCTGATGAAGAGGCACGGTCTGAAGTGATTTTGATCCAGCTACAACACTGACGAGGAGGCAGGATCAAGGGTTCAAGTTTGGTCAAGCTACAACTCTGACGAAGAGGCATGACCAGAAGTTGACCGAGCTACAACACCTGACGAAGAGGTACGATCTGAAGTGATTTTGATCCAGCTACAACACCGACGATGAGGCAGGATCAAGGGTTCAAGTTTGGTCAAGCTAAAACTCTGACGAAGAGGCATGACCAGAAGTTGACCGAGCTACAACACCTGATGAAGAGGCATGGTCTGAAGTTCGATCTGCTACGGCTCTATCATCGTAGCATAATCTGGATTTTGGTCTAGTCGCACCTATTACGGCGAAAATAGACCTGAAAAACAATTGGTGTGCCGTACCACCAATGGCAAAGCGAGCCTTGGAACAACACTTGGAACAACACTTGGTGCGTTGCATTATTAACTTCAAAGCGAGCTCTAGAGGATGTAGGATATGCTACATCATGGCAGGGAGTGACAACCCTCTTGGGCTTTGATTGTCTTGTCTGCTCTTGGAAAAGTAATAAGCCTGAATTTGGTGACCTGTTTCTTTGCATCTTCAAGAAGACATGATATGTTGGTATGTTTATTGTGCTGCAACCTCAGGGAGATGATCTGTTCCACTGCGAATTCAAGGTAACATATTTGCTATCACGTTCATGGACTTATGTTTGTGCTTATTTTGATGTATGTTCAAGGAGACAAGTTTGTCGTAGCCTTGTTCTGCTACCAATTCAGGAAGACAAGATTATTGTTTGGTGTTCTCATTCCGCTACAAATTCAGGGAGATGTGCTTGTTCTGCCGCAAATTCAAGTAGATGAAATTATTGAAGCTTGTTCTGCTGCAAATTCAGGGAGACAGATTTGTTGTTGTGTTCATTTCATCGTAATTCCAAGGAGCTAAACTTGTTGTCTGTGCCCATTCCGCTACAAACTTAGGGAGATGAAAATGTTGTCGTGCTCATTCCACTACATGTTTAGGGAGATGAAATTGTTGTCGTGCTTATTCCGCTGCAAATTCAGGGAGATAAACTTGTTGTTAAGTTTATATGTTCCACCATTTGCTGGAGAAACATAATTTTGCCAATCTTGAAGAAGTAGAATCTGCAACTTCAGGGGTGATCTGTTGCACCTCTGACGGGGAGGCAGAATCTGAAAAAGTTGATCCGCTACACCATGTTACGGGTGAGATAGGACCTGCAAAAGTTAAAAGAGTGACTGGTCAAAATGAGCCATGAACTAACTCTTCGTGAGCTATAAGGTTTGAATTAAATGTTTGATTTGATTGATCCACTCTTTCGTGTCAAGGATGTTGGTTCTTGTTAATGATTGTCTGTGCTTTCTTTAGTTGAAGACGCCAGACGACATTTTCATATTTGCTCCAGTCCTTTATGTCAAGGATGTTGGAATTTATTGATAACGATCTGCTCTTTCCTATTTGAGGATATTAGACCTGTAAACTTTCATTCTTTAAGAAATGGTCAAATAGTTGTAAGAAGAGGTAGAGTAGATTTAAGAAAAGATCTTTGAGGAAATATCCACACAAAAATTCAGAAAATATCCTTGTGAAAGGATTGGATTAAGAAATTCTGGTTTTGAATAAATTCTGAGTTTGAGAAAAAAAATGTTCTTATGAAATGATGAAGTTAAGAAACTTCTGTTTTTTTGAAGAAAATGTCCTTAAGAAAGGACAGAGTTAAGAAACTCATGTTTTGAAGGAAATGTCCTTAAGAATGAACAAATTAAGAAACTCATGTTTTGAGAAAATGTCCTTAAGAAAGGACAAAGTTAAGAAAATGTGTCCTTAAGAAAGGGCAGAGTTAAAAAAAACTCTTGTTTTGAGAAAATGTGTCCTTAAGAAAGGACGAAGTTAAGAAACTCCTGGTTCGAGAAAAGTTATCCTTGAGAAAAACGGAGTTAAGAAACTTTAAAAAAGGGTGTCCTTAAGAAAGGACAGAGTTAAAAAACTCCAATTTTGGGAAAATGTGTCCTTAAGAAAGGACGAAATTAAGAAACTTGTGTTATCGAGAAAAGATGCCCTTAAGAAAGGACAGAGTTAAGAAACTCTTATTTTTGAGAAAAAGTGCCCTTAAGAAAGGACGGAGTTAAGAAATTTCAATTTTAGGAAAAGGTGTCCTTAAGAAAGGACGGAGTTAAGAAACTCGTGTTTTCGGAAAAAAAAGGTGCCCTTAAGAAAGGACGGAGTTAAGAAACTCTTGTTTTTGAGAAAAAGTGCCCTTAAGAAAGGACGGAGTTAAGAAACTTGTCCTTAAGAAAGGACGGAGTTAAGGAACTCGTGTTTTTGAGAAAAAGTGCCCTTAAGAAAGGACGGAGTTAAGAAACTCTTTAAGTAACAAGTTCCAAGTTAGCTCCTGATAGTATTTATGCAGATGATATTCATGTGCTTGCTTTTGTGATGATGCAAAGATGCATGAAACTCTTGTCGGAATGCTTATCATGATGCGTGAACATGTTTGACAATGCAATTATGCACATGTTTTCATGTCGAAATGAATGTTTCCTGAAACATTAGATGTCATGATGTATGAACATTTTTGACGATGGAATGATGCGTATGCTTTCATGTATGCCTTCATGGAGTTCTTGTAGAAGTCCCTTTCTTTTGGTCTTAGTTTGATTTTTTGATTCTTCGAAATTTGCCCCGACAAAAGTTTGCCCCCAGGCTTCATTTTCCTTTTCTGGATAAGGTGAATGACTCCGACGTCATCTTCTTCTTTCCTTTTTGGAGGCAAGATCGGGAAAAAGTTGACTTTGGAACTTCATCGCATGAAGTTATGACCTGAAAATGAAGTGGAATACTAGTTAGTAATATGTTCAGAAAATTTTGTCGTTTTACCTGAATGTTCGAGCTTTTTTGAGTATTTGGCCTCCTTCAGGGTTAAGGGTCGGTCATCATGTTGTTTCCTCCACATTTGGGGTCTTCAGTCTCTTTCATGAACCTGTTTATACGTTCAAGACATAAATGTGCTATGGATGCACCTAGCTTTGCGTTTGATGCATGTATCTAGCCTAAATGCATGATAAATTGTATGATGTATGCAGTTATTGTAGAATGATGAATGGGAAATTTTGTTTTGCCCCTCAGAGGGATCCCCCTAACTCTAAGATCTTTGCCTCAATGCTCGATGCCTTGTTTGTAAGGATGCCCCCAACCTTCCTTGGGTTTGATCATCTTTTGGGATTACTCCCTCGAGTGAATGCCTCAACATTTTTGTCTAAGACTGCTCTTGAAGCGAACTCGAAGCTTGAAGTATGTTTTCATCTCTTCTTGAAGAGCTGTCATTGTTCTTGTGAACACGTTAGGTTGCCCCCCGGTCGGGTCTAAAAATTTGCTGTTGGTTCATGGCAGCTCATCACTTTTTGGCTCTGGCAAAGTGCTACAGACAATAATTGATGCAGTCGTCCAGGGTGCAGAAGTCTAACTTGGCATCGGAAGCTCGCTTCCTAAACTCGTCGAGGAATGTTCTCAGCTTGGGGCCTTGTAGAGGTATGATGTCTGTATGAGTGCAAATGTTATTTGAAAATGCCCCTGGACTGGGCTCTTGCATCATGTTAGATTGGTCAACTTTGCTTTATCCGGTATTTGCTAACATGGGGCATCCCGAGATCGGTTTCAAAGTTCCGAAATGAATGCATGTAAATGCAAGGTACATGTTCTAGATGCGAAGGTACTAATTCAAAATAGAATGTATGCATGTAAATGGAAGATGAGAAAGCACTGATTCAAAAATGGTTCCCGTGGTTCAACTTCTGAATTTACGGGATTTATTCGCAACTTTTGAATGTTGCATTGATATCTAGGGAACTAGATTTTCTCCCGATGATAATTTTTCAAATAGGGAACCAGACGTGAATCAATACTTCATGCTGATGAAATGCAAAATATTATGGAGGTGTCATGCGATTAATGCAAAATGAATGACTTAATGCAACGTGATCACCAAAGAGAAGAAACAAGTTAGTTCATAATAAAAGAGTCAAATGGATGAATTGAATGATGAATAAGAAAAAATTAGCAGCAAAGAAAATTGAACATATATAGCAAATAAAGTCATCAAAACCTAAATAGGGTGACTGCTAACGGGAAGAGTTTTGGTTTGGCTTCAAGGGGTAAGCTCTTAGAGTTTGTTATATGTGTTTTGGTTCTAAAGTAACAGTACCCGAACTGTCGCTAGGACATCGATTCAGGAGGATACATTTCCCTAAGTCTGCACGGAGACAGAGGTCTCACGAAGACAAAGGGACCTATATCCCGGAAGCGTTTCACCATCCTACACGGAGGGGGTACCTCACGAAGGCGTGGTTTCTCGCTCCCACTTAAGGGACGGAGCTCGGGTATAGAGCTCATGATATGATAACTCAAAAAATAAATTTATAAAAAATTTGTAAAAAACTTTAAAGAAAAGGGATCACAAATTAATTAAATCGAAGTCCTAATTTTCACCTATAGACAAAAAAAGTAATCGACTTGTGGCTTGACTCTCTAAAAAAAGGTCCCCAGCGGAGTCGCCAAGCTGTAACATCGGGTGAGTCGCCACCAATCCTTTGTTTTACTTTAGGTGCGATTGGAACACCTGAAAAACCCGGTTATTTTAATAAAATTTGTTTTTATTGTTTTTATTAAAATAACGAGTTTTGGTCTGCGAAACCAGAAGATAGGTTCGGGAGTCGGTTACGTGTGGGGAAGGATGAGCACCCCCACAACGCCCAAAAATTGGTACCTGTCGATTATGTAATGTCTTAATGGTGGAATTATGAATTCGAATATAATTTATCAATGTGATCCCTTAATTTAAAATAATATTTAAAAATGTATGTTTATGAAAGGAAAGGTACACTCCAACGCCCGGAGCATAATTTCCGTTAGACTCCCGACTGAAGGAAGTCTATTTTGAAAATTAAGATTTAGAATAAAAATATTACTTTTATAATAGGGACTAAAGGAAAGCGGCACCCCTACGCCCGGGGTACGTTTTTCATGATAACCCCTGATAAAAGTTTTTAATTTAAAATTCAATTAAACAATATAAATGAATATATTTAATTTTAACATTGCATACAAAATAAAATTAAAATATAGAAACATGACATATAAAATAAAAACATACAAACAAATATAAAAACATCTTATATTGCATACAAAGATATTTATTACAAAAAGAGAATATTAAAATAAATACAAAGATAAGGATCAAAATTTACCCTACTAGAAGCTCGAAATAAGAACTTCACCCGACCCCTAACAAGATCCCCGCATCACCTCGCTATAACTCAAAAATTGATTCGAACGAACCTCGACAGGGCCTCCAATCGAATCAACTATTCGAACCATTAAAAGGGCACTGCCCCTAGGTTCGAAAGGGGCACTGCCCCTAAAACTTGCGCCACTTTGATGACATTTGTTTCTGTGTTCCCCTCCTTGCTTTGCCAGCCTCCCCTATTTATAGTAAAAGGGGGAGGGGATGAGTCATCTTGGTGAGGACGTGGGTGATTTGCATGGCACCCACGCAATTTTGCATTTTCTTTTTTTTTCTTTTTCTCTTTTTTGTGTTTTTTTCTTTTTTTCTTTTAATAAGATATAATAATACTACATAATATTATTATTCGAACAAAAATGATCAGTTATAGCCCGGACATAAAATGGGTATTACAGCGTTTATGTATTTTGTGCATGATGTGTGTACCCTATTAAAGAGCTAAGAAAATTGAACAAATATTACCTTGTAATCATACTAGCATATTAAAAAAATTGTTATATTATAAATTTGTGATTGAAATGTTCAGATAATTTATTGCTATAAGGAAGGAAATCATTTAATCGATTTAATGGTCGTCTTTGATGTGCACAAACACTTGAATCATGTGTTTTTTTTTATTAATAAGGGGTGCTAGCATAGGCCTCGTTAAAAACCTCCCTAACCTAAGATGGAGGAAAAGAGTACCTATGAAAGAACATACAATCAAAGAAACAAGCCGAAAAACTCAACCAAGAAAAACCATAACTACACAAATAAGCACCACCCAGTGGTGAAGGCCGATAATCAGCCTGCCTTGCAAGCACATAAGAGTGCTTAAAAAACCAACGCTGGCAAAGCAGCCAGCAGTACTTCCGTCCTCAAGCCTGCATATTGTCCCTGTCTAATGTAGCGGCAATTTCCAAAGGAGGCGTTGGAAACAAAGTGACATTTCTGTTCGGGTCTTTACCCATCTTTGCGAGGCCATCCGCAACTCCATTCACCTCGCGAAAAATATGGGTAACGGAAATATCCCAATCCTTAGCTAATAACCGATCAATATGCAACACCAAGGCTGATACATCCGAACCACTAATCTCTTTACGGATCAACTGAACGACACATTTATTGTAAAGCTCTACACAAACTTTACGAAAACCCAACTCCCAAGCTCGAGATAACCCTTCAAACACACCCCACAACTCAGCTTCAAGCGAGGAACAAATACCAATAAACTTGGCGAAACCCATCCGCCATCCGCTGAGGCTATCACGGATGACACCCCCACACCCTCCAAGGCCCGAGGATGGACAACGAGAACCATTGGTATTGAGTTTCACCCAACCATCAAGATGAGGGGACCATCTAGCATTCAAACGCAATGGCCGGCTAATAGCACCAACCAAACTACTCCTTGAAACAGCCTCACGATATTCCGACATCACACGTATCCCTCGGACAACAACCGATTCCAGGGGAACGTACTCCAGATCAAACACAATGGAATTTCAATGTAACCAAACCACCCACAAGATCGCTCCAAATAGAGAACTCCACTCTTCATTCATCGTACCAGCATACACAGAAGAAGAAAGGTTGGTGAGCAACCAACTCTGAAAATCAGTACTTAGGAAAGCATTCAACTTGTCCTGCCGAGCAAGACTAGCCCAAGCCCCTCTCGCCACAATGCATTACCGGAAAAGGTGGTCAGCGCTCTCCACTTGCGCATTGCACACGCTACACCGAGAGTCACTGGAAATGTGCCGCCGAAATCGTTCCTCATTAGTGAGGATACGATTATGCACAAGGAGCCACCGAAAAATGCGAATCCTATGCAAGCCCTTATAACCCAAAATAACCTTCCAGGTAGGGTCGATTGAAGAAGGTAAAACTCCCACACGAGTCCGATAAGCTGAGCCAATAGTAAAGCGACGATCCTCAGTAGGAAGCCAACCCACCGAGTCAGCTCGGTGATCAGGAACCGGAGCCTTAATGCTAGTGATACGTAAAATAATAGGTAAAGGAAGCCAAGCTTGGAAGGAGTTCCATGCCCACTCCCCTGATGGCAACACCATCGACGATACATGATAAAACAATAAGCCTAACGAACCCGCATTAGAGTGATAATCAATTAAAGGACCAACATCGGAAAGCCACGGGTCACGCCAAAAATCAACCGAAGCTCCGTTGCCTATATTGTACACAATATTACTTGTAAGATCATTTTAAATCAAACAAAGACCCTTCCATAGCCTTGAAGAATTTGGTTGGGTAATTGAAGAAGGGATCACATTTACACATTTATACTTATGCCGAAGAACACGAACCCACAGCTCCTCACGTCTAGTAAGTAAACCAAATCCAACCTTCATCAGAAAAGCCTCATTTTGAGCCTCCAAGTGCTTGAACCCAAGGCCCCCATTGTCCGTAGGAAGACAAAGATCATTACACTTAACAAGGTGAATAGCCGCCCCATTAGTAGACTTACCCCAAATGAAACTTCTGGTAAGCTTTTCAAGCGCAGCACAAATACCTTTAGGTAAGAGAGTAGTTTGCATCGCATAAGAAGGAATAGCCTGGAGAACAGATTTAGCGAGAGTTATACCCCCGACAATATTTAAGAGTTTAGCCTTCCACCCAGAAAGTCTATCTTTGACCCGCTGAACCAAATACTGATACGAATCCAAGGTAACCCACTTATGGAGCAGAGGAACGCCTAGGTAACGCCCAAGCTCATTGACCTCACTAAAGCCGAAACCCCTACTGATGTACTGGCGAAGATCCGCTGGCACATTCTTAGAGTAACAAATAGTAGTCTTTGCAGCACTGACATTATGCCCCGAGGCCAAGCAGAAGCGGTGTATAATAGAACCAATACAAGATAATTGTGCAACTGATGCTTCCGCAAAGAGGACAAGGTCATCCGCAAAGAAAATGTGTGAAAGACCAGAACCTCCTCTAGAGAGATGGATCGGCTTCCAGGTAGCCTCATCAACCGCACCCTGAATCTCATGAGCAAGCCGCTCCATGCACATAACAAACAGATACGACGAAAGCGGGTCACCCTGCCTAATGCCTCGATTAGGCCTGAAGGCCGAAGAAGCAGACCCATTCCACAAAACCTGCATTGACACAGAGGTAATACATCTCATAATAAACTGACTTAGTTCAGATGGAATACATATCATCTCCAAAGTTTCCCGAATAAAATTCCATGCAAGCCTATCATAGGCCTTTTCGAGATCAACTTTTATAGCCATCCAACCCTTCTTCCCTGTTTTCTTACGCATTGAATGGACAACCTCTTGAGCGATAATAATGTTGTCCGAAATAGATCTGTTCGCAACAAAGCTAGTCTGATTTCCAGAGATCCACTTTGGTAGCAGGGGTTTCAGCCGTTTAACAATAATTTTAGTGATAATCTTGTAAAGAACCGAATAGAGGCTGATAGGTCGAAATTGAGAAATAGATTCAGGATTAGGTACCTTCGGAATGAGAACCAATAACGTCGTATTCAGGCTCTCGTCAAAGTCTTTACCATCAAACACCTCCTTAACAAAACGACACACGCTAGGACCCACAATACTCCAGTTCCTCTGATAAAAAATAGCGTGAAAACCATCAGCACCCGGCGCTTTGAGAGACCCAATTGAAAAGACGGCTTCCCAAATTTTATCATCAGATACAAGTACAAACAAACCTTGCAACTCCCTACTCGGCAAAATAGGGAAACAATTAAGAACAGTGCTCGAAAGACTTCCATCCAAATCAGAAGTAAACAACGAGCAGTAGTAGTCAACGGCCATGGCTTTCAAAGTAAGGTCATCTGAAATTCTAATACCATTCTCATCAAGGAGGGAAGAGACGAAGTTCATCCGACGTCTATTCATTGCATATGCATGGTAGAATTTAGTATTACGGTCCTCATCGATCATCCACTGACAGCGAGATTTCTACACCCATAACGCCTCCTCCTGCGATAAAATGGACTCAAGCTCTATACGAAGTGTGCGATCAACCTGAAGCAGAAAATTCGTACGACGGAATTGGAGTGCCTTTTCAATACCACGGAGGCGACACAAGATCCTGCGCTTCTTAGCACAAATGTTACCAAAGGTGGTTGAGTTCCACTCCCCCAGACGAAAGTGGATATTACTCAAGTTCTCGGAGATATCTCCATTACGACACCAACCATCCGACACCACCCGCTCAAAATCTGGATGGTCTAACCACGCAGCCAAGAAACGAAAGGGACGTGGACTATTAGCAGTTCTCTCAGGCTGACATTTCACAAGGAGCGGGCAGTGATCAGATCCAAGCCTATCTAAATGGATCGCGTGGGTATGAGGAAAAAGATCGTACCACTCCATATTAACCAAACAACGGTCGAGATGCTGGAACAGATCACCCCAGTTCCAGGTGAACTAGGACCCCACAAACGGAACATCTACTAGACCTGCGTCAAAAATGAAATCCCTAAAAAGATTGCTGACACCTGAAGAAGAAAGAGACCCACCCTTACGCTCGTCCGAATGGACAATAGAGTTGAAATCACCACCCAAAATCCACGGATCACCATTCTGCGGAGCCAAACGAAGAAGAGCATCCCAAAGATATTTGCGCTTACCCGCAGTCGGGCTAGCGTACACAGAAGTAAACCACAGCCAGGAAGAAGAGTGACGTTCCTTCACCCTCCCATGCACAAATTGGTTTGAGACATTGACAATATCAACATCGACAACATCCGACAAGAGAACCCAAACACCTCTACTAAAGCCATACGCCTCAACTCTATAGGAGTTCAGTAGACCAAGCCGATGAATAACACGATCCGCCATACGTCCACTAATATGAGGCTCAAACAAAGAGATTAACTGCGACTTATAAGACTTCATAAAATCTCTAAAATAGCGGCGAAACTCGGGGCTAGCAGCTCCCTAACAATTCCAAAAGAAGATATTAAACATGATAAAGAGAATGGAAAGAAAACCCAAAGACTAGACCGGAGGCACCTGATTTTCTTTATCAACCACTGGTGATTTCGCACCATCCCCAACATGCGAAGAAAGGCCCGGGACATCATGCAAAGGTGATCTGGAAGCATTCACCAAGTTCACTTCTCTGGGGTCCAAATCACTCGCCACACCCCGAGAAACAGCACCACCCATGGATGATTGAATCCAATCGCTCAAAACTGCCCGGGAAGGAGCCTTGTACACCGATTGTTTCTTCACCCGAAGGCCCTTCCTTAAAACATCGCCTTGTCCTTTCGAGCTACTTTCCACAGCAGGCTAACGCTGACCCAAGTGAGCTCCGATAGCTTTCTCGCCTTCCTCCCTTATCATAACAGCCGAGTGAGAGCCAGAAGGAATGGCCGGCTTGTACAAAATTGTCAACGGAGACTGCCTCTCCTTCAAAGGTGTAACGATGACCGGGGAAGCCGTGCCCGCACTTTGCTGGTTAGACGGATGAACCAAATCCTGCCGTGACTCCGAAGGTCGCTCAACAACACTCGGACCAGACAGAGAAGAAGTAACAATATCCTCCCTAAACGTAGACTTGTTAGGTGCATCACCCTCCTGTTCATTAACTTCAAAATTAACGGTAGCACCCTCATCCCATAAAACATTGTAACGTGAACCGTAAGACCCCTTTTTCTGCAGCCTTGCCTGTAGAGATATCAGAACCTTTCCGCGGCTTTCAACGCCTCGTTTCGTCCAGCATCCAGGGACCATCCGCTTGTATAGTCGAAGCGATACGCCTAAAGAAAGCCTTTGTATAGTAACATTAAGGCAAACCCGGAAGACGTGCCTGGACTATAACTTGAGAAGGGTACAATTCTGATGTCGAGAAAGAACGGCGTCACGACTGAATAGTCAAATAACATCCGTACACCACCCACGGACCATCCGCTAAAACACGAGCATAGTCCTCATCGGACGCAAATTTGACAAGGAAATAGTCGTTTTCCAAGTCGACCACTTGAAAAGCACCCTGGGGTTGCCACAACGAACGAATCTGATTCATTAAAGCTTGGTAACCAATTGATCGGCCCAGCAGTCGAATGATGACAGTCTTCCGCATTGAGAAGTCCAACAATTTCTGTGCACGGTTCGAAAAGTGAATTGTCGGGAAGGAGCCATCCCTAGTAACCTGAACATCTTCCTCGGCCAGAGTAATATTATCCTCATCCCAACATGCTTCAACCGTGAACCCAGCCACGTTCTTACCAGTCACAGCATCCGTGTATAACTGCTTTGCCTTGCCTGTCGTAGGCGAAGGGGAAACAGTCACAGGGTGATCAGCATCCCTCTCCAAGGAACCAACCTCCATTCGCGTAAGCATCTCGATATCACAAACAGCACCCGACGTGACCACTAGCAAAGAGGCAACACAAGCCTCCGTCGACAATTGCACAGAGGTTGCCTCCTTCGCCCTCTTGGCAACCGGCAGATCACTAATACCTGGGGCACGAGGAACCGTAGAACTCAGAAGAGGAGCACTTGAGGTCGACCCTGACGGTTTCGGAAGGCCGGCCAAGGGGACAAGAGGTTCCGGTGGCATGTCGTCGACAGCGGTTGAGTAAAAGTCAACGATGGGAGGAGTTAGGTTTTCCATTTTTAATAATATTACCATACATTTGAATCATGTGTTTATATCTCCTCCAAATGAAGTATCACATATTTTATATGATGACATGCGTGACTTACTTTGCATGCGAATATTTTAATCTCTTGTAGCAAACAAATTGTAAATATGAGTTTAAATAAAATTTGGGGGCTAGCCCCTCAAGCTCCTATAATGGTCTATCATTGGTCGTAAGTTTGATTTTTTCTTATTTATTTTATAATGAATTATGTTATGTGCAAGTATATTTGACCTATTGATTAAGTTGTTTAATTTTGCTTTTTCATATACCATTAGGCGATGGGTTCTAGATCCATTAGGAGCACTCTCATTCCTTCCTCTAGAGGTGAGCGTTCGATCGAGTCGAGTCGAGTTAAAAAATTTCGAGTATTCGAGTTGACACGTCATATTTTACAACTCAAACTTTATTTGAAATTTTTTCGATTTGAGTCGAGCTTGAGAAATTCGAGTTCCTATAAAATTTTAATTGTAACTATTTATCATGTTACAGTACGGTTTGATTCCAATTTAAACAACTTTCTCTAATCATATAAGATATGCACACATATATTTCTTCATATTTTTTCATATGTGACAATATTTCTTCATATATATATATATATATATATATATATATATATATATATATATATATATATATATATATATATATATATATATATATATCATAAAAAATTGAGAGACTTGTCTCGAACTTAAAAATAAATCTATTAATTACTAAAAATTTTGAGTTATTCAAATTTCCGTTTTTCAACTCAAACTTTATTTAAAAAAAATCGAGTCGAGTTTATGAAATTTCGAGTCGAGTTAAGACGAGTCAAGTATTTTCACCTCGAGTCGAGTTATTCAGTTTTTTCGAGTCGAGTTTTGCTCACCTCTACCTTCTCCTATACCCTTTCCCCTCCCTTCTAGGTAGGATTAGAATTAGATTTAGATTTTGTAAATAAATCAGTCATGTTATAGGATAATAATTACTTCCTCAACCCCACTAAATTTGTCTAGTATATATTTTTTAAAAATTAATTTTTAAAAACTTTGACCATATTTATTTTAAATATTTTAATTTTTTAAATTATACATTTTAAAACGATTGAAGGTTTTTAAAATATTTTTTTATATTTTTATCAATAATATATTTGAAGTAATAACAAATCAAAATTAAAAAGATTGATAAAAAAGTCAATAAGTGGCAAATTTATTGAGACCGAGAGAGTAATAGTAATCAAGAACAACATTTTGAGCCAAAATTAAAGGTTTCACATAAGAGTTTTAAATATTCTTTTCCCTTTTAATTACAAAAAATCTCAACTTAACCTAAATTTAACATTTTCCATTTTAAATTACATTGGTGACATTTATAAGCTAATATTTTTTGTTTTTTTTTATTAAAAATGAAATAATATAACTATATGCTTCATTAAAAAACCTTCCTAAATAAAAATGGAGAAGAAATAGTACTTATGATTGTAGATACAAAGGGTCGAAAGAAACAAAATAACACAAACCACAAAACTCCTAACCACCAACTTTTAGCACAACAAAAACAAGGTGATGCATCACACCATTTAAAACAATGATATACAATAACATGTTACCCCAATGCATCCTAGTCCATTTGGTCCTTATGAAACAACAATTAACCATTTAGGACTAATTTTTAACTATTACAAGTTTAAGGGACCAATCTATAAATTAGATAAATTGAAGGTCCTTCGATGCAATTAGTTATACAACACTTAAATTCAATACTATTTTAACATGCCTGCAAAATTTCATACGATTTGGAGTTCATTTACTCATTCAATTTAGCCATTCAAAATTTAGTGACCAAACTGTGAACATTACAAACCTTCTGCTTCAGCCCTTTTAACTAACTTAACTGACCTTGTATCGAAACACCTTAAGGCTGTTTCGAAACGGGTGTACAATGGTCAACCTAAGTTGACTTTATCCTTTAGACCGTATCGATACGGGCAAGCCCTGTATCGGTACGAGTTGACTTCAGTTGACTTTGACCCGTTTTGATACGCTATAGACCTATATCGAAACAATAAATTCCAGTAGCAAAACGTTCCGATACGGCTTCCAACCGTATCGATACACCTTGTTCTTAGAGTCCAAATTTATTTAACCGTATCGATACGCCATTACCCGTATCGATACAGTCTGGCCTGTAATGATAGATTTTGCTGGTTTTTAATTGAATTGACCTACCAAACGATGTTCAAATGCAATGAAACTTTACACACAACATTTCAATGCTATAAACTACTGGCATGCCAAAATTCATCATCATTCGAATACGTTTACTAGGTTTGACCTTTATGGACCAAATATGTCACTTTTAACCATTTTTAGCCAAACCAAAAGTTAAATTAAGGCCTTTAACCATTCTATGACTTATACACATTACACACATATCAAAATAGGCACAAAAGACCAGATCAACTACTTTTCCACCTTCCTAGGAGTTCGTAAGGTCAAAATACATTACCTTAGGGTTGTAGTGACTTGTCTCGCCTCGACTATCCGATCTTCAAATGTTGTGACTTTTCAACCTGAAATGCGTGAGATGAGACACGTTAGGCATACATCGCCTAGTAAAGTAGTCATAAACAACATGAACATCAATGTGTGAAGCATATATGATCTCATGCTCACCAATGTCAATACTATGCATCTATATACAATGTTTAACACATTAATTTCATCATTAACCCTTGTATTAAATCAAGATAGTGGATACGCGAATTCTTACACCTCGCCAAATCAATGAATGATCTAATCCCTCCGCCTCGCCAATATGACCAAGATCAATACACATCTCTCCGCCTCGCCAAATCAATATAGGTCGTAGCCTTAGCATCGTAGTCCACCCGTACACCGAGCTCATGAATTCTATGGCATGCCAATTGTATCCATTTTCCGATCAAATCCAAAGTTTCAATGTCCGTGTCCATATTCAATGTTCAATGAGAATTTCAATGACCAATGACTTCAATATTATCAATAGCAACCATGTTTCATTATCAATATGTCATGTTTCAATGTCAATATCAATATCAATACCCGATGATTTCTTTACAATATTTCAATAACATTAATCATATCAATAACAATGCATGATATCGATGTCAATAACTATGTCCGATATTCAATAACAACTTACCGACACTTACCAGTGAATCTGATTAACAATCCAATGCAACTTCTTCAATGATATTGTTAGCGGTATGATCGAAAGCAACAATAAATGGTTCGGGAAGACTCCTCGCCTAATCCCGAGACTCCGGCTACACTCACCTTAGAATCCGATGCTCCTACGGCTCTCAGATGACAACTCCCTTGTTCCTAGCTTTCGGTGAATTTGATGGATGTTCCTTTTCGTTGTCTTGAGCTAGGAAATCAATAGGGAGACTATTAAGATTGATAATACGATATCAAAACTAATATAACAATATCAAAATCGATATTCGATTTCAATATAGATGACAACGATGAGATATCCATGGATAGTCAAAACCCTAGCTTAAAATTAACTCAATACATTTATGGAATCCAATAACCGATTAAAGAATATAGCTTACCGGATCGATAGCAATGATTTGATAATAATAAATCGAAGAAAAACGAAGCTTGAAACAAGCTTCAATGGAGGTGCTCACAATGAAGATGAAGAGTTTGGACATGTTTGATTTCAATGTTCTCAGGTAAGCTTTTCTATCTTTTTCTAATTCTTTTCTTTTCCTTTTTTTATTATAAAGCCACTGATGGCTTTCTTTCACTTGAAGGAAAGCTCACAATTTGATCCACATAAGTGGAAATTTAATTTGATCCTCAACTCTCTCTATACTATAATTTTATCTTTCAACTTGCATTTTTTTCAATTTGATCACAAATTAGGTTTCGATATTATCCAATAGGATCTAATAACAATGGCTTAACTCGATTAGAGTCCAATATCCATAATTAACTGACCGATACAATATTTAAATTTTATCAATATGAGGTTTCTGATCATCGGAACCTAATTCCGACTAGACCGGATTTTGAGGTGTTACATTAATGCATATGCTTCAAATATTATTTAAAATTTTAATTAATTAAATTGTATTAAGAATAATTATATAAATAATAAATTAATATATAAATCATTCAAATATACGTATTTCCTTATATGTTATTTTCTTGTTTAAATAATAAAAAAGCTATCCGTTAATTTTGTCAAACACTTTTAGACAATCAACTAATGTAATCGGCTATCAGCTAATATAATCTATTATCAGCTATCAAATAAGTGCCAA
Organism: Hibiscus trionum; assembly: GCA_030270665.1. Classification (NCBI taxonomy): domain Eukaryota; kingdom Viridiplantae; phylum Streptophyta; class Magnoliopsida; order Malvales; family Malvaceae; genus Hibiscus; species Hibiscus trionum. The sequence goes on along the minus strand of BSYR01000034.1, from coordinate 2,384,045 downwards.
ACAGGGTTATCGTAAAATTCTTGAAGTGTAAAAATTTGCTATAATGTTAAAAGAAATATAAAAGAATAAGTTTATATATTTTTAAAATAGTTCATGTTCATTTTATGGTCTATGTTTGAGATTTATGATTTTTCCTCCAAAGAATAAATTTATACTGCTAATTTGTTTGCTACTAGTTAAACAACTAACTAAAACCCTAAACGAGATTAAATATTTAAAGTATTATTTATTTGATACGAAGAAAACAAATATATATGTGATTTCATATTTTAACCGAAATCTAACAAAAAAAAATATAATCATGTAGAAATAAAACATTTTCTATCATTTACTCAAACGCCATCGTTTTATTCTTTCGAATTAGGCTCGTTCTTAAAAATATTCAAAATGTGGGGTGGGGTCCACATTCCCCTAACGAGCAACGACCCAATCTATTACGCGCCGTGGCAGATATTTTCTTTTCCCTTCTTTTCGTAATTCAAATTCAAAACTAATGGCAATTCCGTCTTTTGGTGTTCCCTTTTCAGTTAACTTCCTCTTTCAGCTCCCTACAAAGCCCGCCCAAACGAGCAATTTCAAACTCTGTGAACTGCGAAGTGCCTCAGCTCTCAAATCGCCATGGGAGATTCAGATGTAAGTTACGAAGCTACGCATCCATTCCGATTTTATTTTTCTCTTCTGTTGTTTTAGTTGCTTGATTTTTGAAATGTGGTTTTTGCTGTTGTTTTGGCGTAGAAAACGACTGCGTTGAAGGTGGCGTACGCGGACGTAATACTGAACATGGAAAAGGAAGCAGCGTCGAGAGTGATGGTTTCGGAGAAAAGAGCGGCGTTGTTTCAGCACCAACTGGATTGTTCCAACAAGGAGTCGCTTCGTTTGCTTCTTCGGTTAAAACACATGATCGACGTCAAGGTACATTTTCTCTTTCCTATTTATATGTATAATTCACGTTTTTAATTTCTACATCATACTAGAAAAGCGTTCTGAGATTTTTTGTTAGAATAAATTTTTTCGTAGATTTATGATTTATTGAAAATTTAATCGGTGTAGCTTGCGAGTTTTCAAATTTTCTGCATGCAAACGAAGGAATCTGATCTGAAAATGCTGGTCGCTGAATTTTTTTGTATGTGTACAAAAATTAATCCGATTAAGGTCAATTGTTTGAATCATTTGTGAATGAGGTTTATTTTAGAGATCATGTTTCTGAATATCGAGACCTACGAATTTTGATTTTGTCTTCTATGAACTTCTGTTTAACTTTTCCTAATGATTAGTCAGATTTGATTTTCTGATAAAAAAATCTGTATTTCCTGTTTGATTTTAATGTTCTTTACTTGATTAGATGGTGCTGGAACTCTTTGAAATCACACTAGGGATTTTTTTGATTGATTTGGTTATTATGAACATTAGTAAGTTATTAAAAGATTTCTAAAGAACTGCTAGTATACTATAATGTTAATCTTCATTCGGTTTCTAGAGGCGTCGTTACATACAAATGTCAAATTTATCCACAAATGTCAAATATGAGTGGTTTTGGACATGTATAATAGAAGTGACCATATAGGTTCCCAAAAAAAGGGGCACAAAATGAGTGAAATTAAATAATTGTAAAGCAAAAGCAAAAGATTAGTTATGGATTAGTGATAAAGCACATGAGATTTTGAGTCTTGTTACTCATTTTTTATTCAAAAGTCAGGTTTGCAACGTACACAACAGGTCAACAAGCATTTTTTTTAAACTGAAGGCTCATTTTAATAAATTGCACAAGACTCTCAAATCTTTGAACCGCCCCTACATAGAAGCTATAGAGTTGTTGATCTGATATAATTTTTATACTTCATGCTTCAACCCTAGGCTAAACAATGTTTCTGCATTTTGCTACTAATGAACCACATCTAAGTTTTATCTTTCTACATGCAACTAGCCACTCAATATAAAGAAGCAGGGGATTGCTTGCCTACATCCTAAGTAGTTATACGTAAGTTAATGGATGCTTTCCATAATTATATTACTCGAACATAGACATGAGTGTCGGATACAAGTATGTGTTTGATAAGGGCATGTCAATTGTTTTTCAATGTTCTTAGATTTGTACCCGAATATTCGTTAGACACGCATACTTCAACTAAAATAGGAGCATAGCAACATAAATCAGGGAAATTAGTGTTTGAAAATTACTTTGAATCCCTCTTCTCCATTTTGGTTTATTTCTCATTTGTTTTGGCAATAAATATAGCAGTCACAAATGCTTCCTTCCTTCCTTCCAGACAATCGAAGCGGAGACCACATCCATGAACCAGAAGAGGAAGATCGATGAGCTCGAATCACAACTGAATGAAGCAGAAGATGTCATAACAGATCTTAGAGCGGAATTAAACCGTGTACGGGATAAGCTGGAGAGAGCAAAGAAAACTCAGGTGATGGTGAAGCCTGTAAGTGGAGAAATCACTAGTGAGAATGCAACTCCATTGAATCCAGGATATAAGACTGTTGCAGAATCTGAAACGAGGAACAATGTACTGAATCATGGATATCTTCACAGATGCAGCAATGCTACAAAGCAAGGTGATTGGCCTAAGAGTTTTTATCCTCATAACTCTGATTTGGCCACCATAGTTATGGCAAGTGAGAAGCCTGAGCTGCGCAGAAATGGTTGTCCACAGGGAATTTGTGCTATTGCAAGAAACTTGGAGATCAAACATACAAACAATGGAACAGAAAAGTGTGGGGATTTGGAACAGAAAACAGGTGAAAGTGAGACGAAGATGAAGCCATTGACCCGGTTGGGTCCAGGATCAACACTTATTAAATGTAGAGTGGAACCTACATTGAATGCAAGCAATGAGTCTTCAACTATGGTGGATAGAACCAACGACATGCTTCTTAAACACAGCGTCCATATCCGGAAGCGCAAGAAGAAATCCCTTGGAAACCGAAATGAAAAGATTTCCGAAGAGAGCAGTTTAAAAAGGAAGGCAGGGGATGGAGAGAAAGAGAACAGTTTACAAGAAATTTCTAAGCCTAACCTGGTAAATCAAAGTTGCAGGGAGAGTCGAAGACTGTCTCAGGTTGCTCGCCAGGTTGGTTCCTTCTCTCCGTATAACCTTTTTAGTATAATCACCAATATTCAACTCATTGACCTACTAAATTTGAAAGATTCAACCCTTCAACTCATATCTAAATACATATTGCTTGCTACATGTCTGTTGAGAGGCTTCATCTTATTTGGTGCAGCTCATTTCTCTATCTGGCAAAAGGTGATGATAATAACATTGGTGAATGGTGATTGATTTCACAATAATCAAGCCAATCAAAGGTATGCTTGAGTTAGTAAATGCTTTATCTATCTATATATATATGAATATAGATCATATCCCTAATCTTATCAAATATATATTCAAATAGTTTGTTTATTTGGCCATCAATTTCAAAAAAAAAGTGACGGATAATTCACTCTTTTCGTCGGTGATGAACTTTAAAACTTTGATGTTATTTTTATTTAAGTTTTTTTTTTAATTTAACATGTGTTACACATGATTATATATATATATATATATATATATTTGCAATATAACATTATTCAAAATAGTAACTATTAATTAAAATATTACACAGAATTTTGATAATTCAAATATCATGATATATCAAAACAAAAATCTTAGCATTACTAAAGTCGCCCCAATGGGGTTTATGACTTAAACAGATAGGGGTGAGCGTTCGATCGAGTCGAGTAAAAAATTTTCGAGTTATTTGAGTTGACGTGTTATATTTTACAACTCAAACTTTATTTGAAATTCTTTCGAGTTGAGTAGAGTTTTTGAGTTCCTATTAAAATTTAATTGTAGTTATTTAACATGTTATAATACTTTTTCATATTTTTATATATCGGTATATATATCATAAGAAATTGAGAGACTCGTCTCGAACTTAAAAATAAATCTACAAATTACTAAAAATTTCAAGTTATTTGAGTTATTCGAATTTCTATTTTACAACTCAAACTTTATTTAAATTTTTTTCTAGTCGAGTCGAATTTATGAAATTTCGAGTCGGTTCAAGACAAGTCGAGTATTTTTTCCTTGAGTCGAGTTGAGTTATTCAATTTTTTTAGTCGAGTTGAGTTTTGCTCACACTTGTATCTAGACGTTTTCTTAAAATTATTGAAACATAAATTTAGCCACTTGTTATCATATAATGATCATACAATGAAAAAGTTAATATTCTAACCATAAAACTTGAATGAAAGATAGATGCGAACAACGTAATCGTCGATAAAAGAATTAAATTATCAACACTAACATTAAAAAAATGCATACTACTCTTATGACACGTTGACAAAATAGTCATTACCATAATTTAATCACGAAAAAAAACGATAATTGTAAGCGTGTATCCAATTCTAGCCCAAAGGTTTAAAGCAAAGAAAATTAACATGATAACTAGTAACTACTATCTTGATCAGTTGTGATGTTATTAAATTTAATCATGAGAATACATAAAATAACGGCTAAACAATTGAAAAGAGAATGAAAGAAATATAAAAGATAGAGATAAACATTCTATAAAGTAGAAAAAATGTGTTACAAATATATAGTTATTCTTATTAAAAATTTTAAAAAAATATATAAAAAATAACAGCCAACAAACAGCATTGAAGTCGGTGTCATCGTCCACTAAACAAAGTAAAAAAATTTACGGTGTTTCTATTGAGAAAAATGGGTTGCGGCGCAAACCATTTATAAAACTTTATATATGTGATATAAAGTTGCTCAAATAATTGAAATTCGATATTTAAAATTAAGGGGAGTCAAGGCCCGGCCTGCACTGCTCCTTTAACCCTTGCATATTAGGATCTGCAGATGTTGTCATTTATAGTAAGGTATAGATATCACATTGTATATATCAATTACGTTAAAAGAAAAATATTTTGAAACACAAATTTGTTAAAATTTATATAAATTTTTTAATTTTAAGGTTTAGAGAATTATGATGTAGGTTAGAATTTGTGGGTTTAGGTTGTAGGGTGTAGAATTTAAGGTTTATGGTTAGAATTTAGAGTTTAGAGTTTAAGCTTTAGTGTTTAAAGTTTAAGTGTTAGGTCTAGGGATTTAGGTTTTAAATTTTATAGTTTAAATACGAAAGGTTCTGTAAAAAAATATTTTCACAGCTTGTGTATCAAAATATAAGGTAGTTCTACGGTGCGACACCAGCTGAAAATGTTATAAGATTTAAAATGTGGAACTGAAAATGTTATAACATTTGAAACATAGAATTGAAAACATTACATTGTTTGATAACATTTTCGGTACTTACAACAACTTAAAATGTTATCAGAAGCAATGAAAGTTTTGATACTCGAAGTTAAAATTTTGATATTTACCACCAATCGAAAATATTATCAAATAGTATAACATTTTCAATTCTATACTCTAAATTTTTTATTATTTTTAATATGTGTCATATCGTAGCCTGCGGTATGTTAGTCACGCCCAAAAAGTAACCCTTAAGTTAAATCTAATTCAATCTGTATTAAAGTTATATTTACAGATGAAAAAGAAACACGTGGTTTTAAGAATATACTTCGATCTTATAAGAAAATGCTTAGGCGTAGATGGATATAAACAGAGATAAGATCTGTACAAGGGACAACTTTTTGAGTTATCCTTTTCAACAGGCTCGTTTTCTTAGCAGACAGTCTATTGTTTATTGCATAAATCCAACAAAAAGTATAATGTTTCAGAGATTGAGATGTGGGGTAATTATATATATATATATATGAAGAGTTATACAAAATTTGTATATTTATTCGGCAGTGATTCTATCAACTCGATTATTTTATTCTCAGCGTCATGATTAAGAGATTTAATATCACATCTCACTAGACAAGGCCAGAGCCACTCTTTAAGTAGGGGTCAAATGACACCTAAAAAATATATATATATATATTATATATATATATAAATAAAATTATTATGATTTTAAATGTATATTGACACCGGTTTGAAAATAGTTGACACTCCTTCAAAGAAAATCTACACCACTTCAAGATAATTGACATTTATTGTTTATTCCAACCTACTTAAAAATTTTCATTCATGAGAATTGACACCGCAAACAAAATTCTTTGACTCTACTATTGTCACTAAACCAATTGATTATTGGTTTTAAATTCTAAATTTTAATTATAATTCATAAAATTTAAATTTTACACACCCCACACCTTAAACTAAATATATAAATCCAGAAAAAATTATATAGACTGCATTAAATGATTTTTCATAAACTATTAATTTCAAAGGGAATTGTTATGGAGAAATGGGACACGTAGGGTCATTTTCCATAATGACGTGGTCTTTAAAAAAGAAAGGCGTGCGACTGCTAAGGACCTTCACGTTCCCGATCAATCATAAACCGCCAAAAATCGGCTCCACCTCCTCTCTCTGTCTTTGGTTTTAAAAACGCACGCGGATTTCAAACTAATTTAGTTTTTTTAAATCAAATAATAAAAATTTAGAAAATCGATTCTTGAATTATATATATTTTTGTAATTCATTTTTAAATTCTGAAAGGTGTGATATTTCTTTATTTTTAGAAGATTATTCTGATTATTTTTTAATTTTTCAATTTTTTAGTTTTCGAATTATTAATTTTTGTTTTCATCTATTATAATTTCTTAACCGTTTTCAGACTTTTAAAATTTTATTTTATTTTTAATAAAAAATAATGAATTTTAGTTTTAGATTTTTTTTGATAATCGTTTTGAACGTTAGATAAAATTTTCAATTTTTTCAAAATTTTATAAAAATTATCCAATCGTAGTTGGACACGTACTAAAAAAACAAGAGTTAATGACGTAATGAGTTTTGAAATATATATGGACCTGTTAGTCTGTTACACCCACCTTTGGAATCTGGTAGCTCCGAAAGACAGTGAACACCTTTTTCACTTTCGTGAGCAAATTTTTGAATGTGTACGTGTCATTAGTTGAATTCATCTATAATCCCGATAACATATTACAATGTGACCTTAATCAGAACTTTTGACACATCACGAATACTCTACCCTATCGTCGAGCTAAAATATTTAGTATAACCATCAAATGTGTAACTCTTAAGGCGATTGTCACGCGCCATGGACCTTGCAATCGGGACGTGCGGCCATAGGTGCTCTTAAGAAGGTGTGGTGTTTAGGTTTGCTTGACGGATCTAAATTAAAATATTTAGATCTGTGCGGAAACAGAATGCTGGCGGCAAGAAAAGAGAAATAGTTGAACGAATGCCTGAAGTTTTATTACTCGACTGGAAATAAGGGCTGGAACCTAACAAAATTGCAATTTGGAAAGCCTAAGACAAAGTATCTAATGAGGTGGGGGTAAGCTTCTTTATATAGCCCCTCTACATCCTAATCCTACTCTAACTAGTATAGCTAATATCCTACTCCTTCAAGGAGTAGTAATCCTTGTCCTTCAAGGATTTGTGACCCTTAAACCCCAATGAAGGCTTGACTTGCGTTGAGGCTAGGCCCAAGATGAACTGCGGACCATGCTCGGCCCTTTGGAGTGCGTCCGGCTCGCTCTGCTCGGTCCCGTGACGCGTGCTGCTGTCGGACCCTTGGGGTGCGGTGGGCTCGGCCGGCTCGATTTCTGGGCGCGTGCTGCTGTCGGCTCCTTGGGGTGCATCCGGCTCGCTCTCCTCGGTCCCGTGGCGCGTGCTGCTGTCGGACCCTTGGGGTGCGGCGGGCTCGATTTCTGGGCGCGTGCTGCTGTCGACTCCTTGGGGTGCGTCCGGCTCGGCCTACTCAGTCCATTGGTGCGTGTTACTACCGGCCCCTTGGGGTACGTCGGCGGGCCTGGCCCCGGGGTGTGCAACGGGATCGGACCCCAGGGTGCGGTCCGTGACATTCTCCCCCACTGGTTCTAGCGACGCCCTCGTCGCTCGGCTAAGGTGATACTGGCTCACTTGATCCTTGAACTGCCATAGGTCCACGGTTGGTTCCCAACTTCCTTCGCTGTTTGGGAGTCCTTTCCATAGGACGGAATACTCATGCCTCGGTCGATGGCCCGATCGTCGAGCAGACATTTCCGCTTGGATGTCTCGAACTTCATTCTCGTAGGAGACTTTCACTCCGACTGGTGCCCGGTGTGACTTGGCTCGATCCGGATCAGACTCGTCTTGATGAAATGGTTTGAGTAAACTTACATGGAACACCAGATGAGCTTAGATGGTCGTTGGTAGCTCTAGTCGATAGGCCATAGTGCCTACTCACTTCACAACTTTGAACGGTCCTTCGTACCTCCGTACAACGGTACAAGTCCCTTGTGCACTGTTGGGTTTTGCAAGATCCCTGTTAGCTTGGAAAGGACTAAGTCTCCTACTTGGAAGCTTACGTCCCGGAGCTTTGTATCTGCCCACTTCTTGGTCCGTTTTCCCGCCTTGTGTAGACAATCCCGGGCTAAGTCATGATGTTCTTACCACTTCGTGGCGAACTTGTGTGATGCTGGATTGGGCCCCTCATATTTGGTTGCAACCGTGTTGGGTGTGAGCGGTTGCTGCCCTGTCACGATTTCAAACGGGCTTTGGTTGGTCACTTCACTCTGTTGTAAATTGTAGGAGAATTAGGCCACGTCTAGCAGTTTTGGCCAGTTACGATGTGTGACGTTCGCATAGTGTCTTAAATAGATCTCTAACAAGGCGTTCACTCATTCAGTTTGTTCGTTGATTTGGGGGTGGACGCTTGTTGAAAAGTTCAAACTTGATCCCATGAGTTTGAACAACTCGGTCCAGAATCTGCCCGTGAACCGCGTGTCTCGGTCACTAATGATTGTCTTTGGCAATCCCCAATACTTTACCACGTACTAGAGGAAAAGACGGACTGCCTCTTCGACTGGGCATACTTTCGATGTTGGGATAAATGTGCCATATTTGGAAAACATGTCCACAACCACCATGATGCTAGACAGGTCGTCGGTGTTGGGCAAGCCGACTATAAAGTTCATGGATATACTCTCCCATGGTCACTCGGGAATGGGCAGTGGTTTTAGTAATCCTGCGGGTCTTTTCATTTCGATCTTTTCTTGTTGACATACAAGACAAATCCTCACATAGGCTCCCACATCCTTGCTCATGTGTGGCCAATAATATTGTTCGGTAATCAGGGCTAAGGTTCGGTCTATTCCTAGATGTCCAGCCCACTTGGATTCGTGGCACTCCTTTATGATTTCCTTGCGTAATTCACCGAATTGAGGTATGTGGAGGTAGTGACCTTGAGCATAAAGTAAGTCTTCATCAAGACAAAACCTTCGTGTTTTGCCTTCCTTGGCATAGTTGATGAGCATCTTGGTTGTTGGGTCATGTGACAGTCCCTCCTTGATGCGTTCTAGTAATTTTCCCTTCGGCGAGCTTACAAACTCTATGGCATACCTTCGGCTTAAGGCATCAGCAACTGAGTTGACTTTTCCCGATTTGTATTCCATGGAAAAATCGAACTCGGCGAGAAACTCTTGCCATCGAGCTTGTTTGGGGGAAAACTTTTTCTGGGTCAAGAAGTAACTATTAGTAACATTGTCCGTATAGACTATGAACCGAGACCCAAGTATGTAGTGTCGCCAAGTGCGCAAATAGTGTACTACCACGATCATCTTCTTCTCATGAACCGAGTATCTCCTCTCGGTGTCATTTAGTTTTCGGCTTTCATATGCATCTGGATGTCCTTCTTGCATAAGGACCCCTCCGATGGTTGTATCCGATGCGTCGGTACAAACCTCAAAGGGTTTGGTGTGGTCCGGCAACGCCAGTACTAGTTCACTTGCCATGGCTTGTTTCAGGTTCTCAAAGGCATGTTTGCAGTCTTGGTTCCAATCCCATGCCTTGTCCTTTTTCAGCAATTCGGTTAAGGGTGTGGCGATTTTATAGTAGTCTTTGATGAACCTTCGGTAGTAATTGGCTAGCCCCAAGAAGGACCTCAAGTTTGTTACCTTGGTTAGCGACTCCCAATCTACGATGGCATGAATTTTGGCTATATCCATTCGGATTCTGCCACCTCCTACAATGTGGCCGAGGAACGGGACCTCTTCTTGGGAAAATGAGCACTTCTCTTTCTTGACATATAGCTCATTTTATCGTATGACTTCGAACACCTTCCGCAACTGTTTAACATGCTCCCCGATAGTCTTGCTATAGACCACAATATAATCAAGGTAAAATACAACGAACCGGTTAAGAAAGGGTTGTAGTACCTTATTAATGAGTGTGCAGAATGTGACGGAAGCGTTTATGAGGTCAAAATGCATCACTAGGAATTCATATGAACCGTAGCGTGTCACACAAGCTGTCTTTGGTTCGTCTCCTTCGGTGATCATTACTTGGTAATATCCGGACCGCAAATCCAACTTGGTGAACCATCTTGCACCACCAAGTTGATCGAACAAGTCGGCTATTAAAGGGATTGTGTACTTGTTCTTCACGGTGAGCTTGTTCAAAGCTCGATAGTCGATGCACATCCGTAGCATTCCGTCTTGTTTCTTTTGAAAGAGTACTGGCGCACCGTAGGGTGCTTTGGTTTGTCAGATATATCTTGCATCGAGGAGTTCCTTCAGTTGTCTACATAACTCTTCAAGCTCGGGTGGAGCCATCTAGTAAGGGGATCGGGTTGGTGGCTTCGCGTATGGTATAAGCTCAATTTTATGGTCTACTTCCCGCTTCCGTAGGAGAGTTTTGGGCAGCTCCGGGGGCATCACATTCTTAAACTTGGCTAGCACTAGTCTTATTTCGTCAGGGACCCTCTGGGATAGGGGTGGCTCCTTGTGCATCAATGATTCCAAGTATGCGGGTTCTTCTTTGCGTATCCCCTTTTTGAATTGTATGGCTGACACCATTTTGGCCTTAACTCCCGATTGTCGACTCTTCGGGACCATGCATGGGTGTGCTGGGTCTAGTATGCACAAACAGTTCACAAATGGAACGGGGAATTCCTTGACCCGATCAAGGAAACTAATGCCCATCACTAAGTCAAAATTGTCAAAGGGAATTACCTTGATTGTTTCTTTACCGAACCAGTCGCCTATGGCAAGCTTGATTCCTTTTGCTACTCCGACAATTGGAGTCTCTTTGGAATTTACAGTTTTAATAAACCTTCATGCCTTCTCAACATGAAGGCCAAGCCTTTCGGTAGTTTGTTCAGACATAAACAAGTATGAGGCACCAATGTCCACTAATGCGCTCAGCTTTCGGCCTGCCACGGTGATGTCCATGAACATCAGCCCCTTTTTCTTGGATCCCTTCTTAATTTCCATAGAACTGGTGACGAAACTAAGTTTGGGGGACTTTCTTCTCATCTTCGGCTTCTTCATAGTCTTCTTCTTGGATGGCTGCCGTTTTTTTCGTGTTGGGGCAGTCTCTTTTCATGTGATTACCCCCACAATTGTAGCAACTAAAGTTGGTGTTCTTTACCTAGGGCTTACGGAATTTGAAGTCTCCACTTGATGTCTTCTTATTTCCGTCCTTGGCATGCACGTCTTTACCTTTCCTGCAACACCCCCTTCCCGGCCTGGTCGAGACTCGGGTTAGAGCGTGTTATCGATATGTGATTCGGTGATCGGTGCGATAAATTCCATTTCATTCCCAACACTTAATCAATATTACACCAAACAAAACATTACCAACATACACTTAGTCCAATTATTTCATAAGAATACCACATCTAACCATTTAGGACCTATTTGTAACTTTCACAATTTTTAGGGACTAATTTATAAATTTGACGAACTAAGGGTCCTTCAACATAATTGACTCCACCATATTGAAATTCACTACTTAAATGTCAGGTCTACAAAATTTCATACAAATTGGAGATCATTAACCTATTCAATTTAGCTTTACTATATTTAGTGACTAAATTGTGAAACAAGCAATCTGTTTAATGAGTCTTTAACTAACTTACCTAACCCCGTATCGAAACACCCTTGGGCTGTTTCAAAACGGGTGTACGAGGGTCAACTCATGTTGACTTGTCTCCTTAAATCGTATCAACACGGAAGCACTTGTATCTGAACGGGTTGACTTCCTTTGACTTTGACCTTTGACCCGTTTCGATACGCTATGAACTTGTATCGAAACATTAGTCTCCATTGACAAAATGTTCCGAAATGGCTCAATTCCGTTCCGATGCACCCTTACCCTTAAGATCAATATTGTATACCCGTATCGAAACGACAATTTTTTGCTGATTTTTATTCGATTTGACATGTTGAACGATGTCCAAGTGCAACGAAACTTTACACACAACATTTCAATGGTATAAACTAGTAGCATGCCAAAATTCAAGACCATATGAATACGTTTGTTATGTTTTTACCTTTTTGAGCTATGTATGTAATTTCCATCCATTTTAAACTTCACCAAAAGGCCATTTAGAACTATATAACATATTACAACTTAGGCAATACACCAACACATCAAAATAGGCACAAATGACTAGTTCAACTACTTTGCCACCTTCCTAGGAGTTTATAAGTCAAAACACATCACTTGAGGCTTGTAGTGACTTGTCTTGCTTGCCAATCTGATCTTCCGACACACAATCCTTCTTAACCTGAAAATGCATGAGATGAGACACGTTAGGCATACTTTACCTAGTGAGGTAGTCATAAACAACATGAATAACAACAATGCCATGAATATACTCAATCCAACAATATCAATGCTATATAATATTATGCAATGTATAAACATATTCATTTCATTGTTAATCCTTGGATTGAATCAAGATCGTGGATACGCGAATTCCTACGCCTCACTAATTCAATGAATGGTCTAGTCCCTCCGCCTCGCCAATATGACCAATATCCATACACATCCCTCCGCCTCGTCAAATCAATATAGGTCGTAGCCTCAGGATCGTAGTCCACCCATACATTGAGCTCATGAATTCTATGGCATGCTAACTGTATCCAATGTCCATTCCAATCCAAGGCTTTCAATGTTCATTATCATTTCAATGATCAATAGCATACCAATGTCCGATGATTTCAATATTGCCAATGAAAATTATATGCATCTCATCATCAATAATTCATAGTTCGATGTCAATATCAATGTCCAATGGTTTCTATGTAATAGTTTGATGACAATGCCTATATTAATGACAATGCACAATGACTATATCAATAACTATATCCGATGTTCAATATCAACTTACCGACACTTGCCAAAGTGTCCATTTAGCCATCCAATGGAAATTCTTCAACAACAATGTTAGCAAGGTAATCTAATTATCAAACAATGATCTGGGAAGGCTTTTCGCCTATCCCGAGACTCCGACTACACTCACCTTGACACTCCGAAGCTTTCAAGGCTCTCGAATGAAAATCCCCTTGTTCCTAGCTTTGGATGGAGACGATGGATGCTCTTTATCAACGTCTTGAGCTAGGAAATCAATAGGAGACCATTAGGGTCGATATTACGATATCAAAATCAATATCCGATTTCAATAGAGATGACAACGATGAGGTATCCATGGATAGTCAAAACCCTAGCTTAAGATTAAGCTTGACACATCCATGAAATCCAACGATTGTTCGAGGATTATCGCTTACCCAAACAATGGCAACGATTCTATAGCTATAAGGTGAAGAAATTCAAAGCTTGAAACTTTCTACAATGGTGGTGCTTGCTTGATAGTAGAAGGAAGAAGATGAAGATGACTAGAGAATGTTTATTTGCTTTTCAATCGGGTAAGCTTATCCTTTTACTATTCTATGTCTTTTAATTAGTATAGGTTTCCTTCCATTGAAGGAAACTCTCCAGATATTCCCACGTATGGGAAATTTTAATGAGAAAGGGGCTAATCGCAAGATTAGTCCCTCGATTCTCAAGACTTTGTAGTTTTATCTCCCAACTTGCATTTTCTTCATTTAAGTCGCTATATTGGTTCGACATTATTCAATAGAGTATGGTGACGATATTTTTAACTCAATTAGAGTTCGATGTCAATAATTAACTAGTCGATACAATATTTAGACTTTATCAATGTAGAATTTTCGATCATCGAAACTAAATTCCGACTAGACCGGATTTTGGGGTGTTACACTTCATGTTGTTGACTTTGTGCTTCGGTTTTTGTTTTGGGGTGTCTGACTTCCTGTATTCAAATTCTGCAAGAGAGTTGGCCATGTCTAATGCTTTGGTGAGATCTTAGACCCCTGCTCGATGTAATTCCATCTTTGCCCAACGTTGTAGTCCTTTTTTGAAGGCAAAGAGAGCGTTAGCTTCGCTCATACCCTGAATTTGGAGCCTAAGTTCAGTGAACTTGTTGACATATTCTCGAACCCCACCGTCGTGCTTTAACTGGTAAAGCTTCTCACGACCTTTCTCTTGAGCATTCTTTGGATAAAAATGCTCATTGAATTCAAACTGGAACTCCTTCCATGTTTTGATGGGAATCGTCACATCCCTCGATTGAGAACATCTATGTCGCCGCCATAGGAGTGCGGCATCAACCAAGTAAACAGAAGCAATGTTTACATTTGTGTTCTCATCATCGATGCCTCTGATTCGGAAGTATTGCTCCAACCCCCATACGAAGTTGTCCACTTCTTGGGCGTCTCTTTCCCCTTTGAACTCCTTCGGTTTTGGTACATCGATCTTGGACTTGGCTTCCATTGTCCTGCCCACTATGCTGGTTAACACGGTATTCTTGTAGAGGGACAACTCGGCATTGAGCTTTTCTATTTCCCCCAACAACTCTCCTCTCATTGCCTCCATTGCAACCTGAAGGGAGACGTCTTGATGGTTCAGTTTCTCATACGATGAGTCGAGAAGTCTCTAAACCCCTTCTTTGACTTCATCTTTGAGTGGAACGAACTTGTTCTCCAGCTCTTCTAAGCGATCGTTAACAGCGTCGAGGGACTCTACCGTCCCTTTTGTATCGGTCTCGAGTCGTTCTATTTTGTCCTCGAGCGATGTTAACCGATCCTTTGAAGCAGCTCTCTTCTTGTCGATGGCTTTGTCGGTAGCTTTGTCGGTAACCTTCTCGGCCGTCTTATCGGTAGCTTGGGCCTCCACAACCTTTGATGTTGTGTTGGTCTCGTCTTTCTTGGCCATCTCAAGCAGTTTCCTTGCTCTGATACCACTTGTCACGCCCCTAGACCTTGTAACCGGGACGTGCAGCCCTAGGTGCTCTTGAGATGGTGTGGCGCCTTGGTTAGCCTGACGGATCTAAGCTAGAATGCTTAGATCTATGTGGAAATGGGATGTTGATGGCAAGAAAAGGGAACACGAGATAGTTGAGCGAATGCCCGAAATTTTATTACTCGACTGGAAATAAAGGTTGGAACCTAACAAAGCTTAAAGCAATTTGAAAATCCTAAGACAAAGTATCTAATGAGTTGGGGGTAAGCCTCTTTATATAGCTCATCTACATCCTAATCCTACTCTAACTAGGATAGCTAATATCCTACTCCTTCAAGGAGTACTAATCCTTGTTCTTTAGGGATTCGTGACCCTTAAACCCCAATGAAGGCTTGACTTGCATTGAGGCTAGGCCCAAGATGAACTGCGGACCATGCTCGGCCCCTTGGGGTGCGTCCGGCTCGCTCTGCTCGGTCCCGTGGCGCGTGCTGCTGTCGGACCCTTGGGGTGCGGCGGGCTCGGCCTGCTCGGTTTCTGGGCACGTGCTGCTATCAGCCCCTTGGGTGCGTCCGGCTCGGCCTGCTCGGTCCATTGGTGCATGTTACTGCCGGCCCCTTCGGGTGCATCGGCGGGCCTGGCCCCAGGGTGTGCAACGAGATCAGACCCTATGGTGCGGCCCGTGACACGACCATCGAGCTCCACCTATTTAATGGTAGGTATAAATAAAAGGGGGCAACATTAGGGAATGTATTGATAGTTACAAATGAGTGAGTGTAGTTAGGATCGGATGTACTACATCACTCTTCTTGAGGGCAGTTAGAATCTCTTAGAATGGTTCTTAACTGTTCTCTTCATTTCTTTGAATATATATAGTCGGTCCTCATTTGAAGATATTACGTTTGTGATTAATAAAACTTTGAGAGTACCACTTCTCTCTCTCTCCATGGTTTCTCATGAAATTCTAACTATGGTTTCCTTGTCCAGTTTCTAACAGACGGTTGAAGGAAGAGGAGGCGAGACTGATGAAATAAACATAGAGAGATTTTCTGTCCCTCTCTAGGGATCATCTTCTTTACTCCGATCAACATATTGATTGCGGCTCTCCCTTATGTATACAATGGTAAACTGTCTGAATCCGTCATAACTACATCGGTCTATCGTCTCTACGTCCCTTATTATGCGCTTCCTTATTTCGGTATCAACATGGCCAAATTACTTTTTTTCTCAAGAATAATAAATTCACTTAAATTATAAAAGAGACTTAAATATATTTAAACCCAATATTTTGGTTTACTTAAAAATAAATTAAGATTTTTAACTGAAATATTTTTTTAAACACACAAAAACTAAAATATCTCTTTAAATAACAAAAGAACTAAAATAAAGTCGTTACTATTTTAGATTTTTTTTCTAATTGACTTTACCTAAAAAGTTAATATATGATTTGACTTTCTCCAGTTATTTCATACTTACCATTCACCACATTACACATTTTACCGACTTCTCTTCTATTCATCAACCATTATGGTTTGCAAAACTTGACGATGAAAGAGAAAGAATAATGATAATGTTATTCAAATCCCATACATGTTGTGTTTGCCATTTCATTAGTAACTTGTCTTGAAAGTTACGTTTATGAGTAAATTTTAGCATATATACCGTTGCATTTACAAGTGTTCGAATTCAAAATTTTTAAATGAATATAATCTTTTTTACTTAACCACTTGTTGAGTTTTAATATTATTGAATTTGAGCAGCTTAAGTTATCAAATACATATGTGTAATTTAAATATTTTTAATGTGTGACACTGACATATAGTGTTTAACTTAAATAACTCACGAGTCTAATTAAATTTTTCTATTTTCAATTAGTAATGACGAAAATCAATTCAAAGCATGAACTTAAGTTAAGAATCAAATTTAAAATCAAACATAAAATCAACCTTTAAAAGTAAAATTTGATCAGATTTTAACACAATTTAACATTTCAAGCCCAATTTAAAGTTAAAATTCCTTACAATTTGAATTCAACTTGATCAATTACTCACCCATGCACGATAAGACAAAATTTATAGAAGTTAATGTTACTCAAATTTAAAAGATAGTGTCAAAAACTAACTATCACTTGGTCTAATAAGATAGATATTATATTTTTTAAATAATATTTAAAATTTGAATTATGATGTTGTGAATAAAATAAATTAGATTAAAAAAGTTGTTTTGTAATGAACATTTATAATACTCGGTGAATATAAATCGACTAATAAACTGAATACAAGTAATTATATCAAACAAAAAATAGTGTCAGATTTGTTTATATCTAATTAAGAAAGTGAAAATCTGAAACATAGGATAGTGGAATGTTTCACAATCCATTGATATACTCAAAAGCAAAAGACCAAAAGCTGTTGGAAACATGATTTTAGGCCCACTGGTCTGCACGCCAAGCCCTAACACAACTAAATCTTAAAATGTAGCAATCATACGGTAACTTTATGTTGCTGCAAAGTTTACGTCTATGTTTTCTTGTCCCCCTTGCCCTTCCCATGCCATGTTTTGCCTCTGATTTTCACAGCTGGTGGAGCCAGAGGATTCTCATTTGAACCCTAATTTCAAGGTATTTCTAATTCTAATTCCCCATTATATATTCTCAATTTGTTCATCTCCAACAAGTAAAAGGATAAAACCCCAAGAATTTCCAAGCAAAAAGAAGAGAAAACATGGAGGGGAAGAAAGAAAATGTGAACACAGCTTTGTTTACAGCAGGCATGGCTGTTTTAGTGGTATGTTTGAAACGTGCTTTGCTGTTGTTTCTTGTCCAACAATGGCGGGCTTGGGTGTTTCTAGTGTTAAACCTTGTGCTTTTGGCTATTTTTTTCACTTCCATGAACCCAAATTCATGTCAAACTAGTCAGCAAGAAATCAACAAAAAAGATGAAGAAACAAAGAAGAAAACTGGGGATTTGAAGGAAATTGAAGCATGTAAAGAAGAAGATCAGCAGCAGCATGATGAGGTCAGCCATTCAAAGAAAAGAAGCAAAAGTGAAGAAGATGAGGAAATAGTTAAGAAAGAGTTGGTGGTTGAAGAAGAAGAAGAAGAGAATATTGAGGCTCTAAAGCTGTCAAAGGAGGAATTGAATGAGAGAGTGGAAGCATTCATTGCCATGTTTAGGCAGCATTTGGCTTCAGATGCAAGAAATGGAAGAAAAGTAAGTGATTTGAAGAAGAAGCACATCAACCTTTCATCTGATGGAGTAAATAGTTTTGTTTTGAAAGTTAGGTGATAACCCAACTCCAATTTGGTTCAATCAATTCATTTAAACAATTTTACAAGGTAGTATTCACTATTCAATGAATTTTGAATTTGAATCCTATAAGATTCAACAATTTTGTTTTGTATGTGAGACTTATATCATATGGCTAAATTACTGATTCTAGTTAGCCAAAAAAAATCACAACATTTCCCCAAAGAAAAAGCCAAGCTAAATAACTAATATCAAGATAGAGAAATGTAACATAGAACAGAGATAACAAACCCTTCAACTAGCATATGAGAAAGAATGTGGTTTTCTTATGCAGTTTAAACATATGATTGTTAATGAATTAACTTATAGATCCATCAACACGAGGAATGGTAAAATCACCCAAATCCAACCCGACGTCTCCCTCCATCTGGATTTTTATTTCTTGAATTTTAGATTTGGGGCGGGTCAGCATAAGTTTTGGAAAGAATTAAGTCGGGTGGGTCTAAGGATAGAAATTTCCCACCCATCATAACTCGATATATTTATTATATTTTTATTAATTTTTTCGAGGTTAATCGGATTTAGTTGGGTTTTTTGTTAAATTTTCGGGGGTAGGGTTAGGGATTGCGATGGATCGGGTTTTTGGTCAATCTGCACCCAACCCAAAATTTAACACATCCATTCAAACCCGACCCGATATTTTATGATGTTCCATCCGAATCCGAACCCGAATTCTAAAGTAAAAACCCAAACCTAACCTAACCCGACCAGACATAAATAAAAAATTATCAATTTTCATTATTATTCAATAAAAATAAGGAGCTAATTGTAAAAATAAAAATAGAGAGGGAGAATTATAATAAGTATTTTACTTTTATTAGACAAAATAGGGAGATAATTGAAATATATATATATATATATATATATATATATATATATATAAAGAGAGAGGGGCATTGTAGCAATTATACCTAAATATTTATAATAAAATTAAACTATTATCCCATGTCAGGTTGGATATTTTTCACCTTAAACCCAAACTTGACCTCATCCTCAAAAAATCAGTTCCGAACTTAACCTGAAATTTTCTTTAAAAAACTCGGTCCTATTGAATCGGGTCGAAACCCATTGGGTATGGGCCAAATGGTCATCCTTGGGTAGAGTACAAAATAGATTAAACTCAAAGCATATTGATATCGAATTAGAACTTTTAAATTTTGGGTTAGGGTCGAGACAACCAAAAACACGCCCCCGATGTCATCTTAATAAGCAATTTTAAAGAAAAAGTTTGTGGTTACTTTTATTATATTTTATAATCTTTGGTATTCAACTCATTAGCCAATTAATCCGGACGATTAATGTAAAAACATCATTGTGACTATAAGGACAACACTCCTAAACTAGTTCATTCTATTTACAATGTTAAAATTCAAAACTCTGACATAATTTAAGAAACTTAATAATGAATAATTTATTTTGTTATATCACTCCTAAAATATTAGTGGCTAAATTTTGGTTGAGAATTGAGTGGGTATGGAGAGAAGATTATCAGGTTATGGCCATTTCCTTTTTGACCTTTAATTAGCCCACCAAAGGAAGGCCGAACATGGTAATAGCTGAATAAATAAAAAAGCAAGCCCAAGCTTTTGGAAAGGAAATGTGTATCGCTTGACCCACATTTACTATTGAAAGGAAATACCAAATTGGAGTCTTATTAGACTATTTAAAATTTGGGTAAACTATTTCATTGACCATCATACTTTTGATAAAGTTGTGATTTGATCATATTTTTTTTCTTGCCGTTAACCTCTAACGGTTTTTAGTTACATTGATACCATTTAAATAATTTGGTGGTTTAATTTCTTCAGAAGTGACATGACAATTAAAAAATAGGGGTATAATTACACATTTGGCCCTCATTACTTATACACTCTATCAATTTGGTCCTAATTATTAAATAATCAATTTATTTTATTAAATTAAAATTACAACCAAATTGATAAAGTATATAAGTAATGAGGACCAAATGTGTAATTATACCTCTATTTTTTTAACTGACACATCACCCTGTCGTTAACCTCTAACGACTGGTGGTTACATTGATACTATTAAAATAGTTTGGTGGTTTAATTGCTTCGGAAAAAATAATGTGGTCAAATTATAACTTTTTCAAAAGTATGGTGGTCAATGAAGTAGTTTACCCTTAAAATTTTAAGAGTGAAATTTTATCCAAAAAAAAATAAGAGTAAAATGGTTACTTTGTAAACATTCGAGTCGTATTCTTATATTAATAACAAATACAGGCTTTTCCAATTGATTTTATCAAATTTTGGCTTGAAACGTCAAGTTTAAGAGGACTAATTTCACTCATTTGGAATATATTTAGACAAAAAAAAATCCATCGGTTTCAAGCCAGTAGCAAAAAGAATCAAGCCTTTTTCTGAAAATTTCAAACTTTTTTTCACTTTCAATCATAGACATATACACTTAAAATTCAAGTTTCATGCCTTAGACCCTAAGCAACCAATAACTATTTAAGACAAGTTTTAATAATTGAAAACAACTTTTATAAGTGTTAAAAATTAACAGACTTCAAGAAACCATTTTTTATCACACTGATTTAAAAACCATGAACACGTAAATTCTTAAAATTTAACACGACATTCATATTTTTCATATTTTTATGCTTTAAATGCAGCTTATACTACATTTAAGCATACCAAAACTTCCTTAACTATCTAATACTCATAAACCAAGCAATCAACAAACCACATATATATATATATATATGATGAATCTATCACATGCGACGAACACCGTTGAACACTACGTTAACATCACTAACGTTGAACACCGCTGAACACTATTAAATTAATTAATAAAGATTAAAAATTTCAAGGACACATCATATAATTAATAATTATTTTTTAAAAAAAAATAATTAAATTATTTTTCATATATATTAAATTTTTGGATTTTTTAATAAGGGTAAACTACATATTTAGTACCTCATCTATTTATGTATTTCTATTTTGGTACCTAAACTATTTTTTAGCAAAATGATACCTAACGTTATGTATTGTTTCTATTTTGGTACATTGACTGTTAAAAATAAACGGAAACAATGATGTTACTTGGTCAAATAATAGTTTTAGTACCTAAATCTTATACAATCAATCAATTTAGTCCAAAACATTATCAATTTAAAAATCATTTTTAATTTTTGGATTAAAAATATAGATTTATTCTTTCTTCTTCTTCCATTCGAAGTATGTAAAACTAGGTATCAAACATCTTGTTCATTGTCACTACAGTTTCCTGCAAATTTTCATTGTTTATTTTTTTAATTCCTCCAAAAACAATATCGACTTGAGTAACAACAAAAAAAGCAAACTATGAAAAAGTGAAAATCAACTAAAACCTACAAGGTGCGAGAAGCACAAAAACTGATATCCACCGTACTATCATAGCCGATTCCCAATGGTGCTGGGTTTCTTCGAAATTAAAATGAAATTTAATATTTCAGAGGTAAGAGAATCAAATGAATCGGGTAATAAGCTGGAGAAGAAAGGGAGTTTAGAAACGAAGTGATGGAAATATATTAGGAATACTGGTTAGTTGGTTAGTTAGAAAATTAGTTTTTCTAAACAGCTGTAATTTTCTTTAACTGTTTCTTTATTTTTACCGTGTATAAAACATTGACCTCGGGTCAAACCTAAAGTGTTGACTCTTCCTTTGTATTGTAAATGAAAATCCCAAATTCCTTTACTTCTCTTTTCTTCAGAAACCCTAGAATAATCAAAAGCTCATAATCCCAAATTCACGAAATCAATTCTTAATATGGTATCAGTTGATTCTTTGCATTCGCGTTCCTCTGAAACGTTGGACGGCCGATCTGTTCGCACCGATGATCCAAACAACGAGTTTTATGTTCATCCCAACGAGAATCCTTCTTTCGTTTTGACGTCGGCTCTTCTCACCGGCAACAATTATCATGGCTGGGCTCGATCGATGAAGATGGCCCTCATCTCGAATAATAAGTTCCAGTTTGTGGACTGCACGATTCAAGAACCTAGTAAAGACGATTCGTCGTATGGTGCCTGGGTCAAATGTAACAACCTGGTTCTATCCTGGTTGCAGCGCGCGTTGAGTGTTGAGATCGCGCAGAGCGTTATCTGGATCGATAACGCGAGTGAGTTGTGGTCCGATTTATTCGACCGGTTTAGCCAAAGGGATCTTGTTCGTGTTTCGGATTTGCTGCAAGAATTTTACTCTCATCAGCAAGGTTCCTCTTCTGTCACGGCTTACCACACCCAACTCAAGGTATTGTGGGATGAAATTTCAAACCTTCGACCTTTAATTTCTTGTTCTTGTGATGCTAGCAAGTATAGGAAACAAAATTTTATTCTTAGGTTTTTAAGAGGGTTGAATGAGAATTTTTCAGTTCAGAAATCTCAAATCCTAATGATGAAGCCTTTACTGTCGATAAATGAAAATTTTGCCTTAGTTCTTCAACATGAGCGAACCCTAGGATCTGTTTCTAATTCTGATTCTGCGGTTTTCTTAGCTGGAAGGGTTAATTCTCAGAATTTTAATAGGTTTTCTTCGCAAAAACCTCATGTTTCAAATTCCAGTTTTGATAGTAAGAAATTTTATAATAATTCTGGGTCCAAGAAACCTGTTTGTTCCTTTTGTGGGATTTCTGGTCATTCCATAAACAAGTGTTATCGCAAACATGGGTTTCCCCCTGAGTATAAAACTAGATATCAGTCGTCCAAATCCAATCAGCTTAGTTCCCATGAATCGGTTCCTTCTAGTGATTCCTCTAGGAATCAAGATATTGTTTCTTCTCATGTGTTTACTAAAGAACAGTATGAAAGTCTTGTCTCTATACTTCAAGAGAGAAATTCTTCTTCTGTTCCTGAAAGTGCTGTGCAGCAATCTCAAATCAATGCTATTTCTTCTAGTTTTACCCCTGAGAACACTGCTCCAGATACATGTATGATTCTTTCTATTTTTCATGGTTCAAGTGACACCTGGATTATTGATTCAGGTGCCACTGACCACATTACTAATGACTTGAGCCTTTTTCAAAACAGTAGAGTCATTCATAATAAATTTGTTGTCAAATAATGAGCTTGTGAAAGTATCTAGCATTGGTGATATTTTTCTAAATTCTGTTTTATTTTTAAAAGATGTTCTTTATATTCCTAATTTTGGTTTTAATCTTATATCTGTTTCTCAGTTAGTTAAAGATAACAAATTGCCTTAGTTTTCTCACAACAATCTTGTTGCATACAGGATATTGTTCTTTCGAAGATGATTGGTACAACTAGTTAAATTGGTGGGCTTTATCATCTTCAGCTTTCAAATTCGGTTTCATTCTCAAACTCTGTATCTAAATCTTCTTCTTTGTCTGTTTGGCATGCTAGATTAGGCCATCCTTCTGTAAAGAGGATAAAGTATTTTTCTGAAATCTGTAATGAAATTCCTGTTGGATGTGTATCTACTTGGGATGTCTGTCATCTAGCTAAACATAGGAGACCTTCATTTTCTATTAGTACTTCTGTTGGCAGTAATGTGTTTGATCTTGTTCATGTAGATGTTTGGGGTCCATTCCCAATCAAGAGTTTATATGGTCACTCATATTTTCTTACTGTCATTGATGATAAAAGTAGGTTTCTGTGGATTTTTTCATTGAAATTAAAAGGAGAAGTTAGAGATGTTATTAGTAAATTCTATGTTTATGTTGAAGTTCAATTCTCAAAGAAAATAAAGTGTATAAGAAGTGATAATGCTAAAGAGTTTGAAATGTTTAATTTTTTAAAGAAAAAGGCATTGTACATCAAACTTCTTGTACCTATACTCCTCAGCAAAATAGTACTGTGGAGCGTAAGCATCAACATATCTTGTCTGTTGCTAGATCTCTTAAGTTTCAAGCTAATTTGCCATTAATTTTCTGGATTGACTGCATTCTTCATGCAGCCTATCTTATCAATATTACACCAACTCCTGTTCTTGAAAATAAAACACCTTATGAATTGCTATATAGTTCTAAGCCTGTTTTGAGTCAATTAAAAGTGTTTGGCTGCCTTACATATGCTTCTGTTTTGCCTAAACCCAAAACAAAAATGCATCATCGTGCTTACAAGTGTGTTTTTCTAGGGTATCCTAAAAATACTAAAGGTTATAGGGTGTATGACTTAGAGACCAAATCTGTCTTCATTTCTAGGGATGTTAAATTTTCTGAAAATAAGTTTCCTTTCAAAAATTCTAAAGCTATTCAAAATGATGTTATTCTTCCTAATTTAGAGAATAATGTTTCTGTTGAAGACATTGTTTTTAAAGATAGGAATGTTTTTGCATCTGCTGAAAATGCTTCTACTAGTCCTAATTTTGAAAACAGTCTTGAAACTGATGGAGTTGTTCTTTCTGATAATAGTTCTGAAAATATTCTTGAGGTTGATTTTGAAAATTTAAATAATCATCATGTCAATTCTGATAGTATCACTACTGGCAGTTTTGAATTAAATAAAGATAAACCTTCTATTATTCCTGTTAATTCTTCAAGTGAACAACAAACTTCTTTAGCCTCTTCTAAAGATCAAAAAGCTATTTCTTCAAGGCCTGTTAGACAGAGGCAGTTTCCAGAAAAATTTAAGGATTTTGCTGTATCTATGCCCAAAGTAAGGTCTTCTTCTCATACCCTTGATAAAGTTGATTCTTCTGATAATGTTTCTGATAGTCATAAGTCTTTCATCAATAATGTTTCTGTCTTAAGTGAGCCTAAAACCTATAATCAGGCCATTAAGCATGAATGTTGGAAAATAGCTATGCAGGAAGAAATTAATGCTTTAGAATTAAATCATACCTGGACATTAGTTCCTCTTCCACTAGGGAAACAAACTATATGTTGTAAATGAGTATATAGGACAAAATTGAAATCTGATGGCTCTTTAGAAAGGTATAAGGCACGTTTAGTTGTAAAAAGTTTTACTCAGCAGTCTGGCATTGACTATTTTGATACTTTCAGCCCTGTTGTTAAGCTAAACACTATTAGAATCTTACTAGCTGTTTCTGCTGCTAATAAATGGCACTTACATCAGCTTGATATTAACAATGCATTCTTGCATGGTTTTCTTCAAGAGGAAGTTTATATGGAACTTCTACCTGGGTTTAATTCTCATACTCCTGGTCTTGTTTGTAAATTACAAAAGAGCTTATATGGTTTAAAACAAGCTAGCAGAAAGTGGAATGAAAGGCTAACTGAATTTTTTTTGTCCTTGAACTTTAAACAAGCTAGTTCTGATTCTTCTTTGTTCATTAAAGGTGTTGGTACTTCCTTCATTGCTCTTGCCATATATGTAGATGATATTATTGTTGCTAGTCCTAACATGGATGAAATAATTCATATCAAGTATGTTATGGATAATGTTTTTAAAATCAAAAATTTAGGAGTTCTTAAATATTTTTTGGGTTTGGAAGTAACTAGGTCCAATGCAGGAATTAATCTTTGTCAAATAAAATATACATTGAATTTGTTAAAGGATTATGATTTTTTAAATTCCAAACCTGTTTCAACTCCTATGATAGTTGCTTCTAAAACTGTTATAAACTCAGAAACATCTTTAGTGGACATTACAGAATATAGAAGACTTGTGGGAAAATTGTTGTATATAACGCATACAAGGCCTGATATTTGTTTTGCTGTTCAACAATTGTCCCAACATATGTCTGCTCCTACTTCTATTCATCTTATTGCTGCTCATAGGGTGCTTAGATACTTAAAGAGTAGTCCAAGACATGGTATTTTCTTTCCTGCTGAAAATGACTTTACATTAAAGGTTTTTTCTGATTCTGATTGGGCTTCATGTTCAGAATCTAGAAAGTCAACCACTGGTTATATTGCATATTCTTGGGTCAATCTTTAATTTTTTGGAAATCAAAGAAACAAAATACTGTTTCTAGATCATCAACTGAAGCAGAATATAGGGCTATTGCTACTGTTACATGTGAATTACAATGGCTTAATTTCCTTCTTTCTGACTTGCAGGTTAAGATGAAAACAGCCCATCTATGTTGTGATAATCAGTCTGCTATAAAGATTGCTGAGAACCCTGTGCAACATGAACGTACAAAACATATAGAAATTGATTGCCATTTAATCAGAGAAAAGATACAACAAGGGACAATAAAGCTCTTTCCTGTTTCTTCGAAGAACCAACTAACTGACTGCTTTACTAAAGCCCTGCCTTCTACTGATTTTAGTCATTTTATTTCCAAGCTGGGCATACATAATGTGTATGCTCCACCCTGAAGGGGTATTAGGAATATTGGTTAGTTGGTTAGTTAGAAAACTAGTTTTTCTAAACAGCTGTAATTTTCTTTAACTGTTTCTTTATTTTACCGTGTATAAAACATTGACCTCGGGTCAAACTTAAAGTGTTGACTTTTCCTTGTATTGTAAATGAAAATCCCAAATTCCTTTACTTCTCTTTTCTTCAGAAACCCTAGAATAATCAAAAAGCTCCTAATCCCAAATTCACGAAATCAATTCTTGATAAAATAAGCAAACAAAGTAACGGAACGTAGTCTCCAATTGAGAATGGCCATCACCCAAAGCTCCATTCTCTTGATGGTTTTAGGCTCAAAAACAAATCTGGGTTCCAACACTTGAAGGTCCAGTAACAATGGCACAACCGGTTCCACCATTTTCGCAGCTAAAGATAAACAAGCCACCGATAGAAGCTGAAACGACAACTCATTTTCTAGCTACATACTAATTCAAAGAAATCAAGCAAAACGATATATTTTTTTTCAATTTCTTGTATCAGTAGGAAATGAGTGTTTTTATCGAAAGAGAATGGGAAGAGAGGAAACGGTCTAAGTAGTTAACAGTGAGAAACGCCCTTACAGGGATGAAATTATAGTATGCATGCACCTGCATTGCCTCATCAAATAAAAAATTAGTAAAATTTGAATGTGTGTGTAGAGGAAAATTGGGGTACCTTTAGGATCCAATCAATGGAGTCTTTGCGCGCAATGACGTCGATGGAACGTTGCTGGCAACGGTAGAGGTAATAGGAGAATGGCATGTGATGAGATTCCAAGTCGATGAGTTTTGAAATGGTATCCTCGTCGGAAGGTGAATAATTGTGTAGAGTTTGAGATTGAGAGACAAGAGCGGAAAGGCGTGTCGCGGTTCGGAGTGGTAACTTTAACAGCATCGTCATCGGAGCTGATGGTAATGGTTGAACTACTACTATCAGCAGAGGCAAATGAGTTGTTGGAAGGAGTTGAGTGAGAGTGAGAGTGAGAGAGGGACATCATCTGGTTGATGTAATGATAAAATGTCGTTGCGGCAAAGGCGGAGGCAACGCCATTTAGCGAAGGGATATCAACTTCGATGGCGGCATTGATGAAGTTGTTGACAATGTAGAAGAGTAAGTTGATATTGGTAGTGGTATTTGGTTGCAATTCACTAAAAAAATTAGTTTAGGTTAAAAAATAGAAATACAAAAATATATGAAGTATTAAATATACAGTTCATCCTTATTAAAAAATCTAAAATTTTAATATATATGAAAAATAATTTAATTAATTTTTTAAAATAATTATTAATTGTTAAGTCCACTAAATTTTTAATTTTTATTAATTAATTTAATGGTGTTCAGCAGTGTTTAATGTTAGTAGTGTTCAACGGTGTTCGTCGCACATTGTAGAATTTTCTATATGTATAAAAAATTGTACAAACATTCCTATTTAAACTATACAATAATAAATTTAAATTCCTAAACTTCAACTATAATCCCTTCAATTATAAATCCTAAATCTTAAAATTAAATTTCTAGACGTTAAATTTGACAAATTTGTATAAATTTTAATTTACACAATTTGTGTATCAAAATTTTATCGTTATATGTATACCACACGATAAGTCTCGACTATATTTACAAATTAAACATGCTAGGACTTATAAATTTCATATGCAATCCATATCATTACCACACATATATGCATTTATATACAAACTATAACACCATAGAACATTATATGCATGCCAAATTGAGTTACACCCTATACATCACCAAACAGAGATTAGTAAGGTCTTTAATACTAATCATATTATGTACATGTCACTAAGGTTTCAAGAGACAAAAACATACTTAAAAGGGTGTGTTATAACTTGATTATTCTAACGTGGCTTTTATCTCAGGAATTCTTCTATCTACAACCTGAATTTGTGCACGGAAATAAATCCGCACGCTAAGCTAGTCGAGCTCAGTGAAGTATAATACTTCAAAGAAATTAAGAAATCATGAAGTTAAATAACATATACTACTCAAACAAGGTATGTCCGTAATATTTAATTACATATTTTTGAATTCATAAATTCTTATCATTTTAAGAGAAAGCCATATAAGTTGTATTCCTTTAACACCAAGCAATTCCTCATTAGGCCTTCATATATTAGGTGAACACAAGGGTTAGGTACACGAATAACATATAGTGCAAGAGCGCAAAACCAATATAACATGAAGTGCATTATAATCATTCAACACTGCGCGAAAAATACCATATAATACAAAGCTCAAAAAAATCATTTAACATACGAGATTCTATGACATAGCAAACCGTGTTTAATGAGTTTCGAAGGCAGAATTAATCATATTACTACTTTTCTCATATAACAAACTTTTTATTTAACATATAATTCATGTAATTTCATATCATATAGACATATAACATGCTTCTCATATTTGAAACTAGTCTCATGTCATTTTTCCCTACATTGCATATCATATAGTCATTTTAAGCATACTTCCAATACCAAAAGCTTATAACAAGAACTCTAAGCTTCATAAGCATATCAAATACATAACTAGGTAAACATATGACATCTATGGCTCTCCCAATCAACATTGAAATTCAAGTAAGCCTACACAGTTAATGTATAAAATAATAATCCTTACGGGGAATAAACAATTCTTTTTCTCATTTTTCTCGTTATTAAATAAACATGAATTTTCAGATTTTTCTTGGCTGATTCAACAAACACGTCCTAATTTGATCTTGAATATTTTAAACAAAATGAGAAAGATGATCCTTAATATCTATATATCTATTGGAGCTGATCAAAAACCATGTTGAAGGGATTGTTTTATCACCCCTAAATGGTCCCCAGGACGGGTAAAGACTCATTCATCAAAATAAATAAAATGAGAAAGACAGATATCTAGAAAGAGCAGAACGTATCATTTTCATCTTGTTAGAATGTGAGCAATCATGAAAGCTGGGCATCGCCTCTGTCTCATCTCAATATCCCATCCCCTTCTTAATATTAAAAAAAAAAAACATGATAATCTATAAATTTTGTGGTCCGTGTATTAACAACAAACTCTAAAGAATTTAATATAATAAATTTTATGTTTTCTATCTTGTTATGCAATTTTATTGGTTTATTCTAAAATGTAAAGTATAAAACCCAAGAGAAATTATTGAGAAAGTAGCTAGAAGACAAGGAAGATTAATGTAAATATCTTGCAATGAAATATTTGATGGCTATGTTGCTTGGAATTTTATTTTTCTTAAAATATTATCATTGATCCATTCTTACGAATGAATTTTTAGAACCCAACAAGTAGTCTCAGTAGAAAAGTAGATGATATTCATTCTATGAGACTCAAGTTCAATCGCTTTGTCAGTAAGGTGTATGTATTATCAGAGATAGACCGAGAGAGGGCTGACAGGAGGGGTCGCCCCTCCTAAAAACTTGGAATTCCTATAAGACTTAGAAAGTTTTTATAATTTTTCTATGTATTTTCTATTGGAAATCTATTTTCGTCCCACCTAAAAATTTATAAGTTCACCCCCTAAAATTATAGGTTCGCCCCCTAACCTAAAGTCTTGCGTCCGTCCCTGTGCATTATCAAAGAGTTAAGAATATGTATAAACAAATATTACATTGATATCGTCTTTAGACTAAAAAAATAAATTTTTAAATATTCTTTTAAATAAATTATTTTAAAAATTATCGAGTAAATCAAATTAAATATATAATTGTATCTAACACAATTTCAAAAAACAGAAGTTGATGCGCACTATCAACGAATTAAATGGAGAGAGAAGCAAGCATAAAAATGTAATGACATTTTTCATACTCAATCCTTTTTAAAAAGTTATTTTAGGTTTTAAACTATTTTTGGTCTATTTTGGTCTTCAGGCTTCATTGTTTGTCAAATTGAACCAACTAATAGAAAAAAAGTAATTGAACTGTTAAATTGTCGTCAATTATTTTAATTTTTGTCAATATTGATGTAAGTTATTTTATATTTTTACATGAAAATAAAAAAAATTTAAAAACAAAATATTTAAAATAACATAAATTGAAATTATTAAAAATTATAGAAATATTCAATATTCAAATTTTTTCATTAGTTAGTTCAATTTAACAAAAATAGAAAAATAGAAAACTAAAAGCGAGAATAAAAGTTTAAAAGTTAAAGTATTAAAAAAAGTATGAAAAAGGATGACAAAGCATAAATCAAGTGTAACCGTGATTTTTTTGTTGACAAGATGATATGATATCCAAAACAATCCACACAAGTGGACGGTATAGTCATAACTGATATGGGCCAATGCTGCCCATTTGGACTGACTGTGATGGAGACCATTTTTTTATATAGATACAACAATCTATGTATTTTATATAGAAAAATCAATGTATAATAATCTTGTATTTTTCGTGCTAATCTTATAAACGTAAATACGAATCAAACTGTTAAATACATTAAAAAAGAAACTTAAATTGAAAAATAATTTAGATTCAATTAAAATTTTAACTCACAATATTTGAAATTCGGCACCTATACTTATATTGTATTTAAAAATAAAAATTAATTAAATAGAAAACACACACATCAATCTCCTAATCCTACTTATATAAGAATATTTGGTCTGCACGAAAAGGAATGAATCTTATATGAAAATAGATCAAATATGGAAGAGAATATATAACGTTCAAGCTGAAGAAATATAGAGAGAGTTTAATTAAAACCTATAATTAGAGTTGATAGAATATCAATGTATGGATGAAAATACTCTGCACCTTTTTTGTGTCCCTATTTACGTCCTATGCTTAAAATTAAATTTAAGGTTTAGGATTTTAGGTTAAAGTTTATGATTAAAGTTTAAGAAATTTAAGGTATGTTGTATTTTTAGTGTATAGGGTGTAAAGTTTAAGATTTAGAATTTAGGGTTAGGGCTTGAAATTTAATTTTGTAGTGTTTTTAATGTTGAGGCATAAGTAGGGACATCGAAAAAATACAGAAAATTTTTATCGTGAATGTATGCCATCTTTTCTTTTCGTTGCTTAGTAGTTTTGTTTTTCTTAAATTCATGGGGGCCAATCACTATCGATTTTAAAATATGAACAACTGAGCTAAACCAAACTAAAAGAAATTAATATGATATTGCTTATTTCAATCATTTTATAGGGAAAATGTTCATGAGAATATGATATGATTTAAAATGCTTTTATTCATGGCAATCATTTTATAGCTAAACCAAATACTACCCGAATGATGATTTTATGACAGCAAGGTTAGGTACCTACCCTTCCTACACATGGAAGAGCATTTGGTGTTCTCGTGGTCTTCTGGAAAAAGGATTGGGTTGGAGAGTGGGCAATGGTCTTTCGATAAACATTTGGCAAGATGCTTGGGTGGCCGGTCCTGGTAATGGGAAAATCAGCCCTCCAGCAACACAGCAAGACATTTGCAGAGTTGCGGATTTGATCAACAGTGAGAGTTATACCTGGAAAACAGATTTAATTAAGGAACGGTTTGCTCCTCCTACTGCTCATAATATTCTCTGTATGCCTCTCCCTCTTATTTCCACCCCTGATCGCAGATTTTGGAGAGGTGATTCCTCGGGCCTGTATAGCGTCCGTAGTGGCTATAGATGGTTGGTCAATTCCTCTCTAGGCTTGAATGGGAACCCCACTGATTTCGTTGATGATTGGTACACTAAGTTTTGTGGTTCCTATTGGTCTCTCCCTATTCCCACAAAGATCCGTGTTTTCTTTTGGCGGTTCGCGCATAATTTATTACCTACCTACCAGAACCTCATCTCCAGGAAAATTCAGATTCATGGTCAATGTATACTCTGTCACTCGGGCTTAGAATCTGTTTTTCATATGGCTTATGAATGTCATTTCATTAAGTAAGTTCTAAATGCTTTTGCTATTATTGTGCCTACTGTGACTAATGAATCTAGTTTTCTACAGTGGCTAGCTACTCTTTTTGAGTCTCTTTCAGCTACACAGAAGCGTTGTATGGTGATTATTTTCTGGGCTATATGGTCTTCTCGAAACAAAGTCATCCATGAAGGCTCATCTCAGTCAGTGTCTACCATTGTGGCTTTTGCTAAGTCCTATATTCTGGAACTCGACGGTTTAAAGCCATGTGCCCCTATTGTTCCTAAAGTCAGAAACTCTATATGGAACCCTCCCAATGAGGGTATAATAAAGGTGAATTTCGATTCCAGTTTCTCAACATCAGATTCAAAATCAGTATCAGGGGTGACCTTTCGAAATACAGAAGGGCTAGTAATGGCAGCAGGAATTTATCCTCACCTGAATGTTTACAATGTCGAACATGCTGAAGCCCTCGCTTGTGAGTCCGCCGTCTTGTTAGGACACGAACTGGGTTTCCGGAAACTAGCTGTGGAAGGCGATTCGTCGGTTGTTATCTCAAACCTTATTTCTCCTACAAATAACATTTCCCTATTATGTCATTTGTACAGAAATATTAAGCACAGAAAATCGTATTTTGAGTACATGACCTTTACTCATGTGAATCGGGAGAGGAATCAAGCTGCCCATCGTCTTGCTCAACTCGGGCTATCTTCAACGGAGCCATGCATATGGATCGAGGAGGTTCCAGCGGCGATAGAAGCCACGGTGTTACGCGATAAACAGTGGCGCTCCGTTCCCTGAGGAATGCTAGCAGTTTTGCACCTTGGCCGTAGAAGGGATTCGTGTGGCGGCCTGGGCTTTATCCTTGACTTGATCGGAGTTTCTTTCCACACTCTTCTCTCCGATTTGCCCTCAAGGTTTTCCCCTCTTTTGTAAACCTAATTTTTCAATTCCGACAGGCTTTGTCGGGGAAAGATAGGGGAAGGTTTGGCTGGTTTGTTTTACTTTATTTCCTTATTTTGTTGGTTTAATGTTTTATTTACTGTCCGTACTTTTTCAAAGCCCCACGTGGCTTTTTGTTGTAAGTTTTTTCATTAAATAAATTCCAGCCGTTCCAATGTTCAAAAAAAAAAAAAAATTAAACTTTCAAATGCAAATACTAGAAAATGGAAGTTGACTTAGAAAGAATAATGTGCACGGAATACTTTGGTTCCATTTGAATAAAAATTCTTTGTTTTTTTCGGTGCTCCGTGTTTTTTTATATGCCCAACACTAAAAAATTAAATTTTAAGCCTTAACTCCAAATTCTAAATCCTAAACCTTATACCATAAACTGTAAAAAATACATAATACACCAAATTCTTTAAACTTTAACCACAAACCCTAGCCTTAAACCATAAACTTAACTTTTAGTGTAGGAACATAAATAAATGCACCGAAAAAGAGCAGATAATTTCTATTCATTCTTTATTAAAATATTGATATAAGAAAAGAACAAAAATCATTTGACCTCTAAATATGCCCCTTTCTATGCCTCATACTAAGAAATAAAAAAATTTAAATTTAAACCCTAAATTCCACACCCTAAACTCTAAACCCTAGAAAACACACTCTACCCATAATTCCATAAACCTTAATTTTAAACTTTAAACACTAAATTAATTTTTTTAAGTGAGATATTAAAAGTGGCGTAATTAAGGGACATACAATCTTCGTCCATAGGAAAATAACTTGAAAATATTTGAAGAAAATTTAAAATACGATATATATATATAACATAAAATAATAGAAATAAAGTAAGAATATATATAAAAATTATATTTATGATACACAATATATTTAAAAAAAGTAAACATTTATTTTTAGGATAATTATTTGATACACTAGCGGTGGAAACTTTTAGTTTCCAAAAGCGCCTTAGTATTAAGGGTTTTTTTAGGAAAATTAGTATTAGGGACTTAGTTTAAGGTGTATAGTTTAGGGATTTAAGTGTATGGGTTTTGAATTTAGGGATAGTGGTTGGAATTTACAATTTAGGGTTATAATTTAAGGTTTATAGATTAAAACTTAAATCTTAACCATATTACCCTAAACTCAAAACCTTAAACCATAACCTCTAAACCCTAAATTCTAAATCCTTACACCTAAATCCCTTAAACGCTACACCCTAAACTTAGCTTTTAAACTCTAAAACTAAGGCGCTTGTGTAAACTTTTAGTTTCCACCGCTAGTGTATAGAATAATAATTCTTATTTTTATTTAAACTAATTAAACCACTAAATTCTAAAACTAACAAGTTTGTGTAAACTTTAGGGGTTTAGTTTGCATGGTTTAAAATTTAGAGTTTAAGTTTTAGAGTCAAAGATTTAAATATTATTTTTTAAAGAGTAAATATGCAAACTTTTTACATATCATGTGTATCAAAAA
Source organism: Hibiscus trionum (assembly GCA_030270665.1). NCBI lineage: Eukaryota > Viridiplantae > Streptophyta > Magnoliopsida > Malvales > Malvaceae > Hibiscus > Hibiscus trionum. The sequence goes on along the minus strand of BSYR01000034.1, from coordinate 2,349,051 downwards.
AATTACTCGTATATATAACATATAATACTTTTTTTGATAATATGCACATCCATCTTACAGTCCATGCTTAGGGTGTAAGACTGCCCCTTTTTAATAATATCGTCTTTAAAGTATAAACTTGCATCCATTCCTTGAGAGTACAATGTGACTTACCAATGCGCCCAACACTTATTGGTATAACATATAATACTTTAAATTTAATTATAATATAAAAATACAATACTAGTATACGGGTTATGACTTATGAACTTATGATCATTGTATGAGTTGGACATATAAATAAATTTGTCACGTAACAAATACACAAGACATACGTGACCAGCACCACCACCTAACAGCTAATAATCAAACAAAAAAGTTTTCTTGATAGAACATTGTGAGGTCCATTTTTTTCCATTTTATTTTATTTTTTGGTTTCTTGAGATTTAAGAAATTCACTTATATACCCAGAGATATAAGGTGAAGGAAGGTTCTCATCATCCTTTTAAGTCTTGACTTTTCATTTGTACCTTTATTTCCTCCCTATGTCCCTTTCTCATATGCTTCAATCTCTTGGGATTATCACATGAAATTATGTCTAAATTTCGGGGGGTTTGTCTCATTGTTTTAAACTAATATCTATTTGCTTTACTAGGCGATAAACACTAAGACATTCAACCGGGAAAAAACAGAGTTTTTCAGTTCTAGCATATGCTCAGGAAATGGTGAATATGTTCAGGTATGGACTTGATTTTCTTTAGTAGTTACAATGGATGACAAGAATCCAAAGTCAAGCTCTGGGAGATTTAGGAAATGGTTCAAAAGGAAGCACAGAAAGAAACAACCAGATCCTTGTTACAACCAGGATGAATTTTCAGGTTTTAATTTTGTTTTAGTTTTTTTTTTGAGTTTTTCTCTTCCATTGTTCTTTTGAGTGATGGGTGTATTTTTTGCAGATGGAGGTGATGATTTCATGGAAGATGTTTATGTTAGTTCGTTTGAGATGGATCCATGCACTTCAACCAATGAGTTAAGGTGAGTTTTAAAGGCTTAAACAATCAATTGAAAGAAGGGTTAAAAGTATGAATTAGCTAACCTTTCCTCCAAGTTTCAGGATTTTCGTGGGAACTTGGAATGTTGCTGGAAGATCTCCTGTAGGCAGTTTGGCAGTTGATTTAGAAGATTGGCTGAAACCCCAAGATGCTGTTGATATCTATGTTCTCGGGTATGAACTATTAAATAATTCCCAAAACCATGTAATGTTGTACACTCTGCAACCATCCAAAGAAGAGTAAATCATCAAACTGACAACAGAAAATTTTCAACTTGTAGATTTCAAGAGATTGTACCGCTGATAACTCGAACAGTGATCGGAGCAGAAGATCCAAAAAAGGCAACAAATTGGAACCTGCTAATAGGAAAAACTCTAAACGAAAGCTTTGGTCGCCCTTGGTTGACTCCCATGTTGAATCCAATCTCAAGTGACAGTTACCATTATGTGGAAATTCCTGTTTCAGAAAAAAGAGCAAGTTTTAGTGCAATAAGTGATAACACTCCAATGAGAGGGAGGCCAATAACTCAACAGAGACATCATCAGCAACCAGTCACTGGAGGCAGCAAGTACAAGCTAATGGCAAGCAAGAAGATGGTTGGAGTTTTCATTAGTGTATGGATGAAGAAGGAATTGTTGAAGAAATACTGTGTTTCAAATGTGAAAGTTAGTTCAGTGGCTTGTGGGATCATGGGATGTTTAGGAAACAAAGGTTCAGTTTCAGTTAGCATGCTAATTGAAGGGACCAGCTTCTGTTTTATTGCTGCTCATTTGGCTTCTGGTGAAAAGCAAGGCGATGAAGGTCGAAGGAATCATCAAGTTTCGGAGATTTTTAAGAGAACGAGCTTTCCTCGATCAGCCAAAGATGATGATAATCTTCATCCGCTCACCATCTTAGGACATGAGTAAGTAATTCTTCTTCAGAATGCACATAAATTAACCTAAATAAAGGATGAATGAGATTGGTCCCAAAACAAACAAACAAACTAGAGAAGTGACCTATTTGTAGGCAGGATATGATATATAGTAACTAACAATTAGTAGTTCAAATCTTCTAGCACTTGCAACTATTCTAAATTCCAAACAAAGTAGTACTATTCTAAATCTCAAACTTATGCAAAGTAGTCAGATTAAGAATCCAACTTCGTGAAATAAAACCTTCATCATTTTTGTGGAGCAGTCAGATATTCTGGTTCGGGGATCTCAACTATAGGTTATACAACTTGGAAGACAATTTAGCTAGACATCTGATAAAGAAGCAAGACTGGAAAGCACTGCAAGAGTTTGATCAGCTTCGAAGGGAACAAGAAGATGGAGGAGTGTTCCAAGGTTGGAGAGAGGGAAACATCGAATTTGCACCAACTTATAAATATTCTTCATCGAATTGCAATCGCTACTCCGGTGGCCTTCCCAACAGATCAGGAGAGAAACAAAGGACTCCAGCATGGTATATTTTCTAATCAATTAACTTTCACAGAATTGAATTCTTATAGCTGCAATAGGCAAATTAGATGCACAGCCACTGAACACGGATTTGATTCTATGAGCATGATGCATGTGTATGTCCACAGGTGTGATAGAATTCTGTGGTACGGGAAAGGAGTGAAACTCCTATCCTACTTACGGAGTGAAATTAAGTTTTCCGATCATCGGCCAGTCTCTGCCCTGTTCTCAACACAGATAGAAGTCATGAAGTCTACCAATCCAAGATTTTGTGCCAAGGATACCACCATTGTTCCTAACATTATGCCTCCAGAACCGATTGTAAGTTCTCTCATTCTAATTAACTTTGGCAAGTCTTTCCTACAAACTAATACCGGTAAACATACAATCTGGCAAGTTATTTGGCATGATATATCTTTTCCATTACAGGGAACGAGCAGAAACGATGAAGAGGGTAAACCTACGTTGATGTCTTTAATTGTAAAGGATACAGAAGCATCTTCAATACAACATGCAAAAAGAGTAGATAAACCTAATGAGAGTGGATTCAGCTAATTTATTTGGCTTTAAGAAGGCACTATTATTTCATAATCTTATTTCTTCTCTTCTCCCTCTTCCTTTTCTTGGATAGGATTCTATGAATGTGTATGAGTTAGATCCATGTATGAAAACTAGTTTCTATAATTCAGCAAGTGTAACATTTGTCAAGAATACAACAGTGAGCAAGAACTGAGATACATAATACCTCTTATACTGTATGGCAAGAGATTTGAAAGGTATGAGCATTAGAATTCTTTTCAAATTATGTTGCTTCTTTTCACATATATTTTTAATTAAAAACAGAAGCAATCTATGATTCATTCAGATCAGCGAATCATATAAACAAGGCGGTTTTAGTACCTTCAGCTCTTTTATTTCAGATCTAACAGTGTATATTGCATATTGAATCGGAGCAATTCTCGCCTGCAAACAACAGTCAATTCTAAAAAAAAATAGAAACAAATTAGTGAAAAAATTAAATAAATCGAAAAACAACGACCTGTATCGCTCGAATTGAAGCTTCTTTCAAAGGTAATTCCATTTCGAAGCCTTTAAGCTCTGCCTGAAGCTCTTCGATTTGCTTCTTCGAGCCAACGACTCTTCTCTCAGCACGCGTCCACTCCAACCATATCACATAATAATCTCCCTTCAGTTTTACAGAGAAAAATGTAGGAAAACAAAAGAGGAAAAAATTGATTCGCGGAAACTTCAGTCCTGTTCTCTTTCATGTTTTGCATTTTCTCAGAAAACAAACAGAAACATATGATATATGCAACTGTAAGGAAATGATCACCTGCTCAATATTTCTTCGAAGCGAAGTCGCGGGTTTGAAAAAAAATGATTTTTTTGGTGTACCAATTCCCGCCATATTTGATATTTGCTTTTGAAATGGAGTGCTAAAAATATTGGATTAAAAGTTAGGGTAAAATACACCAATAAATCACTAAACTATGAAAAAAATAATTGTTTTGGCTGTTGATCTATTAAAAGTTACAAAATGGTCAATAAATATATCAAACTATTATAAAATGGTCATTAAATTTATCGAATTATTACAAAACGGACATGAGATGTTTTAAAATAGTGTAACAATTCGATTAATTTAATGGTCATTTTATAACAGTTCAATAAAATTTAATTATCATGTTGTATCAGTTAGATAAATGTAATAATGATCGTTTTGTACTTTTGAAAGGTCAATGTCCAAAACGACAATTTTTATAGTTTAGTGACTAATAATGTACTGTGCCTAAAAATTAGCAACTTAAAATTGACAAATTTAGTTAAAATAATCTTTAGGTTTTGGGAACAAATAGACCCCTAAAATTGGCAAATTTAATCAAATAGACCCCTAAACCTGGGGGGGGGGACAAATTGGCCTTAAATATTTTGGTCTCCTAAACTTGATAAATTACGATAAAAAATTCAAGAGCTATTTTGATTAGACTTGTCAAATTCGGATATTATTTGTGTTAAGCCTAAAACTCTTGATATTATATATATGGGTGAGTATTCGATTGAGTCAAGTTCAGTCAAAATATTTTGAGTTAGTCGAGTTGACGAGTCCTATTTTATAATTTACAGTTTATTTGATTTTTTCCCGAGTCGAAGCGAGTTGTTCGAGTGTCTATTCAAATTTAATTGTAAAATATTTATAATGTTATGATACTAATTGGTCTATTCAAATACTAATTGTAAAAATATTTTATAATTCAAATTTTATTTCAATTTGTTCGAGTCAAGTCGAGTTGTTCGAGTGTCTATTCAAATTTAATTGTAAAATATTTATAATGTTACGATACTAATTGGTTCTAATTTAAATTATTTTTATAATCATGTATTATATACATACATATATAGAACCTCTATAAATTAATATTCGATAAATTAATAATCTCTTTAAAATAATAATTTTTTCGTTCCCGACTTGGGACCAAAGTTTAAATTAATAATTTTGATAAATTAATAAGATAAAAAAATTCTAGGAGACCCTTATATAAATTTATGGCCCCTTAATAATTCTATAAAATTAAAAATATAACTAGGAAAACTTAGTAAAATATGATATTATTTGTAACCCCCTCGTCCCGGCCTAGCCAATAGACCGGACCGGGCCGAACGAGTTACACGGGAAAAACCAAGGCGAAAGCCGTTAAGGCCTCACCCCGGTTAGCAACCCTATTTTATTATTTTTATTATTTTATTAATATTGTCTATATGCCATGTTTAAACCTAGGTGAGAAGGCAAACGGAAGAGCAGATACGGATACGAACCAAGCAGAAGGCATAACGGTAAATTAACGTGACATTTGGAAACCTTCAAATATGCCCTTTTAACCAGTTTAACTACCTACGTTTCGGAACATGACTGCCCGTTCTGAAATGCGGGCTCTCATTCAAAAATCAACATTAGGTCGTTCTGGAACAGTTCCTCATAGTTCCGAAACGGAAGTCTCCAGAGGCAAAACGTACCGAAACGACACCACCCCGTTCAGATACGGGTGCCCCAAAGGTCTGGCCGTTTCGAAATGCCTAGGCACAGATTGGCCCGAAAATACATTTTGGCACCCTCAAACGTTCCCAAACTTACCCCGAAAGATCACGAACCACATGACAACATATTAAACAAACAATCTAGAGGCAGAACACCCTAAAGACAAGTTTCAAACATGCATACATGCAAATATGAATCTCAAACCCAAAAGCTCATAATAACACTTTAGTTCAAAAACACCAACAAGCCAAAACACATAGCAATTGACCAAAAGCCTAAACAAGCCTCAATATAGCATGGTATCAACATTCAAAACATGTTAGCAACAAAAACAACTACAAAAGAGTTTGGACACCAACTCCCAAACACAAAAGTCTAGCTTTCTCGTTGCCTAAGTATTATTACAACCATAAAAACCATACTTTGAGCTAGCAAAGAACTCCAAGACTCCTCCCTTGCCCGCTTGCCTTCTAAAGCCACTAACGATCTGCATTGTTGGAAAAGAGAGCATAAGCTTAAAAGCTTAGTGAGAGGAGCTCAAAATCACAACAACAACAATGTAGTTCAACCATATACTTTAGTTTAAAGACAAAATCATTTAGAAGGGAAATATGATAATCCAAAGGCACAAACAAAACGTGGTATGCACATGCACAACCATTTTCGGTGGGACTACACATCACCGTTCACAACAACTAGCATCATTCCGGTGGGACTACACATCACCATACTCATCTACTAGTCACTACCGGTGGGACTACACATCACCGTAGTCAACAACATACTTTCCACTAACCATCACGTGAGGCTTTGACACAACTACGACAACAAAATAATATTAAAAAGGAGATAAAAGGAATTGCATTTCAACCAACAACGTGTATAAACATATACACCGACACTTAATGAAACAAGGCAAGAACAAATACACTTACACTTGAGTTTAGGTTGGCCCCTAAGGCTCCACTCAAACCCCAAAGAACCTTCTGTGAACATTTTAAAGCTTCAAAACAATTTTCACTCGCCAGCCAACACACAAACGCTATCAAAGATGCCGATTCAAGCCTCCGAACTACCTGGATTCGCGTCCACAAAGCCCAAATCCATTTCCTCTGCTTTAGGCAACCCAAAACAGAACATTAGGATGCTAATATACTCACAAACATAGCAGCAACTCGGAACTCAACATTCTTGCAACAAAACACATCGATTCGAGCACAATTTTCACCCAAAATATATTCAATTCAGCCTCAAACTACTTGCAACCAATCCCAATGAATTTATCATCAAAAATCTATCTTTTAACATCCAAAACTTCAACCCAAAGCTACCAAACCATCAGCTGTCATTTAGACCCAAAGCCCATCCAAAAACTCAAGATTTCCAACTTTCAAGGTTACCCACAATACCCATTTCGGGTTTCTTATAACAACCCATCATTTCATATTATTTTAGAAATAAGACAAAGTTAAAAACACACCTAAACCCAGCCACAACCAACCCCAACGAAAATCCCATAAACTCCCTCCACTTTAAACCAAACTTTAAAATCAAAACAAGTTTAAACCATGGGTTTTTGCAAAAAAATCTTAGTATCTACGACTCAAGGAAGATAAAACCAAGTTAGAGAATCAATTACCTTGAAGAAATCGCTTGGATAAAAATACGGGTCCAACCGTATCGATACCCCTGCTGCGAACATACATGTTTTAACTGGTTTAAGGCACAAGGGTTGCCTCAATGACACCAACTAAGACCTCCAAACATACATGCATTAACTCTAAAGGAAAAACACCCTACAACAAGCATGCTTAACACATAACATACATGAAAGGCCACACATATAAAGGACTCATCATTTGTAACACCCCAAATTAATTAAATAATTAAAGTTATAAATATGGAAGCAAATGGGTAAAAAATGATGATGAAAAGAAATGCAGTCAAGGGGGATTGAACTCGTGACCCTTAATTGTATAGGAATGTGTCTTAACCAGTTGAACTAATTCATTTCTTTGCTAAAGTTGGCTAAGAAAATTTATTTGAACTAAACCTTTTCCGGGTAATTAAATAAAATAAAATAAACCCAAAATATCCTACATACCCCTCATAATGGCTTTAATTGAGTCCATCATCCCCAAGAAAGGGACTAGACCCTTCTACACCGACCCATCGTCTTCCCTAACCCCCCCAAACTTCGACCTTCGTTGTTTCCCCGCTCGTCGTTGTTCCGTTCACCTCACCGCCGCTGTCAGTGTGACCGCCGCCCCTCCCCGATCAGAACCTCGACCGTCACTCGCCCTAGTTCCCCGTCGTGCGCCGTGGAGAGCAGCCGAAAGGTTCGACTGCAACCCCAAACTCGCATCACCTCCGTTCGACGTTCCCGAGGTTGATCGGTGTCCGTTCGTCGTGCCAGCACTACCGTGAAGTTAACCACACGGATTCGAACAAAAACCCCACCATGGTTCGACCGACGGTCTTCGTTTGAAGCCTCGTCGGAGATCGCCCTCGATTGTCCGATTTAGGGTAAGATCGGTAAGTTTGGTTGAAGTTTCGCTTTATTCTTGAGATTAGATGACGTGTGGGTTGTGAAATCGGGGGAAATAGTGCATTTTGGACCATTTCCGACCATTTTTGGCCGTGCGTGGCAACCACGCGCTGCCTTAGGGTGAGTTCCGACCACCTTGAATGGTGGCCTGCGAACAGAGTTGGCCGGACCGGCCTTGGACCGGTCTGACCCTTGAACCAAACCACCCAAACCTGGCCCAGCACTTAAACTGGTTCGAACCGGAAGTAAATAAACCCAACCTTAATTGTTGGACCGACCCAACCCGACCCGTTGATCGAGTCAACTCGCCCGAATCAACTCAGTGAGTCAACTCGTCGAGTCAGCCGTTGGACCAGTGACGTCAGCATGACGTTAGTGTTGACTTTGACTGCTGACGTCAGCGTTAACTTTGACCCAAAAAGTCAATTTTTTTGAAAAGTCATATTTTATGTTTTTCGACGTCTTGAGTCCGATTTTGAAGCCTGTTTTGCAAAATTCAAACCCGAAAGCCTCCGAATATGACCTTGAACCCGAGTGTGCCTCTATATTTAATTATTTGGTTAAAAGCTTGTGAGTAAGGTCTGATATTAGAATTTGTGTAATTGAAGGTATTCTCGGTTCCTTGGATACACGAGGTTGAGGAATGTCGAATTCGAGTTCGAGGGTGTTCGAATGTCATATCATGAATCGACTGATGTAGCTCGGAGTTAAGGTAATACACTGCTACCTCTTGTATGCTCGTGAACATGTTAGTATTCGGTTAACGCATGCACACATATGATGATGAGTACCGTTAATTCTGCTTGAGTCTAACCGGATATAAAAATGTTCGACGTTATAGATAAGTTTGGAATAATCGAATGAGAAATATGATAAACCAAAGAATCTGGAATCCAACAAATAATTAATGAGGTAATCAATCTCCAAACCCGATTAATAATGTAAATTTTTTCGAACGACAAAAATATTAGAGTATATAATTACGAAAATGCCCTCAATGTGAAAATGACAGAAATACCCCTGATAATGAAAGTGGTGCTGAAACCTACACTAAATTCGGTAAAACAATTGATTCATCTAAAAGTCTCGAATTACTTAGAGAGATGCAATAGTAAGACTTAGACATTCAAGAAAGATAAGCACTCGGATTTAGCGTAAATCCTGAATAAACCTCTGAAGATAAATTTGTGGGGGAAACTCTTTATATGTTCGGATCAATAAAACTATCAGAAGATACATAATTTCCATTAATGGCTGAATCGAGTAAAAGAATTGAAAATACCGATACAATCGAGTCATCAAATGACCAAAATGTGCTTGGGCATTGAAATTTCTGAATTAACAGAGATGATGGGTCTATCCTCGTGTTTTTTAAATAATGGATGGTTGAAAAATGATCGAAAGGACCGAAATAATTGAAAATTGAAAATACCGACATGTACGAATGGGCTAAATGAGACTAAGATGCCATCGGGCACCCAAAAACTACCGAATTAACCATATGACAAGATATAAACTAGTGATTAAGATGATTAAGTGGTTCAAAAGGCCCGAAAGAACGTGAACGACTGCACCTTAAATAATTGGGATGCCCTCTCGACTGAGATAAGTCAAAGCTTCGAAATCTTGAACTTTTGATCGCACGCAAGTGATTGCAACATTCAAATGGGTTGAAGTTTGGGATAAGTATGTCAATCATTTCTTGATACCCAAATTGGCATAAATGCATGTTCAACCTCTCGAGGCATTTTTCGAGATAATGTGAAAGCGATTCATACATATATATAACACAGTCAGAATTAAATAGTGAACGCAAGGAAAGTGCACCGATTAGAATGCTTGCTAAGTAATGTGTCGGCGAGATGAGTATAGTGGAATGGTCTTTGAAGCCTAGTAAACCGTCGGAAATCTTCAGCGCGACAAATCATTGACATATCCCCTCGGGATCAGATTATGGAACTGCCTCGGAGTGCTAAATGACCAAAATGCCCTTATTGGTCAAATGATCAGAACAATCTTGACATACTAGAGATCCTAACCGATCGTATCGTATCAATTTTCGAATGCTTGATCGAAAACATTGATTACGAGGCCCCCTTGAGATAGGGACATCGTTTCTGAAATCGGTTCAGAATTGTCAAAAGTTCAGTGTTTCATCTCTCCTTGTAAATACCAAGTATTTCTGAGAAATAAATGGTTCCTTTTAGTGTGTTCCAAGTGCACATAAATATTCTACCGTCCTGAACCCCAAGCTGTCTTTCGATACGAAATATGATTTTTATCAAACCGAAATATATCTATGTATCTGAACAAAAAAAAGAAAGAAAAAGAAAATAAAATAAAAATTTTTATGCTCGCTAGTTATCGTTTAATCGAAAACTAAAGTTTACTTTATATTCACTGTTATTACTGGTTAACAATGATTGTTACCGAATATTATTATTATCGATCATTATCGACTATCACCGATTACTACCGATTACTATTGTCACTACCTAGACCGTTACCGGGATATATTGGGATAGAGTATGAAATTACCGTAGGTTCAGCCCTGATCAGGCTGGTAATTCCTTACCGTTTCAGGTTCCTATGCTTCGGCTAGGGTAATTCCTTACCGTACCTAAGGTAACCCCTTAGGCCGGCACCTACGCCCAATGGGCCTGGGTTAATGCCCGTGATAGTTGCAGTTCTGGGGAACTGCATACCGGAGTTTGGTTGGAGGGTAGATAGAAAATATAAAATGAACCTTATAATTAAAATCATATAACCGTGAAATAACGTTCACCACACTGTTACTTTGTATGTGTTAACTTTGCACTGTTGGAACACACACTAAGCCTCTGATTTAACTATCGCAATCCATATCTTGTCTAACTATTCAGTCTATATATTCCTAGCAGGATACTCAGTGATTGAATAAAGAGCAATTCTATTATCTTCATGTATACCACTTCTTTGAAATATCTGACTGTATTTTTGAAGCCTATTGTTCCCCGAAACATTATGACAGTGTTATGCCTACCATACCTACATGTTACTTATAGCATCCATTGGTAGTTCTGTATTACTGAGCTTTTCGAAGCTCACGCTGTTTTTACCACCGCAGGTTAAAAGAAACCTAACATGGCTCGATGACCGACAACAACGTTGGAGTTCTCTCGGTGCTGCTTTGGAGTACGGTACCGACATAGTTAGTAGGCATGCATGTTATGTATTATTTTATGATAGTGTCTGTAAAACGTTTTTTTAAAGTCTGTTATATGTCTAAAAGATTTCAGGAAAGGGTATGTTAAACAGAGGTTACCGTTACAATTTAATAAGTGTTTAAAAAAATGCTTTTATGTGTATTTTTATCGTGGGTCGCTCTTGTGACCCTAATGTGACTTTCTAGGATCCGCTGTAACGCATAGGCGGGTCTAGGGGGTTACATTTAGTGGTATCAGAGCTTAGAGTTGCGTCATTCTGGGTAGATCGGCCGATCGTCTGTCATAGGGTGTCTGGTCTGTGCATGCCCCTAGATCATAACCGTACTCCTACGAGCCGAAACTCCAATTTCAAACCCCTTTTCTGAAATAAATGTATCTAAGTGATATGCCTCCCAAAGCTCGATCTATATCGGCAAGAAATGACTATAGCGTTCGTCTATGGTTTGAATTAAATTGATGGATTTGAATATGGATAAAGAACCTAAGACGGTGTATGCATGTGGAATTGAAGATTTGAATCATTTAAAGAATAAATGTTTGAGCATATGTGGTAACCGATATAAGATCACATGTAAGGTAGCTCAATGATAATGATTGTGTTTGAGAATATTCTGATGAAAATTTGATAAAAGTATTATGAATTTTAAAGAAAGGTGTTCGCGAGATTGGTGAAAGTATAAATTATGTGGTGACTCTGTTATGCACGAAGTAAACGATTATCGGAGTATTACGCTGAAGGTATGTGACATCCATTTAAAACTTTGGTTATGTTTGATTGTCTTGAAGAAAGGCCTTATCCAAAAAAAATGGCATAGTGTTCCGCTATATATCGATTCTAAATGAAATTTGAGGTTAACATCTTGATTTCGGAGGGTTATCTTTGAGGCCTTTGAGTACCTGTATGAATTCCAGATATAGTTCTTCATTCGTAAATGATGGTCAATCTAGTAGAGTAATTTGGTTTTAGAGGAGATGTTGTCGGGTTGTATGATTAACTTTTGTGGTACCGAGAAAAGTTTCTTATCCATGACAGAGACCATTTATTATAAAGGTTATGAGACAAGTGTTTCTTTGGCACCACATGAAGTTCGTATGGATTCAGTTGTTATATCCTGATTAATTGGTCCAAAATGTATGATGGGATGATTATGGGTCCAAAGTCAATTTGAGTAACTAAGGACACTGCCAGATTGATCCGTGATTGTCTGCGAGTCCCGAGAAACAATGATGCCCTAATGGATAGGTTCAGTACAAGATTTGACGAAAGAGTAGTTCTGCATTCCTCTGACCCTGGTAAATTTCGAGGACGAAATTTCTTTTTAGGGAGGGAGAGTTGTAACACCCCAAATTAATTAAATAATTAAAGTTATAAATATGGAAGCAAATGGGTAAAAAAATGATGTTGAAAAGAAATGCAGTCAAGGGGGATTGAACTCGTGACCCTTAATTGTATAGGAATGTGTCTTAACCAGTTGAACTAATTCATTTCTTTGCTAAAGTTGGCTAAGAAAATTTATTTGAACTAAACCTTTTTCGGGTAATTAAATAAAATAAAATAAACCCAAAATATCCTACCTACCCCTCATAATGGCTTTAATTGAGTCCATCAGCCCCAAGAAAGGGACTAGACCCTTCTACACCGACCCATCGTCTTCCCTAACCCCCCCAAACTTCGACCGCCGCTTTTTCCCGCTCGTCGTTGTTTCGTTCACCTCACCGCCGCTGTCAGTGTGACCGCCGCCCCTCCCCGATCAGAACCTCGACCGTCACTCGCCCCAGTTCCCCGTCGTGCGCAGTGGAGAGCAGCCGAAAGGTTCGACTGCAACCCCAAACTCGCGTCACCTCCGTTCGACGTTCTCGAGGTTGATCGGCGTCCGTTCGTCGTGCCAGCACTGCCGTGAAGTTAACCGCACGGAGTCGAACAAAAACCCCACCATGGTTCGACCGACGGTCGCCGTTTGAAGCCTCGTCGGAGATCGCCCTCGATTGTCCGATTTAGGGTAAGATCGGTAAGTTTGGTTGAAGTTTCGGTTTATTCTTGAGATTAGATGACGTGTGGGTTGTGAAATCGGGGGAAATGGTGCATTTTGGACCATTTCCGACCATTTTTGGCCGTGCGTGGAAACCACGCGCCGCCTTAGGGTGAGTTCCGACCACCTTGAATGGTGGCCTGCGAACAGAGTTGGCCGGACCGGCCTTGGACCGGTCTGACCCTTGAACCGAACCACCCAAACCTGGCCCAGCACTTAAACTGGTTCGAACCGGAAGTAAATAAACCCAACCTTAATTGTTGGACCAACCCGACCCGACCCGTTGACCGAGTCAACTCGCCCGAATCAACTCAGTGAGTCAACTCGCCGAGTCAACCGTTGGACCAGTGACGTCAGCATGACATCAGTGTTGACTTTGACTGCTGACGTCAGCGTTGACTTTGACCCAAAAAGTCAAATTTTTCGAAAAGTCATATTTTATGTTTTTCGACGTCTTGAGTCCGATTTTGAAGCCTGTTTTGCAAAATTCAAACCCGAAAGCCTCCGAATATGACCTTGAACCCGAGTGTGCCTCTATATTTAATTATTTGGTTAAAAGCTTGTGAGTAAAGTCTGATATTAGAATTTGTGTAATTGAAGGTATTCTCGGTTCCTTGGATACACGAGGTTGAGGAATGTCGAATTCGAGTTCGAGGGTGTTCGAATGTCATATCATGAATCGACTGATATAGCTCAGAGTTAAGGTAATACACTGCTACCTCTTGTATGCTCGTGAACATGTTAGTATTCGGTTAACGCATGCACACATATGATGATGAGTACCGTTAATTCTTCTTGAGTCTAACCGGATATAAAAATGTTCGACGTTATAGATAAGTTTGGAATAATCGAATGAGAAATATGATAAACCAATGAATCTGGAATCCAAAAAATAATTAATGAGGTAATCAATCTCCAAACCCGATTATTAATGTAAATTTTTTCGAACGACAAAAATATTAGAGTATATAATTACGAAAATGCCCTCGATGTGAAAATGACAGAAATACCCCTAATAATGAAAGTGGTGCTGAAACCTACACTAAATTCGGTAAAAAAATTGATTCATCTAAAAGTCTCGAATTACTTAGAGAGATGTGATAGTAAGACTTAGACATTCAAGAAAGATAAGCACTCGGATTTAGCGTAAATCCTGAATAAACCTCTGAAGATAAATTTGTGGGGGAAACTCTTTATATGTTCGGATCAATAAAACTATCAGAAAATACATAATTGTTATTAATGGCTGAATCGAGTAAAAGAATTGAAAATACCGATACAATCGAGTCATCAAATGACCAAAATGTGCTTGGGCATTGAAACTTCTGAATTAACAGAGATAATGGGTCTATCCTCGTGTTTTTGAAATAATGGATGGTTGGAAAATGATCGAAAGGACCGAAATAATTGAAAGAGTTGAAAATACCAACATGTACGAATGGGCTAAATGAGACTAAGATGCCATCGGGCACCCAAAAACTACCGAATTAACCATATGACGAGATATAAACTAGTGATTAAGATGATTAAGTGGTTCAAAAGGCCCGAAAGAACCTGAACGACTGCACCTTAAATAATTGGGATGCCCTCTCGACTGAGATAAGTCAAAGCTTCGAAATCTTGAACTTTTGATCGCACGCAAGTGATTGCAACATTCAAATGGGTTTAAGTTTGGGTTAAGTATGTCAATCATTTCTTGATACCCAAATTGGCATAAATGCATGTTCAACCTCTCGAGGCATGTTTCGAGATAATGTGAAAGCGATTCATACAGATATATAACACAGTCAGAATTAAATAGTGAACGCAAGGAAAGTGCACCGATTAGAATGCTTGCTAAGTAATGTGTCGGCGAGATGAGTATAGTGGAATGGTCTTTGAAGCCTAGTAAACCGTCGGAAATCTTCAGCGCGACAAATCATTGACATATCCCCTCGGGATCAGATTATGGAACTGCCTCGGAGTGCTAAATGACCAAAATGCCCTTATTGGTCAAATAATCAGAACAATCTTGACATACTAGAGATCCTAACCGATCGTATCGTATCAATTTTCGAATGCTTGATCGAAAACATTGATTACGAGGCCCCCTTGAGATAGGGACATCGTTTCTGAAATCGGTTCAGAATTGTCAAAAGTTCAGTGTTTCATCTCTCCTTGTAAATACCAAGTATTTCTGAGAAATAAATGGTTCCTTTTAGTGTGTTCCAAGTGCACATAAATATTCTACCGTCCTGAACCCCAAGCTGTCTTTCGATACGAAATATGATTTTTATCAAACCGAAATATATCTATGTATCTGAACAAAAAAAAAGAAAGAAAAAGAAAATAAAATAAAAATTTATATGCTCGCTAGTTATCGTTTAATCGAAAACTAAAGTTTACTTTATATTCACTGTTATTACTGGTTAACAATGATTGTTACCGAATATTATTATTATCGATCATTATCGACTATCACCGATTACTACCGATTACTATTGTCACTACCTAGACCGTTACCGGGATATATTGGGATAGAGTATGAAGTTACCGTAGGTTCAGCCCTGATCAGGCTGGTAATTCCTTACCGTTTCAGGTTCATATGCTTCTGCTAGGGTAATTCCTTACCGTACCTAAGGTAACCCCTTAGGCTGGCACCTACGCCCAATGGGCCTGGGTTAATGCCCGTGATAGTTGCAGTTTTGGGGAACTGCATACCGGAGTTTGGTTGGAGGGTAGATAGAAAATCTAAAATGAACCTTATTATTAAAATCATATAACTGTGAAATAACGTTCACCACACCGTTACTTTGTATGTGTTAACTTTGCACTGTTGGAACACACACTAAGCCTCTGATTTAACTATCGCAATCCATATCTTGTCTAACTATTCAGTCTATATATTCCTAGCAGGATACTCAGTGATTGAATAAAGAGCAATTCTATTATCTTCATGTATACCACTTCTTTGAAACATCTGACCGTATTTTTGGAGCCTATTGTTCCCCGAAACATTTTGACAGTGTTATGCCTACCATACCTACATGTTACTTATAGCATCCATTGGTAGTTCTGTATTACTGAGCTTTTCGAAGCTCACGCTGTTTTTACCACCGCAGGTTAAAAGAAACTTAACATGGCTCGATGACCGACAACAGCGTTGGAGTTCTCTCGGTGCTGCTTTGGAGTACGGTACCAACATAGTTAGTGGGCATGCATGTTATGTATTATTTTATGATAGTGTCTGTAAAACGTTTTTTTAAAGTCTGTTATATGTCTAAAAGATTTCAGGAAAGGGTATGTTAAACAGAGGTTACCGTTACAATTTAATAAATGTTTAAAAAAATGCTTTTATGTGTATTTTTATCGTGGGTCGCTCTTGTGACCCTAATGTGACTTTCTAGGATCTGCTGTAACGCATAGGCGGGTCTAGGGGGTTACATCATTCATCAAGGGAAGCATACATAGCATTCAAGGTTCATGCCTTAAAATAAAACATACACTTAAGCATTTATAATAGGGGCACAAGGCCAACATACTAGGCATAAGCAAGCCTTAAACAAAACATCAACATTCAAAGGAGTCTAAACAAGCTCCTACACAAAACAACAACACAAATCCCCATTGCTTAACTATTACATCAAATACTTAAAAGTCCGTACTTGAAAGTTAAGAAAGCACACTTGGAGGCCTTCTCCTTGTACAAGCAACCCACGAACTAAGGATCTGCATTGTCGAACAAAATAAAGCGTAAGCGTAAAGCTTAGTGAGGGTAAGCTCATAAAACAAACCTCGACAATACAGGGTCCAAGCACGAACAACACAACCAATGAAGAATGCATGTTTTCATACCTTCGAAGCCACAAGAATCAAATATAAATGATGCATGAACATAATATCAATATTATGCCATGCTCAACAAGTCCACAAATACAACCATATGGAAACACATATATCAAACGTATTGGCACTTAGCTATGACCCGAATACGCGGATAACAACCGTTGGAACTCACATCTAACAACTCAACCATTACCTTACGGTGGGATTACACTCATCACCGTTTCACGCGGAGGGGATTCCACTCATCCTCACGCCCCGTCGATGGGATTTCACTCATCACCGACTAACATATAAAAGAAGATTTTCGGGCGTACCCGTACTCCATCTTGATGACTACCATCATCAAGACCACACGCGCATTTCGACTCTCGTATGCACACTAAACATCCTAATGATCGATCATTTGTACCCAAGCATACTAGTGCCAATACTAACTCATTTCACAACCTTTCATAACACAAATTTCTTATCATTTTCCGTGCCTAGCATGTAGCCACCATGATTTACAATCATGTACACATATTACATCAACCACATGCATATCAAAATGCATCCACAAATCACCATGCCTCAATAACACACATAGCCACAATGTGCCTAGCAACATTAATCACAATTAACATGAGATGCATAAACACAACATTAAAAGTTCAACCAAAGGTCTCTAACTAAAGCTTGAGATTAGACTACCAATCTAATCTCAACTCTATGTGGGTTTACCAAGCCCGACCTAGATCCACATGCTTGAACCAACGTTTGAAAACCAATTTAAAAACGTAGAACCACTCACCGACTACTCCAAGCTCAACAACTCTAGCCGATCAATCCACCAAGCTATCCAGATTCGTTCCCGAGGCTTCACCAACACAATTCCTTGCTTCTAGACAATCCAACACAATCAAAACAACCACATTTCAGTCCACAAATCACTGTAGCAAACCCGGAACACAATCCAAGCATCAAAATCAAGCCAAGACACCACCAAACCCCGCATTTTCGAGCAGCCCAAAAGCACAACCATAACCCATTGATTCCAACACTTTTAACACACCTAAAAACTTACAAAACAACCCTTAAACATCATACAACCATCAGCCAACAAATTCCCACACTAAACAGCCCCAAAACTTAACTTTAAACCTCCTTAAAACCCAAATCTGGGAATCATTATAAAACCTTGTAAAAATTAGTTATGTTGGACCTTTTAGTTAGCAAATAACTTATCTAACATCAACAAATCGAAAGCTCAACTAAAAGCTATCAAAGTTATCATTTTTATTTCAAAACCCAAAAACTTCAAAATGCAAAACCATGGGTTTTAATGAAAACTAAAGGTATAAACACGTAGAGGAAAGTGAGGACAAGTCAAAAATATGTTTACCTTTCAAAAATCACCAAAAATGAAGGTGTATGGTGATGGAATAGTAAACAACAATGGAGAAGAGAAGTTGTCGTTATGTTTGAATGAGAAAGAGGAAGAAGATGAGTTAAATGGATGTTTTAAAATAAAAGGGGTTTTTATTTTACAAGAGCAAGTATTTACAAAACCGCCATTAATGAAAATGGCCTTCATCCCACATTCTAAAATCCATGAAATTTTGGGTTTTAAATCAAAATCGAGTCCAACATATTAAATGAATTTTAAAATGAGAAGGGAAAACCCGAAACATTATTTTAATATTTTATTTTCACCCGACCCCCAAACCCGAGTGTTACATGTAATGTGAATATTATATCTTAAAGTACTGAAAATATTGATGCTCTAGAAGAGTAATAAGTTCTTGAGAAAAAGCACATTATGAAACGTGCAGAATTGCGAATATTGCAATAATTACCGCTAATGGTAATAATATTGTCACCACTATAAGTGGAAATTTTAAGAGAGCAATATGAGTTCGCAAAATAATCCTTCAGGAATGATAGATAACATATGTTATCAATTGACATTTGAAACAAGCCATTGTGGATATAAGTTCTGGTAGACAAAAGTCAGTTAAAAGCTTTAGAAAAACAATATATTGCTACCAAAAGATAATTTCATTGAAAACTTTGGAAGAGCTAAATATATTCCTATTTAAAGGAATAATTATTGGTGAATAGTGTATTATCAAGTTTTAAAGAAAATTGTATTTCAAATTTTGTACCACACATGTACAAGTGAGATTGAATCACATGTTATGGTAAATCAGAAGTTTACAAATTCAGAAGTATATATATATATATACACACATGTATATATAGTTGACATGATCGGTTATACCATCCTGATCAATAATGATGCGAAAACTATTGGGATTTATATGCACATTATTAAAAGAACCTGCAGTTCTTGTGGTGCTTGTTCTCAAAGGAATTGATTAAATTCCATTTACTAAAAGAACATGAAGTTCTTTTGTTGCTTGTTCTCAAAGGAAATGATTAAGATCCCACTTACCAAAAGAACTTGAAGTTCTTGTACTAAAGTTAAGACTGCATGTCTTGCATATCTGAATAAAATATGGGCACATTTATCCACAAATGTGGAAAGTTTTATATGATTTTAGTAGATGCATCTACTTTGTTTTATCAACTTACAACTAGAAGTTTGTGAGATTGATTATAAAAGGATTCAGATTATGCAGTTAGACTATTCGTCTTGCAAAAGCTAGTGGGTTTATATTTTAAGCTATATTAGTTGTTACAAAGTCTATTGATTATGAACAATACAATTTAGCAAAATTTTAATTGGATGCTTCCTTTTTATAGCTAAACTATGAGAACAACACAATTATTATTTATATGGCATTTCAATATAGCAATACTTATACACATCAAGCCAACGAGTTATAATAAACTCCCCGTTATGATTGGTTTTTGGTCAGAAGCTATACATTTCCCATTTTATAATTTTGAATGTGCGATATATTGTTGAATTGTTCCACCACAATGCAAAAAATGGGTAAATAAAAAGGGTTGAGAATATATATTGAGTATGAGTCTCCTTTTATGTTTAAATTCTTAAGCATTGATTGGAGAATCATTTATGACTTGATTTTTCTCGACATCAGGGAGAGATAATAATCAATTGGATAAAGGAAATGAATTACCGTTATCTAGATCCTTGTATATAAACCAAAAGTTTATAAGATAATTCATGCTATTACATTTAACTGCCAGACATATTTACTGACCCAATGAGAGTAACTAAGCCTTATATACCAGCTGAAATGCTCTAAATTTGAATTACATGTTAGAGCGAACATATGTAAATAATGCATGAAGCAAGAAAATTGGTTCCAATGATTAAAATTCTCGTAAATGAAAAATAGTATGAGATGATCATATATTGGAGGCGGGTGCTCCTAAAGAGACCCAAGACATAACTAATAATAAAACTCTTAAAGAGTTTTAGGTACCTGAAATAAAGATTGAAATCTTGAAGAGATCTTGATGAGTTCTGTCACTACGAGAATGGAACCAAAAAATTGAAAAGTTGTCTGCAACGATTTTACAAACAATATTACATAGAATAATTATGTAGAAGTAAAGAAAGAAAACTAGGATCTTGTATAAGAATCTATAGATATTGAAATGATTGGCCAATATAGAAAGACGCTTTGAACTTCCAAAAGAGAAGTATTTAGATAAGCAGTCCAAAACACCTAAAGGTGTAATGCAAGTGAGGCACAAATAAGTAGTCATAAATGCGACATGAATTATGATTTATGAAGAGTTTTCATTACTTCATGGTGGATGCAATTACTTTGGTAGTTATAAAATATTTTATATGCGTCTAATTATTTTCTGGGTTCATATTTATCCTTGAATGATTTAAAATGCTAGAAGCATTTGAAAATTTTCGAGGAAATTTATTTAGACACGTCTCATTGAATATTTTGTCGCATTTGGTATAATCGCCTTAGTAAGTACTAATTGAGGAAATACTATAAGAATGATCAGATTTCCTTATGTATTTTATAAAAGAGTTTGGATCAAGATTCATTATGATAATTTGAATTTCATTAAAACTCCTGAAGAGCTTCAAATTGAAAACTCGTGAAGTACTTTCAATGCATTTAATGAAAGTATTTGAGTAAAAGAATCTTGAGATATGGTTTTGTCTCGACCTAAAGACCAAACACTTAAATATGTGTTTTTGTCTATGAATGGACATAAGCTGAAAGAATCTTAAAGAAGATTCAATATGGATAAAAGCATATCTATTGAGTATCCCAATAATTGTAAGATTGTTGGATGAGAATAAAGATAATTATATCTTTTCTTGGTCTTGAAGCACCATATATTGGTTGGTTAAGAAATATCCATGGATATACAAAGATCATTACCTTTGGATCTTCAAACATCCGTTGATGCCTTCTCAAATCTTGTAGAAATAATTGTTATGCACGAGACAAGCCAAAATATGTGTTTGGCTAAGACCATTGACCCATAATATCTAGAAGATATGCGATTTACTTTCACAAGATATGATCCAAAGCTATGTTGTGTAGAGAAAATGCAAGGTGGATACATAATGGAACATATTACTCCAAAGTTTCACCCCTCACGATCTTTAGAAAAAATAATATTAAAGATTGAATTATGAGGATTTAAAGGTTTTATGTGATGTTTTCATGAGGGGGAGTGAATATGTGTTTCACTATTTTTCCTCTAACCGAGGTTTTGTCCCAATGGGTTTTCCTCGTAAGGTTTTTAATGAGGCAACATGTTATGCGTATCAAAGATGTGTGTACTCTTTTTCCTTCACTAAAGAATTTTTTCCCACTGGGTTTTTATCTTAGTAAAGTTTTAACGAGGCACATTATCTTCATAGACACCCAAGGGGGAGTGTTATGAATATTTGTCTATGTGGATGTCTATCATGATAAGAACTTTATCTAGCAGATTTGATTTACTTAATCATTAGGAATATTATCTCCATTAATTAGAATTTAATGTATTATGTACTTCTTATGCCTATAAATAGATGATTTGATTAATGCATTGTACACAAGTCAATATTGAGAATAATATGAATCTTCTTCTTTCCCTCGTCTCCTTATTTTATTCATAACACTATAGAAATTTTAAATTATTGTAGGGCGAAGACCCCTTGGAACCTCATTATCCTTAGTCACTTTTTTACATACCTATCAAGCCAAGATTTAGACTTCAAGCAAAAATAGGACCACGTAGACATTATTGGTAATTCATTTTCTCAAAAATAAAATAAAATAAATGTCACATATGAACAAAATTTTATTATACCAAATATATGTATATTCTTTACTCATGAAGAATAATTAATATTAAGTGCAACCCTACTTTCTCCCATTCTCATATTTTTTCTACGGTGATTATCTTTTTTTTTTAGAGTTTGTAAGTAGTTTTTAGGTTTTTCAAACTAATAGTGGTGACTTTGGTCGTCTATCGACGATAATTTTTTTTATTTATTTGTTTGTTTTGTTTCTTTATTTTTTTTCTCTTGTTCATTTCTTTGTTTTTATTTTTTTGTTTTCGTCGGCTGTTTTGACATGTTCTTCATATGTCGTTATGACACGTTCTTTGTCTGCCTCTATGGCACGCTGATATTGAAAACTTCTACAACCTGGTGTATGTTACAGTTGAATCTTACCACACAACATTGCGTGGATTGGTTGTTTGTGGAGTTAACCAAGATGTTTTTCTCTTCTTTTGTTGATTGAAGTAATTCAATGATCTGCGCTCTTCTAGTGAGCACTCCAAGATTTCGCTATGGTGATAGATTTGAAGAACACTGATGAAGATTTTATAAGAAGATTTAAATTTACTATCCATGTTTGCATACTCTTTACTTTTCTACGTTTATTTTTTTATATGGTAGGGTATGCTTTTCTATGTATTTCTTCTCATTATTTTAATGAAATCTAGTGTTTGATTCAAAAAATAATTAATATTAGGGTAAATTACTTATTTGGTACCTCACATGTTCTCATGTTTTTATTTTGATCACTCAACTAATAGTTGACAAACTACTTATTTAGAACCTCATCTATTCTCGTATTTTTATTTTGGTCACTTAACTAATATTTCTTAAATAATTAAAATGTATTATCAACTTTGATTGTAAATAATGTAGTGTTGACTCAGGGTAAAATCAAAAATGAAAACAAAGATTCAAACTAACGAATATCATTATTTTTTTTGAATATACGAATATCATTATTATTTATAGATGTGTTAATGAATTATTAAAATTTCAACTTGGAACCAATAATCAATTGGTCTAGTGAGATGAGACACTAGATGCCTTAAGCAAAGTTAGAGGATTGAATGCTGGCGTTGTCAAAGAGCAATTGAGTTGGGAGGGTCGCTCTCATAATGAGCTTTTACAATACCTGATCCGGATAAATCAACCAATAAATTAGAAATAGACGATTAAACAAAAAGAATCAACTTGGATGACATTTATTTATTAATCTGATTTTAGGATGCAATAGAAAGCTTATTTGTTATTTAAAATAAGAGAATTTTTTTGGTACATGAATTGTGTAAAAAGAAAAATAGACTCTGTAATTTTACATGTTTGAATATTAAACCCTAAATTTAAAATTAGGGTAAAGTACATAGACGATCACTGAACTTTGGTAAAAAAAACAAAATGATAACCAAACTTTCAAAAATCACAAAATGGCAATTAAAATTTATGTTTTATAACAAAATGGTAACTAGACGTTAAATTCCGTTAAGTGTTTGTTATAAAATTTGGTATAATAACACATTTAGTCCTTCTTATTTATAAATTCAATCAATTTAGTTCTAATTCGAAACAATTCACTAAATTTAGCCCTCGTTATTTACGCATTCATTCAATTTGGTCCTTAAAGAAAAATTTCAAAGTATGGTAACATGATAAATAATTACAATTAAATTTTTATAGGAACTCGGAAACTTAACTCGATTCGAATCGAAAAAATTTCAAATAAAATTTGAGTTGTAAAATATGACGCATGAACTCGAATAACTCGAAATTTTTTGACTCGACTCTATCGGACACTCATCTCTATCTTAAGATATGACACGTCAACTCGAAATACTCAAATATTTCAAATCATTTTTCTTTTAAATTGAATATTTTTTAAAATAGAATATTTAATATTTTCATATTTAAATCACATCGATTATTTAATAACAACTTTAAATATTTGATTTAATTTAAAAAAATATTTGATTTAAAAGAAAAAAATTGATTTAAAATATTCGAATATTTAATAACTACTTTAAATATTCAAATATTTAATAACTACTTTAAATATTCGAATATTTTAAATCAATTTTTTCTTGTAAATCGAATATTTTAAGTTAAATCGAATATTTAAAGTAATTATTAAATATTCAATGTGATTTTAAAGAAAAAATGATTTAAAATATTTGAATATTTCGAGTTATTCGAGTTGGCGCATCATATCTTAAGATAGAGGTGAGCGTTCGATCAAGTCGAGTCAAAAAATTTTGAGTTATTAGAGTTGACGCGTCATATTTTACATCTCAAACTTTATTAGAAATTTTTTCGATTCAAGTCGAGTCGAGTTTTCGAGTTCCTATAAAAATTTAACTAAATATTTGAATATTTTAAATCATTTTTTCTTTTAAATCAAATATTTTTTAATTAAATTGAATATTTAAAGTAGTTATTAAATATTCGATGTGATTTAAATATGAAAATATTGAATATTCTATTTTAAAAAATATTCGATTTAAAAGAAAAAAATGATTTAAAATATTAAAATATTTCGAGTTATTCGAGTTGACACGTCATATCTTAAGATAGAGGTGATCGTTCGACCGAGTTGAGTAAAAAAATTTCGAGTTATTCAAGTTGACGTGTCAAAATTTACAACTCAAACTTTATTTAAATTTTTTTCGATTCGAGTCGAGTTTTCGAGTTCTTATAAAAACTTAATTGTAATTATTTATCATGTTACCATACTTTGGAATTTTGCTTTAAGGACCAAATTGAAAGAATGCGTAAATAACAAGGCTAAATTTAGTGAATTGTTTCGAATTATGACTAAATTGATTAAATGTATAAATATGAAGGACTAAATGTGTTATTATACCAAATTTTATAACATACACTTAACGGGATTGAACGTCTAGTTACTATTTTGTTATAAAACATAAAGTTTAATTGTCATTTTGTGATTTTTGAAAGTTTGGTTACCATTTTGTTTTTTTACCAAAGTTAAGTGACCGTATGTGTACTTTACCCTTAAAATTATATACCCTAATTTTAAAAAAATAATTTTAAGTTCTAAACTCTAAATCCTAAACTTTATTTTAGACAAATGGCGTTCAAATAAAAAAGTTGAGTCTAATTTTAAACTACTTGTATATTAAATGTTTTTCTTTACATATATTAAAATAATTTATATTTTTAATAATTAAATTTAGGACCACAAATATTATTTGTAATTTTTTAATATTCAATTAACAATAATTGAATTCACCTACTATAATATTTCTTAAATGGTACATATGAATAAACATTTATTATAATCAAATGCTAACAATCAAATAATAATTTGCTTTGCATTATCAAAAAAAGTTTATAACCTTCTTATGGGCTTTCTTTAATTAATAATCATTGTCATGTCTAGACTGGTCCAACCTAAATTCAAACTAAATAATAATTGTTTAATTTTGTTATGATAATATATAAAAATTAATCTAAAAATAATATTAATATACATGTAGTAAAAAGGTCTAATTAAGGTTTAGCCCTCGAACTTAAAAAACATTTTATCCCTTAACTTTTTTTTGCCTCTTAGTTCTTGATCTTTTATCTTTTTATCAATTTGAATCAATTGTCCAAAAAAGTAATATATATGTTAAACTAATAGCAATTATTTTATCCCTTTGAAAATGCTGATGTCAAATATTTTTTTCCTTTTGCACAAAAAATTAAAAATATTATTAAAAAATATAAAAATTTACAAAAATTAAAGTAACTTAGATTAGTTTAGCATATGTTATTTTTTGGTTTAAGGGTGTAAAAAACTCTTGATCTGTTGAAAGAAAATCAATTAAGTCCCGTAATTTTTTACACCCAATTAAAGCCTTGAATTCCAAGAAATTTAATCAATTAAGCCCTTAAACCAGGAAATTTAATTAATTAAATCCCTTTGTCAATTTTAACCATTAAATCTTGACATTTTTTAGATATGATGGTGCAGTATGCCGCGTCATGGTGTTTCTACTTGACATTTTTAGAATTTTTATTTTATTTAAAAATTATTTAAAAGTTCTAAAACAACTTATAAAAATATAATTTTTTGAAAAAAATGTTGTAAATGCAACATGATAGTGTATCATGCGCCAGTAATATTTAAAGAAAAAATCGTCAAGATTTAATGGTTAAAATATTTAAAAGTTCTTGATTCAAGGGCTTAATTGATTTTTTTTCCAAAAGTTAAAGGGCTTAATGGTCAAATATTATTAAAATGACTAAGTTTAAAAATCTATTAAAATGATTTTAAAAATATATCATTTCTTATAAAAATACCCTATTACAAGCCTACCTCCAAAAAGAAACACCCTACCCTAGATGCTAAATAGCTCCTAGAACATATTGGCAAATCTGACCCCTTTCACTACACAACTCATTCTCCCATATCTCACCGGAGAGACGTTATTGTTAATAATATACATCAGCAAGCCAATATTTAGACTTCAAGCAAAAGCAGGACCACGTTGACATTATTCGTAATATTTAATTCATTTCATTTTCTCAAAAATAAAATAAAATAAATGTCACATATGAACAAGGGATAGGATCCAGTTACACAGCGTAAAACTCTCTAAGTTTGATGGGTGAAACAGATGTATGAGATTAACAGTAGAATATGTGAATATTATCATTTGGGAAAAAGTAAGGAGTTAATCTAGCCATCCATTTCCCCCATCAAACGATCCAAAAAAACGTGTAAAATTTAACTGTGTAAGTTGATCTTAACCCTATGAACAAAGTTTTATTATAATATATATTCTTTCTCATGAAGAATAATTAATATTAGGGTAAATTACCTCTTTAGTATCCCATTTATTCTAGTATTTTTATTTTGGTCATTAACCTATTTTTTTGATAAAATATTACCTATTATTACATTTTACTTATAATTGGTATATATCGTTAAAAATTAACCACAAATTTAACGTGTCATTTTTTATTAGGAGAGAGTATGACAAAAATAATTATTTCCATATATATATATATAGTATTTGTTTTAGTAACTTAATAAAAACATAAGTTAGCTTGGTGGCTTGATCCAAGTATTTGATTCTAAAGGTCTTAAGTTAAGACTCCCATAAGAGCAATTTTTTTTTTTAAATTCTCACCCATCACGTCCTTTTAGGTTGTTCTTCGTTTTGGTTTGGCCTCCATGTCACTGATCGTCTGCGATGTTATCATTCCGTTAAGTACTTAACAACAGAGTGATAAACGAGTCGAGAATTAAATTTTAGTAGTAAAATTGGGTCAATTCAAAGGTTGGTGGTAAAAACGGGTCACCTCCTATAGTTGGGTGATACCTGACATAGTTTACCCTATTTGTTATTAGGTGCCTATTACTAAAATTCAAAATTTTAAAATTTTTGTTATTACGGGCATGCTCTTAATTTTTTCTAATGTTTATTATTAGGGACATACTCTTCAATTTTTTTCAATACTTAATATTAAGGCATTGTTTTTTTGTTCGCCCCAAGCCTCTAAAATCTCAGGACTGACCCTAATATACATGTGTGCT
The DNA here is from genome assembly GCA_030270665.1 of Hibiscus trionum. Taxonomy (NCBI): domain Eukaryota; kingdom Viridiplantae; phylum Streptophyta; class Magnoliopsida; order Malvales; family Malvaceae; genus Hibiscus; species Hibiscus trionum. Next base: position 2,321,172 of record BSYR01000034.1, on the reverse strand, counting down.
GTTGTCGTTCAACTTGTGTTAACACAAATCTTTGACATGTACTAGGTTTTTTGAGTAAACTACACCAGATGCCACTAAACTATTATCATTGACTCGAAAATGTCACCGAACTTCAAAAATCTCCAAACCTAACACTGAACTTTACTTTATGGCTCGTTTATGCCACTCCGCTGTTAACTCTTAACGAAACCGTTAGTTCAAAATGACATCGTTTTGGTGCGGCTGTTTTAAAGCCTAATTTAGGCCAAAACGACGTCGTTTTGCTGGAGGAAAATAATAAAACCCATTTAATCGAGCCATAAAGTAAACCTTTATATACAAAGAGTAAACCTTAACCACTAAACAAACGTGAAATTATGTAATATTTTACCACAAATATTATATATATGTCAAACTACACTTGAAAAATAATTCAAATTATTTTATGAAATAAATATTACTATAAATAATATTAATATACAAATAATATAAAAATGTATTATTTACATATATATTAATATCTATAAATAAAAATATATTATTTATAATATAAATATATTATTTAAAAACTCAAATTATTCATACAAATAACATATTTATATTATAAATAATATATAAAAAACCTTAAACCCTAACCATAAACCCCAACCTTAAACCTTAAATCTTAGAGTTTAGTATTTTTATATATTATTTATAATATACATATATGATTTTTATGAATATTTTGGGAGTTTTTTTTTGGTTTTTTAAATGATATGTTAATATTATAAATTTTATAAATATAAAAAATATTTTTATTTAAATAATATAAACTTTATAAATAATATTAATATATATGTAATATAAAATATATTATTTACATATATATCAATATATAAATAAAAATATATTATTCTTATATATTATACATACTATTTTTTAAAATAAACCAAACCTTAAGGTTTAGGGTTGAGATTTAGGGATTTAAGGTGTGGAGTTTAATGTTTATGATTTTTTATATATTATTTATAATATAAATATATTGTTGTCATGAATATTTTTAGTGTTTTTTAAATAATATATTTATATTATAAATATTATATATAAATATAAAAATAATATTTTTATGCATACTTATTGATATATATATATATAAATAATACAATTTATATTATTTATAGTATTATTTCTTTTATAAAATAATTTGAATTAATCTCAAGTGTATTTAACATATATATAATATTTATCGTAAACATTACATAATTTCATGTTGGTTTAGTGCTTAAGGCTTACTCTTTGAATGTGAAGGTCTCATGTTTAAACCCCAAGTGCATGATTTTTATTATTTTTCCTCCAATAAAAAGACGTCGTTTTGGCCTAAATTAGGCTTCAAAACAACCACACTAAAACAACGATGTTTTGAGTTAACAGTTCCGTTAAAAGTTGTTACAGATTCTTAGGCTAAAATATATTGTATTTAATGTGCTATATTATGTTACCTAGTTTAGGCAAATTAGATTTGTATAAATACCTATATATGTTTTATGAATTATATACAAGATAAACACATTTTCTGCAAAGATTACATGGTATCAGGTGTCCTAGGTATATTCGAGTGTTCTTACATTTTTTCAATTTCTTGGGATGTTGGGTATAAAAATAAAGGGGTTTTATGAATTATATACAAGATAAACACATTTTCTGCAAAGATTAGATTTGTATAAATACCTATATATGTGCTATATTATGTTACCTAGTTTAGGCAAATTAGATTTGTATAAATACCTATATATGTTTTATGAATTATATACAAGATAAACACATTTTCTGCAAAGATTACATGATATCAGGTGTCCTAGGTATATTCGAGTGTTCTTACATTTTTTCAATTTCTTGGGATGTTGGGTATAAAAATAAAGGGGTTTTGGTCGTTATCCATCGGCATTTTTTGGAAGCCTTTCTGTCGACACAACTAGAACTAAGAGGACCATCAGGCGCCGATCTGGAGGTTCCAGCAACCAAAGTCCCAGCGTGTGAGTCTCATGCGCCGTCACACGGTTTTGTACAGTCTTCACGTGCTGACGCGTGGTTGCGTTTTTGTAACCCCCTCGACCCGGTCTAGCCGCCAGACCACATCAAACGAGTTACACGGGGAAAACCGAAGCGAAACCCGTTAAGGCTCCACTTCAATTAACAACCCTAGAAAATTTCTTTTAAAATTAACTTGTCTAGATGCTTTAATCATATCCTATGTGAGAGGACATGCAGCGGAAACACACACACGGATACAAAACACCCAAGACATGCAATTAAACAAACCCTTGTTAGCCTTTACAGCAGGTCATATCGATACGCTAGAGGACCGTATCAATACGCCTGGACTTGGTCAACATCCCAAAGTCAACCTAGGGAGACCGTATCGATACGCTAGAAGACCGTATCGATACGCCCTCAATGGTAAACTTCTCAAGGTCAAACTACAAAGACTGTACCGATATTCTCAAGATCCGTACCGATACGCCAAAATCTCGTCAATTTCTCATATTCCAGAGAGCTTTTGGCGTATCGATACACCCCCGTGTACCAGTACGCATAGCCTAAGACAAGGTTCAAGACAAGGGACCGTATCGATACAACCCTTGGGCGTATCGATACACCCTGCACTGCAAACCTTATTTTGGCTGCAAAAGACATAAGGACTCGACTCTAGATGCTTTTAACGACCATTCAAGCAACATACCAACACCCATACATCACAAGGCAACCATGGATAAACATACAAAGCAACTTAAACATTCAACGAAGCAACCTTCATCATGATAAGATTCTTAAAGGAGACATGCATACAAAGCATTCACCAACATAACCGAAAGTTAAACTAAAGCATACTTCAACATGGCTTAAGGAAATACAAGCCCAAAACATCTAAACAAACTTGTCTAAGCAAAAGAACACGCCATCAACATCGCAAACACAAAGGTCCTATCCCATTGCTTAAATACTAATTATCGAAGTCTAAACCATACTTGAGCAAACTAAATCCCCTTGGAATCTCCCTTGTTCCCCGAGCTATTCCGAAGATCTAAGGGCCTGTATTGTTGGAAAAGAGAGCGTAAGCGTTTAAGCTTAGTGAGCAGTGCTCAAAACGGTAGCTACAACAATGCAGTTTTAAAACATAGTTTGCTTGAAAACCAAAACTGTTTCAAAATCATTTCCACATGTTTGAACACAATGTCATGCTTTTACCTTCGCGTGCATTTACCGAATGCAACCACAAGCCATAAGCTTACCATATGCTCATTCTCATAACATAAGCAAAGTAAACTACAATGCATAACTATAAGCATAAGTATAAGGAATCAACAACATGCTTAACATGAGAATTAAAGCATTCAAGGGTATATTGACATTCAACGTTTTACTCGGATATGCGAATAACTTTCTCAAACCCACTAGACACTTCTAGTGGAATCTCACATCACCGTACTCACTCGTCTAGTAAAAATATAATTTCCGGTGGAATCTCACATCACCGTACTCCTCCTTAGTGGAATCTAACATCACTAAGGCCACGCGCGAATTTTACCTCGAGTGCACTCTAATCCTATTGATCGATCAATTATATCCGGTAACAACCAAACACATGTCAATATACTCAAACACAACTACAAGCATTACCGATGCTTGGACCACTTACCAAGTCCATCTTCCATGCAAGGCATGTACCCACAATGCAAGTATAACATAAGTCTCACATCTCAATATGCATAACAAATGCAATTCAACACATAAAAACATAGCATGTTCATCTTGCATTCAAGAAATCGTAAAACACAATTTAATTGCATAAACCTTTAAAACTTACACTCGAGCTTGGATTGGCCTTTCAAGCTCAGTCCAAACTCCCAAAACACTGCCTTAGCCACGCTAAGGCTTTTAAAAGCGACCCACTCACCGATGAAACCCAACACAAGCCGAAAATGTCGACCAAGCCTCAAAGTTCCCCGAAATTGAATTCGAAGCTTCTCCAACATTTTCCCTTGCTTCTAATCAACCAAAAACAGTGCATTACACATCAAAACAACCACAAAATCACCGCCACAAATCAGATTACAACCCAAGACAAATTTCGCTACATTTCCAAACCAAGAACTAACCCAAACTCCTCATTTTCAGACTTGGACACAACCCAACAGTTACCCACCAATTTCATCATCCAAATCATCACTAAACATGTCCAAAACAACCCCCAAGTGTAATCATACCATCAGCCCAACTTTCCCCTCACATAACTACCTCAAAACTCAAGATTTTCACTTCTAAACTCACCCACTAATACCCATTTCGGGATTTCATTAAAACTTCACCATTTTAACATATGTTAAGCTTAAAAGCAAATTTATAACATATATGAACTTTAAAAATTAAGAACTCAACGAAAAATCAACAAAGTTTCCATCTTTAATTAAAACTTTGAACACTTGAAACAACTCAAAAATGGGTTTTATGGAAATCTAAGACCATGAAAATGTTGAGGATGAAGAGGAGAAGTCAAAAACGTTATTACCTTGAAGAAATCACTTGAAATCGTTGAGGAAGATGACAGAACAATAAAATGGGTTTTGAGGAGGTTTTTGAACGTGAAAAATCAAAATAGGGAAGAAGATGGCTTTTGCTAAAACCCCTTTTTTTATTCCCTTTTGAAAAATCCCCCTTTTCCCCTTTTTTCTCTTAAAACTCTTTTTGGTGCATTGAAATAGTTTGTCTCCAATTTAATTTAACCCATCCCGATTTAACTAACCCGATATCTCAGGGCCCTAAACTCGGGGCATTACAACTCTCCCCCACTTAAGGAATTTTGTCCCTGAAACTTACCTGGTGGAAAGAGATACAGAAATTGATTTCACATGTCATCCTTCCTCTCCCAAGTGGCTTCTTCCATCCCTCGGTGATTCCACTTAACCTTAACCAACTCAATGGTCCTTCCTTGCAACACTTTGCTGTCCGAAGCCAAAATTTCAATAGGTTCTTCATCGTAGGTCAAATCCGGATTCAATTCTATCTTCTCAACGGGCATAACATGCGACAGATCCGATCTATACCTCCGAAGCATCCAGACATGAAACACATCGTGAATCTTCTCTAGCTCGGCTGGCAGTCTCAATCTATAGGCAACAAGACCAACTCTCTCAACTATCTCATACAGACCAATGAACCTCGGACTCAACTTGTCTTTCCTACCAAACCTCATCACATTCTTCCAAGGTGAGACTTTCAAGAACACTTTGTCATCTACGACATACTCTATTTCTCTTCTTTTTAAATCTGCATAGGAATTATGTCTATCCGAAGTTGCCTTCAAACGGTCACAAATCAACTGGACTTTCTCGGTAGTACTCTTAAGTATATTAAGCAAAGGTATCAATTTTTGTCCCGCTTCGGCCTAACAAACTGGTGTTCTACATTTTCTCCCATACAGAGCTTCATAAGGTGCCATCTGAATGCTCGCTTGATAACTGTTATTATACGCAAACTCTACTAACGGTAGATGCTTCTCCCATGAACCCTGAAATTCAATAATGCAACACCTCAACATATCTTCCAACACTTGTATAACTCTCTCTGACTGACCATCGGTCTGAGGATGATATGAAGTGCTGAAATTCAGTCGAGTACCCAAAGCACTATGCAAACTCTCCCAAAATCTAGTCGTGAACCTCGAATCCCTATCTAACACTATAGATTTCGATACACCATGCAATCTCACTATCTCACTGATATACAAATCAGCCAACTTCTCTAAAGTATAAGCGATATGGACGGCTAAAAAGTGCGCACACTTCGTAAGACGATCAACTATTACCCAAACTGAATTCTTCTTAGAAGGTGTCAACGGAAAACCCGATACTAAATCCATGGATTTTCTCTCCCACTTCCACTCGGGAATTCTCAACGGTTGTAACAAACCTGAAGGAAACTGGTTCTCGGCTTTAACTCGCTGACAGACCATGCACTTACTCACAAACTTGGCAACATCTTTCTTCAAACCAACCCAGAAATACTCATTCTTCAAATCACGGTACATTTTCGTGCTTCCCGGATGCATAGCAAACAGACTACTGTGAGCTTCAGTCAGGATGGTGTGTCTCAAGGTTACATCTTTTGGAACAACTACTCTACTTTTGAAACACAAAACTCCATCACTACTAAAACAAAAATCTGTCGGCTCACCCTCTGCTATTCTTGTACATGAGATGCTAATGATCTATCTTGTAATTGCTTCTCTCTAATCAACTGAAGTAGAAACTTGCAACTCGGCCACTAAACCACCATCTTGAGACAAACTCAATCTAGAAAACATAGCTCGTAACTCCACTGCTACCTTTCTACTCAAAGCAACAGCCACTACATTGGCTTTACCCGGATGGTACTCAATCGTGAGATCGTAGTCTTTAAGCAACTCTATCCACCTACGATGTCTAAGATTAAACTCTCTTTGTGTCATTATATACTTCAAACTCTTGTGATCCGTATACACTGTGCATTTCTCACTATACAAGTAATGTCTCTACACTTTCAAAGCGAAGACCACTGCAGCCAATTATATATCATGCGTAGGGTAATTACGCTCATGAGTCTTCAATTGTCTAGACGCATAGGCCACTACTCTTCCCACTTGCATAAGCACACAACCCAAGCCAACATACGACGCATCACTGAAGACTACAAACTCTTCAACTGACACGGGCTGAACTAGGACAAGAGCTTCAGTTAAGGCTTCTTTCAATTTCTCAAATGCTTGTTGTCTTGCATCAGTCCACTCAAACTGAACATCCTTATGTAGCAACTTAGTCAAAAGAGTTGCAACCTTTGAGAAACCCTCAACAAAACGTCTATAGTAACCGGCCAAACCTAAGAAACTACGAACTTCGGTCACTATCTTCGGTGATTTCCAATTCACAACTGCCTCAACTTTCTTAGGATCCACTCAGATTCCCTCGGCTGATACAATATGACCTAAGAAAACTACTTCCCTAATCCAAAATTCACATTTTCTCAACTTGGCATACAACCGATTATCTAACAATTTCTGCAACACCAAACGCAAATGCCGATCGTGATCTTCCTCGATGCGAGAGTACACTAAAATATCATCAATGAACACTACTACAAACTGATCTAAGCACTCATGAAACACTCTATTCATCATGTTCATAAAAGTTGTCGGTGCATTCGTCAAACCAAAGGGCATCACCAAGAATTCGCAGTGCCCATAACGAGTGCGGAAAGCTGTCTTCGGTATATCTTGATCTCTACCTTCAACTGATAATGGCTGGATCTCAAATCTATCTTCGAGAACACTGAAGCACCTCTCAACTGATCAAACAAGTCATCAATTCTCGGCAACGGATACTTGTTCTTCACTGTCAACTTATTCAACTGTCGATAATCGATACACATTCTCAAACTACCATCTTTCTTTTTCACAAACAACACCGGTACACCCCAAGGTGAAGTACTCGGATGAATGAACCCTCGGTCTATCAATTCTTGAAGCTATGTCTTCAACTCTTTCATTTCTTTCGGAGTCATTCGATACGGTGCAATCGATGCTAGAGAAGAATCTGAATATGCCTCAATAACAAACTCTACATCTCTATCTAGAGGCAAAACCGACAATTCTTTTAGGAACACACTCGGAAAGTCACAAACTGTCCTAATGTCTCGCGGTCGTGCCTCATCCATATTCGAATTCATAACATAGGCTATGTACGCCTAACAACCCACATCCAACAACTTCTGAGCCTCTAAGGCTGAAACTACATTGGACAAGAACTTAACGTTCTCGCCCACTATCACTACCTTGTGAGCCTCTAAAAGTCTCAAGGACACCCGCTTTGTCTCAAAATCTACTCTATCCATATGCTCTACAAGCCAGTCCATGCCTAATATTACGTCAAAACCATAAAACGGAAATTCCATCATATCCACGGGAAAAATATGACCCTGAACCATCAAAGAACATCTTTTGTACATCTTTCTGACCACAATTGTCTCACCAAAAGAACTAGTGACATTCATACCCACATCTAATATCTCAACCGGAATATCTAACAATCTTGCATGCTCACTCAATATGTATGAATGTGTAGAACCAAAATCAATCAAGGAAAGCAAAGTTAAAGACTGTAACAAGAAATTACCTGCAATCACATATGTTTCATTCTTGTCCTCACGGTGTGCATACACTCTAGCTGTCCCACATCCCTCAGACTGAACCACTACGACATGAGCCACATTTCTCTGATCGTTATTCTTAAGCTGAAAGTTACCTTGACCGCGCCCACGGCCTCTCTGATGGTCGACAGCTCGTGCAGGAGCTTGTCCATCCCTAGACGGATGTGGACAATCGCGCTTCAAATGCGCCCTAGACCCGCAGTTCCAACAAGAACCATAAGTGCCCCAACACTCGCCGTAATGACGTCTACCACACTTGTTGCACTCGGGAGTACGATTCTCAGTCCCTTGGCCATGATGGCCTCTCCCCGGATTACCACCTCCGCGTATATGATCATGATGGGGTTTCCTATCCTTGTGCTTCTTGGCACGATCTCTGTCCCAATCAGCATTCCTCTTTCCAGAACTAGATCCACCCTTGCGATCAGCAAGTCTCAAAGACTGTTCGATGTCATTGGCCCTAGCGACCAACACATCAAAATCTTTATAGTCGGAAGCCAACATGTAGGTCTTCACATCCTGAACCAACCCATAACGGAAACGCTCACAACATTCCACCTCAGTGGGAACTAACTCAGAAGCATACTGACTCAATCGTACAAGCTGCACCTCATAGTCAGATACGGTCAAGCTACCCTGAACTAGATCCATGAACTCCCTCTTTTTCTCATCTAGGTACCAAGGACCTAAGAACTTCTTACGGAAAGCATTCCTAAAGAACTCCCAAGTAACCTCGGCCTCTAGCATAACTGTAGTGATAATAGTCCACCAAGTGTAGGCATCTTCCTGAAGCAAAGAGACAATACAACCCAACTTATGTGCCTCAAAGCACCCCATCTGACTCGAGATACGAACTGTGCTCTCAAACCATGCCTCAGAACCCTCGGGTGACAACCCACGGAACTCAACCCCGCCCAAGATACGGAGTCGCTCTAACGATAAACCAGAACCTGCACCCTGAGGTGGTGCTGCAACCTGAACACCCGCTAAAGCTGTCTGTATAGCCCTGGATATAGCCTGAATCAATGGATTCACATCAATACCTTCATGTCCCTGACCAGCCTGGGGTCCAACACCTTCCGCATTCGCTCCACCAACCGGAGGCGGAGGAGGAGGAGAAGGGAAGTTCTCTCCTCGCACATCCTCAACATTCTCAATTCGTTCAACCCTCGGCCTTCCCCTCGGTCTCACCATGCTAACAGATGCAAAGCTAAACAACAAACATAACAAGTGAAATGATTTGGGGTCAGCAAGGAACAAGGTCCAAGGAGCTCAAGTTCTTAAACTTAAAACCGCTTACAATAATAATATACTAGCAATGAGTGTCTTTAACTAATTCTCAACCAACACAAGAATAACCACAAGCATGCTTACAATCACTGTGCAATCACAATCAACAAGCTTACACCACAAAACTTACCTCACTTACCTTTCGGCTTGCGGAAACTCAACGAACCTAGGCGAAACCTAGGCTCTGATACCAACAAATGTAACCCCCTCGACTTGGCCTAGCCGCTAGACCGCATCAAACGGGTTACACGGGGAAAACCAAAACGAAACTTGTTAAGGCTCCACTTCGATTAACAACCCTAGAAAATTTCTTTTAAAGTTAACTTGTCTAGATGCTTTAATCATAATCAGGATGCACTACACATCGCTTCAAATCCTGTTTTTCATGAAAGGACGAAACACATTGAAATTGATTGTCACTTTATTCGCGAAAAGATACAACAAGGTTTGATCTCCACTGGTTATGTGAAAACTAGAGAACAACTATAAGATATCTTCACAAAAGCTCTCAATGCAATTTGAATCAATTATCTATGTAACAAGTTGGGCATGATTAATATCTATGATCCAACTTGAGGGGAAGTGTTAGAAATTCTTAGGGTAATTCTTAGGCTAGAATATATTGTATTTAATGTGATATATTATGTTACCTAGTTTAGGCAAATTAGATTTGTATAAATACCCCTATATGTTTTATGAATTATATACAAGAGAAACACATTTTCTACAAAGATTGCAAGAGTTAACAACAAAGTGACATAAACGAGTCAGAAGTAAAGTTTAGTGTTAGATTTGAAAATTTTAAAGTTTGGTAGCTTTTTTGAGTCAGTGGTAATAGTTTAGAGACATCTGGTGTAGTTTACTCTTTTTTTCATTATGACGCTTGACAGTTAAATTTGACTTTATTTTCTTCAAATCCATGAAATACACACACGATGAAGGGTAAAAATAACCATTGATCACTATTAATTTTCTTGATTTGGTCACCAAACTATCATTTTGTGCAAAATCATCACTAACGTTACATTTTTTCTATTTTGGTCACTAATGTTACCTTTTTTCTGTTTTGGTCACCAATCTATTACTTCTTTCCTATTTTGATCACTAAACTATTCATGTTTTCCTATTTCTTCATGAGTATTTTAACAGTTGATGACCAAAATAGAAAATAAATGTAATATTAGTGACTATTTTACCGAAACTAATAATTTGGTGACCAAAACAAGAAAACAGAAATAATTTAATAATCAATGGTGATGTTTACCCCATGATGAACTAAAACTTTTTGGGATTATATCACATCCGTCAAAAGCGTGCCTATTTAGTTGCACTTTACCTAAATTTAAGAGAACCCAACAAGTGTCTGTTACGATATTTGTTTTGATATAATAATTAAAAAATAGTTTTGGACTAAATTGAAAAGATTTCAAAAATGATTTTAAGTCCAAACAACTTGAAAATAAGATTGAGATGTTTTCATAAGTTTTTGGAAGTGTTTAAAAGGTTTTAAAGTAGACAAACTCTTGTTTTCATCACAATCGTACCGCTACGATATACATTGTATCGATACCTTTTAAGGTTCCAGCTACAATTTTTTTCCAGTAGCCAAAAATCGTACCAGTACATCTTAAGTGTATCGATACGGTCAGGGTCGTACCGATACGCTATGTTTTAAATGCCCAACGACTATTTTCAACAACCTCCAACGACTAGTTCTCGACAGCTTAACGAACCTTGTACCGATATGGTACAAAGGTGTACCGATCCCAGATATCGATACGCACCAAGGTGTATCAATATGCAAAGCTACATCAGACTTCAATGGCTAGTTTCTGAAGAACCCGTACCGATACGGCTACCCATGTACCGATACAGACAACTCTAGAACATCATTTATTGCAGGAAATAAAGGCTCTAACGGCTTCAATTAAATCCCAACGATCACCAATGGCTAGGAACTCAATTGGGAAGATAAAACGGGCCTCCAAGCATCTATGGAAGACTAATGATACACAAGTCAACAATAATATGATCAAAACATGTATAGAGCTTAAATACTTATTCTTTATATAGACTACACTTGTTGAGCTCAATTGTCAATGTATGCTCAAGTGTATTAGGATTTGAGTGAGTTCTTAAGAGTGAAAACAAACACCTTTTAGAGGGATTTCCAGTTTGCTATCAATTCTCTTGTTAGAGAGTGTTCCCAAAGCTCGGTTTGTGAGCTTTGGATGCTAGGCTTGGTGAATAATTCTAGGTTGTAAAAGGTTTCATCCTAAGCCTTAAAAAGGGGAAGAATTCTTAGTGAATTGGTTGAAATCCTTAGTAGAAAAATAAGGTAGTGGATATAGAGCTTGGGTTAGAAGCTCGAACCACTCTAAAATTCTCGTGTCTTTATCTTTTCATAGCTTCCACCACTATCACCCAAAATTAATCTTCTCCACCACTTGGCAAGCATTAACGGTTAAGGATATCGAGCTCTATAATTGGTATCAGAGCGTGGCTCAATCGAGAGGGATTAACATCCTATTGAGAAGATTCGACTAGCTGGACCAACATTCTATCAACCGGTGTTAAATGGCGCACTCAATCGACAAGTCACCTTTCTTAAACGATGAACATTATATATATCGGAAGAATAGAATGATGTTTTTCATCAAGGCCAAAGATTATCATCTATGGGATCTTGTTGAAGATGAACCGTTCATGCCTCAAAAAAGGAAAATGAATTGGAATGCAAATGACAAGAAGATAATGGAGCTAAATTACATGGCTTTGCACATTATTTTTTGTGCTTTGGGCTCGATAGAATATGCAAAGGTGTCTTCTTGTGAGAATACCAAAGAACTATGGGACAAGCTTGAAGTCACATACGAGAGAACAAATGAAGTAAAAGAGACCAAGATCGCTCTTCTCAACCTTGAGTATGAAAACTTCAAGATGAACCTGGATGAAGACATCAAGAGGATATTCAACCGTTTCTCCACAATCTTCAACCAAATCAAAGGTCTTGGAGAGGAGATTTCGAAAGACAAACTCGTTCGGAAGTTGATCTATTCACTTTCCGAATCATGGGAGAGCAATAAGACGGTTATCATTGAAGCCAAGAACTTAAAGGAGCTCAAGCTAGATGAGCTCATCAGATCACTTCTTACCCATGAGTTAATGTCCAAGCCCTTGGGAAGGGAGAAGGAGAAGAAGATCAAAGAGCACGAAGTTGATATGAACATCATTGCTCTTCAATCCCCCACTAGTCATCAAGAAGATTCAAATAAGGAGGAAAGTGAAAATGAAGAGATGACCTATCTCTTCATGAAGTTTGCCTGATTCATGAAGCACAAATTGAAAGAATTCAAACACGAATCAAAGAAGAAGATGAAGGATCCCCAAAAGAATCATTAATGCAAGGAGATGAGGCACACCAAATACGATTGCCCTCGCTTCAACAAAAAGGGATCATCTTCAATGAAAGCATATGTGGCAACTTGGAAGGATGAGGACTCCACCGATGAAGATGAGGTAGCCCACCTATGCTTTATGACCCTCCAAGAGAGTGAGGTAACTTCTAACTCATCTAGTTCAAATTCTTATTCTTTTGATGAGTTACAAGAAGCCTATGACCAATTGGTTTTTGAGTCCAAGGCTTTATTTTCGAAAAATAAAAAGTTGATTTCAAAATTGAAAACCGAAAATGATTTGCTTTTGAAAACCAATTTGGAGTTTGAAGCACAATTTAAAGATTTTGAACTTAAAGTCTTAAATTTACAAAATTTGCTTCAAAGTTTAGAAAAGGATCATCAAAGAGAGGTTGATGATCTTAAGAAAGAAAAAGATTTGATTTCCAAAGAACTTGAAAAGAAAAACAATTTTGGAAAATCAAATTTTTATCAAAGACAATCTAGTGCCCCTAGATTTTTTAACGATAAATGTTTTAGAAGTATTTGGGTCCCAAAAGGACTAATTACTTCAAATAAAAGGACGAAATTGTAAAATAGATTTCTAAGGGGACTAAAGTCTGTGCTACTAATGCCTATGGATCCAATGAAATTTGGATACCAAAAATTACTTGATTGTCCTATGTTAGGTGTGATGGAGCATTGATCAACAAATGATAAAATTAAGGGCGAGCTCTATACACAAAAGGAATGTCACTTGAGGAAGGAAGGCTTCACATCCTACCTTTGGTTCAAGTGGTAAAATTTTAGTTGAATTTATTTGTTTTAATTTATTTTATTTATTTTAATTCAACTAGTTAATCATGAATTGTTGGACTAACAAATTTGTGTGATGCTTGAGTAAAGGGGAGCCAATTTTAACAAAAACAAATTTTGTCAATTTTTTAACTCTCCATTGTTATGGACTTAAAAATCTTCAAACTTTGGTTTGAACCATTTTTGATATAACAAAAAGGGGATAATGTTTTGAATAATTAAAATTTCAAGTGAACAAGGGGAGCTTTAACCGTCTTCAATTTTTTTTCTCTTATTCAAAATTTATTTTACTAAGGGGAAGCAATCTCAAAAACAACATTTCTAGTTGGTTTTATTATATCAAAAAAGGATATTTGTTTTGATATGATAATTGAAAAGTAGTTTTGGTCTAAATTGAAAATATTTCAAAAATAATTTTGAGTCCAAACAACTTGAAAATAAGATTGGGATGTTTTCATAAGGTTTTGGAAGTGTTTAAAAGCTTTTAAATTAGCCAAACTCTTGTTTTCAACACGACCGTACCGATATGGTATACACCGTATCGATACCTTTTAGGGTTTCAGCTATAGTATTTTTCCAGTAGCCAAAAATTGTACCGGTACAACTTAAGCATACCGATACGGACATGGTCGTATCGATACACTATGTGGCGTACCGATACCCTATGTTTTAAATGCCCACCGACTATTTTCAACAACCCCCAACGGCTAGTTCCCTACAGCTTAACGAACCTCGTACTGATACTGTACAAAGGTGTACCGATCCCAGGTACCAATACACACCAAGGCGTATCGATACGAAAGTTGCATAAGACTTCAACGGCTAGTTTATGAAGAATCCGTACCGATACGGCTACCCGTGTACCGATACAGACAGCTCCAGAACAACATTTATTGCGAGAAATAAAGGCTCCAACTGCTCTAATTGAATCCCAACAGTCACCAACGGCTAGGAACTCAATTAGGAAGATAAAAGGGACCTTCAAGCATCTATAGAAGACTAATGATACATAAGTCAACAATCATATGATCAAAATATGTCTTAAAGCTTAAATTCTCATTCTTTGTATAGACTACACTTGTTGAGCTCAATTGTCAATGTATGCTCAAGTGTATTAGGATTTGGGTGAGTGCTTAAGAGTGCAAACAAACACCTTTTAGAGGGATTTCGAGTTTGCTATCAATTCTCTTGTTAAAGAGTGTTCCCAAAGCTCGATTTGTGAGCTTTGGATGCTAGGCTTGGTGAATAAGTCTAGGTTGTAAAAGGTTTCCTCCTAAGCCTTGAAAAAGGGGAAGAATTCTTAGTGAATTAGTTGAAATCCTTAGTAGGAAGCTAAGGTAGTGGATGTAGAGCTTGGGTTAGAAGCTCGAACCACTCTAAAATTCTCGTGTCTTTATCTTTTCATAGCTTACACCACTATCACCCAAAATTAATCTTCTCCACCACTTGGCAAGCATAAATGGTTGATGATATCGGGCTCCACAATGTTCCAATGGAACAACGAATGGTGTTCATCTTAGGAGACACGGGTTCAAATCCTTTGTCTACAAGGTATATGCACATTGTCAAAGGGTTAAGAATAATTGTGAGTAGATACTACATTGTAATCACCTTTAGACTATTCAAAAAAATACCTAAATTTAAGAGTTAATTGCACCACACGTCCCCAAATTATGACCCTCATTCTAAATTGGTCCCCTAAACTTTTGAGTATTCCAATTTCATCCCCAAACTTTGACCCTTCATTCTATATTACCCCACAAAATTTTTGAATGTTCCAATTTCATGCTCAAATTATCTTTTATACCACATCGTATTATTACATAATACACATAATCATTTCATGACATTAACAATTTTTATAACGATTTTATTAACATAAGATATGATTATCATATACTGATAATTTGGGGATGAAATTAGAATGTTCAAAATGTTCGAGAACCAATTTAGAATGAGAGTCAAAGTTTGATGATGAAACTAGAACACTCAAAAGTTTGGGAGATCAATTTAGAATGAAGAACATAGTTTGGGGATGAAATTAGCATATTTAAAAGTTTTGAGACCAATTTAGAATGAATGTCATAGTTTGAGGATGTATGGTGCAACTGACTCTAAATTTAAATAAAAGGGACAAATATTATTAAAATAAATAATTTTAGAAAATATATTATTTCTTATAAAATACTCTATTACATGCTCTATCTTATACGTGTTCGAATACTGACATGAAAATGTAATATCTCAAATTTAATAAAAAAAATACCCTACTACAAGCCTACCTCCAAAGAGAAACACCCTACTCTAAATGCTAAATAGCTTCTAGAACATATTGGCAAATCTGAGTATCTGACCCCTTTCACTACACAACTCATTTGCCCATATCTCACTGGATAGACGTTATTTTTTTTTTGATCAAAAGAGACTTGCATTGAATCGAAATTAAGAGTACAACAAATGTGAAGGGAGAATTGCAGGATTCCAAATTACTTGGTCCTGTTCCGACTTTGCATACTTGGCTAGCCAATCGGCAAGCTGATTACAAGATCGACTCACAAAGGAAAAACAGCAGGACTCAAACTCCTTTGACAACATCTTGATGCTTTCTTCGATGGCTGAGGTGACCCAATCCGAAGAGTCTCCTGAGATCAGCCGATTAATAACAGCTTTACTGTCAGTTTCAATGATGACTTGAGAAAGCACATTTTTTTGCATACATGAGTCCAAGCTTGATAGCATAGGCTTCGGCAGCAGCGGCAGACGACGCCCAACATGGAGCTGAGATTCCGTGGAGACAAGTGCTTGAATTTTCACGGAAAACAGCAGCGATAGATGCTTTCCTTGAATCATGGTCAAAAGCGGCATCGCAGTTGATTTTAAAGACCCCTGGAGGGGGGTGTGTCCACTCCGCCTTTTTTGGGGCTTCCAACGACATCTCAGTGGGCTCAATTTTGTGTGTTTGTTGGAATTCCATGAAGTCGCGGTCTGCTCTTAGCCAAACCTCCCAAGGGGAATCCTTTCGCCCTTCAAAAACCAAAGCATTCCTTGCTTTTCATATGTTCCAGAGGATGAAGGCAATATGAGCGTGTCCCTCCTTAGAGAGCCTCAGTTTTCGGTCGTGACTTAGTTGGCACCACCACTTAGGGAATCCTGGGAAGCCGGTGGCAGCAGGGGAATAGTTAAAGGCCGATGCTCTCCAGATAGCTTGAGCAAAGGGGCAGAGAAACAGAAGGTGATCTGCCGATTCCCGAGGATGAGAGCAATGGGGGCAGACTTCTTGGTCCTTGAGATTCCCATGTAACCGGGCTCTCAGCGTACTCTTTGTGGGAACAATATCATGGCATAGTCTCCACAAGAAGGATCGAATCTTAGAAGGGACATTTAGTTTCCAAACTGAATTCCAGAATTCTTTCTTGTTTAAAATGCCTTCACTGGAGGATGGGATACTGTCCTCCCGAGTCTCTTCCTCCAAAAAATGATATCCCGACTTCGCGGAGTAGTCGCCATTTTTATTGCCTGCCCATATAAGAGCATCCTGGATATTTGGTCCACCAATCGGGATGGTCAAAATCGCCTTCGTCTCTGTTGGGGAGCAAAGTTTCTGAATCTTCGCTTCATTTCATGTCCAATCTGTCCTGATGAGGGAGCAGACGGACGGTGCTGGGAATCCCTGTGGCGGTTGAGTGGTAAGCCTGAAGCCCTTGATATTCAGAATCCAGTTGTCAAACCAGGTAGAAATGCTTTTTCCATTCCCGACCCTCCAAAGAGAACCCTTTTTGATGACCTTGATTCCTTCTCTTATTCCAGACCAAGCCCAAGAAGGATTGGAACATTTCGGGGCTTCAAAGATGTTTCCGTTTGGGTAATAGATTCCTCAGAGGACTTGAGAAAGCAGGGATTCTGGATTCTTAATCACCTTCCAGGTAATCTTAGAGACAAGAGCTTTATTGAACAGTCTGAGGTTTCTGAAACCCATTCCCCCTTGTTCTTTAGGCTTGCACAGATCCTTCCAGTTTATCCAGTGGATACTCCTCTCCTTTTCTGCGCAGTTGTTCCACCAAAATCTGGCAACAATGGCGCTTATCTCATCACAGAAAGTAACTGGAAGAAGGAAACACTGCATCACATAGGTGGGAATAGCCTGAGCAACTGCTTTGATGAGTACCTCTTTCCCAGCACTAGACAAGAATTTTGTTTTCCAGCCTCTGAGCCTGTTAAGGACTCGATCGCGAATATAGGCCAACGCTTCTTTTTTGCTCCGTCCCCAGAAGGAAGGAAATCCGAGGTATTTCGAGTCCTCCTCCATTGTCTTGAAACCTAGAATATTCTGGAGATGGGAGCTAAGACTGTTGCTCACATTTGGAGAGAAAAAAACAGAGGATTTCATGTGGCTAACTGTTTGGCCTGTGGAGGACTGAAAAAGTTGAAGAATCTGCATTAAACCTTTACAGTCACTTTCCGATGCCTCTGTGAACACAAGACAGTCGTCCGCAAACAGTAGATGGCTCAGAATGGGGCATCTTCTTTTGATTCTCAAACCTTTGAAAAGATCCCTTTCAATTCCTCTTTCAATAAACCAGGAGAAAGTACTTGAAATGAGTGTGAAGAGGAAAGGGGAGAGCGGGTCACCCTGCCGTAGACCTCTCTCTGCTTGGAATTCTCCTTTGCGTTCTCCATTGACCACCAATGAGAAGGATACTGAGGAAACACATTTCATCACTCTATTGATCCACCACTCGTCAAACCCCATTTCTTTCATAACAAACTGAAGGAGATTCCAATTCACTTTATCGTAAGCTTTTTCCAAGTCAATCTTAAGTGCCATTAAGCCTTTTGCTCCTTTCCTCGTTCTCTTAATAGCATGAAAGGCCTCATTTGCCAGAATAATGTTATCATGAATTGCTCTGCCTTTCACGAATACAGATTGGTACTGTGGGATGAGGTCCGAAAGGAAGACCTTTAGCCTAGTTGCGAGGACTTTGGTGATCACTTTGAGTGAGAAATTACATAGGCTGATCGGTCTCAGCTGGGAGACTTCCGAGGGGTTTGCTTTTTTCGGGATGAGCACAATGTTGGTCTTGTTAATTGTGGGGTCCAACTCCCCCTCCTTGAAGAAGGCAGTTACCATTCCAAAGAGGTCATCCTTTACCGTATTCCAGAAGGACTGGTAGAAACAACCGGGAAAGCCATCTGGGCCCGGAGCTTTCGTTGCTCCCATATCAAACACTGCCTTCTTTATCTCTTCCTCAGTTATTTGCTTACACAGGGCTGTATTCATTTCAGATGTAACAACCCTGGGGATGACATCTTTAAGCTGACTAGTGTCAATGGAATGGTCTTTCATGAAAACACTGGATAGACGTTATTGTTAATAATATACCTGGGCAAACCAATATTTAGACTTCAAGCAAAAACAGGACCATGTAGACATTATTCGTAATATTTAATTAATTTCATTTTCTCAAAAATAAAATAAAATAAATGTCACATATGAACAAAGTTTTATTATATCAAATATATATATATATATATATATATATATATATATATACATTCTGTTTCTATTTGGTACATGTCGTTAAAATTTAACGATAAAGCTGACATGTCATTTTTTATTAGGAGATAGAAAAAAATTAAAATAATGACATGTCAGTTTTGCCGTAAATTTTCAACAGTATGTGTTATAATATCAGAACGATAATGACGAGATAAGAAACGATCACAAAAGCAGAAAAGTAAAAACACAATGATTTACTTGAAAAACTCAAAAGGAAAAAATCTACAAGCAGATGAGGAGAGATTCTCACTATGTCGAAAAGAAAAGAATATAACTAATGATTTCAACCTTAATCCCTAATAACTATTTATAAGGATATGTTGATTGGTTACAAAGTAAACTTGTATAAAAAGAAATTCTACTTAAACTAAATTTCTAAACTTTGACGTATATCCGAATGATGAAATAAAATTTAACACGGATTGATCAGTTCCTTACCAAAGCGTGTCTATTCAACTGCACTTTTCCAATGGCACATATGAACAAACTTTTATTACATCACATATATATTTTCTTTTCTCAGGAAGAATAATTAATAATTAATATAAAAAAATATATCTGACTACAAGTTGTGACAGCTCTTTTATGAATAAAATCAATGGAAATCAAACATTTTGCTTAGCTCTCCCCTTACGTTTGCATATCATTGAAATCCCATTTACAAAATGGCCAGATGGTACGAACAATAATATCCGTGTGGTCCTTCCGTTATTATTGCTTACGTCCTGGAGTTCATTGTCAGCCGAATCCGGCTTCTGCTGCTGTTAAATACGCCTACTGGTTGGCTTTGATGATCGAAGAAACACGAAGGAATCGGCATGGCGGACGAGGAGAAGAGTGGTAAAGAAGTTGAAAGCAGCGGTGTGAGGAGGAAGAACAGGTCGATACGATCCGTATTCGTGCATGCGGATGGCGTGGATAAGTGTTTGATGGCTGCTGGTTTCATCGGAGCGGTTGCCGATGGCACTGTGGTTCCCTTGACACTTTATTTGACTGGCCGTATGTTTAACAATATTGGCGATTCCGGTTCGTCCCCAAATGCTGATATGCTCTCCCGCAACGTTCGCGAGGTACGTCATCAGATATCTTCGACTCCCACATATAAGGACAGACGTAAAATTTTATGTTAGAATTGCGAACTTTTATACATAATAATATTATATGAAAATTTGAAATCTTAGGGTGCGACTTAGATCGTCAACATAAAATACAAAAAACAATTTTAAAATGTATAGACATTAATTTGAAATTTCTAGAGGGGCACAATACCACGGCTCCCAATACCCCGGTCCATCCGTGCTCACCCGAGTTCGAATAACATAGCTTACTACGTAGAAGTGAAGAAAATGTTTTTGTTCAACATTTTCATAGCATATGACATTAACAAGTTTGTATACAACCTGATATAAGATTCTTTTGGTTTGATTGTTGTGGCTGACAGGTTGCACTGTTGTTTATTTTCACGGCTTGTGGAGGATTGGTTGGGTGTTTCCTAGGTGAGTTCCAAGTCCAAGTGAACATGGTAGTAAAGGTTAGGTTAAACTATACATTCTAGGGAAAAAAATGCTGGGATTTAGACACATTTAGCCAGGAAGCAAGAGGATATCTCGTTAAATAAAAAATCTGGACTTAATTGTATCAAAATATTTTTAAAAGAGGTTAAAATTTAATGAGTTATTTTGAATTAGGACATAAATGATATATATATATATATATATATATTGGGGATTAAAACAGTTATTAAGCCAAGCCACGTCACCATTTTCGTTATTTTTAACGGCCAGTGACTAAAAGAGAAAAAGAATATAATGTTAATGACAATTTTGCAAAAAATAAAAGTCCAGTGACCAAAATAGAAAACGACAATAGTTTAATGACCAATAATGTTGTTTACCCGATATTTATTTTAGACATTGTTTTTAAATACATGAAAGAGTTAGTGATATAAATGAGGATAAATGAGTAATTTTGTTCGAACGCACTTTTGGAAAAGATAAAAAGCTATAAATTTAAGCTTTTGAAAAGTATTTTTCAAACCAAGCTCAAAAAAGCTTTTGACCTAAAAAACTACATGTTTTGCATGAGCGAATCTAAAGTGCGGCAGGTCTAGGGAGCGGTTAAAAACAACAAGTTTCGAAATTTGTCAAAAATCACGAAAAAACCAACAAAAAATATTATTTAAAAGTCTAACATTTTTAGTTATTGGACAAATTTTAAAATTTATCGTTTTTAGCCAAACGCACCTGTTGTGCATTACTTTTAGCCCGCAAAACACTTTTGAAAAACAATGCAGAACGAGACCTTAACCAGTAAGCAAGAGGTTATCTCGTTAAATGAAATGCTAATTATTGAGTTAACTTGCCATTACTGTCACATCATCCTTTGATATTAGATGAGTGAGCAAAACATAATTTAGTGACTAAAATGTGTAGAGTTTACCCTAAAAGTTAGCTGATTTCAAGGGAACTACTAACAAACAAGCTAGCCAATATACTAAACAATTGTTTTCCTCTCTAACTTTGGAACATTTTCAGAAGGAGTTTGCTGGACAAGAACAAGTGAAAGACAAGCCGCAAGAATGAGAAGTAGGTATTTGAAAGCTGTTCTTAGGCAAGATGTTGGCTACTTTGATTTGAATGCAACTAGCACAGCTGAAATAGTCACAAGCATTTCTAACGACAGTCTCGTTATTCAAGAAGTTATCAGTGAAAAGGTTGTTATTTTGTCAATCCCTTTTAAATATTTTAATTATATTTTAGGGTAAATTACACCAAATACTACTAAATTTAAGTTCAATATCGACTATAACACTAATATAACATTGAGCTTTAGTTTAGACTTCAATTATACCATTAATATAACACTTAACTTTAGTTTAGACTTCAATTATACCACCGGACATTATAATCGATGACGTGAATGGATCTTAATGGTCCGAGTGCGACAACATAAAGAGATTTTAACGGCTCAATGGTATAATTGAAGCCTAAACTAAAGTTCAGTGTTAAAATAGTATTATCAACTTTTAGTTCAGTTGTATAATTGATACTAAACTTAAAGTTCAGTGCTATAAAACCCTTCAAAATCTTTAAAATTTTAAATTCAAGCTTCCAAATTTTTTTAAAATTTTAAATAGACCCATTCAAACTGAATTGTCAAGATCCGGCATGAGCTTACCCTACATTTTATTATGTCCATTTACTTGTTTATTATATGTATCAGGTCCCATACTTGATTGCAAGAGGTGCTTCATTTATTGGAACTTACATAGTAGCATTTCTGATACTATGGAGATTAGCTCTTGTGGTTTTCCCATTTGTATTGTTGCTGGTGATTCCTAGTCTAATATATGGGAAGGTTTTACTGAGTCTTGCAAGACAGTCCAGAATGGAGTATAATCTAGCAAGCACAGTTGCAGAACAAGCGATATCTTCGGTACGAACTGTTTATGCCTTTGTTGGTGAAAACAAAACCTCCATTAAATTCTCTGAAGCTTTACAAGGATGTGTGAAATTGGGGCTGAAGCAAGGCTTGGCTAAAGGTTTGGCCATTGGAAGCAATGGCATCACTTATCTTATTTGGGCTTTCATTACATTCTATGGCAGTAGAATGGTCAAATACCATAGTGTTAAGGGAGGATCTGTTTTCATAGTTGGTACCTGCATTGCCATTGGTGGACAGTAAGGGTTTTAACCTTAGATTTCTCTAAAACATTTTGTTTTTCTTGAAGTACAAGCGTCTCATGTCTAACACTTGTATCCGATGCATATTCGAATATGAGTATAGGAATGTGATCTTTAATCATATTTTCCCTCTTGTTCTTATTGAACAGACAACTTGGTTCTAGTTTATCTACACTGAAGCCCTTGTTTGAAGCATGTTCAGCTGCGGAGCGTATAAACGAAGTGATAAAAAGGGTGCCAAAGATTGATTTAGAGAGTATGGAAGGGGAGATTTTGGATAATGTTAGAGGAGAAGTCGAATTCAAACGAGTTGAGTTTGCATATCCCTCAAGGCCAGAGAACATGATTTTCAAGGATTTTAGTCTCAAAATCCCAGCAGGAAAGACTATGGCCTTGGTAGGCAGTAGCGGATCGGGAAAATCGACTGTGATTTCGTTGCTGCAAAGGTTTTATGATCCGCTTGGAGGAGACATAGTTCTTGATGGTGTTCCTATTAATAAGTTGCAGCTCAAGTGGTTCAGGTCACAGATGGGGTTGGTGAGTCAAGAGCCTACATTATTTGCAACAACCATTAAAGAGAACATACTTTTTGGCAAGGAGGATGCTCAAATGGAAGAGATTATCAAAGCTGCTAAAGCTTCCAATGCACATAATTTCATATCACAGTTTCCTCAAGGATATGACACCCAGGTTTGTATGTTTAGCTCTCGAGTTCTGCATCTATAATACTCGGAATTACAAACTCTAATGGAAAATTTCTATGTATTATAGGTAGGGGAGAGAGGGATTCAAATGTCTGGTGGACAAAAGCAGAGAATTGCCATAGCAAGAGCCATAATAAAAGCACCTAAAATCCTTTTGCTTGATGAGGCAACGAGTGCGTTAGACTCCGAATCTGAACGGATTGTGCAAGAAGCTCTTGACAATGCCTCGATCAGACATACAACGATAATCGTTGCACACCGCCTTTCTACCATTAGACATGCGGATTTAATTGTTGTTATCCAAGATGGCCATGTCATGGAATCTGGTTCACATGATGAGTTGATGGTAAATGAAAAGGGCTTTTATTCTTCGCTGGTGCAACTTCAACATACAGAACAGAAACATGTTTCGGAGAAAGATGATAAAGATTTATCTACAAATTCCTCGGCTTCTATAACAAAAAACGACATCAACAATGCCGGAAGTCACCAACTTTCTTTAGTGAATCAGACAAGTTCAGCCAAATTATTAGCATCAAATCAATCGTCACTAGGCGAGGAGATGAATGTTAAGGATAAAAAATTGCCTGCACCATCTTTTAAGAGATTGTTGGCCATGAATTTACCAGAGTGGAAAGAAGCAACCCTGGGATGCTTCGGTGCAGTATTATATGGTGCAGTGCAACCGATTTCATATTTCACAATTGGATCAACGGTATCGATGTTTTTTCTCACGGATCATAGTGAAATTAAAGAAAAGACAAAGGTTTATGCTTTGAGTTTTCTTGGGATCGGCTGTTTTTCACTAATAATTAATATTATCCAGCATTATAATTTTGCATACATGGGAGAACACTTGACAAAGAGGATTAGAGAAAGGATGCTTTCAAAGATATTAACTTTCGAAGTAGGGTGGTTCGACCAAGATGAGAATTCCAGTGGCACTGTTTGCTCTAGACTAGCAAAAGATGCCAGTGTGGTAATGTTCTTCTTTCCATTTCACTACCCCTTCTATGTTAATCATGTCTAGTTAACATGTCTATGGGGATTCTTGCAGGTGAGATCGTTGGTGGGTGATCGAGTGTCTCTCCTTGTGCAAACCGTTTCCGGTGTTACCATAGCATGCATTATGGGGCTATTCATTGCATGGAGACTTGCCGTTGTGATGATAGCGGTCCAACCACTCGCGATCCTCAGCATGTATACTCAAAGGGTCTTACTGAAAACCATGTCTAAGAAAGCCATCAAAGCACAACAAGATAGTAGTAAGCTTGTTGCAGATGCAATATCGAACCATCGAACTATCACCGCCTTCTCATCACAGGATCGAATTTTAAAAATGCTAGAAAAGGCCTATGAAGATCTGAGAAAAGAGAATGTTTGTCTATCTTGGTTTACAGGTCTTGGAATTGGATCAGCTCAACTTCTTATGTCATGCATTATGGCATTTAATTTTTGGTATGGTGGCAAACTCGTCTCTCAAGGATACATCGGTTCAAAAGCTCTCATTGAAACGATCCTCATTTTGGCTGCCACTGGTGCTATCATAGCTGAAGCTGCAAGCATGACATCGGACTCGGTTAAGAGTTCCGAGGTTGTTGCATCTTTGTTTGCTATATTAGACCACCATACACGAATCGAGCCAGATGACTCCAAGGGTTACCTTGCTGAAGAAGTTACTGGATGTGTAGAAATCCATGATGTGGATTTCGCATATCCTGCTAGGCCTAATGTAGTCATCCTAAAAGACTTTTCATTAACCATCGAAGCTGGAAGATCAACGGCATTGATAGGACAAAGCGGTTCCGGAAAATCAACAATCATTAGTTTAATCGAGAGGTTTTACGATCCTCTGAAAGGAGTGGTGAAGATTGATGGTCGAGACATAAGGTCATACAACCTAAGGACATTGAGAAAACACATAGCACTTGTTAGCCAAGAGCCAACATTATTTGCTGGCACAATAAGAGAAAACATCCTATACGGAGTATCCGATGAAACCAATGAATCCGAAGTCATTGAAGCTGCTAAAGTAGCTAATGCACATGATTTCATTGCGGGCCTAGCAAAAGGTTACGAAACATGGTGCGGAGATAAAGGAGTGCAATTATCCGGCGGCCAAAAGCAAAGGATTGCCATAGCCCGAGCCGTGTTAAAAAATCCGACAATCTTGTTATTAGATGAAGCGACGAGTGCACTTGACAGTAAATCCGAGAAATCGGTACAAGAAGCATTAGATAGGATAATGGTGGGGAGAAGCAGTGTTGTTGTGGCACATAGGCTAAGCACCATTCAAAACTGTGATGTTATTGCTGTGATAAAGCAAGGGAAAGTGGTGGAGATAGGTAACCATTCATCTTTGTTAGCCAAGGGGCCAACAGGAGCTTACCGCTCTTTGCTTAATCTTTAAAAGAGAGAAACATAATTCTACTCAAATCATTTGAATGAATTTGTGTATTGTCACACCTTGAATCCGAGACATAACAGATACAATCTCGAATATGTTTTATTAAAAAATATAACAATTTTCACCTTCAAACTTGTTAACGTTTACTTCAATTTGAACCAACATACAATGAATGATTAGCTATTGGACTAATTTTAGTGGCCGATGGGTAGCTTGGGAAACAAAACAAAAAAATAATTGTCGCGATCGTTTTTAAGACCGTTTATAGAAAAACAGTCTGACCATTAAAGTTTTGGTAATCGGGGTTCTCATTTTAATTTGATCTTGAAATTAGGGTTTTTTCATTTCAACTGAATTTCTTGGGTTTTTAATATAGTTTTAGTTTCATTCAGTTTAGTCCCTAAAGATTTTAGTTAATTCGAAATTAACCTCCATTTGTTTCTAATTTTTATAATTTAGTCCGATTTTTTAATATAGTTTTATTTTTGTTTTGTTTAGTTCCTAAATTTTTTAGTTAATCTGAAATTGACTCCTACTTGTTTCTATATTTTATAATTTAGTCCCAAATTTTTAATTTAATTTTTGTTTAGTTTAGTCCCCAAAGTTTTTATTTAATCTGAATTTGACCACTATTTGTTTCTAATATTTATATTCTAGTCTAACATTTTTAATGTAGTTTTATTTTTGTCCAGTTTAGTCCCTAAATTTTTTATTTTATCAAAAATTAACTCTTATTTGTTTCTAATTTTTATAATCTAATCCAAGATTAAGGACCCAGTTTCATACTAAATAAAAACTTTAGGAATAAATTGAACAAAAATAAAACTATCTTAAACATGTCATAATAAATTAAAAAAATTAGAAACAAATAGGTGTCAATTTTGGATTAAATAAAAACTTTAGACGCTAAACAAAAATAAAACTATACTAAAAATATCGGACTAGATAATAAAAATTAGAAATAAATAGATGTTAATTTCAAATTAAATAAAAAATTTTAGGGACTAAACTGAAAAAAATAAAACCATAATAGTTTTAATTAGAGTTTGACATATATATTATTTTTGTTAAAATATTTCCAAAATTTCAAGTTTATCTAATGGTTAAGCTTTTATTTTTTACTTTCTTAAGACTTTAGTCCAAGTCTTCTTAGGTTCAAAACTATTTTTTGTTAAGACATATATATTTACTTAAGACATATATATTATTTTTGTTAAAATATTTTTGTTTTTTACTAAACGGAGTCATTTTAGGTGATATAAGTATTAAAATAGCCTCACCAAAACGACGTCGTTTTAGTTCGACGTCTACATCTCCCATTGTTAGTCACGTCTCTGTGCTATTAAGGATTTAACGGTAGGGTAATATAAACAAGCCAAAAACTAAAATTATAATGTTAAAATTAGATCAATTAGAAGTTCGATGGTAAAAACGAATCAGCATCAATAGTTTGATAGTATGTGTAGTTTATATATATATATATATATGAGTTATGATCAACTTACACAATGTAATTTTTACACGTTTTCTAGATCGTTAGATGGGAGAATAGATGGCTCAGATTAACTCCTTACTCTCTTTTTTCAAGTGATAATCTTCACATATTTACTGTTAATCTCATCTCTTCGTTTCACTCATCCAACGGTCCAAAAAACGTGTAAAACTTAAAAAGTTTTACAGTGTAAACAGATCTTATCTCTATATATATTATATATAATCAAATTCTATAAAATTGATCAGACCACAACTAATCAGATTCGGGCCAAATCACCCTCCCTAATCCTATTTTATACCCAAAGCCAAAGAAGCCTTCAACTTCAAGCTTTAATTCAAGGGTAAACTATATAAATGACCACCATACTATTAGAAAAGTTGCGATTTGACTACCTTACTTTTTTCGAAGCAATTAAACCATCATACTATTAAATTATGTGCAATTTGACCACTAGCCGTTAGAGGTTAACGACA
The DNA here is from genome assembly GCA_030270665.1 of Hibiscus trionum. Taxonomy (NCBI): domain Eukaryota; kingdom Viridiplantae; phylum Streptophyta; class Magnoliopsida; order Malvales; family Malvaceae; genus Hibiscus; species Hibiscus trionum. The sequence goes on along the minus strand of BSYR01000034.1, from coordinate 2,293,156 downwards.
GGTGACGTGGCAGTTAAAAAAATAGGGGTATAATTACACATTTAGTCTTTATTATTTACACATTCTTTCAATTTAGTCTCAATTTTAATTTAATAAAATAAATTAATTATTTAATTAGGTAGTGACACGTGTCACTACCTTATTGGAAGGATTTAATAATTAATCAAAGGTAGTGACACGTGTCACCACCTAATTAAATAATTAATTAATTTTATTAAATTAAAATTGGGACTAAATTAAAAAATATGTAAATAGTAAAGACCAAATGTGTAATTATACCCCTATTTTTTTAACTGCCACGTCACACTGCCATTAACCGCTAACGGCTGGTGGTCAAATTGCACTAAATTTAATAATATGATGATTTAATTGCTTAAAAAAAGTGAAGTGGTCAAATCTGACTTTTCCAATAGCATGACGGTCATTTATGTAGTTTAACCTTAGTTCAAAGGCCGAAACCGGAGCACATTTTAGTGCCCGAAACACAGAGGATCAGGAAAAAAAGAAAAGTCAACTTTGTATTTTCTTGGTGTAAGATCTGGAAAGTAAGTTTCTTCAATCCAATTCTTGAAATGAGTTTATTTCTTTAAAGATTACTCCTATTGTCAAAACAATTAACTTTTTAATCTCTTTTGTTTCTTGGGTTTACAGGGATGGGACGACCAATAACGGGTGCATTGTGAGTTGTTTTTCATAACCTGCTTGCTTGCTTTTCAGGGTTTCTATGGTTGGTTTTGTTTTATAATAAAGCCTCTTTTCTATTGTTGTCGGCTTCAATGGTGGGTATTGTTTTTTGGTGAGATTTGACTGAGAATTTAGTTGGATTTGCATGAGGGATTGTTTTGTTCATCACTTTGAATTCAGTATTTCGTTAAATGTTTTTTGATTTAGCATGTTTTTCTTGAATCGTTATACTGGTTTTTGTGATTCTTTGATCATTCAATTAAGTAAGAACAGCACTTGGTATTGTTGAAGTGGCTGTGCTTCTGAATTTTCCTTCATTATTTCTACATATTAAGCAATGGGCAAAACCAAGTGTCTCGTGGAGGTAGCACGGCAGGCGGAGCGGGAGGAACGGGAGGTGTAGGCCGCGGGACAAGGAGCATGTTTATAGATTTCCGGGTATATTGAACAGGTACGGGGAGAAGAAGTGCGACTTGATTGAAGTCTATACCAGGGTAATATGCCTTGTTTTGGTTGTTTACCCTGTGTTCATCGGCTCATCGGCAGCTACAGAAACGATCACTTGTTTGTTTCTTTGCTTTCAGGTTGCTTATCTTCTCAAGGACCATCGAGATCTGTTTGAGGAGTTCGGCAGTTTTGTACCGAATACTTGAGCATGACCTATGCCACAACACAACAAGTTCCACATATTTTCGAAACTCAACACAGCGACTTTGAACTAAGCACGGTTCGTCTCCAACTTTGAATCAAATTCATGTTAATTTTGAAGTGTAACGACTTTGTCCTATAATGTGACCTTAGGATTTCTAACACTTCTATAAAGTGCAGTAGATGTTGTTGAAGGTCCTTGTTATACACCAATATATCACTAAAGTAGACATCTATTTTTGTCTGGGTTTAATAGTAAATTTAATCAAAATATACTTTTATTTTGTATTAAATTAATATTTGAGTCCTATTTAAAATAACTCTGTTTTAATTATCTTTTTCTTCAAAAATCAGCGACTCCAAATCTGGTTGAGGCCGTTAAGTCCAAAATATAGATCTATAATTTTTTTGGATAGTAATATAAATCTATATTTAATTACATGTCTTTTTGTATATTGTATTAACGACAATGCAACTAAGGTATACTCAATCCACAAATATAAATTGTCTTGAATTTTTAAAAATATGGTACATTTGAACCCAACAAGTAATTTTATTAAAATAGCGGATGATGTTCATCTTAAAGACTCGGGTCTAATCGCTCTGTGCGCACATTATCAAAGAACAAATGTTACCTTGCAATCACTTTTAAACTATTAAAAAATAAGTTATATGTTAAATTTTTGGCATTAATCTTAAAATGTCAGAAATATAATTAAAAAAGTCATCACAAGGTTTGAAACAAGGTCAAATAACAATAACTGCTGACACCCGTTCAAATCTTCGCCTTATTATAGAAATGTAATCAAATATTATTTAATTTAAAATAAATTAACGGTCCACCTTGTAATTATTTTAAAGCTATTAAAAAATAAGTTAATTGTTCTATTTGGTGAGAAATTTGATACAAAATTAGAGGATTTAACTATTTTAAGAGGATCGACTACTCAAATTTCCTAATTTGATTGTTTGGTAAATAGAAAATTGCAACATCGAATTAAAGTGAATCCTCTAATAAAAAATTCATCTTAAGAATTTTTTAGATTAAAAAATTAAATATAAACATGATTCGCCTCGAATTTTAAACCGAATACAATGTTAGATTCATGTTAATTTTGAAGTTTAACGACTTTGTCCTTCTTATTGTCTAACGTGATCTTAGGATTTTTAACACTTCTATAAAGTGCAGCAGATGTTGTTCGAGGTCCTTGTTATACGCCAATATAATTTTTTTAAAAATAAATATTTAATTTTTTTTATGTATATTAAAGTTCAAGGACAAAATTAAATTTTAGTAAAACATTGAGGACTAAACTTGTTATTAACCTTAAAGTAAATAAATATTTTTTTTAAATAATTTAAATGCTACATGAGTGGTCCTAGCAGTATACGTCAGCTTTCGTGACAAAAAAGTAAAATATGTTGATAGAATAAAAGTTCATGTATGAAATTGAAAAAGGAAAACATAAATGTACTAAACTAATGAATTGAGTATAATTCATATATCAATAGAGTATTTTACCCAAAAAAAAATTTAAATTTAAATGACCAAAATAGAAGAATATTGAGCAATGAAACTTATAATTTACCCAAAAACAAAATATGATTGGATTTTTATGAACTTATAGAAAGAAAAATTAACAGGGCAACCTTTAAATACAGGCTAAAGAACGGCTGACCTGTTTATCGGGTAAAAAGCGGTACACAAACTGTTACATGAAGCAGTACACAAATTGGTACAATATTGTAATAGAAGAATGTATATACAGTTTTATTAAAAAGATGCACTGTTTACCTTCTAAAAAGCGGTACACAAATTGTTACATGATGCGGTACACAAATTAATACACTTTTGTAATAGAAGAATGTATATACCCTTTTATAACACATGCACAAATTTTTAGAATGGATTATGTACGTGTATAAGAAATGTGTACATACACAAATTTTGACCTAAAAGCATACTTTGGTACAATATTTGTATGGAACTGTGTATATACATATATTACTAGCAAATATACAAAAATTGTTACAAATTTGTAAGAGGAAAATGTATATACCTTTTCTTTTACACGGTTTCACGAAGGTTGGAAAATGGCTTTTACTTGTAAGGAAATGTGTACATACATAATTTTTTACCCAAAAAGCATATTTTGGTACAATAGAGGTATGGGACTGTGTATATACATATATTACTAGCAAATATACAGAAATTGGTACAAATTTGTAAGAGGAAAAGGTATATACATTTTCTTGTACACGGTTTCACAAAGGTTGAAAATTGACTTTTACTTGTAGGGAAATGTGTACATACAGAAATTCTTACCCGAAAAGCATAATTTTTTACAAGTTTTGTTAAGATTTATGTATATACTCTTAATAGAACGAATTGTACAGGAATTGGAACAAATGTGTAAGAGGAAACGGTATATACCTTATATATTACATTGTTACGAAGGTTGAAAATGGCTCATTTACTTGTAGGAAATGTGTACATACACAATTTCTTACACGTAAAGCATATTTTGGTAAAAGTTATGTAAGGGGTTGTGAATATACACGTAATAGTACACAATGTACACAAATTAGTACAAATTGGTTTGAGGAAATGTTATATACCTTATTTATTACAAAATGGTAGAACTCTGTACGTATACTTTTTTTATTACACAAAATTGCCCTGGTTCGTCGAAATGTCCAATTTGTTTGTAAGGAAATGAGTACATACAAATATTCGTACCCAAAAACATACTTTCGTAGAAGGTATGATAATGGCATCGAAACCAGGTAAAGGTGGGTTCGGTTCTGGTTTTGTAGAATGGTCAAAAGTTAGTCTTTTGTGTAGCATCGAAACCTCGTATATAGGGTTTCGGTGTTGGTTGAGTGCGAAAATATTTGAAGGTCTTTAACCTTATGAGTTGAAAATTAACACTTGGTTTGGTTTAGCAGAGAACGATCATATGAAAACTAAAGATGAAGAAATTTATGAAAGAAATAAAATGCATTCCAAACAACGTTTTTCAAATACATTAGACATTAAAAAAAAGAAACATAATAAATCCTCCTCAGTCCTCATTCATGCCCCGGGAAACGACCTGCATGCCCTCTGCCACCCATGGCACTAGAACCAGCCTCTGGTTGGTGCTGACCAACCATCTCTGCATAAGATCAGATCTCATATCTGACCCTATTGTTGCCTAATGAAAAAAACATGTATGCATTAGTATGAGAAGAAGTGCATCTTGTATAAAAGAAGAAACTGATGATAGAGACAACCTTGAGAGTGGTGGCGGTTGAAGTAGTCTATGTCCTCTTTGGTAGGCATGTAACCATAAAGTTGGCGCGCTGTGCCTGGACCATAGAAGATGCCTTGACATTGTTCCCAAGCTTTTCTATCGAAACCTTGGGCAGCAAACTGGTTATGCAGACGTTGAGCGTCGAGATAACCTCTTGTCGTGCTCTGAAAAATCAAAAGGCTCATCCCACGATGGCCGTCTGGACCGTATGAATGGCGAGGCTTGGCAATAGTATCATAGGAACTGAAATAGTTCCGAAGCTCTTGGTTTCCCATACCAGTCCACTGAAGCATAAAATGCAAGAGATTAGAAGTGAAGCAATTGTAATAATATTGAAAACATAATTCAAATTTGTTAAATAACTACCTTTCCATCATCATCTTTTTCCAGCCTTGTGTTCATTATCATAACCATGGGCGGCCAGAGTATTTGGTGATCATCAACCTCGTTGTTTGCAGGCAGTATTAGCAGCAGTCGGATCATCTCTCAAAGCAGTCCATTGGCCAAAAGCTTGACCCGAGGAATAGAAGAAGTGCCCCCTTGTAAGCAATTTCTCATCCAAGAGCTCAACAAATTGGCGATGGAGCCTGAGCTTTGCTCCACCTTTCGTTCTGGCATGTGTCAGTAGGGAGTGAATGCCAGTAAACTTGTGAGAGGCACCAGGACCTCCTTGGCAGGCTGGACAAACCCATCTTGTAGAAGGGTCAGTGATGGTCAGCATTGTAGCGATGGTCTGGAAAAAGTTGATGAACCATTTGCTTCGTCTGAGAGTGTCATGGCTCGATTGATCCTCGTCATCAGAATCGAAATATAAATCATCCTCAAAATTTGAGTCAGACTCAAATTCTAGTTTCCTCTTGGAGAATTGGTGAGGATTGTTTTTGGAAGATCTGCTTGAACTCATTTTTAAGGAAGAAAGTTTAAAGTATTTGGTTCTAAAAGAAGGGTTGAGATGAGTATAGCGAATTTTTGATGTTGTAAAGAGTATAGAGAAGAGTTGTAAATTTATAGGGAAATTCAGTTAGGAGGGAATGAAAAAGTCTATGGAGGGGTACCTACTTCCTGAGAAGGCACGCTGTGTGTCTGTTCATTGAACGAGGTACATGAACATGAACCCCTTCATTAATGAGAAGACAGAAAACTGAAAAGGTTTAATCATTTTGCTTGGTTTCGAAACCAGCTGTAAACACGATGAGGAAGATGAAACGGTTCATGTGATTATAGTGAAAAGACAAAACACTGAAAAAGCAAGATTCCTTTTATTAGGTTCGATACCATCTGAAGGGGTTTCGGAACTATATACAGTTATTAGTAGCATAATGTACACAGATTGGTACAAGTTTCCAAAAGAAATCGGTATATACATGACTTTATTACACAATTTCACGAAGGTTCAAGTTGGGTCATTTAATTGTTAGGAAATGTGTACATACATAAATTGTTAACCAAATGCAAAGTACATCATTTTGAGGGGCATCGAAACCATCTCAAAGGGGTTTCAGTGCCTGTTTGAAGTGCAGAAAAAGTTACTACCTTGTTCGTACAAGCTTTATAAGGTTATGCGATTATACATAAAATATTAGCCCTTTCATGTAATTGTTTAGGGTTTAAAATGCCTCATGAGATGTCTGTTCATTGAAGCAGGTGATGGCATCAACTGAAAAAGGCTGACTCGTTCTGGGGGTATCGAAACCAGCTTTATTTTTAGGTAACACGCAACGGTATAGGGCTAGACAGTGAAAAGACAGAACACTGAAAAGACAGATTCCTTTTACTGGTTTCGAAACCTTTTTAAGGGGTTTCGGTACTGTATACACATAGACCTAGTAACAATTGTACAAAAATGCGTATTCTTTGTACATGATGTGTAGGGGGTATCGAATCCACAGATAAGGGGTTTCGGTGTTATGTTTTCCTAGGGGGTATCGAACCCAGATAAGTGGTTTCGGTGCTATGTTTTCGTAGGGGCATCGAACCCAAACGTATGGGGTTTCGGTGCCTTTTGGTTTCGATACCTTTTTAAGTGGTTTCGATACTCTATACACATATCTTGACATACACAGTGTAGACCTTTTTTACAATGAGAGATGTACATAAATGCGTAGTCTTTGTACATGATGTTGTTTTTTGTACAAACCTGTAAATGTATCATGTAATAAGTACAACAATTTTCACAATGAGATTTCTGAATATATAACATTGTATGTTGTATTTACAAAGATACAAAAGACGATCACACATATAATATAGAGGAGATTAGCAGAGAAAAATTGGTTAATTCAATTGACATCCACGCTTTCAGCTGCATTTAATCCAAATACGGATGATGCTTCACGTACTCCTGTACATTGTCTGCTGCGGCCAAGTTTTGTAAATATACCTGAATGAAACCACCTATTTCTATGATCAAGTGCAAGTACATAATTAGGTTGCAGTTGAAGACATTGCTTCATTTTTATAATAAATATGTGTGATTTAGGGTGTTGTACCTAATGCGTTATGAGTTGTCTCATCTTCTCCCTTGTAGGATTTAGGACATATGTAGGTGTTTTCCTGAAAAATGAACATAATCAAAAACATAATTATTTTCTACAGATTCATTGACTATATTGCAGAAAGTAAGAGCAAAATAGGTGCGTTCTTCACTGACCGGATTATTAATCATTTTAGCTTCGGAGTCGTCAACAAACAGTGTGTTTCCTTCGTTATACTAAGGCATATTATCCCAGGCGCGCCTCAGATTTTTTGTATATAGATTTGGATAGGAGGGATGTTGTTCGCAGTGACTTTGATCCTGCAATATTCAAATGAAGTCCATCAGATTTGTCAAAATCTATTTAGATTCTTTAACGAAGAAAAACTTTGAAGTTACCCAAATGAAGGCAAGTCTTGGTTTAAGATCATTAATTCTCCAAAGTGCCCAGTGTAGGTTTTCTCTGCATTGATGAACAGTTCATACACAAATAAAGTAAATCCACAAATTATCTTAAAGGATCGGGTAATTGAATTGATTTAGGGGGTGGCATATGTCCGCATTACCTTGTCCTTGAAGACCAAATAGCAACCTCATACGCAGTAAAACAAGAATACAGAAACTCAAAAGCACCAGGTCTGAGTTCCACAGCTGCAATTGAAAAACATAAATTTCCTAATCTAATTTATGAACAGTTGTATTAAAAGTGAGCCAGAAAAGGAATACCGTCTTTACTAACACTGGCTAGCACGCCATTGTAATCAAGAATAAGAAGCTTCTTATTCGCCGTGGTAGGTGGTACGTTCCTGTACCAGTCGCCATACATTTGAAGAGGATGCTTGGGTCTCCGAATTTCAGAGTCTATTTCATTACTTGGCGTTATGCCATGGCGATGAAGCTTCTTTCGCATGTAAGTGAGAGTCACTTTAGGCGTAGAAGCACGTGCATGAGCATGGCCTTCTGCTGGAGCAGATGCCTGATCATGAACTGCAGCTGCAGCATATGCAGCATCATTCTCTTTTGCAGAAGTACATGAGATATTTTATGTTAGGCCAAAGGCCTGATAATGGCCTCATGGTGCAGAATATACATCAAACTGCTCCTCAGCAGGGGTACCTGTGACATTCTCTGTATAGAACAATCCAATGTTACTTGCACGAACACACCCTAAACTTGTCAACGAAACTAAACAGAATGCAACAAGATATGCAAGGGAGGTGTAAATGGACAGTTGTGTAACAAATGTCAGTCAATGTTCGTGAAGCAGTCTAACAAATTCAACAAATTTTTATTCATGTAATACAAGAAATCCATATACTATGCATACTAGCCTAACCATCTTCAGGATCATTTGCATCCTGAGGCGATGTCGGTCGAACTACATTCTGATTCCGTTCACGTTCCAATGAATAAACACGAGCTTCTAGTTTCTCAAATCGGGCATTTGCCTCTGCCACACTACTACGCACAAATGCATCCAAATTCTTTAGTGTGTCGTACATGGCGTCAATTTTATCGGGGGGTGGAGCATCGGGTACATCGTCACTTCGTCTGGCAATACTTGCTTCATCTTCATCTCTTTTATGGACCCATTCACCCTGAATGAACATCCATCCCATCTTTTTAGTTATTGTTTCATCAATTTTACTCGGTAGCAGAATTTCAGGGTCCATGGAGGTGTCGATCCCTAAATATTCAAATATGTGACTTAGCACACATCCATAAATGAGGGAGCCTCTTGAAGGGTTGCTAACGATTTCCGCAATAGATCTGAAGATGATTGTAGCTATATCGGGTTTATTTTCCGACCGAAATTGGTGCAACCACCAATAATCAATATGACGCATGCGAGTGCATCGTCCACCTAATGGCCGGAAGAACCAAGTTGTCATTAGATGCATAAGCCTTTCATGGATATGAAGATGAGTTGGGTTGTCATCATCGAACTTCAAGGGGACACGCTCGAATTCTTGCTCTTCACCAGTAGCTTCCACACCAAGGTGTTGGCAATAATTGCCGGAGTGATTGTAAATTCAACTCCCATTAGATATGACTCGATAGCTACACAGTGTTGGGTTCTGGCATCATGCTGAAGGGTAGAATTTGCATAGAATATCTTCACCAGGTTCTGATAAACACGAGGTTTAATATCGAGATATCTGATCCAACCCCATTCCACAAATAAAGGCCAGAAGTTGAATTGATAATCATGGGACATCAAAAAATCCAAGTCAATCGTTCGCTCCTTCCTAATCTTTTTCGCCTCGTACACTTCGTGGTATCGCTCAAGACACACGGGATCACAGAAACAATGGCTCAAAATATTTGGAGATTGTGGCGCGAACGCTTCAATTGAACGGATAGAACCACCTGTTTCAATTCGACCTTGTTTACCTTTATTGGGTTTGTTTTTTGGAGCCATGTAAGAGTTTTTGGTAGGAATATCTGAAAAAACCCTAAACAATCGAAGAAGAAGAAATGAACGGTCTCGGGTTTCGAATATGGCCGGTAATCGAAGAACAAAAAATAAAAAGCCTTAAAATTCTAGGGTTAGGGTTATAAAATTGTGTTTTCCGAGATGAAGGAGAGGGATCGTTTTCATTTAAAGTCTATATTTCCCGCTATTTACTATTTCAAACAGGTTTCGAATCCCCACATGTGGTTTCGATGTTGTTTTGGCAGAGACGCCCAATTGCATTCTTCTATATTTTGGTTTCGATACTTGACGTTTGGTTTCGATGCCGGTTTGCCAGAGACGCAAATTTGTAGTGGATGTTTAATGGGGTATCGAAACCTCCGTAAAAAGGTATAGAAACCATTTGACGCTAAAGCATTTATTGTATTACCTACTAGCCCATCTGTCAAGTTATTGCAATTTAAAGTGGCAGCTGATATTAAAGGTTTTCCACAACTACTTCTCCTTATTTCATCATCAACGTCAGAAGTAATAAAGGAAGGATTAAACAACATATCGTTGTAGAGCATTTTTTCCATATTCCGTGTGGAAAAATGGCTGGTGTAAGAGTTGAGGAAGCTCAAATTGGTGAACCAGATGAGTGCACAACAAATAAAGTTGGTGCTTCCGAGAATTTGGTTGGTATGGTGTTTAACTCTCGTGTTGAGGCGTGGAACTATTATCGACTATATGTGAAGAATAACGAGTTCAGTGTCAGTCGTGCAACAACTAGGACTGATGGTATGGGAAATGTACATACGCAAGAGTTTTGTTGTTCACGGGGAGGAAAACGCAGACGGAAAGTTCATGACTCCGACCGGAAACGTGCGCCTCGTGATATAACACGAATTGGTTGCAAGGCAAAGGTGATTGTCAAGTGCAGAGAAGAATCAAGGTAGGAGATAGCAGTATGTCACAGTGAACATAATCACCCGTTGTGCCCACCTATAATGCAACTGTATCTTCGATCGAGTAGAGAAGTTAGTCACGATGATGTACTTTAGGCACAAGCTTTGAAAAGTGTTGGCCTGCGAACGTCGGAGGTAATGAATTATTTCACGCAACAGTCGGGTGGTTTCCACAATGTTGGTTTCATTCGGATTGACTTGTACAACTCCCTTCAAAAAGCAAGGGCGAATGAATATCGTGACGGTGATGTCAATGCTCTTCTTGCTTACTTTGACTTCAAGAAAGATCAAGATACATGATTGTACATGCAGTTCAACACTGACCAATCAGGGGGTTGCATAATATTTTTTGGTCCGACTCAACATCCAAGTCCGACTACGTATGCTTCGGTGATGTCATTGCATTTGACACAACGTACAAGGGTAACATGTATGGCCGGCCTATAATGCCTATTGTTGGTGTTAATCACCACCATCAAACCATTGTCTTCGGTGTGGCAATTTTAGCAGACGAGACTGTAGACACATTTGAGTGGGTACTTACTGAGTTCTTGCAGGCAATGTCTAATAAAGCTCCTGTCTCAGTCGTCACGGATGGTGATAGGGCCATGCACAGGGCTATCAAGACAGTGTTCCCATGTGCACATCATCGCATATGTTCCTGGCATCCTTCTCGAAATGCCCAGGCAAACGTAGGTGATCCCAAATTTACATCCGCCTTTACACGGTGCATGTCCTCTTGGTGAACAATTGAGGAATTCGATCGCCAGTGGAGCTCAGTTATGAAAGATTTTAACGTGGAGCAGCATCCGTGGGTTGTGGAGAAGGATCACACGGTTGGTATGTGGGCACAAGCATATCTCACAGGATATTTCTTCGCAAATCTTCGCTCCATACAACGCTGCGAATCTATGAATTCTACCCTCAACATTATCCTCGAACATAAGAAGACATATCTTGAAGTTGTTCGTGCCATTGAGAAGGGAATAAATGACATGCGCATAAATGAGTTGAACGAAGAATACAAAAATTCTTCCTCGAAGCCTTTCCCAATGACCAAATTGCATGACCTTGAAGGGAGTGCAGCTGACATCTTCACCCGGGCATCCTTTGAAAAAGTTCAGAAGGAACTCAAATATGAGACATTGTATCATGCTCTCCATCTGATACTTACGACTGAAGGTGCACGAACGTATCGTTTGACACAGTATAAGGATCCGAAAGCCATCTATGAAGTTTTGCTTGATGTCACAACAAATAACATTACATGCAGTTGTCAGAAATTTTAGACGATCGGGCTTCCATGTCGCCATCAACTGCACGTTCTTAAGTTGGAAGACTTCTCCGACATCCCAAATTGCTTAATACTACCGCGGTGGAAAAAAAATGCTAAGGTATCTGCTCCATCTTATCTTCACAGCGAAGTCTGTCCTGAAATAAGACAAATGTCTCGATTTGCTTCGCTACGCTCACTTTCATCGCGGTTGTGCTACCTTGCGTCTCAAACAGACGAAAGTTTCAAAACTACAAAAGATGAGTTACTACGACTAACTGCTCAATTTGACCAGTCCATAACATTCAATGACTCCTCATCACATAGGGTAAGCCAAAACAGCGTTCGAGACCCGCAAAAGAAGGACGCAAAACGAAAGCAGAAAATAAACACTAATGCGTCCACAAAACGGAAGAATCAATGTTTATTTTGCAAAATGGAGGGACACAATAAGAACACATGCTCGGGACTGAAGCTTCAACTTCCAACGGGTACTACGGAACTTGACGTAGACATGTCTCAACCATAATGCAAATGTGATTCAAATCACTGTAAGTAAAACCTAACCAAAGATATCCTCTGTAGACATACGAAATCATGTGCATGTGCTACTTTTATCCACTGAAATTTATCATATATTGCAAAATTTCTGTACAAGCGTTTTACCACATTGTGGCCATGAAATTGCATAATATACATTCAAAATGTGTACATTTCACTCTTACCTAACCTATTTATGCTTGCACCACATGTCAACTACAAAATGTTTTCAGTTCATATACATCCAAATATGGTTTCGACCCATAAAAAAGTGGGTTCCTTTACGCAATGCCACGCCACAAACAAAAAGTCAAAATCCATTGCCATCCACTCACCACTGCCCCCTCCCCTAACATGTTCTTCACCAAACAAAATTGCATTAGATTACAATAATGAACAACTCGTCCTAATGCATTCAAATACATAATAAACAATGCATTCATTCCTAAAGCCTTACCATTTCGGACGCTGAAAGGTGCCATGTTTTGGAACCTTTGGTTCGTTTGCCTTCATGTGAAACCATTGACTTACAGCAACATTGATAGTCCTCCGCAAATTATTCTTATCGTGACTGATAAGTTCGTACAAAAGAATAAACCGATCCCATTTTCCAACGCTCTATTAAGACAAGTACAAACAAATTAAGATTTTATTCAAGAGCATTATAGTATAGATGACCAAAGTAAGGAAAGTTGAATGAAGATTAACCTAAACCCTTACCACTTCCCATATATGCTTATCATTCCAAAGCTGCATCCATTTGATGCAAAACATACCACAATCATCTCTGTTAGAAAACAAATCCATGTTAACATAATACCACGAGTAATCCTTCCCAATTTGTTAAACAAAATTAACACAAAGTACTAGAATATAACAACTCTGTACCCATTATCCTGATGTTTGACTTTTTCCACCATCACGCGCAGATCGGTCAACGGCCTTGATTGTGAGCCAAACACTTGGACAAACGTCTTATCTTTTAAACATTCTTTTAGACTATTGGTCTACATGCAGAAACATTTTTCTGTTTTTACATACTCTGTAACATCTTAAACAATGGAAGAATAAAATTTCGTAGTTCTCGATTATTACCAGCTTCTCGACCATACACGCTCTTGCACCATTGGCTCGGGTATTTGGCAAGCTGTCCAGTAGCTTCACTACACCAGCATCAATATCGACGACACACATAAACTAATGAGTGTTGTTCTCATTCACAGGGATAAAGAGCTGAAACAAGCAACGATTTCCATTGTAATATAACATGACATGAGAGTGCATGGGATGTTTAATTTATTAATGCTTCTTCGTACCACTTTACAGTCCGTCAACGAGCCATACGGATTGCCAACCTTACACCAATACTCAGCGATTTTACCAACATTTACTCCTTGCAGAAGCTGAGACTACAATAGATCATTTATTATTAACCATGTATCCTTACAAAACCATATCCACTTGTTCATAATAGACATAAGATTCTTTAATATTAAACTTACACTCAATGTACACTGGATGTACCCTCTCCTTCTTTTAGATTTCTTCCTTATATCTTCATCAACAATGGTAAAACCAACATCATCTATAACCTAAACCACAAACATATAGCAACTATCATACTAAATTTCTTCAAATATATACAAAATGCTTACAAGGAATAGTCAAACCTACTAACCATTGAACCCACCCACCATCCAGGTCGTATCGTATCTGCATCGCTTACAGACAAATATGAGTGCCCAAAATCTGCAATTGATTTACTGCACCCATACAAAAAAAACTTACATATTATATTGAACAGAACAACATCATTGAGGATTACTTTCATATTCAAATTGCTTACGATTCAGGCAATGGTGTATTCCATATATAGTCACAAGTGTTTTTTGCTGACTTGCCTACTCCTTCCGGTACTTGGACGTATGTCAGTATCTGCAATGCTTACACATTTGTTGTTCAATACTTAATCTACTTAATAACACAAATAAGTACTGCACTTTCAAATATAAAGTTTTATTAGAAAACCTCATTAGTTATTCAACCCCTAAACAATTAGTTTGAATAACATTAGAATATCATCCATATTTGTCTATAATAAATGTAATCATACACACACAGCATTTATTGTGGACACAAATCCTACTTAAACCAAACATTGTCTCACAACATTCTTCATTCAATGGCTGACTTTATTCATGTTCCGAGTTCTGATTTCTACTCTTATTCCTTTGCCACTAACCTTTGCAGTAGCTATTCTGTTGTCTTGCCCTACAAGTTAACACAAACAATATCAACAACAATAATCCCAATCCTTAACTTCATGAAAGATTGATCAAATGAACTTATTATACCCTTTTCATTGTTTTCGGTACAGCAACGGATTCTTCATTCAACCACTCGACATCGTCCTCCATCATTGGGTCCTCCTCAATATGAACTCCTTTGTTCAGATCAGAAACTTTGACTTGCCCTTTGTCAACCACTTCTTCTTCTTCTTTAAAATGAACAACAATTTCTCCATCAGATTTCCTCAACGACTTCTACAATTCTATCATATTCGCATTTAAACTCTTGCATTCCTCCTTCAATTCCCTTATACTCTCTTCGATTTCTTTTTCCTTCTCCACACGGGCTTGTAGACTATCTTTTATTCCACCCAACTCTAACAGTACAGTCTGCAGCATATCCATAACAACATCATTTGTTCCATTCTTTCGATCCCCTTCTTCCCCTTCCACTTTCTCATCATCATACCCAAGTACCTGCAAACATCATCAGTAAATCATTTCATATAACCACAACATCCTATATAATACCAGGTTGGTTTAACCCACTAACCTTGGGTTTTTTTTGGATGGCTTTCTTCCTTCAGGCTATTTACAATCTTCCTTACTTCCTTCTTGTTGCCCCATGCTTGTATGCGACCGCGACCTTCAGGGGCAGCAACTATTCTGCTCGCGACTCCACTCCAAAAATCAAATAACCTCACCTACATTTATTATTCATCAAGACATTATAATCTAACTCAATAAACTCAATCCCATGAAACAAATGCTACGTTCGAACAAAACATACTTTTAAACATATATTACCTCTAATATCGCGATGCATCCGGTCATGTATGCCAAACCACCACGAACTTTCTAGTTCTCTACTCCATCAAGTAACTTGTTGTATGCATATTTGCACCAATTGAGATTTCCCTTCAACCCCTCTGGGCACAACAACCGTAAATGTTTCGAGGAAGGCATATTGTTCGCATTTGGACTTATAAAAACACCAACAATGAAAAGAAGAACGCGAGCTTTCAACTCGTCTCCCTCAAATTTACCGCTAAGTATGTCCTCCTCAAGTTCCTTCACCTTGGCATCCCTCTTTATTCCGTACTTCGATGCCATTTCTTTTGCATTAACATTTCTCGTTCCAATTTCAACATCGACTCCTTCATTCTTCAAACCCAAAACAGCCTCCGCATCTTCCACCAACACTGGAATTTTATGTCCATCAAATTCCATGATCGACCTCTGGACATCAAAATTCTCTACTAAAGTGCGACATAGGTCGCGATAAATTGCTCTCTGTTTTATTTCCAGTAAAGGACCAAACCCTAACTCATGTACCACACCCTCAATATTCAACTTCCTCATCTCTTCAAACACCTCTGACAGCTTAATGAGGCTACATCTTGAAGACTTCTCCTACAACATTTCATAAATACATTATTTAATTCACTATTACACAAATATACCTAATGTTAGAACAATTTCATCTCTTTCTCCATAAATAATTTCAAAATTTCACTTACCTTTTTCTCTTTCTCTTCCTCAGGTACTACAATATCCTTCACATTGGAGGCATTCCATTCAGCTAGAGCCTGCTTCTGCTCCTCGAACATTTTTTTTATAAGGCTCCTTTTCATCTTCACTCATTTGCCTCCACTTCAAACCCAATGCTTTTCTTTCCTGTATCACTCTCACAATTAGTTCAATACAAATATCATGTACACTTAACAAACCATTACACAACACACTTACATTGTTGTTCATTATCTTCTCCCCCTCCAAACGTTTACATTCTCCTTTACTGTAAAACATAATTTCTCTGTTAGCTTATGCAACTCATATTTAATAAATTAGACAGTTCTATATACATTCAACTTCAACTTACTAGAAATGAAAATATGATGTACATATCTTAGGTGCCTTTGCACTCCTTTATGAGACTTCTTCTTATGTTTCATTGTCTGCAACGTGTACCTAAAATAATCAAAGATAGAAACCAGTTTTTTACATACTACTTTCCGAACTTGACATACTACTTCAAATCAACTATTTGATCTTAAGAAACAATCATACCTTCCAACACATTCAATACTATAGCTGTAGAAAATATGCAAACCAGTTTTTAAACCAAATACAAGAACCATCTCAACCAACATTTATAACCAATACATGGATTTCAACTAAATCATTCTTACAAATCCAATCTCCTCGACAATATTTCTTTCTCCTTTTACTACAATTTCTAACATTTATCACTAACTAACCTAACTGAAACATCACTTAATTATTTAACCTTATTTATTTTGTTATTCAAGAACACAGTGAACGAATTCAACACTTCTTCTTTGGTTGTCTTTTTTAACTACTGTTAAACACTTCTTGTAACTACTGTTATCTTTTTTTCCCAAAAACCCTAAACAGAACCCTAACCAAAAACACCAAAAATTCCTTCCAATCCAATCTCCTCTACAATATTGATTATAAAGTACAAAGAAATCCACATTCGAACGATTTATACAAAAACCTTCATCATTTGCAATGTGGTTTCGCTGAAATGGAAAAAAAACAAAAAAAGGAAGCAAGAAGCAAGAAGCAAGAACTTACCTACAAACCGTGCTCAAACCCAACCTCCTCGACAAATTTCCTTCAGATTTTCTTCTTTGGTTGATGCAGAAACCAGCTTCGTCCTCTTGGTTTCGATGCCCTAAAATTTTTCTTTTCTTTTCTCGCTCGTCGTTTTTTCCTCAACTTATACCATCATAACCGGGTTACCGGGTAATCTTATGTCATGTTTTTTTTTTTCAATCCAACGGCCTATATTAAACCTGCTCCATCTAATGGTCTTTTTTTCTTGGTTTGTATTTAGCCTGTTTTTAAGCCGCCTGTTTTTAGAAAAGCCCAAAATTAACCGAGTGGAAATATAATATTATTATTCACCATGAACGGATGAGAAAAAGTGAGTGTAAAACAAAAGTTTACACGTGATTTTTAAATTTAGGGGTTAAAGGTTTAGTTTAGAGTTTAAAATTTAGTGGTTTATACTGTAAGCTTTAGAATTTAAGGTTTATAGTTAAAGTTTATGAGTTAGAGTTTAGGGTTTTGAATTTAAGATATTAGGGTTAGGGTTTTAGATTTTAAATTTTGAATTTTAAATTTTATAAAGGGTTGTGTAAAAATATTTTACACGGGCCGTGTGTTTATAAAACCCGATTCACTTTTTTATATATTTTTTAAATTTATTTAAAAAAACATAGAAAACACAAAAATTATACATGTGTATATATATTAAAGTTTATCGACAAAAGAAAATAATAAAAATATTAATCTCGAACATGATTTTTCTTTTGAATCTCATATTAACAAATTAATATAATCTTTTTTGAAAATTTTAAAACTTAAAAGTATATAATACAAGTATAAAAAGAAGTTAGGGATTTAAAATTAATTTTAGGGAAAATAGTAAGAAACATAAAATAAAAATAGAATTTAAAATTTAAAATATATAAGTATTAAAATTATCGGGCCGGGTCGGGTACACGATTATAAAAAAAACGGCCTTGACCCAGCACGACTACCCGGAAAAAATTAAGGGTCGCGTACCCAGCGCGAAAAATTCTGGTATTTTCAAATAAATACTCAGTAATTTTTAATCGTGTAGACAGATCGAAGAGTCGAGTAGTTCGGGCCGGGTATTTTTAAATACCACTAATATTAGGTATGCTATCATGAATATATTATATTGTTGGCATTTGTTCTTCACCACACGTCGAATATGTTATCATGAAGCATATTAGGTATGGAAGGTACGAGATGAAACTATCGATTTTTATATTATTAAATTTCTTTCACGTTCTAATGTGTTTAAAGTATTTATACTTTTATATCGAATAATTTATATTTTATATTAGTTTAGAAAATATAAATATGGCACGGTGAATCTTAAACATAACCCAACAAGTATTTTAGTAGAAAAGTTGATGATGTTCATTCTATGTGACATAGGTTCAAATCGCCATGTCTATAAAGTGTATGTCTATTGTCAAACAGTTAATAATATGTATGAACATATTATTACTTTGTAAAAAAAAAATTAGTCAGTCAACTTTGTTTGATTTATGTATATCACATGAAAAAAATATGAATAAATATAAATTCGAATAGAAACTCAACTGAAAAAAAATTCAAATAAGATTTAAATTATAAAATAAAACTTGTCAACTCGACTAACTCGTTGGGTTCAAACAATCTTATCTTTTACTTGTGATATTTTTCTCCAACTTTTAAATTTTATTTATTGGCATTTGTCCTCGTTAAAAAAATTTTCTTACAATTTAATGGAAGAAAAGAGTACCCCTTAATGACATCAGTTACAAGTGCAGACACAAACCAAACCAGAAAGGAAAATACACAAACATAAGCTGAGTTTTGCTTCCAAAAAAGAGAATTATTTTTTTCAACACTTGTTATTAGAGTCTCAGTTATTTTTAATACTTGTTATTATAGAGTTACTCTTAATTTTTTTTCAACACTTTTCATTAGAGACAATTATTTAAATAATGGTCTGTAATCCCAACAACTACTGATATAGCGATAGCGACATCGTCGGAAACCGTAATATCTACAACCATTATGTCCACAATAGCATATGTTATTAAAACAATTTCACAATTACGATATTCGCAGTGACCACACTAACATCCATTATGTTTGCAATCGTAATAAACGTAACACGACCGAACACACAACTGAAACTATAATTTAAATCTCCTTTAACGGTTCGATTGTTCAGATTATCCTATAACAATTAAAATCTCGTAAACGAGCCTGGATGTATTGCATGTAGTACAAATATATTCTCGGAAGGATAGTTCGTTTACTATTCTACAACATATTTATAGCTGTTTTAGAGAGATTGAGAATAACCTTTGCGCATGTGCTCCGTGAAAACAATTATGACAACGATATACATATTAAATTATTTTTAATAAAAACATGATTAAAACTTAAATATGTATAATTTATAAATAATGAGTTTAAATTTATTGTTCTATTACACATTTTATCTAAATTGTCATTCCAGTTGAGGCTCAGTGACCTTGTAATAAAACCGAGAGTTTAGTAACTATTTTGTAACAATTGAAAGTTTGGTGATCAAAATAAACATTGAAGCATAGTTTAGTGACCATTTGTGAACTTTATCCATATATCAAATAATATTCAAATAATGTACCAAAAGAATAACATTCAAATAAATCTATTTGTGAAATAATTTTTCGATATAATAACTCATATGTATTGGTTCCACCTACAATGGTAAACCAAACAATCTTATCTTTTACGTGGAATATTGTTCTTCAACTTTGAATTATTGTTGGAATTTGTTCTCCATGACTTGTCGAATATGTTATCATAAGGAATATCGTGCTTATATATTCTATCACGAAATTCACGTTATAATGTGTTTAAAGTATTTATATTTTTACATCGAATAATTTATGTATTATATTAAGAGTAAATATTTGATGTATTGTCGGTATAAAGTTTTTTACACAAACATACCTATTTAAACTTCCTAATATAAAATTTAAATCTTTAACCCTAAATCTCAAAAATAAACTCTAAACTCTAAATTTTAAATTAAACTCAATCGTGGAAAACAAATTTTCCGGTGCATGAAACCATTTTATAAAATATAAATACGACATGGTGAATCCTAAACATAAATATTGTCGTTTCAATTGTTAGAATAAGATTCTATCAGTTGGGGAACAAAGAAGGGTCTGTGGGAGCATGCCCCCCATAATTTGAGAAATTAGTATTTAGCCCCTTAAAATTTTCAAAAATTTTAATTTGGTCATACAAAATGTTTAAAAATTCATATCAAGCTTTAAAAATTTTAAAACATTATTAATTAAATATCTCTAATAATTTTTAAAATTTAAAAATTTTATTTTGAACCTCTATTTTTTTTAGTTTTAAGTTGTTCTCTCAAACTCTTTTATCAAGTTCCTCCACAGGATTCCAAAACATTTAAGATGCCATGTTCAAATCCGAACTTTGCCTATAAATAAGGAGTAGTTTTGTTCGAAATGTAGTCATTATAGAGTGAACAAAGAGATTAAAAGAGTGAGGAGTTATATGGCATTTTGGGTAGCTGTTAAGGTAGCATATTACGTAGGGTTGTTAATATACTACGAGATTAAAATACTGGAAATAAGCAAAAAGCATCCCGACTGGCCTTGGAGTCGGTGCATGAAGCAAGAGTTCCCGGAGATGCCTAAACTGGTTGCCAAAGGTGTTGTTGCTTCTAAATTTAGTAGTGCGATTAGTGGGGCGGCGGGTGGTCCGATGGGCGGTCCGATGACTGAGGAGCAAATGAAGCTGATGTCGGAGATGCAAAACCAGATGAGGAGGGAGTTGCAGGCGATCGAAGACCACTGGGATTCGTGGTAATGGAAGAGGTCGAAGTTGAAGAAAACTATGATGTTTAGATTCAACTCAGCTTACTAAATACTAATGGAGTCTAAATATTAGAGTCTGTCATGTATTGGTGTATCGGTCTGCTAATAAAGTTTATGCATAGTAAAATTATATGAGAGTTGTTAAATAAGATTACCGATGTAAAATATAAAAAAAAATCTAAAATATATAAGATTATCTATGAGGTATTAGAGCTAACCATCAGTACAATAAGTAGACTGCTTTCTTCTCTACTGTCTGGTTAATTTTCATGAACAAATTTAGAATCAAATATTAGAAAGGGTGAAGGATTTATTAAGTAAATAAATTTAAATTTTGAGAAAGATAAAGATTATTTTTAAATTAAAAAGGACTTAAATTGTTATTGTACTAAAAAAATTATACACAACTCCTATCGTATGAATGGCTCCGTTCTTGTTCGTTTTCTCACTGAAAATATCAGTTTTCTTTTGGTAGGACAGATGGATTTGTGACTCTCCTTTTAAAAACATATTCTCTTATTTAGTCTACCACGTGCGATGAACATTGCTGAACACCACTAACGATTAATACCGATAAACACCATTTTTTTTAATTTTTAAAAATTTAAAGGATTAAAATTATAATTAAAATTATCTCTTAAAAAACAAAAATCAAATTTAATAATTACTTTATAATATTTTTTTAATAGGTTAGAATCAAATATACCCAATTCTCCTAAACCCTAACAAAATCAATTTCTTAAAAAATAGAAATCAGTTTATAATTTTTTAATAGATTAGAATCAAATATAGTCAATTCTTCTAAACCTAAACCCTAACAAATTCATTGAATTTGTTGAATCATCCTCTGCTGCTTTATTTGGGAATTCTATTTCCTTCTAATGTATAAATTATCTATTTCCTTTTATGTGGGTTTATTTGTTGAATCATCCTCTGCTGCTTTATTTGGTCCCATCATTGGCCTGATTCTAATTTATTTCTTGACGATCACAAATTCATTGAATTTGTTAGGGTTTAGGTTTAGTAGAGTTGGATATATTTCATTCTAATCTATTAAAAAAATATAAACTGATTTCTATTTTTTTAAAGAGATTGATTTTGTTAGGGTTTAGGAGAATTGAGTATATTTGATTCTAACCTATTAAAAAAATATTTTAAAGTAACTATTAAATTTGATTTTTATTTTTTAAGAGATAATTTTAATTATAATTTTAGTCCTTTAGATTTTTAAAATTAAAAAAAATTATCGGTGTTCATCGTTAGTGGTGTTCAGCAATGTTCGTCGCCCGTTGTAGAATTTTCCTTTGTTTTATTGTGCAATTGTTTTTTGATTCATAAAAGGGGATACCAGGGTTGGCCTCGTTAAAAACCTCCCTAACCTAAATGGAGGAAAAGAGTACCAACCATAGTATTACAGAAAAGCGGGAACGCCCCGGCACATAAACACAACAAACTAAAACATAGGACTAGCTAAATCCTCATGTAACAGAACAAACACCGCATCCGGTGGACTACTATAATAACGCACATTATACCCGTCCCAGTGTCCCAGCCTGGCAAGCGCATCAGCAACGCAATTAGCGTTCCGCGATATATTCCGAATTTTATAATCACACACACTCGCTAACAAGCGTCGAATAGCACCCACTAAAGATAGAGGACCAACACATGTCTTCTCCTTACGAAGCAACTGTACCACCTCAAGGCAATCGGTTTCAATAATAACCGCCCCCACATTACTCTTAAGCGTTATTGTGCAATTGTTATACCCATTGTTATCATATAACACTTATTTACGAGAAATTATGACATGGTCCCGGACCACCACGTCATTCATGGTTCTCATCCACTAAAAATAAGCCACATAATTTCTTTTTTTCCACGTCACTAATCCATTTATAATAAACTTCTATGTAACCACCCACTCCCTATTTATATGGCTTAAAAAGATGAAGATTCATCCTTAAAAAAATGACATAAAGATTACATGGCTGAATTTTAGTGGGAGGGACCATAGATGAGGTGGTGGTCCGGGACTATAAATAATATTTTTTATTTACATAAATATTTATTGTCTGTTGTTTTGCAACCACGGTCTTCTAAAATGGGATAATTGACTTATAATCCTTTAAGAAATCAAAAACATTTCGTTAATCCAATAAAAAATTACACTTTAACCTTAACAAATTATGATTTAATTGTAATCCCTTAAAAGAAAATCATGGATTCGTGGTTGTTCGCGATTTTGCAATTTAAGTGTAAAGTGAATATTATCCGATCGTAACTTGGACTTCAAATTAATTTATTTTAGTTCAAAATTCTTTCGTTTAAACTGAACACAATACAAAACATTTTAGCCATTAATTTATACACAATACAAAACATGTTAACCATTATCGATTGTCGAAAACTATCTATTTAGTGGAATTAGATGTTAAATGATTTACATAGGTCAAAAGTTCAATATTGACGTTGTCTATAAAGTAAACTGTATTCCATGAACAATTTTATAATAAAATATTCAATCAAATTAATTGAACAATGAATTAGGTATCGATGGTTAGACCAAACATGTTAGCCATTATCCGTTGTCGAAAATCAACACCCATGGGATGTGACGATAGATCAAATCTTAATATTGTGATTTGTGAATAAAGTAATATGGGCTAAAAAAGTAATTTCAGAAAGAATTTTAAATTTTTTGAGTTAATTGCACCACACCACATTGGAGTGGCCTGCGACAAGTGTTCGGAAGACGTGGAGATTTGGAAGACGACTTTATCGCGAGTAAGGTAGAGAAAGAAGGAAGACGTTTTGGTTTCGTAAGGTTTGCATCAAGACGCATATAGAGCTATTGAGAGACTAAATGGGTTCGTAAGTTGGACTCAGGCAACCAGAATCAGAAGACGAAAGGGATAGATGGTGAGAAAGCCCGGTCGGTGATCGGAGATGGTGCTTCGGTAAACTCATCGGATTCTGATTGGAGTATTTTGAATGTAACAACGTGTTTGAGGGAGGCTCTTGGGGAATCGGTAGTAGCAAATTATGTTGGTTTTATCAACTTAAAAGGGTCTAAGAAGCTTTAGAAAGTGTGAATTTTAATAAAAGGATGAATGAATTTGAAGACCAAGTGTGTGAGCTGCAGGAAATGTTGAAGATATGCAAACTTAAATGTGGGTTATGATGAAGGCACATAAAGACCATTGGAAGCATAAGACGAGAGAGCAGTTTACATATAATCCGAGATAAAAGATTTACATGGCGAACTCTAAGCGAAAATTGGATTGAGCAGACCTGGACTATTAAAAACGTGGTGGTAATTTTTTTTAGATCATAAAGTTTGGTTTTAATTTACCTTGGAGCTTATTCGTATTTGTGGGAGATGAAGACAAAGTGATGAGAGATTATTTCGACATGAGTAGAAGTAGTCTGGTTAGACATTCGTTTGCGTTAATTATGGTTGTATTTTAGCATTGTTTAGTTGGGTGTATTCTTTTCCTTCATTTAGGATTAAAGATGTTTTTAATGAGACTCTCAACTTAAGTCTTGGGTTGTAATTTCTAACCCTTAAATAAATTAGCAAAAAAAATTCTCAAACTTTTAGACATTCTAAGTTCATCCTCAATCTTTGACCTTCGTTCTAAATTGGTCCCTAATTTTTTTAGCATTCCAATTTCATCACCAAACTATGACTCTCATTTTAAATTGGTTCTCAAACTTTTTGAACATTTTAATTTTATCCCCAAATTACCAGTATATGTTAATCACATTCTATGTTAATGAAACCGTTATAAAAATGGTTAATTGTCATGTAAGCATTGATGTGTATTATGTAATCATATGATGTGGTATAAACGAAAATTTCAGGATGAAATTTGAACATTCAAAAAGTTTGGGGACCGATTTAGAATGATGGCTCTAGTTTGAGGATTAAAATGGAACATTCAAAAGTTTGAGTACCAACTGAAAATAAGAGCCATAGTTTGAGGATGAAATTAAAACATTTAAAAGTTTGAGGATGGATTTAGAATGATGATTATAATTCAAGGATGTGTGTTGAATTAACTCCAACCTTTATTAATAGACCAAACAAAAATTCATCTCTATATATATATATAGGGGTAGGATTCAATTACACAGTGTAAAATATTTTTTGGATAGTTGGATGGGTAAAACGGATGGATAAGATTAACAGCAGTAAGGAGTTAATCTCAATCATCCATTTTTCCCATCCAATGATCCAAAAAACGTGTAAAACTTAAAGAATTTTATACTGTGTAAGTTGATCCTATGTCTAACCCATATATATATATATATATATATATATCTTCTTCACGAGAAATTATATCATAGGCCCGGCTCGCCACGTCATCCATGGTCCCAACCAATAAAAAACATCTATTTCATTAATTTTTTTCATGTCATTTTTTACCAAATGAATCTACAATTGGTAAAAAGTATTTTTTAATTTAATTTACAATAAATCTGAGTGAAGATTCACTCGGTAAAAAAATGACATGAAAAGAATTAATGAAATGAATGCTTTTTATTGGTTGGGACTATGAATGACGTGGTGAGCCGGACCTATGATATAATTTCTCCTTTTTCACTTTTACCATTCTGCCTCTTCAATTCTTTCTCTCCTGTACGACCGAACCAAAGAAGTAGAAAAATACTAAACACGAAGGATCAGGAAAGTAAGTTTCAGATTCTTAAACCCTATTCTTGAAATGGGTTCATTTCAATTTCTTCAAAGATTACATGGTTTATGTCTAAACAATTCAGATTCTCATTTTCTTTTGGTTTGGTTTCGGGGGTTTACACTTTACAGGGATGATGAGGCCGCAAACAACGACTGAACCGTAAGTTGTTTTCATCTCTTTCTCCATTCCTCCGTTTCCACAATCTGCTTCCTATGAGATTCGTCAAATGTTTTCGATTCGAATATTTGTATCCGTTCTTTTGATTCTTGGATCATTACATGTTAAGAAATGGGGAAAATCTTAGTGTTCTTGAGTTGGTAATGTTGCAGTACGTCAAAACAAGAACTGGCGGAGTTGTATCTGAAAGCAGTCAAGGAGCTGTTCGACGATGAAAAAGACAAGTACGACATGTTCCATCAGTTCATGACTGATTTCTTGGACAAAAGGTAATCTCATTTCCTTGTTCTTCATTTAAATGTAATGAATTTGTTGCTTTAAACTTACTAAAATCTTGGATACATGTTCTGTTTCGTGCAGGATCGACCTAGTCACTGCCGGTGTCCGAGTACGAGAGTTACTCAAAGGCCACAACAACTTCATCAATGTATTCAATTTGTTCCTTCCACGAGGATACACCATTACACCCGACAAGGACGAGCCTCCGTCGGCCAAGACGGCTCAACTGGACATAGTTGTCAGTTTTCTAGACAAAGTCAAGGTGAAACACTTAAACCAAACCTGTTAATTCTGAACCAAACTCGAACATGTTCGTCAATTCATGCTCTCTGCAGGAACGTTTCTGCAATGAAGAGGGTGTTTATAGATCGTTTCTGCGTATATTCGCCGTGCCAGAGGCGAGGCGTAACAGAGAAGAGGTCTACACCAAGGTAACATGTCTTGTTTCGGTTGTTACCCTGTGTTCATCGGCTATTCGGCAGCTGGTAATCGTTGTTCGATTTGTTGCTCCCAGGTTTCTTATCATCTCAAGGACCATCCGGATCTGCTGGAGGAGTTCAAAGCATTGTACTACTACTGAGAGCTGGAGCATGACCTGCATCTTCCCAACTCAGCACAATGTTATGAAAACTGCATATTCTTTTTTCTGAAAATTTGTTAATTGTTTGACTGAGAATTGAGTTTGGTGCCTGAGATCTAACTATCTGCATATTGCAGTGGATCATATGGATATATGCAATTTCATTGTTCTTATGTAGGCCAATTCATTTCCTTTTGTTCTACCAATTATGTTTTGAGAATTGGGTTTAATCAAACAGGTCCAAAATAATTGATTTGGCCCAAGATATTGTCTTATAATTTTTTATATTAAATGTGATTGTAGTAATATATAAATATGTATAATAATAATAATAATAATATAAAATGACGACTTTGAACAAACTTTAGAGAAAAATTATTTTTAACTCCTATTTTTTAATTTTTGGATCAACCATTGTATGCAGCAGTTGGCCTATCCTCAGTTTTTTTATTTATTTAGTTTTGTTCTTGTTTCAGATAGTGTGAGGTTTGGCCTTGTAATGTATCATCGGTAATTATTAAGTATATTTGGTCGGTTGATCAAACTGTTCATCTTTATTTTCTTGCATTCTTTTAAATTATTGGTTCTAAACTCACTAAACATATCTTTTTTCTTCACATAGAGTTATTTACTATCTCCTCTAGATAGGAGTTGTATTATAATTAGGATTTGTTAAAATTGTCCGAGTCATGCCTTGACATGATTTGGTTGTAGAGGGTGTTTTTAAAAACACCCTTTTAAAAAGATGTGAGAGCTAGGGTCTTTACTTTTCAGAATCAAATTAATTGAACAAATTAAAATTTATTTCAATTAATAGGTACTTAATCGGCTAATGGTTAAATTTTTTTTTTAAAATCATGTTATCGATTAATTTTGTCCGAAATTAATTATTTAACTGAATTAATTGAAAATATTAAATATTAGTCGTATATATATTACATATATTTCCATGTCTAGGCCCATTAAGATGTAAAGAGATACAACTAATTTTTAACTTTAGAGCCGTTAAGATTTTAAGACCCAACTAATTTGTAACCCAATAAAAGAATACTCAAATTAATCTAATATAACTAAAGAAAAAAAAAATCCTAAAACTTATAATAAAGGTCAGTTAACTCAAAAACCATCGAATTAACCAAATCTTTTTCGATTCGATTGATACTTTTAAAAAACTACAATTCATTTAACAATTGAAGAAAAAACTCTAATTAGTTTATTTCAATCACCGACTAAATTAACCAAGTGAACATCTCTATGCGAGAAAAATAAACGTGTGAGAAGAAAATAGGAGAATGTCAAAAGATTTAAAGGGGTTTAGCTTTTGTCCCCTTATTCCAACGTGCAACAAGCTTTGGACCACTTGGCATCAGTTTTTTTTTTACATAGACTAAATTATAAAATAAGTGCTTAAATTATATATATATATTTTTTACAATAGGTGTCTAAAGTATTTTTTGGTTGAAATAGGTACTTAAAGTTTCATTTTGGCTGAAATTGGTGCCAAGGTAGGTGCCTCAATTGACTTTAAAACAAGCTAAAAATAAAACTTTATGCACATATTTCAGCCAAAAATAAAATTTTAGGCAATTATTTCAGTCAAAAAATACTTTAGACACTTATTGCAAAAAAACATAATTTAGGCACTTATTTTGTAGTTAAGCTTTCTACAAATGAACAAATTGCATCCTTAATCCCCATCTCTCAAAATTTACCTAAAATACTTTTTTTAATTCGATTAAGGCCCAAATTCCATATAAATTAATTCGATTCAAGACTCTCCTTGTCAATACACCTCTTGCCTATGTTTTTCCTTCATTGTAACACATTGGTATTGTGTAGGGTTGAGCATGCCAAATCAAAAAATTAAAAATCAATCTAAACTGAAGTGTTTGGATGTTTTATGGTTTACAAGTTGCGTAGTTAATCGAATTTGAATTTTTATTTCATTTATAATTAATTTTAAATACATTATAATGTAAAAAAATTGGCATTTTTATAATGTAAAAATAGGTATTTTATACTTGAAATAGTGAAATAACTTAAAATTATTATATTTGAATTATTAATTATTTTTATTTACTTGAAAATTAATTTTTAAGAAATATTTATGAAAAATATTTTAAAACTTTACCCAATAATGTTTGAAAGTTATCAAATAAAACTATTTTAGTCAAATAAAATACAAAATCTCAAAATCTAAAGTTAATATGGAAAAATCGATAATCGAGATTAACCGAACTGAAAATCAATAGATTTTAAAAAACAATTACCAAATTGTATATACGCCTAGTATTATAATTGGGTAGAATTTTGATACACAGGCTGTGTAAAACTAATTTTACACAAGCCTACATATTTTCATTATAAAACCCAAAACTTAAATTCCTAACCCTAAATCTTAAACCCTATACCTTAAATTTTAAACACTAACCTTAAATTTTAAACCTTACAACCTAAATCTATAAACTTTAAACCTTAACCTTTAAAACTAAAAGGCACATATAAACTAAAGTTTACACGACGTGTGTACTAAAATTTTTTGGTTATAATTACTACTCAGTGTAGATCTCGAGTCAAAGTACAAACTTTGATTCTAAAATTTTATAGCGTTACATAATAATTATTATTATTATTATTATTATTATTATTATTATTTACCCTTTGAAATTTCATCATAGTTTCGTCCCTTGCCAGTCGCCACAACAAGCTCCATACCTGCCAAACTCAATTCAGTGTTATAAGAAATGTATATTCTCATTTTTTTTAAGTTGTTGATTTTTGACTGAATTAAGCTACCACATTTTTATTTGATGTCTGGCATCTAATCATGCTTATTGCCAAAGGTCATATATATATATTGTTGCGGAATACGATCGTCGGATAGAGCAAAAACGCAACTGATAATTTGAGAAAATAATAATGAAGATAAAAGAGACACAGATTTTACGTGGAAAACCCCTAAATAATATAGGGTAAAAACCACGGACAATGTAGAAGAATTTCACTATGAGAAAATAGGAATTACAACTTCTCTCAGTCTAACAAGGAGAAAACAATGACAATTCTCTCTTGATAAGAAAGGAGAAAACAACTCTATGAAAACTCTCTAATTTCTCTAGTATTGGGAGGATGTTAGAATGATTTGGGATGTGTTAGAATGGCAAATGGCTAGGCTATTTATAGTTGAGTTTTAGGGACTAACTTATAAATAACCTAAAGTTTAGGGACCAAAAAATAATTTGCCCATTTCACATTTTCTACTTTGGCTGCACCTACCATTGAATTTTTCCATTTTCAATTTTGACTGCTCATACTTTGTTTGATTTTCAACAATCTCCCACTTGAAGATTTGATTAGAACAATCATATCTTCACACCATTCTTTCTACCTCGTACTTTCCATGTTGCTTACGTCTCTAACAAGCCACAAGAGGATCGACACCAAGTAAACTTATCAGTGTTGATTGCTTTTGTCATGAAATCTGCTATGTTGTCATCGGTATGGATCTTCTGCATATCTATCGTCCCTTCTTCCACTTTCTCACGAATGAAGTGGTATTGGACCCGAATGTGTTTTGTTCTTGAGTGAAAAGCAGGATTCCTTGCAAGATGCAAGGCGCTCTGACTGTCACAAAACAAAGAGACATTCTCTTGTTTGTGCCCGAGCTCCTCCAATAGCATTTTCAACCATATTGCTTCTTTATTGGCTTGTGTAGCTGCTACATATTCTGCCTCTGTTGTTGACGTAGCCACAACCGATTGCAGTTTTGAAACCCAGCTTACAGCTCCACCAGCAACTGTAAACACATACCCTGTTGTAGATTTGCTTTTATCCAAATCTCCTGCATAGTCAGAATCGACATACCCGCTGATAAGAAAGTCTGATCCCCCGTAACATAATGCAACATTTAAGGTCCCTTTGATGTATCTCAGGATCCTTTTCACAGCATTCCAATGCTCTCTGCCTGGATTCGCCATGTACCGACTAACCACTCCCACTGCTTGTGCAATGTCTGGTCTTGTACAAATCATAGCGAACATTAAACTTCCCACTGCTGATGCATACGGTACTCGAGACATCTCCATCCTCTCTTCTTCACTGCTAGGACTCACACTGGAGGATAATTTAAAGTTAATAGGAAGAGGGGTATAAATTGGCTTACAATCTTGCATGCTGAATCGTGACAAGATCTTTTTCAAGTAATTCTTTTGTGAAAGCCAAATCTTCATACTACTTCTGTCTCGGTGAATTTGCATCCCTAGAATCTTGTTTGCTGGTCCCAAGTCCTTCATTTCAAATTCCCTAGCCAGTTCGTGCCTTTAATTCTTCAATATGATCTTTGTTGGGGCCTGCAACCAACATGTCATCTACATACAACAGCAATATAACAAAGTCGTTTTCACCAAACCTCTTGAAGTAAGCACAAGGGTCTGCATTAAGTCTGTTGTATCCAAGGCTCATGATGAAGGAGTCAAATCTCTTGTACCAACACCTCGGCGCCTGCTTTAAACCGTACAGAGATTTGTTCAACCTACAAACCAAGTTCTTCTTTTCTTTTTCTTCAAAACCTTCAGGCTGGAGCATGTAAATCTCTTCTTCAAGATCTCCATGAAGAAAAGCTGTTTTAACATCTAGCTGCTCTAGATGTAAATTCAATGTAGCACACATTGTCAGGACAACTCGAACCGTTGTTAGTCTAACCACAGGAGAAAAGATTTCATTGAAATCAATACCTTCTTTCTGAGCATATCCTTTGACCACCAGTCTTGCACGATACCTCTCCACTTGATCGTCACCATTTCTCTTGATTTTGAAGACCCATTTGTTACCAATTGGCTTCCTTCCTTGTGGTAGTGGCACAAGTTCCCATGTATTATTTTTATGAAGGGCTTCGATTTCTTCTTGCATTGCCGCCATCCACTGTGAAGCATCTGAGTTGTTCATTGCCTCCTCGAATGATGATGGCTCACCGTCCTCCGTTAAAAGGCAGTATGCAACATTACCTTCTATAACATAATCTGAGTGCCAATTGGGACGTCTTCTCACACGATCTGATTGACGAGTTGTTGAAGCTTCAGAATTCTCTGGTTCTGGTTCCTCGAGCTCTGGTTCTGCTTCAGAACAATCTCTCTGTTCAAATTCATTTTCAACATGTATCTGTGTAGTCTCTAGCTTTTCTTTATCAGTGCTATCATCTTCTTCTTTTCTTTGTAGCTTATCTTCTACAAAGATAACATCCCTGCTGATAATCACTTTGCGGGCAGTGGGATCCCACAAGCGATACCCCTTTACTCCATCAGCATACCCCAAGAATTTACATTTTCTGGATTTTGGATCCAACTTTGAAATTTCTTGGGCATTGTACATCACGTACACAATACTTCCAAATATATGGAGGTTTGAATAATCAACTGGTTTACCAGTCCACATTTCCATCGGTGTCTTCAACTCAATTGCAGTTGATGGAGCCCGATTCACCAAATAACAGGCGGTATTGACTGCTTCTGCCCAGAAAGCTTTTTCTAACCCTGCAGCTCTCAACATTGCTCGTGTTCTTTCTAACAGAGTTCTGTTCATCCGCTCTGCCACTCCATTTTGTTGAGGAGTGTATACTGTTGTGAACTGTCTTTTGATGCCTTCTTTTCTGCAGAAGTCATCAAATTCATCACTTGTATATTCACCTCCATTATCTGATCTGAAACACTTGATTTTATTTCCAGAATCAAGTTCCACCCGCGCTTTGAAAACTTTGAAGGTTGAAAACACATCTGCCTTCCTCTTGATAGGATACACCCAACATCTCCTAGAGTAGTCATCAATGAAGGAGACAAAATACTTTGCTCCGCCTAGGGATGTAACCGGTGCTTGCCATACATCAGAATGAACCAATTCTAGAGCAGCCTTGCCTCTAGAATTTGATGTGTTGAATTTTAATCGATGTTGCTTACTTGTAATACAATGTTCACACAAAGGAAGTGATACCTTTGTTAAACCCGGAAGTAGCTTTTGCTCCACAAGGACTTTCATTCCCTGTTCTGACATGTGTCCAAGTTTCCGATGCCATAACATGGTAGAATCTGAACTACATGAGGCAACAGAGGCTTCAGCTTCTAGCAAAGTCTCTCCCTTCAGCATGTACAAATTTCCCGCTATCTTTTCACCTTTCATCACCACAAGCGCTCCATGGAACACCTTCATGATTCCTTTCTGTGTTTCAATCTTGCTTGCATTATTATCCAACAATCCGTAGGATAATAAGTTTTTCTTCAAGCCTTTCACGTGTCGCACATCTCGAACAACTTTGGTTGTCCCGTCATACATCTTCAATTTGATGGTTCCAACGCCAACAATTTCCAAGGCATGATTATTGCAGCTGTACACAGATCCTCCTGAGATAGGTTCATAATTATAGAACCATTCTCTTCTTGAGGTCATGTGATATGTGGCTCCCGAGTCAATAAGCCATATGTCTGCAAATCTTTTTCTGCCTTCCATGGCTGTTGCTGCTTCACAACAGAGAGCATCTCCATCATCTGAAGTGTTTGCCATATTTCCTTGAGGATTGGAGTTTTTAGGTAAACTCCAACAATCCTTCTTCATGTGACCCTTCTTTCCACAATTGTAGCACTTCAAATTCTTCTTACTCCTTGACTTTGATCTACCATGATTGTGACTGCTACTTTGGCCACGTTTTGTTGATCTTCCTCTCATCACCGTTAAGGCCTCTGCTTGTTGCAGATTTCCTTGTCTGTCTTCCTTGTTCTTGCGCCGATTTTCTTCTTCCAGAACAGCAACTGCAACGTCATCGAAGACTAGATCACTTGTAAGGTTGTTGTTCATCAAGTTGATGATGAGTTGATCATACGAATCAGGTAGACTTTGAAGCAGAAGTTCAGCACGTTCTTGTGACTCTATTTTATAGCTTAGGGATGTAAGCTGAGAAAATAGAGTATTCAACGTGTTTAAGTACTCTGTCACTGAAGTAGATTCTGACATCCGAAGAGTGTACAATTTCCTCTTAAGGAAAATTTTATTGTGCAACGATTTGACCTCGTATAATTTTGCGAGGTGATCCCAAATCTCCTTGGCTGTCTTCTTCTCCTCGATGCTTGATAGTACTTCATCTGCTAATGCTAAATGAAGGTCTGCAATAGCATTCTCGTCCATCTCATTTCATTTATTGTTATCCGTAAAATCTGCCGGCCTTTCGCTGATAGCCGCTAGACATCCGTTTTTTCTTAGGATGGCCTTTATCTTCAATTTCCACAGTGAGAAAATTCTCCCATTGAACTTTTCAATATCAAATTTCGTTGCCATAGCTTCTATTTCAGATAGCTCCCACTATTTCACCTTTTTGACGTGAATAGTGCCCACCACCTTCAATGAATGAGTAGTATCTAACTTACTTTCTTATGATGGAGGATCCACTTTTCAGTGGCAACCAACAGAGATTACGGTAAGTAGATATACGCACCCAAATCTGGCTCTGATACCAATTGTTGCGGAATACGATCGTCGGATATAGCAAAAACGCAACTGATAATTTGAGAAAATAATAATGAAGATAAAAGAGACACAGATTTTACGTGGAAAACCCCTAAATAATATAGGGTAAAAACCACGGACAAGGTAGAAGAATTTCACTATGAGAAAATAGGAATTACAACTTCTCTCAGTCTAACAAGGAGAAAACAATGACAATTCTCTCTTGATAAGAAAGGAGAAAACAACTCTATGAAAACTCTCTAATTTCTCTAGTATTGGGAGGATGTTAGAATGATTTGGGATGTGTTAGAATGGCAAATGGCTAGGCTATTTATAGTTGAGTTTTAGGGACTAACTTATAAATAACCTAAAGTTTAGGGACCAAAAAATAATTTGCCCATTTCACATTTTCTACTTTGGCTGCACCTACCATTGAATTTTTCCATTTTCAATTTTGGCTGCTCATACTTTGTTTGATTTTCAACATATATATATATATATATATATATATATATATATGAATGGCAAAATTCAGTTATACAGTGTAAAAAAATTTAATTTTTACATATTTTTTTTGTGTTGGTGGCAGTCTACGTGACTCGAAAGGTACGTTTCTTTTGAAATTCTCAAAATTAATTGGGTTGGTAGATCCAA
The DNA here is from genome assembly GCA_030270665.1 of Hibiscus trionum. Classification (NCBI taxonomy): domain Eukaryota; kingdom Viridiplantae; phylum Streptophyta; class Magnoliopsida; order Malvales; family Malvaceae; genus Hibiscus; species Hibiscus trionum. The sequence goes on along the minus strand of BSYR01000034.1, from coordinate 2,258,255 downwards.
CAAGAGCTGAACTTTTAGTCATATTAGAAGCCTGCAGATTATTCACTGGTTATTTCACAAGCTACCTTGGTTTAGTATTTGTCGAATCTGATAGTCTTTTTGTTGTACAATGGATAAATCGTCTGTGGCAACCTCCTGCAATTTTTGTTGAGATAATAACTGAGTGCAGGGCCTTCTTCATGAATGATAAGCTGATGTTACGCCATGCACCGAGAGGGATGAACGGTGTCACACACACCCTTGCACGTCAGGGAATTAACAGATCGTGCGACTGGGTTTGGACGGGGCCTTTGTATCAGGGTAATACTTAGTGTTTTGATCTCTTTGTAAGCCGAATTAGTGGCTTGTACTGTGTGAACTATATCCGTCTACTGATCGAATCTATTTTATTGGAAATATATAGGGCACTCTTTTCCCCCTAATAGGACTAGAGGGGGTTTTTAACGAGGCCCGTCACCTTTCAAAAATTTTTTTTTACATATTTTTCTGAATCGTTGAATGAGTGAAATGGATGACTGAGATTACCGGTAGGTCAACAAAATGGATTCAGTGTTCTATCTATTATTTTTTTTAATTGGGTTTTAGCAAACTGGTCCAAATCCACTTTTGTTTTAGAAAAATTAATAAATCTCACTTATTATTGCTGAAAAAATATTTGGCTCAAAACATTATATAATAGTTTAAATTTTCTTAATTAAATCTAATTATAAAAAATAAAATAAAAATCAGATCTTAATTACAATCAGTCTGGAACCGGGTATTTTTAAGGACATTGAACCTAATTTCTTAAGAAATTGTCTTGTAAATGTATGGATTAGATCTTAATTACTTTATTATGTTTATTTTGCAGTTGCGTTGTCTAATTAATTCTTTTTCCATCTACTTGGAAGAAAAGGAAAATACAAGATACCTTCCGAGTTTCACTAACCACGTGCCATTGTCTTTATCCACGTCATTTACTTGAACAAATTAAAATTTATTTCAGTTAATAGGTACTTAATCGGCTAATGGTTAAAGATTTTATAAAAAAATCATGTTATGGATTAATTTTGTCCGAAATTAATTATTTGACTGAAACAATTGAAAATATTAAATAATAGTTGTATATATATTACATATATTTTCATGCCTAGGCTCATTAAGATGTAAAGAGATACAACTAATTTTTAACTTTAGACCCGTTAAGATTTTAAGACCCAACTAATTTGTAACCCAATAAAATAATACTCAAATTAATCTAATATAACTAAAGAAAAAAAATCCTAAACTTATAATAAAGTTCAATTAACTCAAAAACCATCGAATTAACCAAATCTTTTTCGATTCGATTGATACTTTTAAAAAAACTGCAATTCATTTAATAATTGAAGAAAAAACTCTAATTAATTTATTTCAGTCACCGACTAAATTAATCAAGTGAACATCTATATGCGAGAGAAATAAACGCGTGAGAAGAAAATAGGAGAATGTCAAGAGATTTAAAGGGGTATAGCTTTTGTCCCCTTATTCCAATGTCCAACAAGCTTTGGACCACTTGGCGTCGGATTTTTTTTACAGAGACTTAACTTAAAGTATTTTTTAGTGGAAATATGTGCTTAAAGTTTTATTTTTGACTAAAATTAGTGCCAAAGTGGGTGCCTCAAATGACTTTAAAATAAGCCAAAAATGAAACTTTATGCACCTATTTCAGCAAAAAATAAAACTTTAGGCAACTATTCTAATTAAAAAATACTTTAAACACCTATTGCAAAAAAAGACATAATTTAGGCACTTATTTTATAGTTAAGCCTTCTACAAATGGGCAAATCGTATCCTTAATCTCCATCTCTAAAAATTTACCTAAAAATACTTTTTTTAAAATTCGATTAAGGTCCAAATTCCATATAAATTAATTCGATTTAAGACTCTCCTGGTCAATACTTCTCTTACCTATGTTTTTTCTTCATTGTAACACATTGGTATTGTGTAGGGTTGAGCGTGACAAGTCAAAAAATTGAAAATCAATATGAACTAAAGTGTTTGGATGTTTTATGGTTTACAAGTTCGTAGTTAATCAAATTTGATTTTTTGTTTAATTTATAATTAATTTTAAATACATTATAATGTAAAAAATAGCCAATTAGCCCCCAGTTTCACTAACCACACGCTATTGTCTTTATCTACGTCATTTTATTTTTTATTTTTCTCAAGCACACAATTTTTTGCTATAACCATTGATATCTGATTCATTTATTAATTGAAACAAAATTAAATACTGTAAAAATATATTATAGTGACAACTCTCTCAATTCAATTTTTTCTATTTATAACTTTTTTTGAACAGTAATTTATTTCAAATGGATAAAAAATACCACAACCGTGCCTCGATAAAAAACCCCTAAATCTAGATGGAAAAAAGTGCAACGATTGTGGTAGTCGACTACAAACCCACATGATCATTTTCCACATTGAAAGGTTAAAACCTACAACAAGCCACTAAGAACCGAGCCAGAAACAGTAGCATGATACACCATCAGACCCACACCACCCATTTATTTAGGTGTCGCTGTATATGGTCATGTCTCTCGATCTGTTAATACCTTTTTTGGCCAGGCTATTAGATTTTCTTTCTATAGTAGTGATTTCCCATAGGAAAGTTTCGCATTCCTTTCTGCATTGTAAAATTAGCTCCTTGAAATTTTGAGGGCAACCTTTTGGGTTCGACATCCACTGGACTACTAGCGCACTGTCGCATTCTATCTGTAATTTGCCATTTAAAGTTCTTGAATAGCTTGCAGGCCTCCCTAACAGCAAGAATCTCCACGGTGGTAGCGCCAATGTTTTTAGAAAATGTAATAAGGCAGGTGGCTTTGTTATTTCGCAGTACCCCCTATACCTGCCTGACCAAAGCTGTGGACTACAACACCACCTGTATTGAAAACCAAGACGTTTGGAGGTGGAGGATGCCAAGAGTTGCGAATCACACGATCATGTCTTCCAAAGATGCACAACTTTGCAGGCGATATCAGGAGATCGTTTGCTGAGATGGGAGTCTCAGACCATATGGCCAAGCTCCAAAGACTCAGACGCAAGATACAAATATCATATAACAGTTTTACCATGGAACACTACATCATTTCTACATAGCCATAGAGACCACATGAAGCACAAAAAGCTAAGATGCCATACCTTTGAATGGAGATGTTGCGGCTGTTAAGAAGTCCATAAGTATAAGAGAGCTTTTAAATTATTGGGGAGGACCATATTAAGATTCCATACAGGACACCACTTCTGCCAAACTGACCACGTTTTCGGGCAAAAAATAAGAATATGGTTGACTGATTCAGTGGAACCATTGCAGAAAGGGCACGAACTAGAAGCAATCGAGCTGCAACCTCTTTTTAATAGCTCGTCTTTGGTTGGCAGTCTTCCGAGAATAGCTTTCCAAGTAAAAGCTTCCACCTTAGGAGGTGCAATTCCTGCCCAGACAAGCTTCCAAATCTCTTCAGGTTCTGATCGACTTGGACAAAACAAATTTAAAGCCGATTTCACATTAAAGTTACCACATGAGGTGGCAGTCCATCTAATGTTGTCTTTAACGTTGGGAATGGGCTTTACTGTTTCCAGTAATTACTTGAAATTCAACCAAGTATCTATCTCCCAATCAAATACATTTCTTCGCAGAGTAATTCTCCACTTTCAAACATTTCCATCCCAATAACCAAAATCTGCTATTACTTCAGATTTTTTTCTTGCCAAAGCAAAGACTCTAGGAAACGCCACCATCAGGGGATAAGGACCCACCTATATTTCATTCCAAAACTGAATTCTTTTTCCATCTCCCACACAGTAATGAATTTTGGACATGAAAATATCCTCATTGTTGTTGAAATTAGAGATGATGTTTTTCCAAGTCCATGACATATCCTGAGTCTTACGATTTGAGGGGAAAGTACTGTCAAGATTCATTTCATACCTAGCAGTAATAATTTTCCTCCACAAACAGTCAACTTCGACCCCGAATCTCCAGATCCATTTCAACAGTAGGGCTCTATTTTTATTGTTGAAAACTACAATTCCCAACCCACCATAAGCTTTAGGAAGACATAAAACCTCCCATTTGACCCAATGAATCACACATTTATCTTTAGCACCCCAAATGAATTTGACAACTAAGCTGGACAGTGCTTTGTTAATGCCTTTCGGCATCGGGAAAATTGAAATAAAATAGATCGGGAGATTGGAAATTACCGCTTTGGCTAGAGTGATTCTTCCGGAGAAAGATAGTGATTTAGACTTCCACCCAGCTAGCTTGATTCTCACTCTCTCCACTATAGGCCACCAAATTTGTTTATCATTTTTATGGTGTCCCAACGGTAATCCTAGATAGGTGCAGGGTAACTTTTCACTTTGGCAGTTAACCACTCTCGCCAAATCTCTGATATAACTTTCCTCAAGGTTGATTCCCAACAGTTTTGTTTTTTGGAGATTCAATTTCATTCCCGACGCTAATTCGAATCCTTTTAGAAGACGGACTAAGTTGCGTATATTGTTCTCGTTTGCTCCAGAGAAGACAATTAGGCCATCCGCAAATTGCAGATGGGTAATAATTTTTGAACTATTGCTATAATAGAGACCCGAGAAAAAACCCAACTCTTCAGCTTTGTTGATTAAAGAGCTTAATGCTTCCGCTAAAATGTTGAAAAGAAAAGGTGAAAGTTGACACCCCTGTCGAAGGCCACGACTGATGGAGAAAGGAATCGTAGGGAATCCATTTACCAAAATAGAAATTGACGCTGAAGACAAACAAGATCTTATCCACCCGCACCACACTTCTCCAAAACCCATATTCTTCATAACAAAAAGTAAGAAATCCCAATCTACAGAATCATAAGCTTTCTGAAAGTCTACCTTGAATACAACTCCCTCCAGCCCTTTCCTTCTAGTGAAGTCGACGATCTCGTTTGAGATTAAGGAACAATCCATTATTTGCTTCTTTTTGCAGAAGGCAAATTGATGATCTCCAATTATTTCATCCAGAACATAGCTTAGGCGGCATGCCAAAACTTTTGCAAGTACCTTGTAGATACACCACATCAAGCTGATTGGTCGATAGTCATCTATTGTTGAAGGCGACTTAATCTTGGGAATCAAAACAATAAAAGAATTGTTGAACGATTTGTCAGGAAGGTTACCAAGATAAAACGAATTGAAAAAAGCCAATATCTCTTCTTTTATACTAGGCCAAAACCTCTTGAGAAATCCACTGTTAAACCCGTTGGGTCCTGGGGCCTTCGAATTCTCCATCATCATTAAGGCTCTATGGATTTCTTCCAACGTAAAAGGAACTTCTAATGAGCATGCTGACTCGGCACTCAACTTTTTCAGGTTACAATCAAGCTTACTAACATGGATATTTTGAGACTGGTTATAAATAGCTTTGAAATGCTGTCAAATTAGCTTTTTAACCGAACCTGAGTCAGAATGGGTTTTCCCCCTATAGACAAAATGGCTGATATAATTATTTGATTATCTTGAAGAAGCCATAAGATGAAAAAATTTAGAATTTCTGTCCCCCAATTTAAACCATTGAACCCTTGATTTCTGGATCCAATCACGTTCTTCCCTTCTTTCTAGAATCCAAAGTTTATGTCCGAGCTGCTTGAGTTTGATAGGAAGTTGGGGATCAACATTTCCTTTCCCTATTTCACTTTCAATCTCATGGCATCTGGAATTTAAGGCTGAGGCGGACTCCCCATCGGATTTTCGATTGTCATTCACCCACTCCTTAGTGATGTTCTTCACTACTTTTAGAATCTTAGAAATTCCCGAGCCTTTACTTGCTTCACAAACATTTTGAATTTTGGCCATTTAAAGGGCTTTGGACCCCCGTCTATATTTTCCTGTCCAAGACTCATAGGATTGTGATCCGAGAGACCTCTAGGCAATATTGATTGGGAAAGGCAAGGCCAAAGAGCAACTAACTCAGGGGACACGAGGAATCGATCCAGTTTGCTATAGGTTGGAGTCTCTCTCAGACTAGACCAAGTGAAGGATCCTCCCTTCGTGGTTGGCTCCAATAATCCCAGATCATTGATAAAATCTGAAAATTTTTCCATAGCTGCTGTGTTGTGCCCCATCCCTTTTCTTTCATCAATAGTTCTAATCCCATGAGAATTGGAAGTTTGAAAGAATTAGCCACTGTCCGAAGCTCTTCAAAAACCTCTTCTCGTTTATCAATGTCATTCGATATTCGACTCCACCAATTTACCGCCGATACAAATGAAGTTTGCTCTAAGAATTACAGACTCAGCCTTAAAAACTCCTCAACCCATAAGGAAATTAATCCTACTGAAGACCCAATTGAGGGGCAAATGGCAACTTCGAATTTTTTCTAACGACCAAAAACGACCGATGCTAAACTATCATCAACAGTTCTTAGTTTAGTTTCTTGAATAAAGATCACATTCGGCTTCTGAGTGGTTTCCTCATCGATTTTGATAATTTCCCGACTAAGGAACGGAAAAACGAATCGTTCCAGGACATTAACGGTACATTTTCCAGAATAACCCAGACCTTCAACTTACATTTGGAGGAGAAATTTTCCAGTGAATCAATATCGTCAAACCATGTGGTCAATAGTGATTCTTTTAAGTCCCAAAAGATTTGGATTTGTTCCGATTCTTCAAATTGAACTATCACTGTCGATCCAGACACAGTACTAACCTTGACTTTGAATTCTTCCGATCGAATGGCCTCTTGGACAAAATTTGCATCATACATTCCTTTCACCACACCAACTATGCACCGGTCTAACCACTCCAATTCTTGTTTGGGAATATATGCTGAAGTGGAACAGAGTAGCAGGTGGCTTTTGTGAGACGACTTCTGATAGGGATATATCATCAACCTTCCTTGCATCTTTTTCCAAGGTACAATTTGGGTCTGGTGCACTTTTGGACATCAGGACTTCCTTAAATGAACGACCGTCTGTCAACTTGAATGAAGGTCTAGCAATTTCCACGTTTCTTCTTTGTAGTTTCTCGGCAGCTCTTGTATTGCTTAATGATGACTTACTCATAAAAACCCTAATATTGAACCCATCTATCCTCATGTTATTGCCATATTCTATCGCTTTTAGGGCATCTCCTCGCCTTGCAAATCTGATAAGTTTCGAACACCTCATGTAGGGTTGATGTATGGACTCTTTTGCTAATGTAATTCACGAATATGGAAAATCTTTGTCTGCGCTTATAGTAAAGGGAAGAACCTCTCTTGCTTTCTGACTGCTTATTTCGATTCGGTCGATCTGTAAGAAGGATAGTAAGACTCCTTCCGGCCTCCATAACCGGTCTCTGATCTATCCCATCGCTCTGCTCTACTCCGCTTTCCCTCCCGTAGCTCCGGTCTCATCCTTTCTCCCGTGGCTTTCTCCTTTCTCCCGGCCTCCATGACAATCTCTAAGTTTAAATCTAAATACTCCTTCTATTTATAACTTAAAATTTAAACCCAAAGTATGGTAACATGATAAATAATTTTAATTTTTTTTTTAAATTGAATATTTTTAAATTAAATTGAATAATTAAAGTTATTATTAAATAATCTATGCGATTTAAATAATAATAATAATAATAATAATAATAATAATATTAATATTATTAATAATAATAATATTATTATTATTATTATTTAAAGTGATTGAATGATGGTGAGTGAATGATGGGTGTCGGTATTAGAGGCTCAGGTATAGCCGTAGAGGTGGCAAACGGGTCAATCGGTTCGGGTCATTTCAGTTTCGGTTATTTCGGGTTTGATATTTTCGGTTTGGTTCAGGTTTATTGTGTTTCGAGTCATTTCGGGTCGGTTGATTTTCGATTCGGTTGATTTCGGTTCGGTTATTTTCGGTTCAATGAGAGATCAGTCGATTTTAATCAAATTTTTAGGTTGGTCAGATTTTTACACCCTATATATGACTTTATAAAGTCAATATATTTGACATTTTAGTGACTTGTGCGGCTGTTCATATTTAATCTTTCTTTATTTCTATTAATCGGGTACATTCGGTTCGGGTCTATTCGATTCGGGTCCATTCGGTTCAACTAAATTCGGTTCAGTTTCGGTTCGATTTATTTCGGGTTTCGGATCAAATTTCGGATCAAAATTTGGGTCAATTTCGGGTTGATTTTCGGTTTCGGTTCGGGTCTCAGTTCAGGTAATTCAGTTCGAGTTTCAGGTCTCGAGTCTCGGGTCAAGTTTGCCAGGTCTAGGTAGAGGTATGGAGTGTGCCGGCAAAGGATCCAATGCATTGATCTTTTTCTTTTTTATATAAAATAGTAATTAAATAGTATTATTATTATTTTATTACTATTATTATTAAAATAATAATAAGATTAATAATAATATTTAAATCTGGACAAAAATTAGTAATTATAGTACCCAACCCAAAACGACCGATGGCGTTCTAAACGTTTGACGAGCTTTTAAAGGTCTAATTTATTTTGCCCCGGGAAAAATTAGGGGTTGAGGTTTGGGGTTTAATGATAATTGTGTCAAGTTGAGTGTTTGAGTTATGGGGTTAGTTTAGGGATTGAGATTATATTTGCACTTTAATTATTAGTGATTATAAGATTTAGGTGTTGAGGTTCAGAGTTTAAGGGTAAAATGTCAAGTTAAGTGTTCGAGGTTATGTGATTAGTTTAGGGATTAGGAGATTATGCTTACACTTTAATTATTAGTGATTGTAAGATTTAGGTGTTGAGATTTTGGGTTTAAGGGTAAATGTGTCAAGTTGAGTGTTTGGGGTTATGTGATTAGTTTAGGGATTAGAGAATTATGCTTGTACTCTAATTATTAGTGATTGTAAGATTTAGGGGTTGAGTTTTGGGGTTTATGGGTATAATATATGCTTCAACTTGAGTGTTTGGGGTTATAGAATTTGTTTATGGATTATGGGATTTGAGGATTAGGCTTGCAATTTAATTATTAGTGAATGTAAGATTTTGGGTTGAGGTTTGGGGTTTATGGGTAAATGTGTCAAGTTGAGTGGTTGGTTGGGGTTATAAGATTAGTTTAGGGATTCAGTTTGCACTTTAATTATTAGTGATTGTAAGATTTAGAGGTTGATGTTTGGAGTTTAGGGATTCAAATTCACCATCATTTATTTTAAAATTTTCTAATTCAGTCCAATGTTTTTAATATGATGATATTTTTGTTCATTATAGTCCCCAAAAAATTTGTTTTAAGTCCAAATTGACCCGTATTTATTTTTTGTAATTTAGTCCAATGTTTTTAATTTTAATTTAAAATGTTTGTTCATTATAGTCCCTAAAAATTTATTTTTATTCCATATTGACCCCTATTTATTTTTTGTAATTTAGTTCAGACTTTTACTTTAAGGGTAATCTTCACCAGTGGTCCTTTTGTTTAGGGTGTGTTTTATTTTGGTCACCAAAATTCAAAAACGTGTATTCTGGTCCCTAACGTTACAAAACGTTTATATTTTAGTCACCCAACCGTTAGTCTCCGTTACTTGGCTAACGGGTGGCTGACATGGCTCGTTAAAAAAATAAAAAAAATCCACGTGTTTAGGCCACTGTCACTGCCCTCTCCAAATTCCAAACCCTCATGGCCTGCCACCACTACCACCACTCCACTGCCACCTGCTCTTGCAGCCACTGCTTCCGACCACCACCACCATATCCCCAACAATCTGACCCTTTTTAATATGTTTGAGGGGGAAAAAGAAACTCATTTCTCATACAAAAGCGAAGAAACTTGACAAATCAAATCGAATGGAATCAATGAATTAGATTGGAGATTCAAAGTAATGGGATTTTCAGCATTGGGCATCGTTTGGTATTCAAAAACCAATCAAAGAGCGAGAGTGTCCAGTACCAGATGAGGTAATTTGAGGTCTCATACACCTGGATAAAACCTCTCCAAATCTGCCCAACATATGCCGCTTCAGATATCGCTTTTCCACCAATTTCCGACCTTTCATCCCCATTTGCTTCCTTGCCGTCGTGTTATTCAGCAAATATCTGAGGTTTTCAGCAAGAACTCGGCTCCCCGGACGCCCCATTGGGTGAAATAGCCCACTCACATTCTGCTCCACTATCTCCTTTGTGCCCCCGCCATCGGTTCCCAACACCTGTGCCCCCACATCATATCAAAATATGCTTCAAATTCTCAATTATTCCAACTTTTATGCTAAAACAATCAACAAAATCAAACAATGTAAAATCCTGTTTTCCTCTGGTATCAAACAACACATTTGTAGAAGATGCATCGGCATCTCTTGGTTTCGGAAGCAAACCTCTTAGATGGTGTTTTCTTGCCAAGATTGACTGATCTAGCTTCATTTCCAATGATGTTTTAGCTTCAGAATCAGTGTCCAAAGGGTTTTGATCGACCATAAGGTTTGCTGATTCAAGAAGCAAGAGTTGGCCCTTTCCAGCATTTATGCTGCTTAGGGACATCACAAGCATATCATTATCGTTCAAACCCATCTCTTTTCTTACTGCAGCTCGCAGTAACCTCCTTTTTTCTAGCATCTTATCAGGGCTAGCAGATGGAGTGTTTAAAGAACAAGGAATTCCAGCTACAAACGCCAGCTCATCGTTAACGGCAAGCGAACAAGGAATTCAACATGGACTTTTTTACTCCCATTTCCTTTTTACCCCTTTTCAAAATAATAATTAATTAATATTTTACACGTGGACTGAACACGTGGGTTTTTTTTTATTTTTTTAACGAGCCATGTCAGCCACCCATTAGCCAAGTAACGGAGACTAACTGTTGGGTGACTAAAATATAAACGTTTTGTAACGTTAGGGACCAAAATACACGTTTTTGAATTTTGGTGACCAAAATAAAACACACCCTAAACAAAAGGGACCACTGGTGAAGATAACCCTTACTTTAATTATTAGTGATTGTAAGATTTAGGGGTTGAGGTTTGGGTTTAGGGGCAAACATGTCAAAATTTTCTAATCTAGTCCAATGTTTTAAATATGATGATATTTTTATTCATTATAGTCCCCAAAACTTTATTTTTAGCCGAAATTGACTCATATATATTTCTATTTTTGGTAATTTAGTCGAATAATATTTTTATTTATTTTAGTCCCTACAATTAAATTTTTAGTCAAAATTGCCTCATATTAATTTATATTTTTGTCAATTTAGTCTAATTTATTCTAGTCCTAAAATTTAATTTTTAGTCCAAATTAACTCTTTTTTGTAATTTAGTCTAAAGTAAAAAATTAATATTTTTAGCCTAAATCCCAAGGGATGGTAACAGATCCAAAGTTCCATCCAACGACCAATTCACATTTCCCATCTTTCAATTCAAATGAAATTGAGTAAACAATTAAGTTAAAAACGGAGGGGGAAAACCCTACCCATTTTTAAGAGTTATTTGCACTTTAGGTCATTACTAGTTTAGTAGTTTTACAATTGGTTTTTTTTTTTTATTCTTTAGTTTTAGTTTGATTCATTTTAGTCTCAATTTTAGTTTAGTCCAATGTCTTTAATTTTGATTTAAATTTTAGTCACCGATTTAGTCCAATGTCTTTAATTTTAGTCATTGATTTATTCAAATGTCTTTAATTTTAATTTAGATTTTTTTCATTATATGCCTTAAAACTTTATTTTTATTCCAAATTGACCCATATTCATTTTTTAACTTAGTCCAGTGTTTTTAATATGATGATATTTTTATTCATGTTAGTCCCTAAAATTTTATTTGTCACCAAAATTAACCCTTATTAATTTCTAATTTTTGTAATTTATTCCAATATTTTATATATGAAACATTTGATGATATTTTTTACATTCTAGTGCATAATATTTATTTTTAATGTGATTCGTGTTCGTGAAAGCCGAAAGGCTTTAAATAATTCACTCGAAATGAACCCAAAGTCTATCGACTTTGACTATTTGTACCAAACTCAAACTTAATACGATTTCGAAACCTGAATTAACCCGGCCTGAAATAAAACCGACTTGAAATGAACCCGACCTGAAGTCTACTCGAGCCCAAATTAACCCGTCAATTAACTGATTCGGACCCAAACCGTTTTGACCCGACCTGAAACGAACCCGACCTGAAATTGACCCGCACTCGACCCAAATCGAGTCGAAACATCAAATCAACCTGAAATAACCTGTATCCGATTTGACCCGACCAGACAGGACATGGCCTGAAATTAATCTGATTACCTATTTTTACATCCCTAGTTGTGGGAATCATGGCATCTCAAAAAAAAATCTTTTGAAACTATTTAGCGTTTAAACCATTTACAAGCTAAGTCGCGCTCTTTCCACCGTCCGCCCCTGATTACCGTAGAATGCTTAAGTAACGTAAAATTCTCTGTTGGAAAATAAATTTTCTTTATTCAATTATTCATCAACTTTTCATTTCATTCGATTTGATCCTTTGATTATAACTCTTTACAAATTATTTCTTCCTATCAATTTAGTCCATCAATCAATTAAAGGATTGTATGACCCTTTTCTAGCCCTACATTTTCTACCAGATGAAACTGAAACAACTTATAAAACTTCAAAAATGTTACTCAAATAGAACAAGTAATGTTGTAATTTATAGGTCAAATTATGGTATCAACAAAGTTTTTTTTTACAATATTATGTCAGTTTGAAATACATGTAGATTGACGCCTCAACAGGGACAGAGTCAAGACTTAGGGTTAAGAGGGACAAAACATAAATGTTTGAAAGTGAATAAATAAATTTAGAAATAAACTAATTTTTAAAATAATTAGGTGTCTGCGCCTCAAATCAGATAAAAGTGGATTGTTTTGCCGATGTTTTGATTTCTTAAAGAAGCAATTTGATTTTAAAGCTAACCCTAAAAAGCCCATGTCTTTGAACGTGCTCCACGCGCTGCCCAAACCCTCCTTTTCTTCAAATCCCGCGTCCCTCAGGCGGTGCTTTGACCTGTCCGATCCGGACGTCGTGCTCGGTTCCTTCAAGGGTCGCCGGTCGCCGGCGCAACGGAGGGCGACACTGGTTGGTGGTTTGGACCAGTGGTATGGAACGAGGTTGGTTGGGTTATCGTCGGGGGTTGCCGTTTTCAGGCGTTGCTCAGATCTTGCTACGCCGCCGCAGCCGCCGCCAAACGCGTCTTGCCGTCTTCCGGGGTGGGTTTAGAGGCTTTCGTCCGGTGGTGGCTCCGGAATAACGAGTTGGCCCTGCAGGTTCTTAGTTTCGTTTTGCCTCAGATTATCTTCCCCCGGTTCCGGTCTATCCGAAACCCACTCCTCCTCCGACATCGTCCTCCTCCGGGATGGCTTGTCTCCTCACGCCGGAGTCAGGCAGACAGTCCGGGGAAACGCAGGGACAGTTGCAGTTTCCACGTTTTGACGGAAGATTTCATGGCCAGAGGGTACCGATTTTTGTCTGATCCGGCAGGCGATCTGAATTTGGCTACCGGAATATCTCTTGTGAACGATTTCTGGACGGGCAGATGGATATGGATGATAGGTTGAGACGGCTGTTCTCCAAGTTGCTTTCGAACCGATTCTGAAATAGGAGAGCTGCGTCGTTTCTCTCTTCTCGGTCTCCGGTGTGAATCTGGGTTGACGCTACCCAGCCAAAGCGGTCTCAGTTTCCGGCAGGGACTTTGGATCGCCGGAAAAGCCATGGCTGATGTTTTGCTCAAGGTGTTTGTTGAGGATAAGGGCTTTTCCGTCTTTTCATCGGTGCCTTTCCCTATTTTCCCATGTCCAGTTTCAAGTTCCAATGTTTACCATTTTAAGTTTTACTTTCCCTGGAAGTTGTCCTTAATATCTACGAAAGAGAGTAATCTTTCACCAATTACTTTCTCTTTGTCAAATGTTGAAGTCAACTTTAGTGGGACCCGGGTGTTTACCTTCAGTTTTTTCTCGTACTATTACCCAGTGGACTATGGATTTAGGGATGTTGCTGAGCATTGGAGTTATGGTGGTCTTTGGATTTCGACTGCAATAAGGACTAAATGGGATCCGGGCGGTTCATTTCCGTATTTTTTGCTGTGGCTTTTCTCCTCGGTCTATGGGTTCATGTTTTCCGTCTTATCATCGTTTGATCAGTGGCATAGTTTCTATCGGAGTCCTGTATTAGTGTGGTTTGGTAAAAAGTGCTCGAAGGACTAGAATTGGGAAGAGACTCGGTGAACTCATTCTCTCCTCACATCTGGGGTACAGTAAACGATGCTTTGACAAGGACCAACGAATTCGCATTGGAAGCCTGCCTCTGGATAGAGCTCTCAGGCACAATTACTGTCTTTCATCCCGGGAAGAGATTATGGTGTTCGAGTTTGGGATTTCTTCATCATCGTTCTGGTTCCTTCGTTTGTTCTGGTTCCTTCGTTTTAGGAAATACGATCCACGGTTTTACCTATAGAAGTGTCTATCTGGACGATCCAGCTTGTTCTCCGACCTGGTGTTGCTGGATTTCTTCATGGATGTCTAGTGACCGTTGTTCGCGCTTGATGATTGTGTCCTTTTTATCGGCTGTTAGGTTTTCTAATTTCTTTTATGTTTTTCCAGTTTGCTCTTAGGCCCTGGTTGGCCCTTCAGTTGATTTTGGCTTTCAGTCTGTTTGCTTACTACGTTGTTGGGACCCTTAGGCCCCCTCCTTTTGTACCTTTTCTTTGTTAATGGAAGTTCAGATTTGATCAAAAAAAAAAAAAGAAGCAATTTGATTTTTCTAAAAGGTTAGAATCAAATTTAGCTACAACAATAATGATCAAATAGATAAAAGTGTACACGTTAAATTCAAATTATTATTATTTATTTAGTAGATACCATCGCAATTTCACTCACCATCCTATTGTCTTTATCCTCGTCATTTTATTTATTTATTTATTTTGCCCAGCAAAGAGACGACTATTAATCTTTTTATATGACTTTAATAATTTTACATTAAAATAAAACAAAATTGGTCCGGGATTTCATCTATAAAAGGACCAAATCTACGTCCAAACCTCAATGCAAATCCATCCTCTTCATTAATATTAAGAAAGCTAGCCCTTCAATACTTGTTTTTGCTTTTATTTCTCTTTCTTCTCTATGGCCAACACGGCTGGGCTGCTTACTCAACAAAGCTTTGGCTTGGAAACCAAAGTCATTCCTCGTTCCCTCGCGAATTTCATCAATTTAGCCGTCTCATTCACTGATCAGTCCGATGATCAAGTCCCCACCGTCGATTACTCTTTGTTGTTTTCCGACGACAAAAATGAACGTGCCAAGTCCCTTGACCACCTTGGGAAAGCATGCCAAGAATTCGGTTTCTTTTATGTATGAAACTTGAACCCTAATTCCTAATATTCTCACTTTGTTTTGATATTCAGTTATGAAGCACGGTTTAGGTACATGCAAGTATTTCTTCTTCCTAATATTTTTTTTCTATTCTCTCATCATTTTCGTCTTTTTTTTTGTTTCGACTTTATCTCACGTGATTCAACTATAAATATATAAGTACTATGTGTGATGCCATGCTCAAATAATTTTTTATTTTTATATTTATCGTACCTTTATCGTATCTGTACTCTGTAATTTTAAAAAATGTCGTTTCTCGTTCTCGTTTCCGTTCCCGTTCCCGTATCCAACATAGATATTTAAAGAGTATTATATACTAAGATTCTTTCATTTTTCCTTCTTTCTGCTGAAGCTGATCAATGGTGTGGAAGAAAGCGTTGTGGAAGCAGCACTGAAGGGCGTTTCAGATTTCTTCGAGCTGACGAATCAAGAGGAGAGGAGTGAGTACTCGAAGAAGAATTCCAGGGATAGAATAAGGTGGGGTTTAAGATCCCATGCCGGGGAGAACCGGGAATATCTAAAGGTTGTAGCACATCCGGAATACCATTGCCCTACCAAACCGGCACACTTCAGGTTTTTTAGTTAAATTTTCTTTGTATTTTTTTAATTGATGATCTAAGTGCACCCATTAAAATTTTATAATTTCACAACACTAAATTTTTAATATAATTATCGAATAATTCACGCTTACTAACATAAAATACTACATCTGTCTCTGGTAAATTGTTGTTTAATCTTTTGAAACGGTGGGTTCATTCTTCATCCTATATTTGGTAGAGATGCCATTGGAGAGTACTTCAAAGGGATGCATGAGGTCGAGCTCGGTTTAGCTAAAGCAATCTCAAGAATTTTAGGACACGAAGAAACCTACATCGAGAAGGAATTGAAACTCAAAGCCGGCTTCGACGTCTGCGCCATGAATCTTTACCCTCCATCTTTCCAGTCCAAAGGTTCAATCGGCGTGCCCGATCACACCGACCCCGGCTTCTTCGTTTCCCTTATTCAAGATGTCAACGGAGGCCTTCAAGTGCTGTCTCATAAAGGAAACTGGGTCACCGTCAGCATACCCCGAAACGCCATCTTCATTAACCTCGGAGATCATATGGAGATATTATCCAATGGGAAGTACAAGAGTCATATACATCAAGTGGTTCTTGATAATAACCGAGTGAAAAGAATCTCCATGGCTACTCTTCATGGACCTTCGTTGGACACATTTGTAGCTCCGTTGCCGGGGTTCGTTGACGAGTCTTGCCCACCGGCCTACCGAGGGATGACCTACAAGCAATCCTTGGAGTTGAATGGTTCCGATGAAATTGATGTGCAGTCATCCCTTTCTCAGCTCAGGACTCCATTAGCTGTCTAATTTCATAAGCTTATGCACCATTGCTACTACTTTATCCTCTATGTGTGCTGATATTAATATGTTTCTCTTCTCCTTGTATGTGCTAATATTAATGAGTGTGATGTACTTCGTTGTTGTCTATTACTTTTAGTTGTTTTTTTTTTTTAAAATATTTCGTGGAGTAAAAATATCATAAGGAGTTATTTTTTCAATTGAAGTTGCTAGTTTTATTAAAAGAGAAAATATTTAAAATTACTATAAGGTTTACAGTTATATTCGTAAATTAAATACATAATTTAGACATTTTCAAATAACATTGACACAAGAAATTAGCCTGTTGAGATCATACAAGGTAAATGTTTAAAACCCAACTAAAATATTTGAACAAAATATAGATATGACTTCATCGACAAACGAATTCTAAAAGAAGATCAAACTATTGAAAAACTACCGACAATCGTAAGTCAAAGCCAAATGTCATGAAAAAACTATTCACGAACGTAAATTGCATATATAAATTCAATCCAGAATTACTTTTGTTATATCCTCCTCTTTAGATTCTGAAATGGGAAGTGATTCTGACATTGTATCCTCGTCGGTTTGAGCAACAAAAAGTGATTAATCAGAATCAATCCAAATTGTAATGTTTGGACGCTTTGTAGTTCAAAATTCAAAAAATATTGTTATCTAAACCGAACTAAATTTAATTTAATTTCTAATTAATTTTAATTATTTTATAATATAAAATAAGTATTTTATACTTAAAAATAATGCAATAATTTAAAATATTATAAATAAATTATTCGCCTTCTTATTTATTTGAAATTAATTTTTAAAGAAATGTTTATGAAAAAGACTTCGAAATTTTATCAAATAATTTTTAATAGTTAACAACAAGGGTTGGATGTAATGGTAAGGCACATTGGTCTCCCAAGAAGAAGACCCAAATTCGAGCCTTGAAGACAATATTGTTAGGAGGAAGAGCCACGAATCCCGAATATAAACCATAAAGTGGACACGTTACTCTACAAAAAAATAATTTTTTGCACTCATTATTGTATACCAAACCAAAAGTTAACAGGGAAAATCGAAAATCAAGGTTAACTGAGCTGAAAATCAATGAACTATTTTAAAAAATCAAATCGAAGAAAATCGTATACACACTTTTACATGGTACATATTTGATCACTTGTTGCACTCATTATTGTCCTTCTGCTCAATAACCGGCAGATGAGAACCCGTTTGTCACAATCACTTTATTATTGGACAAATGAAAGACTAATAAAATAGACCCATTATGATCCTAACATCATCTACTAATAGTCGTCATATTTCCTTCTACCTGAAGCCACCAAGCGACACCAAGGATATATAGTATGCAGTGGTGGAACTTGGTGAAAGATTTTGGGGGCAATTTTTTTTAAATATAGGTTTAAATTGAAATTTCTTAAAAAATTTAAAGGGTTTAATTTACATTTTTTTAAAAAAATTGAGGTCTAACTAATTTTTTTACAAATTTGAGAGATTTAATGAAAACTTTTAAAAGATATGAGAGGTATTTAATTAAACATATCCAAAAAAAATAAAATTTAATTTAAATTTCTAAAAAGATTGGGACAAATTTATTTTTTTATTTAAAAGTTAAATTCTAAATTTCTAAAAATTAGGGGTGGCCCTTACTGTCATCGTACCGACCGAGCCACTACTGTCATCGCCCCACCATCTCACTTATTATACATCAACATTATTGTCAATTTCCAAATATTTTTAGGATAGTTGTTTCAATTTTTTAAGGGGTGTCACCTTAATGTATATGTATATGTAAACTTTTAAAAATTAAATTTATTAGGGATTATGATACCAGTACAAAATAAATATTAAAACTAAGGCAAGCAGCCAATATAATATTTTCTTTATAAAAACCATCATTTTTTGTTCTCAATCATAATTTATTAAAACAAAGGTAAGCAGGCAATACGTTGGCAGTAGTGGACATGCAAACACCATAAACAATTCTAGTCAAGTAGTACCAACCTTGGTTAAAGCAGCCAACAGGCATCAAAGTCTACATTAGGACAGAGAATATAGCCAGCAGAATGGCCTTTTTTCATCCCATCCGGGGACCAACCAAAGATTCAAGATCAGGAGGTAAAACATAATTAACTATAAAAATGAGAGGTGCAAAGTTTAATAAATTAAAAATTAGAGGTCAAAATAAGTAAATAGTCCGATTATATTTTATAGTAGAAAAAATCAGGAGCAGCACAGCCCCGTAAGAACATTATAGTTTCGTCCATGATCCCACCTGCCTTAAATTAAGGGAGCGTTCGATCGAGTCGAGTCAAAAAAATTTGAGTTATTCGAGTTGACGCGTCATATTTTACAACTTAAACTTTATTTGAATTTTTTTCCGATTCGAGACGAGTTTATAAAATTCAAGTCGAGTTTTCGAGTTCATATACAAGTTTAATTGTAATTATTTATCGTATTTTAGTACAATTTGATTCTAATTTAAACAATTTTTTCTAATCATATAAGATATGCATATATATATTTCTTCATTTTTTCGAATCGAGTCGAGTTTTACTCACCCCTACCTTGAATAACTATGTACTTCTGTAACAATTAATTCAATGAGTAATTTCCACTTTTTTACTCAAATAGTATTTTTATTTTAATTATTTAACAAAAAAGTTATAGAAAAAATGGTCTGCATTATAAATAAAATTTGTAACGGATTCCCAAAGCATATTTCAGCTCCCATTAATAACATAATTTTAGAGTGGATTTTCAATGCATATATTAATTATCAAGGTTACTAATGCATATAACTTTTAAAATTTGTATTTATCTATCAGTAAGCTTGATTTGTACAATCTCTCTCACTAAGCTAATAATCTCTGCACTGCAGTCGATCGAATATAATTCGTAAAACACCTTTTGTTCTTTTCATATCACACAACGAGAGGATGTCCCAGAAAGTTTTAGAGAAAGTGCAAGCAAAGAAAATATAATCACGAGATCCCATAACAGCAGCTATACCCATTTTAATAATCTTATCCATAGTTGTCAGCCTATTATGCATTAGTCTCTCTTAAATTTTTTGATATAATAGCCTTTCAAGTCATTTTTAGTTTAAATATTAATCAAATAGATCCTTTGCCCTTCCTTTTAGAAGGCTTAATAGACTCTTGCCCCTCCTAATGTTTAATCTTAGCTTCGTCCCTGTGTATTATGAAGGTAAACAAAACTATGATGTCGTGCTTTGGGATTCTTTGGGGGAACCATATCAAGTTATGCCAATCCATTTTTTGAAGCCAACCCCTAGGTAGCAGCGTACAGGGAGACAACCCCTTTTGAAGCCAGTAGTCACATGAATACAATGGCGGAACATGGAGTAAAAGTTTGAGAGGGCCAGGGACGGAGCCACAGCTCCAATGGGAGGGGCTGTGGCCCCCCCCGGTAGGGGGAATTTTTTTTTTACCTTTGATTCCTTATATTTTTTTTGAAAAAATTGGGATAATTGTGAATTTGCCCCCTACCTTTCTAAATTTATGTTTTACCCCCCAACTTCAAATCCTAGCTCCGTCCCTGGAGGGGGCCAACTTGAATTTTTAAAAAATTGGAGGATTGAACAAAAATTTTCAAAAAAAAAACTGAGGGTTTAACTAAAATTTTTAATAATTTAAAGAGATTTAACCAAAAAATTTAAAAATTTAAGAGAGAATTTAATTAAAAATATTCAAAGTTTTGAAGCTTAATAAGAATTTTTAAAATTTTTAAGAGGGCCAAATTAAAATTTTCAAAAATTTTAAAGGTAAGATTTGAATTTTTCAAAATTTTAGGGGGGCGTAGCCCCACTGGTCCTTTAAAGCTTCCGCCACTGCATGAATAGTCTAGATCAGAAGGAGATAAACTAGATGAGAAGAGTTCACTTTTGAGACATTAAACTTAAGGCTAGATAACTCATAAAACTGGTCCAACACACACTGATCCTCACAATGGTGTCCAGTGTCCCTTTAGTGAAAATAAAAAAGTCGTTCGCAAAGCATAAATGAGTCAATCTCATTTTTTTGCATTTTGGGTGGAACTTAAAACGACCAATACGAGTTGCAGTATCAAGAAGTTTAGACAGAGGGGTCATAGCAAGAACAAATATGTAGGGTGACAATAGATCATCCTGTCGAAATCCTCTAGCTCCTTGAAAAACCCTACAAGAGTACCATTAAAATTAACGGAAAATCTAACAGTAGATAAACATACCCAAATTCATCCCCTAAATTTCTCAGGAATCCCAACTTCTTTCAAGATCTTCATTACAAAGTCTCAAGATAAACCGTCAAAAGCTTTCTGCAGATCGACCTTCATAGCACATCTAGGGGACAAGAATTTTTGTGCATATCCCTTTAACAATTTCTTGAGCTAATAAGGTTAAATTGTAAATTTTTATAATGTTATGCTGTTAATGTTATTAGTTCTAATTTAAATGATTTTATGTACCCATATACAATACACATTTATATTTCTTCATATTCTTCATATTATTTTATTAAATAATTAAAACAACAATATTATTTGAGTAAAAAACAGACATTATCTTCTTATTTTATAATAAATTATTTATTAAAGAAATGATTAATTTTACTTTCGGAATACGGAACATGTGACAAATAAAAAATAGGTGGGTATAGCGGTTGTGATAACTATTTATGACAGCAGAACACAACCACCATTAAGACTGATTAATAACTAACTAAAGTGCAAATTGCCATAGTTTTCCTCGAAAGATTTGGTTTTGGATTATTTTAAGACAACTTGTTTAAATTTTAATTACCAATAAATAAAGATTCTTAATCAAAAGGTCAATGTAAATTAAACTAACTTCAAGTTGCAGAAAAAAGCCAACTAGATGGTTGATGAGAAAGGATATTTCAATACATGCAAATAGACTATTCAAAATTAATTATTATTTTCAATCACGTGTTTGGTAGCTAAATCTAAATTTAATTAATGAATAAAAAATCACGATTTTCTAGTTTGATAATTGGTCAATTTTAACGACACAAATAAATAAATATTGAAAAATATTGATTAAATCAAAGGTTGAGCTGGGATATATACCGGGAGGCACTAAATTAATACATGTAAAAAGAACAAGGATCTATTAAGTATTATAAAATGGAAAAATTATGAGGGACATATGCTTTATTCAACTGATATTCAAACTAAAAATAAGGGTAAAGAACATAAATTATCACTAAACTATCCCTAAAAATATAAAATGATCACCGAACTTTCAAAAGTTACATAATGAGCATTAAACTTTAGTTTTTATTACAAAATGATCATTGAGCTGTTAAATGTCATTAACTGAGAGACGTGGAAGTTACAAAAAATTGTATAATAACATATTTAATTCTCAATATTTACACATTCAATCAATTTAGACGTCAATAACGAGGGTTAAATTATGAATAAATTGATTGAATGTGTTAATACGGAGGATTAATTGTTCTATTATTCAAAATTATGTAATTGTAACATCACCCAGTTAACGACAGTTGCCGGCTCAATGACTATTTTGTAACAAAAATTAAATTTTAATGCTCATTACGTAACTTTTGAAAGTTTGATGACCATTTTTATATTTTGGAGATAGTTTAGTGACAACATGTGTACTTCACCCTAAAAAACCTAAAATATCATTATACCAAAAATATTCGGAGGGCACCTTCCCTCTCAATCTGTTAATGACTCCATCCTAGTGGTAATGATAATGTTGTTCCTTCTAAGGGACCCGAGTTCCAGCAACAGAATCTACAAGTATGCATAAATTTATCTAATTTGAAATCAAACTAAGATACTAACTTGTAAGTGCATTGAAATACTAAAAGAAATTGAAACATTCTCAAAATAATTAACACTTAATATATTGTTAGTATTTTTTTGAAAGGTATTGACCTCATTAAAAATCTCCTCTAAACCTAATTAGAGGGAAAAGAGTCCAAAAAATTTTTTATTAATGCATATTGAGCAAGTAAACTCTTACATGGAGAGCCATACACACTCAAATAACCATCTACTAGAATAATACAAGAACTCTTTAGTGGTGCAGGGACACGTAAGATCCATTCCACATAAAACTAAATCTAAAACAGACTAACATTATCAACCTTCATTCAACAAACCATAACAAATCCCCTATATTCACCCCTTTCTGTGTTAGTTCATGAGCAGAACAGTTGAGTTCCCGTTGAACAAGAAATATTTTCCCGTTATACTTCTAATAAAAGATGCACACTTCAGCATGAGATCCGCAAAAATATGTGGAACCGAAACAGGGGCATTGAATCATTGAGAATTAACTGTTGTTTTATTATTCATTTTGAAGATTTTATATATCTCATGATTTACGGTTTAAAATATAATTCTATCTTTATTTATGGTGTGAAAACACATTATGCTTTTATTATTAGGGTTTCGATTTTGTTAATTTTCGAATACGACACTTTTAGTTTATATATTTATGCGATTAATTTTCAGAATTACATTAGAAACAAAATTTTCAGTTGAATTATATAAGTCTTAAAAGAATTCAAAATTGTGCTATCGATATACTCTATGTTTGATTGAATTTATGCAAATACAGCTTATCGATTTATATATTGTAATTGACATATATGGTTGCTTAATTTATGCAAATACAGCTTATCGATTTTGGTAAATACAACATACATAAGTACTTAGCATCATATCATATGAGCACATAACAGATTAAATGTTCAAACAGAAGTTTACAAGAACTACCCTCCAACCTTACACCAATGTGTAGTCCCCCAGAACTGTATACAGAAGGTCTTATCCTAGGCCTGAGGCGTAGGAGCCTACCTAAGGGAATGCCTTAGGTCCAGAAAGACTTACCCTAGGCCCGTGGGCGTAGGAGCTTAACAGAACAGCTGGATCAGGGCTGTGATAGACACTTCAATCATAACCCGAGAGTATACCCCATACAGTAATCGGTGTTCAGATTCCAGATATGAATAACATAATACATGTATCAGACATATTCTATTCAGAGTATTAGAAACAGAAGTTCATGCTTTTAACAGATAAATAGGCATACTATTGAGCAGAGCAGACACTTGTTATTAATCATGCAAACAGATTGTACCATCATAGGTCAAACTAACAGATCATACTATCGAGTTTATCGGACAATCAGACAATACCATTACAGATCAAACGATCATATAGCAAGTATACAAGTTGAGCAAACATATATCATGTAGGCAGAGAATGTCATCAAACATAATATTATTCATGATTAATTAATTATACAGTTCATTCAACAGAATATATCACACATGGAACACACTAGGTGGGACAGATCATTTCTTGGAGATGTTTGGCATTTACGGAATGAGACATATTGAACTCTTGACAACTTGAACGGATTTCTGAAATGTGGCCCCTATTAGAAAGGGGGTTCATACTAACGGTATAACCCAGATATTCAGAAGGTGATACTTCAAGATCTTAGAAAGTTCAGATATATTATGGGTACTTTAGTCCTTTAAGTATACAAGGGCAATATGGTCATTTTGACGTTCATAGACATTCTGGTAATTATACCAACATTGAAAACAATGGTTCACAGAACTCGGGTATCATATTTGCTCATTAGTTTTCTATCCAGATATTCAAGAATTTCTAATTTAAAGTCTTTTAAGTTATCAAATATTTTCAGTGATAATCCGTTTATTTAGGCTATCATTGCCTTTCAGTTATTTTGGTCTTATTAACAAATCCAGAATTTCATCAAATACATAGTTACTGATTAACTCAAGAGGGTATTTCGGTTATTTTAGACTGAGATAGATCTACCATTTCTTTCTGAATTACCATTTGGTACCTCCATCATTCACTTACTCAAACGAGATTAAGGCGTCCTAACTCTTCGGCCCTTTACAGAAAATTCATTTATTTCAGAACTTGAGGTTTATCGTCATTCAAATTAATCAGACATTTCGGTGCTTGAGGGCATTACCATCTTTTCGGTCATTGCGATCATTCTTATCAAATTCACGTATTACTGTCATAAGGGTCGACTTAGGATTTCAACACTATTTCCAGAAAATTCTTATTCATGTGTTATACAGAGATTGAAGGATTATCCAAGTTTGAATCACACGTATTGCATAATGATGCCGAAGTCTTTTCATTAAAACATACATCTTGAGTAATGTAAATTGCATAATTAGGTCGAATGCAGATTTTAGGTCATTTCCTTTATCAGATGAGTAGTTTAGTCAAACCTATGCTTTAAGGGTATTTTCGTAATTTCATATCCAACATCTCATACTCCACATTCTGAACATTGGTTCTTAGACATCATTGATAGAGTTTCAGGTTTAGCTGTATTATTTATTACCAATAGCACTTTCGATACTCCCGGTCTATTGATATTCTTATCTGAATTATATTTATATTCTTATCTGAATACTCTGAACTTACTGATTCTGATACTTAATTTTCGTATCGAATTCGGCTTAAGCGGAGTTCACAGATACACTTCATCACAAATATGCATGCTTTAACCGGATATCAACATGTGCATAAAGCATACAAGGGGTAGTAATGTATTACCTTAGTTCCGAGGTATACCGGTTGACTCCTGATACTACATTCGATCGCATTCGAATCTGGACTGGATGTCCCATGACATTTCGAATACCAAGATACTTGCATACCTTCAAATACACAAATTAACATTTCAGTTCTTATCCATAGAGCTCTTAACAAAATTAAACACTTTCGGGTTCAAGGTCAGATTCGGAGGCCTTCAGGTCAGAATTTTGCAAAACGGGCTTCAAAATCGGACTCAGGACGTCGAAAAACATAAAATATGAGTTTTCGGAAAATTTGACTTTTTGGTCAACGGTCAACGGTCACGTCAGCGGTCAAATTCAACGCTGACGTCAGCAAGTCAACGTTGACGTCTGCAGGTCAACGATCAACGGGGTTAGAGTCAACTGGTCAAAGTCAATGCTGACGTCAGCATGACATCAGCAGTCAACAGGGGTCAACTGAGTTGACTCGGGCATGACTCGGATGAGTTGACTCGGCTGACTCGGACGAGTTGACTCGGGTGACTCGGACGAGTTGACTCGGGTGACTCGGATTGACGGGTCGGGTCGGGTCGGATGGGTCGAACGGGTCGGGTCGGACCGGTTCAACCAGTCCAGCCGGTTCAGACCGGTTTGAACCCGGTTTACTTACCCAAATTTCTGGTCGCCGGAAATGGTCGCCGGAAAACTACCGATGACCTTTAAAATGCTCGATTTCTCCGGAAAAACAAAGAGGAAAGCCTTGTTAGTTCGACCCATACCATATATGTTGAAAAAAAACTCGGAATCAAGTCGGAAATTACCTAAAATGGTGCGATTATGCCGGAAAATTGCGTAACTCCGATGAAGGCCTCGCCGGCATCGGTTGAACCCGAGGTTATAGGGGTTTTGCATGGCACGACGAGGGGAGCATGGTGGTGGCAACGTCACACCGAACGGACGACCGATGAGGCTTAATCGACGGTTAGAATCTGACGAATATTAGGGTAGATTTCGTCGAACTTTCAACCCTCAAATCACGACGATGGCGACGGAGGTAGGGCGAGTGGCTAGAGGGGTTTTGGTCGGGGTGAGGAGGCGGTCACAGGGGCAGGGGCGGTGATGCCCACGACGGCGTGGTGGTGCCAATCGGACGTTGGCCGCTAGGGTTTCTGTCGAAATTTCAAACCATGCGTCGCGACGGACGGCGGCGCTAACGCGCGAGTGGAACGGTGGGCTATGAGCGGGGTCCGACGCTGAGCGTAAGAGAGGTGGCGGTGCATGCCACGAACGACCGGAGAAGGAGATCGGAGTGGCTTTCGGTTTAGGCAGCTGAAGAGTTTGGGAAAAAATTTAGATCTAGAAAATTCTTTCCATATTCGAAATGAGCAGACATAGGTAGATGAACGGTTCCATTTTCTTTTTATTTTAATTTTTTTTATAACAATGGACTAATAACTTAAGAGGGAATTATAGTAGGCTATAACTAGAAATTACCTTAGCTCAAACGGTTAAGGCTTGCACTCTCTAACCTTAGGTCGGGGGTTCAAACCCTCATACAAGCATCATTCTTTTTTTTAGGAAAACAGGGTGTTACAACTCTCCCTCGCTAAAAAAAATTTCGTCCTCGAAATTTACCAGGGTCAAAGAAATACAAGACAAATATTTCATATGTTCTTGTACTGAAACTTATCTATCAGAGTATCCTTGTTTCTCAGGACGCTCAGACGGTCACGGATCAATTTGGTCATGTCCTCATTAACTCAAATTGACTTTGAACCGAACATCATCTCATTACGTTTTGGACTAATTAATCATAATATATAACATTTGAATCCATACCGAACTTCATACGATACTATACAAATATTTGTCTCATCACTTTTATTATAACCGGTCTTAGTCAAGGATATGAGACATTCCGATCTACTACATAAGTTAATCATACACTCAAAGGTATATCTTCCAGAGTCCGAATTACTTTTCTAGGCTGACCATAAATTTTCAGACGAAAACTACAACTACAGTTTAGATAAGCACTCTATGACTCTAATGACGATTCTAGAATCAGGATGTAAACATCAAATTCCAGTCAGGGATGATATTTAATGATATACCAAGCCACACCATAGAAGATATGTCTTTCTTCATACTGATCGAACACAACTAAGGTCATTAATGGATATCACTTACCTTCAACGTAATATTCAGACAATTATTTCTTTTGTATTTAACGGAGGCACCACAGATTATACACTTTCTGCACAATTGCAAACACTTCACTCTGAAGTTCATAGGTTTTTTTTTTCACATTTCGGTTAAGGTATTTTCAAACACAGTCGTTATCACCGAATAGCCTTTCATGAAATCTTACACCGGTTAACCCGCATGATCAAACATTTATTCTTAATCTGATTCACAAGTATAGACCATCTCAAGTTCCTTATCCAGGTTCAAATTCAACCATTTAATTCAAAACACAGACAAACGTTATAGACATTTCCTGTAAGCAGATGTTGAGCTATGGAAGGCAGAATACTCAGATTTGGTTATTTCAGGAGAAAGGATACAACATCAGAGTTTCGGCTCGGAGGAGTACGGTTATGATCTAGGGGCATGCACAGACCAGACACCCTATGACAGACGATCGGCCGATCTACCCAGAATGACGCAACTCTAAGCTCTGATACCACTAAATGTAACCCCCTAGACCCGCCTATGCGTTACAACGGATCCTAGGAAGTCACATTAGGGTCACTAGAGCGACCCACGATAATATTTCATATATATATATATAGTTAAACCTTTAAAATCATAAAACAAATATCTGATTTAAAATACAATTTCAGAAATCGTTCAAAACGATAAAAACAATCATAATACCAGTTGCAGAAAATAGTTTCAGACTCATTTGTATAATAAAAACACGACACACATGCCCCCTAGTTACACAGATACCATACTCCCTGACGAGCCGAAGAAACTCCCATACCGACGTTGATAGGTGCAACTTGTCTGATCTTTTATCCTGAGATGGTAAAAACAACATGAGCTTGGGAAAACTCAGTAATACAGAACTACCAAAAGATGCTATAAGCTCATGCAGACATATGGTAGGCATAACATTTTTATAATGTTCCAGGCAATACTTGTCTCCATTTATGTTTCGCTGATTTAGTGAAGCATTATTCTTGAGGACTACAAGGTTTGTTCTTTCTATGTTACTGAGTATTAAGAGAGAGCTTATTGTTCAGAGAGTCATCAGAGTGGCAGGTTGGAGAAGTTAAACCACGAAGCCTAGTGTGTTTTAATAAGTTGCAAAACAACATACATAAGTACTTAGCATCATATCATATGAGCACATAACAGATTAAATGCAAATGTTCAATGTTCAAACAGAAGTTTACAAGAACTACCCTCCAACCTTACACCAATGTGTAGTCCCCCAGAACTGTATATAGAAGGTCTTATCCTAGGCCTGAGGCGTAGGAGCCTACCTAAGGGAATGCCTTAGGTCCAGAAAGACTTACCCTAGGCCCGTGGGCGTAGGAGCTTAACAGAACAGCTGGATCAGGGCTGTGACAGACACTTCAATCATAACCCGAGAGTATACCCCATACAGTAATCGGTGTTCAGATTCCATATATGAATAACATAATACATGTATCAGACATATTCTATTCAGAGTATCAGAAACAGAAGTTCATGCTTTTAACAGATAAATAGGCATACTATTGAGCAGAGCAGACACTTGTTATTAATCATGCAAACAGATTGTACCATCATAGGTCAAACTAACAGATCATACTATCGAGTTTATCGGACAATCAGGCAATACCATTACAGATCAAACGATCATATAGCAAGTATACAAGTTGAGCAAACATATATCATGTAGGCAGAGAATGTCATCAAACATAATATTATTCATTATTAATTAATTATACAGTTCATTCAACAGAATATATCACACATGGAACACACTAGGTGGGACAGATCATTTCTTGGAGATGTTTGGCATTTACGGAATGAGACATATTGAACTCTTGACAACTTGAACGGATTTCTGAAATGTGGCCCCTATTAGAAAGGGGGTTCATACTAACGGTATAACCCAGATATTCAGAAGGTGATACTTCAAGATCTTAGAAAGTTCAGATATATTATGGGTACTTTAGTCCTTTAAGTATACAAGGGCAATATGGTCATTTTGACGTTCATAGACATTCTGGTAATTATACCAACATTGAAAACAATGGTTCACAGAACTCGGGTATCATATTTGCTCATTAGTTTTCTATCCAGATATTCAAGAATTTCTAATTTAAAGTCTTTTAAGTTATCAGATATTTTCAGTGATAATCCGTTTATTTAGGTTATCATTGCCTTTCAGTTATTTTGGTCTTATTAACAAATCCAGAATTTCATCAAATACATAGTTACTGATTAACTCAAGAGGGTATTTCGGTTATTTTAGACTGAGATAGATCTACCATTTGTTTCTGAATTACCATTTGGTACCTCCATCATTCACTTACTTAAACGAGATTAAGGCGTCCTAACTCTTCGGCCCTTTACAGAAAATTCATTTATTTCAGAACTTGAGGTTTATCGTCATTCAAATTAATCAGACATTTCGGTGCTCGAGGGCATTACCATCTTTTCGGTCATTGCGACATTCTTATCAAATTCACGTATTACTGTCATAAGGGTCGACTTAGGATTTCAACACTATTTCCAGAAAATTCTTATTCATGTGTTATACAGAGATTGAGGGATTATCCAAGTTTGAATCACACGTATTGCATAATGATGCCGAAGTCTTTTCATTAAAACATACATCTTGAGTAATGTAAATTTCATAATTAGGTCGAATGCAGATTTTAGGTCATTTCCTTTATCAGATGAGTAGTTTAGTCAAACCTATGCTTTAAGGGTATTTTCGTAATTTCATATCCAACATCTCATACTCCACATTCTGAACATTGGTTCTTAGACATCATTGATAGAGTTTCAGGTTTAGCTGTATTATTTATTACCAATAGCACTTTCGATACTCCCGGTCTATTGATATTCTTATCTGAATTATATTTATATTCTTATCTGAATACTCTGAACTTACTGATTCTGATACTTAATTTTCGTATCGAATTCGGCTTAAGCGGAGTTCACAGATACACTTCATCACAAACATGCATGCTTTAACCGGATATCAACATGTGCATAAAGCATACAAGGGGCAGTAATGTATTACCTTAGTTCCGAGGTATACCGGTTGACTCCTGATACTACATTCGATCGCATTCGAATCTGGACTGGATGTCCCATGACATTTCGAATACCAAGATACTTGCATACATTCAAATACACAAATTAACATTTCAGTTCTTATCCATAGAGCTCTTAACAAAATTAAACACTTTCGGGTTCAAGGTCAGATTCGGAGGCCTTCGGGTCAAAATTTTGCAAAACGGGCTTCAAAATCGGACTCAGGACGTCGAAAAACATAAAATATGAGTTTTCGGAAAATTTGACTTTTTGGTCAACGGTCAACGGTCAACGCTGACGTCAGTGGTCAAAGTCAACGCTGACGTCAGCAAGTCAACGTTGACGTCAGCAGGTCAACGGGGTCAGAGTCAACTGGTCAAAGTCAATGCTGACGTCAGCATGACATCAGCAGTCAACAGGGGTCAACTGAGTTGACTCGGGCATGACTCGGACGAGTTGACTCGGCTGACTCGGACGAGTTGACTCGGGTGACTCGGACGAGTTGAGTCGGGTGACTCGGACGAGTTGACTCGGGTGACTCGGATTGACGGGTCGGGTCGGGTCGGATGGGTCGAACGGGTCGGGTCGGACCGGTTCAACCAGTCCAGCCGGTTCAGACCGGTTTGAACCCGGTTTACTTACCCAAATTTCTGGTCGCCGGAAATGGTCGCCGGAAAACTGCCGATGACCCTCAAAATGCTCGATTTCTCCGGAAAAACAAAGAGGAAAGCCTTGTTAGTTCGACCCATACCATATATGTTGAAAAAAAACTCGGAATCAAGTCGGAAATTACCTAAAATGGTGCGATTATGCCGGAAAATTGCGTAACTCCGATGAAGGCCTCGCCGGCATCGGTTGAACCCGAGGTTATAGGGGTTTTGCACGGCACGACGAGGGGAGCATGGTGGTGGCAACGGCACACCGAACGGACGGCCGATGAGGCTTAATCGACGGTTAGAATCTGACGAATATTAGGGTAGATTTCGTCGAACTTTCAACCCTCAAATCACGACGATGGCGACGGAGGTAGGGCGAGTGGCTAGAGGGGTTTTGGTCGGGGTGAGGAGGCGGTCATAGGGGCAGGGGCGGTGATGCCCACGACGGCGTGGTGGTGCCAATCGGACGTTGGCCGTTAGGGTTTCTGTCGA
This sequence comes from Hibiscus trionum, assembly GCA_030270665.1. Classification (NCBI taxonomy): domain Eukaryota; kingdom Viridiplantae; phylum Streptophyta; class Magnoliopsida; order Malvales; family Malvaceae; genus Hibiscus; species Hibiscus trionum. The sequence continues at coordinate 2,226,586 of BSYR01000034.1, read as the reverse complement.
AATTTCAAACCATGCGTCGCGACGGACGGCGGCGCTAACGCGCGAGTGGAACGGCGGGCTATGAGCGGGGTCCGACGGCGAGCGTAAGAGAGGTGGCGGTGCATGCCACGAACGACCGGAGAAGGAGATCGGAGTGGCTTTCGGTTTAGGCAGCTGAAGAGTTTGGGAAAAATTTTAGATCTAGAAAATTCTTTCCATATTCGAAATGAGCAGACATAGGTAGATGAACGGTTCCATTTTCTTTTTATTTTATTTTTTTTATAACAATGAACTAATAACTTAAGAGGGAATTATAGTAGGCTATAACCATAAATTACCTTAGCTTAAACGGTTAAGGCTTGCACTCTCTAACCTTAGGTCGGGGGTTCAAACCCTCATACAAGCATCATTCTTTTTTTTAGGAAAACAGGGTGTTACAATAAACACACGAGATGAACATTCATACCCAAAACAACATTTGAACAGCCCAATTTTAATCTTTTAAACAGGCCGTTTCGAAAACACCCTTGAGGCGTATCGAAACGCCTTGACCAGGTCAACTGCCCCAGAGCCTATACAAGGGGCCGTATCGAAACGATGGTCAACCGTTCCGAAACGCCCTCAACGGTCAACTTCTCGTGGTCAACGAGATTTTGACCGTTCCGAAACCCTCAGACCCGTTTCGAAACGCCTTCATCTTGTCATTTTCTCAGAATTCCAGTAGCCAAATCGTTCCGAAACGCGTATCGGAACAGGGGCTTCCAGAGGCCAAACCGTATCGAAACGCGTTCCGATACGGGGTCCTTGAAGCCTGCTCGTTCCGAAACGACCCAGCCCGTTTCGAAACGCGGGCTGCCTGCAACCTTTGAAAGACAGATTTAGGGGAATTTCCACAAGTCTAAAGGTCCCATAGGACCCCTAAAGGCACACAACACCATCAAACAAGGTCTAGAGGCATACATCCTATGCTTAACATGCTTGAACATATATAAGGCATGGTTTTGAACAATCACTCATACATGGCAAATACTCAATAGAAACATATCATGAAGAGCATACTTGAAGACCTTTAAATAGACAATAGACACCAATCATCACATATAGTTTTACATGCCATCAAACAACCTTAAACATCTAAAAAAATACATCAAATGAGCATTTGGCAAGGTATATCATGCTTACAAACCAAGTCAAACCATAAACATCAAAATCACATATGAGTCATACAAAGCTCATACAACCACACTCTCTTGCCACATTGCTTAACTACTAAATAATACTTAATCGTACTTGAGCAACAAACTTGGAAAGCCCTTCTTGCCTTGCTCCGAGCTAACACCACGCTAATGATCTGCATTGTTGAAAATGAGAGCGTAAGCTATAAGCTTAGTGAGGATGCTCTAAACCGAAAACATCAACAATGCAGGGTTCAAGCATGTATTCCCTAAATCTCATATTGTAACCCCCTTAATCCGGCCTAGACGGTTGACCCGAATTAAGAAAGTCACACGGGGAAAACCAAAGTCAACCCGAAAGTCAACCTTGATTAACGACCCTTTTTTTTCTTTTAAAACTTGTCTAGATGCATATTAATCCTTAGATATGATCATACAACAGCATACTCAAAGATCATAAACATCAGAGATCAAACAGGGACCCAATTGAACAATTTACAACTTTAGGGACCAAATTGTAAATTCTGATAATTATAAGGACTTAACCCAAATTGAAGTTACCAACTGGAAATTAATCAGGTTTCATACTTCTCTGTGAAATTTCAGCTCAAAAGGACTTCCCAAACTCATACAATTGCACAAACAAGATTCAGGACCAAAATGCAAACATTTCAAAACATTTAACTGCCAATGTCAGCCCCCAACGGTCACCCGTTCCGAAACGAGAGACAGCCCGTTTCGAAACGCGGGGCCGTTCCGCAACGCGTACCGAAACGAGGGCAGACAGTAGCCTATCCGTTTCGGAACAGTCCCTCCCGTTTCGGACGCCTGGGCTTATTTAAGGCACCCGTTCCGAAACGGTAGGTGCTGTTCCGAAACACCCTGCACAGATTGCCCCAAAATGCATACATGAACATGCAATTAAACATCCAATCATGCTCCAAATGCCACCAAACTTTACCAGCATGCTATTCAACATATTTGAGACATACTTGCATCAACAATTCATCAAAACATCAACGTATATGGAAAGCTACAAATCTATAGGCATGCTTCCTACACAAGCAACCATTCAAGCATAAACTTCCAATTCAAGCATATAAAGGTCAACACAAAAACCAGCATTCTCAACAACATTCAACATACTTAGGGAGTTCAAAACATCTCCCAAAACATACACATAGGTCCCCCATTGCCAAATTACCAAAAGCTAAATGTACTTAAGAAAACCTTCCATACTTTGAGCTTTACTACCACTTGAATGCTTGCCTTCCTTGCTGCCCTCAAAGTACTTTAATGCTCTGCAATATTGATTTGAGAAAACAAAGAGAGCGTAAGCAAAAGCTTAGTGAGGAATGCTCAATAAAACCATCCAATAATGCATTTATAAAACACTTTATAAATCATGCTTCAAATCATCATTTACACATGCTCAAAAGCATACTTTAACAAGCATCTCATGCTTCATTTCATTACATGTCATATTGGCCACAAGTGATACATTTCATTTCTTTGAAAACAAGTTCATCAACTTTCACCCCAAGGACTTTTAAACACCTTGGACCCCAAGGACTTTTAAACACCTTGGCCATGGACTTTTAAACACCATGATATAAATTACCTCAAGGACTTTTAAACACCTTGACCCCAAGGACTTTTAAACACCTTGGCCTATGGACTTTTAAACACCATAGAAAGGACCACACAAGGACTTTTAAACACCTTTGTGTCCGTAACAAGAATCATCCAAGGACTTTTAACCACCTTGATGTTCTTAAGTAACAAGGCTCACTCAAGGACTTTTAACCACCTTAGTGACCTCAACCTTTTCAAAACACCACTTGCCAATATACATCATTATCATCAATTTATCCACTGTTCTAAAGCATTAAACCAAGCCATATTCATCATGCATTTAAAAGCATCAAACCACATTTAATCAATGTTCAAAAACAAGGAGCTCTTACCTTGAGCTTCCTTCAACATATGGCTTACAAAAACAACATTAACCATGCTAAATCATGCTTTCAAAACAGAATTTAAAACATGCAATAAACCACATTGCGCAACAATCAAATCATGGCCACCACTAGAGAGTATTTCCGAAAACTTACACTTGAGCTTAGCAAAGTTGTTTAGACTTAAACTAAGCTCCCAAGACATTGGTTTCAAAGCCGAAAACCCAATTTCACTCACCGATTCCACTTCGCCTCTTGCCGAAGCACCAAATCAAGCTTCCGGATCACCACCACTTGAATCCAAAGATGACTCCCCTGTTTTAACACATTAAAACAGTAGATTAATGCATCATCATGCATTAATAGCTTCAATGAAAGCACCTAAACTCGCTGCTCTCATCCACACTCCATTTTCGGCCACCAAACACAACCGAAAATGCATCCAAACCACTTCTCAACATAGCCCAGCCATTAACCAACAAAACCTAACATCCTTTAACATCATTTAACATCTAAAAAGAACCTAACAACATCCTTATACCTCCGGCAACACCAGATCCACAAGATCACCTCAAAAACAACCAAGAATCATAAGCTAAACTTAGGAAATTCAACCTATCCGGGATTGCATTAATCAAAACCCAATTCCTTATCAAATTAACATTCATTAATCATCATTTTAACACCTTAAAACACTGCTTAAACAGATCCAACGAAATTTCATCAAAAACACACCAAATCTTGCATTTTAAGCCAAGATCCATTAAACAATCTTAAAAGCCATTTATAAAACATCAATTAAGGATTGAGAACTTAGGAATTTCATTAAAGAACTTGAAGTTCAGAGGAGAAGGACGTTCTTACCTCCAAACTTGAGTTTCTCCTCTTTTGGAACCAAAAAGCTTGATGAATCAAGTAGCAAATTGAGAGGTTTTGTAGATATGATGATTAGGAATCAAAAGAGAGTTGAAAGGAGAGAAATGAGTGACAAAATCAGAAGGAAATATCTGGAGAGAAAGTGTTTGGGTTGAGAGAAAATGAGAGAAAAGAGAAATTGGAAAATATGAGAAATTAGTTGCAAAATAACCAAAATGATTTTCCCTCCACTTTTCTTTTGCTTGAAAATCAGAATTAATCATTAAAATATCTTAGAAAAATCTGGAGAAACTCCCTTTGGGTAAATAGCTCCTTAAAGATTCAAAGTTTCAATCCTTTCTAAAACAGTCACAAAACTTTCAAAAATTACATTTTGGTCACTAGCCAAAATGTCACCCTTCCGAAACTCATTTTCCAAAATTGATTTCACAGTTCACTTAAATATATTAAAAGATGATTTTAGAACATTTTGCCATATTTTTAATGCAACCCGAACTAAGCTTTCCTAAATTCACTCTCTTGGATTCGAACAGCACTTTGACCAAACCGGTCAACGCCCAAAACTTCTAAGCCCAAAACCGGGGCGTTACAACTCTCCCCCCCTTAAGAAATTTCGTCCCCGAAATTTACCTGAAGGAAAGAGATAAGGAAACTGCTTCAGCATGTCTTCCTTTCGCTCCCACGTGGCTTCCTCGACACCTCGATGCTTCCACAACACCTTCACCAACTCAATGGTCTTGCCACGAAGAACCTTGCTATCCGAATCCAGAACCTTCACCGGTTCCTCATCATAGGTCAAATCCGGATTCAAAACCACTTCCTCCACAGGCATCACATGCGAAGGATCAGATCTATACCTCCGGAGCATAGAGACATGGAACACATCATGAATCTTCTCCAACTCCTGAGGTAACCTCAACCGATACGCAACAGGACCCACACGCTCAACCACCTCATATGGTCCAATGTACCTAGGGCTCAACTTACCCTTTCGGCCAAACCTCATCACCTTTTCCCAAGGCGAAACCTTCAAGAACACACGGTCACCCACCGCATACTCCATCTCCTTACGCTTCAAATCCGCGTAAGACTTTTGCCGATCAGAAGCTGCCTTCAAACGCTCACAAATGAGCTTTACCTTCTCTGTGGTCCCTTTCAACAAAGCCGGCATCGAAACCAACTTTTGACCAGTTTCAGCCCAACAAAGAGGAGTCCTACACTTCCTCCCGTACAAAGCCTCATAAGGTGCCATCTGTATACTTGCCTGATAACTATTGTTATAAGCAAACTCAACCAAAGGCAGATGCTTCTCCCAAGAACCTTGGAACTCAATCACGCAGCACCTCAACATATCCAAAGAAAACGTGGTATGCACAGGCAAGAAATGCGCACACTTCGTTAGGCGATCCACAATCACCCACACCGAATTCTTCTTCGAGGGAGACAAAGGTAAACCAGATACAAAATCCATGGTAACCCGTTCCCACTTCCACTCAGGGATTTTCAACGGTTGCAACAACCCTGAAGGAAACTGATGCTCAGCCTTAACTCGCTGACATACCATACACTTGCTAACAAACTCCGCAACATCTTTCTTCAAACCCACCCAATAGTACTCATCACGAAGATCACGGTACATCTTAGTACTACCAGGGTGCATAGCAAAAGGACTACTATGACCTTCAGTCAGAATAGCACGCCTCAACTCAGCATCAGCAGGCACTACTATCCGACTCCCAAAACACAACACACCATCATCATTAAAACAGAAATCCGAAGGTCTACCCTCCGCGATATCCTGAACATGCGGCACCAAGGAATCATCCAGCAACTGCTTATCCTTGATCAACTGAACCAAAGAGGGTTTCACTTGCAACTCAGCAACAAGACCACCATCTTGCGATATGCTCAAGCTAGCAAACATAGCCCTCAGCTCAACAGCTACTTTCCTACTCAAGGCATCCGCTACAACATTAGCTTTTCCAGGATGATACTCAATCGTCAGATCATAATCCTTGAGCAACTCCAACCAACGCCGCTGCCTAAGATTCAACTCCTTCTGAGACATCAGATACCTCAAACTCTTGTGATCTGTGTACACAGTACACTTCTCACCATACAGATAATGTCTCCAGATCTTCAGAGCAAAAACCACTGTAGCCAGCTCAATATCATGCGTAGGGTAATTGCGCTCATGCACTTTCAACTGCCGCGATGCATAAGCCACCACCTTACCCTCCTGCATCAGCACACACCCCAAACCAACATAGGATGCATCACTATAAACCACAAACTCTTTCCCTGATTCAGGCTGAATCAAGATAGGAGCTTGCGTCAAAGCCGCCTTAAGCTTCTCAAAAGCATGCTGTCTCGCTTCCGTCCACTCATACTTAACATCCTTTTGCAACAGCTTCGTCAAAGGAGCAGCAATCTTGGAAAAACCATCCACAAACCTCCAGTAGTATCCCGCCAAACCAAGGAAACTACGGACCTCATGAACAGACTTAGGAACTTTCCAATTCATCACCGCCTCAATCTTCTGAGGATCAACACGAATCCCCTCAGCTGAGACCACATGCCCAAGAAACACCACCTCCCTTAACCAGAACTCACACTTGCTCAGCTTAGCATAAAGCTGATTCTCCAACAAAGCTTGCAAAACAATCCTCAAATGCTCTTCATGCTCCTCCTCAGTACGCGAGTACACGAGGATATCATCAATGAACACCACAACAAACTTGTCCAGGTATTCATGAAACACACGATTCATCATGTCCATGAAAGCAGCAGGAGCATTTGTCAACCCAAACGGCATCACAAGGAACTCATAATGCCCATACCTTGTCCTGAAAGCTGTCTTAGGCACATCCACATCCTTCACCTTCAACTGATAATACCCTGACCTCAAGTCAATCTTAGAGAACACAGTAGCTCCCCGAAATTGATCAAAGAGATCATCAATTCTCGGCAAAGGATACCGATTCTTGACAGTCAACTTGTTCAGCTGACGGTAATCAATGCACATTCTCATAGTGCCATCCTTCTTCTTCACAAACAAGACCGGTGCTCCCCAAGGTGACACACTCGGCCAGATGAAACCACGATCAAGCAACTCTTGCAACTGCGTCTTCAGCTCCTTCAGCTCCTTAGGTGCCATTCTATAGGGAGTAATGGACACATGAGTTGTATTCTCATACAGCTCAATTCCAAACTCCACCTCGCGATTAGGAGGTAAACCAGGCAACTCCTCAGGAAAAACACCAGGAAACTCCTTCACAACTCTGATATCTTGCACCCTCAACTCTTTAGAGCTAGGATTCATCACAAAAGCTAGATAGGCTTCGCAACCTTGCCTCAGCATCCTGCTCGCCTCCAAGGTAGACACCACATTGGCAAGAAACTTCACATTCTCACCAACCACAACAACTTCATAATCATCTGCAAGCTTAAGCGAAACTCGCTTGTTTTCACAATCCACAACAGCGCGATGCTCAGCAAGCCAATCCATACCAAGGATTACATCAAAACCATAAAAGGGCAACTCCATAAGATCAACATGAAAAACATGTTCTTGAACAAACAAGGGACACCTTCTATAAAGCTTACGAGTCACAACAGTCTCACCAAAAGAACTAGTGACACGAACACCAACATCCAAAGACTCAACAGGCAACCCAAGCAATTCAGCATGCTCACGCAAAATGTATGAATGCGTAGATCCAGAATCTATCAAAGAAAGCAATGACAAGGATTGCAAAGTAAAGGTACCTGCAATCACATCCGCATCATTCCTTCCCTCACGCTGAGCATACACCCTCGCTTGGCCTCCACCTTCAGGCTGAATAGCCACAACATGGGCCACTCCACGACCACCTTCCTCTCTCCTCTGGAAATTACCACGGCCGCGCCCACGACCTCTCAGTGGTGCAGCAACAACAGGAGCACGCACCTGATCACCAGCCAACCTAGGACAATCACGCCTCAAATGGTCTGCGGATCCACAATTCCAGCACCCATTACCAGCTGCCGCAACAGGAGCTTGCACCTCTCTCACAGCACGAGGACAGTCACGTTTCATGTGACCACGTGAACCACAGATCCAACAAGCACTCGGATCAGCTCTACCATTGCCTCCTCTAGCAGGTGCACCACCACCTCTCTTAGCTGAAGACTGATACTTCTGATCACGTCCCCTCTTGTTCCGTCCACATCCGGAACTATACTCAGCAGCTCGCTTGCCAGCACCCTTAGCAGATAAACTCAAGTTCATCTCAACGTCCTTGGCTCGGCCTACCAACACATCAAAATCATCATACTCGGTGGCCAGCAAATACATTTTTACATCCGTCTCTAAGCCATAACGGAACCTCTCGCACCTTGCCCGCTCATCAGGTACCAGCTCAGGTGCATACTGACTGAGTCGCACAAACTGCACTTCATACTCAGCCACATTCATGCTCCCTTGGGTAAGAGACATGAATTCACGCTTCTTCTCATCAAGATATCTCACACCAAGATATCTCCGCTTGAACACATTCTGAAAGAATGTCCAAGTCACATCAGCTTCTGCCATCCCAGCAATAGTGGTTGTCCACCACGTATACGCATCCTTCTGCAGCAAGGACACAACACAACCCAGCTTCTGCACATCAGTGCAACCCATCTGGCCCAAGATTCGTTTGGTACTCTCTAGCCAAGCTTCAGAACTCTCAGCAGACATACCCCTGAACTCAGTCCCACCAAGACTGCGCAGACGCTCCAAAGGTAGTCTAACTCCAGCATCTTCTTGATGCCCCGCTCCACGAGCCCCAGCTACTGCTGCTTGAAAAGCACCAGCAATAGCTTGCACTAACATCGTCATATCAGGCATAGCTTGCCCCTGACCAGCCCCAGGTCCAGCAGCTCCAGCACCAGCTGCAGCTCCAGCTTCCTCAGCCTCAGCACCACCACCACCAGGTGGAGGAGGAGGTAACACCGCACTACCCGTGTTTTCCTCATTCTCGTTCTCATTAGGAGCCGTAGCTCGCACATTACCTCGTAACTCTCTACGTGGTGCCATACTTTTACTTTGCAATCACAACACAAATAAAACAAAGTCAGGCCCAACAAGGTAAGCAATCCAAGTATTCAAGCTCAATTTCATTCAAAATCAACACCATTTCATTAGCTTTTATTTGGCAATGGGTACCCACAACATGCTACATCACAACATACATCTCAAATGCAACATACATGCAATTCACTCAACATGCTTCCACTCAACAAGCATACAAAGCATACACACTTCAATCATGCACACATTCATTCCCAATTACTCGAGAACTCAGCTTTGATACCACCAAATGTAACCCCCTTAATCCGGCCTAGACGGTTGACCCGAATTAAGAAAGTCACACGGGGAAAACCAAAGTCAACCCGAAAGTCAACCTTGATTAACGACCCTTTTTTTTCTTTTAAAACTTGTCTAGATGCATATTAATCCTTAGATATGATCATACAACAGCATACTCAAAGATCATAAACATCAGAGATCAAACAGGGACCCAATTGAACAATTTACAACTTTAGGGACCAAATTGTAAATTCTGATAATTATAAGGACTTAACCCAAATTGAAGTTACCAACTGGAAATTAATCAGGTTTCATACTTCTCTGTGAAATTTCAGCTCAAAAGGACTTCCCAAACTCATACAATTGCACAAACAAGATTCAGGACCAAAATGCAAACATTTCAAAACATTTAACTGCCAATGTCAGCCCCCAACGGTCACCCGTTCCGAAACGCGGGGCCGTTCCGCAACGCGTACCGAAACGAGGGCAGACAGTAGCCTATCCGTTTCGGAACGGTCCCTCCCGTTTCGGACGCCTGGGCTTATTTAAGGCACCCGTTCCGAAACGGTAGGTGCTGTTCCGAAACACCCTGCACAGATTGCCCCAAAATGCATACATGAACATGCAATTAAACATCCAATCATGCTCCAAATGCCACCAAACTTTACCAGCATGCTATTCAACATATTTGAGACATACTTGCATCAACAATTCATCAAAACATCAACGTATATGGAAAGCCCCAAATCTATAGGCATGCTTCCTACACAAGCAACCATTCAAGCATAAACTTCCAATTCAAGCATATAAAGGTCAACACAAAAACCAGCATTCTCAACAACATTCAACATACTTAGGGAGTTCAAAACATCTCCCAAAACATACACATAGGTCCCCCATTGCCAAATTACCAAAAGCTAAATGTACTTAAGAAAACCTTACATACTTTGAGCTTTACTACCACTTGAATGCTTGCCTTCCTTGCTGCCCTCAAAGTACTTTAATGCTCTGCAATATTGATTTGAGAAAACAAAGAGAGCGTAAGCAAAAGCTTAGTGAGGAATGCTCAATAAAACCATCCAATAATGCATTTATAAAACACTTTATAAATCATGCTTCAAATCATCATTTACACATGCTCAAAAGCATACTTTAACAAGCATCTCATGCTTCATTTCATTACATGTCATATTGGCCACAAGTGATACATTTCATTTCTTTGAAAACAAGTTCATCAACTTTCACCCCAATGACTTTTAAACACCTTGGACCCCAAGGACTTTTAAACACCTTGGCCATGGACTTTTAAACACCATGATATAAATTACCTCAAGGACTTTTAAACACCTTGACCCCAAGGACTTTTAAACACCTTGGCCTATGGACTTTTAAACACCATAGAAAGGACCACACAAGGACTTTTAAACACCTTTGTGTCCGTAACAAGAATCATCCAAGGACTTTTAACCACCTTGATGTTCTTAAGTAACAAGGCTCACTCAAGGACTTTTAACCACCTTAGTGACCTCAACCTTTTCAAAACACCACTTGCCAATATACATCATTATCATCAATTTATCCACTGTTCTAAAGCATTAAACCAAGCCATATTCATCATGCATTTAAAAGCATCAAACCACATTTAATCAATGTTCAAAAACAAGGAGCTCTTACCTTGAGCTTCCTTCAACATATGGCTTACAAAAACAGCATTAACCATGCTAAATCATGCTTTCAAAACAGAATTTAAAACATGCAATAAACCACATTGCGCAACAATCAAATCATGGCCACCACTAGAGAGTATTTCCGAAAACTTACACTTGAGCTTAGCAAAGTTGTTTAGACTTAAACTAAGCTCCCAAGACATTGGTTTCAAAGCCGAAAACCCAATTTCACTCACCGATTCCACTTCGCCTCTTGCCGAAGCACCAAATCAAGCTTCCGGATCACCACCACTTGAATCCAAAGATGACTCCCCTATTTTAACACATTAAAACAGTAGATTAATGCATCATCATGCATTAATAGCTTCAATGAAAGCACCTAAACTCGCTGCTCTCATCCACACTCCATTTTCGGCCACCAAACACAACCGAAAATGCATCCAAACCACTTCTCAACATAGCCCAGCCATTAACCAACAAAACCTAACATCCTTTAACATCATTTAACATCTAAAAAGAACCTAACAACATCCTTATACCTCCCGCAACACCAGATCCACAAGATCACCTCAAAAACAACCAAGAATCATAAGCTAAACTTAGGAAATTCAACCTATCCGGGATTGCATTAATCAAAACCCAATTCCTTATCAAATTAACATTCATTAATCATCATTTTAACACCTTAAAACACTGCTTAAACAGATCCAACGAAATTTCATCAAAAACACACCAAATCTTGCATTTTAAGCCAAGATCCATTAAACAATCTTAAAAGCCATTTATAAAACATCAATTAAGGATTGAGAACTTAGGAATTTCATTAAAGAACTTGAAGTTCAGAGGAGAAGGACGTTCTTACCTCCAAACTTGAGTTTCTCCTCTTTTGGAACCAAAAAGCTTGATGAATCAAGTAGCAAATTGAGAGGTTTTGTAGATATGATGATTAGGAATCAAAAGAGAGTTGAAAGGAGAGAAATGAGTGACAAAATCAGAAGGAAATCTCTGGAGAGAAAGTGTTTGGGTTGAGAGAAAATGAGAGAAAAGAGAAATTGGAAAATATGAGAAATTAGTTACAAAATAACCAAAATGATTTTCCCTCCACTTTTCTTTTGCTTGAAAATCAGAATTAATCATTAAAATATCTTAGAAAAATCTGGAGAAACTCCCTTTGGGTAAATAGCTCCTTAAAGATTCAAAGTTTCAATCCTTTCTAAAACAGTCACAAAACTTTCAAAAATTACATTTTGGTCACTAGCCAAAATGTCACCCTTCCGAAACTCATTTTCCAAAATTGATTTCACAGTTCACTTAAATATATTAAAAGATGATTTTAGAACATTTTTCCATATTTTTAATGCAACCCGAACTAAGCTTTCCTAAATTCACTCTCTTGGATTCGAACAACACTTTGACCAAACCGGTCAACGCCCAAAACTTCTAAGCCCAAAACCGGGGCGTTACACATATCTAACATGCATAGATAATTTCACAAGTAGACCTAGCTAGTCTTTCAAGAGTCATGTATGGCATCTCACATCATACTAAGCTCGAACAACAAAATCATCATCATATATTAACACCATAAATCACAATCATATGAACAAGTTTAATTGGCCACTATTAGTTACCCGGATGTGCGGATTTAATCTCAACAATCACTTTACCTCGGTGGGATTACACTCATCACAGGACCTTGCATGGGTGGGATTCCACTCATCATCCCGTAGAATATTTAATAGCTTCCGGTGGAATATTACATCACCGTACTCCTCTTTGATGACTTAACGCCATCAAGGCCACATACGTTTTGACTCAATTTGTGTACACACTAATCCTAATGATCGATCATTTACACCCGGTAAGTTAATTAGTGCCAGTTTCATTTACCACATCACATATTCATCAACCACACCTCATGCTCATCACATATACATATCATGGGGCCGTATCGAAACGCCCTTGAGGCGTATCGAAACGCCTTGACTAGGTCAACTGCCCCAGAGCCTATACAAGGGGCCGTATCGAAACGGTGGTCAACCGTTCTGAAATGCCCTCAACGGTCAACTTCTCGTGGTCAACGAGATTTTGACCGTTTCGAAACCCTCAGACCCGTTTCAAAATGCCTTCATCTCGTCATTTTCTCAGAATTCCAGTAGTCAAATCGTTCCGAAACGCGTATCGGAACAGGGGCTTCCAGAGGCCAAACCGTATCAAAACGCGTTTCGATACGGGGTCCCTGAAAGCCTGCCCGTTCCGAAACGACCCAGCCCGTTTCGAAACGTGGGCTGCCTGCAACCTTTGAAAGACAGATTTAGGGGAATTTCTACAAGTCTAAAGGTCCCATAGGACCCCTAAAGGCACACAACACCATCAAACAAGGTCTAGAGGCATACATCCTATGCTTAACATGCTTGAACATATATAAGGCATGGTTTTGAACAATCACTCATACATGGCAAATACTCAATAGAAACATATCATGAAGAGCATACTTGAAGACCTTTAAATAGACAAAAGATACCAATCATCACATATAGTTTTACATGCCATCAAACAACCTTAAACATCTAAAAGACATACATCAAATGAGCATTTGGCAAGGTATATCATGCTTACAAACCAAGTCAAACCATAAACATCAAAATCACATATGAGTCATACAAAGCTCATACAACCACACTCTCTTGCCACATTGCTTAACTACTACATAATACTTAATCGTACTTGAGCAACAGACTTGGAAAGCCCTTCTTGCCTTGCTCCGAGCTAACATCACGCTAATGATCTGCATTGTTGAAAATGAGAGCGTAAGCTATAAGCTTAGTGAGGATGCTCTAAAACCGAAAACATCAACAATGCAGGGTTCAAGCATGTATTCCCTAAATCTCATATCTAACATGCATAGATAATTTCACAAGTAACCTAGCTAGTCTTTCAAGAGTCATGTATGGCATCTCACATCATACTAAGCTCGAACATCAAAATCAACATCATATATTAACACCATAAATCACAATCATATGAACAAGTTTAATTGGCCACTATTAGTTACCCGGATGTGCGGATTTAATCTCAACAATCACTTTACCTCGGTGGGATTACACTCATCACCGGACCTTGCATGTGCGGGATTCCACTCATCACCACATGCCCTACGGATGGGATTCCACTCATCATCTCGTAGAATATTTAATAGCTTCCGGTGGAATATTACATCACCGTACTCCTCCTTGATAACTTAACGCCATCAAGGCCACGTACGTTTTGACTCAATTTGTGTGCACACTAATCCTAATGATCGATCATTTACACCCGGTAAGTTAATTAGTGCCAGTTTCATATACCACATCATATATTCATCAACCACACCTCATGCTCATCACATATACATATCATGGTATACGTGTACAAATTAACCACATATCACAAGAGCATAAACATGCAAACACAATAGCATTTAATGGAAAACAATAGCTAAATTAACAACTTGAATTCATATAGAAATGGCCTACCAAGCACATTTCAACTCACACACTCGAACCAAACTTTAAAACGTGTTTAAAATCACTCACCGCCCTTCCTTAGCAACCAAAACAAGTCTCCTACAAGCCCGGATTCGATTCCAATGCTTTCTCAACGTCTCCTCTTGCTTCTAGCCAAGCAAAAACACAACCATTATTCCCAATCAATGCTAAAATTCAATCAACACTCAACCCTTGAGCTCAAACTAACTTCAACCAATTTCCCAATCAAAATAATCCCCCAAACATACCAATTTTCGTGCTCCCTCAAACCCTAGCTGAAATTTCCATTTCAATCATCCAAATGACCCCCAAATGGTACTAAAACACCCTGCTAACATATATAAACCATCAGCCCTCTAATTTCAACCTAAAACCCACCAAAAACCAAGTTTTAGACATCTCAAAAATTGCTTCAAGAACCCATTTCGGGTTTTTACCAAAACCTAACCATTTTGACATATTATATTCATTATAAGGTAAATAAACAAAAACCCAACATTACATTTCAAAACAACTTGAAAATCCCCATAAAAACTCAAACTTTAACCAAACCCTAACATTTCAAAAGTGGGTAGCTTTAAAATCTAAAGCCATGGATAGATAGAGAATGAAGAGGAGAGTTAGAAAATGTGTTTACCTCTCAAAATGGTCTTGAAATGAAGGAGAGATTCAATGGAATAGTGATTTTGAGTTTGGGAGATTTTGAAGAAGGGATGTGGGGTTCTAACGTTGGAAAGGGAGTGGGGAGAGAGAAGATGACAACTTTTTCTTAAAAGTGGTCTTGCTTTTAAAATTCTTTTGGGTCAAATTACCACATTGGTCCCTCCCTTTTTTATTAAAACCCAAATAGATCCTAATTAAGGTTGCATTGATTTAATTTAATTTTACTGACTCGGACCACTAACCCGACTAACTCCTAACCCCAAAACACGGGCGTTACAGTATGAGCATAGACTTTGCACTAAGGAAAGAACATCTTGCACCTCTCACTGTGGTAAGTACCCATAAAAAGTTTTTTGAGAGGTGAGATCATTCGAATCGCATGAGTCTAATGACCATAAAACACAACATTCTAGATGTCTTTAGGAGCACAAATCTAAAGTGATTACTCATACTAAGTGTTTCCTTGAAGAAATTAAGAAATATTTTACCCAAAACATTAAGGTTAAGATGACATCACTTATGTCTTCTTTGATGTCTATCAAGTATAAGGGACAAGGAAATGTGAGGGAGTACATTGTAAAAATGTTTAATATTGCTTCAAAACATAAAGAACATAAGACCGAACTTTCTAATAATTGTTTGTTCTTATGATTTTGACATCGCTTCCTATACAGTTTAACCAATTCAAGTTACAATAATCAAAGGGAGAAATAGACTCTATTTGAGCTCATTTCTCATTGTGTTCAAGAGGAAGAAAAGTTGAAGCATTATAAGTGTAAAATTATTAATTTAATTAGTGTCTCTAAGAATAAGGGCAATAAAAGAAAATATAAGAATAAAGTTGCTAAGGATCCTAGTCAAAAGAAACAACAATAAGTTACAAAGTGTTGATTCTTTTGTATAAGTTAGGACACATGTAACGAAATTAAACTTTACAAGTGAGCAACTACTTCGGTTATTTTGAGTTTGGAGGGAGAAATAAGGTTAGATGCATTGTTATTGAGGAGAAATTGAATTATAATTTAATTCATACTATCACTTTTGATGATGTTAAGGTTTTCACACCTATCATTAATCAAGAAGTGAATCAAGTAACCCAGCAAAATAATGTTGAACAACTCTTATTCAAGATAAGGTAATTTTTTTAGAAGAACTAACTCAACAACCTTTTAAAAAAACAAGTTTCATTAAAGAGGTCCACGAGAGGAAGATGAAATACTATTTCAGATTATTATATTGTATTTCTTCAAGAATCAAAAGGTAATAATGGAATGATAGAAAATGATCACTCATTTTTTATCAGATCATAAAAGTTATAACTCTCAAAAGTGGATTGATGTCATTCAAGAAAAGTATAATTTTATGCAAGACAATAAAGTTTATCAATTTGTCTCATTACCTGAAGGTGCAAACCAATTGGTTGTAAATGGATATTTAAAACCAATCGAGATGGAAATGGTAATGGTAATGTGGATAACTATAAAGCACGTCTTGTATCTAAAGGATATACTCTAAAAGTTACAGAGACTTTCTCTCAAGTTTTATTAAAAGACTCTTTCAAAACAATTATTATTCTTGTTGCTTGTTTTAGTCTTAAGCTACATTAGATAGATGTTAAGCTTGTTTTTTCAATGGCAATATTGAAGAAACTATTTATATGGTACAATCAGAAAGTTGTGTCTTATGATACAATATCAATGATATGTAAATTAAAGAAATATATCTATGAGCTTAAGTAGGACTCTCATTAATGAAATTATAAATTTCATGTTGATTATCTCATTCGGTTTTGAGATAAATTTGATTGGCAATTGTATATACTACAAGTTCAGTGGGAGTAAAATCAAGTGATACTTATATTGCTAAAGAAGACAAATTTAGTCTTACTCAATGCCCTAAAAGTAACCTTGAAATTTAGAAAATCCAAAAGATTCTCTATGCATAAGCTATAGAGAATCTAATTTATGCTTAAGTATGTATGCGTTCGAAAATTGTGTACATTGTTGGAATGTTAAACAGATATTTGAGGAATCATATTATGGACCATTGGATAACAGCCAATGAGGTTATGAGATATCTTCAGAGAACAAAAATTACTTGCTCACATGTCGGAGTTCTGGTAAGTTAGAGATCATTAGGTTTACAGACTTTGATTCTAATAGAATATTGATACAAAAGAATTGTCACATGGACTGCTAATTGTATATTGAATAGAAAGACCACTTTAGTTATTTTGTGACAATAAATATGCATTCATTTATTCTATAAACAATAAGAACACTTTAAACTTGAAGGACATAAATATTACGTTTCTAGTTGTTAAAGAAAATTCAGAGTGTTTGTGTGTTTATAGAGCATGTTGGTACAAACTTCATAATTGCGCGCATATTAAGAAACTGTCACCCTAGGTATTTCATGAGCACACTACTCATGTGGGTGTAATGTTATTTAAGAATATTCGGTTTTAGTGGGAGTTTGTAATTTTAAAAAATGCTCATTCGGTTTAGACACAATTTCAGTTACTTTAGTTTAAAGTTATTTAAGATTATTTTCTGCAGAAATAAAGCTCTTTTGGTTTATGTACACTCTGAATTCAGTAAAGTTGATCTCATTAAGGTTTAGGAGGACCAGTTGGAAATAGACATGTATGGTTCACATTTCATGTAATTTTCCATGCTACAAATCCATGATTGATCTATGTCATTTGACTATATTTGTATACGTGACCATTGATGAGTCCAGTTATGATTGATATGGCGAAGACCGCTTTAATCCTATGTGGATATAGTTTATGAACGAGATTGTTATAGAATACCTATTATATAATAGCAAATTTTTTAGCTCATAAGGTTGTACATTTATCAGGAAACATATGTTGCCCAAGTGGGAGATTGTTGGATTAAAATCCGCAATTGTGGGCACATATGTAAAATGTATGTTGCTATTATAAAGTATGACACAAAATAAAGTGACTAGGGATGTAAAAACAGGTAATCGGTCAGGTTTCAGGTCGGGTTCTGTCAGGTCGGGTAAAATCGGATACAGGTCATTTCAGGTAAAAAAAAAATTGACTCGACTCGGGTCGGGTGCGGGTCCATTTCAGGTCGGGTCCATTCCAGGTCGGGTCCATTTCAGACCGGGTCCATTTCAGGCCGGGTCCATTTCAGGTCGGGTCCATTTCAGGTCGGGTCCAAAGCAGATAATTGGCAGGTTAATTCGGGTTCGGATACATTTCAGGTCGGGTCCATTTCAGTTCGGGTTCATTTCAGGTCAGGTTCGTTTCAGGTCGGGTTCATTTCAGGTCGGGTCTGTTTCAGGTCGGGTCTATTTCAGGTCGGGTTCATTTCAGGTCGGGTTCATTTCAGGTCGGGTGCATTTCAGGTCGGGTGCATTTCAGGTCGGGTAATTTCAGGTCGGGTAGCTTCAGGTCGGGTAATTCAGGTCGGGGTATTTTTGGGATTGAAATTCGTATTCAGTTTGAGTTCGGTCGTACAACCATATAAGTAGTTGATAGACTTTAGGTTGACCTTCGTCAATCGTCATTAATTTTGAGTTAATTATTTAAAGTCATATTAAATTATAATTATAAAACATTAGAGTAATTAAAAAAATCAAAATGGGTTAACAGACATATGTGTATGTATATATGTATACCCCTAAACAATACCCATAAACCTCAACCCTTAAATCTTATAATCAATAATAATTGGAGTATAAGCCTAATCCCCTAATCCTTAAACTAATTTCATAACCCCAAATAATTAAGTTGACACATTTACCCCTAAACCCCAAACATGAATATCTAAATCTTACAGACACTATTCACTAATAATTAGAGTGCAAGCATAATCACACAATCCCTAAACTAATCTCATAGCCCCAAACAATCAACTTGACACACTTACCATTAAACCCTAAACATAAACTCATAAATCTAACAAACAAAATAAATTGAAACATAAAAAGGACATATCTAAAAATAAATTAAAACCAAATTATTAATTACAACCCAAATTACAAACGAATAAAATTACTAAACCTAACTACTTGCGAAATCTTTATACGATGACCAAATTAAATTTAAAGCAAACCAAAAAGCTTAATAATTAATTAATTTATAAAGCATGGCCTAATTAAATAAAATTTAAAAAACTAAACCTAAACTCTAACCATCTAATTAAGGAAGGACCTAAAGCATAATTAACCCCTAAATAAATAAAAAATCTCACATCTCTCCATTTGTTTTATAGGCGGGAAAATCTCCCCCCAAACCCAATTTTGTTTAAATGGCGGCAACCCTCCATTTTATTTTTGTTTCATATAGTGCCAAATTCCTCCATTCTGTTTGATATGGTGCCAAAACTCCCCCCTCATAATTTTCTATCAATCAAAAAAAATTTCCCCCATTAATTCAAAAAAAATTTCCCCTAAACTAAAAAATATTTTTTTATTATATTAATAGTTATAATTAATTTTTTTAAATAAAATATTTCTTAAATTTAATGATCACAATTAATAAATTGATTTAAATTTTAAATAATTTGTTTTAAATTCATCCATCACAACTTATTAATTTTTAAATTCATCCATCACACATATGTCTGTTAACTCAAAATTAATTTCTAGTTATTTTTATTTTATATCTGCTAATTTTTTACTTAAGTGTATGAATTTTATTTTATATCTTAACTTAATTCTACATTTTGTAACTTAAGACAACAATTACTTAATCTGTTCTAATTAAGTAAAATCATATATTTTATAACTTTATCAATTTTGAACTGCAAAAGTTGTAGGAAGACTTACAATTTTTATAACATGAATCTGTTAAGTATAAAATATTAAAGTTGTAGACTTTCAATTTTTTATAATTTCTAAATTTACTTAATCTTTTTTCAATTATAAATGTAATTATCACATTTTAAAGATAAATTATTACATGATTCTGGAACACCACATCATCCATGGTCCCCATCCACTAAAAATAAGCCACATAATTTTTTTTCCATGTCACTAATCCATTTATAATCAACTTTTATATAACCATCCACTCCCTATTTATATGGGTTAAAAAGATAAAGATTCATCTTTAAAAATAATGACATAAAAATTATGTGGATGATTTTTAGTAGAAGGGACCATAGATGACGTGGTGGTCCGGGACCATGCAATAATTTTTTTTCATTTTAGGAGGCCATGGTTGCGAAGCCAACGGACATAGTAAATATTCACGCCAATAGGTCTTATATGATATTACAGGTATAATAACGAGAAAAATACTTTGATACACAAGTTTGGGTAAATTTTAGGGTTTAAGTTGTAGAGTATAGAATTTAAGATCTATGATTAGAATTTAGAGTTTAGGATTTGTGATTTATGGTTAGGAATTTAGGTTTTAAATTTTATAATTTTTTTAAAAAAATAGATTTTATAGTTTAAATATAAATGATTAATATGTAATTTTTTTATACAGCTTGTGTATCAAAATATTGTCGCTTATTCAATCCGAAAATACTTCCTCCCATAATGACATTCCAATTGGAAGAGACCTTAAACCATACTATCTTAATCAACGAAGTTATACAACTTCATGACACCCATTGTTCTTATAAATAAACAAAGCACATAAAAATCTAGAAACTACTAACTCGATGAACCCAAATCAAACATCTAATTTTAAGTGCTATTGATGACCTTCCGATCTAACCATCTCTTCCACAACCTCTTCTTCATCTCCAATGATTAGTCGGTATTGTTAGAACCAAAATATATTCATACGAATATAAACCCAAGATCCATACAGGTCAAATCATTAAGAACAAAGACTAGATTTGCGGAAGTGTACCTGAATTCATTGATAGATTCAAAAACTTGAATCTTCATGTGGAAATCCCAAAACTTTGGTATTGATCTTCCAAGAAGATATGTTATCTCTTGAGGTAAAATTCTCTGACGGGGAAGGAGAGAAAAACAAGTTAACCTATTTCTTGGAGACGACTACCTCTTTATATAGTTGATTATTAAATCAAACTATTAAATATTTATAACTCTGCCCCTCATTGAATTATAAATATATCTTATGGTATCTACACTTTTATTTCCATGACATTTTAATACCTATGACACGCTTAACTTAATTGGCACTTTTAGGGATGTAAAAACAAGTCAGAACCTGGTAACCTGACTGAAACCTGCCCGAGTCAGAATCTGATTTGACCCGAGTTTTTGTTGACCCGAACCCGATCTGCAACCGACTGTTGTTGATCCGAACCCGAATTTGACATGTTACTGTAGCAACCGAACCCGATCTGCGTCCGACTGAAAACGACCCGAACCCGAATTGGACCTGTTAATTTGGACCTGAAACCCGACCTGCGTCCGACTAAAAAGAACCCGAACCCGAAGCCGACCTGGCAAATAACCGAAATTACCCGACTGAATTGACCCGATATCCGATTTTACCCGACCTGAAATGGACCCGACCTGAAATGGACCCGACCTGAAAATGGACCCGACCTGGAATGGACCCGACCTGAAATGGACCCGACCTGAAATGGACCCGACTGAAATGGACCCGACCTGCTTTTAAACCCGACCTGTTAAGTGACCCGACCTGTTCTTGACCTGAGCTGAAATTAACCCGAAACCTATGACATGATGAATTAAAAAATTTATAAAAGTTGATATACCATATACATATATAATGTATATACATATACACTTACATATATTGATATAGGTGATGTATATATATTAAGTACTAAAGTTTGAAAAAAGAATAAGTAATTGATAATTTATGAAAATAAAAAATTAAATGAAGAGTTGTTTTTAATTTTAAAGTTTATTCATTAACTTGAATAAAATTGTAAACTTACAAATTATAAAAAATTAAATAACAATTGTAAACTTATTTGTAGTTCATAAAATTTACTAAAGTTATAACATATGTATAGTATTTGTAGTTCAAAAATTTATAAGTCTACAATTTTATAAGTCTACAATTTTATTTTTTTATACTTAACAGTTAACACTTAACACTTAACAGATTCTTCAAGTTTGTAAAACTTAGTGAAATTATAACTTATGTAATAGATTTATTTGAATGTTATTCTTTTGGTAAATTATTTGAATATTATTTGATATACGGGTAAAGTTCACAAATAGTCACTAAACTATGCTTCAATATTTGTTTTGGTCACCAAACTTTCAATTGTTACAAAATGATTATTAAACTCTCGGTTTTATTACAAGGTCACTGAGCCCTAACTGGAATGATGTGACAGTTTAAGTAAAATGTTTAATAGAACAATAAATTTAAACTCATTATTTACAAATTATATCATTTAAGTTTTAATCATATTTTTATTAAAAATAATTTAATATGTATATCGTTGTCATAATTGTTTTCACGGAGCACATGCGCAAAAGTTATTCTCAATCTCTCTAAAACAGCTATAAATATGTTGTAGAATAGTAAACGAACTATCCTTCCGAGAATATATTTGTACTACACGCAATACATCCAGGCTCGTTTACGAGATTTTAATGGTTATAGGATGATCTGAACAATTGAACCGTTGATGGGAGTTTAGATTGTAGTTTCGGTTGTGTGTTTAGTCGCGTTACGTTTATCGCGATTGCGAACATAACAAATGTTATTGTGGTCACTGCGAATATCGTGGTTGTGAATTTTTTTTAATAACATATGCTATTGTGGACATAATGTTTGTGGATATCGCGGTTTTCGACTATGTCACTACCGTTATATCAGTCGTTGTTGGGATTGTAGACCATTATTTAAATGATTGTCCCTAATAACAAGTGTTGAAAAAAATAAATTTTAAGAGTAACTCTATAATAACAAGTATTAAAAATAATTGAGACTCTAATAACAAGTGTTGAAAAAAATAGCTCTATTTTTTTGAAACTCAGCTTATGTTTGTGTGTTTTCTTTTCTGGTTCAGTTTGTGTTAGTGTGTGCACTTGTACCTGATGTCGTTAAGGGACACTCTTTTTCCTTCATTAGGTTGTAGGGAAATTTCTTAACGAGGTCTCTGTTGGTAACTTGGTATCGTGCCCCACCCATTATGATAATAAAATTATTCCCTCCCTTTTTCACAAAAAAAAAAATTAAGAGTATGCTCAAAATAACAAATATTGAAAAAATTGGACCCCTAACAAAAAATATTGAAAAATTGGACTCTTAATAATAAATAAATATTATAAAAGAAAAATGAATTTTAAGAAAAGGCCCCTAATAAAAAATATTTTTAAAAAATAGGCCCCAACTAACAAGTAATGAAAAAAATTGTGCCCTTAATAACAAATATTAGAAATAAAAAAATTAAATTTTAAAAGTATGTTCAAAATATCTAATATTAGGAGAATTGGGCATTTAATAACAAATGTTAGACAAATAAATAAATTTTAAGAAAAAACCCTTAATAATAAATATTGGAAAAAATTAAGACTCTAATAATAAATATTAAAAAATATTAAAAATAATTAGACCTAATTATCGATATAAAATAATCCATCCCTTCATCATCTCGGATTATCAGCCATCACAAAATGCTAATCCATCCCTCTCCTTCTGCGTGCCATCTGTATTGTGTTTAACTTAAATGAAAGAATTCTCAACTGAAATAAATTGATTTGAAGTCTAAGTTATAATTTGATAATATTTACTTTACACTTAAATTACAAAGTTGCAATAAATTTTATTGGATTAATTTAAAATATTTTGATTTCTTAAAGGATTATAGGGCAATAATTTTTGGATATAATAACTCATATGTATTGGTTCCACCTACAATGGTAAACCAAGCAATCTTATCTTTTACGTGGAATATTGTTCTTCAACTTTGAATTATTGTTGGAATTTGTTCTCCATGACAAGTCGAATATGTTATCATAAGGAATATTGGGTATGAAAGTTATCAGGTAAACAGGAAACTGTGGAGTTTTATATTATTATATATTTATATCGTGCTTATATATTCTATCACGAAATTCACGTTAAAATGTGTTTAAAGTATTTATATTTTTACATCGAATAATTTATGTATTATATTAAGAGTAAATATTTGATGTATTGTCGGTATAAAGTTTTTTACACAAACATACCTATTTAAACTTCCTAATATAAAATTTAAATCTTTAACCCTAAATCTCAAAAATAAACTCTAAACTCTAAATTTTAAATTAAACTCAATCGTGGAAAACAAATTTCCCGGTGCATGAAACCATTTTATAAAATATAAATACGACATGGTGAATCCTAAACATAAATATTGTCGTTTCAATTGTTAGAATAAGATTCTATCAGTTGGGGAACAAAGAAGGGTCTGTGGGAGCATGCCCCCCATAATTTGAGAAATTAGTATTTAGCCCCTTAAAATTTTCAAAAATTTTAATTTGGTCATACAAAATGTTTAAAAATTCATATCAAGCTTTAAAAATTTTAAAACATTATTAATTAAATATCTCTAATAATTTTTAAAATTTAAAAATTTTATTTTGAACCTCTATTTTTTTTAGTTTTAAGTTGTTCTCTCAAACTCTTTTATCAAGTTCCTCCACAGGATTCCAAAACATTTAAGATGCCATGTTCAAATCCGAACTTTGCCTATAAATAAGGAGTAGTTTTGTTCGAAATGTAGTCATTATAGAGTGAACAAAGAGATTAAAAGAGTGAGGAGTTATATGGCATTTTGGGTAGCTGTTAAGGTAGCATATTACGTAGGGTTGTTAATATACTACGAGATTAAAATACTGGAAATAAGCAAAAAGCATCCCGACTGGCCTTGGAGTCGGTGCATGAAGCAAGAGTTCCCGGAGATGCCTAAACTGGTTGCCAAAGGTGTTGTTGCTTCTAAATTTAGTAGTGCGATTAGTGGGGCGGCGGGTGGTCCGATGGGCGGTCCGATGACTGAGGAGCAAATGAAGCTGATGTCGGAGATGCAAAACCAGATGAGGAGGGAGTTGCAGGCGATCGAAGACCACTGGGATTCGTGGTAATGGAAGAGGTCGAAGTTGAAGAAAACTATGATGTTTAGATTCAACTCAGCTTACTAAATACTAATGGAGTCTAAATATTAGAGTCTTTCATGTATTGGTGTATGGTCTGCTAATAAAGTTTATGCTTAGTAAAATTATATGAGAGTTGTAAAATAAGATTACCGATGTAAAATAAAAAATATCTAAAATATATAAGATTATCTATGAGGTATTAGAGCTAACCATCAGTACAATAAGTAGACTGCTTTCTTCTCTACTGTCTGGTTAATTTTCAGGAAGAAAGATAGAATCAAATATTAGAAAAGGTAAAGAATTTATTAAGTAAATAAATTTGAATTTTGAGAAAGATAAAGATTATTTTTAAATTAAAAAGGACTTAAATTGTTATTGTACCAAAAAATTTATACACAACTCCTCCTATCGTATAAATGGCTCCGTTCTTGTTCGTTTTCTCACTGAAATTATCAGTTTTCTTTTAGTAGGACACATGGATTTGTGACTCTCCATTTAAAAACATATTCTCTTATGTTTTTGTTCTGACAATTAATTTTGAATTTTTGATTTGAAATCTTGGTGTTTTGTTTTATTGTGCAATTGTTATACCTACTGTTATCATATAACATTTATTTACGAGAAATTATTACATGGTCCCAGACCACCACGTCATTCATGGTTTCCATCTACTAAAAATAAGTTACATAATTTTTTTGCTATATCACTAATTCATTTATAATAAATTTTATGTAACCACCCACTCCCTATTTATATGGCTTAAAAAAATAAAGACTCATCTTTAAAAAAATGACATAAAAATTACGTGGCTGAATTTGAGTATTTTGAATATGATTTGCCAAAAAGATATAGATTCTGATTGGAGTATTTTGAATGTACCAACGTGTTTGAGGGAGGCCCTTGTGAGCTGCAGGAAGTGTTGAAGATATGCAAACTTAAATGTGGGTTATGATGAAGGCACATGAAGATCTTTGGAAGCATAAGACGAGTGAGCAGTTTACATATAATCCGAGATAAAAGATTTACATGGCGGACTCTGAGCGAAAGTTGGATTGAGCAGACCTGGACTATTAAAGATGTGGTGGTAATTTTTTTTCAAATCACATGGTTTGGTTTTAATTTACCCTGGAGTTGATTCATAAGGTGTGGACTGGGGACTCTAATTCATATTAGAGCAGTAAATATCTGAAGCACCCCTGGAAATGGTGGGTTTTTTTTTATGATAATAGTAGAAGTATAGAGGTAATTAAGCATGTGCCTTACCTAGTTGGGTATATTATTTTCCTCCTTTTAGGATTATAAATGTTTTTATTGAGGCTCCCAACTTAGGTCTTGGGTTGTAATTTTTAACCCTTAAATAAATTATTATTTACCAAGCAAAAAAATCCCCACACTTTTAGACATTCTAAGTTCATCCTGTAACCCCCTAAATCCGTCTATGCATTACCACGGATCCAAGGGAGTCACATTAGGGTCACAGGAGCGACCCACGTTAAAATTAAAAAAAAACAAAATTTTAAACCATTTAAAAATCATAAATTAAGTTTGAATTAAAATACAATTTCAGAAAACATTCAGACGATGAAATAAAACTATGATAAAAGTTGTTAATACAAGTTTCATACTCGAAACAAAACGTGACATACATGCCCCCTAATTACACAGGTGCTGTATTCCGCAAACAAAGCCGAATAAACTCCCATACCGACGTTGATAGCTGCAACATGGTCGATCTTTTAACCCGTGATGGTAAAAACAACGTGAGCTTCGGAAAGCTCAGTAATACAAACTACCATGGGATGCTAAAAGCACAAGGTATGTAGCAAGCTTTACAGCATCGTGAAGAACTGGGCAACGGTAAGCTCGATTTACGATTTGATATTTTCATGGAGCATTATATCAGAAAGTAATATAGTTGTTCTTTATTGATCACCTAAATCTAAGGAGATGAATCTAAAGCCAGACGTTCAGAAGAGATTCAGATTCCAAAAGTTGAATCAAGGAGTTCAAAGTGGTTTATTAAGCGCGAATTGTAAGTTTATTGAGAGTTCAACTTTGATACATTACTTTAGTAGGGTATGTTTCAGAAGATGTCAGAAAATTTTATTAATTTACTTAACTACCCTCCAACCGAACTCCAAAATGCAATTCTCCCTTAACTGCATACATAAGGTCTTACCCTAGGCCTGAGGCGTAGAAGCCTACCTAAGGAAATGCCTTAGTCCAAAAAGACTTACCCTAGGCCTATTAGAGCTATTAGAGCTAACCATCAGTACAATAAGTAGACTGCTTTCTTCTCTACTGTCTGGTTAATTTTCAGGAAGAAAGTTAGAATCAAATATTGGAAAAGGTAAAGGATTTATTAAGTAAATAAATTTGAATTTTGAGAAAGATAAAGATTATTTTTAAATTAAAAAGGACTTATGTAGCCCCCTAGACCGGCATATGCAGAATGACCAAGTCTAGTAAGACACATTAAAATTTAAAACTCAAGTGGAAAACCTGTTGGCAAACTAAGTGTTTATTTCGACAGCATAACAGCATGACTTAATGAAAATCATCAAGTTAAATGAACATGTTTAATACATCAAGCAATAATATTTTCCAAAGTCATTCACAACATAGACATCATAAATAATATAGGCAACCATGATTACTTAAATAAACCCATCATAGGATGGTTACAAAATAAGTATCAGTTAGCATATCAAAATACTTTTAGTTTAATACCATACATAAAAAAATATAGGCACATGTCACCCTGAAAGTACAAACGGTGGATAGAAACATTACAATAAAAAAGAATACCAAATGTGTCGATCCTCCGAATGTCAGCTACGGGGTGGCCTATCCAAAATATCTGAAAGGGGGAAAGAATTTGGGGCGTGAGCTAGAAAGCTCAGTGTGTTCCAACAGTGCAAGTAAAATAGTTGCATCAATAAATAATAAATCATGTTATGCAAAACATATCATAAAAAACATCAAAGTTTTTATGCAACCTATATACCCTTCAACTGAACACCATGATACAGTTCCCCAGAACAGTATCCTATACTGGCATTAACCCAAGCCCATTGGGCGGGGTACCATCCTAACGATATACCTTAGAATACGGGCGGCCCTAGTCGAAACTTAGGAAACGAAAACGAGCAGACCTGGCCAAAGCCTAGGATCCGAATATGGGCGGACCTAGCCGAAGCTTAGGATCCGAATACGGGCGGACCAAGCCGAAGCTTAGGATCCGAATACGGGTGGTCTTACCAGCTGGATCAGGGCTAAGCAAATAGTCTCCTCATCATACCCCAAGTACCTCTACTAATTAGTCCGGGCAGTAACATAGTACACAACAATAATAGTCATAGCAAAGCTTAGCAACATATTTCTACACTGATAACTAGAAATCATAGGTATGCTTGTCATATCAAATGCTAAAGCATAATTCAAACATATAGTACAATCGTGTTTCTTTCATAAGAAGAAAACATACTAGTTTTTCACAAAATCAAGTTTAGCAATCATGTACACATAGTCTGTTTTATTAAATCATGTGAAGCATGTAAAACAGTAAATATACAACAGTCATATAGCACACAAGAAACACACCTCAAAAGATGAGATCGGTCAGTCAAAAGGTCTATCGAGCACCGGGATCACGCTCCGCTACAGTACTGGAACCTAAATAGACAAGGATTATGGTTACAATCAAATTTACACCTTGATTCGTAATAAAATACTAAGTTTTAGGGTCGTACGAGTGACGATAGGATCACGAGGCGGTACAGATCGAGACGAGCTGGGCTGGGCGTAGCCACGATCAGGAGATCCACGAGTACCTATTAAATCAGAAGATTAATACCAGTCCTTAATCATCAATTTCTCTTAAATGACATAACTTTTACATATGCATGTTCGGGTTCAACGTCCAATTTGGAGGCTTTCGGGTTAGAATTTCGCGAAACGGGCTTCAAAATCGGACTTAGGGCGTCGAAAAACATAAAATAAGACTTTTCGGAAAAGTTGACTTTTTGGTCAAAGTCAACGATGACGTCAGTAGTCAAAGTCAACGCTGACGTCATGCTGACATCACTGGTCCAAGGCTGACTCGGCGAGTTGACTCGGACGAGTTGACTCACTGAGTTGACTCGAGTCAACGGGTCGGGTCGGTCAACGAGTCGGGTCGGTCAACGGGTCGGGTCGGGTCAACGGGGCTTGACTGAGCTGACCGGTTCAACCGGACCAGCCGGCTCGGTCTACGCGGACCGGCTCTTACCCTTAAAACTCAAAGGTTGCCGGACGGTCACTGAAACCTCGCCGGAAAAGTTCGTTTCACGTCGTTTTCTACCGGAAAAAGACATAACCAGTCAAACCATCATTTTATTACACTTTTACGAGTCGAAATGATACTGGAAACCAACCAAACTTATCGAATTTATCCCTAACCGTTCGAATACGTCAGAAAATGATGTAGCTCCGACGACGGGGCAATCCACGATGAACGGGCGAACAACAACCTGGGTTTTGATCGGCTTGCGACGGGGAGTCTAACGGCGGTGGTGGTGTGGCGAACGGACGTTAGAAAACTCGAAGGAAAAGGTCGACCAGATTAGCCCTAGGTTCGCGAACCTTCAACGGCCAATTTCCGGTGGAGAGGACGGTGGCTGAGCGCGTGGGTTGAGGGATTTTGCTCGGGGTTTGACGGTGAACACTTTGACGCTGACAGTGAACGCCACGGCGCGGCGGTGAGGGTTGATCGCCGGTGATCGGGTTTTAAGGGATAAGAGGAAAATGACGAAGGGGGTGTTTTCAGAAGTTTTTGGGAAAATGATCCCAATTAAAAATCACGTTAAGGTGGCAGGTATGATATTTTTATTATTTTATTATTTTAGGATCTTAGGCATTAACTCTTATTTCCCCTGGTGCTATAACTAACCAAGAGCTATGTTAGCTCAATTGGTTAAGCCATCGAGCTATGCAGCCAAGGGTCACGGGTTTGAAACCTCTTGGCTTCTTTTTTTTCCTTTTTTTTCATTCTTTTTTTAACCTTAGAAAATTAGGATTGTTACAACTCTCCCCCTCTAAAAAGAAATTCCGGCCTCGAAATTTACATGAATTGAACAGATGTGGGAACTGCTCCTCCATTGACTCAAGGGTCTCCCATGTAGCCTCTTCTGGACCACGATTACTCCACTGTACTTTGACCATAGGAATACATCGGTTCCTTAAAACTCTCTCGTCTTGATCCAAGATCTGAACATGTTCCTCCTCATAAGACAAATCTGGTCTCAACTCCACATCCTGTACCTGAATAACATGGCTCGGATCTGGGTGGTACCGCCTCAACATGGATACATGAAATACATCATGAATATGGCTAAGCTGAGGAGGCAGCTCAAGCTGATAAGCAACAGGCCCGACTCTCTTCTGAATACGATACGGTCTGATAAATCTTGGGCTTAATTTGCCTTTGCGCCAAAATCTCAAAACTTTCTTCCATGGAGACACCTTCAGAAAAACCTGATCACCAACCTCGAACTCAATGTCTTTCCTTCTCCGATCAGCATAGGACATCTATCTATCAAAAGCCTCTTTCAGGCAGTTGCGGATCAATCTGACGGTCTCCTCGGTCTCTCGAACCAACTCTGGGCCCAAAGTCTTCTTCTCATACAGCTTTGTCCAACAGATGGGAGTACGAAACTTACGGCCATACAGAGCCTCATACGGTGCCATGCGGATACTAGCATGATAGCTGTTGTTGTATGCAAACTCAGCCAAGGGCAAGAAATCCTCCAAACTACCACGGAAATTAATCACACATCCCCGTAGCATGTCCTCAAGAATCTGAATCACCCTCTCCTATTGTCCATCTGTCTGCGGATGGAAGGATGTACTGAAATTCAGACGGGTACCTAAAGCACTATGCAAGGCCAACCAGAATCGAGAAGTGAACCTCGGATCCCGATCAGATATGATAGATAAAGGTACCCCATGTAGTCTGACGATCTCAGAGATGTACAGTTTAGCCAGCTTCTCCAAAGAGTAGGTGACTCAAACTGGAATAAAATGAGCTAACTTGGTGAGTCGGTCAACAATCACCCAGATAGAATCCTTTTTAGAAGGTGTCAGAGGAAGCCCTGTAACGAAATCCATCGTGACCCGTTCCCATTTCCACTCGGGGATCTTAATTGGCTGCAATAAACCAGAAGGATGCTGGTGCTCTGCCTTAAGCTGCTGGCAAGTCAAACACCGAGATACATAATCTGAAATGTCCTTCTTCATACCTTTCCAATGATATCTTTGCCTCAGGTTTTGATACATCTTGTCCCCACCGGGATGCATAGCATAAGGGCTGTTATGAGCCTCACTAAGAATAGCCCGCTTCAACTCGGCATCATCTGGTACACAATAACGACCCTTGAAGCACAAGACTCCATCCTGATCAAAGGCATAGATAGAAGTAGATCCTTGCTCAACCTGTTGCATGATAGGGAGTAAGGAACTGTCTAGAAGCTGTTTGGCCCTAATTTCCTCGGCCAAAGTTGGTTTAACCTGCAGCTCGGCTAGTAAACTGTCATCACTGTATATACTCATCCTGGCAAACAAGGATCTCAAGTCTGATATAGCCTTACGACTCAAAGCATCAGCAACAACATTAGCCTTCCCCGGGTGGTACTCATTCACACAGTCATAGTCCTTAAGAAGCTCAATCCAACGACATTGTCTAAGATTAAGCTCTCTCTGTGTAAGAATGTACTTCAGGCTCTTGTGATCTGTGTAGATATAACACTTCTCTTCGTAGAGATAGTGTCTCCAAATCTTCAGGGCAAAGACCACAACGGCCAGCTCTAGATCATGGGTAGGATAATTACACTCATGAGGCCTCAACTGACGAGACGCATAAGCTATTACCTTGCCATCCTACATCAGAACACAACCAAGCACGGAACGCGATGCATCACTATAAACTGCAAAATCCTTCCCAGACTCGGGCTGCGTCAAAACTGGAGCTTGCGTTAGAGCTATCTTCAACTTCTCAAAACTATCCTGCTGAGCATCTGTCCAGATGAATGGAACATCCTTCCTCAATAGCTTCGTCAAGGGAGCGACAATAATAGAAAAGCCCTCGGAGAAACGCCTGTAATACCCAGCTAAACCCAAGAAACTACGGATCTCGGAAACATTCTTGGGTTGCTTCCAACTCACAATGGCCTCTATCTTGCTCGGATCAACCTGAATACCCCTAGCCGATACCACATGCCCCAGAAATGTCACCTCGCTGAGCCAAAATTCACACTTGCTCAACTTGGCATACAATTTGTGCTTTCTAAGAGTCTGCAGAACTATCCTCAAATGCTCAACATGTTATGCTTCAGTCTGGGAGTAGATTAGGATGTCATCAATGAACACCACCACAAACTGATCCAAATAGGGTCGGAACACACGGTTCATCAAATCCATAAATGTGACAGGAGCATTAGTCAGACCAAACGACATCACTAAAAACTCGTAGTGCCTATATCTGGTGCGAATGGCCGTCTTTGCTACATCAGACTCCTTTATCTTTAGCTGATAGTACCCGAAACGAAGATCAATCTTCGAGAAAACTGTGGCTCCCCGAAACTGATCGAACAAGTCATCAATCATGGGCATAGGATACTTATTCTTGACTGTCAACTTGTTCAGCTTACGGTAATCAATACACAGCTTTAGAGAACCATCTTTCTTCTTCACGAAGAGAACAGGAGCTCCCCAGGGCGAAGAGCTGGGTCAGATAAAGCCTCGGTCTAGGAGCTCTTGCAACTGAATCTTCAGCTCCTTAAGCTCTTTAGGAGCCATACGGTAAGGGTTCATGGAGACTGGTGCAGAGCCCGGATAGGTCTCAATCTCAAACTTGACATCTCTATCCGGAGGTAATCCAGGTAATTCATCAGGAAAGACATTAGGGAACTCGCTAACAGTGCGAATCTCCTCAATCTTTGACAAAGAACCCTTGGTATTCAAGAAACAGGCGATGAAAGTCTGATAGCCCTTCCTGATCATCCTGTCGGTAGCCAAAGCAGATATCACATTAGATAGATACCCTCGGCACTCACCAATAAGAACCACTGTACGATCATCAGAAGTCTTCAAAACTGCTCTCTTGGACTCACAATCTAGGTTAACCCGGTGTTCAGTCAACCAATCCATGCCAAGAATCAGATCAAACTCTTCTAATGGTAGTTTCATAAGGTCAGCTAGAAAGATTTCCCCTTGCACCTCGAGGGGACATCGCCTGAAAACCTTATCTACAACCACAGACTGACCCACTGGACTCATAACGGTAATTGCACTCTCGGTGCTCTCAACTGGAATCTGAAGGTTTCGGGACACAGATCTCGATACATAGGAATGGGTAGAACCATTGTCAAGCAATGCAAAGTATGGAACAGAAAATATAGTGAATGTACATGCAATGACGTCTGGCTCATCTTTGTCGTCACGACGTCTAGTAGCATAAACAAGTACAGGCTGTCTAGCCTCAGTCATAACCGGTCCCCCACTCTGATGTGATCGACCTCTACTATCAAATCTAGCAGAAGATCCATGAGCTCTACTCTGATAACGCCCTGAACTCGATGTCTGAACAGATGTCTGTGAACGGGCTGGAGTCTGAGATCGAGCAGGGGTCTGAAACGACGGTCGGTCTACAGAAGGTGGGTGTGGACAATCTTTCTTGAAATGGTCAGTGGATCCACATCTGAAGCAAGCACCCGACATCTTCCTGCACTCCCCTCGATGAAGCTTACCACAATGCTCATATACAGGTAAAAGAGTGGACCCTGATGAGTCACCTTGACTAACCGATGGGCCCTGCTGTACTGTGGGCCTATAACTCGAACCACCTCCATGATACATGGTGCGAGCCCTCTTATCAGAACGCACGTGAGACTCTCTCTGTCTAGAAGATCTCCAAGATCGATCTCGGTCTCGCCCTCGATCCTTGCCTCTATCTCGATCTCCATCTCTACTACTCTGACTAGCTGTCAAGATCTCCATCTGTTCTACAGTCTTAGCCCGGTCCACTAAATCTTCAAACACCTGATCATGGTGGGTAGCCACTCGATCACGTATCCCAATACGAATGCCCTCTAGGAACTTGTCACATTTGTCTTTCTCAGTAGAAACCAAGCCAGTACCATACTTCGACAACTCTAGAAACTGTATCTCATACTCAGCCACTGTCATGGTACCTTGCACCAGGTCTTTAAAAGCTTGGCGTCTCTCTCTCAAGAACCGCTCGCCCAGAAAACGGTTCCTAAAGCGTTCCTTAAAGAAATCCCATGTCAAACGATCAGAAGGAACACTACTCATGATGGACTCCCACCAGGTGCGGGCATTCCCATTCAGCATAGATACAACACCCAAATACTTCCTGGATGGCTAAAACCCAACTCACCCATACGTCTCTCGATATCGTATAACCACTCCTCAGCCTCGGTAGGTGGTCCACTAAGAGATCCCAAAAAGGTCTTGATCCCGTTGGCAATCAGGGTCTGGGAGATAAGAACTTCAGGTGTGACTCCAGACGCTCTGACTACTCCCTGAACCAACTGGAGGAACTGTCTACTCAAAGACTCATCCGTAACTCCAGTCATAGGCTCGGGCCCAGAAATAGTAGCTCCCCTGACCGGAGTAGTCATGCCGATACTAGGAGTGGGCAATGGAACAGTGGGAGTAGGTGTAGGAGCAGTCGGGACAGATGTCGGGGTAGCCGAAGCAGCATCAGCTGAAGGACCACTAGGGGTAGGAGGCTCTACAGATGTCGGAGGGTCAACTGCGGATGTAGCAACTCCAAAGGCAGGTGGATCAGTCACCAGATCGTCTATCGGGTCTGCAAATCTAACAGGTCGACCACGCCTACGAGCGGGTCGACGCCCCCTTCCGGTGCTCATCTCGGAGAATCTCTACAAGGGATAAAAACTAAGATCAGTTTATGACACTGGAGAATCGAACACAATTAAACATATAAAGTTGGGTGACATGGCCTCTTTTTACAATACTTGTAAAACATTCTAAAACAATATTTTAAAAGGACTTATCCACAGTCTGAGGTTTTAAAACCAAAAGCTCTTATACCAACTAAATGTAACCCCCTAGACCGGCCTATGCGGAATGACCAAGTCTAGTAAGGCACATCAAAATTTAAAACTCAAGTGGAAAACCTGTTGGCAAACTAAGTGTTTATTTCCATAGCATAACGGCAGGACTT
Source organism: Hibiscus trionum (assembly GCA_030270665.1). Classification (NCBI taxonomy): domain Eukaryota; kingdom Viridiplantae; phylum Streptophyta; class Magnoliopsida; order Malvales; family Malvaceae; genus Hibiscus; species Hibiscus trionum. The sequence continues at coordinate 2,191,131 of BSYR01000034.1, read as the reverse complement.
AATGAAAATCATCAAGTTAAATGAACATGTTTAATACATCAAGCAATAATATTTTCCAAAGTCATTCACAACATAGACATCATAAATAATATAGGCAACCATGATTAATTAAATAAACCCATCATAGGATGGTTACAAAATAAGTATCAGTTAGCATATCAAAATACTTTTAGTTTAATACCATACATAACAAAATATAGGCACATGTCACCCTGAAAGTATAAACGGTGGATAGAAACATTACAATAAAAAAGAATACCAAATGTGTCGATCCTACGAATGTCAGCTTTTTTTTATTGACCCTCCGAATGCCAGCTACGGGGTGGCCTATCCAAAATATCTAAAAGGGGGAAAGAATTTAGGGCGTGAGCTAGAAAGCTCAGTGTGTTCCAACAGTGCAAGTAAAGCAGTTGCATCAATAAATAATAAATCATGTTATGCAAAACATATCATAAAAAGCATCAAAGTTTTTATGCAACCTATCTACCCTCCAACCGAACACCATGATACAGTTCCCCAGAACAGTATCCTATACTGGCATTAACCCAAGCCCATTGGGCGGGGTACCATCCTAAGGATATACATTAGAATACGGGCGGCCCTAGTCGAAACTTAGGAACCGAAAACGGGCAGACCTGGCCAAAGCCTAAGATCCGAATACAGGCGGACCTAGCCGAAGCTTAGGATCCGAATACGGGCGGACCTAGCCGAAGCTTAGGATCCGAATACGGGCGGTCTTACCAGCTGGATCAGGGCTGAGCCGATAGTCTTCTCATCATACCCCAAGTACCTCTACTAATTAGTCCGGGCAGTAACATAGTACGCAACAATAACAGTCATGGCAAAGCTTAGCAACATATTTCTGCACTAATAACCGGAAATCATAGGCATGCTTTTCATATCAAATGCTAAAGCATAATTCAAACATACAGTACAATCGTGTTTCTTTCATAAGAAGAAAACATACTAGTTTTTCACAAAATCAAGTTTAGCAATCATGTACACATAGTCTGTTTTATTAAATCATGTGAAGCATGTAAAAAAGTAAATATGCAACAGTCATATAGCACACAAAGAACACACCTCAAAAGATGAGATCGGTTAGTCAAAAGGTCTATCGAGCACAGGGATCACGCTCCGCTACAGTACTGGAACCTAAATAGACAAGGATTATGGTTACAATCAAATTTATGCCTTGATTCGTAATAAAATACTAAGTTTTAGGGTCGTACGAGTGACGATAGGATCACGAGGCGGTACGGATCGAGACGAGCTGGGCTGGGCGTAGGCACGATCGGGAGATCCACGAGTACCTATTAAATCAGAAGATTAATATCAGTCCTTAATCATCAATTTCTCTTAAATCACATAACCTATACATATGCATGTTCGGGTTCAACGTCCAATTTGGAGGCTTTCGGGTTAGAATTTCGCAAAACGGGCTTCAAAATCGGACTCGAGACGTCGAAAAACATAAAATAGGACTTTTCGAAAAAAGTTGACTTTTTGGTCAAAGTCAACGCTAATGTCAGCGGTCAAAGTCAACGCTGACGTCATACTGACATCACTGGTCCAACCCTTAAGCAAACCAAGCAAAGCTACTCAAGCCTCCACGATTTCCGGAATCGATCCCGAACCTTTTCCGATGTTTCCTCTTGCTTATAACCAATCAATAGACAAGGTATTACTCAACCAAATCATTGCTAAACTCAGCCACAATCTCAACCCACAATCACAAGCTAAAACTTCATAGTTTCAAACTCAAACTAACCACAAAACTCACATTTTCATACACCCTTCATACCCAGCTGAAATCTACCATTTCCAACACCCAAATGACCTCTAAAAACTTCCAAAACACCTTCCTAACAACCCTACACCATCATCCCTTCAACCCAACACAAAACCACATAAAAAATTCAAGTTTTGACACTTTAAAAAATGCCCCCAAGACCCATTTCAGGATTTTTGTCAAAATCCCTCCATTTCAAAATATGAGGTGTATTAAGGTAAGGTGAACTCAAAACTTAACTAATCAAACAAAAAACAAGTTGAAAACCCATTAAAGTTTCACACTTTCTTCAACCTTGAAAACTTGAAAAATTAAAATGATGATGGTTTTGAAATATAAAACCATGGAAATGGTTGGGATGAAAAAAAGAATTCAAAAACGAAATTACCTTGAATGGAGCCCTTGAATTGATGGAAAAAAGGGATGGAATGGTGATTTTGGGAGGGGTTTGGGGTTTTTCACGTTGAAGTGAAATGAAGAAGAAGATGGCCCTTTTTTTTCTTTTTCTTTTTTTCAAAAAGCTTGTCTTCTTTATTTAACTTATTTACAAAATTGCCATTACTAGGATTTTAGGCTCATTTAAAATAAAACCAAGGTCTCATTAAATTAAACCGATTCGGATGACTCGAACTCAACACACACACCGAACTCTCAACCCCAAAACACGGGTGTTACAACTCTCCCCCACTTAAGGAATTTCGTCCTCGAAATTACCTGACTGAAAGAGATAAGGAAACTGCCTTTCCATTTCCTCCTTCCTCTCCCAAGTGGCCTCGTCCACCCCTCGACGTTGCCACCGCACTTTTACTAACTCAATCAATCTACCCCGCAATACCTTGCTGTCAGAAGCTAAGATCTCAACTAGTTCTTCATCATAAGTCAAATCCGGATTCAATTCAATCTCTTCTACAGTCATAACATGTGATGGATCTGACCTATACTTACAAAGCATCGAAACATGAAACACATCGTGTATCTTCTCTAGCTCGGATGGCAATAGCAACTGATAAGCAACTGGGCCAACCCTTTTCACAATCTCATACGGTCCTATGTACCTCGAACTCAACTTCCCTTTTCTGCCAAATCTCATTACTTTCTTCCACGGAGACACTTTTAGGAATACCTTCTCACCCACTGAAAACTCAACTTCCTTCCTCTTCAAGTCGGCATAGGACTTCTGTCTATCTGAAGCTGACTTCAAGCGATCGCAAATCAATTTCACTTTATCGGTTGTCCCATTAAGCAAATCTGGCATAGGTAACAACTTTTGTCCCACTTCAGCCCAACAAACTGGAGTCCTACACTTTCTACCATAGAAGGCCTCATACGGAGCCATCTGAATGCTCGACTGAAAACTGTTATTGTAAGCAAACTCAACTAGAGGCAAGTGCTTCTCCCATGTACCCTGAAAATCAATGATGCAACAACGCAACATATCCTCTAAAATCTGTATAACCCTCTCTGACTGACCATCTGACTGAGGATGATATGATGTGATGAAATTCAAATGGTTACCCAAAGTTGTATGCAGACACTCCCAAAATCGAGCTGTAAACCTCAGATCTCTATCGGACACAATAGACTTTGGCACACCATGCAGTCTAACAATCTCACCAATGTACAGATCGACCAATCTATCTAAGGTATAAGTCGTATTGACTGCTAAGAAGTGAGCACACTTCGTGAAACGGTCTACTATAACCCAAACTGAGTTCTTCTTCGTAGGAGTCAAAGGCAAGCCCGAAACAAATTTATGGTGATATTCTCCCATTTCCATTCTGGAATTCTCAACGGTTGCAACAAACCTGAGGGAACCTGATGTTCCGCCTTCACTCTCTAACACACCATACACTTACTCATGAAGTCGGCTTCGTCTCTCTTCAAACCAACCCAAAAGTACTTGTTACGTGTAAAAGTGTCTATCGCAATGTAGTGCAAGTGTACACGACGCAAGTAGTAAAGTGATACGTAAGTATCGGATATCGTCTCCACAGGGACTGGGCTAATAGCTTCAACCTTAGTTTTCTGCACGAAGGGGAAAAGAAAGAGTTTAATAGTTTGTCACGAAATAATAAATAAGATTGAAAATAAAAGAGTAAAATATTCAGAGTAAAGAATAGGCCGGTATTGATCTGCTCCGTAGTGCAGGTGTTGCAATGTCTAAGACTTCTCTGTTCTGTTGTAGCGCCTGTCGCGGCATCACCTGCTGCGGCAGCGGTCTGTTGTTGTCGCGGCAACGAACACACAACTCAGCACTTCAAGCTTGGCAAGAATCCCTGCTATGCCTTGGCCTATCCCTAGGTCCAAGTCTGTCGATGAACACGTCTTTGATGATACCTCCCGTCGTGAATCGAAGGATGAACACCGATGTTGTTGAATTCTTCCTTAGCCACTTAACCTCGTCCTATCCCTAGGCCCGAGATAGTTCAACCATAAACTGGAGAACCCGTACTTATTCCTTTCGTATACTTAACTCTCCCGATATTAAGTAAATGTATAATCTCACAATGCTCTCCCGATACTCTTGCAAGATGTTGAAAACTAGAATAAGCAAACTTGAAGTCTATTTTATTGAACAAAAGAAAATCCTAAAACAATGCAATCCTTGCAACTACTTTACAAAATCAACCCTTAGCCCTATGGGAAGTTTAGAACATGATGTGAAGGGGGAAAATGACTAGGGTTTAGGGGAAGAAGGCTAGAGAGTAAGATATCCTTCCCTAGGTCGAATTACATGCCTTTATATAGGCCTTGGGTTCAAGTTTTCTAATATGGCAAGAATACAAGTTTAAACTAAAATATAACTCTATTAAAGACTAAATCTTCAGAGCTTATATCTTTAATTCTTCCTTCCTTCTTGCTTGGAGTTTCTTCCTTGAACTTTGGGCTTGGCCTTCATTCTGATCTAGGGCTTGGAAAAATATACGAGTGCTCCACGATAGACCGGCTTAATTTTCTCTTGCTGTCGAGGCCCATTTCACTTCTTCCCTTCACTTCACTTCTTCCCTTCACTTCACTTCACTGCTTCTCCACTGCCCTCCATCTGTTACAACAGCTACCTGCAAAAGCAACCAATTTCAGTAGAAACTGTGCCATTTGATGTAATTGTGATGTATAAATGAAATCTATCCTAAATGCAATGAATTATGCTTGAATGCAGCAAAAATATGGGTTAAATAGGGGGTAAAATATAGAACTTTTACACACTCAACACACCCCCAAACTCAAGTTTTTTCTTGCCCTCAAGCAATTTAGACCTAAAAAAGAAAAACAAAATTTTTGTTTGGCTTAAAACAGTGAACTTTTCCTTACCTACCCTTCATTCCCTATTGTGAGCAACACCCTGTTGGATAATATAGGATTCATCCGGAACCTTGCTATAATTCTCGTGTAGTGTGTGCATGCTTGTGAACAATTATATGCCAAGACTCCCTTAGTTTACTGGAATAGCTAAGCTTCTAACTTGAATTTTTATGCCAACTTTCATCTTTTTGGAGGCAATTCTTAGGCTCCTTTAGTTTTTATTTAGACTCGATTCTATTTTCTCAAGCTTAAGTTTGACTAGAGCCGGTTTCGGGCACCTCTAGCTAACTTCCTAAAGCCGGTTTCGGGCACCTCTAGGTGTATTGAGTTTATTTTTCTTAACTTCTTTTCCTAGAGCCAGTGTTAGGCACCTCTAGGGGCAACTCAAGTGTTAAGCTTTTCTATTCTAGTTTACTAGCAGAGTTCTAGACAGTATAAAAGTCACAAAGGGTGTTTAAGATTCAGAATTATAGTAAGGCTTTAAACTACTCCTAAAACTATCCTAAAGGCACTGCCACGACAGAGGCTGTCACAACAGGTAAGTTCAGTTCAAAGACTTAAGCCAAATTTTCATTTTTAAGCAAAAATAAACTAAATAAAAGACACAATTTTTAAACTTAAAGACACTTCATTAATGGAGGGATGCCACCCCCAAACTCAAGGTTGCATTGCCCTCAATGCAAATGACAGAATGAAAAAGAAAAAGAAATTAAAACAACATCACAAAATATAACAAAATAGCAGACAACAAATATAAGAAAAGAAACTTAAATTTTAAGCGTTGTCGTCGCTGCTGCTGCTGCTGATCTGAATCTGTCGGCGGGCAGTGACTTTCCTTGTTGGGGCCGGCAGGTGGCTGGGAGAGGAAGAGGTGGTCTTGTTCTTGGCTTCCCTCGGAGGCTGGATTCGGGTAGGAGAGATATGGGTGGTTTCTCCAATACCTGAATCTCCTCGGAGGAGCTGCTGCTGCTGCTGCCGGAGCTGCTACTGATGTTGCCGCTATCAGATTTTTCTTTGTTTGATGGTTCGACTCCGGAGCCTAGTTTCTGTAGTTTCACCGGGGTGAACTCCTTGGACAGATTCCTCTTGACAGAGGGCTCGCCATCGGATGCTCCCCAAATTTCGGAGGAGTAGAAGCCAACTATATACCTGTCGAGGTCGGACATGGGCTCTTTTCTCTTGGCTCCCCTGGCAGATGTTTCAGCCGTGCGGCTGCCGCCTGTAGCTGTTGTGGTCGGGGTCGGGGTGGACGTGACAGATGGTGTTCTCAGTGTGGCAGCAAGGGTAGGGGTATGGGCAGGTGTGGGGGCAGCAAAATAATGGTCGGGGAAGGCAGGGAACAATACATCAGGAAAATTAAGATTAGTTTTAATGAAGTGTACCATTGCTGTGGTGAAGTCCCGGATGAAGCTCATTAGGCCTAGATGTCGTTCTTCCATTTTCTGCAGGGCAGCACGGATTTTTGTCAAGGAGTCTGCTGAGGGAGCTGCTACAGTGGGCTACCTTGGTTCTGTGGCGGCAGGTTCTGTCTGGGTGTGCTCTGTCGGCTTACCTGCCGCGGCAGTAGGGTCGAAGGACGACAGGGGCATGGCAGCTTTCAGCTTCATCAAGCTGAGGATGTTTCTTTTCGTCCATCCCTTCCCTCGCACTCTCAAATCCTCGGCAGCTTCAGGTATGTTGTGACCGCGGCAAAGAGCAGTTATGAGGTATGGGAAGAAGAGTGGTCCTGACGGCCGGTACGCACAATCCAATATTCCCTCCCGAGCGTATCTACCAACGTTAATGGGCCTCTCATTTAGAATTGAATGGATGAGGGCTAACCTTGGTTGGTCTACCATGCTGTTGTGTGAGGAGGGCATAATCTTTTTCTTGATGAATGCGTTCCAAAGCTTGGCTTCCGGAGTGAGTTGAACTCATTTTACTGTCCTTGGATGTTTAGGATCGGTATTCCACTCGGTACCTTCGTCGGTAAGTTATGCTATAACAGCATCGTAATCTGCCGGCTCCAAGCTCTCCACAAATCTCTGGTGGCCGTCTTCCTTTCTCCCAACATAGAACCATAGATGGTGTTGATGTATTCGGGCTCAAAGGGTACCTCTTTCCCACGAACCGTCACTGCTGTCACCTCCCTACTGTCGATGGCAGTATAGAATTCTCGGACTAAAGTGGCGTTCATTTCCTCTGGCTGCTCGGCAAACATCTGCCACTGCAGGGCTATGATCTTGCGGGCTATAAATGGTTTTAGCCCAAGGTTCTCCGTCCGTGTGGTATAGATGAAGCCTTTCTCTTCCCACATGTCTCTGGCCTGGAAAGAGCTGGGGGTGGCTGCTGCTGGGGCAGATCCTGAGGCAACACTACGGCGGGTATTTCTGGTACTCATATTGCAAGGACTGTAGAAAAGAAAAATGAGAGCAAATAAAATTCTAGAGAGGAAACTAGTAGAGAGAGTGAAAGTGAGTGAAAATGAATAGTAAAACGGGGTTTATATAGAGGAGTAGTTTGCTGCCCTTTGGAGCTGTAACGACAGGCGCGAATAACGGGGCCAGCTGTTACGCGGTTTCTGACGCGTCTGTCACACGTTTCCGTGTCTGCTGCGCGTCTGTTACGCGTTTGCGTGTCTGTCGCGACAGCGTGTTGACAGGCTGGATTTTCTGCGTCTGTCGTGGCAGCTGTAACAGCAGACTCCTAGTTTGGGCTTTCTGGGCTGATGGAAAGATGGTGGGCTGAATTCACTTCTCCTCTTCTCATTGTCTCCTTTATTTCCTGTAAATAATAAAAACAAAAACTTAGTTTCTAAGAATAAAATAATTCTAATTACCTAATATATATAAATAAATAATAAATATTAATAAAAATAAAATTAGGTTAAATTAGGGATGCCAGGGGGGGCATCTCCTAAAGTAACCATTTCCTGCATTCTTGGGGCTTCAGTCCCCTGATAATGCTTCAATCTTTGTCCGTTTACTTTAAATTGGTGCCCGTCTTTTAAAGATCTGATTGTGATGGCACCATGAGGAAAAACTTGCACCACTTGGAATGGGCCGGACCATCTAGATTTCAGCTTCCCTGGGAAGAGTTTCAACCTAGAGTTGAACAACAACACAAGCTGCCCTGGGTAGAACTGTCGTGGCAGCAGCTTCTTGTCATTCCACTTCTTTGTCTTGTTTTTGTAAATCCTTGCGTTGTCATAGGCCATTGCTCGTATTTCTTCTATCTCATTCAAATCAAGTAGCCTTTTCTGTCCTGCCTTTTCCAAGTCCATATTTACTGCCTTGATGGCCCAGTATGCTCTGTGCTCAATCTCAACAGGTAGATGACATGTTTTTCCATAAATCAGATGGTAGGGTGACAGTCCCAATGGAGTTTTGAATGCTGTTCTGTAGGCCTATAGTGCATAATTGAGGTGTAGAGACCAGTCCTTTCGAGTTGGATTAACCATCTTTTCAAGAATGTTCTTAACTTCTCTGTTGGATATTTCAGCATGTCCATTGGTCTGAGGGTGGTACGCTGTTGCGATCCGATGTTTGACACCATACTTTTTTAAGGCAGCAACTATAATCCTATTGTCAAATTACCTCCCTTCGTCACCGATGATCGCCTTGGGGATGCCAAATCTGGAAAATATGTTTTTATGCAAAAACGTCTGAACCGTCTTGGCATCGTTTTTCTGAGTAGCGATCGCTTCAAGCCATTTGGACACATAGTCCACTGCCAGGAGGATATATAAGTTCCCACATGATGTTGGGAATGGTCCCATAAAATCAATCTCCCAAACATCGAAGATCTCGACCTCAAGAATGTTCTGCAGCGACATCTCATGTCTCCTTGAGATGTTTCCAGTCCGTTGACATTTGTCACAGTTTTTGTAGAATGTCTGAGCATCCTTGAACAGTGTCGGCCAATAAAATCCAGACTGCAAAACTTTGCCAGCGGTTTTGTTACCACCTAAGTGTCCTCCATATTGTGAAGCATGTCAGTGATGAAGCACAGCTTCATGTTCATCTTGTGGTACGCATCTCTTGATAACCTGATCTGCACAATATTTGAAAAGAAGAGGTTCGTCCCAATAATAATGCTTAACATCATTTTGGAACCTCTTCCTAGCTTGATAGTTAAGGTCAGGAGGAGTTATTCCGCTAACTAAATAATTAACAAAATCTGCATACCAGGGGAGTTCAGGAAACTTACCTGCCACCATGGCTGTCGCGGCAGTGCTTGTGGCAGCGAACAGCTGCTCGTCAGGGAAGGTCTCCAGTATGTGTGTCTCGTCTTTTGGGAGACTCTTTCCCTTCTCTAATCTTGACAAGTGATCTACAACTTGGTTTTCTGTCCCCTTTTTGTCCTTGATCTCAAGGTCGAACTCTTGCAGTAGCAGAATCCAACGTATCAGTCTAGGCTTTGCATCTTTTTTTGGCGAACATATACTTTAAAGCAGAGTGGTCTGTGTGGACCATGACCTTCGTTCCAAGTATGTATGAACGAAACCTGTAAATCGAGAACACCACAGCTAACAGTTCCTTCTCCGTTGTGGTGTAGTTTACTTGGGCGTCGTTCAGTGTTTTGCTGGCATAATATATAGCATGGAAGAGCTTGTTCTTCCTCTGCCCAAGTGCTGCTCCAAAAGCATAGTCACTAGCATCACACATGATCTCAAATGGTAGTTTCCAATCTGGTGGCTGTACTATCGGGGCTGTTACCAGCTTTTCTTTCAGAACCTTGAATGCCTCAATACATTAAGTGTTGAAGTCGAAGGGATGGTTCTGCTCCAGAAGATGGCATAAGGGTTTCGTTATCTTTGAAAAGTTTGCGATAAACCTCCGATAAAACCCAGCGTGCCCTAAGAAACTCCTGATTCCCTTGACTGTGGTGGGTGGCGGCAGCTTTTCAATTACCTCGATCTTTGCTCTGTCGACTTCTATGACGTGGCAACTTACTTTATGGCCTAGGACTATCCCTTCATCCATCATGAAGTGACATTTCTCCCAGTTCAATACCAAGTTTGCTTTCTCGCATCTCTCGAGCACTTTCTGCAAGTTGCCTAGGCAGCTCTCAAAGTTATCTCCAAAGACAGAGAAATCATCCATGAATATCTCCAGGAAATCCTCCACCATGTCAGAGAATATTGCCATCATACACCTCTGAAAGGTTGCTGGTGCATTACAAAGTCCAAATGGCATTCTCCGAAAAGCGTAAGTACCATATGGGCAAGTGAACGTCGTCTTCTCTTGATCCTCTGGTGCGATGGCTATTTGGTTATAACCTGAGTATCCATCAAGAAAACAGTAGTAAGGCTTTCCCGCTAATCTATCAAGCATTTGATCAATAAAAGGCAGGGGAAAGTGGTCCTTCCGGGTAGCTTTGTTGAGCTTCCGGTAGTCCATACAAACCCTCCAACCGGTCACAGTCCTGGTTGGGATTAACTCATTTTCTTCGTTGGTTACCACGGTTATTCCTCCTTTCTTAGGAACGCACCGCACCGGGCTCACCCACTTGCTATCTGAGATGACATAAATTATTCCAGCATCTAGCCATTTGATGATCTCCTTACGAACCACCTCTCGCATAGCATCGTTTAGACGTCTCTGGGCATCAATGGTCGGCTTATGATCATCCTCTAAGAGGATTTTATGCATGCATAGTGCCGGGCTGATGCCTTGGATATCAGCTATCATCCATCCAATAGCCCTTTTGTGCTGCTGCAGCATCCCTATTAGCTGATGTTCCTGTTCCTGCATCAACTTGGAAGAGATGATTACGGGCAACGTATTATTTAATCCAATGAAAACATATTTAAGCTGCCCTGGCAGGGGTTTAAGATCTAGAACAGGTGGCTCTACAGTTGATGGCTTTTGGACTATATGTTCATTCGAGGTATAGTTTAAGGGCTCGAATAACTTACATGGACGATTACCTATCCAGTTTACCTCATCATGATCTTTAGTATCTGATATGTTAGAGTCCGAGGAGCTACTGTCGTCGTCGCTGCCGTGACAGTCTTTTAAATGGCTGCTGGGGCAGTGGCCAATTTTGATGTCATGGCAGTCCGACCTGATGCAGGGTTGGTCAAGGATAACTTCAGTGATAGCCTTGCATTCTTCTTCTGCATCAACATGTTTTATTGCTTGGAGAACATTCAGCTTTATCTCTTGATCGTTCACTCTCATTGTGAGTTCTCCTTTTTCCACATCAATCAGTGATCTTCTTGTGGCTAAGAAGGGTCGCCCCAGGATGATTGGTGCATTCTCATCTGCTTCACAATCTAAGATATGACATTAAATTCTCCAATTATGCACGATATTATGAAGCTTCCAGGATCCTTCTTTTTCTGGGGTGGATGCTTGTGCAGAATACTCATGCATCCCTCTGTCATTTTAACCGTTTCAAATTCTCCAAGTCTGGATTTCATCGACATGGCATCCTTGAGAAATTTGGCATAACCAGGCATCTTCTTTATAGCATCTAACAGCGGAATATTGATGTGGACCTGCTTAAAAATATCATAGATCTTCTTAAGCTAGGATTCTTGTTTCAATTTTTGTAACCGTTGAGGAAAAGAAGGTGGAGGGCGATAATCTGAAATGAGTCCTTCCCACTGCATTCGGATCTGATGAGGCTTAGGTTCTTCATCCTTCTCCTCTGTCCCTTCTGCTGTCGTGACAGGTTCATCGGCAGCAGGCTATTTGTCGTCTGCCGGGGCAGCGTTCTCGGCAGTCGATTTCAGGGTTGGTTCCTTTACTGATTCAGCTTCCTTCTCTAGCCCTGGTAATTTCTTCCCACTCCTTGTCGTGATGGCTTTACACTGCTCATGTGTGGGTTGTCTAGCGTTTTCAGTATCGCTAGGGAATCCTCCATTCTGCCTTGGTTTAATATGTTGGGAAACCTGACCCATCTGTGTCTCCAGTGATTTCAGAGTAGCTCAGTTCAGTTCCAGCTCTGCTTCATCACTGCCCAGCGTCTGCTTCTCCACTGCCCTCCATCTGTTACAGCAGCTACCTGCAAAAGCAACCAATTTTAGTAGAAACTGTGCCATTTGATGTAATTGTGATGTATAAATGAAATCTATCCTAAATGCAATGAATTATGCTTGAATGCAGTAGAAGTATGGGTTAAATAGGGGGTAAAGTATAGAACTTTTACACACTCAACAGTACTCATCCTTCAAATCTCGGTACATCTTCGTACTTCCAGGATGCATAGCAAACGGACTACTATGCGCTTCAGTCAAGATCGTGCGTCTCAAATCACTGTCTTCTGGCACAACTATCCTATTTCTGAAACACAAGACCCCATCGGTACTGAAACTGTAGTCTGAAGGTCTACCCTCGGCTATGTCTTGCACGTGAGGTGCCAAAGATCTGTCTAAGAGTTGTTTCTCCCTAATCAACTGACCTAGAGTAGGTCTAACCTGAAGCTCGGCTACTAAGCCACCATCTCCGAACAAGCTCAATCTAGCAAACATGGCTCTCAAATCTACAGCTACCTTTCTACTCAAAGCATCGGCCACTACATTGGCTTTACCCGGATGGTACTCAATCGTAAGATTATAGTCCTTTAGCAACTCTAACCACCTACGCTGTCTGAGATTCAATTCTCACCGAGTCATGATATATGTTGAGTGTCTAAAAGTTCTATTATTTACACCCTTTTTAACCCATATTTCTGCTGCATTCAAGCATCATTTCATTGCATTTAGGTTAGTTTTCAGCAAAACATCACAAATATATAAAAGACACAGATTCTACTAAAAATGGCTGTTTTTGGCAGGTTGCCGCCGTCGTAGACGGTGAAGGCAGGCGCAGGGCAGAGAAGCAGGAAAGCTGAACTGGACAAGCAGACGAAGAAGATGAAGCTGTCATGGACCTGTCGTGACAGCAAGGTGACAGCAACTTTATGGAGAGGAAAAACAAAGTGGACCTCGATAGATAGAGAAAATTATGCTCGTCTGTCGTGTGAAAACCATATATTTTTCCAAGCCCCGGATCAAAAGATATGACAAGCCAAAGCTCAAGGAGAAGAAATCCCAAGAAACAAGGAGGCGACTGAAAAGTAGGATACTTGGAGATTAAGTCTTTATTAGAATCTTACTTTTAATTAAAGTTGTAATCCTTGTTACCTTAGAATACTTGAGCCCAAAGCTTATATAAGGGCATAGATTTTAACCTAGGAGATCAACCTACACATCCAATACCCCATAACCGATAACCTAAACCCCTCTGCCGTTTACCCGTCACCGACATGTTCTAAATTCCCCCTAGGGCCACGGGTTGATTTGTAAAGTAGTTGCAAGGGTTGTTTTGTTTTAGGATTTTCCAAGTTCAATAAAATAAACTTCAAGTTCTCTTATTTTGGTTTTAATATCTTGCAAGAGCATCGGGAGAGCATTGTGAGGTTATCTATTTACTTAGCATCGGGAGAGTTAAGTATACGAAAGAAATAAGAGCGAGTTCTCTAGTTTATAGTTGAACTATCTTGTGCCTAGGGATAGGGCAAGGTTAAGTGGCTAAGGAAGAATTCATACACATCGGTGTTCATCCTTCGATTCACGCCGGGAGGTATCGTCAAAGACGTGATCATCGAAAGACTTGGACCTAGGGATAGGCCAAGGCAGATCTGGGATTCTTGCCAAACTTGAACGTACTGAGTTGGTGTGTTTGCTGCCGCGACGACCAACGGATAGCTGCTGCGACAGGTGCTGCCAGCGACAGGCGCGACGACAGAACTGGAGTTCCTAAGCAATACAATACCTGCACTACTGAGCAATTCAATACCAGCCCATTCTCTCTATCTTGATTACTTTACTTTTATTTTTCAAGTATTCTTATTTATTTTCGTGACAAATATCTTAATCTATTCTTCCCCCTTGTGCAGATAGCGAAGGAAAGGGTTAGCCCAGTCCCTGTGGAGACGATATCCGATACTTCGTATCACTTTATTACTTGCGACGTGTACACTTGCACTCAATTGCGATAGACACTTTTACACGCAACAAGTTTTTGGCGCCGTTGCCGGGGACTGGCAACACACTCTTACCCTAGCTTATGCACTTTTCTTTTATTCTTTTTATTTTATTATTTTATTTTAAAAAAAAACTCTGGTGAAAATACAAGTTCAAGGGCATCAACATGCCAGGAAAAACCATTCGAGAGTTGATGTGGGAAAGTTCTTGCAATTACCGTAAAGATATGCTGCCAGGGCAGCAGCCGTGGCAGCAACAGGGGCAGCAAATGTCGATGCCGCAGCAGCAAAATTTTTTATGGTACGAACAAAACCCACAAAATTTGTTATACCATAACAGTTTTGCTACAAAACCCGACCTGCCCTGGCATTGTCATCATCCTCAAGAGCAATCAAAATCCTTAGAGGACATACTGCAAGCCTTCATGGCACTCACTCAAGAAGTGTCGATTTCTATGGACGCAAGTATCGCCAAGATGGATGAACTCTTGAGCAGACCAGTCCTCATTCATGCCACAGATGAACCTGAAATCCTGAGGCAAGATGACGAGGATGCCCATGTGAAGGAATACCCAACATATGATGAGTCTGAGCAACAACTTGCCATGGCAATGATCGAGGAGCCGGAACGGAGCAACACCGCGACAACGCTGAGTGAAATTCAAGAGAATGTCACGGCAGCAACCACTTCTGAGGCAGAAACCCCAGTCAAAGCGGAAACTGCCGCCTCGACAGCAACTGCCGCCTCGACAGCAACTGCCGCCTCGGCAGAAACTGCCGCCTCGACAGCAACTGCCGCCTTAGCAGCACTTGCCGCCTCGACAGCAACAGATGCTGAAGCAGCAACCACATCAGAGGCAAATTCTCAACCCACTACCTCGATTATGCCTGACCAAGATTGCACACATCCATCCCTGTCATGGCACTCGCACGACCACCTAGAAGAGCTACCCAATGACAATGCCTCGCCAATGGAATATGAGCAGGTAATAAACGAACCTTTTGAATTATATGAAAACTCACCAATTCCATTGCAGGTATTAGAGGAACCAAAGCCGGTGGACATAGAATCATCAAAGTCTCTACTGATGGAGATCTACGAGTGGTCAACAGAATTTAGTATAATGAGTGATGGCACTTACCAATGTCCCATTGACCTGCAAAGTAACCTGATAAAGAACTGTCAAAATAACTGCCTGCCGCAGCAGCAGACACGACAGCAAAGGCTACATTCAACCACAACATTATTCAACGAAAACAAGGTAAGTTTGTGGCCGAATGTCAATTTGATTTTTTCTAATCCTATATTCATGCCCTCAGAAACATTACCAAGAAGGGAGGACTTCATGGACTACAAAAGGAAGAGAAAGAAAGGAGCCCCCACCATGAGAATAATCACCAGATGGAGGGACTTCAAGAAGTACCGGAAACGAAGCCTCAAGCATTATCAAGGGACTGAAGCCCCAGGAATGCAGGAAGTGGTTACCTTAGGAGATGCCCTACTTGGCATCCCTAATTTAACCTAATTTTTCTTTCTATTTATTTTTATTATTTACTATTTATTAGGAAATTAGGTTTATTTTATTCAAATAATGTTTTTATAATTTCTGTTTTTAGGAAATAAAGGAGTCAAGAAGAAAAGGAGAAGTGACCCAAGCCCACCATCCATCCATCAGCCCAACAGAGCCCATTTATTGAAGCATGTCGTTCCAGCTGCCGCCGCAGACACGGACAAGACAGGCTGTCAACAGACTGTCACGGCAGACGCAGAAGCGTGTGACAGACGCGTAACAGACGCATAAATGCGTGGCAGACGTGTCAGGCACGCCAAATCTCATCAGTCGCCCCGTTATTCACGCCTGTCGTTACGGCATTAAATGGGCAGCAACTCGACCGCTATAAAACCCCATTCCCATTTTCATTTCCCTCACTTCTGCTTATTCTTACTTGCCTTCTCCTCTCGTTTTATTTGCTTTCTTTATTTTCACAACCCTTGCAACTAATATGTCGTCTAGACAGACCCGCCGCAGTGCTGCCTCAGCCTCTTCTTCAGCAGCAGCGTCGCCCTTCGCAACCAAAGAATTGTGGGATGAAAGAGGTTTCATTTACATCCGAAAGGCACCCAACATGGGACTCCGGCCATTCATTGCTAGGGCGATAAGGAATTTGCTATGGGAACAGTTCGCAGCACAACCCGCAGAACTGAATGATACATTAGTCTGAGAGTTCTATGCTGCCATCGACAGCAGAACGGCACCCAGCCGGCTCCCCAGCAGAATCATCCGAGGAGCCTGCCCCTGAACTTGCCGCCGCCACCACCCCGACAGACCAGTCTGCCCACATCTTTGCTGCGATACAACGGGTGGAAGAGAGACAAATGGGACTGATGACCTTCATTCGAGATTTCACCAACTCGACGGTAAACTTTATTACCAACACTTTAAATTATCCCGATGTTATTTTCCCTACTTTTCTTGCCCACTATTTCCGCATCCCCACCCCTGTCCACACACCCACACCACCTGCTTCCCCACATTCCCACTCTACTGCTTCCACCCCATCACCTGCCCCGACGGCAGCTGCGAGTCCTCCGGTCGACAGCCCCGCACGTGGAACGAAGCGGCCAGCCACATCCGACAGTAAGGAGGAACCTCCTATTAGGAGGAATTTGGAGAGAGAGTTTACGCCTGTCAAGAGGCAGAAGCACGTGGCAGACAGAAAGCTGATACCCAAGGCCAGCACCACCACTAGCAGCACGTGGGATAGCGGCAGCAGCTCCGACATCCAGCTCGTGGAGCAACCTGCCCAGCCTCCTTCACAGCCCAGACGCCGCCGTCAAATCCGTGTCAGCAGCAGCAACGAGGACAACGATTAAAATTTAAGTCTTTATTTTTCTTTTCTTGCTGCTGCTTTATCCTTATTTTGTGATGTACCTGTCTTCATCTTTATCTGTCATTTTGCATTGAGGGCAATGCAACCCTCGAGTTAGGGGGTGGCACCCTCCATAGTAATGGAGTCTTAGTACGTCTTTAATTAATTGTTTTGTCTTTTATTCAAGTTCAAAAAAAAATCAGAAAAGATTAAACTGTTGGCTTAAAACTGTGAAGTAAACTTACCTGTCATGACAGCTCTGTCGTGGCAGCATCTTTAGGACAGTTTAAGGAGAAGTTTAGAGCCTTTCTATAGTTCTGAAAAACTTAAACACCTTTGTGACTGTTATACTGCTTAGATGTCTTTTAGCCAAACTAGAATAGGATGCTTAGTACTTGAATAGCCCCTAGAGGTGCCTAACACTGGCTCTAGGAAAGAAGTTTAGCAAAAGAAACTCAAAAACCTAGAGGTGCCCGAAACCGACTCTAGGAAGCTAACTAGAGATGCCCAAAACTGGCTCTAGAAAAATTTAGCTCGAAAATAGAAGAAAAAGAAGCATGAAAATGTGTCTTCAAGAAAATAAACTTTGGCATAAAATTCGAGTTAAAAAGTTGAATATTCTAGTGAAACTAAGATAATCTTAGCATATAACTGTTCACAAGCATGCACACACTGCACAAGGACTATAGGGAGATTCCGGACAGATCCTAATCTTTCCGACAGGTTGCTGCCGCCATAGAGAATGAGCGACGGGTAAGGGACAGTTCACTGTTTGAAGGCCAACACAAAAATTTTCATTTTTCTTTTAAGTCTTAATTGCTTGAGGACAAGCAAAAACTTGAGTTTGAGGGTGTGTTGAGTGTCTAAAAGTTCTATTATTTACACCCTTTTTAACCCATATTTCTGCTGCATTCAAGCATCATTTCATTGCATTTAGGTTAGTTTTCAGCAAAACATCACAAATATATAAAAGACACAGATTCTACTAAAAATGGCTGTTTTTGGCAGGTTGCCGCCGTCGTAGACGGTGAAGGCAGGCGCAGGGCAGAGAAGCAGGAAAGCTGAACTGGACAAGCAGACGAAGAAGACGAAGCTGTCATGGACCTGTCGTGACAGCAAGGTGACAGCAACTTTATGGAGAGGAAAAACAAAGTGGACCTCGATAGATAGAGAAAATTATGCTCGTCTGTCGTGTGAAAACCATATATTTTTCCAAGCCCCGGATCAAAAGATATGACAAGCCAAAGCTCAAGGAGAAGAAATCCCAAGAAACAAGGAGGCGGCTGAAAAGTAGGATACTTGGAGATTAAGTCTTTATTAGAATCTTACTTTTAATTAAAGTTGTAATCCTTGTTACCTTAGAATACTTGAGCCCAAAGCTTATATAAGGGCATAGATTTTAACCTAGGAGATCAACCTACACATCCAATACCCCATAACCGATAACCTAAACCCCTCTGCCGTTTACCCGTCACTGACATGTTCTAAATTCCCCCTAGGGCCACGGGTTGATTTGTAAAGTAGTTGCAAGGGTTGTTTTGTTTTAGGATTTTCCAAGTTCAATAAAATAAACTTCAAGTTCTCTTATTTTGGTTTTAATATCTTGCAAGAGCATCGGGAGAGCATTGTGAGGTTATCTATTTACTTAGCATCGGGAGAGTTAAGTATACGAAAGAAATAAGAGCGAGTTCTCTAGTTTATAGTTGAACTATCTTGTGCCTAAGGATAGGGCAAGGTTAAGTGGCTAAGGAAGAATTCATACACATCGGTGTTCATCCTTCGATTCACGCCGGGAGGTATCGTCAAAGACGTGATCATCGAAAGACTTGGACCTAGGGATAGGCCAAGGCAGATCTGGGATTCTTGCCAAACTTGAACGTACTGAGTTGGTGTGTTTGCTGCCGCGACGACCAACGGACAGCTGCCGCGACAGGTGCTGCCAGCGACAGGCGCGACGACAGAACTGGAGTTCCTAAGCAATACAATACCTGCACTACTGAGCAATTCAATACCAGCCCATTCTCTCTATCTTGATTACTTTACTTTTATTTTTCCAGTATTCTTATTTATTTTCGTGACAAATATCTTAATCTATTCTTCCCCCCTTGTGCAGATAGCGAAGGAAAGGGTTAGCCCAGTCCCTGTGGAGACGATATCCGATACTTCGTATCACTTTATTACTTGCGACGTGTACACTTGCACTCAATTGCGATAGACACTTTTACACGCAACAATATACTTCAAACTCTTGTGATCTGTGTACACTATGCATTTCTCACCGTACAAATAATGCCTCCAAATCTTCAAGGCAAACACAATCACAGCTAACTCTTTGTCGTGGGTCGAATAGTTACGCTCGTGAGTCTTCAATTGTCTTGAGGCATAAGCCACCACTCTCTTGTCTTGCATGAGAACACAACCTAGGCATACATAGGAAGCATCACTGTAAACTACATACTCCTTCCCAGACTCTGGATGAATCAAGATTGGTGCTTGGGTCAAAGCTTCTTTCAACTTCTCAAAGGCTCGATGTCTTGCATCTGACCACTCAAACTGAACACTCTTCTGAAGTAAATGTGTCAATGGAGCGGCTAACTTCGAGAAACCCTCTACGAATCTTCTATAGTATCCAGCTAAGCCTAGAAAGCTACAAACCTCTGTTACTGACTTCGGTTGTTTCCATTCAACAATAGCCTCTATTTTCTTCGGATCAACTCTAATCCCATCGGCTGACACTACGTGCCCTAGGAAGACTACCTCTCGGATCCAGAACTCACACTTACTCAACTTTGCATACAACTGGTTATCTAACAAGGTCTGCAAAACTAACCTCAAGTGTCGGTCGTGGTCTTCCTCGGTGCGCGAATACACCAATATGTCATCTATGAAGACAACTACAAACTGATCTAGGTACTGATGGAAGATCCTATTCACCATATCCATGAAAGCAGCCGGTGCGTTAGTCAACCCAAAAGGCATGACTAAGAACTCATAGTGACCATATCTAGTCCTAAAGGCCGTCTTCGGTACATCAACCTCTCTTACCTTTAGCTGGTAGTAACCGGATCTCAAGTCGATATTCGAAAAGACTGATGCCCCTCTCAACTGGTCAAACAAATCATCAATTCTCGACAACGGATACTTGTTCTTCACTGTTAACTGATTCAACTGTCTGTAATCTATACACATTCTCATGCTTCTATCTTTCTTCTTTACAAACAAAACTGGAGCGCCCCAAGGCGAAGAATTCGGTCGGATGAAGCCTCTATCTGTCAACTCTTGCAACTGAGTCTTCAACTCTTTCAGTTCTTTCGGTGCCATACGATACGGAGCAATCGAAACAGGAGCTGAATCTGAATAAGTATCTATAGCAAACTCTACCTCTCTATCAGGTGGTAAACCCGACAATTCTTCCGAAAACACACTTGGAAAGTCACACACTGTCCGGATGTCTTGAGGCCTAACCTCAATCATGTTTGGATTCATCACATAGGCCAAATACGCCTCGCAGCCCAACTCAACTAGCCTCTTAGCCTCTAAAACTGAAACTACATTCGATAAGAACTTCACGTTCTCACCTACCACTACTATCTCATAATCATCTGCGAGTCTCAAGGAAATCCTCTTAGTCTCAAAGTCTATCCTAGCTCTATGCTCAGTGAGCAAGTCCATACCCAAAATCACATCAAAGGCATAAAATGGTAGCTCCATCATATCCACTGGAAACACATGCCCCTGAACCATAAGCGGACACCTTATGTACATTTTTCTAACTACTACTGTATCCCCAAAGGAACTAGTAACACTAAGTCCTACCTCTAATGCCTCACAAAGCAATTTCAACAACTTTGCATGCTCATTCAGTATATAAGAATGTGTAGACTCGGAGTCAATCAAATCTGTGTCGAGAAGTTACCTGCAATCACATCTGTGTCGTGCTAACCCTCACGCTGAGCGTAAACTCTGGCCTGGCCTCCCCCTCTGGCTGGACTGCAACTACATGCGCTATGTTCCTCTGGCCATCATTTCTCGGCTGGAAGTTACCTCTACCGCACCCGCAGTCTCTCTAAAAGTCATTGGCTCTAGTAGGAGCCTGAGCCTGAACTGGTGCCTGCCCCACCTGATGTGGACAGTCACGCCTAATATGATCCCTAGCTCCACAGCTCCAACACGAGTGAAAGTTCCCCCAACACTCACCGGTGTGATTCCTTCCACAACGAGCACACTCGGGCAAACGCCCACCAGCCCTCTGGCCCTGATGGCCCCTACCGTGGTTACCACCACCACGTCTATGGTCATAGTGATGCCTGTTGTCCCGATGCCTCTTGGCATCACCTCTATCAAAGTCACTAGATCTCTTCCCAGAACTAGAACCACCAGATCATTTGGTCAAGCCCAAATTGTGCTCTAAGTCCTTGGCCATATCGACCAAGACATCAAAATATGTGTAGTCAGAAGCTAAAGTGTACCTCTTGATCTCTTCGTTCAACCCATAACGGAAACGGTTACAATGTTCCACCTCAGTAGGAACAAGCTCAGATGCATACTGACTCAGCCTAACAAATCTAATCTCATAGTCTGTCACAGTCATACTCCCCTGAAGCAAAGCCATGAATTCCCTCTTCTTCTCATCGAGATAACGGGGACCCATATATTTCTTACGGAAAGCTGACTCGAAAAACTCCCAAGTGATCTCAGCCCCTGCCATACCCGTAGTGATGGTGACCCATCAAGTGTAGGCATCACCCTGAAGCAGAGATACAACACACCCTAGCTTGCGTTCCCCGGTACATCCCATCTGTGCCAGAATATGGACGGTCTTCTTAAACCAAGCCTCAGACCTCTCGGGTGTCGACCCTCTGAACTTTTCACCTCCCAAACTGCGGAGTCTCTCTAATGGTAAACCAGTACCCTCTCCCTGGGGTTGTGCCACTGCAGCCTGAAAAGTCCCGGCTATCGCCTGAACTAGAGGAGCTAAATCTATTCCGGCCGGTCCTTGGCCAACCTGAGGTTCTACGCCCTCGGCTCTCGCCTCGCCTCCCTCTTGATGAGGAGAAGAAGGAGGAGGTTGAGGAGCCTGCGCCTCACCAACTAGCTCAACTCCCGGAGCTGGTGCCCGTGGTTCCGGTTGAACCATCTTAGGCTTCCCTCTTGGTCTCATATTACAGCTAGCAAGATAACAACTACAACAAACAAACATATAAGGATTAAGTTAACAAAGGCAAGGGTCCAACTGTGCTCAAGTATCTTCCTTTACAAAACTTTTTCAAATTAAGTAATAGTACCAATGGGAACTCGAAACTACACCAGACACAACAATCATGCTTCCAAACACCATACGAATGAACAAACAACAAGCATACATGCCAAAGCATTCACGGAAGCAATACAATTACTTAACACTTCAAACTTACCTCACTTACATGCCCGAGGTCTCGGTAACCTCAGGCTCTGATACCAACAAATGTAACCCCCTCGTCCCGGTCTGGACATTTGACCGGTCCGAGTAGGCTACACGGGGAAAACTGATGTGAAACCCGTTAAGGTCCCACCTCGGTTAGCAACCCTAGAAAATTTCTTTTAATTATATCTTGTCTAAAGGCATATTTAATTCCTAAGTGATCACGGCAGCGGAAAACATTATGAGATAAAAGCATCCAAGCCTAAACAACATATTAAACTGCCCGTTTTAAACTTACACCACAGGCTGTATCGATACACCAGTCAAGGGTATCGATACGCCTTGACCAAGTCAACTGCCTTCAGTCAACACAAGAAGATCGTATCGATACAGCCCTTGGGCGTATCGATACACCCTCCTCGGTCAACATCTCGCGGTCAACGAGACAAAACCATATCGATACGCTTAGAGCCCGTACCAATACGCCAAAAACTCGTTAAAATCTTAGAATTCCAGTAGAGATTTGGCGTATCGATACGCCCCCGAGTATCGATACCCTTAGTCAATTCTGAGTCCTAAAGCGTAGGACCGTATCGATACGGCCCTTAGGTGTATCGATACGCCCTGCACTGCAAGACCCCAAATTGCAGCAAAAGACCCTCAAACACAACTCTAGATACATTTTACAACTCTCCTAATCACATACAACCAACCATACTTCATCTAGCAACCAAAAACTAGCATGCGAATCAATTTAGATGAACAACAAGACATTTCCAACATGGCATTCACATAAAGATAGATATTGCATAACAAGGCATACTTAAAAGCTTAAAAAGCCAAAAGGCACACGTCTTCACACATAAGGTTTACATTTATGAGTCATACAACGCTCATTCAAACACATAACAGCCCCATTGTTAAACTACTACTTTATTTACTAAACCATACTTGAGCAACTACAAAAGCTTCGAATGCCCCTTTCCTTGCTCCTTGCTAACTCCACGCTAATGATCTGCATTGTCGAAAACGAAAGCGTAAGCTAGAAGCTTAGTGAGGATGCTCTAAAACCAAAAACAACGACAATGCAAGGTTCAAGCATATAATCCTTAACCTCACATACAAACATACATAAGCATCAATATAGCAATTCTAGCTTGCAAGACAAGAGAAAATAATATGGCATCTTACTTCATATTAAGCTCAACAGATAAAGCACTTATCTAAACAACATAACCACATGAACAAGTATATTGGCCACTATTAGTTTACTCGGATATGCGGATTACACTCACCAACAACATTACCTCGGTGGGATTACACTCATCACCGGACTTCGCATGGATGGGATTTCACTCATCATCACATGCCCTACGGATGGGTTTCCACTCATCATCACGTATAATATAAACATTTCCGGTGGAATATTACATCATCGTACTCCTCCTTGATGGCTTAACGCCACCAAGGCCACGCGCGAATTTGACTCAACTGTGTGCACACTAATCCTAATGATCGATCATTTATACCCGGTAAGTTAACTAGTGCCACAATCTCAACCCACAATCACAAGCCAAAACTTCATAATTTCAAACTCAAACTAACCACAAAACTCACATTTTCGTACACCCTTCATACCCAGCTGAAATCTACCATTTCCAACACCCAAATGACCTTTAAAGACTTCCAAAACACCTTCCTAACAACCCTACACCATCATCCCTTCAACCCAACACAAAACCACATCAAAAATTCAAGTTTTGACACTTTCAAAAATGCCCCCAAGACCCATTTCGGGATTTTTGTCAAAATCCCTCCATTTCAAAATATGAGGTGTATTAAGGTAAGGTGAACTCAAAACTTAACTAATCAAACCAAAAACAAGTTGAAAACTCATTAAAGTTTCATACTTTCTTCAACCTTGAAAACTTGAAAAATTAAAATGATGATGGTTTTGAAATATAAAACCATGGAAATGGTTGGGATGAAAAGGAGAATTCAAAAACGAAATTACCTTGAATGGAGCCCTTGAATTGATGGAGAAAAGGGATGGAATAGTGATTTTGGGAGGGGTTTGGGATTTTTCACGTTGAAGTGAAATGAAGAAGAAGATGGCCCTTTTTTTTTCTTTTTGTTTCAAAAATCTTGTCTTCTTTATTTTAACTTATTTACAAAATTACCATTACTAGGATTTTAGGCTCATTTAAAATAAAACCAAGGTCTCATTAAATTAAACCGATTCGGACGACTAGAACCCAACACACACACCGAACTCCCAACCCTAAAACACGGGTGTTACAGTTCAGGATTTCAGAGAAAATTAAATAAAAAACAACAACTTTCAGAGGTAGTTTTTTATCTCCAGTTTTACATGCATCAAGAAAATCAGCCAAAGAAAAAAAATCAAAAAAGAAGGGAGCTTTTTTTACCTTCGACGTTCCAGCTTCTGCGCACGAGGATCCCTTCTTTCTTCGATGACAAGCTCGTTGCCTCTGAGCATATAGAGGTGAATCGGGAGGTCAAAGAGGGTATTTTATTTATTTTGCTTTTCCCTATTTCTTAATTTTGTGTCTGAAATCGGTGGCGGCGTCTCGCCGTCGTTCTCACTGAAGCGACGAGAACCCTAAGCCTTTAGGGAAAGGTTTTTTTAAATAAAAAAGGATGAAAAGCTTTTCTTATTCTAATTTATATTTAGTCTGATTTTCAGAATATCGGAATTTGCGCAATAAATCCTTCCATGTTTTGAGAATCTCAAAATAGGGGTCTCTGTTCATTTAAAATGCGTCTCTAATCCTTACAGGTTTTCAAAATCATTCAATTTCGCCCCCCATTAAAGCCAATTCGTTTCCTTTAAAAAGGGGTTTTATAACCATTTTGATCCCTCATTCTCTCAGAGTTCATAACCTCACCCATTTTTGTGCTCATTATGTTTTTGGGACTGGATAATTCCCTTCGAACCTCCCCTTTACTTAACTTCCTTTTTATTTCGTCCCTAAAACAGTGGTATATTTCTTTAATCAATCTTCCAATGCATTCATGTTTAAATTCGGCCTTGAATTTAAATTCCTTTAATTACAGTCTTGTATTTTACTTTATTTTATGTCATTCATGCTAAGTTGATAGGTGACACATATATATGTGCGGAATCGGTTCATGTGTATTATACGGCTCCTTGTCTTCTTTATATGTAACGAGCTCTATTAGAAATGCATGTATAATATTTGGTATCGTTTCTATGAAAATATATACATATATATACTTATAAGTCGTAAAGATTCATTTTTTATGTCTATATCCATGTATATGTCATTTAATTTTGTTTTATAATACATGCATATATAATATAAAAGTTTTTATACGACCATACGTGTAACCCCCTAGACCCGCCTATACGTTATGACAGATCCTAGGAAGCCACATTAGGGTCACATAAGCAACCCACGGTAAAAATACACATAAAACATTTTCTCTGAAAGAAATACATATTAGATTATAACGGTAACTTTAGTTGAAAATACTCTTTCATGAAAGCATTTAAACATTAATGATATGCATGCCCACTAACTATGTCGGTACCGTACTCCAAAAGCAACGCCGAGAGAACTCCGAACACTGATGTCAAACGTTATACCATGATATAAACCTTTAACCTGCGATGGTAAAAACAACGTGAGCTTGGAAAAGCCCAGTAATACAAAACTACCAAGAGATGCTATAAGCTCATGCAGATATATGGTAGGCATAACATTTTCATGATGCTTTACACAGTAACGGTCTTCATTTCTTTTTCGATATTTCAGGTAACGTTATACTTGAGGATAACGGTACTTGTTCTTTATTCAATCATCAAGAATTAGACAGTAATTATAGGCTATTAATGTACGGAGGTGGAATTAGAGAGTTCGGTTCCTAGTGTGTTCCAAACGGTGTAGGTAAAACATGTACAACAACAGTATAATATACATTTTCAGTTCAAAAACATAAAGTTCAAGTAACAATACGGTACGGTTTAATCTTTTATCAACCCTCATCTTAGGAACGGTACGGTACGGTATGGTAGGTATTACCCTAGCCGAAGCATAGGAACCTGTAACGGTAACGGTGAGGAATTACCCTAGCCGAAGCATAGGAACCTGTAACGGTAACGGTGAGGAATTACCCTAGCCGAAGCATAGGAACCTGTAACGGTAACGGTGAGGAATTACCCTAGCCGAAGCATAGGAACCTGTAACGGTAAAGGAATTACCAGCTGGATCAGAGCTGAACCTACGGTCACTTCATATTCTATCCCAAGTACCCCAGTAACAATTAATGCAACGGATTGGTTAATCAATAGCTGTATTTTTAGTAATATATCATCCATATAGCATGTTGGTCATATCATGTGCATATACATATATCAGAAATATAGTACGGTCATGTTTAATTATAAACATGTCATGTTCATGTGAGTCCAAGTATTCTATCATGTGCACATAATCGGTATTATAACATGTAACTCCGTATGCAAAAACAGTTGTGTAGACACATGGAACACACTAGGTGGAATAGTTTATTTCCTTGGAGATACTTGACATTTACGGAAGATATCATATTAACTTTTGATAGTTGTACGGATCTTTGGAACAAGGCCCCTATTAAAAGAGGGGTTTGTACTAACGGTTCAAACCAGATAGTCAGGAGATGATACATCAAGATCGCTGAGAGTTTAGGCATATCATATGTGATTTAGTCATTTAAGCCTACCAGGGGCATTATGATCATTTTATCATACACGGGCATTTTGGTAATGTATACCAACAAGACGCAAACGGTAGCTCAGAAATTCTATTTGCTCATCGGGTATCCAACCTAGAGGTGGAAAGCGGTCAATCGGTTCGGGTTCGGTTCGGGTCATTTCGGTTTCGGTTATTTCGGGTCTGATATTTTCGGTTCAGATTCGGTTTCGGTTTTAGTTCGGTTTCGGTTCGGTTTTAGTTCGGGTCTATTGTGTTTCGGGTCATTTCAGGTCTATTCGGTTCGGGTCTATTCGGTTCAACTAAATTCAGTTCAGTTTCGGTTCGGTTTATTTCGGGTTTCGGATCAAATTTCGTATCAGATTTCGAGTCAATTTCGGGTTGATTTTCGGTTTCGGTTCGGGTCCAGGTTCGGGTAATTCGGTTCGAGTTTCGGTTCTCGGGTCAAGTTTGCCAGGTCTAATCCAACCAGGCATTCAGAGATTTCTACATTATAATTTTTTTTCACGATATCCGATACATTCGGGGCTATTTTGATTACTTTGGTCAACGAAGGCATTTTGGGTCTTTTAACAATTATGGGTGTTTCGTAATTTCCTGTCCAGGTATCTATCACATTTAAACATTTCACACTATCGCTCAGAATTGGAGATTAGCTGCCTCATTCGAGCATTTCGGTCTTATTTAATTTATCATACCCGTTTCTACATTCGATTTAACTTGAGCAGATTTAACAGTACCTATCATCATTTTTATGCATGCATTAACACATACCAACATGCTCATAAAGCATACAAGAGGTAGTAGTGTATTACCTTTAATCCTTGCTATATCGGTCAACCATGGTACTCCATTCGATCATTCCCGAACCCGAATGCAACGTCCTCAACATCCCGAATACAAGGAACCTTGAATACCTTCAATCGCACAAATTCCAATTTCAGTCTTTAATCACCTTTCTCATAATTGATTATTAAAATACATGAATAGACTCGAGTTCAAGGTCCAATTCGGAGGCTTTCGGGTTAGAATTTCACAAAACGGGCTTCAAAATCGGACTCAGGACGTCGAAAAACATAAAATAGGGCTTTTCAGAAAAAGTTGACTTTTTGGTCAAAGTCAACGGTCAAAGTCAATGGTCATGGGTCAACAGTCAAAGTCAACGGTCAACAGTCAAAGTCAACGATCAACAGTCAAAGTCAACGGTCAATGATGACGTCATGCTGACGTCACTGGTTGACCGGGTCGGGTCAACGGGTCGGGTCGGGCCATCGGGTCGGTCAACCGGCTCGGTCAAACGGCTCGGCGGCTCGGTCAACCGGCTCGGTCAAACGGCTCGGCGGCTCGGTCAAACGGCTCGGCGGCTCGGTCAACCGGCTCGGTCAAACGGCTCGGCGGCTCGGTCAACCGGCTTGGTGGCTCGGTCAACCGGCTCGGTCAACCGGCTTGGTGGCTCGGTCAACCGGCTCGGTTAACCCAGACGAAGCCCACTCGCGACCGGCGGCGCGTGAGGCGCGTGCGGTGGCTGTGGGCGGCCGTTGGCTACCAAAATTTACAGGCCGATAGTTTTCGACCTTCCGAACACGGTGGTGGCCTCGGATTTTCAAAATTCAAACTCAAAGTTCGAATACTAACCTTTTAAGTTTTCCGACGATAAACAAACACCCCCTCCAACGGTGACTCCGATGATGATGTCGTTGGTACCGATGAACTCAGCTCGACAAGATGAACGCAATGGTGGTGGAGGTGTCGAAAATGGACGGTCGGATCTCGGTAGATCTGAGATTGAATCTCTATCTATTTCTTTCTTTCTCACCTTCATTTTTTTCTTTCTTTTCTCTCTGCCAACACGTTAACTTGGCAGATATATTATCCTTCAAAGAAAAAAGGTCAAATTACACTCTTAGCCATTTAATTTTTGGGGAGTTCACACTTTTGTCTTCAAACTTTATTCTGTTTTCAAATTGGTCATCAATTCCTTATAAATCAAGTTTCCCAAACCTGAATTCATTCAATTAAGTCCCAAAACTTATTATTTTGAGAAATAAAAGATTAAATCTCCCAAAAATTCTTAAAATTTTACTAGCCCCATTTGAGATTGTTACAATTCTCTCCCCCTTAAAAGAAATTTCGTCCTCGAAATTTACCTGAGACGGAGAAATGTAGACATTGCTATTTCATCCATTTGTGTACTGAAACTTATTCATCAGACTATCCTTATTTCTTGAGACTCATCGACAATTACGGATCAATCTGGCAGTGTCTTCAGTTACTCAAATTGACTTTGGAGCCATAATCATCCCATCATACATTTTGGACCAATTAATCAGAATATAACATTTAAATCTATAACGAACTTCATATAATGCAGAACAACATTTGTCTCATAACTTTTATTGTAAACGGTCTCAGTCAATGATATGAAATTTCTTCCGGTACCACAAAAGTTAATCATACAACCCGAAAGCATTCCCTCTAAAAACCCAACTTACTTTACTAAATTGATCATCGATTTACGAATGTAGAACTATATCTGAAATCCATACCAATACTCAAGGCCTCAAAGAGAGTCCTCCAAAATCAAGATGTAAACAATAAAATTCCATAAGTATGATACACATAACGGTACATTGCGTCACTTTTCCCCAAAATGTCTTTCTTCATACCGGACAAGTATAACAAAGGTTTTAAACGAATATCTCTTACATTCATTAGAATACTCCGATAATTGTTTCCTTCGTGCATAACAGAGCCACCACATAATCTATACTTCCACCGATCTCACAGACACTTTTCTTTTAAATTCGTAATACTTTTATTAAATTTTTGTCAGAATATTCTCAATCACACTTATTATCACCGAGCTACTTTACTTGTAATCTTATATCGGTTTCCTCGTTCGATCAAACATTTATTCTTAATCTGTTTCAGATCTTCTATTTCACATGCATAAACCATCTCAGGTTCTCTATCCAGATTCAAATCCATCAATTTAATCCAATTTGTAGACAAACATTACCAATATTCCTTTCCAGTACAAATCAAGCTATTTTGGACAGAACAGTTAATTGCACTTATCACAGGAAATGATTCGACATCGGAGTCTCGGCTTGATGGAGTACGGTTAAGATCTAGGGGCATGCACAGACCAGACATCCTATGACAGACGATCGGCCGATCTACCCAGAATGACGCAACTATGAGCTCTGATACCACTAAATGTAACCCCCTAGACCCGCCTATACGTTATGACAGATCCTAGGAAGCCACATTAGGGTCACATAAGCAACCCACGGTAAAAATACACATAAAACATTTTCTCTGAAAGAAATACATATTAGATTATAACGGTAACTTTAGTTGAAAATACTCTTTCATGAAAGCATTTAAACATTAATGATATGCATGCCCACTAACTATGTCGGTACCGTACTCCAAAAGCAACGCCGAGAGAACTCCGAACACTGATGTCAAACGTTATACCATGATATAAACCTTTAACCTGCGATGGTAAAAACAACGTGAGCTTGGAAAAGCCCAGTAATACAAAACTACCAAGAGATGCTATAAGCTCATGCAGATATATGGTAGGCATAACATTTTCATGATGCTTTACACAGTAACGGTCTTCATTTCTTTTTCGATATTTCAGGTAACGTTATACTTGAGGATAACGGTACTTGTTCTTTATTCAATCATCAAGAATTAGACAGTAATTATAGGCTATTAATGTACGGAGGTGGAATTAGAGAGTTCGGTTCCTAGTGTGTTCCAAACGGTGTAGGTAAAACATGTACAACAACAGTATAATATACATTTTCAGTTCAAAAACATAAAGTTCAAGTAACAATACGGTACGGTTTAATCTTTTATCAACCCTCATCTTAGGAACGGTACGGTACGGTATGGTAGGTATTACCCTAGCCGAAGCATAGGAACCTGTAACGGTAACGGTGAGGAATTACCCTAGCCGAAGCATAGGAACCTGTAACGGTAACGGTGAGGAATTACCCTAGCCGAAGCATAGGAACCTGTAACGGTAACGGTGAGGAATTACCCTAGCCGAAGCATAGGAACCTGTAACGGTAAAGGAATTACCAGCTGGATCAGAGCTGAACCTACGGTCACTTCATATTCTATCCCAAGTACCCCAGTAACAATTAATGCAACGGATTGGTTAATCAATAGCTGTATTTTTAGTAATATATCATCCATATAGCATGTTGGTCATATCATGTGCATATACATATATCAGAAATATAGTACGGTCATGTTTAATTATAAACATGTCATGTTCATGTGAGTCCAAGTATTCTATCATGTGCACATAATCGGTATTATAACATGTAACTCCGTATGCAAAAACAGTTGTGTAGACACATGGAACACACTAGGTGGAATAGTTTATTTCCTTGGAGATACTTGACATTTACGGAAGATATCATATTAACTTTTGATAGTTGTACGGATCTTTGGAACAAGGCCCCTATTAAAAGAGGGGTTTGTACTAACGGTTCAAACCAGATAGTCAGGAGATGATACATCAAGATCGCTGAGAGTTTAGGCATATCATATGTGATTTAGTCATTTAAGCCTACCAGGGGCATTATGATCATTTTATCATACACGGGCATTTTGGTAATGTATACCAACAAGACGCAAACGGTAGCTCAGAAATTCTATTTGCTCATCGGGTATCCAACCTAGAGGTGGAAAGCGGTCAATCGGTTCGGGTTCGGTTCGGGTCATTTCGGTTTCGGTTATTTCGGGTCTGATATTTTCGGTTCAGATTCGGTTTCGGTTTTAGTTCGGTTTCGGTTCGGTTTTAGTTCGGGTCTATTGTGTTTCGGGTCATTTCAGGTCTATTCGGTTCGGGTCTATTCGGTTCAACTAAATTCAGTTCAGTTTCGGTTCGGTTTATTTCGGGTTTCGGATCAAATTTCGTATCAGATTTCGAGTCAATTTCGGGTTGATTTTCGGTTTCGGTTCGGGTCCAGGTTCGGGTAATTCGGTTCGAGTTTCGGTTCTCGGGTCAAGTTTGCCAGGTCTAATCCAACCAGGCATTCAGAGATTTCTACATTATAATTTTTTTTCACGATATCCGATACATTCGGGGCTATTTTGATTACTTTGGTCAACGAAGGCATTTTGGGTCTTTTAACAATTATGGGTGTTTCGTAATTTCCTGTCCAGGTATCTATCACATTTAAACATTTCACACTATCGCTCAGAATTGGAGATTAGCTGCCTCATTCGAGCATTTCGGTCTTATTTAATTTATCATACCCGTTTCTACATTCGATTTAACTTGAGCAGATTTAACAGTACCTATCATCATTTTTATGCATGCATTAACACATACCAACATGCTCATAAAGCATACAAGAGGTAGTAGTGTATTACCTTTAATCCTTGCTATATCGGTCAACCATGGTACTCCATTCGATCATTCCCGAACCCGAATGCAACGTCCTCAACATCCCGAATACAAGGAACCTTGAATACCTTCAATCGCACAAATTCCAATTTCAGTCTTTAATCACCTTTCTCATAATTGATTATTAAAATACATGAATAGACTCGAGTTCAAGGTCCAATTCGGAGGCTTTCGGGTTAGAATTTCACAAAACGGGCTTCAAAATCGGACTCAGGACGTCGAAAAACATAAAATAGGGCTTTTCAGAAAAAGTTGACTTTTTGGTCAAAGTCAACGGTCAAAGTCAATGGTCATGGGTCAACAGTCAAAGTCAACGGTCAACAGTCAAAGTCAACGATCAACAGTCAAAGTCAACGGTCAATGATGACGTCATGCTGACGTCACTGGTTGACCGGGTCGGGTCAACGGGTCGGGTCGGGCCATCGGGTCGGTCAACCGGCTCGGTCAAACGGCTCGGCGGCTCGGTCAACCGGCTCGGTCAAACGGCTCGGCGGCTCGGTCAAACGGCTCGGCGGCTCGGTCAACCGGCTCGGTCAAACGGCTCGGCGGCTCGGTCAACCGGCTTGGTGGCTCGGTCAACCGGCTCGGTCAACCGGCTTGGTGGCTCGGTCAACCGGCTCGGTTAACCCAGACGAAGCCCACTCGCGACCGGCGGCGCGTGAGGCGCGTGCGGTGGCTGTGGGCGGCCGTTGGCTACCAAAATTTACAGGCCGATAGTTTTCGACCTTCCGAACACGGTGGTGGCCTCGGATTTTCAAAATTCAAACTCAAAGTTCGAATACTAACCTTTTAAGTTTTCCGACGATAAACAAACACCCCCTCCAACGGTGACTCCGATGATGATGTCGTTGGTACCGATGAACTCAGCTCGACAAGATGAACGCAATGGTGGTGGAGGTGTCGAAAATGGACGGTCGGATCTCGGTAGATCTGAGATTGAATCTCTATCTATTTCTTTCTTTCTCACCTTCATTTTTTTCTTTCTTTTCTCTCTGCCAACACGTTAACTTGGCAGATATATTATCCTTCAAAGAAAAAAGGTCAAATTACACTCTTAGCCATTTAATTTTTGGGGAGTTCACACTTTTGTCTTCAAACTTTATTCTGTTTTCAAATTGGTCATCAATTCCTTATAAATCAAGTTTCCCAAACCTGAATTCATTCAATTAAGTCCCAAAACTTATTATTTTGAGAAATAAAAGATTAAATCTCCCAAAAATTCTTAAAATTTTACTAGCCCCATTTGAGATTGTTACAATACGGACATACATATACATGCCATTTACCCTATTTATATATATATATACACGTATATTTTATGTAGTTTTTCTATGCATGTTTAAATGTTTTTCTTGTCCTATGTATTTATACTCATTGTTGGTTCGTGTCTCGTTTACTTTCTCATATACCATGTTAAATTGCATTTAAAGTATAAGATATAATGACCAACTTCTTCTTTTTATTAGTTCCGCGGTCCCGGTGTCCGCGCGGGAACGATACTCCAAGTATTCGGATATCGACTCCTTTGGCGCCGTGGACCTTAGATTAGATTATTAATTTCGTATTCATACAGTTCTTTTCTTAGAATCTAAAATTGTTTTCAAAATGTGATGTCCTCTTATTCAGACACGAACGATGCCAGCACCAGTCGTAGTGGTGGTGGTTCGGGCGTTCGCTCTCGAATATCAGGATTTTCAAAATTTACTCGTTCGTATAACCAAATTTCCGTTAAAATTGTCACTTTAACTCGTAAAATTTGATTTTAATTAAGCGGTAAAGTTTTGGTACCAATTTTAGGCACGTCGAGGTTGCTAACCCTTCCTCGTGTGTAACCGACTCCCGAACCCTTTCGAATCTCTAGTTTTTATTTCCGATGTCCGGTCTACCATTTTAAAGTGGCTGGTGGCAACTCCTTCTATTTTTTAAAATCTTTTCCAAATCCCCCTAATTTTTATCTATTTTTAAATGAGCCCTCATCTTTTTAAATCAACTCTTTTTTTATACCCAAATTTTAAAATATTTTTCTAAAACTCCTAATATTTTTTCAAACAAGTTTCTAAAATTCCTTTTTCAACACCTATTTCAAAATTTCTAAAATATCATTTCCACTATACTTATACTATATTTGTTTTTCAAAAAAAAGGGTCGCTACACCCGCCCGGGCGCAGCACAGGTCCGCGTATCGCAGATGATGATGATGATGAGGACGAAGAGGATGCAGCACAATTTGTTCAGAGGAATCCAGATCGGGATCGTCGTCCACCGCTTGCGGAACGGGTGGGCATAGACATCATTAGTCTTTTTTTTTCTAATGCATATGTACTTATGTTTTTAATATATTTATTCAAGACATTTGGTTTTTTTAAATGGCGTATTTTAATTTTCTTTGTCTATTATAATTAAACTTTTAAATGTTTATTTAATTTCAATTTTTTATTACTTTTATGCGATTACTAAACCGAAATTATCAATTGTTCTTCAAAGGCAATTTCATTCAAAAAAAGGATGAGCATAGGGTTTTGGAAGCAATTTTAAGTCAGTTTATAATGGACGGAAATTGACCGTGGTGGTGTCATACGATATAGAATTTCCAGTACTACGAACCCAAACTCGACGTTCGCTAAAAATATACGATTTATAAGCCCGAAATTTTGCTCGAACAAGCCTACCCACCCTTGTTTTTCAACCCAGATTCGGACAAAACTCGCGTTCTGTAGAACGCGGGTTCTGTGCGATATATTTAGCCGCCTTTTCAAAATCTCCGGGACCTCGCGTTCTGCAGAACGTGAGTTCCTAAAAAGCCGTTATTTCAAACAACGATGCCACGTAGATGGAACTCGCGTTCCGCAGAACGCGAGTTCGTGTCTCGCTTCCCAGAGAACGCGATGTTCCATTACTTGGCATGTTTGGGGGTCATTTTTCCAAATAATCTTTGGAGGGAGCCATTTTTATATATAATTATTTTAAAAGAGTTTTTACCTTATTATTATTATTATTATTATTATTATTATTATTATTATTTTCTTTTTTTTTTGCTCGGCAAATTAGTTTTATTGAAAAATTTAAACCATACATGTGAGCCTCATTAAAAACCCCCCTAAGCCTAAATGGGGGAAAAGAGTACTGCACATGTATGGGGAACAAAGGAACAAAGCTGAATCAAAACATGACACCAAAGTCTCGAACATTACACAACTAATTAAAATCAAAACCACTAAAACTGGAACGTCTCTTTTCTTTTGCCCACATTCACACTTTACTTCACTCCCATTAGTCTTTGAATGTTGCAAAAGCCTGCCCTCTGACTATTCTCACCACCAAGCTTTGAAAATTTCCTGCCTGCTTAACCCTTCCTTTGCAAACCAATCCGCCAAGTCTTTGGAGCTACTATAACCATGAACAAACTGAACCAGACCAGTCTTGCTGCAAAGCTTATCCACTTCAGCGAAAATCGACCACCATCTCCACGGTCTCATAGAAGGGTTGTTCACCCAATTAATCGCAACATTCGATCTAGATTCAATGATTAAACCTGCTCTACCGTTCCAACCAGCTTCACGAAAAACTTCAAGAGCAGTTTTAATCGCAATTATTTCCGATAAATCAACACCTACCCCATCCTCTTTTCCTGAGAACAATGCTCGAATTGTCCCCTCGATCGTATATAGCACACCACCGAAGCCAATTAAACCATTTGCTGCACATCCATTCACATAGAATTTCATAATCCCTTTCAACAGAGGTGCCCTGTTGAGTTTTAATTTTCCACTAGCCATCAAGCACTTCAATGGATTCTCCCACCACTCATCAGTATATGTTACAATGTCATTTTTGCAACTTTCACCCAAATTAAAGCCCTCAGTTTTGAGTTGAAGAGAAGATCCTTTAAGGTTACCGTCTTCTTGTTGAAAACCATGTCATTACGAGCCATCCATATGCTCCAAATCGCTGCTGCAACCGTAATCAACCAAACGCTTCGATGAAAACCTGTGCAAGGCATTGAGTAACAAAGATTTGTTAAATCAGTTCCCTCATTCCATCTAACCTTCCACCACTGGCAAAATTTGTCCCAAAAACCACCAATAAAATTACACCCAAAAAATAAATGATTAGCATCCTCTGTTACTGCTTCACACCAACAACACCGTGCATCGGCTACCTCCACTCCCCTTTTCCTCAAGAAGTCTTTGGTTGGAATACGATCATTTAAAGTGAAAGAATGATGGTGAGTGAATGATGGGTGTCGGTATTAGAGGCTTAGGTAGAGGTATGGAGTGTGTCGGCAGAGGATCCAATGCATTAATCTTTTTTTAATAAAATAGTAATTATTATTATTATTATTATTATTATTATTATTATTATTATTATTATTATTATTATTATTATTATAATAAGATAATAATAATATTAAAACTTGGACAAAAAATAGTGATTATAGTACCCAACCTAAAACGACTGATGGCATTCTAAACGTTTGACGAGCTTTTGAAGGCCTAATTTATTTCACCCCGGAAAAAAATTTAGGGGTTGAGGTTTGGGGTTTAATGATAATTGTGTCAAGTTGAGTGTTTGAGTTATGGGGTTAGTTTAGGGATTGAGATTATGTTTGTACTTTAATTATTAGTGATTATAAGATTTAGGTGTTGAGGTTTGGAGTTTAAGGGTAAATGTGTCAAGTTAAGTGTTTGAGGATATGGGATTAGTTTAGAGATTAGGGGATTATGCTTACACTTTAATTATTAGTGATTGTAAGATTTAGGTGTTGAGATTCGGGGTTTAAGGGTAAATGTGTCAAGTTGAGTGTTTGGGGGTTATGTGATTAGTTTAAGGAATATGAGATTATGCTTGTACTCTAATTATTAGTGATTGTAAGATTTAGGGGTTGAATTTTGGGGTTTATGGGTATAATAAATGCTTCAAGTTGAGTGTTTGGGGTTATAGGATTTGTTTATGGATTATGTGATTTGAGGATTAGGCTTGCATTAGTGAATGTAAGGTTTGGGATTTATGTGTAAATGTGTCAAGTTGAGTGGTTGGTTGGGGTTATAAGATTAGTTTAGGGATTCAGTTTGCACTTTTAATTATTAGTGATTGTAAGATTTAAAGGTTGATGTTTGGAGTTTAGGGGTTCAAATTCACCATCATTTATTTTAAAATTTTCTAATCCAGTCCAATATTTTTAATATGATAATATTTTTGTTTATTATAGTCCCTAAAAAATTTATTTTTAGTCCAAATTGACCCATATTCATTTTTTTTTGTAATTTAGTCCAATGTTTTTAATTTTAATTTAATATTTTTGTTCATTATAGTCCCTAAAACTTTATTTTTATTCCAAATTGACCCCTATTCATTTTTTGTAATTTATTCTAGACTTTTACTTTAATTATTAGTGATAGTAAGATTTAGGGGTTGAGGTTTGGGGTTTAGGGGCAAACATGTCAAAATTTTCTAATCTAGTCCTATGTTTTAAATATGATGATATTTTTATTTATTATAGTCCCTAAAACTTTATTTTTAGCCGGAATTGACTCATATATATTTCTATTTTTGGTAATTTAGTCTAATAATATTTTTATTTATTCTAGTCCCTACAATTTAATTTTTAGTTAAAATTGCCTCATATTAATTTATATTTTTGCCAATTTAGTCTAATTTATTATAGTCTCTAAAATTTAATTTTTAGTCCAAATTAACCTTTTATTGTAATTTATTCCAAAGTAAAAAAAACAATAATTTTTAGCCTAAATCCCAAGAAATGGTAACAAAACTCAATTCTTGTCCCATCCAACGACCAATTCACATTTTCCATCTTTCAATTCAAATGAAATTAAGTAAACAATTAAGTTAAAAAATGAAATTAAGTAAACAATTAAGTTAAAAAATGGAGAGTAAAAATCTCGCCCATTTTCTAAAAGTTATTTACACTTAAGGTCATTATTAGTTTAATAGCTTTACAATTGGGTCATTATTAGTAAAAATCCCGCCCATTTCTTAAAAGTTATGCTGAGTTTGGAATGTAGAAATGCACTACATCAGCCGGTGTAATTTGGTGTTAATTCTCCACACATGCGCAGCAACTTCATTTGGAGTGTGGAATTAAAACAACACGTGGATACACAAAACCCATGTGCAGCCGAGACAATTTCATAATCACCAAGTGGGACACATTGATTTTGTGACATTGAATTTCACCACGTGCATATTCCCTAACAAGTGCGGCAGAGAATGGGATAAGGACAATTGGTTCTTCAAATTCAAAGAATGATGCACATTTTGCATGTGCCAAAATTCTACATGCAGCCAAGCTTCAATGTGCGGCCAAAATTATTTATGCCACCAAGAGAAGTTTTATTTTGAATTTTAAATTCCAACACGTGAATGACAACCACACATTGTAATAACCGGCTAATTCTTATGTATTATATATATGGCCGAACATGATTGTAAGAAGGTTAGATATTTTTGGAAATAAAATTATTTGATAGAGTTTCTCTTGTTCGGTTCTTTTTAAAACTATCTTTTGACATTTCAATCTGAGTTTTGTTGTGTCAAATTTTGCTTGATACTTCGGGTTCTTAGATCGCTTTTTAGTGGGTCCAAGTCTTCCGACGTGAAGCATATTCGATTCGGGTTTGCATAGTATATTGTGTAGGCTCTTTCGAGCTTTCCGTCTTTGACGTTAGACAGATTTGATTCGGGTTTGCTCAGTAGATTGTGCAGGTTCTTTCGAGTTTAGCGTTACCAAATTTCCACTAAATTTCCAGCAACGTTTCTGTTATTTTTCGGACACCGAAACAGCCGTGAACGTATCTTGAAGCATTCATCTTCTTCGTCGTCCAAATCTGTCTAGAAATTCCTACACCTTTTTTTCTTTGTTTCTTTTTATTTTCTTTTTATATTTTCTTGTTATTTTGATCCTAAAACAAAGTCCATTTTTGTTTTTATTGCAGAGATATGCTTGCTACTATCCTAGATCCGTTACAGACAAGGAACGTTGTTTCTGAAGCAACGTACCCCTTTATCATATGGTAATCAGAGCTTTGGTCGGATTATAGCACTTTTTGCACTACAAGAAATCAAAAAATAATAATACAAAAGTCAAAAAAAGTTTTGAAATTCTGAAGAAAAAAAGTCAAAGTCAAAGTAAAAAAATAAAAAAAACAAAATTCGAAAAAAAATTAGATTCGAATATTTAGTGTATTTTACATATATAAAGTGTTGTTTGTTCATGAAAATATGAAGGATGTTCAAGAATGACATGGAATGCTTCGAAATCACCCGAAACAACTTGTTCTTGTTTGTTCGGTGATAAGATCATTGTAAGCATTTCTTTTGCAGTAAGTTGTTTCTTTTTCCTTCATTTTTTATCAGCCTTTATTTTCTTTTGTTTCTTCACCAATTTCCAGCCTTTTCATTCTTTCTTTTTCAGCCTTTTTATCATACCTAACAGCCCCTATTTTCTTTTCCTAACCATTTTAATACTTTAACCTTTATATATATATCTTGTAAGTTTGACAATGTTAAACGAGTTTTAAGGATCAAGTTAGTTCCTTAAAGAACTGATTGCGAGAGATCGAGTAGAAAAGGCAATTGAGCGTGTGAGAACAGAAGGGGAGACAAAAAAAGCCATTCAAGTATTCTCCCGAGTGAAACACGAGCGTTTGAGTGCAATTGTTGAACGATCTTTCCTTGGAGCGATCTGTGAGATTTTTGTTGAGTGTGTAGTGAGGTCCATTTTTTTTATTTCACTAACATATATATATTGTGTGTTTTTGTTTGTTGTTTTGGTTTTTCAACATGGCAGGTTCTGATGATAATTTGGGTGAACAACCACCACTGAATCTCCAGATGCAAGCCTTAGAGCGGATGATGCAACGAGTGATTGCTAATGCATTGAAACCTATACATTCTCAATTGGATAGATTAGATGGGGGTGGTTCCCATTCTGTCCATGAAGAGATAAATGATGACAATGTGCACACATTTGCTACCGGTGAAGCACTTGTTAACAAGAAAAGTCTGAATGATCAACCATTACAGGATGAACCGCAACGAAACAACCTCTTCCATACAAGATGCAACGTGAACGACAAGGTATGTATTGTGATTATTGATAGTGGTAGTTGTGCTAACGTTGCTAGTACTCTCATGGTTGACAAGTTAGGACTGAAGACGACCACGCATCCCAATCCGTACAAGTTACAATGGTTGAATGATGGTGTAAAAATCAAAGTTACCGAACAAGTTGTTATACCATTTTTCATTGGTAAATACAAGGATGAAGTAACTTGTGATGTTTGTTCTATGGATACTTGTCATTTGTTGTTAGGAAGACCGTGACAGTATGATAAGAGAGTCTTGCACGATTGTTACACCAATAGATACTCTTTTACTCATGAGGGCAAAAAGGTAACTTTGGCACCTATGACTCCAAGTGAAGTATATGAAGATGAAGTTCGTTTGAAAGCGAGTACTGCAACTTGGAAGGCCAACAAAGAGAAGAATGAATGCGAAAAGAAGAAAGCAAATTCACGGGTATTATCTGATTCGACATTTTCTTCTACTTCTTCTGAATTGAAGGATAAGAAGGTGATGCCATGTGAAGGCCAACCCTATCGCCGGCGTCCCTTCCGAAACGAAAAAACTCCGTTCTCCTCACCAGCGTCTCACCGTATTTGACCTAGTCAAAGGTTCGAAGGCTTGTCGACGACGGGAGGAGAAGCAACGTGAAGAAGACGTTGAATCGACGCGGTAAAATCCTCAAGAAACTCTCTTCTTTTTTATTTGATTAATTGCATGCAATGAGAAAAATTAGAAGGCCAGATACCTTTCGAGAAACTTTGTATTTTTATTGATTTTTTTTTTATAATTGTCGAGAGAAAAAATCCCCCTTTTACAACGTTTTTGGTTCGGTTTTTATAACCAGATGTTACAACTATTACAGAAAAAAGAGTTGACTTGCTATGTTGTTGTTGTTGTTGCTCTGATGTTGGTTGCCTCCTTGTCTAGTTGACCTTAGGGTCGTTTTTGTTTCCATTTGCGTTTTGGGTTATTCTGATCACTGGCCTTTTTTGTGTGCATGTCGGATTGTCCCGATCGGGAGTGCCGAGGCGTGCATGTGGCAGAGACGGCAGAGGGCGTGAAGATGGCAGGGGAAGCGTCAGGCGCGTGCCGGGAAGTTTGAAAGCCACCGTCGCGCCCGTGTCGGATGCGAAGGGGCTCGCGTGGGATCTGGCGGTTTCCCGTGTTGATCAGGGACCGTCAGATCATACTTGATCTGATGGTCATGGATGTCCGCGACGCAAGACGAGGGGGGGCTCGCTAGGGTTTCAGGAATGGAGAGGTATCGGCCGTTGATCGTGCCTTGATCTAACGGTGCTGGGCGTGCGGCGCTGGGGCATCAGGGAGCTCTTCTAGGGTTTCTGCTTACTGGAGAGATCTGGGCCGTCAGATCTGGGACCGAATCTAATGGCTTACAATGTTGGCGGCTGCTGTAAAAAAGTTAGAATGATATTAGGGTTTTGGGTGTAATGGGCTTACGGGCCGTTTGGGCTGCAATTTGGACTCTATTTATTTTATATGGGCTTTTATTTATATTGATTATTTTTCTTTATTAGTTATAATAATAATAATAATAATAATAATAATAATAATAACAAAGAAATAATAATAGTAATAATATAATATGATAATAATAATAATATAATAATAATAATAATAACAAATAAAAGTAGTAACGCAAACATACTAATAATAATGGCAATAATGAGTAATAGTAATAATAAGTAACAATACTTAAATAATAATAGGACTGAAGACGACCACGCATCCCAATTCGTACAAGTTGCAATGGTTGAATGATGGTGTTAAAATCAAAGTTACCGAACAAGTTGTTATACCATTTTTCATTGGTAAATACAAGGATGAGGTAACTTGTGATGTTTGTTCTATGGATACTTGTCATTTTTTGTTAGGAAGATCGTGGCAGTATGATAAGAAAGTCTTGCACAATTATTACACCAATTGATTCTCTTCTACTCATGAGGGCAAAAAGGTAATTTTGGCACCTATGACTCCAAGTGAAGTATATGAAGACGAAGTTCGTTTGAAAGCGAGTACTGCAACTTGGAAGGCCAACAAAGAGAAGAATGAATACGAAAAGAAGAAAGCAAATTCACATGTATTATCTGATTCAACATTTTCTTCTACTTCTTCCGAATTGCAGGATAAGAAGGTGATGCCATGTGAAGTTCTCAAGGTTGCTACTGTTGGTATGTCTAGTGCATTTAAATTCTTTCCAGAAATTCAACAACCTTTTATACCACGGTTTGGCGTTCCTTTCCATTGTACTATTGATTTTTCATTTTTATATGTTGATTTCTTTGGTTGTACATTGGATTATGAACAACCTTGTGTTGTGATTCTGGATGATCGTCGAGATTCATGTTGTTCTTTGGAGTTGCCTTTATATATCATTGTTTGCAGGATTACGAATGTGCAACGAGCATTGTCTAACTTTATGTTGTGCATTATTCGGAGAGGTACAAGAAAGAAGGCATTTCCATTTTTGTTCTTTGTAAAAGAACTTGGTTCGAGAGGACGTCATATCTGCTGAGCAAGACGACTGAGGAAGTTCCCTGCCAAGCGAAAGTCGAAATTGTTCCCTTATGTAATGAGGGTCGATTTGGGACAAATCGCATTAAAGAAGGGGGATGATGTGAGCACAATTATGCCACCCAACGATGCAACTTCAAACTTTCAGGGAAGTTTGCTTTTTCATTTGTTACATACTGATGTGTAACATTTCTTATACTTATACTACTTATTCGTGTGTTTAACTATGTATGTAGTTTGCTTGGTGTGTTTTGACTTAATTTGACATAACTTATGGTGTGTTTATATTTGTTTGTTGTTAATAAATAAGTGTGCACTTGTTTACAACTTGTATTAGCGGTTCCATTAAGTTTACAATACTTTAATTAAGTTTCTCACCTTTTGATGTAGGTACGTAGGAGGACACTAGCTCAAGTGAGCAATGCAGCTCAACTCCAGCTCAAGCGAGTGTGTGCAACTCATCTCCAGCTCACCAGAGTGTATGCAGCTTGGTCCCAGCTCATGAGAGTGTAACCAGCTCACTTTTAGCTCATTACACTTTCAGCTTGTTCGTTTCAGCTCAGCTCATTTCTAGTCAGCTCAACTTCAGCTGACAAGTCCAGAAATAGCTGAACTGCGTCCTATAAGTCGGAGAGTCTACTAGTGCACGCGTGGCAGCCTAGGTGGCATTCGAACATGTAACATGCGTCTATCTTCATGTACCATACAAGAATGCTTGCGCATATGCTGAGTTTGGAATGTGGAAATGCACTACATCAGCCGGTGTAATTTGGTGTTAATTCTCCACACATGCGCAACAATTTCATTTGGAGTGTTGAATTAAAATAACACGTGGATACACAAAACCCATGTGCAGCCGAGACAATTTCATAATCACCAAGTGGGACACATTGATTTTGTGACATTGAATTTCACCACGTGCAGATTCCCTAACAAGTGCGGCAGAGAATGGGTTAAGGACAATTGGTTATCCATTTGAATTTCAAATTCAAAGAATGATGCACATTTTGCATGTGCCAAAAATCTATATGCAGCCAGGCTTCAATGTGCGGCCAAAATTATGTCTGCCACCAAGAGAAGTTTTATTATGAATTTTAAATTTCAACACGTGAATG
Source organism: Hibiscus trionum (assembly GCA_030270665.1). Classification (NCBI taxonomy): domain Eukaryota; kingdom Viridiplantae; phylum Streptophyta; class Magnoliopsida; order Malvales; family Malvaceae; genus Hibiscus; species Hibiscus trionum. The sequence goes on along the minus strand of BSYR01000034.1, from coordinate 2,146,904 downwards.
ACAGCCCCACATTGTAATAACAGGCCAATTCCTATGTATTATATATTTGGCCGAACAAAGGTTAGACATTTTTGGAAATAAAATTATTTGAGAGAGTTTCTCTTGTTCGGTTTTTTTTAGAACTATCTTTTGACATTTCAAACTGAGTTTGTTGTGTCAAATTTTACTTGATACTTCGGGTTCTTAAATCGCTATCTAGTGGGTCCAAGTCCTCCGACGTGAATCATATTCGATTCAGGCTTGCATAGTATATTGTGCAGGTTTGCTCAGTAGATTGTGCAGGTTCTTTCGAGTTTAACGTTACCAAATTTCCGCTGAATTTTCAACAACGTTTCTGTCATTTTTCGGACACCGAAACAACCGTGAACACATCTCGAAGCATTCGTCTTCTTCGTCGTCCAAATCTGTCCAGAAATTCCTACACCTTTTTTTCTTTGTTTCTTTTTATTTTCTTTTTTATATTTTTTGTTATTTTGATCCTAAAACAATGTCCATTTTTGTTTTTATTGCAGAGATATGCTAGCTACTATCGTAGATCCGTTACAGACAAGGAACGTTGTTTCTGAAGCAACGTACCCCTTTATCAACATAAATGTTTGGAAGTAGATAAAAAAATTTAGAAATAAACTATTTTTTAAAATAATTTAAATAGAAGGATAAAAGTGAAAAAATAAATTTATTCTTAAAGTTGATTGTTTTGCCAATGTTTTGAGTTCGTAAAGAAGGAATTTGATTTTTCTAAAAGGTTAGAATCAAATTTAGCTACAACAATAAAATATTTCTTTTCATTTAGTAGATAAAAGTGTACACATTAAATTTAAATTATTATTATTATTTATTTAGTAGATACCATCGCAATTTCACTCAACTTTTCATTTAATTATTCATCAACTTTTCATTTCATTCGATTTGGTCCTTTGATTATAACTCTTTACAAATTATTTCTTCCTATCAATTTAATCCATCAATCAATTAAAAGATTGTATGACCCTTTTCTAGCCCTACATTTTCTACCGGATGAAACTAAAACAACCTATAAAACTTCAAAAATGTTACTCATATAGAACAAGTAATGTTGTAATTTATAGGTGAAATTATAGTTTCTATCTCATTAATATTTTCAAGTTGATAAATAGAATTTATCAACAAAGTTTTTTTTTACAATATTATGTCAGCTTGAAATACATGTAGATTGACGCCTCATCATGGACGGAGTCAGGATTTGGGGTTAAAAGGGACAAAACATAAATGTTTGAAAGTAAATAAAAATTTTAGAAATAAACTAATTTTTAAAATAATTTAAATAGAAGGACAAAAGTAAAAAAACAAATTTTTTTCTTAAAGTTGATTGTTTTGCCGATGTTTTGATTTCTTAAAGAAGCAATTTGATTTTTCTAAAAGGTTAGAATCAAATTTAGCTACAACAATAATGATCAAATAGATAAAAGTGTACACATTAAATTCAAATTATTATTATTATTATTTATTTAGTAGATACCATCGCAATTTCACTCACCATCCTATTGTCTTTATCCTGGTCATTTTATTTATTTATTTATTTTGCTCAGCAAAGAGACGACGACTATTAATCTTTTTATATCAAGCTATTAAAACAGCCTTAGAGATTTTTATCGAGGCGGATTGGATTGATAAAGCTCCGTTGGTTGTTGAATCTGATGCTAAGGTGGTGATCAATTGGATATTGAATAAATTTCAAAGACCGTGGGGCTGGTGGTTGGAGCTGGTGGAGATCGACAGATTGGTTAAAAGGATAAGGTAACTCTATTCAAATTGTTAACGCCTACTCGATTATTGTTATTTGGGTGTTTCTTTCAACTTTGCTTCTTATTGTAATGATTTTGAGCAGTGTTTGGTGTTGTATGGTAGAGTAGTTGTGACCGGGAAATCTCATTATATTGGGTAGCATGGTACTTGTGCAGTTTTTGGACTTAATGTTCGAGATCTTTTGTTTTTTTAGGTTCGATTCTTGTACCCCGGTTGTGTTGTACTCTTTTCCTCCACTTAGGCTTAGGGAGGTTTTTAACGAGGCACACAACCGGGATGAAATCTTTTGTTATTAATAAAAAATTATTTGCCGAGAAAAAAAAATATGACTTCTATAATTTCACATTAAAATAAAACAAAATTGGTCCGGGATTTCATCTATAAAAGGACCAAATCTACGTCCAAACCTCCATGCGAATTCATCATCTTCATTAATATTAAAAAAGCTAGCCCTTCAATACGAGTAAAAATCTTCTGCCCCCTAACCATGCCTCCTTCTATGCCCCTGCCTAAAAATACTTAAAAATTAAATCTTACCTCATAACCCTAATTTTCATATCATAAACCCTAAACTCTAAACCCTAAAAAATACCCTACCCCTAATTCCCTACACCCTAACCCTAAGTCCCAACCTTAAACCCCAAACCATAAACCCTAAATCCACTATTTTAAAGTGGGGGCACAAATGGGGGCATACTTTGGGGCGGGTGATTTTCATCCCTTCAATACTTGTTTTTGCTTTTATTTCTCTTTCTTCTCTATGGCCAACACGGCTGGGCTGCTTACTCAACAAAGCTTTGGCTTGGAAACCAAAGTCATTCCTCGTTCCCTCGCGAATTCCATCAATTTAGCCGTCTCATTCACTGATCAGTCCGATGATCAAGTCCCCACCGTCGATTACTCTTTGTTGTTTTCCGACGACAAAAATGAACGTGCCAAGTCCCTTGACCACCTTGGGAAAGCATGCCAAGAATTCGGTTTCTTTTATGTATGAAACTTGAACCCTAATTCCTAATATTCTCACTTTGTTTTGATATTCAGTTATGAAGCACGGTTTAGGTACATGCAAGTATTTCTTCTTCCTAATATTTTTTTTCTATTCTCTCATCATTTTCGTCTTTTTTTTTTTGTTTCGACTTTATCTCACGTGATTCAACTATAAATATATAAGTACTATGTGTGATGCCATGCTCAAATAATTTTTTATTTTTATATTTATCGTACCTTTATCGTATCTGTACTCTGTAATTTTAAAAAATATCGTTTCTCGTTCTCGTTTCCGTTCCCGTTCCCGTATCCAACATAGATATTTAAAGAGTATTATATACTAAGATTCTTTCATTTTTCCTTCTTTCTGCTGAAGCTGATCAATGGTGTGGAAGAAAGCGTTGTGGAAGCAGCACTGAAGGGCGTTTCAGATTTCTTCGAGCTGACGAATCAAGAGGAGAGGAGTGAGTACTCGAAGAAGAATTCCAGGGATAGAATAAGGTGGGGTTTAAGATCCCATGCCGGGGAGAACCGGGAATATCTAAAGGTTGTAGCACATCCGGAATACCATTGCCCTACCAAACCGGCACACTTCAGGTTTTTTAGTTAAATTTTCTTTGTATTTTTTTAATTGATGATCTAAGTGCACCCATTAAAATTTTATAATTTCACAACACTAAATTTTTAATATAACTCTCGAATAATTCACGCTTACTAACATAAAATACTACATCTGTCTCTGGTAAATTGTTGTTTAATCTTTTGAAACGGTGGGTTCATTCTTCATCCTATATTTGGTAGAGATGCCATTGGAGAGTACTTCAAAGGGATGCATGAGGTCGAGCTCGGTTTAGCTAAAGCAATCTCAAGAATTTTGGGACACGAAGAAACCTACATCGAGAAGGAATTCAAACTCGAAGCCGGCTTCGACGTCTGCGCCATGAATCTTTACCCTCCATCTTTCCAGTCCAAAGGTTCAATCGGCGTGCCCGATCACACCGACCCCGGCTTCTTCGTTTCCCTTATTCAAGATGTCAACGGAGGCCTTCAAGTGCTGTCTCATAAAGGAAACTGGGTCACCGTCAGCATACCCCGAAACGCCATCTTCATTAACCTCGGAGATCATATGGAGATATTATCCAATGGGAAGTACAAGAGTCATATACATCAAGTGGTTCTTGATAATAACCGAGTGAAAAGAATCTCCGTGGCTACTCTTCATGGACCTTCGTTGGACACATTTGTAGCTCCGGCGCCGGGGTTCGTTGACGAGTCTTGCCCACCGGCCTACCGAGGGATGACCTACAAGCAATCCTTGGAGTTGAATGGTTCCGATGAAATAGATGTGCAGTCATCCCTTTCTCAGCTCCGGACTCCATTAGCTGTCTAATTTCATAAGCTTATGCACCATTGCTACTACTTCATCATCTATGTGTGCTGATATTAATATGTTTCTCTTCTCCTTGCATGTGCTAATATTAATGAGTGTTATGTACTGTGTTGTTGTCTATTATTTTTAGTTGTTTTCTTCTTATTTTAAATTATTTTGCGGAGAAAAGAATATCATAAGGAGTTATTTTTTCATTGAAGTAGCTAGTTTTATTAAAAAGAAAATATTTAAAACTACTGTAAGGTTTACAATCATAATCGTAAATTAAATACATAGTTTAAACATTTTTAAATAACATGGACACAAGAAATTAGCCGGTTGAGATCAAACAAGGTAAAGGTTAAAAACCCAACCAAAAAATTTGAACAAAACATAGATATAAACGGATCTGACTTCATCGATAAACGAATCCTAAAAGAAGATCAAATTGTTAAAAGACTACCGGCAATTGTAAATCAAAGCCGAGTGTCGTGAGAAAACTATCCACAAACATAAATTGTGTATCTAAATTCAATTCGATGTTATTTTCGTTATATCCTCCGCTTTAGATTCTGAAATGGTCATCATATTTTTCTATGAACATATCTAATAAGAAGTGATTTGACGTTGTATCCTCGTCGGTTTGAGCAACAAAAAGTGATTAATCAGAATCAATCCAAATTGTAATGTTTGGACGCTTTGTAGTTCAAAATTCAAAAAATATTGTTATCTAAACCGAACTAAATTTAATTTAATTTCTAATTATTTTTATATTATTTTATAATATAAAAATAAGTATTTTATACTTAAAAATAATGCAATAATTTAAAATATTATAAATAAATTATTCGCCTTGTTATTTATTTGAATTTAATTTTTAAAGAAATGTTTATGAAAAAGACTTCGGAATTTTATCAAATAATTTTTAATAGTTAACAACAAATGTTGAGTGTAATGGCAAGGCACATTGGTCTCCCAAGAAGAAGACCCAAATTTGAACTTTGAAGACAATATTATTAGGAGGAAGAGCCACGAATCCCGAATATAAACCATAAAGTGGACATATTACTCTAAAAAAAAATAATTTTTAATAGTCATGAAATAAAGTTATTTTGTCAAATACAAGATTCCAAACCAAAAGTTAAATGGGAAAACTGAAAATCAAGGTTAATTGAGCTGAAAATCAATGGACTATTTTAAAAAATCAATTCGAAGAAAATCGTATACACACTTTTACATGGCACACCTTTGATCATTTGTTGCACTCATTATTGTCTTGTTGCTGAATAACCGGCAGATGAGAACCCGTTAATCACAATCACTCTATTATTGGACAAATGAAAGACTAATAAAATAGACTCATTATGATCCTAACATCGTCTATTAATAGTCGTCATATTTCCTTTTACCTGAAGCCACCATGCGACACCAAGGATATATAGTATGCAGTGGCGGAACTTGGTGAAAGATTTTGGGGGCAGTTTTTTTAAATATAGGTTTAAACTGAAATTTCTTAAAAATTTTAAAGGGTTTAATTTATATTTTTTTAAAATTGAGGTCTAACTAAAATTTTATAAATTTGAAAGATTTAATGAAAACTTTTAAAAAATATGAGAGGTATTTAGTTAAACATATAAAAAAAATTAAATTAAATTTAAATTTCTAAAAAGATTGGGACAAATTTATTTATTTTATTTAAAAGTTAAATTCTAAATTTCAAAAAATTAGGGGTGGCCCTTACTGTCATCGTAACCGACCGAGCCACTACTGTCATCGCCCCACCATCTCACTTTTTTTTTTGCTGAGCAAATTAATTTTTATTAATAAGGATGAAAAGGATCATCCTCAAGCCTGAGTTGTGAGCCTCGTTAAAAACCTCCCTAGCCTAAAATTGGAGGAAAAGAGTACTACACAACCAGGTTACAAGACAAAACAAAGCAACGAAACATCAACCACCATACAAAGCAAAACATTCCACGCCTAGACAATAGAAAGACAGCAGCAAAACAGGCCCTAAAACACCAGCTAGAACAACACACGCAATGAACATTGGTTGACAACTACAAGATGCTAAACTTCAACACTTACAGGCCCTATCTAACCATACTTACAGTAGTACGAAATTGATTCCCTTCATGCGCCTCACCACTTACCAGTTTCGTGATAGAAGGAGAAAATGAAGAAACGATCACGACCCTGCAAGGCAAAGTCAATGTCCCAACTTTATCAAGCCATAAAAAACCAGTGTTGCACCAGTCGAGCGACGGATTCCACCACCTGAGTGCTGTTTCCAACCCATCCTGCCCCAATAAAAACCTCCTAAGTCAATTTTGGTTCCAACCAATAACGCAAACACAACACCATCTCCCTTTACAGTTCCTCGGATCGTTGTTCTTATTACACCAACAGCAAAATTGAGCACTCCCCCCACGCTTAGGTCCTTTACCATAACTCTTATTTTTCACCACCATGCTTTAAACAAGGTTTGTCGGTTCATACCATCCTTCGCCAAATAGTCAGCAAGATTATTACACGATCGAGGTGCAAAGCAAAACTGCACCTTTCCTATCCTCCTTGCGTCACTGTCAATCTTTAGAAAAAAGCTCCCACCACCTCCAAGGTCTCGATAAGGGGTTATTAATCCAGTTTAGAACGAGTTTGGCATCCGATTCTACGACTAGCACTCCACTTCCCACCCAGCCAGCCGCTATAAAAACCTCTAGCGCCATTTTGATTGCCATTAGCTCCGCCAAATCTGCTCCAGAGCAGGTTACTGGTCCAGAGAACAAAGCCCTGATTATTCCTTCCTTTGTGCGTAGTATCCCTCCATACCCTGCATCTCCTTCCTTAAAAGCACCATCTACATTAAACTTCTACACCTTGTTGAGTTGAAATCTCCACCCATAATCCAATTTGACGATTCAACAGTTCTCCAAGCAGATATCTCATTCCACAGATCAACTTGCTCTGAAGCTACACAAGGAGCATAAACATTGAAGATTGTAGCTGTCATACCTGTTTGTAGCCATATTCCTTTTACCAAAGTATATCTAGGTTTGGGCAAAATAAACTCAGCCCTGAACTTGCTCTTATCCCAAACTGTTAGCAAACCCCCTGAACGACCATCCGAAGCCACTGAAACAAATTCAATGTCATCATCATACCACAACCTTCTAACTTTGTCTTCGTCCAACTTTGATTTTTTAGTCTCCTGTAAAAATAACATCTCCACTTTGTGAGCCCTTACAATCTTACGAACTGCAGACATTTTCACCTCTCCCCCCTAACCCACGCACATTCCAGGTTAGCAACAACATACTTCTCCTCCAGCGTAGCATAACTAGCTATGAAAGGTATTCCTCTTCCACCCGTCCCCTAATTATCTTCTAGTTGAGTCAAATCCTTCACCACCTCTTCTTCATTCCCTTCAAACTGCATCCCAAGTTTTTTCCCCAACTTTAGGGTCTTCCTTGCCTCTTTTGTAAGCAAATTCCATCTAGTCACCAAATCAGAGTCAGATAAGGATCTTCCAGATAGTTCTGAGTAGTCCAAATTTTTCTTGCTCACCTTGTATCTTCAACACGCCTTGTCTTTCTTCTTCCTCTCTAGATCAGTAAGTTTTTTTTTCTTGAAAATCCCACAATGATCCATACCTCTTATTCCTTCTGTTGCCTTTCCCCTCGTTTAACTCTGAGAAGAAAGCCCTCGGCTCCTCCCCTTCACTAATCGACTCTGTAGAATCCGGCCTCACTTGTGTTTTGCCTTGAAAATGAACCCCCTCATTAAATTCCTTTTCTACTGAATTAACCCAGGAAGTTTTATCCTTATCTACATGTTTACCATCCACACTCTGTCTTGTGCCTAAACCCATGTTACTGATATCTTCCAAGACCCGTGTAGAGGCACACTGGGTCTCCGCATTAAAAATCGGTGTCTCCCAAGAAGCATTTTTTCCCCATCTGTGAGATTGGGTCCAACTTCTACAGTAACTCTTTCCTCACCCTTTTGTTTTATCCCTTCACTGTCTGGTATGAAACATTCTCCCGACATAACGCTCCCAAAATTATTGCTCACATGCTGGATCTCCTTGAGCCCTCTGCCTAAGATGTCATGTTCCCCTAGTATATTTCTAATAGCCCATCCATCATAAAGACATCTGTCATTGTAATCTTTTCCCATGCATATTGCATTTAATACTATTTCTTCCATCACCGGAGAGTCTCCCTGCTCCGATGAATTTCTCGGGGTCGTAACTGACTGACTATCTTCTTTTGTATTCAGTTGTCCCTTCATCTTCATACTAGCTTTTTCCTTTCCTTTCCTTTCAATCTTTCGGTCCAAGAATCCGATCTCCGCCACACTGACCTCATACACTTGGTTCCCTATTTCAATTTCCACAACTTCCTCTATCTTTTTCCAGTGTTGTGTAGAAATTAAAAGTGTCACATTTTCACAATCTAAGATATGGTTTACATTCTCTCCAAAAGCTTCCATGGTACCCCACAACTCTGCTAACTTTTTGATAGTAACGTGATTCCAACCATGAAGCGGGATGCCTGAGACTTCTAACCAGGTGGCTCTTGCCAGTCTTGATAGCTTCTCCGACCACATCTCGACTTTGATAAAAATTTCTTTTAGATACGACCAATCCAAATCTTCCAGCATCAGAAACAGTTCATCATCCTCAATGGTAAGCAAAAACAGCTTTGCCCCCATCCTTTGAACTTTTATTTCCCCAAACCCCCACTCTAGCAACCTTCATTTGATACTCCCTACACTGCACACCGTTGACGACTCACCTACTAGACATCTTTTCATTTTCCACAGTTCCTCCTCCACCGCATGCCCTGTAATTCTTTTTAACACCTGCGAACATGTTTTGTCGTCTTCCTTTACTGAGTTTGCTGTCCTTGTTAAAGTTGCTTCCTTCCTTCTCGGTCCCTCATGATTAATACCCTTCCTTAACCATTCCTTTCTGCTGGCAGCCCCGACTCGCCCTCCCTTCATCGTCTTTGTGCTTTCATTTCTCCTTCCTTTTCGGTCCGTAAACTTCGCCATTGTCACCGTTAATTGGAAACCATATAAGAAAAAACCATTTAAACGTTCGATTGCCCTTAACGCATCCACTCTACTTTTAAACCTAACAAATCCGAACTTCTTCCCCGCTTTACTCAGCTTACTGGCGATAAACGCGTCTACTACATCTCCATGTCTAGCAAATGCATGCCACAGACCCTTCCACTGCATAGCCTTTGGTATGTTCTCCACGAAGATGGTGACTGCTTGTTTCCCTTGTTCCATTACTCAGTTCTAACAAGAATCCCTTAGAGCAGTACTACTACCTTGGTATACATCAACATTATTGTCAATTTCGAAATAATTTTAGGATAGTTGTTTATTTTTTAAGGGATGTCACCTTAATGTATATATATATATATATGTAAACTTTTAAAAATTAAATTTATTAGGGATTATGATACTAGTACAAAATAAATATTAAAACAAAGGCAAGCAGCCAATATAATATATATTTTTATATTAAAAAACATAATTTTTCTGTTCTCAATCATAATTTATTAAAACAAAGGTAAGCAGGCAATACGTTGGCAGTAGTGGACATGCAAACGCCATAAACAATTCTAGTCAAGTAGTACCAACCTTTGCCTCCGTTGTTTTATCCTCCCTCTGCATTGCTCGACTTTGCATGGATACTGATTTCTGCTGCTTGATTTCCTCTTGATTGATGTTTGGTATTATCTCTTTATTTCCTGCACTCTATGTGCACGGGGTTGGGCCTCTTTTATGTTAATCGAATTCAGTTACGATTTGATAAAAAAAAGTAGTACCAACCTTGGTTAAAGCAGCCAACAGGCATCAAAGTCTACATTAGGACAAAGAATGTAGCCAGCAGAATGGCCTTTTTTCATCCCATCCGGGGACGAACCAAAGATTCAAGATCAGGAGGTAAAACATAATTAACTATAAAAATGAGAGGTTTGAACAAAAAAACTATAAAAATGAGAGGTGGAAAGTTTAATAAATTAAAAATTAGAGGTCAAAATAAGTAAATAGCCCGATTATATTTTATAGTAGAAAAAATCAGGAGCAGCACAGCCCCCTAAGAACATTATAGTTTCGTCCCTGATCCCACCTGCCTTAAATTAGGGGTGAGCGTTCGATCGAGTCGAGTCAAGAAAATTTGACTTATTGGAGTTGACGCGTCATATTTTACAACTCAAATTTTATTTAAAATATTTTGATTCGGGACGAGTTTATAAAATTCAAGTCGAGTTTTCGAGTTCGTTCACACTACAGCAAAACAGGCTTTTAGCGGCGTTTTTATAACCCTATAGCGGCGTTTTTTAGCGCCGCTAAAAACACTCCCAGCATTAAGAAAAACGCCGCCAAAAGAGCCGCAAGAAGCAGCGTCGCAATAGGTAGCGGCGTTTTTGTCGTATAAACGCCGCTATAGGCCATTGACCTATAGCGGCGTTTGAAAATCAAAACGCCGCTATAGACCATTGACCTACCTATAGCGGCGTTTGTATATTAAAACGCCGCTATAGGTCAATGGTCTATAGCGGCGTTTTGATATACAAACGCCGACATTGACTGCTCTATGGCGGCGTTTGTGTTCCTAAACGCCGGCATTGGCTGCTCTATGGCGGCGTTTTTTTGTAAACGCCACAATATTTTATGGATTTTTAGCGGCGTTTTTTCTAGCAAACGCCGCTACACTCACTGCCTCTATAAAATACATTTTAAAAATGTGAAATATCCAAATAACCTGTAAAATAAACCCATAATAACATCAAATTTTTATAAAACTCCAACAATTAAAGTAAACACAACAAAAACAAATTCAAAGTCTACAACATTAAAGTGAAATATAGTTCAAACGTTGAATTAAAATGTAGTCCAACATTTTTATTTGAATTCACACATAAATGAACTAAGATGGCAGATTCTTTGGTTGGTTCTGCCTTAACATCGCCATCATTTTTGCAAATTCTTGTTGAAGCTTTTGGTATGTTGCTTCTCTCTCGGCTTCCCTTCTTGCTATCTCAGCTTCTCTCCTTTCTCTTTCAGCTCCTCTCTCAATTTTTCTCCTTTCTCTTTCAGCTTCTCTTTCAGCTTCTTTCCTTTCTCTTTCAGTTTCTCTCGCTTGTACTTCTGCTTGAGAAGATTGGCTCTGTGACGGCATGTACTGAGACGAGTTAGCCCCAAAATATTTTGTCGGGGTAACGAATGATCCTTGGCAGCGAACCCGACCATATCTTTCAGGACCCAAGACGTCACCGATAACTTGATTTTCGATCTCTTCCATATTAACAGAACCATTAGTTGAAGCTGTAACTTCATACTCAGTCTTTTTTCCCCTCAATTTCTCCTGACAATCAATTAAAAATGTTATACAATTGATATTAAATATAACATAATCAAGATTTTCTGTCTAATTAATATACCATAATTTCTGCAGCTTCGGGAGTTATAGGAGAGCCATCCTTTTTTGTGTGCGTAATGTCGAAGAGTTTTATCCGTCCAATGCTAGTGCCGGTTGTAATTTACTACATCGTATAATCAAAATTAATACTAAACCTATAAAGTAATTCATTAAAAATTAATCAATAATTAAAAGTAATAATACCTCGTCATTAGCTATACGAGCAAAACTCTTCGACCCGGCGGTGTGAATAAACTTCTGTTTTTGTCTGCTAGCAACTCCAACGCGCTCTCGATCCTACAATTTAAAATTTTCATTATGTATAAATTCAATATTATAATGAAATTTTTTTAAAGTGCATCGATCATACCTCTCCTTTCGTTGAACTCCAAAACCTGACTACATCTTCCCATTGATATCGGAGAATTCCCGGTGAGACATTTTGCAGCTTCTCTTGAAGAGTGAGATCGTTCTTGAAATATGTCTTCTTCAAGAAACTCTTATTGTCTCTCCATTTTTTCCCTAATGCATGCTTCACATAATCGTCTGAGATTTCTAAAGAAAATTTATCCTACAAATGAAACAATCAAAGCAAATATAAATATTATTTTCATTAAAAACGCCGCTAACCAACCCCTATTGCGGCGTTTTCAATTAAAAATGCCACTAACCAACCCCTACGCCACTAACCCAATCCGTATTGTGGTGTTTTCAATTAAAAACACCACTAAACTTTCACATTATTTTTATCCAAAAAGATAATAAGCACGCACAGACGTGTTACACGAACACGAACAGGACGGCGGCAGCGGCGCGCGAGGATATCCCTTGTTCTTTCCCACTCAACAAGGGAGGGGAAAACTTGGGTATAAATACCCTTCACAAGCCTTTTTCCCAACCCATGTGGGATATAGGCTTTTGCCTTTGGTTCTTACTTTAAGCATTACCAACATTATATAGTGGTTTTGCCACTCCAAAATTATGATACTTTTGTTTTTTGAAAAATTCACGATTGCAATACTTACAATGGTCGTGATTATATCCGTCATGTGACCGAAAATTCAAATCTCTATACTGAACCTTTAATCTCATTAATTGTTTATCCATAATTACATCTGTTTTGCAGTCGAGGGTTTAAGAAATCTATGGCGACGTTTTTAGCACGAAACGCCACTAACCCTACACATATGGCGGCGTTTCTATTTACAAACGCCACTAACATGAAACCTATACCGGCGTTTACGGCAGAAAACACCATTAACATGAAACAAATGGCGGCGTTTATTGAAGAAAACGCCACTATATGTCACCCTATGGCGGCGTTTGTCGTAAAAATGCCGCCAATGTTGCCGTTTTGTGGCGTTTGTTTCAAAAACGCCGTTATAATTGAAATAGTGGCGGCGTTTGTTTCGAAAACGCCACGAATAGCGCCGCCATAGAACAAGTCTGGTGTAGTGTCATATACAAGTTTATTATAATACAATTTGATTCCAATTTAAACGATTTTTTCTAATCATATAAGATATGCATATATATTTCTTCAATTTTTTCATAAGTGGCATATATTTCTTTATACTTTTTTATATATTATATATATATATATATGAGATATGATCCGTTTACACAGTGTAAAACTCTTTAAGTTTTATACGTTTTTTGGACCATTGGATGAGTGAAACGAATGGATGAGATTAACAGTAAATATATGAAGATGATCACTTGAGAAAAAAAGAGTAAATAGTTAATCTGAGTCATCCATTCCCCCATCTAACGATTCAGAAAACGTGTAAAACTTAAAGAGTTTTACATTGTGTAAGTTGATCCTAACTATATATATATATATAAATTGAGGGACTCGACTCGAACTTGAAAATCAATTCACTAATTATTAAAAATTTGATTCTAATTTAAACGATTTTTTCTAATCATATAAGATATGTATATATATTTCTTCATTATTTTCATAAGTGGCATATATTTTTTCATACTTTATATATATATATATATATTGAGGGACTCGACTCGAACTTAAAAATCAATCCATTAATTATTAAAAATTTTGAGTTATTCGAATTTCCATTTTACAACTCAAACTTTATTTGAAAATTTTTTCAAGTCGAGTCAAGATGAGTCGAGTCGAAAATTTTGATTTTTTCGAATCGAGTCGAGTTTTACTCACCCCTACCTTGAATAACTATGTACTTCTGTAACAATTAATTCAATGTGTAATTTCCACTTTTTTACTCAAATAGTATTTTTATTTTAATTATTTAACAAAAAGGTTTTAGAAAAAATGGTCTGCATTATAAATAAAATTTGTAACGGATTCCCAAAGCATATTTCAGCTCCCATAAATTGCGTAATTTTAGAGTGGATTTTCAATGCATATATTAGTTATCAACGTTACTAATGCATATAACTTTTAAAATTTGTATTTATGTATTTATCTATATCAAGAATTGATTTCGTGAATTTGGATTGAGAGCTTTTGGTTGTTCTAGGGTTTCGGAAGAAAAGACGAACAAAAGTAATTTGGGAATTTCATTTATGATTCAAAGATAAAAGTCAAAAAACTAGGTTTGACCCGAGGTCAACATTTATACACGGTAAAAATAAAGAAACGGTTTAAAGAAAATACAGCTATTTGGTAAAACCAACTTTCTAACTAACTCACTAAACAATATTCCTAATATCCCCCCTCAAGGTGGAGCATACACATTATGTAAGCCCAGCTTGGAAATAAAGTGACTAAAATCAGAAGAAGGCAAGGCTTTAGTGAAGCAGTCAGCTAACTGGTTCTTCGAAGAAACATGAAAGAGCTTTATTGTCCCTTGTTGTATCTTCTCTCTGATTAAATGGCAGTCAATTTCGATATGTTTCGTACGTTCATGTTGAACAGGGTTCTCAGCAATCCTTATAGCAGACTGATTATCACAATATAGATGAGCTGTTTTCAGTTTAACCTGCAAATCAGAAAGAAGAAAATTAAGCCACTGCAATTCACAAGTAACAGCAGCAATAGCCCTATATTCTGCTTCAGTGGATGGTCGAGAAACAGTATTTTGCTTCTTAGATTTCCATGAAATTAAAGATTGACCCAACAATATACAATAACCAGTGGTAGACTTTCTTGACTCTGGGCATGAAGCCCAATCAGAATCAGAAAATGCTTTTAGTGTGAAATCATTTTCAGCAGGGAAAAAAATACCCTGTCCTGGACTACTCTTTAAATATCTAAGAACCCTATGAGCAGCAGTAAGATGAGTGGAAGTAGGAGCAGACATATGTTGGGACAATTGCTGAACATCAAAGCAAATATCAGGCCTTGTATGTGTTAAATATAACAACTTTCCTACAAGTCTTCTATACTCTGTAATATCTACTAAAGGTGTTCCTGAGATTATTACATTTTTAGAAGTAGTTATCATAGGAGTTGAAACAGGTTTAGAAGTTAAGAAATCATAATATTTTAATAAATCCAATGTGTACTTCCTTTGACAAAGATTAATTCCTACATTGGACCTAGTAACTTCCAAACCCAAGAAATATTTAAGAATCCCTAAATCTTTGATTTTAAAAGCATTATCCAGAACAAACTTTATATTGATTATTTCATCCATGTTAGGACTAGCTACAATGATATCATCTACATATATAGCAAGAGCTATGAAAGAAGGACCAACACCTTTAATAAACAAGGATGAATCAGAACTTGCTTGCTTGAAATCCAAAGATAAAAGAAATTCAGTTAATCTTTTATTCCATTTTCTGCTGACTTGTTTTAATCCATATAAGCTCTTTTGTAATTTACAAACTAGGCCAGGAGCATGAGAATTAAAGCCAAGAGGAAGGTCCATATATACCTCCTCTTGCAAAAAACCATGCTAGAAGGCATTATTAATATCAAGCTGATGCAAATGTCATTTATTAGCAGCAGAAACATCTAACAAAGTTCTAATTGTGTTTAGCTTAGCAACAGGGCTGAAAGTATCAAAATAATCAATGCCAGATTGTTGAGTGAAGCCTTTTGCAACTAAACGCGCCTTATACCTTTCTAAAGTTCCATCTGATTTCAATTTTGTCCTATATACCCATTTACAACCTATGGTTTGTTTCCCTGGTGGAAGAGGAACTAATGTCCAGGTATGGTTTAGTTCTAAAGCATTAATTTCTTCCTGCATAGCTGTTTTCCAACATTCATGCTTAATGGCCTGATTATAAGTTTTAGGCTCACTTAAGACAGAAACATTATTTACAAAAGACTTATGAGCAATAAAAAAATTATCAGAAGAATCTACTTTATCAAGAGTATGAGGACAAGACCTTACTTTGGGCATAGACACAGCAAAATCCTTAAACTTTTCTGGAAGCTGTCTTTGTCTAGTTGGCCTTGAAGAGACAACTCTTTTTTCTTTAGAAGAAATTAAAGAAGTTTGCTGTTCATTTGAAGGAACAATAGGAACATCATAAATTTTATCTTTGTTTGATGTAGAACTGTCATTATTGATGTTATCAGATGTGATAAATTGATTATGAAAATTTGCAGAATCAACTTCAGGACTGTTTTCAAAATTATTTTCAGAAGAAAAAATTTTAGAACTATTTTCAGAATCATTTTCAGAATTAATACTATCAGAAGTATTTTCAGTAGATATAAAAACATTCCTATCTTTAAAAGTAATGTCTTCAACAGACACATTACTATCTAAATTAGGAAGAATGACATCATTTTGAATAACTCTAAAGTTTTTAAAAGGAAACTCATTTTCAGAAAACATAACATCTCTAGAAATAAAGACAGATTTAGTTTCTAAATCATACACCCTATAACCTTTAGTGTTTTTAGGATATCCTAGAAAAACACACTTGTAAGCACGAGGATGCATTTTTGTTTTGGGTTTTGGCAAAACAGAAGCATATGTAAGACAGCCAAACACTTTTAATTGATTCAAAACAGGCTTGGAATTGTATAACAATTCAAAAGGTGTTTTATTTTCAAGAACAGGAGTTGGTGTGACATTCATTAGATAAGCTGCATGAAGGATGCAATCTATCCAGAAAACCAATGGCAGATTAGCTTGAAATCTAAGAGATCTTGCAACAGACAAGATATGTTGATGCTTACGTTCTACAGTACTATTTTGCTGAGGAGTGTAAGTGCAAGATGTTTGATGTATAATGCTTTTTTCTTTAAAAAAAGCAAACATTTCAAACACCTTGGCATTATCACTTCTTATACACTTTATCTTCTTTGAAAATTGAACTTCAACAAAAACATAGAATTTACTAATAACATCTCAAACTTCTCCTTTTAATTTCAGTGGAAAAATCGACAAAAACCTACTTTTGTCATCTATGACAGTAAGAAAGTAAGAGTGACCATAAAGACTTTTAATTGAGAATGGACCCCAAACATCCATATGAACAAGATCAAAGACATCATTACTAACAGAAGTGCTAATAGGAAATGAAGGTCTTCTATGTTTAGCTAGATGACAAATATCACAACTAGGTAAACAACCAACAAGAATTTCATTATAAATTTCAGAGAAATACTTCATCCTTTTATCAGAAGGATGGCCTAGTCTAGCATGCCAAATAGACAAAGAAGACAATTTAGAGACAGAGTTAGAGAAAGAAACCGAATTTGAAAGCTGAAGATGATAAAGACCATCAATCTGACTAGCTGTACCAATCATCTTCGAAAGAGCAATATCCTGTATAAAACAAGACTGTTGTGAGAAAACTAAAGCATATTTATTATCTTTAACTAACTGAGAAACTGATATAAGATTAAAACCAAAATTAGGAATGTAAAGAACATCTTTTAAAAATAAAACAAAATTTAGGAAAATATCACCAATGCTGGACACTTTAACAAGTTCATTATTGGGCAATTTAACAAACTTATTATGAATAATTCTACTATTCTGAAAAAAACTTAAATCATTAGTAATGTGATCAGTGGCACCTGAATCAAAAATCCAGGTGTCACTGGAACCATGAAAAACAGAAAGAATCATACATGTATCTGGAGCAATGTTCTCAGGAGTAAAACTAGAAGAAAGGGCATTGATTTGAGACTGATGCACGGCATTTTCAGGAACAGAGGAAGAATTTCTCTCTTGAAGCATAGAGACTATACTCTCATACTGTTCTTTAGTAAAAACATGAGAAGAAACAAGAGCTTGATTCCTAGAAGAATCACTAGAAGGAACAGATTCATGAGAACTAATCTGATTAGACTTGGATGACTGATATCTAGTTTTATACCCAGGGGAAACCCATGTTTGCGATAGCACTTATCTATGGAATGACCAGAAATCCCACAGAAGGAACAAACAGTTTTCTTGGTTCCAGAATGATTATAAAATTTCTTGTTATCAAAGCTGGAATTCGAAACAGGAGGTTTTTGCGAAGAAAACCTATTAGCATTTTGAGAATTAACCCTCCCAGCTAAGAAGACAGCAGAATCACAATTAGGAATAGATCCTAGGGTT
The DNA here is from genome assembly GCA_030270665.1 of Hibiscus trionum. Taxonomy (NCBI): domain Eukaryota; kingdom Viridiplantae; phylum Streptophyta; class Magnoliopsida; order Malvales; family Malvaceae; genus Hibiscus; species Hibiscus trionum. The sequence continues at coordinate 2,128,819 of BSYR01000034.1, read as the reverse complement.
CGCTCATGTTGAAGAACTAAAGCAAATATCTCATTTATCGACGACAAAGGTTTCATCATGAGAATTTGGGACTTCTGAACAGAAAAGTTCTCATTCAAACCTCTTAAGAACCTAAGAATAAAGTTTTGTTTCCTATATTTGCTAGCATCACAAGAACAAGAAATTAAAGGCCTAAGATTCGAGATTTCATCCCATAATACCTTGAGCTGGGTGTGGTAAGCCGTGACAGAAGACGAACCTTGTTGATGAGAGTAAAACTCTTGCAATAGATCTGAAACTCGAACAAGATCCCCTTGGCTAAATCGGTCGAAAAAATCAGACCACAACTCACTCGCGTTATCAATCCAGATAACGCTTTGCGCAATCTCAACGCTTAACGCACGCTGCAACCAGGACAAGACCAGGTTGTTACATTTGACCCATGCACCATATGACGAATCGTCTTTGCTGGGTTCTTGAATCGTGCCATCCACGAATTGGAACTTGTTCTTCGAGATGAGGGCCATCTTCATCGAACGAGCTCAGCCATGATAATTGTTGCCGGTGAGAAGAGCCGACGTCAAAACGAGAGAAGGATTCTCGTTGGGATGAACATAAAACTCGTTGTTCGGATCATCGGTGCGAACAGACCGGCCGTCCAACGTTTCAGAGGAACGCGGATGCAAAGAATCGACTGATACCATATCAAGAATTGATTTCGTGAATTTGGATTGAGAGCTTTTGGTTGTTCTAGGGTTTCGGAAGAAAAGACGAACAAAAGTAATTTGGGAATTTCATTTATGATTCAAAGATAAAAGTCAAAAAACTAGGTTTGACCCGAGGTCAACATTTATACACGGTAAAAATAAAGAAACGGTTTAAAGAAAATACAGCTATTTGGTAAAACCAACTTTCTAACTAACTCACTAAACAATATTCCTAATAATCTATCAGTAAGCTTGATTTGTACAATCTATTCTCTCTCGCTAAGCTAATAATCTCTGCAGTCGATCGAATATAATTCGTAAAACACCTTTTGTTCTTTTCGTCCCATATATAATAGATGGTAAAGTTCCCTGCAAGCTTAAGGATGTAAACCAACATAAATTTACCCTTCAAAAAGTTGGTAGCCTTTGTTAATGTTACCTAGGATTGACAATCTCCAACATGTTGGTTCATGTCACACAAAGAGAGGATGTCCCAAAAAGTTTAAAAAGGCTTAATAGACTCTTGCCCCTCCCAATGTTTAATCCTAGCTTCGTTTCTGTTATTATGGAAGGTAAACAAAACTATGATGTCGTGCTTTAGGGGAACCATATCAAATTATGCTAATCCATTTTTTGAAGCCAACCCCTAGGTAGCTTACAAGGAGACAACCCCTTTTGAAGCCACTAATCACATGAATAGTCTCGAGATCAGAAGGAGATAAACTAGATGAGAAGAGTTCACTTTTGAGGCATTAAGCCTAAGGCTAGATAGCTCATATAACTAGTCCAACACACACTGATCGCTACAAAAGAGTCCAGTGTCCCTTTAGTGAAAATGCGAAGGTCGTCCACAAAGTATAACTGAGTCAATCTCATCTTCTTGCATTTTGGATGGAACTAAAAAAGGCCACTACGAGTCACAGTATCAAGAAGTTTAGATGGAGGGATCATAGCAAGGACAAATATGTAGGGTGACAATGGATCACCCTGTCAAATGCCTCTAGCACCTTGAAAAACCCTACAAGAGTACCATTAAAGTTGACATAGAATTTAACAGTAGATAAACAGACCCAAATCCATCCCCTAAATTTTTTAGGAATCCTAACTTCTTCCAAGAACTTCATTACAAAGTCTCAAGATAAGTTGTCAAAAGCTTTATGCAGATCGACCTTCATAGCACATCTAGGGGACAAGGATTTTCGTGCATTTCCTCTAACAATTTCTTGAGCTAATAAGGTTAAACTGTAAACTTTTATAATGTTATGCTGCTAATTAGTTCCAATTTAAATGATTTTATGTACCCATATACAATACACATTTATATTTATTCATATTTTTTCACATTATTTTGTTAAATAATTAAACAACGATATTATTTGAGTAAAAAACAGAAATAATCTTCTCATTTTATAATAAATTATTTATTAAAGAAATGATTAATTTTACTTTCGAATTCGGAACATGTGACAAATTAAAAATAGGTGGGTATAGCGATTGTGATAACTATTTATGACAGCAGAACACAACCACCATTAAAACTGATTAATAACTATAACTAAAGTGCAAATTGCCATAGTTTTCCTCGAAAGATTTGGTTTTGGATTATTTTAAGACAACTTGTTTAAATTTTAATTACCAATAAATAAAGATTCTTAATCAAAGGGTCAATGTAAATTAAACTAACTTCAAGTTGCAGAAAAAAAGCCAACTAGATGGTTGATGAGAAAGGATATTTTAATGGATGAATCTACCACGTGCGACGAACATTGATGAACACCACTAACGATGAACACCGATGAACACCATTAATTTTTTTTAAAAATTTTAAAAATTTAAAGGACTAAAATTATAATTAAAATTATCTCTTTAAAAAATAAAAATCAAATTTAATAGTTACTTTTAGACCTGGCAAACTTGACCCGAGACCCGAACCGAATTACCCGAACCGAAACCCGATTTTGACCCGAACATGATGATTCGAAGTTGACCCGAAACCCGAACCGAACCGAACCGAAATTTTTTGTTGAACTGAAATGGACCCGAACCGAAATGGACCCGAACCGAATGGACCCGAACCGGATGGACTCGAACCGAATGCTACCCGAACCGAAAGCTGAACCGAAAGCTGAACCGAATATCGACCCGATTTTAACCCGATTTTAACCCAATTTTGACCCGATTTTAACCCGAATATCTATTTTTAACAATATAATAAATACTAAAATGAAGTATAAAAATTTGAGATCTTTGTAACGCCCGAGTTTAGGGGCTAGGTGAAAATAATATTTTAGTATTATCTCGGGTTTCGATTCTAATATTTTATTTAATAAAGTAATGGTTTGGGCCTCGGGTTTTAAGATTTGGACCAATTTTAAATTGAGCCCAAAAGCCATGGATGGCACTATTGTGGTTTCCCTTTTTCTTTAAGGGCATTTTGGTCATTGAACATTAAATTTAAACAATTATAAATAAGGGATGATTATCATCTTCTTCCTCTCCCTTCCATTTCATTCCAACGTGAAGAACATCTCTCCCTCTTCCAAATACTATTTCATCTCCTTTCTCCTTTGTTTTGGCTCGGTTTTGAAAGGTAATTACGTTTTTTTACTTGCTCTCAACTTCCTCTCTTCAAAAGTACAAGTAGTTTTCATTTTCATCCATGTTTTAGAATTTGGATTTTTGGGAGATTTGAATGGAAATGGTTGTTTTATGGTGTTTAACTTAAGATTTTGACTTGATATTGTTAGATATGATGTTTATGAACCAAAAGGACCAACATATATAATTTTTGAGGTGTTTTATAAAATTTCCGAATTTGTGTTTTGGAGGGTTTTTAGGAGGGTTTTTAGTTGAGTTTTGGGTGTGGTTTGTGTTGGAAATTGAGGGTTGATGTTAGGGTATTGGTTGGGGGTCGTTTTGGAAGCATTTAGAAGTGTTAAATGTGTTGGAATCATCGGTTTTGGACTGTGCTAAAGGGCTGCTCGGGAATGGCTTTTTGGTGATTGTTCTTGGTTTGAAAAACAAGTGTTTGATGTTTGAATTTCATTCCGGGTTTGCTACGTTGTGTTGTGGATTGATTTGAGGTTAATTTACTTGTGTTGAAATGATTAGGAGCAAGGAATTTTGTTGGTAAAGTCTCGGGATCGATATCGGAAGTCATGGAGGCTTGAGTCGGCTTTGCTTGATTTGCTTAAGGAAGTGAGGTGAGTGGTTAATGTTTTAATTTGATTTCAAAGGTTGGTTCAAGCATGTGGATGCGAAAATGTTTTTAAGTTTCATTTTGGTTCAAAGTTGGTTTTGAAGAGTTTAGTTTGAGCTTGGAAAATCAATTTTAAATTCAAGAGTAAATTGTGGTGAATTGCCTCTTTAATTTCCCTTTTTTTACTGTTTGTTTTCAATTCTTGTGGTGGTGAATTGTTATGTATGAATTCCAATATTTTGAGAGGAAGCATATTGCTTCTTATTATATTGTTGATTTTGTGTGGTGGTAATTATGGTGTTGTTATATGCCTTGTGAGATAAGTGTAAGTTGGTGCAGGTTGTGCACGGAAATGGTGGGTAAGACCATTTGTGGTTGGTAAGGTTGTTTGTAGTAAGTTGGTGCAGGTTGTGCACGTAAATGGTGAGTAAGACCATTTGTGATTGGTAAGGTTGTTTGTAGCAATTTGGTGCCTAGTTGTGGATTTTGTTGTAGCTTGTGTGGTTGTGCATGATATAGTGAGTACATGTTGTGTGATGGTGATTTGTGTGTTGTGTTGCATGGTTGTCGTTGTTCCGGTGATGTGTAGTCCCGCCGGTAGCAAAAGTATAAGACTCTGGTGATGTGTAGTCCCACCGGTAGTCACTGGTTGGGTATTCCTTTGATGTGTAGTCCCATTGGAAACCCACTAGTTGAAACGGTGATGTGTAGTCCCACCGTACTTGTATGCTGATTGTGTTTGTGTAAACTACGTGTGTTGTCGTTGCTCCGGTGATGTGTAGTCCCGCCGGTAGCAAGTGTTATAAGACTCCGGTGATGTGTAGTCCCACCGGTAGTCACTAGTTGGGTAGTACTTTGATGTGTAGTCCCATTGGAAACCCACTAGTCGAAACGGTGATGTGTAGTCCCACCGTATGTGTAAGTTTGGTTATGTTTGTGCGTACCATGAAGTGAAATGTCTATGTTGTTGACCTTTGGTTGAACTTGTATGTTAGTAGATGGATTAGGTTGTTGGATGACTTGTATGTGTTGGCCTTTACTTTTAAAGGAAGCTTTGAACCCTGCATTGTTGTTATTATGTTTTAGAGCTCTGCTCACTAAGCTTTATGCTTACGCTCTCTTTTGTTCGACAATGCAGATAAATAGCTTGTGGGTGGCAAGGGCAAGGAAGGGTCTCCAAGTGTTGCTTTTGGTGAGCTCAATGTATGAATTTTAAATGATAAAATGTAATAGTTAAGCAATGGGATAAGTATTGTTGATTTGAGTTTTGATGTATGTCTATGTTTGACTTGGGTTGTATTCATGATAACTTGCCTTATGTTTGACTATCTTGTGTATGGGGCCTTTTTAGTGTTAAGTATGTTCTTTTGGTGAGATTGCACGGACTATTTGATTGTATAATCATTGTTAGATTCAATGTCTTGAAAGTTAAGTCTTGGTTGTAGTTTTGATGCATGTATGGTTGTATGTGTATAGGCGAGTCTAAAATGCATCTAGTGTCGGGTTTGTGGTCACCAAGTTGGGAAAAGGTTGAGTTGTAAAGCAGGGCGTATCGATACGCTCAAGGGTGTATCGATACGGTCTTGCCTGCAGAACTCAGTTTTGGCTGGGCGTATCGATACACTGGGGTGTATCGATACGGTATCAACTCTCTGGAATTCAAGTCAGGCTGAGCGTATCGATACACAAGGGTGTATCGATACAGTCCCAACTCTCTGAAATTCAGAGGAGTTGGGGGGTTTAGGTCGTATCGATACGGGGTTGTAGCGTATCGGTACGGTTCCATCTTGTTGACCTCGAAATGTTGACCTAGAGGGACGTATCGATACGCTCAAGGGTGTATCGATACGGTCTTCCCTGAGTTGACTGAGAGGGTTGACTTTGGTCAAGGCGTATCGATACCCTCTGTTGGTGTATCGATACGGCCTGCTTAAAAGGGAAAATTGGGTTGTTTAATTGCATGTCTTGTGGGTTTTGTATCCGTGTTTGTTCGCTGCGTGTCCCATCACATAGGATTTAATATAGGCATCTAGAAAATAAAAAAAATAATAGGGTTGCTAACCGAGGAGAACCTTAACGGGTTTCACTCGGTTTTCCCCGTGTGGCCCACTCGGACCGGCCATCCGGCCAGACCGGGACGAGGGGGTTACAATCTTGGTGACCAATTTTATAATTTCATCATAAAATATAGCATAAAATTGAAATTGTAGACTAAATTGACAATTTGGAAGTGGAGAAATTTGAGAGTCCAATGACCAATTTTGTAATTATACCATATAAATAAATAGGGGTCAATTTTGGCTAAAAATTAAATCTTTGAAATTAAAATGAACGAAAATATCAATATATTAAATTAATAGACTAAATTACAATGATTAGTTAATTTCAACTAAAAGTAAATTTTTTAGAGACTAAATATCACTACGAGGAGGGGATTTCTATATTCAAAGTCTAAACCGTAGGAATACTTGTGACTAAATTAAATTAAACTAAAATTTAAAGTTGACTAAAATGTAACATTTTAAATGCAACATGACCTAAAAAGTAATTAATCTCTAGCTTAAAAAATTGGTGGTTTATTTCCCTCCAAAATTTTGTCTTTTCTCTCTCTATTTTTTCCAATTGTCTTTTTTTTTCAATCTAGCTTAAAAAATTGGTGGCTTATTTCCCTCCAAAATTTTGTTTTTTCCCTCTCTATTTTTACCAATTGTCTTTCTCTTTTTCTTAATTTAATTGAGTTTCAATTTAGATTAATTTAATTGAAATTTCACATTTAGTTTTAAAATTATTTTAATTATGTCCGTGATTTATGCTTTTAGATTTTAGCTAGTTCAATTAGATCCTGAGTTTAATAAATTAATTCATTTCAGATATTATTATTATTATTATTATTATTATTATTATTATTATTATTATTATTATAAACTTTGATTTAATATAATTATACAAAAAAAAATTATATGGATACATGAAGCTTTGATTTAAATATTTAATCAAATTCAAATGCATAGATTAACAAGTTGAATCAGAATTAATCTCATACACCAATAATTCTAAACTAAACTATAAATACTAAACCTCAAACCTTTAACCCAACTCAAATCGAATTGACCCGAAAATTTAAATGTTGACCCGACCCGAAATTGACCCGATTTTAACCCGAACCGAAAGCGACCCGAACGACCCGATTTTGACCCAAACCGAAAGCGACTGATCCGATATTGACCCGACCCGAAAACAACCGATCCGATTTTGACCCGATCCAATACCCGAACCGAATCCGACTCATCACAGACCCGAATTAGACCCGAACCCGAACCGAACCGACCCGAACCGAATCTAAAGCGATTCTAGATAGACCCGAAATGACCCGAACCGAAACGACCCGAACCGAACCCGAACCGAATGACCCGATTGCCACCTCTAGTTACTTTATAATATTTTTTAGGGAAAACTACACCGGTGGTCCCCTAACTATGTTTGTCTTCCTACTTTGGTCCCACAACTTTGTTTTTCGGCAAAAGAGTCCCTTCCGTCACATAGTTTTCCTATTTTGGTCCCCCGACGTTAAATAACTAACGGTTTTGCTGACGTGGCATTTTTTAATATTTTTTTAAGGTTGACGTGGCTTTTTTAATATTTTTTTAATCATTTCTCTCTCCTCTTATATATTATTTTTATTTAATTTTATTCACCCAATCATGTTGTGACACGTGTCACTACACTATTAGGTGAAACCCCCCAAAAAAATCCTTAAAATCAAACTTGGTGCCGCTAGGATTCGAACCTAGGACCACCAACGCACCAAGCATGCGCTTGAACCAACTAGGTTAGGCTGGATACTTGATTTAAATCTACTAACACTTATATTTAAGCTGTACAAATTAACCCAAAAAACCTAAAAAGATAATTGGTGCCGCTGGGAATCGAACCCAGGACCACCAGTGCATAAGGCATGCGCTTGAACCAACTATGCTAGGCTGGTTAACTGAATAAAATCTACTAACATTTATATTTAAGCTGTACAAATTAACCCAAAAAAACCTAAAAACATATTTATTTATTATAAAATTAATATTTATTAATAATATAAGAGGAGAGAAATAATCAAAAAATATTAAACTAATGATATTTATTAATATTATATTTAATATAATAAATAAATATTAATTTATAATAATTTTATAATAATAAATAAATATTAAACTAATTTGTATAGGTTAAATATAAATGTTAGAAAATTTAAACCAAATAGTTGGCTTAGAGGCCACCGTGTAAACCAAATAGTTAGGGGACCACCGGTGTAGTTTTCCTTATTTTTTAATAGGTTAGAATTAAATATACCCAATTCTCCTAAACCCTAACAAAATTAATCTCTTAAAAAATAGAAATAAGTTTTTTTTAAAAAAATCTATTTGATAGAAATCAGTTTAAACTCAAATTTAATAGACGCGACAACCATGTGAACATGCGGGTATATTTGATTCTAATCTATTAAAAAATTATAAACTGATTTCTATTTTTTTAAGAGATTGATTTTGTTAGGGTTTAGGAAAATTGGGTATATTTGATTCTAACCTATTAAAAATATTTTAAAGTTACTATTAAATTTGATTTTTATTTTTTAAGAGATAATTTTCATTATAATTTTAGTCCTTTAGATTTTTAAAAATTTAAAATAAAATTAATGGTGTTCATCGATGTTCATCGTTAGTGGTATTCATCAATGTTCGTCGCCCGTTGTAGAATTTTCCTATTTCAATACATGCAAATAGACTATTCAAAATTAATTATTATTTTCAATCACGTGTTTGATAGCTAAATCTAAATTTAATTAATGAATAAAAAATCACGATTTTCTAGTTTGAGAATTGTTCAATTTTAACGACACAAATAAATAAATATTAAAAAATATTGATTAAATCAAAGGTTGAGCTGGGATATATACCGGGAGGCACTAAATTTTTACATGTAAAAAGAACAAAGATCTATTAAGTATTATAAAATGGAAAAAATATGAGGGACATGTGCTTTATTCAGCTGATATTCAAACTAGAAATAAGGGTAAAGATTAAAGAACATAAATGATCACTAAATTATCCCTAAAAATATAAAATGATTACCGAACTTTCAAAAGTTACATAATGGACGTTAAATTTTAGTTTTTATTACAAAATGGTCATTGAGCCGTTAAATGTCATTAACCGGGAGACGTGGAAGTTACAAAAATTTGTATAATAACATATTTAATTCTCAATATTTACACATTTAATTAATTTAGACATCAATAACGAGGGTTAAATTATGAATAAATTGATTGAATGTGTCAATATGGAGGATTAACTGTTCTATTATTCAAAATTCTGTAATTGTAACATCACCCACTTAACGACAGTTGCCGGCTCAATGACTATTTTGTAACAAAAATTAAATTTTAATGCTCATTACGTAACTTTTGAAAGTTTGATGACCATTTTTGTATTTTGGAGATAGTTTAGTGACAACATGTGTACTTCACCCTAAAAAACCTAAAATATCTTTATACCAAAAATATTCGGAGGGCACCTTCCCTCTCAATCTGTTAATGACTCCATCCTAGTGGTAATGATAATGTTGTTCCTTCTAAGGGACCCGAGTTCCAGCAACAGAATCTACAAGTATGCATAAATTTATCTAATTTGAAATCAAACTAAGATACTAACTTGTAAGTGCATTGAAATACTAAAAGAAATTGAAACATTCTCAAAATAATTAACACTTAATATATTGTTAGTATTTTTTTGAAAGGTATTGACCTCATTAAAAATCTCCTCTAAACCTAATTAAAGGGAAAAGAGTGCCAAACAAATTTTATTAATGCATATTGAGCAAGTAAACTCTTACATGGAGAGCCATACACACTCAAATAACCATCTACTAGAATAATACAAGAACTCTTTAGTGGTGCAGGGACACGTAAGATCCATTCCACATAAAACTAAATCTAAAACAGACTAACATTATCAACCTTCATTCAACAAACCATAACAAATCCCCTATATTCACCCCTTTCTGTGTTAGTTCATGAGCAGAACAGTTGAGTTCCCGTTGAACAAGAAATATTTTCCCGTTATACTTCTAATAAAAGATGCACACTTCAGCATGAGATCCGCAAAAATATGTGGAACCGAAACAGGGGCATTGAATCATTGAGAATTAACTGTTGTTTTATTATTCATCTTGAAGATTTTATATATCTCATGATTTACGGTTTAAAATATAATTCTATCTTTATTTATGGTGTGAAAACACATTATGCTTTTATTATTAGGGTTTCGATTTTGTTAATTTTCGAATACGACACTTTTAGTTTATATATTTATGCGATTAATTTTCAGAATTACATTAGAAACAAAATTTTCAGTTGAATTATATAAGTCTTAAAAGAATTCAAAATTGTGCTATCGATATACTCTATGTTTGATTGAATTTATGCAAATACAGCTTATCGATTTATATATTGTAATTGACATATATGGTTGCTTAATTTATGCAAATACATCTTATCGATTTTGGTAAATGCATATTTAAGGTTTAAGATATTTTTTTAAGAAACGGTCAAAGAGTTAGGTTTTTCGATTTCTGATAGCCCCATTCAGACAACCTTATTTTAGGTTATTTCAGAAAACTCAAGTGTTATCAGAAATTTCAGTTTTGACTGTTACAAAATTTTAAATTTGAATATCGGTATATTTATATTATATATTTTGAGATAAATTAATTGAAGCATTAAGTCACCAAAGTGACCTCTATTGTAGAAATTATTTTATTTTGAAATATAGAAGGTTTTGTGCATGTAAGTCGGATTATGTTAGTATTAATCGGCCCAAAGGAAGATTAATAATTAACATTATTACATGTGCAACTGTGGTAATAAACATGTGATAATTATTCAGTTTTATATGTGAGCAATAAATGAGCCCAAAGGAAGATTTTTGTTTGACATGTTCTTATTATCAATGCTTAATTACTATACTAAGATGTCACTTGCAAGTTAATGTTTTGTCTAAAGATGAAATATTAATGGAGTGTCCGGTATCTTGACATTAGGTTTACCTTTATTCAAATTTATTATTTTTTGGATTATCTTTTAATTTGATTGAAAGATAAAATTAAGACAAACATTTTGAAACAATTAAATTCATATTTTGGCTTCGAATATCTAATATTTTAATGGATTAATTGAAACATAATGTCACCAAAGTGACCGCTTTTGTGTAGATTAGTTTATTTAAAATATTAAGATAATTATGAGTTTGTATAATTTATGCGTTTATTAATTGGCCCAAAGGAAAGTTAATATTTGGCAGAATTACAACGACAACTGTGGCGATAAATGTGTAACAATTATAAGGTATTTTATGTGAGCAATACGTTAGTCCAAAGATTAGCCTATTGTTTGACATAGTTTATTGTCAATGTTTGATTGCTACAACAAGAGTACCGCTTACAGTTAATATTACTGTCCAAAGACTTGATATTAATGTTGTGCTTGGTATCTTGAGGGGAACTAGTCATTATTTTGAATTTATTTATTTACTTATGAATATTTATGTGGGCTTGTTTTTATTTTATTTTATTTATTTTTGTTCTATATTTAGGTAATCTATTTTTTCTGTAACAATATCTGTTAATAACATTCTACACTAATGTTTAGTGAAACTAATTTCAAGGAATATAAGAGACACTTACATATAGTATTTGGTTGTATGTGTAACCCCCTCGTCCCGGTCTGGCCGGATGACCGGTCCGAGTGGGCCACACGGGGAAAACCGAAGTGAAACCCGTTAAGGTTCCCCCTCGGTTAGCGACCCTATTTTTTTTCTTTAACTTAATCTTTCCTAAAGACTCATTTATATCTTACGTGATCAAACAGCAGAAAATAAACACACGAGATGAACATTCGTACCCAAAACAACATTTGAACAGCCCAATTTTAATCTTTTAAACAGGCCGTTTCGAAACACCCTTGAGGCGTATCGAAACGCCTTGACCAGGTCAACTGCCCCAGAGCCTATACAAGGGGCCGTATCGAAACGGTGGTCAACCGTTCCGAAACGCCCTCAACGGTCAACTTCTCGTGGTCAACGAGATTTTGACCGTTTCGAAACCCCCAGACCCGTTTCGAAACGCCTTCATCTCGTCATTTTCTCAGAATTCCAGTAGCCAAATCGTTCCGAAACGCGTATCGGAATAGGGGCTTCCAGAGGCCAAACCGTATCGAAACGCGTTCCGATACGGGGTCATTGAAGCCTGCTCGTTCCGACACGACGCAGCCCATTTCGAAACGCGGGCTGCCTGCAACCTTTGAAAGACAGATTTAGGGGAATTTCCACAAGTCTAAAGGTCCCATAGGACCCCTAAAGGCACACAACACCATCAAACAAGGTCTAGAGGCATACATCCTATGCTTAACATGCTTGAACATATATAAGGCATGGTTTTGAACAATCACTCATACATGGCAAATACTCAATAGAAACATATCATGAAGAGCATACTTGAAGACCTTTAAATAGACAATAGACACCAATCATCACATATAGTTTTACATGCCATCAAACAACCTTAAACATCTAAAAAACATACATCAAATGAGCATTTGGCAAGGTATATCATGCTTACAAACCAAGTCAAACCATAAACATCAAAATCACATATGAGTCATACAAAGCTCATACAACCACACTCTCTTGCCACATTGCTTAACTACTACATAATACTTAATCGTACTTGAGCAACAAACTTGGAAAGCCCTTCTTGCCTTGCTCCGAGCTAACACCACGTTAATGATCTGCATTGTTGAAAATGAGAGCGTAAGCTATAAGCTTAGTGAGGATGCTCTAAAACCGAAAACATCAACAATGCAGGGTTCAAGCATGTATTCCCTAAATCTCATATCTAACATGCATAGATAATTTCACAAGTAGACCTAGCTAGTCTTTCAAGAGTCATGTATGGCATCTCACATCATACTAAGCTCGAACAACAAAATCATCATCATATATTAACACCATAAATCACAATCATATGAACAAGTTTAATTGGCCACTATTAGTTACCCGGATGTGCGGATTTAATCTCAACAATCACTTTACCTCGGTGGGATTACACTCATCACCGGACCTTGCATGGGCGGGATTCCACTCATCACCACATGCCCTATAGATGGGATTCCACTCATCATCCCGTAGAATATTTAATAGATTCCGGTGGAATATTACATCACCGTACTCCTCTTTGATGACTTAACGCCATCAAGGCCACATACGTTTTGACTCAATTTGTGTACACACTAATCCTAATGATCGATCATTTACACCCGGTAAGTTAATTAGTGCCAGTTTCATTTACCACATCACATATTCATCAACCACACCTCATGCTCATCACATATACATATCATGGTATACGTGTACAAATTAACCACATATCACAAGAGCATAGATAGGCAAACACAATAGCATTTAATGGAAAACAATAGCTAAATTAACAACTTGAATTCACATAGAAATGGCCTACCAAGCACATTTCAACTCACACACTCCACACACTCGAACCAAACTTTAAAACGTGTTTAAAATCACTCACCGCCCTTCCTTAGCAACCAAAACAAGTCTTCTACAAGCCCGGATTCGATTCCAATGCTTCTCCAATGTCTCCTGTTGCTTCTAGCCAAGCAAAAACACAACCATTATTCCCAATCAATGCTAAAATTCAATCAACACTCAACCCTTGAGCTCAAACTAACTTCAACCAATTTCCCAATCAAAATAATCCCCCAAACATACCAATTTTCGTGCTCCCTCAAACCCTTGCTGAAATTTCAATTTTCAATCATCCAAATGACCCCCAAATGGTACTAAAACACCCTCCTAACATATATAAACCATCAGCCCTCTAATTTCAACCTAAAACCCACAAAAAACTAAGTTTTAGACATCCCAAAAATTGCTTCAAGAACCCATTTCGGGTTTTTACCAAAACCTAACCATTTTGACATATTATATTCATTATAAGGTAAATAAACAAAAACCCAACATTACATTTCAAAACAACTTGAAAATCCCCATAAAATCTCAAACTTTAACCAAACTCTAACATTTCAAAAGTGAGTAGTTTTAAAATCTAAAGCCATGGATAGATAGAGAATGAAGAGGAGAGTTAGAAAATGTGTTTACCTCTCAAAATGGTCTTGAAATGAAGGAGAGATTCAATGGAATAGTGATTTTGAGTTTGAGAGAGTTTGAAGAAGGGATGTGGGGTTCTAACGTTGGAAAGGGAGTGGGGAGAGAGAAGATGACAACTTTTTCTTAAAAGTGGTCTTGTTGTTAAAATTCTTTTGGGTCAAATTACCACATTGGTCCCTCCCCTTTTTATTAAAACCCAAATAGATCCTAATTAAGGTTGCATTGATTTAATTTAATTTTACTGACTCGGGCCACTAACCCGACTAACTCCTAACCCCAAAACACGGGCGTTACAACTCTCTCCCACTTAAGGAATTTCTTCCCCGAAATTACCTAACTGAAAGAGATACGGAAACTGCTTTTCCATATCCTCCTTCCTCTCCCAAGTGGCCTCGTCCACACCTCGACGTTGCCACCGCACCTTTACTAACTCAATCGATCTACCCCGCAACACCTTACTGTCGGAAGCTAAGATCTCAACTGGCTCTTCCTCATAAGTCAAATCCGGATTTAATTCAATCTCCTCTACGGGCATAACATGCGATGGATCGGACCTATACTTACGGAGCATCGAAACATGGAACACATCGTGTATCTTCTCTAGCTCGGATGGAAAACGCAACTGGTAAGCAACCGGACCAACCCTCTTCACAATCTCATACGGTCCTATGTACCTCGGACTCAACTTCCCTTTTCGGCCAAATCTCATCACTTTCTTCCACGGAGACACTTTCAAGAATACCTTCTCACCCACTGAGAACTCAACTTCCTTCCTCTTCAAATCGGCATAGGACTTCTGCCTATCCGAAGCAGCTTTCAAACGATCACAAATCAATTTTACCTTGTCAGTTGTCCCCTTGAGCAAATCCGGCATAGGTAACAACTTCTGTCCCACTTCGGCCCAACAAACTGGAGTTCTACACTTTCGGCCATACAAGGCCTCATACGGAGCCATCTGAATGCTCGACTGAAAGCTATTATTGTAAGCAAACTCTACTAGAGGCAAGTGCTTCTCCCACGTACCCTGAAAATCTATGATGCAACAACGCAACATATCCTCTAAGATCTGAATAACTCTCGCTGACTTACCATCCGACTGAGGATGGTAGGACGTGCTGAAGTTCAAACGGGTACCCAAAGCTGTATGCAGACACTCCCAAAATCGAGAAGTAAATCGCGGATCTCTATCTGACACAATGGACTTCGGCACACCATGCAGTCTAACAATCTCACCAATGTATAAATCGGCCAATCTATCTAAAGTGTAAGTAGTATTGACTGCCAAGAAGTAAGCACACTTCGTAAAACGATCCACAATAACCCACACTGAGTTCTTCTTCGTAGGAGTCAAAGGCAAGCCCGAAACAAAATCCATGGTGATGTTCTCCCATTTCCATTCCAGAATCCTCAACGGCTGTAACAAACCTGAGGGAACCTGATGTTTCGCCTTCACTCTCTGACACACTAAGCACTTACTCACAAAGTCGGCTACATCTCTCTTCCAGCCAACCCAAAAGTACTCATTCTTCAAATCACGGTACATCTTCGTTCTTCCAGGACGCATAGCAAACAGACTACTGTGGGCTTCAGTCAAGATCGTACGTCTCAAGTCACTGTCCTCTAGCACAACTATTCTATCCTCGAAACACAAAACCCCATCAGTACTGAAACTGTAGTCTGAAGATCTACCCTCGACTATATCTTGCACGTGAAGTGCCAAAGATCTATCTAAAAGCTGCTTCTCTCTAATCAACTGACCTAGAGTAGGTCTAACCTGAAGCTCGGCTACCAAGCCACCATCTCCAGACAAACTCAATCTAGCAAACATGGCTCTCAAATCCACGGCTATCTTTCTACTCAGTGCATCGGCCACTACATTGGCCTTACCCGGATGGTACTCAATGGTAAGATCATAGTCTTTTAGCAACTCTAACCACCTACGTTGTCTGAGATTCAAATCTCGTTGAGTCATAATGTACTTCAAACTCTTGTGATCGGTGTATACTGTACATTTCTCACCGTACAAATAGTGCCTCCAAATCTTTAGAGCAAACACAACTGCAGCTAACTCTATGTCATGGGTCGGATAGTTGCGCTCATGGGTCTTCAACTGTCTCGAGGCATAAGCCACTACTCTCTTGTCTTGCATAAGAACACACCCTAGCCCTACATAAGAAGCATCACTGTAAATAACATAGTCCTTCCCAGACTCAGACTGAATCAAGATCGGTGCTTGGGTCAAAGCTTCTTTCAATTTCTCAAAGGCTCTCTATCTTGCATCTGTCCACTCAAACTGAACACTCTTCTGAAGTAACTGCGTCAATGGAGCGGCTAACTTAGAGAAACCCTCTACAAATCTTCTATAGTATCCGGCTAAGCCTAGGAAGCTACGTACCTCTGTTACGGACTTCGGTTGCTTCCATTCAACAATGCCCTCAATCTTCTTCGGATCAACCCTAATCCCATCGGCTGCCACTACATGTCCTAAGAAGACTACCTCTCGGATCCAGAATTCACACTTGCTCAACTTCGCATAGAACAGATGATCTAGCAAAGTCTTCAAAACTAGTCTCAAGTGTAGGTCATGGTCTTCTTCAGTTCGCAAATACACCAAGATGTCATCTATAAACACAACCACAAACTGGTCTAAATACTGATGAAAAACCCTGTTCATCATGTCCATGAAAGCAGCCGGTGCATTAGTCAACCCAAAAGGCATGACTAAGAACTCATAATGACCATATCTAGTCCTAAAGGCTGTCTTCGGTACATCAACCTCTCTTACCTTTAGCTGGTAATAGCCCGATCTCAAGTCAATCTTCGAAAAGACCGATGCTCCTCTCAACTGATCAAACAAGTCATCAATTCTAGGCAACAGATATTTATTCTTCACTGTCAACTGATTCAACTGTCTGTAATCTATACACATTCTCATACTTCCATCTTTCTTCTTCACAAACAAAACTGGTGCACCCCAAGGTGAAGAACTAGGCCGAATAAAACCTCTATCTGTCAATTCTTGCAACTGAGTCTTCAACTCTTTCAATTCTTTCAGTGCTATGTGATACGGAGCAATCGATACAGGAGCCGAATCAGAATAAGTCTCAATGGTGAACTCTACCTCTCTGTCCGGTGGTAACCCTGGCAACTCTTCCGGAAACACACTAGGAAAGTCACAGACTGTCCGGATGTCCTGAGGTCTAACCTCACTCATGATAGGGTTCATCACATACGCCAAGTATGCATCACACCCCAACTCAACTAACCTCTTAGCTTCTAAAACTGAAACCACATTGGACAAGAACTTCACGTTCTCACCCACCACTACAATCTCATAGTCATCTGTGAGCCTCAAAGAAATCCTCTTAGTTTCAAAATCTATCCTAGCTCTATGCTCCGTGAGCCAGTCCATACCCAGAATCACATCAAAACCATAGAATGGTAGTTCCATCATATCCACTGGAAACACATGTCCCTGAACCATCAACGGACACCTTCGGTACATCTTTCTAACTACTACTGTGTCCCCAAAGGAACTAGTAACACTAACTCCTACCTCTAACATCTCACAAGGCAAATTCAAAGTCTGTGCATGCTCACTCAATATGTAGGAATGCGTAGACCCAGAGTTAATCAAAGAAAGAAAACCCAAAACTGTATCGAGAAGTTACCTGCGATCACATCGGTGTCATGCTGATCCCCACGCTGAACGTAAACTCTGGCCTGACCTCCGCCCTCCGGCTGAACCGCAACTACATGTGCTATGTTCCTCTGACCATCGTTCCTCGGTTGAAAGTTACCTCTACCGCGCCCGCGGCCTCTTTGAAAGTCATTGGCTCTAGCAGGAGCCTGAGCTGGTGCCTGTCCCACCATATGTGGACAGTCACGCCTAATGTGGTCTCTAGCTCCACAACTCCAACACGAATGAAAATTTCCCCAACACTCACCGGTGTGGTTCCTCCCGAAAGTAGCACATGTGGGAAACTTCCCACCAGCTCTCTGGCCCTGTTGGCCACTGCCGTGGTTACCGTCACCACGTTTATGATCATAGTGATGCCTGTTGTCCCGATGCCTCTTGGCATCACCTCTATCAAAGTTACTGGACCTCTTACCCGAACTAGAACCACCAGACCACTTGGTCAAGCTCAAACTGTGCTCTAAGTCCTTGGCCCTCGCGACCAAGACATCAAAATCATTGTAGTCTGAAGCTAGAGTATACGTCTTGGTCTCTTCACTCAGCCCATAACGAAAACGGTTACAACGTTCCACCTCAGTAGGAACAAGCTCATGTGCATACTGACTCAGTCTGACAAATCGAATCTCATAGTCTGTCACGGACATACTCCGCTGAAGCAAAGCCATAAACTCCCTCTTCCTCTCATCGAGGTATCGCGGACCCAGATACTTCTTACGGAATGCTGACTCAAAGAACTCCCAAGTAATCTCGGCCTCATCCATACCCGTAGTAATGGTGACCCACCAAGTGTAGGCATCACCCTGAAGCAAGGACTCAACACATCCCAACTTGCGCTCACCCGTACATCCCATCTGAGCGAGAATACGGAAAGTCTTCTCAAACCACAACACTAACCTCTCTGGAGTAGACCCTCTAAACTCTTCGGCCCCTAGGCCCCGAAGTCTCTCTAAAGGCAAACCAGTGCCCTCACCGTGATGGTGTGCTGCTGCCTGACCCCCAGCCACTGCAGCCTGAAATGCCCCGGCTATCGCCTGAACCAAGGGAGCTAAGTCTATTCCGGCCGGTCCTTGGCCACCTTGGCCTCCCTAAGGTCCCTCTCCTTCGGCCCCGGCCTCGCCTCCTACTCCAGGTGGAGGTGGTGGTGGTGGTGGTGAAGGTGGTGGAGGAGCTCCAACTTCAACCACAGGCTCTCCCACTTGAGCCTCAACCCTAACTACTGGCTCAACTCCTGGAGCCGCTGCCCGTGGTTCTGGTCGAACCATCCTAGGCCTCCCACGTGGTCTCATGGTACAACTAGTAAGGTAATAACTACAACAACAAACAAATAGAGATTACGTTAGCCAAAGCAAGGGTCCAATAGTGCTCAAGTACTCCCTTTTACCATAAAATCTTTTTAGATTAAGTAATAGTAGCAATGGGCACACACTATACACCAGACGCAACATTTCATGCTTCAAAACATCATACGAACAGTCAAACATCAAGAATTTCATGGCAAGGCATGCATTGAACAACACAATCACTTAGTGTAACAAGCTTACCTCACTTACCTGCCCGAGGTCTCGGTAACCTCAGGCTCTGATACCAACAAATGTAACCCCCTCGTCCCGGTCTGGCCGGATGATCGGTCCGAGTGGGCCACACGGGGAAAACCGAAGTGAAACCCGTTAAGGTTCCCCCTCGGTTAACGACCCTATTTTTTTCTTTAACTTAATCTTTCCTAAAGACTCATTTATATCTTACGTGATCAAACAGCGGAAAATAAACACACGAGATGAACATTCGTACCCAAAACAACATTTGAACAGCCCAATTTTAATCTTTTAAACAGGCCGTTTCGAAACACCCTTGAGGCGTATCGAAACGCCTTGACCAGGTCAACTACCCCAGAGCCTATACAAGGGGCCGTATCGAAACGGTGGTCAACCGTTCCGAAGCGCCCTCAACGGTCAACTTCTCGTGGTCAACGAGATTTTGACCGTTTCGAAACCCTCAGACCCGTTTCGAAACGCCTTCATCTCGTTATTTTCTCAGAATTCCAGTAGCCAAATCGTTCCGAAACGCGTATCGGAACAGGGGCTTCCAGAGGCCAAACTGTATCGAAACACGTTCCGATACGGGGTCCCTGAAGCCTGCCCGTTCCGAAACGACCCAGCCCGTTTCGAAACGCGGGCTGCCTGCAACCTTTGAAAGACAGATTTAGGGGAATTTCCACAAGTCTAAAGGTCCCATAGGACCCCTAAAGGCACACAACACCATCAAACAAGGTCTAGAGGCATACATCCTATGCTTAACATGCTTGAACATACATAATTCTGTTCCAAATGGAAGAGCGGAGATTTGGAGGCAGCCGGCCGGCGAGGAGGTTTGAAGCGGTGCAGAAAAATCAGACGAGGGGAGCAGAGTGGACCATCTTTGTCGATAATGTCAGCCGAAGAGTGTCGAGACATGCATTGAGAGACATATTTAGCAACTTTGGCAGAGTTTGTAGGGTTTTCATCCCCCTTAGGAATGAGAAACCAAAGTATAAGTATGTGACTTTTGCTTTCGTCTCTATGGAGAAGCAAGAAGAGATGGAACGGGCGATCCAGAAGACAGATAGAATAAAGTTAGATGGTTTCGTGATTCGTTCATCGAAAGCTAGGTTTATGCGAAATAAGGTGCATGAGAATTTTGCCTCTGGAAGCCATGGTGGTGTTCATAGAAAGACAACATACATGGAACAACATACTGACAGAAGTGAGAAACTTAAGGGTAAGGTATATGGTGATACTTTTCCTCCGGGTGGTAATAGTAAATCATATCGACAAGTAGTCTTGGAAAATCCTATTTCAGCAGAAGAGGGTAAGAAGGATGCTGATGGAGTCTCTTCCAGGGAGGGGATCAATCCAAAATCCAAAAATATTAAGGATTTTCAAGCCCCGACCAATGCTATTATTTGGATGAAGCAGTGTTTGGCTGGCGTAATTAAGGAGTCTTTTGACTCTGAGTTTGTTCAGAGAGCTTTACTTAATGATGATATTGGAGTTAAGATTTCAAAATGGGGTGTCAATAATGATTATGTGGTAATACACTTCGAGTCGGTGGAGATGATGAATCAAATTCTGGCTACTAAGAAAGATGAACTGTGCTATTGGTTTGACCATATCGGTCCACTCTTGATTGATGAGATTCCGTTCTATTTCTGCACATTAGAATTATCTGGGATACCTCTGTACTGCTGGTATGATAATTTCTTCGAAGAAATTGGTAATAGGTGGGGCAAGTTCATCTGTATAGATGCAATGACAAAGAACAAAGACCAACTTGATGTGGCTCGGATCATTATTAGGGCGGTTAGTCCTTCAACGTTCCCAGAGTTCATAACCTTGTCTTCAATGGGTTATATATTTAGAATCAAAATCAGATGCGTAAGCAGATCCCAGGGGCAATCAGAACAGAAGTCAGGGAGTGGTGACGAAGGGAATGAAGATATTTGGGCTTCTTCAGACTCGGAGGAATCTTTTCAGGGTCCGGTGGATAATCCGCCGACAGCACATCGGCGACAAAGCAACAATTCTCCGGTTAACGACGGTTCAGAGAAGACGGTTCATTCCCAACCTGGTGCCGTTCCAATACCCCAGGAGAAAATAGTTATTAAAAATCCTAAGTCCCAAGGAGGTACAGATGTCAATGTTGGGATTACAAGAGATTTTAATGTTGTAGCGGTTAATTCTTGGGTGGAGTCCGATAATATGGGAGAGGAGCAAGATATTTGTCATAACGGGCTTTCCAGTGTCGTGGCTGGTAATTCTAGAATTGGGCCGGCCTTAACTAAGCCTGACAATTTTCTCAGCCCTATTCATGGCACCAACAGTCCCATTATTAATCATGGCCCGTATGTCAATATAGACGACCAGGTGGCTCCTAGTGGGACAGATGTTCACGGGGAGGGTCTGAAATTTTCGGTGGATATTATGTCCCTGACACATTTGAAGGCATTAGTTTGGATAAATCTGCTAACGCTTCATCCTCTTCTTTCATTCGACCGAATAACCCTCCAATTTGTTCATTGTTGCTTGGTACTTCGAGTTTATTCCGAGCCGAAAACCGAAGATTTTTGAGGAGAGTGGTCCGGGATTCCCTCGATGAGCTTCCTATTTCTCTTAATGCTGCTGTGAGCTCGTCAGTCAACAGAGATGAATCGGCAATAGGGCTTGAGGCCGAATCGGTGTGGGAGGTGAGCAAGATGTTGGAAATCTCCTTCAAAGGAGGGAAAGAGTCGGTTATCAGAAGAATTTGTCAATTAGAGGAGGAGCTTCGAGGAAGCAATTGAGGTAATATTAATTGGTTTTTTTAATCATTTATTGATGATGAACTTTTCCATTATATCTTGGAATGTGAGGGGGATTAGAAGAAAGGAGAAGATTAGGGCTGTCAATCAATGTATTCGAAGTAATCATCCTAAGGTAGTTTTCATACAAGAAACTAAAATGATGAAAATGTCAGACTTTGAAGTTAGGAAGATATGGAATTCTAAAAATATGCAGTACATTGTTGAACCAGTGGATGGTTCGGCAGGGGGTTTATTGAGTATGTGGGATGAAGATTTCTTTCATGTTTTGGATATTATTCGGCACAGAAGATTTACGACTCTGATTGGGTTTATTAAGCCTCTGAACTTGCAGTGTGGTTTAGTTAATATATATGATCCTTCAGTCGATTCAGAAAAAAATTCTTTTCTAGAAGAAGTTCTAGCTTTGGTTAACTCAAAACAGTTAGCTTGGTGCATCGGAGGTGATTTTAATCTTATACTCGATCCTGAAGAAAAGCATGGTCTGTCAATCAATTGGTCTCTTATAAATGCTTTCAGGGATTTTATCAGTAAGGCAGAGCTTCTTGATTTACCTATGGTGGGTGGCAAATTCACTTGGTGAAATAATCGTGATCCCCCGACTCTAGTTCGACTCGACAGATTTTTGCTATCTGCGGTTTTCATTGAGTCATGCCCGGGTTTGGTACAAAAATGTTTGGACAAATCGTTTTCGGATCATAATCCGATTCTTTTGCTGACTGAAAAGAAGAATTGGGGACCAAAACCCTTTAGATGCTTCAATTTCTGGTTACATGAGGATGGCTTCGAAGATATGGTTTGTAAGAAAATTCGTGGTTTGCGGCTGAAAAATCCCAACGTCAAAATTGCTAGTCTTATAAAAAATACTAAGATAGCAGTGAAGTCTTGGTCGAATAAGAAAAATCTGAAGAATGTTGATCAAACCATTAAAGCATTAGAAGCTAAGATTTCCAAAATTGAAGGCAATCTCCCTCGATTGGGGCTTTCATCGGCTACTATCGGTTAGCTGAAGAAATTGAAAGGGGAGCTTTGGTCTCTATATAGAAAACATGAAAGTGCGTTGATCCAGAAATCTAGACAGAGGTGGTTTGTGGAAGGAGATAAAAATTCCCGGTTTTTTCACTTAGCGATATCAGAACGGCGAAGTCTCAATGCTATTTCCAATCTAAAGATCAATGGGGCAGTCTCCTCGGACCCTTGTTTGATTAAGAGAGAGGTTTACAACCACTTTGCTGCTGCTTATAACCAGCCTTCCCATATTGAAGTTCAAGATATGTGTTTAGATTTTAAGAAACTGAGTCCCGATCAAGTTGAATGGTTACAAAGAGAGTTTTCGGAGGATGAAATCTGGTCAGCACTATCCTCAATTGATAGCAATCGGGCCCCTGGGCCAGACGGCTTCAACATGGGCTTTTATAAAAAATTCTGGTCTGATCTCAAAGCTGATATAATGATTTTCTTCAGTGATTTTTATCAAGGCAGGGAATTGGAGAGAGGGATTAATCACTCTTTTATTACATTAATTCCCAAGGTGAAAAACCCAGAAAACTTGGATGAATTTAGGCCTATCAGCCTGGTAGGTGGATTATATAAGTTATTGTCTAAGGTTTTGGCTAGAAGACTTGCAAAGGTGATCGATCAACTGGTTGGAGACTCTCAATTCGCATTTATTGGGGGTCGACAAATTTTGGACTGTGTCCTGGTTGCAAATGAAGCTATCGACTCGGTTAGGAAATCTGGTAATTCGGGAATCGCTTTCAAAATAGATTTCCGCAAAGCATACGATACGGTTTCATGGGAGTTCTTACTTAGAATTATGGAAGAATGTGGGTTCGAGAACAGATGGTGTTCATGGATCAAACAATGTATTTCCACAGCTTCTATTTCCGTGTTAGTCAACGGATCCCCAACGGAAGCTTTCGACATTAAAAGAGGTCTTAGGCAGGGATGCTCTCTCTCCCCTCTTCTCTTTAACTTGGTTGGGGAAGGATTGAACTTAATGTTATCAAAAGCTGCTAGAATTGGTCTGTTTGAGGGTTTTAAAATTGGCAGAAACTCAGAAATCTTAGAGATTAGCCATCTTCAATTCGCTGATGATCTGCTTATCTTCTGCGGACGATCGGCTATGCAGGTGAACAACATTAAAAGAGTGTTAAGGGTATTTGAGTTAGCATCCGGATTAAAACTAAACCTGAAGAAATCAAAAATCCTGGGCATTAATACTCCTAGCACAAAATTAGAAACAATGGCAGCGGGAGTTGGGTGCGCGGTTGATACTTTCCCCACTAATTATTTGGGTTTACCCCTGGGTGCTAAGAAGAACTCGGTCCAACTATGGGAACCGGTTGTTAAAAAATTCCAGGTGAAATTAGGAGGTTGGAAATCCAAGTTCCTCTCTATTGCCGGAAGACTGACGCTGATTAAATCAGTTTTCTGCAGTCTCCCCATCTATTTTATTTCTCTTTTTCGAATGCCGAGAGAAGTGCTCAACCGGATTAATGGCATCATGGCAACATTCTTTTGGGGAGGGAACGAAGAGAAGAAGAAGATCCACTGGCTAAATTGGGGGAAAGTATGCTCAGGTAAAAACGAAGGTGGATTAGATGTGGTTAACATTGATATTCTTAATCGCTCTTTGCTCAACAAATGGCATTGGCGTTTTGGAAATGAAGTCAATAATTTCTGGAGAAGAGTGATTGCAATTAAAAGCCCTGGTTGTGCTTCTGGTTTAATTCCTTGTCACTCGCTCCCCAAGTTTACTTCGTGGATTTGGAATGGGATTTCGAAGTCAGTATTCGCGAATGATAGTGTTGGGGACCAGTTCAGATCAAACTTACAGTTACATGTGGGAGATGGAAAATACATCCGCTTTTGGTCAGATATATGGTTAGGTAATGAGGCCCTCAACTTACAATATCCGAGGATATTCGCTCTTTCCGTGAATAAATCTGGATACATAGCTGAAATGGGTCATTTGGTGAATGAGAAGTGGGTATGGTGCATTGATCTACGAAGACCCCTATTTGACTGGGAATTAACTCAGTGGGAGGAATTCTTCAATCGTATCCAAAATTTTAATTTCTCTTCTGTGGGTAAGGATTGGGTAAGATGGAATGGGTCGAGTGATGGTACATTCTCGGCAAGATCTTTCCGATCAATGATCAATCGAAGCTCTCAATTGCCATTCCCATGGAAAGAACAAGTATGGTTGGGTCTTGCGCCTCCCAAAGTTGAACTATTTCTTTGGTCGGTGGTTTGGGGCCGTATTCCAGTAAAAGATGTTCTTCTGAAAAGGGGAGTTAACTCTATAACAAATGGTCTATGTTCACTGTGTAATGCTCATTTAGAAACGGTGGCTCATTTATTCATATCCTGTAATGGTGTCTGGCACATTTGGTCTCTCTTTTGCAGGTTGATTAACACCGAGTTTGTGGTTCCTAATGACCCGGGGAAAATGCTAGAAATGTGGAGTCAATTGAGCCCCGGTAATCGTAAGTGGTGGATCAGACTTGTCCCTTTCGCTGTCATCTGGTCGGTATGGCTATACCGTAACGAGGTAATTTTCAACTCAAAGGCTGTTGATTGGTATCAATTATTATTCTTGGTAAAATTGCGATTAGCACATTGGATCAAAGCTCTTTGCCCGGAGAAAATCATTTCCACAGAAACTCTTATGGATAATTTAAACTTGGCTGATGGTTGGAAGTGTAATAGTAAAGAGGGGGGTGGAAGTTCTGGTTGGAAATTGCCTCCCAGTGGTTTCTATAAGCTGAATATAGATGGGGCATATTCTGTTAAGAAGTCGAGGGGGGGAATAGGTGGTCTGCTCCGGGATGAGCATGGTACAACCCTTTTCGAATTCTCTGAGTTACGTCATGAGGGTCCCCCCACAGTTTTGGAGCTTGAAGCGTTGTGCTCGGGGTTGTCTATCTATAGTAAATCTCAATGGGCGGGCAAAGGTCGATTGATAATTGAATCTGATTGCCAGATTCTTGTAGACTGGATCTTTCGTAAATCGCTTCCCCCTCCTCATCTTCAACAAAAATTGCTACAAGTGGAATCTGTCATTAACGACACGGGTGCGCTTCTTCGATGGATCCCAAGAATTGATAACATAGCTGCTGACTCTTTAGCCAAGCAGGGGGTCGGGTGATATGTATGTAAAGGGCTTGTCTCTAGGGGCTGTTATTGTTTTTTTTCTCTTCTCGCTCATGGATTCTCTTGTGTAAACTATCAATTTTGATTTATATAATTTAGATGGGGCACTCTTTTCCCTCTCTAATAGGGAGAGGGTTTTTAATGAGGCCCAAATTACTTTTCAAAAAAAAACATGCTTGAACATATATAAGGCATGGTTTTGAACAATCACTCATACATGGCAAATACTCAATAGAAACATATCATGAAGAGCATACTTGAAGACCTTTAAATAGACAAAAGATACCAATCATCACATATAGTTTTACATGCCATCAAACAACCTTAAACATCTAAAAGACATACATCAAATGAGCATTTGGCAAGGTATATCATGCTTACAAACCAAGTCAAACCATAAACATCAAAATCACATATGAGTCATACAAAGCTCATACAACCACACTCTCTTGCCACATTGCTTAACTACTACATAATACTTAATCGTACTTGAGCAACAGACTTGGAAAGCCCTTCTTGCCTTGCTCCGAGCTAACACCACGCTAATGATCTGCATTGTTGAAAATGAGAGCGTAAGCTATAAGCTTAGTGAGGATGCTCTAAAACCGAAAACATCAACAATGCAGGGTTCAAGCATGTATTCCCTAAATCTCATATCTAACATGCATAGATAATTTCACAAGTAACCTAGCTAGTCTTTCAAGAGTCATGTATGGCATCTCACATCATACTAAGCTCGAACATCAAAATCAACATCATATATTAACACCATAAATCACAATCATATGAACAAGTTTAATTGGCCACTATTAGTTACCCGGATGTGCGGATTTAATCTCAACAATCACTTTACCTCGGTGGGATTACACTCATCACCGGACCTTGCATGGGCGGGATTCCACTCATCACCACATACCCTACGGATGGGATTCCACTCATCATCCCGTAGAATATTTAATAGCTTCCGGTGGAATATTACATCACCGTACTCCTCCTTGATGACTTAACGCCATCAAGGCCACGTACGTTTTGACTCAATTTGTGTGCACACTAATCCTAATGATCGATCATTTACACCCGGTAAGTTCATTAGTGCC
Organism: Hibiscus trionum; assembly: GCA_030270665.1. Taxonomy (NCBI): domain Eukaryota; kingdom Viridiplantae; phylum Streptophyta; class Magnoliopsida; order Malvales; family Malvaceae; genus Hibiscus; species Hibiscus trionum. Next base: position 2,101,420 of record BSYR01000034.1, on the reverse strand, counting down.
AGTTTCATTTACCACATCACATATTCATCAACCACACCTCATGCTCATCACATATACATATCATGGTATACATGTACAAATTAACCACATATCACAAGAGCATAGATAGGCAAACACAATAGCATTTAATGGGAAAAATAGCTAAATTAACAACTTGAATTCATATAGAAATGGCCTACCAAGCACATTTCAACTCACACACTCGAACCAAACTTTAAAATGTGTTTAAAATCACTCACCGCCCTTCCTTAGCAACCAAAACAAGTCTCCTACAAGCCCGGATTCGATTCCAATGCTTCTCCAACGTCTCCTCTTGCTTCTAGCCAAGCAAAAACACAACCATTATTCCCAATCAATGCTAAAATTCAATTAACACTCAACCCTTGAGCTCAAACTAACTTCAACCAATTTCCCAATCAAAATAATCCCCCAAACATACCAATTTTCGTGCTCCCTCAAACCCTAGCTGAAATTTCCATTTTCAATCATCCAAATGACCCTCAAATGGTACTAAAACACCCTCCTAACATATATAAACCATCAGCCCTCTAATTTCAACCTAAAACCCACCAAAAACCAAGTTTTAGACATCTCAAAAATTGCTTCAAGAACCCATTTCGGGTTTTTACCAAAACCTAACCATTTTGACATATTATATTCATTATAAGGTAAATAAACAAAAACCCAACATTACATTTCAAAACAACTTGAAAATCCCCATAAAAACTCAAACTTTAACCAAACCCTAACATTTCAAAAGTGGGTAGCTTTAAAATCTAAAGCCATGGATAGATAGAGAATGAAGAGGAGAGTTAGAAAATGTGTTTACCTCTCAAAATGGTCTTGAAATGAAGGAGAGATTCAATGGAATATTGATTTTGAGTTTGGGAGAGTTTGAAGAAGGGATGTGGGGTTCTAACGTTGGAAAGGGAGTGGGGAGAGAGAAGATGACAACTTTTTCTTAAAAGTGGTCTTGCTTTTAAAATTCTTTTGGGTCAAATTACCACATTGGTCCCTCCCCTTTTTATTAAAACCCAAATAGATCCTAATTAAGGTTGCATTGATTTAATTTAATTTTACTGACTCGGACCACTAACCCGACTAACTCCTAACCCCAAAACACGGGCGTTACAGTATGAACATAGACTTTGCACTAAGGAAAGAACATCTTGCACCTCTCACTGTGGTAAGTACCCATAAAAAGTATTTTGAGAGGTGAGATCATTCGAATCGCATGAGTCTAATGACCATAAAACACAACATTCTAGATGTCTTTAGGAGCACAAATCTAAAGTGATTACTCATACTAAGTGTTTCCTTGAAGAAATTAAGAAATATTTTACCCAAAACATTAAGGTTAAGATGACATCACTTATGTCTTCTTTGATGTCTATCAAGTATAAGGGTCAAGGAAATGTGAGGGAGTACATTGTAAAAATGTTTAATATCGCTTCAAAACATAAAGAACATAAGACCGAACTTTCTAATAATTGTTTGTTCTTATGATTTTGACATCGCTTCCTATACAGTTTAACCAATTCAAGTTACAATAATCAAAGGGAGAAATAGACTCTATTTGAGCTCATTTCTCGTTGTGTTCAAGAGGAAGAAAATTTGAAGCATTATAAGTGTAAAAGTATTAATTTAATTAGTATCTCTAAGAATAAGGGCAATAAAAGAAAATATAAGAATAAAGTTGCTAAGGATCCTAGTCAAAAGAAACAACAATAAGTTACAAAGTGTTGATTCTTTTGTATAAGTTAGGACACATGTAACGAAATTAAACTTTACAAGTGAGCAACTAATTCGGTTATTTTGAGTTTGGAGGGAGAAATAAGGTTAGATGCATTGTTATTGAGGAGAAATTGAATTATAATTTAATTCATACTATCACTTTTGATGATGTTAAGGTTTTCACACCTATCATTAATCAAGAAGTGAATCAAGTACCCCATCAAAATAATGTTGAACAACTCTTATTCAAGATAAGGTAATTTTTTTAGAAGAACTAACTCAACAACCTTTTAAAAAAACAAGTTTCATTAAAGAGGTCCACGAGAGGAAGATGAAATACTATTTCATATTATTATATTGTATTTCTTCAAGAATCAAAAGGTAATAATGGAATGATAGAAAATGATCACTCATTTTTTATCAGACCATAAAAGTTATAACTCTCAAAAGTGGATTGATGTCATTCAAGAAAAGTATAATTTTATGCAAGACAATAAAGTTTATCAATTTGTCTCATTACCTGAAGGTGCAAACCAATTGGTTGTAAATTGATATTTAAAACCAATAGAGATGGAAATGGTAATGGTAATGTGGATAAGTATAAAGCACGTCTTGTATCTAAAGGATATACTCTAAAAGTTACGGAGACTTTCTCTCAAGTTTTATTAAAAGACTCTTTCAAAACAATTATTATTCTTGTTGCTTGTTTTAGTCTTAAGCTACATTAGATAGATGTTAAGCTTGTTTTTTCAATGGCAATATTGAAGAAACTATTTATATGGTACAATTAGAAAGTTGTGTCTTATGATACAATATCAATGATATGTACATTAAAGAAATCTATCTATGAGCTTAAGTAGGACTCTCATTAATGAAATTATAAATTTCATATTGATTATCTCATTCGGTTTTGAGATAAATTTGATTGGCAATTGTATATACTACAAGTTCAGTGGGAGTAAAATCAAGTGATACTTATATTGCTAAAGAAGACAAATTTAGTCTTACTCAATGCCCTAAAAGTAACCTTGAAATTTAGAAAATCCAAAAGATTGTCTATGCATAAGCTATAGAGAATCTAATCTATGCTTAAGTATGTATGCGTTCGAAAATTGTGTACATTGTTGGAATGTTAAACAGATATTTGAGGAATCATATTATGGACCATTGGATAGCAGCCAATGGGGTTATGAGATATCTTCAGAGAACAAAAATTACTTGCTCACATGTCGGAGTTCTGGTAAGTTAGAGATCATTAGGTTTATAAACTTTGATTCTAATAGAATATTGATACAAAAGAATTGTCACATGGACTGCTAATTGTATATTGAATAGAAAGACCACTTTAGTTATTTTGTGACAATAAATATGCATTCATTTATTCTATAAACAATAAGAACACTTTAAACTTGAAGGACATAAATATTACGTTTCTAGTTGTTAAAGAAAATTCAGAGTGTTTGTGTGTTTATAGAGCATGTTGGTACAAACTTCATAATTGCGCGCATATTAAGAAACTGTCACCCTAGGTATTTCATGAGCACACTACTCATGTGGGTGTAATGTTATTTAAGAATATTCGGTTTTAGTGGGAGTTTGTAATTTTAAAAAATGCTCATTCGGTTTAGACACAATTTCAATTACTTTAGTTTAAAGTTATTTAAGATTATTTTCTGCAGAAATAAAGTTCTTTTGGTTTATGTACACTCTGAATTCAGTAAAGTTGATCTCATTAAGGTTTAGGAGGACCAGTTGGAAATAGACATGTATGGTTCACATTTCATGTAATTTTCCATGCTACAAATCCATGATTGATCTATGTCATTTGACTATATTTGTATACGTGACCATTGATGAGTCCAGTTATGATTGATATGGCGAAGACCGCTTTAATCCTATGTGGATATAGTTTATGAACGAGATCGTTATAGAATATCTATTATATAATAGCAAATTTTTGAGCTCATAAGGTTGTACATTTATCAGGAAACATATGTTGCCCAAGTGGGAGATTGTTGGATTAAAATCCGCAATTGTGGGCACATATGTAAAATGTATGTTGCTATTATAAAGTATGACACAAAATAAAGTGACCAATTAAGTTAAGCGTGTCATAGGTATTAAAATGTCATGAAAATAAAAGTGTAGATACCATAAGATATATTTATAATTCAATGAGGGGCAGAGTTATAAATATTTAATAGTTTGATTTAATAATCAACTATATAAAGAGGTAGTCGTCTCCAAGAAATAGGTTAACTTGTTTTTCTCTCCTTCCCCGTCAGAGAGTTTTACTTCAAGAGATAACCTATCTTCTTGGAAGATCAATACCAAAGTTTTGGGATTTCCACATGAAGATTCAAGTTTTTGAATCTATCAATGAATTCAGGTACACTTCCGCAAATCTAGTCTTTGTTCTTAATGATTTGACCTGTATGGATCTTGGGTTTATATTCGTATGAATATATTTTGGTTCTAACAATACCGACTAATCATTGGAGATGAAGAAGAGGTTGTGGAAGAGATGGTTAGATCGGAAGGTCATCAATAGCACTTAAAATTAGATGTTTGATTTGGGTTCATCGAGTTAGTAGTTTCTAGATTTTTATGTGCTTTGTTTATTTATAAGAACAATGGGTGTCATGAAGTTGTATAACTTCGTTGATTAAGATAGTATGGTTTAAGGTCTCTTCCAATTGGAATGTCATTATGGGAGGAAGTATTTTCAGATTGAATAAGCGACAATATTTTGATACACAAGCTGTATAAAAAAATTACATATTAATCATTTATATTTAAACTATAAAATCTATTTTTTAAAAAAAAAATTATAAAATTTAAAACCTAAATTCCTAACCATAAATAATAAATCCTAAACTCTAAATTCTAATCATAGATCTTAAATTCTATACTCTACAACTTAAACCCTAAAATTTACCCAAACTTGTGTATCAAAATATTTTTCTCGTTATTATACCTGTAATATCATATAAGACCTATTGGCGTGAATATTTACTATGTCCGTTGGCTTCGCAACCATGGCCTCCTAAAATGAAAAAAAATTATTGCATGGTCCCGGACCACCACGTCATCTATGGTCCCTTCTACTAAAAATCATCCACATAATTTTTATGTCATTATTTTTAAAGATGAATCTTTATCTTTTTAACCCATATAAATAGGGAGTGAATGGTTATATAGAAGTTGATTATAAATGGATTAGTGACATGGAAAAAAAAATTATGTGGCTTATTTTTAGTGGATGATAATTAATCCAGAATCATGTAATAATTTATCTTTAAAATGTGATAATTGCCCTATAATCCTTTAAGAAATCAAAATATTTTAAATTAATCCAATAAAATTTATTGCAACTTTGTAATTTAAGTGTAAAGTAAATATTATCAAATTATAACTTAGACTTCAAATCAATTTATTTCAGTTGAGAATTCTTTCATTTAAGTTAAACACAATACAGATGGCACGCAGAAGGAGAGGGATGGATTAGCATTTTGTGATGGCTGATAATCCGAGATGATGAAGGGATGGATTATTTTATATCGATAATTAGGTCTAATTATTTTTAATATTTATTATTAGAGTCTTAATTTTTCCAATATTTATTATTAAGGGTTTTTTTTTTTAAAAATTATTTATTTTTCTAACATTTGTTATTAAATGCCCAATTCTCCTAATATTAGATATTTTGAACATACTCTTAAAATTTAATTTTTTTATTTCTAATATTTGTTATTAAGGGCACAATTTTTTTCATTACTTGTTAGTTGGGGCCTATTTTTTAAAAATATTTGTTATTAGGGGCATTTTCTTAAAATTCATTTTTCTTTTATAATATTTATTTATTATTAAGAGTCCAATTTTTCAATACTTTTTGTTAGGGGTCCAATTTTTTCAATATTTGTTATTTTGAGCATACTCTTAATTTTTTTTTGTGAAAAAGGGAGGGAATAATTTTATTATCAAAATGGGTGGGGCACGATACCAAGTTACCAACAGAGACCTCGTTAAAAAATTTCCCTACAACCTAATGAAGGAAAAAGAGTGTCCTTTAACAGCATCAGGTACAAGTGCACACACTAACACAAACCAAACCAGAAAAGAAAACACACAAACATAAGCTGAGTTTCAAAAAAATAGAGTTATTTTTTCAACACTTGTTATTAGAGTCTCAATTATTTTTAATACTTGTTATTATAGAGTTACTCTTAAAATTTATTTTTTTCAACACTTGTTATTAGGGACAATCATTTAAATAATGGTCTACAATCCCAACAACGACTGATATAGCGGTAGCGACATAGTCGAAAACCGCGATATCCACAAACATTATGTCCACAATAGCATATGTTATTAAAAAAATTCACAACCACGATATTCGCAGTGACCACAATAACATTTGTTATGTTCGTAATCGCGATAAACGTAACGCGACTAAACACACAACCGAAACTACAATTTAAACTCCCATCAACGGTTCAATTGTTCAGATCATCCTATAACCATTAAAATCTCGTAAACGAGCCTGGATGTATTGCGTGTAGTACAAATATATTCTCGGAAGGATAGTTCGTTTACTATTCTACAACATATTTATAGCTGTTTTAGAGAGATTGAGAATAACTTTTGCGCATGTGCTCCGTGAAAACAATTATGACAACGATATACATATTAAATTATTTTTAATAAAAATATGATTAAAACTTAAATGATATAATTTGTAAATAATGAGTTTAAATTTATTGTTCTATTAAACATTTTACTTAAACTGTCACATCATTCCAGTTAGGGCTCAATGACTTTGTAATAAAACCGAGAGTTTAATAATCATTTTGTAACAATTGAAAGTTTGGTGACCAAAATAAATATTGAAGCATAGTTTAGTGACTATTTGTGAACTTTACCCGTATATCAAATAATATTCAAATAATTTACCAAAAGAATAACATTCAAATAAATCTATTTGAGAAATAATTTTTGGATATAATAACTCATATGTATTGGTTCCACCTACAATGGTAAACCAAGCAATCTTATCTTTTACGTGGAATATTGTTCTTCAACTTTGAATTATTGTTGGAATTTGTTCTCCATGACAAGTCGAATATGTTATCATAAGGAATATTGGGTATGAAAGTTATCAGGTAAACAGGAAACTGTGGAGTTTTATATTATTATATATTTATATCGTGCTTATATATTCTATCACGAAATTCACGTTATAATGTGTTTAAACTATTTATATTTTTACATCGAATAATTTATGTATTATATTAAGAGTAAATATTTGATGTATTGTCGGTATAAAGTTTAGGGATTTTAATTTTGCAGGGGTAACGAGCGCGAGGGAGAAGAGCACGGCCTGCGTACAACGGGAAATTTAGGGATTTTAATTTTTAGCATACTCTTGCTTCACGAGCGCGAGGGAGAAGAGCACGGCCTGCGTACAACGGGAAATTTAGGGATTTTAATTTTGCAGGGGTAACGAGCCTAATAGAGAGAAGAGTATTTTTTTTTATTTTTATATTATTTTATATTATTTTAAAAGTTAATTTAAAATATACCCTATACCGACGAACAAATAAATTCGTCGATAAAACCTAAATCTATACCGACAAACATTACCAACCAACAGTATAGGGTTCAACTCTACCGACGGGAACTTTAATCCGTCGGTATACAGTTACTCTATACCGATACCTTTTTGTAATCCGTCGGTAAATATATCGTCTATACTGACGAATGTTGTATCCGTCGGTAAACATCGTAGTTTTTAGCGACACCTATATTTTCCGTCGGTATATAGGGTATATACCAACGGATTTCGTCCGTCGGTATAAACCGTCGTCGGTATATGTCATTTTTTTGTAGTGAGAAAACTATGATGTTTAGATTCAACTCATCTTACTAAATACTAATGGAGTCTAAATATTAGAGTCTTTCATGTATTGGTGTATGGTCTGCTAATAAAGTTTATGCTTAGTAAAATTATATGAGAGTTGTTAAATAAGATTACCGATGTAAAATAAAAAATATCTAAAATATATAAAATTATCTATGAGGTATTAGAGCTAACCATCAGTACAATAAGTAGACTGCTTTCTTCTCTACTGTCTGGTTAATTTTCAGGAAGAAAGTTAGAATCAAATATTAGAAAAGGTAAAGAATTTATTAAGTAAATAAATTTGAATTTTGAGAAAGATAAAGATTATTTTTAAATTAAAAAGGACTTAAATTGTTATTGTACCAAAAAATTTATACACAACTCCTCCTATCGTATGAATGGCTCCGTTCTTGTTCGTTTTCTCACTGAAATTATCAGTTTTCTTTTAGTAGGACACATGGATTTGTGACTCTCCATTTAAAAACATATTCTCTTATGTTTTTGTTCTGACAATTAATTTTGAATTTTTGATTTGAAATCTTGGTGTTTTGTTTTATTGTGCAATTGTTATACCTACTGTTATCATATAACACTTATTTACGAGAAATTATTACATGGTCTCAGACCACCACGTCATTCATGGTTTCCATCTACTAAAAATAAGTTACATAATTTTTTTCCCATATCACTAATTCATTTATAATAATTTTTATGTAACCACCCACTCCCTATTTATATGGCTTAAAAAAATAAAGACTCATCTTTAAAAAAATGACATAAAAATTACGTGGCTGAATTTGAGTATTTTGAATATGATTTGCCAAAAAGATATAGATTCTGATTGGAGTATTTTGAATGTACCAACGTGTTTGAGGGAGGCCCTTGTGAGCTGCAGGAAGTGTTGAAGATATGCAAACTTAAATGTGGGTTATGATGAAGGCACATGAAGATCTTTGGAAGCATAAGACGAGTGAGCAGTTTACATATAATCCGAGATAAAAGATTTACATGGCGGACTCTGAGCGAAAGTTGGATTGAGCAGACCTGGACTATTAAAGATGTGGTGGTAATTTTTTTTCAAATCACATGGTTTGGTTTTAATTTACCCTGGAGTTGATTCATAAGGTGTGGGGACTCTAATTCATATTAGAGCAGTAAATATCTGAAGCACCCCTGGAAATGGTGGGTATTTTTTTATGATAATAGTAGAAGTATAGAGGTAATTAAGCATGTGCCTTACTAGTTGGGTATATTATTTTCCTCCTTTTATGATTAGAAATGTTTTTATTGAGGCTCCCAACTTAGGTCTTGGGTTGTAATTTTTAACCCTTAAATAAATTATTATTTACCGAGCAAAAAAATCCCCACACTTTTAGACATTCTAAGTTCATCCTGTAACCCCCTAAACCCGTCTATGCATTACCACGGATCCAAGGGAGTCACATTAGGGTCACAGGAGCGACCCACATTAAAATTAAAAAAAAAAACAAAATTTTAAACCATTTAAAAATCATAAATTAAGTTTGAATTAAAATACAATTTCAGAAAACATTCAGACGATGAAATAAAACTATGATAAAAGTTGTTAATACAAGTTTCATACTTGAAACAAAACGTGACATACATGCCCCCTAATTACACAGGTGCTGTATTCCGCAAGCAAAGCCGAATAAACTCCCATACCGACGTTGATAGCTGCAACATGGTCGATCTTTTAACCCGTGATGGTAAAAACAACGTGAGCTTCGGAAAGCTCAGTAATACAAACTACCGTGGGATGCTAAAAGCACAAGGTATGTAGCAAGCTTTACAGCATCGTGAAGAACTGGGCAACGGTAAGCTCGATTTACGATTTGATATTTTCATGGAGCATTATATCAGAAAGTAATATAGTTGTTCTTTATTGATCACCTGAATCTTAGGAGATGAATCTAAAGCCAGACGTTCAGAAGAGATTCAGATTCCAAAAGTTGAATCAAGGAGTTCAAAGTGGTTTATTAAGCGCGAATTGTAAGTTTATTGAGAGTTCAACTTTGATACATTACTTTAGTAGGGTATGTTTCAGAAGATGTCAGAAAATTTTATTAATTTACTTAACTACCCTCCAACCGAAATCCAAAATGCAATTCTCCCTTAACTACATACATAAGGTCTTACCCTAGGCCTGAGGCGTAGAAGCCTACCTAAGGAAATGCCTTAGTCTAAAAAGACTTACCCTAGGCCTATTAGAGCTATTAGAGCTAACCATCAGTACAATAAGTAGACTGCTTTCTTCTCTACTGACTGGTTAATTTTCAGGAAGAAAGTTAGAATCAAATATTGGAAAAGGTAAAGGATTTATTAAGTAAATAAATTTGAATTTTGAGAAAGATAAAGATTATTTTTAAATTAAAAAGGACTTATGTAGCCCCCTAGACCGGCATAGGCAGAATGACCAAGTCTAGTAAGACACATTAAAATTTAAAACTCAAGTGGAAAACCTGTTGGCAAACTAAGTGTTTATTTCGACAGCATAACGGCATGACTTAATGAAAATCATCAAGTTAAATGAACATGTTTAATACATCAAGCAATAATATTTTCCAAAGTCATTCACAACATAGACAACATAAATAATATAGGCAGCCATGATTACTTAAATAAACCCATCATAGGATGGTTACAAAATAAGTATCAGTTAGCATATCAAAATACTTTTAGTTTAATACCTTACATAACAAAATATAGGCACATGTCACCCTGAAAGTACAAACGGTGGATAGAAACATTACAATAAAAAAGAATACCAAATGTGTCGATCCTCCGAATGTCAGCTACGAGGTGGCCTATCCAAAATATCTGAAAGGGGGAAAGAATTTGGGGCGTGAGCTAGAAAGCTCAGTGTGTTCCAACAGTGCAAGTAAAATAGTTGCATCAATAAATAATAAATCATGTTATGCAAAACATATCATAAAAACATCAAAGTTTTTATGCAACCTATATACCCTTCAACCGAACACCATGATACAGTTCCCCAGAACAGTATCCTATACTGGCATTAACCCAAGCCCATTGGGCGGGGTACCATCCTAAGGATATACCTTAGAATACGGGCGGCCCTAGTCGAAACTTAGGAACCGAAAACGAGCAGACCTGGCCAAAGCCTAGGATCCGAATATGGGCGGACCTAGCCGAAGCTTAGGATCCGAATACGGGCGGACCAAGCTGAAGCTTAGGATCCGAATACGGGTGGTCTTACCAGCTGGATCAGGGCTGAGCAAATAGTCTCCTCATCATACCCCAAGTACCTCTATTAATTAGTCCGGGCAGTAACATAGTACACAACAATAATAGTCATAGCAAAGCTTAGCAACATATTTCTACACTGATAACTAGAAATCATAGGTATGCTTGTCATATCAAATGCTAAAGCATAATTCAAACATACAGTACAATCGTGTTTCTTTCATAAGAAGAAAACATACTAGTTTTTCACAAAATCAAGTTTAGCAATCATGTACACATAGTATGTTTTATTAAATCATGTGAAGCATGTAAAACAGTAAATATACAACAGTCATATAGCACACAAGAAACACACCTCAAAAGATGAGATCGGTCAGTCAAAAGGTCTATCGAGCACCGGGATCACGCTCTGCTACAGTACTGGAACCTAAATAGACAAGGATTATGGTTACAATCAAATTTACACCTTGATTCGTAATAAAATACTAAGTTTTAGGGTCGTACGAGTGACGATAGGATCACGAGGCGGTACAGATCGAGACGAGCTGGGCTGGGCGTATCCACGATCAGGAGATCCACGAGTACCTATTAAATCAGAAGATTAATACCAGTCCTTAATCATCAATTTCTCTTAAATGACATAACTTTTACATATGTATGTTCGGGTTCAACGTCCAATTTGGAGGCTTTTGGGTTAGAATTTCGCGAAACGGGCTTCAAAATCGGACTCAGGACGTCGAAAAACATAAAATAAGACTTTTCGGAAAAGTTGACTTTTTGGTCAAAGTCAACGATGACGTCAGTAGTCAAAGTCAGCGTTGACGTCATGCTGACATCACTGGTCCAAGGCTGACTCGGTGAGTTAACTCGGACGAGTTGACTCGGGTCAATGGGTCGGGTCGGTCAACGAGTCGGGTCGGGTCAACGGGGCTTGACTGAGCTGACCGGTTCAACCGGACCAGGCGGCTCGGTCTACGCGGACCGGCTCTTACCCTTAAAACTCAAAGGTTGCCGGACGGTCGCTGAAACCTCGCCGGAAAAGTTCGTTTCACGTCGTTTTCTACCGGAAAAAGACATAACCAGTCAAACCATCATTTTATTACACTTTTACGAGTCGAAATGATACCGGAAACCAACCAAACTTACCGGATTTATCCCTAACCATTCGAATACGTCAGAAAATGACGTAGCTCCGACGACGGGGCAATCCACGATGAACGGGCGAACAACAACCTGGGTTTTGATCGGCTTGCGACGGGGAGTCTAACGGCGGTGGTGGTGTGGCGAACGGACGTTAGAAAACTCGAAGGAAAAGGTCGACCAGATTAGCCCTAGGTTCGCGAACCTTCAACGGCCAATTTCCGGTGGAGAGGACGGTGGCTGAGCGCGTGGGTTGAGGGGTTTTGCTCGGGGTTTGACGGTGAACACTTTGATGCCGACGGTGAACGCCACGGCGCGGCGGTGAGGGTTGATCGCCGGTGATCGGGTTTTAAGGGATAAGAGGAAAATGACGAAGGGGGTGTTTTCAGAAGTTTTTGGGAAAATGATCCCAATTAAAAATCACGTTAAGGTGGCAGGTATGATATTTTTATTATTTTATTATTTTAGGATCTTAGGCATTAACTCTTATTTCCCCTGGTGCTATAACTAACCAAGAGCTATGTTAGCTCAATTGGTTAAGCCATCGAGCTATGCAGCCAAGGGTCACGGGTTTGAAACCTCTTTAACCTTAGAAAATTAGGATTGTTACAACTCTCCCCCTCTAAAAAGAAATTCCGGCCTCGAAATTTACATGAATTGAACAGATGTGGGAACTGCTCCTCCATTGACTCAAGGGTCTCCCATGTAGCCTCTTCTGGACCACGATTACTCCACTGTACTTTGACCATATGAATACATCGGTTCCTTAAAACTCTCTCGTCTTGATCCAAGATCTGAACATGTTCCTCCTCATAAGACAAATCTGGTCTCAACTCCACATCCTGTACCTGAATAACATGGCTCGGATCTGGGTGGTACCGCCTCAACATGGATACATGAAATACATCATGAATACGGCTAAGCTGAGGAGGCAGCTCAAGCTGATAAGCAACAGGCCCGACTCTCTTCCGAATACGATACGGTCTGATAAATCTTGGGCTTAATTTGCCTTTGCGCCAAAATCTCAAAACTTTCTTCCATGGAGACACCTTCAGAAAAACCTGATCACCAACCTCGAACTCAATGTCTTTCCTTCTCCGATCAGCATAGGACATCTATCTATCAAAAGCCTCTTTCAGGCAGTTGCGGATCAATCTGACGGTCTCCTCGGTCTCTCGAACCAACTCTGGGCCCAAAGTCTTCTTCTCATACAGCTTTGTCCAACAGATGGGAGTACGACACTTACGGCCATACAGAGCCTCATACGGTGCCATGCGGATACTAGCATGATAGCTGTTGTTGTATGCAAACTCAGCCAAGGGCAAGAAATCCTCCCAACTACCACGAAAATTAATCACACATCCCCGTAGCATGTCCTCAAGAATCTGAATCACCCTCTCCTATTGTCCATCTGTCTGCGGATGGAAGGATGTACTGAAATTCAGACGGGTACCTAAAGCACTGTGCAAGGCCAACCAGAATCGAGAAGTGAACCTCGGATCCCGATCAGATATGATAGATAAAGGTACCCCATGTAGTCTGACGATCTCAGAGATGTACAGTTTAGCCAGCTTCTCCAAAGAGTAGGTGACTCGAACTGGAAAAAAATGAGCTAACTTGGTGAGTCGGTCAACAATCACCCAGATAGAATCCTTTTTAGAAGGTGTCAGAGGAAGCCCTGTAACGAAATCCATCGTGATCCGTTCCCATTTCCACTCGGGGATCTTAATTGGCTGCAATAAACCAGAAGGATGCTGGTGCTCTGCCTTAAGCTGCTGGCAAGTCAAACACCAAGATACATAATCTGAAATGTCCTTCTTCATACCTTCCCAACGATATATCTGCCTCATGTTTTGATACATCTTGTCCCCACCGGGATGCATAGCATAAGGGCTGTTATGAGCCTCACTAAGAATAGCCCATTTCAACTCGGCATCATCTGGTACACAATAACGACCCTTGAAGCACAAGACTCTATCCTGATCAAAGGCATAGATAGAAGTAGATCCCTGCTCAACCTGTTGCATGACAGGGAGTAAGGAACTGTCTAGAAGCTGTTTGGCCCTAATTTCCTCGGCCAAAGTTGGTTTAACCTGCAGCTCGGCTAGTAAACTGTCATCACTGTATATACTCATCCTGGCAAACAAGGATCTCAAGTCTGATATAGCCTTACGACTCAAAGCATCAGCAACAACATTAGCCTTCCCCGGGTGGTACTCAATCACACAGTCATAGTCCTTAAGAAGCTCAATCCAACGACATTGTCTAAGATTAAGCTCTCTCTGTGTAAGAATGTACTTCAGGCTCTTGTGATCTGTGTAGATATAACACTTCTCTCCGTAGAGATAGTGTCTCCAAATCTTCAGGGCAAAGACCACAGCGGCCAGCTCTAGATCATGGGTAGGATAATTACACTCATGAGGCCTCAACTGACGAGACGCATAAGCTATTACCTTGCCATCCTGCATCAGAACACAACCAAGCACGGAACGCGATGCATCACTATAAACTGCAAAATCCTTCCCAGACTCGGGCTGCGTCAAAACTGGAGCTTGCGTTAGAGCTATCTTCAACTTCTTAAAACTATCCTGCTGAGCATCTGTCCAGATGAATGGAACATCCTTCCTCAACAGCTTCGTCAAGGGAGCGACAATAATAGAAAAGCCCTCGGAGAAAAGCCTGTAATACCTAGCTAAACCCAAGAAACTACAGATCTCGGAAACATTCTTGGGTTGCTTCCAACTCACAATGGCCTCTATCTTGCTCGGATCAACCTGAATACCCCTAGCCGATACCACATGCCCCAGAAATGTCACCTCGCTAAGCCAAAATTCACACTTGCTCAACTTGGCATACAATTTGTGCTTTCTAAGAGTCTGCAGAACTATCCTCAAATGCTCAACATGTTCTGCTTCAGTCTGGGAGTAGACTAGGATGTCATCAATGAACACCACCACAAACTGATCCAAATAGGGTCGGAACACACGGTTCATCAAATCCATAAATGCGACAGGAGCATTAGTCAGACCAAACGACATCACTAAAAACTCGTAGTGCCCATATCTGGTGCGAATGGTCGTCTTTGCTACATCAGACTCCTTTATCTTTAGCTGATAGTACCCGGAACGAAGATCAATCTTCGAAAAAACTGTGGCTCCCCGAAACTGATCGAACAAGTCATCAATCATGGGCATAGGATACTTATTCTTGACTGTCAACTTGTTCAGCTTACGGTAATCAATACACAGCTTTAGAGAACCATCTTTCTTCTTCACGAAGAGAACATGAGCTCCCCAGGGCGAAGAGCTGGGTCAGATAAAGCCTCGGTCTAGGAGCTCTTGCAACTGAATCTTCAGCTCCTTAAGCTCTTTAGGAGCCATACGGTAAGGGTTCATGGAGACTGGTGCAGAGCCCGGATAGGTCTCAATCTCAAACTTGACATCTCTATCCGGAGGTAATCCAGGTAATTCATCAGGAAAGACATTAGGGAACTCGCTAACAGTGCGAATCTCCTCAATCTTTGACAAAGAACCCTTGGTATTCAAGAAACAGGCGATGAAAGTCTGATAGCCCTTCCTGATCATCCTGTCGGTAGCCAAAGCAGATATCACATTAGATAGATACCCTAGGCACTCACCAATAAGAACCACTGTACGATCATCAGAAGTCTTCAAAACTGCTCTCTTGGACTCACAATCTAGGTTAACCCAGTGTTCAGTCAACCACAGACTGACCCACTGTACGAAGATACCCTTGCACCTCGAGGGGACATCGCCTGAAAACCTTATCTACAACCACAGACTGACCCACTGGACTCATAACGGTAATTGCACTCTCGGTGCTCTCAACTGGAATCTGAAGGTCTCGGGACACAGATCTCGATACATAGGAATGGGTAGAACCATTGTCAAGCAATGCAAAGTATGGAACAGAAAATATAGTGAATGTACATGCAATGACGTCTGGCTCATCTTTGTCGTCACGACGTCTAGTAGCATAAACAAGTACAGGCTGTCTGGCCTCAGTCATAACCGGTCCCCCACTCTGATGTGATCGACCTCTACTATCAAATCTAGCAGAAGATCCATGAGCTCTACTCTAATAACGCCCTGAACCCGATGTCTGAACAGATGTCTGTGAACGGGCTGGAGTCTGAGATCGAGCAGGGGTCTGAAACGACGGTCGGTCTACAGAAGGTGGGTGTGGACAATCTTTCTTGAAATGGTCAGTGGATCCACATCTGAAGCAAGCACCCGACATCTTCCTGCACTCCCCTCGATGAAGCTTACCACAATGCTCATATACAGGTAAAAGAGTGGACCCTGATGAGTCACCTCGACTAACCGATGGGCCCTGCTGTACCGTGGGCCTATAACTCGAACCACCTCCATGATACATGGTGTGAGCCCTCTTATCAGAACGCACGTGAGACTCTCTCTGTCTAGAAGATCTCCAAGATCGATCTCGGTCTCGCCCTCGATCCTTGCCTCTATCTCGATCTCCATCTCTACTACTCTGACTAGCTGTCAAGATCTCCATCTGTTCTGCAGTCTTAGCCCGGTCCACTAAATCTTCAAACACCTGATCATGGTGGGTAGCCACTCGATCACGTATCCCAATACGAATGCCCTCTAGGAACTTGTCACATTTGTCTTTCTCAGTAGAAACCAAGCCAGTACCATACTTCGACAACTCTAGAAACTGTATCTCATACTCAGCCACTGTCATGGTACCTTGCACCAGGTCTTTAAAAGCTTGGCGTCTCTCTCTCAAGAACCGCTCACCCAGAAAACGGTTCCTAAAGCGTTCCTTAAAGAAATCCCATGTCAAACGATCAGAAGGAACACTACTCATGATGGACTCCCACCAGGTGCGGGCATTCCCATTCAGCATAGATACAGCACCCAAATACTTCCTGGATGGCTAAAACCCAACTCACCCATACGTCTCTCGATATCGTATAACCACTCCTCAGCCTCGGTAGGTGGTCCACTAAGAGATGCCGAAAAGGTCTTGATCCCGTTGGCAATCAGGGTCTGGGAGATAAGAACTTCAGGTGTGACTCCAGATGCTCTGACTACTCCCTGAACCAACTGGAGGAACTGTCTACTCAAAGACTCATCCGTAACTCCAGTCATAGGCTCGGGCCTAGAAATATTAGCTCCCCTGACCGGAGTAGTCATGCCGATACTAGGAGTGGGCAATGGAATAGTGGGAGTAGGTGTAGGAGCAGTCGGGACAGATGTCGGTGTAGCCGAAGCAGCAGCAGCTGAAGGACCACTAGGGGTAGGAGGCTCTACAGATGTCGGAGGGTCAACTACGGCTGTAGCAACTCCAAAGGCAGGTGGATCAGCCACCAGATCGTCTATCGGGTCTGCAAATCTAACAGGTCGACCACGCCTACGAGCGGGTCGACGCCCCCTTCCGGTGCTCATCTCGGAGAATCTCTACAAGGGATAAAACCTAAGATCAGTTTATGACACTGGAGAATCGAACACAATTAAACATATAAAGTTGGGTGACATGGCCTCTTTTTACAATACTTGTAAAACATTCTAAAACAATATTTTAAAAGGACTTATCCACAGTCCGAGGTTTTAAAACCAAAAGCTCTTATACCAACTAAATGTAACCCCCTAGACCGGCCTATGCGGAATGACCAAGTCTAGTAAGGCACATCAAAATTTAAAACTCAAGTGGAAAACCTGTTGGCAAACTAAGTGTTTATTTCGACAGCATAACGGCAGGACTTAATGAAAATCATCAAGTTAAATGAACCTGTTTAATACATCAAGCAGTAATATTTTCCAAAGTCATTCACAACATAGACATCATAAATAATATAGGCAACCATGATTAATTAAATAAACCCATCATAGGATGGTTACAAAATAAGTATCAGTTAGCATATCAAAATACTTTTAGTTTAATACCATACATAACAAAATATAGGCACATGTCACCCTGAAAGTATAAACGGTGGATAGAAACATTACAATAAAAAAGAATACCAAATGTGTCGATCCTACGAATGTCAACTTTTTTTTATCGACCCTTCGAATGCCAGCTACGGGGTGGCCTATCCAAAATATCTAAAAGGGGGAAAGAATTTAGGGCGTGAGCTAGAAAGCTCAGTGTGTTCCAACAGTGCAAGTAAAGCAGTTGCATCAATAAATAATAAATCATGTTATGCAAAACATATCATAAAAAGCATCAAAGTTTTTATGCAACCTATCTACCCTCCAACCGAACACCATGATACAGTTCCCCAGAACAGTATCCTATACTGGCATTAACCCAAGCCCATTGGGCGGGGTACCATCCTAAGGATATACCTTAGAATACGGGCGGCCCTAGTCGAAACTTAGGAACCGAAAACGGGCAGACCTGGCCTAAGCCTAAGATCCGAATACAGGCGGACCTAGCCGAAGCTTAGGATCCGAATACGGGCGGACCTAGCCGAAGCTTAGGATCCGAATACGGGCGGTCTTACCAGCTGGATCAGGGCTGAGCCGATAGTCTTCTCATCATACCGCAAGTACCTCTACTAATTAGTCCGGGCAGTAACATAGTACGCAACAATAACAGTCATAGCAAAGCTTAGCAACATATTTCTGCACTAATAACCGGAAATCATAGGCATGCTTGTCATATCAAATGCTAAAGCATAATTCAAACATACAGTACAATCGTGTTTCTTTCATAAGAAGAAAACATACTAGTTTTTCACAAAATCAAGTTTAGCAATCATGTACACATAGTCTGTTTTATTAAATCATGTGAAGCATGTAAAATAGTAAATATGCAACAGTCATATAGCACACAAAGAACACACCTCAAAAGATGAGATCGGTCAGTCAAAAGGTCTATCGAGCACAGGGATCACACTCCGCTACAGTACATAGACAAGGATTATGGTTACAATCAAATTTACGCCTTGATTCGTAATAAAATACTAAGTTTTAGGGTCGTACGAGTGACGATAGGATCACGAGGCGGTACGGATCGAGACGAGCTGGGCTGGGCGTAGGCACGATCGGGAGATCCACGAGTACCTATTAAATCAGAAGATTAATATCAGTCCTTAATCATCAATTTCTCTTAAATCACATAACCTATACATATGCATGTTTGGGTTCAACGTCCAATTTGGAGGCTTTCGGGTTAGAATTTCGCAAAACGGGCTTCAAAATCGGACTCGAGACGTCGAAAAACATAAAATAGGACTTTTCGGAAAAAGTTGACTTTTTGGTCAAAGTCAACGCTAATGTCAGCGGTCAAAGTCAACGCTGACGTCATGCTGACATCACTGGTCCAACCCTTAAGCAAACCAAGCAAAGCTACTCAAGCCTCCACGATTTCCGGAATCGATCCCGAACCTTTTCCGATGTTTCCTCTTGCTTATAATCAATCAATAGACAAGGTATTACTCAACCAAATCATTGCTAAACTCAGCCACAATCTCAACCCACAATCACAAGCTAAAACTTCATAGTTTCAAACTCAAACTAACCACAAAACTCACATTTTCGTACACCCTTCATACCCAGCTGAAATCTACCATTTCCAACACCCAAATGACCTCTAAAGACTTCCAAAACACCTTCCTAACAACCCTACACCATCAGCCCTTCAACCCAACACAAAACCACATAAAAAATTCAAGTTTTGACACTTTAAAAAATGCCCCCAAGACCCATTTCGGGATTTTTGTCAAAATCCCTCCATTTCAAAATATGAGGTGTATTAAGGTAAGGTGAACTCAAAACTTAACTAATCAAACAAAAAACAAGTTGAAAACCCATTAAAGTTTCATACTTTCTTCAACCTTGAAAACTTGAAAAATTAAAATGATGATGGTTTTGAAATATAAAACCATGGAAATGGTTGGGATGAAAAGGAGAATTCAAAAACGAAATTACCTTGAATGGAGCCCTTGAATTGATGGAAAAGGGGGATGGAATGGTGATTTTGGGAGGGGTTTGGGGTTTTTCACGTTGAAGTGAAATGAAGAAGAAGATGGCCCTTTTTTTTCTTTTTCTTTTTTTCAAAAAGCTTGTCTTCTTTATTTTAACTTATTTACAAAATTGCCATTACTAGGATTTTAGGCTCATTTAAAATAAAACCAAGGTCTCATTAAATTAAACCGATTCGGACGACTCGAACTCAACACACACACACCGAACTCTCAACCCCAAAACACGGGTGTTACAACTCTCCCCCACTTAAGGAATTTCGTCCTCGAAATTACCTGACTGAAAGAGATAAGGAAACTGCCTTTCCATTTCCTCCTTCCTCTCCCAAGTGGCCTCGTCCACCCCTCGACGTTGCCACCGCACTTTTACTAACTCAATCAATCTACCCCGCAATACCTTGCTTTCAGAAGCTAAGATCTCAACTGGTTCTTCATCATAAGTCAAATCCGGATTCAATTCAATCTCTTCTACAGTCATAACATGTGATGGATCTGACCTATACTTACAAAGCATCGAAACATGAAACACATCGTGTATCTTCTCTAGCTCGGATGGCAATAGCAACTGATAAGCAACTGGGCCAACCCTTTTCACAATCTCATACGGTCCTATGTACCTCGGACTCAACTTCCCTTTTCTGCCAAATCTTATTACTTTCTTCCACAGAGACACTTTTAGGAATACCTTCTCACCCACTGAAAACTCAACTTCCTTCCTCTTCAAGTCGGCATAGGACTTCTGTCTATCTGAAGCTGACTTCAAGCGATCGCAAATCAATTTCACTTTATCGGTTGTCCCCTTAAGCAAATCTGGCATAGGTAACAACTTCTGTCCCACTTCAGCCCAACAAACTGGAGTCCTACACTTTCTACCATAGAAGGCCTCATACGGAGCCATCTGAATGCTCGACTGAAAACTGTTATTGTAAGCAAACTCAACTAGAGGCAAGTGCTTCTCCCATGTACCCTGAAAATCAATGATGCAACAACGCAACATATCCTCTAAAATCTGTATAACCCTCTCTGACTGACCATCTGACTGAGGATGATATGATGTGCTGAAATTCAAACGGTTACCCAAAGTTGTATGCAGACACTCCCAAAATCGAGCTGTAAACCTCAGATCTCTATCGGACACAATAGACTTTGGCACACCATGCAGTCTAACAATCTCACCAATGTACAGATCGACCAATCTATCTAAGGTATAAGTCGTATTGACTGCTAAGAAGTGAGCACACTTCGTGAAACGGTCTACTATAACCCAAACTGAGTTCTTCTTCGTAGGAGTCAAAGGCAAGCCCGAAACAAATTCATGGTGATATTCTCCCATTTCCATTCTGGAATTCTCAACGGTTCCAACAAACCTGAGGGAACCTGATGTTCCGCCTTCACTCTCTAACACACCATACACTTACTCATGAAGTCGGCTACGTCTCTCTTCAAACCAACCCAAAAGTACTTGTTACGTGTAAAAGTGTCTATCGCAATGTAGTGCAAGTGTACACGACGCAAGTAGTAAAGTGATACGTAAGTATCGGATATCGTCTCCATAGGGACTGGGCTAATAGCTTCAACCTTAGTTTTCTGCACGAAGGGGAAAAGAAAGAGTTTAATAGTTTGTCACGAAATAATAAATAAGATTGAAAATAAAAGAGTAAAATATTCAGAGTAAAGAATAGGCCGGTATTGATCTGCTCCGTAGTGCAGGTGTTGCAATGTCTAAGACTTCTCTGTTCTGTTGTAGCACCTGCTGCGGCAGCGGTCTGTTGTTGTCGCGGCAACGAACACACAACTCAGCACTTCAAGCTTGGCAAGAATCCCTGCTATGCCTTGGCCTATCCCTAGGTCCAAGTCTGTCGATGAACACGTCTTTGATGATACCTCCCGTCATGAATCGAAGGATGAACACCGATGTTGTTGAATTCTTCCTTAGCCACTTAACCTCGTCCTATCCCTAGGCCCGAGATAGTTCAACCATAAACTGGAGAACCCGTACTTATTCCTTTCGTATACTTAACTCTCCCGATATTAAGTAAATGTATAATCTCACAATGCTCTCCCGATACTCTTGCAAGATGTTGAAAACCAGAATAAGCAAACTTGAAGTCTATTTTATTGAACAAAAGAAAATCCTAAAACAATGCAATCCTTGCAACTACTTTACAAAATCAACCCTTAGCCCTATGGGAAGTTTAGAACATGATGTGAAGGGAGAAAATGACTAGGGTTTAGGGGAAGAAGGCTAGAGAGTAAGATATCCTTCCCTAGGTCGAATTACATGCCTTTATATAGGCCTTGGGTTCAAGTTTTCTAATATGGCAAGAATACAAGTTTAAACTAAAATATAACTCTATTAAAGACTAAATCTTCAGAGCTTATATCTTTAATTCGTCCTTCCTTCTTGCTTGGAGTTTCTTCCTTGAACTTTGGGCTTGGCCTTCATTCTGATCTAGGGCTTGGAAAAATATACGAGTGCTCCACGATAGACCGGCTTAATTTTCTCTTGTTGTCGAGGCCCACTTCACTTCTTCCCTTCACTTCACTTCACTGCTTCTCCACTGCCCTCCATCTGTTACAACAGCTACCTGCAAAAGCAACCAATTTCAGTAGAAACTATGCCATTTGATGTAATTGTGATGTATAAATGAAATCTATCCTAAATGCAATGAATTATGCTTGAATGCAGCAAAAATATGGGTTAAATAGGGGGTAAAATATAGAACTTTTACACACTCAACACACCCCCAAACTCAAGTTTTTTCTTACCCTCAAGCAATTTAGACCTAAAAAAGAAAAACAAAATTTTTGTTTGGCTTAAAATAGTGAACTTTTCCTTACCTACCCTTCATTCCCTATTGGGAGCAACACCCTGTTGGATAATATAGGATTCATCCGGAACCTTGCTATAATTCTCGTGTAGTGTGTGCATGCTTGTGAACAATTATATGCCAAGACTCCCTTAGTTTACTGGAATAGCTAAGCTTCTAACTTGAATTTTTATGCCAACTTTCATCTTTTTGGAGGCAATTCTTAGGCTCCTTTAGTTTTTATTTAGACTCGATTCTATTTTCTCAAGCTTAAGTCTGACTAGAGCCGGTTTCGGGCACCTCTAGCTAACTTCCTAAAGCCGGTTTCGGGCACCTCTAGGTGTATTGAGTTTATTTTTCTTAACTTCTTTTCCTAGAGCCAGTGTTAGGCACCTCTAGGGGCAACTCAAGTGTTAAGCTTTTCTATTCTAGTTTACTAGCAGAGTTCTAGACAGTATAAAAGTCACAAAGGGTGTTTAAGATTCAGAATTATAGTAAGGCTTTAAACTACTCCTAAAACTATCCTAAAGGCACTGCCACGACAGAGGCTATCACAGCAGGTAAGTTCAGTTCAAAGACTTAAGCCAAATTTTCATTTTTTAAGCAAAAATAAACTAAATAAAAGACACAATTTTTAAACTTAAAGACACTTCATTAATGGAGGGATGCCACCCCCAAACTCAAGGTTGCATTGCCCTCAATGACAGAATGAAAAAGAAAAAGAAATTAAAACAACATCACAAAATATAACAAAATAGCAGACAACAAATATAAGAAAAGAAACTTAAATTTTAAGCGTTGTCGTCGCTGCTGCTGCTGCTGATCTGAATCTGTCGGCGGGCAGTGACTTTCCTTGTTGGGGCCGGCAGGTGGCTGGGAGAGGAAGAGGTGGTCTTGTTCTTGGCTTCCCTCGGAGGCTGGATTCGGGTAGGAGAGATATGGGTGGTTTCTCCAATACCTGAATCTCCTCGGAGGAGCTGCTGCTGCTGCTGCTGCCGGAGCTGCTACTGATGCTGCCGCTATCAGATTTTTCTTTGTCTGATGGTTCGACTCTGGAGCCTGGTTTCTGTAGTTTCACCGGGGTGAACTCCTTGGACAGATTCCTCTTGACAGAGGGCTCGCCATCGGATGCTCCCCAAATTTCAGAGGAGGAGAAGCCAACTATATACCTGTCGAGGTCGGACATGGGCTCTTTTCTCTTGGCTCCCCTGGCAGATGTTTCAGCCGTGCGGCTGCCGCCTGTAGCTGTTGTGGTCGGGGTCGGGGTGGACGCGACAGATGATGTTCTCGGTGTGGCAGCAAGGGTAGGGGTATGGGCAGGTGTGGGGGCAGCAAAATAATGGTCGGGGAAGGCAGGGAACAGTACATCAGGAAAATTAAGATTAGTTTTAATGAAGTGTACCGTTGCTGTGGTGAAGTCCCGGATGAAGCTCATTAGGCCTAGATGTCGTTCTTCCATTTTCTGCAGGGCAGCATGGATTTTTGTCAAGGAGTCTGCTGAGGGAGCTGCTACAGTGGGCTACCTTGGTTCTGTGGCGGCAGGTTCTGTCTGGGTGTGCTCTATCGGCTTACCTGCCGCGGCAGTAGGGTCGAAGGACGACAGGGGCATGGCAGCTTTCAGCTTCATCAAGCTGAGGATGTTTCTTTTTGTCCATCCCTTCCCTCGCACTCTCAAATCCTCGGCAGCTTCAGGTATGTTGTGACCGCGGCAAAGAGCAGTTATGAGGTATGGGAAGAAGAGTGGTCCTGACGGCCGGTACGCACAATCCAATATTCCCTCCCGAGCGTATCTACCAACGTTAATGGGCCTCTCATTTAGAATTGAATGGATGAGGGCTAACCTTGGTTGGTCTACCATGCTGTTGTGTGAGGATGGCATAATCTTTTTCTTGATGAATGCGTTCCAAAGCTTGGCTTCCGGAGTGAGTTGAACTCATTTTACCGTCCTTGGATGTTTAGGATCGGTATTCCACTCGGTACCTTCGTCGGTAAGTTCTGCTATAACAGCATCGTAATCTGCCGGCTCCAAGCTCTCCACAAATCTCTGGTGGCCGTCTTCCTTTCTCCCAACATAGAACCCATAGAGGGTGTTGATGTATTCGGGCTCAAAGGGTACCTCTTTCCCACGAACCGTCACTGTTGTCGCCTCCCTACTGTCGATGGCAGCATAGAATTCTCGGACTAAAGTGGCGTTCATTTCCTCTGGCTGCTCGGCAAACATCTGCCACTGCAGGGCTATGATCTTGCGGGCTATAAATGGTTTTAGCCCAAGGTTCTCCGTCCGTGTGGTATAGATGAAGCCTTTCTCTTCCCACATGTCTCTGGTCTGGAAAGAGCTGGGGGTGGCTGCTGCTGGGGCAGATCCTGAGGCAACACTACGGCGGGTATTTCTGGTACTCATATTGCAAGGACTGTAGAAAAGAAAAATGAGAGCAAATAAAATTCTAGAGAGGAAACTAGTAGAGAGAGTGAAAGTGAGTGAAAATGAATAGTAAAACGGGGTTTATATAGAAGAGTAGTTTGCTGCCCTTTGGAGCTGTAACGGCAGGCGCGAATAACGGGGCCAGCTGTTACGCGGTTTCTGACGCGTCTGTCACACGTTTCCGTGTCTGCTGCGCGTCTGTTACGCGTTTGTGTGTCTGTCGCGACAGCGTGTTGACAGGCTGGATTTTCCGCGTCTGTCGTGGTAGCTGGAACAGCAGACTCCTAGTTTGGGCTTTCTGGGCTGATGGAAAGATGGTGGGCTGAATTCACTTCTCCTCTTCTCATTGTCTCCTTTATTTCCTGTAAATAATAAAAACAAAAACTTAGTTTCTAAAAATAAAATAATTCTAATTACCTAATATATATAAATAAATAATAAATATTAATAAAAATAAAATTAGGTTAAATTAGGGATGCCAGGAGGGGCATCTCCTAAAGTAACCATTTCCTGCATTCTTGGGGCTTCAGTCCCCTGATAATGCTTCAATCTTTGTCCGTTGACTTTAAATTGGTGCCCGTCTTTTAAAGATCTGATTGTGATGGCACCATGAGGAAAAACTTGGACCACTTGGAATGGGCCGGACCATCTAGATTTCAGCTTCCCTGGGAAGAGTTTCAACCTAGAGTTGAACAACAACACAAGCTGCCCTGGGTAGAACTGTCGTGGCAGCAGCTTCTTGTCATTCCACTTCTTTGTCTTGTCTTTGTAAATCCTTGCGTTGTCATAGGCCATTGCTCGTATTTCTTCTATCTCATTCAAATCAAGTAGCCTTTTCTGTTTTGCCTTTTCCAAGTCCATATTTACTGCCTTGATGGCCCAGTATGCTCTGTGCTCAATCTCAACAGGTAGATGGCATGTTTTTCCATAAATCAGATGGTAGGGTGACAGTCCCAATGGAGTTTTGAATGTTGTTCTGTAGGCCCATAGTGTATAATTGAGGTGTAGAGACCAGTCCTTCCGAGTTGGATTAACCATCTTTTCAAGAATGTTCTTAACTTCTCTGTTGGATATTTCATCATGTCCATTGGTCTGAGGGTGGTACGCTGTTGCGATCCGATGTTTGACACCATACTTTTTTAAGGCAGCAACTATAACCCTATTGTCAAAATGCCTCCCTTCGTCACCGATGATCGCCTTGGGGATGCCAAATCTGGAAAATATGTTTTTATGCAAAAACGTCTGAACCGTCTTGGCATCGTTTTTCTGAGTAGCGATCGCTTCAACCCATTTGGACACATAGTCCACTGCCAGGAGGATATATAAGTTCCCACATGATGTTGGGAATGGTCCCATAAAAACAATCTCCCAAACATCGAAGATCTCGACCTCAAGAATGTTCTGCAGCGACATCTCATGTCTCCTTGAGATGTTTCCAGTCCGTTGACATTTGTCACAGTTTTTGTAGAATGTCTGAGCATCCTTGAACAGTGTCGGCCAATAAAATCCAGACTGCAAAACTTTGCCAGCGGTTTTGTTACCACCTAAGTGTCCTCCATATTGTGAAGCATGGCAGTGATGAAGCACAACTTCATGTTCATCTTGTGGTACGCATCTCTTGATAACCTGATCTGCACAATATTTGAAAAGAAGAGGTTCGTCCCAATAATAATGCTTAACATCATTTTGGAACCTCTTCCTAGCTTGATAGTTAAGGTCAGGAGGAGTTATTCCGCTAACTAAATAATTAACAAAATCTGCATACCAGGGGAGTTCAGGAAACTTACCTGCCACCATGGCTGTCGCAGCAGTGCTTGTGGCAGCGAACAGCTGCTCGTCAGGGAAGGTCTCCAGTATGTGTGTCTCGTCTTTTGGGAGACTCTTTCCCTTCTCTAATCTTGACAAGTGATCTGTAACTTGGTTTTCTGTCCCCTTTTTGTCCTTGATCTCAAGGTCGAACTCTTGCAGTAGCAGAATCCAACGTATCAGTCTAGGCTTTGCATCTTTTTTGGCGAACATATACTTTAAAGCAGAGTGGTCTGTGTGGACCATGACCTTCGTTCCAAGTATGTATGAACGAAACCTGTCAATCGAGAACACCACAGCTAACAGTTCCTTCTCCGTTGTGGTGTAGTTTACTTGGGCGTCGTTCAGTGTTTTGCTGGCATAGTATATAGCATGGAAGAGCTTGTTCTTCCTCTGCCCAAGTGCTGCCCCAACAGCATAGTCACTAGCATCACACATGATCTCAAATGGTAGTTTCCAATCTGGTGGTTGTACTATCGGGGCTGTTACCAGCTTTTCTTTCAGAACCTTGAATGCCTCAGTACATTCAGTGTTGAAGTCGAAGGGACGGTTCTGCTCCAGAAGATGGCATAAGGGTTTCGTTATCTTTGAAAAGTTTGCGATAAACCTCCGATAAAACCCAGCGTGCCCTAAGAAACTCCTGATTCCCTTGACTGTGGTGGGTGGCGGCAGCTTTTCAATTACCTCGATCTTTGCTCTGTCGACTTCTATGACGTGGCAGCTTACTTTATGGCCTAGGACTATCCCTTCATCCATCATGAAGTGACATTTCTCCCAGTTCAATACCAAGTTTGCTTTCTCGCATCTCTCGAGCACTTTCTGCAAGTTGCCTAGGCAACTCTCAAAGTTATCTCCAAAGACAGAGAAATCATCCATGAATATCTCCAGGAAATCCTCCACCATGTCAGAGAATATTGCCATCATACACCTCTGAAAGGTTGCTGGTGCATTACAAAGTCCAAATGGCATTCTCCGAAAAGCGTAAGTACCGTATGGGCAAGTGAACGTCGTCTTCTCTTGATCCTCTGGTGCGATGGCTATTTGGTTATAACCTGAGTATCCATCAAGAAAACAGTAGTAAGGCTTTCCCGCTAATCTATCAAGCATTTGATCAATAAAAGGCAGGGGAAAGTGGTCCTTCCGGGTAGCTTTGTTGAGCTTCCGGTAGTCCATACAAACCCTCCAACCGGTCACAGTCCTGGTTGGGATTAACTCATTTTCTTCGTTGGTTACCACGGTTATTCCTCCTTTCTTAGGAACGCACCGCACCGGGCTCACCCACTTGCTATCCGAGATGGCATAAATTATTCCAGCATCTAGCCATTTGATGATCTCCTTACGAACCACCTCTCGCATAGTATCGTTTAGACGTCTCTGGGCATCAATGGTCGGCTTATGATCATCCTCTAAGAGGATTTTATGCATGCATAGTGCCGGGCTGATGCCTTGGATATCAGCTATCGTCCATCCAATAGCCCTTTTGTGCTGCTGCAGCATCCCTATTAGTTGATGTTCCTGTTCCTGCATTAACTTGGAAGAGATGATTACGGGCAACGTATTATTTAATCCAATGAAAACATATTTAAGCTGCCCTGGCAGGGGTTTAAGATCTAGAACAGGTGACTCTACAGTTGATGGCTTTTGGACTATATGTTCATTCGAGGTATAGTTTAAGGGCTCGAATAACTTACATGGACGATTACCTATCCAGTTTACCTCATCATGATCTTCAGTATCAGATATGTTAGAGTCCGAGGAGCTGCTGTCGTCGTCGCTACCGTGACAGTCTTCTAAATGGCTGCTGGGGTAGTGGCCAATTTTGATGTCATGGCAGTCCGACCTGATGCAGGGTTGGTCAAGGATAACTTCAGTGATAGCCTTGCATTCTTCTTCTGCATCAACATGTTTTATTGCTTGGAGAACATTCAGCTTTATCTCTTGATCGTTCACTCTCATTGTGAGTTCTCCTTTTTCCACATCAATCAGTGATCTTCTTGTGGCTAAGAAGGGTCGCCCCAGGATGATTGGTGCATTCTCATCTGCTTCACAATCTAAGATATGACATTAAATTCTCCAATTATGCACGGTATTATGAAGCTTCCAGGATCCTTCTTTTTCTGGGGTGGATGCTTATGCAGAATACTCATGCATCCCTCTGTCATTTTAACCGTTTCAAATTCTCCAAGTCTGGATTTCATCGACATGGCATCCTTGAGAAATTTGGCATAACCAGGCATCTTCTTTATAGCATCTAACAGCGGAATATTGATGTGAACCTGCTTAAAAATATCATAGATCTTCTTAAGCTGGGATTCTTGTTTCAATTTTTGTAACCGTTGAGGAAAAGAAGGTGGAGGGCGATAATCTGCAATGCGTCCTTCCCACTGCATTCGGATCTGATGAGGCTTAGGTTCTTCATCCTTCTCCTCTGTCCCTCCTGCTGTCGTGACAGGTTCATCGGCAGCAGGCTATTTGTCGTCTACCGGGGCAGCGTTCTCGGCAGTCGATTTCAGGGTTGGTTCCTTTACTGATTCAGCTTCCTTCTCTAGCCCTGGTAATTTCTTCCCACTCCTTGTCGTGATGGCTTTACACTGCTCATGTGTGGGTTGTCTAGCGTTTTCAGTATCGCTAGGGAATCCTCCATTCTGCCTTGGTTTAATATGTTGGGAAACCTGACCCATCTATGTCTCCAGTGATTTCAGAGTAGCTTCATGGTTGGTCATCCGCATCTCTGTTTCATCCATGAATGACTCAGTCTTCTTGACGAAGTGATTCATGTTCTCAATGTAAGTTCTTGTTTGAGACATAAACGTAGCCAAGGTCTGCTCCAATATACTAGTCGTGGCAGCTGGTGGCTGTTGCTGCTGCTGTTGCGGCTGCTGCCGAGTTAGTAATCTATGTCCCCCCTGGTTGTGAGTATTCTGTGCTTGAGGATTTAGGGCATTGTTAGGGTTGCTCCAAGAGAACTTGGGATCCTTTCTCCAGTTGGGATTGTAGTTGTTGGAATTATAGTTCTGTTTGTTGTAGTTCCCAACGTACATCCCTTCCTCTAACTGTAGTGGACAATTTTCCGAACTGTGATTCCCATCACAAGTTTCACATACCTCTTCGGCGGAGTAGACAGGTTGTGAATCTTTCTTTAAGAGCTTTTCTACTGCTTTTGTGAGATATGCCACCTGTGTTTTTAGGGAACTGTCGGCCTCATAATCTTTCACAGCTAGTACTCGTTTACCCACTCTTCTTGCTGTAGGAAACTGTTCCTCGTTCTTTGCCATGTTTTTCAATACTACCATTGCTTCATCTGGATCTTTATCCAACATCAATCCATTCACTGTTGAATCAATTCTCATACGAGTCTGTAAGTTGGCAGCATTATAAAACTTAATTACCTGATTCCAAATGGGGAATCCATGCATCGTGCAGTTCCTCAGTAGAGTGGTAAATTTGTCCTATGCCTCGTGCATTGGCTCGTCATCTTCCTGTTGAAAGGTAGCAATTTCGTTACGTAATCGCTCAGATAAATGTGAAGGATTAAAACGAGACAAAAATTCACGAGTTAAATCTGCCCAAGTTCGTATTGAACCCGGCGTTAGTTTATTCCACCAAGTTTTCGCCCTGTCCTCCCTCAATGAATGAGGAAATAACCGAAGCCTCAGTATCTCCGGATTTACTCCTGGTAGTCTAAACGAACCACAGATTTCCTGGAACGTTTTCAAATGCTCCCTAGCATCCTCTGTAGCAGCACCACTAAATGGCCATCGTTATTAATCATGCTGAACATGACAGGTTTCAGCTCAAAATTTTCAGCTTCCACGTCTGGCAGGGTGGTTTCTAGTTCCACATGATCATTGATCATGTAGTCTCGGCATGACCGGCGTGCGGCAACGGCAGGAGGATCGGCAGGTTGTCCGTTCCTTCCATCTTCGACCGGATCTTCAGGACCCTGGGGATTCCCTTGGTTGTTCATGGCCTCTAACTGTTCTTCAAGGTATTCGTTTCTGGCTAATACGAGTCGGAGTCGGTTCCTAAGATTGCACGAGCGTTCGATTTTAGGATCTATCTGATACTCAGGTTCCTTTCCTCGTCTCGATCTGCGCATAAACAGAAAACCTTGTGAAAAGCACAGGTTTAACAATCCAAGAAAAAAACAGAAAAAATAAAAAGAATGTGCAGTAAAAGGGTAGGGTAAAGATATGTTGCCAGTCCCCGGCAATGGCGCCAAAAACTTGTTGCGTGTAAAAGTGTCTATCGAAATGTAGTGCAAGTGTACACGACGCAAGTAGTAAAGTGATACGTAAGTATCGGATATCGTCTCCACAGGGACTGGGCTAATAGCTTCAACCTTAGTTTTCTGCACGAAGGGGAAAAGAAAGAGTTTAATAGTTTGTCACGAAATAATAAAGAATATTGAAAATAAAAGAGTAAAATATTCAGAGTAAAGAATAGGTAGGTATTGATCTGCTCCGTAGTGCAGGTGTTGCAATGTCTAAGACTTCTCTGTTCTGTTGTAGCGCCTGTCGCGGCAGCACCTGCTACGGCAGCGGTCTGTTGTTGTCGCGGCAGCAAACACACAACTCAGCACTTCAAGCTTGGCAAGAATCCATGCTATGCCTTGGC
Organism: Hibiscus trionum; assembly: GCA_030270665.1. NCBI lineage: Eukaryota > Viridiplantae > Streptophyta > Magnoliopsida > Malvales > Malvaceae > Hibiscus > Hibiscus trionum. The sequence goes on along the minus strand of BSYR01000034.1, from coordinate 2,069,789 downwards.
CTATCCCTAGGTCCAAGTCTGTCGATGAACATGTCTTTGATGATACATCCCGGCGTGAATCGAAGGATGAACACCGATGTTGTTGAATTCTTCCTTAGCCACTTAACCTCGTCCTATCCCTAGGTCCGAGATAGTTCAACCATAAACTGGAGAACCTGTACTTATTCCTTTCGTATACTTAACTCTCCCGATATTAAGTAAATGTGTAATCTCACAATGCTCTCCCGATACTCTTGTAAGATGTTGAAAACCAAAATAGGCAAACTTGAAGTCTATTTTATTGAACAAAAGAAAATCCTAAAACAATGCAATCCTTGCAACTACTTTACAGAACCAACCCTTAGCCCTAGGGGAAGTTTAGAACATGATGTGAAGGGGGAAAATGACTAGGGTTTAGGGGAAGAAGGCTAGAGAGTAAGATATTCTTCCCTAGGTCGAATTACATGCCTTTATATAGGCCTTGGGTTCAAGTTTTCTAATATGGCAAGAATACAAGTTTAAACTAAAATATAACTCTATTAAAGACTAAATCTTCAGAGCCTATATCTTTAATTCGTCCTTTCTTCTTGCTTGGAGTTTCTTCCTTGAACTTTGGGCTTGGCCTTCATTCTGATCTAGGGCTTGGAAAAATATACGAGTGCTCCACGACAGACCGGCTTAATTTTCTCTTGCTGCTGAGGCCCACTTCACTTCTTCCCTTCACCATTGCTGTCATCCTTGGCTACCACGGCAACGGCCGTGGCAGCATCTTCCTTCTCGTCTGCAGTTCAGTTCCAGCTCTGCTTCATCACTGCCCAGCGTCTGCTTCTCCACTGCCCTCTATCTGTTACAGCAGCTACCTGCAAAAGCAACCAATTTCAGTAGAAACTGTGCCATTTGATGTAATTGTGATGTATAAATGAAATCTATCCTAAATGCAATGAATTATGCTTGAATGCAGTAGAAGTATGGGTTAAATAGGGGGTAAAGTATAGAACTTTTACACACTCAACAGTACTCATCCTTCAAATCTCGGTACATCTTCGTACTTCCAGGATGCATAGCAAACGGACTACTATACGCTTCAGTAAAGATCGTGCGTCTCAAATCACTGTCTTCTGGCACAACTATCCTATTTCTGAAACACAAGACCCCATCGGTACTGAAACTGTAGTCTAAAGGTCTACCCTCGGCTATGTCTTGCACGTGAGGTGCCAAAGATCTGTCTAAGAGTTGTTTCTCCCTAATCAACTGACCTAGAGTAGGTCTAACCTGAAGCTCGGCTACTAAGCCACCATCTCCGAACAAGCTCAATCTAGCAAACATGGCTCTCAAATCTACAGCTACCTTTCTACTCAAAGCATCGGCCACTACATTGGCTTTACCCGGATGGTACTCAATCGTAAGATCATAGTCCTTTAGCAACTCTAACCACCTACGCTGTCTGAGATTCAATTCTCACCGAGTCATGATATACTTCAAACTCTTGTGATCTGTGTACACTATGCATTTCTCACCGTACAAATAATGCCTCCAAATCTTCAAGGCAAACACAATCGCAGCTAACTCTTTGTCGTGGGTCGAATAGTTACGCTCGTGAGTCTTCAACTGTCTTGAGGCATAAGCCACCACTTTCTTGTCTTGCATGAGAACACAACCTAGGCATACATAGGAAGCATCACTGTAAACTACATACTCCTTCCCAGACTCTGGATGAATCAAGATTGGTGCTTGGGTCAAAGCTTCTTTCAACTTCTCAAAGGCTCGATGTCTTGCATCTGACCACTCAAACTGAACACTCTTCTGAAGTAACTGTGTCAATGGAGCGGCTAACTTCGAGAAACCCTCTACGAATCTTCTATAGTATCCAGCTAAGCCTAGAAAGCTACAAACCTCTGTTACTGACTTCGGTTGTTTCCATTCAACAATAGCCTCTATTTTCTTCGGATCAACTCTAATCCCATCGGCTGACACTACGTGCCCTAGGAAGACTACTTCTCAGATCCAGAACTCACACTTACTCAACTTTGCATACAATTGGTTGTCTAACAAGGTCTGCAAAACTAACCTCAAGTGTCGGTCGTGGTCTTCCTCGGTGCGCGAATACACCAATATGTCATCTATGAAGACAACTACAAACTGATCTAGGTACTGATGGAAGATCCTATTCATCATATCCATGAAAGCAGCCGGTGCGTTAGTCAACCCAAAAGGCATGACTAAGAACTCATAGTGACCATATCTAGTCCTAAAGGCCGTCTTCGGTACATCAACCTCTCTTACCTTTAGCTGGTAGTAACCGGATCTCAAGTCGATATTCGAAAAGACTGATGCCCCTCTCAACTGGTCAAACAAATCATCAATTCTCGACAACGGATACTTGTTCTTCACTGTTAACTGATTCAACTGTCTGTAATCTATACACATTCTCATGCTTCTATCTTTCTTCTTTACAAACAAAACTGGAGCGCCCCAAGGCGAAGAACTCGGTCGGATGAAGCCTCTATCTGTCAACTCTTGCAACTGAGTCTTCAACTCTTTCAGTTCTTTCAGTGCCATACGATACGGAGCAATCGAAACAGGAGCTGAATCTGAATAAGTATCTATAGCAAACTCTACCTCTCTATCAGGTGGTAAACCCGACAATTCTTCCAGAAACACACTTGGAAAGTCACACACTGTCCGGATGTCTTGAGGCCTAACCTCAATCGTGTTTGGATTCATCACATAGGCCAAATACGCCTCGCAACCCAACTCAACTAGCCTCTTAGCCTCTAAAACTGAAACTACATTCGATAAGAACTTCACGTTCTCACCTACCACTACTATCTCATAATCATCTGTGAGTCTCAAGGAAATCCTCTTAGTCTCAAAGTCTATCCTAGCTCTATGCTCAGTGAGCCAGTCCATACCCAAAATCACATCAAAGGCATAAAATGGTAGCTCCATCATATCCACTGGAAACACATGCCCCTGAACCATAAGCGGACACCTTATGTACATTTTTTTAACTACTACTGTATCCCCAAAGGAACTAGTAACACTAACTCCTACCTCTAATGCCTCACAAAGCAATTTCAACAACTTTGCATGCTCATTCAGTATATAAGAATGTGTAGACTCGGAGTCAATCAAATCTGTGTCGAGAAGTTACCTGCAATCACATCTGTGTCGTGCTAACCCTCACGCTGAGCGTAAACTCTGGCCTGGCCTCCCCCTCTGGCTGGACTGCAACTACATGCGCTATGTTCCTCTGGCCATCATTTCTCGGCTGGAAGTTACCTCTACCGCACCCGCAGTCTCTCTAAAAGTCATTGGCTCTAGTAGGAGCCTGAGCCTGAACTGGTGCCTGCCCCACCTGATGTGGACAGTCACGCCTAATATGATCCCTAGCTCCACAGCTCCAACACGAGTGAAAGTTCCCCCAACACTCGCCGGTGTGATTCCTTCCGCAACGAGCACACTCGGGCAAACGCCCACCAGCCCTCTGGCCCTGATGGCCCCTACCGTGGTTACCACCACCACGTCTATGGTCATAGTGATGCCTGTTGTCCCAATGCCTTTTGGCATCACCTCTATCAAAGTCACTAGATCTCTTCCCAGAACTAGAACCACCAGATCGTTTGGTCAAGCCCCAATTGTGCTCTAAGTCCTTGGCCATAGCGACCAAGACATCAAAATCTGTGTAGTCAGAAGCTAAAGTTTACCTCTTGATCTCTTCGTTCAACCCATAACGGAAACGGTTACAACGTTCCACCTCAGTAGGAACAAGCTTAGATGCATACTGACTCAGCCTGACAAATCTGATCTCATAGTCTGTCACAGTCATACTCCCCTGAAGCAAAGCCATGAATTCCCTCTTCTTCTCATCGAGATAACGGGGACCCAGATATTTCTTACGGAAAGCTGACTCGAAAAACTCCCAAGTGATCTTAGCCCCTGCCATACCCGTAGTGATGGTGACCCATCAAGTGTAGGCATCACCCTGAAGCAGAGATACAACACACCCTAGCTTGCGTTCCCCGGTACATCCCATCTGTGCCAGAATACGGACGGTCTTCTCAAACCAAGCCTCAGACCTCTCGGGTGTCGACCCTCTGAACTTTTCACCTCCCAAACTGCGGAGTCTCTCTAATGGTAAACCAGTACCATCTCCCTGGGGTTGTGTCACTGCAGCCTGAAAAGCTCCGGCTATCGCCTGAACTAGAGGAGCTAAATCTATTCCGGCCGGTCCTTGGCCAACCTGAGGTTCTACGCCCTCGGCTCTCGCCTCGCCTCCCTCTTGATGAGGAGGAGAAGGAGGAGGTTGAGGAGCCTGCGCCTCACCAACTGGCTCAACTCCCGGAGCTGGTGCCCGTGGTTCCGGTTGAACCATCTTAGGCCTCCCTCTTGGTCTCATATTACAGCTAGCAAGATAACAACTACAACAAACAAACATATAAGAATTAAGTTAGCAAAGGCAAGGGTCCAACTGTGCTCAAGTATCTTCCTTTACAAAACTTTTTCAAATTAAGTAATAGTAGCAATGGGAACTCGAAACTACACCAGACACAACAATCATGCTTCCAAACACCATACGAATGAACAAACAACAAGCATACATGCTAAAGCATTCACGGAAGCAATACAATTACTTAACACTTCAAACTTACCTCACTTACATGTCCGAGGTCTCGGTAACCTCAGGCTCTGATACCAACAAATGTAACCCCCTCGTCCCGGTCTGGACATTTGACCGGTCCGAGTAGGCTACACGGGGAAAACTGATGTGAAACCCGTTAAGGTCCCACCTCGGTTAGCAACCCTAGAAAATTTCTTTTAATTATATCTTGTCTAAAGGCATATTTAATTCCTAAGTGATCACGGCAGCGGAAAACATTATGAGATAAAAGCATCCAAGCCTAAACAACATATTAAACTGCCCGTTTTAAACTTACACCACAGGCTGTATCGATACACCAGTCAAGGGTATCGATACGCCTTGACCAAGTCAACTGCCTTCAGTCAACACAAGAAGATCGTATCGATACAGCCCTTGGGCGTATCGATACACCCTCCTCGGTCAACATCTCGCGGTCAACGAGACAAAACCGTATCGATACGCTTAGAGCCCGTACCAATACGCCAAAAACTCGTTAAAATCTTAGAATTCCAGTAGAGATTTGGCGTATCGATACGCCCCCGAGTATCGATACCCTTAGTCAATTCTGAGTCCCAAAGCGTAGGACCGTATCGATACGGCCCTTAGGCGTATCGATGCGCCCTGCACTGCAAGACCCCAAATTGCAGCAAAAGACCCTCAAACACAACTCTAGATACATTTTACAACTCTCCTAATCACATACAACCAACCATACTTCATCTAGCAACCAAAAACTAGCATGCGAATCAATTTAGATGAACAACAAGACATTTCCAACATGGCATTCACATAAAGATAGATATTGCATAACAAGGCATACTTAAAAGCTTAAAAAGCCAAAAGGCACACGTCTTCACACATAAGGTTTACATGCTCAACCAAAAACAACATTCGGCATCCAAAGGCATAACCTTTCATCACAAGCATACGACAAACATAACATGGTTTACAAATCCAAAGCATAGCATAAACAACATTCAACATTTATGAGTTATACAACGCTCATTCAAACACATAGCAGCCCCATTGTTAAACTACTACTTTATTTACTAAACCATACTTGAGCAACTACAAAAGCTTCGAATGCCCCTTTCCTTGCTCCTTGCTAACTCCACGCTAATGATCTGCATTGTCGAAAATGAAAGCGTAAGCTAGAAGCTTAGTGAGGATGCTCTAAAACCAAAAACAACGACAATGCAGGGTTCAAGCATATAATCCTTAACCTCACATACAAACATACATAAGCATCAATATAGCAATTCTAGCTTGCAAGACAAGAGAAAATAATATGGCATCTTACTTCATATTAAGCTCAACAGATAAAGCACTTATCTAAACAACATAACCACATGAACAAGTATATTGGCCACTATTAGTTTACTCGGATATGCGGATTACACTCACCAACAACATTACCTCGGTGGGACTACACTCATCACCGGACCTCGCATGGATGGGATTCCACTCATCATCACATGCCCTACGGATGGGTTTCCACTCATCATCACGTATAATATAAACATTTCCGGTGGAATATTACATCATCGTACTCCTCCTTGATGGCTTAACGCCACCAAGGCCACGCGCGAATTTGACTCAACCGTGTGCACACTAATCCTAATGATCGATCATTTATACCCGGTAAGTTAACTAGTGCCACAATCTCAACCCACAATCACAAGCCAAAACTTCATAGTTTCAAACTCAAACTAACCACAAAACTCACATTTTCGTACACCCTTCATACCCAGCTGAAATCTACCATTTCCAACACCCAAATGACCTCTAAAGACTTCCAAAACACCTTCCTAACAACCCTACACCATCATCCCTTCAACCCAACACAAAACCACATCAAAAATTCAAGTTTTGACACTTTCAAAAATGCCCCCAAGACCCATTTCGGGATTTTTGTCAAAATCCCTCCATTTCAAAATATGAGGTGTATTAAGGTAAGGTGAACTCAAAACTTAACTAATCAAACCAAAAACAAGTTGAAAACTCATTAAAGTTTCATACTTTCTTCAACCTTGAAAACTTGAAAAATTAAAATGATGATGGTTTTGAAATATAAAACCATGGAAATGGTTGGGATGAAAAGGAGAATTCAAAAACGAAATTACCTTGAATGGAGCCCTTGAATTGATGGAGAAAAGGGATGGAATAGTGATTTTGGGAGGGGTTTGGGATTTTTCACGTTGAAGTGAAATGAAGAAGAAGATGGCCCTTTTTTTTCTTTTTGTTTCAAAAATCTTGTCTTCTTTATTTTAACTTATTTACAAAATTACCATTACTAGGATTTTAGGCTCATTTAAAATAAAACCAAGGTCTCATTAAATTAAACCGATTCGGACGACTAGAACCCAACACACACCGAACTCCCAACCCTAAAACACGGGTGTTACAGTTCAGGATTTCAGAGAAAATTAAATAAAAAACAACAACTTTCAGAGGTAGTTTTTTATCTCCAGTTTTACATGCATCAAGAAAATCAGCCAAAGAAAAAAAATCAAAAAAGAAGGGAGCTTTTTTTACCTTCGACGTTCCAGCTTCTGCGCACGAGGATCCCTTCTTTCTTCGATGACAAGCTCGTTGCCTCTGAGCATATAGAGGTGAATCGGGAGGTCAAAGAGGGTATTTTATTTATTTTGCTTTTCCCTATTTCTTAATTTTGTGTCTGAAATCGGTGGCGGCGTCTCGCCGTCGTTCTCACTGAAGCGACGAGAACCCTAAGCCTTTAGGGAAAGGTTTTTTTAAATAAAAAAGGATGAAAAGCTTTTCTTATTCTAATTTATATTTAGTCTGATTTTCAGAATATCGGAATTTGCGCAATAAATCCTTCCATGTTTTGAGAATCTCAAAATAGGGGTCTCTGTTCATTTAAAATGCGTCTCTAATCCTTACAGGTTTTCAAAATCATTCAATTTCGCCCCCCATTAAAGCCAATTCGTTTCCTTTAAAAAGGGGTTTTATAACCATTTTGATCCCTCATTCTCTCAGAGTTCATAACCTCACCCATTTTTGTGCTCATTATGTTTTTGGGACTGGATAATTCCCTTCGAACCTCCCCTTTACTTAACTTCCTTTTTATTTCGTCCCTAAAACAGTGGTATATTTCTTTAATCAATCTTCCAATGCATTCATGTTTAAATTCGGCCTTGAATTTAAATTCCTTTAATTACAGTCTTGTATTTTACTTTATTTTATGTCATTCATGCTAAGTTGATAGGTGACACATATATATGTGCGGAATCGGTTCATGTGTATTATACGGCTCCTTGTCTTCTTTATATGTAACGAGCTCTATTAGAAATGCATGTATATTATTTGGTCTCGTTTCTATGAAAATATATACATATATATACTTATAAGTCGTAAAGATTCATTTTTTATGTCTATATCCATGTATATGTCATTTAATTTTGTTTTATAATACATGCATATATAATATAAAAGTTTTTATACGACCATACGGACATACATATACATGCCATTTACCCTATTTATATATATATATATACACGTATATTTTATGTAGTTTTTCTATGCATGTTTAAATGTTTTTCTTGTCCTATGTATTTATACTCATTGTTGGTTCGTGTCTCGTTTACTTTCTCATATACCATGTTAAATTGCATTTAAAGTATAAGATATCATGACCAACTTCTTCTTTTTATTAGTTCCGCGGTCCCGGTGTCCGCGCGGGAACGATACTCCAAGTATTCGGATATCGACTCCTTTGGCGCCGTGGACCTTAGATTAGATTATTAATTTCGTATTCATACAGTTCTTTTCTTAGAATCTAAAATTGTTTTCAAAATGTGATGTCCTCTTATTCAGACACGAACGATGCCAGCACCAGTCGTAGTGGTGGTGGTTCGGGCGTTCGCTCTCGAATATCAGGATTTTCAAAATTTACTCGTTCGTATAACCAAATTTCGGTTAAAATTGTCACTTTAACTCGTAAAATTTGATTTTAATTAAGCGGTAAAGTTTTGGTACCAATTTTAGGCACGTCGAGGTTGCTAACCCTTCCTCGTGTGTAACCGACTCCCGAACCCTTTCGAATCTCTAGTTTTTATTTACGATGTCCGGTCTACCATTTTAAAGTGGCTGGTGGCAACTCCTTCTATTTTTTAAAATCTTTTCCAAATCCCCCTAATTTTTATCTATTTTTAAATGAGCCCTCATCTTTTTAAATCAACTCTTTTTTTATACCCAAATTTTAAAATATTTTTCTAAAACTCCTAATATTTTTTCAAACAAGTTTCTAAAATTCCTTTTTCAACACCTATTTCAAAATTTCTAAAATATCATTTCCACTATACTTATACTATATTTGTTTTTCAAAAAAAAAGGGTCGCTACACCCGCCCGGGCGCAGCACAGGTCCGCGTATCGCAGATGATGATGATGATGAGGACGAAGAGGATGCAGCACAATTTGTTCAGAGGAATCCAGATCGGGATCGTCGTCCACCGCTTGCGGAACGGGTGGGCATAGACATCATTAGTCTTTTTTTTCTAATGCATATGTACTTATGTTTTTAATATATTTATTCAAGACATTTGGTTTTTTTAAATGGCGTATTTTAATTTTCTTTGTCTATTATAATTAAACTTTTAAATGTTTATTTAATTTCAATTTTTTATTACTTTTATGCGATTACTAAACCGAAATTATCAATTGTTCTTCAAAGGCAATTTCATTCAAAAAAAGGATGAGCATAGGGTTTTGGAAGCAATTTTAAGTCAGTTTATAATGGACGGAAATTGACCGTGGTGGTGTCATACGATATAGAATTTCCAGTACTACGAACCCAAACTCGATGTTCGCTAAAAATATACGATTTATAAGCCCGAAATTTTGCTCGAACAAGCCTACCCACCCTTGTTTTTCAACCCAGATTCGGACAAAACTCGCGTTCTGTAGAACGCGGGTTATGTGTGATATATTTAGCCGCCTTTTCAAAATCTCCGGGACCTCGCGTTCTGCAGAACGTGAGTTCCTGAAAAACCGTTATTTCAAACAACGATGCCACGTAGATGGAACTCGCGTTCCGCAGAACGCGAGTTCGTGTCTCGCTTCCCAGAGAACGCGATGTTACATTACTTGGCATGTTTGGGGGTCATTTTTCCAAATAATCTTTGGAGGGAGCCATTTTTATATATAATTATTTTAAAAGAGTTTTTTACCTTATTATTATTATTATTATTATTATTATTATTATTATTATTATTATTATTATTATTATTATTATTATTATTTAAAGTGAATGAATGATGGTGAGTGAATGATGGGTGTCGGTATTAGAGGCTTAGGTAGAGGTATGGAGTGTGCCGGCAGAGGATCCAATGCATTAATCTTTTTTTAATAAAATAGTAATTTATTATTATTATTATTATTATTATTATTATTATTATTATTATAATAAGATAATAATAATATTAAAACTTGGACAAAAAAATAGTGATTATAGTACCCAACCTAAAACGACCGATGTCATTCTAAACGTTTGACGAGCTTTTGAAGGCCTAATTTATTTCACCCCGGAAAAAAATTTAGGGGTTGAGGTTTGGGGTTTAATGATAATTGTGTCAAGTTGAGTGTTTGAGTTATGGGGTTAGTTTAGGGATTGAGATTATGTTTGTACTTTAATTATTAGTGATTATAAGATTTAGGTGTTGAGGTTTGGAGTTTAAGGGTAAATGTGTCAAGTTAAGTGTTTGAGGATATGGGATTAGTTTAGAGATTAGGGGATTATGCTTACACTTTAATTATTAGTGATTGTAAGATTTAGGTGTTGAGATTCGGGGTTTAAGGGTAAATGTGTCAAGTTGAGTGTTTGGGGGTTATGTGATTAGTTTAAGGAATATGAGATTATGCTTGTACTCTAATTATTAGTGATTGTAAGATTTAGGGGTTGAATTTTGGGGTTTATGGGTATAATAAATGCTTCAAGTTGAGTGTTTGGGGTTATAGGATTTGTTTATGGATTATGTGATTTGAGGATTAGGCTTGCATTAGTGAATGTAAGGTTTGGGATTTATGTGTAAATGTGTCAAGTTGAGTGGTTGGTTGGGGTTATAAGATTAGTTTAGGGATTTAGTTTGCACTTTTAATTATTAGTGATTGTAAGATTTAAAGGTTGATGTTTGGAGTTTAGGGGTTCAAATTCACCATCATTTATTTTAAAATTTTCTAATCCAGTCCAATATTTTTAATATGATGATATTTTTGTTTATTATAGTCCCTAAAAAATTTATTTTTAGTCCAAATTGACCCATATTCATTTTTTTTTTGTAATTTAGTCCAATGTTTTTAATTTTAATTTAATATTTTTGTTCATTATAGTCCCTAAAACTTTATTTTTATTCCAAATTGACCCCTATTCATTTTTTGTAATTTATTCTAGACTTTTACTTTAATTATTAGTGATAGTAAGATTTAGGGGTTGAGGTTTGGGGTTTAGGGGCAAACATGTCAAAATTTTCTAATCTAGTCCTATGTTTTAAATATGATGATATTTTTATTTATTATAGTCCCTAAAACTTTATTTTTAGCCGGAATTGACTCATATATATTTCTATTTTTGGTAATTTAGTCAAATAATATTTTTATTTATTCTAGTCCCTACAATTTAATTTTTAGTTAAAATTGCCTCATATTAATTTATATTTTTGCCAATTTAGTCTAATTTATTATAGTCCCTAAAATTTAATTTTTAGTCCAAATTAACCTTTTATTGTAATTTATTCCAAAGTAAAAAAAAACAATAATTTTTAGCCTAAATCCCAAGAAATGGTAACAAAACTCAATTCTTGTCCCATCCAACGACCAATTCACATTTTCCATCTTTCAATTCAAATGAAATTAAGTAAACAATTAAGTTAAAAAATGGAGAGTAAAAATCTCGCCCATTTTCTAAAAGTTATTTACACTTAAGGTCATTATTAGTTTAATAGCTTTACAATTGGGTCATTATTAGTAAAAATCCCGCCCATTTCTTAAAAGTTATGCTGAGTTTGGAATGTAGAAATGCACTACATCAGCCGGTGTAATTTGGTGTTAATTCTCCACACATGCGCCGCAACTTCATTTGGAGTGTGGAATTAAAACAACACGTGGATACACAAAACCCATGTGCAGCCGAGACAATTTCATAATCACCAAGTGGGACACATTGATTTTGTGACATTGAATTTCACCACGTGCAGATTCCCTAACAAGTGCGGCAGAGAATGGGATAAGGACAATTGGTTCTTCAAATTCAAAGAATGATGCACATTTTGCATGTGCCAAAATTCTACATGCAGCCAAGCTTCAATGTGCGGCCAAAATTATTTATGCCACCAAGAGAAGTTTTATTTTGAATTTTAAATTCCAACACGTGAATGACAACCACACATTGTAATAACCGGCTAATTCTTATGTATTATATATATGGCCGAACATGATTGTAAGAAGGTTAGATATTTTTGGAAATAAAATTATTTGATAGAGTTTCTCTTGTTCGGTTCTTTTTAAAACTATCTTTTGACATTTCAATCTGAGTTTTGTTGTGTCAAATTTTGCTTGATACTTCGGGTTCTTAGATCGCTTTCTAGTGGGTCCAAGTCTTCCGACGTGAAGCATATTCGATTCGGGTTTGCATAGTATATTGTGTAGGCTCTTTCGAGCTTTCCGTCTTTGACGTTAGACAGATTTGATTCGGGTTTGCTCAGTAGATTGTGCAGGTTCTTTCGAGTTTAACGTTACCAAATTTCCACTGAATTTCCAGCAACGTTTCTGTTATTTTTCGGACACCGAAACAGCCGTGAACGTATCTTGAAGCATTCATCTTCTTCGTCGTCCAAATCTGTCCAGAAATTCCTACACCTTTTTTTCTTTGTTTCTTTTTATATTTTCTTGTTATTTTGATCCTAAAACAAAGTCCATTTTTGTTTTTATTGCAGAGATATGCTTGCTACTATCCTAGATCCGTTACAGACAAGGAACGTTGTTTCTGAAGCAACGTACCCCTTTATCATATGGTAATCAGAGCTTTGGTCGGATTATAGCACTTTTTGCACTACAAGAAATCAAAAAATAATAATACAAAAGTCAAAAAAAGTTTTGAAATTCTGAAGAAAAAAAGTCAAAGTCAAAGTAAAAAAAATAAAAAAAACAAAATTCGAAAAAAAAATAGATTCGAATATTTAGTGTATTTTACATATATAAAGTGTTGTTTGTTCATGAAAATATGAAGGATGTTCAAGAATGACATGGAATGCTTCGAAATCACCCGAAACAACTTGTTCTTGTTTGTTCGGTGATAAGATCGTTGTAAGCATTTCTTTTGCAGTAAGTTGTTTCTTTTTCCTTCATTTTTTATCAGCCTTTATTTTCTTTTGTTTCTTCACCAATTTCCAGCCTTTTTATTCTTTCTTTTTCAGCCTTTTTATCATACCTAACAGCCCCTATTTTCTTGTCCTAACCATTTTAATACTTTAACCTTTATATATATATCTTGTAAGTTTGACAATGTTAAACGAGTTTTAAGGATCAAGTTAGTTCCTTAAAGAACTGATTGCGAGAGATCGAGTGGAAAAGGCAATTGAGCGTGTGAGAACAGAAGGGGAGACAAAAAAAGCCATTCAAGTATTCTCCCGAGTGAAACACGAGCGTTTGAGTGCAATTGTTGAGCGATCTTTCCTTGGAGCGATCTGTGAGATTTTTGTTGAGTGTGTAGTGAGGTCCATTTTTTTTATTTCACTAACATATATATATTGTGTGTTTTTGTTTGTTGTTTTGGTTTTTCAACATGGCAGGTTCTGATGATAATTCGGGTGAACAACCACCACTGAATCTCCAGATGCAAGCCTCAGAGCGGATGATGCAACGAGTGATTGCTAATGCATTGAAACCTATACATTCTCAATTGGATAGATTAGATGGGGGTGGTTCCCATTCTGTCCATGAAGAGATAAATGATGACAATGTGCACACATTTGCTACCGGTGAAGCACTTGTTAACAAGAAAAGTCTGAATGATCAACCATTACAGGATGAACCGCAACGAAACAACCTCTTCCATACAAGATGCAACGTGAACGACAAGGTATGTATTGTGATTATTGATAGTGGTAGTTGTGCTAACGTTGCTAGTACTCTCATGGTTGACAAGTTAGGACTGAAGACGACCACACATCCCAATCCGTACAAGTTACAATGGTTGAATGATGGTGTAAAAATCAAAGTTACCGAACAAGTTGTTATACCATTTTTCATTGGTAAATACAAGGATGAAGTAACTTGTGATGTTTGTTCTATGGATACTTGTCATTTGTTGTTAGGAAGACCGTGACAGTATGATAAGAGAGTCTTGCACGATTGTTACACCAATAGACACTCTTTTACTCATGAGGGCAAAAAGGTAACTTTGGCACCTATGACTCCAAGTGAAGTATATGAAGATGAAGTTCGTTTGAAAGCGAGTACTGCAACTTGGAAGGCCAACAAAGAGAAGAATGAATGCGAAAAGAAGAAAGCAAATTCACGGGTATTATCTGATTTGACATTTCTTCTACTTCTTCTGAATTGAAGGATAAGAAGGTGATGCCATGTGAAGGCCAACCCTATCGCCGGCGTCCCTTCCGAAATGAAAAAACTCCGTTCTCCTCACCAGCGTCTCGCCGTATTTGACCTAGTCAAAGGTTCGAAGGCTTGTCGACGACGGGAGGAGAAGCAACGTGAAGAAGACGCTGAATCGACGCGGTAAAAACCTCAAGAAACTCTCTTCTTTTTTATTTGATTAATTGCATGCAATGAGAAAAATTAGAAGGCCAGATACCTTTCGAGAAACTTTGTATTTTTATTGATTTTTTTTATAATTGTCGAGAGAAAAAATCCCCCTTTTACAACGTTTTTGGTTCGGTTTTTATAACTGGATGTTACAACTATTGCAGAAAAAAAGAGTTGACTTGCTCTGTTGTTGTTATTGTTGCTCTGATGTTGGTTGCCTCCTTGTCTAGTTGACCTTAGGGTCGTTTTTGTTTCCATTTGCGTTTTGGGTTATTCTGATCACTGGCCTTTTTTGTGTGCATGTCGGATTGTCCCGATCGGGAGTGCCGAGGCGTGCATGTGGCAGAGACGGCAGAGGGTGTGAAGATGGCAGGGGAAGCGTCAGGCGCGTGCCGGGAAGTTTGAAAGCCACCGTCGCGCGCGTGTCGGATGCGAAGGGGCTCGCGTGGGATCTGGCGGTTTCCCGTGTTGATCAGGGACCGTCAGATCATACTTGATCTGATGGTCATGGATGTCCGCGGCGCAAGACGAGGGGGGGCTCGCTAGGGTTTCAGGAATGGAGAGGTATCGGCCGTTGATCGTGCCTTGATCTAACGGTGTTGGGCGTGCGGCGCTGGGGCATCAGGGAGCTCTTCTAGGGTTTCTGCTTACTGGAGAGATCTGGGCCGTCAGATCTGGGACCGGATCTAATGGCTTACAATGTTGGCGGCTGCTGTAAAAAAGTTAGAATAAAATTAGGGTTTTGGGTGTAATGGGCTTACGGGCCGTTTGGGCTGCAATTTGGACTATATTTATTTTATATGGGCTTTTATTTATATTGATTATTTTTCTTTATTAGTTATAATAATAATAATAATAATAATAATAATAATAATAATAACAAAGAAATAATAATAGTAATAATATAATATGATAATAATAATAATAATAATAATATAATAATAATAATAATAATAATAACAAATAAAAGTAGTAACGCAAACATACTAATAATAATGGCAATAATGAGTAATAGTAATAATAAGTAACAATACTTAAATAATAATAGGACTGAAGACGACCACGCATCCCAATTCGTACAAGTTGCAATGATTGAATGATGGTGTTAAAATCAAAGTTACCGAACAAGTTGTTATACCATTTTTCATTGGTAAATACAAGGATGAGGTAACTTGTGATGTTTGTTCTATAGATACTTGTCATTTTTTGTTAGGAAGATCGTGGCAGTATGATAAGAAAGTCTTGCACAATTGTTACACCAATTGATTCTCTTCTACTCATGGGGGCAAAAAGGTAACTTTGGCACCTATGACTCCAAGTGAAGTATATGAAGACGAAGTTCGTTTGAAAGCGAGTACTGCAACTTGGAAGGCCAACAAAGAGAAGAATGAATACGAAAAGAAGAAAGCAAATTCACATGTATTATCTGATTCAACATTTTCTTCTACTTCTTCTGAATTGCAGGATAAGAAGGTGATGCCATGTGAATTTCTCAAGGTTGCTACAGTTGGTATGTCTAGTGCATTTAAATTCTTTCCAGAAATTCAACAACCTTTTATACCACGGTTTGGCGTTCCTTTCCATTGTACTATTGATTTTTCATTTTTATATGTTGATTTCTTTGGTTGTACATTGGATTGTGAACAACCTTGTGTTGTGATTCTGGATGATCGTCGAGATTCATGTTGTTCTTTGGAGTTGCCTTTATATGTCATTGTTTGCAGGATTACGAATGTGCAACGAGCATTGTCTAACTTTATGTTGTGCATTATTCGGAGAGGTACAAGAAAGAAGGCATTTCCATTTTTGTTCTTTGTAAAAGAACTTGGTTCGAGAGGACGTCATATCTGCTGAGCAAGACGACTGAGGAAGTTCCCTGCCAAGCGAAAGTCAAAATTGTTCCCTTATGTAATGAGGGTCGATTTGGGACAAATCGCATTAAAGAATGGGGATGATGTGAGCACAATTATGCCACCCAATGATGCAACTTCAAACTTTCAGGAAAGTTTGCTTTTTCATTTGTTACATACTGATGTGTAACATTTCTTATACTTATACTACTTATTCGTGTGTTTAACTATGTATGTAGTTTGCTTGGTGTGTTTTGACTTAATTTGACATAACTTATGGTGTGTTTATATTTGTTTGTTGTTAATAAATAAGTGTGCACTTGTTTACAACTTGTATTAGCGGTTCCATTAAGTTTACAATACTTTAATTAAGTTTCTCACCTTTTGATGTAGGTACGTAGGAGGACACTAGCTCAAGTGAGCAATGCAGCTCAACTCCAGCTCAAGCGAGTGTGTGCAGCTCATCTCCAGCTCACCAGAGTGTATGCAGCTTGGTCCCAGCTCATGAGAGTGTAACCAGCTCACTTTTAGCTCATTACACTTTCAGCTTGTTCGTTTCAGCTCAGCTCATTTCTAGTCAGCTCAACTTCAGCTGACAAGTCCAGAAATAGCTGAACTGCGTCCTATAAGTCGGAGAGTGTACTAGTGCACGCGTGGCAGCCTAGGTGGCATTCGAACATGTAACCTGCGTCTATCTTCATGTACCATACAATAATGCTTGCGCATATGCTGAGTTTGGAATGTGGAAATGCACTACATCAGCCGGTGTAATTTCGTGTTAATTCTCCACACATGCGCAACAATTTCATTTGGAGTGTTGAATTAAAATAACACGTGGATACACAAAACCCATGTGCAGCCGAGACAATTTCATAATCACCAAGTGGGACACATTGATTTTGTGACATTGAATTTCACCACGTGCAGATTCCCTAACAAGTGCGGCAGAGAATGGGTTAAGGACAATTGGTTATCCATTTGAATTTCAAATTCAAAGAATGATGCACATTTTGCATGTGCCAAAAATCTATATGCAGCCAGGCTTCAATGTGCGGCCAAAATTATGTCTGCCACCAAGAGAAGTTTTATTATGAATTTTAAATTTCAACACGTGAATGACAGCCCCACATTGTAATAACAGGCCAATTCCTATGTATTATATATTTGGCCGAACAAAGGTTAGACATTTTTGGAAATAAAATTATTTGAGAGAGTTTCACTTGTTCGGTTTTTTTTAGAACTATCTTTTGACATTTCAAACTGAGTTTGTTGTGTCAAATTTTACTTGATACTTCGGGTTTTTAAATCGCTATCTAGTGGGTCCAAGTCCTCCGACGTGAAGCATATTCGATTCAGGCTTGCATAGTATATTGTGCAGGTTTGCTCAGTAGATTGTGCAGGTTCTTTCGAGTTTAACGTTACCAAATTTCCGCTAAATTTTCAACAACGTTTCTGTCATTTTTCGGACACCGAAACAACCGTGAACACATCTCGAAGCATTCGTCTTCTTCGTCGTCCAAATCTGTCCAGAAATTCCTACACCTTTTTTTTCTTTGTTTCTTTTTATTTTCTTTTTTATATTTTTTGTTATTTTGATCCTAAAACAATGTCCATTTTTGTTTTTATTGCAGAGATATGCTAGCTACTATCTTAGATCCGTTACAGACAAGGAACGTTGTTTCTGAAGCAACGTACCCCTTTATCAACATAAATGTTTGGAAGTAGATAAAAAAATTTAGAAATAAACTATTTTTTAAAATAATTTAAATAGAAGGATAAAAGTGAAAAAATAAATTTATTCTTAAAGTTGATTGTTTTGCCAATGTTTTGAGTTCGTAAAGAAGGAATTTGATTTTTCTAAAAGGTTAGAATCAAATTTAGCTACAACAATAAAATATTTCTTTTCATTTAGTAGATAAAAGTGTACACATTAAATTTAAATTATTATTATTATTTATTTAGTAGATACCATCGCAATTTCACTCAACTTTTCATTCAATTATTCATCAACTTTTCATTTCATTCGATTTGGTCCTTTGATTATAACTCTTTACAAATTATTTCTTCCTATCAATTTAATCCATCAATCAATTAAAAGATTGTATGACCCTTTTCTAGCCCTACATTTTCTACCGGATGAAACTAAAACAACTTATAAAACTTCAAAAATGTTACTCATATAGAACAAGTAATGTTGTAATTTATAGGTGAAATTATAGTTTCTATCTCATTAATATTTTCAAGTTGATAAATAGAATTTATCAACAAAGTTTTTTTTTACAATATTATGTCAGCTTGAAATACATGTAGATTGACGCCTCATCATGGACGGAGTCAGGATTTGGGGTTAAAAGGGACAAAACATAAATGTTTGAAAGTAGATAAAAATTTTAGAAATAAACTAATTTTTAAAATAATTTAAATAGAAGGACAAAAGTAAAAAAATAAATTTTTTTCTTAAAGTTGATTGTTTTGCCGATGTTTTGATTTCTTAAAGAAACAATTTGATTTTTCTAAAAGGTTAGAATCAAATTTAGCTACAACAATAATGATCAAATAGATAAAAGTGTACACATTAAATTCAAATTATTATTATTATTATTTATTTAGTAGATACCATCGCAATTTCACTCACCATCCTATTGTCTTTATCCTGGTCATTTTATTTATTTATTTATTTTGCTCAGCAAAGAGACGACGACTATTAATCTTTTTATATCAAGCTATTAAAACAGCCTTAGAGATTTTTATCGAGGCGGATTGGATTGATAAAGCTCCGTTGGTTGTTGAATCTGATGTTAAGATGGTAATCAATTGGATATTGAATAAATTTCAAAGACCGTGGGGCTGGTGGTTGGAGCTGGTGGAGATCGACAGATTGGTTAAAAGGATAAGGTATGTGCAATTTAATTTTGTCCCAAGACAAGCAAACGTGTTAGCAGATGGATTAGCAAAGGAGGATATGTTTCGGGAAGATATTTTCAAAGCATGGTGGTAACTCTATTCAAATTGTTAACGCCTACTCGATTATTGTTATTTGGGTGTTTCTTTCAACTTTGCTTCTTATTGTAATGATTTTGAGCAGTGTTTGGTGTTGTGTGGTAGAGTAGTTGTGACCGGGAAATCTCATTATATTGGGTAGCATGGTACTTGTGCAGTTTTTGGACTTAATGTTCGAGATCTTTTGTTTTTTTAGGTTCGATTCTTGTACCCCGGTTGTGTTATACTCTTTTCCTCCACTTAGGCTTAGGGAGGTTTTTAACGAGGCACACAACCGGGATGAGATCTTTTGTTATTAATAAAAAATTATTTGCCGAGCAAAAAAAATATGACTTCTATAATTTCACATTAAAATAAAACAAAATTGGTCCGGGATTTCATCTATAAAAGGACCAAATCTACGTCCAAACCTCCATGCAAATTCATCATCTTCATTAATATTAAAAAAGCTAGCCCTTCAATACGAGTAAAAATCTTCTGCCCCCTAACCATGCCTCCTTCTATGCCTCCTGCCTAAAAATACTTAAAAATTAAATCTTACCTCATAACCCTAATTTTCATATCCTAAACCCTAAACTCTAAACCCTAAAAAATACCCTACCCCTAATTCCCTACACCCTAACCCTAAGCCCCAACCTTAAACCCCAAACCCTAAACCCTAAATCCACTATTTTAAAGTGGGGGCACAAATGAGGGCATACTTTGGGGGCGGGTGATTTTCATCCCTTCAATACTTGTTTTTGCTTTTATTTCTCTTTCTTCTCTATGGCCAACACGGCTGGGCTGCTTACTCAACAAAGCTTTGGCTTGGAAACCAAAGTCATTCCTCGTCCCCTCGCGAATTCCATCAATTTAGCCGTCTCATTCACTGACCAGTCTAATGATCAAGTCCCCACCGTCGATTACTCTTTGCTGTTTTCCGACGACCAAAATGAACGTGCCAAGTCCCTTGACCACCTTGGGAAAGCATGCCAAGAATTCGGTTTCTTTTATGTATGAAACTTGAACCCTAATTCTTAATATTCCCACTTTGATTTGATATTCGGTTATGAAGCATGGTTTAGGTACATGGAAGTATTTCTTCTTCCTAATATTTTTTTTCTATTCTCTCATCATTTTCGTCTTTTTTTTTTTTTGTTTCGACTTTCTCTCACGTGATTCAACTATAAATATATAAGTACTATGTGTGATGCCATGCTCAAATTTTTTTTTATTTTTATATTTATCGTACCTTTATTGTATCTGTACTCTGTAATTTTAAAACCTGTCGTTTCTCGTCCTCGTTTTCGTACGTCCCCGTATCCAACATAGATATTTAAAGAGTATTATATACTAAGATTCTTTCATTTTTCCTTCTTTCTGCTGAAGCTGATCAATGGTGTGGAAGAAAGCGTTGTGGAAGCAGCACTGAAGGGCGTTTCAGATTTCTTCGAGCTGACGAATCAAGAGGAGAGGAGTGAGTACTCGAAGAAGAATTCCAGGTATAGAATAAGGTGGGGTTTAAGATCCCATGCCGGGGAGAACCGGGAATATCTAAAGGTTGTAGCACATCCGGAATACCATTGCCCTACCAAACCGGCACACTTCAGGTTTTTTAGTTAAATCTTCTTTGTATTTTTTTTATTGATGATCTTTGACCCTTTAAAATTTTGTAATTTCACAACCCTAAATTTTTAATATAACTCTCGAATAATTCAAGCTCACTAACATAAAATCTTATATCTGTCTCTGGTAAATTGTTGTTTAATCTTTTGAAACGGTGGGTTCATTCTTCATCCTATATTTGGTAGAGATGCCATTGGAGAGTACTTCAAAGGGATGCATGAGGTCGAGCTCGGTTTAGCTAAAGCAATCTCAAGAATTTTGGGACACGAAGAAACCTACATCGAGAAGGAATTCAAACTCGAAGCCGGCTTCGACGTCTGCGCCATGAATCTTTACCCTCCATCTTTCAAGTCCAAAGGTTCAATCGGCGTGCCCGATCACACTGACCCCGGCTTCTTCGTTTCCCTTATTCAAGATGTCAACGGAGGCCTTCAAGTGCTGTCTCATAAAGGAAACTGGGTCACCGTCAGCATACCCCGAAACGCCATCTTCATTAACCTCGGAGATCATATGGAGATATTATCCAATGGGAAGTACAAGAGTCATATACATCAAGTGGTTCTTGATAATAACCGAGTGAAAAGAATCTCCGTGGCTACTCTTCATGGACCTTCGTTGGACACATTTGTAGCTCCGGCGCCGGGGTTCGTCGACGAGTCTCGCCCACCGGCCTACCGAGGGATGACCTACAAGCAATCCTTGGAGTTGAATGGTTCCGATGAAATAGATGTGCAGTCATCCCTTTCTCAGCTCCGGACTCCATTAGCTGTCTAATTTCATAAGCTTATGCACCATTGCTACTACTTCATCATCTATGTTTCTCTAGTGTTATGTACTGTGTTGTTGTCTATTATTTTTAGTTGTTTTCTTCTTATTTTAAATTATTTTGCGGAGAAAAAAATATCATAAGGAGTTATTTTTTCATTGAAGTAGCTAGTTTTATTAAAAAGAAAATATTTAAAACTACTATAAGGTTTACAATCATAATCGTAAATTAAATACATAATTTAAACATTTTTAAATAACATGGACACAAGAAATTAGCCGGTTGAGATCAAACAAGGTAAAGGTTAAAAACCCAACCAAAAAATTTGAACAAAACATAGATATAAACAGATCTGACTTCATCGATAAACGAACCCTAAAAGAAGATCAAATTATTAAAAGACTACCGGCAATTGTAAATCAAAGCCGAGTGTCGTGAGAAAACTATCCACAAACATAAATTGTGTATCTAAATTCAATTCGATGTTATTTTCGTTATATCCTCCGCTTTAGATTCTGAAATGGTCATCATATTTTACTATGAACATATCTAATAAGAAGTGATTTGACGTTGTATCCTCGTCGGTTTGAGCAACAAAAAGTGATTAATCAGAATCAATCCAATTTGTAATGTTTGGACGCTTTGTAGTTCAAAATTCAAAAAATATTGTTATCTAAACCGAACTAAATTTAATTTAATTTCTAATTATTTTTAATTATTTTATAATATAAAAATAAGTATTTTATACTTAAAAATAATGCAATAATTTAAAATATTATAAATAAATTATTCGCCTTGTTATTTATTTGAAATTAATTTTTAAAGAAATGTTTATGAAAAAGACTTCGGAATTTTATCAAATAATTTTTAATAGTTAACAACAAATGTTGAGTGTAATGGCAAGGCACATTGGTCTCCCAAGAAGAAGACCCAAATTCGAACTTTGAAGATAATATTATTAGGAGGAAGAGCCACGAATCCCGAATATAAACCATAAAGTGGACATATTACTCTAAAAAAATAATTTTTAATAGTCATGAAATAAAGTTATTTTGTCAAATACAAGATTCCAAACCAAAAGTTAAATGGGAAAACTGAAAATCAAGGTTAATTGAGCTGAAAATCAATGGACTATTTTAAAAAATCAAATCGAAGAAAATCGTATACACACTTTTACATGGCACACCTTTGATCATTTGTTGCACTCATTATTGTCTTGTTGCTGAATAACCGGCAAATGAGAACCCGTTAATCACAATCACTCTATTATTGGACAAATGAAAGACTAATAAAATAGACTCATTATGATCCTAACATCGTCTATTAATAGTCGTCATATTTCCTTTTACCTGAAGCCACCATGCGACACCAAGGATATATAGTATGCAGTGGCGGAACTTGGTGAAAGATTTTGGGGGCAATTTTTTTAAATATAGGTTTAAACTGAAATTTCTTAAAAATTTTAAAGGGTTTAATTTATATTTTTTTAAAATTGAGGTCTAACTAAAATTTTATAAATTTGAAAGATTTAATGAAAACTTTTAAAAAATATGAGAGGTATTTAGTTAAACATATAAAAAATTTAAATTTAATTTAAATTTCTAAAAAGATTGGGACAAATTTATTTATTTTATTTAAAAGTTAAATTCTAAATTTCTAAAAATTAGGGGTGGCCCTTACTGTCATCGTAACCGACCGAGCCACTACTGTCATCGCCCCACCATCTCACTTATTTTTTTTTGCTGAGCAAATTAATTTTTATTAATAAGGATGAAAAGGATCATCCTCAAGCCTGAGTTGTGAGCCTCGTTAAAAACCTCCCTAGCCTAAAATTGGAGGAAAATAGTACTACACAACCAGGTTACAAGACAAAACAAAGCAACGAAACATCAATCACCATACAAAGCAAAACATTCCACGCCTAGACAATAGAAAGACAGCAGCAAAACAGGCCCTAAAACACCAGCTAGAACAACACACGCAATGAACATTGGTTGACAACTACAAGATGCTAAACTTCAACACTTACAGGCCCTATCTAACCATACTTACAGTAGTACGAAATTGATTCCCTTCATGCGCCTCACCACTTACCAGTTTCGTGATAGAAGGAGAAAAGGAAGAAACGATCACGACCCTGCAAGGCAAAGTCAATGTCCCAACTTTATCAAGCCATAAAAAACCAGTGCTGCACCAGTCGAGCGACGGATTCCACCACCTGAGTGCTGTTTCCAACCCATCCTACCCCAATAAAAACCTCCTAAGTCAATTTTGGTTCCAACCAATAACGCAAACACAACACCATCTCCCTTTACAGTTCCTCGGATCGTTGTTCTTATTACACCAGCAGCAAAATTGAGCACTCCCCCCACGCTTAGGTCCTTTACCATAACTCTTATTTTTCACCACCATGCTTTAAACAAGGTTTGTCGGTTCATACCATCCTTCGCCAAATAGTCAGCAAGATTATTACACGATCGAGGTGCAAAGCAAAACTGCACCTTTCCTATCCTCCTTGCGTCACTGTCAATCTTTAGAAAAAAAGCTCCCACCACCTCCAAGGTCTCGATAAGGGGTTATTAATCCAGTTTAGAACGAGTTTGGCATCCGATTCTACGACTAGCACTCCACTTCCCACCCAGCCAGCCGCTATAAAAACCTCTAGCGCCATTTTGATTGCCATTAGCTCCGCCAAATCTGCTCCAGAGCAGGTTACTGGTCCAGAGAACAAAGCCCTGATTATTCCTTCCTTTGTGCGTAGTATCCCTCCATACCCTGCATCTCCTTCCTTAAAAGCACCATCTACATTAAACTTCTACACCTTGTTGAGTTGAAATCTCCACCCACAATCCAATTTGACGATTCAACAGTTCTCCAAGCAGATATCTCATTCCACAGATCAACTTGCTCTGAAGCTACACAAGGAGCATAAACATTGAAGATTGTAGCTGTCATACCTGTTTGTAGCCATATTCCTTTTACCAAAGTATATCTAGATTTGGGCAAAATAAACTCAGCCCTGAACTTGCTCTTATCCCAAACTGTTAGCAAACCCCCTGAACGACCATCCGAAGCCACTGAAACAAATTCAATGTCATCATCATACCACAACCTTATAACTTTGTCTTCGCCCAACTTTGATTTTTTAGTCTCCTGTAAAAATAACATCTCCACTTTGTGAGCCCTTACAGTTACAATCTTGAGAACTGCAGACATTTTCACCTCTCCCCCTAACCCACGCACATTCCAGGTTAGCAACAACATACTTCTCCTCCAGCGTAGCGTAACTAGCTATGAAAGGTATTCCTCTTCCACCCGTCCCCCTAATTATCTTCTAGTTGAGTCAAATCCTTCACCACCTCTTCTTCATTCCCTTCAAACTGCATCCCAAGTTTTTTCCCCAACTTTAGGGTCTTCCTTGCCTCTTTTGTAAGCAAATTCCATCTAGTCACCAAATCAGAGTCAGATAAGGATCTTCCAGATAGTTCTGAGTAGTCCAAAATTTTCTTGCTCACCTTGTATCTTCGACACGCCTTGTCTTTCTTCTTCCTCTCTAGATCAGTAAGTTTTTTTTCTTGAAAATCCCACAATGATCCATACCTCTTATTCCTTCTGTTGCCTTTCCCCTCGTTTAACTCTGAGAAGAAAGCCCTCGGCTCCTCCCCTTCACTAATCGACTCTGTAGAATCCAGCCTCACTTGTGTTTTGCCTTGAAAATGAACCCCTCATTAAATTCCTTTTCTACTGAATTCACCCAGGAAGTTTTCTCCTTATCTACATGTTTACCATCCACACTCTGTCTTGTGCCTAAACCCATGTTACTGATATCTTCCAAGGCCCGTGTAGAGGCACACTGGGTCTCCGCATTAAAAATCGGTGTCTCCCAAGAAGCACTTTTTTCCCCATCTGTGAGATTGGGTCCAACTTCTACAGTAACTCTTTCCTCACCCTTTTGTTTTATCCCTTCACTGTCTGGTATTAAACATTCTCCCGACATAACGCTCCCAAAATTATTACTCACATGCTGGATCTCCTTGAGCCCTCTGCCTAAGATGTCATGTTCCCCTAGTATATTTCTAATAGCCCATCCATCATAAAGACATCTGTCATTGTAATCTTTTCCCATGCATATTGCATTTAATACTATTTCTTCCATCACCGGAGAGTCTCCCTGCTCCGATGAATTTCTCGGCGTCGTAACTGACTGACTATATTCTTTTGTATTCAGTTGTCCCTTCATCTTCATACTAGCTTTTTCCTTTCCTTTCCCTTCAATCTTTCGGTCCAAGAATCCGATCTCCGCCACACTGACCTCATACACTTGGTTCCCTATTTCAATTTCCACAACTTCCTCTATCTTTTTCCAGTGTTGTGTAGAAATTAAAAGTGTCACCTTTTCACAATCTAAGATATGGTTTACATTCTCTCCAAAAGCTTCCATGGTACCCCACAACTCTGCTAGCTTTTTGATAGTAACGTGATTCCAACCATGAAGCGGGATGCCTGAGACTTCTAACCAGGTGGCTCTTGCCGGTCTTGATAGCTTCTCCGACCACATCTCGACTTTGATAAAAATTTCTTTTAGATACGACCAATCCAAATCTTCCAGCATCAGAAACAATTCATCATCCTCAATGGTAAGCAAAAACAGCTTTGCCCCCATCCTTTGAACTTTTATTTCCCCAAACCCCCACTCTAGCAACCTTCCTTTGATACTCCCTACACTGCACACCGTTGACGACTCACCTACTAGACATCTTTTCATTTTCCACAGTTCCTCCTCCACCGCATGCCCTGTAATTCTTTTTAACACCTGCGAACATGTTTTGTCGTCTTCCTTTACTGAGTTTGCTGTCCTTGCCAAAGTTGCTTCCTTCCTTCTCGGTCCCTCATGATTAATACCCTTCCTTAACCATTCCTTTCTGCTGGCAGCCCCGACTCGCCCTCCCTTCATCGTCTTTGTGCTTTCATTTCTCCTTCCTTTTCGGTCCGTAAACTTCGCCATTGTCACCGTTAATTGGAAACCATATAAGAAAAAACCATTTAAACGTTCGATTGCCCTTAACGCATCCACTCTACTTTTAAACCTAACAAATCCGAACTTCTTCCCCGCTTTACTCAGCTTACTGGCGATAAACGCGTCTACTACATCTCCATGTCTAGCAAATGCATGCCACAGACCCTTCCACTGCATAGCCTTTGGTATGTTCTCCACGAAGATGGTGACTGCTTATTTCCCTTGTTCCATTACTCAGTTCTAACAAGAATCCCTTAGAGCAGTACTACTACCTTGGTATACATCAACATTATTGTCAATTTCGAAATAATTTTAGGATAGTTGTTTATTTTTTAAGGGATGTCACCTTAATGTATATATATATATATGTAAACTTTTAAAAATTAAATTTATTAGGGATTATGATACTAGTACAAAATAAATATTAAAACAAAGGCAAGCAGCCAATATAATATATATTTTTATATTAAAAACATAATTTTTCTGTTCTCAATCATAATTTATTAAAACAAAGGTAAGCAGGCAATACGTTGGCAGTAGTGGACATGCAAACGCCATAAACAATTCTAGTCAAGTAGTACCAACATTTGCCTCCGTTGTTTTATCCTCCCTCTGCATTGCTCGACTTTGCATGGATATTGATTTCTACTGCTTGATTTCCTCTTGATTGATGTTTGGTATTATCTCTTTATTTCCTGCACTCTATGTGCACGGGGTTGGGCCTCTTTTATGTTAATCGAATTCAGTTACGATTTGATAAAAAAAAATAGTACCAACCTTGGTTAAAGCAGCCAACAGGCATCAAAGTCTACATTAGGACAGAGAATGTAGCCAGCAGAATGGCCTTTTTTCATCCCATCCGGGGACGAACCAAAGATTCAAGATCAGGAGGTAAAACATAATTAACTATAAAAATGAGAGGTTTGAACAAAAAAAACTATAAAAATGAGAGGTGGAAAGTTTAATAAATTAAAAATTAGAGGTCAAAATAAGTAAATAGCCCGATTATATTTTATAGTAGAAAAAATCAGGAGCAGCACAGCCCCCTAAGAACATTATAGTTTCGTCCCTGATCCCACATGCCTTAAATTAGGGGTGAGCGTTCGATCGAGTCGAGTCAAGAAAATTTGACTTATTGGAGTTGACGCGTCACATTTTACAACTCAAATTTTATTTAAAATATTTTGATTCGAGACGAGTTTATAAAATTCAAGTCGAGTTTTCGAGTTCGTTCACACTACAGCAAAACAGGCTTTTAGCGGCGTTTTTATAACCCTATAGCGGCGTTTTTTAGCGCCGCTAAAAACACTCCCAGCATTAAGAAAAACGCCGCCAAAAGCGCCGCAAGAAGCAGCGTCGCAATAGGTAGCGGTGTTTTTGTCGTATAAACGCCGCTATAGGCCATTGACCTATAGCGGCGTTTGAAAATCAAAACGCCGCTATAGACCATTGACCTACCTATAGCGGCGTTTGTATATTAAAACGCCGCTATAGGTCAATGGTCTATAGCGGCGTTTTGATATACAAACGCCGACATTGACTACTCTATGGCGGCGTTTGTGTTCCTAAACGCCGGCATTGGCTGCTCTATGGCGGCGCTTTTTTGTAAACGCCACAATATTTTATGGATTTTTAGCGGCGTTTTTTCTAGCAAACGCCGCTACACTTACTGCCTCTATAAAATACATTTTAAAAATGTGAAATATCCAAATAACCTGTAAAATAAACCCATAATAACATCAAATTTTTATAAAACTCCAACAATTAAAGTAAACACAACAAAAACAAATTCAAAGTCTACAACATTAAAGTGAAATATAGTTCAAACGTTGAATTAAAATGTAGTCCAACATTTTTATTTGAATTCACACATAAATGAACTAAGATGGCAGATTCTTTGGTTGGTTCTGCCTTAACATCGCCATCATTTCTGCAAATTCTTGTTGAAGCTTTTGGTATGCTGCTTCTCTCTCAGCTTCTCTCTCGGCTTCCCTTCTTGCTATCTCAGCTTCTCTCATTTCTCTTTCAGCTTCTCTCTCAATTTTTCTCCTTTCTCTTTCAGCTTCTCTTTCAGCTTCTTTCCTTTCTCTTTCAGTTTCTCTCGCTTGTACTTCTGCTTGAGAAGATTGGCTCTGTGACGGCATGTACTGAGACGAGTTAGCCCCAAAATATTTTGTCGGGGTAACGAATGATCCTTGGCAGCGAACCCGACCATATCTTTCAGGACCCAAGACGTCACCGATAACTTGATTTTCGATCTCTTCCATATTAACAGAACCATTAGTTGAAGCTGTAACTTCATACTCAGTCTTTTTTCCCCTCAATTTCTCCTGACAATCAATTAAAAATGTTATACAATTGATATTAAATATAACATAATCAAGATTTTCTGTCTAATTAATATACCATAATTTCTGCAACTTCGGGAGTTATAGGAGAGCCATCCTTTTTTGTGTGCGTAATGTCGAAGAGTTTTATCCGTCCAATGCTAGTGCCGGTTGTAATTTACTACATCGTATAATCAAAATTAATACTAAACCTATAAAGTAATTCATTAAAAATTAATCAATAATTAAAAGTAATAATACCTCGTCATTAGCTATACGAGCAAAACTCTTCGACCCGGCGGTGTGAATAAACTTATGTTTTTGTCTGCTAGCAACTCCAACGCGCTCTCGATCCTACAATTTAAAATTTTCATTATGTATAAAGTCAATATTATAATGACAATTTTTTAAAGTGCATCGATCATACCTCTCCTTTCATTGAACTCCAAAACCTGACTACATCTTCCCATTGATATCGGAGAATTCCCGGCGGGACATTTTGCAGCTTCTCTTGAAGAGTGAGATCGTTCTTGAAATATGTCTTCTTCAAGAAACTCTTATTGTCTCTCCATTTTTTCCCTAATGCATGCTTCACATAATCGTCTGAGATTTCTAAAGAAAATTTATCCTACAAATGACACAATCAAAGCAAATATAAATATTATTTTCATTAAAAATGCCGCTAACCAACCCCTATTGCGGCGTTTTCAATTAAAAACACCACTAAACTTTCACATTATTTTTATCCAAAAAGATAATAAGCACGCACAGACGTGTTACACGAACACGAACAGGACGGCAGCAGCGGCGCGCGAGGATATCCCTTGTTCTTTCCCACTCAACAAGGGAGGGGGGAACTTGGGTATAAATACCCTTCACAAGCCTTTTTCCCAACCCATGTGGGATATAGGCTTTTGCCTTTGGTTCTTACTTTAAGCATTACCAACATTATATAGTGGTTTTGCCACTCCAAAATTATGATACTTTTGTTTTTTGAAAAATTCACGATTGCAATACTTACAATGGTCGTGATTATATCCGTTATGTGACCGAAAATTCAAATCTCTATATTGAACCTTTAATCTCATTAATTGTTTATCCATAATTACATCCGTTTTGCAGTCGAGGGTTTAAGAAATCTATGGCGACGTTTTTAGCACGAAACGCCACTAACCCTACACATATGGCGGCGTTTCTATTTACAAACGCCACTAACATGAAACCTATACCGGCGTTTACGGCAGAAAACACCATTAACATGAAACAGATGGCGGTGTTTATTGAAGAAAACGCCACTATATGTCACCATATGGCG
The DNA here is from genome assembly GCA_030270665.1 of Hibiscus trionum. NCBI lineage: Eukaryota > Viridiplantae > Streptophyta > Magnoliopsida > Malvales > Malvaceae > Hibiscus > Hibiscus trionum. Next base: position 2,039,506 of record BSYR01000034.1, on the reverse strand, counting down.
ACGTTTGTCGTAAAAACGCCGCCAATGTTGCCGTTTTCTGGCGTTTGTTTCAAAAACGCCGTTATAATTGAAATAGTGGCGGCGTTTGTTTCGAAAACGCCACGAATAGCGCCGCCATAGAACAAGTCTGGTGTAGTGTCATATACAAGTTTATTATAATACAATTTGATTCCAATTTAAACGATTTTTTCTAATCATATAAGATATGCATATATATTTCTTCAATTTTTTCATAAGTGGCATATATTTCTTTATACTTTTTTATATATTATATATATATATGAGATATGATCCGTTTACACAGTGTAAAACTCTTTAAGTTTTATACGTTTTTTGGAGCATTGGATGAGTGAAACGAATGAATGAGATTAACAGTAAATATATGAAGATGATCACTTGAGAAAAAAAGAGTAAATAGTTAATCTGAGTCATCCATTCCCCCATCTAACGATTCAGAAAACGTGTAAAACTTAAAGAGTTTTACATTGTGTAAGTTGATCCTAACTATATATATATAAATTGAGGGACTCGACTCGAACTTAAAAATCAATTCACTAATTATTAAAAATTTGATTCTAATTTAAACGATTTTTTCTAATCATATAAGATATGTATATATATTTCTTCATTATTTTCATAAGTGGCATATATTTTTTCATACTTTTTTATATTGGTATATATATATATATATATATTGAGGGACTCGACTCGAACTTAAAAATCAATCCATTAATTATTAAAAATTTTGAGTTATTCGAATTTCCATTTTACAACTCAAACTTTATTTGAAAATTTTTTCAAGTCGAGTCAAGATGAGTCGAGTCGAAAATTTTGATTTTTTCGAATTGAGTCGAGTTTTACTCACCCCTACATTGAATAACTATGTACTTCTGTAACAATTAATTCAATGTGTAATTTCCACTTTTTTACTCAAATAGTATTTTTATTTTAATTATTTAACAAAAAGGTTTTAGAAAAAATGGTCTGCATTATAAATAAAATTTGTAACGGATTCCCAAAGCATATTTCAGCTCCCATAAATTGCGTAATTTTATAGTGGATTTTCAATGCATATATTAGTTATCAACGTTACTAATGCATATAACTTTTAAAATTTGTATTTATGTATTTATCTATATCAAGAATTGATTTCGTGAATTTGGATTGAGAGCTTTTGGTTGTTCTAGGGTTTCGGAAGAAAAGACGAACAAAAGTAATTTGGGAATTTCATTTATGATTCAAAGATAAAAGTCAAAAAACTAGGTTTGACCCGAGGTCAACATTTATACATGGTAAAAATAAAGAAACGGTTTAAAGAAAATACAGCTATTTGGTAAAACCAACTTTCTAACTAACTCACTAAACAATATTCCTAATATCCCCCCCTCAAGGTGGAGCATACACATTATGTAAGCCCAGCTTGGAAATAAAGTGACTAAAATCAGAAGAAGGCAAGGCTTTAGTGAAGCAGTCAGCTAACTGGTTCTTCGAAGAAACATGAAAGAGCTTTATTGTCCCTTGTTGTATCTTCTCTCTGATTAAATGGCAGTCAATTTCGATATGTTTCGTACGTTCATGTTGAACAGGGTTCTCAGCAATCCTTATAGCAGACTGATTATCACAATATAGATGAGCTGTTTTCAGTTTAACCTGCAAATCAGAAAGAAGAAAATTAAGCCACTGCAATTCACAAGTAACAGCAGCAATAGCCCTATATTCTGCTTCAGTGGATGGTCGAGAAACAGTATTTTGCTTCTTAGATTTCCATGAAATTAAAGATTGACCCAACAATATACAATAACCAGTGGTAGACTTTCTTGACTCTGGGCATGAAGCCCAATCAGAATCAGAAAAGGCTTTTAGTGTGAAATCATTTTCAGCAGGGAAGAAAATACCCTGTCCTGGACTACTCTTTAAATATCTAAGAACCCTATGAGCAGCAGTAAGATGAGTGGAAGTAGGAGCAGACATATGTTGGGACAATTGCTGAACATCAAAGCAAATATCAGGCCTTGTATGTGTTAAATATAACAACTTTCCTACAAGTCTTCTATACTCTGTAATATCTACTAAAGGTGTTCCTGAGATTATTACATTTTTAGAAGTAGTTATCATAGGAGTTGAAACAGGTTTAGAAGTTAAGAAATCATAATATTTTAATAAATCCAATGTGTACTTCCTTTGACAAAGATTAATTCCTACATTGGACCTAGTAACTTCCAAACCCAAGAAATATTTAAGAATCCCTAAATCTTTGATTTTAAAAGCATTATCCAGAACAAACTTTATATTGATTATTTCATCCATGTTAGGACTAGCTACAATGATATCATCTACATATATAGCAAGAGCTATGAAAGAAGGACCAACACCTTTAATAAACAAGGATGAATCAGAACTTGCTTGCTTGAAATCCAAAGATAAAAGAAATTCAGTTAATCTTTCATTCCATTTTCTGCTGGCTTGTTTTAATCCATATAAGCTCTTTTGTAATTTACAAACTAGGCCAGGAGCATGAGAATTAAAGCCAAGAGGAAGGTCCATATATACCTCCTCTTGCAAAAAACAATGCAAGAAGGCATTATTAATATCAAGCTGATGCAAATGCCATTTATTAGCAGCATAAACATCTAACAAAGTTCTAATTGTGTTTAGCTTAGCAACAGGGCTGAAAGTATCAAAATAATCAATGCCAGATTGTTGAGTGAAGCCTTTTGCAACTAAACGCGCCTTATACCTTTCTAAAGTTCCATCTGATTTCAATTTTGTCCTATATACCCATTTACAACCTATGGTTTGTTTCCCTGGTGGAAGAGGAACTAATGTCCAGGTATGGTTTAGTTCTAAAGCATTAATTTCTTCCTGCATAGCTGTTTTCCAACATTCATGCTTAATGGCATGATTATAAGTTTTAGGCTCACTTAAGACAGAAACATTATTTACAAAAGACTTATGAGCAATAAAAACATTATCAGAAGAATCTACTTTATCAAGAGTATGAGGAGAAGACCTTACTTTGGGCATAGACACAGCAAAATCCTTAAACTTTTCTGGAAGCTGTCTTTGTCTAGTTGGCCTTGAAGAGACAACTCTTTGTTCTTTAGAAGAAATTAAAGAAGTTTGCTGTTCATTTGAAGGAACAACATAAATTTTATCTTTGTTTGATGTAGAACTGTCATTATTGATGTTATCAGATGTGATAAATTGATTATGAAAATTTGCAGAATCAGCTTCAAGACTGTTTTCAAAATTATTTTCAGAATAAACAATTTTAGAACTATTTTCAGAATCATTTTCAGAATTAATACTATCAGAAGTATTTTCAGTAGATATAAAAACATTCCTATCTTTAAAAGTAATGTCTTCAACAGACACAATACTATCTAAATTAGGAAGAATGACATCATTTTGAATAACTCTAAAGTTTTTAAAAGGAAACTCATTTTCAGAAAACATAACATCTCTAGAAATAAAGACAGATTTAGTTTCTAAATCATACACCCTATAACCTTTAGTGTTTTTAGGATATCCTAGAAAAACACACTTGTAAGCACGATGATGCATTTTTGTTTTGGGTTTTGGCAAAACAGAAGCATATGTAAGACAGCCAAACACTTTTAATTGATTCAAAACAGGCTTGGAATTGTATAACAATTCAAAAGGTGTTTTATTTTCAAGAACAGGAGTTGGTGTGACATTCATTAGATAAGCTGCATGAAGGATGCAATCTATCCAGAAAACCAATGGCAGATTAGCTTGAAATCTAAGAGATCTTGCAACAGACAAGATATGTTGATGCTTACGTTCTACAATACTATTTTGCTGAGGAGTGTAAGTGCAAGATGTTTGATGTATAATGCCTTTTTCTTTAAAAAAATCAAACATTTCAAACACCTTAGCATTATCACTTCTTATACACTTTATCTTCTTTGAAAATTGAACTTCAACAAAAACATAGAATTTACTAATAACATCTCAAACTTCTCCTTTTAATTTCAGTGGAAAAATCCACAAAAACTTACTTTTGTCATCTATGACAGTAAGAAAGTAAGAGTGACCATAAAGACTTTTAATTGGGAATGGACCCCAAACATCCATATGAACAAGATCAAAGACATCATTACTAACAGAAGTGCTAATAGGAAATGAAGGTCTTCTATGTTTAGCTAGATGACAAATATCACAACTAGGTAAACAACCAACAAGAATTTCATTATAAATTTCAGAGAAATACTTCATCCTTTTATCAGAAGGATGGCCTAGTCTAGCATGCCAAATAGACAAAGAAGAAAATTTAGAGACAGAGTTAGAGAAAGAAACCGAATTTGAAAGCTGAAGATGATAAAGACCATCAATCTGACTAGCTGTACCAATCATCTTCGAAAGAGCAATATCCTGTATAAAACAAGACTGTTGTGAGAAAACTAAAGCATATTTATTATCTTTAACTAACTGAGAAACTGATATAAGATTAAAACCAAAATTAGGAATGTAAAGAACATCTTTTAAAAATAAAACAAAATTTAGGAAAATATCACCAATGCTGGACACTTTAACAAGTTCATTATTGGGCAATTTAACAAACTTATTATGAATAATTCTACTATTATGAAAAAAACTTAAATCATTAGTAATGTGATCAGTGGCACCTGAATCAATAATCCAGGTGTCACTGGAACCATGAAAAACAGAAAGAATCATACATGTATCTGGAGCAATGTTCTCAGGAGTAAAACTAGAAGAAAGGGCATTGATTTGAGACTGATGCACGACATTTTCAGGAACAGAGGAAGAATTTCTCTCTTGAAGCATAGAGACTATACTCTCATATTGTTCTTTAGTAAAAACATGAGAAGAAACAAGAGCTTGATTCCTAGAAGAATCACTAGAAGGAACAGATTCATGAGAACTAATCTGATTAGACTTGGATGACTGATATCTAGTTTTATACCCAGGGGGAAACCCATGTTTGCGATAGCACTTATTTATGGAATGACCAGAAATCCCACAGAAGGAACAAACAGTTTTCTTGGTTCCAGAATGATTATAAAATTTCTTGTTATCAAAGCTGGAATTCGAAACAGGAGGTTTTTGCGAAGAAAACCTATTAGCATTTTGAGAATTAACCCTCCCAGCTAAGAAGACAGCAGAATCACAATTAGGAATAGATCCTAGGGTTCGCTCATGTTGAAGAACTAAAGCAAATATCTCATTTATCGACGACAAAGGTTTCATCATGAGAATTTGGGACTTCTGAACAGAAAAGTTCTCATTCAAACCTCTTAAGAACCTAAGAATAAAGTTTTGTTTCCTATATTTGCTAGCATCACAAGAACAAGAAATTAAAGGCCTAAGATTCGAGATTTCATCCCATAATACCTTGAGCTGGGTGTGGTAAGCCGTGACAGAAGACGAACCTTGTTGATGAGAGTAAAACTCTTGCAATAGATCTGAAACTCGAACAAGATCCCCTTGGCTAAATCGGTCGAAAAAATCAGACCACAACTCACTCGCGTTATCAATCCAGATAACGCTTTGCGCAATCTCAACGCTTAACGCACGCTGCAACCAGGACAAGACCAGGTTGTTACATTTGACCCATGCACCATATGACGAATCGTCTTTGCTGGGTTCTTGAATCGTGCCATCCACGAATTGGAACTTGTTCTTCGAGATGAGGGCCATCTTCATCGAACGAGCTCAGCCATGATAATTGTTGCCGGTGAGAAGAGCCGACGTCAAAACGAGAGAAGGATTCTCGTTGGGATGAACATAAAACTCGTTGTTCGGATCATCGGTGCGAACAGACCGGCCGTCCAACGTTTCAGAGGAACGCAGATGCAAAGAATCGACTGATACCATATCAAGAATTGATTTCGTGAATTTGGATTGAGAGCTTTTGGTTGTTCTAGGGTTTCGGAAGAAAAGACGAACAAAAGTAATTTGGGAATTTCATTTATGATTCAAAGATAAAAGTCAAAAAACTAGGTTTGACCCGAGGTCAACATTTATACACGGTAAAAATAAAGAAACGGTTTAAAGAAAATACAGCTATTTGGTAAAACCAACTTTCTAACTAGCTCACTAAACAATATTCCTAATAATCTATCAGTAAGCTTGATTTGTACAATCTATTCTCTCTCGCTAAGCTAATAATCTCTGCAGTCGATCGAATATAATTCGTAAAACACCTTTTGTTCTTTTCGTCCCATATATAATAGATGGTAAAGTTCCCTGCAAGCTTAAGGATGTAAACCAACATAAATTTACCCTTCAAAAAGTTGGTAGCCTTTGTTAATGTTACCTAAGATTGACAATCTCCAACATGTTGGTTCATGTCACACAAAGAGAGGATGTCCCAAAAAGTTTAAAAAGGCTTAATAGACTCTTGCCCCTCCCAATGTTTAATCCTAGCTTCGTTTCTGTTATTATGGAAGGTAAACAAAACTATGATGTCGTGCTTTGGGGGAACCATATCAAATTATGCTAATCCATTTTTTGAAGCCAACCCCTAGGTAGCTTACAAGGAGACAACCCCTTTTGAAGCCACTAATCACATGAATAGTCTCGAGATCAGAAGGAGATAAACTAGATGAGAAGAGTTCACTTTTGAGGCATTAAGCCTAAGGCTAGATAGCTCATATAACTAGTCCAACACACACTGATCGCTACAAAAGAGTCCAGTGTCCCTTTAGTGAAAATGCGAAGGTCGTCCATAAAGTATAACTGAGCCAATCTCATCTTCTTGCATTTTGGATGGAACTGAAAAAGGCCACTACGAGTCACAGTATCAAGAAGTTTAGATGGAGGGATCATAGCAAGGACAAATATGTAGGGTGACAATGGATCACCCTGTCAAATGCCTCTAGCACCTTGAAAAACCCTACAAGAGTACCATTAAAGTTGACATAGAATTTAACAGTAGATAAACATACCCAAATCCATCCCCTAAATTTTTTAGGAATCCTAACTTCTTCCAAGAACTTCATTACAAAGTCTCAAGATAAGTTGTCAAAAGCTTTATGCAGATCGACCTTCATAGCACATCTAGGGGACAAGGATTTTCGTGCATTTCCTCTAACAATTTCTTGAGCTAATAAGGTTAAACTGTAAACTTTTATAATGTTATGCTGCTAATTAGTTCCAATTTAAATGATTTTATGTACCCATATACAATACACATTTATATTTATTCATATTTTTTTCACATTATTTTGTTAAATAATTAAAACAACGATATTATTTGAGTAAAAAACAGACATAATCTTCTCATTTTATAATAAATTATTTATTAAAGAAATGATTAATTTTACTTTCGAATTCGGAACATGTGACAAATTAAAAATAGGTGGGTATAGCGATTGTGATAACTATTTATGACAGCAGAACACAACCACCATTAAAACTGATTAATAACTATAACTAAAGTGCAAATTGCCATAGTTTTCCTCGAAAGATTTGGTTTTGGATTATTTTAAGACAACTTGTTTAAATTTTAATTACCAATAAATAAAGATTCTTAATCAAAGGGTCAATGTAAATTAAACTAACTTCAAGTTGCAGAAAAAAAGCCAACTAGATGGTTGATGAGAAAGGATATTTTAATGGATAAATCTACCACGTGCGACGAACATTGATGAACACCACTAACGATGAACACCGATGAACACCATTAATTTTTTTAAAAATTTTAAAAATTTAAAGAACTAAAATTATAATTAAAATTATCTCTTTAAAAAATAAAAATCAAATTTAATAGCTACTTTATAATATTTTTTAGGGAAAACTACACCGGTGGTCCCCTAACTATGTCTGTCTTCCTACTTTGGTCCCACAACTTTGTTTTTCGGCAAAAGAGTCCCTTCCGTCACATAGTTTTCCTATTTTGGTCCCCGACGTTAAATAACTAACGGTTTTGCTGACGTGACATTTTTTAATATTTTTTTAAGGCTGACGTGACTTTTTTAATATTTTTTTAATCATTTCTCTCTCCTCTTATATATTATTTTTATTTAATTTTATTCACCCAACCATGTTGTGACACGTGTCACTACACTATTAGGTGAAACCCCCCCCCAAAAAAAATCCTTAAAATCGGACTTGGTGCCGCTAGGATTCAAACCTAGGACCACCAACGCACCAAGCATGCGCTTGAACCAACTAGGCTAGGCTGGATACTTGATTTAAATCTACTAACACTTATATTTAAGCTGTACAAATTAACCCAAAAAAAACCTAAAAAGATAATTGGTGCCGCTGGGAATCGAACCCAGGACCACCAGTGCATAAGGCATGCGCTTGAACCAACTATGCTAGGCTGGTTAACTGAATAAAATCTACTAACATTTATATTTAAGCTGTACAAATTAACCCAAAAAAACCTAAAAACATATTTATTTATTATAAAATTAATATTTATTAATAATATAAGATGAGAGAAATAATCAAAAAATATTAAACTAATGATATTTATTAATATTATATTTAATATAATAAATAAATATTAATTTATAATAATTTTATAATAATAAATAAATATTAAACTAATTTGTATAGGTTAAATATAAATGTTAGAAAATTTAAACCAAATAGTTGGCTTAGAGGCCACCGTGTAAACCAAATAGTTAGGGGACCACCGGTGTAGTTTTCCCTATTTTTTAATAGGTTAGAATTAAATATACCCAATTCTCCTAAACCCTAACAAAATCAATCTCTTAAAAAAATAGAAATAAGTTTTTTTTTTAAAAATCTATTTGATAGAAATCAGTTTAAACTCAAATTTAATAGACGCGACAACCATGTGAACATGCGGGTATATTTGATTCTAATCTATTAAAAAATTATAAACTGATTTCTATTTTTTTAAGAGATTGATTTTGTTAGGGTTTAGGAAAATTGGGTATATTTGATTCTAACCTATTAAAAATATTATAAAGTTACTATTAAATTTGATTTTTATTTTTTAAGAGATAATTTTCATTATAATTTTAGTCCTTTAGATTTTTAAAAATTTAAAATAAAATTAATGGTGTTCATCGATGTTCATCGTTATTGGTATTCATCAATGTTCGTCGCCCGTTGTAGAATTTTCCTATTTCAATACATGCAAATAGACTATTCAAAATTAATTATTATTTTCAATCACGTGTTTGATAGCTAAATCTAAATTTAATTAATGAATAAAAAATCACGATTTTCTAGTTTGAGAATTGTTCAATTTTAACGACACAAATAAATAAATATTAAAAAATATTGATTAAATCAAAGGTTGAGCTGGGATATATACCGGGAGGCACCAAATTATTACATGTAAAAAGAACAAAGATCTATTAAGTATTATAAAATGGAAAAAATATGAGGGACATGTGCTTTATTCAGCTGATATTCAAACTAGAAATAAGGGTAAAGATCAAAGAACATAAATGATCACTAAATTATCCCTAAAAATATAAAATGATCACCGAACTTTCAAAAGTTACATAATGGGCGTTAAATTTTAGTTTTTATTACAAAATGGTCATTGAGCCGTTAAATGTCATTAACCGGGAGACGTGGAAGTTACAAAAATTTGTATAATAACATATTTAATTCTCAATATTTACACATTTAATTAATTTAGACATCAATAACGAGGGTTAAATTATGAATAAATTGATTGAATGTGTCAATATGGAGGATTAACTGTTCTATTATTCAAAATTCTGTAATTGTAACATCACCCACTTAACGACAGTTGCCGGCTCAATGACTATTTTGTAACAAAAATTAAATTTTAATGCTCATTACGTAACTTTTGAAAGTTTGATGACCATTTTTGTATTTTGGAGATAGTTTAGTGACAACATGTGTACTTCACCCTAAAAAACCTAAAATATCATTATACCAAAAATATTCGGAGGGCACCTTCCCTCTCAATCTGTTAATGACTCCATCCTAGTGGTAATGATAATGTTGTTCCTTCTAAGGGACCCGAGTTCCAGCAACAGAATCTACAAGTATGCATAAATTTATCTAATTTGAAATCAAACTAAGATACTAACTTGTAAGTGCATTGAAATACTAAAAGAAATTGAAACATTCTCAAAATAATTAACACTTAATATATTGTTAGTATTTTTTTGAAAGGTATTGACCTCATTAAAAATCTCCTCTAAACCTAATTAGAGGGAAAAGAGTCCTAAAAAAATTTTATTAATGCATATTGAGCAAGTAAACTCTTACATGGAGAGCCATACACACTCAAATAACCATCTACTAGAATAATACAAGAACTCTTTAGTGGTGCAGGGACACGTAAGATCCATTCCACATAAAACTAAATCTAAAACAGACTAACATTATCAACCTTCATTCAACAAACCATAACAAATCCCCTATATTCACCCCTTTCTGTGTTAGTTCATGAGCAGAACAGTTGAGTTCCCGTTGAACAAGAAATATTTTCCCGTTATACTTCTAATAAAAGATGCACACTTCAGCATGAGATCCGCAAAAATATGTGGAACCGAAACAGGGGCATTGAATCATTGAGAATTAACTGTTGTTTTATTATTCATCTTGAAGATTTTATATATCTCATGATTTACGGTTTAAAATATAATTCTATCTTTATTTATGGTGTGAAAACACATTATGCTTTTATTATTAGGGTTTCGATTTTGTTAATTTTCGAATACGACACTTTTAGTTTATATATTTATGCGATTAATTTTCAGAATTACATTAGAAACAAAATTTTCAGTTGAATTATATAAGTCTTAAAAGAATTCAAAATTGTGCTATCGATATACTCTATGTTTGATTGAATTTATGCAAATACAGCTTATCGATTTATATATTGTAATTGACATATATGGTTGCTTAATTTATGCAAATACATCTTATCGATTTTGGTAAATGCATATTTAAGGTTTAAGATATTTTTTTAAGAAACGGTCAAAGAGTTAGGTTTTTCGATTTCTGATAGCCCCATTCAGACAACCTTATTTTAGGTTATTTCAGAAAACTCAAGTGTTATCAGAAATTTCAGTTTTGACTGTTACAAAATTTTAAATTTGAATATCGGTATATTTATATTATATATTTTGAGATAAATTAATTGAAGCATTAAGTCACCAAAGTGACCTCTATTGTAGAAATTATTTTATTTTGAAATATAGAAGGTTTTGTGCATGTAATTCGGATTATGTTAGTATTAATCGGCCCAAAGGAAGATTAATAATTAACATTATTACATGTGCAACTGTGGTAATAAACATGTGATAATTATTCAGTTTTATATGTGAGCAATAAATGAGCCCAAAGGAAGATTTTTGTTTGACATGTTCTTATTATCAATGCTTGATTACTATACTAAGATGTCACTTGCAAGTTAATGTTTTGTCTAAAGATGAAATATTAATGGAGTGTCCGGTATCTTGACATTAGGTTTACCTTTATTCAAATTTATTATTTTTTGGATTATCTTTTAATTTGATTGAAAGATAAAATTAAGACAAACATTTTGAAACAATTAAATTCATATTTTGGCTTCGAATATCTAATATTTTAATGGATTAATTGAAACATAATGTCACTAAAGTGACCGCTTTTGTGTAGATTAGTTTATTTAAAATATTAAGATAATTCTGAGTTTGTATAATTTATGCGTTTATTAATTGGCCCAAAGGAAAGTTAATATTTGGCAGAATTACAACGACAACTGTGGCGATAAATGTGTGACAATTATAAGGTATTTTATGTGAGCAATACGTTAGTCCAAAGATTAGCCTATTGTTTGACATAGTTTATTGTCAATGTTTGATTGCTACAACAAGAGTACCGCTTACAGTTAATATTACTGTCCAAAGACTTGATATTAATGTTGTGCTTGGTATCTTGAGGGGAACTAGTCATTATTTTGAATTTATTTATTTACTTATGAATATTTATGTGGGCTTGTTTTTATTTTATTTTATTTATTTTTGTTCTATATTTAGGTAATCTATTTTTTCTGTAACAATATCTGTTAATAACATTCTACACTAATGTTTAGTGAAACTAATTTCAAGGAATATAAGAGACACTTACATATAGTATTTGGTTGTATGTGTAACCCCCTCGTCCCGGTCTGGCCGGATGACCGGTCCGAGTGGGCCACACGGGGAAAACCGAAGTGAAACCCGTTAAGGTTCCCCCTCGGTTAGCGACCCTATTTTTTTTCTTTAACTTAATCTTTCCTAAAGACTCATTTATATCTTACGTGATCAAACAGCGGAAAATAAACACACGAGATGAACATTCGTACCCAAAACAACATTTGAACAACCCAATTTTAATATTTTAAACAGGCCGTTTCGAAACACCCTTGAGGCGTATCGAAACGCCTTGACCAGGTCAACTGCCCCAGAGCCTATACAAGGGGCCGTATCGAAACGGTGGTCAACCGTTCCGAAACGCCCTCAACGGTCAACTTCTCGTGGTCAACGAGATTTTGACCGTTTCGAAACCCTCAGACCCGTTTCGAAACGCCTTCATCTTGTCATTTTCTCAGAATTCCAGTAGCCAACTCGTTCCGAAACGCGTATCGGAATAGGGGCTTCCAGAGGCCAAACCGTATCGAAACGCGTTCCGATACGGGGTCATTGAAGCCTGCTCGTTCCGACACGACGCAGCCCATTTCGAAATGCGGGCTGCCTGCAACCTTTGAAAGACAGATTTAAGGGAATTTCCACAAGTCTAAAGGTCCCATAGGACCCCTAAAGGCACACAACACCATCAAACAAGGTCTAGAGGCATACATCCTATGCTTAACATGCTTGAACATATATAAGGCATGGTTTTGAACAATCACTCATACATGGCAAATACTCAATAGAAACATATCATGAAGAGCATACTTGAAGACCTTTAAATAGACAATAGACACCAATCATCACATATAGTTTTACATGCCATCAAACAACCTTAAACATCTAAAAAACATACATCAAATGAGCATTTGGCAAGGTATATCATGCTTACAAACCAAGTCAAACCATAAACATCAAAATCACATATGAGTCATACAAAGCTCATACAACCACACTCTCTTGCCACATTGCTTAACTACTACATAATACTTAATCGTACTTGAGCAACAAACTTGGAAAGCCCTTCTTGCCTTGCTCCGAGCTAACACCACGCTAATGATCTGTATTGTTGAAAATGAGAGCGTAAGCTATAAGCTTAGTGAGGATGCTCTAAAACCAAAAACATCAACAATGCAGGGTTCAAGCATGTATTCCCTAAATCTCATATCTAACATGCATAGATAATTTCACAAGTAGACCTAGCTAGTCTTTCAAGAGTCATGTATGGCATCTCACATCATACTAAGCTCGAACAACAAAATCATCGTCATATATTAACACCATAAATCACAATCATATGAACAAGTTTAATTGGCCACTATTAGTTACCCGGATGTGCGGATTTAATCTCAACAATCACTTTACCTCGGTGGGATTACACTCATCACCGGACCTTGCATGGGCGGGATTCCACTCATCACCACATGCCCTATAGATGGGATTCCACTCATCATCCCGTAGAATATTTAATAGCTTCCGGTGGAATATTACATCACCGTACTCCTCTTTGATGACTTAACGCCATCAAGGCCACATACGTTTTGACTCAATTTGTGTACACACTAATCCTAATGATCGATCATTTACACCCGGTAAGTTAATTAGTGCCAGTTTCATTTACCACATCACATATTCATCAACCACACCTCATGCTCATCACATATACATATCATGGTATACGTGTACAAATTAACCACATATCACAAGAGCATAGATAGGCAAACACAATAGCATTTAATGGAAAACAATAGCTAAATTAACAACTTGAATTCACATAGAAATGGCCTACCAAGCACATTTCAACTCACACACTCCACACACTCGAACCAAACTTTAAAACATGTTTAAAATCACTCACCGCCCTTCCTTAGCAACCAAAACTAGTATTCTCCAAGCCCGGATTCGATTCCAATGCTTCTCCAATGTCTCCTGTTGCTTCTAGCCAAGCAAAAACACAACCATTATTCCCAATCAATGCTAAAATTCAATCAACACTCAACCCTTGAGCTCAAACTAACTTCAACCAATTTCCCAATCAAAATAATCCCCCAAACATACCAATTTTCGTGCTCCCTCAAACCCTTGCTGAAATTTCCATTTTCAATCATCCAAATGACCCCCAAATGGTACTAAAACACCCTCCTAACATACATAAACCATCAGCCCTCTAATTTCAACCTAAAACCCACAAAAAACCAAGTTTTAGACATCCCAAAAATTGCTTCAAGAACCCATTTCGGGTTTTTGCAAAAACCTAACCATTTTGACATATTATATTCATTATAAGGTAAATAAACAAAAACCCAACATTACATTTCAAAACAACTTGAAAATCCCCATAAAATCTCAAACTTTAACCAAACTCTAACATTTCAAAAGTGGGTAGTTTTAAAATCTAAAGCCATGGATAGATAGAGAATGAAGAGGAGAGTTAGAAAATGTGTTTACCTCTCAAAATGGTCTTGAAATGAAGGAGAGATTCAATGGAATAGTGATTTTGAGTTTGAGAAAGTTTGAAGAAGGGATGTGGGGTTCTAACGTTGGAAAGGGAGTGGGGAGAGAGAAGATGACAACTTTTTCTTAAAAGTGGTCTTGCTTTTAAAATTCTTTTGGGTCAAATTACCACATTGGTCCCTCCCCTTTTTAATAAAACCCAAATAGATCCTAATTAAGGTTGCATTGATTTAATTTAATTTTACTGACTCGGGCCACTAACCCGACTAACTCCTAACCCCAAAACACGGGCGTTACAACTCTTTCCCACTTAAGGAATTTCGTCCCCGAAATTACCTGACTGAAAGAGATACGGAAACTGCTTTTCCATATCCTCCTTCCTCTCCCAAGTGGCCTCGTCCACACCTCGACGTTGCCACCGCACCTTTACTAACTCAATCGATCTACCCCGCAACACCTTACTGTCGGAAGCTAAGATCTCAACTGGCTCTTCCTCATAAGTCAAATCCGGATTTAATTCAATCTCCTCTACGGGCATGACATGCGATGGATCGGACCTATACTTACGGAGCATCGAAACATGGAACACATCGTGTATCTTCTCTAGCTCGGATGGAAAACGCAACTGGTAAGCAACCGGACCAACCCTCTTCACAATCTCATACGGTCCTATGTACCTCGGACTCAACTTCCCTTTTCGGCCAAATCTCATCACTTTCTTCCACGGAGACACTTTCAAGAATACCTTCTCACCCACTAAGAACTCAACTTCCTTCCTCTTCAAATCGGCATAGGATTTCTGCCTATCCGAAGCAGCTTTCAAACGATCACAAATCAATTTTACCTTGTCAGTTGTCCCCTTGAGCAAATCCGGCATAGGTAACAACTTCTGTCCCACTTCAGCCCAACAAACTGGAGTTCTACACTTTCGGCCATACAAGGCCTCATACGGAGCCATCTGAATGCTCGACTGAAAGCTATTATTGTAAGCAAACTCTACTAGAGGCAAGTGCTTCTCCCACGTACCCTGAAAATCTATGATGCAACAACGCAACATATCCTCTAAGATCTGAATAACTCTCTCTGACTTACCATCCGACTGAGGATGGTAGGACGTGCTGAAGTTCAAACGGGTACCCAAAGCTGTATGCAGACACTCCCAAAATCGAGAAGTAAATCGCGGATCTCTATCTGACACAATGGACTTCGGCACACCATGCAGTCTAACAATCTCACCAATGTATAAATCGGCCAATCTATCTAAAGTGTAAGTAGTATTGACTGCCAAGAAGTAAGCACACTTCGTAAAACGATCCACAATAACCCACACTGAGTTCTTCTTCGTAGGAGTCAAAGGCAAGCCCGAAACAAAATCCATGGTGATGTTCTCCCATTTCCATTCCAGAATCCTCAACGGCTGTAACAAACCTGAGGGAACCTGATGTTCCGCCTTCACTCTCTGACACACTAAGCACTTACTCACAAAGTCGGCTACATCTCTCTTCAAGCCAACCCAAAAGTACTCATTCTTCAAATCACGGTACATCTTCGTACTTCCAGGATGCATAGCAAATAGACTACTGTGGGCTTCAGTCAAGATCGTACATCTCATGTCACTGTCCTCTAGCACAACTATTCTATCCTCGAAACACAAAACCCCATCAGTACTGAAACTGTAGTCTGAAGATCTACCCTCGGCTATATCTTGCACGTGAAGTGCCAAAGATCTATCTAAAAGCTGCTTCTCTCTAATCAACTGACCTAGAGTAGGTCTAACCTGAAGCTCGGCTACCAAGCCACCATCTCCAGACAAACTCAATCTAGCAAACATGGCTCTCAAATCCACGGCTATCTTTCTACTCAGTGCATCGGCCACTACATTGGCCTTACCCGGATGGTACTCAATGGTAAGATCATAGTCTTTTAAAAACTCTAACCACCTACGTTGTCTGAGATTCAAATCTCGCTGAGTCATAATGTACTTCAAACTCTTGTGATCGGTGTATACTCTACATTTCTCACCGTACAAATAGTGCCTCCAAATCTTTAGAGCAAACACAACTGCAGCTAACTCTATGTCATGGGTCGGATAGTTGCGCTCATGGGTCTTCAACTGTCTCGAGGCATAAGCAACTACTCTCTTGTCTTGCATAAGAACACACCCTAGCCCTACATAAGAAGCATCACTGTAAATCACATAGTCCTTCTCGGACTTAGACTGAATCAAGATTGGTGCTTGGGTCAAAGCTTCTTTCAATTTCTCAAAGGCTCTCTGTCTTGCATCTGTCCACTCAAACTGAACACTCTTCTGAAGTAACTGCGTCAATGGAGCGGCTAACTTAGAGAAACCCTCTACAAATCTCCTATAGTATCCGGCTAAGCCTAGGAAGCTACGTACCTCTGTTACGGACTTCGGTTGCTTCCATTCAACAATGGCCTCAATCTTCTTCGGATCAACCCTAATCCCATCGGCTGCCACTACATGTCCTAAGAAGACTACCTCTCGGATCCAGAATTCACACTTGCTCAACTTCGCATACAACTGATGATCTAGCAAAGTCTTCAAAACTAGTCTCAAGTGTCGGTCATGGTCTTCTTCAGTTCGCAAATACACCAAGATGTCATCTATAAACACAACCAAAAACTGGTCTAAATACTGATGAAAAACCCTGTTCATCATGTCCATGAAAGCAGCCGGTGCATTAGTCAACCCAAAAGGCATGACTAAGAACTCATAATGACTATATCTAGTCCTAAAGGCTGTCTTCGGTACATCAACCTCTCTTACCTTTAGCTGGTAATAGCCCGATCTCAAGTCAATCTTCGAAAAGACTGATGCTCCTCTCAACTGATCAAACAAGTCATCAATTCTAGGCAACAGATATTTATTCTTCACTGTCAACTGATTCAACTGTCTGTAATCTATACACATTCTCATACTTCCGTCTTTCTTCTTCACAAACAAAACTGGTGCACCCCAAGGTGAAGAACTAGGCCGAATAAAACCTATATCTGTCAATTCTTGCAACTGAGTCTTCAACTCTTTCAATTCTTTCAGTGCCATGTGATACGGAGCAATCGATACAGGAGCCGAATCAGAATAAGTCTCAATGGTGAACTCTACCTCTCTGTCCGGTGGTAACCCTGGCAACTCTTTCGGAAACACACTAGGAAAGTCACAGACTGTCCGGATGTCCTGAGGTCTAACCTCACTCATGATAGGGTTCATCACATACGCCAAGTATGTGTAACGCCCCGGTTTAGGGGCTAGGTAAAAATAATATTTTAGTATTGTCTCGGGTTTCGATTTTAATATTTTATTTAATGAAGTAATGGTTTGGGCCTCGAGTTTTAAGATTTGGACTAATTTTAAATTGAGCCCAAAAGCCATGGATGGCATTAATGTGGTTTCCCTTTTTCTTTAAGGGCATTTTGGTCATTGAACATTAAAGTTTTAAACAATTATAAAATAAGGGTTGAGTTATCATCTTCTTCACTTGTCTTCCATTTCCTTCCAACGTTAAAAATCTCTCTCCCTTTAGAGATACTATTTCATTCCATAACTCATCCGTTTTTGAAGATTTTTCAAAGGTAAGGACGTTTTTGACTTGTCCTTGTTATTCTCTACATGTTGATACCATTTGTTTTCATTTTTATACATGTTTTGAGATTTGAGGTTTGGAGGGTTTTGGATTCAAAAATGTTGTTTTTGAGGTCTTTAATCAAGCTTTCTATTTGTTTAAGTTATATGAGTTGTCTACACTCAAAAAGGATCAACAAAATCGATTTTTACAACGTTTTATGAAATTTTCGGATTTGGGGAAAAATGAGGTTTTTGAGAGGTTTTAAGTTGAGTTTTGGGGATGTTTTAGGTGAAATTTTGATGGCTGATGATTAGGCTATATGTAAGTGTTGTTTTGGAGGCTTTAGGGAGTAAATTAAAGTTTGGAATCATTGGTTTGAGGGGTGTTTAAGGGCTGCTCGAGATTATGGATTTTTGATGTTGTGTGCTTGGTATGTAATCGTGTTGGTTATTTTGGAATATGAACTGATTTGAGGTTATTTAAATTGTGTTGGAATGTGTAGAAACGAGAAAGTTTGTTGGTGAAGCTTCTAGGACAAATTGAGGATGTCGGAGTTGTGAGCTTGGTTTTCGATCTTCTTTTAGGTAGCAACGGTGAGTAGAATTGTTGAATTATGCATTGTGCTCGATATGGATTCTCTTGGGGTTGGGTGGGACCTTGAAGGGTCACCTAAACCCGTGTATAAGCCTCTCTACTCTCATGTTGTTGTGGTATGATGAATGTTTATAATTCATGAGCTTTAAGTGCATTTGAGTGGTTAATTGTGTAGTTGAGTTTAGTTCGTGCCTCACGTGATGGTTGTCGTTGCTCCGGTGATGTGTAGTCCCGCCGGTAGCAAAAGTATAAGACTCTGGTGATGTGTAGTCCCACTGGTAGTCACTGGTTGGGTATTCCTTTGATGTGTAGTCCCATTGGAAACCCACTAGTTGAAACGGTGATGTGTAGTCCCACCGTACTTGTATGTTTTGGTTGTGCTTGTGCAAACCGTGTGTGTTGTTGTATTGAGATTGATCTTTGTGCATCCATTTTCTTCTTGTATATATATATAAAACGTGTTTTGGAAAACTGTACGTTGTGAATTATAGAGCCTCTCTCACTAAGCTAGTTGGCTTACGCTCTCTTTGTTTCCAACGTGCAGATCGTTAGAGTTCGGAAGGCAAGCGGGTGAGGAAAGAGCTTTTGGAGTTCTCAAGCTAGTTACAAGTATGGTTTGTGTTTTGATAAATTGCCTAGACAATGGGGTATAGAGTTTAGAAAATTGTAATTAAGCTTGAGATGTTGCTTGTGTAAATATGTCTTAATATGTATGGCTTTTAAATGATTAGGGTTGTTTTGATGGCATGTTCTTTATGATATGTTGTTAATGCCTTATGTTGATGGATTTGTAAACCATGTCTTGTGAATGATGTTCGTCCATGTTGGTGTCTTGTATGACTAAATTTTAGTTAATAGAGGTGGTAGGAATGCTTGGATGTGTCTAGGGAGGTTTTGTTATGCATTTAGAGTGCGAGCCTTATGTGTTTTTGATGATATTAGAGTATTGCAAAGCAGGGCGTATCGATACGCTCAAGGGTGTATCGATACGGTCTTGCCTGCAGAACTCAGTTTTGGCTGGGCGTATCGATACACTGGGGTGTATCGATACGGTATCAACTCTCTGAAATTCAAGTCAGGCTGAGCGTATCGATACATAATGGTGTATCGATACGGTCCCAACTCTCTGAAATTCAGAGGAATTGGTGGGGTTTAGGTCGTATCGATACGGGGTTGTAGCGTATCGGTACGGTTCCATCTCGTTGACCTCTAAATATTGACCGTGAGGAGCGTATCGATACGCCCAATGGTGTATCGATACGGTCTTCCCTGAGTTGACTAAGAGGTTTGACTTTGGTCAAGGCGTATCGATACCCTCTGTAGGTGTATCGATACGGCCTGCTTAAAAGGGAAAATTTGGTTGTTTAATTGCATTTTTGTGGGTTTTGTATCCGTGTTTGTTCACTGCATGT
Organism: Hibiscus trionum; assembly: GCA_030270665.1. Lineage (NCBI taxonomy): Eukaryota > Viridiplantae > Streptophyta > Magnoliopsida > Malvales > Malvaceae > Hibiscus > Hibiscus trionum. The sequence goes on along the minus strand of BSYR01000034.1, from coordinate 2,019,352 downwards.
CCCATCACATAGGATTTATTACAGGCATCTAGAAAAAATAAAATAAAAATAGGGTTGCTAACCGAGGGGGAACCTAAATTGGTTTTCGCTCGGTTTTCCCCGTGTAGCCCACTTGGACCGGTCATTCGGCCAGACCGGGACGAGGGGGTTACATTTATTGGTATCAGAGCCTGAGGTTTCCGAGACCTCGGGCCGGTAAGTGAGGTAAGATAAGGTATTATTAGTATTTTGCTATGTATGCCTAAATTTTGTCTTTAAGCACGAAGTATGAATGCATGCTATGGTGATCTTGTAATTGTTGGGAGTTGGTTTGAGTCCCCATTGTTAGGCGTTGTTGTCAAAATAAAAATGGAAATTGTTTTGGTTTGAAAGAGCTTGAGAACCGAAGTCCTTTGCCCCTTTGCTAACCTAACGTTTATTTGCTGTTGTGTGTTGTTGTTTTAGATTACCTTAATAGCTATGGTGCGACCGAGGGGACGGCCTAGGAGGGGTGGCCAGGCACCTGAGAATGCGCCTCCTGCTCTTAATGCTCCTGGTGATGATGGAGGAAACGTTGGAGGTGATGGTATCGGGCCTCAGGCTGAGGCTAATGTGGGAGGAATTGGGGCTCAAGCGGGCCAAGGTCAGGCAGGTCCAGATGTGGCTCATCTGATTCATACCATAGCCGGAGCCTTTCAGACAGCTTTGGCTGGTATGCATGTTGCAGCACCACCTCAGGGTGCGGGGACAGGACTACCCCTAGAGAGACTTCGTAATTTGAGGGCGGTTGAGTTTCGTGGGTTGTCTCCGGAAGGTTCGGAAGGGTGGCTTGAGAGCACTACTCGCATCTTGGGTCAGATGGAGTGTTCGGATGCCCGTAGGTTGGGGTGCATTGTCTCATTACTACAGGGAGATGCTTATGCTTGGTGGACTACTGTTGTTTCCGGTATGGCCGAGGTGGATATCACATGGGAGTTTTTCCGGAGTGCTTTCAAGAGGAAGTACCTAGGAGCTCGGTACTTGGATGAAAAGAAACGAGAGTTTATGGCTTTGGTTCAAGGTAATAGGACCGTGTCTGAGTATGAGGTCCAGTTTGTGAGGTTGAGCCAGTATGCGCCAGAATTGATTCCGAATGAGACGGAACGATGCGAGCGTTATAGATATGGATTGACTACTGATGTAAAGACTTACATGTTAGCCTCTGACTACACTGAGTTCGATGTCTTGGTTTCTAGAGCTAAGGATATAGAGCAGAACCTGAACTCTAGAGCACGTGCTGGTGGGTCTGATTCCGGGAAGAGACATGCGAACTGGGATAGAGATTATGCCAAGGGGCATAAGGATAAGAAGTACCAGCAGGATACGAGACCTAAGGGTGGTAACCAAGGTCAGGGTCGTCAGGGCCATGGGGCCGTTGGATACATTTCTGAGTGCACTAGGTGCGGGAGACGCCACTCAGGTGAGTGTATGGGTAGATTCGGGCCGTGTTGGAACTGTAGCTCCCGAGACCATTTGAGACGTGATTGTCCACACCCAGTTAGGGGAGGACCAGCCCCAGCGAGGGGTTTTGAGCATCAGAGAGGCCGTGGGCGCGACCGTGGGAACTTTCGGCCAAGGAATGAGGGTCAGAGAAACTTGGCTCATGTTGTAGCAGTCCAGCCCGAGGGAGGAGGACCGGCTAGGGTGTACGCTAAGCGAGAGGCTGGGAGTGATACTGATGTCATTGCAGGTAATTTCACATTACAGTCCTTGAATTTACTTTCTCTAATAGATTCGGGGGCAACACATTCGTATATTTTGGGTGAGCACGCAAAGTCATTAGGATTACCTTGTGATTGGCTAGAGGTAGGTGTAAATGTCACTAGCTCTTTTGTTGATACAGTGGTAGTTAGGAAAGTGTATAGAAGGTGTCCTTTGATGGTTCAAGGCCATGTGTTTCCGGTCGATATGATGGAATTACCCTTTTATGGCTTTGATGTGATTTTGGGCATGGATTGGCTTGTAGAGCATAGAGCTAAGGTTGACTTCGAGACTAAGAGAGTCTCTTTGAGGCTTACTGATGACTTTGAGGTTGTGGTAGTTGGGGAAATGTCAAGTTTTTGTCCAATGTGGTTTCGGCTTTGGAAGCTCAGAGATTGTTGAGTGCAGGGTGTCAGGCTTACTTAGCTTATGTAATGAACCCGGATATGAGTGAGGTGAGACCTCAGGACATCAGGACTGTATGCGACTTTCCGAGTGTTTTTCCGGAAGAACTACCAGGCTTACCTCCAGATAGAGCTGTTGAGTTTGTTATTGAGACATATTCTGATTCTGCACCGGTGTCGATTTCTCCGTATAGAATGGCACCTAAGGAGTTGAAAGAATTGAAGACACAGCTTCAGGAGTTGACAGACCGAGGCTTTATTAGGCCTAGTGTTTCCCCGTGGGGTGCTCCGGTGTTGTTTGTGAAAAAGAAGGATGGTAGTATGAGACTGTGTATAGACTATAGACAGTTGAATAAGGTGACAGTGAAGAACAAATATCCCTTGCCAAGGATAGATGACTTACTAGATCATTTGAGAGGTGCTTTCGTGTTTTCAAAGATCGATTTGAGGTCTGGATATTATCAGTTAAAAGTAAAGGATGTGGACATACCGAAGACAACTTTTCGTACACGTTACGGGCATTATGAGTTTTTAGTGATGCCTTTCGGGTTGACCAACGCTCCAGCAGCCTTCATGGATATGATGAACCGAGTGTTCCATAAGTTCTTGGACAGGTTTGTGGTAGTGTTTATTGATGACATCCTAGTGTACTCTAGGACCGAAGAGGAGCACGATGAACATTTAAGGTTAGTGCTTCAGGCCCTACTTGAGAATCATTTGTATGCCAAACTAAGTAAGTGTGAGTTTTGGATTAGGGAGGTGGTCTTCCTAGGTCACGTGGTCTCGGCTAGTGGGATTAGTGTAGATCCCAAGAAGATAGAAACCATTGTGGATTGGAAACGACCGAAATCAGTGACCGAAATCCGCAGTTTCTTAGGTTTGGCGGGGTACTATAGAAGGTTCGTTGAAGGGTTCTCGAAGATAGCGGCACCATTGACCAAATTGTTACAGAAGAATGTTCCGTACGAATGGTCAGATGTGAGACAAGAAGCGTTTGAGAAATTGAAGAAAGCTTTGACTGAAGCTCCTATTTTGGTTCAACCTGAGCCGGAGAGAGAGTTTGTGATTTATAGTGATGCGTCGTACGTGGGACTAGGTTGTGTGCTTATGCAAGATGGTAAGGTGGTGGCTTATGCTTCGCGACAATTGAAGGTCCATGAGAAGAATTACCCCACACATGACATAGAGTTGGCTGCCGTGGTGTTTGCGTTGAAAATCTGGAGACATCATCTTTATGGTGAGAAGTGCACTGTGTATACCGACCACAAGAGTTTGAAATATTTGATGTCTCAGAGGGAGTTAAACCTCAGACAGCGAAGGTGGATAGAGCTTCTCAAGGATTATGACCTTACCATAGAGTATCATCCGGGTAAGGCGAATATGGTGGCCGATGCCTTGAGTAGAAAGGTGGCCGTTGAGTTGCGAGCGATGTTTGCAAGATTGAGTGTGTCTACAGATGGTGGGTTAGTAGCCGAACTTCAAGCTAAGCCATCATTGATCCAGTTGATTAGTGAGAAGCAGTTGAGGGATGAGTCTTTGGCACCACACGTACAAGACATAGCCAAAGATAGGCCAACCGAGTATTGTTTTGGAGAGAATGGGATCCTATGTTTTAAGGATAGGATAGTAGTTCCGGAGGATGCTGAGTTGAGACGTATGATCTTGAGTGATGCTCACAATAGTCCTTTTGCTATGCATCCGGGTAGCACGAAGATGTATCGAGGATTGAAGGAAGAATATTATTGGATTGGCTTGAAAAGGGATATAGCCGAGTTCGTAAGTAAATGTATGGTTTGTCAGAGAGTTAAGGCTGAGCACCAGTTTCCCTCAGGGTTGTTGCAACCGTTGAAAATTCCGGAGTGGAAGTAGGAGCGTATCACTATGGACTTTGTGTCAGGACTTCCGTTGACTCCTTCTAAGAAAAATTCAGTGTGGGTGATTGTAGATAGATTCACCAAGAGTGCTCACTTCATACCGGTTCATACTACTTATACTTTAGACAAGTTGGCCGAATTGTATATTCGTGATATTGTAAGACTACATGGGGTACCGAAGTCGATTGTGTCTGATAGAGATCCGAGATTCACCTCTAGATTTTGGGAGAGTTTGCATCGAGCTTTGGGCACTTGGTTGAACTTCAGCACTTCATATCATCCGCAGTCAGATGGACAGTCGGAAAGAGTGATTCAGATATTGGAGGATATGTTAAGGTGTTGTATCATTGACTTCCAGGGGACATGGGAGAAACACCTACCACTAGTGGAGTTTGCGTATAACAACAGCTTTCAGTCGAGCATTGAGATGGCTCCCTATGAGGCCTTGTATGGTAGGAAGTGTAGGACCCCGATTTGTTGGGCCGAGACTGGACAGAAGCTTATACCGATGCCCGAGTTGCTTAAGGGTACCACCGAGAAGGTAAAGTTGATTTGTGATCGCTTGAAAGCGGCTTCCGATCGGCAAAAGTCCTATGCCGATTTGAAGAGGAAATAGGTAGAGTACTCCGTAGGAGATAAAGTATTTTTGAAAGTCTCACCTTGGAAGAAAGTGATGAGATTTGGGAGAAAGGGCAAGTTGAGCCCAAGGTACATAGGGCCTTATGAGATAGTTAAGAGAATTGGTCCGGTTGCGTATAGATTGAAACTCCCAGTTGAGCTGGAGAAGATTCATGATGTATTTCATGTGTCGATGCTTAGGAGGTACAGATCGGATCCATCCCATGTTATGCCAGTGGAAGAAATAGAGTTAAATCCGGACTTTTCTTACAACGAGGAACCAGTTGAGATACTTGCTGCTGATAGCAAGGTATTGCGTGGCAAGACTATAGAGTTAGTCAAAGTCTTATGGAGACATAGAGGTGTGGAAGAAGCCACGTGGGAGAGGAAAACTGACATGCTTGAGCAGTTTCCGTACTTGTTTCCGCCAGGTAATTTCGAGGACGAAATTTCCTTAAGTGGGGGAGAGTTGTAATGCCCCGGTTTAGGGGCTAGGTGAAAATAATATTTTAGTATTGTCTCGGGTTTCGATTTTAATATTTTATTTAATGAAGTAATGGTTTGGGCCTCGAGTTTTAAGATTTGGACTAATTTTAAATTGAGCCCAAAAGCTATGGATGGCATTAATGTGGTTTCCCTTTTTCTTTAAGGGCATTTTGGTCATTGAACATTGAAGTTTTAAACAATTATAAAATAAGGGTTGAGTTATCATCTTCTTCACTTCTCTTCCATTTCCTTCCAACGTTAAAAATCTCTCTCCCTTTAGAGATACTATTTCATTCCATAACTCATCCGTTTTTGAAGATTTTTCAAAGGTAAGGACGTTTTTGACTTGTCCTTGTTATTCTCTACATGTTGATACCATTTGTTTTCATTTTTATACATGTTTTGAGATTTGAGGTTTGGAGGGTTTTGGATTCAAAAATGTTGTTTTTGAGGTCTTTAATCAAGCTTTCTATTTGTTTAAGTTATATGAGTTGTCTACACTCAAAAAGGATCAACAAAATCAATTTTTACAACGTTTTATGGAATTTTCGGATTTGGGGGAAAATGAGGTTTTTGAGAGGTTTTAAGTTGAGTTTTTGGGATGTTTTAGGTGAAATTTTGATGGCTGATGATTAGGCTATATGTAAGTGTTGTTTTGGAGGCTTTAGGGAGTAAATTAAAGTTTGGAATCATTGGTTTGAGGGGTGTTTAAGGGCTGCTCGAGATTATGGATTTTTGATGTTGTGTGCTTGGTATGTAATCGTGTTGGTTATTTTGGAATATGAACTGATTTGAGGTTATTTAAATTGTGTTGGAATGTGTAGAAACGAGAAAGTTTGTTGGTGAAGCTTCTAGGACAAATTGAGGATGTCGGAGTTGTGAGCTTGGTCTTCGATCTTCTTTTAGGTAGCAACGGTGAGTAGAATTGTTGAATTATGCATTGTGCTCGATATGGATTCTCTTGGGGTTGGGTGGGACCTTGAAGGGTCACCTAAACCCGTGTGTAAGCCTCTCTACTCTCATGTTGTTGTGGTATGATGAATGTTTATAATTCATGAGCTTTAAGTGCATTTGAGTGGTTAATTGTGTAGTTGAGTTTAGCTCGTGCCTCACGTGATGGTTGTCGTTGCTCCGGTGATGTGTAGTCCCGCCGGTAGCAAAAGTATAAGACTCTGGTGATGTGTAGTCCCACTGGTAGTCACTGGTTGGGTATTCCTTTGATGTGTAGTCCCATTGGAAACCCACTAGTTGAAACGGTGATGTGTAGTCCCACCGTACTTGTATGTTTTGGTTGTGCTTGTGCAAACCGTGTGTGTTGTTGTATTGAGATTGATCCTTGTGCATCCATTTTCTTCTTGTATATATATATAAAACGTGTTTTGGAAAACTGTACGTTGTGAATTATAGAGCCTCTCTCACTAAGCTAGTTGGCTTACGCTCTCTTTGTTTCCAACGTGCAGATCGTTAGAGTTCGGAAGGCAAGCGGGTGAGGAAAGAGCTTTTGGAGTTCTCAAGCTAGTTACAAGTATGGTTTGTGTTTTGATAAATTGCCTAGACAATGGGGTATAGAGTTTAGAAAATTGTAATTAAGCTTGAGATGTTGCTTGTGTAAATATGTCTTAATATGTATGGCTTTTAAATGATTAGGGTTGTTTTGATGGCATGTTCTTTATGATATGTTGTTAATGCCTTATGTTGATGGATTTGTAAACCATGTCTTGTGAATGATGTTCGTCCATGTTGGTGTCTTGTATGACTAAATTTTAGTTAATAGAGGTGGTAGGAATGCTTGGATGTGTCTAGGGAGGTTTTGTTATGCATTTAGAGTGTGAGCCTTATGTGTTTTTGATGATATTAGAGTATTGCAAAGCAGGGCGTATCGATACGCTCAAGGGTGTATCGATACGGTCTTGCCTGCAGAACTCAGTTTTGGCTGGGCGTATCGATACACTGGGGTGTATCGATACGGTATCAACTCTCTGAAATTCAAGTCAGGCTGAGCGTATCGATACATAAGGGTGTATCGATACGGTCCCAACTCTCTGAAATTCAGAGGAATTGGTGGGGTTTAGGTCGTATCGATACGGGGTTGTAGCGTATCGGTGCGGTTCCATCTCGTTGACCTCTAAATATTGACCGTGAGGAGCGTATCGATACGCCCAAGGGTGTATCGATACGGTCTTCCCTGAGTTGACTGAGAGGTTTGACTTTGGTCAAGGCGTATCGATACCCTCTGTAGGTGTATCGATACGGCCTGCTTAAAAGGGAAAATTTGGTTGTTTAATTGCATTTTTGTGGGTTTTGTATCCGTGTTTGTTCGCTGCATGTCCCATCACATAGGATTTATTACAGGCATCTAGAAAAAATAAAATAAAAATAGGGTTGCTAACCGAGGGGGAACCTAAATTGGTTTTCGCTCGGTTTTCCCCGTGTAGCCCACTTGGACCGGTCATCCGGCCAGACCGGGACGAGGGGGTTACAGTATGCTTCACACCCCAACTCAACTAACCTCTTAACTTCTAAAACTGAAACCACATTGGACAAGAACTTCACGTTCTCACCCACCACTACAATCTCATAGTCATCTGTGAGCCTCAAAGAAATCCTCTTAGTTTCAAAATCTATCCCAGCTCTATGCTCCGTGAGCCAGTCCATACCCCGAATCACATCAAAACCATAGAAAGGTAGTTCCATCATATCCACTGGAAACACATGTCCCTGAACCATCAACGGACACCTTCGGTACATCTTTCTAACTACTACTGTGTCCCCAAAGGAACTAGTAACACTAACTCCTACCTCTAACATCTCACAAGGCAAATTCAAAGTCTGTGCATGCTCACTCAATATGTAGGAATGCGTAGACCCAGAGTTAATCAAAGAAAGCAAACCCAAAACTGTATCGAGAAGTTACCTGCAATCACATCGGTGTCATGCTGATCCCCACGCTGAGCGTAAACTCTGGCCTGACCTCCGCCCTCCGGCTGAACCGCAACTACATGTGCTATGTTCCTCTGACCATCGTTCCTCGGTTGAAAGTTACCTCTACCGCGCCCGCGGCCTCTCTGAAAGTCATTGGCTCTAGCAGGAGCCTGAGCTGGTGCCTGTCCCACCATATGTGGACAATCACGCCTAATGTGGTCTCTAGCTCCACAACTCCAACACGAATGAAAATTTCCCCAACACTCACCGGTGTGGTTCCTCCCGCAAGTAGCACATGTGGGAAACTTCCCACCAGCTCTCTGGCCCTGTTGGCCCCTGCCGTGGTTACCGTCACCACGTCTATGATCATAGTGATGCCTGTTGTCCCGATGCCTCTTGGCATCACCTCTATCAAAGTTACTGGACCTCTTACCCGAACTAGAACCACCAGACCGCTTGGTCAAGCTCAAACTGTGCTCTAAGTCCTTGGCCCTTGCGACCAAGACATCAAAATCATTGTAGTCTGAAGCTAGAGTATACGTCTTGGTCTCTTCACTCAGCCCATAACGAAAACGGTTACAACGTTCCACCTCAGTAGGAACAAGCTCATGTGCATACTGACTCAGTCTGACAAATCGAATCTCATAGTCTGTCACGGACATACTCCGCTGAAGCAAAGCCATAAACTCCCTCTTCCTCTCATCGAGGTATCGCGGACCCAGATACTTCTTACGGAATGCTGACTCAAAGAACACCCAAGTAATCTCGGCCTCATCCATACCCGTAGTAATGGTGACCCACCAAGTGTAGGCATCACCCTGAAGCAAGGACTCAACACATCCCAACTTGCGCTCACCCGTACATCCCATCTGAGCGAGAATACGGAAAGTCTTCTCAAACCACAACACTGACCTCTCTGGAGTAGACCCTCTAAACTCTTCGGCCCCTAGGCCCCGAAGTCTCTCTAAAGGCAAACCAGTGCCCTCACCGTGATGGTGTGCTGCTGCCTGACCCCCAGCCACTGCAGCCTGAAATGCCCCGGCTATCGCCTGAACCAAGGGAGCTAAGTCTATTTCGGCCGGTCCTTGGCCACCTTGGCCTCCCTAAGGTCCCTCTCCTTCGGCCCCGGCCTCGCCTCCTACTCCAGGTGGAGGAGGTGGTGGTGGTGAAGGTGGTGGAGGAGCTCCAACTCCAACCACAGGCTCTCCCACTTGAGCCTCAACCCTAACTACTGGCTCAACTCCTGGAGCCGCTGCCCGTGGTTCTGGTCGAACCATCCTAGGCCTCCCACGTGGTCTCATGGTACAACTAGCAAGGTAATAACTACAACAACAAACAAATAGAGATTACGTTAGCCAAAGCAAGGGTCCAATAGTGCTCAAGTACTCCCTTTTACCATAAAATCTTTTTAGATTAAGTAATAGTAGCAATGGGCACACACTATACACCAGACGCAACATTTCATGCTTCAAAACATCATACGAACAGTCAAACATCAAGAATTTCATGGCAAGGCATGCATTGAACAACACAATCACTTAGTGTAACAAGCTTACCTCACTTACCTGCCCGAGGTCTCGGTAACCTCAGGCTCTGATACCAACAAATGTAACCCCCTCGTCCCGGTCTGGCCGGATGACCGGTCCGAGTGGGCCACACGGGGAAAACCGAAGTGAAACCCGTTAAGGTTCCCCCTCGGTTAACGACCCTATTTTTTCTTTAACTTAATCTTTCCTAAAGACTCATTTATATCTTACGTGATCAAACAGCGGAAAATAAACACACGAGATGAACATTCGTACCCAAAACAACATTTGAACAGCCCAATTTTAATCTTTTAAACAGGCCGTTTCGAAACACTCTTGAGGCGTATCGAAACGCCTTGACCAGGTCAACTGCCCCAGAGCCTATACAAGGGGCCGTATCGAAACGGTGGTCAACCGTTCCGAAACGCCCTCAACGGTCAACTTCTCGTGGTCAACGAGATTTTGACCGTTTCGAAACCCTCAGACCCGTTTCGAAACGCCTTCATCTCGTCATTTTCTCAGAATTCCAGTAGCCAAATCGTTCTGAAACGCGTATCGGAACAGGGGCTTCCAGAGGCCAAACTGTATCGAAACGCGTTCCGATACGGGGTCCCTGAAGCCTGCCCGTTCCGAAACGACCCAGCCCGTTTCGAAACGCGGGCTGCCTGCAACCTTTGAAAGACAGATTTAGGGGAATTTCTACAAGTCTAAAGGTCCCATAGGACCCCTAAAGGCACACAACACCATCAAACAAGGTCTAGAGGCATACATCCTATGCTTAACATGGTTGAACATATATAAGGCATGGTTTTGAACAATCACTCATACATGGCAAATACTCAATAGAAACATATCATGAAGAGCATACTTGAAGACCTTTAAATAGACAAAAGATACCAATCATCACATATAGTTTTACATGCCATCAAACAACCTTAAACATCTAAAAGACATACATCAAATGAGCATTTGGCAAGGTATATCATGCTTACAAACCAAGTCAAACCATAAACATCAAAATCACATATGAGTCATACAAAGCTCATACAACCACACTCTCTTGCCACATTGCTTAACTACTACATAATACTTAATCGTACTTGAGCAACAGACTTGGAAAGCCCTTATTGCCTTGCTCCGAGCTAACACCACGCTAATGATCTGCATTGTTGAAAATGAGAGCGTAAGCTATAAGCTTAGTGAGGATGCTCTAAAACCGAAAACATCAACAATGCAGGGTTCAAGCATGTATTCCCTAAATCTCATATCTAACATGCATAGATAATTTCACAAGTAACCTAGCTAGTCTTTCAAGAGTCATGTATGGCATCTCACATCATACTAAGCTCGAACATCAAAATTAACATCATATATTAACACCATAAATCACAATCATATGAACAAGTTTAATTGGCCACTATTAGTTACCCGGATGTGCGGATTTAATCTCAACAATCACTTTACCTCGGTGGGATTACACTCATCACCGGACCTTGCATGGGCGGGATTCCACTCATCACCACATGCCCTACGGATGGGATTCCACTCATCATCCCGTAGAATATTTAATAGCTTCCGGTGGAATATTACATCACCGTACTCCTCCTTGATGACTTAACGCCATCAAGGCCACGTACGTTTTGACTCAATTTGTGTGCACACTAATCCTAATGATCGATCATTTACACCCGGTAAGTTCATTAGTGCCAGTTTCATTTACCACATCACATATTCATCAACCACACCTCATGCTCATCACATATACATACCATGGTATACATGTACAAATTAACCACATATCACAAGAGCATAGATAGGCAAACACAATAGCATTTAATGGGAAAAAATAGCTAAATTAACAACTTGAATTCATATAGAAATGGCCTACCAAGCACATTTCAACTCACACACTCGAACCAAACTTTAAAACGTGTTTAAAATCACTCACCGCCCTTCCTTAGCAACCAAAACAAGTCTCCTACAAGCCCGGATTCGATTCCAATGATTCTCCAACGTCTCCTCTTGCTTCTAGCCAAGCAAAAACACAACCATTATTCCCAATCAATGCTAAAATTCAATCAACACTCAACCCTTGAGCTCAAACTAACTTCAACCAATTTCCCAATCAAAATAATCCCCCAAACATACCAATTTTCGTGCTCCCTCAAACCCTAGCTGAAATTTCCATTTTCAATCATCCAAATGACCCCCAAATGGTACTAAAACACCCTCCTAACATATATAAACCATCAGCCCTCTAATTTCAACCTAAAACCCACCAAAAACCAAGTTTTAGACATCTCAAAAATTGCTTCAAGAACCCATTTCGGGTTTTTACCAAAATCTAACCATTCTGACATAATATATTCATTATAAGGTAAATAAACAAAAACCCAACATTACATTTCAAAACAACTTGAAAATCCCCATAAAAACTCAAACTTTAACCAAACTCTAACATTTCAAAAGTGGGTAGCTTTAAAATCTAAAGCCATGGATAGATAGAGAATGAAGAGGAGAGTTAGAAAATGTGTTTACCTCTCAAAATGGTCTTGAAATGAAGGAGAGATTCAATGGAATAGTGATTTTGAGTTTGGGAGAGTTTGAAGAAGGGATGTGGGGTTCTAACGTTGGAAAGGGAGTGGGGAGAGAGAAGATGACAACTTTTTCTTAAAAGTGGTTTTGCTTTTAAAATTCTTTTGGGTCAAATTACCACATTGGTCCCTCCCCTTTTTATTAAAACCCAAATAGATCCTAATTAAGGTTGCATTGATTTAATTTAATTTTACTGACTCGGACCACTAACCCGACTAACTCCTAACCCCAAAACATGGGCGTTACAGTATGAACATAGACTTTGCACTAAGGAAAGAACATCTTGCACCTCTCACTGTGGTAAGTACCCATAAAAAGTATTTTGAGAGGTGAGATCATTCGAATCGCATGAGTCTAATGACCATAAAACACAACATTCTAGATGTCTTTAGGAGCACAAATCTAAAGTGATTACTCATACTAAGTGTTTCCTTGAAGAAATTAAGAAATATTTTACCCAAAACATTAAGGTTAAGATGACATCACTTATGTCTTCTTTGATGTCTATCAAGTATAAGGGTCAAGGAAATGTGAGGGAGTACATTGTAAAAATGTTTAATATTGCTTCAAAACATAAAGAACATAAGACCGAACTTTCTAATAATTGTTTGTTCTTATGATTTTGACATCGCTTCCTATACAGTTTAACCAATTCAAGTTACAATAATCAAAGGGAGAAATAGACGCTATTTGAGCTCATTTCTCATTGTGTTCAAGAGGAAGAAAATTTGAAGCATTATAAGTGTAAAAGTATTAATTTAATTAGTGTCTCTAAGAATAATGGCAATAAAAGAAAATATAAGAATAAAGTTGCTAAGGATCCTAGTCAAAAGAAACAACAATAAGTTACAAAGTGTTGATTCTTTTGTATAAGTTAGGACACATGTAACGAAATTAAACTTTACAAGTGAGCAACTAATTCGGTTATTTTGAGTTTGGAGGGAGAAATAAGATTAGATGCATTGTTATTGAGGAGAAATTGAATTATAATTTAATTCATACTATCACTTTTGATGATGTTAAGGTTTTCACACCTATCATTAATCAAGAAGTGAATCAAGTACCCCAGCAAAATAATGTTGAACAACTCTTATTCAAGATAAGGTAATTTTTTTAGAAGAACTAACTCAACAACCTTTTAAAAAAACAAGTTTCATTAAAGAGGTCCACGAGAGGAAGATGAAATACTATTTCATATTATTATATTGTATTTCTTCAAGAATCAAAAGTTAATAATGGAATGATAGAAAATGATCACTCATTTTTTATCAGACCATAAAAGTTATAACTCTCAAAAGTGGATTGATGTCATTCAAGAAAAGTATAATTTTATGCAAGACAATAAAGTTTATCAATTTGTCTCATTACCTGAAGGTGCAAACCAATTGGTTGTAAATGGATATTTAAAACCAATAGAGATGGAAATGGTAATGGTAATGTGGATAAGTATAAAGCACGTCTTGTATCTAAAGGATATACTCTAAAAGTTACGGAGACTTTCTCTCAAGTTTTATTAAAAGACTCTTTCAAAACAATTATTATTCTTGTTGCTTGTTTTAGTCTTAAGCTACATTAGATAGATGTTAAGCTTGTTTTTTCAATGGCAATATTGAAGAAACTATTTATATGGTACAATCAGAAAGTTGTGTCTTATGATACAATATCAATGATATGTAAATTAAAGAAATCTATCTATGAGCTTAAGTAGGACGCTCATTAATGAAATTATAAATTTCATGTTGATTATCTCATTCGGTTTTGAGATAAATTTGATTGGCAATTGTATATACTACAAGTTCAGTGGGAGTAAAATCAAGTGATACTTATATTGCTAAAGAAGACAAATTTAGTCTTACTCAATGCCCTAAAAGTAACCTTGAAATTTAGAAAATCCAAAAGATTGTCTATGCATAAGCTATAGAGAATCTAATCTATGCTTAAGTATGTATGCGTTCGAAAATTGTGTACATTGTTGGAATGTTAAACAGATATTTGAGGAATCATATTATGGACCATTGGATAGCAGCCAATGGGGTTATGAGATATCTTCAGAGAACAAAAATTACTTGCTCACATGTCGGAGTTCTGGTAAGTTAGAGATCATTAGGTTTACAGACTTTGATTCTAATAGAATATTGATACAAAAGAATTGTCACATGGACTGCTAATTGTATATTGAATAGAAAGACCATTTTAGTTATTTTGTGACAATAAATATGCATTCATTTATTCTATAAACAATAAGAACACTTTAAACTTGAAGGACATAAATATTACGTTTCTAGTTTTTAAAGAAAATTCAGAGTGTTTGTGTGTTTATAGAGCATGTTGGTACAAACTTCATAATTGCGCGCATATTAAGAAACTGTCACCCTAGGAATTTCATGAGCACACTACTCATGTGGGTGTAATGTTATTTAAGAATATTCGGTTTTAGTGGGAGTTTGTAATTTTAAAAAATACTCATTCGGTTTAGACACAATTTCAGTTACTTTAGTTTAAAGTTATTTAAGATTATTTTCTGCAGAAATAAAGTTCTTTTGGTTTATGTACACTCTGAATTCAGTAAAGTTGATCTCATTAAGGTTTAGGAGGACCAGTTGGAAATAGACATGTATGGTTCACATTTCATGTAATTTTCCATGCTACAAATCCATGATTGATCTATGTCATTTGACTATATTTGTATACGTGACCATTGATGAGTCCAGTTATGATTGATATGGCGAAGACCGCTTTAATCCTATGTGGATATAGTTTATGAACGAGATTGTTATAGAATACCTATTATATAATAGCAAAATTTTGAGCTCATAATGTTGTACATTTATCAGGAAACATATGTTGCCCAAGTGGGAGATTGTTGGATTAAAATCCGCAATTGTGGGCACATATGTAAAATGTATGTTGCTATTATAAAGTATGACACAAAATAAAGTGACCAATTAAGTTAAGCGTGTCATAGGTATTAAAATGTCATGAAAATAAAAGTGTAGATACCATAAGATATATTTATAATTCAATGAGGGGCAGAGTTATAAATATTTAATAGTTTGATTTAATAATCAACTATATAAAGAGGTAGTCGTCTCCAAGAAATAGGTTAACTTGTTTTTCTCTCCTTCCCCATCAGAGAGTTTTACTTCAAGAGATAACCTATCTTCTTGGAAGATCAATACCAAAGTTTTGGGATTTCCACATGAAGATTCAAGTTTTTGAATCTATCAATGAATTCAGGTACACTTCCGCAAATCTAGTCTTTGTTCTTAATGATTTGACCTGTATGGATCTTGGGTTTATATTCGTATGAATATATTTTGGTTCTAACAATACCGACTAATCATTGGAGATGAAGAAGAGGTTGTGGAAGAGATGGTTAGATCGGAAGGTCATCAATAACACTTAAAATTAGATGTTTGATTTGGGTTCATCGAGTTAGTAGTTTCTAGATTTTTATGTGCTTTGTTTATTTATAAGAACAATGGGTGTCATGAAGTTGTATAACTTCGTTGATTAAGATAGTATGGTTTAAGGTCTCTTCCAATTGGAATGTCATTATGGGAGGAAATATTTTCAGATTGAATAAGCGACAATATTTTGATACACAAGCTGTATAAAAAAATTACATATTAATCATTTATATTTAAACTATAAAATCTATTTTTTTAAAAAAAAATTATAAAATTTAAAACCTAAATTCCTAACCATAAATAATAAATCTTAAACTCTAAATTCTAATCATAGATCTTAAATTCTATACTCTACAACTTAAACCCTAAAATTTACCCAAACTTGTGTATCAAAGTATTTTTCTCGTTATTATACCTGTAATATCATATAAGACCTATTGGCGTGAATATTTACTATGTCCGTTGGCTTCGCAACCATGGCCTCCTAAAATGAAAAAAATTATTGCATGGTCCCGGACCACCACGTCATCTATGGTCCCTTCTACTAAAAATCATTCACATAATTTTTATGTCATTATTTTTAAAGATGAATCTTTATCTTTTTAACCCATATAAATAGGGAGTGAATGGTTATATAGAAGTTGATTATAAATGGATTAGTGACATGGAAAAAAAATTATGTGGCTTATTTTTAGTGGATGGGGACCATGGATGATGTGGTGTTTCAGAATCATATAATAATTTCTCTTTAAAATGTGATAATTGCCCTATAATCCTTTAAGAAATCAAAATATTTTAAATTAATCCAATAAAATTTATTGCAACTTTGTAATTTAAGTGTAAAGTAAATATTATCAAATTATAACTTAGACTTCAAATCAATTTATTTCAGTTGAGAATTCTTTCATTTAAGTTAAACACAATACAGATGGCACGCAGAAGGAGAGGGATGGATTAGCATTTTGTGATGGCTGATAATCCGAGATGATGATGGGATGGATTATTTTATATCGATAATTAGGTCTAATTATTTTTAATATTTTTTAATATTTATTATTAGAGTCTTAATTTTTCCAATATTTATTATTAAGGGTTTTTTTAAAAAATTTATTTATTTTTCTAACATTTGTTATTAAATGCCCAATTCTCCTAATATTAGATATTTTGAACATACTCTTAAAATTTAATTTTTTTATTTCTAATATTTGTTATTAAGGGCACAATTTTTTTCATTACTTGTTAGTTGGGGCCTATTTTTTAAAAATATTTGTTATTAGGGGCCTTTTCTTAAAATTCATTTTTCTTTTATAATATTTATCTATTATTAAGAGTCCAATTTTTCAATACTTTTTGTTAGGGGTCCAATTTTTTCAATATTTGTTATTTTGAGCATACTCTTAATTTTTTTTTGTGAAAAAGGGAGGGAATAATTTTATTATCAAAATGGGTGGGGCACGATACCAAGTTACCAACAGAGACCTCGTTAAAAAATTTCCCTACAACCTAATGAAGGAAAAAGAGTGTCCTTTAACAGCATCAGGTACAAGTGCACACACTAACACAAACCGAACCAGAAAAGAAAACACACAAACATAAGCTGAGTTTCAAAAAAATAGAGTTATTTTTTTCAACACTTGTTATTAGAGTCTCAATTATTTTTAATACTTGTTATTATAGAGTTACTCTTAAAATTTATTTTTTTCAACACTTGTTATTAGGGACAATCATTTAAATAATGGTCTACAATCCCAACAACGACTGATATAGCGGTAGCGACATAGTCGAAAACCGCGATATCTACAAACATTATGTCCACAATAACATATATTATTAAAAAAATTCACAACCACGATATTCGCAGTGACCACAATAACATTTGTTATGTTCGTAATCGCGATAAACGTAACGCGACTAAACACACAACCGAAACTACAATTTAAACTCCCATCAACGGTTCAATTGTTCAGATCATCCTATAACCATTAAAATCTCGTAAACGAGCCTGGATGTATTGCGTGTAGTACAAATATATTCTCGGAAGGATAGTTCGTTTACTATTCTACAACATATTTATAGCTGTTTTAGAGAGATTGAGAATAACTTTTGCGCATGTGCTCCGTGAAAACAATTATGACAACGATATACATATTAAATTATTTTTAATAAAAATATGATTAAAACTTAAATGATATAATTTGTAAATAATGAGTTTAAATTTATTGTTCTATTAAACATTTTACTTAAACTGTCACATCATTCCAGTTAAGGCTCAGTGACCTTGTAATAAAACCGAGAGTTTAATAATCATTTTGTAACAATTGAAAGTTTGGTGACCAAAACAAATATTGAAGCATAGTTTAGTGACTATTTGTGAACTTTACCCGTATATCAAATAATATTCAAATAATTTACCAAAAGAATAACATTCAAATAAATCTATTTGTGAAATAATTTTTGGATATAATAACTCATATGTATTGGTTCCACCTACAATGGTAAACCAAGCAATCTTATCTTTTACGTGGAATATTGTTCTTCAACTTTGAATTATTGTTGGAATTTGTTCTCCATGACAAGTCGAATATGTTATCATAAGGAATATTGGGTATGAAAGTTATCAGGTAAACAGGAAACTGTGGAGTTTTATATTATTATATATTTATATCGTGCTTATATATTCTATCACGAAATTCACGTTATAATGTGTTTAAAGTATTTATATTTTTACATCGAATAATTTATGTATTATATTAAGAGTAAATATTTGATGTATTGTCGGTATAAAGTTTTTTACACAAACATACCTATTTAAACTTCCTAATATAAAATTTAAATCTTTAACCCTAAATCTCAAAAATAAACTCTAAACTCTAAATTTTAAATTAAACTCAATCGTGGAAAACAAATTTTCCGGTGCATGAAACCATTTTATAAAATATAAATACGACATGGTGAATCCTAAACATAAATATTGTCGTTTCAATTGTTAGAATAAGATTCTATCAGTTGGGGAACAAAGAAGGGTCTGTGGGAGCATGCCCCCCATAATTTGAGAAATTAGTATTTAGCCCCTTAAAATTTTCAAAAATTTTAATTTGGTCATACAAAATGTTTAAAAATTCATATCAAGCTTTAAAAATTTTAAAACATTATTAATTAAATATCTCTAA
The DNA here is from genome assembly GCA_030270665.1 of Hibiscus trionum. NCBI lineage: Eukaryota > Viridiplantae > Streptophyta > Magnoliopsida > Malvales > Malvaceae > Hibiscus > Hibiscus trionum. The sequence goes on along the minus strand of BSYR01000034.1, from coordinate 2,000,628 downwards.
TAATTTTTAAAATTTAAAAATTTTATTTTGAACCTCTATTTTTTTTAGTTTTAAGTTGTTCTCTCAAACTCTTTTATCAAGTTCCTCCACAGGATTCCAAAACATTTAAGATGCCATGTTCAAATCCGAACTTTGCCTATAAATAAGGAGTAGTTTTGTTCGAAATGTAGTCATTATAGAGTGAACAAAGAGATTAAAAGAGTGAGGAGTTATATGGCATTTTGGGTAGCTGTTAAGGTAGCATATTACGTAGGGTTGTTAATATACTACGAGATTAAAATACTGGAAATAAGCAAAAAGCATCCCGACTGGCCTTGGAGTCGGTGCATGAAGCAAGAGTTCCCGGAGATGCCTAAACTGGTTGCCAAAGGTGTTGTTGCTTCTAAATTTAGTAGTGCGATTAGTGGGGCGGCGGGTGGTCCGATGGGCGGTCCGATGACTGAGGAGCAAATGAAGCTGATGTCGGAGATGCAAAACCAGATGAGGAGGGAGTTGCAGGCGATCGAAGACCACTGGGATTCGTGGTAATGGAAGAGGTCGAAGTTGAAGAAAACTATGATGTTTAGATTCAACTCAGCTTACTAAATACTAATGGAGTCTAAATATTAGAGTCTTTCATGTATTGGTGTATGGTCTGCTAATAAAGTTTATGCTTAGTAAAATTATATGAGAGTTGTAAAATAAGATTACCGATGTAAAATAAAAAATATCTAAAATATATAAGATTATCTATGAGGTATTAGAGCTAACCATCAGTACAATAAGTAGACTGCTTTCTTCTCTACTGTCTGGTTAATTTTCAGGAAGAAAGATAGAATCAAATATTAGAAAAGGTAAAGAATTTATTAAGTAAATAAATTTGAATTTTGAGAAAGATAAAGATTATTTTTAAATTAAAAAGGACTTAAATTGTTATTGTACCAAAAAATTTATACACAACTCCTCCTATCGTATAAATGGCTCCGTTCTTGTTCGTTTTCTCACTGAAATTATCAGTTTTCTTTTAGTAGGACACATGGATTTGTGACTCTCCATTTAAAAACATATTCTCTTATGTTTTTGTTCTGACAATTAATTTTGAATTTTTGATTTGAAATCTTGGTGTTTTGTTTTATTGTGCAATTGTTATACCTACTGTTATCATATAACATTTATTTACGAGAAATTATTACATGGTCCCAGACCACCACGTCATTCATGGTTTCCATCTACTAAAAATAAGTTACATAATTTTTTTGCTATATCACTAATTCATTTATAATAAATTTTATGTAACCACCCACTCCCTATTTATATGGCTTAAAAAAATAAAGACTCATCTTTAAAAAAATGACATAAAAATTACGTGGCTGAATTTGAGTATTTTGAATATGATTTGCCAAAAAGATATAGATTCTGATTGGAGTATTTTGAATGTACCAACGTGTTTGAGGGAGGCCCTTGTGAGCTGCAGGAAGTGTTGAAGATATGCAAACTTAAATGTGGGTTATGATGAAGGCACATGAAGATCTTTGGAAGCATAAGACGAGTGAGCAGTTTACATATAATCCGAGATAAAAGATTTACATGGCGGACTCTGAGCGAAAGTTGGATTGAGCAGACCTGGACTATTAAAGATGTGGTGGTAATTTTTTTTCAAATCACATGGTTTGGTTTTAATTTACCCTGGAGTTGATTCATAAGGTGTGGACTGGGGACTCTAATTCATATTAGAGCAGTAAATATCTGAAGCACCCCTGGAAATGGTGGGTTTTTTTTTATGATAATAGTAGAAGTATAGAGGTAATTAAGCATGTGCCTTACCTAGTTGGGTATATTATTTTCCTCCTTTTAGGATTAGAAATGTTTTTATTGAGGCTCCCAACTTAGGTCTTGGGTTGTAATTTTTAACCCTTAAATAAATTATCATTTACCGAGCAAAAAAATCCCCACACTTTTAGACATTTTAAGTTCATCATGTAACCCCCTAAACCCGTCTATGCATTACCACGGATCCAAGGGAGTCACATTAGGGTCACAGGAGCGACCCACGTTAAAATTTCAAAAAAAAAAAAACAAATTTTTAAACCATTTAAAAATCATAAATTAAGTTTGAATTAAAATACAATTTCAGAAAACATTCAGACGATGAAATAAAACTATGATAAAAGTTGTTAATACAAGTTTCATACTCGAAACAAAACGTGACATGCATGCCCCCTAATTACACAGGTGCCGTATTCCGCAAGCAAAGCCGAATAAACTCCCATACCGACGTTGATAGCTGCAACATGGTCGATCTTTTAACCCGTGATGGTAAAAACAACATGAGCTTCAGAAAGCTCAGTAATACAAACTACCATGGGATGCTAAAAGCACAAGGTATGTAGCAAGCTTTACAGCATCGTGAAGAACTGGGCAACGGTAAGCTCGATTTACGATTTGATATTTTCATGGAGCATTATATCAGAAAGTAATATAGTTGTTCTTTATTGATCACCTGAATCTTAGGAGATGAATATAAAGCCAGACGTTCAGAAGAGATTCAGATTCCAAAAGTTGAATCAATGAGTTTAAAGTGGTTTATTAAGCGCGAATTGTAAGTTTATTGAGAGTTCAACTTTGATACATTACTTTAGTAGGGTATGTTTCAGAAGATGTCAGAAAATTTTATTAATTTACTTAACTACCCTCCAACCGAACTCCAAAATGCAATTCTCCCTGAACTGCATACATAAGGTCTTACCCTAGGCCTGAGGCGTAGAAGCCTACCTAAGGGAATGCCTTAGTCCAAAAAGACTTACCCTAGGCCCATTGGGCGCAGGAGCTTAGGTCCAGAAGGACTTACCAGCGCTGAGCCTACAGATCTTCATTCATATCCAGATAATATACCCCAGATGATTTCAGTTTATATTCAGAAGACAATATTACAGAAAATAGATATCATATCTATTTTTTATACCAGAAGACGGATGTCAAATTTATTTTTTTATTATTTCGTATTCAATGTCATATATCAAATATATTTTCATATCAGAGGACAGAAATCAGAGAATTGCTTTCTTTTCGAATAACAGTGCCATACTTTTAATTTTAAGTAGATGATCTTGGTTTAGGACAGAGAGTGTTTACAGATACATGGTACGCGCTTTATGACCTAATTCATTTCTCAAGGGTACTTGATAGATATCAGAAAGATGACATTTGACAATTTTTTGATTGATTTCAGGACGAGATCCCTAGGAGAGGGAGCTCGTTACTAACCGCTCAAACTAACATTCAGAACTTGACACATCGAGAACATTGAGATTCCAGAAGTATCGAGAGTGATCCAATCATTTAAGTCTATGAGGGTATTTGGTTCATTTTGACCTTCAGGGGTAATTTGGTAATTAGACTATCGGATAAAAGCAGTGACGTACGGAGTTCAAAAGTTCTGGTTACTTATCAGGTTTTTGAGTCCCTTTGAACTAATCGCAACCTACCGCACAAGGTTTATTTTTTAATCGGATTAGTACACAACAAGTACTCACTTCTCAGAATTGAGTACATTGTATAACAAAAGCTCGTCTTCGCCAAGCAACCGCTGAACATACAACGAGAAATCGAGCAAGTATTCAAATGGTATTTTTCCAAGTAATCAGACATGTGTAATGCATCTGAACTCGATCCATAACATCGAATACACACGAAGAACAAGTTGCTCTTACCATAGACCTAGGTACCTTCTCCAAATAACATGAGCATGCCTTTATATAGTATTCTTCAACATCACAATTGGTTCCCGGAACGACTAACCACAATGGTCGTGCATTACCATTTTCAGAGCTATTGCATTTGCTTGACTTTATTGATATTCCTCAATCCAAGTCTTAGAAGTATTTCAGTCACTTCGATGTTCGACGGCGTTTCAATTATTCTAGGCCTTTCGGTTCTTCCAATGTAACACCTGTGTTTTGGGGTTAGGAGTTAGTCGGGTTAGTGGTCCGAGTCGGTAAAATTAAATTTAATCGTTTTGACCATGACTTGAGTTAATTGGGTTTTAAAATAAAAAGGAGGGACCAATGTGGTGATTTGACCCAAATGTTTTAAAAAGCTAGACATCTTTTAAAACACAAAAAGAACAAATAAAAAAGGTGGTCTTCCTTTCCCCCCCAACGTTGAAAAACCCCTAAAGCTCTCTCAAACCACCAAATCACTATTCCATTAAATTCCATCTTCATCTTAAGGCCATTTTCAAAGGTAATAACATTTTCTCACTCTCCTCTTCATTCTCTATCCATACATGATTGTAGATTTTGAAACTACCAACTTTTGAAATGTTAGGGTTTGATGAAAGTTTGGGTTTTTACTTAGTTTTTCAATTGGTTTTAAATTATCAAGTTGGGTTTTAGTTTATTCACCCTAAAATATATATAATATGTTAAAATAGTTAGGTTTGGGTGAAAACCCGAAATGGGTTCTTGTGGCAAATTTTAAAGTGTCAAAAACTTGATTTTGGGTGAGTTTTAAGGTGAATTGGAGGGATGATGGTTTAAGTATGTTGGGAGGGTGTTTTTGGGCCATTTGGGTGTCATTTGGATGTTTGAAAATGGGATTTTCAGCTAGGTTTTGAGGGAGCACGAAAATGGGTGTTTTTGGGTGGTTATTTGGATTGGAAATTGTTGAAGTTGGCTTGTGCTTATGGGGTGAGATGATGGCTGAGTTTAGCATTGAAATGTGAAGTAATGGATGTGTTTTGTTTGGCTAGAAGCAAGAGGAAGCGTTGGAGAAGCATCAGGATCGAATCCGGGCTTGCAGGAGGCTTGCTTTGGTTGCTAAGGAAGGGTGGTGAGTGACTTTAAACATGTTTTAAAGATTGGTTCAAGTGTGTGTGGTATATGGTGGAAAGTGCTTGGTAGGCCTTTCCAAAGTGAGAGTTAATTGGTAACTTAACTCCATGAATTTTAGTATGCTATTCATGCCATTGTCTATTTGTTATTGTGATGTGTGGATTGATTGTATATGTATGTCTTGCTATGTATATACAATGTGTATGAGACATGAATGGTGGATATGTGATGTGATAAATGAAATTGGCACTAATTAACTTACCGGGTGTAAATGATCGATCATTAGGATTAGTGTGCACACAAATTGATTCAAAACGTACGTGGCCTTGATGGCGTTGAGTCATCAAGGAGGAGTACGGTGATGTAATATTCCACCAAAAATTTATATATATTCTACGGGATGATGAGTGAAATCCCATCCGTAGGGCATGTGGTGATGAGTGGAATCCCGCCCATGCAAGGTCCAGTGATGAGTGTAATCCCACCGAGGTAATGTAGTTGTTGAGATTAAATCCGCACATCCGGGTAATCTAATAGTGGCCAATTGAACTTGTTCTATAAATTGTAATGTGTGATATTGATATGTGATGTTTGAGCTTAGTATGATGTGAGATGCCATACATGACTCTTGAAAGACTAGCTAGGTCTACTTGTGAATTTACCTATGTATGTTGTATATGAGAATTAGGGAATACATGCTTGAACCCTGCATTATTGATGTTTTCGGTTTTAGAGCATCCTCACTAAGCTTCTAGCTTACGCTCTCATTTTCAACAATGCAGATCATTAGCGTGGTGTTAGCTCGGAGCAAGGCAAGAAGAGCTTTCCAAGTTTTTGTTGCTCAAGTACGGTTATTAATTATGTAGTAGATTAGCAATGTGGCAAGAGTGTGTGTTTGAATGAGCTTTGTATGACTCATGTATGTGTTAGATGCTTATAATTTGTCGTCGGTTGTAAACATGATATATCTTGCCAAATGCTTGTGTGATGTATGCCTTATGGAGGTTTAAGATTGCTTTGATGGCATGTAAACTTAATTGGGATGTATGATGCCTATTGGTTCTTTTTAATGTCTTCAAGCATGATTTGTATGAAAGGTTACTAATGTGTAATTGCCATGTATGAATGATTTACCATATGCCTTGTGTATGTTTGAGCATACTTGATATAGGATATATGCCTCTAGACCTTGTTTGCTTGTGTTGTGTGCCATTAGAGGTCGTTTTGGACCTTTAGACTTGTTGAAATCCGCCTAAGTATGGTTTTCAAAGGTTGCAGACAGCCCGCGTTTCAAAACGAGCTGGGCCGTTTCGGAACGGGTAGGCTTCAGGGACCCCGTATCAGAACGCGTTTCGATACGGTTTGGCCATTGTGAGCCCCTGTTCCGATACGAGTTTCAGAACGTTTTGGCTATTGGAATTCTGAGAAAATGACGAGATAAAAGCGTTTCGAAACGGGTCTAAGGGTTTCGAAACGGTTAAAATCTCGTTGACCACGAGAAGTTGACCATTGAGGGCGTTTCGGAACGGTTGACCTCCGTTTTGATACGGCCCCTTTGTATGGACTTTGGGGCAGTTGACCTGGTCAAGGCGTTTCGATACGCCTCAAGGGTGTTTCGAAACGGCATGTTTAATGGACTAAAATTGGGCTGTTAAATGCTGTCTTGGGTTTGAATGTTTACCTTCCGTATTTGATTCCGCTGTTTGATCACATAGGATTTAAAAGAGCCTTTAGAAAAGATCGAATTAAAAGGAAAAAAATAGGGTTGCTAACCGAGGGTGAACCTTAACGGGTTTCGCTTCGGTTTTCCCCGTGTGGCCACCCGGACCGGTCATCCGGCCAGACCGGGACGAGGGGGTTACATTTGTTGGTATCAGAGCCTGAGGTTACCGAGACCTCGGGCAGGTAAGCGAGGTAAGCTTGATATGTTAAGTGACTGTATTGTTCGATGTATGCGTTGCCATGAATTCTTATTATTTGATTGTCCGTATAATGTTTTGAAGCATGAGTTGTTGCGTCTGGTGTAGAGTGTGTGCCCATTGCTACTATTACTTAATTTAAAAAGATTTTATAGTAAAGGGAGTACTTGAGCACTATTGGACCCTTGCTTTGTCTAACGTAATCCCTATTTGTTTGTTGTTGTAGTTATTACCTTGCTAGCTGTACCATGAGACCACGTAGGAGGCCTAGGATGGTTCGACCGGAACCACGGGCAGCGATTCCGGGAGTTGAGCCAGTAGTTAGAGTTGAGGCTCAAGTGGGAGAGCCTGTGGTTGGAGTTGGAGCTCCTCCACCACCTCCACCACCACCACCTCCTCCTCCACCCGGAGTAGGAGGCGAGGCCGGGGCCGAAGGAAAGGGACCTCAGGGAGGCCAAGGTGGCCAAGGACCGGCCGGAATAGATTTAGCTCCTCTGGTTCAGGCGATAGCCGGGGCATTTCAGGCTGCAGTAGCTGGGGGTCAGGCAGCAGCACATCATCAGGGAGAGGGCACTGGTTGCCATTAGAGAGACTCCGTGGTTTAGGAGCCGAAGAGTTCGGAGGGTCTACTCCTGAGAGATCAGAGTTGTGGTTTGAGAAGACTGTCCGTATCCTCGCACAGATGGGATGTACTGGTGAGCGCAAGTTAGGATGTGTTGAGTCCTTGCTTCAGGGTGATGCCTACACGTGGTGGGTCACCATTACTATGGGTATGGATGAGGCCGAGATTACTTGGGAGTTCTTTGAGTCAGCATTCCGTAAGAAGCATCTGGGTCTGTGATACCTCGATGAAAGGAAGAGGGAGTTTATGGCATTACTTCAGGGGAGTATGACCGTGACCGACTATAAGATTCGATTTGTCAGACTGAGTCAGTATGCACCTGAGCTTGTTCATACTGAGGTGGAACATTGTAACCGTTTTCGTTATGGGCTGAATAAAGAGATCAAGACGTATACTCTAGCTTCAGACTACACTGATTTTGATGTCTTGGTCGCGAGGGCCAAGGACTTGGAGCACAGTTTGAGCTTGACCAAGCGGTCTGGTGGTTCTAGTTCGGGTAAGAGGTCCAGTAACTTTGATAGAGGTGATGCCAAGAGACATCGAGACAACAGGCATCATTATGATCATAGACGTGGTGGCGGTAACCACGGTAGGGGCCAACATGTCTAGAGAGCTGGTGGGAAGTTGTCCACATGTGCTACTTGCGGGAGGAACCACACCGATGAGTGCTGGGGAAATTTCCATTCGTGTTGGAGTTGTGGAGCTAGAGACCACATTAGGCGTGACTGTCCACATCAGGTGGGACAAGCACCAGCTCAGGCTCCTGCTAGAGCCAATGACTTTCAGAGAGGCCGCGGGCGTGGTAGAGGTAACTTCTAGCCGAGAAATGATTGTCAGAGGAACATAGCACACGTAGTTGCAGTCCAGCCGGAGGGCGGAGGACGGGCCAGAGTTTACGCACAGCGTGGGGATCAGCATGACACCGATGTGATCGCAGGTAACTTCTCGATACAATCTTTGGGTTTGCTTTCTTTGATTGAATCTGGGTCTACACATTCCTACATATTGAGTGAGCATGCACAGTCGTTGAATTTGCCTTGTGAAATGTTAGAGGTAGGAGTTAGTGTTACTAGTTCCTTTGGGGACACGGTTGTAGTTAGAAAAATGTACCGAAGGTGTCCGTTGATGGTTCAGGGACATGTGTTTCCAGTGGATATGATGGAGCTTCCTTTTTATGGTTTTGATGTAATTCTGGGTATGAACTGGCTCACGGAGCATAGAGCTGGGATAGATTTTGAAACTAAGAGGATTTCTCTGAAGCTCATAGATGATTATGAGATTGTAGTGGTGGGTGAGAACGTGAAGTTCTTGTCCAATGTAGTTTCAGTTTTAGAGGCTAAGAGGTTAGTTGAGTTGGGGTGTGAAGCATACTTGGCGTATGTGATGAACCCTAACATGAGTGAGGTTAGACCTCAGGACATCCGGACAATATATGACTTTCCTAGTGTGTTTCCGGAAGAGTTGCCAGGGCTACCACCGGACAGAGAAGTAGAGTTCACTATTGAGACTTATTCTGATTCAGCTCCTGTTTCGATTGCTCCGTATCGTATGGCACCGAAAGAACTGAAAGAGTTGAAGACTCAGTTGCAAGAATTGACAGATAGAGGCTTCATTCGACCTAGTTCTTCACCTTGGGGTGCACCAGTCTTGTTTGTGAAGAAGAAGGATGGAAGCATGAGAATGTGTATAGATTACAGACAGTTGAATCAGTTGACAGTGAAGAACAAGTATTCGTTGCCTAGAATTGATGACATGTTTGATCAGTTGAGAGGAGCATCGGTCTTTTCGAAGATTGACTTGAGATCGGGTTACTACCAGCTAAAGGCAAGAGAGGTTGATGTACCGAAGACCGCCTTTAGGACTAGGTATGGTCACTATGAGTTTTTAGTCATGCCTTTTGGGTTGACTAATGCACCTGCTGCTTTCATGGATATGATGAATAGGATTTTTCATCAGTATCTAGATCAGTTTGTAGTTTTGTTTATAGATGACATCTTGGTGTATTCGCAAACTGAAGAAGACCATGACCGACACTTGAGACTAGTTTTGAAGACTTTGCTAGATCATCAGTTGTATGCGAAGTTGAGCAAGTGTGAATTTTGGATCCGAGAGGTAGTCTTCTTAGGACATGTAGTGGCAGCCGATGGGATTAGGGTTGACCCGAAGAAGATTGAGGCCATTGTTGAATGGAAGCAACCGAAGTCCGTAACAGAGGTACGTAGCTTCCTAGGCTTAGCCGGATACTATAGAAGATTCGTAGAAGGTTTCTCTAAGTTAGCCGCTTTATTGACACAATTACTTCAGAAGAGTGTTCAGTTCGAGTGGACAGATGCAAGACAAAGAGCCTTTGAGAAATTGAAAGAAGCTTTGACCCAAGCACCGATCTTGATTCAGCCAGAGTCCGGGAAGGACTCTGTACTTTACAGTGATGCTTATTACGTAGGGCTAGGTTGTGTTCTCATGCAAGACAAGAGAGTGGTGGCTTATGCCTCAAGACAGTTGAAGACCCACGAGTGCAACTATCTGACCCATGATATAGAGTTAGCTGCAGTTGTGTTTGCTCTGAAGATTTGGAGGCACTATTTGTACGGTGAGAAATGCACAGTGTACACCGATCACAAGAGTTTGAAATACATTATGACTCAGCAAGATTTGAATCTCAGACAGCGTAGGTTGTTAGAGTTGCTAAAAGACTATGATCTTACCATTGAGTACCATCCGGATAAGGCCAATGTAGTGGCCGATGCATTGAGTAGGAAGATAGCCGTGGACTTGAGAGCCATGTTTGCTAGATTGAGCTTGTCCGGAGATGGTGGCTTGGTGGCCGAGCTTCAGGTTAAACCTACTCTAGGTCAGTTGATTAGAGAGAAGCAGCTCTTAGATAGATCTTTGGCACCTCATGTGCAAGATATAGCCGAAGGTAGATCTTCAGACTACAGTTTCAGTACCAATGGAGTTTTGTGTTTCAAAGATAGGATAGTTGTGCCAGAGGACAGTGACTTGAGACGTACGATCTTGACTGAAGCACACAGTTGTCCGTTTGCTATACATCCTGAAGTACGAAGATGTACCGTGATTTGAAGAATGAGTACTTTTGGGTTGGCTTGAAGAGAGATGTAGCCGACTTTGTGAGTAAGTGTTTGGTATGTCAGAGAGTGAAGGCGGAACATCAGGTTCCGTTAGGATTGTTACAGCCGTTGAGGATTCCGGAATGGAAATGGGAGAACATCACCATGGATTTTGTTTCGTGCTTGCCTTTGACTCCTACGAAGAAGAACTCAGTTTGGGTGATAGTAGATCGTTTTACGAAGTGTGCTCACTTCTTGGCAGTCACTACTACTTACACCTTAGATAGGTTGGCCGACTTGTACATTGGTGAGATTGTTAGACTGCATGGTGTGCTGAAGTCTATTGTGTCAGATAGAGATCCGCGGTTTACATCTCGATTTTGGGAGTGTCTGCATACAGCTCTGGGTACCCGTTTGAACTTCAGCACGTCTTATCATCCTCAGTCAGATGGTCAGTCAGAGAGAGTTATTCAGATCTTAGAGGATATGTTGCGTTGTTGCATCATTGACTTTCAGGGTACGTGGGAGAAGCACTTGCCTCTAGTTGAGTTTGCTTACAATAACAACTTTCAGTCGAGTATCCAGATGGCTCCGTATGAGGCCTTGTACGGCCGAAAGTGTAGAACTCCAGTTTGTTGGGCCGAAGTGGGACAGAAGTTGTTGCCTATACCGGATTTGCTCAAGGGGACAACCGACAAGGTAAAATTGATTTGTGACTGTTTGAAGGCTGCTTCGGATAGGCAGAAGTCCTATGCCGACTTGAAGAGAAAAGAAGTTGAGTTCTTAGTGGGTGAGAAGGTGTTCTTGAAAGTGTCTCCGTGGAAGAAAGTAATGAGATTTGGCCGAAAAGGGAAGTTGAGTCCGAGGTACATAGGGCCGTATGAGATTGTGAAGAGGGTTGGTCCGGTTGCTTATCAGTTGTGTTTGCCATCCGAGCTAGAGAAGATACACGATGTATTCAAGGTTTCGATGCTCTGTAAGTATAGATCCGATCCATCACATGTTATGCATGTAGAGGAGATTGAATTGAATCTGGATTTGACTTATGAGGAAGAACCAGTTGAGATCCTAGCTTCTGACAGTAAGGTGTTGCGGGGTAGATCGATTGAGTTAGTAAAGGTGCAGTGGCAGCGTCGAGGTGTGGACCAGGCCACTTGGGAGAGGAAGGAGGAAATGGAAAGGCAGTTTCCGTATCTCTATCAGTCAGGTAATTTCGGGGACGAAATTCCTTAAGTGGGAGAGAGTTGTAACACCCGTGTTTTGGGGTTAGGAGTTAGTCGGGTTAGTGGTCCGAGTCGGTAAAATTAAATTTAATCGTTTTGACCATGGCTTGAGTTAATTGTGTTTTAAAATAAAAAGGAGGGACCAATGTGGTGATTTGACCCAAATGTTTTAAAAAGCTAGACAACTTTTAAAACACAAAAAGAACAAATAAAAAAGGTGGTCTTCCTTTCCCCCCCTCCCCAACGTTGAAAAACCCCTAAAGCTCTCTCAAACCACCAAATCACTATTCCATTAAATTCCATCTTCATCTTAAGGCCATTTTCAAAGGTAATAACATTTTCTCACTCTCCTCTTCATTCTCTATCCATACATGGTTGTAGATTTTGAAACTACCAACTTTTGAAATGTTAGGGTTTGATGAAAGTTTGGGTTTTTACTTAGTTTTTCAATTGGTTTTAAATTATCAAGTTGGGTTTTAGTTTATTCACCCTAAAATATATATAATATGTTAAAATGGTTAGGTTTGGGTGAAAACCCGAAATGGGTTCTTATGGCAAATTTTAAAGTGTCAAAAACTTGATTTTGGGTGAGTTTTAAGGTTAAATTGGAAGGCTGATGGTTTATGTATGTTGGGAGGGTGTTTTGGGGTCATTTGGATGTTTGAAAATGGGATTTTCAGCTAGGTTTTGAGGGAGCACGAAAATGGGTGTTTTTGGGTGGTTATTTGGATTGGAAATTGTTGAAGTTGGCTTGTGCTTATGGGGTGAGATGATGGCTGGGTTTAGAATTGAAATGTGATGTAATGGATGTGTTTTGTTTGGCTAGAAGCAAGACGAAGCGTTGGAGAGGCATCGGGATCGAATCCGGGCTTGTAGGAGGCTTGCTTTGGTTGCTAAGGAAGGGTGGTGAGTGAATTTAAACATGTTTTAAAGATTGGTTCAAGTGTGTGTGGTATATGGTGGAAAGTGCTTGGTAGGTCTTTCCAAAGTGAGAGTTAATTGGTAACTTAACTCCATGAATTTTAGTATGCTATTCATGCCATTGTCTATTTGTTATTGTGATGTGTGGATTGATTGTATATGTATGTCTTGCTATGTATATACAATGTGTATGAGACATGAATGGTGGATATGTGATGTGATAAATGAAATTGGCACTAATTAACTTACCGGGTGTAAATGATCGATCATTAGGATTAGTGTACACACAAATTGAGTCAAAACATACGTGGCCTTGATGGCGTTGAGTCATCAAGGAGGAGTACGGTGATGTAATATTCCACTGGAAATTTATATATATTCTACGGGATGATGAGTGAAATCCCATCCGTAGGGCATGTAGTGATGAGTGGAATCCCGCCCATGCAAGGTCCAGTAATGAGTGTAATCCCACCAAGGTAATGTGGTTGTTGAGATTAAATTCGCACATCCGGGTAATCTAATAGTGGCCAATTGAACTTGTTCTATAAATTGTAATGTGTGATATTGATATGTGATGTTTGAGCTTAGTATGATGTGAGATGCCATACATGACTCTTGAAAGACTAGCTAGGTCTACTTGTGAATTTACCTCTGTATGTTGTATATGAGAATTAGGGAATACATGCTTGAACCCTGCATTATTGATGTTTTCGGTTTTAGAGTATCCTCACTAAGCTTCTAGCTAACACTCTCATTTTCAACAATGCAGATCATTAGCGTGGTGTTAGCTCGGAGCAAGGCAAGAAGGGCTTTCCAAGTTTTTGTTGCTCAAGTACGGTTATTAATTATGTAGTAGCTTTGCAATGTGGCAAGAGTGTGTGTTTGAATGAGCTTTGTATGACTCATGTATGTGTTAGATGCTTATAATTTGTTGTCGGTTGTAAACATGATATATCTTGCCAAATGCTTGTGTGATGTATGCCTTATGGAGGTTTAAGATTGCTTTGATGGCATGTAAACTTAATTGGGATGTATGATGCCTATTGGTTCTTTTTAATGTCTTCAAGCATGATTTGTATGAAAGGCTACTAATGTGTAATTGCCATGTATGAATGATTTACCATATGCCTTGTGTGTGTTTGAGCATGCTTGATATAGGATATATGCCTCTAGACCTTGTTTGCTTGTGTTGTGTGCCATTAGACGTTGTTTGGGACCTTTAGACTTGTTGAAATCTGCCTAAGTCTGGTTTTCAAAGGTTACAGACAGCCCACGTTTCGAAACGAGCTGGGCCGTTTCAGAACGGGTAGGCTTCAGGGACCCCGTATCGGAACGCGTTTCGATACGGTTTGGCCACTGTGTGCCCCTGTTCCGATACGGGTTTTGGAACGTTTTGGCTACTGGAATTCTGAGAAAATGACGAGATGAAAGCGTTTCGAAACGGGTCTAAGGGTGTCGAAACGGTCAAAATCTCGTTGACCACGAGAAGTTGACCGTTGAGGGCGTTTCGGAACGGTTGACCTCTGTTTCGATACCGCCCCTTCGTATGGGCTTTAGGGCAGTTGACCTGGTCAAGGCGTTTCGATACGCCTCAAGGGTGTTTCGAAACGACCTGTTTAATGGACTAAAATTGGGCTGTTAAATGTTGTCTTGGGTTTGAATGTTTACCTTCCGTATTTGATTCCGCTGTTTGATCACATAGGATTTAAAAGAGCCTTTAGAAAAGATCGAATTAAAAGGAAAAAATAGGGTTGCTAACCGATGGGGAACCTTAACGGGTTTCGCTTCGGTTTTCCCTGTGTGGCCACCCGGACCGGTCATCCGGCCAGACCGGGACGAGGGGGTTACATCCAACTATTCATTCATTAAAGTTCTCGGGGGGTAAATCCATCATTTTAATCAATTGGACAATTTGCGCTGAGGATGGACTACTCCTTTTTAGTCATTATGGATATTCCGATCGATTCAGCCTTATCAGTATTTCCAAACATTTCAGTCATTCAATCAATTCAACAATTTACACAACTTTGACTAATCCAAACGTACAATTATTTTCTCGTGAATGTCCTCGGAGATTATTCAATCTCAAAAGAATCTGAGCAAACTTACAATCTCAAAGGTGAAGCCTCGCTACTATAACTTCCCAAGCAAACTCCAAGATTTTCAGAAGGTTCAGTGGTTTTACCGGATCTAGTGTAGATTCTCAGACCACTTTCATTAATAGGGGTATTTTAGTCATTTTCATACATCGAGGGCATTTTCATAATTCATCAGCTAAAATAATCAGACTTAGAGAACAATCGTTTTTATTAATCATTTACTGAACTCGAAAGTCCTTTCAATTTATCAAACCTCTTATTCAAATATTTGTCTTGGCCATTAATATTCTTATTTCTTAATTGATTGACAGCAACATAATTAATCAAATGCTCAAACATGGTCGTGCAAGCATTAACTGAATACCAACAAGTTTTGGAAGCATACAGAAGGTAGTAATGTATTACCTGGAATCCTTGTTATAACAGTCGACTCTCGAACGATATTCAAACTCTCTTGAACCCGAATTTGACATCCCTCAACATCTCGTATTCAAGAAACTGTGATTACCTTCAATTACACAAATTCCAAGGTCGGACCTTATCCATAACGCTCTTAACTAGATAATTAAATACATATTGAAGTTCGGGTTCAAGGTCAGATTCAGAGGCTTTCGTGTTTGAATTTTGCAAAACGGGCTTCAAAAACGGACTCAGGATGTCGAAAAACATAAAACAAGAGTTTTCAGAAAAGTTGACTTTTTTGTCAACGGTCAAATTGAACGTTGATGTCAGCAGGTCAATGGTCAATGGGGTCAGAGTCAATGCTGACGTCAACAGTCAACCGGTAAGCGTCAACTGAGTTAACTCAGGTTGACTCGGACGAGTTGACTCGGTTGACTTGGACGAGTTAACTATGGCAGACTTGGTTCAGGTTTTCGAATCGGGTAGACATGTCGGGTCAACGGGTCGGGTTTTGGGTTCGGTTCGACTTTGGGCTCAGACCGGTTTAGACCAGTTCAAATTCTCAGACCGTAATTAAATCGGTCCACTTACCCTAAGTTTCAGTTCACCGGACGGTCGCTGGGAAAGCCACCGCATATGCCATTTTTGTGTTGATCCTGCCAAAAATCAAACGAGCGTTAATCCCCGAATCATATTACACCTAAAACTTCACCAAACAGACCGGAATATGACCGGAACTTACCCAAAACAGTTCGAAGTCGTCGGAAAACTCGTAACTCTGATGGGGCCTTAAACGGCGTCCGACTAACGATTGGCAACCAAGGTTTTGTTCGCCTCGGCCTGGGGATGACGACGACGGTGCTAGCGTCTCGAAAGGACGTGGAAGGCTGTTGGAAAAAGGTAAAAGGCCGAAGTGTTTTTCGTTAGGCCTTCAACTGGGATTTCACGATAACCGACGCTACTACGCTATGAGTAAAGGCTATGGGCGTGCTAGGCGTGCGACGACGGTGTCATTGACGATGGCGGTGACAGCCACGGTGGCGCGGTGAGGGAGATCGATGCTTGGTCGGAAAAGGGGAAGGTGGTTCGGGTGAGGGGTTTGATACTCAGATCTAAAATTTCAGATTCAAATGATGCATTGATTGTGGCACGTGGGGGTTCTGATTATCATTGATTATTGGGTGGACCGTTACACAAAAGGTTAGATAGAAACCAAGGCAAAATAAAACAAAGATGGCCTTAGCCCAAATGGCTAGGGCAAGGGCTTAATAAGCATGGGGTCAGATGTTCAAAACCCCCAAAAGGCATTCTCCCACCTTTCATCATTCTTTTTTTTGATTTTTTAGGGGTGTTACAACTCTCTCCCCCTTAAAAGAAATTTAGTCCTCAAAATTTACTTGAGTTGGAGAAATAAAAAAGTTGCTCTTTCATCCATTCATGTACTGAAACTATTCCATTAGGGTATCCTTATTTCTCGAGACCCCCAGACAGTCACAGATCAATCTGGCAATGTTCTCAGCCACTCGGATTGTCTTTTGGACTCAAAGCCATCCCATTATACATCTCAGACCAACCAATCAGAATACAAAATATGAATCCATACAGAACTTACAAAGTCAAACGAACATTGGTCTCATAATTGTTATTAAAATGGTCTCAGCCATGGGTCAAAATCTTTCCAACTATCACAGAAGTCAATCTTACAACCCTGAAGTATCTTCTCTATAATCTTAATCATTCTACTAGGTTGAATATCAATTTACGGAAGAGAAGTGGTACCTGAAATACAGACGAGTGCTCAAGGCCTCTACCAGGGCCTTCCAGAATCAGGATATAACACCAAATTTTAGTCAAGGATGATATAACGATACACCATGCCACATTTTATATAAGAGGTCTTTCTTCAAGCCGATCGAACATAAACATGGTTTTCAACGAATAACACTTACTTTCAGCACAACATTCTGATGATTGCTCCCTTCGTGTACGACAGTCACCTCGAAATTTATACTTTCACCAATATCACAGACACAATTCTTTTAAATTCGTAAGAATTTTCTTAAATCCAATCAGAATAATCTAAAACATAATCATGATCTCCAAATAGCCTTACATGTAATCTTATATTGGTTACCTCACATGATTAAACATTTAATATCAATCTGATTCATATCTTCAATTTCACATGCATTAACCACGCCATTTTTTATTCAGATTCAAGTCCATTAATTTATTCCAAAACACAGATGAACATTATAGACATTTCCTGGTAGTACATATCGATCTATGAAAGGCAAAATGCTTAGATTCACTTAATTCAGAAGAAATGATTCGACATCGGAGTTTCGGCTCAAAGGAGTACGGTTATGCTAGGGGCATGCACAGACCAGACACTCTATGACAGACGATCGGCCGATCTACCAAGAATGACGCAACTCCAAGCTCTGATACCACTAAATGTAACCCCTTAAACCTGCCTATGCGTTACCACGGATTCTAGGAAGTCACATTAGGGTCACCGGAGCGACCCACGTTAAAATTTCAAATAAACAAAATTTTAAACCATTTAAAAATAATAAATTAAATTTGAATTAAAATACAATTTCAGAAAACATTCAGACAATGAAATAAAACTATGATAAAAGTTGTTAATACAAGTTTCATACTCGAAACAAAACGTAACATACATGCCCCATAATTACACAGGTGTCGTACTCCGCAAGCAAAGCCGAATAAACTCCCATACCGACGTTGATAGCTGCAACATGGTCGATCTTTTAACCTGTGATGGTAAAAACAACGTGAGCGTCGGAAAGCTCAGTAATACAAACTACCATGGGAAGCTAAAAGCACAAGGTATGTAGCAAGCTTTACACTATCGTGAAGAACTGAGCAACGGTAAGCTCGATTTACGATTTGATATTTTCATGGAGCATTATATCAGAAAGTAATATAGTTGTTCTTTATTGATCACCTGAATCTTAGGAGATGAATCTAAAGCTAGAGGTTAAGAAGAGATTTAGCCAAACACAAGATAGCTTTTATCATATCTTGTAATAGTAAATCCACATATCTTTTGGATATGTTTGGTCAATGGTTTTAGCCAAACACATTTTTTGGCTTGCCTCGTGCATAACAATTATTTCTACGACATTTGAGGAGGCATCAACGAATGTTTGAAGATCTAAATGTAATGATCTTTGTATATTCATAGATATTTCTCACTACAAAAAATGTACATATATCGACGCCTATTTATACCGACGGACACAAGTCGTCGGTATATAAGATATATACCGACAGAAAATAACAATGTCAGTAAAATTTACTAGTTTTACCGACGTACGACAGAAACCATTGGTATAGATATAACGTATACCGATGGAGTATAGGAACCGTCGGTATAGGTAAACCATATAGCTATGGTTTTTTCTGTTTGTCAGTATAACGTAATTATATACCGACGGTTATATTTTGTCCGTTGGTATAGGTTTGACATATACCGATGGTGAGCTGTGTCTGTCGGTATAGATATTTATTTTATTTTTTTAATAAAACACAGCGTTTTAACTTCACCCAAATTAAACTTTTCCAATCCCTAATTGCCTCTCAATCGTTCGTCGCATTTCATTCGTCTCCATCACCTTTCGACCCCTAATCGCTCGCCGGAGATTTTCTACGGCTTCCTCGCTGCAATTTGCTGGTCTCAATCGGTAAGTATATTTTTTTATAACCTCTAAAGTCAAGCTATTGTTTCTCCCTGCAATTTACTGGTCTCAATTTGCTATTGTTTCAATCGGTAAGTACATTGGTTTGTTACTTTTACACTGGGAATTCTTGGTCTTTGCTCTAACTTGAAGTATTCATGTCTGATGCAATCTGGACATGAAAATATCTTAAAAATTGAACATAATTGTGGCAGACACGTATTCCTTTCCAAGTTTCCAAGTTTCTAATACAAACTACCTTTTGAAGATTGACTATGAATTTTTTGTTGCTCACTTTTCATTTTTGTCATAGGACCGTATCCAAAACATGGATATGGGAAATTATCTCCAAGGATCCTCCTGGTATATGGAAAAACCAGAAATTTATGACCATATTTTTGTTGGATATATACTCATTTCAGAACACATACCTAAGTCCAAGTTACATCACATGGTATTTCTTTTTCTTAGATTAATTATGCTTAGGGGTTTTTGATTATGATGAGTTAGATTGATATAGATTGTAAATGCTAAGGTTTTAAACAAACTATCATTCCTATGCCAATTTGTGAAGTGAAAACTTTGACCTATTGGTCCCTTGGAGACATTTAATTCCTATTTTCCCATGTTTGAAATTTCAGTGGTTCCCTTTGTTTTCTGAGTTCATATGCTACCCCCGACTACATTGGAATGTCAAATACATTCGAAACTGTTTTGAACATGTAAATAAGTATACTTATATGCCTAAGGGCTGTTTTGTAAGCTGGAAAACAGGGTATGTATACTCTTAATTAAAGCAAACCAGTCTTAAAAATACAGTGCAATGTATAATTATGCAATAGTGCAGTTTGATGTTTAATGCAGTATAAAAAAATAGTGTTGTTTATGCTTCAAAACTGTGCAGAAACAAGGTTTAAAGCTGTGCAGGTTGAATGTAATTAATAATGCAGTTTGGTTATTGTGTGCAGTGCAGTATGTAAATTTACTTAAAACCAGTTTAGTGAGCTGGATTATGCTGTATACAGTGTATAAAATGCTGTAAAAACAGATTTATATTAAGAAAAAAATAGAATATTTAGATACAGTTTAATGAAAGAATTGAAATGGTATGCAATCTTGAGTTGGAATGAAAATGCAGTAAGTTAAATGAATCATGTTTTAGTGTAGTTTTTCTACAAGTGAAAATAGTGCAGTGTGGTGCCTATAATAACCATTATAACAGTTAACCAACCGTTTATGGTAATTGGTACGGTTAACCTACCATGAACACCCCTATTTATAATAGCTATGAATGCACTTAGAAGTATGCAGTTTGAAGCATGTATTTATGCAAATTATACTACGTAGGATGTAGAAAAGTGTGATATTTTTTTAATTTGTTTCTAATAAAATAAGAGACTTACACTTCATTAAACCAAATAAGTTCAAATGAAAAAAAGTAATATAACTAATATGATGTTGAACTTAGAGGAAAGATGATGATTAATGGACAATTTTTTTATTAAACCTGTACATGATCATATGCTTTGTTAGTTTAATAAAAAAGTGTCTTTCATAGTGTATGCTCATGTTCACATTTTTGCGTCAATGTAGCTTGATGTATGTCTATTTTCAGTTTTATTACAGTCATCAAACTTTGTCTCTAAGGCAATGACTTATGTCGAGGTAAATTGCAATTTACAAAGCCAATCATATTGAGGTCCAACCACTTTAAGATTTTGTGGAATCCATATGGCTTATAACAGCATTAACCACTTTCTGCTTTCCCTCTCATTGTTTCATTCTTATTTTTTAGACTACATCGTTTCTATTGATGGATAAGACATGGATCAATCTTAGATCAAGGGCAAGTGAAGAATACATTAGAGGGGTTACTAATTTTTTAAACTTTGCCTTTGAGAGATCTGAAGATGGAAAAATTTGGTGTCCTTGTGTGAATTGTGTAAACACTTATAGAGTATCTAGGAGAGATGCATTTGATCACTTAATGTGTGATGGCTTTATTAAGGGTTATGTCCGTTGGATTTTTCATGGGGAGCGATGTGATGGATCTACGCCACCAATTCCAACTAATGTAGAAGAAAGAGAGTTTGAACACGACATTCATAACCTCTTGAATGATATGATGGCGGAGCGAGTTATGAATAATGATGAATGTAACAATCATTCGGTAGATGCAACTACAAGGCTTGGCGATCATAATCATAGACTTCAAGGAGACAAATTTTTTGATTTACTCAAAGATGCAGAGGTGCCACTTTATCCAAATTGCAAAAACTTTTCAAAGTTGTCCTTTATCATTTATTTGTTCCACATTAAATGTTTTAATGGGTGGACAAATAAGTCTTTCAATTCCTTATTGGAGGTGTTAAAACTTGCATTGCCGGATGATAATACTTTGCCAAGGTCTTATCATGAATTGAAAAAGATAATTCGTGAATTGGGTTTATGATATGAAAAGATTCATGCTTGCTGTAACACCCCATTTTAGCCCTAATTTTAAAATCCCTAATTGTGAGAATTCCCAATTGGAAACCCTAGAATTTGGGGAAAAATCGGATTTTAACCTAATCTAAAAAGGGGACCAAATTGAATAAATTTATAAGTTGATGGTTAAATTATTAGACGGGCAAAATAGGGACCCTTATTCTGTGATTTACCCATTTATCTAGGGTAAACACCCTTTTGGTCCAATCTCTGTTATATGCGCCGCTCTTCCTCGTTTTCTAATAAAATAATATTAAAAAATATTCAGAGCAATCAAACCCTTCCCCCACCCTTCTCTGTTGAAGCTCCGGCCAAGAGGGCTTCATCGTCGTTCAAGCATTTTGAGACCACCGGAGCGCTCCTCGTCACTGTGCGAACGAAACCCGATCACCCAGCTTCCGTTCCGCCGCCGTTCTTCGCTGGAAACGGGTTCGAATTAGTGCGTTAAATCGTACGTTGCCGCCGCCGTCCTCTGCGTGTGCCGCCGTCATCCTTTGCGCGCGCGTCGTGTCCGTCCGAGTTAGGGTGAGTTTTTGGATCGAGTTCGTTGGGCTTCGGGGTTGTTGTCGCCATCTTGTGGCCGCTGTCGTGTTGGTCGTGGCCGGTAAAGCCGTGGTCGTCGTGGGGTTCACGGGTTGCGCCGTGGGTGGTCGGGCGCCGTCGGGGGTGTGGTGTTAGGGTTGTTAAATTAGGGTTAGGGTTTGGTTTTGATTTTGGGTGGCTGATGGATATGAATCGGACCAGTTGAGTTGGTGAATCGAACGGCTGGGTTGAACCGAACCGGACCAGTGGGCTGATGCAACGATGACATCATCCGCTGTTGCAGTGCTGATGCAACGATGACGTCATCCGCTGTTGCAGTGCTGATGCAGTCAATGATGACGTCATCACAGTCAATGATGACGTCAGCGATGACGTCAGCGTTGACTTTTGGTTGACTTTTTCGGCTGAGTCCACTCTTAAGTTTTTCGATGTTTCGGTTCCGTTGCCGCTGTCCGTTCCTTCAAATTCGAACCCGAAATGCCTTTTGGATCAAGTTTTTATGTTGAGGTCAGATTTTGTTAAATGTTGCATCAGAGTTTGACTCGGATATTTTCTTGTGTTCAGGTGACGTGGACTCTGACCCTGAGAATTTACCTCCTCCTCCGCCAGGCAGACCTCCGGTGGCATAGTCTTTGAGATCTGCTAGTAAGTTATCTATTAAGCGTATTTATTCGAATGTGGCATAGTAGGAAGTCTTATATAGTGTTCTTGTTTTTAGGAGCTGATTCTGTTCGACCTTCCTCTAGAGCTGAGCGTGGGAGACGTCACTATCGACGTTGACTATTTAGCTGCCTAAGGTGTGTCCTCTGTCTGTGCTACATGTATGTGTTGCCTGATTGTGTGATCTGTATGAGAAATGTTTTGTGTTATCTTGCTCGGTTGATTGAGAAATATTTTATGTGTTATTCTGCTCTGTTATCTGATAAATATTGCATGACTCGACTGTATGCTATTCTGCTCTGTTATCTGATAAATAATGTATGACTCGGATGCTATGATCATGTTATGTAACACATATCGGAATCAGATTATTATGTACATGCATCTTAGTTATTTAACAAGATTGCATTCGAACTCTGAAATCGGATTACATGTCATATCATTGGGTTGGGATATTGTACGGAGGAAGCTCAGCGACTTCATCCTTCGGGTTGAACTTCGCTTCGGATCAGTAGTTCCATCTTTCGGGATGAGTTCTGCTTCGGACATGGTGTTGAGGTGTAGAGTGGTTCAGGGGAACCTTACTCTTCGGACGGTGATGTAGTTGGGTGCATGTCATGTCATGATATCTGTATGCTCTGCTTGTATACTTCGGAATATCTGTAAATTCGTGATATGTTGTTTGACTGTTGGATTGACTTTTGTTATGCACTTTAGAGACACACTGAGCTTTATAGCTGACTCCCCTTAGTATCTGTTTCAGATTCCCAGACTTAGGTTTCGGTACTTGGAGGATCTCGTTCGAACATTATTTGATATTATTTATCAGTACGTTTTATTCTAGACTTATATTTATTTATTTAAGTATTTTTGGATTTGGTTGTAAGTGGACTTTAGATATTTATTATTTTTGGGGTTTGATAAACTATTTTTAGCATGCCTGTTTTATTATTGAACATTTAAGGATATCTTTTATAATTGAATAATAATTTCGACATAATTTTTATAAATAATCTTACTTGAGGCGAAAGTCTCCAAATTGTCAATTTCAATTTGTTATAAACCCTTAGGTCAAAATAGGGGGTTACATTTAGTGGTATCAGAGCCAGGTTATACCCCTCGGCCTGTGAGGCTCGATGAAAATTTGATTTTAAAGTTTTCAAAAAAAATGCATGCATAATAAATGTTTTCGGAAACTTCGAGATTTTCAGATAAATGTCCAGATTTTTTTTTAAAAAAATATGGGTTATCTTCACCAGTGGTCCCTTTTGTTTAGGGTGTGTTTTATTTTGGTCACCAAAATTCAAAAACGTGTATTCTGGTCCCTAACGTTACAGAACGTTTATATTTTAGTCACCCAACCGTTAGTCTCCGTTACTTGGCTAACGGGTGGCTGACATGGCTCGTTAAAAAAACAAAAAAAAAACCCACGTGTTTGGTTCATGTAACCGCCGAATAGCCCGCCGCATTTGACCCTTTCTTTTATTGCAGACGATGCGCCGACGGCGGCGGCGGTGGAAGCCTTTGGTTTGCCTTCTCTTTGAGATTCGACTCGCCTAAGAGTGCAATCCCCGAGCCCGGTCGAGATCCTCTCAAAGAAATCTCTAGAGAAGCTCCGGCTTCCGCAGCCGACGGACCTGGATCTCGAAACCTTCCGCTCGAACGATGAACCAGCCGAGGGAGTAGCTTCATTAGTGGGACTATCATCGTCCTCTATCACCATAACACCTCCTTTTCTCGAAGAACCTATGTTTTTCTCCTTTGGCGGATTCACGATAGAACCAGACGACGAAGCTCCTCCAGCTGCAGCTTCGCCACCGTTGAGACCATGGCCGGCGGTGGTGCAATAGAAGCAACTTTATCTTGCTTTTTGGAACCATGGGTCTTGGAAGGAAGGTAGAGAATAGACCAAAAACCAGTTCTTTTCCTAGGGCTGAAGTCCCCACCAGTGTCACCATCCAAGAACAGGCCTCTAATGGGAGCAGCCGTCAACTTGCTCCTCTTGAAAGCAATATTAGCACCATGGTGATGGCGGTGATGATAAGAATGCTCCGATGATGCCACCACCGTCTTCTTCTTCTTCGCCAACAGGAAAGGAATCCTAGCTTTCCTCGTATAACATTCTTCATAATGACTACCATTATTGTTCCTGGTTGACATGGGACGAACAACAGACAATGAAGAAGTAGAAGTAGCAACACCAGCAGCAACACCAAGACCACCGCCATTTCCGCCGATGTCAGATCTAAAAAGAGGAGGGGAAGAAGAAGAAGAAGGGGTGGCACGGATAGGTAAAGGAAAAGAAGAAGAAACCAACTTCCCTAGCTTCTCTTGAAGGCAAAAGGCACAGATCCCACCTGGGTTATTTCTGTAAGGATGGTTACTGCGAGCTGCAGTAAGAAAAGAGATGGGTTTGAACGATAATGATAAGGGCAGTGACAGTGGCCTAAACACGTGGATTTTTTTTATTTTTTTAATAAGCCATGTCAGCCACCCGTTAGCTAAGTAACGGAGACTAACGGTTGGGTGACTAAAATATAAACGTTTTGTAACGTTAGGGACCAGAATACACGTTTTTGAATTTTGGTGACCAAAATAAAACACACCCTAAACAAAAGGGACCACTGGTGAAGATTACCCAAAAAATATATATATGTTTTAAGTAAAGTCTCCAAGTACCAATTTTGACTTTAGGACTCTTCTTTTGTAGATAGACTACTATGCCACCCCGTAGGAGTACTAGAGCTACGGCCGGTCGAGGTCGAGGCCGTGGACGAGGTCGTACCGCTGCTAATACGAGTGACGTGAATCCTCCTGAGCATTCGCCACCACATCAGGAGGACCCACAACACGAGCAAGCTGAGGAGCAACATGAGGTTCATACGAGTGGTCAACAGACCGATCACCCTGATCAGCAGACTCAGAGTGATGGTCCCCGTGCAGCCGGTAACAGTGAGACTGCTGGAGTTGATGTTGCGGCAGTGCATTTGGAGCTACTTGAGTATCTTCGACAGGGTTCTAGGAGACCCATATCTGTCGAGTTTTTGTCTGCTGGTATGTCGATGTTTGATGGTAAGACGACTGCAGATCCAGCTGATGCTGAGTATTGGTTGAAGAAACTACATCAGTTATTTGATGAGATGGACTACCCTGCCGACAGAAAATTAAGAGCTGCTGTATCTTTATTGAAGGGTGAAGCCCTGAACTGGTGGGAGGCTGAGAAGACCGTTATTTCTGCTAGTCGGATTACTTGGGATCATTTCCGTCAGGCTTTCCGAGACAGATATGTTGGGGCTGAGTATCTAGCCAAGTGTCGTGAGGACTTTTTAAATCTGAAGCAAAATGACATGGCTGTGAATCAGTATGAGATTGAGTTTCTGAGGCTGGTACAGTACGTCCCTGGGTTAGTTACTACAGAGGAAGAGAAGTGCAGCTGGTTTCTGAAGGGTCTGCGACCTTCGATCAAGACTGGTGTGTCTTTACATTTGGACAAAGAGTACAAGGCTATTACCTTGCGAGCTAGGACTGCAGAACGCAATGAGGCAGAGTTGAGGCAAGCTGAGTCTCATGGTATGGATCGGGGTAAGAGGCAGTTGACCGCGACCGTTCAGTATAGTCAGGGTAGCCAGACCAGGAAGAGGGCAAGAGATGAGAGTGACTATCAGAGTTATTCCAGAGCCAGACCAGTGACCGTTGCTGTTCCGACTTCTAGTGTTGGAGGATCGTCTAGTACGTGGGGGCCACCACAGTGTTCTTTCTGCAAGAAATGGCATTCTGGGGAGTGTAGGAGACAGTCCGGGGCTTGTTTCCGATGTGGGTCTTTTGATCATATTTTCAGAGATTGTCTGCATGCACCTCCGTCAGCTCATATGACGACTCCATCACAGGCATCAGTACAGACTCCTGCTAGGGGTAGAGGTCGAGGTAGACCCGATTTTACAGTTTCTGCTGGTAGAGGTAGGCCAGCTCAGAGTGGAGGATCAGCTGGATCCGGGGTGAGACAGCCAGGTTTGGTTTATGCTACCAGGAGACATGAGGATCGTGATGAGCCAGATGTTATTGCTGGTACATTTTCTATCCACTCTATTCCATATTTTGCTTTATTAGATATTGGTTCTACCCATTCATATGTTGCGAGTTCGGTATCTGGGGGACTTGAAATTCCGGTTGAGAATACTGGGAACGCGGTTTCCGTTTATAGTCCAGTGGGTGATAATGTCAAGGTTACCAAGGTGTACAAGAATTGCCCTTTGGAGATTCAAGGGAAAACATTCTCCTCCGATTTGATGGAGTTACCTTTTAGAGAGTTCGACCTTATTCTCGGAATGGACTGGTTATCTGCTCATCGAGTCCATTTAGATTGTGAAAAGAAAAGGGCGACTCTGAAAACCTCAGATGGGTGCGAGGTGATTATGGTCGGAGAGCGTAGAGGTTATATGACCAATGTTGTTTCGGCTCTCAAAGCAGAAAAGATGATTCGACATGGAGCTACTGCCTATCTTGCTTATATTCTTGACTCGAGGAATTCAGATTCTGGTTTGGATAAGATCTCGGTGGTTAGGATTTTCCATATGTTTTTCCGGAGGAATTGCCTGGGGTACCGCCAAAACGTGACGAGGTTGCGTTTGGTATAGATGTATATCCGGGTACAGCTCCTGTCTCTATGGCTTCTTACAGGATGGCTCCGAAAGAGCTTAAAGAATTGAAGATTCAGTTGCAGGAGTTGTTGGATAGAGGTTTCATCCGACCTAGTGTTTCTCCTTGGGGAGCCCCTGTTTTGTTTGTGAAGAAGAAGGACGGATCACTTCGGCTTTGTATTGATTATCGGACATAAACAAGCTGACAATCAAGAACAGGTACCCGCTTCCTCGTATTGATGACTTGTTCGATCAGTTCCGAGGAGCTACAATATTCTCTAAGATAGACCTGAGATCGGGTTATTACCAACTCAAGGTTAAGGATTCTGATGTGTTCAAGACCGTTTTTCGGACTCGTTATGGTCATTACGAGTTTCTGGTGATGCCGTTTGGATTGACTAATGCCCCTGCAGCCTTTATGGATATGATGAACAGGGTGTTTCAACCCTATCTAGACCAGTTCGTGGTGGTTTTCATTGACAACATACTGGTTTATTCTAAATCGGCGGCAGAACATGAGGAACATCTCCGGGTTGTCCTACAGACTTTGCGTGAGAAGCAGTTGTATGCAAAGTTCAGTAAATGTGAATTCTGGTTGACCGAGGTTACCTTCTTGGGACACATGGTTTCTGCTAATGGTATACAGGTAGATCCAAAGAAGATTGAGGCTATTTTGGGTTGGAAGCAGCCCAAGAATGTTCCTGAGATTCGAAGCTTCTTGGGTTTAGCTGGCTATTATCGGAGGTTTGTGGAAGGTTTCTCGATTATTGCAGCACCTTTGACTAAACTTCTGAGGAAGGATATTCCTTTTGTCTGGACTGAGGCTCAGCAGACCAGTTTTGAGAAACTTAAGACCATGTTGACTGAAGCACCGGTTCTGATTCAGCCTGAGCCTGGGAAGGCCTATACGGTATACAGTGATGCCTCTCACACAGGATTAGGATGCGTTCTGATGCAAGAGGGGAAGGTAGTGGCATATGCGTCTCGTCAGTTGAAAACGCAAGAGTGCAACTACCCCACCCATGATTTGGAACTTGCTGCTGTGATCTTTGCTCTGAAAATCTGGAGACACTATCTCTACGGAGAGAAGTGCTATATCTTCACCGATCACAAGAGTTTAAAATACCTCCATACGTAGAAAGAGTTGAATCTGAGACAGCATCGCTGGTTAGAGCTTCTTAAGGATTATGACTGTGAGATAGAGTATCACCCGGGAAAGGCGAACGTGGTTGCCGACGCCTTGAGTCGTAATGCTATCTCAGATTTGAGGACCTTGTTTGCTCGGATGAGTTTGTTTGAGGATGGTAGTTTGATGGCAGAACTTCGGGTCATTCCTACGCTGATATCTGATATTCGAGCTGAGCAGCCTACGGATCCTTTTCTTATGCATCGTATCAGAGAGGTTTCTAAGGGTACATCTGTGGATTATACTATTGATCAGGATGGTGTTTTGTGTTTCCGAGGCCGGTACTGTATTCTGAGGAAATCTGGGTTGAAACAGGTTATTCTTCGCGAGGCACATGACAGCCCCTATTCTATGCATCCTGGTAGTGATAAGATGTATAAAAACCTTCGTCAGAGGTATTGGTGGAAGGGTCTTAAGCGGGATGTTGTCGGGTTTGTGTCTAAGTGTATGACTTGTCAGAGAGTCAAGGCAGAGCATCAGCGTCCATCTGGGTTGCTTCAGCACATAGAGATTCCTCAGTGGAAATGGGAGCGTGTGACTATGGATTTTGTCAGTGGTCTTCCGATGACTCCGTCCAAGAAGGACTCCGTCTGGGTTATAGTGGATCGTTTGACTAAGTCTGCTCATTTCATTCCGGTTCGAGTCAACTATCCTTTGAATAAGTTGGCTCGGCTCTATATTTCTGAGATCGTTCGACTTCATGGGGTACCGCTATCGATTATTTCTGATCATGATCCGAGGTTTACAGCGAAGTTCTGGAAGGCACTTCACTCTGCTTTGGGTACCCGGTTGAACTTCAGTACATCTTATCATCCGCAGACTGACGGGCAGTCCGAGCGTGTGATTCAGATTCTTGAGGACATGTTGAGAGGTTGTGTTCTTGATTACAGTGGTAGTTGGGAGGATTTCTTGCCGCTCGCAGAGTTTGCATATAATAACAGCTACCAGGCTAGTATCAAGATGGCACCGTATGAGGCTTTATATGGGCGTAGGTGTAGGTCACCTATTGGATGGACTGAACTTAATGAGCATAGATTGTTGGGACCAAACCTAGTCCGTGAGGCCGAGCAGACTGTCAGATTGATTCGAGACCGGCTTAAGGTTGCTTTTGACAGACAAAAGTCCTATGCCGACTTGAGACGTCGAGATCTTGAGTTTGAGGTCGGTGATGAGGTTTTTCTGAAAGTATCTCCTTGGAGGAAGGTACTTCGGTTTGGTCGGAAGGGCAAGCTGAGTCCTCGTTATATTGGCCCTTATCGGATTCTTCGTCGGGTTGGACCTGTTGCTTATCAGCTCGAGTTACCACCAGAGCTCCAGCGTATACATGATGTTTTCCATGTTTCTGTGTTGAGACGCTATCATGCTGATCCGTCTCATGTTTTACCTGTGGAGGAGATTGAGATTCTTCCTGATTTACGCTTTGAGGAGGAGCCTATCGAGATTCTTGCTCAGGATAAGAAAGTTCTCAGAAGGAAGACCAGTAAGATGGTCAAAGTCTTGTGGCGTGGTCGCAGTCATGATGAGGCTACCTGGGAGCCCAAAGCTGTCATCAAAGCTCAGTATCCGCATTTGTTTGCTCCAGGTAAATTTCGAGGCCGAAATTTCTTTTTACGGGGGGAGAGTTGTAACACCCCATTTTAGCCCTAATTTTAAAATCCCTAATTGTGAGAATTCCCAATTGGAAACCCTAGAATTTGGGGGAAAATTGGATTTTAACCTAATCTAAAAAGGGGACCAAATTGAATAAATTTATAAGTTGATGGTTAAATTATTAGACAGGCAAAATAGGGACCCTTATTCTGTGATTTACCCATTTATCTAGGGTAAACACCCCTTTGGTCCAATCTCTGTTATATGCGCCGCTCTTCCTCGTTTTTAATAAAATAATATTAAAAAATATTCAGAGCAATCAAACCCTTCCCCCACCCTTCTCTGTTGAAGCTCCGGCCAAGAGGGCTTCATCGTCGTTCAAGCATTTTGAGACCACCGGAGCGCTCCTCGTCACTGTGCGAACGAAACCCGATCACCCAGCTTCCGTTCCGCCGCCGTTCTTCGCCGAAAACGGGTTCGAATTAGTGCGTTAAATCGTACGTTGCCGCCGCCGTCCTCTGCGTGTGCCGCCGTCATCCTTTGCGCGCGCGTCGTGTCCGTCCGAGTTAGGGTGAGTTTTTGGATCGAGTTCGTTGGGCTTCGGGGTTGTTGTCGCCGTCTTGTGGCCGCTGTCGTGTTGGTCATGGCCGGTAAAGCCGTGGTCGTCGTGGGGTTCACGGGTTGCGCCGTGGGTGGTCGGGCGCCGTCGGGGGTGTGGTGTTAGGGTTGTTAAATTAGGGTTAGGGTTTGGTTTTGATTTTGGGTGGCTGATGGATATGAACCGGACCAGTTGAGTTGGTGAATCGGACGGCTGGGTTGAACCGAACCGGACCAGTGGGCTGATGCAACGATGACATCATCCGCTGTTGCAGTGCTGATGCAACGATGACGTCATCCGTTGTTGCAGTGCTGATGCAGTCAATGATGACGTCATCGCAGTCAATGATGACGTCAGCGATGACGTCAGCGTTGACTTTTGGTTGACTTTTTCGGCTGAGTCCACTCTTAAGTTTTTCGATGTTCCGGTTCCGTTGCCGCTGTCCGTTCCTTCAAATTCGAACCCGAAATGCCTTTTGGATCAAGTTTTTATGTTGAGCTCAGATTTTGTTAAATGTTGCATCAGAGTTTGACTCGGATATTTTCTTGTGTTCAGGTGACGTGGACTCTGACCCTGAGAATTTACCTCCTCCTCCGCCAGGCAGACCTCCGGTGGCACAGTCTTCGAGATCTGCTAGTAAGTTATCTGTTAAGCGTATTTATTCGAATGTGGCATAGTAGGAAGTCTTATATAGTGTTCTTGTTTTTAGGAGCTGATTCTGTTCGACCTTCCGCTAGAGCTGAGCGTGGGAGACGTCACAATCGACGTTGACTATTTAGCTGCCTAAGGTGTGTTCTCTGTCTGTGCTACATGTATGTGTTGCCTGATTGTGTGATCTGTATGAGAAATGTTTTGTGTTATCTTGCTCGGTTGATTGAGAAATATTTTATGTGTTATTCTGCTCTGTTATATGATAAATATTGCATGACTCGACTGTATGCTATTCTGCTCTGTTATCTGATAAATAATGTATGACTCGGATGCTATGATCATGTTATGTAACACATATCGGAATCGGATTATTATGTACATGCATCTTAGTTATTTAACAAGATTGCATTCGGACTCTGAAATCGGATTACATGTCATATCATTGGGTTGGGATATTGTACGGAGGAAGCTCAGCGACTTCATCCTTCGGGTTGAACTTCGCTTCGGATCAGTAGTTCCATCTTTCGGGATGAGTTCTGCTTCGGACATGGTGTTGAGGTGTAGAGTGGTTCAGGGGAACCTTACTCTTTGGACGGTGATGTAGTTGGGTGCATGTCATGTCATGATATTTGTATGCTCTGTTTGTATACTTCGGAATATCTGTAAATTCGTGATATGTTGTTTGACTGTTGGATTGACTTTTGTTATGCACTTTAGAGACACACTGAGCTTTATAGCTGACTCCCCTTAGTATCTGTTTTAGATTCCCAGACTTAGGTTTCGGTACTTGGAGGATCTCGTTCGAACATTATTTGATATTATTTATCAGTACGTTTTATTCTAGACTTATATTTATTTAAGTATTTTCGGATTTGGTTGTAAGTGGACTTTGGATATTTATTATTTTTGGGGTTTGATAAACTATTTTTAGCATGCCTGTTTTATTATTGAACATTTAAGGATATCTTTTATAATTGAATAATAATTTCGACATAATTTTTATAAATAATCTTACTTGAGGCGAAAGTCTCCAAATTGTCAATTTCAATTTGTTATAAACCCTTAGGTCAAAATAGGGGGTTACACTTGCCCAAATGACTGCATGTTGTTTTGGAAGGAAAATGAAAAAAGAGAAATTTGTTTGAAATGTGGAGCCTCCCGATGGAAAGGAACCTCAAATAGTGTCGAAGATGAGGATGTTGACACTTCTTCAAAAAAAAAAGAAACAAGCCGCAAAGATTTTGCGTTGGTTTCCCCTCATTCCAAGATTGCAAAGACTATTTATGTCTTCAAATATTGCTCCTTTGATAACTTGGCATGAAGACAGTCGTAAGAAAGATGGACGTATGAGGCATCCGGAAGATTCCTTGGCTTGGAAATCATTTAATTCTTTGTATCCTGAATTTTCTTCAGATCCTCGTAACATTCGCTTAGGATTGGCTTCTGCTGGTTTTAATCCATTTAGAACTCTGAGTGTGACGCACAGTACTTGGCCTGTTATCGTGATACCTTATAATTTGCCACCGTGGATATGTATGAAGCAGTCCAATTTTATACTCTCTTTGCTCATTTCTGGTCCAAAAGGTCCAGGAAATAATATAGATGTATACTTGCAACCTTTAGTTGTAGAATTACATGAGCTATGGGAAGTTGGTGTTGAAACTTTTGATGCTGCAACGAGTCAAACATTTCAACTTCGTGCAGCATTGATGTGGACTATAAATGACTTCCCAGCATATGCCAACTTATCTGGATGGAGTACTAGAGGAGAGTATGCTTGTCCTTGTTATGGGTATAATACCGCTTCTAAGTGGTTGAAGCATAGTCGAAAGTTTTGCTATATGTGTCATCGTAGGTGGTTAGATCCTAATCACAGGTTTCAAACTGACAAGCATTCTTTTGATGGCACTGAAGAACATAGAAGTGCTCCTTCACCACCACCAGGTAGTGATGTATTGAGGCAATTGGAAGGTTTAAATGGAACTGAAGATGGCCCTTGGAAGAAAAAATCCATTTTCTTTTCTTTACCATATTGGGAGCATCAACTATTGCGTCACAATCTTGATGTGATGCATATAGAGAAGAATATTTGTGATAATATTCTTGGAACATTGATTGGACAAGAAGGGAAGAATAAGGACACCTATAAATCACGACTAGACCTTGTCGAAATGGGTATAAGGAGTGTTCTTCATCCACAAACTCGAATTGGCCGTAGCACTTTGTACTTGCCTCAAGCTTCTTATCAAATGACATTGAGTGAGAAAATTTATTTCTTGAAAGTTCTCAAGGAAATGAAAACTCCTGATGAGTATTCTTCCAATGTCTCACGTTGTGTGCACCTCAAACAACGGAAACTACTTGGGCTCAAAAGTTATGATTGTCATCTCCTAATGCAAGAGATTCTTCCTATAGCCATTCGGGGAAATTTGCCTGAAATGGGGAGGTGCTTTAAGAATGTGTGTAGGGACTGTATTTTGAATAAACTCGGTGGGCTGTTTTGAATGTGAAATGAAATGTGAAGACTGCTTTGAGTAGCTAAAAATGGGGGAGGTGCTTTAAGAATGTGTGTATGGACTGTTTTATAAGCCTAGAGGTTGTTTTGAAGTTATTAAGCATGAGTGCTAATGTATGGGCTGCTTTGTGTTAAAATATATGTATCCATGAGTAATGAATAGATTTGCATGTGATTGGTTGTTAGGAATTGTGATAATACATGGTTGCACTTTTTGTTATATTAGACCAAGAAGAAGCTACGAAAGAATTTGGATAAATAACAAGATATGATTAAGGATTCAGTTATCCCGTAACTTCTGGATAAGAGGTGAGTGTACTTTAAAGTCTCGGGATGGATTGAAACTATCCCGAGCATGTTATTTTTTTAGTTATATTATTGTTTACTGAGTTAAATTGTCCTTGTTATTTTTTTAGTTATATTATTTTAACTTCTCTTTGATTAAGGATTCAGTTATCCCTTTGGTTTGCCTTCTCTTTGGGATTGGATGTTAAAAGATATTATTTTTTTTGAAAGGGAATCAGGCCTCGTTAAAAACCCCCTCTAAGCCTAGGTAGGGGGAAAAGAGTGCCTTTAATTTTATTACGAATCAATAAAAGGTTACAAACCAAAATCCCTATTAAAATAGGGGACATATCCAACGTTCCTGCAAATTACAATTCCCCTAGCTCAAAAATATACCCTTATGATAATAGTACCACTAGCCTATCCCTTCTTTGGCCAAACGGTCAGCCTCTGTGTTGCACTGGTTTGGGATCAGTCGAAAGACCCACCCTCTCTCCGAAATCATTCCCTTGATCCTGTTAACAATCGAACCCCAAGTTGCCGGCGTTATCTTTCTTCCTGAGATCCAATCTGCCGTCATCTTGCAATCCATTTCCACTATCACTCTACAATTACAAAACCTGGATGATTCCAAAATCAGCTTAATTCCCCTATTCAAGGAGATAAGCACTGCAATCGCCATCGGATGAAATTCTATTGCTTCCGAAAACTCCAGGTGCCTTGTCGCCATGTGATCCCTCAATGTCCCCCCTATACCACAACCATTCCTATCTTCTGCTTTGGCCCCATCAATATTCATCTTCAAGAACCCCAATGGAGGTGGAACCCATTTAGTAACACGATGCTTTAAACCCTTTGTTTTCCATAACCTGCTGGCCAATCTCATATCTGCCATAAGGGAATCGATAGAAATTTCCGCATTCGAACCTTTACTGTTAATCCACCATGCTAGCCTGAATCTAGTAAGAAAAAGAAGTTGCGAACCATCCATGATCTTATTGTTGAAAACAATATCGTTGCGCAACAGCCACACCGTCCAGAGTACTGCAAAAGGTACCACTATCCACCAATTTCCATCTGCTGCAAGGCAAATGTTGCCCCACATTTCCGCTAGAGACTCCAGGTTGTTTGGAAGTACAGTTGCAACACCTATCAGATTGCATAAATACATCCAAACTAACCAAACCAATCGGCAATGAATAAAAAGACGATTCATTGTTTCTAAGCTTTCTCGACAGACCGGGCAACCATAATCATTGTTCGAGCAAATACCTCTTTTCCCCAATTCGACTTTAACAGGAATCCTCCCCCATAGTGCTCTCCACATGAATATTTCCACCTTAGGGGGTGCTATCCCAACCCAGATCAGCTTGTCCCAACGCAAGTTCTTTGGAATGTTTAAATTAAGCATCTTCCTCACTGATTTCGTGGAGAAGCAACCGTCCCCCGACCCATTCCACATGACCCAATCCTCCTCTGCGATACTACCTCTGAAGCTTTTTAGTTTAGCCATAAGAGCTTCCCATTGAGGAATTTCCCATTCAAATAAAGGTCGTCTCAATAGAATACACCATTCCCATCTTGTCTCACCTTTGTACCGAAATCCGCGATACAACCAACTTTGTTAATCGCCACTGTGTAAATTCTCGGATATGCTTCCCGAAGAGCTCGATCCTCCAGCCATATGTCTGACCAAAATTTAATACGCTGTCCATTTCCAACTTGCAGTTTCAAGTTTTCCCGCAAACACCTTCCTACCGAATCCTCCTTTTGAACTGATTTCACGATGTCTGCCCAAATCCATGAAACATTTTTCGTATTTTGAGCAGGTAGAATTGATCCGTGGAGTTGTTTCGGATTAAAGCAATCCATGAAACGCCTCCAATAACTTTCTGATTCGTTACCGTATCTCCAATGCCACTTCCCAAGCAAGGCTCTGTTCATGGTTGAGATATTATTAATACCAAGTCCGCCACAAGATTTCGGACAACAAACTTTCCCCCAGTCAATCCAATGCACACACTTCTTATCTGCGTCTCCGCCCCAAAGAAACCTGGCCATGAGACTGTTAAGTCGGTATTCAACCGACGAAGGTAATCTGAATAAAGACATGAAATAAATGGGCAAACTCGATAAAATTGATTTAATAAGCACCACTCTCCCCCTATCGACAGTAACTTCGATTTCCATCCCTCCAACCATCTTCGAAATTTTTCCAACACCGGCTCCCACATCGCTAAATTATTCTTTCTCACCCCGAGTGGTAAACCAAGATATTCTGTCGGCAGCGAGCTTGTCGTACAGCCAATGTTTTCAGCCCAACTATTTAAATCCTCTTGTTTCAAATTAATACCGAACAACCTGCATTTCTTCATATTTAGTTTTAATCCGGACGCAATCTCAAACACTCTAAGTACTTTTTTGACGTTGCGCACTTGTCTTTCTTCACCACCACAAAAAATCAATAAGTCATCTGCAAATTGCAGATGAGTTATCTTGGTTTCACCTTCTTTCCCTCCAATCCCGAAGCCTGAAAATAGTCCAATGTTCTCGGCTTTTTTAATAGCTAGACTCAATGCTTCACCAACAAGGTTGAAGAGAAAGGGAGATAACGAACACCCTTGTCGGAGTCCTCTAGAAATGGAAAAAGCCTCCGTTGGCGCGCCATTCACTAATACCACAATTGTTGCTGTTGAAACACATTTTTTGATCCAATTCTGCCACTTCCTACCAAACCCACATTTCTTTAGAATTAGAAACAGAAACTCCCAATCAATTGTATCGTAAGCCTTTTGAAAATCTATTTTGAAGGCTACACCAGTCCTCCCTTTCCTCCTCATAAAGTCGATAGTCTCGTTAGCAATCAGAGAACAGTCCAAAATCTGTCTACCTTGAATAAAGGCGAACTGACTTTCCCCAATTATAGAATTCAGCACTGTTCGGAGCCTTCGCGCTAGCACCTTCGAGAGCAACTTGTACATCCCTCCCACCAAACTAATGGGTCTAAAATCATCAAGGCATTCCGGATTGCTCACCTTCGGGATAAGGGTTATAAATGAATGATTTGTACCCTCCTCCCATGTCTTACCTTTGTAAACATCTTCAAAAAACCTCATTATGTCCATCTTCAAAACATTCCAGAACTTCTTAAAAAAATTTAAGTTGAAGCCATCGGGGCCCGGAGCCTTGTTGCCATCCGAGGATTTAAGGGCGAGTCAAATTTCCTCCTCTGTAAACTCGGATTCTACCTCCCTTGCTTGAATACTACTAATTCGCTTGAAATCCAATTTTAAATCATCCAAATTAAGAGTCTTACTAGTGTTATAGGCTGTTCTAAAATGTCTTCTTACCATCATTTTCAACGAAACTGGATCCTCTATCAACGTGCCATTCGCTTTAAGACCTTTTAGATCATTACGTTTCTTTCTAATCGAAGCCACTGCATGGAAAAATCGCGTGTTTCTGTCACCTTCCCCATGCCACTTTATTCTAGACTTTTGTAGCCAGCAACTTTCTTCTATCCTGTATTCCTTCCACAATTCCCCTTTCCATTTCAACCAATCCGATTGTAATCCAGCAGAAGGCCCTCCCCTTTGAATCTGTATTTCGATATTGGAAATAATCTTTTCTATACCTTCGATCGACAACCGCTGCTTGACCTTTCCTGAAGCTAACCAACCCTTGGCCGCCCCTTTCGCAATGCGTAGAACCGCCCCTATTGAGGCCTTCGGCTTCTCTGTTTTCATCCTGTGAATTGCTGCCACAATATCATCCCTGAATGTATCCTCCTCTAGCCAAAAATTGAAGCATTTAAAATGTTTAACTCCCCACTCAATCTTCCTATTGAATAGAGAGACAGCGTTGTGGTCTGACAATGACTTGTCCATCAACTTCTGGGTTAAGTCAGGGTAAATAAGACTGAAATTTTCCGAAACAAGAAAGCGATCAAGCCTCACGAAGGTAGGTTCCTCCCTATTATTGCACCAAGTGTAACTGCCGCCCAACAAAGGTAAATTCAATAGACCAGCTTCAAACACAAACGAATTGAATAATTCCATGACAGTTCAGTTAATTGAGAATCCCATCTTTTCCTCCGTACATAGAAATGCATTGAAATCACCCCCAATACACCACGGGATATCCCAATTTTTCAAGAAGTTGAGAACATCCTTGAAGAAGGATTCCTTCTCCGAATCAATGCTAGGGCCATATACATTCATAAATCCGCATCTAGTCTTCTTCTGTGTTACATTACCTATTACTGCCGTGAACCTCTGAAATGTGAACCTGTCACTGACTTGAATAAACTCCTTCCTCCACATGAGAAGTAATCCACCAGCGGATCCAATAGCCGGAGAGTATATCGAATCAACATCATCCCCCTTCCAAACCTTCTTTAGTAGTTGCCGGTCTAATAATTCTACCTTAGTTTCCTGTATCATAAGTGTAGAACTAAGGTTTTGATATAATATTTGAAAAATGTTTTGGACTAAATTGAAAAGAATTTAAAATATATTTTTAGTCAAAAACAACTTGAAAATATGTTTAAGGGTTTTAAAGGCTTTGGAATGATTTAAAGTGTATTTAAAGTAGTCAAAACCATGATTTTTAAGTAACCGTACCGATACGGTATTGGACCGTACCGATACACCTTAGGTTTTCAAAATACCAAAATTCCAGTAGCCAAAACTCGTACCGATACGCTTAGCCGTATCGATATGGTGTGCTTTGAAATAGCCCAACGGCCATAAATGGTACTATTCCAACGGCTATAAACGGCTATATTCCCAACGGCTATAAACGGCAATATTCCCAACGGCCATAAACGGCTACAAACTCAATTGGGACTATAAATTGAAGGCTGGAACACTTGAAGAAAGAAAGAGACAACATCCAAGCAATATGGTCAAGAGAATTAGAGTCTAAATCTTTATTTTACTATTCTCTTGTACATAGTCTGTAAAGAGTGATTTTATTGTTTTTATCCTTCACTCTTTCTTGTGAGCTTAATTTTTGTAAACACCCACCTTGTGAGGTTTTCATTGTTTACACAAACTACCTTGTAAAAGGGAGAGGTTCTAGTTTAGCCTAGGTAAAAACTAGAGTTGGTTCTATCTTAGCCATTGAAAAGATAGGGTTGTAACGGTTTCCTCCTGAGCCTGGAAAAGGGGACGAATTCATTGTTGAGTGAATTGGGAAATCCTTAGTGGTGTGCTAAGGTAGTGGATGTAGACTCGGTTGAGTAGTCGAACCATTCTAAAATCATCGTGCAAATTGTCTACCTTTCTTTCGGTTTTAGCCAATTCAACCACCAAACATTTACAACCCTCCTTGACGGTTTCGGTGATCGATTCGAGCGTGCAAAAAACCCAACAATTGGTATTAGAGCCTCGTCTCTATCGAAGGACTAACATCCGGGAGTAAAGATCATTTGCTCGAAGTCCACCGTTCAAGAAAATGGCAAGATTTGAAGAAGGCCGCTCTATCTCATGTCCTCCGCTCTTCGAAGGAGAAGCATACTTCCAATGGGCAAATATCATGAAATTCTTCATCAAGTCTCAAGACTATGAGGTTTGGGACATCATTGAAGATGGGTATTTGGAAGCTCCAAAGAAGAATAAAAAGCAAAGGAGTGCCAACGACACGAAGGCAAAGCTAAACACCAAGGCGATGCACATTCTCTATTGTGGCCTCAACGAAGAAGTTTCCAAGAAGATCTCCACATGCAAAAGTGCCAAAGAATTGTGGAAGAAACTTGAGAAGCTTTATGGCAACAAGAATGGAGAAAAGAAAGATGATGCTCAATCATGTGCAAACCCTCTCTCCAATCCAATGATGGATGGTGTTTTGGCTCTCGAGGAGCCTAAGGTATCTTCTAACTCAAGTGAGCTTTATTCTTACTCTTTCGATGAGTTGCAAGATGCTTTCGATGAATTATTTTTGGAATTTGAGACCATGAATTCCAAATTTAAGAAAATGATTTCAAAACTTGAATTTGAAAATGATTTTCTTTTGAAAACAAAATTGGATTTTGAAAACCAAAATAAAATTTTGAAAAATGATCTAGAGTTTTCAAAAACAAGTAAAGATGTTTTAGAAAAAGAAAATATTGATTTGAAAGTTAAGCTTGAAAGCTTAACAAAAGAAAAAGAAATCATTTTTGGTAATTCATCTTGTCACATAATGGCAAAATGCTCACATTTCCATTATCATGGTCATTCTATACATACTTGTCCTATAAAGAAGAGACAATCTTATAGGATTAGACAAGTATGGGTTCCTAAGGGAACTAAAGACATTGTGACTAACGTAAATGGATCCAAAGCAATTTGGATACCAAAAATCAAGTGAATGTCTTTTGTAGGTGTGTTGGAGCAATGGCAAGCAAAGCAAAATCAAAGAATGCTCAAATCACACATGAGAAGAAGATTGGGTAACCTCTAAGCTTAATGCTTTTATTTTATACATTTGGTTATCTAACTTTTATTTAAAGTCTTGGATTATCTGTTAAGCCTAATATGATGCAATGAGTAAGGGGGAGCCAATTTTTAAAACCAAAATTTTGAGTGTGTCAATTTTTTTTGCCTCCTATGTTATCTTGAACTTAAATGTCATTTTAAATTCTTTTTGATATAACAAAAAGGGGGAGAAATGGTTTGAAAATTTGAATTTTCAAATGAATAAGGGGGAGCTTTATATGATTTCATATCTTAATCTCTTATTCACAATTTTAAAGCTAAAGGGGGAGAATCCCAAACAAATTTTTCAAGTTGGTTTTATTATATCAAAAAGGGGGAGATTGTAGAACTAAGGTTTTGATATAATATTTGAAAAATGTTTTGGACTAAATTGAAAAGAATTTAAAATATGTTTTTAGTCAAAAACAACTTGAAAATATGTTTAAGGGTTTTAAAGGCTTTGGAATGATTTAAAGTGTATTTAAAGTAGTCAAAACCATGATTTTCAAGTAACCGTACCGATACGGTATTGGACCGTACCGATACACCTTAGGTTTTCAAAATACCAAAATTCCAGTAGCCAAAACTCGTACCGATACGCTTAGCCGTATCGATATGGTGTGCTTTGAAATAGCCCAACGGCCATAAATGGTACTATTCCCCACGGCCATAAATGGTACTATTCCAACGGCTATAAACGGCT
Organism: Hibiscus trionum; assembly: GCA_030270665.1. Classification (NCBI taxonomy): domain Eukaryota; kingdom Viridiplantae; phylum Streptophyta; class Magnoliopsida; order Malvales; family Malvaceae; genus Hibiscus; species Hibiscus trionum. The sequence goes on along the minus strand of BSYR01000034.1, from coordinate 1,959,543 downwards.
ATATTCCCAACGGCCATAAACGGCTACAAACTCAATTGGGACTATAAATTGAAGGCTGGAACACTTGAAGAAAGAAAGAGACAACATCCAAGCAATATGGTCAAGAGAATTAGAGTCTAAATCTTTATTTTACTATTCTCTTGTACATAGTCTGTAAAGAGTGATTTTATTGTTTTTATCCTTCACTCTTTCTTGTGAGCTTAATTTTTGTAAACACCCACCTTGTGAGGTTTTCATTGTTTACACAAACTACCTTGTAAAAGGGAGAGGTTCTAGTTTAGCCTAGGTAAAAACTAGAGTTGGTTCTATCTTAGCCATTGAAAAGATAGGGTTGTAACGGTTTCCTCCTGAGCCTGGAAAAGGGGACGAATTCATTGTTGAGTGAATTGGGAAATCCTTAGTGGTGTGCTAAGGTAGTGGATGTAGACTCGGTTGAGTAGTCGAACCACTCTAAAATCATCGTGCAAATTGTCTACCTTTCTTTCGGTTTTAGCCAATTCAACCACCAAACATTTACAACCCTCCTTGACGGTTTCTATCTTAGCCATTGAAAAGATAGGGTTGTAACGGTTTCCTCCTGAGCCTGGAAAAGGGGACGAACTCATTGTTGAGTGAATTGGGAAATCCTTAGTGGTGTGCTAAGGTAGTGGATGTAGACTCGGTTGAGTAGTCGAACCACTCTAAAATCATCGTGCAAATTGTCTACCTTTCTTTCGGTTTTAGCCAATTCAACCACCAAACATTTACAACCCTCCTTGACGGTTTCGGTGATCGATTCGAGCGTGCAAAAAACCCAACAATAAGAAGCATAGGTTTTTCCTTCCTAATCAGCTTGTTGAGTGCACTGATCTTTTCCCGTTTTCTGATTCCCCTTATATTCCATGTTACGGCTGTAAAATTCATTAAAATAATGATGTATTAGTACCTTGAGGACCTCACAAATTTTTAATTGCCCTTCCTGACTTCCCCTTCTAATTCCATCACTCGCCTTGTCACCGCTTCTTTCCCCCTGTAAATGAAAATTCCAGCAAATTACTGACCATCCATACCCCTTCTGCTTCTTCGATTGAAGGATCTACTCCTCTGCTCGTGTCATTCTTCCCATTCGTTTCCCCCGAAACCCTCGGTTCTTCCAAAGACTCCCTGATCCGTTTCCTCAGCAAGAATCTGGTCTCTTTTTTGTTCCTGGAGATGAATCCGGTCTGCTTCTGCACTCTATATTGGCACTCCTGAAATTTGAAAGAGGATGAGCTGTCATAACTCACTGATCTATTTCCATCGAAGCTGTCAGGCACCATCTCCCCTTCATCGCTTGGGGCATTGTGATTAGTAGATAGGGAGAAAGACCCCAGATTACCACCGTTTAGGGAATGGGCTGATCTCCCATTACCGCCATTTTGTGAAGGGTCATGTTCTAGACATAGTGGGGAATTTGGAGCTGGCTTCTCCGGGCTAGTGATTAACGGGCCAGCCAAATTGTTCTGGCCTAACCTTTCGGACCTAAGCCCAACCACCGAATCCACAATTGGGTCTCCCAACCCGGTCGAATTGACTTGTGGTCTGGAAAGGATATTCTGTGGACCCCCCGACAGACTAGGAAAGTCGTCCAGAGGCGTTCCAGAATCGTGGGATTGGCATATACCTGCACCTTGGAAATCTGAGTTTCTAAAGTCATTTAAATCATCTTCGGGTTCCGTGCCAATATCGGACACTGAAGCGTCACCGGAGACTCCACCGGTACCGTCTTCCGCTAGTTGCTCATCCATCTCCTCTTCCGGACTCCGATCCACACCCTCGTATCCATGTCCTATAGCTTCATCTTCGTTTCCAACCCCTTCATCCTCACTTCCCAAGCCTGTCTGAATCTCATCTGGTTCACCAAAGGATACCGAAATTGTAACCCCCTAGACCCGCCTATGCGTTACGACGGATTCTAGGAAGTCACATTAGGGTCACAAGAGCGACCCACAGTAATATTTCAATTAAACATATAGTTAAACCTTTAAAATCATAAAACAAATATCTGATTTAAAATACAATTTCGGAAATCGTTTAAAACGATAAAACCATCATGATACCAGTTGCAGAAAATAAGTTTCAGGCTCATTTGTATAATTCAAACACGACACACATGCCCCCTAGTTACACAGATACCATACTCCCTGACGAGTCGAAGAAACTCCCATACCGACGTTGATGGGTGCAACTTGTTTGATCTTTTATCCTGAGATGGTAAAAACAACATGAGCTTGGGAAAGCTCAGTAATACAGAACTACCAAAAGATGCTATAAGCTCATGCATACATATGGTAGTCATAACATTTGTATGATGTTCCAGTCAATACTTGTCTCCATTTATGTTTCGCTGATTTAGTGAAGCACTATTCTTGAGGACTACAAGATTTGTTCTTTCTATGTTACTGAGTATTAAGAGAGAGCTTATTGTTCAGAGAATCAACAGAGTGGCAGGTTGGAGAAGTTAAACCACGAAGCTTAGTGTGTTTTAATAAGTTGCAAAACAACATACATAAGTACTTAGCATCATATCATATGAGCACATAACAGATTAAATGTTCAAACAGAAGTTTACAAGAACTACCCTCCAACCTTACACCAATGTGTAGTCCCCCAGAACTGTATTCAGTAGGTCTTATCCTAGGCCTGAGGCGTAGGAGCCTACCTAAGGGAATGCCTTAGGTCCAGAAAGACTTACCCTAGGCCCGTGGGCGTAGGAGCTCAACAGAACAGCTGGATCAGGGCTGTGACAGACACTTCAATCATAACCCGAGAGTATACCCCAGACAGTAATCAGTGTTCAGATTCCAGATATGAATAACATAATACATGTATCAGACATATTCTATTCAGAGTATCAGAAACAGAAGTTCATGCTTTTAACAGATAAATAGGCATACTATTGAGCAGAGCAGACACTTGTTATTCATCATGCAAACAGATTATACCATCATAGGTCAAACTAACAGATCATACTATTGAGTTTATCAGGCAATCAGACAAAACCATTACAGATCAAACGATCAAATAACAAATATATAGATTGATCAGACATATACCAGGTAGGCAGAGAATGTCATCAAACATAATATTTTTCATGACTAATTAATTATACAGTTCATTCAACAGAATATATCACACATGGAACACACTAGGTGGGACAGATCATTTCTTGGAGATGTTTGGCATTTACGGAATGAGACATATTGAACTCTTGACAACTTGAACGAATTTCTGAAACGTGGCTCCTCTTAAGAAGGGGGTTCGTACTAACGGTATAACCCAGATATTCAGAAGGTGATACTTCAAGATCTTAGAAAGTTCAGATATATTATGGGTACTTTAGTCCTTTAAGTTATCAGATATTTTCAGTGATATTCCGATTATTTAGGCTATCATTGCCTTTCGGTTATTTTGGTCTTATTAACAAATCCAGAATTTCATTAAATACATAGTTACTGATTAACTCAAGAGGGTATTTCAGTTATCTTTGAACTGAGATAGATCTACCATTTCTTTCTGAATTACCATTTGATACCTCCATCATTCACTTACTTAAACGAGATTAAGGAGTCCTAACTCTCCGGCCCTTTACAGAAAATTCATTTATTTCAGAACTTGAGGTTTATCGTCATTCAAATTAATCAGACATTTCGGTGTTCGAGGGCATTACCATCTTTTCGGTCATTGCAATCATTCTTATCCAATTCACGTATTACAGTCAAAAGGGTCGACTTAGGATTTCAACAATATTTCCAGAAAATTCTTATTCATGTGTTATACAGAGATTGAGGGATTATCCAAGTTTATATCACACGTATTGCATAATGATGCCGAAAGCAGATTTTAGGTCATTTCCTTTATCAGATGATTAGTTTAGTCAAACTTATGCTTTAAGGGTATTTCCGTAATTTCATATCCAACATCTCGTACTCGACATTCTGAACATTGGTTCCTAGACATCATTGATAGAGTTTCAGATTTAAATGTATTATTTACTACTATTAGCACTTTCAATACTCCCGGTCTATTAATATTCTTATCTGAATTCTATTTATATTCTTGTCTGAATACTTTGATCTTACTGATTCTGATACTTAATTTTCGTATCGAATTCGGCTTAAGCAGAGTTCACAGATACACTTCATCACAAACATGCATGCTTTAACCGGATATCAACATGTGCATAAAGCATACAAGGGGTAGTAAGGTATTACCTTAATTCCGAGTTATACCGGTTGACTCCCGATACTACATTCGATCGCATTCGAATCCGGATTAGATGTCCCATGACATTTCAAATACTGAGATAATATCATACCTTCAAATACACAAATTAACATTTCAGTTCTTATACTTAGAGCTCTTAACAGAATTAAACACTTTCGGGTTCAAAGTCAGATTCGGAGGCCTTCGGGTCAGAATTTTGCAAAACGGGCTTCAAAATCGGACTCAGGACGTCGAAAAACATAAAATATGAGTTTTCGGAAAATTTGACTTTTTGGTCAACGGTCAACGGTCAAAGTCAACGGTCAAAGTCAACGCTGACGTCATGCTGACGTCATGGTGACGTCACTGTTGACCGGGTCGGGTCAACGGGTCGGGTTGGTAAACGGGTCTGGACGCTGACGTCACTGTTGACCGGGTCGGGTCTATGGGTCGGGTCCGGTTGCTGACATCATGCTGACGTCATGCTGACTGGGTCGGTCCGGTTCGGGTGGCTCGGTTCAAGACCAGACCGGTCTGAACCGGCCGGTCCACTGCCACAATCCAGGGTGGCCAGGAACGGCGCGTGAAGCCCACACGCGGCTCCGGACGGCGGAGGAAAATTTAGAAAAAAATTCCAGAATGCTTAAAATTTAAAATTATACCGCCCCAAGCTCGTATTTAAGTCAAAAACTTACCCGATTATCACCGATTTGAGAAAAACCCTTATTTGATCGAAACCTTCGACGGGAAATTAACGACAAACGGAGCGGCGGTTTGACGCGTGGATAGAGGCGTTTTAACCGGAACGTCGAGACGGTTCGGATGGTGATGGCGGTGAACGGAACGGCACAACGATCGACGTTTGAGTGAAGAAATGGTGTAGATGGAGTTGAGAGAATTTTGAGAACACAAATGATTAGAAAAAAAATTTTCTAATCTTAGGGGGAGATGCTTTCTGCCGAAAATAGGGGCTTGAGTGGGAGATAATTGAGCATATAATTGAGAGAAAAAGTTAGTGGGGTGGGTGAGATATTATAATATTATTTTTTTAGTGTTACAGAAATATTGTATTTCACCCCTAAAGCTGTTATCAATACCGTCTTCGGAAAAACCCTCCGACTTGGTGTTCTAACCCATATTCTCGCCACATCAAATCTCTCCTTATGCTCTGTGGGTTTATCCGTCTTGATGAATGTACCCCATTTTTGACCAAGAGATTTGAAGAAATCCATATGCCAACATGCTAAGGGAACACCCTTCAGCAGTACCGACACAAACTGAGAAGGGATACCTTCCACCAATAATGGAGCTAAGTGTACAAACCAGAACCATAGTGCTTCTTTTTTTGATTCCAGCGATGTCTTCATGTCTTCCTCCGATTGGAACCTAATAATGTGTAATTCTATTTCGTGCGCCCACCTCGAAATCTTCACCTGTATTCCCTCATGAGCTAGGGCTTGCTGCACAAAACCAACTTCGAAGTTGGGTTTAATAACCCCGACAAGGCAAAGATTCATCCATGCCAAATTTGATGGCGTGAAGTTGATATCAAGTTCGCTGGTCTCCTGTTCCTCTGATGACTTATCACCTTGCATCTTCTTCTGTTTGCTTGTTTCATTCCTATTGATTAGTGCCTCCCTGTAAGACTTTCCAGGGACCCTTTCCCCCCATTGTTTAGTTCTAGCGTGAACAGTATTTTTATCTTCCTTCCGCGCTGTGCCACCAGGAACTTCTTCCCTCCGTAATGTACCTTCCTTCACCCACCTCTCGTTCCATGTCCTCCTGTTGAGGAAAACCTTACCCCCTCTGGGGTTGGGAAATCTAGATTCAGTGACCTTAACGATAATCCCGTCAATGGGCGTATTATCGAACTTTTCTATTATGCGTTCCATGTCGCTCATCTTCCCTACTGTTACAAAGGAAAAGGTGCTTTCTCTATACCTTGGTCTGTTATTGACTTCTGGAATAAAAACCCTCAACACCTTCCCATAGTGGCTCAACAGTTCTCTAAGTGCCGATCGATGAACCCGTTTACTTAGATTGTCAACGAAAATCGTCTTCCATCCAGCCATCTCTTTTCCTGTCTCTGTTTCCGGTAACCATCCTCCACCCGCCGCCGGTTTCCGTCGCGTCTCTTGAGTTCTCCCCTCCTGAGCTCTCCCCATCTTTTCTTAAGAAAGGTAATTTATCTATAATTTAATCGGAGACGATAGTCTAATTTATTAAAAGATATTATTATATAGTTAGTAAATTTAATATGTTGCTACAATTTAGGTTTACTCATATTTTATATTGAATTTTGTAGGACTTTAAACAATATGGCGAAACGAAAACGTCTTAACATTGTTTCAACAATCAGAAATTCTGAATCCCGTGCTCAAAGTGAAGAACAACGGGCAACATCTGTGCAACGTCATGAACAATCTCAAGCACAACAATCACAACAATCTGAAGAAATTCAAGGAGTAGGTGGAGAACAATCCTTCGAAGAACAATCACAACCTTCATCAGGTATGATATGTTCACCTCAAATCAACGGTTCAAATACAATTATTTGTTTGAGTTTCATTTGCACTTAATCATATTCATGTAGGGAACATTAATTGTAAGAAAGTTCGAGGAGCAACACTTATGCCGGATATTTGAGAGCTACCAGAGGGACAACGCGTTAATGTCAAAATTAACAATTTATATCAACATGTGGGTGAAGAATCAACTTGCTTATGTCACTTCATTGGAACGATGGTACGAAAGGCTGAGTTTGCGCCAATTAGTTATTTGAATTGGCATGAGATGCCGAACAATAAGAAGGAAGAAATGTGGTCCACAATCGAGGTATGTGCACTAATACAGAAACAATATGCTTTTATTCTTTAAGTTCTCTTTTAAAATTACATGATTGTTTGAAATGATAATGATTGTTTGTGGCATACTGAAAGCAGTATGTGTATTCTTCAAAATTATGTGTTCAATCCTATACATTTTAAAATAGATTCAAATAATAATTGTTCTTAGATTGTGATACCCTCTTATTTTGTTAATGTAGTTAAAATTTCAATTTCAACTATTTGATTCGGAGGAAGGCGTTGATGAAGCCACATTAAAGCATGTTAAGAAATGGGTTCTCTCAGATATGAATACCAAATGGAGGCAGTGGAAAAATGAATTAAAATCTCAAATATTTGATGAGAACCAAACTGTAGAGCAGATCGTCGAAAATTGCAAGGATCCACGAGTGAATTTGGACCAATTGAAGACACTTGTTGAATATTGGTTGTCCTCAAAGGCGATGGTAAAATACTACAGTTTTATAATTTCTAAACTTTAATATTTAAACTTTTGTTAACATTTTTTACCTATAATTCGAATAGGAACAAAGTGCCACAAATAGGTCAAAGCTAAGTGAACCACATTGCAGAGGAACAAGATCTTTCCCTAGGATTGTTGAAGATTTGGTGCGTATAATTTCCTTTATTATTATCATTGATTTGAAAATTTGTTTCTAATATCTCTCGATGTTTTCTTAATGTCAGACTGCAGAATCTAATGGAATCCCACCAACACGAGCTGATGTCTATGTTCGATCTCGTACACGCAAAGATGGAAGCATCGTGAATTCTAGGGCCGCAGTTGTTGTGGTAATTTATTATTATTATTAAGTTTTGTATATGTGTTCATTATAAATATAATATAGTTATTATATTATATGTTTAACTTGCTTATATTTTTAGGAACTCATTCAAGAGAAGAGAAATGAAAGCTCGTCTTCTGAGAATTTATCACAAACTTCATGGTCAAATGATGTGTTTGCTCAAGTTAAGGGACCGGAAAGAAGAGGACGTGTTTGTTGTGTAGGGGCGGTTCACACCCGTTCTTCTCAAGAATCTGGACCTTCACAATCAGTTCAAAATACTGAAGAAGTGGAAGGGTTGAAATCTAAGGTTGCGAAATTAGAAAAACTTTTTGAAACTTGCTTTCTACCCTACTTTCAACAACAGCGTCCAGATCTACATGTGCCCGATATGGATGCTTTGCTTCGTATGGTTGATACAGAGGTATTCAAAATATTTTTCTTTCTTATTACTCCATTCATTTTTTATTTAAATTCATTATTTTAATAGGCAACACCTGATGCTGGTAGTGCTTCAGCGCCAGTCAATTGTATCAGTCCATCCTTGCCTTCAACAAATCAACAAAATACAAGTGGAAATGATGCTGGTAGACAATAGAGGGTGATCTTCAATTATTTCTAGCTTTTATTATGTAAGTTATTAAGAAACAAAAATATTTGTTTGCATATTACTTTTGTTTGTACTAAACTCGTAGGTACTTGTTTTATTGATTCTGTATTACATACTTTTTTTATTCGAACATTAAATCTAATATTTTCCCTTTAAAATGAAATTATTTTTGTTATAGTAATTTTAGTAATTTTAATATTTAAAATAAAAAATATTAAATAAAAATAATGGAATATATTAATAATTATTTAATATTTAAAAAAACAAAAAATACCAATTAAACCTATACCGACGGACAAAACTGTCAGTAAAAGATAACCGCTAGGAGCTATACCGACGGACAAATCGTCATTATAGATAACAGCTATACCAACGGACACAACCGTTGGTATATCTATACCCCTATACCGACAGACAAATCGTCATTATAGATAACAACTATACCAACGGACAAAACCGTTGGTATAGCTATTCTGAGCCTATACCGATGGACCAAATGCGTCAGAATATATACCCTAATTTGTCGGGGTAGTCCACACCTATACCTACGGCTGTGTCCGTCGGTATAGGTTCAGAATACCTATACCGACGGTTTTGTCCGTCGGTATAACTTTATACCGACAAGCGTATTACCGACGGCGTTTTGTCTGTCGGAATTTCCCTTTTGTCCGTCGGTAAAAGTGTTTAGGGTATATACCGACTGATATTTGGTGTTTTACCGACAAATTTATGTCCGTCGGTATATGTCACTTTTTTGTAGTGTCTTGACCAACTAATATATAGTGCTTCAAGACCAAGAAAAGATATAATTATCTTTATTCACATCCAACAATCTTACAACTATTGGGATACTCAATAGATATGCTCTATTCATATTGAATCTTCTTTAAGATTCTTTCAGCTTATGTCTATTCATAGACAAAAGAAATATATAAAAATGCTCGATCTTCAGGTCGAGATAAACTTGATGTCAAGATTCAAGTACTTGTATTGAAAGTACTTCATGAGTTTCCAATTTGAAGCTCTTTAGGAGTTCTAAAATTATCATAATGGATCTTGATCCAAACTCCTTTATAAAATACATAAGGAAATCTGATCATTCTTATATTATTTTCTCAATTAGTATTCACTAAGGCGATTATACGAAATGCGCCAAAATATTCATGAGACATGTCTAAATAAATTTCCTCAAAATTTTCCAAACGCTTATAGCATTTTAGATCCTTCAAGGATAAATATGGATCCACAAATAATTAGACGCATGTAAAATTTTCATAACTGCCAAAGTAATTGTATCCACCATGAAGTAATTAAAACTTTTCATAAATCATAGTTCAAGTCGTATTTACGACTACTTATTTGTGCCTCACTTGCATTACACCTTTAGGTGTTTGGACTGCTGGTCCAAATACTTCTATTTTAGAAGTTCAAAACGTCTTTCAACATCGGCCAATTCAATATCTATACTTCTGGATAGATTTTATACAAGATCCTCGATTTCTTTCTTTACTTCTATAGAAGTATTTTATGTAAAATTGTTTGTAAAATCGTTGTCGACAACTTTCCAATTTTCTGGTTTCATTCTCGTAGTGACATAACTCATCGAGATCTCTTCAAGATTTCAATACTTATTTCAGGTACCTGAAACTCTTCAAGAGTTTTATTATTAGTTATGTCTTGGGTCTCTTTAGGAGCACCTGCCTCCAATATATGACCATCTCATAATACTTTTCATTTACGAGAATTTTGATCATTGGAACCATTTCAACTATCATGCTTCAAGCATGATTTACATCCACTTGCTCTGACATGTAATTTAAACTTAGAACATTTCAGCTGGTATATGAGACTTAATTACTCTCATTAGGTCAGTAAATATGTCTGGCAGTTGACATGTAATAACGTGAATTATCTTATGAATTTCTAGTTCATATACGAGGATCTAGATAATAATAATTCATTTTTCTCTATCCAGCTGATTATTATCTCCCCTGATGTTGAGAAAAATCATGTCATAAATGATTCTCCAATTAATGTTTAAGAATTTAAACATAAAAGGAGACTCGTACTCAATATATATTCTCAACCCTTTTTACTTGCCCATTTTGTGCGTTATGGTGGAGCAATTCAACTATATATCGCACATTCAAAGATTCAAAAATGGGAAATATGACTTCTGACCAAAAGTTAAATCATAATGGGGAGTTTATTATAACTCGTTGGCTTGATGCGTATAAGTGTTGCTCTATGGAAATACCATATAAATAAGAAATGTTTTGTTCTCACAGTTTAGCTATTAAAAAGGAGGCATCCAATTAAAAATATGATAAATCGTATTTTTCATAATCAATAGGCTTTGTAACAACCGATATAGCCTAAAATATAAACTCACTAGCTTTTCAAGACGAATAGTCTAACTGCATAATCTGAATCTTTTTAGAATCAATCTCACAAACTTCTGGTTGTAAGTCGGTAAAACAATGTAGATGCATCTACTAAAATAATGTAAAACTTTCCACATTTGTGGATATATGGGCCCATATTTCGTTCAGATATGCAAGACATACAGTCTCAACTTCAGTACAAGAACTTTAAGTTCTAATTCTTTTGGTAAGTGGGATCATCTATATCCTTTGAGAACAAACAACACAAGAACTTCATGTTCTTTTAGTAAGTGGAATTTAATCAATTCCTTTAAGCAACACAAGAACTTCACGTTCTTTAATAAGTAGAATTTAATCCATTCCTTTGAGAATAAGCACCACAAGAACTACAAGTTCTTTTAATACATGTGCATGTAAATCTCAATAATTTTTGCACCATTATTGATCAGGATGGTCTAACCGATCATGCCAACTATATATATGTGTATATATTTCTGAATTTGTAAACTTCTTTTTTACCATAACATGTAATTCAATCTCACTTGTACATGTCTAGTACGGCCATCAAAATTGTTCCTTTAAATAGAAATATATTTAGCTCTTTCGGAGCTTTCAATTTAAATTATCTTTTGGTAGCAATATATAGCTCTTCTAGAGCTTTCAACTGACTTTTTGGCTACCAGAACTTATATCCATATTGGCTTATTTCAAATTCCAATTGATAACATATGTTATCTATAATTCCCAAAGGGATATTTTGCGAACTCATATTGCTCTCTTAAAATTTCCACTTATAGTGGTGACAATATTATTACCATTAGCGGTAATTATTGCACTATTCGCAATTTTGCACTTTTCATAATGTGCTTTCTCTCAAGAATTTATTGCTCTTCTAGAGCATCAATATTTTCAGTACTTTGACATATAGTACTCGCATTATTCTCTTGCATTTAAATGGGAAAATATATCTTATGCTTATGTTGAGCATAAATCGTCACCATAGATTGTATTTGACAAGTAATCATGTTAAACAAAATAAATAAATATCATAATATATAAATATAAATATAAAACGTAAATAATTAATGTGTGTAAAATAAATAAACGTAAAGTAAAATAAATAAATAATTCTCTTCAAAGTTATGAGAATAATTAGAAGATGATTTATTCCTTTCGAGGGTTATAAGAAAATCAACAATGTCCAAAAGAGTTGGACCAACTATGTTCAAATAAAGTTGGACCAATATCATCTTCGTCATGTTTCGCAAACAAATTTTGCTTTTATTTTCTTTCTTTTATCATTCAATGATTCTTGATTTTTCAACGTACAACACGTACGAGACCAATGGTTTATAACATCGCATTGGTAATAAGAAGAGTTTTACTTCAATAGAATGATCTTTATCACACTTGTCATCCTTATAACCTCACTACCGGTGGGTAGAAGTATTCTTAAAATGACCATATTTTTCATATTTATATTCATAGCCTCGACCACGACCACAACTTCTAATGTGGTTTTTATTCCTTCCATAATATAATCTCACATTCACTTCAGGGAATAGAGTAGAGCCAGTGACCCTTTAAAACCCTTTTCACATATCCTTATCACAGAGAACAAAGATTTAATCCTCGTACGCGACATTGTTAAATCTGTCTACAAGGTCCTTTAAAAACCTCATTTGAGACCAGTAGCCTCGCAGAACGGGATGTTCAGCCAATATACTTGGATTATATCGAAATTATGTCTCTAATTGAATAATGATTTACCATGTTTGCATTCACTTCAGGGAATGAAATAGTTCCAATAATCGCATGAAATAAACATCATGCTTGCATTCGCTTCAGGAAATGTCACATCATTGATAATCGCATGGAATAAACATCATGCTTTGCATTCACTTCAGGGAATGCCTCCCATAAAACTTTTGGATCAAGACGAATTTTCGTAACTTGAAATTGGGAGAAGTTTATGGTCGAGTTTTTCGACGAAGAAGAAATATTGCTTTCGAGCAAATATAGACTTTATAACAATCATTTTATAGATTGAAATTCACCATGATTTATCGCACATTAAAATCATAATTTAAAGAGAGAGAAAAAATAAAATTTACCGATAATAATTTTTCTCTTGAGGACGATGGAGACATAGCAAATGACCAAGACATCTTCATATAATCTCTTTATATCATGTCTCTTTCCAAGCCATTTAAACACATGTAAAACTCAAAACACGGTTAAAAATATCAACTATCATGAAACAAATATTAATCTTTAGTTATGAACTAAAGACATTAAAATGGAAGAGGATCGAACATGTTATAACATATTTCAAAAATGGATGAGGTAAGCATACAAGCATTTTTCAAAATTAAAAGTCTTCTTTCATATTAATCTAAGAACTTTGATTTACTACACGTGATTAAATCATCATGAAAGAAACATGTCATTAAAATCACTATTTTCAAAATTGTAAATTTCAACGTTTTTTTTTACTAAATTTCAACGATTCTACCTATAAAAATATATAACATTTACATAGACATGTGCTCTCCTATGTTGAAACCTTCCGGGAGTGCGAGACACGTCTGCTCATTAGTATGCTTTAGAAAATAAAATTATTAACCAAGGAGAAGTACGAATGATAGAATTAAGCAATAAAATAAATCGGTAACATACCAGACTTTCCAAGCTAAATTGAATATATTGAATATATGGTACATGTGATCGCCAATATCAAATTGAAATCTTTTCGAGAATCACCAACAAGAACCAGGGTAATTGGGCGAGATTCCATGGTTCGCTCAAGCCTTCAAAACATGTTACCATACTTTTTCAAAAATAAAGACCAAGTTAAAATATCAAGATAAAAGCAATCAATAATAAAAATGTGGAAAAAAAAACTTATCTTCGGTTCAACGTAGAATCAAATTTGTTTTGGTAACTACTTTGGGATTCAAACAAAGAGCACCAAAATCTTTCGAGCAAACTCGTGCTGATAACGTGTTGTGAATAAAATAACAAAGAACAATAATAAGAACAAAGAACAAGAATGGAAGAACAAAGAGATGAGAGAAAGAGAGAGATTTGTATTATTCTCAAATATAGACTTGTGTATACAATGCCTTCAATGAATCGTCTATTTATAGGCATAAGAAGTACATAATACATTAAACTCTAATTAATAGAGATAATATTCCTAATAATAAATAAATCAAACTCCTTAGATAAAGTTCTAATCATGATAGACATTCACATAGATAAATATTCATAACAGATCTTAATTACAAATCAGTATGGAACCGGGTATTTTAAAGGACATTGAACCTAATTTCTTAAGAATTTGTCTTGTAAATGTATGGATTAGATCTTAATTACTTTATGGATAAATATTCTATACACAGTGGTGGAAACTGAAAGTTTCCACAAGCGCCTTAGTTTTAGGGTATAGGGAGTTAGTTTAGGGTATAGAGTTTAGGGGTTTAGGTGTAGGGGTTAGAATTTAGGGATAGTTGTTTCAATTTAAGGTTTAGTGTTATAATTTAGGTTTATAGGTTAAAACCTAAATTTGCACCATATTATCCTAAAAACTAAACCCTAACCTATAAACCCTAAATTATAACCCTAAACCTTAAATTGAAACAACTATCCCTAATTTTTAAACCCCTACACCTAAACACATAAACCATATACCCTAAACTAACTCCCTATACCCTAAAACTAAGGCGCTTGTGGAAACTTTCAGTTTCCACCGCCAATGTATATGATATTAATCCTAACTTTATTATGTTTATTTTGCAGTTGTGTTGTCTAATTAAATCTTTTTCCATCTACTTGGAAGAAAAGGAAAATACAAGATACCTTCCGAGTTTCACTAACCACATGTCATTGTCTTTATCCACGTCATTTACTTGAACAAATTAATTAAACAAATTAAAATTTATTTCAGTTAATAGATACTTAATCGGCTAATGGTTAAAGATTTTTTAAAAATCATGTTATCGATTAATTTTGTCTGAAATTAGTTATTTGACTGAATTGATTGAAATTATTAAATATTAGTCGTATATATATATATTACATATATTTTCATGCCTAGGCTCATTAAGGGTCTGTTTGTTTCACTGAAAATTGTTTCTAGAAAATGAATTCTGGAAAATGAACTACAGTTGTTAGAAAACTAATTGCAGAAATCATTTTCCGGTGTTTGGATGATGTTGTATAATTCATTTTACACTGTTTGGTAGAGTTTCCTGAAAATTTCATGAACAATCCACAAACAAGCATCGATAATGGTAGAAACAAGTTCCAACCAAAACATGATTTAAGGTTTAGGTTAGTGTTTAGGGTTTAGGGTTTAGGATAACATTTATGGTTTATGGTTTAAATTAGTATTTAATGTTTATAGTAGCATTTGGGGATTAATATTTAAGGTTTAATATTTATGGTTTAGATTAGGGTTTAAGTTGGTGGTTTGGGTTTAGGATTTAGGGTTTTATGGTAACATTTAGGGTTTAGGGTTTAGTGATTATGGTTTATTGTAGCATTTAGGGTCTATAGTTTATGGTTAGTGTTTAGGGTTTATCATTTAAGGTTTAAGTTAGTGTTTATGGTTTAGTGTTTAGCTTTTAGTGTTTATGGTTTAGGTTATCATTTAGGGTTTAAGGTTTATGTTAGGGTTTAGGGTTTAGTGTTTATGTTAGGGTTTAGGGTCTATGGGATATTGTTTATTGTTTAGGGTTTATGTTAGTGTTTAAGGCTTAACATTTAGGGTTTAGAGTTTATGTTAAGGTTTAGGTTAGTGTTTAGGTTTTAGGGTTTAGTGTTTATATTAGTATTTAGGGATTAGGGTTTATATTAGTGTTTATTGTTTATGGTTTAGTGTTTATGTTAGCATTTAGGTTTTATGGGTTATTCTTTAGGGTAAGGGTTTATGTTAGTGTTTGGGGTTTAATATATAGGGTTTAACATTTAGGGTTTAAGGTTTATGTTAGTGTTTAGGGTTTAGGGTTTAGGGTTTATGTAACCCCCTAGACCCGCCTATACGTTATGACAGATCCTAGGAAGCCACATTAGGGTCACATAAGCAACCCACGGTAAAAATACACATAAAACATTTTCTCTGAAAGAAATACATATTAGATTATAACGGTAACTTTAGTTGAAAATACTCTTTCATGAAAGCATTTAAACATTAATGATATGCATGCCCACTAACTATGTCGGTACCGTACTCCAAAAGCAACGCCGAGAGAACTCCGAACACTGATGTCAAACGTTATACCATGATATAAACCTTTAACCTGCGATGGTAAAAACAACGTGAGCTTGGAAAAGCCCAGTAATACAAAACTACCAAGAGATGCTATAAGCTCATGCAGATATATGGTAGGCATAACATTTTCATGATGCTTTACACAGTAACGGTCTTCATTTCTTTTTCGATATTTCAGGTAACGTTATACTTGAGGATAACGGTACTTGTTCTTTATTCAATCATCAAGAATTAGACAGTAATTATAGGCTATTAATGTACGGAGGTGGAATTAGAGAGTTCGGTTCCTAGTGTGTTCCAAACGGTGTAGGTAAAACATGTACAACAACAGTATAATATACATTTTCAGTTCAAAAACATAAAGTTCAAGTAACAATACGGTACGGTTTAATCTTTTATCAACCCTCATCTTAGGAACGGTACGGTACGGTATGGTAGGTATTACCCTAGCCGAAGCATAGGAACCTGTAACGGTAACGGTGAGGAATTACCCTAGCCGAAGCATAGGAACCTGTAACGGTAAAGGAATTACCAGCTGGATCAGAGCTGAACCTACGGTCACTTCATATTCTATCCCAAGTACCCCAGTAACAATTAATGCAACGGATTGGTTAATCAATAGCTGTATTTTTAGTAATATATCATCCATATAGCATGTTGGTCATATCATGTGCATATACATATATCAGAAATATAGTACGGTCATGTTTAATTATAAACATGTCATGTTCATGTGAGTCCAAGTATTCTATCATGTGCACATAATCGGTATTATAACATGTAACTCCGTATGCAAAAACAGTTGTGTAGACACATGGAACACACTAGGTGGAATAGTTTATTTCCTTGGAGATACTTGACATTTACGGAAGATATCATATTAACTTTTGATAGTTGTACGGATCTTTGGAACAAGGCCCCTATTAAAAGAGGGGTTTGTACTAACGGTTCAAACCAGATAGTCAGGAGATGATACATCAAGATCGCTGAGAGTTTAGGCATATCATATGTGATTTAGTCATTTAAGCCTACCAGGGGCATTATGATCATTTTATCATACACGGGCATTTTGGTAATGTATACCAACAAGACGCAAACGGTAGCTCAGAAATTCTATTTGCTCATCGGGTATCCAACCTAGAGGTGGAAAGCGGTCAATCGGTTCGGGTTCGGTTCGGGTCATTTCGGTTTCGGTTATTTCGGGTCTGATATTTTCGGTTCAGATTCGGTTTCGGTTTTAGTTCGGTTTCGGTTCGGTTTTAGTTCGGGTCTATTGTGTTTCGGGTCATTTCAGGTCTATTCGGTTCGGGTCTATTCGGTTCAACTAAATTCAGTTCAGTTTCGGTTCGGTTTATTTCGGGTTTCGGATCAAATTTCGTATCAGATTTCGAGTCAATTTCGGGTTGATTTTCGGTTTCGGTTCGGGTCCAGGTTCGGGTAATTCGGTTCGAGTTTCGGTTCTCGGGTCAAGTTTGCCAGGTCTAATCCAACCAGGCATTCAGAGATTTCTACATTATAATTTTTTTTCACGATATCCGATACATTCGGGGCTATTTTGATTACTTTGGTCAACGAAGGCATTTTGGGTCTTTTAACAATTATGGGTGTTTCGTAATTTCCTGTCCAGGTATCTATCACATTTAAACATTTCACACTATCGCTCAGAATTGGAGATTAGCTGCCTCATTCGAGCATTTCGGTCTTATTTAATTTATCATACCCGTTTCTACATTCGATTTAACTTGAGCAGATTTAACAGTACCTATCATCATTTTTATGCATGCATTAACACATACCAACATGCTCATAAAGCATACAAGAGGTAGTAGTGTATTACCTTTAATCCTTGCTATATCGGTCAACCATGGTACTCCATTCGATCATTCCCGAACCCGAATGCAACGTCCTCAACATCCCGAATACAAGGAACCTTGAATACCTTCAATCGCACAAATTCCAATTTCAGTCTTTAATCACCTTTCTCATAATTGATTATTAAAATACATGAATAGACTCGAGTTCAAGGTCCAATTCGGAGGCTTTCGGGTTAGAATTTCACAAAACGGGCTTCAAAATCGGACTCAGGACGTCGAAAAACATAAAATAGGGCTTTTCAGAAAAAGTTGACTTTTTGGTCAAAGTCAACGGTCAAAGTCAACGGTCATGGGTCAACAGTCAAAGTCAACGGTCAACAGTCAAAGTCAACGATCAACAGTCAAAGTCAACGGTCAATGATGACGTCATGCTGACGTCACTGGTTGACCGGGTCGGGTCAACGGGTCGGGTCGGGCCATCGGGTCGGTCAACCGGCTCGGTCAAACGGCTCGGCGGCTCGGTCAACCGGCTCGGTCAAACGGCTCGGCGGCTCGGTCAAACGGCTCGGCGGCTCGGTCAACCGGCTCGGTCAAACGGCTCGGCGGCTCGGTCAACCGGCTTGGTGGCTCGGTCAACCGGCTCGGTCAACCGGCTTGGTGGCTCGGTCAACCGGCTCGGTTAACCCAGACGATGCCCACTCGCGACCGGCGGCGCGTGAGGCGCGTGCGGTGGCTGTGGGCGGCCGTTGGCTACCAAAATTTACAGGCCGATAGTTTTCGACCTTCCGAACACGGTGGTGGCCTCGGATTTTCAAAATTCAAACTCAAAGTTCGAATACTAACCTTTTAAGTTTTCCGACGATAAACAAACACCCCCTCCAACGGTGACTCCGATGATGATGTCGTTGGTACCGATGAACTCAGCTCGACAAGATGAACGCAATGGTGGTGGAGGTGTCGAAAATGGACGGTCGGATCTCGGTAGATCTGAGATTGAATCTCTATCTATTTCTTTCTTTCTCACCTTCATTTTTTTCTTTCTTTTCTCTCTGCCAACACGTTAACTTGGCAGATATATTATCCTTCAAAGAAAAAAAGGTCAAATTACACTCTTAGCCATTTAATTTTTGGGGAGTTCACACTTTTGTCTTCAAACTTTATTCTGTTTTCAAATTGGTCATCAATTCCTTATAAATCAAGTTTCCCAAACCTGAATTCATTCAATTAAGTCCCAAAACTTATTATTTTGAGAAATAAAAGATTAAATCTCCCAAAAATTCTTAAAATTTTACTAGCCCCATTTGAGATTGTTACAATTCTCTCCCCCTTAAAAGAAATTTCGTCCTCGAAATTTACCTGAGACGGAGAAATGTAGACATTGCTATTTCATCCATTTGTGTACTGAAACTTATTCATCAGACTATCCTTATTTCTTGAGACTCATCGACAATTACGGATCAATCTGGCAGTGTCTTCAGTTACTCAAATTGACTTTGGAGCCATAATCATCCCATCATACATTTTGGACCAATTAATCAGAATATAACATTTAAATCTATAACGAACTTCATATAATGCAGAACAACATTTGTCTCATAACTTTTATTGTAAACGGTCTCAGTCAATGATATGAAATTTCTTCCGGTACCACAAAAGTTAATCATACAACCCGAAAGCATTCCCTCTAAAAACCCAACTTACTTTACTAAATTGATCATCGATTTACGAATGTAGAACTATATCTGAAATCCATACCAATACTCAAGGCCTCAAAGAGAGTCCTCCAAAATCAAGATGTAAACAATAAAATTCCATAAGTATGATACACATAACGGTACATTGCGTCACTTTTCCCCAAAATGTCTTTCTTCATACCGGACAAGTATAACAAAGGTTTTAAACGAATATCTCTTACATTCATTAGAATACTCCGATAATTGTTTCCTTCGTGCATAACAGAGCCACCACATAATCTATACTTCCACCGATCTCACAGACACTTTTCTTTTAAATTCGTAATACTTTTATTAAATTTTTGTCAGAATATTCTCAATCACACTTATTATCACCGAGCTACTTTACTTGTAATCTTATATCGGTTTCCTCGTTCGATCAAACATTTATTCTTAATCTGTTTCAGATCTTCTATTTCACATGCATAAACCATCTCAGGTTCTCTATCCAGATTCAAATCCATCAATTTAATCCAATTTGTAGACAAACATTACCAATATTCCTTTCCAGTACAAATCAAGCTATTTTGGACAGAACAGTTAATTGCACTTATCACAGGAAATGATTCGACATCGGAGTCTCGGCTTGATGGAGTACGGTTAAGATCTAGGGGCATGCACAGACCAGACATCCTATGACAGACGATCGGCCGATCTACCCAGAATGACGCAACTATGAGCTCTGATACCACTAAATGTAACCCCCTAGACCCGCCTATACGTTATGACAGATCCTAGGAAGCCACATTAGGGTCACATAAGCAACCCACGGTAAAAATACACATAAAACATTTTCTCTGAAAGAAATACATATTAGATTATAACGGTAACTTTAGTTGAAAATACTCTTTCATGAAAGCATTTAAACATTAATGATATGCATGCCCACTAACTATGTCGGTACCGTACTCCAAAAGCAACGCCGAGAGAACTCCGAACACTGATGTCAAACGTTATACCATGATATAAACCTTTAACCTGCGATGGTAAAAACAACGTGAGCTTGGAAAAGCCCAGTAATACAAAACTACCAAGAGATGCTATAAGCTCATGCAGATATATGGTAGGCATAACATTTTCATGATGCTTTACACAGTAACGGTCTTCATTTCTTTTTCGATATTTCAGGTAACGTTATACTTGAGGATAACGGTACTTGTTCTTTATTCAATCATCAAGAATTAGACAGTAATTATAGGCTATTAATGTACGGAGGTGGAATTAGAGAGTTCGGTTCCTAGTGTGTTCCAAACGGTGTAGGTAAAACATGTACAACAACAGTATAATATACATTTTCAGTTCAAAAACATAAAGTTCAAGTAACAATACGGTACGGTTTAATCTTTTATCAACCCTCATCTTAGGAACGGTACGGTACGGTATGGTAGGTATTACCCTAGCCGAAGCATAGGAACCTGTAACGGTAACGGTGAGGAATTACCCTAGCCGAAGCATAGGAACCTGTAACGGTAAAGGAATTACCAGCTGGATCAGAGCTGAACCTACGGTCACTTCATATTCTATCCCAAGTACCCCAGTAACAATTAATGCAACGGATTGGTTAATCAATAGCTGTATTTTTAGTAATATATCATCCATATAGCATGTTGGTCATATCATGTGCATATACATATATCAGAAATATAGTACGGTCATGTTTAATTATAAACATGTCATGTTCATGTGAGTCCAAGTATTCTATCATGTGCACATAATCGGTATTATAACATGTAACTCCGTATGCAAAAACAGTTGTGTAGACACATGGAACACACTAGGTGGAATAGTTTATTTCCTTGGAGATACTTGACATTTACGGAAGATATCATATTAACTTTTGATAGTTGTACGGATCTTTGGAACAAGGCCCCTATTAAAAGAGGGGTTTGTACTAACGGTTCAAACCAGATAGTCAGGAGATGATACATCAAGATCGCTGAGAGTTTAGGCATATCATATGTGATTTAGTCATTTAAGCCTACCAGGGGCATTATGATCATTTTATCATACACGGGCATTTTGGTAATGTATACCAACAAGACGCAAACGGTAGCTCAGAAATTCTATTTGCTCATCGGGTATCCAACCTAGAGGTGGAAAGCGGTCAATCGGTTCGGGTTCGGTTCGGGTCATTTCGGTTTCGGTTATTTCGGGTCTGATATTTTCGGTTCAGATTCGGTTTCGGTTTTAGTTCGGTTTCGGTTCGGTTTTAGTTCGGGTCTATTGTGTTTCGGGTCATTTCAGGTCTATTCGGTTCGGGTCTATTCGGTTCAACTAAATTCAGTTCAGTTTCGGTTCGGTTTATTTCGGGTTTCGGATCAAATTTCGTATCAGATTTCGAGTCAATTTCGGGTTGATTTTCGGTTTCGGTTCGGGTCCAGGTTCGGGTAATTCGGTTCGAGTTTCGGTTCTCGGGTCAAGTTTGCCAGGTCTAATCCAACCAGGCATTCAGAGATTTCTACATTATAATTTTTTTTCACGATATCCGATACATTCGGGGCTATTTTGATTACTTTGGTCAACGAAGGCATTTTGGGTCTTTTAACAATTATGGGTGTTTCGTAATTTCCTGTCCAGGTATCTATCACATTTAAACATTTCACACTATCGCTCAGAATTGGAGATTAGCTGCCTCATTCGAGCATTTCGGTCTTATTTAATTTATCATACCCGTTTCTACATTCGATTTAACTTGAGCAGATTTAACAGTACCTATCATCATTTTTATGCATGCATTAACACATACCAACATGCTCATAAAGCATACAAGAGGTAGTAGTGTATTACCTTTAATCCTTGCTATATCGGTCAACCATGGTACTCCATTCGATCATTCCCGAACCCGAATGCAACGTCCTCAACATCCCGAATACAAGGAACCTTGAATACCTTCAATCGCACAAATTCCAATTTCAGTCTTTAATCACCTTTCTCATAATTGATTATTAAAATACATGAATAGACTCGAGTTCAAGGTCCAATTCGGAGGCTTTCGGGTTAGAATTTCACAAAACGGGCTTCAAAATCGGACTCAGGACGTCGAAAAACATAAAATAGGGCTTTTCAGAAAAAGTTGACTTTTTGGTCAAAGTCAACGGTCAAAGTCAACGGTCATGGGTCAACAGTCAAAGTCAACGGTCAACAGTCAAAGTCAACGATCAACAGTCAAAGTCAACGGTCAATGATGACGTCATGCTGACGTCACTGGTTGACCGGGTCGGGTCAACGGGTCGGGTCGGGCCATCGGGTCGGTCAACCGGCTCGGTCAAACGGCTCGGCGGCTCGGTCAACCGGCTCGGTCAAACGGCTCGGCGGCTCGGTCAAACGGCTCGGCGGCTCGGTCAACCGGCTCGGTCAAACGGCTCGGCGGCTCGGTCAACCGGCTTGGTGGCTCGGTCAACCGGCTCGGTCAACCGGCTTGGTGGCTCGGTCAACCGGCTCGGTTAACCCAGACGATGCCCACTCGCGACCGGCGGCGCGTGAGGCGCGTGCGGTGGCTGTGGGCGGCCGTTGGCTACCAAAATTTACAGGCCGATAGTTTTCGACCTTCCGAACACGGTGGTGGCCTCGGATTTTCAAAATTCAAACTCAAAGTTCGAATACTAACCTTTTAAGTTTTCCGACGATAAACAAACACCCCCTCCAACGGTGACTCCGATGATGATGTCGTTGGTACCGATGAACTCAGCTCGACAAGATGAACGCAATGGTGGTGGAGGTGTCGAAAATGGACGGTCGGATCTCGGTAGATCTGAGATTGAATCTCTATCTATTTCTTTCTTTCTCACCTTCATTTTTTTCTTTCTTTTCTCTCTGCCAACACGTTAACTTGGCAGATATATTATCCTTCAAAGAAAAAAAGGTCAAATTACACTCTTAGCCATTTAATTTTTGGGGAGTTCACACTTTTGTCTTCAAACTTTATTCTGTTTTCAAATTGGTCATCAATTCCTTATAAATCAAGTTTCCCAAACCTGAATTCATTCAATTAAGTCCCAAAACTTATTATTTTGAGAAATAAAAGATTAAATCTCCCAAAAATTCTTAAAATTTTACTAGCCCCATTTGAGATTGTTACAGTTTATGGACCAATGTTTATAGTTTAGGGTTATGTTAGTGTTTATGGTTTAACATTTAGTGTTTATGGTTTTGTTTTAGGGTTTAGGGTTTATGTTTATGATATATCATTTAGAGTTTTGTGTTTATAGTTTAGGGTTATATTAGTGTTTATGGTTTATCATATATGGTTTAGGGTTAGTGTTTAGCATTAAGTGTTTAAAGTTAAGTTATGGTTTAGGGTTTAAGCTCTCATTTAGGGTTTATGGTTTATGTTAGTGTTTAATGTTTAGGGTTTGTTGCTAGTGTTTAATGTTTATGTTAATATTTTGGGTTTAGGGTTTGTATTAGTGTTTAGTGTTTATGTTAACATTTAAGGTTTAGAGTTTTTAATGTTTAGGGTTTAACATTTATTGCTTAGTGTTTGGGGTTTGAGGTTTAGGGTTTAGGATTTAAAGTTTAGGATTTAATGTTTATAGTTTATGGTTTAAGTGCTCATTTAGGGTTTAAGGTTTATGTTAGGGTTTAATGTTTAGGATTTCTTGTTAGTGTTCAGTGATTATGTTAATATTTAGGGTTTAGGGTTTGTGTTTAGTGTTTATGTTAAGATTTAGGTTTATGTGTTTGTGTTTAGGGTTTAGTATTTAAAGTTTATGGTTTAAGGTTTAGGGTTTAGTTTTTATGTTAGTATTTAGGGTTTAGGGTTTAGGTTTTAAGGTTTATGGTTTAGGTTAGTATTTGTAGAGAGAATGGGAGGAAGGAAAGCGACTTACCGAAAATCGATGGGTAAGTCATTTTACACTGAACCAAGGTCTGTTTTCCATTGACTGTAGTTGGTTTTCCTTTGACTTTTTATTTTCCATGAACCAAACAACGAAAAGTTATGAAAATGTTTTCGGGAAAACCAATTACAGTGAAACAAACAGATCCTAAGATGTAAAGAGATACAATTAATTTTTAACTTTAGACCTGTTAAGATTTTAAGACCCAACTAATTTGTAACCCAATAAAAGAATACTCAAATTAATCTAATATAACTAAAAAAACAAAAATCCTAAAACTTATAATAAAGTTCAGTTAACTCAAAAACCATCGAATTAACCAAATCTTTTTCGATTCGATTGATACTTTTATAAAAACTACAATTCATTTAACAATTGAAGAAAAAACTCTAATTAGTTTATTTCAGTCACCGACTAAATTAACCAAGTGAACATCTCTATGCGAGAGAAATAAACGTGTGAGAAAAATAAGAGAATGTCAAGAGATTTAAAGGGGTTTAGCTTTTGTCCCCTTATTCCAATGTCCATCAAGCTTTGGACTACTTGACATCAGTCTTTTTTTTTACAGAGACTTAACTATAAAATAAGTGTTTAAATTATATTTTTTTATAATATATGCTTAAAGTATTTTTTTAGTTGAAATATGTGCTCAAAATTTTATTTTTGGCTGAAATTGGTGCCAAAGTGGGTGCCTCAATTGACTTTAAAACAAGCCAAAAATGAAACTTTATGAACCTATTTCAGCAAAAAATGAAACTTTAGGCAACTATTCTAGTTAAAAAAATATTTTAGACACCTATTGTAAAAAAGAGAGACATAGTTTAGGCATTTATTTTGTAGTTAAGCCTTCTACAAATGGGCAAATCGCATCCTTAATCTCCATCTCTAAAAATTTACCTAAACATACTTTTTTTTAAATTCGATTATGGCCCAAATTCCATATAAATTAATTCGATTCAAGACTCTCTTGGTCAATACTCCTCTTACCTATGTTTTTCCTTCATTGTAACACATTGGTATTGTGTAGGGTTGAGCGTGCCAAATCAAAAAATTGAAAATCAATCTGAACTGAAGTGTTTAGATGTTTTATAGTTTACAAGTTCGTAGTTAATCAAATTTGATATTTTGTTTAATTTATAATTAATTTTAAATACATTATGATGTAAAAATAGGTATTTTATACTTGAAATAGTGAAATAACTTAAAATCATTATATTTGAATTATTAATTATTTTTTGATAAGAATTATTAATTATTTTTGTTTACTTGAAAAATTAATTTTTTAAGAAAAATTTCTGAAAAATATTTTAAAACTGTACTAAATAATGTTTAAAAGTCATCAAATAAAGTTATTTTAGTTCAAATAAAATTAGACGATTTTAAAAAATAATTACCAAATTGTATATACCCCTAGTATTATAATTGAGTAAAATTTTGATACACATGCTGTGTACACAAGCCTACATATTTACACTATAAAACCCAATATAAACTAAAGTTTATTCGGCGTGTGTACCAAATTTTTTTCATTATAATTACTACTCAGTGTAGATCTCGAGTCAAAGTACAAACTTTGATTCTAAAATTTTATAGCGTTACATTTTATTATTATTATTATTATTATTATTATTATTATTATTATTATTATTATTATTATTATTATTATTATTATTATTATTATTTGCCCTTTGAAATTTTATCATAGTTCCGTTCCTCGCCACAACAAGCTCCATACCTTCCCAACTCAACTCAGTGTTATAAGAAATGTATATTCTCATTTTTTTAAGTTGTTGATTGTTGACTGAATTAAGCTACCATTTTTTTGAAAGGATTTGATTTATTAGGTAAAGTAGCCATAATCGTGCCTCGTTAAAAAAACCCTCTAAACCTAGATGGGGAAAAAGAGTGCAACGATTATCGCTAATAATGTTTCTTACGAATCCTTACATCATACCAAATGAACCTTGAGAACATGAAAGCCAAAACAAGAACTCTAGAACCAGCAAATCTTCGAACTAAATAGGACAAGTCAGCCTGGGTCTATAGGAAGGTATTGCATTAGTCTCGATAAACCCTTCTTGGCCAAGAAATCCGCAAGTGTATTGTCTTCCCTAGGAATCCACTTGATGGACCATAGCAGATTAGAGAGCTCTTTAAGACATGAGGTAATGAGTTCTTTAAAAATTGCAGGACAGTGAACGGGGTTAAGTAACCAACTCACAACGTTAGTGCTGTCACTTTCTAGAATCAACATTCTCTTGTTTTCCCATGGAGAACTCTTGTATTGTTTGACTGCTTCCAGAATCACGCGAAGCTCTGCCGATGCCGCGTCGGAAGGGCCAATAGGTAAGGAGAATTAAAGGAGAATCGTCAAATTCTCATCTCTAAGTACCCCACCAATACCAGCATTACTAAAACATCCCGAAACAGCACCATCGACACTAAACTTCAGGGAGTCTGAGGAAGGGGGAGACCAGCTCAGTTGCAAAGGAGACTTTTTACAACAACGAAAATCACTGAATCTTTCCAGTGCAACTACCAGATCGTTGACAAAGATGTGGTCATCCGACCAATTGGCATTACACCAAAAGCTTAGGCAATGTATACACAGCAAAAATAAGAAATCTCCATTCGGTTTTAAACTTTTGAACAACACATCATTACGGTATAACCAGCAAGACCACAATATACAGAAGAAGCTAGACAACCAAATCTTAGAATGTAGCTTGGGAGGCTTCATTTGTAACCACATAATAAACAAGTTGTTAATGGAGTTGGGACATACCAAATTGACGCCCCAAAGATTGCACCATTTTTGCCATAATAGCCACGCAACATGGCAGTGAACAAACATGTGATTAGTAGATTCAGCCTCGAAGTTGCACAACGAACAAAGTATTGAGCAGTTGCGCGTGCAATTGCATTTCTGAAGTTCAAGTTTGGTAGGTAATCTGCCGCGGAAAAATTTCCAGGAAAATGCTTCTACCTTGGGTGGAACCAACCCCGACCATATGGATTTCCAAGGGAAGTCATCCACATTATTGGGCGTATTTACTGGGAAGGCTAGAGACTTTATTGAAAAGGTACTATCGGACCTACCAGCCCACTTAATTGTGTCAGAAAAATCTGGGCAACATTTGACAGCAGATAAAGCATTATTAAATTGTTGTCATTGATCAAGTTCCCAACCGAAAGGAGCTCTACGGAGAGTGACCCTCTAGCACCATGAATTTCCTGAGAATGAACCGAAGTCAGCAAAACAACCCCCTTTTGAAACAGTAAGAGCGAAAATTCTTGGGTAAGTGACCTTTAGAGGAGTTGAATTTAACCATGGATCACTCGAAAAGTGAATTCTTTGCCCATTGCCAAGAGAGAACCTTATATTAGCTTTGAACGAATCTTCATGTTTCATAAAGTTAGAGACGATCTTCCTCCATATCCAAAATTTATTGGATGTTTTCAAATTGGATGACAAGATTGATGAAGAATCTGACTCATACCTTGCTGCAATAATTCGTTGCCATAGACTCTTCGGTTCAATACCGTACCTCCATATCCATTTCAACAACAGTGTTTGATTCTTAACAAGAGGATCCATAAGGTCGAGCCATCCCATAGATTTCGGAAGACATAAGTGTTCCCATTTCACCCAATGAATAGCCTTGTGGTCTAACGAGCCTATAAGAAACCAGCCACCAATTTTGAGATCAAATCACTGACTTTCTTGGGCATAGATGTAACACCCCCTTCCCGGCCTGGTAGAGAACTGGGTCGGAGAGCGTTACCGAAAACAAAACGAAAATTGGAGACATAAATCTTAAACCTTTTTAACCAATATTTTAGTGCCAAAAATGTCAATTTTATTACTAACTCAAAAGTCATTATAGCTTTAAAAACTTTATACAAACATAGGCAACATATACACAATAGTAGGGTCACAAGTGACTAGTTTAATTACTTTGCAACCATTCTAGGAAATTATAAGGACAAAACACATTACTCTAAACTCGTAGTGACTTGCCGATTTGTCAACTTCTCTGATCTCGAACTGAACACTTTTGTTAGCCTGAAATGTTATGCAAATGAATGCATTAGACTTGCGTAGTCTAAGTGAGGTAGTCAATAACAATAAATGAACATGTTATGTCATGTAGAATGCTTCCAAAAAATGATCATAATGCTAATTATGCAATAACATGGCATACTTCATATTCATAACAAAGCATAATATCATATCATGAGCATGGCATGGCATAACGTATCAAACACATATTATATTGGTACCATTAGATACGTGGATTCCCTGTACACCATATCATAAATCAGAAGGTGAGCCGTGGCTCTGAGCCGTAGCTTCGGAAACATATCCCTTACACATTCATCCTTTTATCTCCCACATATAGGTCGTAGCCCTGGACCGTAGTCCTTCCTTACATGGTGAGCTCAAATAACCCTATGGCATGCCAATTGTATCCAATGTCCATAAATACACACAAATTCATATATCTATAATTTTCACATCATACCAGATATCAAATAAGCTGTAACTCCATGTCATGTAGAATAATATTTTTATTTAGGCAAAATAATAAAATATGCCCCCAACATTTGCATGTTTTGTCATTTGTCCCCCTATTCTTTTTTTGGTCCAAATATGCCCCCAACATTTGCTTGTTTTTTCATTTGCCCCCTATTCTTTCTTTTGGTCCAAATATGCCCCCAACATTTGCTTGTTTTGTCATTTGCCCCATATTCTTTCTTTTGGTCCAAATATGCCCCCAACGTTTCATTCATAGTCCAAATATGTCGTTGTTGGATGTAAATTGTCAATCAACTGATAGTCAACGACATATAAAAAAAATTTGACGTGGCATCAGCAGATCTTAATACGTGGCAAGTCCAGTCAGCATCAGCTGTTGAACGCCAGTTGACTGACAATTTTCATCTAACGGGGGGCTATTTGGACCAAATTGAAACTTTGGGGGCATATTTAAACTACAAATGAAACGTTGGGGGGCATATTTGGACCGAAAGAAAGAATAGGGGCCAAATGACAAAACAAACAAACGTTGGGAGCATATTTGGACAAAAAAAGAATACGGGGCCAAATGACAAAACATGCAAACGTTGGGAGCATCTTTTATCATTTAGCCTTGGCTTAATACAACTTTTCCCCCCCTAAAGTATACCCGATTTCCCAACTTGCCCCCTAAACTTCATTTTGCCCACTTTTTCCCCTTAAACAATTCGCCGTTACCCATTTTGCCTCATTCCGTTACCCTTTTCCGTTAAAAAAATTTCGGCCAATAGCATCCTGCCATGTCATTAACGGGTTGACTAAGTCAATCCGTTTGGTTTTATTTAAAGGGTAAATTGCATGTCAAGTCTGTCAGGTTTGTGTTTTTGTTCAATTTAGTCACTGAAAAGTCTATTTTTACCTTAAATTGACCCATATTTGTTTCTAATTTTCATAATTTAGTCCATTATTTGTTATTATTAATAATATTATTTTATTAAAATGTTAATATTTAATAAAAATAAATAAAAACAAATATTTTAATACTAAATTAGTATTTTTTTTAGATTCGAATTCCAATTAAATTCTAATTATTAATTCTAATTTCACTATATTTGAATTATAGTTTTTGAGTAAAATTTCAATTATATTCGAATCATGGTCGTATTATATTCGAATCATATTCAAATTATATTTGAATCATCTTCTAATTATATTCGAATTTTTCTATATTTGAAAGATATTTTTTGAGCAAAATTCAAATTATATTAGAATTATATTTGAACCATGTCTATATTATATTCGAATCATATTAAAATTATTTTCAAAATATAATTTGAATATGATATTTCGAATGTAATTCGAATATGATTCAAATATAATATGAACATGATTCGAATATAATTTGAATATAATTACATGTTTTTCAACTATTATATTCGAATCATGTTCATAGTATATTCGAATCATGTTTAACATGTAATTATATTTGAATCATGTTTAACATGTAATTATATTCGTATTATGTTCATATTATATTCGAATCATATTAAAATTATTTTCGAAATATAATTTGAATATGATATTTCGAATGTAATTTGAATATGATTCGAATATAATATGAACATGATTCGAATATAATTCTAATATAATTACATGTTTTTTGAACTATTATATTCGAATCATGTTTAACAGGTAATTATATTCGAATCATGTTTGACAGGTAATTATATTCGAATCATGTTTAACATGTAATTATATTTGTATCATGTTTAACAGGTAATTATATTCGTATCATGTTCATATTATATTCGAATCATATTCAAATTATATTCTAAATATGATTCGAATATAATACGAGCATGATTTGAATATAATACGAACATGATACGAATATAATTACCTGTTAAATATGATTCGAATATAATTTGAATATGATTCGAATATAATAGTTGAGAAAACATGTAATTATATTAGAATTATATTCGAATCATGTTCATATTATATTCGAATCATATTCAAATTACATTCGAAATATCATATTCAAATTATATTTCGAAAATAATTTTAATATGATTCGAATATAATATAGACATGGTTCAAATATAATTCTAATATAATTTGAATTTTGCTCAAAAATATATTTTGAATATAGCAAAATTTGAATTAATAATTCGAATATAATTAGAAGATGATTCAAATATAATTTGAATATGATTCGAATATAATACGAACATGGTTCGAATATAATTTGAATTTTACTCAGAAACTATAATTCAAATATAGTGAAATTAGAATTAATAATTAGAATTTAATTGGAATTCGAATCTAAAAAAATACTAATTTAGTATTAAAATATATGTTTTTATTTATTTTTATTAAATATTAACATTTTAATAAAATAATATTATTAATAATAACAAATAATGGACTAAATTATAAAAATTAGAAACAAATATGGGTCAATTTAAGGTAAAAATAGACTTTTCAGTGACTAAATTGAACAAAAACACAAACCTGACAGACTTGACATGTAATTTACCCTTTAAATAAAACCATACGGATTGACTTAGTCAACCCGTTGATGACATGGCAGGATGCTATTGGCCGAAATTTTTTTAACGGAAAAGGGTAACGGAATGGGGCAAAATGGGTAACGGCGAATTGTTTAAGAGGAAAAAGTGGGCAAAATGAAGTTTAAGGGGCAAGTTGGGAAATCGGGTATATTTTAAGGGGAAAAGTTGTATTAAGCCTTTAGCCTTTTATTTATCATACAAGCAACATATCATGATTTTTCGAGCATATTAAAATAATGCAGGACAATTATTAGATTTACCTTTCAAACATGGTTGCTCTACGTGAGCCCTTAATGAATACAAACATACCGATTATGCAACGGGGCGACGCCGAGCCTATCCCCTGACACTACTACACTCACATATCAGAACATAGAAACAAAGATCGGAATGACACCGTGTCACCCGAGACAAATGCATCTACACTCACTTCGATATTAAGGTTCTCGAAAAACGACGCATTTTTCCTTGGTTGACGGTTGTTCTTTCTCGACTTCTTGAACTAAATTAAATAGGAATCGATTAGGAACGATAAGACAATATCGAATAAATATAAAAATATTAGGGTAAAGTACACAGACGATCACTGAAACTTTGGTAAAAAAAAATAAAATGGTAACCAAACTTTCAAAAATCACAAAATGGCAATTAAACTTTATGTTTTATAACAAAATGGTAACTAGACGTTAAATGCCGTTAAGTGGCTGTTATAAAATTTGGTATAATAACACATTTAGTCCTTCATATTTACACATTCAATCAATTTAACCCTAATTCGAATCAATTCACTAAATTTAGCCCTCGTAATTTATGCATTCTTTCAATTTGGTCCTTAAAAGAAAATTCCAAAGTATGATAACATAATAAATAATTATAATTAAATTTTTATAGGAACTCGAAAACTCGACTTGACTCGAATCGAAAAAATTTCAAATAAAGTTTGAGTTGTAAAATATGACGCGTCAACTCGAATAACTCAAAAATGTTTTACTCGACTCGATCGAACGCTCATCTTTATCTTAAGATGTGACGCGTCAACTCGAATAACTCAAAATATTCCAATATTTTAAATCATTTTTTTTCTTTTAAATCGAATATTTTTTAAAATCGAATCTTTAATATTTTCATATTTGAATCACATCGAATATTTAATAACTACTTTAAATATTTGATTTAATTTAAAAATATTCGATTTAAAAGAAAAAATTTGATTTAAAATATTTGAATATTTAATTAAATTTTTATAGGAACTCAAAAACTCGACTCGAATCGAAAAAATTTCAAATAAAGTTTGAGTTGTAAAATATGACGCGTCAACCCGAATAACTCGAAATTTTTTAACTCGACTCGATCGAACGCTCACCTCTATCTTAAGATATGACGTGTCAACTCAAATAACTCGAAATATTCGAATATTTTAAATCATTTTTTTCTTTTAAATCACATCAGATATTTAATAACTACTTTAAATATTCGATTTAATTTAAAAATATTCGATTTATAAGAAAAAAATAATTTAAAATATTCGAATATTTAATAAATATTTAAAGTAGTTATTAAATATTCAAATATTTAAAAGAAAAATATTTAAAATAGTTATTAAATATTCGAATATTTTAAATCATTTTTTCTTTTAAATCGAATATTTTTAAATTAAATTGAATACTTAAAATAGTTATTAAATATTCAAATATTTTAAATATTTTTTAAATTGAACATTTTTAAATTAAATTGAATATTTAAAGTAGTTATTAAATATTCGATGTGATTTAAATATGAAAATATTAAATATTCTATTTCAAAAAATATTTGATTCAAATTATATTCGAGTTGACGCGTCATATCTTAAGATAGAGATGAGCATTCGATCGATTTGAGTCAAAAAATTTCGAGTTATTCAAGTTGACGCGTCATATTTTATGACTCAAACTTTATTTGAAAATTTTTCATTTCGAATCGAGTCGAGTTTTCGAGTTCCTATAAAAAATTAGTTGTAATTATTTATCATGTTACCATACTTTGGAATTTTGCTTTAAGGACTAAATTGAAAGAATGCGTAAATAACGAGAGCTAAATTTAGTGAATTGTTTCGAATTAGGACTAAATTGATTGAATGTATAAATATGAAGGACTAAATGTGTTATTATACCAAATTTTATAACAGTCATTTAACGACATTTAACGTCTAGTTACCATTTTGTTATAAAACATAAAGTTTAATTTCCATTTTGTGACTTTTGAAAGTTTGGTTACCATTTTGTTTTTTTACCAAAGTTTAGTGACCGTCTGTGTATTTTACCTAAAATATTAATCAGACTCGATATCAAAACTTAGACCAACCAAAAATTTAAACTTATTCTGACGTTGGCAGAAATTCGATATTATTATATCAAAAATATCAGACAACCAATCAAACACTGGACCGCCTATATTTATTTATTTTTTCCCACTATTTGAATGCTTTGGTTTTTCTTTGCCGCGACTTCGCCTGAAAACTCGCCCCTATTTATAGTTGTATAAACCGCCCCTTTTTCCCTTTTCAATTCACTTACACGTGAATTGGTGGCATGGTCCGCATGGCCACCTTCCCTTCACTTGCCACGTTAGTGGCTATACTTGAAGAAATTATATTATGGGTGATTCCCACCACGTCGTCCATGGGACCAACCACTAAAAACCACCCACTTCATCATTTTTTTCCATGTCATTAATTTAATAATAGAATAACTTCCAAAAAACAGTTTTTAAAATGACATGAAAAATCTTTAGTGA
The DNA here is from genome assembly GCA_030270665.1 of Hibiscus trionum. Lineage (NCBI taxonomy): Eukaryota > Viridiplantae > Streptophyta > Magnoliopsida > Malvales > Malvaceae > Hibiscus > Hibiscus trionum. Next base: position 1,925,170 of record BSYR01000034.1, on the reverse strand, counting down.
AGATTCATTGGTTCGAAAAAATGACATGGAAAAATCATGATGAAGTGTGTGGTTTTCATTAGTTGGTCCCATAGATGACGTGGTGAGAATTACCCATAATATAATTTTTCCTATACTTGCCACTTTATTCATTTGCTTGCCACGCATAGTGCAATTGTGCCACCATACCTTGCGCCACGTGTAGTGGCAATTGCCACACTAGTTTTCAAATGGCTGAGTGGCCTATTTGCGTGCCCTCAATTTGGGCAATTCCTTCGATTGAAGGAATTGCCACGCCTCTCTTTCTTTTTTTAATAATAATAATAATAATAAACTATTAAAAATTAACCCGAATAATATTTATTAGTTCAGATAAGATTGAATAAATTATTTAATTAATACAAAATATTCGGTCATCAGAACTTAATTTCGACTAAACCGGTTTTCGGAATGTGACAATAGAGAATAAATATATGAAGTATAAAAGAAAATTGAAAATTAATGATCTTACTAGAGTTATACGGCCACCAAACGAAAGGGATTTAGATTTTCATCTAGTTAGCTTTGCTTTAACCTTCTCCACAATCGGAAGCCATATCTGTAGGTCGTTGATACAGTGCCCCAATGGAAGTCCCAGGTAAGTAGAAGGCAGATCTTCACTCTTGCAATTAACACACTTTGCCCATTCAGTCACTATGCTACTACCAATGTTAATGCTTATGACCTTTTTTTCAGGTTGAGGCTCAAACCAGAGACAATTTCGAATCCCCTTAATAGCCTAACGATGTTACAAACACACGTTTTACTTGCTTTGCTTAATATAATAAGGTCGTCTGCAAATTGTATATGGGACAAAGATTCATTGCTTGAACCAATATGAATCGTTGAAAAAAGGCCCAAGTTAACTGCTTTAGTGATCAACATGTTTAGAGCTTTCTGCAATGATGTTGAATAGCAAAGGGGATAAAGGATATCTCTGTCGAAGACTCCGATTAATACGAAAGGAGTCTGTTGGAGATCCGTTTACCAAAACCGAGATGAAAGCTGTTTAATTAAAATAAAATAAAAATTAGATATTATAAAAATCATAATAAAGTGATTAAGATCTAATCCAGGACATTTCCAATGGCAATGTTTCCATTGGAAATCAAAATAAAGTAATTAAGATCTAATCCATACATTTACAAATAAAGATTTTTATTTGATGCCTGGTATCTAATCCTGCTTATTGTTGACAAGATTCAATTATATAGTGTAAGAGCTTTTAATTTTTACATGTTTTTTTCTAAATCGTTGAATATGTGAAATGGATGACTGAGATTATTAGTAAGCCAACAAAATGGATTCAGTGTTTTATCAATTATTTTTTGTTAATTGGGTTTTAATCAAACTGGTCCAAATCCACTTTTGTTTTAGAAAAATTAATAAATCTCACTTATTTTTGTTGAAAAAGTATTTGGCTCAAAACATTAATTTTCTTAATTAAATCTAATTATAAAAATCAAAATAAAAAATTAGATATTAATTACAATCAGTCTGGAACCGGGTATTTTTAAGGACATTGAACCTAATTTCTTAAGAAATTGTCTTGTAAATGTATGGATTAGATCTTAATTATTTTATTATGTTTATTTTGCAGTTGCGTTGTTTAATTAAATCTTTTTCCATCTACTTGGAAGAAAAAAGGAAAATATAAGATACCTTCCCAGTTTCACTAACCACATGTTATTGTCTTTATCCATGTCATTTTATTTTTTATTTTTTTCAAGCACACAATTTTTTGCTATAACTATCGATATCTGATCCATTGATTAATTAAAACAAAATTAAATACTTTAAAAATATATTATAGTGTCAACTCTCTCAATTCAATTTTCTTTATTCATAATCCAAAATTTAAACCCAAAGTATGATAACATGATAAATAATTTTAATATTTTAAATTAATTTTTTTCTTTTAAATTAAATATTTTTAAATTAAAACGAATAATTAAAATTATTATTAAAATATCGATGTGATTTAAATATTTTATTATTATTATTATTATTATTATTATTATTATTATTATTATTATTATTATTATTATTATTATTATTATTATTATTATTATTATTATTATTATTATTATTATTAATAATCTTTAAAGTGAATGAATGATGGTGAGTGAATGATGGCTTAGATAGAGGTATGGAGTGTGTGTGCCGGCAGAGGATCCAATGCATTGATCTTCTTCTTCTTTTTTTATAAAATAGTAATTAAATATTATTATTATTATTATTATTATTATTATTATTATTATTATTATTATTATTATAAGAATAATAATAATATTAAAATCTGAATACAAATTGGTGATTATAGTACCCAACCAACACTACAAAAAAAGGAACATATACCGACGGACATCAAACCGTCGGTAAAACACAAAAAACCGTCGGTATATGTCCCAAAACCCTTTACCGACGGACAGAAGACATATTCCGACGGAAAAGTAACCGTCGCTAAATGTTTGTCGGTATAGAGCTTGAACCCTATACCGACGGTCCAAACCGTAGATATACATATGAACTACCCCGACATTTTAGTACATATATTCCGACGGAAATAATCCGTCGCTATATCTAATCAATATATAACGACGGGTATCTACCGACGGTTTGTCCGTCGCTATAGGTTCTACTTGTACCGACGGTTTGTCCGTCGCTATAGGTTCTACTTGTACCGATGACGTTCTAAACGTTTGACGAGCTTTTGAAGGTCTAATTTATTTCGCCCTGAAAAAAAATAGGAGTTGGGGTTTGGGGTTTAATGAAATTTGTGTCAAGTTGAGTGTTTGAGTTATGGGATTAGTTTAGGGATTGAGATTATGTTTGCGCTTTTAATTATTAGTGATTATAAGATTTAGGTGTTGAGGTTCGGAGTTTAAAGGTAAACGTGTCAAGTTAAGTGTTCGAGGTTATGAGAATAGTTTAAGGATTAGGGGATTATGCTTACACTTTAATTATTAGTGATTGTAATATTTAGATGTTGAGATTTGGGGTTTAAGGGTAAATGTGTCAAGTTGAGTGTTTGGGGTTATATGATTAGTTTAGGGATTAGGGGATTATGCTTTTAGCCTCATTATTAGTGATTGTAAGATTTAGGGGTTGAGTTTTAGGGTTTATGAGTATAATATATGCTTCAAGTTGAATGTTTGGGGTTATAAGATTGGTTTATGGATTATGAGATTTGAGGATTAGGCTTGTAGTTTAATTATTAGTGAATGAAAGATTTAAGGATTATGGGTAAATGTGTCAAGTTGAGTGGTTGGTTGGGTTATAAGATTAGTTTAGGGATTCAGTTTGCACTTTAATTATTAGTGATTGTAAGATTTAGAGGTTGATGTTTGGAGTTTAGGAATTCAAATTCACCATCATTTATTTTAAAATTTTCTAATCCAGTCCAATATTTTTAATATGATGATATTTTGTTTATTATAGTCCCTAAAAATTTTATTTTTAGTCTAAATTGACCCGTATTCATTTTTTGTAATTTAGTCCAATGTTTTTTATTTTAATTTAATATTTTTGTTCATTATAGTCCCTAAAACTTTATTTTTATTCCAAATTGACCCCTATTTATTTTTTGTAATTTAGTCCAAACTTTTACTTTAATTATTAGTGATTGTAAGATTTAGGGGTTGAGGTTTGGGGTTCAGGGGCAAACAAGTCAAAATTTTCTAACCTAGTCCAATTCTTTAAATATGGTGATATTTTTATTCATTATAGTCCTCAAAACTTTATTTTTAGCCGAAATTGACTCATATATATTTCTATTTTTGGTAATTTAGTCGAATAATATTTTTATTTATTCTAGTCCCTACAATTAAATTTTTAGTCAAAATTGCCTCATATTAATTTATATTTTTGCCAATTTAGTCTAATTTATTCTAGCCCCTAAAATTTATTTTTAGTTCAAATTAACCTTTTTTATAATTTAGTCCAAAATAATAAAAAAAAACACTCATTTTTTAGCCTAAATCCCAAAGAATGGTAACAAATCTCAATTCCCAAGTCCCATGCAACGACCAATTCACATTTCCCATCTCTCAATTCAAATGAAATTGAGTAAACAATTAAGTTAAAAAAATGGAGGGGAAAAATCCTACCCATTTTTAAGAGTTATTTGCACTTTAGGTAATTACTAGTTTAGTAGCTTTACAATTGTGTCTTTTTTTATTCTTTAGTTTTAGTTTGATTCATTTTAGTCTCAATTTTAGTTTAGTCCAATGTCTTTAATTTTGATTTAAATTTTAGTCACCGATTTAGTCCAATTTCTTTAATTTTAGTCATTGATTTAGTCAAATGTCTTTAATTTTAATTTAGATTTTTTCATTACATGCCTTAACACTTTATTTTTATTCCAAATTGACCCATATTCATTTTTTTTAACTTAGTCCAGTGTTTTTAATATGATGATATTTTTATTCATGTTAGTCCCTAAAATTTTATTTTTCACCGAAATTGACATTTATTATTTTCTAATTTTGTAATTTACTCCAATATTTTATATATGAATCATTTGATGGTATTTTTGTTCATTCTAGTGCATAATATTTATTTTTAATGTGATTCGTGTTTGTGAAAACCGAAAGGCTTTAAATAATTCACTCGAAATGAATCCAAAGTCTATCGACTTTACAAGCTAATTCGGAGACTCTATCGTATCTTTTAATGTGATTCGTGTTTGTGAAAGCTGATTCGAAGACTCTATCGTATCTTTTAATGTGATTCGTGTTCGTGAAAGCCGAAAAGTTAAGGGATATTTACCCGAGACTCTATCGTATCTTCTCAAGAAAAGAAGAAGCAGTTGCAAATGTGGCGGTTGCTGGCTCTTTTGCTGGAATCAATTGGGAGGAATAGTTTGTCAGACCTTTACTCGACCGTGAAAAGAGACAGGTGCAAGTAATTGAGGGGAGGGTATAAAGTGTGAAACTGAAATCGGGTGTAGAAGACAAAATCGTTTGGAATCATGAGAAAAATGGAACATTTTCAGTAAAGAGATTGACGGTTTTGTTGGCTGATTCGGAAGTGTTGAATCCAGATTTTAACTTCGAAAAATTATGGAAATTAAAAGTGCCACAGAAGGTAAGGAGCTTCCTATGGATGCTGAAATTGGAAAGGATCCCTACGAAGATCTTCCTGCGGGATAGAGGGATAAGTTAAGAAGAATCTCATTGTGTTAGTGTGTTCTGTCATGAGGAATTAGAAGATGCCAATCATTTATTTCTTAGCTGCAGTTTTCAGTTCTTTTTTAGGAAGAAATTTGTAGGTGGTGGGGGATTATTTGGCAAGGGTGTCGTAATATAGAATTGATGTTCAAATTCTGCTTTTCAGTGCCCTGCACTGAAAGTCAGAAATCAGCCTGGTTAATTGCTTGTGATGCAGGTTTCTGGAGTTTGTGGCTAGCTAGAAATGATGTCGTGTTCAATGAGAAAAATATGAGTGTTCATAATCTCATTTTCTATGTAAAACTTAGAGCACAAACTTGGATTGAAGCTTCGAAAGTGAGTGAAGATTGGGATGTGACTCGATGGTGGGATAGCCCTTGGCTTTGCTTCTCAACTGGTTCGACAAAGAATATGATCCTAAAGGAACATGATGCCTCATGTTTAGGAAGTTTGAAGTTCTCAGTCGTTGGAGGTATTTGGGAAGGAAGGGCAGGAGTAGGAGGAGTGTTGAGCATTGAAAATGGTATCATTCGCGGGCTGTTTTATGGTCCGATAGATAATTTGGGAATTGTTTTTGCTACGGTGTCAGTTATTAAAATAACATTTGAAATGTGTATTCAAGCTAAAGGGTGGGGTTTGTCTGGTATGGTGATAGAGTTAACGTCCCGCTCGGTGCTGCATTGGATGCTTAATCCTTTAAGCCGTCCATGGTGTTGGTGGCCAGATTTGTTGGAGGTAGATCAAATGTCAAGTAAGTTTGGTTCCTTTAAGTTTCAGCACTCGACGGCAGCTAGGGAAGGACTGGCTGGAGGTCTTGCGAAGTCAGGATCAACAAAATCAGATTTGTTCAAAGCATGGTGGTGAGCTCTGTTTGTTTTTCTTTTGGAATAAATTGGGTAAAAGGATAGATTCTTTACAGTAAAATTCTGTGTTGATGTGAAATTAAAGAGTAATTTAGCCATGTGATTGTTTGATAGTTTAAGTTCTGGTGATTTTTATGGGAGATAGAGTTTAAGTGCATGTATGTTAATTGTTGTAACGCTATTCTTGGGTGTAATTCTTCGGGTCTGGCTTTTTAAGTTATGTATTCCCTGGTTGTTAAGCACTCTTTTCCCCCATTTAAGTTTAGGGGGGTTTAATGAGGCTTGCAACCAGGTAGGTGTAAATGATTCGATTAATAAAAATCATTTTATGCCGAGCAAAAAAGATTCAAACTTAATACGATTTCGAAACTTGAATTAACCCGACCTAAAATGAAACCGACTTGAAATTACCCGACCTGAAATGAACCCGACTTGAAATGATCCCGACCTGAAATTAAACAGACCTGAAGTCTACACGAGCCCAAATTAACCCGTCAATTAACTGATTCAGACCCAAACCGTTTTGACCCGACCTGAAACGATACGATCTGAAATGAACCCGACCTGAAATGAATTCGACCTGAAACTGACCCGCACCTGACCCAAACCGAGTCGAAACATCAAATCAACCCGAAATGACATGTATCCGATTGGACCCGACCTTACAGGACCCGACCTGAAATCCATCCGATTACATGTTTTTACATCCCTAGTTGTGGGAATCATGGCATCTCAAAAAAAAATATTTTGAAACTATTTAGCGTTGAAACCATTTACAAGCTAAGTCACGCCCTTACCACCGTCCGCCCCTGATTACCGCAGAATGCTTAAGGCTTTGTTTTTGGTTGCGTTTGGAGGGCCAAACTATCTTTTCCACCCAAAAATTCTAAAAGCAACAAAAAACACTCAACTTTTGAGTGTCAAAACCTTGGTTTGCCCACCACAACAAAAAACAAAGACTAAGTAACGTCAAATTCTTTGTTGGAAAATAAATTTTCTTTTTCAATTATTCATCAACTTTTCATTTCATTCGATTTGGTCCTTTGATTATAACTCTTTACAAATTATTCCTTCCTATCACTTTAGTCCATCAATCAATTAAAAGATTGTATGACCCTTTTCTAGCCCTACATTTTCTACCGTATGAAACTTATAAAACTTCAAAAATGTTACTCATATAGAACAAGTAATATTGTTGTAATTTATAGGTGAAATTATAGTTTCTATCTCATTAATATTTTCAAGTTGATAAATAGACTTTATCAACAAAGTTTTTTTTTTTGACAATATTATGTCAGCTTGAAATACATGTAGATTGACGCCTAATCAGGGACGGAGTCATGATTTGAGGTTAAGAGGGACAAAACATAAATGTTTGAAAGTAGATAAAAAAATTTAAAAATAAATTTTTTTCAGAGTGGGTGCCTGCGCCTCAAATCAGATAAAAGTTGATTGTTTTGCCGATGTTTTGATTTCTTAAAGAAGCAATTTGATTTTTCTAAAAGGTTAGAATCAAATTTAGCTACAACAATAATGATCAAATAGATAAAAGTGTACACGTTAAATTCAAATTATTATTATTATTATTTATTTAGTAGATACCATCGCAATTTCACTCACCATCCTATTGTCTTTATCCTGGTCATTTTATTTATTTATTTATTTTGCTCAGCAAAGAGACGACGACTATTAATCTTTTTATATGACTTCTATAATTTCACATTAAAATAAAACAAAATTGGTCCGGGATTTCATCTATAAAAGGACCAAATCTACGTCCAAACCTCCATGCAAATTCATCATCTTCATTAATATTAAAAAAGCTAGCCCTTCAATACTTGTTTTTGCTTTTATTTCTCTTTCTTCTCTATGGCCAACACGGCTGGGCTGCTTACTCAACAAAGCTTTGGCTTGGAAACTGATGAGTTCTCAAATATGACATATTTCATTTGTTATTTTTCTAGCTATTGAGACTTCTTGCTGCTTAATACATGCTGTTTTTGTTATATTTTGTGCAGGAACCCAATTCTGGAAATAGCAATGAAAATAGGACATTTCTGCAGTTTTTATTATAATCCTGTCATGACTGGCATCATGGGCACGACACCGGGCACGACGCGTCTGACGTGGCAATGACGTGTCGACTTCTAGAAGCTTCTGGAACGTTCTGGAAGATGTTATCAGCTTATCCGATTAGATTCATGCATTTGAATTTTAAAACATTTTGAATTGTTTTATCTTTTGTTTATTATTTTAAATTATTTCATCACTTTATCTTTGTAAATTTAAGCCTATAAATACCACCCTTGGTAAAGGCTTAGATCCATCAATCATTTTAGTTTTTACCTTTGTAAACATTTTTAGTTTTAATTCAAGTTCTTTTTCTTTATTTTCTTGTTTCATTTATTTTATGTTATTTAATTATTTTTTCAAAACCAAGTTAAGCATGATAATCAATATCATGCTTAGCTAAATTTCTTGAGCCAAGAGCTAGCTAAATCAATTCTAATCGTGAGAATTGAACATTGCCTAAATTCCTTCGGGAATACATTTTTATCTTTCGGTTTAGATAGTTTGGCAATCGGCCTTACTAAAGTTTTTAATCGTTTTTCGAATCAAAAAGAGCTCGTTGATCTGGAATCGTTTAAAAACATAGTTGGGAGGAAGGATCGGCCTGTGGCAATTTCGACTTCCTGTGAACACTCTTAGCGGCGGTCCGCTAAGGAAAGATAAAATCAGAAGCGATTCTTTTTTAAGACAATTTCTGAGTCGGGCTTTTCCTGCTTTCAAAACTAAACACTTTAACGGCGATAGACGTGGCTAATTTGTTTAAGAATCAACCTTCGAAGATAGTCTTGGGAGGATTGGTTACCCGAGAGAGAAGCAAGTTGCGACGGGTTGGGCCTCGCAGACTGTAACCGACATGATCCCCGGAGTAAAAATCTATTTCAATGATCGAAGGAATTGACAAGGCTAGCTCGAGGCTATTTCACATACTTGGTTTTCCTTATTTTTAATTTGTGCATTTTATTTCATTACTTCATCCAATATCAAATCACTCCCCCACTTTATTTAATTATTCTGCAGATATTCCTGGAAGTAGTAATCGAAGCAATTTTCAGTCAATAATTCCAGCTAATCTCCCTGCGGATCGACCCTCTCTCCCTATACTTGTTCAATTTCTTTATTTATTTATTGTTGAAAGAGGATTAATTTATATTTATTTTGACCGGTTAACGACGACTTGTCAAAATTGGCGCCGTTGCCGGAGAGATTTATTTTCGGCAATTTTTGACTGATTTTTGTCTTATTTTATGACCAGGAAGAATCCGGGTACTTTTGCTCCATATAACCCGGAAATCGAAGCAAGCGCTCGTAGAACTCACGGCGAAACACTTCGACGAAAGAAGCAACAAAGCACACGACGATCCGAACAGGAATCCACTTCCGAGACCACACCAATCGACGAACCTACACAAGAACCAGAACCGATGGCAGATCAAACAATTCGAGAGCTGAACGCAGCCCCTACCGTGCAACAACCACTATGCATCGTTTTTCCTCAAGGAGATACTCATTTCCAACTCAAAACGGGCCTAATTCACCTATTACCCACCTTTAATGGCCTCCCTACTAAAAGCCCACATAAACACCTTGCCGAATTTCACATGGTGTGCAGCAGCATGAAACCGCAAGGAGTTTCAGAGGATCAGATAAAACTAAGGGCATTTCCTTTTTCTTTAGCCGGAATGGCTAAAGAATGGTTATTTTATTTACCTCCGAATTCTATTAATACATGGGCTGATCTTTCTCGTGTTTTCCTTGACAGGTATTTCCCTGCAGCAAAAGCGACTGAACTTAGGCGAAGCATTTTGAGTATCCAACAAATGCACGACGAATCCCTATATGATTATTGGGAAAGGTTCAAGAAGCTGTGCGCAAGCTGTCCGCAACATGGCCTATCCGAGCAAACACTCCTTCAATACCTATATGAAGGAATGTTACCAATGGACAAAAAGATGGTAGATGCAGCAAGCGGTGGCGCGCTCGTTAACATGACTCCTACTGCAGCGAGAACATTAATCTCCACAATGGCTGCAAACTTGCAGCAATTTGGTTCTACAAGTGAACCCAGCCGACGGGTTCACACAGTAAGCACAATTTCATTAGAGAATAAAATTGATAATTTGACTAATATTGTGTATTCTCTTGTTTCAGGGGAGATAAAAGCTGCTAAGGTATGTGGAATATGCACTATGCCAGATCACGCAACCGACTTATGCCCATTGTTGCGAGATACGTCTGGTGCCCAAGTTAACGCCATACATAACTTTCCCGGACCTCCCCAAAAACCCTATAACCCACATAGCAATACATTCAATCCCGGTTGGAGAGATCACCCAAACTTGAGCTACGGTAATCAAAATCCGAATTACCAACCTAGGCAACAACCTCCCTACCAAAACCAAGCACCCCAAAAATCCTCGCTTGAGTCTATTGTTGAGAGATTGGCAGTTTCGCAGGAAAAATTCCAAACCCAAACACAATCCCACCTCCAACAAATCGACAAACAAATAAGCCAACTAGCTCAAGCCGTTAGCCGTATAGAATCCCAGGGAAAGTTACCATCCCAAACCGAAACCAACCCAAGGGAAAACGTTAGTGCGATAACTTTGCGTAGTGGAACAGTGGTAACGCCTAAACCGCCCAAGCAAGATGAGCAAAAAACCGACGAGCAAGGCATCTCTCCAAAGAACCATAACGAAAAGTCTCCACCCATTGCAGGTAACTCTAAATCCAATATTTCTATTTCTACTTACAAACCTGTTCCTCCTTTTCCAGGTAGATTGGCGAAACAAGATAAAAATGAGGAAGAGAAGGAAATTTTGGATATATTCAAAAAGGTGGAAATCAACATTCCACTTTTGGATGTTATTCGGAAGGTCCCTAAGTACGCAAAATTTTTGAAAGATCTATGCACAAACCGAAGGCGATTGTCTGGGAATGAGAAAGTTAACCTTGGTGAGAACGTTTCGGCTATTCTTCAAAGACCATTGCCACCAAAGTACAAGGATCAAGGTATGTTTGCGATTCCTTGTAAAATTGGGAATGTTGGGATAAAAAGAGCGATGTGCGATTTAGGTGCATCTATCAACGTCATGCCGTTAAGCGTCTACAACAAAATCTCGACTGAACCTTTGAAGGAAACGCGAGTGACGGTTCAACTAGCTGATCGTTCAGTTATCTACCCCGAGGGAGTACTAGAAAACGTGTTGGTACAGGTAAAAAAATCTTATTTTCCCTGCTGATTTTTATATAATTGACATGGAAAATGATCGCAGCAACAACGGATCTGAAATCTTGCTTGGCCGACCTTTCCTATCAACCGCGCATACAAAGATCGGTGTCTGTGACGGCATCTTAACTATGGAATTTGATGGGGAAGTAGTTAAATTTGATATGTATAAAGCTATGAAGTATCCTGATTCGGTCGCAAGTTTAAATTTCGTTGATATTATAGATCCGTTAGCTAATGATTTGATCGAAACTGATATGTGTTATGAATTTTGTAGGGAATTCGCAGATCTCGACGATAAAAACAAAGGCGAAATCATTTCAAATCTTTCTTCCCTTTCTGATTTTCGATTAATTCCAATTCGAACTAAACATTTTCCATCAATTTTGCAGGAACCAAAGCCAAGGTTGGAATGGTTTGATTATATATTTTTAGGAGACAACCAAACTTTGCCAAACATCATCTTGAGTAAGTTGTCGTCTTGGGAAGGAGGTAGAAGCTTAGTTGCTGTTTTGCGCACAAAAAGAAAGATGAAGGAAGATGTTAAAACGACGAGCGATGGACATCATCGATTATTTGAAGACCTTTATTTTGAAGAACCAAAAATTTAGCAAAGGTCGTCGAGCTAAACGACGTTAAACAAAGCGCTAAATGGGAGGCAACCCATTGGTTTATTTTTCGTTAATTTTTACTTTTTTAATTTATGCTTCATTTTTTTTCTTTTTTTTTTGCCTTAATAAATTTTGTTTTTCATTTGCAGGATTCATTTCAAATGCAGCAGGACAATTAAATTCCCACAGCCAAAGTGCACCGTTTCATTAAACGTGGTGCACTTTAGCACGCTCAATGAACGGTGCACGATAGCCCCAAGCCCTTCCCCCTTAAGCATATCGTCAAACTCTCCCCCTTTTCCCTTTCTTTCTTTCCCGCAAAACCACCAAATCCCTAAAAACACAACACACCCAGCCGCAAACTCACTTAGCCGCAATGCCCTGCACCTCCTCCACGCCGCGATGGTCGATGACGGCAAACCCCCAGCCCCGGTCGAGAACCCCACTCATACGGCTTCCACCGCACCTCCGCCTTCTCCCCCAGCCGACAGCCGCCATTCGCAGCTCTCCAACAGCACCGCTGGACCAAGCTCCACCCACCGGCCGCCTTCTCGACGGTCACCATCACCATCATCACAATCATCGTTGATCACGGGGAGTTCTCTTTACCCCTCTTTGCCTTACTTTTTTTTAATTATTTTCTCTGAATTGGGGCAATTCACTTAAGTGAGGGGGAGGGTAAATTACCACTTGTCTGCTTGTTTGATAATATGTTTTGATTTTGATTAAACCTTAAGATGAATTTTTTCTTGCCATTACTTGTTGTCCAGCATGTTGTACTTGTTCTAATTCTTAGGAATGATTGAATTGGAGCATTTTGATAATCAAATGATATGGGTAATCTACAGTTTGACATCTCTTTTAATTACTCTTGATAGTGTTAATTAAATTTCTCGCCTAGCTTAATCAAATTAGCCTAATTTTGTGAGAATTTGAGCCTTGAGCATGCATTCTTCATATTATGCTCGTTTCCTTGCTTGAGTGTGTCATCTTGAACTTAGGAATCTAGAACTTGTGGCTTGCTTACAATTTGAGACTACACTAAGAACGAGGTGCTTTAAAATGATTTAGGCATTAGGCTTTAAACCTCTTCCTTCCCTTTTATTTTAATTTACCCTTTCTCATCGCCTAGTGAGCCTTTGTTAGCCTTACACCCCATTTCCTTGGCTTAACCACTTTTTGATTGATCAAATGCTAGAAACTATATTACTAGGCAAATAAGGAGCTGCAATTCGAATAAAGGGCATGATTCTTCGAAATGAAAAAAGAAAAAAAAAACAGAATAAAGGAAGCAATTGCTTCGGAAAAAAAGGGGAAAAGAAAAAAAGAATAAAAAATAGTTTCGAAAAGAAGAAAAAGAAAAAAAAAGAAGAAAAAATGTGTGTTTTGCTTGCCCATTTTTAGCTCCTTTTTAATGTCTTCACTGCGAATGTTTGAAATATCTTGCATTGATCATCTTCTTTTGCCTTTTCTTTCCACCTTTCTATCCTTTTTTCTAAACCCACATTACACCTTGAACAAAGACCTAATGATTTTTGCACCTCGATTCTATTAAAGTAGTGGAGAATTGAACTTGTTACAAGCATATGGAAACCTTTATTCATGATTGACTTTGAGTGTTTCTGCTTCAAATTTACCTTTAAAACACTTTGAGTGCTCTTGAGTGTATCTTGGTGAGGATTAAGACTAGGCTAAGATTTGATTAATGCTTGATAGGTAATTGAAAAGGACAATGGCTGCTCTTTGCTTGTATTTATTTGTTTTAATTATGTTTCTTTCATGAACCTCCTTTCGTGCTAGAACTCTTATGATTATGTTTGATGCTTGTAATGGTTGAGAAATGCATTCTTGGGTTCATGATTTTTTCGAACATACTTGAGGACAAGTATGAGACAAGTGAGGGGGAATTTGATGAGTTCTCAAATATGACATATTTCATTTGTTATTTTTCTAGGTATTGGGACTTCTTGCTGCTTAATACATGCTGTTTTTGTTATATTTTGTGCAGGAACCCAATTCTGGAAATAGCAATGAAAATGGGACATTTCTGCAGTTTTTATTATAATCCTGTCATGACTGGCATCATGGGCACGACACCGGGCACGACGCGTCTGACGTGGCAGTGACGTGGCAATGACGTGGCGACTTCTAGAAGCTTCTGGAACGTTCTGGAAGATGTTATCAGCTTATCCGATTAGATTCCTGCATTTGAATTTTAAAACATTTTGAATTGTTTTATCTTTTGTTTATTATTTTAAATTATTTCATCACTTTATCTTTGTAAATTTAAGCCTATAAATACCACCCTTGGTAAAGGCTTAGATCCATCAATCATTTTAGTTTTTACCTTTGTAAACATTTTTAGTTTTAATTCAAGTTCTTTTTCTTTATTTTCTTGTTTCATTTATTTTATGTTATTTAATTATTTTTTCAAAACCAAGTTAAGCATGATAATCAATATCATGCTTAGCTAAATTTCTTGAGCCAAGAGCTAGCTAAATCAATTCTAATCGTGAGAATTGAACATTGCCTAAATTCCTTCGGGAATACATTTTTATCTTTCGGTTTAGATAGTTTGGCAATCGGCCTTACTAAAGTTTTTAATCGTTTTTCGAATCAAAAAGAGCTCGTTGATCTGGAATCGTTTAAAAACATAGTTGGGAGGAAGGATCGGCCTGTGGCAATTTCGACTTCCTGTGAACACTCTTAGCGGCGGTCCGCTAAGGAAAGATAAAATCAGAAGCGATTCTTTTTTAAGACAATTTCTGAGTCAGGCTTTTCCTGCTTCCAAAACTAAACACTTTAACGGCGATAGACGTGGCTAATTTGTTTAAGAATCAACCTTCGAAGATAGTCTTGGGAGGATTGGTTACCCGAGAGAGAAGCAAGTTGCGACGGGTTGGGCCTCGCAGACTGTAACCGACATGATCCCCGGAGTAAAAATCTATTTCAATGATCGAAGGAATTGACAAGGCTAGCTCGAGGCTATTTCACATACTTGGTTTTCCTTATTTTTAATTTGTGCATTTTATTTCATTACTTCATCCAATATCAAATCACTCCCCCACTTTATTTAATTATTCTGCAGATATTCCTGGAAGTAGTAATCGAAGCAATCTTCAGTCAATAATTCCAGCTAATCTCCCTGCGGATCGACCCTCTCTCCCTATACTTGTTCAATTTATTTATTTATTTATTGTTGAAAGAGGATTAATTTATATTTATTTTGACCGGTTAACGACGACTTGTCAGAAACCAAAGTCATTCCTCGTCCCCTCGCGAATTCCATCAATTTAGCCGTCTCATTCACTGATCAGTCTAATGATCAAGTCCCCACCGTCGATTACTCTTTGCTGTTTTCCGACGACCAAAATGAACGTGCCAAGTCCCTTGACCACCTTGGGAAAGCATGCCAAGAATTCGGTTTCTTTTATGTATGAAACTTGAACCCTAATTCTTAATATTCCCACTTTGATTTGATATTCGGTTATGAAGCATGGTTTAGGTACATGGAAGTATTTCTTCTTCCTAATATTTTTTTTCTATTCTCTCATCATTTTCGTCTTTTTTTTTGTTTCGACTTTCTCTCACGTGATTCAACTATAAATATATAAGTACTACGTGTGATGCCATGCTCAAATAATTTTTTATTTTTATATTTATCGTACCTTTATCGTATCTGTACTCTGTAATTTTAAAACCTGTCGTTTCTCGCCCTCGTTTCCGTCCCCGTATCCAACATAGATATTTAAAGAGTATTATATACTAAGATTCTTTCATTTTTCCTTCTTTCTGCTGAAGCTGATCAATGGTGTGGAAGAAAGCGTTGTGGAAGCAGCACTGAAGGGCGTTTCAGATTTCTTCGAGCTGACGAATCAAGAGGAGAGGAGTGAGTACTCGAAGAAGAATTCCAGGGATAGAATAAGGTGGGGTTTAAGATCCCATGCCGGGGAGAACCGGGAATATCTAAAGGTTGTAGCACATCCGGAATACCATTGCCCTACCAAACCGGCACACTTCAGGTTTTTTAGTTAAATCTTCTTTGTATTTTTTTTATTGATGATCTTTGACCCTTTAAAATTTTGTAATTTCACAACCCTAAATTTTTAATATAACTCTCGAATAATTCAAGCTCACTAACATAAAATCCTATATCTGTCTCTGGTAAATTGTTCTTTAATCTTTTGAAACGGTGGGTTCATTCTTCATCCTATATTTGGTAGAGATACCATTGGAGAGTACTTCAAAGGGATGCATGAGGTCGAGCTCGGTTTAGCTAAAGCAATCTCAAGAATTTTAGGACACGAAGAAACCTACATCGAGAAGGAATTGAAACTCGAAGCCGGCTTCGACGTCTGCGCCATGAATCTTTACCCTCCATCTTTCCAGTCCAAAGGTTCAATCGGCGTGCCCGATCACACCGACCCCGGCTTCTTCGTTTCCCTTATTCAAGATGTCAACGGCGGCCTTCAAGTGCTGTCTCATAAAGGAAACTGGGTCACCGTCAGCATACCCCGAAACGCCATCTTCATTAACCTCGGGGATCATATGGAGATATTATCCAATGGGAAGTACAGGAGTCATATACATCAAGTGGTTCTTGATAATAACCGAGTGAAAAGAATCTCCGTGGCTACTCTTCATGGACCTTCATTGAACACATTTGTAGCTCCGACGCCGGGGTTCGTCGACGAGTCTCACCCACCGGCCTACCGAGGGATGACCTACAAGCAATCCTTGGAGTTGAATGGTTCCGATGAAATAGATGTGCAGTCATCCCTTTCTCAGCTCCGGACTCCATTAGCTGTCTAATTTCATAAGCTTATGCACCATTGCTACTACTTCATCCTCTATGTGTGCTGATATTAATATGTTTCTCTTCTCCTTGTATGTGCTAATATTAATGAGTGTGATGTACTGTGTTGTTGTCTATTATTTTTAGTTTTTTCATTTTAAAAAAAATTATTTTGCGGAGAAAAAAATATTAAGGAGTTATTTTTTCATTGAAATAGCTAGTTTTATTAAAAGAGAAAATATTTAAAACTACTATAAGGTTTACAGTCATAATCGTAAATTAAATATATAATTTAAACATTTTTAAATAATATTGACACAAGAAATTAGCCCGTTGAGATCATACAAGGTAAAGATTAAAAACTCAACTAAAAAATTTGAACAAAATATAGATATAAACAGATCTGACTTTATCGGAAAACGAACCCTAAAAGAAGATCAAATTATTAAAAGATTATCGACAATTGTAAATCAAAGCTGAGTGTCGTGAAAAAACTATCAACAAACGTAAATTGCGTATTTAAATTCAATCCGAAGTTAATTTCATTATATCCTCCGCTTCAGATTCTGAAATGGTCATCTTATTTTTCCATGGACATATCTAATAAGAAGTGATTCTGACATTGTATCCTCGTCGGTTTGAGCAACAAAAAGTGATTAATCAGAATCAATCCAAATTGTAATGTTTGGACGCTTTGTAGTTCAAAATTCAAAAAATATTGTTATCTAAACCGAACTAAATTTAATTTAATTTTTAATTAATTTTAATTATTTTATAATATAAAAATAAGTATTTTATACTTAAAAATAATGCAATAATTTAAAATATTATAAATAAATTATTCACCTTCTTATTTATTTAAAATTAATTTTTAAAGAAATGTTTATGAAAAAGACTTTGGAATTTTATCAAATAATTTTTAATAGTTAACAACAAAGGTTGGGTGTAATGACAAGGCACATTGGTCTCCCAAAGAGAGGACCCAGGTTTAAATCTTGCAGATGATATTGTTAAAAGGGAGAACAACAAATCTTAAATATAGACTATAAAGTCAACATGTTACTATACAAAAAATAATTTTTAATAGTCATAAAATAAAGTTATTTTGTCAAATACAATATCCCAAACCAAAAGTTAATAGGGAAAATCGAAAATTAAGGTTAACTGAGCTGAAAATTAATGGACTATTTTAAAAAAAATAAGGTTAACTGTATACACACTTCCGTCCAATAATCGGCAGATGAGAAACTTGTTAGTCACAATCACTTTATTATTGGACATGAATGATTAATAAAATAGACTTATTATGATTCTAACATCGTTTATTAATAGTCGTCATATTTCCTTATACCTGAAGCCACCATGCGACACCAAAAATATATAGTATGCGGTGACGGAACTTGATGAAAGATTTTGGGACATTTTTTAAAATATAGATTTAAACTGAAATTTTTTAAAAATTTTAAAGGGTTTAATTTACGTTTTTAGGAAAATTTGAGGTTTAACTAATTTTTTTAAAAAATTTGAGAGATTTAATGAGAATTTTTAAAAAAATATGAGAAATATTTAATTAAACACATCCAAAAAAAATTAAAATTATATTTAAATTTCTAAAAAGATTGGGACCAAATTTATTTATTTTATTTAAAAGCTAAATTCTAAATTTCTAAAAATTAGGGGTGGCCCTTACTGTCATCGCCCCCACAAACAAC
Source organism: Hibiscus trionum (assembly GCA_030270665.1). NCBI lineage: Eukaryota > Viridiplantae > Streptophyta > Magnoliopsida > Malvales > Malvaceae > Hibiscus > Hibiscus trionum. The sequence goes on along the minus strand of BSYR01000034.1, from coordinate 1,906,704 downwards.
CACTAACCATCATCTCACTTATTATACATCAACATTATTGTCAATTTCCAAATATTTTTATGATAGTTGTTTCATTTTTTAAGGGATGTCACCTTAATATATATATATTAGGGATTATGGTACCAGTACAAAATAAATATTAAAACAAAGGCAAGCAGTCAATATAATATTTTTTTTGTAAAAAAACAACATTTTTTTGTTCTCAATCATAATTTATTAAAACAAAGGTAAGCAGACAATACGTTGGCAGTAGTGGACATGCAAACACCATAAACAATTCTAGTCAAGTAGTACCAACCTTGGTTAAAGCAGCCAACAGGCATCAAAGTCTACGTTAGGACAGAGAATATAGCCAGCAGAATAGCCCTTTTTCATCCCATCCGGGGACGAACCAAAGATTCAAGATCAGGAGGTAAAACATAATTAACTATAAAACTGAGAGGTGCAAAGTTTAATAAATTAAAAATTAGAGGTCAAAATAAGTAAATAGTCCGATTATATTTTATAGTAGAAAAAATCAGGAGCAGCACAGCCCCCTAAGAACATTATAGTTTTGTCCATGATCCCACGTGAGCGTTTGATTGAGTCGAGTCAAAAAAAAATTGAGTTATTAGAGTTGACGCGTCATATTTTACAACTCAAACTTTATTTAAATTTTTTTCCGATTCGAGACGAGTTTATAAAATTCAAGTCGAGTTTTCGAGTTCATATACAAGTTTAATTGTAATTATTTATCGTATTATAATATAATTTGATTCCAATTTAAACATTTTTTTAATCATATAAGATATGCATATATATATTTCTTCATAAGTGACATATATTTCTTCATACTTTTTTATATTGGCATATAATAGTCTTTTAAGTACTTTTTAGTTTAAATATTAATCAAATAGATCCTTTGCCCCTCCTTTAGAAATGCTTAATAGACTCTTACCCCTCCCAATGTTTAATCCTAGCTCGTCTCTGCTATTATGGAAGGTAAACAAAACTATGATGTCGATTCTTTGGGGAACCATATCAAGTTATGCCAATTCATTTTTTGAAGCCAACCCCTAGGTAGCAGCGTACAGGGAGACAACCCCTTTTGAAGCCAGTAGTCACATGAATATAATGGCGGAATATAGAGTAAAAGTTTGAGGGGGTCAACTTAATTTTTTTTAAAAAAATTAGAGGGTTAAACGAAAATTTTCAAAAAAAAAACTGATGATTTAACTAAATTTTTAATAATTTAAAGAGATTTAACCAAAAAAATTAAAATTTTAAGAAAGAATTTAATTAAAAATATTTAAAGTTTTTGAAGCTTAATAAGAATTTTTAAAAAATTTAAGAGGGCCAAATTAAAAATTTTCAAAAATTTTAAGGGCAAAATTCGAGTTTTTTAAAATTTTGGGAGGCCGTAGCTCCACCAGTCCTTTAAAGCTTTCGCCACTGCATGAATAGTCTAGATCAGAAGGAGATAAACTAGATGAGAAGAGTTCACTTTTGAGGCATTAAATTTAAGGCTAGATAGCTCATAAAACTGGTCCAACACACACTGATCCCTACAATGGAGTCCAGTGTCCCTTTAGTGAAAATGAGAAGGTCGTCCGCAAAGTATAAGTGAGTTAATCTCATCTTCTTGCATTTTGGGTCAAACTGAAAACGGCCACTACGAGTCGCAGTATCAAGAAGTTTAGACAGAGGGGTCATAGCAAGGACAAATATGTAGGGTGACAATAGATCACCCTGTCGAATTCCTCTAGCTCCGTGAAAAACCCTACAAGAGTACCATTAAAGTTGACGAAAAATCTAACAGTAGATAAACAGGCCCAAATCCATCCCCTAAATTTCTCAGGAATCCCAACTTCTTTCAAGATCTTCATTACAAAGTCCCAAGATAAACCGTCAAAAGCTTTCTGTAGATCGACCTTCATAGCACATCTAGGGGACAAAGATTTTTGTGCATATCCTCTAACAATTTCTTGAGCTAATAAGGTTAAATTGTAAATTTTTATAATGTTATGCTGTTAATTAGTTCTAATTTAAATGATTTTATGTACCCATATATAATATACATTTATATTTTTTCATATTTTTTTGTTAAATAATTAAAACAACGATATTATTTGAGTAAAAAACAGACATTATCTTCGCACTTTATAATAAATTATTTATTAATGAAATGATTAATTTTACTTTCGGAATTCGGAACATGTGACAAATAAAAAATAGGTAGGTATAGCGATTGTGATAATTATTTATGACAGCAGAACACAACCACCATTAAAACTGATTAATAACTATAACTAAAGTGCAAATTGCCATAGTTTTCCTCGAAAGATTTGGTTTTGGATTATTTTAAGACAATTTGTTTAAATTTTAATTACCAATAAATAAAGATTCTTAATCAAAAGGTCAATGTAAATTAAACCAACTTCAAGTTGCAGAAAAAAGCCAACTAGATCGTTGATGAGAAAGGATATTTCAATACATGCAAATAGACTATTCAAAATTAATTATTATTTTCAATCACGTGTTTGGTAGCTAAATCTAAATTTAATTAATGAATTAAAAATCACGATTTTCTAGTTTGATAATTGGTCAATTTTAACGACACAAATAAATAAATATTGAAAAATATTGATTAAATCAAAGGTTGAGCTGGGATATATACCGGCTTGGGCTCGGCTGGCAAACCGGTTCGTTGGGCCTACATCACGGCTCAGCAAGTCGGCTCCAGAATTAGCCCAACGGCTTGCCCAAGCCCAACAACTGGATAAGCTACCCATTGTCCACTGAACGTCTCTCACGCGCAGGCAGCGGCTCCGGTGGTCGAACGGTGACATCGAACGCCTATACTTACTCTCTCAATGTCGGTGAATATGATGGCAGCCTCAGTCTTGCATTTCGAGCACTCAATTTTGTTGGAGTATGCCCAAAGATCAATCATAAGAAGATTGTAAAAGACATACTTATTTTATCTTGTTTATTAATATAAAGTCATTATTATTATTATTTCAGTCACTATTCTGCGCATATATAAATAAACTAAATTATAATAAAGTCCTTAGAATAATATGTGTTGGGCTTGTAGCACGCTCGAATCGATCACCGAAACCGTCAAGGAGGGTTGTTTTTGTTTAGTGGTTGAATTGGCTAAAATCGAAATAAAGGTAGACAAGTGACAAAATCGATCACTTAAAAACTCAATTTTGGCTAATTTTTAACTTTAAAATGTATATTCGATATAGGTGCAAAGTCAAAATATTTTAAACATATTTTTCAAGTTTTAAGGACTTTTGAATTATTTTTGAAATCTTTAAACAAATCCAAAACATTTTTCACATAATTGTTATATCAAAATATTTCTCAACAATATGGTTATTCTTAAATGTTCTTAGTCGAGTATTATAGTGGGCATGGACAACAATAATACATTAAGACTAATATATAGTTGATTGATGACAAAGTATTGTCATTGACATGGAGATGTCAAAATCAATACATAAGTATGTGTTAGAGAACGACATACTGGACTGACCCGTTATGAGTATTTTTTCTTGGATTATTATGTGACAGTCACAACATTGCTCATAATAATAATTACATTTATGATCCTTAGACTTAAATCATCATTATTTCAACATTGTGAGTGACATATTTTGATACAGTTAAACGTGTGTTGTAACTTACTTGTAACACCCCTAAATTAATAAGGCAAAATAATAATATATATATATATATATATATCATAAATGAGTGTACGATGATGAAAAAAATAGAAATAATGCAACTGCAAGGGTTTAAACTCTTGACCTATGCTTGGTGGATCTAAGCCTTAACCATTTGGGCTAAGGTTTCCTTTTGGTTATATCCCACGCCTACCTCTATTTGAATTGTGTTTTTTTTATCTGATTCAATATTAATTACAAGTCAGACTCCTCACCTACACTTTGGGGAATACCAATCGTATCCAAACCAAATCGAGAGGGTGAGAGAGAGAGTCTGGAAATATCCTAAGTCTAAATCATCGTTCACCGGCTCGATCTCCATCGCCGTCCGGCCGTGGCGTGCACCGCCAGCGTCGGCGTGATCGTCGCGCCGCCCCGATCGAAACCCCTATGGTCACTCGCGTAGCTGCCACCGCAATCTTCGGCAATCGTGCTTCAACGGTTCATCAAACCTAGGGTTAAGGACCCTATCGGTTTTCCGAGGATTTTGGCCGCTGTGGGCGTCCGTTCGCTGCGCCGTCGCCACCCTTAGGCTCTCCGTTCCAAGCCGAACAAAACACAGTTGGTTGTTCGTCTGTTCGACTCCGGTAAGGACCTCGTCGGAGCCACGTCAACCCGATCGTATCACTTCCGATTTGGTAAGATCGGTATTCAAGGTTCCTTGTATTCGGGATGTTGAGGACGTCGCATTCGAGTTCGGGAGTGATCGAACGGAGTATCATGGTCAACCGATATAGCAAGTATTAAAGGTAATACACTACTACCTCTTGTATGCTTTATGAGCATGTTGGTATTTGTTAATGCATGCATAAAAATGATGATAAGTACTGTTAGTTCTGCTCAAGTCAAACCGAATATGGAAACGAGTATGATATTCTAGATAAGATTGCAATGCTCGAATAAGAAGATCAATAAATCAGAAGGATCTGGAGTTCAATAAGTAATTAATAAGACAAATAAATCTCCAAATCTGACTATTAGTGTCAAATGATAAAATATGAAAAATATTTGGATATGAGATTACGAAAATGCCCTTAATGTGTGAGAATGACTAAAATACCTTTGGAATTGGGAGCGATCTGGAAACCTACACTGGATATGATAAAACAACTCGATTCATCTAAAATTCTCGAGCTACTTGGAAAGTTATGGTAACAAGATTTAAATCATTGAGATTGTAAGGTGATAGATTTCCTTGAATTTAGAATGAATCCCTAAACCGATATATATTTACGAGAAACTAACTGTACCTCTAAATTGATCAAGCAACTCAAAAATACTTAATTTTCAGGAAAGACTAAAAGTACTGGAAATACTATTATGGTTAAATTAGTCGGAATGATCGTATTGACAAAAAGGGATAAAGTATTCTCGGACATCGAGGTTTGCAATTAATTGGAATGATGGATAAATCTTTGAGTTTTGAAATAAATGAAGTGGTTGGAGGTACCGAGATTTCTTGAATGGCTGAAACACCCAAGAGTATTTAAATGATCGAAATATTGTAAATGGTTCAATTGACAGAAATGATAGAGATTCCAAGCTTCAGAATGACTGAAGTACACCATTGACTGGAATAAATAATTTGCCTTTGATAAAATTCTAGTAATTTGCCAATAAAGTTAAAAATGACCGAAATGCTCTTATGGGTTGAAGCATGACTTACGTACGACAATCACTCCTGATATTAATGTAAAGTTGGAAGTTTCTCCGCACAGAATATAAGTTTGACTACTCCGTGGTAAATCTTGTGGTGAAATATGAAAGCAACCGTTCAGATATACGATACAGTTGGATGCATCAGAAGCGTTGGTTAGTACTGCAAGGTTGGAATATGTTAGTTCGAATGGTTTTGGAGCCTCGATAAACTTCTGGGAATCTTAAGTATTGCAAATCGTCATTTCATCATTACTGGGCTAAATTACAAATCACCCCTGATAGTTAAATGACCAAAATGCCCTCGTTGGCCAAAGTAATCAAAATAGCCCTGAATGTATCTGATATCATGAAAGATCTTGACGTAGAAATCTCTAAATGCCTGGTTGGAAACTTGATGAGCAAATAGAATTTCGGAGCCACTATTTACGCCCTGTTGGTATAAATTACCAAAATGCCGTGTATGATAAAATGACCATAATGCCCTGGTAGGCTTAAATGGCTAAATCACTCATGATATGCCTAAACTCTCAAGATCTTGATGTATCATCTCCTGACTATCTGGTTTGAATCGTTAGTAAAAACCCCTTGAAATAGGGACATCGTTTTAAAAATCCGTTCAATTGTCAAAAGTTTAATGTGTTCTCTTCCGTAAATGACACGTATCTCCAAGGAAATAAACTATTCCACCTAGTGTGTTCCATGTGTGCCACACGATTGTTTTGCATACTGTTTTACATGTTATGATACCGATCACGTGCACATGATTGACATACTTGAACTCACATGAACATGACATGTTTTATAAATTAAGCATGACCGTACTGTATTTCTGGTATATGTTTATGCACCCGATATGATAAACATGCTATATGGATAATGTGTTACTAAAATTACAATTATTGATTAATGAACAATTGATGATCTGATTCATTGGGGGTACTTGGGACATGATATGAAGTTGCTAACGGCTCAGCTCTGATCCAGCTGGTAAGTCCGCCCGTTTTCGGATCCTAAGCTTCGGCTAGGTCCGCCCGTTTTCGGATCTTAGGCTTCGGCCAGGTCCGCCCGTTTTCGGATCCTAGGCTTCGGCCAGGTCCGCCCGTTTTCGAATCTTAGGCTTCGGCCAGGTCCGCCCGTTTTCGAATCCTAGGCTTCGGCCAGGTCCGCCCGTTTTCGGATCCTAGGCTTCGGCTAGGTCCGTCCCTTTTCGGATCCTAGGCTTCGGCCAGGTCCGCCCGTATTCTAAGGTATATCCTTAGGATGGTACCCACGCCCAATGGGCTCGGGTTAATGCCTGTACATGATACAGCACTGGGGAAACTATATACTGGAGTATGGTTGGAGGGTAAATAAGGAATTAAAATGAACTTTACTGCTACTTGAAACAAATGTATTTGAAATAAAAAGGTTTACTGTATTATTATATTTTATGCATTAATGTTGCACCGTTGGAACACACTAGGCACTAAACTCTCTGTTTCCACCTTCGTATGTTACCAGCCTATATAATTCCCGTCTAATTCACGATGTTTGAATAAGGAACAAATATCGTTATTCCTGAGTATAATGCAATCTTGAAATAGTTGAACAGAAATGAGGGCTGTTACTATATGGAACATTATGAAAATGTTATGCCTACCTTATATCTGCATGATCTTATAGCATCTGTTGGTAGAACTGTATTACTGAGCTTTTCCAATCTCACGATGTTTTTACCATCGCAGGTTAAAAGAATATATCATGGTATAATGGTTGACAGCAGTGTTCGGAGTTGTCTCGGCGTTGCCTTGGAGTACGGTACTGTATAGTTAGTGGGCATGTATGTCATGTATTGTTTTACGGCAGTGTTTGTAAAATATTTTCTGAAGTTTTTATTATATGTTTAAATGACATCCCGAAATGATATTTTAAACAGAAGTTGGTTTTACAATTTAATAAGTGTTTAAAAAAATGTTTTTATATGTATTTTTACTGTGGGTCGCTCTTGTGACCCTAATGTGACTTCCTATGATCCGTTGTAACGCATAGACGGGTCTAGGGGGTTACATTTAGTGGTATCAGAGCTTAGAGTTGCGTCTTTCTGGGTAGATGGGCCGATCGTCTGTCATAGGATGTCTGGTATGTGCATGCCCCTAGATCATAACCGTACTCCTCAGTGCCGAGACTCTGATGTTGAATCCTTTCATGCAATAAGTGTACATAATCATTCTGTCCATTATAGCTCAATCTGTACTAGCAAAGAATGTTTGTAACATTCGTCTGTGAGTTGGATTAAATTGAAGGATTTGAATCTGGATAGAGAACATGAGATGGTTTATGCATGTGAAATCGAAAATCTGAATCAGGTTAAGAATAAATGTTTGATCATAGGAGGTAATCAATATAAGACTACATGTAAGGTAGCTCGGTGATAATGATATGTTTGAAAATATCTTGATGAAAAAAATTGATAAATGAAGTATGAACCTTAAAGAGAGGTGTCTATGAACCCGGCGAAAGAGTAAACTCAGTAGTTACTTCGTTATACATAAAGAAAACAATTGTATGACCTTTACGCTGAAGGTAAATGCAAATCATTTAAAACCTTGCTTATGTTGGTTTGGTTTGGAGGAAGAATTCACTGGAAGTGTGGCATGTTGTGTGGTTATACATATCATCCCTGACTGACATTCGGTGTTACGTCTTGATTCTAGAAGGCTCTGTTGGAAGCCTCAAGTACTCGTCTGGATTTTAGGGACAGTTCTTCATCCGTAAATTGATAGTCAGCCTAGATGAGTTATGAATAAAATTCTGGGTCGTATGAGTGATATCTCTGATAGTTGGGAAAGCTTATTATTCCTAATTAAGATCGTTTATGATAAAAGATATGAGACAAGTGTTTGCTTAGCACCATGAAGTTCGATAAGAATCCAAATATTTTATTCTGATTAGTTTGTCGGAGATGCATGATGGGATGACAATGGGTCTAAGAATAGTTTGAGTGACTGAGGAAATTGCAGATTGATCTATGACCGACTGAGAGTCTTGAGAAATAATGATTCTCTGAAGGAATAGTTTCAGTACAAAAAGAGTGATGAAAGAGCAGTTTTTTGCATTTCATCGACTTGGGAAAATTTCGAGGACGAAATTTCTTTTAAGAGGGGGAGAGTTGTAACACCCCTAAATTAATAAGGCAAAATAATAATAATATATATATATATATATCATAAATGAGTGTACGATGATGAAAAAATAGAAATAATGCAACTGCAAGGGTTTGAACTCTTGACCTATGCTTGGTGGATCTAAGCCTTAACCATTTGGGCTAAGGTTTCCTTTTGGTTATATCCCACGCCTACCTCTATTTGAATTGTGTTTTTTTATCTGATTCAATATTAATTACAAGTCATACTCCTCACCTACACTTTGGGGAATACCAATCGTATCCAAACCAAATCGAGACGGTGAGAGAGAGTCTGGAAATTTCCTAAGTCCACATCATCGTTCACCGGCTCGATCTCCGTCGCCGTCCGGCCGTGGCGTGCACCGCCAGCGTCGGCGTGATCGTCGCGCCGCCCCGATCGAAACCCCTATGGTCACTCGCGTAGCTGCCGCCGCAATCGTCGGCAATCGTGCTTCAACGGTTCGTCAAACCTAGGGTTAAGGACCCTCTCGGTTTTTCAAGGATTTTGGCCGCTGTGGGCGTCCGTTCACTACGCCGTCGCCACCCTTAGGCTCTCCGTTCCAAGACGAACAAAACACAGTTGGTTGTTCGTCTATCCGACTCCGGTAAGGACCTCGTCGGAGCCACGTCAACCCGATCGTATCACTTCCGATTTGGTAAGATCGGTATTCAAGGTTCCTTGTATTCGGGATGTTGAGGACGTCGCATTCGAGTTCGGGAGTGATCGAACGGAGTATCATGGTCAACCGATATAGCAAGTATTAAAGGTAATACACTACTACCTCTTGTATGCTTTATGAGCATGTTGGTATTTGTTAATGCATGCATAAAAATGATGATAAGTACTGTTAGTTCTGCTCAAGTCAAACCGAATATGGAAACGAGTATGATATTCTAGATAAGATTGCAATGCTCGAATAAGAAGATCAATAAATCAGAAGGATCTGGAGTTCAATAAGTAATTAATAAGACAAATAAATCTCCAAATCCGACTATTAGTGTCAAATGATAAAATATGAAAAATATTTGGATATGAGATTACGAAAATGCCCTTAATGTGTGAGAATGACTAAAATACCTTTGGAATTGGGAGCGGTCTGGAAACCTACACTGGATATGATAAAACAACTCGATTCATCTAAAATTCTCGAGCTACTTGGAAAGTTATGGTAACAAGATTTAAATCATTGAGATTGTAAGGTGATAGATTTCCTTGAATTTAGAATGAATCCCTAAACTGATATATATTTACGAGAAACTAACTGTACCTCTAAATTGATCAAGCAACTCAAAAATACTTAATTTTCGGGAAAGACTAAAAGTACTGGAAATACTATTATGGTTAAATTAGTCAGAATGATCGTATTGACAAAAAGGGATAAAGTATTCTCGGACATCGAGGTTTGCAATTAATTGGAATGATGGATAAATCTTTGAGTTTTGAAATAAATGAAGTGGTTGGAGGTACCGAGATTTCTTGAATGGCTGAAACACCCAAGAGTATTTAAATGATCGAAATATTGTAAATGGTTCAATTGACAGAAATGATAGAGATTCCGAGCTTCAGAATGACTAAAGTACACCATTGACTGGAATAAATAATTTGCCTTTGATAAAATTCTAGTAATTTGCCAATAAAGTTAAAAATGACCGAAATGTCCTTATGGGTTGAAGCATGACTTACGTACGACAATCACTCCTGATATTAATGTAAAGTTGGAAGTTTCTCCGCACAGAATATAAGTTTGACTACTCCGTGGTAAATCTTGTGGTGAAATATGAAAGCAACCGTTCAGATATACGATACAGTTGGATGCATTAGAAGCGTTGGTTAGTACTACAAGGTTGGAATATGTTAGTTCGAATGGTTTTGGAGGCTCGATAAACTTCTGGGAATCTTAAGTATTGCAAATCGTCATTTCATCATTATTGGGCTAAATTACAAATCACCCCTGATAGTTAAATGACCAAAATGCCCTTGTTGGCCAAAGTAATCAAAATAGCCCTGAATGTATATGATATCATGAAAGATCTTGACGTAGAAATCTCTAAATGTCTGGTTGGAAACTTGATGAGCAAATAGAATTTCGGAGCCACTATTTACGCCCTGTTGGTATAAATTACCAAAATGCCGTGTATGATAAAATGACCATAATGCCCTGGTAGGCTTAAATGGCTAAATCACTCATGATATGCCTAAACTCTCAAGATCTTGATGTATCATCTCCTGACTATCTGGTTTGAATCGTTAGTACAAACCCCTTGAAATAGGGACATCGTTTTAAAAATCCGTTCAATTGTCAAAAGTTTAATGTGTTCTCTTCCGTAAATGACACGTATCTCCAAGGAAATAAACTATTCCACCTAGTGTGTTCCATGTGTGCCACACGATTGTTTTGCATACTGTTTTACATGTTATGATACCGATCACGTGCACATGATTGACATACTTGAACTCACATGAACATGACATGTTTTATAAATTAAGCATGACCGTACTGTATTTCTGGTATATGTTTATGCACCCGATATGATAAACATGCTATATGGATAATGTGTTACTAAAAATACAATTATTGATTAATGAACAATTGATGATCTGATTCACTGGGGTACTTGGGACATGATATGAAGTTGCTAACGGCTCAGCTCTGATCCAGCTGGTAAGTCCGCCCGTTTTTGGATCCTAAGCTTCAGCTAGGTCCGCCCGTTTTCGGATCTTAGGCTTCGGCCAGGTCCGCCCGTTTTCGGATCCTAGGCTTCGGCCAGGTCCGCCCGTTTTCGGATCTTAGGCTTCGGCCAGGTCCGCCTATTTTCGGATCCTTGGCTTCGGCCAGGTCCGCCCGTTTTCGGATCCTAGGCTTCGGCTAGGTCCGCCCGTTTTCGGATCCTAGGCTTCGGCCAGGTCCGCCTATTTTCGGTCCCTATGCTTCGGCAAGGGCCGCCCGTATTCTAAGGTATATCCTTAGGATGGTACCCACGCCCAATGGGCTCGGGTTAATGCCTGCACATGATACCGCACTGGGGAAACTATATACTGGAGTATGGTTGGAGGGTAAATAAGGAATTAAAATGAACTTTACTGCTACTTGAAACAAATGTATTTGAAATAAAAAGGTTCACTGCATTATTATATTTCATGCATTAATGTTGCACCGTTGGAACACACTAGGCACTAAACTCTCTGTTTCCACCTTCGTATGTTACCAGCCTATATAATTCCCGTCTAATTCACGATGTTTGAATAAGGAACAAATATCGTTATTCCTGAGTATAATGCAATCTTGAAATAGTTGAACGGAAATGAGGGCTGTTACTATATGAAACATTATGAAAATGTTATGCCTACCTTATATCTGCATGATCTTATAGCATCTGTTGGTAGAACTGTATTACTGAGCTTGTCCAAGCTCACGCTGTTATTACCATCGCAGGTTAAAAGAATATATCATGGTATAATGGTTGACAGCAGTGTTCGGAGTTGTCTCGGCGTTGCCTTGGAGTACGGTACTGTATAGTTAGTGGGCATGTATGTCATGTATTGTTTTACGGCAGTGTCTGTAAAATATTTTCTGAAGTTTTTATTATATGTTTAAATGGCATCCCGAAATGATATTTTAAACAGAAGTTGGTTTTACAATTTAATAAGTGTTTAAAAAAATGTTTTTATGTGTATTTTTACCGTGGGTCGCTCTTGTGACCCTAATGTGACTTCCTAGGATCCGTTGTAACGCATAGGCGGGTCTAGGGGGTTACATGACTACACTATAAAGACTGATATTTGATATGTCACTATCTATGTAGTGAGATATGGTTGATCAAGAAAGGATTTGTCCCTCCTACATAATAGGAGTAATAACATAGGCCACTTGATTGAGTGAGACTAGAAATGCATGGCCATGCTCGAATAAATTGATATGAGATATCATAGTTATTCGTTTATAATAGTCTAATCAAGATATCAAGAAATATTTGATGAAGTGACTATTCCATGACTTGTGTCCAATTTAGATATAAGGACAAAATGATGTAATACATGAAAAGATTTAATCATGAAGAGGTTATGTCGAACCACGACTTTCTGTAACTTAGGTAGCAATGATTTATTGCTAGATGCTACTCATTGCTTGTAATATTAAAATTGTTCTAGATATTATTACTAACGTTACTTGAACCTACAATGGTCACACCATTCGATTGAAACGAACATATATCGACTAGATAGCATGTGTGCAAACTTGTTGCATACGAAATTAGTTAATATATATATATATGTGATTTTACTAAAAACCGAAATTATTATAATTATTGTAATTATATAGATAATTTTTTTGATCGATAAGCGTATGATTTTATTCGAAGTAAAGAAATCATACAACCTCCCATATGCCTCCTTAAAAAACCTCCCTAACCTAAATTGGAGGAAAAAGAGTGCATCATGGGAGGAAAATCACAAAGACAGACCCCAATACTGACCAATAAAACCCTTACAAAATCATCCCATCATCCGCAATAGCATGAAGCCACGACACTCTATCCACCCCCCCTTTAGCTAACGCATCGGCGAAGGAATTCGCCTCACGGAAAGCATGATGAAAACAAACACATCGAAGCTGTAAACATGCATAATCAATCTCGCGAAACAGCCCTCTAGACCTCCATGGTCGTTTGTCCTTGTGCAGCACCCAAGATAGAGCAATCCGCGAGTCAGATTCGATAATAAACGATCCATCCTCCTTCCATCGTGAGTCGGCCAGCAAACGAACCGCATACCAAATAGCCCAAACCTCAGCTTCATTCGATTCCATACACCCCAAAGGTCCCGAAAAAACAGCCAACACCACCCCCCTCGCATCCCGTAACACACCCCCACATCCCGCCATACCTGGCTTTCCCCGTGCCGCACCATCGACGTTAAACTTTAGAACCCCTTCTATCGGTGGGCACCAATGTATTCCTGCTCTAGGATTTACTGTACTCGACGGCAAACACATCACCGGCCGCTCCCACCACGCAGACTCGGATAGAACCTCACCATGGGCGGAGAATTTAAGCCAATAGAACGACCGAAGCTTGATAAGGAATAGCAACTCATCGACGTCTACTTGTTTCTGATTGAAGATGACTTCATTCCGCGCAAGCCATAAAGACCACAGTACCGCTGTGCAACCAACCATCCACCACGCTCTCCCTTCTCCCGACAGCACCCCACTAAAACATTGCAAGAGAAAATCCGCAAGTGATTTCGGATTCGCCCAGGCCAGCCCCCACCAACAGCGAAACCCCATCAATACTCTGTTCGCAAATGCGCATAGGAAAAAAATATGCTCTTCCTCGTCAACCCCCTCCCTACACCACACACAATGAATTCCGGCTAAAGGCACGCCCCGAATACTAAGCATTGCATCGAATGCCCCCCAAATTCAACCGAAATTCGCTCCCATTCTTTCGCCATTAACTCAACATGTTCCTTCTTCTCAAGCCATACATTTAGAAACCGAAACGGACGAGGTCCCCAATCACTATCCTCACTTGTCAGGCGAATCGGCGTATGATCAGAAATTCCCCTCGGCAAGACCAATTGATATAGCGAAGAGAAGCGATCAATCCACTCCCTCGACACCAAGAACCTATCAAGGCGACACGCCTTGTTCCCCGGTCCGAACCAAGTAAACCTCTTTCCCACAACTTTGACATCCATGAGGCCGACGTCCTCCACAAATTCATTGAAGTTCTCCATTCCCCTCGATGCATCAACACATCCACACCTCTCTTTCACCTCCCGCACCGTATTAAAATCACCTCCCATACAACACGGCCCATCTAATTCCCCAACCAGCCCCCGCAACTCCCCCCATACCCGATCTTGAGCTTCCACCTCGCAAGGAGCATACACATTAACCATCCAACATATCCATTTCTCACTCACCCATTCCCCTTTAATCACAATAAAATGGCGTGCTACACGAGTTTCTATCTTTCGGAATTTAACACTATCCCAAATTAACATTAACCCCCCTGATCGTCCAACAGAAGGTTCTAAAACAAAATCGAAATTATCCGAAATCCACATTTAACTTACCCCATTTGCTGATAGCTGCTCCAATTTCGTTTCTTGCAGCATCACCATCGCACATTGGTGTTGTCGCACTCGGTCACGAACTGCACGACGTTTCGCGGCTGCACCCAAACCGCGAACGTTCCACGACAACACCCGCATCACCACTTGCTATTTATTTTCAATGCGCGCCTCAATGATGCGCGCAATGTCCTGAACAACCGCTTCCTCGTTACCTACTGTCGAAGCCCCTATCAGCCTGCCCAAATCCAGCGTCTGTTTTGCCTCTTTCAAAATTACCCTCTTCCTATTTACAAAATCTGAATCCGATAAGGATCCATTAGCAATCCCCGTGTCTTCCTGTAATTTTTTCTTCGGTCTGCCGCGAGCCTTCTTTGTCACATTCGTCACCGCCTCAGACCTTTCCTCCGGATTCAAAACACTTATCAAAATATTAGATAAGCTTCTCACCTTACGAAGGACTCCATTATGTTCAATATACTTCGCATCCGAGGCCCTCATTTGTACAGGCCCATCATCGATTAACTCCCCCAGCGTTTCCCCGGCATTATGCACTGCCTCCTCCCTCTCGACCAAATTTCCCCGTACCCCCTCTCCTACACAGCAAGTAAAACGGTCCATATCGCGGCTTGTGCATTCCCCAATTCGCTCCCTAACCAGCAAATCCACCTCCTCCACCGCTGCCAATGAAGTCCCCTGGACACTCTCCGCCCGACACACTTCAAGTTGAGCCATATCTAAACTTTTATGCTCGCTTGTCCCCTCTCTATCTATCAAAGCGATCGCCTCATCCGACACCCATGAAATATCTCTACTTGGTGAAACCACCCGCAAATCAATTTGTTTTTCATACGTGCATCCTCTCCTCATGACATTGGCATCCAAATTCGAATCAATTTCCTGTACCTCTCTGGAAAGTAAATTTGCTTCCTCACCCATAAAACTATCTTGAACAAATGAATGCAACAACGGATCACTGTCATTCGACTTAGTATTCTCCTTCGGTATATGAACTCTATGCGAACTAGATTCCGAAGATGTTTCCATTTCCTCTTCCTCGTCCCTATCCGCTGATCTTACCTCTCTCTCCCATTCTTGCACCCGAATACTATAACACTTCCCATCTACCTCCAATTCCAGCAACTCATCAATCCTATCGATCTTATTGGTTTCAATTAGGATTCTACTCCGCTCAAAAGAGGAAGGTGAGATCGTCGACAAGTCTACCTTTACTAACGATCCCCATTCTTTGGCGATATTTTCGAACGTCTCCGTTGCCCACGCGTGAATGGGAATCCCGCTCATAGCGAGCCATACTCTTCTCGTCGACATATGAATTGTTGTCGACCATGGGCGTACATCCACAAACCACTTCTCTAGATCAGTCCTGGCCATAATGTCCATCTTTTCCCCCGCATCGTTGGGCATCAAAAGCACCATTCGCCCGGCCATGTGCATAATTGAGAAACCCCTCACATTGTTCTCATGTAATTCCTTTGCCAATTGCGCGATCGAGATCGAATTACGTCGCCATCCCACCACACAGGTTTTCAATATTTCCCATTTATCGCCATCAATTTGTCCCACAATTCTTCGCAACGGTATTGCTTTTGTTGTTGCAATTGGCTCTTGATCGTCCTTAGGAATCTCTTTTTCCACGGAATTCTTGTGAACTTGCGAGGGTTTCGTCTTATTATGCCTCAATTCCTTCTCACGCCGCGCAGAATCCCTTTCCCCATCTCTAGCAAATAGGACCGTGATTACCGATCCATAGAGGCGGAATCCATTCAACCGTTCGATTACCCTCTTAGCATCTTCAATTGTTGCCATTCGAACGAACCCAAATCTCGCCCCATCTTTCCCTTTCTTCCTCGGTACGAATACATCCCTCACCACCCCATGCCTATCGAAAACTTGCCAAATCCCCTGCCAATGCAGTTGTGGCGGCAGATTCGACACAAAAAGAGTCCATACTCGGCCTCCGCCTTGCCTCGTTCGGTGGTGAATACCCTGAGTCCGCCTATCGCTCATTTCCAACCCCCGACGCGTTTAATTCGACCCTTTCTTAAGGATGTTTTTCTTAAAACCTAAATTTCTTAATTTAATCCTTTCTTAAGGATGTTTTTTTTCCTTAAAACCCAAATTTCTTAATTCGATCATTTCTTAAGGATGTTTTTCTTAAAACTCGAATTTCTCAAATCTATCATTTCTTAAGGATGTTTTTTTAAACAAAGAGTTTCTTAATTCTATCATTTCATGAGTACGTTTTTCTCAAAACCCAAATTTCTTAATTTGATCCTTTCACAAGGATGTTTTTCTTAAAACCTGAATTTCTTCATTTTATCCTTTCACAAGGATGTTTTTCTTAAACTTGAATTTCTTAATTCGATCCTTTCACAAGGACGTTTTTCTTAAAACTCAAATTTCTTAATTCGATCCTTTCATAAGGATGTTTTTCTTAAAAACCTGAATTTCTTAATTTGATCCTTCCATAAGGATTTTTTCTTAAAACCCAAGTTTCTTAATTTTTTTTGAAAGGCGAAATGATTTTATTAAAACAAAATCATACAAAGCACTACTAATGGCCTCGTTAAAAACCCCCTAATCCTAAATGGGGGAAAAGAGTACCATTATGAGTGACAAAAACAAGGACAAACACGCATACAACTCACGCCGTAACCCAAAGCCACGATATCCGATCGACACCTCCCTTGGCAAGGGCATCCGCCAATTGATTACCTTCCCGGAGAACATGCGCAAAACACACATTTGGCAAAGCCTCACAAGCGTCGTCGATCTGAAAAAACCAACGCCACAAACGCCACGGCCTCCATTCAACTCCTTGAATCCACGCAAGAGCCACCCTTGAATCAGATTCAATAACTATCGACTGTACACCCTCCCACGACGACTCCCTCAACAGCTTCAGAGCAAAAGCTATAGCTTGGACCTCGGCCTCATTCGAGTCCGCCAACCCAATCGCCCCTGAAAACAAGCCTATAATTCGGCTTTCCCAATCTCGGATCACTCCTACACACCTCGCTAAGCCCGGCTTGCCTCGAGCTGCCCCATCGACATTGCACTTCCACATTCCTTTCCAAGGCGGTACCCATGACACAGCACCCCTAGATTGTACATATTTAATTATATTCGGTTAAATATATTCTATATTTAATCAATTTGAACCCAATTAGGATTAGGGTTTTGAATGCTATATAAAGGCATAAGGTCTAGCAGCCAACAAATGCCTATTTGCAAAAAACCTCTCTAACAGTTAGAGAAGTAAAATATTGTTCGTTTTATTCGGGTGGACTGTGTAGAGGTCGGAACGCTATTGTGACGACTTGGATTCGACATCGTGCTGAAAGAATTGGATTCTCCTACTTCCCTGCGGTTATTAGATTTAATTGAGGTATTGTTTCATCCTTTTTCACCTCGGATTCGTTCCTCGTACATGGATCACTGGTGAAATTCGTTGGATAATTTGTTTGTTGCGCCATGAGGTGTACCAGCATTTTTCCTACAGAACTACCCCTACTCAACAACCTGAAACTTCCTCTCTCTCACCCTTTCAGACGACTGCTTCGACGGCGACACTACAACCACCGGCCGACTCGTCTTGGCGAGGTGAACACAATAGTATAGGAGGTGGCGAACATAGGCTCTCTGTTGGCGGTAGATCGAACATAAAATTTGATGAAGGAGGAGAAGAAAAAAAGAGAAAATGAGAGAAGAGAGAGAAAGAGAAAGGGAAAAGGAAGAGAGAGGAAAAAATCTAATTTTCTCTCTTTTCCCACACCCCTCTCTTTCAAATAATTGGCTTTAGGGTGAAATTGGGTGAATTACACCTAAGCCCTCAACCTTTAACCCATTATCTATATGAGTCTTTAATTTCCTTAAATCGAGCTTCAACCATTAATTTCTTTCAATTAATTTGTCAAATTAAAAGATTCAAACTCGGATTTAAGGTCCAAAATATTAACTCAGAATTTGGTCGTTATAAAATAAATGGTTGAGATTAATACTAAAAGAATAAGAAGATTTTTAAGGAAAAAAAATAAGGAAATAATATGCGCATTTAATTAGAATGATTTAAAGCAAGTCAGGAGAATTAGAATGACTTGCATTTAGATTTAAAATTGATTCAAGGCTTAAAGGTATCATTTTTTCGAAACCGACTGACAACGAATCATTGGTCGTTTTAAACTATGCTAATGTCCGGTACATCTTTTGCCTTATGCAGGATTGACATAGTCGGTTTCGTTGCCCGAGTGAAAGTGTTATTCAAGGGGCATGGCAACTTTATTCATGGGATTGATCCCTTTCTGCCGAAGGGATATGAAATTACCATTGACGACGAGGTTCTTTCAAAAGAGACTGATAAATTCGATAAAGCAACCTGTTTAATCGATGCCTTAACGTATCTAATTAAAGTCATGGAGACGTTTCGAGATCAAAAAGAGAAGTGTGACATGTTCATTCAAGTGGTGAATGATTTCATGGCTCAAAGGTAGCATGTTTTCGAAACTAACCGACAACGAATCGCCGGTTGCTTTAAACTCTACTAATGTTTGGTACATCCTTTCCTTTATACATGACTGATACGACCGACATTATTGCCCGAGTGAAAGAGTTATTCAAAGGACATAACAACTTGATTTATGGATTTAATATCTTTCTGTCGGAAGGGTATGAAATTACCGTTGACGACGAGACTCTCTCGAAAGAGACTGATAAATTCGGTGAAGTACTCCATTTTGTGACCAATGTAAAGGTGAATTACCCGAACCGTTGTGCCGTAATCTTTTTGTTGATTGAAATCCATCTAACTTCTCCTTTCACTATGCAGAAACGTTTCATGTTTATAAATCATTTCTGGACATATTGAATATGTACCGGAAAGAACAAAAGTGCATGACAGATCTCTTTACCGAGGTAATGAATCTCATTTCGGCCGTTATTTGTGTGTCGTCGGTACCTATCGAATACTATTTTCCGGGGATTTTACGTTTCATTCGCTTCATCCCTTGCAGGTTGCTTGTCCTTTTAAGGACCATCCCGATCTGCTAACGGAGTTCACAAGCTTTTTACCAGCCTTATAAAGAGCCCTTTGAGTATAATTTCTATTTGATTTGCTGCTAATTTACTATTAGCTTGTGTTTTTTTCTTTTATTCTTGGTGGATTCAGCTGCTGGACGTTAGATCTTTCTTTTTAATCTGAGTTAGCTTGATTTGAAATATTATTTAATCTTAAAAATATTTTATTCAATAAAACTATATATGAAGTGGACATCGACATGTAATTGGATTGGTATACTAGATATAATTACATAGTTTTTTTGAAAATTAAACAAATCAGTTTATTCATGATGCTCAAACTATTATCCGACATTATACGAGCCTCGTTAAAAAATCTCTCTAACCTAAGATGGAGGAAAAAGAGTACTACGTATAAATGCCACTTAAAAGGACTTACAACATCCCTTGGACCCCATAAACTACCTTTGCTGCATTTTTCAGAGTACTACGTGAGGCGCGTGCGGTGGCTGTGGGCGGCCGTTGGCTACCAAAATTTACAGGCCGATAGTTTTCGACCTTCCGAACACGGTGGTGGCCTCGGATTTTCAAAATTCAAACTCAAAGTTCGAATACTAACCTTTTAAGTTTTCCGACGATAAACAAACACCCCCTCCAACGGTGACTCCGATGATGATGTCGTTGGTACCGATGAACTCAGCTCGACAAGATGAACGCAATGGTGGTGGAGGTGTCGAAAATGGACGGTCGGATCTCGGTAGATCTGAGATTGAATCTCTATCTATTTCTTTCTTTCTCACCTTCATTTTTTTCTTTCTTTTCTCTCTGCCAACACGTTAACTTGGCAGATATATTATCCTTCAAAGAAAAAAAGGTCAAATTACACTCTTAGCCATTTAATTTTTGGGGAGTTCACACTTTTGTCTTCAAACTTTATTCTGTTTTCAAATTGGTCATCAATTCCTTATAAATCAAGTTTCCCAAACCTGAATTCATTCAATTAAGTCCCAAAACTTATTATTTTGAGAAATAAAAGATTAAATCTCCCAAAAATTCTTAAAATTTTACTAGCCCCATTTGAGATTGTTACAATTCTCTCCCCCTTAAAAGAAATTTCGTCCTCGAAATTTACCTGAGACGGAGAAATGTAGACATTGCTATTTCATCCATTTGTGTACTGAAACTTATTCATCAGACTATCCTTATTTCTTGAGACTCATCGACAATTACGGATCAATCTGGCAGTGTCTTCAGTTACTCAAATTGACTTTGGAGCCATAATCATCCCATCATACATTTTGGACCAATTAATCAGAATATAACATTTAAATCTATAACGAACTTCATATAATGCAGAACAACATTTGTCTCATAACTTTTATTGTAAACGGTCTCAGTCAATGATATGAAATTTCTTCCGGTACCACAAAAGTTAATCATACAACCCGAAAGCATTCCCTCTAAAAACCCAACTTACTTTACTAAATTGATCATCGATTTACGAATGTAGAACTATATCTGAAATCCATACCAATACTCAAGGCCTCAAAGAGAGTCCTCCAAAATCAAGATGTAAACAATAAAATTCCATAAGTATGATACACATAACGGTACATTGCGTCACTTTTCCCCAAAATGTCTTTCTTCATACCGGACAAGTATAACAAAGGTTTTAAACGAATATCTCTTACATTCATTAGAATACTCCGATAATTGTTTCCTTCGTGCATAACAGAGCCACCACATAATCTATACTTCCACCGATCTCACAGACACTTTTCTTTTAAATTCGTAATACTTTTATTAAATTTTTGTCAGAATATTCTCAATCACACTTATTATCACCGAGCTACTTTACTTGTAATCTTATATCGGTTTCCTCGTTCGATCAAACATTTATTCTTAATCTGTTTCAGATCTTCTATTTCACATGCATAAACCATCTCAGGTTCTCTATCCAGATTCAAATCCATCAATTTAATCCAATTTGTAGACAAACATTACCAATATTCCTTTCCAGTACAAATCAAGCTATTTTGGACAGAACAGTTAATTGCACTTATCACAGGAAATGATTCGACATCGGAGTCTCGGCTTGATGGAGTACGGTTAAGATCTAGGGGCATGCACAGACCAGACATCCTATGACAGACGATCGGCCGATCTACCCAGAATGACGCAACTATGAGCTCTGATACCACTAAATGTAACCCCCTAGACCCGCCTATACGTTATGACAGATCCTAGGAAGCCACATTAGGGTCACATAAGCAACCCACGGTAAAAATACACATAAAACATTTTCTCTGAAAGAAATACATATTAGATTATAACGGTAACTTTAGTTGAAAATACTCTTTCATGAAAGCATTTAAACATTAATGATATGCATGCCCACTAACTATGTCGGTACCGTACTCCAAAAGCAACGCCGAGAGAACTTCGAACACTGATGTCAAACGTTATACCATGATATAAACCTTTAACCTGCGATGGTAAAAACAACGTGAGCTTGGAAAAGCCCAGTAATACAAAACTACCAAGAGATGCTATAAGCTCATGCAGATATATGGTAGGCATAACATTTTCATGATGCTTTACACAGTAACGGTCTTCATTTCTTTTTCGATATTTCAGGTAACGTTATACTTGAGGATAACGGTACTTGTTCTTTATTCAATCATCAAGAATTAGACAGTAATTATAGGCTATTAATGTACGGAGGTGGAATTAGAGAGTTCGGTTCCTAGTGTGTTCCAAACGGTGTAGGTAAAACATGTACAACAACAGTATAATATACATTTTCAGTTCAAAAACATAAAGTTCAAGTAACAATACGGTACGGTTTAATCTTTTATCAACCCTCATCTTAGGAACGGTACGGTACGGTATGGTAGGTATTACCCTAGCCGAAGCATAGGAACCTGTAACGGTAACGGTGAGGAATTACCCTAGCCGAAGCATAGGAACCTGTAACGGTAAAGGAATTACCAGCTGGATCAGAGCTGAACCTACGGTCACTTCATATTCTATCCCAAGTACCCCAGTAACAATTAATGCAACGGATTGGTTAATCAATAGCTGTATTTTTAGTAATATATCATCCATATAGCATGTTGGTCATATCATGTGCATATACATATATCAGAAATATAGTACGGTCATGTTTAATTATAAACATGTCATGTTCATGTGAGTCCAAGTATTCTATCATGTGCACATAATCGGTATTATAACATGTAACTCCGTATGCAAAAACAGTTGTGTAGACACATGGAACACACTAGGTGGAATAGTTTATTTCCTTGGAGATACTTGACATTTACGGAAGATATCATATTAACTTTTGATAGTTGTACGGATCTTTGGAACAAGGCCCCTATTAAAAGAGGGGTTTGTACTAACGGTTCAAACCAGATAGTCAGGAGATGATACATCAAGATCGCTGAGAGTTTAGGCATATCATATGTGATTTAGTCATTTAAGCCTACCAGGGGCATTATGATCATTTTATCATACACGGGCATTTTGGTAATGTATACCAACAAGACGCAAACGGTAGCTCAGAAATTCTATTTGCTCATCGGGTATCCAACCTAGAGGTGGAAAGCGGTCAATCGGTTCGGGTTCGGTTCGGGTCATTTCGGTTTCGGTTATTTCGGGTCTGATATTTTCGGTTCAGATTCGGTTTCGGTTTTAGTTCGGTTTCGGTTCGGTTTTAGTTCGGGTCTATTGTGTTTCGGGTCATTTCAGGTCTATTCGGTTCGGGTCTATTCGGTTCAACTAAATTCAGTTCAGTTTCGGTTCGGTTTATTTCGGGTTTCGGATCAAATTTCGTATCAGATTTCGAGTCAATTTCGGGTTGATTTTCGGTTTCGGTTCGGGTCCAGGTTCGGGTAATTCGGTTCGAGTTTCGGTTCTCGGGTCAAGTTTGCCAGGTCTAATCCAACCAGGCATTCAGAGATTTCTACATTATAATTTTTTTTCACGATATCCGATACATTCGGGGCTATTTTGATTACTTTGGTCAACGAAGGCATTTTGGGTCTTTTAACAATTATGGGTGTTTCGTAATTTCCTGTCCAGGTATCTATCACATTTAAACATTTCACACTATCGCTCAGAATTGGAGATTAGCTGCCTCATTCGAGCATTTCGGTCTTATTTAATTTATCATACCCGTTTCTACATTCGATTTAACTTGAGCAGATTTAACAGTACCTATCATCATTTTTATGCATGCATTAACACATACCAACATGCTCATAAAGCATACAAGAGGTAGTAGTGTATTACCTTTAATCCTTGCTATATCGGTCAACCATGGTACTCCATTCGATCATTCCCGAACCCGAATGCAACGTCCTCAACATCCCGAATACAAGGAACCTTGAATACCTTCAATCGCACAAATTCCAATTTCAGTCTTTAATCACCTTTCTCATAATTGATTATTAAAATACATGAATAGACTCGAGTTCAAGGTCCAATTCGGAGGCTTTCGGGTTAGAATTTCACAAAACGGGCTTCAAAATCGGACTCAGGACGTCGAAAAACATAAAATAGGGCTTTTCAGAAAAAGTTGACTTTTTGGTCAAAGTCAACGGTCAAAGTCAACGGTCATGGGTCAACAGTCAAAGTCAACGGTCAACAGTCAAAGTCAACGATCAACAGTCAAAGTCAACGGTCAATGATGACGTCACTGGTTGACCGGGTCGGGTCAACGGGTCGGGTCGGGCCATCGGGTCGGTCAACCGGCTCGGTCAAACGGCTCGGCGGCTCGGTCAACCGGCTCGGTCAAACGGCTCGGCGGCTCGGTCAAACGGCTCGGCGGCTCGGTCAACCGGCTCGGTCAAACGGCTCGGCGGCTCGGTCAACCGGCTTGGTGGCTCGGTCAACCGGCTTGGTGGCTCGGTCAACCGGCTCGGTTAACCCAGACGATGCCCACTCGCGACCGGCGGCGCGTGAGGCGCGTGCGGTGGCTGTGGGCGGCCGTTGGCTACCAAAATTTACAGGCCGATAGTTTTCGACCTTCCGAACACGGTGGTGGCCTCGGATTTTCAAAATTCAAACTCAAAGTTCGAATACTAACCTTTTAAGTTTTCCGACGATAAACAAACACCCCCTCCAACGGTGACTCCGATGATGATGTCGTTGGTACCGATGAACTCAGCTCGACAAGATGAACGCAATGGTGGTGGAGGTGTCGAAAATGGACGGTCGGATCTCGGTAGATCTGAGATTGAATCTCTATCTATTTCTTTCTTTCTCACCTTCATTTTTTTCTTTCTTTTCTCTCTGCCAACACGTTAACTTGGCAGATATATTATCCTTCAAAGAAAAAAAGGTCAAATTACACT
This sequence comes from Hibiscus trionum, assembly GCA_030270665.1. Taxonomy (NCBI): domain Eukaryota; kingdom Viridiplantae; phylum Streptophyta; class Magnoliopsida; order Malvales; family Malvaceae; genus Hibiscus; species Hibiscus trionum. The sequence goes on along the minus strand of BSYR01000034.1, from coordinate 1,881,693 downwards.
CTTAGCCATTTAATTTTTGGGGAGTTCACACTTTTGTCTTCAAACTTTATTCTGTTTTCAAATTGGTCATCAATTCCTTATAAATCAAGTTTCCCAAACCTGAATTCATTCAATTAAGTCCCAAAACTTATTATTTTGAGAAATAAAAGATTAAATCTCCCAAAAATTCTTAAAATTTTACTAGCCCCATTTGAGATTGTTACAGTTTATGGACCAATGTTTATAGTTTAGGGTTATGTTAGTGTTTATGGTTTAACATTTAGTGTTTATGGTTTTGTTTTAGGGTTTAGGGTTTATGTTTATGATATATCATTTAGAGTTTTGTGTTTATGGTTTAGGGTTATATTAGTGTTTATGGTTTATCATATATGGTTTAGGGTTAGTGTTTAGCATTAAGTGTTTAAAGTTAAGTTATGGTTTAGGGTTTAAGCTCTCATTTAGGGTTTATGGTTTATGTTAGTGTTTAATGTTTAGGGTTTGTTGCTAGTGTTTAATGTTTATGTTAATATTTTGGGTTTAGGGTTTGTATTAGTGTTTAGTGTTTATGTTAACATTTAAGGTTTAGAGTTTTTAATGTTTAGGGTTTAACATTTATTGCTTAGTGTTTGGGGTTTGAGGTTTAGGGTTTAGGATTTAAAGTTTAGGATTTAATGTTTATAGTTTATGGTTTAAGTGCTCATTTAGGGTTTAAGGTTTATGTTAGGGTTTAATGTTTAGGATTTCTTGTTAGTGTTCAGTGATTATGTTAATATTTAGGGTTTAGGGTTTGTGTTTAGTGTTTATGTTAAGATTTAGGTTTATGTGTTTGTGTTTAGGGTTTAGTATTTAAAGTTTATGGTTTAAGGTTTAGGGTTTAGTTTTTATGTTAGTATTTAGGGTTTAGGGTTTAGGTTTTAAGGTTTATGGTTTAGGTTAGTATTTGTAGAGAGAATGGGAGGAAGGAAAGCGACTTACCGAAAATCGATGGGTAAGTCATTTTACACTGAACCAAGGTCTGTTTTCCATTGACTGTAGTTGGTTTTCCTTTGACTTTTTATTTTCCATGAACCAAACAACGAAAAGTTATGAAAATGTTTTCGGGAAAACCAATTACAGTGAAACAAACAGATCCTAAGATGTAAAGAGATACAATTAATTTTTAACTTTAGACCTGTTAAGATTTTAAGACCCAACTAATTTGTAACCCAATAAAAGAATACTCAAATTAATCTAATATAACTAAAAAAACAAAAATCCTAAAACTTATAATAAAGTTCAGTTAACTCAAAAACCATCGAATTAACCAAATCTTTTTCGATTCGATTGATACTTTTATAAAAACTACAATTCATTTAACAATTGAAGAAAAAACTCTAATTAGTTTATTTCAGTCACCGACTAAATTAACCAAGTGAACATCTCTATGCGAGAGAAATAAACGTGTGAGAAAAATAAGAGAATGTCAAGAGATTTAAAGGGGTTTAGCTTTTGTCCCCTTATTCCAATGTCCATCAAGCTTTGGACTACTTGACATCAGTCTTTTTTTTTACAGAGACTTAACTATAAAATAAGTGTTTAAATTATATTTTTTATAATATATGCTTAAAGTATTTTTTTAGTTGAAATATGTGCTCAAAATTTTATTTTTGGCTGAAATTGGTGCCAAAGTGGGTGCCTCAATTGACTTTAAAACAAGCCAAAAATGAAACTTTATGAACCTATTTCAGCAAAAAATGAAACTTTAGGCAACTATTCTAGTTAAAAAAATATTTTAGACACCTATTGTAAAAAAGAGAGACATAGTTTAGGCATTTATTTTGTAGTTAAGCCTTCTACAAATGGGCAAATCGCATCCTTAATCTCCATCTCTAAAAATTTACCTAAACATACTTTTTTTTAAATTCGATTATGGCCCAAATTCCATATAAATTAATTCGATTCAAGACTCTCTTGGTCAATACTCCTCTTACCTATGTTTTTCCTTCATTGTAACACATTGGTATTGTGTAGGGTTGAGCGTGCCAAATCAAAAAATTGAAAATCAATCTGAACTGAAGTGTTTAGATGTTTTATAGTTTACAAGTTCGTAGTTAATCAAATTTGATATTTTGTTTAATTTATAATTAATTTTAAATACATTATGATGTAAAAATAGGTATTTTATACTTGAAATAGTGAAATAACTTAAAATCATTATATTTGAATTATTAATTATTTTTTGATAAGAATTATTAATTATTTTTGTTTACTTGAAAAATTAATTTTTTAAGAAAAATTTCTGAAAAATATTTTAAAACTGTACTAAATAATGTTTAAAAGTCATCAAATAAAGTTATTTTAGTTCAAATAAAATTAGACGATTTTAAAAAATAATTACCAAATTGTATATACCCCTAGTATTATAATTGAGTAAAATTTTGATACACATGCTGTGTACACAAGCCTACATATTTACACTATAAAACCCAATATAAACTAAAGTTTATTCGGCGTGTGTACCAAATTTTTTTCATTATAATTACTACTCAGTGTAGATCTCGAGTCAAAGTACAAACTTTGATTCTAAAATTTTATAGCGTTACATTTTATTATTATTATTATTATTATTATTATTATTATTATTATTATTATTATTATTATTATTATTTGCCCTTTGAAATTTTATCATAGTTCCGTTCCTCGCCACAACAAGCTCCATACCTTCCCAACTCAACTCAGTGTTATAAGAAATGTATATTCTCATTTTTTTAAGTTGTTGATTGTTGACTGAATTAAGCTACCATTTTTTTGAAAGGATTTGATTTATTAGGTAAAGTAGCCATAATCGTGCCTCGTTAAAAAAACCCTCTAAACCTAGATGGGGAAAAAGAGTGCAACGATTATCGCTAATAATGTTTCTTACGAATCCTTACATCATACCAAATGAACCTTGAGAACATGAAAGCCAAAACAAGAACTCTAGAACCAGCAAATCTTCGAACTAAATAGGACAAGTCAGCCTGGGTCTATAGGAAGGTATTGCATTAGTCTCGATAAACCCTTCTTGGCCAAGAAATCCGCAAGTGTATTGTCTTCCCTAGGAATCCACTTGATGGACCATAGCAGATTAGAGAGCTCTTTAAGACATGAGGTAATGAGTTCTTTAAAAATTGCAGGACAGTGAACGGGGTTAAGTAACCAACTCACAACGTTAGTGCTGTCACTTTCTAGAATCAACATTCTCTTGTTTTCCCATGGAGAACTCTTGTATTGTTTGACTGCTTCCAGAATCACGCGAAGCTCTGCCGATGCCGCGTCGGAAGGGCCAATAGGTAAGGAGAATTAAAGGAGAATCGTCAAATTCTCATCTCTAAGTACCCCACCAATACCAGCATTACTAAAACATCCCGAAACAGCACCATCGACACTAAACTTCAGGGAGTCTGAGGAAGGGGGAGACCAGCTCAGTTGCAAAGGAGACTTTTTACAACAACGAAAATCACTGAATCTTTCCAGTGCAACTACCAGATCGTTGACAAAGATGTGGTCATCCGACCAATTGGCATTACACCAAAAGCTTAGGCAATGTATACACAGCAAAAATAAGAAATCTCCATTCGGTTTTAAACTTTTGAACAACACATCATTACGGTATAACCAGCAAGACCACAATATACAGAAGAAGCTAGACAACCAAATCTTAGAATGTAGCTTGGGAGGCTTCATTTGTAACCACATAATAAACAAGTTGTTAATGGAGTTGGGACATACCAAATTGACGCCCCAAAGATTGCACCATTTTTGCCATAATAGCCACGCAACATGGCAGTGAACAAACATGTGATTAGTAGATTCAGCCTCGAAGTTGCACAACGAACAAAGTATTGAGCAGTTGCGCGTGCAATTGCATTTCTGAAGTTCAAGTTTGGTAGGTAATCTGCCGCGGAAAAATTTCCAGGAAAATGCTTCTACCTTGGGTGGAACCAACCCCGACCATATGGATTTCCAAGGGAAGTCATCCACATTATTGGGCGTATTTACTGGGAAGGCTAGAGACTTTATTGAAAAGGTACTATCGGACCTACCAGCCCACTTAATTGTGTCAGAAAAATCTGGGCAACATTTGACAGCAGATAAAGCATTATTAAATTGTTGTCATTGATCAAGTTCCCAACCGAAAGGAGCTCTACGGAGAGTGACCCTCTAGCACCATGAATTTCCTGAGAATGAACCGAAGTCAGCAAAACAACCCCCTTTTGAAACAGTAAGAGCGAAAATTCTTGGGTAAGTGACCTTTAGAGGAGTTGAATTTAACCATGGATCACTCGAAAAGTGAATTCTTTGCCCATTGCCAAGAGAGAACCTTATATTAGCTTTGAACGAATCTTCATGTTTCATAAAGTTAGAGACGATCTTCCTCCATATCCAAAATTTATTGGATGTTTTCAAATTGGATGACAAGATTGATGAAGAATCTGACTCATACCTTGCTGCAATAATTCGTTGCCATAGACTCTTCGGTTCAATACCGTACCTCCATATCCATTTCAACAACAGTGTTTGATTCTTAACAAGAGGATCCATAAGGTCGAGCCATCCCATAGATTTCGGAAGACATAAGTGTTCCCATTTCACCCAATGAATAGCCTTGTGGTCTAACGAGCCTATAAGAAACCAGCCACCAATTTTGAGATCAAATCACTGACTTTCTTGGGCATAGATGTAACACCCCCTTCCCGGCCTGGTAGAGAACTGGGTCGGAGAGCGTTACCGAAAACAAAACGAAAATTGGAGACATAAATCTTAAACCTTTTTAACCAATATTTTAGTGCCAAAAATGTCAATTTTATTACTAACTCAAAAGTCATTATAGCTTTAAAAACTTTATACAAACATAGGCAACATATACACAATAGTAGGGTCACAAGTGACTAGTTTAATTACTTTGCAACCATTCTAGGAAATTATAAGGACAAAACACATTACTCTAAACTCGTAGTGACTTGCCGATTTGTCAACTTCTCTGATCTCGAACTGAACACTTTTGTTAGCCTGAAATGTTATGCAAATGAATGCATTAGACTTGCGTAGTCTAAGTGAGGTAGTCAATAACAATAAATGAACATGTTATGTCATGTAGAATGCTTCCAAAAAATGATCATAATGCTAATTATGCAATAACATGGCATACTTCATATTCATAACAAAGCATAATATCATATCATGAGCATGGCATGGCATAACGTATCAAACACATATTATATTGGTACCATTAGATACGTGGATTCCCTGTACACCATATCATAAATCAGAAGGTGAGCCGTGGCTCTGAGCCGTAGCTTCGGAAACATATCCCTTACACATTCATCCTTTTATCTCCCACATATAGGTCGTAGCCCTGGACCGTAGTCCTTCCTTACATGGTGAGCTCAAATAACCCTATGGCATGCCAATTGTATCCAATGTCCATAAATACACACAAATTCATATATATATAATTTTCACATCATACCAGATATCAAATAAGCTGTAACTCCATGTCATGTAGAATAATATTTTTATTTAGGCAAAATAATAAAATATGCCCCCAACATTTGCATGTTTTGTCATTTGTCCCCCTATTCTTTTTTTGGTCCAAATATGCCCCCAACATTTGCTTGTTTTTTCATTTGCCCCCTATTCTTTCTTTTGGTCCAAATATGCCCCCAACATTTGCTTGTTTTGTCATTTGCCCCATATTCTTTCTTTTGGTCCAAATATGCCCCCAACGTTTCATTCATAGTCCAAATATGTCGTTGTTGGATGTAAATTGTCAATCAACTGATAGTCAACGACATATAAAAAAAATTTGACGTGGCATCAGCAGATCTTAATACGTGGCAAGTCCAGTCAGCATCAGCTGTTGAACGCCAGTTGACTGACAATTTTCATCTAACGGGGGGCTATTTGGACCAAATTGAAACTTTGGGGGCATATTTAAACTACAAATGAAACGTTGGGGGGCATATTTGGACCGAAAGAAAGAATAGGGGCCAAATGACAAAACAAACAAACGTTGGGAGCATATTTGGACAAAAAAAGAATACGGGGCCAAATGACAAAACATGCAAACGTTGGGAGCATCTTTTATCATTTAGCCTTGGCTTAATACAACTTTTTCCCCCCTAAAGTATACCCGATTTCCCAACTTGCCCCCTAAACTTCATTTTGCCCACTTTTTCCCCTTAAACAATTCGCCGTTACCCATTTTGCCTCATTCCGTTACCCTTTTCCGTTAAAAAAATTTCGGCCAATAGCATCCTGCCATGTCATTAACGGGTTGACTAAGTCAATCCGTTTGGTTTTATTTAAAGGGTAAATTGCATGTCAAGTCTGTCAGGTTTGTGTTTTTGTTCAATTTAGTCACTGAAAAGTCTATTTTTACCTTAAATTGACCCATATTTGTTTCTAATTTTCATAATTTAGTCCATTATTTGTTATTATTAATAATATTATTTTATTAAAATGTTAATATTTAATAAAAATAAATAAAAACAAATATTTTAATACTAAATTAGTATTTTTTTTAGATTCGAATTCCAATTAAATTCTAATTATTAATTCTAATTTCACTATATTTGAATTATAGTTTTTGAGTAAAATTTCAATTATATTCGAATCATGGTCGTATTATATTCGAATCATATTCAAATTATATTTGAATCATCTTCTAATTATATTCGAATTTTTCTATATTTGAAAGATATTTTTTGAGCAAAATTCAAATTATATTAGAATTATATTTGAACCATGTCTATATTATATTCGAATCATATTAAAATTATTTTCAAAATATAATTTGAATATGATATTTCGAATGTAATTCGAATATGATTCAAATATAATATGAACATGATTCGAATATAATTTGAATATAATTACATGTTTTTCAACTATTATATTCGAATCATGTTCATAGTATATTCGAATCATGTTTAACATGTAATTATATTTGAATCATGTTTAACATGTAATTATATTCGTATTATGTTCATATTATATTCGAATCATATTAAAATTATTTTCGAAATATAATTTGAATATGATATTTCGAATGTAATTTGAATATGATTCGAATATAATATGAACATGATTCGAATATAATTCTAATATAATTACATGTTTTTTGAACTATTATATTCGAATCATGTTTAACAGGTAATTATATTCGAATCATGTTTGACAGGTAATTATATTCGAATCATGTTTAACATGTAATTATATTTGTATCATGTTTAACAGGTAATTATATTCGTATCATGTTCATATTATATTCGAATCATATTCAAATTATATTCTAAATATGATTCGAATATAATACGAGCATGATTTGAATATAATACGAACATGATACGAATATAATTACCTGTTAAATATGATTCGAATATAATTTGAATATGATTCGAATATAATAGTTGAGAAAACATGTAATTATATTAGAATTATATTCGAATCATGTTCATATTATATTCGAATCATATTCAAATTACATTCGAAATATCATATTCAAATTATATTTCGAAAATAATTTTAATATGATTCGAATATAATATAGACATGGTTCAAATATAATTCTAATATAATTTGAATTTTGCTCAAAAATATATTTTGAATATAGCAAAATTTGAATTAATAATTCGAATATAATTAGAAGATGATTCAAATATAATTTGAATATGATTCGAATATAATACGAACATGGTTCGAATATAATTTGAATTTTACTCAGAAACTATAATTCAAATATAGTGAAATTAGAATTAATAATTAGAATTTAATTGGAATTCGAATCTAAAAAAATACTAATTTAGTATTAAAATATATGTTTTTATTTATTTTTATTAAATATTAACATTTTAATAAAATAATATTATTAATAATAACAAATAATGGACTAAATTATAAAAATTAGAAACAAATATGGGTCAATTTAAGGTAAAAATAGACTTTTCAGTGACTAAATTGAACAAAAACACAAACCTGACAGACTTGACATGTAATTTACCCTTTAAATAAAACCATACGGATTGACTTAGTCAACCCGTTGATGACATGGCAGGATGCTATTGGCCGAAATTTTTTTAACGGAAAAGGGTAACGGAATGGGGCAAAATGGGTAACGGCGAATTGTTTAAGAGGAAAAAGTGGGCAAAATGAAGTTTAAGGGGCAAGTTGGGAAATCGGGTATATTTTAAGGGGAAAAGTTGTATTAAGCCTTTAGCCTTTTATTTATCATACAAGCAACATATCATGATTTTTCGAGCATATTAAAATAATGCAGGACAATTATTAGATTTACCTTTCAAACATGGTTGCTCTACGTGAGCCCTTAATGAATACAAACATACCGATTATGCAACGGGGCGACGCCGAGCCTATCCCCTGACACTACTACACTCACATATCAGAACATAGAAACAAAGATCGGAATGACACCGTGTCACCCGAGACAAATGCATCTACACTCACTTCGATATTAAGGTTCTCGAAAAACGACGCATTTTTCCTTGGTTGACGGTTGTTCTTTCTCGACTTCTTGAACTAAATTAAATAGGAATCGATTAGGAACGATAAGACAATATCGAATAAATATAAAAATATTAGGGTAAAGTACACAGACGATCACTGAAACTTTGGTAAAAAAAAATAAAATGGTAACCAAACTTTCAAAAATCACAAAATGGCAATTAAACTTTATGTTTTATAACAAAATGGTAACTAGACGTTAAATGCCGTTAAGTGGCTGTTATAAAATTTGGTATAATAACACATTTAGTCCTTCATATTTACACATTCAATCAATTTAACCCTAATTCGAATCAATTCACTAAATTTAGCCCTCGTAATTTATGCATTCTTTCAATTTGGTCCTTAAAAGAAAATTCCAAAGTATGATAACATAATAAATAATTATAATTAAATTTTTATAGGAACTCGAAAACTCGACTTGACTCGAATCGAAAAAATTTCAAATAAAGTTTGAGTTGTAAAATATGACGCGTCAACTCGAATAACTCAAAAATGTTTTACTCGACTCGATCGAACGCTCATCTTTATCTTAAGATGTGACGCGTCAACTCGAATAACTCAAAATATTCCAATATTTTAAATCATTTTTTTTCTTTTAAATCGAATATTTTTTAAAATCGAATCTTTAATATTTTCATATTTGAATCACATCGAATATTTAATAACTACTTTAAATATTTGATTTAATTTAAAAATATTCGATTTAAAAGAAAAAATTTGATTTAAAATATTTGAATATTTAATTAAATTTTTATAGGAACTCAAAAACTCGACTCGAATCGAAAAAATTTCAAATAAAGTTTGAGTTGTAAAATATGACGCGTCAACCCGAATAACTCGAAATTTTTTAACTCGACTCGATCGAACGCTCACCTCTATCTTAAGATATGACGTGTCAACTCAAATAACTCGAAATATTCGAATATTTTAAATCATTTTTTTCTTTTAAATCACATCAGATATTTAATAACTACTTTAAATATTCGATTTAATTTAAAAATATTCGATTTATAAGAAAAAAATAATTTAAAATATTCGAATATTTAATAAATATTTAAAGTAGTTATTAAATATTCAAATATTTAAAAGAAAAATATTTAAAATAGTTATTAAATATTCGAATATTTTAAATCATTTTTTCTTTTAAATCGAATATTTTTAAATTAAATTGAATACTTAAAATAGTTATTAAATATTCAAATATTTTAAATATTTTTTAAATTGAACATTTTTAAATTAAATTGAATATTTAAAGTAGTTATTAAATATTCGATGTGATTTAAATATGAAAATATTAAATATTCTATTTCAAAAAATATTTGATTCAAATTATATTCGAGTTGACGCGTCATATCTTAAGATAGAGATGAGCATTCGATCGATTTGAGTCAAAAAATTTCGAGTTATTCAAGTTGACGCGTCATATTTTATGACTCAAACTTTATTTGAAAATTTTTCATTTCGAATCGAGTCGAGTTTTCGAGTTCCTATAAAAAATTAGTTGTAATTATTTATCATGTTACCATACTTTGGAATTTTGCTTTAAGGACTAAATTGAAAGAATGCGTAAATAACGAGAGCTAAATTTAGTGAATTGTTTCGAATTAGGACTAAATTGATTGAATGTATAAATATGAAGGACTAAATGTGTTATTATACCAAATTTTATAACAGTCATTTAACGACATTTAACGTCTAGTTACCATTTTGTTATAAAACATAAAGTTTAATTTCCATTTTGTGACTTTTGAAAGTTTGGTTACCATTTTGTTTTTTTACCAAAGTTTAGTGACCGTCTGTGTATTTTACCTAAAATATTAATCAGACTCGATATCAAAACTTAGACCAACCAAAAATTTAAACTTATTCTGACGTTGGCAGAAATTCGATATTATTATATCAAAAATATCAGACAACCAATCAAACACTGGACCGCCTATATTTATTTATTTTTTCCCACTATTTGAATGCTTTGGTTTTTCTTTGCCGCGACTTCGCCTGAAAACTCGCCCCTATTTATAGTTGTATAAACCGCCCCTTTTTCCCTTTTCAATTCACTTACACGTGAATTGGTGGCATGGTCCGCATGGCCACCTTCCCTTCACTTGCCACGTTAGTGGCTATACTTGAAGAAATTATATTATGGGTGATTCCCACCACGTCGTCCATGGGACCAACCACTAAAAACCACCCACTTCATCATTTTTTTCCATGTCATTAATTTAATAATAGAATAACTTCCAAAAAACAGTTTTTAAAATGACATGAAAAATCTTTAGTGAAGATTCATTGGTTCGAAAAAATGACATGGAAAAATCATGATGAAGTGTGTGGTTTTCATTAGTTGGTCCCATAGATGACGTGGTGAGAATTACCCATAATATAATTTTTCCTATACTTGCCACTTTATTCATTTGCTTGCCACGCATAGTGCAATTGTGCCACCATACCTTGCGCCACGTGTAGTGGCAATTGCCACACTAGTTTTCAAATGGCTGAGTGGCCTATTTGCGTGCCCTCAATTTGGGCAATTCCTTCGATTGAAGGAATTGCCACGCCTCTCTTTCTTTTTTTAATAATAATAATAAACTATTAAAAATTAACCCGAATAATATTTATTAGTTCAGATAAGATTGAATAAATTATTTAATTAATACAAAATATTCGGTCATCAGAACTTAATTTCGACTAAACCGGTTTTCGGAATGTGACAATAGAGAATAAATATATGAAGTATAAAAGAAAATTGAAAATTAATGATCTTACTAGAGTTATACGGCCACCAAACGAAAGGGATTTAGATTTTCATCTAGTTAGCTTTGCTTTAACCTTCTCCACAATCGGAAGCCATATCTGTAGGTCGTTGATACAGTGCCCCAATGGAAGTCCCAGGTAAGTAGAAGGCAGATCTTCACTCTTGCAATTAACACACTTTGCCCATTCAGTCACTATGCTACTACCAATGTTAATGCTTATGACCTTTTTTTCAGGTTGAGGCTCAAACCAGAGACAATTTCGAATCCCCTTAATAGCCTAACGATGTTACAAACACACGTTTTACTTGCTTTGCTTAATATAATAAGGTCGTCTGCAAATTGTATATGGGACAAAGATTCATTGCTTGAACCAATATGAATCGTTGAAAAAAGGCCCAAGTTAACTGCTTTAGTGATCAACATGTTTAGAGCTTTCTGCAATGATGTTGAATAGCAAAGGGGATAAAGGATATCTCTGTCGAAGACTCCGATTAATACGAAAGGAGTCTGTTGGAGATCCGTTTACCAAAACCGAGATGAAAGCTGTTTAATTAAAATAAAATAAAAATTAGATATTATAAAAATCATAATAAAGTGATTAAGATCTAATCCAGGACATTTCCAATGGCAATGTTTCCATTGGAAATCAAAATAAAGTAATTAAGATCTAATCCATACATTTACAAATAAAGATTTTTATTTGATGCCTGGTATCTAATCCTGCTTATTGTTGACAAGATTCAATTATATAGTGTAAGAGCTTTTAATTTTTACATGTTTTTTTCTAAATCGTTGAATATGTGAAATGGATGACTGAGATTATTAGTAAGCCAACAAAATGGATTCAGTGTTTTATCAATTATTTTTTGTTAATTGGGTTTTAATCAAACTGGTCCAAATCCACTTTTGTTTTAGAAAAATTAATAAATCTCACTTATTTTTGTTGAAAAAGTATTTGGCTCAAAACATTAATTTTCTTAATTAAATCTAATTATAAAAATCAAAATAAAAAATTAGATATTAATTACAATCAGTCTGGAACCGGGTATTTTTAAGGACATTGAACCTAATTTCTTAAGAAATTGTCTTGTAAATGTATGGATTAGATCTTAATTATTTTATTATGTTTATTTTGCAGTTGCGTTGTTTAATTAAATCTTTTTCCATCTACTTGGAAGAAAAAAGGAAAATATAAGATACCTTCCCAGTTTCACTAACCACATGTTATTGTCTTTATCCATGTCATTTTATTTTTTATTTTTTTCAAGCACACAATTTTTTGCTATAACTATCGATATCTGATCCATTGATTAATTAAAACAAAATTAAATACTTTAAAAATATATTATAGTGTCAACTCTCTCAATTCAATTTTCTTTATTCATAATCCAAAATTTAAACCCAAAGTATGATAACATGATAAATAATTTTAATATTTTAAATTAATTTTTTTCTTTTAAATTAAATATTTTTAAATTAAAACGAATAATTAAAATTATTATTAAAATATCGATGTGATTTAAATATTTTATTATTATTATTATTATTATTATTATTATTATTATTATTATTATTATTATTATTATTATTATTATTATTATTATTATTATTATTATTATTATTATTAATCTTTAAAGTGAATGAATGATGGTGAGTGAATGATGGCTTAGATAGAGGTATGGAGTGTGTGTGCCGGCAGAGGATCCAATGCATTGATCTTCTTCTTCTTTTTTTATAAAATAGTAATTAAATATTATTATTATTATTATTATTATTATTATTATTATTATTATTATTATTATTATAAGAATAATAATAATATTAAAATCTGAATACAAATTGGTGATTATAGTACCCAACCAACACTACAAAAAAAGGAACATATACCGACGGACATCAAACCGTCGGTAAAACACAAAAAACCGTCGGTATATGTCCCAAAACCCTTTACCGACGGACAGAAGACATATTCCGACGGAAAAGTAACCGTCGCTAAATGTTTGTCGGTATAGAGCTTGAACCCTATACCGACGGTCCAAACCGTAGATATACATATGAACTACCCCGACATTTTAGTACATATATTCCGACGGAAATAATCCGTCGCTATATCTAATCAATATATAACGACGGGTATCTACCGACGGTTTGTCCGTCGCTATAGGTTCTACTTGTACCGACGGTTTGTCCGTCGCTATAGGTTCTACTTGTACCGATGACGTTCTAAACGTTTGACGAGCTTTTGAAGGTCTAATTTATTTCGCCCTGAAAAAAAATAGGAGTTGGGGTTTGGGGTTTAATGAAATTTGTGTCAAGTTGAGTGTTTGAGTTATGGGATTAGTTTAGGGATTGAGATTATGTTTGCGCTTTTAATTATTAGTGATTATAAGATTTAGGTGTTGAGGTTCGGAGTTTAAAGGTAAACGTGTCAAGTTAAGTGTTCGAGGTTATGAGAATAGTTTAAGGATTAGGGGATTATGCTTACACTTTAATTATTAGTGATTGTAATATTTAGATGTTGAGATTTGGGGTTTAAGGGTAAATGTGTCAAGTTGAGTGTTTGGGGTTATATGATTAGTTTAGGGATTAGGGGATTATGCTTTTAGCCTCATTATTAGTGATTGTAAGATTTAGGGGTTGAGTTTTAGGGTTTATGAGTATAATATATGCTTCAAGTTGAATGTTTGGGGTTATAAGATTGGTTTATGGATTATGAGATTTGAGGATTAGGCTTGTAGTTTAATTATTAGTGAATGAAAGATTTAAGGATTATGGGTAAATGTGTCAAGTTGAGTGGTTGGTTGGGTTATAAGATTAGTTTAGGGATTCAGTTTGCACTTTAATTATTAGTGATTGTAAGATTTAGAGGTTGATGTTTGGAGTTTAGGAATTCAAATTCACCATCATTTATTTTAAAATTTTCTAATCCAGTCCAATATTTTTAATATGATGATATTTTGTTTATTATAGTCCCTAAAAATTTTATTTTTAGTCTAAATTGACCCGTATTCATTTTTTGTAATTTAGTCCAATGTTTTTTATTTTAATTTAATATTTTTGTTCATTATAGTCCCTAAAACTTTATTTTTATTCCAAATTGACCCCTATTTATTTTTTGTAATTTAGTCCAAACTTTTACTTTAATTATTAGTGATTGTAAGATTTAGGGGTTGAGGTTTGGGGTTCAGGGGCAAACAAGTCAAAATTTTCTAACCTAGTCCAATTCTTTAAATATGGTGATATTTTTATTCATTATAGTCCTCAAAACTTTATTTTTAGCCGAAATTGACTCATATATATTTCTATTTTTGGTAATTTAGTCGAATAATATTTTTATTTATTCTAGTCCCTACAATTAAATTTTTAGTCAAAATTGCCTCATATTAATTTATATTTTTGCCAATTTAGTCTAATTTATTCTAGCCCCTAAAATTTATTTTTAGTTCAAATTAACCTTTTTTATAATTTAGTCCAAAATAATAAAAAAAAACACTCATTTTTTAGCCTAAATCCCAAAGAATGGTAACAAATCTCAATTCCCAAGTCCCATGCAACGACCAATTCACATTTCCCATCTCTCAATTCAAATGAAATTGAGTAAACAATTAAGTTAAAAAAATGGAGGGGAAAAATCCTACCCATTTTTAAGAGTTATTTGCACTTTAGGTAATTACTAGTTTAGTAGCTTTACAATTGTGTCTTTTTTTATTCTTTAGTTTTAGTTTGATTCATTTTAGTCTCAATTTTAGTTTAGTCCAATGTCTTTAATTTTGATTTAAATTTTAGTCACCGATTTAGTCCAATTTCTTTAATTTTAGTCATTGATTTAGTCAAATGTCTTTAATTTTAATTTAGATTTTTTCATTACATGCCTTAACACTTTATTTTTATTCCAAATTGACCCATATTCATTTTTTTTAACTTAGTCCAGTGTTTTTAATATGATGATATTTTTATTCATGTTAGTCCCTAAAATTTTATTTTTCACCGAAATTGACATTTATTATTTTCTAATTTTGTAATTTACTCCAATATTTTATATATGAATCATTTGATGGTATTTTTGTTCATTCTAGTGCATAATATTTATTTTTAATGTGATTCGTGTTTGTGAAAACCGAAAGGCTTTAAATAATTCACTCGAAATGAATCCAAAGTCTATCGACTTTACAAGCTAATTCGGAGACTCTATCGTATCTTTTAATGTGATTCGTGTTTGTGAAAGCTGATTCGAAGACTCTATCGTATCTTTTAATGTGATTCGTGTTCGTGAAAGCCGAAAAGTTAAGGGATATTTACCCGAGACTCTATCGTATCTTCTCAAGAAAAGAAGAAGCAGTTGCAAATGTGGCGGTTGCTGGCTCTTTTGCTGGAATCAATTGGGAGGAATAGTTTGTCAGACCTTTACTCGACCGTGAAAAGAGACAGGTGCAAGTAATTGAGGGGAGGGTATAAAGTGTGAAACTGAAATCGGGTGTAGAAGACAAAATCGTTTGGAATCATGAGAAAAATGGAACATTTTCAGTAAAGAGATTGACGGTTTTGTTGGCTGATTCGGAAGTGTTGAATCCAGATTTTAACTTCGAAAAATTATGGAAATTAAAAGTGCCACAGAAGGTAAGGAGCTTCCTATGGATGCTGAAATTGGAAAGGATCCCTACGAAGATCTTCCTGCGGGATAGAGGGATAAGTTAAGAAGAATCTCATTGTGTTAGTGTGTTCTGTCATGAGGAATTAGAAGATGCCAATCATTTATTTCTTAGCTGCAGTTTTCAGTTCTTTTTTAGGAAGAAATTTGTAGGTGGTGGGGGATTATTTGGCAAGGGTGTCGTAATATAGAATTGATGTTCAAATTCTGCTTTTCAGTGCCCTGCACTGAAAGTCAGAAATCAGCCTGGTTAATTGCTTGTGATGCAGGTTTCTGGAGTTTGTGGCTAGCTAGAAATGATGTCGTGTTCAATGAGAAAAATATGAGTGTTCATAATCTCATTTTCTATGTAAAACTTAGAGCACAAACTTGGATTGAAGCTTCGAAAGTGAGTGAAGATTGGGATGTGACTCGATGGTGGGATAGCCCTTGGCTTTGCTTCTCAACTGGTTCGACAAAGAATATGATCCTAAAGGAACATGATGCCTCATGTTTAGGAAGTTTGAAGTTCTCAGTCGTTGGAGGTATTTGGGAAGGAAGGGCAGGAGTAGGAGGAGTGTTGAGCATTGAAAATGGTATCATTCGCGGGCTGTTTTATGGTCCGATAGATAATTTGGGAATTGTTTTTGCTACGGTGTCAGTTATTAAAATAACATTTGAAATGTGTATTCAAGCTAAAGGGTGGGGTTTGTCTGGTATGGTGATAGAGTTAACGTCCCGCTCGGTGCTGCATTGGATGCTTAATCCTTTAAGCCGTCCATGGTGTTGGTGGCCAGATTTGTTGGAGGTAGATCAAATGTCAAGTAAGTTTGGTTCCTTTAAGTTTCAGCACTCGACGGCAGCTAGGGAAGGACTGGCTGGAGGTCTTGCGAAGTCAGGATCAACAAAATCAGATTTGTTCAAAGCATGGTGGTGAGCTCTGTTTGTTTTTCTTTTGGAATAAATTGGGTAAAAGGATAGATTCTTTACAGTAAAATTCTGTGTTGATGTGAAATTAAAGAGTAATTTAGCCATGTGATTGTTTGATAGTTTAAGTTCTGGTGATTTTTATGGGAGATAGAGTTTAAGTGCATGTATGTTAATTGTTGTAACGCTATTCTTGGGTGTAATTCTTCGGGTCTGGCTTTTTAAGTTATGTATTCCCTGGTTGTTAAGCACTCTTTTCCCCCATTTAAGTTTAGGGGGGTTTAATGAGGCTTGCAACCAGGTAGGTGTAAATGATTCGATTAATAAAAATCATTTTATGCCGAGCAAAAAAGATTCAAACTTAATACGATTTCGAAACTTGAATTAACCCGACCTAAAATGAAACCGACTTGAAATTACCCGACCTGAAATGAACCCGACTTGAAATGATCCCGACCTGAAATTAAACAGACCTGAAGTCTACACGAGCCCAAATTAACCCGTCAATTAACTGATTCAGACCCAAACCGTTTTGACCCGACCTGAAACGATACGATCTGAAATGAACCCGACCTGAAATGAATTCGACCTGAAACTGACCCGCACCTGACCCAAACCGAGTCGAAACATCAAATCAACCCGAAATGACATGTATCCGATTGGACCCGACCTTACAGGACCCGACCTGAAATCCATCCGATTACATGTTTTTACATCCCTAGTTGTGGGAATCATGGCATCTCAAAAAAAAATATTTTGAAACTATTTAGCGTTGAAACCATTTACAAGCTAAGTCACGCCCTTACCACCGTCCGCCCCTGATTACCGCAGAATGCTTAAGGCTTTGTTTTTGGTTGCGTTTGGAGGGCCAAACTATCTTTTCCACCCAAAAATTCTAAAAGCAACAAAAAACACTCAACTTTTGAGTGTCAAAACCTTGGTTTGCCCACCACAACAAAAAACAAAGACTAAGTAACGTCAAATTCTTTGTTGGAAAATAAATTTTCTTTTTCAATTATTCATCAACTTTTCATTTCATTCGATTTGGTCCTTTGATTATAACTCTTTACAAATTATTCCTTCCTATCACTTTAGTCCATCAATCAATTAAAAGATTGTATGACCCTTTTCTAGCCCTACATTTTCTACCGTATGAAACTTATAAAACTTCAAAAATGTTACTCATATAGAACAAGTAATATTGTTGTAATTTATAGGTGAAATTATAGTTTCTATCTCATTAATATTTTCAAGTTGATAAATAGACTTTATCAACAAAGTTTTTTTTTTTGACAATATTATGTCAGCTTGAAATACATGTAGATTGACGCCTAATCAGGGACGGAGTCATGATTTGAGGTTAAGAGGGACAAAACATAAATGTTTGAAAGTAGATAAAAAAATTTAAAAATAAATTTTTTTCAGAGTGGGTGCCTGCGCCTCAAATCAGATAAAAGTTGATTGTTTTGCCGATGTTTTGATTTCTTAAAGAAGCAATTTGATTTTTCTAAAAGGTTAGAATCAAATTTAGCTACAACAATAATGATCAAATAGATAAAAGTGTACACGTTAAATTCAAATTATTATTATTATTATTTATTTAGTAGATACCATCGCAATTTCACTCACCATCCTATTGTCTTTATCCTGGTCATTTTATTTATTTATTTATTTTGCTCAGCAAAGAGACGACGACTATTAATCTTTTTATATGACTTCTATAATTTCACATTAAAATAAAACAAAATTGGTCCGGGATTTCATCTATAAAAGGACCAAATCTACGTCCAAACCTCCATGCAAATTCATCATCTTCATTAATATTAAAAAAGCTAGCCCTTCAATACTTGTTTTTGCTTTTATTTCTCTTTCTTCTCTATGGCCAACACGGCTGGGCTGCTTACTCAACAAAGCTTTGGCTTGGAAACTGATGAGTTCTCAAATATGACATATTTCATTTGTTATTTTTCTAGCTATTGAGACTTCTTGCTGCTTAATACATGCTGTTTTTGTTATATTTTGTGCAGGAACCCAATTCTGGAAATAGCAATGAAAATAGGACATTTCTGCAGTTTTTATTATAATCCTGTCATGACTGGCATCATGGGCACGACACCGGGCACGACGCGTCTGACGTGGCAATGACGTGTCGACTTCTAGAAGCTTCTGGAACGTTCTGGAAGATGTTATCAGCTTATCCGATTAGATTCATGCATTTGAATTTTAAAACATTTTGAATTGTTTTATCTTTTGTTTATTATTTTAAATTATTTCATCACTTTATCTTTGTAAATTTAAGCCTATAAATACCACCCTTGGTAAAGGCTTAGATCCATCAATCATTTTAGTTTTTACCTTTGTAAACATTTTTAGTTTTAATTCAAGTTCTTTTTCTTTATTTTCTTGTTTCATTTATTTTATGTTATTTAATTATTTTTTCAAAACCAAGTTAAGCATGATAATCAATATCATGCTTAGCTAAATTTCTTGAGCCAAGAGCTAGCTAAATCAATTCTAATCGTGAGAATTGAACATTGCCTAAATTCCTTCGGGAATACATTTTTATCTTTCGGTTTAGATAGTTTGGCAATCGGCCTTACTAAAGTTTTTAATCGTTTTTCGAATCAAAAAGAGCTCGTTGATCTGGAATCGTTTAAAAACATAGTTGGGAGGAAGGATCGGCCTGTGGCAATTTCGACTTCCTGTGAACACTCTTAGCGGCGGTCCGCTAAGGAAAGATAAAATCAGAAGCGATTCTTTTTTAAGACAATTTCTGAGTCGGGCTTTTCCTGCTTTCAAAACTAAACACTTTAACGGCGATAGACGTGGCTAATTTGTTTAAGAATCAACCTTCGAAGATAGTCTTGGGAGGATTGGTTACCCGAGAGAGAAGCAAGTTGCGACGGGTTGGGCCTCGCAGACTGTAACCGACATGATCCCCGGAGTAAAAATCTATTTCAATGATCGAAGGAATTGACAAGGCTAGCTCGAGGCTATTTCACATACTTGGTTTTCCTTATTTTTAATTTGTGCATTTTATTTCATTACTTCATCCAATATCAAATCACTCCCCCACTTTATTTAATTATTCTGCAGATATTCCTGGAAGTAGTAATCGAAGCAATTTTCAGTCAATAATTCCAGCTAATCTCCCTGCGGATCGACCCTCTCTCCCTATACTTGTTCAATTTCTTTATTTATTTATTGTTGAAAGAGGATTAATTTATATTTATTTTGACCGGTTAACGACGACTTGTCAAAATTGGCGCCGTTGCCGGGGAGATTTATTTTCGGCAATTTTTGACTGATTTTTGTCTTATTTTATGACCAGGAAGAATCCGGGTACTTTTGCTCCATATAACCCGGAAATCGAAGCAAGCGCTCGTAGAACTCACGGCGAAACACTTCGACGAAAGAAGCAACAAAGCACACGACGATCCGAACAGGAATCCACTTCCGAGACCACACCAATCGACGAACCTACACAAGAACCAGAACCGATGGCAGATCAAACAATTCGAGAGCTGAACGCAGCCCCTACCGTGCAACAACCACTATGCATCGTTTTTCCTCAAGGAGATACTCATTTCCAACTCAAAACGGGCCTAATTCACCTATTACCCACCTTTAATGGCCTCCCTACTAAAAGCCCACATAAACACCTTGCCGAATTTCACATGGTGTGCAGCAGCATGAAACCGCAAGGAGTTTCAGAGGATCAGATAAAACTAAGGGCATTTCCTTTTTCTTTAGCCGGAATGGCTAAAGAATGGTTATTTTATTTACCTCCGAATTCTATTAATACATGGGCTGATCTTTCTCGTGTTTTCCTTGACAGGTATTTCCCTGCAGCAAAAGCGACTGAACTTAGGCGAAGCATTTTGAGTATCCAACAAATGCACGACGAATCCCTATATGATTATTGGGAAAGGTTCAAGAAGCTGTGCGCAAGCTGTCCGCAACATGGCCTATCCGAGCAAACACTCCTTCAATACCTATATGAAGGAATGTTACCAATGGACAAAAAGATGGTAGATGCAGCAAGCGGTGGCGCGCTCGTTAACATGACTCCTACTGCAGCGAGAACATTAATCTCCACAATGGCTGCAAACTTGCAGCAATTTGGTTCTACAAGTGAACCCAGCCGACGGGTTCACACAGTAAGCACAATTTCATTAGAGAATAAAATTGATAATTTGACTAATATTGTGTATTCTCTTGTTTCAGGGGAGATAAAAGCTGCTAAGGTATGTGGAATATGCACTATGCCAGATCACGCAACCGACTTATGCCCATTGTTGCGAGATACGTCTGGTGCCCAAGTTAACGCCATACATAACTTTCCCGGACCTCCCCAAAAACCCTATAACCCACATAGCAATACATTCAATCCCGGTTGGAGAGATCACCCAAACTTGAGCTACGGTAATCAAAATCCGAATTACCAACCTAGGCAACAACCTCCCTACCAAAACCAAGCACCCCAAAAATCCTCGCTTGAGTCTATTGTTGAGAGATTGGCAGTTTCGCAGGAAAAATTCCAAACCCAAACACAATCCCACCTCCAACAAATCGACAAACAAATAAGCCAACTAGCTCAAGCCGTTAGCCGTATAGAATCCCAGGGAAAGTTACCATCCCAAACCGAAACCAACCCAAGGGAAAACGTTAGTGCGATAACTTTGCGTAGTGGAACAGTGGTAACGCCTAAACCGCCCAAGCAAGATGAGCAAAAAACCGACGAGCAAGGCATCTCTCCAAAGAACCATAACGAAAAGTCTCCACCCATTGCAGGTAACTCTAAATCCAATATTTCTATTTCTACTTACAAACCTGTTCCTCCTTTTCCAGGTAGATTGGCGAAACAAGATAAAAATGAGGAAGAGAAGGAAATTTTGGATATATTCAAAAAGGTGGAAATCAACATTCCACTTTTGGATGTTATTCGGAAGGTCCCTAAGTACGCAAAATTTTTGAAAGATCTATGCACAAACCGAAGGCGATTGTCTGGGAATGAGAAAGTTAACCTTGGTGAGAACGTTTCGGCTATTCTTCAAAGACCATTGCCACCAAAGTACAAGGATCAAGGTATGTTTGCGATTCCTTGTAAAATTGGGAATGTTGGGATAAAAAGAGCGATGTGCGATTTAGGTGCATCTATCAACGTCATGCCGTTAAGCGTCTACAACAAAATCTCGACTGAACCTTTGAAGGAAACGCGAGTGACGGTTCAACTAGCTGATCGTTCAGTTATCTACCCCGAGGGAGTACTAGAAAACGTGTTGGTACAGGTAAAAAAATCTTATTTTCCCTGCTGATTTTTATATAATTGACATGGAAAATGATCGCAGCAACAACGGATCTGAAATCTTGCTTGGCCGACCTTTCCTATCAACCGCGCATACAAAGATCGGTGTCTGTGACGGCATCTTAACTATGGAATTTGATGGGGAAGTAGTTAAATTTGATATGTATAAAGCTATGAAGTATCCTGATTCGGTCGCAAGTTTAAATTTCGTTGATATTATAGATCCGTTAGCTAATGATTTGATCGAAACTGATATGTGTTATGAATTTTGTAGGGAATTCGCAGATCTCGACGATAAAAACAAAGGCGAAATCATTTCAAATCTTTCTTCCCTTTCTGATTTTCGATTAATTCCAATTCGAACTAAACATTTTCCATCAATTTTGCAGGAACCAAAGCCAAGGTTGGAATGGTTTGATTATATATTTTTAGGAGACAACCAAACTTTGCCAAACATCATCTTGAGTAAGTTGTCGTCTTGGGAAGGAGGTAGAAGCTTAGTTGCTGTTTTGCGCACAAAAAGAAAGATGAAGGAAGATGTTAAAACGACGAGCGATGGACATCATCGATTATTTGAAGACCTTTATTTTGAAGAACCAAAAATTTAGCAAAGGTCGTCGAGCTAAACGACGTTAAACAAAGCGCTAAATGGGAGGCAACCCATTGGTTTATTTTTCGTTAATTTTTACTTTTTTAATTTATGCTTCATTTTTTTTCTTTTTTTTTTGCCTTAATAAATTTTGTTTTTCATTTGCAGGATTCATTTCAAATGCAGCAGGACAATTAAATTCCCACAGCCAAAGTGCACCGTTTCATTAAACGTGGTGCACTTTAGCACGCTCAATGAACGGTGCACGATAGCCCCAAGCCCTTCCCCCTTAAGCATATCGTCAAACTCTCCCCCTTTTCCCTTTCTTTCTTTCCCGCAAAACCACCAAATCCCTAAAAACACAACACACCCAGCCGCAAACTCACTTAGCCGCAATGCCCTGCACCTCCTCCACGCCGCGATGGTCGATGACGGCAAACCCCCAGCCCCGGTCGAGAACCCCACTCATACGGCTTCCACCGCACCTCCGCCTTCTCCCCCAGCCGACAGCCGCCATTCGCAGCTCTCCAACAGCACCGCTGGACCAAGCTCCACCCACCGGCCGCCTTCTCGACGGTCACCATCACCATCATCACAATCATCGTTGATCACGGGGAGTTCTCTTTACCCCTCTTTGCCTTACTTTTTTTTAATTATTTTCTCTGAATTGGGGCAATTCACTTAAGTGAGGGGGAGGGTAAATTACCACTTGTCTGCTTGTTTGATAATATGTTTTGATTTTGATTAAACCTTAAGATGAATTTTTTCTTGCCATTACTTGTTGTCCAGCATGTTGTACTTGTTCTAATTCTTAGGAATGATTGAATTGGAGCATTTTGATAATCAAATGATATGGGTAATCTACAGTTTGACATCTCTTTTAATTACTCTTGATAGTGTTAATTAAATTTCTCGCCTAGCTTAATCAAATTAGCCTAATTTTGTGAGAATTTGAGCCTTGAGCATGCATTCTTCATATTATGCTCGTTTCCTTGCTTGAGTGTGTCATCTTGAACTTAGGAATCTAGAACTTGTGGCTTGCTTACAATTTGAGACTACACTAAGAACGAGGTGCTTTAAAATGATTTAGGCATTAGGCTTTAAACCTCTTCCTTCCCTTTTATTTTAATTTACCCTTTCTCATCGCCTAGTGAGCCTTTGTTAGCCTTACACCCCATTTCCTTGGCTTAACCACTTTTTGATTGATCAAATGCTAGAAACTATATTACTAGGCAAATAAGGAGCTGCAATTCGAATAAAGGGCATGATTCTTCGAAATGAAAAAAGAAAAAAAAAACAGAATAAAGGAAGCAATTGCTTCGGAAAAAAAGGGGAAAAGAAAAAAAGAATAAAAAATAGTTTCGAAAAGAAGAAAAAGAAAAAAAAAGAAGAAAAAATGTGTGTTTTGCTTGCCCATTTTTAGCTCCTTTTTAATGTCTTCACTGCGAATGTTTGAAATATCTTGCATTGATCATCTTCTTTTGCCTTTTCTTTCCACCTTTCTATCCTTTTTTCTAAACCCACATTACACCTTGAACAAAGACCTAATGATTTTTGCACCTCGATTCTATTAAAGTAGTGGAGAATTGAACTTGTTACAAGCATATGGAAACCTTTATTCATGATTGACTTTGAGTGTTTCTGCTTCAAATTTACCTTTAAAACACTTTGAGTGCTCTTGAGTGTATCTTGGTGAGGATTAAGACTAGGCTAAGATTTGATTAATGCTTGATAGGTAATTGAAAAGGACAATGGCTGCTCTTTGCTTGTATTTATTTGTTTTAATTATGTTTCTTTCATGAACCTCCTTTCGTGCTAGAACTCTTATGATTATGTTTGATGCTTGTAATGGTTGAGAAATGCATTCTTGGGTTCATGATTTTTTCGAACATACTTGAGGACAAGTATGAGACAAGTGAGGGGGAATTTGATGAGTTCTCAAATATGACATATTTCATTTGTTATTTTTCTAGCTATTGGGACTTCTTGCTGCTTAATACATGCTGTTTTTGTTATATTTTGTGCAGGAACCCAATTCTGGAAATAGAAATGAAAATGGGACATTTCTGCAGTTTTTATTATAATCCTGTCATGACTGGCATCATGGGCACGACACCGGGCACGACGCGTCTGACGTGGCAGTGACGTGGCAATGACGTGGCGACTTCTAGAAGCTTCTGGAACGTTCTGGAAGATGTTATCAGCTTATCCGATTAGATTCCTGCATTTGAATTTTAAAACATTTTGAATTGTTTTATCTTTTGTTTATTATTTTAAATTATTTCATCACTTTATCTTTGTAAATTTAAGCCTATAAATACCACCCTTGGTAAAGGCTTAGATCCATCAATCATTTTAGTTTTTACCTTTGTAAACATTTTTAGTTTTAATTCAAGTTCTTTTTCTTTATTTTCTTGTTTCATTTATTTTATGTTATTTAATTATTTTTTCAAAACCAAGTTAAGCATGATAATCAATATCATGCTTAGCTAAATTTCTTGAGCCAAGAGCTAGCTAAATCAATTCTAATCGTGAGAATTGAACATTGCCTAAATTCCTTCGGGAATACATTTTTATCTTTCGGTTTAGATAGTTTGGCAATCGGCCTTACTAAAGTTTTTAATCGTTTTTCGAATCAAAAAGAGCTCGTTGATCTGGAATCGTTTAAAAACATAGTTGGGAGGAAGGATCGGCCTGTGGCAATTTCGACTTCCTGTGAACACTCTTAGCGGCGGTCCGCTAAGGAAAGATAAAATCAGAAGCGATTCTTTTTTAAGACAATTTCTGAGTCAGGCTTTTCCTGCTTCCAAAACTAAACACTTTAACGGCGATAGACGTGGCTAATTTGTTTAAGAATCAACCTTCGAAGATAGTCTTGGGAGGATTGGTTACCCGAGAGAGAAGCAAGTTGCGACGGGTTGGGCCTCGCAGACTGTAACCGACATGATCCCCGGAGTAAAAATCTATTTCAATGATCGAAGGAATTGACAAGGCTAGCTCGAGGCTATTTCACATACTTGGTTTTCCTTATTTTTAATTTGTGCATTTTATTTCATTACTTCATCCAATATCAAATCACTCCCCCACTTTATTTAATTATTCTGCAGATATTCCTGGAAGTAGTAATCGAAGCAATCTTCAGTCAATAATTCCAGCTAATCTCCCTGCGGATCGACCCTCTCTCCCTATACTTGTTCAATTTATTTATTTATTTATTGTTGAAAGAGGATTAATTTATATTTATTTTGACCGGTTAACGACGACTTGTCAGAAACCAAAGTCATTCCTCGTCCCCTCGCGAATTCCATCAATTTAGCCGTCTCATTCACTGATCAGTCTAATGATCAAGTCCCCACCGTCGATTACTCTTTGCTGTTTTCCGACGACCAAAATGAACGTGCCAAGTCCCTTGACCACCTTGGGAAAGCATGCCAAGAATTCGGTTTCTTTTATGTATGAAACTTGAACCCTAATTCTTAATATTCCCACTTTGATTTGATATTCGGTTATGAAGCATGGTTTAGGTACATGGAAGTATTTCTTCTTCCTAATATTTTTTTTCTATTCTCTCATCATTTTCGTCTTTTTTTTTGTTTCGACTTTCTCTCACGTGATTCAACTATAAATATATAAGTACTACGTGTGATGCCATGCTCAAATAATTTTTTATTTTTATATTTATCGTACCTTTATCGTATCTGTACTCTGTAATTTTAAAACCTGTCGTTTCTCGCCCTCGTTTCCGTCCCCGTATCCAACATAGATATTTAAAGAGTATTATATACTAAGATTCTTTCATTTTTCCTTCTTTCTGCTGAAGCTGATCAATGGTGTGGAAGAAAGCGTTGTGGAAGCAGCACTGAAGGGCGTTTCAGATTTCTTCGAGCTGACGAATCAAGAGGAGAGGAGTGAGTACTCGAAGAAGAATTCCAGGGATAGAATAAGGTGGGGTTTAAGATCCCATGCCGGGGAGAACCGGGAATATCTAAAGGTTGTAGCACATCCGGAATACCATTGCCCTACCAAACCGGCACACTTCAGGTTTTTTAGTTAAATCTTCTTTGTATTTTTTTTATTGATGATCTTTGACCCTTTAAAATTTTGTAATTTCACAACCCTAAATTTTTAATATAACTCTCGAATAATTCAAGCTCACTAACATAAAATCCTATATCTGTCTCTGGTAAATTGTTCTTTAATCTTTTGAAACGGTGGGTTCATTCTTCATCCTATATTTGGTAGAGATACCATTGGAGAGTACTTCAAAGGGATGCATGAGGTCGAGCTCGGTTTAGCTAAAGCAATCTCAAGAATTTTAGGACACGAAGAAACCTACATCGAGAAGGAATTGAAACTCGAAGCCGGCTTCGACGTCTGCGCCATGAATCTTTACCCTCCATCTTTCCAGTCCAAAGGTTCAATCGGCGTGCCCGATCACACCGACCCCGGCTTCTTCGTTTCCCTTATTCAAGATGTCAACGGCGGCCTTCAAGTGCTGTCTCATAAAGGAAACTGGGTCACCGTCAGCATACCCCGAAACGCCATCTTCATTAACCTCGGGGATCATATGGAGATATTATCCAATGGGAAGTACAGGAGTCATATACATCAAGTGGTTCTTGATAATAACCGAGTGAAAAGAATCTCCGTGGCTACTCTTCATGGACCTTCATTGAACACATTTGTAGCTCCGACGCCGGGGTTCGTCGACGAGTCTCACCCACCGGCCTACCGAGGGATGACCTACAAGCAATCCTTGGAGTTGAATGGTTCCGATGAAATAGATGTGCAGTCATCCCTTTCTCAGCTCCGGACTCCATTAGCTGTCTAATTTCATAAGCTTATGCACCATTGCTACTACTTCATCCTCTATGTGTGCTGATATTAATATGTTTCTCTTCTCCTTGTATGTGCTAATATTAATGAGTGTGATGTACTGTGTTGTTGTCTATTATTTTTAGTTTTTTCATTTTAAAAAAAATTATTTTGCGGAGAAAAAAATATTAAGGAGTTATTTTTTCATTGAAATAGCTAGTTTTATTAAAAGAGAAAATATTTAAAACTACTATAAGGTTTACAGTCATAATCGTAAATTAAATATATAATTTAAACATTTTTAAATAATATTGACACAAGAAATTAGCCCGTTGAGATCATACAAGGTAAAGATTAAAAACTCAACTAAAAAATTTGAACAAAATATAGATATAAACAGATCTGACTTTATCGGAAAACGAACCCTAAAAGAAGATCAAATTATTAAAAGATTATCGACAATTGTAAATCAAAGCTGAGTGTCGTGAAAAAACTATCAACAAACGTAAATTGCGTATTTAAATTCAATCCGAAGTTAATTTCATTATATCCTCCGCTTCAGATTCTGAAATGGTCATCTTATTTTTCCATGGACATATCTAATAAGAAGTGATTCTGACATTGTATCCTCGTCGGTTTGAGCAACAAAAAGTGATTAATCAGAATCAATCCAAATTGTAATGTTTGGACGCTTTGTAGTTCAAAATTCAAAAAATATTGTTATCTAAAACGAACTAAATTTAATTTAATTTTTAATTAATTTTAATTATTTTATAATATAAAAATAAGTATTTTATACTTAAAAATAATGCAATAATTTAAAATATTATAAATAAATTATTCACCTTCTTATTTATTTAAAATTAATTTTTAAAGAAATGTTTATGAAAAAGACTTTGGAATTTTATCAAATAATTTTTAATAGTTAACAACAAAGGTTGGGTGTAATGACAAGGCACATTGGTCTCCCAAAGAGAGGACCCAGGTTTAAATCTTGCAGATGATATTGTTAAAAGGGAGAACAACAAATCTTAAATATAGACTATAAAGTCAACATGTTACTATACAAAAAATAATTTTTAATAGTCATAAAATAAAGTTATTTTGTCAAATACAATATCCCAAACCAAAAGTTAATAGGGAAAATCGAAAATTAAGGTTAACTGAGCTGAAAATTAATGGACTATTTTAAAAAAAATAAGGTTAACTGTATACACACTTCCGTCCAATAATCGGCAGATGAGAAACTTGTTAGTCACAATCACTTTATTATTGGACATGAATGATTAATAAAATAGACTTATTATGATTCTAACATCGTTTATTAATAGTCGTCATATTTCCTTATACCTGAAGCCACCATGCGACACCAAAAATATATAGTATGCGGTGACGGAACTTGATGAAAGATTTTGGGACATTTTTTAAAATATAGATTTAAACTGAAATTTTTTAAAAATTTTAAAGGGTTTAATTTACGTTTTTAGGAAAATTTGAGGTTTAACTAATTTTTTTTAAAAATTTGAGAGATTTAATGAGAATTTTTAAAAAAATATGAGAAATATTTAATTAAACACATCCAAAAAAAATTAAAATTATATTTAAATTTCTAAAAAGATTGGGACCAAATTTATTTATTTTATTTAAAAGCTAAATTCTAAATTTCTAAAAATTAGGGGTGGCCCTTACTGTCATCGCCCCCACAAACAACCACTAACCATCATCTCACTTATTATACATCAACATTATTGTCAATTTCCAAATATTTTTATGATAGTTGTTTCATTTTTTAAGGGATGTCACCTTAATATATATATATTAGGGATTATGGTACCAGTACAAAATAAATATTAAAACAAAGGCAAGCAGTCAATATAATATTTTTTTTGTAAAAAAACAACATTTTTTTGTTCTCAATCATAATTTATTAAAACAAAGGTAAGCAGACAATACGTTGGCAGTAGTGGACATGCAAACACCATAAACAATTCTAGTCAAGTAGTACCAACCTTGGTTAAAGCAGCCAACAGGCATCAAAGTCTACGTTAGGACAGAGAATATAGCCAGCAGAATAGCCCTTTTTCATCCCATCCGGGGACGAACCAAAGATTCAAGATCAGGAGGTAAAACATAATTAACTATAAAACTGAGAGGTGCAAAGTTTAATAAATTAAAAATTAGAGGTCAAAATAAGTAAATAGTCCGATTATATTTTATAGTAGAAAAAATCAGGAGCAGCACAGCCCCCTAAGAACATTATAGTTTTGTCCATGATCCCACGTGAGCGTTTGATTGAGTCGAGTCAAAAAAAAATTGAGTTATTAGAGTTGACGCGTCATATTTTACAACTCAAACTTTATTTAAATTTTTTTCCGATTCGAGACGAGTTTATAAAATTCAAGTCGAGTTTTCGAGTTCATATACAAGTTTAATTGTAATTATTTATCGTATTATAATATAATTTGATTCCAATTTAAACATTTTTTTAATCATATAAGATATGCATATATATATTTCTTCATAAGTGACATATATTTCTTCATACTTTTTTATATTGGCATATAATAGTCTTTTAAGTACTTTTTAGTTTAAATATTAATCAAATAGATCCTTTGCCCCTCCTTTAGAAATGCTTAATAGACTCTTACCCCTCCCAATGTTTAATCCTAGCTCGTCTCTGCTATTATGGAAGGTAAACAAAACTATGATGTCGATTCTTTGGGGAACCATATCAAGTTATGCCAATTCATTTTTTGAAGCCAACCCCTAGGTAGCAGCGTACAGGGAGACAACCCCTTTTGAAGCCAGTAGTCACATGAATATAATGGCGGAATATAGAGTAAAAGTTTGAGGGGGTCAACTTAATTTTTTTTAAAAAAATTAGAGGGTTAAACGAAAATTTTCAAAAAAAAAACTGATGATTTAACTAAATTTTTAATAATTTAAAGAGATTTAACCAAAAAAATTAAAATTTTAAGAAAGAATTTAATTAAAAATATTTAAAGTTTTTGAAGCTTAATAAGAATTTTTAAAAAATTTAAGAGGGCCAAATTAAAAATTTTCAAAAATTTTAAGGGCAAAATTCGAGTTTTTTAAAATTTTGGGAGGCCGTAGCTCCACCAGTCCTTTAAAGCTTTCGCCACTGCATGAATAGTCTAGATCAGAAGGAGATAAACTAGATGAGAAGAGTTCACTTTTGAGGCATTAAATTTAAGGCTAGATAGCTCATAAAACTGGTCCAACACACACTGATCCCTACAATGGAGTCCAGTGTCCCTTTAGTGAAAATGAGAAGGTCGTCCGCAAAGTATAAGTGAGTTAATCTCATCTTCTTGCATTTTGGGTCAAACTGAAAACGGCCACTACGAGTCGCAGTATCAAGAAGTTTAGACAGAGGGGTCATAGCAAGGACAAATATGTAGGGTGACAATAGATCACCCTGTCGAATTCCTCTAGCTCCGTGAAAAACCCTACAAGAGTACCATTAAAGTTGACGAAAAATCTAACAGTAGATAAACAGGCCCAAATCCATCCCCTAAATTTCTCAGGAATCCCAACTTCTTTCAAGATCTTCATTACAAAGTCCCAAGATAAACCGTCAAAAGCTTTCTGTAGATCGACCTTCATAGCACATCTAGGGGACAAAGATTTTTGTGCATATCCTCTAACAATTTCTTGAGCTAATAAGGTTAAATTGTAAATTTTTATAATGTTATGCTGTTAATTAGTTCTAATTTAAATGATTTTATGTACCCATATATAATATACATTTATATTTTTTCATATTTTTTTGTTAAATAATTAAAACAACGATATTATTTGAGTAAAAAACAGACATTATCTTCGCACTTTATAATAAATTATTTATTAATGAAATGATTAATTTTACTTTCGGAATTCGGAACATGTGACAAATAAAAAATAGGTAGGTATAGCGATTGTGATAATTATTTATGACAGCAGAACACAACCACCATTAAAACTGATTAATAACTATAACTAAAGTGCAAATTGCCATAGTTTTCCTCGAAAGATTTGGTTTTGGATTATTTTAAGACAATTTGTTTAAATTTTAATTACCAATAAATAAAGATTCTTAATCAAAAGGTCAATGTAAATTAAACCAACTTCAAGTTGCAGAAAAAAGCCAACTAGATCGTTGATGAGAAAGGATATTTCAATACATGCAAATAGACTATTCAAAATTAATTATTATTTTCAATCACGTGTTTGGTAGCTAAATCTAAATTTAATTAATGAATTAAAAATCACGATTTTCTAGTTTGATAATTGGTCAATTTTAACGACACAAATAAATAAATATTGAAAAATATTGATTAAATCAAAGGTTGAGCTGGGATATATACCGGCTTGGGCTCGGCTGGCAAACCGGTTCGTTGGGCCTACATCACGGCTCAGCAAGTCGGCTCCAGAATTAGCCCAACGGCTTGCCCAAGCCCAACAACTGGATAAGCTACCCATTGTCCACTGAACGTCTCTCACGCGCAGGCAGCGGCTCCGGTGGTCGAACGGTGACATCGAACGCCTATACTTACTCTCTCAATGTCGGTGAATATGATGGCAGCCTCAGTCTTGCATTTCGAGCACTCAATTTTGTTGGAGTATGCCCAAAGATCAATCATAAGAAGATTGTAAAAGACATACTTATTTTATCTTGTTTATTAATATAAAGTCATTATTATTATTATTTCAGTCACTATTCTGCGCATATATAAATAAACTAAATTATAATAAAGTCCTTAGAATAATATGTGTTGGGCTTGTAGCACGCTCGAATCGATCACCGAAACCGTCAAGGAGGGTTGTTTTTGTTTAGTGGTTGAATTGGCTAAAATCGAAATAAAGGTAGACAAGTGACAAAATCGATCACTTAAAAACTCAATTTTGGCTAATTTTTAACTTTAAAATGTATATTCGATATAGGTGCAAAGTCAAAATATTTTAAACATATTTTTCAAGTTTTAAGGACTTTTGAATTATTTTTGAAATCTTTAAACAAATCCAAAACATTTTTCACATAATTGTTATATCAAAATATTTCTCAACAATATGGTTATTCTTAAATGTTCTTAGTCGAGTATTATAGTGGGCATGGACAACAATAATACATTAAGACTAATATATAGTTGATTGATGACAAAGTATTGTCATTGACATGGAGATGTCAAAATCAATACATAAGTATGTGTTAGAGAACGACATACTGGACTGACCCGTTATGAGTATTTTTTCTTGGATTATTATGTGACAGTCACAACATTGCTCATAATAATAATTACATTTATGATCCTTAGACTTAAATCATCATTATTTCAACATTGTGAGTGACATATTTTGATACAGTTAAACGTGTGTTGTAACTTACTTGTAACACCCCTAAATTAATAAGGCAAAATAATAATAATATATATATATATATATATATCATAAATGAGTGTACGATGATGAAAAAAATAGAAATAATGCAACTGCAAGGGTTTAAACTCTTGACCTATGCTTGGTGGATCTAAGCCTTAACCATTTGGGCTAAGGTTTCCTTTTGGTTATATCCCACGCCTACCTCTATTTGAATTGTGTTTTTTTTATCTGATTCAATATTAATTACAAGTCAGACTCCTCACCTACACTTTGGGGAATACCAATCGTATCCAAACCAAATCGAGAGGGTGAGAGAGAGAGTCTGGAAATATCCTAAGTCTAAATCATCGTTCACCGGCTCGATCTCCGTCGCCGTCCGGCCGTGGCGTGCACCGCCAGCGTCGGCGTGATCGTCGCGCCGCCCCGATCGAAACCCCTATGGTCACTCGCGTAGCTGCCACCGCAATCTTCGGCAATCGTGCTTCAACGGTTCATCAAACCTAGGGTTAAGGACCCTATCGGTTTTCCGAGGATTTTGGCCGCTGTGGGCGTCCGTTCGCTGCGCCGTCGCCACCCTTAGGCTCTCCGTTCCAAGCCGAACAAAACACAGTTGGTTGTTCGTCTGTTCGACTCCGGTAAGGACCTCGTCGGAGCCACGTCAACCCGATCGTATCACTTCCGATTTGGTAAGATCGGTATTCAAGGTTCCTTGTATTCGGGATGTTGAGGACGTCGCATTCGAGTTCGGGAGTGATCGAACGGAGTATCATGGTCAACCGATATAGCAAGTATTAAAGGTAATACACTACTACCT
Source organism: Hibiscus trionum (assembly GCA_030270665.1). Classification (NCBI taxonomy): domain Eukaryota; kingdom Viridiplantae; phylum Streptophyta; class Magnoliopsida; order Malvales; family Malvaceae; genus Hibiscus; species Hibiscus trionum. Next base: position 1,847,952 of record BSYR01000034.1, on the reverse strand, counting down.
CTTGTATGCTTTATGAGCATGTTGGTATTTGTTAATGCATGCATAAAAATGATGATAAGTACTGTTAGTTCTGCTCAAGTCAAACCGAATATGGAAACGAGTATGATATTCTAGATAAGATTGCAATGCTCGAATAAGAAGATCAATAAATCAGAAGGATCTGGAGTTCAATAAGTAATTAATAAGACAAATAAATCTCCAAATCTGACTATTAGTGTCAAATGATAAAATATGAAAAATATTTGGATATGAGATTACGAAAATGCCCTTAATGTGTGAGAATGACTAAAATACCTTTGGAATTGGGAGCGATCTGGAAACCTACACTGGATATGATAAAACAACTCGATTCATCTAAAATTCTCGAGCTACTTGGAAAGTTATGGTAACAAGATTTAAATCATTGAGATTGTAAGGTGATAGATTTCCTTGAATTTAGAATGAATCCCTAAACCGATATATATTTACGAGAAACTAACTGTACCTCTAAATTGATCAAGCAACTCAAAAATACTTAATTTTCAGGAAAGACTAAAAGTACTGGAAATACTATTATGGTTAAATTAGTCGGAATGATCGTATTGACAAAAAGGGATAAAGTATTCTCGGACATCGAGGTTTGCAATTAATTGGAATGATGGATAAATCTTTGAGTTTTGAAATAAATGAAGTGGTTGGAGGTACCGAGATTTCTTGAATGGCTGAAACACCCAAGAGTATTTAAATGATCGAAATATTGTAAATGGTTCAATTGACAGAAATGATAGAGATTCCAAGCTTCAGAATGACTGAAGTACACCATTGACTGGAATAAATAATTTGCCTTTGATAAAATTCTAGTAATTTGCCAATAAAGTTAAAAATGACCGAAATGCTCTTATGGGTTGAAGCATGACTTACGTACGACAATCACTCCTGATATTAATGTAAAGTTGGAAGTTTCTCCGCACAGAATATAAGTTTGACTACTCCGTGGTAAATCTTGTGGTGAAATATGAAAGCAACCGTTCAGATATACGATACAGTTGGATGCATCAGAAGCGTTGGTTAGTACTGCAAGGTTGGAATATGTTAGTTCGAATGGTTTTGGAGCCTCGATAAACTTCTGGGAATCTTAAGTATTGCAAATCGTCATTTCATCATTACTGGGCTAAATTACAAATCACCCCTGATAGTTAAATGACCAAAATGCCCTCGTTGGCCAAAGTAATCAAAATAGCCCTGAATGTATCTGATATCATGAAAGATCTTGACGTAGAAATCTCTAAATGCCTGGTTGGAAACTTGATGAGCAAATAGAATTTCGGAGCCACTATTTACGCCCTGTTGGTATAAATTACCAAAATGCCGTGTATGATAAAATGACCATAATGCCCTGGTAGGCTTAAATGGCTAAATCACTCATGATATGCCTAAACTCTCAAGATCTTGATGTATCATCTCCTGACTATCTGGTTTGAATCGTTAGTAAAAACCCCTTGAAATAGGGACATCGTTTTAAAAATCCGTTCAATTGTCAAAAGTTTAATGTGTTCTCTTCCGTAAATGACACGTATCTCCAAGGAAATAAACTATTCCACCTAGTGTGTTCCATGTGTGCCACACGATTGTTTTGCATACTGTTTTACATGTTATGATACCGATCACGTGCACATGATTGACATACTTGAACTCACATGAACATGACATGTTTTATAAATTAAGCATGACCGTACTGTATTTCTGGTATATGTTTATGCACCCGATATGATAAACATGCTATATGGATAATGTGTTACTAAAATTACAATTATTGATTAATGAACAATTGATGATCTGATTCATTGGGGGTACTTGGGACATGATATGAAGTTGCTAACGGCTCAGCTCTGATCCAGCTGGTAAGTCCGCCCGTTTTCGGATCCTAAGCTTCGGCTAGGTCCGCCCGTTTTCGGATCTTAGGCTTCGGCCAGGTCCGCCCGTTTTCGGATCCTAGGCTTCGGCCAGGTCCGCCCGTTTTCGAATCTTAGGCTTCGGCCAGGTCCGCCCGTTTTCGAATCCTAGGCTTCGGCCAGGTCCGCCCGTTTTCGGATCCTAGGCTTCGGCTAGGTCCGTCCCTTTTCGGATCCTAGGCTTCGGCCAGGTCCGCCCGTATTCTAAGGTATATCCTTAGGATGGTACCCACGCCCAATGGGCTCGGGTTAATGCCTGTACATGATACCGCACTGGGGAAACTATATACTGGAGTATGGTTGGAGGGTAAATAAGGAATTAAAATGAACTTTACTGCTACTTGAAACAAATGTATTTGAAATAAAAAGGTTTACTGTATTATTATATTTTATGCATTAATGTTGCACCGTTGGAACACACTAGGCACTAAACTCTCTGTTTCCACCTTCGTATGTTACCAGCCTATATAATTCCCGTCTAATTCACGATGTTTGAATAAGGAACAAATATCGTTATTCCTGAGTATAATGCAATCTTGAAATAGTTGAACAGAAATGAGGGCTGTTACTATATGGAACATTATGAAAATGTTATGCCTACCTTATATCTGCATGATCTTATAGCATCTGTTGGTAGAACTGTATTACTGAGCTTTTCCAATCTCACGATGTTTTTACCATCGCAGGTTAAAAGAATATATCATGGTATAATGGTTGACAGCAGTGTTCGGAGTTGTCTCGGCGTTGCCTTGGAGTACGGTACTGTATAGTTAGTGGGCATGTATGTCATGTATTGTTTTACGGCAGTGTTTGTAAAATATTTTCTGAAGTTTTTATTATATGTTTAAATGACATCCCGAAATGATATTTTAAACAGAAGTTGGTTTTACAATTTAATAAGTGTTTAAAAAAATGTTTTTATATGTATTTTTACTGTGGGTCGCTCTTGTGACCCTAATGTGACTTCCTATGATCCGTTGTAACGCATAGACGGGTCTAGGGGGTTACATTTAGTGGTATCAGAGCTTAGAGTTGCGTCTTTCTGGGTAGATGGGCCGATCGTCTGTCATAGGATGTCTGGTATGTGCATGCCCCTAGATCATAACCGTACTCCTCAGTGCCGAGACTCTGATGTTGAATCCTTTCATGCAATAAGTGTACATAATCATTCTGTCCATTATAGCTCAATCTGTACTAGCAAAGAATGTTTGTAACATTCGTCTGTGAGTTGGATTAAATTGAAGGATTTGAATCTGGATAGAGAACATGAGATGGTTTATGCATGTGAAATCGAAAATCTGAATCAGGTTAAGAATAAATGTTTGATCATAGGAGGTAATCAATATAAGACTACATGTAAGGTAGCTCGGTGATAATGATATGTTTGAAAATATCTTGATGAAAAAAATTGATAAATGAAGTATGAACCTTAAAGAGAGGTGTCTATGAACCCGGCGAAAGAGTAAACTCAGTAGTTACTTCGTTATACATAAAGAAAACAATTGTATGACCTTTACGCTGAAGGTAAATGCAAATCATTTAAAACCTTGCTTATGTTGGTTTGGTTTGGAGGAAGAATTCACTGGAAGTGTGGCATGTTGTGTGGTTATACATATCATCCCTGACTGACATTCGGTGTTACGTCTTGATTCTAGAAGGCTCTGTTGGAAGCCTCAAGTACTCGTCTGGATTTTAGGGACAGTTCTTCATCCGTAAATTGATAGTCAGCCTAGATGAGTTATGAATAAAATTCTGGGTCGTATGAGTGATATCTCTGATAGTTGGGAAAGCTTATTATTCCTAATTAAGATCGTTTATGATAAAAGATATGAGACAAGTGTTTGCTTAGCACCATGAAGTTCGATAAGAATCCAAATATTTTATTCTGATTAGTTTGTCGGAGATGCATGATGGGATGACAATGGGTCTAAGAATAGTTTGAGTGACTGAGGAAATTGCAGATTGATCTATGACCGACTGAGAGTCTTGAGAAATAATGATTCTCTGAAGGAATAGTTTCAGTACAAAAAGAGTGATGAAAGAGCAGTTTTTTGCATTTCATCGACTTGGGAAAATTTCGAGGACGAAATTTCTTTTAAGAGGGGGAGAGTTGTAACACCCCTAAATTAATAAGGCAAAATAATAATAATATATATATATATATATCATAAATGAGTGTACGATGATGAAAAAATAGAAATAATGCAACTGCAAGGGTTTGAACTCTTGACCTATGCTTGGTGGATCTAAGCCTTAACCATTTGGGCTAAGGTTTCCTTTTGGTTATATCCCACGCCTACCTCTATTTGAATTGTGTTTTTTTATCTGATTCAATATTAATTACAAGTCATACTCCTCACCTACACTTTGGGGAATACCAATCGTATCCAAACCAAATCGAGACGGTGAGAGAGAGTCTGGAAATTTCCTAAGTCCACATCATCGTTCACCGGCTCGATCTCCGTCGCCGTCCGGCCGTGGCGTGCACCGCCAGCGTCGGCGTGATCGTCGCGCCGCCCCGATCGAAACCCCTATGGTCACTCGCGTAGCTGCCGCCGCAATCGTCGGCAATCGTGCTTCAACGGTTCGTCAAACCTAGGGTTAAGGACCCTCTCGGTTTTTCAAGGATTTTGGCCGCTGTGGGCGTCCGTTCACTACGCCGTCGCCACCCTTAGGCTCTCCGTTCCAAGACGAACAAAACACAGTTGGTTGTTCGTCTATCCGACTCCGGTAAGGACCTCGTCGGAGCCACGTCAACCCGATCGTATCACTTCCGATTTGGTAAGATCGGTATTCAAGGTTCCTTGTATTCGGGATGTTGAGGACGTCGCATTCAAGTTCGGGAGTGATCGAACGGAGTATCATGGTCAACCGATATAGCAAGTATTAAAGGTAATACACTACTACCTCTTGTATGCTTTATGAGCATGTTGGTATTTGTTAATGCATGCATAAAAATGATGATAAGTACTGTTAGTTCTGCTCAAGTCAAACCGAATATGGAAACGAGTATGATATTCTAGATAAGATTGCAATGCTCGAATAAGAAGATCAATAAATCAGAAGGATCTGGAGTTCAATAAGTAATTAATAAGACAAATAAATCTCCAAATCCGACTATTAGTGTCAAATGATAAAATATGAAAAATATTTGGATATGAGATTACGAAAATGCCCTTAATGTGTGAGAATGACTAAAATACCTTTGGAATTGGGAGCGGTCTGGAAACCTACACTGGATATGATAAAACAACTCGATTCATCTAAAATTCTCGAGCTACTTGGAAAGTTATGGTAACAAGATTTAAATCATTGAGATTGTAAGGTGATAGATTTCCTTGAATTTAGAATGAATCCCTAAACTGATATATATTTACGAGAAACTAACTGTACCTCTAAATTGATCAAGCAACTCAAAAATACTTAATTTTCGGGAAAGACTAAAAGTACTGGAAATACTATTATGGTTAAATTAGTCAGAATGATCGTATTGACAAAAAGGGATAAAGTATTCTCGGACATCGAGGTTTGCAATTAATTGGAATGATGGATAAATCTTTGAGTTTTGAAATAAATGAAGTGGTTGGAGGTACCGAGATTTCTTGAATGGCTGAAACACCCAAGAGTATTTAAATGATCGAAATATTGTAAATGGTTCAATTGACAGAAATGATAGAGATTCCGAGCTTCAGAATGACTAAAGTACACCATTGACTGGAATAAATAATTTGCCTTTGATAAAATTCTAGTAATTTGCCAATAAAGTTAAAAATGACCGAAATGTCCTTATGGGTTGAAGCATGACTTACGTACGACAATCACTCCTGATATTAATGTAAAGTTGGAAGTTTCTCCGCACAGAATATAAGTTTGACTACTCCGTGGTAAATCTTGTGGTGAAATATGAAAGCAACCGTTCAGATATACGATACAGTTGGATGCATTAGAAGCGTTGGTTAGTACTACAAGGTTGGAATATGTTAGTTCGAATGGTTTTGGAGGCTCGATAAACTTCTGGGAATCTTAAGTATTGCAAATCGTCATTTCATCATTATTGGGCTAAATTACAAATCACCCCTGATAGTTAAATGACCAAAATGCCCTTGTTGGCCAAAGTAATCAAAATAGCCCTGAATGTATATGATATCATGAAAGATCTTGACGTAGAAATCTCTAAATGTCTGGTTGGAAACTTGATGAGCAAATAGAATTTCGGAGCCACTATTTACGCCCTGTTGGTATAAATTACCAAAATGCCGTGTATGATAAAATGACCATAATGCCCTGGTAGGCTTAAATGGCTAAATCACTCATGATATGCCTAAACTCTCAAGATCTTGATGTATCATCTCCTGACTATCTGGTTTGAATCGTTAGTACAAACCCCTTGAAATAGGGACATCGTTTTAAAAATCCGTTCAATTGTCAAAAGTTTAATGTGTTCTCTTCCGTAAATGACACGTATCTCCAAGGAAATAAACTATTCCACCTAGTGTGTTCCATGTGTGCCACACGATTGTTTTGCATACTGTTTTACATGTTATGATACCGATCACGTGCACATGATTGACATACTTGAACTCACATGAACATGACATGTTTTATAAATTAAGCATGACCGTACTGTATTTCTGGTATATGTTTATGCACCCGATATGATAAACATGCTATATGGATAATGTGTTACTAAAAATACAATTATTGATTAATGAACAATTGATGATCTGATTCACTGGGGTACTTGGGACATGATATGAAGTTGCTAACGGCTCAGCTCTGATCCAGCTGGTAAGTCCGCCCGTTTTTGGATCCTAAGCTTCAGCTAGGTCCGCCCGTTTTCGGATCTTAGGCTTCGGCCAGGTCCGCCCGTTTTCGGATCCTAGGCTTCGGCCAGGTCCGCCCGTTTTCGGATCTTAGGCTTCGGCCAGGTCCGCCTATTTTCGGATCCTTGGCTTCGGCCAGGTCCGCCCGTTTTCGGATCCTAGGCTTCGGCTAGGTCCGCCCGTTTTCGGATCCTAGGCTTCGGCCAGGTCCGCCTATTTTCGGTCCCTATGCTTCGGCAAGGGCCGCCCGTATTCTAAGGTATATCCTTAGGATGGTACCCACGCCCAATGGGCTCGGGTTAATGCCTGCACATGATACCGCACTGGGGAAACTATATACTAGAGTATGGTTGGAGGGTAAATAAGGAATTAAAATGAACTTTACTGCTACTTGAAACAAATGTATTTGAAATAAAAAGGTTCACTGCATTATTATATTTCATGCATTAATGTTGCACCGTTGGAACACACTAGGCACTAAACTCTCTGTTTCCACCTTCGTATGTTACCAGCCTATATAATTCCCGTCTAATTCACGATGTTTGAATAAGGAACAAATATCGTTATTCCTGAGTATAATGCAATCTTGAAATAGTTGAACGGAAATGAGGGCTGTTACTATATGAAACATTATGAAAATGTTATGCCTACCTTATATCTGCATGATCTTATAGCATCTGTTGGTAGAACTGTATTACTGAGCTTGTCCAAGCTCACGCTGTTATTACCATCGCAGGTTAAAAGAATATATCATGGTATAATGGTTGACAGCAGTGTTCGGAGTTGTCTCGGCGTTGCCTTGGAGTACGGTACTGTATAGTTAGTGGGCATGTATGTCATGTATTGTTTTACGGCAGTGTCTGTAAAATATTTTCTGAAGTTTTTATTATATGTTTAAATGGCATCCCGAAATGATATTTTAAACAGAAGTTGGTTTTACAATTTAATAAGTGTTTAAAAAAATGTTTTTATGTGTATTTTTACCGTGGGTCGCTCTTGTGACCCTAATGTGACTTCCTAGGATCCGTTGTAACGCATAGGCGGGTCTAGGGGGTTACATGACTACACTATAAAGACTGATATTTGATATGTCACTATCTATGTAGTGAGATATGGTTGATCAAGAAAGGATTTGTCCCTCCTACATAATAGGAGTAATAACATAGGCCACTTGATTGAGTGAGACTAGAAATGCATGGCCATGCTCGAATAAATTGATATGAGATATCATAGTTATTCGTTTATAATAGTCTAATCAAGATATCAAGAAATATTTGATGAAGTGACTATTCCATGACTTGTGTCCAATTTAGATATAAGGACAAAATGATGTAATACATGAAAAGATTTAATCATGAAGAGGTTATGTCGAACCACGACTTTCTGTAACTTAGGTAGCAATGATTTATTGCTAGATGCTACTCATTGCTTGTAATATTAAAATTGTTCTAGATATTATTACTAACGTTACTTGAACCTACAATGGTCACACCATTCGATTGAAACGAACATATATCGACTAGATAGCATGTGTGCAAACTTGTTGCATACGAAATTAGTTAATATATATATATATGTGATTTTACTAAAAACCGAAATTATTATAATTATTGTAATTATATAGATAATTTTTTTGATCGATAAGCGTATGATTTTATTCGAAGTAAAGAAATCATACAACCTCCCATATGCCTCCTTAAAAAACCTCCCTAACCTAAATTGGAGGAAAAAGAGTGCATCATGGGAGGAAAATCACAAAGACAGACCCCAATACTGACCAATAAAACCCTTACAAAATCATCCCATCATCCGCAATAGCATGAAGCCACGGCACTCTATCCACCCCCCCTTTAGCTAACGCATCGGCGAAGGAATTCGCCTCACGGAAAGCATGATGAAAACAAACACATCGAAGCTGTAAACATGCATAATCAATCTCGCGAAACAGCCCTCTAGACCTCCATGGTCGTTTGTCCTTGTGCAGCACCCAAGATAGAGCAATCCGCGAGTCAGATTCGATAATAAACGATCCATCCTCCTTCCATCGTGAGTCGGCCAGCAAACGAACCGCATACCAAATAGCCCAAACCTCAGCTTCATTCGATTCCATACACCCCAAAGGTCCCGAAAAAACAGCCAACACCACCCCCCTCGCATCCCGTAACACACCCCCACATCCCGCCATACCTGGCTTTCCCCGTGCCGCACCATCGACGTTAAACTTTAGAACCCCTTCTATCGGTGGGCACCAATGTATTCCTGCTCTAGGCTTTACTGTACTCGACGGCAAACACATCACCGGCCGCTCCCACCACGCAGACTCGGATAGAACCTCACCATGGGCGGAGAATTTAAGCCAATAGAACGACCGAAGCTTGATAAGGAATAGCAACTCATCGACGTCTACTTGTTTCTGATTGAAGATGACTTCATTCCGCGCAAGCCATAAAGACCACAGTACCGCTGTGCAACCAACCATCCACCACGCTCTCCCTTCTCCCGACAGCACCCCACTAAAACATTGCAAGAGAAAATCCGCAAGTGATTTCGGATTCGCCCAGGCCAGCCCCCACCAACAGCGAAACCCCATCAATACTCTGTTCGCAAATGCGCATAGGAAAAAAATATGCTCTTCCTCGTCAACCCCCTCCCTACACCACACACAATGAATTCCGGCTAAAGGCACGCCCCGAATACTAAGCATTGCATCGAATGCCCCCCAAATTCAACCGAAATTCGCTCCCATTCTTTCGCCATTAACTCAACATGTTCCTTCTTCTCAAGCCATACATTTAGAAACCGAAACGGACGAGGTCCCCAATCACTATCCTCACTTGTCAGGCGAATCGGCGTATGATCAGAAATTCCCCTCGGCAAGACCAATTGATATAGCGAAGAGAAGCGATCAATCCACTCCCTCGACACCAAGAACCTATCAAGGCGACACGCCTTGTTCCCCGGTCCGAACCAAGTAAACCTCTTTCCCACAACTTTGACATCCATGAGGCCGACGTCCTCCACAAATTCATTGAAGTTCTCCATTCCCCTCGATGCATCAACACATCCACACCTCTCTTTCACCTCCCGCACCGTATTAAAATCACCTCCCATACAACACGGCCCATCTAATTCCCCAACCAGCCCCCGCAACTCCCCCCATACCCGATCTTGAGCTTCCACCTCGCAAGGAGCATACACATTAACCATCCAACATATCCATTTCTCACTCACCCATTCCCCTTTAATCACAATAAAATGGCGTGCTACACGAGTTTCTATCTTTCGGAATTTAACACTATCCCAAATTAACATTAACCCCCCTGATCGTCCAACAGAAGGTTCTAAAACAAAATCGAAATTATCCGAAATCCACATTTAACTTACCCCATTTGCTGATAGCTGCTCCAATTTCGTTTCTTGCAGCATCACCATCGCACATTGGTGTTGTCGCACTCGGTCACGAACTGCACGACGTTTCGCGGCTGCACCCAAACCGCGAACGTTCCACGACAACACCCGCATCACCACTTGCTATTTATTTTCAATGCGCGCCTCAATGATGCGCGCAATGTCCTGAACAACCGCTTCCTCGTTACCTACTGTCGAAGCCCCTATCAGCCTGCCCAAATCCAGCGTCTGTTTTGCCTCTTTCAAAATTACCCTCTTCCTATTTACAAAATCTGAATCCGATAAGGATCCATTAGCAATCCCCGTGTCTTCCTGTAATTTTTTCTTCGGTCTGCCGCGAGCCTTCTTTGTCACATTCGTCACCGCCTCAGACCTTTCCTCCGGATTCAAAACACTTATCAAAATATTAGATAAGCTTCTCACCTTACGAAGGACTCCATTATGTTCAATATACTTCGCATTCGAGGCCCTCATTTGTACAGGCCCATCATCGATTAACTCCCCCAGCGTTTCCCCGGCATTATGCACTGCCTCCTCCCTCTCGACCAAATTTCCCCGTACCCCCTCTCCTACACAGCAAGTAAAACGGTCCATATCGCGGCTTGTGCATTCCCCAATTCGCTCCCTAACCAGCAAATCCACCTCCTCCACCGCTGCCAATGAAGTCCCCTGGACACTCTCCGCCCGACACACTTCAAGTTGAGCCATATCTAAACTTTTATGCTCGCTTGTCCCCTCTCTATCTATCAAAGCGATCGCCTCATCCGACACCCATGAAATATCTCTACTTGGTGAAACCACCCGCAAATCAATTTGTTTTTCATACGTGCATCCTCTCCTCATGACATTGGCATCCAAATTCGAATCAATTTCCTGTACCTCTCTGGAAAGTAAATTTGCTTCCTCACCCATAAAACTATCTTGAACAAATGAATGCAACAACGGATCACTGTCATTCGACTTAGTATTCTCCTTCGGTATATGAACTCTATGCGAACTAGATTCCGAAGATGTTTCCATTTCCTCTTCCTCGTCCCTATCCGCTGATCTTACCTCTCTCTCCCATTCTTGCACCCGAATACTATAACACTTCCCATCTACCTCCAATTCCAGCAACTCATCAATCCTATCGATCTTATTGGTTTCAATTAGGATTCTACTCCGCTCAAAAGAGGAAGGTGAGATCGTCGACAAGTCTACCTTTACTAACGATCCCCATTCTTTGGCGATATTTTCGAACGTCTCCGTTGCCCACGCGTGAATGGGAATCCCGCTCATAGCGAGCCATACTCTTCTCGTCGACATATGAATTGTTGTCGACCATGGGCGTACATCCACAAACCACTTCTCTAGATCAGTCCTGGCCATAATGTCCATCTTTTCCCCCGCATCGTTGGGCATCAAAAGCACCATTCGCCCGGCCATGTGCATAATTGAGAAACCCCTCACATTGTTCTCATGTAATTCCTTTGCCAATTGCGCGATCGAGATCGAATTACGTCGCCATCCCACCACACAGGTTTTCAATATTTCCCATTTATCGCCATCAATTTGTCCCACAATTCTTCGCAACGGTATTGCTTTTGTTGTTGCAATTGGCTCTTGATCGTCCTTAGGAATCTCTTTTTCCACGGAATTCTTGTGAACTTGCGAGGGTTTCGTCTTATTATGCCTCAATTCCTTCTCACGCCGCGCAGAATCCCTTTCCCCATCTCTAGCAAATAGGACCGTGATTACCGATCCATAGAGGCGGAATCCATTCAACCGTTCGATTACCCTCTTAGCATCTTCAATTGTTGCCATTCGAACGAACCCAAATCTCGCCCCATCTTTCCCTTTCTTCCTCGGTACGAATACATCCCTCACCACCCCATGCCTATCGAAAACTTGCCAAATCCCCTGCCAATGCAGTTGTGGCGGCAGATTCGACACAAAAAGAGTCCATACTCGGCCTCCGCCTTGCCTCGTTCGGTGGTGAATACCCTGAGTCCGCCTATCGCTCATTTCCAACCCCCGACGCGTTTAATTCGACCCTTTCTTAAGGATGTTTTTCTTAAAACCTAAATTTCTTAATTTAATCCTTTCTTAAGGATGTTTTTTTTCCTTAAAACCCAAATTTCTTAATTCGATCATTTCTTAAGGATGTTTTTCTTAAAACTCGAATTTCTCAAATCTATCATTTCTTAAGGATGTTTTTTTAAACAAAGAGTTTCTTAATTCTATCATTTCATGAGTACGTTTTTCTCAAAACCCAAATTTCTTAATTTGATCCTTTCACAAGGATGTTTTTCTTAAAACCTGAATTTCTTCATTTTATCCTTTCACAAGGATGTTTTTCTTAAACTTGAATTTCTTAATTCGATCCTTTCACAAGGACGTTTTTCTTAAAACTCAAATTTCTTAATTCGATCCTTTCATAAGGATGTTTTTCTTAAAAACCTGAATTTCTTAATTTGATCCTTCCATAAGGATTTTTTCTTAAAACCCAAGTTTCTTAATTTTTTTTGAAAGGCGAAATGATTTTATTAAAACAAAATCATACAAAGCACTACTAATGGCCTCGTTAAAAACCCCCTAATCCTAAATGGGGGAAAAGAGTACCATTATGAGTGACAAAAACAAGGACAAACACGCATACAACTCACGCCGTAACCCAAAGCCACGATATCCGATCGACACCTCCTTTGGCAAGGGCATCCGCCAATTGATTACCTTCCCGGAGAACATGCGCAAAACACACATTTGGCAAAGCCTCACAAGCGTCGTCGATCTGAAAAAACCAACGCCACAAACGCCACGGCCTCCATTCAACTCCTTGAATCCACGCAAGAGCCACCCTTGAATCAGATTCAATAACTATCGACTGTACACCCTCCCACGACGACTCCCTCAACAGCTTCAGAGCAAAAGCTATAGCTTGGACCTCGGCCTCATTCGAGTCCGCCAACCCAATCGCCCCTGAAAACAAGCCTATAATTCGGCTTTCCCAATCTCGGATCACTCCTACACACCTCGCTAAGCCCGGCTTGCCTCGAGCTGCCCCATCGACATTGCACTTCCACATTCCTTTCCAAGGCGGTACCCATGACACAGCACCCCTAGATTGTACATATTTAATTATATTCGGTTAAATATATTCTATATTTAATCAATTTGAACCCAATTAGGATTAGGGTTTTGAATGCTATATAAAGGCATAAGGTCTAGCAGCCAACAAATGCCTATTTGCAAAAAACCTCTCTAACAGTTAGAGAAGTAAAATATTGTTCGTTTTATTCGGGTGGACTGTGTAGAGGTCGGAACGCTATTGTGACGACTTGGATTCGACATCGTGCTGAAAGAATTGGATTCTCCTACTTCCCTGCGGTTATTAGATTTAATTGAGGTATTGTTTCATCCTTTTTCACCTCGGATTCGTTCCTCGTACATGGATCACTGGTGAAATTCGTTGGATAATTTGTTTGTTGCGCCATGAGGTGTACCAGCATTTTTCCTACAGAACTACCCCTACTCAACAACCTGAAACTTCCTCTCTCTCACCCTTTCAGACGACTGCTTCGACGGCGACACTACAACCACCGGCCGACTCGTCTTGGCGAGGTGAACACAATAGTATAGGAGGTGGCGAACATAGGCTCTCTGTTGGCGGTAGATCGAACATAAAATTTGATGAAGGAGGAGAAGAAAAAAAGAGAAAATGAGAGAAGAGAGAGAAAGAGAAAGGGAAAAGGAAGAGAGAGGAAAAAATCTAATTTTCTCTCTTTTCCCACACCCCTCTCTTTCAAATAATTGGCTTTAGGGTGAAATTGGGTGAATTACACCTAAGCCCTCAACCTTTAACCCATTATCTATATGAGTCTTTAATTTCCTTAAATCGAGCTTCAACCATTAATTTCTTTCAATTAATTTGTCAAATTAAAAGATTCAAACTCGGATTTAAGGTCCAAAATATTAACTCAGAATTTGGTCGTTATAAAATAAATGGTTGAGATTAATACTAAAAGAATAAGAAGATTTTTAAGGAAAAAAAATAAGGAAATAATATGCGCATTTAATTAGAATGATTTAAAGCAAGTCAGGAGAATTAGAATGACTTGCATTTAGATTTAAAATTGATTCAAGGCTTAAAGGTATCATTTTTTCGAAACCGACTGACAACGAATCATTGGTCGTTTTAAACTATGCTAATGTCCGGTACATCTTTTGCCTTATGCAGGATTGACATAGTCGGTTTCGTTGCCCGAGTGAAAGTGTTATTCAAGGGGCATGGCAACTTTATTCATGGGATTGATCCCTTTCTGCCGAAGGGATATGAAATTACCATTGACGACGAGGTTCTTTCAAAAGAGACTGATAAATTCGATAAAGCAACCTGTTTAATCGATGCCTTAACGTATCTAATTAAAGTCATGGAGACGTTTCGAGATCAAAAAGAGAAGTGTGACATGTTCATTCAAGTGGTGAATGATTTCATGGCTCAAAGGTAGCATGTTTTCGAAACTGACCGACAACGAATCGCCGGTTGCTTTAAACTCTACTAATGTTTGGTACATCCTTTCCTTTATACATGACTGATACGACCGACATTATTGCCCGAGTGAAAGAGTTATTCAAAGGACATAACAACTTGATTTATGGATTTAATATCTTTCTGTCGGAAGGGTATGAAATTACCGTTGACGACGAGACTCTCTCGAAAGAGACTGATAAATTCGGTGAAGTACTCCATTTTGTGACCAATGTAAAGGTGAATTACCCGAACCGTTGTGCCGTAATCTTTTTGTTGATTGAAATCCATCTAACTTCTCCTTTCACTATGCAGAAACGTTTCATGTTTATAAATCATTTCTGGACATATTGAATATGTACCGGAAAGAACAAAAGTGCATGACAGATCTCTTTACCGAGGTAATGAATCTCATTTCGGCCGTTATTTGTGTGTCGTCGGTACCTATCGAATACTATTTTCCGGGGATTTTACGTTTCATTCGCTTCATCCCTTGCAGGTTGCTTGTCCTTTTAAGGACCATCCCGATCTGCTAACGGAGTTCACAAGCTTTTTACCAGCCTTATAAAGAGCCCTTTGAGTATAATTTCTATTTGATTTGCTGCTAATTTACTATTAGCTTGTGTTTTTTTCTTTTATTCTTGGTGGATTCAGCTGCTGGACGTTAGATCTTTCTTTTTAATCTGAGTTAGCTTGATTTGAAATATTATTTAATCTTAAAAATATTTTATTCAATAAAACTATATATGAAGTGGACATCGACATGTAATTGGATTGGTATACTAGATATAATTACATAGTTTTTTTGAAAATTAAACAAATCAGTTTATTCATGATGCTCAAACTATTATCCGACATTATACGAGCCTCGTTAAAAAATCTCTCTAACCTAAGATGGAGGAAAAAGAGTACTACGTATAAATGCCACTTAAAAGGACTTACAACATCCCTTGGACCCCATAAACTACCTTTGCAAAAATATTCCTTCCTTCCTGCATTTTTCTTGCCTAGGTCCTGCCCATATTCAGAATCTTTTCCAGGATTCAATTTCTCAACCTCCTGCCCCTGTACAGATTCCTCATCGGAACACTGTTATCAAGGACTATGCTTACAAAATCACGTTTCCTCATTACACCCTGCTTAGCTAACCGATGCGCCGTAGTATTTCTTTCTCTAAACTCGAATGCAACAGACCATTTATACTTATTTAGCAAAATCACAGGTCTTTACCACCAACTCAGAAAAACAGGGAGGTGCCAAAGACGGGTTGCCAATCCATTTTGTAGCCAACGAGCTATCTGTTTCAATAATAAGCATATAGGACTCACACCACTTGGAATTATTAAACATCTTGGCAGCTTCAAAGATGCTTCTAATTTCAGCCGAGGTAGGATCCGAAACTCCAATGGACTTGGAGAATTGAATTAGAATTCTCCCCGAACTGTCCCTAAGAACCCCTCCGATACCCACTCTCCCATAGCTTCCACAAACCGCTCCATCAACATTAAACTTCATTGAGTGATTAGCCGGAGCCACCCAGCTTCCCACCGGAGGTCTTGGGATATAAGGAATAGCAAGAGAAATGGCAGTGGGACAGCTTACAAAGTCCGATAAGGAGGGGATTGAGTTTGGCCAATTCCCATTGCACCAGTGGCCTACAATTAAGACTAAAATGTCGAATAATTGCTCTTCATCGCAACTCTTATTCTTGTAAATAACCTCATTACCGCACAACCAAATACTCCAAATTACAACAAAGAAAACCATGTGCCAGAACTTTTTATGGGAGAAACTAATTGGAAGAGAAGACCATACCTGAAGAAAGGATTTCACATCAGCAGGAACTGTGACTACTACACTCCACACCCTGCACCACCTTTGCCATAGTCTCCACGAAAAACTGCAGTGAAGAAACAAGTGATTGACCGACTCCTGCTCCTTCTTACAGAAACCACAAAGCAACGACACTAGGGTAGACACTCCTCTTTTGGATAGCTCCACCAAGGTAGGAAGACGATGATGAATGACCTTCCACACGAAAGCTTCGACTTTCGGTGGGGCTAAGTTTGCCCAAACAAGTTTCCAACATGGTTCTTCCTCACCCACCTCCCCTGAAATTTAGTCGCAAAAACCTCTAGGAGTGTAAATGCCAGAGGAGTCACCAATCCATTTAAGAACATCCTTGCTTAAACCCGATCGTATCGCCCTATTTATAATAGCCATGAAATTCCTCCAAACTGTGAGCTCCCATTCAAAGAGGTTCCTTCTCAGCTCAATATTTCAATGCCAAACCCCATTTAATAACTAGCCAAAACTTTCAATTTTCCCTCTTTTCTTTATAGAAACCACAAAATTTCTCGGAAACGCTACCCGAAGAGACGAAACATCAGTTTGAAAATCTTCCCAAAACTCAATGTGTCTACCATTTCCAAAAAGCTAATCTAACATTTTTTGAAAACAAGTCATTCAGATACTCTACTGACCTTATAATATTCCTCCAAACCCAGGAAGGCCTTCTATTTGGCGCCTCTCTTAGAACTAAAGACAGTGGATCATAGCCATATTTAGCCACTATTACTTTCCTCCACAAACCATCAGTTTCACAACCGAACCTCCATGTCCATTTATTCAACAAAGATCTATTCCGAATTCACAAGTCCACCAGCCCCAACCCACCTACCCTTTTGGGTTTGCAAAGATCATCCCATTTAATCCAGTGGATGCGTCTACCTTCCTTGCCCCCCCAAATAAAATTAGCGATCATCCCATTTAACTTCCTTGCCACCTTTACCGGCATATTGAAAATGGATAAGTAGTACACCGACAAATTGGTTAAGATAGTCTTAGTTAGGGTAATATGACCACCGAAAGATAAAAATATGCCCTTTCCACCCATCCAACTTCTTTTGAACTTTCAGGATTACCGGATCCTAAATACTTGCCGAGTTGCGGGCAAACCCCAAAGGAAGACCAAGATACTCTGTAGGAAGTTTACCCCATCCATAACTTACAGAGGACGCCCAATTTATTAGAGCTTCATCTGTTACGTGCAGCCCAAACAACTTTGATTTCTTAGGATTAAGGGACAACCCTGAACAGAGCTCAAAAATCCTTAAAATCCTCTTAACGTTACAGATCGAGTCTTCATTTGCTTCGATAAAAATTATCAGATCATCCTAGAGCCTTCCCCTCGAAGAACGCAGAAAAGAACTCTAATAAACTGACCTTTGATTGATCCCAAAACTTCTTAAAAAAGTTCAGATTAAACCCGTCGGGCCCCGGGGCTCTAGACCCATCCGCTGAATCTATTGTCGCCCACACTTCCTCCTCTAAAAAAGGCCTTTCGAGCATGCAGACCGAGTTTGGGCTCAAAGTACGGAAACCTGCGTCTAAGGGCTTAATAGGAATGGTGCCCACATTGTTATAGCTCCTATGAAAGTAGGACTCGATATCGTGTTTGTTGGGATTTACGGTGCTCGATTCGTTCAATCGTTCTTGCTCGCCAAGTATGGAGAAGTGAGATATTTGGGTGTTTTTGTGGGAATGGAAAGATAGACAATTTACACAAGGATTTATAATGGTTCAACCTTCTAACCAAGGTCTACATCCACTACCTTAGCTTCCCACTAAGAATTTCCAAACAAATTCACTAAGAATTGCGTCCCCTTTTCTCGGCTTAGGAGGAAACCGTTACAATGATCAAGCTTTCTACCCAAAGCTTGATCAAACACTCTCTTACACAAGAAAGACTTAGCAAACTAGAAATCCCTCTAGAAGGTATATGTTTGCACTATAAAGCTCTCACCCAAAACCTAAACACTTGAGCAAATTTAACAATATTTAGCTCACTAGTGTTGTCTAAGCAAGGAATGTACAATTAAAGCTCTAGACACAATTTGTCATCATAATGTTGTAACAATTGAAGCATTAACCATTACTAGATGCTTGAAGGTCCCTTTTATACTCCTCTTTGAGTTTGTAGCCATTACTAGCCGTTGGGGTTGAATTGGAGTCGTTGGAGACTTAAATTCCCACCATAAATGTAGTTTTGCAGCTCCCCGTTTCGAAACGTTCGAACCCGTTTCGAAACACTCTTCAAGTAGAAAGAGCCGTTGCAGTCTGATGCAGCACCCGTATCGAAATGCCTGTCCCTGTATCGAAACAATCTGCATTTAAATGTTAGTTGGGGAATAGTCATTGGGGGTTTATGACCGTTGCAGTCGATGCCACGTAGGCGTATCGAAACGGCATAATCCGTATCGAAACGCTTGGCAAAATTCTCATCTAGAAAAGACCGTTTCGAAACTAGTTTCGAAACACTTTGACACTGTAAACACCCGTATCGAAATACCTGGATGGTTTTGTTTAATTTAGCTTTGAAAATATGTAAAAACCTTTTAAAACATCCCCTAAACATAGTTTCAAGTTGTTTGGACTTTAGAATATGTTTTGAATTCTTTTTAACTTTGTCCAAAACTAATTTTCAATTATTATATCAAAACATTAGTTCTACAATCTCCCCCTTTTTGATATAATAAAACCAACTTGAAAATTTATTTGGGATTTTCCCCCTTTAAATTTAAAAATGTGAATAAGAGATGAAAAATTTGAAATCAATTTGAGCTCCCCTTATTCATTTGAAAATTCAAATTTTCAAACCATTTTCTCCCCCTTTTTGTTATATTAAAAATAATTCAAAAGACATTAAGTTCAAAATAACAATAGAGGGAAAAACTGACAAAATTAATAATTTTGGTTTTAAAAAAAGGCCCCCCCTTACTCAAAGCATCATCAAAATGTTAGTTCAACATATATGATCATCTAGTTGAAATAAAAAAAGAAATAAATTAAATGAAAGCAAAAACAACTAGATTTTACCACACTTGAACACAAGGGAGGATGTGAAGCCTTCCTTCTTCAAGTGTCTTTCTTTGTGTGCATGGAGCTCCCCCTCAATGGTTGACTTTTGACCACTCTCCATCACACCTAGTAAAAGACAATCAAGTAATTTTTGGTATCCAAATTGCTTCGGATCCATAAACTTTAGTAGCACAAAACTTAGTCCCCTTAGGAATCCATTTTTCAAATTCATCCTTTTTAGTTGAAGTACTTAGTCCTTTTGGGACACAAATACTTCTAAAACATTTACCATTCACAAATCTAGGGGCACTAGATTGTCTTTGATAAAACTTTGATTTTCCAAAATCATTTTTCTTTTCTAGTTCTTTAGAAATCAAAATCTTTTCTTTCTTAAGATCATCAACTTCCTTTTGATGATCTTTTTCCATTGTTTGAAGCAAATTTTGTAAACTAGAAACTTGTTGCTCAAAATCTTTCAATTTTGCTTCAAACTCAAAATTGGTTTTCAAAAGCAAATCATTTTCATTTTTCAACTTTAAAATCAGTTTTTTGTTTTTAGAAAATGAAGCCTTGAATTCAAAAACAATTCATCATAGGCTTCTTGTAACTCATCAAAAGTATAGGAATTTGAAATGGATGAGTTAGAAGTTACCTCCCCCTCATTGAGGGCCATCAAGCATAGGTGGGCTACCTCATCATCGGTGGAGTCTTCATCACTCCATGTGGCCACATATGCTTGCTTTGAAGATGAACCCTTCTTGTTGGACTTGTGGGATTCCTTCATCTTCTTCCTCGATTCATGCTTAGATTTTTCCATTTTGCTCTTCATGAGCCGGGCAAATTTGTTGAAGAGATATGCCATCTCTTCATCTTCACTTTCCTCCTCACTAGAATCTACATGATGACATGTGGAGGATGTGAGAGCAACGACACTTGCGTTGATGCCTAGCTCCATGATCTTTTTCTTCCCCATAGCTCTAATTTCCTCCCTCTTCTTCTCTTCTTCTTTGTTTTTCTTCATAATTTGGTGAGTAAGAAGTGACCCCATGAGCTCATCAAGCTTCAAAGTCTTGAGATTCTTGGCTTCGATGATGGCGGTCCTCTTTGAGTCCCGTGACTCGAGAAGGGAGTAGATGAGCTTTCGGACAAGCTTCTCTTCCGGGATGGCTTCTCCATAACCTTTAAGACCATTGGTGATAGTGGAGAACCTACCAAACATCTTCTCGATGTTTTCTTCGGGATCCATCTTGAAGTTTTCATACGCTAAGGTGAGGAGCCCGATCTTAGTCTCCTTTACTTCATTTGTTCCCTCGTATGTGACCTTAAGCTTGTCCCATACCTCCTTGGCACTCTCACAAGAAGACATCTTCTCATAGATGTTTGGGCCAAATGCATAAAAGAGGATGTGCAAGGCTTTGCAATTAAGCTTCATCTTCTTACGGTCGTCGGCACTCCATTCCGCCTTGCTTCCTTGTGGCACGAACGGACCATCTTCTACTATGTCCCAAAGCTTGTAGTCCTTTGACTTTATGAAGAACTTCATCCTTGACTTCCAATGGGCATAGTGAGTTCCGTCGAAGAAGGGCGGTTTGTCAATAGATTGCACCATTGAGCCGGTTGATTGAAATGATGATTGAGCTTGTCGGATCTTCTCAATAGGATGTTAATCCTCTTCAATTGAGCCAAGCTCTGATACAAATTGTTGGGATTTACGGTGATCGATTCGTTCAACCGTTCTTGCTCGTCCATTGTGGAGAAGTGAGATATTTGGGTGTTTTGTGGGAATGGAAAGATAGACAATTTACACAAGGATTTATAGTGATTCAACATTCTAACCAAGGTCTACATCCCCTACCTTAGCTTCCCACTAAGGATTTCCAAACAAATTTACTAAGAATTTCGTCCCCTTTTCTTGGCTTAGGAGGAAACCGTTACAACGATCAAGCTTTCTACCCAAAGCTTGATCAAACACTCTCTTACACAAGAAAGAATTAGCGAACTAGAAATCCCTCTAGAAGGTATATGTTTGCACTATAAAGCTCTCACCCAAAATGTAAACACTTGAGCAAATTTAACAATATTTAGCTCACTAGTGTTGTCTAAGCAAGGAATGTACAATTAAAGCTCTAGACACAATTTGTCATCATAATGCTGTAACTGTAACACCCTAAACCGAGCCTAGGATGATTTCAATTAAGCCATTTCCTATTTGATGACATGTGCCATTAAGATTAAGAGGAATTCGAATATGTGACATGGATAATTAATTTAGTAAGGTGAAATTAATCTTTTAATCTAGGGAGACTAGGATTAAATTGTAATAAAATGAAGTGAGGTAGCTCAATTGATAAGTAATTGATACTTAATAAATTAAATTAAAAGTTTGGACTTAAATTGAAGTAAAAAGAAAGTGATTGGCACAATTAAGATGACTTAAATAAAAACACGGCAAAGTTTGGTGTTTGCATGCTAAACTTTTAAGAGATGATAAGTGGGAATTGAGGTGGCAATTCTCCACCAATGGGATTCATAATAATGAGATTTCAACCTTATCATCTTCTCTTAGAGGAAAGAGAAAGTGTGTTTCATCTTCACTTAGTCTCCATAGCTGATTTTTGCAAGAAAGCTTAGAGAGCTCACTTTTGTTCCTTTGTTTCATGAGATTAGTGAGTCTAAATCCTTAGGAAATAGAGAAATTTGAGTGAAAGCTAAGAGTTTAGGGAAGCTGTCACCATTCCCTTCTCTTAGCCGAAATTAGAGAGAGAGCTTGAGTTTGGGACTGTTTTGGCTCAAGTTTTGGGGAGTTTTTACATGGTCTTTGTTAAGAAGGTAATGTATGATTATCCTCTTTTAATAATGCATGATATATGTTGATTTTGGGTCGAATGTGCTGCCAAATTGTTAGAACATAAACATGCATATTGAGGTTATGATAGTGAAAATTTAGAAGTGTAAAATGTGTCAATGGATAATTAATGTGTAAGCATGTAAATGGCTGCTGTAAAATGGATTAAATGATGCTAATTATGTGTGTAAGATGCTGAAAAATTCATAAGTATATGTTTGAGACCAAATTGAATTAGCAATGTGTGATTGAGCACTAAACCGAAACTGTTTTGGCTATACTAGAGTTGTGAGCTGAAGTGGATAGGTGAAACTTGGTAATTGGTTATGTAATTAAGTGTATATTAAGTTAAGACACTAATTAGAAATGTGGTGTGATGTTTATATACATTTGTAGCTGAATTGGTCCCTAAGAAAATTAGTGAATTAAGCTAGAACATGCTGTCCAGAATTTTCAGTTCTGGAACAGCCACTTTAAATGGCTACCGAGACTAATGTGGTTGGTAATTTAAGCTGAAAATTTGTATGATTAAACTTTCACGTGTCTAGAAGACTTGGGAAAAAACGAAACTCAATTTGGAGTTATAGAGAAAAATCTGGAAATAGATCAATTCAATAGGTCAAGGCTGTCCGAAAATGAAAGTAGGGCTGTCTTTAGTTAAAAAACTGTATTAAATGGTAAGATAATAAAATGTAAGACCATTATGGTTAAATAGAGGGTCGCATTAGCTTTCCAAAGGTATAAGATAATTGAAAATCTGACTTACGGATTAAAAGATAGGTAAATTTTAGTAAAGGGTCGATAAACTGCCTGTTACAGGACAGTTTTGGATTTTGCATTCGTATAGCATATAGAAGCATAAATGGATTGATTGTATGCATTCTAATTGATGGCTATGTGTGTGTAAATTGTTAGAGGACGTGAAAGTGGATGATTTCGAGGAAGAAAGGCTGCTAGAGCAATCAAAAAGAAAAAGCAAAGGAGTGGTCATCCACAACCCTTAGTGGGACAGCTTGGAGTATTGTGAGTGTAGCCTCCCTTAGAGTTAGGACCTAGGTCCTAACCAGCCTTGAATTGAATATTTGTCATGTAAATGGACTAAAATCATATTTGGTAATAAGGGAAGAAGGATAATTTTGGTTGATAACTTGTGTGATGCCATGAATTGATTGCTAGAATTTTAGGACTAGACTAGTTCATGTGCATGGCTTGGTAATGTCGAGGTAAGTTTTGGCACGCTGCTGCGGAATGCCAGGTATGTGAATCATGCATGTGATATGTATATGATAATATAAATGACCTTGTTTGATAGCATGTTATGAATGCTTGACCTTGTGACATGAAACATGGCTAGTATGAATTGAAAGCCTAACAAACGAATTCGATTGCTAATGAGAAATAAATGAAGCCTTGGTTGATAGTTGGTCATAGGTAGTAAGGCATGCCTAGAGTCTGAGCTCGTCTTGTTAGTACTTCGTGTACTTTTGCCCAATACTTCGATACTTTGTTCAGTACTTCGTGTACTTTTGGATGGTGTTTTGTGCGCCTTAGTTAGATACTTTGGGTATCTTTTGTTAGTACCTTTGTGGTACTTTTGTTAGGTACTTAGTGTACCTTTTGTTGACTTGTTTACCTAGTCTAACTAGCACCGAGGCAATAAATGGTAAATAATGGTTAATATGAACCTAATGCATCAAAAGCATTTGTGTGTGCAATTGGTTAATAAGAATTGCATTTGATATGATATAGCTTAAAGAGCATTGGAAATTAAAAGTTACTATGATAGAATTTGTTTGATAAGTTGCTAAGGAAGCATTCGATTACTATATGGCTATTAAGAGTCTTAGTATATGAAAACTGTTATGATAACATTTGATCTTAGCATGGCTTAATGAATACATTAATATGGAAATTGGTTAAATGAACTATGCATTCGAAATGTACTAGTTAGTGCATAAACATATGTGCTTTTGTTTTAGTTATGCATGCTTGTGTGATATAGGATAGTTTGAATTAAGCCTGAATTGGATTGATTATCATGCTTTAAGAGTAATGTGTATGAATGAATATACATTCAATTAATTTGGTTGCCATGACTTAGATGTAAAAATATATACTTGAATTAAGCATGATGATTGAATTATTGGCTAATTGAGGTTAATTGATCCATGCCATTCGGCTAAGTAGTATTTTGGTGTATGTATGAAATTAATTGGTTAGCTTTAGGTGCTACCTCACTAAGTACACTATGTACTTATCACTCGCTTTGCCTTCTTCCCAAAATTTCAGGTATCTAGGATTTTGAGCCATCTCAAGGTTGATCTAGCTAGCTTGGCACAAGCAAGGAACAATGTATGATGTTTCGATTTTGTTTGCACCTCCTAGGGGTGGCATAGATGTACATATACTAGTATGCATTTTGGCATTTTGGAACATTTTGTATAAGTTGGTTAACTTTGGTTTGTTGTTAAGATTAGCTAAGCCATGGCAAGTAAACTTAATTATCCAATGGTTTGTTTAGTCTCTAAGCGTTAACATATGATAACCTTGGTTATGCTTAGATAGATCTTGTATGATTTGGATTAACTTAGTTAGAAATGATTGCTTAAATGCATGGGATTAAATGGTTAAGATTTGGATATAAATATAGTAAGCCAAAAGGTTATGTATGCATGTTTTGGTTTGGTATATGAAAATAATGTCATAGCTGACCTTAGACTAGATAATGTCTAGATATGGATTTAGTTTCTTAGTGGCTTTCGAATGATATGTGATTAGAATGGTAATTCGATTTGACGTACATGTCATATGAATAAAAATCGTGCTATATAATTGGTTTGGCAAGTTAGTACTTAGTACCATTAGGAACCCTAAAGGTTAGTGACCTGAATGGAATAATGAATAAGTTTAACCTTGCAAGTTCGAAATATGCATTAAGTATAAGTAGTCTAAACATGTAATAATTAAATAAGTTAATATGAACAAGATGAAATAGGTAATCGCAGTAGTTAAATTTATAATATGCAAATGAAAGGTGTCCTTGTAAATTAATATAAGCTATTAGGTATATCAAATGATTCAACGGGATTAGAGGGGATATAAAAAAGTTTTAAATTTCCTTGAAATTTTGACCTATTCGGTTCAGCTTAGTTCGGTAACACTCTCTGCTCCTAAACCGGGAAAGGGGTGTTACATTAAGTGGTATCAGAGCTTTAGGTATGGGTTCTAGGACTACTTGAATGTGCATGCATCACATAGAATTGAACTATGCTACCTAGGAGTTGTATACCATACGTGCTTGTGTTCTTGCTTATTTGAACCTTTTCCTTGTTTACCCATTTGTAGAATGGCTGAAACACCAAAAGGTCGGGACAATGATGGTCTTGAGGGCTCCTTTAACAAAGGGGACGATGTGAGGATGGAATCAAATCCTCCACAAGAACAAGATCAACCTCCCGTAAAAGCTGCCCCTGAGCTGGAAGCCTCTGCTATCCAAAATGTTCAAAGGGAATGTCTCCTGAGCATGAAGGAGATGTTTGATCAGTTAGTGTCTAATCTTAGACAAGATCGCCCTGTTGCTCCTGTTGTTGTTGCACCAAGCTGGGCTCCTATTGAGAAACTTGCTCAGCATCGAGCCTATACGTTTGTTGGTGTTAGTGAGGAGAAGCTGGAAGAAGCTGAAAATTTGCTTGAGCGTACCACTCTAATTCTAACCAAACAATTGCATTGCACGGATGAGCACAAGCTTGAATGTGCTATCTCGCTTCTGGCCGACGAGGCCTTGAGTTGGTGGGAGACTACGACCTTGACTGCTCCTACTGACTCGGTTACTTGGAGTTTCTTCGTGGAAGAGTTTAAGAAGAAGTACATAAGTGAGCAGTATCTAGCTGAACGACGAAGACTATTCTTGTATCTTAAGCAGGCTAATAGGCCTATAGAGCAGTATGTGGCTGATTTTTGCAAGTACTGCAAATATGGTACAGAGTACGTCAAGACTGAGAAGCAGAAGTGCCAAATGTTCATCGATGGCTTGAATGATGAAATGAGCCCTATGTTCACAGCTTTGGGAATCACCAACTTCCAAACTCTCGTCAATTGGGCTATTGCAACTGAAGCTAAGATGAAAGCTTCGGAGAAGAGGAAGGGTGGAAATGGAAATGACAAGAAGCATAAACGGGAGGATAAGTATGATTGGAAGTCAAAGAAAGCCAAGAACCAGAAGGAAGGCTCCTCGCCCTACCATCTTGAATCCAAGAGACGTTATGTACCGAGACCTCAGTCGGTAAATAGACCTTCAGCCCCGGTTACCTCTGTTCATAGCACAGGAAATTCTGGAAAAACTTCTACTTGCCAATTTTGTCAGAAGTTTCATACGGGTCCTTGTCGTCTTCAGATGAAGTTATGTTATGCATGTGGTGGGGCAGATCATTTTATTAAGGATTGCCCCCAGAATCCTAACAAGGCTACAACTTAGTCTCGTACCAATTTGAGTCCAGTGTCTCAGAACAGAAACAAAGGTCTGAGGCAAGCACAGTCTGGGAATCAAGGCAGAGGGAAAGGCCATCAATCTATTGCCACTCATCAGGAATCACGAACTCCTGCCCTAGTTTATCACATTCGTGGTAGAGAAGAGGAGAAATCACCTGACGTGATTACAGGTATTGTCGATTTGAACTTAAATCATGCATATGCTCTTATTGACTCGGGATCCACTCATTCTTTTATCTGTTCAAAATTGCTTGCTAAGTTGAATATGAAATCTGAATCTGTTGCATCTAGCCTTATAGTCTCAAATCTGATAGGAGGAAATAAGCTGATTAATCTTCTTGTTAAAGACTGTCCTATTACTATTCGAGGTATTCCATTTCCCATCGACCTTTATGTCTTGCCAACATGTGAATTCGATCTAATCTTGGGATTAGATTGGTTGGGAAAGCATCAAGCTTGGATAGACTGTCAGAATCGTAGACTTTATCTCCGAGGTTTAGGAAAGGAATCTATCATGTTAATTGATAAGAAGCCTACCTCGATTTTTTCCGCTATGGTGTTGCAAGATGACTATGATTTCGGGTTGCCATCGATGCCAATGGTGTCAGAATTTACCGATGACTTTCCGGAAGAACTTCATGGACTCCCTCCAATTCGGGAAGTAGAATTCAGAATTGACATTCATCCTGGAACTAATCCCGTGTCAATTACACCATATCGAATGGCCCCTATTGAGTTGAAAGAATTAAAGAAGCAAATTGAAGAGTTGCAAGACAAGGGTTTTATCCGACCGAGCACTTCTCCTTGGGGTGCTCCGGTTTTGTTCGTAAAGAAGAAAGATGGTTCGATGCGGATGTGTATAGACTATCGGAGGCTGAATCAGATGACAATTAAGAATAAATATACATTACCGAGAATTGAAGATCTGTTTGATCAACTTCGTGGTGCAGCTGTATTCTCTAAAATCGATTTAAGGTCGGGTTACTATCAGATGAGAGTAAAGGAAGAGGATGTACCCAAAACGGCTTTCCGAACTCGTTACGGTCACTTTGAGTTCCTCGTAATGCCATTCGGGCTAACCAACACCCCGACAGCCTTTATGGACCTTATGAATCGAGTCTTCAAGCCATTTCTTGATAAGTTTGTGGTCGTATTTATTGACGACATTCTTGTTTACTCCCGAAGCAAAGAAGAACACTCTGATCATCTTAGAATTGTATTGCAAACTCTTAGGGAGCATCAACTCTTTGCCAAATTCTCCAAATGTGAATTTTGGCTTTCGGAAGTGTCATTCCTCGGTCATGTTATCTCAGCCGATGGAATCAAAGTTGATTCTAAGAAGATACAAACTGTGATTGATTGGCAACCTCCAAAGAATGTTAGTGAGGTTTGCAGTTTTCTTGGTTTAGCGGGTTATTATCGAAGATTCGTCAAAGGATTCTCTACGATTGCTTTGTCGCTAACTAAACTCCTTAGAAAGGATCAGCCCTTTTCTTGGTCCGAAAATCAGCAACGAAGTTTCGATCAGTTGAAACAAGCTCTAACTCATGCTCCGGTACTGACCCAACCTGAATCGGGCAAAGAATTTGTAGTTTATAGTGATGCATCCCATTCGGGTCTAGGTTGTGTGTTGATGCAAGAAGAAAAGGTTATAGCATATGCATCCCGACAATTGAAGCCACATGAGCTTAATTACCCGACACATGAACTTGAGTTAGCCGCAATCGTCTTTGCACTCAAGATTTGGAGACATTACTTATACGGTGAGCGGTGTCACCTATTCACGGATCACAAAAGTCTCAAATACCTTCTCACCCAAAAAGAATTAAATCTGAGACAAAGAAGGTGGATGGAGTTACTAAAGGATTATGATCTAGTAATTGATTACCATCCTGGGAAGGCTAATGTAGTAGCGGATGCACTGAGTAGAAAACCGACTCCCGGTAAGTCTTAAAAAAATCATAAATTCATTTAAACCTTCATTTAAATTCTTGAGAGAAAATTTTAATCTTTCTTGATTTCCAAGAAAGAGTTCGAACACTTCCTTGTTAGACAAGGAAGTCAACTAAAATCTTTAATCTTGATAATAACGTGTTTAAATTGGCCTCTTGTAGCTCCAATGGCTATCAATGCTCATTTTCGACTTGCAAAAACTCGAAATTATCTATCAGAACTCCAAATTCAATCTAGTCTAATCACCAGGATCAAAGAGATTCAACAGCTTGATCCCGAACTTCAGAAAATCATCTCTAAGCTTGAGTCTAATTCTGACTTCTCGGTTAAGCCGAATGGTCTAATCTATTTCCGAGATAGAATTTGTATCCCCGATAATAAGGAATTCCAAGAGAAGATCCTCAGTGAGGCTCACCAAAGTCCCTTCTCTGTTCATCCGGGATCAGTAAAGATGTACAAGGATCTCAAGCCCTTGTACTGGTGGCCGGGAATGAAGACTGCTATCAACGATTATGTGTCTAGGTGCTTGAATTGCCAACGTGTGAAGGCTGAACATCGAGTTCCAACTGGTTTGTTACAACCAATCAAATTTCCGTAATGGAAGTGGGAACTAATCACCATGGATTTCGTATCTGGACTTCCTTGTACACCAAGAAAGAATGATGCAATTTGGGTGATAGTTGATAGATTCACCAAATCAGCCCATTTCATTCCTGTCAGAATGAGCATGAGACTGGAAGCTTTAGCTGAGTTGTATATTCGAGAAGTCATTCGTCTTTACGGTATTCCTATTTCCATTATATCAGACAGAGATCCTCGTTTCACTGCACGATTTTGGAAGTCGTTACAACAAGCTCTTGGGACCAAACTCAATCTCAGTACAACTTTTCATCCTCAGAGTGATGGTCAATCTGAAAGAGTAATTCAAGTCTTGGAAGACATGCTTCGGGCATGTATTATCGATTTCGGAAAGAATTGGGAGAAGTCCTTGCCCCTGGTAGAGTTCGCATACAATAATAGCTATCAAGCATCTATTCAGATGGCTCCTTTCGAAGCTCTATACGGGAGGAAATGTAGAACTCCTTTGTGCTGGTCTGAATTGGGAGAGAATAAGATTTTAGGACCTCAAATGCTCCGGGAAACTGAGGAACAAGTTCGAATTATCCATGATCGATTGAAGCAAGCCTTCGACAGGCAAAAGGCTTATGCCGACTTGAAACGGAGAGACATTCAGCACAATGTTGGAGACAAGGTCTTCCTAAAAGTTTCTTCTTGGAAGAAAGTCTTCAGATTCGGAAGAAAAGGAAAGCTTAGCCCTCGATTCATTGGACCTTTTGAAATTGTCGAAAGAATTGGTCCTGTGGCTTATCGTCTTGCACTTCCTAGTGAATTCGATAAGATCCACAACGTCTTCCATGTCTCAATGCTCAGGAAGTATAGATCCGATCCTTCTCACGTTCTGGAACCGGAAGAGGTGGAATTGAATTCCGACTTGTCTTATGAAGAAGAACCGGTTCAGATTCTTGATCGGGAAGTTAGAAGGCTTCGTAATAAGTCGATTCCCTTGGTAAAAGTCCTTTGGAGGAATTATAAGGTAGAAGAAGCTACTTGGGAACTCGAAGCCACTATAAAAGACAATACCCACATCTCTTCCCCTCAGGTAAATTCGAGGACGAATTTCTTTTAAGGGGGGAGAATTGTAACACCCTAAACCGAGCCTAGGATGATTTCAATTAAGCCATTTCCTATTTGATGACATGTGCCATTAAGATTAAGAGGAATTCGAATATGTGACATGGATAATTAATTTAGTAAGGTGAAATTAATCTTTTAATCTAGGGAGACTAGGATTAAATTGTAATAAAATGAAGTGAGGTAGCTCAATTGATAAGTAATTGATACTTAATAAATTAAATTAAAAGTTTGGACTTAAATTGAAGTAAAAAGAAAGTGATTGGCACAATTAAGATGACTTAAATAAAAACAAGGCAAAGTTTGGTGTTTGCATGCTAAACTTTTAAGAGATGATAAGTGGGAATTGAGGTGGCAATTCTCCACCAATGGGATTCATAATAATGAGATTTCAACCTTATCATCTTCTCTTAGAGGAAAGAGAAAGTGTGTTTCATCTTCACTTAGTCTCCATAGCTGATTTTTGCAAGAAAGCTTAGAGAGCTCACTTTTGTTCCTTTGTTTCATGAGATTAGTGAGTCTAAATCCTTAGGAAATAGAGAAATTTGAGTGAAAGCTAAGAGTTTAGGGAAGCTGTCACCATTCCCTTCTCTTAGCCGAAATTAGAGAGAGAGCTTGAGTTTGGGACTGTTTTGGCTCAAGTTTTGGGGAGTTTTTACATGGTCTTTGTTAAGAAGGTAATGTATGATTATCCTCTTTTAATAATGCATGATATATGTTGATTTTGGGTTGAATGTGCTGCCAAATTGTTAGAACATAAACATGCATGTTGAGGTTATGATAGTGAAAATTTAGAAGTGTAAAATGTGTCAATGGATAATTAATGTGTAAGCATGTAAATGGCTGCTGTAAAATGGATTAAATGATGCTAATTATGTGTGTAAGATGCTGAAAAATTCATAAGTATATGTTTGAGACCAAATTGAATTAGCAATGTGTGATTGAGCACTAAACCGAAACTGTTTTGGCTATACTAGAGTTGTGAGCTGAAGTGGATAGGTGAAACTTGGTAATTGGTTATGTCATTAAGTGTATATTAAGTTAATACACTAATTAGAAATGTGGTGTGATGGTTATATACATTTGTAGGTGAATTGGTCCCTAAGAAAATTAGTGAATTAAGCTAGAACATGCTGTCCAGAATTTTCAGTTCTGGAACAGCCACTTTAAATGGCTACCGAGACTAATGTGGTTGGTAATTTGAGCTGAAAATTTGTATGATTAAACTTTCACGTGTCTAGAAGACTTGGGAAAAAACGAAACTCAATTTGGAGTTATAGAGAAAAATCTGGAAATAGATCAATTCAATAGGTCAAGGCTGTCCGAAAATGAAAGTAGGGCTGTCTTTAGTTAAAAAACTGTATTAAATGGTAAGATAATAAAATGTAAGACCATTATGGTTAAATAGAGGGTCTCATTAGCTTTCCAACGGTATAAGATAATTGAAAATCCGACTTACGGATTAAAAGATATGTAAATTTTAGTAAAGGGTCGATAAACTGCCTGTTACAGGACAGTTTTGGATTTTGCATTCGTATAGCATATAGAAGCATAAATGGATTGATTGTATGCATTCTAATTGATGGCTATGTGTGTGTAAATTGTTAGAGGACGTGAAAGTGGATGATTTCGAGGAAGAAAGGCTGCTAGAGCAATCAAAAAGAAAAAGCAAAGGAGTGGTCATCCACAACCCTTAGTGGGACAGCTTGGAGTATTGTGAGTGTAGCCTCCCTTAGGGTTAGGACCTAGGTCCTAACCAGCCTTGAATTGAATATTTGTCATGTAAATGGACTAAAATCATATTTGGTAATAAGGGAAGAAGGATAATTTTGGTTGATAACTTGTGTGATGCCATGAATTGATTGCTAGAATTTTAGGACTAGACTAGTTCATGTGCATGGCTTGGTAATGTCGAGGTAAGATTTGGCACGCTGCTGCGGAATGCCAAGTATGTGAATCATGCATGTGATATGTATATGATAATATAAATGACCTTGTTTGATAGCATGTTATGAATGCTTGACCTTGTGACATGAAACATGGCTAGTATGAATTGAAAGCCTAACAAACGAATTCGATTGCTAATGAGAAATAAATGAAGCCTTGGTTGATAGTTGGTCATAGGTAGTAAGGCATGCCTAGAGTCTGAGCTCGTCTTGTTAGTACTTCGTGTACTTTTGCCCAATACTTCGATACTTTGTTCAGTACTTCGTGTACTTTTGGATGGTGTTTTGTGCGCCTTAGTTAGATACTTTGGGTATCTTTTGTTAGTACCTTTGTGGTACTTTTGTTAGGTACTTAGTGTACCTTTTGTTGACTTGTTTACCTAGTCTAACTAGCACCGAGGCAATAAATGGTAAATAATGGTTAATATGAACCTAATGCATCAAAAGCATTTGTGTGTGCAATTGGTTAATAAGAATTGCATTTGATATGATATAGCTTAAAGAGCATTGAAAATTAAAAGTTACTATGATAGAATTTGTTTGATAAGTTGCTAAGGAAGCATTCGATTACTATATGGCTATTAAGAGTCTTAGTATATGAAAACTGTTATGATAACATTTGATCTTAGCATGGCTTAATGAATACATTAATATGGAAATTGGTTAAATGAACTATGCATTCGAAATGTACTAGTTAGTGCATAAACATATGTGCTTTTGTTTTAGTTATGCATGCTTGTGTGATATAGGATAGTTTGAATTAAGCCTGAATTGGATTGATTATCATGCTTTAAGAGTAATGTGTATGAATGAATATACATTCAATTAATTTGGTTGCCATGACTTAGATGTAAAAATATATACTTGAATTAAGCATGATGATTGAATTATTGGCTAATTGAGGTTAATTGATCCATGCCATTCGGCTAAGTAGTATTTTGGTGTATGTATGAAATTAATTGGTTAGCTTTAGGTGCTACCTCACTAAGTACACTATGTACTTATCACTCGCTTTGCCTTCTTCCCAAAATTTCAGGTATCTAGGATTTTGAGCCATCTCAAGGTTGATCTAGCTAGCTTGGCACAAGCAAGGAACGATGTATGATGTTTCGATTTTGTTTGCACCTCCTAGGGGTGGCATAGATGTACATATACTAGTATGCATTTTGGAATTTTGGAACATTTTGTATAAGTTGGTTAACTTTGGTTTGTTGTTAAGATTAGCTAAGCCATGGCAAGTAAACTTAATTATCCAATGGTTTGTTTATTCTCTAAGCGTTAACATATGATAACCTTGGCTATGCTTAGATAGATCTTGTATGATTTGGATTAACTTAGTTAGAAATGATTGCTTAAATGCATGAGATTAAATGGTTAAGATTTGGATATAAATATAGTAAGCCAAAAGGTTATGTATGCATGTTTTGGTTTGGTATATGAAAATAATGTCACAGCTGACCTTAGACTAGATAATGTCTAGATATGGATTTAGTTTCTTAGTGGCTTTCGAATGATATGTGATTAGAATGATAATTCGATTTGACATACATGTCATATGAATAAAAATCGTGCTATATAATTGGTTTGGCAAGTTAGTACTTAGTACCATTAGGAACCCTAAAGGTTAGTGACCTAAATGGAATAATGAATAAGTTTAACCTTGCAAGTTCGAAATATGCATTAAGTATAAGTAGTCTAAACATGTAATAATTAAATAAGTTAATATGAACAAGATGAAATAGGTAATCACAGTAGTTAAATTTATAATATGCAAATGAAAGGTGTCCTTGTAAATTAATATAAGCTATTAGGTATATCAAATGATTCAACGGGATTAGAGGGGATATAAAAAAAGTTTTAAATTTCCTTGAAATTTTGACCTATTCGGTTCAGCTTAGTTCGGTAACACTCTCTGCTCCTAAACCGGGAAAGGGGTGTTACAGTAACAATTGAAGCATTAACCATTACTAGATGTTTGAAGGTCCCTTTTATACTCCTCTTTGAGTTTGTAGCCGTTGGGGTTGAATTGGAGCCGTTGGAGATGTAAATTCCCACCATAAATGTAGTTCTGCAACTCTCCATTTTGAAACGCTCGAACCCGTTTCGAAACACTCTTCAAGTAGAAAGAGCCGTTGCAGTCTGATGCAGCACCCGTATCGAAACGCTTTTGGCCGTATCGAAACGCCCGTATTGAAACGCTTGTCCCCGTATCAAAACGATCTACATTTAAATGTTAGTTGGGGAATAGTCGTTGGGGGTTTATGACCGTTACAGTCGATGCCACGTAGGCGTATCGAAACGACATAATCCGTATCGAAACGCTTGGCAAAATTCTCATCCAGAAAAGATCGTTTCAAAACCATTTTCGAAACACTTTGACACTGTAAACACCCGTATCGAAACACCTAGGGGTGTTTCGAAACACCTGGATGGTTTTGTTTAATTTGGCTTTGAAAATATGTAAACTCCTTTTAAAACATCTCCTAAACATAGTTTCAAGTTGTTTGGACTTCAGAAAATGTTTTGAATTCTTTTTAACTTTGTCCAAAACTATTTTTCAATTATCATATCAAAACTTTAGTTCTACAGTTTTCAATCTCTTTTGGATCCTTAATGAGGGAAGACCCCAACTGCAGGGAATATATAGAATTGCAATTTCTCCTCTGCGAAGCCGTCATGTGAAAGAATTTGGTGTTTTTGTCACCCTCCTGGAACCATTTTAACCTTGACTTTTGCAGCCACTCTCGTTCTTCCTTTCTATACTTCTCCCAGAGAGAAGCTCTTAAGGCATTTATTTCTTCCCAAGCTTCTGTGGTTCTATCATCTGTCGCCACTAAGCCTTCCAACTCAGCAATTTTCTCTTCCAAGTTTGTCACAGATTCTGATCATATCAATCGCTTCTGCTTCTCCCACTCTTTAGACTCAACTTTCACCTTTCTCAACAATGCTCCAAGCCCAATACCACTGCATTTAGAAATTGTTGATTTGACCAGGTCAATGTAAGTAGGATCATCAGCCCAGAAATCGAAAAATTTGAAAGGTTGCAGACCCCTCACACCATTCTCCACTTTCAGTATAATCAGATTATGATCCGAAAGGCTCCTAGGGAGGCAATGTTTCCCTAGATTATGCCATCGCCCCACGATTTCTGGAGACAGGAGAAACCTATCAATTCTGCTGGCTGAAGCGGAGTTACCACCTCTCATCCATGTAAATTTGCCTCCAGCAAGAGTTAAGTCAACCAAGTTGCTATCTACTATGAAGCCGTCGAATGTTCATAGAAGAACACCATACTGAAGCCCCCAACTTTTCTTCACAAGTTCTCACTGCATTGAAATCCTCTCCCATGATGATCGGAACCCCCACTGATACAATCATCGCCTTCAAATGGGACCAGAAAGCACTTCTTTCGCCTTGATCAATTGGGGCATAAACGTTGAATAGCCCAACCCTTAACTTAGCTTCCACCAAAGTACCTAGGAGGACAATCACTCTTTCCTGGATGATTTTCTTTTCACCCATAAAGAAACTCACATCCCATAGTTACGTGTGTTTGAATAACAATCGTAATTTGTAGATTTGTTGAATTGGGCGATTACACTACTCGTGGAAGGATGAAGATTTATTTTTAAAAGTTACATTTGGGTCACTTTATTATGGGTAAGGTTACATTTGGGTCATCTAATTATTAAAAGTTACATTTGGGTCACCCAATTATTAAAGGTTACACTTGGGTTACTCAATTATGTGTAAGTTACATTTGGGCCACCCTTCATATTTTAAAAAAATACATCAACTTAGTCATTTTCTCTTCCAAATCACCTGCAAACCCTCGTTAACACTAGTGTACTTCATTTAAAATCATTAATTATTCTAATATGCAAATTGATATATATATTTTTTTAAATATGAAGGGTGACCCAAATATAATCTTACTCATAATTGAGTGACCCAAATGTAGCTTTTAATAATTATGTGACTCAAAACTAATCTTACCCATAATTGAGTGACCCAAACGTAGCTTTTAATAATTATGTGACTCAAAACTAATCTTACCCATAATTGAGTGACATCCATTGTAGTTTACCCCTATTATTATTAAACATGCATATGCGGTGAAAACGAAAAATTTCTACAAGCCCCAATTTATGGTATAGGGGTTTAAGTGTAAAGGTTTAGAATTTAAGGTTCATGGTTAGCCTTTATGGTTTAAGGTTAGAATTTAAGGTTTATAGGTTATGGTTTAGGTTTTAGGGTAATATGGTTAGGGATTTAGTTTTTAACCTTTAAACTCTAAATTCTAACCACACCGCCTAAATTTAAAATTCTTACACTTAAACCTTAAACCCTAAAATTAAAACCTTTGTGAAAACTTTTTGTTTTCCATGCTTGTGCATGAAATAATTACCCTTATTATTATTAGTTTATACGTTAAAGTCTTAAGAACTCAACAAGTGGTCTCAATGGAAAAGCAAATATTGTTCATCTTATGAGCTCTAGATTGTACAGTTTAAGGATTAAGAATATATATATATATATATATATATATATATATATATATGATCAAACTATTAAAAAATGAGTATATGTTAATGTTAAGGTTTAATTTTTTTTTCTCAGCAAAAACATTAATTCATTAAATGAGGAAAACCCGATGTTCGTAACGTTGAAATGCATGAGAGCAAAACAGGTCATGACAAAATGTTACACCATGACAACCCATTACAGAACTGAAGGCTTATCAAAGCAAAAAAAATACCAGTCTTAAAACAACAATGTAACCTACAAATCCACATATGAATGAATGAAATAAAACCAAGTGTCCATGATAAAGGATGAATACAACAACTTTCACTTGTATAAGATCCGCGTTAAAGTCTCCCCCCAGCAAAGACTGATTTTTTAGATTAATGAGGTCTTCCCACAGAATTAACTGATCAGATGCTAAACAAGGAGAGTATATGTTAACCATCATCGATATTCTCATGTAGCCATATGCCCCTGAATCCAACATATCTGGACGGTTCAGTTCCAAACCACCCAGGCTGTCTTCATCTAATCCTCCAAACATGACAATTTTTTTTACAAAGATAAGTATATAAACTCTACCGCCTAAACTCCTAAGTTAAATCCACTAACACATAAATTTAACAGACATGTGTAAACTAAAGTTTATATAAATTTGTATATCAAAGTTTTTCTCTTATTATTATTGGTATTTATATTCAATACATTGCCGGTGGAAACTTTCAGTTTCTACAAGCGCTATAGTTTTAGGGTTTAAAGACTTAGTTTAAGGTATAGGGGTAACGGTTAGAATTTAGGGGTTGTGACTAGGATTTAGGGTTTAAAGATTAGGGTAATATGTTTAGGATTTAGATTTTAACCTATAAACCCTAAATTCAAACTCTAAACCCTAAATTTTATTCACGGTCACTAAATTCTAAACTACTAAACCTAAACCCTACACCCTAAACTGAGTCCTTAAATCATAAAACTAAGACGCTTGTGGAAACTAAAAGTTTACACCACCAGTGTATCAAATAATTATCTTTATTGTTTAGGGATCATGAATCTAGTTTAGAGCTTAGTAGTTTAGTTTATAGGGTATATAATTTAGAGTTTATGGTTGTAATTTATGGCTTAGTAATTAGAATTTTGGATTTTGGTTTGAGGATTTGTTTTTTGGTTTTTAGCAAGTATGCAAGCTTGTGTAATTTTTTCCACAACAAGTATAGGTGTAATAATCGGGTGGAGAATAATTGGAAATTATGGGATCCAAACTGATAGGATGGATCGAAATCCTTTCCCCACAAAGACATGAACGAGAAAATTTTTATCCCCGAAGCTCAAATGAGGATGTGGACGAGAATTTTTATATTGGAACCACCGGAATACTATTGCCCTACCGAACCGGCCAGCTTTAGGTATATCTTGTTGGGTTATCCAATAATAATGGGCACATATGTATAATGTATGTTGCTATTATAAAGTTTAACTTGCATATCTCTCCTTCCCCGTCAGAGAGTTGTGTGGCAAGAGGTAACCTATCATCTTGGAAGATCAAACCCTCTCTGAAAAATCTCCGTCAATGAATTCAGGTATGCTTCCGCAAATATAATTTTCGTTCTTAATGATTTGGCATGTATGGATCTTGGGTTTAATATTCGTATGAATATTTTTGGTT
The DNA here is from genome assembly GCA_030270665.1 of Hibiscus trionum. Taxonomy (NCBI): domain Eukaryota; kingdom Viridiplantae; phylum Streptophyta; class Magnoliopsida; order Malvales; family Malvaceae; genus Hibiscus; species Hibiscus trionum. The sequence goes on along the minus strand of BSYR01000034.1, from coordinate 1,809,312 downwards.
CTAACAAGTGGCATCGAGCTAGGTTTTGTCAAATCATTAAGATTATAATTTTTGGGTTATTAATCTTCTATTGTTTTATTTGTTGATTTAAAATCCATTGTTCGTGTATTTATGGTGGTATGCGTTTGGTTGTTGCAATATTAATCTGCGATTGAAATTTAGATTCAATGGGTTGTTAATAATCGGAAATTGTTTTTTAAATTGAGGTTTGTGCGTTTTGAGTTTTCCGATTGCTATATATTACTGTGCGATTTCATAATAGTTTATTCCATTGATTTCCATTGATTATATGTTTGTGTAATTGCAAATCAATTATGTTTTTTTTTGTTGTTGCTGTATTAATCGGTTTATTTGGGATTTGTCAATTGATTAATTTTTTTTTTTTGTGGCTGCCGATTCAATATGTATACTTAATCATGGAAATCATGTTTTGTTTTTCCCTTTATTACCTAGGTTAAACAAAAACTGTTATTAAGTTATAAAATATATATTTTATTATTTAAAATATATATATACTTGATTTGGTTGGATCAAAATTTCAGTTTTGATCATTGGGTATAAAGATAAATCTTTAGAAACATTTAAATTCATGTTTTGGCTATGTCTAATATTTTAGTGGGTTAATTGAAACACAATGTCACCAAAGTGACCGCTTCTGCGTAGATTAACTTTTTAAAATATCAAGATGTTTGTGTTTTTGTAATTCATGCGTTTATTAATTGGCCCAAAGGAAAATTAATATTTGGCCGAATTTCAACGACACCTGTGGTAATAAACGTGTGACAATTATAAGGTATTTTTTATGTGTGCAATACATTAGTCCAAAGATTAATCTGTTGTTCGACATAATTTATTGTCAATGTTTGATTACTACAACAAGAGTACCGTTTACTGTTAATATTACTGTCCAAAGACTTGATATTAATGTTGTGTTTGGTATCTTGAGGGGAATTAGTCACTTCTTTGAATTTATTTGTTTATTATGGAATATTGATGTGAGCCTGTTTATTTTTTTTTGTTCTATATTCAGCTAGTTCTTCTGCTGCCACAATATCTGCTAATATCAGTTCTATACCCATGCTTAATGGGACAAATTTCAAGGAATGGAAAAGACACGTACTTATAGTACTTGGCTGTATGGACATAGACCTTGCATTAAGGCAAGAACAACCTGCACCTCTCACTGCGGATAGCACCCCTGATGGCAAAAGGGATTTTGAGAGGTGGGATCGTTCTAATCGCATGAGTCTGATGATCATGAAACACAGCATTCCGGAAGCCTTTAGGGGCACTGAATCTGAAGAGATTACTCAGGCTAAGTCTTTCCTTGACGATCTTGAGCAACGTTTTGCTAAAAACGATAAGGTTGAAATGATATCACTTCTGAATTCTTTGATGTCTATGAAGTATAAGGGTCAAGGAAATATAAGGGAGTATATTATGGAGATGTTCCATATCGCTTCAAAACTTAAGGCACTTAAAATCGAGCTTTCTGAAGACTTGCTCGTTCTTATGGTTTTGGTATCGCTTCCTGCACAGTTTAGCCAATTTAAAATTAGTTATAACTGTCAAAAGGAGAAATGGACTCTAAATGAGCTCATTTCTCATTGTGTTCAAGAGGAAGATAGGTTGAAGCGTGATAAAACTGAAAGTGCTCATTTGGCCAGTGCCTCTAAGGATAATGGCAAGAAAAGAATGTATCAGAATGAAGCTGCTAAGGGTCCAGCTCAAAAGAAACAAGAGCGAGTTCCAATTAATTGTTACTTTTGTGAGAAGCCTGGACATTTGAAGAAAGATTGTACCAAGTATCACGCATGGCGTGCTAAGAAAGGTATGAATCTTACTTTGGTCTGTTCTGAGGTTAATTTTGCTTTAGTACCTAGAAACACTTGGTGGTTAAATTCTTGTGCTACTACTCACATAAGTGTTTCTATGCAGGGTTGCCTGAGCTACCGAAAGCCAAGTGATGGTGAAAGAAACATATTTGTGGGCGATGGAAAATCGGTAGAAGTTGAAGCAATTGGGCATTTTAGGTTGTTATTAGGAACTGGTTTTTATTTGGATTTGAAAGACACTTTTGTTGTTTCGTCTTTTAGGCGGAATTTAGTTTCAGTTTCTTTATTGGACAAATTTGGACATTCTTGTTCATTTGGAAACAATCAATTTACTTTGTCTTTAAATTCAAGTATTGTCGGAACTGGTTATTTAAATGCTTATGACAACCTTTATTTGCTAGATACAGTTGCATCATATAATGAAACCTTGCACGTGGAATCACGTGGTACTAAACGCAAATTAAATAAAGAAAATTCGGCATCATTATGGCATAAGCGTTTAGGTCATATCTCAAAAGGTAGGATTGAGCGACTTATATCTAATGGTATTTTGGAGTCCCTTGACTTTTCAGACTTTAATGTTTGTGTTGACTGTATCAAGGGAAAACAGACCAAAACTAAGAGATTAGGTGCCAACAAATCTACAGACGTCTTAGAATTAATTCACACTGATATATGTGGGCCATTCCCTCCGGCATCTTGGAATGGTCAACAATATTTCATAACATTCATAGACGATTACTCACGTTATGGGTACCTATATCTCATTCATGAGAAATCTCAGTCTTTGGACGTGTTCAAATCTTATAAGGCTGAAGTTGAGAATCAACTCAACAAAAGAATTAAGAAAGTTAGATCTAATCGTGGTGGTGAGTACTACGGTAGATATGATGGCTCAGGTGAACAACGTCCAGGACCATTTGCGAAATTCCTAGAGGAATGTGGTATTGTCCCACAGTACACCATGCCAGGATCACCTAGTATGAATGGTGTAGCTGAGAGACGTAATAGGACTCTTAAGGATATGGTAAGGAGTATGATTGCTCATTCTACCTTACCCGAGTCCCTCTGGGGAGAAGCATTAAAGACAGCAGCGTACATTCCGAATAGAGTACCAACTAAAGGAGCTGAAAAGACACCTTATGAGCTTTGGATGGGTCAAAAACCTAGTCTAAAGCACTTTCACATTTGGGGATGTCCAGCTAAGGCAAGGCCTTATAGGCCACATGAAAAGAAATTGGACTCCAAAACTGTGAGCAGCTACTTTATTGGATATTCTGAGCGATCTAGGGGCTATAAATTTTATGATCCCATAATTAAGAATATTTTTGAGACGGGAACTGCAACATTTTTTGAGGATGTTGAATTTGGAGGGAGAAATAAGGTTAGGGACATTACTTTTGAGGAGGAATTGAGTTCCAACTCAATTCCTACTATCACTTTTGATAATGTTCAGGTTCCCATACCTGTCATTAATCAAGAAGTGAATCCGGAACCTCAACAAGATAATGTTGAACAACTTCCTCCTATTCAGGATGAGGTAATTGTTCTAGAAGAACAAATTCAACAACCTCAACAACAAGTGCCTTTAAGGAGATCCACGAGAGAAAGGAGAAATGCTATTCCGGATGATTATATTGTATTTCTCCAAGAAAATGAGGATGATAATGGAATGATGGAAGATGATCCAATCAACTTTCATCATGCCATGCAAAGTGTTAACTCTCAAAAGTGGATTGATGCCATGTAGGAAGAGTATAAATCCATGCAAGACAATAAAGTTTGGGAACTTGTCCCATTACCTGAAGGTGCAAAACCAATTGGTTGTAAATGGATATTTAAAACCAAGAGAGATGCAAATGGTAATATGGAGAGGTATAAGGCACGTCTTGTAGCTAAAGGATATACTCAAAAAGAAGGCATTGACTTTACAGAGACTTTCTCTCCGGTTTCATCGAAAGACTCTTTTAGGATAATCATGGCACTTGTAGCTCATTTTGATCTTGAGTTACATCAGATGGATGTTAAGACTGCGTTTCTCAATGGAGACATTGAAGAAACAATTTATATGGTGCAACCAGAAAACTTTGAGTCGGGAGACCCAAAGCATATAGTTTGCAAATTAACAAAATCCATCTATGGACTCAAGCAAGCTTCTCGTCAATGGTACCACAAGTTTCATCAAGTAATTGTCTCATTCGGTTTTGAGATGAATATCGTTGATGATTGTGTGTATCACAAGTTCAGTGGGAGTAAGCATATATTTTTGGTTTTATATGTCGATGACATTTTTCTTGCCACAAATGATATAGGCTTGTTGCACGAAACCAAGAGATTTCTATCTAAGCATTTTGAAATGAAAGATCTTGGGGACGCTTCTTTTGTTTTAGGAATTCAGATACATCGAGATCGATCTCGAGGTATTCTTGGATTGTCACAAAAGAACTATATCGATAAAGTACTTAAAAGGTTTGGCATGCAAAATAGTAAACCAATGGACACCCCTGTCACTAAAGGAGACAAGTTTTGTCTTGCCCAATGCCCTAAAAGTAACCTTGAAATTCAAGAAATGCAGAATATTCCCTATAGATCAGCTATTGGGAGTTTAATGTATTCTCAGGTTTGTACGCGTCCGGATATTGCGTACATTGTTGGGATGTTAGGCAGATATTCAAGCAACCCTGGTATGGACCATTGGATAGCAGCCAAGAGGGTTATGAGGTATCTTCAGAGAACAAAAGATTACATACTCACTTATAGAAAATCAGATCATTTGGAGGTCGTAGGGTATTCGGATTCTGATTTCGCTGGGTGCCAAGATAGCAGAAAGTCTACATCAGGCTATATTTATCTATTAGCTGGAGGAGCTATATCCTGGAAAAGTGCTAAACAAACACTTGTAGCTTCTTCCACTATGGCAGCAGAGTTTGTAGCATGCTATGAGGCATCTAATCATGGAATATGGTTGCGGAATTTTGTCACTGGGCTGCGTATTTTGGAGAACATAGAAAGACCGCTTAAATTGTTTTGTGACAATAAGTCAGCAGTACTATATTCCAACAACAATAGGAGCTCGTCTAAGTCAAAGCACATAGACATAAAGTTCCTAGTTGTAAAAGAAAGAGTGCAAAGTGGACAAATATCCATAGAACACATTGGGACAAACTCTATGATAGCGGATCCGCTCACAAAAGGTTTACCACCCAAGGTCTTTCATAAGCACACTGCTCATATGGGTGTTGTATCATTTGAGGACATTATTGTTTGAGTGGGAGTTTGTTATTTGTTTGCTTTATGTTTGATTTTGGACATTTATGTATTCGGTTATTTTTCTGATCAGAAATTAAGTATTCAGTTTATTCACTCTTTTCTTATTTTGATAAGGACCTCACTTAAGTTTAAAGAGGACCAGTTGGAAATAGGCATGTTCGGTTCACATTTACATGTAATTTCCATGCTACGCATCCATGATTGATCTATGTCATTTGATTGTGTTTGTATACGTGACCATTGATGGGTCCAGTCATGATTGATATGGCGAAGACCGCTTTGATCCTATATAGATATAGTTGATGGACGAGATTGTTAAAGAATACCTATTGTATGATAGCAAATTTTGAGCTCATAAGGTTATACATTTGTCAGGAAACATATGTTGCCCAAGTGGGAGATTGTTGGGTTATCCAATAATAATGGGAACATATGTATAATGTATGTTGCTATTATAAAGTTTAACGCGAAAATTAAGTGACCAATTATGTTACACGTGTTATAGGTATTAAATTGTCATGGAATTAAAAGTGTAGATACCGTAAGTTATATTTATAACTCAATGAGGGGCAGAGTTGTAAATATTAATAAACTGATTTTAATTCAGTTTATATAAAGGGTAGTGGTCCCCGAGATCTAGGTTAACTTGCATATCTCTCCTTCCCCGCCAGAGAGTTGTGTGGCAAGAGGTAACCTATCATCTTGGAAGATCAAACCCTCTCTGGAAAATCTCCGTCAATGAATTCAGGTACGCTTCCGCAAATCTAATTTTCGTTCTTAATGATTTGGCATGTATGGATCTTGGGTTTAATATTCGTATGAATATTTTTGGTTCTAACATATCTAATTCTACACTCGTACTCGTTATTCGTGTATTTGTTTAATCTTTTGAAACCGTGGGTTCATTTCATTCTTCATCTTGTACTTCGCAGAGATGCCATTGGAGAGTGCTTCAAAGGGATGCATGAGGTGGAACTTGGTTTAGCTAAAGCAATATCGAGAATTTTGGGACACGATACAAAATAAGAAGATTTTTAAAGAAAAAATAAAGAAATAATTTTAATTATTTATTTACTTTCATTCAACAATAAAAAATTTAAAATTAATTGAGTTTTACTAAGCGAATCCTAACCCTACATATTATAATTTTACCCCTTGATTAAATTTATAGTAAATTATATCAATTAAAATGAAAATAAAATCTATTTGAAAATTAGTATTTTTTAAATAAAATATGTAATATTTTTAAAAGAAATTATACAACATTTAAGAAATTTAGAATCTTTTAAATAAAATATGTAAAGGAGTTAATTTTACCCCTTGATTCACGGGTCAGTTATGAATTCATATAACACCCATATTTGGTTGATTGGTGGAATGATTCATATCAAGTACGGTAGAAATAGAAATCCTTCACCCTTTTCGTTAATGCTTTAAAAAAAATTAGGTTTATGGTTATAGTTTAGGGTTATAGTTTAAGGTTAAGGTTTAAAAAATTAGGTGTAGTATGTATTTTTTAAAATTAATAGTATAATATTTAGAATTTAAGGTTAGAGTTTAAAATTTAATATTTTTAATGTTGGAAGGACAAAGCATTTTGTTCCATACTTTTGAGGTATACTATGAAATGTTATTCTCTCTAACCGAGTTTGATCATTCACAACACCATAATTCTAAAATTAGAGGTTTTTGAGATATCTGATGAGTTTGATATATTTTGAATTTATATCAATTCGTTCAAGTTTTTTTTCTTGAAAAAATACAAAAATATTTTTATAATTAATAAATACAATTTTATGAGTAGATTAAATATTATTATCACCAATGTACGCATCAATTTTGTGTCGGGCCACATACTTGGTCCAAACCCCAATGGATATCAAAATAATAATAAATGATACAAAAGCCCAAAAAAATAAAAAATAAAAAAGCCAAAGAAACCCTAATCTAATGAAACCCTACTGCACTACCTCTATCTCTACTTCTTCGAGAATGTTCTTGGCAGCCTTGCACGTCACTCACCCAACGGCCCGCTCTTTGCGCCAAATGCCACGAGACCTCGGATTCGTCGGCCTTGTAACGACTTGGAGAACCGTTCGTATTCCCTTATAAGCTGTCCAAACGTCCACCTTACCATGTTTTGTCGCAAAATGACAGGATATGGGAATGACGATAAACTACTAATTCATTGCTTTCAAGATAGTCTAACTAGACCTGCCGCACGATGGTATAACCAATTGAGTAGGGCTCGAGTGAGCACATGGAGAGATTTAGCACGCACTTTCAAAGAACAATACAAACATGTCCTAGACATGGTGCCTGATCGACTGACATTCCAAAATGTAGAGAAAAGACACAATGAAAGATTTCGACAATATGCCCAACGTTGGAGGGATATGTCCACACAAGTCCAACCACCATTGCTTGAAAAGGAAACTACAAGTCTTTTCATCAATTCTTTAAAATCACCATATTACGACAAGTTGGTGGGCGGTACCACCAAAGACTTCGTTGATCTGGTGAAAGCGGGCGAAATGATAGAGAGTGCCATTAAAAGTGGGAAGCTTAACAATCTTGAAGCTTCTAAAAAGGCACACACCAAGGAGAGTGAATCTGAAATCCACATGGTGAACGTTAGAGGCCCAAGTTATCGTCAGTTTGAGCCTTCATCTTTCAAATCGAGTTCTCATTCTAAGTCTACATGTGATAAAAATTCTCGTGAGAAGATTTCTATTGATCCAATACCAATGACCTATACTGAATTGCTCTCGAAGCTTGTGGCTCCAATTCACTCTGAGCCAAGAAAACCTCCTTATCCTGAAGGTTACGATACTAATGCTACATGCGATTATCACTTAGGGAGTTTAGGTCATACCACAGAGGAATGTGGGGCATTAAAAAGCAAGGTGCAGAGTTTGATTGAATCTGGGGCATTAACATTTGACAAGTAATGTGATTCTGATGAGAATAGTGTTTATGCGTCGAATTGAACCTGATCGGTTGGAAAACACTGAGAAGAAATCATTCATTTCCCATCTTGAAATTTAAGTTGCCCTTGCACAGAGTTGTTTTTCTCTTATTTGAAATTGTTTTTTTTCTCTTATGAGGTTAGTTGTATGACATTTTCATTCAATAAATGTTACCCTTTTGAGGCTATGAGCAATGAAACACATTCATAAAATCTGAAGTTCTTTGAAAATCGAATAAATGAAATATTCTTTTAAGAATCGAGGTTATAGACCTTTGGCATATGACAAGATTTAAACCTTCTTCCAGTCAAAATCAAAACGTGGATCTCTTGATCTTTTCACTTGAAATTCATTCATGATAGACTTGAAAGGTCCACTTTGACAATAGAATGGTCTTTCACATCTACGACTTCTAAATTACACATTCGCCTTCTTAGGCATAAAACCAATTTCTCTCTCTTTCATACACCTTGAAGACATGAAATTCAAAGATATTTATTGGTGTATGAATCTTCCAGCAATAAGACAAGGTGAGGCATTCCATACTGATTCTGTGAGTAAGCCCAAACTGTTAGGTCATGTAAAAAGCAAAAAGAAAAAAGAAAAAAGAAAAAAAAGAAAAAAGAGAAGAAAGATTAGACTATCATGCATTAGTTGTATTTAGATGATTTTGTGAATAAATAAGTGAACTCTGAACATTGATTCTTCTAAGGATAACTCTTTTATGAAGATATCTATGTATGAGATGATGAATGGCATTCCTTTATTTTCCCTTGTACAAAAAATTATCCATTGTTGTCCCCCTTTGAGCCTAGTGTATTTTTTTCTTTGGTATAAACCCTAATCAAGGATCACCCTTAACATTGAGGGAAAAAGTGAGGAAAATTTGCTCACACGAGTCAATTATGATTGCACCACAAGGACGAGGCCTTATGAATTAAGGGCGAAGAACAAGAAGACATGTTTCAGCTACAAGAGGTGACTTGTACTCAAATAAAAAAAAGTTCCGAATTCATTCATGAAAAAAAGAAGAGAAAAAAGGAAAAAAGGAAAAAGGAAAAAAGAAAAAATATGAAATGAACAGAACGAGAATCACACATTTAGAGTTCCTCGTCAAAAAAAAAGACTTTCTTGAGTCTAGCAGAGATATGTACCACAACATTGTTCGAATTTCCAAATCTAATATTCATGTAAGGTTATGAATCCTCGAAAATGAAAGTAAAATGAAGGAAATGAACTCTAGGGTTAAAACCTAAAATTGGGCAATCTAGAGCGGTCCAAGAAAAAGAAACCAAAAACATGAGAAAGCAGATTCAAGTTGAGCAAAGTGCGGATTAGATTCCGTCAGAAATGATTGATCCTTGGTTTATTCACCTTAAACACTCGTTTGAGCCTATATACATTTTCTTTCATAACCTTGAGCCATAGCCTACATTACGTGCCTATAAAGTCCATATTTGATCATACATGAATATTTGAGTTAAAGAGATTATCTTTAGAATTGGTGTTATCTCTTGGTGTTAATTCTTTTATTTTCAGAAGATTTTTAAACCTCTCATGCATGATAGGATAATAAAAAAGGAAGAAACAAATAAAATGAGGGTTCAAGGTGAAAACTCACAAAGGGCGTCTTGAGACCAATGATAGGTTCGAGTCGAAAACCTGAAATGCGGCTCGAATAATAGAAATCAAATTTGCATGGCTGACACATGAGAAGCGATCCCCCAAATGTTTGATGAAGTTCTACTCACCCTGAAAGCATTCACAAGAAATCGGGTCAGTAGACAATTCCAAAAGTCGCGCATGAAGTTGTAAGATCACTTGATCATGTTTTAGGAAACCATTGAACATTTGAGAATCATGTCTCATTCGAAAAGAGTCAATCTCCGAAAACACACTCATTCCCCAAGTCATCTCACACCTTGAAACCAAAAATAGCCTTGGCACATGCCTTTGAAAGATTAAAAGAATCACTGATTTGCTTGATATTCAATGAACTCATATTTTACGAAGTGTTTCAGTTGTGAGCCTAGCGTGAGGGGCACATTTTATTTTGAAAAATGTTTTTGCGAGCTTGTCTTGTTTTGAGAATTGAGAAATAAAAAGGTTTTCAAATATCATCTCTCTTGAGAATGAAAAATGTTTTTGAAATTGATATGGGTTGCTTTGACTCGAAAGCTTGAAATCAAGAAAATAATGCAAAAGGGAAAAGAAAAGATGAAAGTTGGTGAGGCAAAGTTCATTGGGCGAAAAAGGTGAATTGACGTAATCCATGATGAAGATACTTCCCAATTGTGGAAAAGATGGTCAAATCATGAAATGAAAGACTTCACATGCATCATTAAGAGCACACATCAACAACATGCATCCATCGTTGACATATATTGCATTAGGTAGTCATGCATGACATCTGCATCATTAATAAATTTTGCAGGAAAATGTTCACTTGAACTTTGCAATTTCGATCCTGTACAAGGTGCTTTAATTCTAAGGTATGATGCTTGTAAGACTCATCTGAGATGTTCTTGAAACATTTTCAAAAAATCTTGATCTTTTTCTCTTGAGGAAATTTTCAAAAAATGACTTTCCTCTCTTGAGGATATTTTTCTTAATCTCTCTTAAGATATATTCATTTTCAAAGCCTCTTTTGAGGACATCTAAAAATTGCTTCAAATTTTCACAATTCTCTCTCGATGCTGTTTTCTTCAAAAAATGACTTTCCTCTCTTGAGGATAATTTTTCGGATCTCCTTGGAGAATGATTCTTCAGAGAATGATTTTTCTCTCTTGAGGAAATTTTCTCAAATCTCTCTTGAGATATTAATTATCGAAACCTCTATATGTTGTTAAGATCTGTTTCTCCTAAAACATAATTTTTTTCTCTCTTGAGACTGTTTCCTTTGAAACACATAAATCTTGTCTCCCTTGAGACATAAAATCAAGTGCCAAGATTTGCCCCCAAGATGGAGTGCCACCACTTGCTTTCAAGATGAAGTGCCACCACTTGCCTTCAAGATGAAGTGCCACCATTTGTTTCCAAGATGGAATGCCACGACTTGCCTTCAAGATGAAGTGCCACCATTTGCCTCCAAGATGGAGTGCCGCGATTTGCCTCCAAGATGGAATGCTGTGATCTGCTTCCAAGATGGAATGCCACGATTTGCTTCTAAGATAAAATGCCAAGGATTGCCTTCAAGATGAAGTGTCACTATTTGCCTCCAAAATGGAGTGTCGTCATTTGGCTTCATGATGAGCATCATCGAACCTCCAAGATGGAGTGTCATTATGACAAGTTCAATATTTACTGGACAAAATTGGTGCTTATAGTCTTTGCTCTATTTCTCTCGTTCAAGCAATGAGCAAAGAGGGGCAGTTGTACGCATCAATTTTGTGTCGGGCCACATACTTGGTCCAAACCCCAATGGATATCAAAATAATAATAAATGATACAAAGCTCAAAAAAATAAAATAAAAAATAAAAAAGCCAAAGAAACCCTAATCTAATGAAACCCTACTGCACTGACGCTATCTCTACTTCTTCGAGAATGTTCTTAGCAGTCTTGCACGTCACTCACCCAACGGCCCGCTCTTTGCGCCGCACGCCATGAGACCCCGGATTCGTCGGCCTTGCAACGGTTTGGAGAACCGTTCGTATTCCCTTATAAATACCGAGTACACCAAACAAAAAAGGGGGGAAAGCGGAGGACGAGTAGAAATCGAAGGTGATTAAAGTGAGTTTGACTGAGATCGGAAAAAAAGAAGTTGAACCGTTTACCTTTGATTTCTGGCGAATGGAGACATGACTGAGAAATTTGAGCGGTGAGAAGAATCGCGGCTACTGGTAGACTAACATACTTAAAGATCAACGCCATCTAACGGTGAATTTTTGGAAAAAACGGCAGGTAAAACTCTTCGAAATTTTGAAGCTTTCTCTTTAGATTTGCTCCGATTGGTTACATTTGTGTTAAATCTAACCTAAGATTTGAGTTCAAAGAAGAAAAAAGAACAAGAAAAGTGATATCTTTAACGTGTTCGCCGTTGCTGGAGCAAAACCGGTGACGGCGACGACCATTAGAAAATACAAAGAAGAGTAAAGTAAAAAAAAGAGTCTGATCCTTACATGTTTAAAAGCAAGATTTAAAATGAATAAAAAAACCCTCCCTGCAATGAAAAACCAAACGGCAGGGCTTGTTTTGAAATTAACAATGAATAAAATAAAATAGGAAATAGTGAAGGTGCTGGTAGCCACTGACATCGTTTCATTTCCTTTAATAAAAATTTTAATGGCATTAAATGGTGGAGATAATTAAGCCTGCTCATTTTTAAGGGGCAAATTCATTTTTAGTCCTTTTCTTTTTAGTATCATTCGACTTTTAGGACTTATGTTTAGTTAATTTGACCTTTAGGAATAGGTTCTTTTAATTAGATCATTAATTATTTTTTATGATTTTTTTATTGTTTAAATTGATCATTAAATTTGGAGTTTAATTATAAATAGATCTTAAAATTTTGCGGATATTTTTTGGATTCAACCCTAAAATTGAATTTGACTAATAATTTGCATAATTTACGATTTATTACAAATTGACTTAAAGTTTATGGTATTTGATTTTCATTTTGATCTTCCATGTTTTTATTTGCATGATTTAATATTCAAGCATGTAATTTAGTTTTTGTATCATTTTACACCATCTTTTTTTAATAGTGTTATTAACTAAGCCGTGCATTTTTGTAGCATTTTAGACAACATAACCCCTTTAGGTACCAATTTTGGGCGTTGTGGGGGTGCTATAACCTTTCCCACACGTAACCGACTCCCGACCCCGACCATGACTCCAGTTCAGACGCAGACCAGTTTTACAGGTTTTCGGTCGTACCCAACTCAAAACGACTAATGGCGACTTCAATCCACGATGAGCCTTTGAAGGCCCAACCAATTTCGACCCGGAACAAGAACGGTGTCTACAACCAAAATATATTTATTAAAAGTATAATAAAGGAAATATTACTTTAACAATGATTATAGATCTTTAAAGAAGATATGATAAAATCTTAAAAGATTAAAAATATATATATCTTTTTTGAATCCAACTTATAAAAGGATATTCAAATTGACTATAAAATATACGAAAACCCCCTTTCGGTTCGTTGTCTTGGGGTGCCATTGGTGACTAGGAAATTGTCGATCAAGGACTGTCAACCACTCTTGCTTAAAATTCAGGGTAAGATTCTTCAATGGTCTTCACTAAAGCTGAGTTTTGTTGGTCGACTTGAGCTTATCAAGTTTACTATCTTTGGCATCCAAAGCTTTTGGTGTAGACATTTCATCCTTCCTAAGTCTGTCTTGAATAGAATAAATCAATTTTTCTTACAGTTCTTTTGGAAGGGAGAGGATAAAGGTGGTTCGGGTGCGAGGATAAGTTGGGATGTAATTTGCTTGTTAAAGTCTGAAGGGGGTTTGGGATTGCGAGATTTGCTTCATTAGAACATTGCTTGTATGGTGTCTTTGATTAGGAAGTTACTTGCTGGCCAAGGATCCTTGTGGATGACCTGGGTCAATGCCTATGTTTTGAAGGGAACAAATTTCATGCAGTTGGTTCCTAAGTTTTCGATGGGTTGAATTTGGAGACAGTTAGTGAAGGTGAGAGATCATTACTTTAACCAAGTGCTTTCAAATGCTGGCCCTATGTCTACCTCTCAGATTTGGTTTGGGGTAAGAGGTAGTAAGGTTAAAGTTCATTGGCACCGGTTGATTTGGTTTCCTTTGCATATTCTGCGTCATGCTATTATTGCTTGGATGGCTATTCTTGTATATTGCCGATGAAGGATAGACTTCTCTCTTAGGGTATGTTGGTTGATGCCAATTGTGTCATGTGCGGTGATGCTATCGAGTCTAGGGATCATCTTTTCTTTGGATGTGGTTTTGCTAAACAGGTTTGGAGGGCTGTTTTGAGCTGTTGTTGTTTTGACAGGGCAGTTTTCTTCTGGACGGTAGAGTTTGATTGGGCTGTTAAATACTTCAAAGGAAAGTCCTTGCTTGCTTTGATCCTGAGGTTGGCTTGGGCTGCATTCTTTTACTTTGTTTGGCGTGAGAGGAATAAGAGACTTTTTGCTTCAAGTTCTTGTAGTCTTCTTGCTATTTTTTCTTGTATACAGGATGTGATACATAAGAGACTGTGTGGGAAGGGTATACATACGAGCGATAGCATAGATTTTCAATTATGTCGTAATTGGGGTTTAATTGTATAGATGGGGCTGTTTAGTTTTGTATGTTCGGTACAGTTTTGGTGTTTGCTGTAGCAGTGTTTTACTGCTATTTGGGTAATAAAAACAATTATCCAAATATATATATATACACGAAACCCCTTAAGAAACCATCACTTCTTCTAAGAATTTGGTCTCAAATATGTCACAGCAACCGATTGGAAACAATGCTTTCATGTATCTAAATCTAGTCAAGGAGACGTTTAGGAATCAAAAGGAGAAGCATGGCATGTTAATTCCTTCAAGTCTTGAAAGATTTCAAAGCTCGAAAGTTTTTTGTTTTCGAAACCGATCGACAACGAATCATTGGTTGTTTTAGGCTATACTAAACATCGTTTGTCTTGTGCAGGACGGACATACCCAGTGTCGTTGTCCGAGTGAAAGAGTTGTTCAAAGGGCATAACAACTTGACTCATGGGTTTAACACCTTTCTGTCGAAGTGGTATGAAATTCCGGTTGATAACATCGATGACGAAGCTCTTCCAAAAGAACCTGTTACATTTGATGATGCGGGCTGGTTTATGGCCGAAGTAAAGGTGAATTAATTTACTGGAACCGTTTGCTGGTAATGCTCAAGAGAGGAAAGCATGTAATCCTACATTCGTGTTAACATGTATTTTTGACATGTGTCACATGCGAATAATTAGAGAAAATTCGTAAGAATTTCTCTTTGTGTTTTTATACACTGTGAAAGAATAATTTTTTCATTGATTGATGTCCATATAATTTCTCTAAAGCAGCAACCTCACCAGTCAATGCTAAAGTCCTGAGTTTTGCAGTATTTTACCAACACCGTTGTTCCGTAATCTTTTCATTGATTGATGTCCATCTAATTTCTCTGTTCACTATGTAGAAACGTTTTCGCAACGATGAGCATGCTTTCAAATCATTTGTGGACATAGTGAATTTGTATCGCAAAGAACAAAAGGGCAAGGCAGATGTCTATACCGAGGTAACGTATCTTGTTTCGGTTGTTATCGGTGTGTCATCGGACGTAGCTATCGAATACTTCTTCCGGGGAATTTTATGTGTCGTTTGCTTCGTCGCTTTCAGGTTTCTTGTCTTTTCAAGGTTCATCCGGATCTGTTTAGAACTATTTACCAGTGACACAAGCAAGTTCCATATGGTGAAAACTCAACCGAGAGTTATAAGGAGCCTTTTAATAATTTATTGATTGAACTATTTGAAAATTTAAAGGTCAATAATAAAATATTGTTATGAATATTCACAATAAATATTCATGTGGTAAAAGGGACTTGTGTATTATTAGGGTTTAATATCTATTGCAATTAGGGTTTTTCTTTATTTTACTCTTATAAATAAAGTTTGGAGAAAGTATTGTATACTATATAATACAGTCTCTATCTTTCCCTTGTTCAAGTTCTCTATTTTATTTACAATATCTATATATATAAGAATTAAAATACAATTTTGTCATTCTCAATTTTTTTTTTCATTTTTTTGTTTTTTATAAGGTCATGATCTTCATTAGTCCCCAAGAGATTTCGTCTCTCAATCCGGCTATTGGATTTTAGATCATTCTTTTCTAATATGAATGAGCTTTGACTTGGAATATTATTTAATATTAAAAATATTTTTATTTAATAAAATTATATAAATATTAATATAGGATAATTTATTTTCTAAATATTTGTTTTACTTTGGATGTGACAAACAACGGTTAAATTATGAAGAGTTTTTTTAAATAATTCTTATTTAAGAGAGGAGAAGGTCAGTTGTGAGCTTTTTACTAATTACGAAAAGCTTTTTTAACATTATCATGTTTGAAGACTAACACAATTTCTCTACCCTTTTAGTGTCTTTTTGCACCATCACTAAGAAATATATGTCTTAAGCCCTAGCGTTAAACTCTAAATATTAAACCTTCTAATGAAAGGACATAAATAAAAGCAACCGAAAAGAGTCCGCAGACAATTTATACTCTGAAAATTATGTAATTAAACAAATAATTATACTCATCAATGTTTTTATAAAATAGGCATTTTTAGCTTTAGACGTGAATTTCTTATGTTTTTTCTTTGTAAAATCAAATTAGTATAAATTAGGGTTATAATATAGTATTATATTTTTTATGTATTTATATATAACACATTTTTCAATCCGAGTAAATTTATTATCTGATGTAATTACATAGTGTTTGTCAAATATGTTTAAGTATTTAAAATTTTGCACGAACCAACTTGTCTCAGTGGTTAAGGCAACGATTGTTCCTTGAGGGTTGGAGCACCAGCAGCTGCAACATGGTGATTGAGCATGCATTGTCAAATGGTTGAGAGTATATTTAAGAACAGATACTACTTGTAAGCCTTAGCTTTAAAAAAGTATTTAAATTTTTTAATAATTTTACGAGAATATATAATTATTAAAATAATAATATGATTACAATGTAATAACTAACGGATTTATATCCAATTTACTTTCCACAAGTGTCTTAGCTTTAGGGTTTAGGGACTCAATTTAAGGTGTACATTTTATGGGTTTAGAATTCAGGGGTTAGGGTTAGGGTAATATGGTGAGGATTTAAGTTTTAACTTATAAACTCTAAAATCTAACCCTAAACCCTAAATTCTTTTCACAATCACTAAATTCTAAACTACTAAACATGAACCCCTAAACCTACACTCTAAACTGAGTCCATAAACCCTAAAATTAAGGCTCTTATGGAAACTTTTTAGTTTCCACCTCCAGTGTATTAAATAATTATCCTTAGTTTTAAGGTTTATGGTTTAGGTGCAGGGTTTATAATTTAGGGGTAATGGTTAGAATTTAAGGTTATGGTTAGGGAGTAGGGTTTATAGTTTAGGGGTAATGGTTAGAATTTAGGGTTATGGTTAGGAAGTAGGGTTTAGGTTTTAGAGTAATATGTTGATGATTTAGGTTTTAACCTATAAACTCCTAAATTCTATTCACAATCATTAAATTCTAAACTACTAAATCTAAAACCCTAAACCCTACGCCCTAAACTGAGTCCCTAAACCTTAAAACTAAGGCGCTTTTGGAAACTAAATCTTTCCACCGCCAGTGTAACAAATAATTATTCGTTATGTTATTTACTTGGTATTCTAAGAGAGTTCCAACGGCCCTCTTAAGTAATTTTGTTTTCATGGCACCCAAAATTGCATTGTGGTTATTGTTTTTTTAACAAATTATAATTCTAGTCTTAAATCCTACCTAGAGGGGAGGGGAATGAGAGACTAGGGGAAGAAAGGGGGTGTTCCTAGTGGGTCTCGAACCCATGACCTAAGGGAAATGGGGGAACAAAGATGAGCAGCTTGGCTAACCGGCCAAATGTGTTTGCTCACATTGTGATTATTGTTATGTAGACCGTAATAATATTTATTAGTATTTATTAATTTTAAGGGTAAAATTTTGATACACATGCTGTATACAAATTATTTTACACAAGTATGCATATTTACACTTTAAAATCAAATCTTAGATTCTTAACCCTATACCCTAAATTCTAACCTTAAATTATATACCCTAAACCACTAAACTATATACCTTAAATTAGGACTAAATTGAATAAATATTTAAATATGAAGGACTAAATGTGTTATTATGTCAATTTTTGTTAATTGTGACATCATCGGTCGTTAATTTTTTAATGACACATCCAACTTGTTATTTGTTTAAGTCAAATTACAATCTTGTAAATTTTCTTAGTTAAGGGACTCAACAAAAAATACCTTATAACCGGGGGGATTATTTATGTACTTTACCCAAATAGTAACCATACAAAGAATTACGAAAGTATGTAAAACTAAAGTATTTTTATACTCTATATATAGAGAGAGATAGAGGGAATTTTAATACACAAGCTTGTTAAAATTAAGGGTTTAGTGGTTTAGTTTAGGCTTTTATGTAACACCCAAAAATCAGTCTAGTTGGAATTAGGTTCCGGCAATCGAAAACCCTACACCTGAAAGGTTTAAATATTGCATTGATTTTGACCATGTGGTCAATTACATTGACATTGGACTCTAATCGAGTCAATTTATCAATTAAGGACCTTATTGAATTTATTAAAAGTATGATTAGTGATTAAATTGGAAAGATTCAAAGTTGAGGTACCATAGTATAAAGACCAAGAAAATATGATGTCTAATATTGTAATTTCCCCATGACCTTTCTTCATGAGAAGGAAAGGTTCTTTGAGGACTTAAAGCCTAATTAGCCCATTTTAAAAAGTGATGAAGCAAGCACCTAGGTGTCAAAACTTCACAATTTAGCCATTCTTTTCCATTACTAAATTACGAGGATAATTCATTCTAAAAGAATGAATTCAGATAACTCCTCACGGCAAGATAAGAGAAGACCGCCTTTTCTTCTTCAACCTTTCTCCTAACTCCATTGAAGGACCCTTTAAGCTTTAAAATATTTTAAGTTTACATCCTTTCAATTTAGTCACTAGCCTTTCAATCCATGACTATGTTTGATCAAGCTTTGGTGTTAGAGCCTCGATTTCAACAAGTTTGAAGTTGGTAAGTAAACTTGTACACCCTAAGTCCGTGTATCTATTTTAAAGATCCGATATTCACGTATCATTTGATTTGTTCGAATAATTTAATAAGTTTGAAGTTTGGATTTAGATAAATCTGTCTAGAATTGTTACAATGGCAGTAAGTACAATAAATCACCAAAAATTCTGTAAATTAAATTAGGGAATGAAACTTATATGTACAGAAACGTGTATGAATATAGTTTCAGTTGCAACAAACGGTGATCGATTTGGAGTTGTAAATGAAAGATATAAATTTTTTAGTAACGACTAGTAACGACTACAAACTCATTTGGGAAATAAAGTCCTCAACGGCTCCAATTCATCCCCAATGACTAGTAACGACTACAAACTCATTTAGGAGTATAAAAGGGACCTCCAAGCATCAAGAGAAGGCTAATGCTCATATTGTCAAACATAAAATGATCAAGAAATTGTCTTAGTGCTTAATTTGTCATTTCTTGTATAGACAAACACTAGTGAGCCAAAATTGTCAAATTTGCTCAAGTGTTTTAGGTTTTGGGTGAGTGCTTCATTGTGCAAACAAACACCTATTAGAGGGTTTAAGTTTTCTTTTATTTATCTCTTTGTAAAAGAGGGTTTTGATCAAGGCTTTGGGTAGAAGCTTGATCGGTTGTAAGGGTTTCCTCCTAATCCTAGAAAAGGGGACGCATCAATAGTGGATTGATTGTGAAATCCTTAGTGGGGAGCTAAGGTAGTGGATGTAGACCTTGGTTAGAAGGTTGAACCACTATAAATCATCGTGTCTATCTTTATTTTAGCTTCCTCATCCCTTCCACCCAAATATCCATCTCTCCACCACTTGGTGAGCAACATTGGTTGATCGAATCGAGCCCCACACAACTCAACAATTGGTATCAGAGCTTGGCTCAATCGAAGGGGATTCACATCCTATTGAGAAGATCCGGCAAGCTCGATCACTATTTCATCAACCGGCTCAAATGGCACAATCTATCAACAAACCGCCTTTCTTTGACGGAACTCACTATGCCCATTGGAAGACAAAGATGAAGTTCTTCATCAAATCAAAAGATTATAAGATATGAGATGTAGTTGAAAATGGTCCGTTCGTACCTCAAAGAAGTAAAGCGGAGTGGAGTGCCGACGATCGCAAGAAGATGGAGCTAAATTGCAAAGCCTTGCACATTCTATTTTGTGCATTTGGTCCATCCATCTATGAGAAGATGTCTTCTTGTGATAGTGCCAAGGAGGTATGGGACAAGCTTGAAGTCACATACGAGGGAACCAATGAAGTCAAGGAGACCAAGATTGGGCTCCTAACTCTTGAGTATGAGAACTTCAAAATGGATCCGGAAGAGAACATCGAAAAGATGTTTGATAGGTTCTCCACAATCACCAATGGTCTCAAAGGCTATGGAGAAGCTATCCCGGAGGAAAACCTTGTTCGAAAGCTCATCTACTCACTTTCCGAGTCTTGGGACTCAAAGAGGACCGCCATCATCGAAGCCAAAAATTTAAAGACTTTGAAGCTTGATGAACTCATGGGGTCTCTCCTTACTCATCAAATCATGAAGAAGAACAAAGAGGATGAGAAGAAGAGGGAAGAAATTAGAGCTATGGGAGAGAAGAAAATCAAAGGGCTTGGCATTAATGCAAGTGCCATGGCTCTCAAATCCTCCACTTGCCATCATGTCTACACAAGTGAAGAGGAGGATGAAGATGAAGAGATAGTTCATCTCTTCAAGAAGTGTGCCCCGTTCATGAAGAAAGCCTTGAGAGAGCTTGAACGAGAACCTAAAAGAAAGGAGAGGGCAAGCACTTCTAGCCATAAGAAGAAGGCATATATGGCTACTTGGAGTGATGAAGACTCCACCGAAGATGAACAAGCCAACCTTTGCCTTATGGCCATCGAAGAAGATTCAAGGGTAACTTCTAATTCATCTACTTCATGTTCTTATTCTTTTGATGAATTACAAGATGCCTATGATGATTTGGTTTTAGATTTTAAAAGCCACATTTTGAAAAACAATAAATTGATTTCAAAGTTAAAAGTTCAAAATGATTTGCTTTCTAAAACCACACTTGAACTTGAAGCAAAACTTGAAGAGTTTGAATTAAAATGTCTTGATTTACAAAAATTGCTTCAAAAAGTTCAAGAAGAAAAAGATTTGATTTCCAAAGAGCTTGAAAAGAAAAACAATTTTGGAAAATCAAATTTTTATGTTAGACAATCTAGTGCCCCTAGATTTATTGAAGGAAAATGTTTTAGAAGTGTTTGGGTCCCAAAAGGACTAACCACTTCAATTAAAAAGGATGACATTGAAAAATGAATTCCTAAGGGGACTAAAATTTGTGCTACTAATGCTCATGGATCCAAAGCAATTTGGATACCAAAAATTACTTGATTGTCTATTGTTAGGTGTGATGGAGATGTTCAACAAGTCAAACATTGAGGGGGAGCTCCATGCACACAAGGAAGAACACTTGAAGAAGGAAGGCTTCACATCCTCCCTTGGGTTCAAGTGTTGGTAAAATTCTAGTTGTCTTTGCTTTTTATTGTTTTATTTTTAGTTTATTCAACTAGATGATCATATATGATGGACTAACTTTTTGATGATGCTTTGAGTAAGGGGGAGCCATTTTTTAAACCAAAATTCTTATTTTCATCAAAGTTTTTACCTCTATTGTTATTTTGAACTTAATGTCTTAAATTCTTTTTGATATAACAAAAAGGGGGAGAAATGGTATGGTTTGAAAAATTGAATTTTCAAATGAATAAGGGGGGGCTTTATTTGATTTCATTCATTTAATCTCTTATTCACATTTTTAAAGATAAAGGGGGAGAATCCCAAACAATTTTTCAAGTGAGTTTTATTATATCAAAAAGGGGGAGATTGTAGAACTAATGTTTTGATATAATAATTGAAAAATGTTTTGGACTAATTTGAAAAGAATTTAAAACTTGTTTTTAAGTCCAAAGAACTTGAATTTATGTTTGAGGTATTTTAAGAGGTTTTTGACAAAGATTTTTCATGTTTTAAATAGCCAAACTTGTGATTTCACGTTACCAGTATCGATACGGTCGTACCCGTACCGATACCTTTTTGCCCCAGTTTGGCCACTGTCAAAACCCGTATCGATACAAGGGTTTAGTGTATCGATACGGACCGGGATCGTTTTGATACGCCAGGTAAGCGTACCGATCCCAGTTCAACTACCCCAACGGCTATTTCCCAACGGCTATTCAAATATGGACCCGTACCGATACGCCCTCAAGCGTATCGATACGCCAATGCTGGCAGAGCCCAACGACTATTTCCTCAAGAAGGCCGTATCGATACCGTTACACGTGTATCGATACTGATTGCTGCAGAACAGCATTTATGAAGGGAAATAAAGTCCTCAACGGCTCCAGTTCATCCCCAACGGCTAGTAACGGCTACAAACTCATTTGGGAGTATAAAAGGGACCTCCAAGCATCAAAAGAAGGCTAATGCTCATATTGTCAAACATAAAATGATCAAGAAATTGTCTTAGTGCTTAATTTGTCATTTCTTGTATAGACAAACACTAGTGAGCCAAAATTGTCAAATTTGCTCAAGTGTTTTAGGTTTTGGGTGAGTGCTTCATTGTGCAAACAAACACCTACTAGAGGGTTTAAGTTTGCTTTTATTTATCTCTTTGTAAAAGAGGGTTTTGATCAAGGCTTTGGGTAGAAGCTTGATCGGTTGTAAGGGTTTCCTCCTAATCCTAGAAAAGGGGACGAATCAATAGTGGATTGATTGTGAAATCCTTAGTGGGGAGCTAAGGTAGTGGATGTAGACCTTGGTTAGAAGGTTGAACCACTATAAATCATTGTGTCTATCTTTATTTTAGCTTCCTCAACTCTTCCACCCAAATATCCATCTCTCCACCACTTGGTGAGCAACATTGGTTGATCGAATCGAGCCCCACACAACTCAACATCGTCATTTCTTTGTTTATTTATTTTATCCAATCAGTACTAACGTGTGAGTTTTGCAGTTCATAATTCCAATAGCTACATATTGTTAAAAAGATCTAAAAATCTAGTTTCTAATGGATTAATTTTCCGACGTATTGATTAAAATCTGAAATTTATTTTGTAACAGTTGTATTGTTGTTCGAAAACAGTTTTGTATGCTAATGTAGTTTGAATGATGAAATGCATGTTGTTTTAAATTGAAATGCATGTTGGTTGTGTTTTAAATAATTAGAGGACTAATTGAATTATTTTTATGGTAATGTATCACTAGACTAAGATTTACCGTGAGACAATGTTTCAAAAAAAGAAAGAATGGGGCTATAAAGCAGGCTGAAACCTAGTGGTTCGGGATATCCCGTAACTCTAGGATATCAGGTGAATGTAGTTGTATAAAGAGATAGGCTAGGTACCATCTCGTTGCATTTGTTTTGTGATTACGTTTTGCATTTGGTTAAGGGCTCAGGTAGAGCAAGCTTTGTGGATGCTAATGGTAAGCATGGTAAGTTTGTATATGATATTCGAAAAATGCTATATATGCAAAATGGATACAAATATGCTATGATATGTTATAATATTATATGTGGAGCTAAGGCTCAATTTCGTTTTCCGATATGTTATAGCCTACGGGATAAAAGGTAAGAATTACGATGAATTATGTGTAACCTTGGACATTTGTGAGTTTTGGATACAATTGGCATGCCATAGGGTTATTTGAGCTCACTAAGTAAGGGATTGGACTACGATCCGGGGCTACGACCTATATGTATGGTGAGATAAGGTTGGCTTTGTGTAAGGGACTATCTGAAGCTACGGCTCAAGGCTACGACCTATTTCATATATGTGTGGTGTAAAGGGGAATCCCCGTATCCATTGGTTACTATGTCCAAGGAAATGACATGTGTTTATGATTTGCAATTAATATATGAGAATATGTTATTTAGTTTTAAACATAAGCTATGTATGATTAGTGATACACTTATGTCATCCAAGCATGTTGATGGTATTGATTATGATGGTTATGTTGATTATTGATGCTATGTTATATAGTGAGTATGCTAAATATGCCATGTTGAATTATATGCCTTGTCATCATGTTTAAGATTGTCATTGAAGCATGTTAAATGGCATCTCGTGTTCATTCATTGTTTAAGGCTACCTCACTTAGACTATGTAAGTCTAATGCATTCATCTTTCACATTTCAGGTTAAGAAAGTTATTGGTACGAGATCGAAGCTAGTTGGAGGTTTGACAAGTCACCACGAGGTTAGAGTAATGTGTTTTGTCCTTATGAACTCCTAGAATGGTGGTAAAGTAGTTTAATTAGTTAATTTCGGTGTTTTGGCTACTTGTTTAATGGCCTATTTATGACTAAGTGTTGTATGGTCAATTTGATGTGTTTGTGAAGTAGTAAACTTAGTAAAAAGGGGCTAAAACGTGCTAAAGGTGAAAACTAGGTTAATGGTTTTGAAACGCTCCAAAATTTGACATGCTATTAGAAATATGGATTTTAGACTTGTTGATAAAATTTGGTAATGTTTGGACAACATTTGATTGGTTATTTTGATTAAAAACCAGCTAAAATCTGTCATTACAGGTCATGCGTATCAATATGGGTGATGGCGTATTGATACAACCTTGCATATTTGGATATGTTTAAACAGAGCGTATCGATACACCTAGGGGGTGTATCAAAACGCAAATTGGCAGAATGGTCTGGGAAATTAATTGGATTGATACGAACTTTAGGGTGTATCAAAACGGTCAACCTTGGTCAACACGTATCGATACAAGCATAGCTGTATCAATACAAGTATGTTGGGGAAAGTCAAATTTGGTCAGCCTGTATCGATACAGGTGATGGCGTATCAATAAGAGTTTGGTAGAATCGAACATAGGCATAAAACATGTGTACCCGTATCGATACAGCCCAAAGTGTATCGATACAGGGATTGCTAAATCTGTTAAAAAGGTTAAGACTCAGTTTTAAAAGACTATAAAATGGTCTCTAAAATATGTAGGGATTAATTGGATAGGTAAATGACCTCAGATAGTAATGAAACTTCACAGGCTAGTATTTGGTAAGTTTAATTGTAAGTTGGTAGGAAAAAAATTAGAGGAGGACATGTAAGTTGTAAAATTTACGATTCAGCCCCTAAGTTTGAAAAAGTTTAAAATTGATCCCAAGATTAGTAAAGTTTTACTAATTAGGACCAATAAGTCTTAATAAGAGATTAATAAACATTCTGAATAAGTCTCTGATCTCTGAATCTATTTTCCGTTAGCACTTTTCGACCCGGTTCTCTATCAGGCCGAGAAGGGGGTGTTACATTTTAGGTTGTAGTTTTTAGAAATTATGGTTATATTTCATCATTTTAGGTTGTAGTGGTTAGTGTTTTAGATTTTAGATTATATATTTTAAATAGAAAGTGTTGTGTAAATTTTTTTCACGTATATTGTGTATCAAAATGTAGCACATATATGAGTAATTTTTTGATACATCGTCAATAAAAATTAGTTAGACAAGTGTTGAGACGATACAAGTGTCATTTTAATTATATTTAAAAGGCTTAATGCATGGCACCAATGACCCTTAAAGTATATATTTTTTACCGAGTTGCCCCTAAAGAATTTTTTTAGAACATTTTACCCACTAAACATTAAATTGTAACATCAGTTACGCCATACCGCCGTTATCTCCCATTTAAAAAATTCATGGAACAATCAAAATGCAGCACATGTCACATTATTAAAAAATCAGTTGACTTTATTGAAAGGATAAATTGCATGTTAAGTTTGTCAAATTTTTATTTTTGTTCAATTTAGTTTTAAAAATCTTTATTTAACCCGAAATTGACCCATTTTTTTATTTTTTATAATTTAGTCCAATATTTTTAATATAATGATATTTGTGTTCAATTTAGTCTTTAAAATCTTTATTTAACCCGAAATTGACCCATATTTATTTATAATTTTTATAATTTAGTTTAATATTTTAAATATAATTATATTTTTGTTCAATTTTGTCCGAACAATCTATATTTAACCCGAAATTGACCCATATTTCTTTGTTATTCTTATAACTTAGTTCAATATTTTAAATTTAATCATATTTTTGTTCAAATTAGTCCAAAAAATCTTTATTTAACCATAAATTAACCTCAATTTCTTTCTAATTTTTATGATTTAGTCTAATATTTTAAATATAATTATAATTTTGTTTATTTTTAGTCCTAAAAATTCTTCTTTAACCCAAAATTAACCCTAATTCCTTTCTAATCTTATTAAACTGTTACAACCAATAGCATCTGATAAACGCTGCACATTTCTTCTTCTTATTTTTTTTTGAAATTTAAGATTTTATTAATGGCTCCTTAGTCCGGTGCCTCATTAAAAAACCTACCTAACCTATAATGGAGGAAAAAGAGTGCTACCGAGACGAAGGGGAAAGTTTGACAGAAAAACAGCAGACTCAGAATAAGCATGAGTATCACGACACAACACAACCTTCCTTCCAAGATTACAACAATAAGAAAGAAGATAAGAACAACACACATCAGCCCCACTCACGTAGTCGAACCAGGCCAGCAGCTGCCAGAGGACGTCTTGGTTGTTGAGTGTGTAAAAGTTCTATATTTTACCCCTATTTAACCCATATTTTTGCTGCATTCAAGCATAATTCATTGCATTTAGGATAGATTTCATTCATACATCACAATTATATCAAATGGCACAGTTTCTACTGAAATTGGTTGCTTTTGTAGGTAGCTGCTGTAGCAGATGAAGGGCAGTGGAGAAGCAGAGCTGGAACACTAGGCTGCAGCTGAGAAGAAGTATGATGCCATGGCCGCTGCCGTGGAAGCTAAGGACGATAACAATGGTGAAGGGAAGAAGTGAAGTGGACCTCGACAAAAAGAGGAAATCAAGCCGGTCTGTCGTAGAGCACTCTTATATTTTTCCAAGCCCTAGATTAGAATGAAGGCCAAGCCTAAAGTTCAAGGAAGAAACTCCAAGCAAGAAGGAAGGACGAATTAAAGACATATGCTCTGAAGATTTAGTCTTTAATAGAGTTGTACTTTAATTTAAACTTGTATTCTTGCCATATTAGAAAACTTGAACCCAAGGCCTATATAAAGGCATGCAATTCGACCTAGGGAGGGATATTTTACTCTCTAGCCGTCTTCCCCTAAACCCTAGTCGTTTTCCCCCTTGTCATCATGTTCTAAACTTCCCCTAGGGCTAAGGGTTGATTCTGTAAAGTAGTTGCAAGGATTGCATTGTTTAGGATTTTTTCTGTTCAATAAAATAGACTTCAAGTTTGCTTATTCTAGTTTTCAACATCTTACAAGAGTTTCGGGAGAGCATTGTGAGATTATACATTTACTTAATATCGGGAGAGTTAAGTATACGGAAGGAATAAGTACGGGTTCTCCAGTTTATGGTTGAACTATCTCGGACCTAGGGATAGGACGAGGTTAAGTGGCTAAGGAAGAATTCAACAACATCGGTGTTCATCCTTCGATTCACGCCGGGAGGTATCATCAAAGACGTGTTCATCGACAGACTTGGACCTAGAGATAGGCTAAGCATAGCAGGGATTCTTGCCAAGCTTGAAGTGCAAAGTTGTGTGATCGCTGCCGCGATAAACAACAGACCGCTGCCGCGACAGACACAACGACATGACAGAGATTCCTAGACTTTGCAACACCTACACTACTGAGCAAATCAATACCGGCCCATTCTTTCTATCCTGAATTCTTTACTCTTTATTTTCAGTCTTCTTTATTATTTCATGACAAACAATTAAACTATTCCTTTTCTCTCTTGTGCAGAAATCTAAGGTGAAAGCTATTAGCCCAGTCCTTGTGGAGACGATATCCGATACTTACGTATCACTTTACTACTTGCGTCGTGTACACTTGCACTACATTGCGATAGACACTTTTACACGCAACAAGTTTTTGGCGCCGTTGCCGGGGACTGGCAACATATCTTTTCCCTACTTTTTACTGCACTTCTTATATTTTTCTATTTTCACTTGGATTGTTCACCATGTGCTTTTCACAAGGTCTTTTGTTTGCCTATGCGCAGATCTCAACGAGGAAAAGAACCTGAGCACCAGTTAGATCCTGAAATCGAACGAACGTGCAATCTTAGGAAACGAGTCCGCCTACTTGTAGAAAGAAACGAGTACCTGGAGGAACAATTAGAAGCAATGGTGAACGAAAGGCACGAAGAAAGGAGGAACAACCAAGGGAATCCCCGAGGTCCTGAAGATCCCCTCGGAGATAGAGGAAACGAACAACCTGCCGATCCTCCTGCTATTGCCGCACGCCGGTCATGTCGAGACTACATGATCAACGATCATGTGGAACTAGAAACCACCCTGCCAGACGTAGAAGCTAAAAATTTCGAGCTGAAACCTGTCATGTTCAGTATGATTAATAACGCTGGCCAATTTAGTGGTGCTGCTATAGAGGATGCTAGGGAGGATCTGAAAACGTTCCAGGAAATCTGTGGTTCGTTTAGACTACCATGAGTAAAATCCGGAGATACTGAGGCTTCGGTTATTTCCTCATTCATTGAGGGACAGGGCGAAAACTTGGTGGAATAAACTAACGCCGGGTTCAATACGAACTTGGGTAGATTTAACTCGTGAATTTTTGTCTCGTTTTAATCCTTCACATTTATCTGAGCAATTACGTAACGAAATTGTTACTTTTCAACAGGAAGATGACGAGCCAATGCACGAGGCTTGGGACAGATTTACCACTCTACTGAGGAACTGCCCAATGCATGGATTCCCAGTTTGGAATCAGGTAATCAAATTCTATAATGCTACCAACCTACAGACCCGAATGAGAATCGATTCAGCAGCCAATGGGTTGTTGTTAGATAAAGATCCAGAGGACGCCGTGGTAGTATTAAAGAATTTGGCTAAGAATGAAGAGCAATTCCCCACATCGAGGAGAGGTAAACGAGTACTAGCTGTGAAGGATTATGAGGCAGATAATTCCTTGAAGACACAAGTTGCATATCTCACAAAGGCGGTTGAGAACTTGCTGAAGAAGGACTCTTAACCTATCTATGCTACAGAAGAGGTATGTGGAACTTGCAGTGGAAATCATAGTTCGGATGATTGCCCGATACAGCTAGAAGAGGGGATGTATGTTGGAAATTATAACAAGAAGAACTACAATTCCAACAACTATAATCCAAACTGGAGAAAGGATCCCAAATTCTCTTGGAGCAACCCTAACAATGCCCTAAATCCTCAAGCACAGAACACTCAAAATCAGGGGGCACCTAGACTACTGACACGGCAGCAACCGCAACACCAGCAACATCAGCCACCAACTGCCACGACTAGCATATTGGAGCAGAACAAGTTAAGGAACAAGTTACCGGAGAAAGAAGCTGAACAAGTTAAGGAACCAACCCTAAAATCGACTGCCGAGAACGCTGCCCCGGCAGACAACAAACAGCCTGCTGCCGATGAACCTGTTACGATAGTAGAAGGGACAGAGGAGAAGGATGAAGAACCTAAGTCTCCTCAGATTCGAATGCAGTGGGAAGGACGCATTGCAGATTATCGTCCCCCACCTCCTTTTCCTCAGCGGTTACAGAAATTGAAACATGAATCCCAGCTTAAGAAAATCTATGATATTTTTAAGCAGGTTCACATCAATATTCCACTGTTAGATGCTGTTAGGGAAATGCCCGGTTATGCCAAATTTCTCAAAGAGGCTATGTCGAAGAAATTCAGACTTGTGGAATTTGAGACTGTTAAGATGACAAAAGGGTGCATGACTATTCTGCACAAGCATCCACCCCAGAAAAAGAAGGATCCTGGGAGCTTCATAATACCGTGCATAATCGGAGATAAATTTGTGGGTAAAGAACTTTGTGATCTAGGTGCTAGTATTAATTTAATGCCAAAATCTGTATTTCAGAAATTAGGTATTGGACGAGCACGACCCACAACAGTTATTCTGCAGATGGCAGACCGCTCTTACATGCAACCGGAAGGGAAAATTGAAGATATTCTGGTAAGAGTGGATAAGTTTATTTTTCCTGCTGACTTTCTTGTTTTAGATTGTGAAGCAGATGAGAATGCACCAATCATCCTGGGGCGACCCTTCTTAGCCTCAGGGAGATCATTGATTGATGTAGAAAAGGGAGAACTCACTATGAGAGTGAATGATCAAGAGATCAAACTGAATGTTCTCCAAGCAATGAAACACGCTGATGTAGAAGAAGAATGCAAGGCTATCACTGAAGTTATCCTTGACCAACCATGCATCAAGTCGGACTGCCATGACATCAAATTTGGCCACTGCCCCAGTAGCCATTTAGATGCCTGTCACGGCAGCGACGACGACAGCAGCTCCTCAGACTCTGACATATCTGATACTGAAGATCATGAGGAGGTAAACTGGATAGGTAATCGTCCAGGTAAGTTATTCGAGCCCTTGAACTACACCTCAAATGAACATATAGTCCAAAAGCCATCAACTGTAGAGCCACCTGTTCTAGATCTTAAGCCCCTGCCGGGGCAGCTTAAATATGTTTTTCTTGGATTAAATGATACGTTGCCCGTAACCATCTCTTCCAAGTTGATGCAGGAACAGGAACATCAGCTGATAGGGATGCTGCAGCAGCACAAAAAGTCTATTGGATGGACGATAGCTGATATCCAAGGCATCAGTCCGGCACTATGCATGCATAAAATCCTTTTAGAGGATGACCACAAGCCGACAATTGATGCCCAAAGACGTCTAAACGATGCTATGCGAGAGGTGGTTCGTAAGGAGATCATCAAATGGGTAGATGCTGGAATTATTTATGCCATCTCGGATAGCAAGTGGGTGAGCCCGGTGCAGTGCGTTCCTAAGAAAGGAGGAGTAACTGTGGTAACCAACGAAGAAAAAGAGTTAATCCCAACCAGGACTGTGACCGGTTGGAGGGTTTGTATGGACTACCGGAAGCTTAACAAAGCTACCCGGAAGGACCACTTTCCCTTACCTTTTATTGATCAAATGCTTGATAGATTAGCAGGAAAGCCTTACTACTGTTTTCTTGATGGATACTCAGGTTATAACCAAATAGCCATCGCACCGGAGGATCAAGAGAAGACGACGTTCACTTGCCCATACGGTACTTACGCTTTTCGGAGGATGCCATTTGGACTTTGTAATGCACCAGCAACCTTTCAGAGGTGTATGATGGCAATATTCTCCGACATGGTGGAGGATTTCCTGGAGATATTCATGGACGATTTCTCGGTTTTTGGAGACAATTTTGAAAGCTGCCTAGGCAACCTACAGAAAGTGCTCGAGAGATGCGAGAAAGCGAACTTGTTAAATTGGGAAAAATGTCACTTCATGGTGGATGAAGGGATAGTCCTAGGCCATAAAGTAAGCTGCCGCGGTATAGAAGTTGGCAGAGCTAAGATCGAGGTAATCGAAAAGCTGTCGCCACCCACCACAGTCAAGGGAATCAAGAGTTTCTTAGGGCATGCTGGTTTTTATCGGAGGTTTATCGCAAACTTTTCGAAGATCACCAAACCCGTGTGCCATCTTCTAGAGCAGAACCGTCCCTTCGACTTCAACACTGAATGTACTGAGGCATTCAAGGTTCTGAAAAAAAGCTGGTAACAGCCCCAATAGTACAGGCACCAGATTGGAAACTACCATTTGAGATCATGTGTGATGCTAGTGACTATGCTGTCGGGGCAGCACTTGGGCAGAGGAAAGACAAGCTCTTTCATGTTATATACTATGCCAGCAAAACACTGAACGACGCCCAAGTAAACTACACCACAACGGAGAAAGAACTGTTAGCTGTGGTGTTTTCGATTGACAAGTTTCGTTCATATAAACTTGGAACGAAGGTCATAGTCCACACAGACCACTCTGCATTAAAGTATCTGTTCGCCAAAAAGGATGCAAAGCCTAGACTGATACGTTGGATTCTGCTACTGCAAGAGTTCGACCTGGAGATCAAGGACAAAAAGGGGACAGAGAACCAAGTTGCAGATCACTTGTCAAGGTTAGATAAGGGAAAGAGTCTCCCAACAGACAAGACACACATACTGGAGACCTTCCCTGACGAGCAGTTGTTCGCTGCCATAAGCAATGCCGTGACAGCCACGACGACAGGTAAGTTTTCTGAACTCCCATGGTATGCTGATTTCGTTAATTATTTAGTTAGCGGAATAACTCCTCCTGACCTTAACTATTAAGCTAGGAAGATGTTCCAAAATGATGTTAAGCATTATTATTGGGACGAACCTCTTCTTTTCAAATCTTGTGCAGATCAGGTTATTAGGAGATGCGTACCACAGGATGAACAGGAAGCTGTGCTTCATCACTGCCATGCTTCACAATATGAAGGACACTTAGGTGGTAACAAAACTGTTGCCAAGGTTTTGCAGTCGGGATTTTATTGGCCATCACTGTTCAAGGATGCCTAGACATTCTACAAAAACTGTGACAAATGTCAACGGACTGGAAACATCTCAAGGAGACATGAGATGCCGCTGCAAAACATTCTTTAAGTCGAAGTCTTTGACGTTTGGGGGATAGATTTTATGGGACCATTCCCAGCATCATGTGGGAACTTATATATCCTCTTGGCAGTGGACTATGTGTCCAAATGGGTTGAAGCGATCGCTACTCAGAAAAACGATGCCAAGACGGTTCAGAGGTTTTTTGCATAAAAACATATTTTCCAGATTTGGCATCCCCAAGGCGATCATCAGTGATGAAGGGAGGCATTTTGATAATAGGGTTATAGCTGCTGCCTTAAAGAAATACGGTGTCAACCATCGAATCGCAACAGCTTACCACCCTCAGACCAATGGAAAGGCTGAAATATCGAACAAAGAGGTTAAGAACATTCTTGAAAAGATAGTTAAGCCAACTCGGAAGGACTGGTCTCTACACCTCAATGATGCATTATGGGCTTACAGAACGGCGTTTAAAACTCCATTGGGAATGTCACCCTACCGGCTGATTTATGGGAAAACATGCCATCTACCTATTGAGATCGAGCACCGAGCATACTGGGCCATCAAAGCAGTGAATATGGACTTGGAAAAGGCAGGACAGAAAAGGCTACTCGATTTGAATGAGATCGAAGAAATTCGAGCAATGGCCTATGAAAACGCAAGGATTTACAAAGACAAGACCAAGAAGTGGCATGGCAAGAAGTTGCTGTCACGACAGTTCTGCCCAGGACAGCTTGTGTTGTTGTTCAATTCTAGGTTGAAACTCTTCCTAGGGAAGCTGAAATCTAGATGGACCGGCCCATTCCAAGTGGTGTAAGTTTTTCCTCATGGTGCCATCACAATCAGATCTTTAAAAGACGGGTGCCAATTTAAAGTCAACGGACAAAGATTGAAGCATTATCAGGGGACTGAAGCCCCAAGAATGCAGGAAGTGGTTACTTTAGGAGATGCCCCTCATGGCATCCCTAATTTAACCTAAATTTATTTTATTTCTTATTTATTATATATATTAGGTAATTAGAATTATTTTATTTTTAGGAACTAAGTTTTTATTCTTATTATTTTAGGAAATAAAGGAGACAAGGAGAAGAGGAGAAGTGAATTCAGCCCACCATCTTTCCATCAGCCCCAAAAGCCCAAATTAGGAGCCTGCTGTTATAGCTGCCGCGACAGACGCGGAATAGACGCGCATCAGACACAGAAACGCGTGACAGGCACATCAGAAACTGCGTAACAGCTGGCCCCGTTATTCGCGCCTGCCGTTACAGCTCCAACGGGCAGCAAACTCCCCCTCTATA
Organism: Hibiscus trionum; assembly: GCA_030270665.1. NCBI lineage: Eukaryota > Viridiplantae > Streptophyta > Magnoliopsida > Malvales > Malvaceae > Hibiscus > Hibiscus trionum. The sequence goes on along the minus strand of BSYR01000034.1, from coordinate 1,775,662 downwards.
TAAACCCCGTTTTACTATTCATTTTTCACTTACTTTACTCCCTCTACTTGTTTCCTCTAGAATTTTATTTGTTTCATTTTCTTTTCTGCAGTCCTTACAATATGAGTACCATAAATACCCGCCGTAGTGCTGCCTCAGGATCTGCCCCAGCAACATCTACTCCCAGCACTTTCCAGGCCAGAGACATGTGGGAGGAAAGAGGGTTCATATATAGCCAACGAATGGGGAATCTTGGGCTTAAACCATTTATACCCCGCAAGATCAGAGTCCCGCAGTGGCAGATGTTAGCCGAGCAGCCAGAAGAAATGAACGTCACCTTAGTCCGAGAGTTCTATGCTGCCATCGACAGCAAGGAGGCGACATCAGTGACGGTTCGAGGAAAGAAGGTACCTTTTGAGCCCAAATACATCAACACCCTCTATGAGTTCTATGTTGGCAGAACGGAAGATGGCCATCAGAGGTTTGTGGAAAGCTTAGAGCTGGCAGATTACGATGCTGTTATGGCAGAACTTACCGACGAAGGTACCGAGTGGAATATCGATCCTAAACATCCAAGGACGGTAAAACGAGTTCAAATCACTCCGGAAGAAAAGCTTTGGAACGCATTCATCAAAAAGAAGATTATGCCCTCCTCGCACAGTAGACCAACCAAGGTTAGCCCTTATCCATTCAATTCTAAATGAGAGGCCTATTAACGTTGGTAGATACGCTCGGGAGGGAATTTTGGTTTGTGCATACCAGCCATCGGGACCATTCTTCTTCCCATACCTCATAACTGCCCTCTGTCGTGGCCACAACGTACCGGAAGCTGCCGACAATTTGAGAGTCCGAGGGAAACGGTGGACGGAAAGAAATGTCTTCAGCTTAATGGAGCTGAAAGCTGCCACGCCCCTGTCGTCTTTCGACCCCACTGCTGCAGCAGGTGAAACGAAAGAACCCATACAGACAGAGCCTGCCGCCACAGAACAACGACAGCACACTGCAGCAGCTCCCCCAGCAGACTCCTCAACCCAAATCCTTGTTGCCCTACAGAAAATGGAGGAACGGCAGCTGGGCCTGATGATTTTCATCCGAGACTTCACCACAACAATTGTACACTTCATAAAAACTAATCTTAATTTTCCTGATGTACTGTTCCCTGCCTTCCCCGACCATTATTTTGCTGCCAACACACCTGTCCATACCCCTACCCCTGCTGCCACACCAAGAACACCGTCTGCCGCGTCCACTCCGACCCCGGCCACGACAGCTGCAGGCGGTAGCCACACTACGCCAGCCTCTGCCAGGGGAGAGAAGAGAAAAGAGCCCACGTCCGATCTCGACAGGTATATAGCTGGCTTCTCCTCCTTCTCTATTTGGGGGGAATCCGATGACGAGCCCTCGATGAAGAGGAACCTGTCCAAGGAATTCACCCCGGTGAAACGGTAGAAAACAAACACAGGCGTCGAAACATCCGACCAAGGAAAATCTGGCAGCGGCAGTAGCAGTAGCAGCAGCAGTAGCAGCAGCAGCAGCTCTTCCGAGGAGGTTCAGGTGCTGGAGAAACCACCTCATATCTAACCTACCCGCATCCAGCCTCCGAGGGAAGCCAAGAACAAGACCACCTCTGCCTCTCCCAGCCACCTGCCGGCACCAACAAGAAAAGTCACTGCCCGCTGGCAGATTCAAATCAACAGCAGCAGCAGCGGCGACGACAACGCTTGAAAATTTAAGTTTCTTTTCTCATATTTGCTGTCTGCCATTTCGTTATATTTGTGATGTTGTTTTTCTTTTTCTTTTTCATTCTGTCATTTGCATTGAGGGCAATGCAACCCTTGAGTTTGGGGGTGGCATCCCTCCATTATTTTCCTGCCAACACACCTGTCCATACCCCTACACCTGCTGCCACACCAAGAACACCGTCTGCCGCGTCCACTCCGACCCCGGCCACGACAGTTGCAGGCGGCAGCCACACCACACCAGCCTCTGCCAGGGGAGAGAAGAGAAAAGAGCCCATGTCCGACCTCAACAGGTATATAGATGGCTTCTCCTCCTCCTCTATTTGGGGGGAATCCGATGACAAGCCCTCGGTGAAGAGGAACCTGTCCAAGGAATTCACCCCGGTGAAACGACAGAAAACAAACACAGGCATCAAAACATCCGACCAAGGAAAATCTGGCACCGGCAGTAGCAGTAGCAGCAGCTCTTCCGAGGAGGTTCAGGTGCTGGAAAAACCACCTCATATCTCACCTACCCGCATCCAGCCTTCGAGGGAAGCCAAGAACAAGACCACCTCTGCCTCTCCCAGCCACCTGCCGGCACCAACAAGAAAAGTCACTGCCCATCGGCATATTCAAATCAATAGCAGCAGCAGCGGCGACGACATCCCTTGAAAATTTAAGTTTCTTTTCTCATATTTGATGTCTGCCATTTTGTTATATTTGTGATGTTGTTTTTCTTTTTCTTTTTCATTCTTTCATTTGCATTGAGGGCAATGCAACCCTTGAGTTTGGGGGTGGCATCCCTCCATTAATGAAGTATCTTTAAGTTTAAAAATTGTGTCTTTTAGTTAGTTTATTTTTGCAAAAAAAATGAAAATTTTGGCTTAAGTCTTTGAACTTCACTTACCTGCCACGACATATGCTGTCGTGACAGTGCCTTTAGGAAATTTTAGGATCTGTTTAGAGCCTTGCTATGATTCTACCATGTAAAACACTCTTTGTGACACTTATGTTGTTTAGATTACTTTAGTACACTGGAATAGGAATGTTTACTCATTTGAAGCTGCCCCTAGAGGTGCCCATCACTGGCTCTAGGAAAACAAAGAAAGAAAGAAAAAATTCAGACTCAATTGCTTGCAAAACTGCCTTGCACTTATTTTAGGAGATTTCTTTTTGAGCTAAGTCAGAAAAAAACTAAAGGAGCCTAAGAATTGCCTCCAGAAAAAATTGAAACGGCATAACCTCAAGTTTGTAGACATAACTATTCTGGTATACTAAGGTAGTCTAGATACATAAGTGTTCACAAAACCCGCACACACCTCACAAGAATTATAGCATGGTTCCGAATAAGTCCAGAAATGCCCGACAAGGTACTACTTTTAATAGAATACAAGTGGTAGGTAATGTAGAGTTCACTGATTTAAGCCAAAGAACAAATTTTTTTTTAAGTTAGGTAATAGTTGTTTGAGGGCAAGCAAAAACTTGAGTTTGAGGGTGTGTTGAGCGTGTAAAATTTCTATATTTTACCCCCTATTTAACCCATATTTCTGCTGCATTCAAGCATAATTCATTGCATTTAGGATAGATTTCATTCATACATCACAATTATATCAAATGGCACAGTTTCTACTGAAATTGGTTGCTTTTGCAGGTAGCTGTTGTAGCAGATGAAGGGTAGTGGAGAAGCAGAGCTGGAACACTAGGCTACAGCTGAGAAGAAGTATGCTGCCATGGCCGCTACCGTGGCAGCTAAGGACGACAGAAATGGTGAAGGGAAGAAGTGAAGTGGACCTCGACAGAAAGAGGAAATCAAGCCGGTCTTTCGTGGAGCACTCTTTTAATTTTTCCAAGCCCTAGATCAGAATGAAGGCCAAGCCCAAAGTTCAAGGAAGAAACTCCAAGCAAGAAGGAAGGACGAATTAAAGACATATGCTCTGAAGATTTAGTCTTTAATAGAGTTGTACTTTAATTTAAACTTGTATTCTTGCCATATTAGAAAACTTGAACCCAAGGCCTATATAAAGGCATATAATTCGACCTAGGGAGGGATATCTTACTCTCTAGCCGTCTTCCCCTAAACCCTAGTCGTTTTCCCCCTTCTCATCATGTTCTAAACTTCCCCTAGGGCTAAGGGTTGATTCTGTAAAGTAGTTGCAAGGATTGCATTGTTTAGGATTTTTTCTGTTCAATAAAATAGACTTCAGGTTTGCTTATTCTGGTTTTCAACATCTTACAAGAGTTTCGGGAGAGCATTGTGAGATTATACATTTACTTAATATCGGGAGAGATAAGTATACTGAAGGAATAAGTATGGGTTCTCCAGTTTATGGTTGAACTATCTCGGACCTAGGGATAGGACGAGGTTAAGTGGCTAAGGAAGAATTCAACAACATCGGTGTTCATCCTTCGATTCACGCCGGGAGGTATCATCAAAGACGTGTTCATCGACAGACTTGGACCTAGGGATAGGCCAAGGCATAGCAGGTATTCTTTCCAAGCTTGAAGTACAGAGTTGTATGATCGTTGCCGCGATAAACAACAGACCGCTGTCGCAACAGGTGCTGTCGCGACAGGCGCAACGACATGACAGAGATTCCTAGACTTTGCAACACCTACACTACTGAGCAAATCAATACCGGCCCATTCTCTCTATCTTGAATTCTTTACTCTTTATTTTCAGTCTTCTTTATTATTTAGTGACAAACAATTAAACTATTCCTTTTCTCTCTTGTGCAGAAATCTAAGGTGAAAGCTATTAGCCCAGTCCCTGTGGAGACGATATCTGATACTTACGTATCACTTTACTACTTGCGTCGTGTACACTTGCACTACATTGCGATAGACACTTTTACACGCAACATTGATCACAAAGCATACACAAGCAGCCCCATCTCTCGGAAAAGGAGATCCATCCACGACTGCACCAGGACAACATAGTGGTCCCCAAACAGCCCCTGTGGTTACCGTCCCTTGGAACCAAAACAACCTATAAGTGAAACTGGTTCTTGCAACTCTCCCTTAATACTTCAGTTTTCATCTGCAAACACAACCAGCAGATCTCTTTGTCGATCGATACCACTTTTAGCTAGTCTGTCCGTAGTCGAGTTGCCTTCTCTATGAATTGTCTGAAACACACATTCAGCTCCCTTTTAACACTCCAAACACAGAAGGATCATTGGCTTGAATACATGGGAAGCTGAAATTGGGGTGCGTAACTAGTCGATGATCATAGAACAATCACTTTCAATGATGAACTTAAAATGGCCATACCATTTCGACTGCCTAAAGAGTTTCGCAGCTTCCAGAACAGCCCTGAGTTCCATAGTAAGAACATCCACACAGTCGATAGACATGGAAAACAACATTAGGATCTTCGAGTATTTATTGGACAAATATCCTCCAATTCTAGTAGATCCGAAACCACCTTTAACAGCTCCGTCCGTATTGAACTTGACGAAACCATTGTCCGGAGGGCTCCAACTGTGATTAATGGCAATCTCGTCCCTTGGTGTGAGATTTCCCAGGCTGTCGGGACATCTCACGATATCCGAAATACACCAGCGTTGCTCCGGCCACTTAGCCTTGCTCCACCAGCACAAGTGTACCAACATCATTTCAAATAGTGCATTCTCATCAAACTTCACCTTCCTGAATATAATATCATTCTGTGTTTCCAGATTGACCATACCATACTAAAAAAACTTAGGGACCAGATTTGGATATTGATTGTTGCCCTAGGAATGGACTGCCATGGTAATAATAGCTCAGATATAGTATTAGGCATGATCATACATACCTTCCAAATAATCCACCATTGATTCCAAAAACGCCATATATCCTTACACTGACAGTATAGATGGGAAATCGTCTCTACTTCAGCAGTACAAAAAGGGCAAAGAGCATCCTCAGGATTTACACATTTCCTTTTGATCAGCTCGAATTTAACTGGTATTCTCCCTAGAGATAACCTCCAAACAAACAGCTCAACACTTGGGGGAGCCAAGTTGTACCAAACCGATTTCCAACACTGAGAGTTTGACACACCTAGCCTCGGCGCAACCATACGGAAGGATTTAGAGGAGAACATGCCATCCGAAGAAGCTGCCCATCTGATGCTGTCGTTTACACCCGGCAAAGGCTTGAGGCCACTGATTGTATCCATAAAATCTCTCCACTGTTGAGCCTCCCAATCAAATAATATCCTCCTAAGATGGATTGCCCAATTCCAAGTTCCATTCAGCATAACCTCGAACTCAGCTATAGGTCCCGTCTTCTTGACCGCCAGAGCATAAACTCTTGGAAAAACATATTTAAGCAAACCCACAGCTGTCCAAGCCTTAGACCAGAATTGTATAGAGCTGCCGTCACCAACGCAATACCTAATATGGTTGTTGAAAATAGAGTTGCTGCCCACACTAAATTTGATAAAATTTCTCCATATCCATGACATCTTATACGAGGGTTTGTTGCTAGGTAATAAGGCCTCGTTAGCAGGACCATATAAGGCTGAGATAATTTTTCTCCATAAGCTATTTCTTTCCGTCCCAAATCGCCATAGCCATTTACTCCTCAACGCCTCACTTCTAACATTGAAATCGATAGACCCAATGCCTCCTTCTTCCTTCGGCAAACAAAGAGTATCCCACTTAACCCAGTGAATGGTTTTGTTGTCTAACGACCCCCATAGGAATTTTGCGATAGTCTTGGATAAAGCTTTGCTTACAGAAGCTGGTAATGGGAACAAAGAAAGGAAATAGACAGGAACATTAGCTAGAACTGACTTTATAAGCATAACCCTGCCCCCGAAGGAAAGAAGTTTTGATTTCCATCCAGAGAGTTTGGCTTTCACTTTAGCCACAATTGGGTTCCATATCGAAACTGAATTTTTAGGTTAGCCTAATAGAATTCCAAGGTAAGGGCTAGGAAACTTGTCACTCCGACAGTGAAGCCATCTCGCCCACTCATTCACAGTATCGTCATTTAAATTTATGCCCAGAAGCTTGGATTTGCTTAAATTTAACTTGAGTCCAGAGACTAACTCGAAGCTCCTTAAGATCCGGACCATATTTCTAATGTATAATTCATTAGCCTCGCTAAATAAAATCAGATCGTCTGCATACTGCATGTAAGAAATCTTCATCTTATTATTGCCAATCTTGAGACCACTAATAAAACCCCTCGCCGAAGCCTTTCTAAGCAACGCACTTAAACCTTCCGCAACAATATTAAAAAGGAGGGGAGACAAAGGACAGCCCTGTCTTAGTCCTCGAGAAATACCGAAGCTCTTGGATGGAGACCCATTTATTAGTACTGAGATACTTACAGTGCTAACACACCATTTAATCCATCTACACCACTGCTGCCCAAAACCCATTGCATTCATCAGATATAGCAGAAATTCCCAACTTACCAAGTCATAAGCTTTCTCAAAGTCAGCTTTGAACACTGCTCCCTTTAAACCCTTGCATCTGACACTTTCGATAACCTCATTAGAGATAAGGAAACAGTCTAAGATTTGTTTACCTGTACAAAAAGCAAACTGCGATTCTCCAATAAATTCGTTAATTACTGATTTCAGTCTGGATGCGAGGACCTTTGCAAACAACTTATAGATGCACCCTACCAAACTGATCGGACGATAATCTGAAATTTGTGTAGGCTCTTGAACTTTCGGAATTAATATGATAAAGGATTGATTCAGAGAAGGATTTACCATCTTGTATTCAGCCATATCCTGGAAAAACTCACCAACGCTCCTCCAAACACTAGGCCAATTTTTTTTAAAAAAAACCAATGTTAAAACCGTCAGGGTCAGGGGCTCGCGAGCCATCCATCGCATCCAATGCAACTATAATTTCCGAATTTGAGAATTTATTTTCATGTAGCAGGGCAGATGCCTTATCCAGCTTACGTAGATCACAATCCAAATGTGCAACACGCACCTGCTTTAACTGTGGATTATACTTCTGTTCAAAATAACTTCTAACGCTCTCCTTCAGCTTCTTAGGATCAGTATACACCTTCTTCTCAATTTTCAGTTTAGACATAGAGTTGACCATTCTTCTATTGGACGCGGCCAAATGGAAAAATCTGGTATTTCTGTCACAGTGAGCGAGCCATCGAAGTCTCGATTTTTGTTGCCATTCCCTCTCGAGTTGTCTATTAAATTGCCAAAGTTTAACTCGGATCTGTTTAATTTCCTTCTAATTCTCAGCCACATTGCAGCATCTTGCTACCTCATCATCAAGAGCAGATTGTCTCCTCTCTAAATCGACCAGCTTTGAGTTCTCTTTAGCTTTCATAGCTTTTGCCCAATTAGAGGCCTTGTTTTTACACAACTTCAATAATCCAGCAATATCAGAGGTCACCTGCGACTTGCAAACCTCCTTGACCATCTCATTGAAGTCATTATGATCAGTCCAGTAATCAAATTACCGAAAGGGTTTTGGACCCCCGTCGAAGCAATGAAGCATAAGGCCAATCAGATTGTGATCCGATATGTTTTTTAACCCCCTTAGCCCGGCCTAGACGGTTGACCCGAACTTCGAAGATTACACGGGGAAAACCAAAGTCAACCCGAAAGTCAACCTTGATTTACGACCCTATTTTCCTTTTTAATCTTGTCTAGATGCACATTAACCCTAAGTGAGTACTCACGAGGTACGACAGAGAAAGGTACAGCGATCGGATTTCAAAAAGGGACTCAATTGCACAAAATACAGATTTAGGGACCAAAACGTAATTTCTGAAAAAAAAAATAGAAGGACTTTACTGATTTTAAAGTTACCAATATGAAATTAGTCATGTTACATGCTTCTCTGCCAAATTTCAACTCAATTGAACAACCCAAGCTCAAGCAATTGCAATCTCAACATTTAGGACTAAAATGTAAAACATGCAACTTCAGAACAATTCAAATTGTGACCAACGGTCACCTGTTTCGAAACACCTACCAGCCGTATCGAAATGGCAGAGCAAAACACTTCCCCGTTTTGATACTTGTTCCGAAACACGGCTCTTCAATAGCCAAAACATTTCAAAACAGCCTCCAGCCGTTTGAAACACGAAGGCCAATACAGGCCCCGTTTCGAAACGCCAGAGAGTGTTTCGATACGGTTTGCCCAGAAACTGCAGATTTTGCTGGTTTTTCATACATAAACTCATTTAAACACCACCTAATGACTCCCTAATCATGCCAACAATTCATCATACATAATTGACACATGTTTATGACTCCTAAACACATACATAGCATCAAACATTGTAAACTCTTATTTCTAGGGACATGCTTCCTAGTCAACAATCCATTAAGCAATCCAAACCTCAAACAAGCATTAAAGGCCATTTATAATCCAAATCAAACAAGGCAAACATGCCACAACCACAGGGAGTCCAATACATCTCCCAAACCAAAGTTTAGATTCCCATTGCCAAATTACCAAAACTAATAGTGTATGAAAACATCACCATACATGAGCTTGATTTCATTTGGACACTCTTAGCTTCCTTGTTGCCCTTAAACACTTCAATTATCTGCATTATTGGTAAAAGAGAGAGAGTGTAAGCATAAATGCTTAGTGAGGCATGCTCTAAGTAAACCAACACAATAATGCATTTTTAGAAAACACTTTCAACAAAGCTTTTAAACCACAAACTCATCTCTTTCTCATGCTACCATGCATACTTTACAAGCATCTCATGCTTCACTATATTCAATACATTATATTGGCTTCCAAGTTATAGTTCATAACCATTTCAACACAAAACACAATCAGATACGCGGATTACAAGTGTTGTCCCACACACTTCATACACACTACCAGACTACACAAGGTTCACACTCAAGAGCAATCCCTCTATTGATGTGACACCCGTGGTGGAGTATAACGGTACAATCACAACCCCTCAACACCACTCATCGGTAGTTGTGTAATTCCTCTAACGAGAGTAAGGGATACATAACACAAGATCCACACACGAACTTTTAACCACCGTTGTGATCTTACCTCACTCGTTAGGGTACTTGGATGGAGTTTACGGTACAATCACAACCCCTCAACATCCAAGGCGACTTTATTCACGGTGCACCCAATCCTATAGCCGGCTAACTATATCCGATTCAAGTACTTTAAAACCATTTCATCACTTGCCAATATACATCAAATACCATCAACAATCCACTGTTTCAAAGCATTAATCAAAGCCATTAAACATCATGCATCTCCATGCATCATTACCAAATTAATATCATGACAAACCAAGGATCTCTTACCTTGAGAACCCTTCAATACATGGCTTTTAAAACCAGCATTAACCATGCTAAAACATGCTTTCAAAACAGTAAATAAACATGCAATTTATAACCAATGCATCTAACCACACCATAGCACATCCGAGGGAGTTTTTCCGAAAACTTACTCTTGAGCTTAGCTAAGTTGTTTAGACTTAAACTAAGCTCCCAAAAACTCCAATTAATCGTTTCAAAGCTGGAAAACCATCTCCACTCACCAATTTCGTTTTGCTTGCTTTCCGAAACGCCGATTAAGCCTCCAGATCAACTCCGAAAGTATCCGAAGATGTCTCCCCTATTTTGAACACATCAAAGCAGAGGATTAATGCATCATCATGCATTGAAATCTTCAGCCAACACTCCAAAACTCACTGCTCTACCTAAACCAAACATTTCGGCTACCAAACACAACCGAAAGCACCTCAAAACTCTTCCAAAACTTAACCCAGCCAAAATCCATCACTTCTAACCATTTCTAAACATCAATTAACATCCAAAATAAACCTAAACTCGTCCTTATACCTCCAGCTTTAACAGAACATCAAGAACACCTCAAAAACCACCATTTTCATAACCAAAAACTTAGGAAATACAACCTATTCGGGATTGGATTGATAAAAACTCATTTCTAACATCATCAACATCCAAAATACATTAAAGAATCATCTCAAAACAGAGCCTAATCAATCTCAACGAAATTCTTCAAGATCTCTTCCAAAATCTTGAGTTTTAAGCAGAAATCAAGTCTCTAACATTAAAACCATTTATGAAACTTAAATTAAGGATTAACAACTTGGGAATTTCAGTAAAGAACTGAGTATTTAGAGGAGAAGAACAATCTTACCTCTAAATGGTGATTCCTCCTTGATTTGGGCAAAATTCCATGAAAAAACCAATGTGGAAATCAAAAGGTTTTGTTGCTAGATTGATTATGAAACAATGAGTGATGGAAATCTCATCAAATGAGGTGAAGATCAAAGTGATTTGTGCTGGAAAAAATGTGTTTGAATGATGGGATTTTGAGAGAAAAAGGAATGAGAGAAAATTAGGAAAAGGTAGTTATGAGAATCTAAAAGTAGTTTCCATCTTTATTTCATTTAATTAAAACATTAACTAAATCACCCAAATTAAGGAAAAATCTGGAGAAAACATTTTTGGGTAAATTAGCTCCTTAAAGATTCAAAGTTTCAATTCTTACAAAACAGTCACCACTAAACTTTTCAAAAATCGCATTTTGGTCACTATACCGAAATGTAGTATTTCCAAACCTTATTTCGCGAAATTGATTTCACCACTCTCTTATATATATTAAAAGAGGATTTTTAGATATTTTTCTATATTTTTAAAACATCCCAAACTAGGCTTTCCCTAAAACCTCCTTTTATATTCGAACAGAATATCAGACCGGTCTGGTTCAGACCCTAAACTTCTAAGCCCAAAATTGGGGTGTTACAACTCTCCCCCTCTTAAGAAATTTCGTCCTCGAAATTTACCTGGAGGAAAAAGGTAAGGAAACTGCTTCTTCATGTCATCCTTCCTTTCCCACGTGGTTTCCTCAACACCACGATGCCTCCACAACACCTTAACCAACTCAATGGTCTTACCTCGAAGAACTTTACTGTCCGAATCCAGAATCTCAACCGGCTCCTCGTCATAGGTTAAATCTGGATTCAACTCCACTTCCTCCACAGGTATAACATGCGAAGGATCCGATCTATACCTCCGAAGCATAGAGACATGAAACACATCATGTATCTTTTCCAACTCTTGCGGTAACCTCAGCTTGTACGCAACAGGACCCACACGTTCAATCACCTCATAAGGTCCAATATACCTAGGGCTCAACTTACCCTTCCAGCCAAACCTCATCACCTTCTTCCAAGGTGAAACCTTCAAGAACACACGGTCACCCACGACAAACTCAATCTCCTTACGCTTCAAATCCGCGTAAGATTTCTGTCGATCAGAAGCTGCCTTCAATTGCTCACAAATGAGCTTCACTTTCTCGGTGGTTCCTTTCAACAAAGCCGGCATCGAAACCAACTTCTGACATGTTTCAGCCCAGCAAAGAGGAGATCTGCACTTCCTCCCATACAAGGCTTCATAAGGTGCCATTTGAATACTTTCCTGGTAGCTATTATTATAAGCAAACTCCACCAAAGGCAAATGTTTCTCCCAAGAACCTTGAAACTCAATCACACAGCACCTCAACATATCCTCCAGCACTTGGATAACACGCTCAGACTGTCCATCCGATTGTGGATGATAAGAAGTACTGAAATTCAACCGCGTACCCAAAGCTTGGTGCAAACACTCCCAAAAACGCGATGTAAACCTCGGATCTCTATCCGACACTATAGACTTTGGCACACCATGCAGTCGCACAATCTCAGCAATGTACAGCTCTGCAAGCTTATCCAAGGTATACGTAGTATGCACAGGTAAGAAATGCGTACACTTCGTAAGGCGATCCACAATTACCCACACCGAATTCTTCTTCGATGGCAACAAAGGCAAACCAGACACGAAGTCCATGGTAATTCTTTCCCACTTCCACTCAGGAATCCTCAACGGTTGCAACAACCCTGAAGGAAACTGATGCTCAGCCTTAACCCGCTGACAAACCATGCACTTACTCACGTACTCCGCAACATCCTTCTTCAAACCCACCCAATAGTACTCATCCTTCAGATCACGATACATCTTTGTACTACCAGGGTGCATAGCAAAAGGACTACTATGAGATTCAGTCAGAATAGTACGCCTCAACTCCGCATCATTCGGCACTACTATCCGACTTCCAAAACATAGAACTCCATCATCATTAAAACAGAAATCCGATGGTCTATCCTCAGCAATATCCTGAACATGTGGCACCAAAGAATCATCCCGCAACTGCTTACCTTTTATCAACTGAACCAAAGATGGTTTCACTTGCAATTCGGCCACAAGACCTCCATCTTGCGAAATACTCAAGCTGGCAAACATAGCCCTTAACTCCACTGCCACCTTCCTACTCAAGGCATCCGCTACAACATTAGCTTTTCCTGGATGGTACTCGATAGTCAAATCGCAATCCTTAAGCAACTCCACCCAACGTCGTTGCCTAAGATTCAACTCTTTCTGAGACATCAGATACTTCAAACTCTTGTGATCTGTGTACACAGTACACTTCTCACAATACAGATAATGTCTCCAAATATTCAAAGCAAAAACCACCTCAGCTAACTCAATATCATGCGTAGGATAATTGCGCTCATGCACCTTCAACTGGCGCGATGCATAAGCCACCACCTTACCCTCTTGCATCAACACACACCCCAACCCAACATAGGATGCATCGTTGTACACCACAAACTCTTTCCCTGATTCAGGTTGAACCAAGATAGGAGCTTGCGTCAAAGCTGCCTTAAGCTTCTCAAAAGCCTGCTGCCTTGCTTCTGTCCACTCATACTTGACATCCTTTTGCAACAACTTCGTCAAAGGGGCAGCAACCTTTGAAAATCCATCCACAAACCTCCGGTAATACCCTGCCAACCCAAGGAAACTACGGTCTTCATGAACAGACTTAGGAGGCTTCCAATTCATCACCGCCTCAATCTTCTGAGGATCAACACGAATCCCCTCAGCAGAAACCACATGGCCAAGGAAAACAACCTCCTTAAGCCAGAATTTGCATTTACTCAGCTTAGCATAAAGTTGATTCTCCAATAGCGCCTGCAATACAATCCTCAAATGCCCCTCATGCTCCTCCTCAGTACGAGAGTACACAAGAATATCATCAATGAACACCACAACAAACTTATCCAAATATTCATGGAACACTCTATTCATCATGTCCATAAAAGCTGCAGGAGCATTCGTCAAACCAAACAGCATCACAAGGAACTCATAATGCCCATACCTCGTCCTAAAGGTTGTTTTTGGCACATCCACATCCTTCACCTTAAGCTGGTAGTAACCTGACCTTAAGTCAATCTTAGAGAACACAACCGCTCCACGAAACTGATCAAAAAGATCATCAATCCTCGGAAAAGGATACCGATTCTTGATAGTCAACTTGTTCAGCTGACGATAATCGATGCACATTCTCATAGTGCCATCCTTCTTCTTCACAAACAAGACTGGTGCACCCCAAGGTGACTCACTCGGCCGAATGAAACCACGGTCCAGCAACTCCTGAAGTTGCGTCTTCAACTCCTTCAACTCCTTAGGTGCCATGCGATAGGGAGAAATGGACACTGGAGTTGTGTTTTCATACAGCTCAATTCCAAACTCCACCTCTCGACTAGGAGGCAATCCAGGTAACTCCTCCGGAAACACTCCAGGAAACTCTCGCAAAGTCCTGATATCTTGAATGCGCAACTCCTTAGAGCTAGGATTCATCACAAAGGCTAGGTAAGCCTCACAACCTTGCCTCAGCATTCGGCTTGCTTCCAACGTAGACACCACATTGGCAAGAAACTTCACATTCTCACCAACCACCACTACTTCGTAATCATCCGCAAGTTTCAACGAAACTCGCTTGTTCTCAAAATCCACTACAGCTCGATGTTCAACAAGCCAATACATACCAAGGATTACATCAAAACCATAAAATGGAAATTCCATGAGATCAACAAGAAAAACATGGTTTTTCACTTTCAAAGGACATCTCCTATACAACTTCCGGGTTACGACTGTCTCACCGAAGGAACTAGTCACACGCATACCAACATCCAAAGACTCAACAGGTAAACCAAGCAATTGAGCATGTTCACGCAATATGTATGAGTGTGTAGATCCAGAATCAATCAAGGAAAGTAATGACAATGATTGCAAAGTAAAGGTACCCGCGATCACATCCATATCATTCCTTCCCTCACGCTGAGCATACACTCGAGCCTGGCCACCACCCTCAGGTTGAACAGCCACAACATGCGCCACATTCCTTCCACCATCATCTCTGCGCTGAAAGTTACCACGGCCGTGCCCACGACCTCTCTATGGTGCAACTACCCCAGGAGCACGTCCCTGACCACCACCGGCCAACAGAGGACATTCCCTCCTCATGTGGTCTGCCGAACCACAATTCCAGCATGAATTACCTGTCACTGCAACAGGAGTCTGAACTTCCTTCGCTGCTCGGGGACAGTCTCGCCTCAAATGGCCACGAGATCCACACGTCCAGCACGTGTTCTGATTAGCCCTCATCCTATCTCCCTGAACAGGCACACCACGTCCTCCATTACCACGCCTAGCAGAAGACTGATACCTCTTATCTCGTCCTCTCTTGTTTCGTCCACCACCAGAACCATGATCAGCAGCTCTTTTCCCAAGCTAGAACTAACGCCTCTGGAAGACAAACCCAAGTTCTGCTCGATGTCCTTCGCTCCACTCACAAGCACATCAAAATCCGTATATTCAGCCGCCAGCATAAAAGTCTTCACATTCGTTACTAATCCATAACGGAAACGTTCACACCTCTCTCGCTCATCAGGGATTAGCTCAGGTGCATACTGACTAAGGCGGACAAACTAGATCTCGTACTCAGCTACCGTCATGCTGCCTTGCATAAGAGACATAAATTCTCTTTTATTCTCATCTAGGTATCGCACACCCAGATACTTCCGCTTGAACGCTTTCATGAAGAACGTCCAAGTTACATCATTGTCCTCCATTTCAGAGACAGTGGTCGTCCACCACGTATAAGCATCATCATGCAGCAATGACACCACACAACCCAACTTCTGCATATTATTGCAATTCATTTGCCCCAAAATCCTCTTGGTGCTTTCCAACCAAGATTCAGATCCTTCCGGAGATAAACCTCTGAACTCAGTCCCTCCCAGACTGCGAAGACGTTCTAAAGGCAATCTCACGTTAGCATCATCCTGATGTGCAGCTCCATGAGCTCCATCTACTGCTTCCTGAAAGGCTCCAGCAATAACCTGAATTAACACAGTCATGTCAGGAGGAGCCTGCCCCTGCACACCTTCAGGTCCAGCGACCCCAGCACCAGCATTACCATCTCCAGCACCACCCCCACCGGGTGGTCCACCACCAGGGGAGGAGGTAAATCCACAACATTCTCAGCGTTCTCATCGTTCTCGTTCTCATTCTGAGCCATAGCTCTTGTATTTATTCTCATCTCTCTACGCGGTCCCATTTACAAGAAAACAATGCACTGACACAAATGCAATAAACATAATTAGGCTCAACAAGGTAAGTAATCCAAGTACTCAAGCTCTTTTTCGAAAACAATTCCTTACATTAGTTTTGATATGGCAATGGGATCCCCTAACACATTCCAACATAGCATATCATCACAATTGAAACCATGCATCACTATTCATATAACATTCTTTCATCCAAAAGGCATATCATGAAAATACACATACATCACCCACATAACCATTCCCAATTACACGAGAACTAAGCTCTGATACCACCAAATGTAACCCCCTTAGCCCGGCCTAGACGGTTGACCCAAACTTCAAAGATTACACGGGGAAAATCAAAGTAAACCTGAAAGTCAATCTTGATTTACGACCCTTTTTTTCCTTTTTAATCTTGTCTAGATGCACATTAACCCTAAGTGATTACTCACGAGGTACGATAAAGAAAGGCACGTCGATCGGATTTCAAAAAGGGACTCAATTGTACAAAATACAGATTTAGGGACCGAAACGTAATTTCTGAAAAAAATAGAAGGACTTTACTGATTTTAAAGCTACCAATATGAAATTAGTCATGTTACATGCTTCTCTACCAAATTTCAACTCAATTGAACAACCCAAGCTCAAGCAATTGCAATCTCAACATTTAGGACTAAAATGTAAAACATGCAACTTCAGAACAATTCAAATTGTGACCAACGGTCACCTGTTTCGAAACACCTACCACCCGTATCGAAACGGCAGAGAAAAACACTTCCCCGTTTCGATACTTGTTCCGAAACACAGCTCTCCAATAGCCAAAACGTTTCGAAACAGCCTCCAGCCGTTTCGAAACACGAAGGCCATTACAGGCCACCATTTCGAAACGCCAGAGAGTGTTTTGATACGGTTTGCCTATAAACTGCAGATTTTGCTGGTTTTTCATACATAAACTCATTTAAACACCACCTAATGACTTTCTAATCATGCCAACAATTCATCATACATAATTGACACATGTTTATGACTCCTAAACACATACATAGCATCAAACATGGTAAACTCTTATTTCTAGAGGCATGCTTCCTAGTCAACAATCCATTAAGCAATCCAAACCTCAAAAAAGCATTAAAGGCCATTTACAATCCAAATCAATCAAGGCAAGCATGCCACAACCACAGGGAGTCTAATACATCTCCCAAACCAAAGTTTAGATTCCCATTGCCAAATTACCAAAACTAATAGTGTATGAAAACATCACCATACATGAGCTTGATTTCCCTTGGACACTCTTAGCTTCCTTGTTGCCCTTAAATACTTCAATTATCTGCATTATTGGTAAAAGAGAGAGAGCGTAAGCACAAATGCTTAGTGAGGCATGCTCTAAGTAAACCAACACAATAATGCATTTTTAGAAAACACTTTCAACAAAGCTTTTAAACCACAAACTCATCTCTTTCTCATGCTACCATGCATACTTTACAAGCATCTCATGCTTCATTATATTCAATACATTATATTGGCTTCCAAGTGATAGTTCATAACCATTTCAAGACAAAACCCAATCAGATACGTGGATTACAAGCGTTGTCCCACACGCTTCATACACACTACCGGACTACACAAGGTTCACACTCAAGAGCAATCCCTCCATTGATGTGACACCCGTGGTGGAGTATAACGGTACAATCACAACCCCTCAACACCACTCATCGGTAGTTGTACAATTCCTCTAACGAGAGTAAGGGACACATAACACAAGATCCATACACGAACTTTTAACCACCGTTGTGATCTTACCTCACTCGTTAGGGTACTTGGATGGAGTTTACGGTACAATCACAACCCCTCAACATCCAAGGCGACTTTATTCACGGTGCACCCAATCCTATAGCCGGCTAACTATATCCGATTCAAGTACTTTAAAACCATTTCATCACTTTCCAATATACATCAAATACCATCAACAATCCACTGTTTCAAAGCATTAATCAAAGCCATTAAACATCATGCATCTCCATGCATCATTACCAAATTATTATCATGACAAACCAAGGATCTCTTACCTTGAGCACCCTTCAATACATGGCTTTTAAAACCAGCATTAACCATGCTAAAACATGCTTTCAAAACAGTAAATAAACATGCAATTATAACCAATGCATCTAACCACACCATAGCACATTCGAGGGAGTTTTTCCGAAAACTTACTCTTGAGCTTAGCTAAGTTGTTTAGACTTAAACTAAGCTCCCAAAACCTCCAATTAATCGTTTCAAAGCTGGAAAACCATCTCCACTCACCAATTTCGTTTCGCTTGCTTGCCAAAATGCCGATTAAGCCTCCGGATCAACTCCGAAAGTGTCCGAAGATGTCTCCCCTATTTTAATCACATCAAAGTAGAGGATTAATGCATCATCATGCATTGAAATCTTCAGCCAACACTCCAAAACTCGCTGCTCTACCTAAACCCAACATTTCGGCTACCAAACACAACCGAAAACACCTCCAAACTCTTCCAAAACTTAACCCAGCCAAAATCCATCACTTCTAACCATTTCTAAACATCAATTAACATCCAAAATAAACATAAACTCGTCCTTATACCTCCATCTTTAACAGAACATCAAGAACACCTCAAAAACCACCATTTTCATAATCAAAAACTTAGGAAATACAACCTATTCGGGATTGGATTAATAAAACCTCATTTCTAACATCATCAACATCCAAAATACATTAAAGAATCATCTCAAAGCAGAGCCCAATCAATCTCAACGAAATTCTTCAAGATCTCTTCCAAAATCTTGAGTTTTAAGCCAAAATCAAGTCTCTAACATTAAAACCATTTATAAAACTTAAATTAAGGATTGAAAACTTGGGAATTTCAGTAAAGAACTGAGTATTTAGAGGAGATGAACAATCTTACCTCTAAATGGTGATTCCTCCTTGATTTGGGCAAAATTCCATGAAAAAATCAATGTGGAAATCAAAAGGTTTTGTTGCTAGATTTATTATGAAACAATGAGTGATGGAAATCTCATCAAATGAGGTGAAGATCAAAGTGATTTGTGCTGGAGAAAATGTGTTTGGATGATGGGATTTTGAGAGAAAAAGGAATGAGAGAAAATTAGGAAAAGGTAGTTATGAGAATCTAAAAGTAGTTTCCATCTTTATTTCATTTAATTAAAACATTAACTAAATCACCCAAATTAAGGAAAAATCTGGAGAAAACATTTTTGGGTAAATTAGCTCCTTAAAGATTCAAAGTTTCAATCCTTACAAAACAGTCACCACTAAACTTTTCAAAAATCACATTTTGGTCACTACACCGAAATGTAGTATTTCCAAACCTTATTTTGCAAAATTGATTTCACCACTCTCTTATATATATTAAAAGAGGATTTTTAGATATTTTTCTATATTTTTAAAACATCCCGAACTAGGCTTTCCCTAAAACCTCCTTTTATATTCGAACCGAATATCAGACCGGTCTGGTTCAGACCCTAAACTTCCAAGCCCAAAATTGGGGTGTTACATGTTTTTTGCAAAGAGTTTTTGAGTCAAATTGGGCCACCATTCTAACAATTCTGGATATATCAGAAAATGATCAAGCCTGCTCTGGGATGGACGCTCTCTGAGGCTGGACCAAGTAAACCTTCCACCTATTAACGGGAGATCGAATAAAGCCAGTGATTCAATAAAACTTGAGAAAACCTCCATTTCCCCTTTAGATGGAGCATTCCCTGTTCTCTCCCTTGCAATTCTAACCACATTAAAATCCCCTCCAATCAGTACCGGGACATTGTAGACTAGTAGTTGATCCGCAAGGGACCTCAAGAAATCCTTTCGGAGGCCGCCATCATTAGGGGCGTACACGTTTGCTAACACACAACTAATATTGCTGCCTTTATATTTGATACACCCACTCAGCAATATGCAGTTCGATTGGATAATAAATGACTTATAATCAAAGAAATTCGGATCCCATGCCGATAATAAGCCTCCAGCAGCCCCAGTGGAAGGAGAGAATTTCCACTCCAGTAATTTATCTGAACCAAAAATCCTTTTAGCTCCCCATTCGTCCACATTCTGCAATTTGGTTTCCTGGAGAAAAAGAATAGCTGCTTTGTTAGAGTTTATAAATCTCCTAACCGCCACCTTCTTTTCAGACCTACCCAAACCCCGTACATTCCACGATAGAAACAAAGCTTCCTGGATTAACAAATTTTCATTACAGAAGAACATACGAAACTGCTCCGCCTCAACCTACTGTTTCCTTGCCTGCCTCTCCGACTCCGCCAATCTTCGACACACCTCCTCCTCACTCGCTTCAAAGAACAATCCAGCTCCATTGCAAACATTGAGACACATTCTTGCTTCCCTTTCCTCTGCAGAGTCTGCACCATTATTCTGGTGGCCCGATAACAGATTAGAGCTTGTCCTCAGCTCTTCAGCGCTCCTCAAAATTTTTGTATGGGTGGATTGCATATCGAGAGTCCCGTTGGCCAGCCCCATTAGACAAGGGGATCGGGAAATAAAGCCAGGGGAAAACGACCACGATTTGCGATAGAGCTTTGGTTTGATCGAAAACAAACCAAAAACTTTGTCAATTACAGGGCCATCAGACGCACTAGATCCAGAGGTTGAGCTGGGTATATCCTGTGCAATAACCGGAGCATCAAATAAATTGTCTTGGGCTGCAGGCCCACCCAAATCAGCTTGCGTTTTATCCAGAGCTTTTGAAGCACTCCCATTGGTTTCTGGCCCACCCGGAATGTCCAAATCGTATGGGCCCAAGTCAGCGTTTGAGATACCTTTCTCGAAATTATTTCCCACTTTCCTGGAAAAAGGGGCAGCCGTATTTGACTTAAAGGAATTGATATCAGTCCCAAGACTGCAATCATAACCGCCGTCCTCTGGTCTATGAACATTCTCGGTGTCGTTTACCCTACCGCCATCCAACCAGCACAGTTCATCCTAAAATTCCGACGTAGAGACTTTCACCTGAAAGTTTTCCCCATTAACCATAAATCGAGCAGTGGCCGGAATATCTGAAAACGAACCAACGCCGATAAGGATCCGTGCTGAATTGAAAGTTTTACGTTTGAGAGTCTCCTCATCCACTTTAATCACCTTCCCCCAGCAACTAGCAATCGCAAAGAACACCTGCTCAAACCATGCACAAACTGGGATTCCTTCAATAGATATCCACAACAGAAGCTTCCGATTTGCAGAGAAGTTTGCGATTGTGTCCGCTTTGCAATAATCTAAGTCAGAACACTAACGCCATTCACTCTCGAGGATTAAATGTTCTCGTGAAAGAGCTTCGTAGTGAGTCCACTTTGCTAAGTGCTAATTCGGGTTTCACTCAATGTTTCTCTTTGGAATGATTGTTTACATTTGACATTTCATCTAATTGTTTTAGATTTTTTAATCTATTCGATATTGGTTTTGTTGAATTTCAATCCAAATTCTATTAAATAATACATACATGAAATTGAGCAGAAATGATAAATTAGAGGTATGATGAGAGGGAATGAAGACAAAAAGATGAAATGGTTATTCAACCCAAATTCTAACTTTGTTTTGAAATAAAGTTAATTACATGTTGAGTCCTTAAGAACTTTAATATTTATTTAAAAATTATTAAAAATATTAATGGTATATAACGGTGTGTATTGTTAGTGGTGTGTAGCATTGTATGTCGCACGTTCTAGACGCATCACATTTATAAATAATAATTTTTTTAGTAGCTTTCCAATACATGTATCGGTTCTCATTCATATCAAAAATTTCAAAGTAGATTTTCAATGCATATACTAATTACCATCAATCCGCTGAACCAAATTTATGGGGTTTGAATTGTTAAAGTAGATTTTCAAAGTATCGGTCGATGGGGTTAGTGAATCCTTCATGCTATGGATGCCCGAGGATCTGATTTTGTTTCTTGATTTTCTGTTTTAATTTGCCATGACTTTTGAATACTATTATATTTTTGCTCATAAGCCTAAATAAAATTCTCGAATTCCCTTTCGAGCCTTCTTTTTATTCTAAAGCATCATGCAAGTAGATTAGTATAAATTCGTTAAAAAAATAGATGATTTTTTGGTATTACCATGTTTTTGAAAGATGCAAGTGATCTTTAGCACTCGGGATTATCGAAGAAGTGTGCATAAAGAAAAGATGAAGCCGTACGTCGGGTCAGCAGAAACATGTAAATGAAAGAATATTGAGGTGCTTGAGTCAAACAGTGCCCGGGCAAGTTGGAAAGAAAAGAGCGCCAAAAAAGAAAAAAGAAAAAGAAAACGAAGGTAAAAACTCGAAAGGGCACCTTAAAAAAACCAAAGTGAAAACCTAAAAGGTCGCTTTGAGAAAAGCAATCTAAAGTGAAAACTTGAAAGAGCGCTTTAGAGAAAAGATTCGAAAATGCAGGGAGTGAGTTTTCGAAGGTTGATCCCGAATGCGAGATAGAGTACCAATGCAAACTAAGAATCAGTGAAGAAGCATAGCAAAGAAAAGCCAGATTGGTCTTCTAGGAAGCAAAAGCCGTCTGATTGATCCCATTGTGTTGTGGTTCATGCAGCATACGTAGATATGTCAATTAGGATCATACTAACCCTCAACAAAGCATTTTAATATGTTTTGAAAGGAATTCAGTAAAGAATGAAGAGTTAATAATGAGAAGAACCGCCTAGTGTAGCGATTAATTTTAAAAATCGACACCAAATATCCCACGTTTTAAAAATTTATTTTGGGGATTTCTTTTAAAAATCATATTTGAAAATAAATTTGGAGTCACCACCGGTCACTTTGATAAGGTAGATTGGACACCATAAAACCATAGATTCTTTTAAACATGGGTTCGGGAGTTGGTTATGTATGGGGAAAGATTAACACCCCACAACGCCCGAAATCGGTACCAAATCATAAGTTGCTTTTATATCGATGGAAATCATTGAAATTTAAATTGGGTTTAATTAAATGTTCTCAATTGAATATAAACTTTAATTAAATGGGCTTTAACATTTGACGGGCTCGAATTAATTATTCATTTAAATAATAAGGGTGACTTAAAATTGGGACCATAGATTAAATTCGAATTAAACATTGATTTTATAACCTAAAATGATTAAGAGAATCAGAATAAACTTAATTAATTTAAAATATGCCCCATTAAGCCAAGGATAAATTTTACATTAGTTAAATTAATTCAAACTTAATTCTAGCCTAAGGTCTCAACTAATCTAAAAACTTAAATTTATTTTAATTAATTTAAAATCACACCCCATTAAGCCAAACACATGCTTTAAATTAACTAAATTAAATTTTGAACTCAACTAAAACTACCGTAAGCTTAATTTAACTAATTTAAACATGCATCTTATTAAGCCAAAGAAATGTTTTAAATTAATTAAACTAAACTAGCCATAGAAGAACAAACAAAATATCGAACAAAAAGGCACAAAACAGGAACAAATAAATGAAATAAAATAACATGCAAGAATGAAATTTAAATAAACAAAAGGATTATCAATAAATTCATCAACATTCCCATTAAACCATAAGAATGGAATACACAAAAAATGAAAAAGAATAGATTACACAACAGATTTTCAAGGGTCTACAAAGGCTCGAATTAATCTTACCGTTGGAGTTTAAATTTATGTTAGTTTATTTAATTACTGTTAGCCTTGAGTGGTTGTTAATGAAACGCAGCGTTTCATGGCCTTATGAATAGATAATACGGGGTCTTTTTGTTCCTTAGGGTTAAAAGGGAAGCTATCCTTTTTGTAGCGGCATCGATTGAATGAATGAATGGAACCCTGAAAATCCGTCTTCTCCTATTTTTGTTTCTTATTTCCTTTACTTTTGAATTTCTTTCACTTTCATCTGTTGAATTCCTGTTACTAGATTTTTCCCATTACAAAGGTATTAGAGCCATCGATTCTCGGCCATGGTAGAAACACGAAGTCAGTCGGCAATTGTAGCTCAAGCGCCTACGGCGGTGACAAATATGGAGAGTCCACTTTCCCTTACAGAGCTGAATCGTGAGGTCACCCAACTTCAGACAAATTTTTCTAAGCTGGAGGCTTCATTTGAGGATTGTTTCCCGACGATGCAAACAACGATGATGGCAAACCTGCAAAAGATGCTCGATATTGGTTTGGGGAAGAAGATTGAAACATAAGGACTCTTGAATATTCCTTAAGGACCGGCGATAGAGGTAACCGAAAATTCTCATCCGTCATCCACCAGCCCTACTGTCAATCCACCTATCGTGGTGATAACTGATGAGGAGGTTCGGGGTAGACCAGAGAATGTTCCTATTCAGCCTGTGAATTTTTTCTACAAGTTATTTTGCCCTAAATTTGATGGCTCATATATCCGAGGATGGATTTCGAAGCTGGAGCAGTACTTTGAGCCATAAATGGTAACAGGATCAGTGAAAACTCAGATTGTGATGCTGCATTTGGAAGGGAAAGCTTTAGAATGGCATTAATTTTTGGTCAAATCTCAAGGGGGTTGGCTTCAATGCGGTGGAAGGAGTACATTGGAATGATGCGAGAACGTTTTGCTCTTGCAGGGTTCGAGGATCCTTTTGTCGAGCTGGTAGCATTGAAGAAAACAGAATCTGTTGATCAATTTTACGAGGAATTTATCCATTTCATTAATCAGGTACAATTACCAGACGATTATTGTTGAGTTTAACGGTGCTCGATTCCTTCAACCGTTCTTGCTCGCCAAGTGGTGGAGAAGTGGAATTTTGGGTGCAAGTGGTGTGGAAGCTAAAAAGATTAAGGACACAAAGATTTATAGTGGTTCAACCTTCTAACCAAGGTCTACATCCACTACCTTAGCTTCCCACTAAGGATTTCCAATCAATCCACTATTGATTCATACCCTTTTCTAGGCTTAGGAGGAAACCCTTATACACCGATCAAGCTTTCTACCCAAAGCCTTGATCAAACCCTCTTTACAAAGAGAAAAGATAAGCAAACTCAAATCCCTCTAATAGGTATTTGTTTACACAATTTAGCTCTCACCCAAAACCTAAAATACTTGAGCAAATCTAACAATTTTGGCTCACTAGTGTTTGTTTATACAAAGAAATGACAATTAAGCACTAAGACAATTTCTTGATCGTTTGTTGTTGACAGTTGAAGCATTAACCATTACTAGATGCTTGGAGGTCCCTTTTATACTCCTTAATGAGTTTGTAACCGTTACTAGCCGTTGAGGTTGAATTGGAGCCATTGGAGACTTAATTTCCCACCATAAATGCAGTTCTGTAGCTCTCCATTTAGAAACGCTCTTCAGGTAGAAAGAGTCGTTGCAGTCTGATGCAGTACCCGTATCAAAACCCTTATCACCGTATCGAAATGATCTGCATTTAAATGTTAGTTGGGAAATAGCCGTTGGGGGTTTTGACCGTTGAGGTCGATGCCACGTAGGCGTATCGAAACGGTATAGTCCGTATTGAAACGCTTGGCAAAATTATCATCCAGAGAAGACCGTTTTGAAACCAATTTCGAAACACTTTGACACTGTAAGACCCCATATCGAAACACCTAGGGTTGTTTCGATACACCTGGATGGTTTTGTTGAATTTGGGTTTTGAAAACATGTAAAAACATTTAAAACATCCCTTAAACATAGTTTCAAGTTGTTTGGACTTTAGAAATAGTTTTGAATTCTTTTTAACTTAGTCCAAAACATTTTTCAATTATTATATCAAAACATTAGTTCTACAATCTCCCCTTTTTTGATATAATAAAACTAACTTGAAAAATTGTTTGAGATTCTCCCCCTTTAAGTTTAAAAATGTGAATAAGAGATGAAAGATTTAAAAATTAAGTAAAGCTCCCCTTATTCATTTGAAAATGCAATTTTTCAAACCACTCTCCCCCTTTTTGTTATATCAAAAAGAATTCAAAAGACATTAAGTTCAAAATAACTTAGGAGGTAAAGAAAGATGACAAAATAAGAATTTTGGTTTTAAAATGGCTCCCCCTTACTCAAAGCATCATCAAAAATGTTAGTTCAACATATATGATCATCTAGTTGAAATAAAAAGAAATAAATCAAATGCAAGCAAAAAAACAACTAGATTTATACCACACTTGAATCAAAGGGAGGATGTGAAGCCTTCTTTCTTCAAGTGTCTTCCTTGTGTGCATGGAGCTCCCCCTCAAGGTTTGACTTGTTGATCACTCTCCATCACACCTAGAAAAAGACAATCAAGTGATTTTTGGTATCCAAATTGCTTTGGATCCATAGACGTTAGTAGCACAAAATTTAGTCCCCTTGGGAATCCATTTTTCAATTTCATCCTTTTTGTTGAAGTGGTTAGTCATTTTGGGACCCAAACATTGCTAAAACATTTACCGTTTACAAATCTAGGGGCACTAGATTGTCTTACATAAAAGTTTGATTTTCCAAAATTATTTTTCTTTTCAAGGTCTTTGGAAATCAAATCTTTTTCTTCTTGAACTTTTTGAAGCAAATTTTGTAAATCAAAACATTTTTGTTCAAACTCTTCAAGTTTTGCTTCAAGTTCAAGTTTGGTTTTAGAAATCAAATCATTTTGAATTTTCAACTTTGAAATCATTTTATTGTTTTTCAAAATGTGATTTTTAAACTCTAAAACCAAATCGTCATAGGCATCTTGTAACTAATCAAAAGAATAAGAACATGAAGTAGATGAATTAGAAGTTACCCTTGAATCTTCTTTGATGGCCATAAGGCAAAGGTTGGCTTGTTCATCATCGGTGGAGTCCTCATCACTCCAAGTAGCCACACATGCCTTCTTCTTATGGCTTGAAGTGCTTGCCCTCTTCTTTTTCATGGATTCACGTTCAAGCTCTTTCAAGGCTTTCTTCATGAAAGGGGCACACTTCTTGAAGAGATGAACTATCTCTTCTTCATCATCATCCTCTTCACTTGAATCAACATGATGGCATGTGGAGGATTTGAGAGCAATGACATTAGTGTTGATGCCAAGCCCTTAAAGCTTCTTCTCCCCCATAGCTCTAATTTCTTCCCTCTTCTTCTCATCTTCTTTGTTTTTCTTCATTATTTGATGAGTGAGAAGTGACCCCATGAGTTCATCAAGCTTCAAGGTCTTCAAATTCTTAGCTTCGATGATGGCGGTCCTCTTTGAGTCTCATGACTCGGGAAGGAGTAGATGAGCTTTCGGACAAGCTTTTCTTCCGGGATGGCTTCTCCATAGCCTTTGAGACCATTGGTGATAGTGGAGAACCTATCAAACATCTTCTCGATGTTCTCTTCTGGATCCATCTTTAAGTTTTCATACGCTAAGGTGAGGAGCCCGATCTTGGTCTCCTTTACTTCATTGGTTCCCTCGTATGTGACTTCAAGCTTGTCCCATACCTCCTTGGCACTCTCACAAGAAGACATCTTCTCATAAATGTTTGGGCCAAAAGCCCAAAAGAGGATGTGCAAGGCTTTGCAATTAAGCTCCATCTTCTTGCGGTCGTCAGCACTCCATTCCGCTTTGCTTCCTTGTGGCACGGACGAACCATCTTCTACTATGTCCCAAAGCTTGTAGTCCTTTGACTTCATGAAGAACTTCATCCTCGTCTTCCAATGGGCATAGTGGGTTCCGTCGAAGAAGGGCGGTTTGTCGATTGATTGCGCCATTGAGCCGATTGTTTGTAATGATGATCGAGCTTGCCGGATCTTCTCAATAGGATGTTAATCCTCTTCGATTGAGCCAAGCTATGATACCAATTGTTGAGTTTAACGGTGCTCGATTTCTTTAACCGTTCTTGCTTGCCAAGTGGTGGAGAAGTGGAATTTTGGGTGCAAGTGGTGTGGAAGCTAAAAAGATTAAGGACACAATGATTTATAGTGGTTCAACCTTCTAACCAAGGTCTACATCAACTACCTTAGCTTCCCACTAAGGATTTCCAATCAATCCACTATTGATTCGTCCCCTTTTCTAGGCTTAGGAGGAAACCCTTATATACCGATCAAGCTTTCTACCCAAAGCCTTAATCAAACCCTTTTTACAAAGAGAAAAGATAAGCAAACTCAAATCCCTCTAATAGGTATTTGTTTGCACAATTTAGCTCTCACCCAAAACCTAAAACACTTGAGCAAATCTAACAATTTTGGCTCACTAGTGTTTGTCTATACAAAGAAATGACAATTAAGCACTAAGACAATTTCTTGATCATTTGTTGTTCACAATTGAAACATTAACCATTACTAGATGCTTGGAGGTCTCTTTTATACTCCTTAATTAGTTTGTAGTCGTTACTAGCCGTTGGGGTTGAATTGGAGCCGTTGGAGACTTAATTTCCCACCATAAATGCAGTTCTGCAGCTCCTCGTTTCGAAACACTCGAACTCGTTTTGAAACGCTCTTCAAGTAGAAAGAGTCGTTGCAGTCTGATGCAGTACCCGTATCGAAACGCCCTTGGCCGTATCAAAACACCCGTATAAAAACGCTTATCACCGTATCGAAACGATCTGCATTAAAATGTTATTTGGGAAATAACTGTTGGGGGTTTTGACCGTTAAGGTCGATGCCACGTAGGCGTATCGAAACGGTATAGTCCGTATCGAAACGCTTGGCAAAATTCTCATCCAGAGAAGACCGTTTCGAAACCAGTTTCGAAACACTTTGACACTGTAAGACCCCGTATCGAAACACCTGGATGGTTTTGTTGAATTTGGCTTTTGGAAACATGTAAAAACCTTTAAAACATCCCTTAAACACAGTTTCAAGTTATTTGGACTTTAGAAATAGTTTTGAATTCTTTTTAACTTAGTCCAAAACATTAGTTCTACAATTATAAACTGAGTATGTTTAAAAATCATCTTAGGATTGAAATTAGCCAATTTGTTAAATTACTACAACATGCACATTTGACATCTACTTTCCATTTGGCAAAACACGTTGAGGCTATGTTCTTCCATGTTCCTAAGAAGGTCTTAGTAGCACCCCTCGACCATCTCCCCAATTAGTGTTATCTATTCCTGCCAGGGTGGGGGAAATTTTTTCAAGTCTGGATTTAGTCCTGGTAAACATTTTGTTCAAGCTTCTTCCAAACAGTCATCACCCAACACTTTAAGCCCCACTGTTACTAAGCCTGGAGGGTCAGGTGGACCAAGGGGTAATGGGAAGTCCTTGTCACCTGCTGAAATTGAAGAAAGAAGGAGGAAGGGCTTGTGTTTCTGGTGTGCTTCCAAGTACAGACTAGGGCATAAAGTGTGCTAAATCATAAATATTTCAGATTTCTATTGAGGGTTTGGAGGAGGATAATAATCTTGAGGTCTTCCTTGATTGTAAAGAGAGTGGAGGAGGCAATTCAGAAATCCATAAAGAGGAGGGCCATGTTTTATCTTTAAATGCTATGTAGGGTTTTGTCACGGTCCTATTCGCGTGATAGGTGAGACCGTGACAGGATGCTTGCTGGTTGTGCTTAATGCGGGATGCGAGATAGCAATAAGGGTGTAGTACGTGCCGTACAGCCGTTCAGTCCTGGGGGCGGGCGTGCTGGTTAGGCACCACACTGTTCGGGAGCTGTCCCCGCTTCCCTGATGAGCCCATGGGAGGGCGAAACCAGTAAGCATCGAGTGGTAAAGGCTGAGCCCCGAGCTGGTAAGAGCCCTGGGTTGCCGCACGGGGGCTATGTCCCTGCGCCAAGACTCTGACCCCGTGACAGATGGTATCATAGCCAGTCCGTGTGCTAGCTGTGAGCTTACCAAGCGCTCCATGTGCTGCGTAGCGAGTCAAAGTGGACGAGCGTGTGTCTCGCACCCGGTAAAGGGGTGTTCGCGAGTGGGGCCTCCATAGAGACGAGGTCAGGTAGGCAGGAAGCTGCAGCGAAACTACTGTTGAAACCATGAAGCCGGTGGTTAATATTGGAGGTCAACAATGTGTGGCTCTATTGGATTCAGGGAATTCTCAAAATTTCCTTAGTTTGAGTCTGGCCAAGAAACTTAAGTCAGGAATGGACAAAAGGAACCCACTGAGGGTTGTTGTGGCAGATGGTAACTGAATGAAAACCTTATGGGAATGTCAAGAAGTTGATTGGATAGTACAAGAGAAACAATTTCAAATAGATTTTCTGGTACTACCTCTAAGGAACTGTGATGTTGTTTTAGGAGTGCAATGGTTATCTCAATTGGGTAGCATCAGGTGAAATTTTGTTGAACTGAAAATGGAACTTCAGATGGCAGGAAAGGAAGTGGAATTACAGGGGCTACAGTCTGGTTCTCTTCAGTTAATCTATCATAAGACTTGCTATAGATTGTTGAAGGTGAACAACAGTCCTTGGACTGCTGCCATATGGATGTTAGAGGCTCAGTTGGAAATGAAAACTTCAAAGGAAACTATGCCAATAGAGTTACATGAATTGATGCATCAGTCTAAAGAGGTGTTTGCAGAACCTCAGGGACTTCCACCAGAGAGAGGACATGATCACAATATAGACCTTATTGATGAAAGAGCAGTAGTGAAGGTTAGGCCTTATAGGCATCCAACTAGCCAAAAGGATGAAATTGAGAAGCTGGTGAGTGAAATGTTGAATGATGGCATCATCAGGAACGATGACAGTGCATTTTCTTCCCATATGGTCATGGTAAAAAAGAAGGATGTTTCTTGGCGCATGTGTGTTGACTACAGGAAGCTGAACCAAGCAACTGTTAAGGACAGTTTCCCAATGCTGTTATTGAGGAATTATTAGATGAATTGGGGGCTGCCACTTATTTTTCTAAATTGGACCTTAGATTTGGATACCACCAATTCAGAAAGATGGAGTATGATATCCATAAGACAACATTTAAGACTCATGAGGGCCATTATAAGTTCCTTGTAATGCCCTTTGGCCTCACCAATGCCCCTACAACTTTTCAAGGCCTCATGAACAAAGTATTCAAGAAACAACTGAGGAAACATGTGCTAGTATTCTTTGATGATATATTGGTATACTCCAGTACTTGGGAATCCCATTTGATGCATTTTAGGGAAGTTCTAGAAATGCTAAGATTGCATTAGTTATTTTCCAAGAAATCCAAAACTTGTTTTAGAGAAAGGGAGGTAGATTACCTTGGATATGTCATTTCCAAGGGGACAATAACCATGGATGAAGCTAAGGTGAAGGGAATTCTGTATCGGCCAATACCTACTAATGTAAAAGAACTAAAGGGGGTTCTTAGAATTATTTGGTTATTATAGAAGATTTGTGAAGAATTATGGTTGTATGGCTAAAGCCCTCACTGACCTTTTGAAGAAGGGTGCATGAAAGTGGGGGGAAGAAGAAAACTTGGCTTTTGGGAATCTAAAGAGGACTGTGAGTTCTGCTCATGTTCTATCCTTACCAGATTTCACTTAAGAATGTATAGTTGAGACTGATGCCTCAGATAAGGGTGTGTGAGCAGTGCTAGTGCAAAAGGGAAAACCAATTGCTTTTTTCAGCAATGGTTTGAGAATGAGATAGAAGGGGTTGTCAGTGTATGAGAAGGAAATGATGGTAGCTTTTATGGCAGTTAAGAGATGGTCAGTGTATTTGATTGGTAGACATTTTATCATCAAAAACAGATCATCAAAGTCTCAAGTGCTTAGCTGAAAATCAAACCATCCCCCCATTTCAGCAAAAATGGGTTGTTAAGATGATGTGCTATGATTATGAAGTGCAATATATAAAAGGAATTCACAATACAGTGGTTGATGTACTTTCAAGGAAACCTGGAATGGTGAGTTGCAATGCAATCCAGGTGACTAGTGTTTCAACTGATGTCCTCAGACAAGTGGAAGCAACTTGGCAAAATGATGATAAGTTGTTGAAGACAATCAAGGAAATTGAGAATGAATCTCCCAGGCACACAAAATACAAATGGCATGGCAGGAACTTAAAAAGAAAGGACAAATTGGTAGCTGGGAATGATATGGCTCTTAGGAAAGAATTGATGCAGTTTTTCCATGAAAGTGCTATAGGAGGGCATTTGGGGGCTCATGCAACTATTCAAAGGATAGCCACTATTTTCTATTGGAAGAGATTGAGGAGAGAAGTGAAAAACATGGTAGAGAGTACATGGTGTGCCAAATGAACAAAGGGGACTTACAACATCCAATGGGTCTATTACAACCACTACCAATTTCAGTTTCTATGTGGTCTTCCATCAGCATGGACTTCATTGAAGGATTGCCTAATTCTAAGAAGAAAGACTGTATTTTTGTGGTGGTGGACAGATTATCAAAGTATTCTTATTTCATTACAGTTGCACATCCTTTTCAGCTAAATACATATCACATGTATTTCTGGAAAATGTGTTTCAACTTCATGGACTGCTAGAAAATATTATATGTGATAGGGATAAGGTGTTTATGAGTGTTTTCTAGAAGGATTTCTTTGGGAAATTAGGAGTGGTTGTTAACTCTTCCACTACTTACCATCCAGAAACTGATGGCCAAATTGAGAGAGTTAACCAGTGTCTTGAAACATACTTGAGGTTCATGACAAGGAAAGGCCTA
Organism: Hibiscus trionum; assembly: GCA_030270665.1. Lineage (NCBI taxonomy): Eukaryota > Viridiplantae > Streptophyta > Magnoliopsida > Malvales > Malvaceae > Hibiscus > Hibiscus trionum. Next base: position 1,743,031 of record BSYR01000034.1, on the reverse strand, counting down.
AAGATTGGGGAGAATGGTTTCACCTTGCAGAGTGGTGGTACAACACTTCATTTCACACATCCATTCAATCTACACCTTATCAAGCCTTGTATGGACAACCCCCACAAGTGCATTTGCTTTACATTGCAGGAGAATCCCTTGTAGTAGTTGTAGATAGGAGTTTACATCAAAGAGAAGTTGTTATTGGAATGTTGAAATTTTATTTGAAAAGGGCTCAAGACAAAATGAAGAACCAATCAGATAAGCATAGGAGAGACTGTGAATTTCAGGCTGGAGATTGTGTTTTCCATAAACTACAACCTTATAGACAACAAACAGTGTGGCCAGAAACTGCCAGAAACTTGCACCTAGATGGTTTGGTTCTTTCTTAATTACTGATCGTGTGGGGAAGGTGGCCTATAGGTTGGAATTGCCCATTGGTTCCAGAGTGCATATAGTGTTTCATGTGTCACAACTAAAGAAACAAATTGGGAATGAGACAGCACAACCTCAACTACCTTTGATGGATTCTGATGGCAGCATAAGCAAAGAACCAGTGAAGATTCTTGATCTTAGGATTGGAAAGCGTGGCATTAGAGCAACAATCGAGGTTCTAGTTGAATGGACCAATTCATTTCCTGAAGATGCAACCTAGGAGGTGTTACATCAACTGTAGCAACGTTTTCCTCAATTTAGTTCTTGAGGACAAGAATTTTTCTTGAAAGGAGTATTGAAAAGGCTCGAATTAATCTTGACCATTGCAGTTTAAATTTCTGTTGGTTTATTTAATTATTGTTAGCCTTAAGTGGTTTTTCATGAAACGCAGCGTTTCATGGACTTGTGAATAGATAATACGAGGTCGTTTTGTTCCTTAGGGTTAAAAGGGAAGCTATCATGTTTGTAGCCGCATTGATTGAATGAATGAATCCTTGAAAATATGTCTTCTTCCATTTTTGTTTCTTGTTTCCTTTATTATTGAATTTCTTTCACTTTCATCTCTTGAATTCCTGTTACTGGATTTTTCCTATTATGGGGTGTCGGTGGAGGGCACTTAGTGAACTCTCGGTTTGGGTTGGTGGTGATTGGAGAGATGGATCGAACCCGAGTAACTTTTTATGGTGACAAGAATGTGATGGTTGAAGGTAGATTGTAAATGAATGAATGATTGATGGGGTTGAGAAATGGGTGAGGCTCGATGTGAGCTGCCAAAGGGGGATAGCAAGGAACGGCTAAAGAAAAAAATGAAATCGGGCAATGGGTTTTTAGTGGATGAAGAACGGTGGTTTTCTTTGGTGAAGGTCTTTTATTATTATTTATATATTTTTTATCCCATAAAAATGGAACCAATCAAAACAATACTCTTGGGCACCAAGTATTTTTCAACCAATGGGAGTGAGGCATTGGTTTATCCAATAAGAACCAAACCTTAGTGAGCAAGGAGTTGGGATTTTTTTTTTAATTTTTGATTTTGTCACCATGTAAGAACCATGTGTAATGGGTCATGTAGTTTTAGGCTTAGGTATAAGGTTTTAGGTATTGAAAGGGGTAATGTGGATTGATTTTATTTCGAACATTTAATTTAACCCGAAAAAAAAATAAGTGTCTACAGTTGCCCCTCTTTGCTCATTGCTGTGAAATGAGAATAGAGCAAAGACGAAGAGACACAAATTTTGTCCCACTTCCCTGTCTAGATATTCGGAGCTATGAGTTCTTCCTATATTGAACTTTTCACTCTTCCTCTTTCTGAAGCTTCGGAGCAATGAGTTCTTCCTATATATAACCCTTTACTTTCTCTCGGCGGATCCTTCAAGCTTCAAGTTCTTTCTTTATAAAACTTTTCTCAGCTCCTCATTCGGGGCCTTAGATCTACGAGTTCTTTTTATATAGTACCCTTCGCCTTTTGAGACCCTAGAGCTACAAGTCCTTCCTATATTGAACTTTTTGCTTACAAGTCCCTTCCATATATAACCCTTTCCTTTGAAATCTTCAAGTTATTCTTATATAGAACTTTGAGATGACACCCCGTTTTCTTATGGAGTGTGTACCGGTAGATTTTTCACTGTTTCCCAGTAGGCTGAAGACTAGAAAACCTTAAAGATGATGCACTGATTTCTTGACGTGTCGGCATGAAGAGATTCTCATCACTCCCGAAAAGATGGAGGTCAGAAGATTTTTTAAAGATTGAGTGATTTCAAGAACTCTTGATTCTTTTCTAAGATCCACATTTTCACAAACGAAGTAGTCGATTGAAATCTTTGTTGGGTTTTAATTCTTCAAACATGAACTTGCAGATCAAAATCTTCACTGGTCTTTGAATACTTTTCTGGTTGGTCGATCTTGACCTTCCCTTTGCTTGTCTTCTTCTTCTTCTCCTTCTTCTCAATCTTCATAGAAGCCGTATCCCATCTTATATTCGGGTTCAACCATCTTTGTCCATTTCTTTTAGGGTTTTTGAATCTTTTCTCTGAAGCCCACTTTTAAGTTTTCACTTGAGACTTGCTTTTCTCAAAGCTTCCTTTCGGGTTTTCACTTTAGTTTTTCTTTTTCTCTTTATCTTTTTCTTTCCTTTTTTTTCTCTTTCTTTTTCCTCTCTTTTTTTCTTTTTTTCTCTTTGTTTTTCTTTTCTTTTCTTTTCTTTTCTTTTCTTTTCTTTTTCTTTTTCTTTTTCTTTTTCTTTTTTTCTTTTCTTTTTTCTTTTTAACAAATATCCTTATGGAAGAGCCGAGTTAAAAACTTCTTCTTCTTCTTCTTCTCTTTTTTATTTATACTTATGGTAGGATCGAGTTAAAATAATATTCGTTTCATAAAAACTTGTCCATATAAAAGGATCGAATTGAGATATTCTTTTAGTTTTGAGAAAAACATCCTTAGTAAAAGACTAAATTAAGAAATTCTAGTTTTATGAAAGTGTGTCCTTATGAAAGGATTAAATTAAGAATTTGATTTTGTGAAGAAATATCCTTATGAAAGGATCAAGTTTTTTTTTGCTCAATTCATATGATTTTTATTGAAAAGGAAAATCATACAACGTATCTTTCCGGGCCTCATTAAAAACCTCCCTACACCTAAATGGAGGAAAAGAGTACCCGAAGAGGATATTCGAAAATACAATGCCTTAAGCAAGACACAGGGTCCATGCCACCAAATAACCCTACCTCGACATGCCTACAAACGATGTTCAATCCCCACCCCAACGCACACACTGCCCCGCACCCATCCTCGCTGCCCAGCATCCAGCATCCAATCCACCCAATCCCTTAATCAGCACGCAGGACCCAGCAGCAGGCCCCATTCATCGCCCAGCCTTGCCCCCTCCATCGCACGGTACACACTGCACCAGCCACCCTTAAATCCCAACCCGCAACCAATCCTTCTGGTCCACCCCACCCTTAGCTAATACGTCGGCCACACCATTCACCTCACGCACAACATGGTGAAAAACATAAGTCATCGCCATGCAAGCATCATCGATGCGTCGGAACAAATGGAAAAGCCTCCACGGCCTTTCTTCCCCATGACTAACCCAAGAAGTCGCTACCAATGAATCGGACTCAATAATACAAGGTTTCGCGCACCATTGCAACGTCCTAAAGGATTCCAATGCGAACAAAATTGCATGCAACTCCGCCTCATTGGAGTCCAACACACCCAACGGACCCGAGAACAACGCCAACACTCTCCCCATCTCGTCGCGCAACACCCCACCACATCCCGCCGGGCCCGGTTTCCCTCGTGCCGAGCCATCGACATTAAACTTCACACACCCGGCCACTAGAGGGGACCATACATAGCCCACTCGTGGCACCCGTGGCCGATTCAGCTCCACACCCCACCTCGGACAGTCCCACCATTGTGACTCAATGAGCAGTGCTTGCGGCTCAAATGCCCTTACCCAATAAAACGCACGAAGCTTAATGAGAAAAATTAGGTCCCCCACCGATATCCTCTTATCCTGAAAAATTAAGTCGTTTCGCGCTAACCATAACGACCACAGTGTTGCAGCACAACCCGTCAACCACCTATCCCGCAAAGGTCCCCGAAAGGTGCCTTCCAACACCACTCACATGAACTCCAGCACAGTTGCTGGTCACACAAACTCAACCCGCCACCACACAAAAAACCACGACCAAATTTCCCATGCAACCGAAAAATGATATAAGATATGGTCCACTTCATCCTCCCCTCCCCACACCATCGGCAACCAAAATTATTTCCCTCAAGCCGCATCCCCCTATCCCTCAAAAAGCATAACGTAGGCAATCGTCCCAACAAAACGAACCAAACAAAGCATTGTATTTTTGTTGGGATTCTCAACGACCAAATTGTCGATACGTTCCGATCACACTCCAACCCAGAAGACGCCATCAACCTATGCAATATTGCCACTGAGAATTGTCTCGTCGTCTTATGCTTCCACACTAGCCTATCCTCCTTCTCGGCTATCAACACTACGGATCCCACTATACAACGTAACTCTCTCAACATGTGTACCTCAAAAGATCGAAACGAACGCGAGAAAAACTCATCCCAACCCTCATGTGTCAACAAGGTCCCCGAAGCATAATCCTTCACCAATGCCCAAGTATTCATAGCAAGACGGAACAGTCGAGGGAAAAGCATGCATAACGGCACATCCAAACACCAATTATCTTGCCAAAACAGAATCTTGCAGCCATTCCCAACTAGCCATACAAAATTGGACATCTCCATATAACGATGCACCTCTTCTCGCTCTTGTAATGTCACTATCTGTTTCCAAACTGTCGACATCGACCGTTGCCTCACCAAAGTCAGCCGCTTATCCAACACGTCCGCCCCATACTTAGCCATCAGCACCGATCCCCACAACGATTCCCCCTCCACCGCAAACCACCATCTCCATTTCGCCAAAAAAGCCAAGTTTCGCTGATGTAAATCCACCACCCCCAACCCCCCAAACTTCCGTGGTCGACACATCACCTTCCAATTCACCCGACTCATTCTACGACGTTCCTCCGAACCTCCCCATAAAAATGACCGCCTTATCCTGTCAATTCTTCTAATAATACCCTTTGGGACAAAGAACATACCCATATAATAAATTGGCAAGGCGGATAACACCGAGTTTAACAAGGTCAATCGTGCCGCAAAAGATAAAGAGTCCCTTTTCCACCCGGCCAAACTCTTTCTAAACCGTTGTAACAACGGCTCCCACATACCTAAACTACGAGGGTCCACGCCAAGGGGCAACCCAAGATAGACCATCGGCAGCTCACCCTTCTTACAACCCATTATATCCGCCATCGTATCCACCACCTCCTCCTCCACTCTCACACCATACATGCATGATTTCATATAGTTAATATGTAACCCCGAGTAATATTCAAAGCAAGTTAAAACCCTCTTTAAATTAGTGGCGTAACGCACCTCACCTTGTAGAAATATTACCGTGTCATCCGCGAACTGAAGGTGTGACACCCTACACTCATTCACCACTCGAACACCTCCGATCAAACCCGTCCTCTCCGCCTCACTTAACAAGCGATGCAATAATTCCGCCACTATCACAAATAAAAAGGGCAAGAGTGGATCCCCTTGCCTTAGACCACGCTGCATTGGGAATTCCGGAGTCGGACTACCATTTAATAAAATCGAAAGCCTCGCCGTACTCGTACATATATTCATCCACTTCCGCCACTTCAAACCAAAACCCATACGACATTGTATCGCCTCTAAGCACTCCCATTTAACACAGTCATAAGCTTTGGCAAAGTCGAGCTTCAACAACACTCCCCCCTCACTACATGATCGTTGTTGCATCGAATGTAGAACTTCGTGTGCTAACATAATACCATCCACAATTTGACGGCCCTTCACAAACGCCGATTGAACGTCACTAATTACCTCCGGTAATACCTTTTGCAACCTCCTCGCCAAGCATTTAGCAATTATCTTATATAATGAATTCAATAGGCAAATAGGCCTATATTCTCCCAAGTGTCGCGGCTGTTCAATTTTCGGAATTAGTACCACGAACGTCGAATTTCTCCCTTTCGGCATCGAACTTGTCTCATAAAAATGGTGCATCACCTCCATCACATCCCCCTTCAAGAACTCCCAACCCTTCTTGTAGAACTCAAAGGTAAACCCATCCGGCCCCGGTGCCTTCGAGCCCACGCATCCCCATATAACGGTTCTCAGTTCCTCCTCCCCGAACGGCTTCTCCAAAGCTTCCACCATCCCCTCGGATAAGCATGTGAAATTCACACCCATCTCCATCGCACCCAAATTCTTATGTAGCGAAAAATGAGCTCTAAACTCATTGAACACTGCCCGTCGTAATATATCCGGATCGGTCTCCCATACCCCCTCAATCATCAGCCCGGAAATACAATTTCGCATCGCTCTCAATTTTGCAGCTCTATGAAAGAAAGCCGTGTTACCATCCCCCTCCCTCAACCATCTCACACGTGACTTCTGCCTCCACACCAATTCCCTTAGCCGCGTCAATGTCCATGGCTTATGCTGAGTCTTTCTTTTATGTGCCAGTTGTGCATCGGACACATTGCCCGCACTCACAGCCCCGTCAATCACATCTAAATCCTTTATCGCCAATTCAATTTGCTGCTCAAGATTGCCAAAAACGGCACTATTCCAACCTCGCAAAAATTGTTTCATCAACCTTAATTTACTGCTCATATCCACCTGCCCCGATATGCCTAAAATGCGCCCCCATTCCTCCTGCAAATCCAGTAAAAATTTCTGCTCTCCTACTCACGCATTAAGGAAGCGGAATGGCCTCGGACCCCAATCCAAAACGTTACTTACCAACAGTAAAGGTGTATGATCCGATATTCCACGCGGTAGTGCCGATAAACACAAATTCTCAAAGCGAACTATCCATGTCGGCGAGACCAAACAGCGGTCAATCCTGCTACACCGAATATCGGGACCAAACCAAGTGAAAGAATGGCCACCGAGCTCCATATCCACCAAGCCACCACATTGAATAAAATCCACAAATGCTTCCATTCCGTGCCTCGTCGCAACACAGCCCTGTCTATCCGCCAAACAAGTGATCATGTTAAAATCCCCTATCAAACACCACGACACCTCACTGTCTCCCATCACTGCCAACAACTGTTGCCATAACACCCCTTTCTGGTCGACATCGCATGGCGCATAAATTCCCATTAAACCACAAACCCAATTATCGCTAAGCCAACAACCCTCAATACATACAAATCATTCACCAATCAACGTTTTATGAACCTGAAACCTATCCTTGTCCCAGCAAACAATAATACCCCTGACATCCCTATCGATGGAGCACAAGAAAATCCAAATTTATCCGACACCCAAAGTTTACTTACTAAAAATTCATTAACCATTTCCAATTTCGTCTCCAAAAGAACGATACACTCACCATGATGTTGCCGTATCAGATTGCGGACCGCTCTCTTCTTCGCAGCCGCACTTAAGCCATGCACATTCCACGACAACACCCGCATCCGTCTCCTAATTCTGTTTTGTCTCCCTCGCCTCAATAATCCGGGCGATATCCTTTATAACATTCTCCTCATTCCCAATCGTTTCCGCACCTAATATTTTTCCTAACTCCAATGTCTCATGAGCCTCTTGTAAGATACTTCTTTTTCGTTGCAGAAAGTCCGAGTCCGATAACGAGCCGTTCGCAATCTGTAGGCTTTATGCTGGTGGGTTTTTCTGAGGTCTACCCCGTCCTCGCTTTAGCATTGGTTGGCCATTCTCTTCCGCCGTCTTAAACCCCTCAGACGTGCGTATAATTTCTGATAGTTGTCTAACTCGCCGCTGTCTCCCCTTGTATTCAACAATCGCTGCCATCCCAGCCCTATTTATTTCGGACTGAGGCCCAAGTGTATGCTCATACCCGGCTGCACATCCCACATCCTTCTCACACTCGCTTATATCCATTGGTTGTTGTTCCACAATCACCCGATCCACCATCCCTATTTCTTCCTCCGCTACACCCGACAATGTATGTTCTTTCGATCTCGCCTCACGTAGTGTGGACACGGAATCCACCACCCTGTCATCCTGCCTCCTGTTATCTTCCCATAGCCTATTAATGTTCCAAATGTTTGCTGAATCTTCACTGAAAGAATTCGGCACCACCGTCTCATTCGTCACCTCCTTACAACAATCCAATGGTAAAGGTGTCGTTGCCTTCACTTCCTCGTGCACCACTTCATCCGTCCGACTCACTCCGTCCAAATCCTCGTCGTTATCCAACTCCTCGTCAACTCCCACCTCCATCCTCCTATCATTGCGATATATGTCCCTAACCTCCGTCACACATTAAAGAACCCGCCACCCTCATTAAAGAAACATCCCTGATTTGGGCATTCTTTAATTCCGTTTCGAATTCCATCACCGACATTGGCTTTTGGCAGAATCCAACAGCGCAATTTTGCAACACTTCCACTTTTTCCTCGTCGATCACCCCATCTACTTTCCGGTATTCTTGAATCCTGTCCGTCGATCCCATCCATGTATCACTCTTTTTATCCAATCTCGTCCTTTCTACTCGAGTATTTGTTGTGTTACCAAACGGCTTCGACGTCGCCTTCGATTCCCCTTTCCTGCATCGCCAATAAGAATTCTGATTATCCCGTTGTGCCATCCGAACCGTAATCGTGGACCCGTACAATCTGAATCCATGGAATCGTTCAATCACCCTCTCCGCATCCTCTCTAGTTTTCATCCTCACAAACCCAAATCTTGACCCATCCCATGCTCTTTTCGTCAGTACAAACACGTCTACCACCACCCCATATCGATCAAAGACCTGCCATACCCCTTTCCAATGTAGTTGTTGTGGTAAATTGCCGATGAAGAGAGTCCACCATCGCTGCCCATCCCCTCCAATCTTGCCGTCGCCCATTCAATTAAGTATTTGTTACGTATTTCCCTAAGTTGAAAGGATCAAGTTAAAAAACTTGTTTTACGAAAAGCATCCTTATGAAAGGATCAAAATTAGGAAATTTTGGTATTGAGAAAAATATCCTTATGGAAGGATCAAATTAAGAAATTTGAGTTTTAAGGAAAACATCCTTATGAAATGGTCAAATTAAGAAATTTGAGTTTTAAGAAAAACATCCTTACGAATGATCAAATTAAGAAACTTGGCGTGGTGGGGAGTAGCGGTGACACGTCCGAGGCAGGTGAGGGAGTTTATTCTTATGTGTTTCAACAGTTTCTTTTATGGTGATTTGAGGGAGTGGTGGCTAATTGGATGCACGAGTGTATTGTGGTCAATTTGGCTTGCAAGGAATGAGCTAATGTTCAAGGAAAAGAGGCTGCCGATTGAGGGGATTGTGTTCTTAATTCAATTGCATTCGTTCCACTGGACTCGTAGTCGGTTTGATACGGTAGACATCCGTGAGGAAGCATGGTGGGAAAGCCCGTTGCGTTGCGTGAACAAAACAGCGGGGGGGTCAATCGACTAGGGGTGCTGTGTCATGGGTACCGCCTTGGAAAGGAATGTGGAAGTGCAATGTCGATGGGGCAGCTCGAGGCAAGCCGGGCTTAGCGAGGTGTGTAGGAGTGATCCGAGATTGGGAAAGCCGAATTATAGGCTTGTTTTCAGGGGCGATTGGGTTGGCGGACTCGAATGAGGCCGAGGTCCAAGCTATAGCTTTTGCTCTGAAGCTGTTGAGGGAGTCGTCGTGGGAGGGTGTACAGTCGATAGTTATTGAATCTGATTCAAGGGTGGCTCTTGCGTGGATTCAAGGAGTTGAATGGAGGCCGTGGCGTTTGTGGCATTGGTTTTTTCAGATCGACGACGCTTGTGAGGCTTTGCCAAATGTGTGTTTTGCGCATGTTCTCCGAGAAGGTAATCAATTGGCGGATGCCCTTGCCAAGGGAGGTGTCGATCGGATATCGTGGCTTTGGGTTACGGCGTGAGTTGTATACGTGTTTGTCCTTGTTTTTGTCACTCCTAATGGTACTCTTTTCCCCCATTTAGGATTAGGGGGGTTTTTAACGAGGCCATTAGTAGTGCTTTGTATGATTTTGTTTTAATAAAATCATTTCGCCTTTCAAAAAAAATTAAGAAACTTGGGTTTTAAGAAAAAATCCTTATGGAAGGATCAAATTAAGAAATTCAGGTTTTTAAGAAAAACATCCTTATGAAAGGATCGAATTAAGAAATTTGAGTTTTAAGAAAAACGTCCTTGTGAAAGGATCGAATTAAGAAATTCAAGTTTAAGAAAAACATCCTTGTGAAAGGATAAAATGAAGAAATTCAGGTTTTAAGAAAAACATCCTTGTGAAAGGATAAAATTAAGAAATTTGGGTTTTGAGAAAAACGTACTCATGAAATGATAGAATTAAGAAACTCTTTGTTTAAAAAAACATCCTTAAGAAATGATAGATTTGAGAAATTCGAGTTTTAAGAAAAACATCCTTAAGAAATGATCGAATTAAGAAATTTGGGTTTTAAGGAAAAAAAACATCCTTAAGAAAGGATTAAATTAAGAAATTTAGGTTTTAAGAAAAACATCCTTAAGAAAGGGTCGAATTAAACGCGTCGGGGGTTGGAAATGAGCGATAGGCGGACTCAGGGTATTCACCACCGAACGAGGCAAGGCGGAGGCCGAGTATGGACTCTTTTTGTGTCGAATCTGCCGCCACAACTGCATTGGCAGGGGATTTGGCAAGTTTTCGATAGGCATGGGGTGGTGAGGGATGTATTCATACCGAGGAAGAAAGGGAAAGATGGGGCGAGATTTGGGTTCGTTCGAATGGCAACAATTGAAGATGCTAAGAGGGTAATCGAACGGTTGAATGGATTCCGCCTCTATGGATCGGTAATCACGGTCCTATTTGCTAGAGATGGGGAAAGGGATTCTGCGCGGCGTGAGAAGGAATTGAGGCATAATAAGACGAAACCCTCGCAAGTTCACAAGAATTCCGTGGAAAAAGAGATTCCTAAGGACGATCAAGAGCCAATTGCAACAACAAAAGCAATACCGTTGCAAAGAATTGTGGGACAAATTGATGGCGATAAATGGGAAATATTGGAAACCTGTGTGGTGGGATGGCGACGTAATTCGATCTCGATCGCGCAATTGGCAAAGGAATTACATGAGAACAATGTGAGGGGTTTCTCAATTATGCACATGGCCGGGCGAATGGTGCTTTTGATGCCCAACGATGCGGGGGAAAAGATGGACATTATGGCCAGGACTGATCTAGAGAAGTGGTTTGTGGATGTACGCCCATGGTCGACAACAATTCATATGTCGACGAGAAGAGTATGGCTCGCTATGAGCGGGATTCCCATTCACGCGTGGGCAACGGAGACGTTCGAAAATATCGCCAAAGAATGGGGATCGTTAGTAAAGGTAGACTTGTCGACGATCTCACCTTCCTCTTTTGAGCGGAGTAGAATCCTAATTGAAACCAATAAGATCGATAGGATTGATGAGTTGCTGGAATTGGAGGTAGATGGGAAGTGTTATAGTATTCGGGTGCAAGAATGGGAGAGAGAGGTAAGATCAGCGGATAGGGACGAGGAAGAGGAAATGGAAACATCTTCGGAATCTAGTTCGCATAGAGTTCATATACCGAAGGAGAATACTAAGTCGAATGACAGTGATCCGTTGTTGCATTCATTTGTTCAAGATAGTTTTATGGGTGAGGAAGCAAATTTACTTTCCAGAGAGGTACAGGAAATTGATTCGAATTTGGATGCCAATGTCATGAGGAGAGGATGCACGTATGAAAAACAAATTGATTTGCGGGTGGTTTCACCAAGTAGAGATATTTCAAGGGTGTCGGATGAGGCGATCGCTTTGATAGATAGAGAGGGGACAAGCGAGCATAAAAGTTTAGATATGGCTCAACTTGAAGTGTGTCGGGCGGAGAGTGTCCAGGGGACTTCATTGGCAGCGGTGGAGGAGGTGGATTTGCTGGTTAGGGAGCGAATTGGGGAAGGCACAAGCCGCGATATGGACCGTTTTACTTGCTGTGTAGGAGAGGGGGTACGGGGAAATTTGGTCGAGAGGGAGGAGGCAGTGCATAATGCCGGGGAAACGCTGGGGGAGTTAATCGATGATGGGCATGTACAAATAAGGGCCTCGGATGCGAAGTATATTGAACATAATGGAGTCCTTCGTAAGGTGAGAAGCTTATCTAATATTTTGATAAGTGTTTTGAATCCGGAGGAAAGGTCTGAGGCGGTGACGAATGTGACAAAGAAGGCTCGCGGCAGACCGAAGAAAAAATTACAGGAAGACACGGGGATTGCTAATGGATCCTTATCGGATTCAGATTTTGTAAATAGGAAGAGGGTAATTTTGAAAGAGGCAAAACAGACGCTGGATTTGGGCAGGCTGATAGGGGCTTCGACAGTAGGTAACGAGGAAGCGGTTGTTCAGGACATTGCGCGCATCATTGAGGCGCGCATTGAAAATAAATAGCAAGTGGTGATGCGGGTGTTGTCGTGGAACGTTCGCGGTTTGGGTGCAGCCGCGAAACGTCGTGCAGTTCGTGACCGAGTGCGACAACACCAATGCGCGATGGTGATGCTGCAAGAAACGAAATTGGAGCAGCTATCAGCAAATGGGGTAAGTTAAATGTGGATTTCGGATAATTTCGATTTTGTTTTAGAACCTTCTGTTGGACGATCAGGGGGGTTAATGTTAATTTGGGATAGTGTTAAATTCCGAAAGATAGAAACTCGTGTAGCACGCCATTTTATTGTGATTAAAGGGGAATGGGTGAGTGAGAAATGGATATGTTGGATGGTTAATGTGTATGCTCCTTGCGAGGTGGAAGCTCAAGATCGGGTATGGGGGGAGTTGCGGGGGCTGGTTGGGGAATTAGATGGGTCGTGTTGTATGGGAGGTGATTTTAATACGGTGCGGGAGGTGAAAGAGAGGTGTGGATGTGTTGATGCATCGAGGGGAATTGAGAACTTCAATGAATTTGTGGAGGACGTCGGCCTCATGGATGTCAAAGTTGTGGGAAAGAGGTTTACTTGGTTCGGACCGGGGAACAAGGCGTGTCGCCTTGATAGGTTCTTGGTGTCGAGGGAGTGGATTGATCGCTTCTCTTCGCTATATCAATTGGTCTTGCCGAGGGGAATTTCTGATCATACGCCGATTCGCCTGACAAGTGAGGATAGTGATTGGGGACCTCGTCCGTTTCGGTTTCTAAATGTATGGCTTGAGAAGAAGGAACATGTTGAGTTAATGGCGAAAGAATGGGAGCGAATTTCGGTTGAATTTGGGGGGCACTCGATGCAATGCTTAGTATTCGGGGCGTGCCTTTAGCCGGAATTCATTGTGTGTGGTGTAGGGAGGGGGTTGACGAGGAAGAGCATATTTTTTCCTATGCGCATTTGCGAACAGAGTATGGATGGGGTTTCGCTGTTGGTGGGGGCTGGCCTGGGCGAATCCGAAATCACTTGCGGATTTTCTCTTGCAATGTTTTAGTGGGGTGCTGTCGGGAGAAGGGAGAGCGTGGTAGATGGTTGGTTGCACAGCGGTACTGTGGTCTTTATGGCTTGCGCGGAATGAAGTCATCTTCAATCAGAAACAAGTGGACGTCGATGAGTTGCTATTCCTTATCAAGCTTCGGTCGTTCTATTGGCTTAAATTCTCCGCCCATGGTGAGGTTCTATCCGAGTCTGCGTGGTGGGAGCGGCCGGTGATGTGTTTGCCGTCGAGTACAGTAAAGCCTAGAGCAGGAATACATTGGTGCCCACCGGTAGAAGGGGTTCTAAAGTTTAACGTGGATGGTGCGGCACGGGGAAAGCCAGGTATGGCGGGATGTGGGGGTGTGTTACGGGATGCGAGGGGGGTGGTGTTGGCTATTTTTTCGGGACCTTTGGGGTGTATGGAATCGAATGAAGCTGAGGTTTGGGCTATTTGGTATGCGGTTCGTTTGCTGGCCGACTCACGATGGAAGGAGGATGGATCGTTTATTATCGAATCTGACTCGCGGATTGCTCTATCTTGGGTGCTGCACAAGGACAAACGACCATGGAGGTCTAGAGGGCTGTTTCGCGAGATTGATTATGCATGTTTACAGCTTCGATGTGTTTGTTTTCACCATGGAGGTCTAGAGGGCTGTCGTTAGCTAAAGGGGGGGTGGATAGAGTGTCGTGGCTTCATGCTATTGCGGATGATGGGATGATTTTGTAAGGGTTTTATTGGTCAGTATTGGGGTCTGTCTTTGTGATTTTCCTCCCATGATGCACTCTTTTTCCTCCAATTTAGGTTAGGGAGGTTTTTTAAGGAGGCATATGGGAGGTTGTATGATTTCTTTACTTCGAATAAAATCATACGCTTATCGATAAAAAAAAATCAGGTTTTAAGAAAAACATCCTTAAGAAAGGTTCGAATTAAAAATTCATGTTTTAAGAAAAACATCCTTAAGAAAGGATTAAATTATGAAATTAGATTTTAAGAAATGGACTTGCAAGCTCCATTAAGGTAAATGTAACACTGTTGATGACACGCAAGCGCGTGCTTCCTTGGTCAGTGCAAAGGTGCACAAAATTCTTATCAAAGTTGTCTTCTCGGGTACTGCTTGTCCGACTTCTTGTATAATGTCAAAATTAGAATGACACATGGGCATGTTTTATGATGCAAAGATGTGTATGTTCATGCAAAATTAAATTCTCAATATTAATGAAGATGCAAAGATGCATGCAATTCTTGTTAAGCTCTTCTTAAATTATCTCATGTCTTTGTCCTCTGGAGTATGTATTCTTCATCTTTGGACTACAAACACTCATCATTCTTATGCCCCAACAAAATCTGCCCCTAAACTTTTGTTGTTCATTCTCTATTCAAACCTTCAAGTCAAGTGACCCCAAGTCGAAATCAAAATCAAAAGCATCTCTCGTCTAATCCGATTTGAACTCTCATGTGCCAATGGTCTTAGTTGTTTCACAGACAAAGATGCACCACTAATTGTCTTGTTTTTTTTGACCCATCATGCAGAATTTGCCTCTCTTTCATCATTTAGGGCGAGAAAATGCCTTTTCTTTAGGTTCATTCTTTAGCACCACGGTAGAAATTTGCTTTAAGTCCATATAGTTTTGAACCTCTTTGTGAAGTAATGTAGGGAAATCTTTTGTTTCGCTATAAAATCGGCCTACTTGTTCTCATTTCAATGGGAGATGCTTATTAAGGAAAACTGGATGCTCTTTTCCGATTTTGAAAATATATGAAGCTAGATTAGATACCCCAAATATCAAGTGTAAGACGGACACTGAAATGACTTACTGAGGATTGCCCCAAGAATATCATATGTCTAGGAAACCTTGAAAGCTGAGTTGATATCTGAAGATGTGAAGTACCTTCCGAGTTACTTTGGTCTTTAACCAATTTAAACCTACCTTTTGCAAGTTTCACCTTTAAATTATTATTTTTTGTCTCATTTCTTTCTTGTTTTTGGGGAATTCAACTCATCACATTCTTTTGTCTCGAGAATAATGATGGAGCATACAACAAAACTCCAAGCTACTCAGCATTGTCATGATTCAAAAATATTATCATCACTCATGAAGCAAAGGTTTTCGATTTGGATGGTGCATAGCTACCTTATTTTTCCTTTCGCTACAGCAGAGTGCCCCAAAATTTCTACACTCTTATCCGAAAATGTCTTTTTACTAGGCTTCGAACATTGGAGTGCATTTTTGTTATGCCTTTTATTATTATATTTTTGATCTCGGGATTTCATCTCATTAGTTTTTTTTCTACTTTGTCAGGATTTGAAAATCACTTATGAAGCCAAGATATAGAGTAGATGGAGCGTAGCTACCTTATTAGGTACTCAACCTTAAGGCTATAGCGGAGTGCCCCCGAGATTTCTTTTCTCACCCTGTTCATTTTTTATTCTTTTGTGGAAGATTTTCTTCTCTCTCTCAAACGCATTAGTTTGCCCCCTATGTGAGGTCTTTAATAATTGACCAAATTAAATCGGAATGTACATCACATGTTCATCATCTTTACAGCTTCCAATTTTCACTAGACACAAGCTGCTTGAAATCAATCTTCGAGTCAAAATCAATGTTCCCTATGCAATTGATATACGGGGGCCCAATATATATATATATATATATCGATAAAATAATGTATATAAAAGAATGCATCTTTGAAATGGCAACAAGTAGGCTTCTGCCTTTAAAAAAGATCCCACCCTACTTTCGGGCTTAAGATCGCAAACTTACCGGTGGGTGTTCGGGTGCCCAAATGTGGAATGATTGCAGATTGAAACTAAACTTTCTGCCATAACACTTTCCGCAAATAATTTTTTTTTTTGCTCAATGATGTCGTATATTAAGATGCAATATACAACCAAAAAGCCACTACGGTCGCCTCGTTAAAAACCTCCCTAAATCCTAACGGAGGAAAAGAGTACGAACCGTATGTGGTAAAACAAAGGTCCAACAAAATCACTAACGAAACCAACACCAAACAAAAACTAACGCTGACAAGCACAAAACAGAGAAATCCGCGTTACCCCTTCCTTTGCCAAAGCGTCCGCTAAACCATTCGCCTCACGGAAAATATGAGAAAAGCATACCGAAAGCAGAGATGCGCAGCAACTGTCAATCTCGCGAAATACCTCCCAAAACCGCCATGGCCGTTTGTCCATATGTAACACCCAACTAATGGCAACCATGGAATCCGACTCTACCACCAAAGGAAGTGCTGCCCATGTCGACTTCCGAAAGTACGACAATGTGAAAGCAATCGCTCGCAATTCAGCCTCGTTCGAGTCAATGCAACCAAGAGGGCCAGAAAATAATGCCAAAATGCTCCCATGCACATCGCGTAACACGCCCCCATAGCCTGCAGGACCCGGCTTACCACGAGCTGAACCATCCACCGAGAACTTCAGAGTCCCCCGCGATGGTGGTACCCAACAAATACAAAGCCGTGCTGATCGCGAATGTGATGGCTCAGAAAAAAGACTCGGACAGTCCCACCACATCGCCTCGCCAATGCACAAATCATTCCTCAAGGTCCGCAACCAATAAAACGAGCGCAACTTAATCAAAAAGCACACCTCCTCAACCGGCAAAAATTTCTTATTGAACACCATCTCATTCCGTGCTAACCAAATCGACCATAACATCGCTGCTACGCACGACACCCACATGCAGCGACACGTACCCGAAAACGAGCAATGGAAGTCAGGTACAAAGAGCTCGGACAAAGATTGCGGCAACGGTAAACACACTCCCCACCAGCAGCGAAACCAGTCCCATAAACGCTGAACCACCGGGCACGAGTACAAGAGATGATCGACATCTTCCTCCCGTTCCCTACACCAGAAGCACAACGTGCATTGCCCCTCAAAAACAACCCCCCTACGGCTCAAAAAGTCAAATGTCGGCAGGCGACGTAACCACACAAACCACAAAAAAGCCTGTACCTTCGGTGGAACTAAAACTTTCCACGTAAAACATGCCCCAAACTCGCTCTCCCCAGCTTCATCTAACATCAACAACTGAGAGACAGCTTTAATCGTGAACATACCTCTACTATCCGGAGTCCAAATCAGCTTATCGTGTATACCTCTATATATATGAGTGTCGCCAAGCACTGCCCGCATATCTCGCAACAGCCCCGTCTCAAAAACACGAAGCGGACGACGGAAGAACTCAGCCCATCGTGAGTGATGAAAACCCCCCTGTACAGAATAATCCACAACCAGCAACAATTTGTTGATAGCACAAGAGAAGAGCCTTGGAAATATATCTTTTAATGGCTTGCTCGCACACCATGAATCAAACCAAAAGAGAACTCGACTACCCTCCCCCACTTGCCATACCAACTTCTCGTGTAGATTACGCTGAACTTCAGCCGAACAAGCAGTTTGTACTATTTGTTTCCACACCACCGACATCGCTTGTTTACGGGAGGAATTAAATCTCCACCATTGAACATCCTTCCCATATTTAGCCACTATAATGGCCCTCCATAGCGACGATGCATCCGTGGCATATCGCCACGACCATTTAGATAATAGAGCCGTGTTGCGCACCTGTAAATCCGCTATTCCCAGACCTCCCAGATGTCGCGGTCTACACACCAATTTCCAGCTAACTCTGCTCATTTTTCTATGTAAATTTACGCCTCCCCAAAGGAAAGCACGGCGAATCTTATCAAGTGCTGCGATAACTCCTTTAGGAATGCGGAACACGCCCATATAATAAATCGGCAAGGAAGATAAGACAGCATTAACCAAAGTAACTCGTGCCGCAAATGACAGCGAATTACGCTTCCAGCCTGCTAATTTCCGCCGAACATTTGCAATAACCGGTTCCCAAACCACCAATCTTCGCGGATTAGAGCCTAACGACATCCCCAAATAGGTGAAAGGGAAAGAGCCGCATCTACAACCCAAAGCCTTAGCACACAAATCTATAAACTCCTCTTCAACCCCAATAGCATATAATAACGACTTGCTAAAATTTATTTGCAGACCTGAACATACTTGGAAGCAATTGAGAATACGTCTGATAGAGTCAGCACAGCCAGGAGACGCCTCAAAAAACAAAACGGTGTCATCTGCAAATTGCAAATGCGATATAGATACCCCCGGAGCAACACAAACGCCCTTTATCAATCCCGCCGATTCAGCCTGAACCAATAGGCTATGAAGTGCCTCTACTATGATGACAAATAACAGTGGCGACAGTGGGCAGCCCTGTCGCAAACCACGCCCCATTGTAAACTCAGACGTAGCACACCCATTTAACAGAACAGACATTCGAACCGTTGAAACACATTCTAAAATCCACTGACGCCATACCTCACAAAAACCCATGCTAGCCAACATATGATCCAGGAAATCCCATCTCACGCAATCATAGGCTTTAGCGAAGTCGAGCTTAAGCACTAAGCCACCCCTCGAACGCTTCCGTAAAGAATGAATTATCTCGTTTGCAAGAAGAATGCCATCCACTATCTGTCGGCCACGAATAAACGCCGACTGATGCTCACTAATCAACGACCCTAGCACCCTTTACAACCTTGTAGCTAACAATTTCGCAAGAATTTTGTAGACTGAATTAACAAGACTTATCGGACGGTAATCGCTGAGTAATTTAGGTGAGTCGGTCTTAGGAATCAAAACAAGAAATGTACAATTTACACCCGGTGGTAACCTGCCGGTTGCGTGAAACTCGCCAAGAAACCTTAACACATCCTCACTCACTGTGTTCCAACATACTTTAAAGAAAGCCATGCTAAACCCATCCGGTCCTGGCGCTTTCGATCCATCGCAGCCCCGTATAACCTCCCACACTTCCTCACGACAAAAAGGTGCCACTAAAGCTTCATTGGCGTTCCTATCAACCCTACCGAACTCGCCCACAATGGTCCAAGAGCATCGACGGTTTGTTGCCTTAAAATGCATGGAGAAATCTGCCACTATATGTTTCCGAAGACGATGAACATTCGTTTCCCATCGACCATTTATCAATAGACCGGAAATCATATTCCGCACAGCTCTAAGCTTTGCCGTACGGTGAAAAAATGCGGTATTACGATCACCTAACCGCAACCAGCTCGCCCTTGATTTCTGTCGCCAAAGCAATTCCTTACGCCTAATAGCCTGCCATAAACACTGTAGCCACTCCCTTTTCCTCTCAAACAAAACAGCTTCAGATTCACACAGTTCATCATTCGAACCCGCCGCATCTGCATCATCCAATTTCATTTGAAACGACTGTATATCCTTTTCCACATCACCAAACACTGACCGGTTCCAAACGCGTAGGAAGCTCTTCATGTTTCGGAGCTTTATCATAATATTATCACTACCAACCCCCTGATCCGACAATCTACTCCATTCATTAGAGAGCTCAAGTACACTTTTGTTGTTCTCCAACCAACAATTTATAAATCGAAAAGGGCGAGGCCCCCAATCCTGATCATCACACACCAACAAAAGAGGTGTATGGTCTGATACCCCCCTTGACAAAACATGCTGACCAATATTGTTAAAAGCATCCACCCAAGCAGATGATATCAAAAATCTATCAATTCGACTACGCCTAAAACCCCTTCCAAACCATGTAAACTGCTTTCCTATCAACGGCAGATCAACAAGCCCAGTATGTTCAATAAAATCAGAAAATTCTTGCATACCTGTCGCCATCGAACTACATCCTGCACGCTCCGATTGCCAACGTATGGAATTGAAGTGACATTCAGCATCGCAAGGAGCATAGACATTCAGCATGCAACAACTTAAATCTTCCGCACGCCATTTACCTCTAATGAAAATAAAGTTTCGATCCACCTCTAGAGAAAGTGACATTGAATCGTGACGTTTCCCAAACCGTGATCAAGCCCCCTGATGCACCTATCGACGGTGAAAACACAAAATCAAAACCATCCGATGCCCACATACACGTAAGCATTCGTGCTGAAATCTCCTCTAATTTCGACTCCTGAATCATTGCCATATCCACCCTCTGCTTCTTTAGAACATCACCTACTGCCCTTCGTTTCAAATACGAACCCAACCCCCGCACATTCCAAGACACGATACGCATTGCGAAATCTATCGCTTGTCCCCAGAAAAAACCTGTTGAAGATCTATCGCCTTTCCGCAAATAATATTAATGATTTATTAATGTGTTAGCCAATAAAGACACTGAATAAAGAATAATTAAATTCATAATAAATAACGAATGAACATAAAAGAAACTGAATAAATAAAGCAATAAATAACACATCAAAGCGGATTAACGAAAAAAAACGGCCTAACATCATGAATTTTTTTCGTTAGGGTTATCCGCATGGCTCTAATGGGGTGGTCTTATTAAATTCTCACACATGCGAGTTTAGTTCTAGACAAGGGTACTCGAATCTATCTTATTACCTACTAAGGTAACAAAAACCCCAATTATGGCTCATTACAGGCTTGCGAATCGGATTTGGTTGGAGGAAAAGCCCGACCTAGTGATGTGGAGGGCTGCTCACATATCAAAAGACGTGAATTCTTGGAGTGAATTACCAATCTGTGGAGGACTGCTCACGTGGGTATGTGGCGTTTCGCTCCCACTCAAGAGATAGAGCTCGAGTAGAAAGCTCATGATTATGATGCAACACATGTCGGTTATTCTTTACTAATTAAATGAATAATTAATGCAACACCATCAATTATCCCACCTAATTAAATTGTTGTCTTCAAAAAAAACAAATTAATTAAAATCAACTTGAATTTCAAATATTTCCATCGATAAAAGGAATGTATGATTTTTGGCTTAACTCTAAAAAATAGGTCCCCATCGGAGTTTTCATGCTGTAGTGACTAATTTTAAAAATCGATACGAAGTAACCTAGTTTTTAAAATTTTATTTTGGGGAGATTTTTTTAAAAATGATATTTTGAAAATAAACTTGGAGTCGCCATCGGTCACTTGGATAAGGTAGACTGGACACTATAAAATCAGAGATTCGTTTAAACATGAGTTCAGGAGTTGGTTACGTGTGAGGAAGGATTAGCACCCCACAACGCCCGAAATCGATACCAAATCATACGTTGCTTTTATATCGATGGAAATCATTGAAATTTAAATTAGGTTTAATTAAATGTTCTCAATTGAATATAAGCTTTAATTAAAGGAAATTTAACATTTGACGAGCTTGAATTAATTGATTATTTAATTAATGAGGGTGACTTAAATTCGAACATAGATTAAAACGGCATCAATTAAGCTTGATTGTCGTGTTAATTTATTATTCGAATTGAGTACATGCATGATGCAAGCAATTAAGTATGATGTTATAACTTGCCAAATTTTATCCCTTTTAAAATATACCTTTAAACAATACAAATTAATTCAAATATTTAGTCAATATCTATTAAGTCAAGATATTACGACACAAATATTTGAGTTAATAAGTATTTCCTTTTTGTAATTAAGTTTCATTGATGATCAAATGAATGACAATTAAATGCATGTCACATTAGGGTTTTAAATAAACACATAAAACGTCCACCAAGGTCCTAACTTAAAAGGCCCAAATTATAAAAAAAATATGATTAATGACCTATTATTATTTAAGTTCTTTTAATATTAATCCTAATCCATTAAAACCTGGAAATCTAAGAAAACTTAATATTTTATGGAATTATCTTGAATAATAATTAATTTGATTAGTTTTAAAACAGCATTCCATTAAGTCATGATACTATTTAAAAGAAATTACATTAATAATTATGATTTTTAATGACACTACATTAAACATTAATTTTATAATTTAAAATGGTTAAGAGAAGCAGAATAAACTTAATTAATTTAAAATATGCCCCATTAAGCCAAGGAAAAAAATTAAATTAGTTAAATTAATACAAACTTAATTCTAGCTTAAGGTATTAACTAATCTAAAAACCTAAATTTATTTTAATTAATTTAAACACACACCCCATTATACCGAGGGCATGCTTTAAATTAACTAAATTAAAATTTGAACTCAACTAAAACTACCTGAAGCTTAATTGAACTAATTTAAACATGCATCTCATTAAGCCAAAGACACGTTTTAAATTAATTAAACTAGCCATAAAAAAGCAAACAATATATTGAATAAAAAGGCAAAAAACACGAATAAATAAAGGATGAGTCTACCACGTGCGACGAACACCGATGAACACTACTAACGATGAACACCGATGAACACCATTAAATTAATTAATAAAGATTTAAAATTTTAAGGACCCATCATACAATTAATAATTATTTTTAAA
The DNA here is from genome assembly GCA_030270665.1 of Hibiscus trionum. Classification (NCBI taxonomy): domain Eukaryota; kingdom Viridiplantae; phylum Streptophyta; class Magnoliopsida; order Malvales; family Malvaceae; genus Hibiscus; species Hibiscus trionum. Next base: position 1,720,301 of record BSYR01000034.1, on the reverse strand, counting down.
ATTCAATTAAATTATTTTTTATATATATTAAAATTTTATTTTTTTAATAAGGGTAAACTATATATTTAGTACCTCACCTATTTTCGTATTTCTATTGAACCCTCATTATTTAAATATTATTTCAATTTGACCCTATTCTTTATAAAAATAATTTAACCCTTAACCCTAAACCTAAAACCCTAAACTATTAAACCTTAAACCCTTAAACTCTTAAATATATACCCTAAACCATTTACCATTAAAAATAATTTCATCCTCATCCAAAACATGCAGGAGTATTTGGTTTTATGATTTAGAATAGTTGAATCATGCAGCTATACAAGAAAGGTGCAGCCTTGTCTGCACCTAAAAATAAAAAGAATCAGTTTTGTAATATTCAGTTCTAACCTTTCGTCTTGAACCACCTCCCATGCCATTGCCTCCAAACCTCTCGTGGAACAATCCCCAAACATTTTCTGGTTCGAAGCGCACCACTTTGATTTCTCCTCGATCTTCCATTTCGCGACTCACATCCATAGATCGAGTAATGAAAATAAGTTTGGAACCATTCTCATGGCTTGGTTCTGGAATCCCAACTTGGTTCAAGTCCACCCTCTCCCATAAATTATCCAACAACACAACAAATCTATTGTTGGACAAGACCCCACGGATATCTGCAGCTTTCTGGTCAACCGTTTTACTCCTCCATAACTCATCTGCAAAACCAATTTTTCCACCTATTTCATCTTGAATCATCCCAACATCAAAATTTCTAGACGCCGACGTCCAAATTACGACATCAAAACCATGAGGCATGGCCTTGAAAATGTTGTTCATGACGTCCAAATTTCATCTTGAATCTATATGGTTTAGGGTATAGATTTAAGAGTTTAAGGGTTTAAGGTTTAATAGTTTAGGGTTTTAGGTTTAGAGTTTAGGGTTAAATTATTTTTTATAAAAAATAGGGTCAAATTGAAATAATATTTAAATAATAAGGGTTCAATAGAAATACGAAAATAGGTGAGGTACTAAATATATAGTTTACCCTTATTAAAAAAATAAAATTTTAATATATATAAAAAATAATTTAATTGAATTTTTAAAAATAATTATTAATTGTATGATGGGTCCTTAAAATTTTAAATCTTTATTAATTAATTTAATGGTGTTCATCGGTGTTCATCGTTAGTGGTGTTCGTCGCACGTTGTAGAATTTTCCATAAATAAATGAAACAAAATAACATGCAAGAATGAAACTTAAATATACAAAAAGGATTACTAGAGGTGGCAATCGGGTCATTCGGTTCGGGTTCGGTTCGGGTCGTTTCGGTTCAGGTCATTTCGGGTTTATCTAGAATCGGTTTAGATTCGGTTCGGGTCGGTTCGATTCGGGTTCGGGTCTAATTCGGGTCTGTGATGAGTCAGATTCGGTTCGGGTATTGGATCGGGTCAAAATCGGATCGGTTGTTTTCGGGTCGGGTCAATATCGGATCGGTTGCTTTCGGTTCGGGTCAAAATCGGGTCGTTCGGGTCGCTTTCGGTTCGGGTTAAAATCGAGTCAATTTCGGGTCGGGTCAACATTTAAATTTTCGGGTCAATTCGATTTGAGTTGGGTTAAAGGTTTGAGGTTTAGTATTTATGGTTTAGTTTAGAGTTATTGGTGTATGAGATTAATTCTGATTCAACTTGTTAATCTATGCATTTGAATTTGATTAAATATTTAAATCAAAGCTTCATGTATCCATATAAATTTTTTTGTATAATTATATTAAATCAAAGTTTATAATAATAATAATAATAATAATAATAATAATAATAATAATAATAATGTCTGAAATGAATTAATTTATTAAACTTAGGATCTAATTGAACTAACTAAAATCTAAAAGCATAAATCACGTACATAATTAAAATAATTTTAAAACTAAATGTGAAATTTCAATTAAATTAATCTAAATTGAAACTCAATTAAATTAAGAAAAATAGAAAGACAATTGGTAAAAATAGAGAGGGAAAAAACAAAATTTTGGAGGGAAATAAGCCACCAATTTTTTAAGCTAGATTGAAAAAAAAAAAGAAAAAGACAATTGGAAAAAATAGAGAGAGAAAAGACAAAATTTTGGAGGGAAATAAGCCACCAATTTTTTAAGCTAGAGATTAATTACTTTTTAGGTCATGTTGCATTTAAAATGTTACATTTTAGTCAACTTTAAGTTTTAGTTTAATTTAATTTAGTCACAAGTATTACACGGTTTAGACTTAGGATATAGAAATCCCCTCCTCGCAGTGATATTTAGTCTCTAAAAATTTACTTTTAGTTGAAATTAACTAATCTTTGTAATTTAGTCTATCAATTTAATATATTGATATTTTCGTTCATTTTAATTTCAAAGATTTAAATTTTAGCCAAAATTGACCCCTATTTATTTATATGGTATAATTACAAATTGGTCATTGGACTCTCAAATTTCTCCACTTCTAAATTGTCAATTTAGTCTACAATTTCAATTTTATGCTATATTTTATGATGAAATTATAAAATTGGTCACCAAGATCTCAAATTTCTATACTTCATTTTATTATTTATTATATTGTTAAAAATAAATATTCGGGTTAGAATCGGGTCAAAATCGGGTTAAAATCGGGTCGATATTCGGTTCAGCTTTCGGTTCAGCTTTCGGTTCAGGTAGCATTCGGTTCGGGTCCATTCGGTTTGGGTCCATTCGGTTCGGGTCCATTTCGGTTCGGGTCCATTTCGGTTCAACAAAAAATTTCGGTTCGGTTCGATTCGGTTCGGTTCGGGTTTCGGGTCAACTTCGAATCATCATGTTCGGGTCAAAATCGGGCTTCGGTTCGGGTTTCGGGTCTCAGGTCAAGTTTGCCAGGTCTAAGGATTACCAATAAATTTATCAACATTTCCATTAAACTATTAGAATGGATTACACAACAAATGAAAAAGAAGGGAAGAATATACTCAAACTCCAAATATTTATGCTCGATCAACTAAATTTCATGGGCTGTTGTTGGGGTTTCAGTGGAGGGCACTTGGTAAACTCTGGGGTTGGGATGGTGGATCGAACTCGGGTGACTTTTTATGGTGACAGGAATGTGTGTTGGAAAAATTTGATAATTTTGGAGCTTTGAATAAGAAATTGATTCAAATGTTGTTGAGGAAAATGTGGAACCAATTGTTGGTTCGTAAATGTGCAGACGTGCACGACGTGAGTAACGCAAATGTCTGAACCGGTCTGGTCCTTCGTGGGCTTGCAGATATTTTGACCCAAATTTAAAATGAATTTTCCTCAAATAAAAGCATAAATTTGCCAAATTTTATCTTGGAATTAAAAGGGTAAATATTAGAAGTTACCTTTAATTCAAATAATAATTTTGGAAATTGCTTTATAGGAGAATTGTAACCCCCTCATCCCGGTCTAGCCGGATGACCGGTCCGAGTGAGTCACACGGGGAAAACCGAAGCGAAACCCGTTAAGGTTCCCCCTCGGTTAGCAACCCTATTTTTTTCATTTTAATCTTGTCATAATCAAGCAATAAATTCTAAGTGAGTATCTATACTTTTACGGTTCGATAAGACTAATTTCCATTTTCCTAATTTCTTTAATTAATCACTTAAACTTTCGAATTGATCCTTAAAATTGGTGGATTTCACATCCTACAGATTGTTAATCAATTTATTAACACTCCATTTAATCCAATTTTACATCTTTAATAATTCACAAATTCTTAATTTTTCTTCTTTTCATTTATACACATTTCTGACCACCTAATTTAATTCATTTCTTATTTCCTGTACACAACTCCAAATCGAACACCGTTTGTTCCTAAATTCAATTAACATTCCCAATTTTAAGATATCAAAAATTCAGGTCGAAACTCCTAGTAGATTATTTTCTACAATTTTACAAAGTTCACTGTCCAGCTAGGAGCATTACTGGACAGTTTTGCATACTGTTCGAAATGGGTTTCCAGATTTCATTACAATGATCAAAACTCAGATTTATAATTTTTCTACCACTTTAGACATGTCAAAGTAGAATATATCAAAAATTCATCACGAAATTCCCACTAATTAATTTTCTATAATTTTCTAAAGTTGCATGTTCTTATAACTACTAAATCTGTCCATATTTTCTCTGGAACCCAATTTTCACCAAAAGTTTCGAAACCTTGGGAAGGTTTCGAAACCTTTGACCATAGTTTCGAAACCTTGCCCAAAGGTTTCGAAACTTTGGCTGGCAGTGACCTCTGGAATCCAAAAATTTGCAAAGGTTTCGAAACTTTACCCCTAGTTTCGAAACCTAGGTGCAGGGGAGCATATTTTGCTTAATTCTAATGACTTTCTATGATAAAAACACATTGGGGACATATATATAAAGTCTAAGAACAAAATTTAGGAAGCAATAAAGCATATACACACATGCGAGAGCACCTATTTAAGCCAAGGAAGTCATTCAAACATGGAATAAAGCATTCATGCATAGCATTCCGATTAAAGAGCAATTTATGCAGTTATGGACATACATAAGATCTTAACAATGCCAAAGGCACACATTAATACATATGAAACTTAAACATATTAGTTAAGCAACCAAAACATCCAACGAAACATGCCATCATACACAAGTCTTCATCAAACATAGCATGGTTTACAAAATCAAGCCAAGCATACACATCAACACCATTTAAGAGTCAAACATTGCTCATGCAAATCATATAATTGCCCCATTGCTAAACTACCACATTAATTACAAAACCATACTTGAGCAACAACAACTTGGAAAGCCCCTTCGCCTTGCTCCTTGCTAACACCACGCTAATGATCTGCATTGTTGAAAATGAGAGCGTAAGCTAAAAGCTTAGTGAGGATGCTCTAAAATCCAAAAACAACAACAATGCAGGGTTCAATCGTGTCATCCCTAAATCTCACATACAACATGCATAGGTATCAACAAGTCAACCTAACTAGTCTTTCAAGAGTTAAAATATGGCATCTCACATCATATTAAACTCAACAGCATAATCATCATATTAAACTCGACAGCATAATCATCATATCATTTTCAAGAGTTCTAATATGGCATCCCACATCATATTAAACTCAACATCATAATCATGAAAGAATAACATGTTCAAGAATCATAATATGGCATCTTACATCATATTAAACTCAACATCATAATCATGAAAGAATAACATGTTCAAGAATCATAATATGACATCTTACATCATATTAAGTTCAACAACATAATTCTCATTTTGGCACCTAGTTATGACTCGAATACACGTATAACATGTTGAAACGCATTTTCCAACATCAACCTTACCTCGGTGGGATTACACTCATCACCGGCCTTGCATGGACGGGATTCCACTCATCGCCACATGCCCTACGGACGGGATTCCACTCATCATCACGTAGAATATATATAAATTTCCGGTGGAATATTACATCACCGTACTCCTCCTTGGTGCCTTAACGCCACCAAGGCCACGTACGTTTTGACTCAATTTGTGTGCACACTCATCCTAATGATCGATCATTGTACCCAAGCATACTAGTGCCAATATCTTTCATTACATCATATATCCACCAATTATATATCATGTTTATCATATATGCATATCAAGATACATACATATCAATCAATCCACATTTCACATGAACAAGTAGGCAATGACATATCATTTATCAATAGAAAATTAAAGAGTTAGACTACCAATTTAACTCCCACCTAGGAATGGCCTACCAAGCTCATTCCCACACATCCACTACACACTTGAACCAACTTCAAAACAATTTTTAAAGTTTTACTCACCACCCTTCTTTAGCAACTCAAACAAGCAAGCAAGCCTCCTAAATGCTCGGATTCGATCCCGATGCTTCTCCGGTGTTTCCTCTTGTTTCTAGCCAATCAAAACATAACCATTACTCATAATTCAATGCTAAATTTCAGTCACCACTCCAATCCATAAACACAAGCCACACTTCAACAATTTCCAACTAAAACAATCACCAAATTTCTCATTTTCGTACTCCTATTTTACCCAGCAGAAAATCATATTTTCAATCACCCAAATGACATCTAAATGGTTCCAAAACACTTTCCTAACATACATATACCATCAGCCCTTCAATTGAACTATAAAACTCATCAAAATTCAAGTTTTAAACACTTCAAAAATGGCCTCAAATACCCATTTCGGATTTTCACCCAAAATTACTCATTTTAACATATTATGTTTATTTTAACAAGACTAACTCAAAACCCAACTCAATAAATCAAAATCAATTGAAAAACTCACTAAAAACTCAAATTTTCATTAAACTTGAAAATCATAAAAGTGGGTAGTTTCGAGATATAAAGCTATGTAAACGTAGAGGATGAAGAGGAGAGTCCGAATATGTAATTACCTTCAAAAACGCCCTTGATTTGATGAAGGAATTTGATGAATTAAAGGTTTTGGGGTTTGGGGAAGTTTGGGTATGGTTATACGGCAGGGGGGAAAGGAGGAAGAAAGGAAATGATAAGATTATGATTATTATTATTATTATTATATATAAAAAAACTTTTATATATAATAATAATAATAATCATAATCTTATCATTATATATAAAAGTTTTTTTTTAATTACCAAAATATCCCTCCCTTTTTATTTAAAACTCAATTTGCTCAAACTAAGATCAATTTGATTAAAATTAATTCTACCAACTCAGACCAACTAACCCGACTAACTCCTAACCCCAAAACACGGGTGTTACAAGAATCAATTGATTCTCAATATTGAATACTCCATTAGGTCAAAATTTCCACTTATACCCTCATGACACTCCTATAAATAGGGAGTAAACCTTCTAAGTTTTACACAACAAAAACCACAGAAAATTTTTATTGTTTTACTCTGTGGAATTTACAAGTGGTTTTCGGTGATAGGCGAAGGCAAGGGTCGGTTCGTGATCTCCATAGTAGTGCAACTGTGGTTGATCTTATGTTGTTGTATCCTGGGAGACAGACGACCAATGAACTCGAGCACCATAGGAGTGGCCGAAAATCTGTCTTAAGGAAACCGCATTCGTGCAGGCCTCAACACGTTTCTTTTGGTTCTAAATCGGTTTTATTTTTATATTGTTGTATTGTTCTTATTTTTGTACTGTTCGTTAAATAATATTATTCTATTTTATTATTTATTCTTGGATTAACGCTTATTTTCTAACAATCTTAAGACAGATTCTCAGTTTTAATCCAAGACGAACAGATTATTGTATCTAAAGCAATGATTCACACGATGAGGAAATTTTCACGCATAGAAAAAATGAATGCCCAAAGACAAGAAACGTTGAGATCACCAATACCACGGATTCAACACGGTGCAAGCGGTATTTCTTGAGATAGAACATTTGAATATTCGATTAGTAAGGTAATTTAAATATTCCTTAATAAGTTTTCTTGTTTATATGACATTTTTAAAACCATAAATTATGGTATTAGTAAGGTAATATTCCATATTAAATTTTGACTTTTAATATGGTATGATTTATGTCATAATTAAACTTTTTTATGACATTGTTAAGGTGATAATGAAATATTCCTTAAACATTTTTGACATTAATATTAAACAATAAATATGTTATTCAATATGAAAATATGGTAATTTTATAACCTTATATGTCAATCTTTCTTGAAATGGAAATAAAAACTTTAATTACATATTTGCATGTATTGTTAAGATAAAATTTTAAATTTGGTAATATTTTTGGTAATATTATTATGAAAGTGTTACCTTATATGTGAACATTTTAAATATGGCATGCATATAAATTATACTTTGTCATTTTTTTTGTTTTAATTGTGATTCTTTGTATTTTTGAAAATTATGTGGATTTTATTTCGTACTAACATTTTTTTTGAGAAATTTTGTAGAGAGAAATATGATATCCAGGCGAAGTCGTGTTTTGTTTTGGAAATAAAAGAAATAGTAAATAATTCGTTTCGAGAATTTAATTCCTTCCGTTTTAACGGGTTTACTTAATCTTCCAAACAAGAAATGGAATTAAAATCAAAGGATTAATTCCTCTTAATTTCTGTTGGTTAAACAGAACAAAGTTGAATTGATATCTATGTTGTTTAACAGAAGATATAATGGAAATAAACTACTAAATTAGAATCTTGTGTTGATTCTAATTTTGGAAAAGAAAATAAATCATTGAATTTATTTTCAAGAGAATCTTGTATGATTCTAACGTTGCAAGGAAAATAAATCATTGAATTTATTTTCATAAGAATCAAGTATGATTCAATTTTTGTAAAAGGAAATAAATCATTAAATTTATTTCTATGCTAGAATCATGTGTTGATTCTAAAGAAAAATAAATCATCGAATTTATTTTCGTAAGAATCAAGTATGATTCAATTTTTGTAAAAGGAAATAAATCATTAAATTTATTTCTATGCTAGAATCATGTGCTGATTCTAACTTGTTAAGAAAAATAAATCATCGAATTTATTTCCGTAATAATCAAATATGATTCAATTTGTGTAAAAGGAAATAAATCATTAAATTTATTTTCTGTACTAGAATCATGTGTTGATTCTAACTTGTTAAGGGAAATAAATCGTTGGATTTAATTTCCAGAGAATCTAGAATGATTCAACCTTGAAATAAATTGGTGAATTTAATTTGAAAAAAAATAACTCAAATTTATTATCAAGTATGATTTTATTTTGGAAATAAATTGGTGAATTTATTTCGGAAAGTAACATTGGTTACCAAATTTAGAGCGCTGATTCTGACTGAGGTCTCGAATCAAAGCATAGAAGAACTTGGTTCTCTATGTCAAAATTAAATTCTTAAAGCCTATTCTGATGCATGCTATGAAGTGCGCAGTGTTTAAAAATGGTTAAAGAATCGAGAGGGTCGTTGGACCATAAATGGAAGATTCCAAATTGTTGTGAATCAAAGGTAGTGATTCCGATTGATCATCTATGCTTGGAATGATTTCAAGAATAAAATCCATAAACGGTGATTGAAAGAAAATTTAAAAATGCATGTCTAGGATTGGTTCTTTGAGAGACTTGGTATTTAAGCGTGCCTAGTGCACCACCTCTCTTTCATAAGTTACCTACCCGGTGCATTGTTTATTATTGTTATTTCTATTAATATCGTGTGAACTTTTGTTTGGGGTTTAGTTTACTAAATCTCCGTCGTCTAACAAAAGTTAGAAATTATGTTTCTGTTTCTGGTTTTAGTCTTTGACTAAATTCCTAACGTTTAACAGATTCATAACTTTTGGTTCTGGATTGTGTTTACGTGACGCAATGGAAAAATCAGTGAAATTTATTGAAAAAAATTTTCATACATGCCAACAAAAGATGTTGCATAATTGATCTTGATAAACCTGGTTAAATATCTGAAGGATGATCCTCCTATTATTAGAGAGGATAAAGTAAATATTGTTATCACCTTCAAATGTTACTAAGGTAAATATTACAAAGACAAGTATTATCACGACAAACGTAGTGGAAGTCAAAAAACGACTTCAAACCGTAAATTAGACGGTGTTCAAGAATCAAAGTTTTATGAAAAAATGCTTCAATTGCCATAATATGGGAACAAGTATTCGGACTATAGACTTCCAAACGAGGGCAATGTTATTGCCATAACAATTGATATGACAACATATTGGTTGAAGGAATATGTTTATTACCTTCATTGATGATAGCAAAAAAATAATGTAAAGATGAAGCTATAGTGGAAATTGTTCTCTATGAGCATGATGTTGAATCCCAAACTTAATTAAAGGTTTAAGATGGGGAGAAGCTCTATATGAGTAACGTTGGTACTATAATGTGGCTAACATGTGGGGGAAGCTGTTCTATAAGCTAATTACCTTTTAAACAAGATTCCATGTAATTAAAGAGACTAGACACCATATAAGTTATGAAAGGTAATTAAACCTTCCTACAACTAGTTGAAAATGTGGGGGTGTCTTGCAAAAGTATTGACCCATTACTAAAGCAACTGAGAATAGATCCCTAAAAATTGTGGATTGTATTTTTATTGGCTATATAGAACATAGCAATGTATATCGATTTCTTGTGTATGAATCGAAGAACCCTGAGATTCACAAGCATACGATAATGGAAGATGTATTCCCTTGTAAAGCTAGGAAAGTTGGTCAAAGTTCAATGAAACAAACTTCGAAGATTATCGATAAAGATGACTCAAATGATCAACAATGGTTTGAGCTTGAAATAGAGTCGCAAAGAAGTAAATGAGCAAGGGTAGAAAAATTCTTTGGATCATTTTTCTAAACTTTATGTTAGAGGTTGAATCTCAAACGTATAATGATGTTATACATTCATCTGAAAGCATCTTATGGAAGGATGTCATTAAGAGTGAAATTGATTCCATCATGCAAAACCATACGTGGGAATTAGTGGATCTTTCTCTGTAAATTAAACCACTAAGTTTTGAATGAATTTTCAAACGAAAAATGAAAGTAGATGGAACAATTGATAAGTATAAGGCCAGATTGGTAATAAAAGGTTACCGAATGCCTTGACTATTTCGATACATAATCTCATGTATCAAGGATAACCTCCATAAGTATGATACTTACAATTGTCGCTTTGCGAAATCTAGACGTACATCGAATAGATGTTAAAAGAGCTTTTCTAAATGAAGATCTTGATGAAGAAATATACATGGAACAACCTGAGGGTTATGTAGTTTCAAGTCAAGAAAGAAAAGTATGTGGGTTGGTGAAGTCCTTGTATAGACTTAAACAAGCACCAAAGTAAAGACATGAGAAGTTCGATAATGTCATGATGACAAATGACTTCAAGATAATTGAGTGTGACAAATGTGTATGTAACACCCTAAGTATTGGTTAAAAAAAATAGGATTTGCAACCAAGGGAACTCGAACCTGTAACCTATGCTTGGTAAGCCCAAGCTTTGACCGTTTGAGCTAAGGCAATCCATGGTCTTAGTTTAGTCCAGTTTTTATTTAAGTTATGGTTTAATTGTCTATTCTAATAATAATAAAATAAACAAAATATCCTACCTACCCCAATTATTATACCCCCCAATTATTTGTTTCATTTCTTTCTCATTTGGCACCCATCGGCAGAACACTCTTCCTCCCCCCATTTTTTTTAAAAAGTTTGTTCTTCCTGTCAACACCATCCACAACCGTCCTTCACCACGCCGTCGTGACCACCACCGCCAGCACCAACGAAAGCGCCGCACCGACCCGACCTCATCTCAGTCTTCCACGCGCGCCGTTGAGCCGTCCATCGTCGGCAATCGCCGTTTGAAACGGCTGCACGAAACCCTAACCGCCGACTGTTTATCGTGATTTCCGGTCGTGGCTGCCGGCCGTTTAGGAAACGGGCACCAGATCTGGACTCCTGACGCGACGGGGAACAAAACCCCTAAGGTTTCGAGCTCAACTGACGTCGGGAAGGCCCTCGTCGGTGTTACACCGTTTTCTGGCGAGATTTATAATCTCGGGAATCAGCGTGAACGGAGTTTTCCGGCGAAATTCCGGCGACCGTCCGGTGATATTAAGGTGAGAGCCGGTCTGAGTCAACTCAGTTGACCCTGTTGACTGCTGACGTCAGCATTAACTTTGACTAGTTGACTCTGACCCCGTTGACCGTTGACCTGCTGACGTCATCGTTGACTTGCTGACGTCAGCGTTGACTTTGACTTTGACCAAAAAGTCAAATTTTCTGAAAACTCATATTTTATGTTTTTCGACGTCCTGAGTCCGATTTTGAAGCCCGTTTTGCAAAATTCTGACCCGGAGGCCTCCGAATCTGACCTTGAACCCGAAAGTGTTTAATTTTGTTAAGAGCTCTATGGATAAGAACTGAAATGTCAATTTGTGTATTTGAAGGTATGATAATGTCTCGGTATTTGAAATGTCATGGGACATCCAATTCGGATTCGAATGCGATCGAATGTAGTATCGGGAGTCAACCGGTATAACTCGGAACTAAGGTAATACACTACTACCTCTAGTATGCTTTATGAGCATGTTGGTATGTGTTAATGCATGCATAAATATGATGAGGAGTGTTATTAGCTCTGCTTAAGTCAAACCGAATATGAAATTGAGTATGATAACCTAGATAAGATCGAAATGCTTGAACGAGAAAGTTAACGAATGTAAGGATCTGGAGTTCAATAAGTCGAGTAATAAGGCAGCTAATCTCCAAACTCAATTATTGACGTCAAATGAGTAAATGCTAGATATATTTGGCTATAAAATTACGAAAATGCCCTTGAAATATGTGAATGACTAAAATACACTTGGAATTCGAAGAAAATCTATAAATCTACAGTGGATATGGTAAATCAACTCGATTCATCGGGAAACCTTGATCTACTGATAAGTTATGGTAACAAGATTTAAATGTTCGAGATTGTAAGGTGTTAGATTTCCTTGAATTTAGAATGAACCCCTGAATATATATATATATACTTACGGGAAATTATTTTTACCTCTAAATTGATCAAGCGACTCAAATACTGAATTTATCATAATGATAACGTATTGGAAATAATGTCATGGTTAAATCAATTGGAAGGGTCATATTGACCAAAAATGCTGAAGTATCCTCGGATACCGAGGTTCGCAATTAACTGAAAGGGTGGATAAACCCTTGAGTTCTGAAATGAATGAAGTGGTTGGAGATACCGAAATTTCTAGAATGGTTGAAACACCCACGAATATTTAAAGGATTGAAATATTATAAACGGTTCAATTGATAGAATGACGGATATCCCGAGCTTTTCAATGACCGAAATGCTCTTATGGGTTGAAGCATGACCCATGTACGTCAATCACTCCTGATATTAATGTAAGGATGGAAGTTTCTCCGCACAAAAATACAAGTTGACTACTCCGAGGCAAATCTTGTGGTGAAATATGGAAGCAACCGTTCAAATATACGATACAGTGAGAAGGGTTGGTTAGTACTGCAAGGTTGGAATATGTTAGTTCGAATGGTTATGGAGGCTCAATAAACCTCTGGAAATCTTAATTGCTATAAATCATAAATTCCTCATGATCGAGCTAAGTTACAAAATCACCCATGTTATATAAATGACCAAAATGCCCTCGTTGGCCAAAGTAATCAAAATAGCCCCGAACGTATCTGATATAGTGAAAGGTCTTGACGTAGAAATCTCTAAATGCCTGGTTGGATACCTGATGAGCAAATATAATTTTTGAGCTATCGTTTACGCCTTGTTGGTATGAATTACCAAAAATGCACGTGTATGATAAAATGACTAAAATGCCTCTGGTAGGCTGAAATGGCTAAATCACTCATGATAAGTCTAAACTCTCAAGATCTTGATGTATCATCCCCTGATTATCTGGTTTGAACCGTTAGTACAAACCCCTCTTTTAATAGAGGTCTCGTTTCAAAGATCCGTTCAATTGTCAAAAGTTAATGTGTTCTCTTCTATAAATGTCAAGTATCTCCAAGTAGTAAATTGTTCCACCTAGTGTGTTCCATGTGTGCCACGCGCCTGTTTTGCATACTGTTTTACATGTTATGATACCGATCACGTGCACTTGATTGACATATGTGAACTCACATGACATGTTTTATAAATAAGCATGACTGTATTTCTGATATATGCATATGCACCAGATATGACAAGCATGCTATATGGATAATGTATTACTAAAAATACAGTTATTGATTAATGAACTATTGATGATATGATTCACTGGGGTAATTGGGACATGATATGAAGCTACCTACGGCTCAGCCCTGATCCAGCTGGTAAGACCATCCCGTTTACGGATCCTAGGCTTCGGCCAGGTCCGCCCGTTTACGGATTCTAGGCTTCGGCCAGGTCCGCCCGTTTTCGGTTCCTATGCTTCGGCAAGGGCCGCCCGTATTCTAAGGTATTCCTTATGATGGTACCCTCGCCCAATGGGCTCGGGATAATGCCTGTACCTGATACCGCACTGGGGAAAACTAAATACTGGAGTATGGTTGGAGGGTAAATAAAGAATTGAAAATGTATTTTACTGCTACTTGAAACATATGTATATGATATAAAAAGGTTTACTGCTTTGTTACATTTCATGCATTAACGTTGCACTGTTGGAACACACTAGACATCAAACTCTCTGATTCCTACTTCGTATGTTACCAGCCTATATAATTCCCGTCTAATTCTCGATGATTGAATAAAGAACAAATACCGTTGTTCACAAAGATAATGTTACCCTGAAATATCGAAAAAGAAATAGAGGTTGTTACTTTGCGGAACATCATGAAAATGTTATGCCTACCATATATCTGCATGAGCTTATAGCATCTTCTGGTAGTTTGTATTACTGAGCTTTTCCAAGCTCACGTTGTTTTTACCATCACAGGTTAAAAGAATATATCATGAGAAAATGGTTGACAGTAGTGTTCGGAGTTCTCTCGGTGTTGCTTTTGGAGTACGGTACTGTATAGTTAGTGGGCATGTATGTCATGTACTGTTTAACGACAATGTCTGTAAACTATTTTATGAAGTTTTCATTATGTGTTTAAATGACAACCCGAAATGATATTTTAAACAGAAGTGGGTTTTACAACTTAATAAGTGTTTAAAAATGTTTTATGAGTATTTTTACCGTGGGTCGCTCTTGTGACCCTAATGTGACTTCCTAGGATCCGTTGTAACGCATAGGCGGGTCTAGGGGGTTACATTTAGTGGTATCAGAGCTTAGAGTTGCGTCTTTCTGGGTAGATCGGCCGATCGTCTGTCATAGGGTGTCTGGTATGTGCATGCCCCTAGGTTCTGACCGTACTCCACCGAGCCGAAACTCTGATGTTGAATCATTTCTCCTAAAATAACCTAATCTGAGTATTCTGCCTTTCATAGCTCAATATCTGCTTACAGAAAATGTCTATAACGTTCGTCTGTGTCTTGAATTAAAAGGTTGAATTTGAATCTGGATAAGGGACTTGAGAAGGTTTATGCTTGTGAATCAGATTAAGAATAAACGATTGATCATGCGGGATAACTGATGTAAGATTTCATGAAAGGAAATTCGGTGATAACAATTGTGTCTGAAAATACCCTACCGGAATTATAAAAAAAAACTCTATGAACTTCAGAGAAAGTGTTTGTGATTGTGCCGAAAGTATATAATCTGTGGTACCTCTGTTAAAAACGAAAGGAATAGTTGTCTGAATATTACGTTGAAGGTAAGTGATATCCGCTAATGACCTTAGTTATGTTCGATCAGTATGAGGAAAGGCATTTCCTACATGGTGTGGCTTGGTATATCGATAAATAACATTCCTGATTGAAATTTGGTGTTGATTCTGGAGGGCCCTGGTTAACGCTTTGAGCACTCGCATAAACTTCACGCACAGTTCATCCGAAAATTGATTGTAAACCTTGTAGAATAATTCAGATTCTGATAGACGTACTTTCAGACTGTAAGATCTACTTATGTGGCGGCGAGAATGTTTTGTATTCTTGACTGAGTATGCTATAATAATAGCAGCTACGAGACAAGTGTTTGTGCGGCTCCGTATGAAGCTCTGTATCGATTTATGTACTACAGTTAACCAATTGGGTTGACGTGCATCATGAGATGTTTTGGGTCTAATGTCAGCCCGAGTGACTGGATCGATACCAAATTGATCCGTGACCTTCTGAGCGTCATGAGAAACAAGGATACCCTGATAGATAAGTTTCAGTACAAGAGCGGATGAAAGATTTGTTTTACATTTCTCTGACTCTGATAAATTTCGAGGACGAAATTTCTTTTAAGGAGAGGAGAATTGTAACACCCTAAGTATTGGTTAAAAAAAATAGGATTTGCAACCAAGGGAACTCGAACCTATAACCTATGCTTGGTAAGCCCAAGCTTTGACCGTCTGAGCTAAGGCAATCCATGGTCTTAGTTTAGTCCAGTTTTTATTTAGGTTATGGTTTAATTGTCTATTCTAATAATAATAAAATAAACAAAATATCCTACCTACCCCAATTATTATACCCCCCAATTATTTGTTTTGCCATTCATTTCTTTCTCATTTGGCACCCATCGGCAGAACACTCTTCCTCCCCCCATTTTTTTAAAAAGTTTGTTCTTCCTGTCAACACCATCCACAACCGTCCTTCACCAGGCCGTCGTGACCACCACCGCCAGCACCAACGAAAGCGCCGCACCGACCCGACCTCATCTCAGTCTTCCACGCGCGCCGTTGAGCCGTCCATCGTCGGCAATCGCCGTTTGAAACGACTGCACGAAACCCTAACCGCCGACTGTTTATCGTGATTTCCGGTCGTGGCTGCCGGCCGTTTGGGAAACGGGCACCAGATCTGGACTCCTGACGCGACGGGGAACAAAACCCCTAAGGTTTCGAGCTCAACCGACGTCGGGAAGGCCCTCGTCGGTGTTACACCGTTTTCCGGCGAGATTTATAATCTCGGGAATCAGCGTGAACGGAGTTTTCCGGCGAAATTCCGGCGACCGTCCGGTGATATTAAGGTGAGAGCCGGTCTGAGTAAACCGAACCGGTCTAAACCGGTTGAACCGGTCAGCCTCAGTCAACCCGACCCGACCGACCGATCCGACCCGACCGACCGATCCGACCCGACCCGTCCGACCCGATCCGTCCGACCCGTCAACCCGAGTCAACTCGTCCGAGTCAGCCGAGTCAACCGAGTCAACTCGCCCGAGTCAGTCCGAGTCAACTCAGTTGACCCTGTTGACTGCTGACGTCATGCTGACGTCAGCATTAACTTTGACTAGTTGACTCTGACCCCGTTGACCGTTGACTTGCTGACGTCAGCGTTGACTTTGACCAAAAAGTCAAATTTTCTGAAAACTCATATTTTATGTTTTTCGACGTCCTGAGTCCGATTTTGAAGCCCGTTTTGCAAAATTCTGACCCGAAGGCCTCCGAATCTGACCTTGAACCCGAAAGTGTTTAATTTTGTTAAGAGCTCTATGGATAAGAACTGAAATGTCAATTTGTGTATTTGAAGGTATGATAATGTCTCGGTATTTGAAATGTCATGGGACATCCAATTCGGATTCGAATGCGATCGAATGTAGTATCGGGAGTCAACCGGTATAACTCGGAACTAAGGTAATACACTACTACCTCTAGTATGCTTTATGAGCATGTTGGTATGTGTTAATGCATGCATAAATATGATGAGGAGTGTTATTAGCTCTGCTTAAGTCAAACCGAATATGAAATTGAGTATGATAACCTAGATAAGATCGAAATGCTTGAACGAGAAAGTTAACGAATGTAAGGATCTGGAGTTCAATAAGTCAAGTAATAAGGCAGCTAATCTCCAAACTCAATTATTGACGTCAAATGAGTAAATGCTAGATATATTTGGCTATAAAATTACGAAAATGCCCTTGAAATATGTGAATGACTAAAATACACTTGGAATTGGAAGAAAATCTAGAAATCTACAGTGGATATGGTAAATCAACTCGATTCATCAGGAAACCTTGATCTACTGATAAGTTATGGTAACAAGATTTAAATGTTCGAGATTGTAAGGTGTTAGATTTCCTTGAATTTAGAATGAACCCCTGAATATATATATATACTTACGGGAAATTATTTTTACCTCTAAATTGATCAAGCGACTCAAATACTGAATTTATCATAATGATAACGTATTGGAAATAATGTCATGGTTAAATCAATTGGAAGGGTCATATTGACCAAAAATGCTGAAGTATCCTCGGATACCGAGGTTCGCAATTAACTGGAAGGGTGGATAAACCCTTGAGTTCTGAAATGAATGAAGTGGTTGGAGATACCGAAATTTCTAGAATGGTTGAAACACCCACGAATATTTAAAGGATTGAAATATTATAAACGGTTCAATTGATAGAATGACGGATATCCCGAGCTTTTCAATGACCGAAATGCTCTTATGGGTTGAAGCATGACCCATGTACGTCAATCACTCCTGATATTAATGTAAGGATGGAAGTTTCTCCGCACAAAAATACAAGTTGACTACTCCGAGGCAAATCTTGTGGTGAAATATGGAAGCAACCGTTCAAATATACGATACAGTGAGAAGGGTTGGTTAGTACTGCAAGGTTGGAATATGTTAGTTCGAATGGTTATGGAGGCTCAATAAACCTCTGGAAATCTTAATTGCTATAAATCATAAATTCCTCATGATCGAGCTAAGTTACAAAATCACCCATGTTATATAAATGACCAAAATGCCCTCGTTGGCCAAAGTAATCAAAATAGCCCCGAACGTATCTGATATAGTGAAAGGTCTTGACGTAGAAATCTCTAAATGCCTGGTTGGATACCTGATGAGCAAATATAATTTTTGAGCTATCGTTTACGCCTTGTTGGTATGAATTACCAAAAATGCACGTGTATGATAAAATGACTAAAATGCCTCTGGTAGGCTGAAATGGCTAAATCACTCATGATATGTCTAAACTCTCAAGATCTTGATGTATCATCCCCTGATTATCTGGTTTGAACCGTTAGTACAAACCCCTCTTTTAATAGAGGTCCCGTTTCAAAGATCCGTTCAATTGTCAAAAGTTAATGTGTTCTCTTCTATAAATGTCAAGTATCTCTAAGTAGTAAATTGTTCCACCTAGTGTGTTCCATGTGTGCCACGCGCCTGTTTTGCATACTGTTTTACATGTTATGATACCGATCACGTGCACTTGATTGACATATGTGAACTCACATGACATGTTTTATAAATAAGCATGACTGTATTTCTGATATATGCATATGCACCAGATATGACAAGCATGCTATATGGATAATGTATTACTAAAAATACAGTTATTGATTAATGAACTATTGATGATATGATTCACTGGGGTAATTGGGACATGATATGAAGCTACCTACGGCTCAGCCCTGATCCAGCTGGTAAGACCGTCCCGTTTACGGATCCTAGGCTTCGGCCAGGTCCGCCCGTTTACGGATTCTAGGCTTCGGCCAGGTCCGCCCGTTTTCGGTTCCTATGCTTCGGCAAGGGCCGCCCGTATTCTAAGGTATTCCTTAGGATGGTACCCTCGCCCAATGGGCTCGGGTTAATGCCTGTACCTGATACCGCACTGGGGAAAACTAAATACTGGAGTATGGTTGGAGGGTAAATAAAGAATTAAAAATGTATTTTACTGCTACTTGAAACATATGTATATGATATAAAAAGGTTTACTGCTTTGTTACATTTCATGCATTAACGTTGCACTGTTGGAACACACTAGACCTCAAACTCTCTGATTCCTACTTCGTATGTTACCAGCCTATATAATTCCCGTCTAATTCTCGATGATTGAATAAAGAACAAATACCGTTGTTCACAAAGATAATGTTACCCTGAAATATCGAAAAAGAAATAGAGGTTGTTACTTCGCGGAACATCATGAAAATGTTATGCCTACCATATATCTGCATGAGCTTATAGCATCTTCTGGTAGTTTGTATTACTGAGCTTTTCCAAGCTCACGTTGTTTTTACCATCACAGGTTAAAAGAATATATCATGAGAAAATGGTTGACAGCAGTGTTCGGAGTTCTCTCGGCGTTGCTTTTGGAGTACGGTACTGTATAGTTAGTGGGCATGTATGTCATGTACTGTTTAACGACAATGTCTGTAAACTATTTTATGAAGTTTTCATTATGTGTTTAAATGACAACCCGAAATGATATTTTAAACAGAAGTGGGTTTTACAACTTAATAAGTGTTTAAAAATGTTTTATGAGTATTTTTACCGTGGGTCGCTCTTGTGACCCTAATGTGACTTCCTAGGATCCGTTGTAACGCATAGGCGGGTCTAGGGGGTTACAGTGTATATGTCAAAACTACTAACATTGGATATATTATTCTATGTTTGTATGTTAATAACATATTAATTGTTGGAAGAAACAATAAAATGGTAAACGTACCAAAGACTTCTCAAATACAAGATTGACATGAAAAATATGAGATTAACATATTTGAGTTTGGGCATCCAAATCAAACGATCACTTGAAGGTCTCATATTGACGTAGTCACACTACGCGGACAAGAAAAGTTTGGCAAGGATGTTTCCGGCATAGCCAGAACTCCAATAAATACATGCCAACTTTTGTCCAAGAACAAAGACCAAAGTGTTGACCAAGTAGATTCAATAGACCAGATATTGTTTCTACTGTGAGCAGTTCAAGTAGATTCACAAGCAATTCAAGTGAAAATCACTGGAAAGCAATTGTGAGGGCATTGAGATATCTTAGATATACTCGAGATTATGAATTGCATTATTCCAGAGATTCTTCTATTTAGAAGGATACTCCGATGCGATTGGATATCTGATATTCAAGATATCAAAGGCATAAGAGGATATATCTTCACTTTGGGAGGAGGAACCGTGTCATGGAAATCCTCAAGAAAAATGGTTATAATCAAATCCATAATAGAATCTGATTTTGAAGTTCTAGACAAGTCTAGAAAAGAAGTCGAATGGCTTTATAAATTTCTTGGAGGATATTCCTGAACGACCAAAGCCAATGCCCACAATAGGTAGGACATAGAGCTTTGTGTATAATGGTAAGTCGAGACATATGCGTTGTCGACATAATACCGTTAGACAACTGATCTCAAATGAAGTTATCTCTATTGATTTTTTGAAATCAAAGAATAACGTTGTGAATCCATTAACCAAAGGGTTAAATTGAGATCAAGTTGAGAAAACATCTAAAGGAATGAGACTAAAGCCCATGTAAATTTAAGGTGCTATGTGAAGGAAAACCCTACCTACTTGACTGGAGATCCCAAGATCTAGGTTCAAAGGGACAACCTAATTGCATAGACCTGTGCGGTCACTGTAGGGGCTCTTATCCCCAAGTCCATTCCTATGATGTAAACGGTGATCAAAGTGGTTTAGGCTAAGCAATGCTTTTAATGACCATTGTGTGCTTTTGTGAGTCAAGCAACATTAGTCACCTATGTGAGAGTGAAGTGGGGCCGCTTCAATGAGACTATTGGGCATAGTTCTTTCAAACTCTTGCAGAACCATGCGATGTCCACGGCCATATGGACATACCCATGAGAACTAATACTCTTGTCAGAGAGGTAGTTGTGCGAAGTATATCATCGTTTACACAAACGGCAGAACAGTTCAAGGACATTATGTCTACTGGTCAGCTAGTAAAGTAAATATACTTTCACAAGGGAAGGGTCAAGGTTGGACACCTACCTATCCTATGCAGCTATCGATCGTAGAATCTATCACCACATCGAGTCAAAATGTTTTTGATTAAATCAATTTCATTCATGTGGGGGATTGTTGGAAAATTTTGATAATTTTGGAGCTTTGAATAAGAAATTGATTCAAATGTTGTTGAGGAAAATGTGGAACCAATTGTTGGTTCGTAAATGTGCAGACGTGCACGACGTGGGTAACGCAAATGTCTGAACCGATCTGGTCCTTCGTGGGCTTGCAGATATTTTGACCCAAATTTAAAATGAATTTTCCTCAAATAAAAGCATAAATTTGCCAAATTTTATCTTGGAATTAAAAGGGTAAATATTAGAAGTTACCTTTAATTCAAATAATAATTTTGGAAATTGCCTTATAGGAGAATCAATTGATTCTCAATATTGAATGCTCCATTAGGTCAAAATTTCCACTTATACCCTCATGACACTCCTATAAAAAGGGAGTAAACCTTCTAAGTTTTACACAACAAAAACCACAGAAAATTTTTATTGTTTTACTCTGTGGAATTTACAAGTGGTTTTCGGTGATAGGCGAAGGCAAGGGTCGGTTCGTGATCTCCATAGTAGTGCAACTGTGGTTGATCTTATGTTGTTGTATCCTGGGAGACAGACGACCAATGAACTCGAGCACCATAGGAGTGGCCGAAAATCTGTCTTAAGGAAACTGCGTTCGTGCAGGCCTCAACACGTTTCGTTTGGTTCTAAATCGGTTTTATTTTTATATTGTTGTATTGTTCTTATTTTTGTACTGTTCGTTAAATAATATTATTCTATTTTATTATTTATTCTTGGATTAACGCTTATTTTCTAACAATGTGATGGTTGAAGGTAGATTGTAAAGGAACGAAGGATTGATGGGGTTGAGAAATGGGTGAGGCTCGATGTGCGCTGCCAAAGGGGGAGAGCAAGGAACGACTAAAGAAAAAAAAATGAAATCGGGCAATGGGTTTTTAGTGGATGAAAAACGGTGGTTTTCTTTGGTGAAGGTCTTTTATTATTTTTTTATATATTTTTTATCCCATAAAAATGGAACTAATCAAAATAATATTCTTAAGCACAAAGTATTTTTCAACCAATGAGAGTGAGGCATTGGTTTATCCAATAAGAACTAAGCTTTAGTGAGCAAGGAGTTGAGATTTTTTTTAGGCTTAATGCATTTTTTTGGTAAAAATGAAACACAGCGACAAATGCTAATCAGCTACACTTGACTCATGCAGCAGATACGTGGCAACTTCCGCAGGAGGTTCTGAAAATGTCATCAAACCGATCGGAGCTCCCCGGCTCATACGAGCCAATTTATCCGCAATAACATTTGAATCTCGATGAGCATGTTGGAACACCGTTTTCCAAATTACGCTGAATCAAGGACCGAATTCCATCCACAACGGCATGGTGTTTCAAAGCATTGGACTCTCCATTGATAATCCTTAAAGCTTCTAAGCTATCGGATTCCAATTCAATTCGTCGATAGCCAAGATCCCAAGCATGATTCAACAGTTCATATATCGCCCATAATTCCGATAGAAGCACAGAACATGTGCCAATACTTTTGGAAAACCCCAAAATCCAATTGCGGTCCGCATCGCGCAGCACACCCCCCACTGCAGCTGCACCAGTTGCCGGGTGGCTTAATGCACTTTTTGTCTCCTAACGTTTATTATTTTTCTCAACTTGGTACTTAACGTATTTTTCAGGTTCTTTTACCTTTTAAAGTTTACGTCTTTACCCAAATTACCCAAAAATATTGACGTCGTTAAATAAAATTTTTACTAACCAATTACATGACGCCACATCATTTTCTATTTTTTTAATTTTCAGATAAAATTAAATAAAAAAATTTATTTATTTATTTTCCAAAATTACCCTTTCTCTCCCACCTCCACTACCACCGAAACACCGGTGATGATTACTCTCCTCCCATCACCGCCCCCTTTCCTTTGATTCATTTAATCAAAAACAATTAGCTTAGAGGGATAATCTTGATTCTTTTTCCAGATTTTGTTAGTGAAAGCTCATTAAAAGACAAAATGGATGTTCATTTCCAGTTTGAGAGAGCAAGCAAGTAAGCTATTTTTGACTGTGCAAGCAAGCTAAGTTGCACTGATACGGATACGGGACGGGAACGAGAAACGACATTTTCTAAAATTACAGGGTACGAGTACGGCAAGGATATGGGTGTTCAAAAATACCTGACCCGGTAAACTCGACCCGACGACCCAAACCTAAAAATGCCGGGTAATCTTATAAAAAATACCCGACTCGGTAATTTTTCCGGGACACAGGCCGGAAGTTTTCTCTTACCGGGTACCCCACCCAATAATTTTTAATATATATTTTATATTTTATATTATATTTTTATTTTAAGTTTCTTAATATTTTTACTCTAAAACTAAATTTAAATCTCTAAATTCTTTCTATTTTTGTATTATATACTTTTAATTTTTAAGTTTAAAACTTTTTAAAAATATTTTTGTGTTTAATATGTGATTTTTTAAATATTAGAATAAAAAATAAAAAAATATATAAACCGGGTACCCAATACCCGGGTTTCATGGGTGCCCGAGTGTAACGGGCCGGGACACAGGCTGGTAAAGTAGGTACCCGGATGAACCGGTTACCCAGTTTTTTGGGTACCCAAAAACTGGGTACCCGACAATGAACACCCCTAGACAAGGGTACGACAAATATAAAATAATTATATATATATATATATATATATATATATATATATATATATATAATATTGCATTAAAATTATAATAAATTAAAAAAAACTATAATATTAAAATTACAAATCTCAAACAATATATCTAAATAGTATACAACTAATGTTAAAATTAAATATTAAAATAATTATATTTATACAGTAAATTTGTGTTATATGATTTACATTAATCCTACCATTTCCTACGTATGATGCATACACATGGTATTATAATTATATGTCAAAGTAATATATATGATTTAAAATGGCAGACTATCAATCTTCGTATTGGTTGTCGACCACCGATTTTATCAGTTTTCTTATTTTTATTTCAATAAGAATCTCTGCTTCTGTAGCACGCTCTTTTTCTGTCCTAGTGACACGCTTCTTCTTCGGTCTTTGTGACATGATTTTGTTTTGTTTTTTTGGTTTGGTTCATCTGTCTTCGTGGCAGGTTTAAGCATACCCTAGCGTTCGATTGTTGTTCGCACAGAGATTCACTCGACGCTAGTTTCTGATTCATGGTGTTGTCGGTGGTCACTTGGAATGTTTTATCCCCACTCGTTGATGGTTGTTTGCCGATAAAATCAGTCCTAGGTAGCGGTACCTTTTGCCTGACAGAATAGATCGCGCACCACTCCTTCCTTCTTTATGCGTCTCGTTTGGACAGAGACAAGGAGATTCAGGAAGCTTTTGAATTTTCGTTGGTATGCCTATTTCCATAGAAATTTTCGTTTTCCTTATTTTTTAGTTGTAAGAATTTTTTGGGTTATTTTAACCCAAATTTTCTTTTTCTTGATTGCGTTGTAGTTGAGTTTTTCTATGGTTTAATGAAAATTCAGTGGCTATTTCAAAAAAAATGGCAGACTATCGGTATTGGGCTCCGTTGGATTTTTAAGTCAAATGGAAGCAAATATTTAGAATATAGGGAATGTTAGAAAATATTTGAAGATGTAGGTCATATTTTTACAGTACACAGAGACTTCGCCACCTACACATGGGAAGATTTGAGAAAAAATATTAAAAAATTGGACCTCGCCACCTGCACTGCTGCACATGGCGAGGTCCCCTCGTGTACTGTAAAAAATGGCCTATATCCCCAAATATTCTTCAACATCCCTTACATTCTAAATATTTATTTTTATTTAGATTATTCTCCAAATTTCTCCATCGGTATTGTATGTGTTTATGACTCAAAAAAATGGCAGACTATCGTATTTCCAGCATATGATTTATTGTCCTTGTCAAAAAAAATATATTACTTATTATACAATAAATTTGAAATTCAAATCCTAAAAAACCAAATAACTTTTAGATGCTTTGGAATAAAAAAAAACTCTTGACAGCTCATCTCCTTCTATCTCTCAACAACCCTTGGCCTTCTCTGTCAACAAACCACCTTTTTATTTCTGGGTTATCAATTGCCGTCGATTCAAGTTCTACAAGCCACTCTCGTCATGGTCTATGGTTACGGCGAAAACCCACTTTGACAGTTCGTTTATAAAGTGGGTCTTTTGTCGCTCTTCCCCGTTTTCTAAATCACGTACCAGACGTGTTTCGTTTTAAGTTTTGGGTTGTAGTTCTCAGTCGTCGTCTTGTCACTAAATTTTCACCATAATTTTTAATTAAAAAAAGTCAAAAAAATATAAAATATCAAAAAAATGATAAAAATCCTTTTAAAAGCCCATTTTCTTAAAAATAAAAAGCCATTTTTTGAATAAAAACCCATTTTCAAGAAAAGCCCACTTTTTAATGAAGAGAATAAAGCCCAATTTTAAGGTAAAAAGTAAAAAAAGAAAAGGAAAAAAGAAAAAAATAATAGTATTAATTATGGTGTTTAATAATTATAAAAAAGGGAATAAAATAGGGTAATAATTAAGTGTGAAAAAAGGAAAAAAACAGCAACAAAAGGGGTCAAAAACAGTTAAAATAGTAAACAAAAAGGACTAAATAAATATAAAAAAAAAAAAAGAAAAAAGGGGAGAGCCAGCTCGCGCATCACGCGCTGGCGCGTGACGACCACGCGCGGGGCTGGGCTCTTTAAACCCTTGTCGTGAATGAAGACGGTCGTCGTTCTCCGTCCATCGGGTCGCGACAGCCGGCGTGGTTGGTGTCGTTCGGACCACCTGGTTGCCGACGTCCGTTTGCCACAGACCCCGCTTGCCACCGTTTCTTATAGCCGCCGGAATCTACAAAAAAACCGAAACAAAATAATAAGCCCTGGATTCGAATTAAATGGGAAATTCTATCCCGAATTTGGATCAAAATGGATGATTTCTTGGGGTTTTTACCGGGTATCAAGTTTCTTGTCTGATTTTAGCTCAAATTTGGGAATTGAATTCGGAATTTAGCTTGATTTTGAAGCTCAAAATTTAGTATAAAAACCCCCCCTTCACCCACTTGTTCAACACACCAAATTTGAGAGAAAAAACACTAAAAAAAGTTCAAGAAAAATCCGAAAAATTCTTTGAATTTTTCTTGAGTTGGCTGGAATTTTTTGGAGGAGAAATTCGAGTTTGGAGCAATTTTCCGGAGGCGGTTTGGAGCATTTCGAGAAGCTTTAGTTCGAATTCATCGTTCGTCGATTTCTCGGTAAATTTTTATCCTTTCTTTGTTTTTATTTTATTTTATTGTTGTTCTTGGTTGAATTTTGGTGTTTTTGCTTGTTTTTTTTTGTGATTTTTAGGTTGCTTTCACGTGGTTGGAAAAATTGTTAGCGATTTCGGTAATCTTTTTTGTTTTGAATTTCGTTAAAATTTCTAGTTTGATCTTAAACTTTTTGCATGATTTTTTTTTTGTTTTGAAAATCCTATTCTACTTCTACCTAGAGGGGGAGGGGGGAATCTAGGTGAAGGCAATGCTCCTGAGGGGTCTTGAACCCGGGACCTAAGGGGAAGGGAGTGGAGCAAGTGAGCGTGCTCTAACCACCAGGCCATCATCGCATGCTCAACTTTTTGCATGATTTTAAAAATGTTGTTAAAGTGATTTTTGATCTTTAGAAATGTAAGATTTAATTTAAAATGTGTTTTGGATTTTAAAATGCATGAATAAAAGTGAATAAATGTGGTTAATTAGAAAAACTTGAATTTAGGGATTTAGTAAGAAGAAGTAATAATGTGAGGATAAATAATAAAGGGCTTAATTTTAGAAAATAAAAAGATTTTTTTGTAAAATCTAGTTTTAAATAGTAGATGGGCAAAAAATAATTTTAAAGGAAAAAAACATAAAAACGTTTTTTAGGGAAAAATAAGTTTTCAAGAAAAATAAAGGGTTTTAAAGTAAAAATAGGGTCTAGGATAAAAAAAATGATTTTTTTGAAAAGAAAAACTTTAAAAAGAGGTCTTAGGGGAAAATAAAATTTATTTTTCTAAAATGAGTTGTTTTAAAAGAAAAACTTTAAAAATGGAAAAATGAAAATGATTTTAAAAAGAGTGAAAATTCTTTTGAATAAAAGAAAACACAAAATGGTAAAAACATAAAAAAAATGTAAAAAGGAGTTTTAGCTTAGAAAATAATAAAAAGAAATAAAAAGAAAACAAAGGCTTTTAAAAGAAATAATAAAAAGGATAAAATTCAAAAGAATAAAAAGTTTGTTTGCTTGTTTTAGAAATAGGTGAAAACTTAGGATTAGAGACTAAAGCTTAGATAGAGACTTGTTTGTTGAAAAATGTTCTTCATAAAAATAAAATACACTTAAGCATTCTTAAACTCTTAACTAGGAATAAAAGACTTAGATCTTTTTTAGGGTTTTTAAATAATCAAACTTAGAATTAAATAAAATGCTTAACACACTAAATTTCTTTGTTGCTTGAAAAGTAAAAACTTAATTCAATGTGGTGTCTTATCAAACAGAATGACGGGTTAGCGCCAGAAATGTTGGTGGTGATTAAAGTTCATTACCCAGGCGATAAGGCCGCTAAAATAGACTAATATTCATTAAACGGACAAGTAAAGTCGAACCTTTTTGAACTTACAAATTTCAGTTTTGAAAACGATCTTAAAACCAATTAGGTACCATTTTTGGGCGTTGTGGGGGTGCTAACCCTTCCCCACGCGTAACCAACCCCCGAATGTGTTTTCTAATTTTCGCAGACCAAAACTGTTGTTTTATTAAAACCAAAAAATGTTTTATTAAAATAAACCTATTTTTAAAAGTGATCCAATCACACTTTTTTTTTCAAAAAGATTGGTGGCGACTCCGTTGATTTTTTAGAAGTGTTTTCCAAAATAATCGAAGCCTCCCGTAAAAAGGTGGTTGCGACAGATTGGCGACTCCGCTAGGGATATGTTTTTGTTTTTTTAAATAAAAACGAAAGAGGGTCAGGCCACAAATTGGTTTTAAATGATTTAAAAAAAAATTTTTTTTTAAATATGAAATTTGCAAGTTCACACTAGGTTCAATTTATTTGTCCGTTTAAATGAATATAGCTCTATTTTACGCATTTAAGACTTAATTCTAAGCTCTATTCCCGAGTTTTGTCCCGTTCGTTTTAAGTGGGGGGGGGACACGCTTTGCTCATGTAAGAATATTGATTCTTTGTATGACCATCGCAAAGTACCTTCGGGACTCAACCCCTTTGCCTTCGTAAGGATATTGATTCTTCGAGAAGGCTTCGGTGGTGAGTCCTCCTGAGTTGAACTTGATTCGTTTGTAGCCTATAATGGGTGAGAATCGAGGGCCTTGTTACTCTTAGAAGAGGACATCAATGACAGCTCGGGTACTTTTTAGAACTAAACCAAGTTTAAGAATTTAGAGCCTACCCCAATAGAGCCATGAAGAAAGCCTACGGTGTCGAGTCACATGAATATCATGCATTGTTTTTTATTGTTTTATCTGTTAGTTTTTCCTTGCCTTATTAATCTCTATTTATTACCTTGTTTATTTTGCATATGCATCATTTCATATTAGAAGGGGTTGATTCTGGAAAATTGTTCAGTTATGAATGGAAAGCTCTTAATAGAATGAGGAGGACCAAGCACGTGACAACATTAGTGATCGAGGCCGCAACCCTTCGACAGTATGTCAAACCCGTTGGAGAAGTGGGACCAAGACTCATGTGGCTAATTGAAGAAATCAAGGAGTTAGGTGTTCGAGCAGAAAAAAATTTGTAATTCCAAAAGTTGTAATAAAACTTTCGTATTTAATAAAAGTTTCCTTTCATGAACAAATTTTCAATGGAATTGATGGCCCTTCGACTGCATTCATGCATTTGCATTACCTTGTTTGCTTTGTTGATTGTTTTTTTTTGTGAATTCATTTGTGCATACATTCATTTGTTCATAAACTAACTTAATTGTAAAAAAACAACAGAATATCCAAAATTGCTAAGACAACCCATAAATATGGTACACGAGCCCAGACCCGAGCCATGAATTCTGAGGAATGATTGGCAACTTTGGAGGCGAATCAAAAGAATATTCAGGATAAGCTGGAAAAAATGGAAGTCGACATGAAACAACAAGTTAAAGCGGTCTATCAGAAAATGGTCAGTTCGATAGCTGCATTGCTTGGATTCAAGGACCCGGATGCGGCCGAAGAAGGGGGGAAATACTTCTGCCATTCCTCGATTCCCAGGAATGACTTTTAGAAAGGAGGTTGTTGCCAAGGCCAAAACACCCATTCATGTAGCTGAATCTTCCACCCATGTGGAGGCCAACAATTACGAGGTGTCTGAAATCGATGAAGTTGTTGATAAAGCTCGAACCGAAAAGAAGTTGGAAGATAAATACGAAAAGTTAGAAGGAATGTTCAAATCTTTCCAAGATGGAGCTGCCTATGGGGGAATGGATGCCAAGGATCTGAGCTTGGTAACTGATTTAGTTGCGCCACCGAATTTCAAGATCCCCGACTTCGAGAAATATAATGGGACCACATGCCCATCAGCACATCTAACCATGTACTGCAAAAAGATGTCCATATACCTTGATAATGAGAAGTTGCTCATTCACTACTTTCAAGACAGCCTAGTAGGGTCCGCTGTACGTTGGTACTCGCAGCTAAGTCGAGTAAACATTAAGTCATGGAGAGACATGTCCAGAGCCTTTAGTGAGTAATACAAGCATGTTTCAGACATGGTTCCAACATGTCTTGTCTTGCAAGGGATGGAGCAAAAGCACCACGAGAGCTTCTGCCAATATGCTCAAAGGTGGAGGGATGTAGCGGCACAAGTGCAGCCACCGTTGCTAGAAAACGAGATCACCCCGATGTTTGTAGAAACACTAAAGGGTCCCTTTTATGATCGCATGCTCAATCATGGCACAAAGAACTTTGCAGATATGCTAATGAATGGCGATCCTTGCAGCCATGAAGAGCGGAAGATTGGACAGTGGGGAAACAAAGAAGACATATAGGAAGAAGGACAACAATGAATTCAATGCAACGAATGTCTATAATCCTAACTACTCGACAAGCGTAGTGTTCAACAAGCCCAATACCTCCAATAAGCCCAACACCACAGCTCCGACAGTCGTAAACGCCCCAAAAGGAGAGCGAAGATATCAAGGAAATTTGAGGCCATACTTTCCTCCTATCCCAATGACTTATGCAGAGTTGTTTGCAGAGTTGGTCAAGTCGCAGATGGTGTTACCAAGACATGTTCCTCCATTCTCACCTCTCTATCCACCATGGTATGACGAGAAGGCCCAATGTGAATATCATGCAGGACTAAGGGGCATACTATCGAAAACTGCACTGCATTCAAAAGGGTGGTAGATGATCTAAGAAAATCAGGCATGTTGGCATTTGAGACTTCCGAGGAGAAAGGAAACCTATTACCAAATCACCAAAAGACGTAGGTGAATGCAGTGCTCGAGGAAGAGAAGAGGACGATCAAAGAGATTGTCGAAGAAATTAAAGCGCCTATGATTTGGGTGTGGGATCAGTTAGTAGCAGCAGGGATATTGAAGGACGTGAACCTTAAAATGAAGGATGTTTAAAAACCATATTGTAAATACCATGGAGCTGAAGGACATGGGATCCATTGTTGCCCAGGGTTTAAATTAATGATTCAAGCCCAAATGAATAACAAGGAGCTTGTGTTCTTTGAGAAGGAAGATGCAGAGCATGAAGCAAATGTGTGTGCTACGGAGGAAATATCCTTTGGGAAACTAGGAGAGGAAGTTAAAAAAGAAAGGCGAGGAAGGCCTTATCCTGTGGTGATCCCAGTGAAAAGGGATCGATTCGGTTTGGGCTTTAGGCCAGATAAATGGCAAAAGAAAGTAGAAAAGCAGCAGGCGAGCATGAAAATGAAGCAGAAAGAAGAGGAAATTGAAGGGGAGCCTATGACATACCCACCCCTAAGCGCTATCTTCAAGACTGGAGGGCTTCTAGACCCTAATGCTCATTTCGACGAAGAGGAGAAAGGAAAGAATGACTTATGCAAAGTTTTTGAGAATTTGAGCATCAACGCCATCACTGACGAGGAGGAAGAAGAAAACAAATTTCTGACCAAGATTCGCCCTTGCCCCAAATTGAAGAACTGGACCGCGAAAATGGTTCTTGAAGTTTTTAAGACTACCTCAGAGTAATTCTCAAAACCAACTCTTTTACCCTTAGACCCTGGGGTAATTAGAGATCTTATGTAAAAAGGGTCTATTGTCAAAACCTTGATTTGAGTTTCAATAAAGATGCATTTTTCCAAATACGTCTTGTGGCAAACTTTCTTTCACAAAACCAATAACACCAAAAGATCACGAAAACCCAAAAAGCAAAAACAAACCTTAAAAAAACATAACAAATCATATCATTTCATTTATTCTTTCTTTCTTGGTATATATATTTTGCCTCCTTTTATTTGCAGGTTTTCGGATATCAATGGTCTAAACGACTCTGAATCAGATTTTGAGGTTAATTTTGTGTTGCCACTATGTTTAGAAGAAGTTGAGAGTACTAGTGATGAAGAGGGGTATGACTTGTCAGATGATTTGCTCAGAATGGTAGAAAGGGAGGAAAAGCAAATTTTTCCCAAAAAAGAAGAGTTAGAGGTTTTGAATCTTGGAACCGAAGAAGAAAAGCGCGAAGTCAAGATTGGTTCTGCCATCTCAGTTGGGACACGACAACATTTGATTGAGTTTCTATAAGAGTACAAGGACATTTTTTCCTGGTCATACCAAGATATGCCTGGACTCGACACAGATATTGCCATGCATAGGCTTCCTATAAGAGAAGGATGGGAGCCCATGAAATAAAAACTTAGAAGGATGAAGGATGATACACTCTTGAAAATCAGAGACGAGGTCAAGAAGCAGTACAATGCAGGATTCCTCGAAGTAGCTAAGTATCCAGAGTGGGTGGAAAACATCGTCTCAGTGCCCAAGAAAGATGGAAAAGTAAGAATATGCATCGACTACAGGGATCTCAACAAAGCAAGCCATAAAGACAATTTTCCGCTTCCGCATATCGATACGTTGGTTGACAATATAGCTGGCCATTCCCTTTTTTCATTTATGGATGGATTTTCCGGCTACAATCAAATCAAGATGTGCCCAGAGGAAATGGAGAAGATTACATTTGTAACGTTATGGGGAACCTTCTGCTATAAAGTAATGCCCTTTGGATTGAAGAACGTAGGGGCAACGTATCAGAGAGCTATGGTCACTCTTTTCCACAACATGATGCACAAGGAAATAGAAGTTTATATAGATGATATGATCGCCAAGTCCAGAACAGAAGAAGAGCATTTGATGAACTTGAGTAAGCTTTTTCAAAGATTGAGAAAATTCCAGTTAAAGCTTAATCCTGCCAAATGCACATTTGGGGTTACTTCTGGGAAATTGTTAGGCTTCATAGTAAGCCAAAGAGGAATCGAAATTGACCCAGACAAGATAAAGGCCATACAAGAGCTTCCACCTCCTCAGACACAGAAGCAAGTTCGAGGATTCTTGGGAAGGTTGAATTACATAGGTCGTTTCATCTCTCAACTTACAAATAAGTGTGATCCAATATTCAGGTTGCTTAGAAAGAATAACCCGTGGACCTGGAATGAAGAATGTCAAGCAGCTTTGGAAAAGATCAAGGAGCAGCTAACTAATCCTCCAGTGTTAATGCCACCCGTTTCAGGGAAACCTTTAATACTCTATTTGACGGTGTTTGAAAATTCAGTGGGCTGCGTACTAGGGCAGCATGACGAAACTGGAAGGAAAGAAAGGGTGATATATTATGTGAGCAAGAAGTTTACTGACTGTGAAACAAGGTATACGCCAATTGAAAAGGTATGTTGTGCCTTGGTGTGGGCTACTAAGAGGCTTAGGCAGTATTTGTTGTATCACACCACATGGTTGATCTGACGGCTAGATCCTTTGAAGTTTATGATGGAAGCTCCATCCCTATCAGGAAGAATAGCGCGATGGAAAATGTTGCTTTCAGAATACGACATCCAGTATGTGAATCAAAAAGCAGTGAAAGGAAGCGCCATAGCAGATTTTCTTGCCAGCCGTGCACAAGATGATTATGAGGCATTAGATTTCAGTTTCCCTAACGAGGATTTAATATGTATTATAGAAGATGAAGAGTCACCAACAGAATCTTGGGTCATGCATTTTGATGGTGTTGTAAATGCTTTAGGGCGAGGTATTGGGGCAGTTTTGGTTTCACTAGAAGGAGATCATTATCCTTTTACTTTTTGTTTAAGATTCTTCTGCACCAATAATATGGCAGAGTACGAAGCATGCATATTGGGCCTAAGGGAAGCCATCAACAGAAAAAATACAAAAGTTGAGAGTATGGGGATTCAGCTTTGATCATTTACCAAACACGTGGCGAATGGGAAACAAAAGATGCAAAATTGATAGAATATCACAATTTGGTCCTCGAGTTAGCTAAAGAGTTTGAGGCAATTGTTTTTAAGCATCTCTCAAGAGAAGATCAGATGGCTGACTCGTTAGCTAACTTGGTTGCCACGTTTAAAGCAAGTGAAGGTTCGAAGATAATACCCATTAAGTTACAAATGATGGAGTCCCCAGCATATGGTTATAATGTAGAAGAAGAAGATGGCTTACCATGGTTCCACAACATCTTACAGTACTTAAAGCTGCAACAATACCCAGCACAAGCTTTAGAAAATGAAAAGAAAACGATCAGGAAAATGGCATCAGGATACATCCTTGATGGGGAGATCCTCTACAAACAAAGTCGAGACCAAGTACTACTAAGGTGTGTAGATGCAAAAGAAGCGCAGTTGATTTTGGAAGAAGTTCATGATGGAATTTGTGGAACCCATCCTAGTGGTTTCACTATGGAAAGAAGAATTATGCGCTTAGGATATTATTTGTCGACAATGGAAGGGGATTGCATAAATTATTCCTGTAAATGTCACAAGTGCCAAGTATACGCTGATAAGGTTCATGCGCCACCTCAGTCTCTTCACGTCATGTCGTCTCCATGGCCTTTCTCTATGTGGGGCATAGATGTTATTAAGCAGATTCATCCAAAAGCATCAAATGGTCATCGATTTATCTTTGTAGCTATCGATTACTTCACAAAGTGGGTGGAAGCGGCCTCATATGCAAATATAACTAGATCCACTGTATGCAAGTTCTTAAAGAGAGAAATCATTTGTCAATATAGTCTACCAGAAAGCATAATTACTGATAATGACTCTAATCTGAACAACTGAATGATTGATGTGGTCTGTGAGCAATTCAATATCAAGCATCGTAATTCGGTTGTATACCGCCCAAAGATGAATGGAGCAGTAGAAGCAGCCAATAAGAATATTAAGAAGATGGTCACGAAGATGACTGATACGTATAAAGATTGGCATGAAAAGTTACCATTTGCTCTGTATGCATATCAAACAGCGGTACGAACATCCACTGGGGCAACTTCGTTCTCATTAGTATATGGAATTGAAGCTGTGCTACCAATTGAGGTAGAGATACCATCGTTGTGTGTCTTGATGGAGGCCAAGTTAGATGAGGTAGAATGGGTTCAAGCAAGGTATGACCAGTTGAATTTAATTGAGGAAAAGAGGCTGAAAGCTGTATGTCATGGTCAAATGTACCAAAGAAGAATGATTAGGGCTTATGAAAAGAAGGTTCGCCCTAGAAAATTCCAAGAAGGTGATCTGGTCTTAAAGAAGAAGTTGCCAATTCAAAGTGATCCCCGAGGAAAATGGGTGCCTAATTGGGAAGGGTCGTACATTGTGTCAAAGGTTCTTTCAGGTGGAGCATTGATCTTAGCTGAGATGGATGGAAACGAGTTCCAAAACCCGGTAAACTCTGATACTGTCAAGAAGTACTATGCCTGAAGAAGAAGAAGAAAGAAAAGGAAAAGAAAAGAAAGAAAAAGGAAAAGGAAAAAAGAAAAAAAGAAAAAGAGGGTTCAAAATGAAAACCCGCAAAGGGTGTTTTGAAACCAAAGGAGGGTCTGAGTTGAAAACCCGTAAAGGGTGACTCAGATAATTTATCAGATTTTGAGGCTCCACAGATCATACGCTACATTCAAGGCTTCTTCGACGCTGGAGGCATTCAAGTTTACTTCTGACATTTGAAAAAGAGAAGTTTGGACTATTGATATTTGAATACTTGCAATTCCCTTCCTTTTTATAAACCTTCTTGTGTTTGCCACAACATTAATGAATTTGATTCATGAATTTTTCTTGCTTTCTCGTTTCCTTCCCTATCTTTGTTAGCATCATGCTTTGAAATAAGGATTAATGGATTTGACAATCATTTATACATGCAAAAGATTTTTGAGCATTACTTTGAGAATGTTTGAAAAGTTCAGGGACTATGAAGTGTTTCATAATTATTTAGGGCATACAGTGTTAAGATGTTTAAGGAAGAAAAAGTAAAGCCTTGTTGCGATTTTTTTAAGGGAAGAAAATCCATGACTGTTTGGGCGCTTGAACAACATTTCTTAACCACTGACTTTCTTTACATGACGATAGGAGCAGCCTTGCAAGGTCGAAACTTGACTTAGGGTGTGCATCCCTGAATAAGAAAATGCCGATTGAAAAGATAGACAAAGGATTAAATGATTTCAATAAAGTAAGAATGGGATTGAACCAATCAGCAGAAGTTCAGAAAATGAGGAAGAGCCAGAGTAGTTCATAATTCATGGGTGGTTTTCAAAGAAAAAGAAATGGCCTTGTCTTAGTTAATGGTGAATTCAAAGTAAAAAAGCAAGAAGGGTTGAAAGAAGAGTGAAGCAAATCATTTTGACCTACACAAGTTTAGGAGAGAGAGTTATTGATTAATCTGGCGGGCCTCGATAACC
This sequence comes from Hibiscus trionum, assembly GCA_030270665.1. Taxonomy (NCBI): domain Eukaryota; kingdom Viridiplantae; phylum Streptophyta; class Magnoliopsida; order Malvales; family Malvaceae; genus Hibiscus; species Hibiscus trionum. Next base: position 1,684,123 of record BSYR01000034.1, on the reverse strand, counting down.
ATAATTTCATCGAAATTTAGAAAATGGTCTAAGCAAAAGGAGTTTTTTTAAAAAAAAGGAAAACCTGTCATGCATTCATGTTTTAGACATCCCTAGGGGTATGCACATCATATTGCATGTTGTATTTTGTTTTTTAAGTACATGGAAGTCCTGTTCAAATGAGATTTTGCTTATTCATCCAAGCATAAGGAGGATGAAATGTTTAAGAAGATTCGCCTATCCGTTCAGGAAAAAAGAGAATGGAATTTGCTTATTCATCCAAGCATAAGGAGGATGAAATGTTTAAGAAAATTCTTCTATCCGTTCATGCAAAAGGAGAATGAAGTTTGCTTATTCATCCAAGCATAAGGAGGATGAAGTGCTTAAGAAGATTTGCTTATTCATCCAAGCATAAGGAGGATGAAGTGCTTAAGAAGATTCGCTTATCCGTTCGGGCATAAGGAGAATGAAGCCTGCTTATTCATCCAAGCATAAGGAGTATGAAAGTTTTCAGAAGACTTGGCCTAATTGAGCATTTGGGAGGACAAAACCCAACTCATTTGTTTAGGCATTTCGGGAGAATAGAATCCAGCTTAACTATTCGAGCATAAGGAGAATAGAACCAGCCTATCCATTCGGGCATAGGAGAATGGAACCCAGCTCAGCTATTCGAGCATAAGGAGAATAGAGCACGCCTATTCGTTCGGGCATTCGGAGAATGGAGCCGATCAGTAAATCAAGTGAAAATTTGTCTCCTTTTGTCTTTGCTTTATCTTTGTTTCACAAAGATAGGCAGTGAGGGGCAGCTGTTGTCACTAAATTTTCACCCTAACTTTTAATTAAAAAAAGAAAAAAAGTCAAAAAAATAAATAAAATATAAAATATCAAAAATAATAATAAAAATCCTTTTAAAAGCCCATTTTCTAAAAAAACCGTTTTTTGAATAAAAACCCATTTTCAAGAAAAGCCCACTTTTTAATAAAGAGAATAAAGCCCATTTTAAGGTAAAAAGTAAAAAGAGAAAAGAGAAAAAAGAAAAGGAAAAAAGAAAAAATAATATTAATTATGATGTTTAATAATTTTAAAAAAGGAATAAAATAGGGTGATAATTAAGTGCGAAAAAAGAAAGAAAAACAGCAATAAAAGGGGTTAGAAACAGTCAAAAAAGGAATAAATAAATATATAAAAAAGGGGTTGCCTAAAGCCCATTTTCCAAACCCTTGCCGTGAATGAATACGGCCGCCGTTCTCCGTCCACCGGTCGCGGCAGCCGGCGTGGTTGGTGTCGTTCGAACCGACTGGTTGCCGTCGTCCGTTTGCCACCGACCCCGCTTGCCGTCGTTGCCTAAAGCCGTCGGAATCTGCAAAAAACCGAAACAAAATATAAGCCCTAGATTCGAATTAAATAGGAAATCCTATCCCGAATTTGGATCAAAATGGATGATTTCTTAGGGTTTTTACCGGGTATCAAGTTTCTTGTCTGATTTTAGCTCCAATTTTGGGATTGAATTTGGAATTTAGCTTGATTTTGAAGCTCAAAATTTAGTATAAAACCCCCTTCACCCACTTGTTCAACACAACAAATTTTTGAGAAAAACACTAAAAAGGGTTTAAGAAAAATCCAAAAAATTCTCTGAATTTTTCTTGAGTTGCCTGGAATTTTTTTGGAGGAGAAATTCAAGTTTGGAGCAATTTTCCGGAGGCGGTTTGGAGCATTTTGAGAAGCTTTAGTTCGAATTCATCGTTTGTCGATTTCTCAGTAATTTTTTATCCTTTCTTTGTTTTTATTTTATTGTTGTTCTTGGTTGAATTTTGGTGTTTTTGTCTCTGTTGTTTGTTATTTTTAGGTTGCTTTCACGTGGTTGGAGAATTGTTCACGATTTCGGTAATCTTTTTTGTTTTGAATTTCGTTAAAATTTCTAATTTGATAAACTTTTTGCATGATTTTAAAAATGTTGTTAAAGTGATTTGATCTTTAGAAATGTATGATTTAATTTAAAAGGTGTTTTGGATTTTAAAATGCATGAATAAAAGTGAATAAATGTGGTTAATTAGAAAAACTTGAATTTAGGGATTTAATAAGAAGAAGTAATAATGTGAGGATAAATAATAAAGGGCTTAATTTTAGAAAATAAAAAAAAAGATTTTTTTGTGAAATCTAGTTTTAAATAGTAGATGGGCAAAAAATGATTTTAAAGGAAAAAAAACATAAAAACGTTTTTTTAGGGAAAAAATAAGTTTTCAAGAAAAATAAAGGGTTTTAAAGTAAAAATAGGGTCTAGGATAAAAAAAATGAATTTTTTGAAAAGAAAAACTTTAAAAAGAGGTCTTAGGAGAAAATAAAATTTATTTTTCTAAAATGTGTTGTTTTAAAAAAAAAACTTTAAAAAATGGAAAAATGAAAATGATTTTAAAAAGAGTGAAAATTCTTTTGAAAAAAAAACACAATGGTAAAAAACATAAAAAAAATGTAAAATAGAGTTTTAGCTTAGAAAATAAAATAAAAAACAAAGGCTTTTAAAAGGAATAATAAAAAGGATAAACTTCAAAAGAATAAAAAGTTTGCTTGCTTGTTTTTGAAATAGGTGAAAACTTAGGATTAGGGACTAAAGCTTAGATAGAGACTTGTTTGTTGAAAAATGTTCTTCATAAATATAAAATACACTTAAGCATTCTTAAACTCTTAACTAGGAATAAAAGACTTAGACCTTTTTTAAGGTTTTTAAATAATCGAACTTAGAATTAAATAAAATGCTCAACACACTAAATTTCTTTGTTGCTTAAAAAGTGAAAACTTAATTAAATGGGTGTCTTATCAAACGAGAATGACGGGTTAGCGCCATAAATGTTGGCGGTGATTAAAGTTCATTACCCAGGCGATAAGGCCGCTAAAATAGACTAATATACATTAAACAGACAAGTAAAGTCGAACCTTTTTGAACTTGCAAATTCCAGTTTTGAAAACAATTTTAAAACCAATTAGGTACCTATTTTGGGCGTCGTGGGGGTGCTAACCCTTCCCCACGCGTAACCGACCCCCGAACCTCTTATCTGATTTTCGTAGACCAAAATCGTTGTTTTTGTAACCCCCTAGACCCGCCTATGCGTTACAACGGATCCTAGGAAGTCACATTAGGGTCACAAGAGCGACCCACAATGAAAATACACATGAAAACATTTTTCTTTCTCAAAACACTTATTAGACTGTAAAAATCAACTTCTGTTTAAAATACAATTTCAGGAAAACATTTAAACACATAACAAAAATTTCAGAAAGTGCTTTACAGACTCTATCACAAAACCATACTTGACATACATGACATACATGCCCACTAACTATACAATACCGTACTCCAGAGGCAACGCCGAGAGAACTCCGAACACTGATGTCAAACATTAGGTCATGATATTTTCTTTTAACCTGCGATGGTAAAAACAACGTGAGCTTGGGAAAGCTCAGTAATACAGAACTACCAAAAGATGCTATAAGCTCATGCAGACATATGGTAGGCATAACATTTTCATGATGTTTCAAGCAGTGATAGTCCTCTATTTATGTTCTACTATTTCGAGGTTCCTCTATTTATGTTCTACTATTTCGAGGTTACATCATACTCAAGAATAATGGTATTTGTTCTTTAATCAGACCTTGAGAATTAGACGGAAATTATATAGGCTGGTAACATACGAGGTAGGAATCAGAGAGTTTGACGTCTAGTGTGTTCCAATAAGTGCAGATAAACATACATAAGTACTTAATATCATATCATATGAGCACATAACAGATTAAATGTAAATGTTCAATGATCATACAGAAGTTTACAAGAACTACCCTCCAACCTTACACCAATATGCAGTTCCCTAGAACTGCATCCATAAGGACTTACCCTAGGCCCGATGGGCATAGGTGCCACCTAAGGGGCTGCCTTAGGTCCATAAGGACTTACCATAGGCCCGATGGGCATAGGTGCCACTCAAGGGGAGACCTTGAGTCCATAAGGACTTACCCTAGGCCCGATGGGCGTAGGTGCCACTCAAGGGGAGACCTTGAGTCCATAAGGACTTACCCTAGGCCCGATGGGCGTAGGTGCCACTCAAGGGGAGACCTTGAGTCCATAAGGATTTACCAGCTTGATCAGGGCTGTACCAACAGAGACTTCATAACATAACCCAACAGTATACCCCAGATAGTAATCGGTGTTCAGATTTCAGACATGAGTAACATAATACATGTAACAGACATATTTTATTCAGAGTATTAGAAACAAAAGTTCATGCTTTTGACAGATAAATGGGCATACTATCGAGCAGAGCAGATATTTTCAGCATTCATCATGCAAACAGAGTGTACCATCATAGGTCAGACTAACATATCATACTAACAAATTCATCAAACAGTAAGACAATACCATCACAGATCAAACGATCACATACCAAGTATACAGATTGAGCAGACATATATTAAGTAGGCAGAGAATGTCATCATATATCAAGTTCATCAACATAATATTATTCATGATCAAATAATTATACAATTCATTCAACAGAATATATCACACATAGAACACACTAGATGGAATATTTTATTTTCTGAAGATACTCGGCATTTACGGAAGGGGACGCATTAAACTTTTGACAGTTTAGACGAATTTCCAGAACAAGGTTCCTATTAGAAAGGGGTCCTTTAAACGATTCATATTATGTATTCAAGAATTGGTACATCAAGATCTTAGAAAGTTTGGATATATCATGAGTATTTTAGTCATTTAAGCTTACAAGGGCATTATGGTCATTTTATCATACATGGGCCTTTTGGTAATTTATACCAACGAGACATAAACAGTCGCACAGGAAATTCTATTTACTCATCACTTTTCCAGTCATGCATTCAAAGATTTCTATGATAAAATCTTTTGCGATATCGGATACATCCAGGGCTGTTCTGGTCACGATGGCCAACAAGGGCGTTTTGGTCATTTAACTATCAGAGGTGATTTTATAGTTTAGCCCAGAAATGCTAAAGTGACGATTTACAATAGTTAATATTTCCAGAAGTTTTTCAAGCCTCCAACTGTTCGAACTAACATATTCCTACCTTGCAGTACTAACCAACTCTTATATTAATATCAGGGGTGATTAACAGACATGAGCGTGCTTCCTAACACTTAGGGGCAGTTTAGCCCTTAAAGTCTCTTTAGAATTCTCAGGGTTTCATCAAATGCATAATTGTATATTTTACTCAAGAAAGCATTTCAGTCATTTTGGAAATTGGGATAAATTCACCGTTTTTGTCAAATCTTACTATTTAGCACCTCTATCGTTTACGTACTGGGTAGAGATTAAGTCATTTTAATTCCTTCGGCCCTTACAGACGGTTTACTCATTTTAGAACTTAAGGGTAAAATTTCTATTCTGATTAATTAGGAATTTCGGTGTTCAAAGGCACTACAGTCTTTTTGGTCATTACGATCATTTCGATTAATTCATTCCTTATTGTCGTACGGATCAGCTTAAGAATACAACAATAATTCCAGTAATTTCACTTTTAGGCGTTATACCTTCATGTGTTATACAGAGCTTGGGGGAAATTCAAGTTTCTTTTAGTATCACACACATTTGAATAATGATGCCGAAGTCTTTTCCAAAAGAACATACATCTTGGGTAATGTAATTTGCATAATCATGTCGAATGCAGATTTTAGGTCATTTCCTTTATCATAGGGGTAGTTTAGTCATACTTATGCTCGAAGGGCATTTTTGTAATTTCATAATTAATATCTCTCACTCCGTATCATGGGCCTCGATTCTTACGCACTGATGATTGAGTTGCGGATTAACTGAATTTAATTATTAGAGCTTTTGATACCGTTAGCTCATTAGTAATCTTATTCGGATAATTTGGTATTATTAATATCCATACTTATTGCTCGAATCTGATTCAATTTAAGCAAAATTTACAGTATACGTCATCATAAGCATGCATGCGTTGACCGAATATCAACATGTTCATAAAGCATACAAGGGGTAGTAGTGTATTACCTTATATACTTGCTATATCGGTCGATCATGATACTCCGTTCGATCACTCTCGAACTCGAATGCGACGTCCTCAACATCCCGAATACAAGGAACCTTGAATACCTTCAATCGCACAAATCTCAATTTCAGTCCTTATTCATATTGCTCATAATTGATTATTAAAATACATAAGCAAACTCAAGTTCAAGGTCCAATTCGGAGGCTTTCGGGTTAGAATTTCACAAAACGGGCTTCAAAATCGGACTCAGGACGTCGAAAAACACAAAATATGAGTTTTCAGGAAAAATTTGACTTTTGGTCAACGGTCAAAGTCAACTGTCAAAGTCAACAGTCAAAGTCAACGGTCAACGCTGACGTCAGCAGTCAACAGGAGTCGGACGAGTTGACTCGGCTGACTCGGACGAGTTGACTCGGGTTGACGGGTCGGGACGGACGGGTCGGGTCAGACTCGGGCAGACGGGTCAACTGGGCTGACCGATTCAACCGGTCCAGCCGATTCAGACCGGGTTAGACCGGTTTGAACCCGGTTTTTACCTTTCGATAATGCCTCGTCGGACGGTCGCCGGAATTGGCCGCCGGAGACACTTCTGGCACCGATTCTGCCGAAAAATGAGAGTTCATTAACTCCATAATTCAACCCATACGAAATAAACACGAAATAGGCTGGAATTCTTACCGATAAAGACCCAAAAGGTCAAAACTTCACCGGAAGAGATGAAGCTCCGACGAAGCCTTTATCGGAGTCGGATGAACGATCGGACACATGGGTTTTGTTCATCTCCTCACCATGAGCCAGGATCTGGCGGCCGCTTCTCGAACGGACGTCGAGGATGGCCGGAATCTGCAGAAAACAAGATGCTTCAAACCCTAGGTTCGTCGAACCTTTATACGAGTCTTCGCCGGCGATGGGAGGCTCGGTAGCGCGCGTGACGGCCAGTGATGAGGTCGGGACATCGCGGCGCTTCCGGTGATGCTGGCGCCTGGCAGTGGTGACCACGGACCAGCGGTGGGGGCAGATCGGGCGGCCGAACAATTTTTAGGGAAGATGGGTTAGGTGAGGGAATTTTATGGGTTCTTTCATTCGAATACGCAACAACAAAAATGGGGGGTAGCTGGAGAGTCGGAGTAGTTATTATTATTATTTTATTTTTTATTTTTTTGCAAATACTCAACATGATTAGTTTAAAACTAACCCGAGATAAAATTGATACCAAGGATAGTCTTAGCCCTGATGGCTAAGACATTCCTCCACTTTACCAGAGGGCACAGGTTCAAAACCCCACAACCATAATTCCTTCTTCTTCTTCTTTTTTTACCATTTTATTAGAGTGTTACAACTCTCTCCCCCTTAAAGAAATTTCGTTCTCGAAATTTATCTGAGACGGAGAAATATAGACATTGCCATATCATCCATTTGTGTACTGAAACTTATCCATCAGAGTATCCTTGTTTCTCAGAACTCACAGACGATCACAGATCAATCTGGCAGTGTCCTTTGTTACTCAAATCGGCATTTGACCCATAAACATCCCATCATACATTTCGGACCAATTAATCAGAATGCAACATTTGAATCCATACCGAATTTCATATAATGCAAAACAAATGTTTGTCTCATAACTTTTATTATAAACGGTCTCAGTCAGGGATAAGAGACATTCCGATCTTCCACAGAAGTTAATCATACCACCCAAAGGTATATTTTTCAGAGTTCAAATTACTCTTCTAGGTTGACCATAAATTTTCAAAAGAAAAACTACAACTACAGTTCAGATAAGCACTCTAGGACTCCAACGACGACTCCCAGAATCAGGATGTAAACATCAGATTTCAGTCAAGGATGATATTTAACGATATACCAAGCCATACCATGGATAAGATGCCTTTTTTCATACTGATCGAACACAACTAAGGTCATTAATGGATATCACTTACCTTCAACGTAATATTCAGACAACTATTTCTTTCGTGTTTAACAGAGGCACCACAGATTATACACTTTCGGCACAATCGCAAACACTTCTCTCTGAAGTTTATTGAGTTTTTTTTTTTTTTTTGCATTTCCGTTAGGGTATTCTCAAACACGATCGTCATCATCGGATAGCCTTTCATGAAATCTTATATCGGTTATCCCATATGATCAAACATTTATTCTTAATCTGATTCACAAGTATAAACCATCTCAAGTTCTTTATCCAGATTCAAATTCAACTATTTAATTAAAAACACAGACGAACGTTATAGACATTTTCCGTAAGCAGATGATGAGCTATGGAAGGCAGAATACTCAGATTTGGTTATTTTAGGAGAAAGGATTCGACATCAGAGTTTCAGCTCGGAGGAGTACGGTTATGATCTAGGGGCATGCACAGATCAGACACCCTATGACAGACGATCGGCCGATCTACCCAGAATGACGCAACTCTAAGCTCTGATACCACTAAATGTAACCCCCTAGACCCGCCTATGCGTTACAACGGATCCTAGGAAGTCACATTAGGGTCACAAGAGCGACCCACAATGAAAATACACATGAAAACATTTTTCTTTCTCAAAACACTTATTAGACTGTAAAAATCAACTTCTGTTTAAAATACAATTTCAGGAAAACATTTAAACACATAACAAAAATTTCAGAAAGTGCTTTACAGACTCTATCACAAAACCATACTTGACATACATGACATACATGCCCACTAACTATACAATACCGTACTCCAGAGGCAACACCGAGAGAACTCCGAACACTGATGTCAAACATTAGGTCATGATATTTTCTTTTAACCTGCGATGGTAAAAACAACGTGAGCTTGGGAAAGCTCAGTAATACAGAACTACCAAAAGATGCTATAAGCTCATGCAGACATATGGTAGGCATAACATTTTCATGATGTTTCAAGCAGTGATAGTCCTCTATTTATGTTCTACTATTTCGAGGTTACATCATACTCAAGAATAATGGTATTTGTTCTTTAATCAGACCTTGAGAATTAGACGGAAATTATATAGGCTGGTAACATACGAGGTAGGAATCAGAGAGTTTGACGTCTAGTGTGTTCCAATAAGTGCAGATAAACATACATAAGTACTTAATATCATATCATATGAGCACATAACAGATTAAATGCAAATGTTCAATGATCATACAGAAGTTTACAAGAACTACCCTCCAACCTTACACCAATATGCAGTTCCCCAGAACTGCATCCATAAGGACTTACCCTAGGCCCGATGGGCATAGGTGCCACCTAAGGGGCTGCCTTAGGTCCATAAGGACTTACCCTAGGCCCGATGGGCATAGGTGCCACTCAAGGGGAGACCTTGAGTCCATAAGGACTTACCCTAGGCCCGATGGGCGTAGGTGCCACTCAAGGGGAGACCTTGAGTCCATAAGGACTTACCCTAGGCCCGATGGGCGTAGGTGCCACTCAAGGGGAGACCTTGAGTCCATAAGGATTTACCAGCTTGATCAGGGCTGTACCAACAGAGACTTCATAACATAACCCAACAGTATACCCCAGATAGTAATCGGTGTTCAGATTTCAGACATGAGCAACATAATACATGTAACAGACATATTTTATTCAGAGTATCAGAAACAAAAGTTCATGCTTTTGACAGATAAATGGGCATACTATCGAGCAGAGCAGATATTTTCAGCATTCATCATGCAAACAGAGTGTACCATCATAGGTCAGACTAACATATCATACTAACAAATTCATCAAACAGTAAGACAATACCATCACAGATCAAACGATCACATACCAAGTATACAGATTGAGCAGACATATATTAAGTAGGCAGAGAATGTCATCATATATCAAGTTCATCAACATAATATTATTCATGATCAAATAATTATACAATTCATTCAACAGAATATATCACACATAGAACACACTAGATGGAATATTTTATTTTCTGAAGATACTCGGCATTTACGGAAGGGGACGCATTAAACTTTTGACAGTTTAGACGAATTTCCAGAACAAGGTTCCTATTAGAAAGGGGTCCTTTAAACGATTCATATTATGTATTCAAGAATTGGTACATCAAGATCTTAGAAAGTTTGGATATATCATGAGTATTTTAGTCATTTAAGCTTACAAGGGCATTATGGTCATTTTATCATACATGGGCCTTTTGGTAATTTATACCAACGAGACATAAACAGTCGCACAGGAAATTCTATTTACTCATCACTTTTCCAGTCATGCATTCAAAGATTTCTATGATAAAATCTGTTGCGATATCGGATACATCCAGGGCTATTCTGGTCACGATGGCCAACAAGGGCGTTTTGGTCATTTAACTATCAGAGGTGATTTTATAGTTTAGCCCAGAAATGCTAAAGTGACGATTTACAATAGTTAATATTTCCAGAAGTTTTTCAAGCCTCCAACTGTTCGAACTAACATATTCCTACCTTGCAGTACTAACCAACACTTATATTAATATCAGGGGTGATTAACAGACATGAGCGTGCTTCCTAACACTTAGGGGCAGTTTAGCCCTTAAAGTCTCTTTAGAATTCTCAGGGTTTCATCAAATGCATAATTGTATATTTTACTCAAGAAAGCATTTCAGTCATTTTGGAAATTGGGATAAATTCACCGTTTTTGTCAAATCTTACTATTTAGCACCTCTATCGTTTACGTACTGGGTAGAGATTAAGTCATTTTAATTCCTTCGGCCCTTACAGACGGTTTACTCATTTTAGAACTTAAGGGTAAAATTGCTATTCTGATTAATTAGGAATTTCGGTGTTCAAAGGCACTACAGTCTTTTTGGTCATTACGATCATTTCGATTAATTCATTCCTTATTGTCGTACGGATCAGCTTAAGAATACAACAATAATTCCAGTAATTTCACTTTTAGGCATTATACCTTCATGTGTTATACAGAGCTTGGGGGAAATTCAAGTTTCTTTTAGTATCACACACATTTGAATAATGATGCCGAAGTCTTTTCCAAAAGAACATACATCTTGGGTAATGTAATTTGCATAATCATGTCGAATGCAGATTTTAGGTCATTTCCTTTATCAGAGGGGTAGTTTAGTCATACTTATGCTCGAAGGGCATTTTCGTAATTTCATAATTAATATCTCTCACTCCGTATCACGGGCCTCGATTCTTACGCACTGATGATTGAGTTGCGGATTAACTGAATTTAATTATTAGAGCTTTTGATACCGTTTGCTCATTAGTAATCTTATTCGGATAATTTGGTATTATTAATATCCATACTTATTGCTCGAATCTGATTCAATTTAAGCAAAATTTACAGTATACGTCATCATAAGCATGCATGCGTTGACCGAATATCAACATGTTCATAAAGCATACAAGGGGTAGTAGTGTATTACCTTATATACTTGCTATATCGGTCGATCATGATACTCCGTTCGATCACTCTCGAACTCGAATGTGACGTCCTCAACATCCCGAATACAAGGAACCTTGAATACCTTCAATCGCACAAATCTCAATTTCAGTCCTTATTCATATTGCTCATAATTGATTATTAAAATACATAAGCAAACTCAAGTTCAAGGTCCAATTCGGAGGCTTTCGGGTTAGAATTTCACAAAACGGGCTTCAAAATCGGACTCAGGACGTCGAAAAACACAAAATATGAGTTTTCGGAAAAAATTTGACTTTTGGTCAACGGTCAAAGTCAACTGTCAAAGTCAACAGTCAAAGTCAACGGTCAACGCTGACGTCAGCAGTCAACAGGAGTCGGACGAGTTGACTCGGCTGACTCGGACGAGTTGACTCGGCTGACTCGGACGAGTTGACTCGGGTTGACGGGTCGGGTCAGACGGGTCGGGTCGGGTCGGACTCGGGCAGACGGGTCGACTGGGCTGACCGATTCAACCGGTCCAGCCAATTCAGACCGGGTTAGACCGGTTTGGACCCGGTTTTTACCTTTCGATAATGCCTCGTCGGACGATCGCCGGAATTGGCCGCCGGAGACACTTCTGGCACCGATTCTGCCGGAAAATGAGAGTTCATTAACTCCATAATTCAACCCATACGAAATAAACACGAAATAGGCCGGAATTCTTACGAATAAAGACCCAAAAGGTCAAAACTTCACCGGAAGAGATGAAGCTCCGACGAAGCCTTTATCGGAGTCGGATGAACGATCGGACACATGGGTTTTGTTCATCTCCTCACCAGGAGCCAGGATCTGGCGGCCGCTTCTCGAACGGACGTCGAGGATGGCCGGAATCTGTAGAAAACAAGACGCTTCAAACCCTAGGTTCGTCGAACCTTTATACGAGTCTTCGCCGGCGATGGGAGGCTCGGTAGCGCGCGTGACGGCCAGGGATGAGGTCGGGACATCGCGGCGCTTCCGATGATGCTGGCGGTGGTGACCACGGACCAGCGGTGGGGGCAGATCGGGCGGCCGAACAATTTTTAGGGAAGATGGGTTAGGTGAGGGAATTTTCTGGGTTCTTTCATTCGAATACGCAACAACAAAAATGGGGGGTAGCTGGAGAGTCGGAGTAGTTATTATTATTATTTTATTTTTTTTTTATTTTTTTTTGCAAATACTCAACATGATTAGTTTAAAACTAACCCGAGATAAAATTGATACCAAGGATAGTCTTAGCCCTGATGGCTAAGACATTCCTCCACTTTACCAGAGGGCACAGGTTCAAAACCCCACAACCATAATTCCTTCTTCTTCTTCTTTTTTACCATTTTATTAGAGTGTTACAGTTTTATTAAAACCAAAAAATGTTTTATTAAAATAACCCTATTTTTAAAAGTGATCCAATCACACTTTTTTTTTCAAAAAGATTGGTGGCGACTCCGTTAATTTTTTAAAAGTGTTTTCCAAAATAGTCGAAGCCTCCCGTAAAAAGGCGGTTGCGACACTTGACTCTACTAACTATGTCTGATAGAAAAATAACCATGAGGACGCACGTGAAGGTGACATGTTGTCCCCGAAACGTCCCCAAAAAGTATCATATGTCCCCATTTTTTTCAGTCGTACCCCGTCAACGTAGGACATTCCCGGTATGTACCCCAGCCGTACTTGACATGTACTCGTCCTGGAGACGTATCGGGTACTTAAAACAAGCCATTTTCATTTTTCGACCTCACCTCTCTTTTGGACTTACCGGTCGCTCTATGTCCTTTTTACATATTTTCTTTTATTTGTTGTTGATATAAAACCATAAAATCTAACACATTTTCAGCCGCCGATTTATTGAGATCCCCCAAAATCTAGGGTTTTTTCTATTTTCTTTTCCAAATTCAATGGACCTGAGCGGTAAAGCTAACACAATTCGGTGGTCTGATTGACGATTTCTATAGTTCGGTGGTCCAAATAGGTATCCCCAATTTATTTGGTGGTCAATGGTGTAGTTTTCCCTGAAATAAATTAATTATTTAATTAGGTGGTGACATGTGTTTATATTGATACCATTTAAATAGTTTGGTGGTTTAATTACTTTAAAAAAGTAATGTGGTCAAATCGCAACGTTTGCAATAGTATGGTGGTCAATGAAGTAGTTTACCCAAATTTTAAAGCAAGAGAAAAAAAGTTAAAATCGGTTGAATAAACAGAGGAGAGGGAAAGCTGGGGATAGTTTTGGAAAAATTAATATTTATTTTATTTTATTTATAATTATTTTTTATATTAATTTTGAAAATAAAAAAAAAAGAAAATAAAGAGGGTGATGTGGTGTGATCTGATTGGTTAAGATGATTTTCTTTCTAACAGTGCTATTTTTTTGGGGCATTTTGATTAACTTCGTAAACTTTAGGGGTAGAAGAGTCCAAAAAATACGTTAGGTACTAAATTGGGAAAAGTGGTAAATGTTAGGGGGCAAAAAGTGCATTAAGCCTTTTTTATTTTGTATTTTGTCACCATGTAAGAACCAAATTTTATGGGTCATGTAGTTTTAGGCTTAGGGTATAAGATTTTGGATATTGAAAGGGGTAATGTGGATTGATTTTATTTCGAACATTTAATTTAACCCGAACAAAATTAAGTGCCTACACCTAGTAAAGAATGAAGAGCTCTGTTGACCGATTACTGCTTGGCAAAAGAATGAAGATTCAATGTAATATGCAAGTAAAATAATGCCAAGAATAGGTCTTTTTGCGTGCAAGTATACACTATCAGCAAGCAATACAACAGTAAGCTAAGTATCGTATCCACAGAGATTGTCCAGGAACTAAATGCCACGATAATTACTTGTGAATTGAATTAATAAATTGGTATTTAAGATCAAATTTTGATTAAGAAAATGACTAAGGCAATTGAAGTGAAAATTCAGACAGATTAGCAAACAAATGTATTTAGATGATTGATTGGCGTTGGTAAGGGATATTTGAATTTCACGCTAGCGAAGACAGCAATTAATAACTTTCGGTCTTGGTTTTATTACCGAGCAAATTTTAAAATAGTATTGTCTTTGTCGATGGCAATACCCTAAGTTAATTAGGATTATGTCTATAGTAATGTTCTTCAGTAATTATTTTGACAAAGTTTTAATCTTTACTCCTAAGGGATAGATTCACTTCTGAAGTAAGCTCATCTAGTTGAATATCTTATGTCGAAGTTTCTCTCCTTAGTATTTGACAATTAATTCTTATCTCTTAAGTCTATTAAGATATTAAGGGATAATGAGCATTCAATGCAAACTGTCGTATAGCATAAAATATGATAAAATTAAGCACAAGAAAAATACAAAAATATCAAGGCATTCATTTATTAAAAACCCGAAAAGCTAAGCGTTCATCGTAAAACACCCCAAGCCAACTTAAAAGAATTAGTTCATGGCTGGAGAATCCATCAATACAATATCGTTTTTAACCATCACCAACAAACCAGAATTAAAAACTAAGAAAAATAGACAAAGAAGGAGATCCATCGATGCAGCCCTTCAATGGATCCATAGCTCTCGGTCACGGTCTAGTAGAACCACGGTTTGCCCTCTACTCTCTTTCTTCACGATGGTGCATCCTCCTTGGCTCATCGATGGCTTCCTTTATATAGCACTCGTGTAACCCTAGGTCGAGTTTGAATCTTGAAAGTTTGTGACGCACCAAGATAGTCGTGTTATCTTTTTATCCTCTTTTTGAATTTAGGGCTGACATGGCTCTAACGGTTATTAATCAGGCATCGATCGTCCTTCTTTTGTCAACCGATCTTGACAATCTTTGTCCTAATTTTTCCAGCAACACTCGACATTTCTCTTCCACTCTTCCTGCTCCTATCATGTGTTTGCCAAACCTGTTCTAGATTTGCATGTCCTGCTTCTGCCAAACATGCCTACCAAAGCAAGAAAAAATACCCGTTCACTTTGGCAATGAAAACATTCCTTAACTCCTAAATGCAAATGCATGATTCTACTGGCTAAAAGCATATAAATGCACCTAAATTGTAACACCCGGGTTTAGGGGTCGGGTGAAAATAATATCTTAATATTTTTCAGGTTCGATTTTATAATTTAAATAAATAAAATAATGGTTCGGGTTTTGTTTGCAAATAAAACAAAGGTGTTGGACCCAATTTTTAAACCCAAGCCCAATAGCCATTTCATTAATGGCAGTTTCGTAAATATGTGACCTTGTAAAAATAAAAACCCTTTTAATTCCAAAACACCCAAAAATTTGTGTCATCTTCTACCTCCCAAAAACACACCCAACGTGAAACCCCCTCCCACCATTGAAGCTTCCATTTCATCTCCTCCATCCTTCGTCCTTGATGATTTTTAAAAGGTAATGGCACTTTTGAACTGTCCTCACCTTCCTCTTTCTCTCCATGTGTTTAGTTTTTCATAAAACCCATTGATCCATGTTTTGAGTTTTTGAACTTGTAAGTTAAAAATCCTAACTTTGCTGTCCAATGTTGAAGCTTTTGAATTCTTATTATTATATGTGTTGTTTGTAGCCCGAATGGTCCAACATGTATCATTTTTAATTGGTTTTATTAAGAAATTCGTATTTGGGTTTTGGAGGGGCTTTAGGAGGGTTTAGAAGTGAGTTATAGGGCTGTTTTATGTTGGAAAATGAGGGCTGATGGTTGTATGATAGTTAGGGGTTGTTTTGGAAGCTATTAGGCGTGTTAAAAGAGTTGGAATCATCGGTTTTGGACTGTGCTAAAGGGCTGCTCGGGAATTGCATTTTGGCGATTGTTCTTGGCTCGAAAATTATGTGCTTGTTGCTTGAATTGTATTCCGGGTTGGTCTTTTGATGTTGGGCTGATTCGAGGATTATTTGAATTGTGTTTGAGGTTGTTTAGAAGCGGGAATTTGTGTTGAAGAAGCTTGGGGATCGAATCCGGAAGTGAGGAGGCTTGAGTCGGCTTTGCTTGATTTGCTTAAGGAAGTAAGGTGAGTGGTTAATGTTTTAATTTAATTTTCTAAGATTGGTTCAAGCACGTGGATGTGGAAATGTTTTCAAGAATCGTTTTGGTTCAAAGGTAATTTTGAAGGTGGTTTAGATTTGGGCTTGAAAGTGACTTAAACTCAAAGAGTAAGATGATGTGAAATGCCTCTTTAATTTCCCTTTTATCATTGTTTTTCATTGCTTGAAATGATATTTTGTTATACATGAAATTCCATTACTTTAGGAGGAAGCATGATGCTATTTATTAAATCGTTTATTACGTATGATGGTAATAATGGTGATGATGATATGCCTTGTAAGATGTGTGTAAGATGGTGCAGGTTGTGCACGAAAATGGTGAGTAAGACCATTTGTGATTGGTAAGATTGTAAGTAGTAAGTGATGCCTAATAGTGGATTTTGTTATAACTTGTTTTGGTTGTGCATGATATAGTGAGTACATATCGCATGATAGTGATTGTATGTCGTGTTGCATGGTTGGTGTCGAACCTCACGTGATGGTTGTCGTTGCTCCGGTGATGTGTAGTCCCGCCGGTAGCGAGTGGTATAAGACTCCGGTGATGTGTAGTCCCGCCGGTAGTGACTAGTAGAAGAGTACTTTGATGTGTAGTCCCATTGGAAAACTACTAGTCGAAACGGTGATGTGTAGTCCCACCGTGTGTGGTTTGGTTATGCTTGTGCATGCCATGTAATGTTCATGTTGTACCTCACTATATCATTGTCTTCTTATTGTTTTACTATAATCTAGGATTATGTCCTCATGCATACCTTGAAGTGTATTGCTATGTTAAATGCCTATATTGTTGACCCTTGGTTGAACTTGTATGTTAGTAGAAGGATTAGGTCGTTGGATGATTTGTATGCGTTGACCTTTATTTTAAAGAAAGCTTTGAACCCTGCATTGTCGTAGTTATGTTTTAGAGCTCCGCTCACTAAGCTTTATGCTTACGCTCTCCTTTTTCCGACAATGCAGATCTTTAGCTTGGAGTTAGCAAGGAGCAAGGAAAAAGGGCGTCCAAGCGTGTGGTAGTTTGCTCAAGTATGGTTTTGTTGAACTTATTTTGATTTTGATATAATTTAAAAAGAAATTTTAAGGGACCAAATTGTAAAAATTTGTAAAGTAATTTTAAAGAAATAAATTTGTCAAAAACTCGATTTTAACTTGACAAAATGCTTTGAAAAAGTTCGACTCAATACATATATCGAACTACATTTTTGAAAGTCAACAAATGCCCAAAATGTTCATTTTGGAAGAAAAGTTTCGAAACTATTCAAAAGTTTCGAAACCTTCCTGGGCAGAAGCACTCTGTTTTTGAAACCTGGGTAAAGGTTTCGAAACCTTCATAAGGTTTCGAAACCTTGGCCTGAAAGTTTCGAAACCTTATGAAGGTTTCGAAACCTTTGGCCTGCAACGGTCATTTATTTCAAATCTAACCCTAAAGTTTCGAAACCCTTGGTAAAGGTTTCGAAACTTATGTGCAGGGGAGCCTTTTAAAGTCAAAAATAAACATCCCCAACGGCTCCAAAGACCCCCCAAAGGCTCCTAACGGCTAGATGCTCAAACAACACTATAAATGCAGCATTGGATCATCAAGAAACATTAAGAAAGCAAATACAAGCATTCAAGCTTCCAAGAAATCATTTTGTGCTTATTTTTCGATCTTTCTTGTAAAAACACTAGAGTGTTCTTCGTTGTAATTCTTGAGCTAGTGTTTTTCGGGTGTGTGAGAGAGCTTAAACTTTGCAAACACTTTCCTTGTGAGGATTTTCTAGTTTGCTCATTTGTATCCAACTTTGGGATAGGATTCAATAGACTTTGGGGTATAAGTCTATTGAAGTGTGTAAGGTTACTCCTTGTCCTTAAAGGAAAGACAAATTAGTGAATTTGTGGGAAATCCTTAGTGTGGACGCTAAGGTAGTGGATGTAGACTTTGGTTAGAAAGTCGAACCACTCTAAATCGCTTTGCAATTTTTATCTTTGCATTAGCTTCTGCCGCAATTTTCAAAAATCCAATTCACCCCCCCCCTCTTGGTTTTGTTCGATCGATTGCCACGTTCTACAATTGGCATCAGAGCTTTGGTTCATTAGAAGGTCTTACAACCTCTTGAAAAAGATCCAAGAAGTGTGCAATCATCTACAAAGTCATCCATGGCATCCACCTCAAATGTTGTAGCTTGGGGAGATTCTCAACCCACCAACAAGACTCCCTTCTTCAATGGAGTAAACTATGCCTATTGGAAAAACCGCATGAAGCTCTTCATCCAAGCTTATGATCTTGAAGCTTGGAAAATCATCATGAGAGGATACATAGCACCAACGAGCAATATTGAATCATGGAGCGTTGAAGAAGACAAGGGATTCTCAACAAACGCAAAGGCTATGCATCTCATCTTTTGTGCCCTTGGCCCGGACGAGTATGGAAGGGTGTCATCTTGTTCCAATGCAAAAGAAATTTGGGACAAACTTGAAGTTACACATGAAGGTACAAATCAAGTAAAGGAGACCAAAATCGGGCTCCTCAATTTAAGTTATGAGAACTTCAAGATGGACCCCGAGGAAGACATCAAAACCATGTCCGATCGATTCTCCGTAATCGTAAATGGTTTAAAAGGTTATGGCGAAGTAATCCCCGAAGACAAACTTGTGAGGAAGATGATCTACTCTCTTCCCAATACATGGGATTCGAAGAAAACGGCCATAATTGAAGCAAAGGACCTCAAAGTTCTCAAATTAGATGAGCTTATTGGTTCCTTGCTTACTCACGAAATGATGTCAACGGGCAAGGAAGAAAAGAAGAACGAAGTGGAGAAAAAGAAAGTTGGTCTTGCTCTTAAAGCATCCAAAAGAGATGATGATTCTAGCGAAGAAGATGAAGAAAAAGAAATGGCAATGTTTGCCAAAAGATTTAAAAACTTCATGTTGACCAACAAAGGAAGAAGATTCCAAAGAGAAGAGGGATTCAAAAGCAACAAAGGGAGAGATCCTCTAACTTGCTATGAGTGCAACAAACCGGGACATATCAGAATCGATTGTCCTCAACTAAATAAAAATAGCTATGAGAGAAAGAAGCACAAGGCTCACGTAGCTACTTGGAGTGATGACTCTTCCGACGAGGACGAGGATGAAGTAGCCAACTTGTGTCTTATGGCCTTCGAGGATGACTCAATGGTAACCTCTAATTCATCTTATTCATTTGATTATACTTTTGATGAATTACAAGAGGTTTATAATGAATTAGCCTTAGAGTATGAGAAGTTAATTTTGAAAAATAGAAAAATTACTTCAAAATTAAAAAATGAAAATGACTCTCTCTCTAAGACTAATAAGGAATTTGAAAGCAAGTTCGAAGAAATGCAAGTCCAATTAAAAGATTTTGAAAAGAAAAATCAAGACTTGCAAAACTTACTTTCAAAGGTCCATGAAGATCATCAAAAGGAACTTGATGATCTTAAAGCTTCTTTCAACAAGGTTGGGACAAAAATTGTTGAAAAATGTGAAAGTTCAAAAACCAACTATGTTAGAAAGAACTTTGAAGGGTATAGACAAAGATCACCTAATCGAAAGATGATTAGGAGAATTTGGGTTCCAAAGGGACTCATTGCTAACAAAGATTTTAATCTATTGTCAAAATGGATACCCAAAGGGACTAAATTACTAGGAACTAACTCTTATGGACCCAAAAGAGTTTGGGTACCAAAACATACATAGTTCCCTTTTTGTAGGTGTGTTGGAGCCATGATATGCAAATTTGAAGAAACTTGAAAGCTCTAGACACACAAAATGGAAGGACACTTGAAGAAGCTCAATCGACATATCTTGGTTCAAGTGGTAACTATTTTATGCAAAATTTACTCTTACATGTTAATTTATATGAATATTTTGTGTTGAAACATGTTTGAAGTTCCCTATATGTTGCATGAATGCTTTTAGTAAGGGGGAGTTATGTTTTGCATGTTTGTTTAATTTTTTTTGACCCTATATGCTTATGTTTGTCTTTAGGTCTTAAAATTAGCAATTTAATGTGCTTAATTGTTCAAAATCTTTCTAAGTGACCTTAGATAAGATAGTCACTTTTAAATCCAACAATAAGCGTAAAATTCTTTGATTTTGGTTCAAATATGGTCTTTAATGTTGATAATTATCATAGTAATATTAGAATGCTTTTAGAAACTATTTTGAGGCAAAATCTGATGATTTCTAAGTCAATACAGGGCAAAGTTTCGAAACTATTCCATAGTTTCGAAACCTTATAGTTTTTCCAGAAACATATTAGTTACTGGAACCAATAGTTTCGAAACTTATACAAAGTTTCGAAACTTTGGCCAGATAGTTTCGAAACTTTAGCAAAGTTTCGAAACCTTTAGGTGCCCAGAATCAATCTTGTGCTACTGGAGGCAAATAGTTTCGAAACTTTTGAAAAGTTTCGAAACCTTAGGCTGAAAGTTTCGAAACTTTCCCAAAGTTTCGAAACCTTCATTAAAACAGGCCGTGTTCGGACGGGTCTTTATGCTTATAAATCAAATTTTTCTTCTCCCAACCCTATTTTCTATCAAACCTAAACGGCTAATAACCCAAATTCTCTCAAAAATCCTCAAAACCCTTGCTCAAATCTACAAGATTTCATCAATCTCTTGGGTTTTCATCTTTATCTTCAACAACTATTTGAGGTAATTTTTATTAAAACTTCAATCTATTCAAGTTTTTAAGGATTTTTAGGGTTATAAAATTTTTAGGAATTTAGTTCTAGAGAATTTTAGAACAATGTGGGTTGATTTTATTGTTATATATGTTGTGTTTTTGCAGGAGGTATCACCCAATCTTGTTAAAACTTTTGTTTAAACACCTCTAATCTCTTGCCCACAAAGTGTTTGATAAAATTCCCCAACCAAAAATTTTTGAATCAAAACCATGCCTCCTAGAGTTATTCTCCCTAGAACCAATCCTCCTAGAGCTAAACGACAACGCAATGAAATTGGCCAAAATTCTAGTTCAAATCCAAACCCTCAATTTGAAGATCGTTGCTTTAGGGATTCGGATAATTTAGATAGATATCAAAGTATTTATGAAAATAAAAAAGTAAGAGAAGAAAGAACTATTGATTTTGATTTTCTTACTTCTCCAGATTTTAACTTTGATCTATTTGAACTATTTGTCGATTGGAAATGGCTTGATTTTTTAAACATTCCTCCCTACACCCATCGCAAATTAGTTCGTGCCTTCTTTGCCAATGCCTCCTTCATCAAATCACCTAGGGATCGAAACACCATCTTAGGTATCCGTTCTTACCTTATGGGTACCGAATTTGATATAACACCTCAAATAATAGCTGATCATTTAGGTGTTCCTTTAGATGGTAGTTCTGATGAAAACGTAGCTCATAACATTCCAGCTTTCCCGGATGGTAGTCCTACGCACCTTCCTCTCGAGGAGCGCCTCTTTTTACTCCTTACTACTTGGTTCTTCCGTCCCTCCGGCGGAAAAGCCACTAGTATGAGAGCTTGTGATTATTGGTGGCTACGCCAATATCGTGATAGGACTCGTCCCGATATTGCTACCATCATTTTCCTCAACCTCATCAAAATTATTCATAATCCCACCTCATTCTCTCTCTCTTATGGGAATGTTCTTAGCCATATTTTTAGGAAGCTCAATATTGACACTTCCTTAGATCCACATGTTAAGAACAAGAGCTTTATTGACATTAAATCTTGTCACAAAGCCCAATGGTATCATGGAGATTACGGTTGGGTTCATAGAGGAGAGGAGTTTGATGATGATGAGGATCCTATTGGAGAGGCTCCACTAGCTCCGGCACCGGCACCGGTTACATTAGAGAGTATGTATGCTACTATGGTCACGCGTTTTGATAGCTTAGATGCTCACCTTCGTGGCATAGACGATCGCGTTCGTGGCATAGATGATCGAGTCACATCGTTGGAGCATGACATGCACGATGTCCATACTCACTTTTTTCCACAGATGCCTCAGGATGATGTTTAGTTTATATTTGCATTCTATATGACTTTATGATGTTATTGGTACATTTTAGACTTATTTTGATTTACGCTTTAGTCTTTGTTTTTAAGACATATTATGCTCTTTGATTGAATATTTTTTTGAAATTTTATTTTGTTGGATTATAAATCTTGGATGATATGCTTCATGAATAATATGCTATTGAATTATGTTGTTCTTGGATGATATGCTCTTTGATCTATTAACGTTGTTGTTGCTTGTGTAGCCATTTATCCTTTTTGCTATAACAAAAAGGGGGAGAAGATTAAGAGGAGCAAATTTGTTTTTATCAAATTTTTTATGGATAAATATTTCATATGTCTTTAAAATTACAATTTTAAAATTTTTCATGAAGACATTTATTAAGGGGGAGCTTATGAAAAAGATTTGAAATATTAAACAAATTATTTCAAAAACAAATTTTTACAAAATGTTTTGTTATATCAAAAAGGGGGAGATTGTTGAACTTATTTTGATTTTGATATAATTTAAAAAGAAATTTTAAGGGACCAAATTGTAAAAATTTGTAAAGTAATTTTAAAGAAATAAATTTGTCAAAAACTCGATTTTAACTTGACAAAATGCTTTGAAAAAGTTCGACTCAATACATATATCGAACTACATTTTTGAAAGTCAACAAATGCCCAAAATGTTCATTTTGGAAGAAAAGTTTCGAAACTATTCAAAAGTTTCGAAACCTTCCTGGGCAGAAGCACTCTGTTTTTGAAACCTGGGTAAAGGTTTCGAAACCTTCATAAGGTTTCGAAACCTTGGCCTGAAAGTTTCGAAACCTTATGAAGGTTTCGAAACCTTTGGCCTGCAACGGTCATTTATTTCAAATCTAACCCTAAAGTTTCGAAACCCTTGGTAAAGGTTTCGAAACTTATGTGCAGGGGAGCCTTTTAAAGTCAAAAATAAACATCCCCAACGGCTCCAAAGACCCCCCAAAGGCTCCTAACGGCTAGATGCTCAAACAACACTATAAATGCAGCATTGGATCATCAAGAAACATTAAGAAAGCAAATACAAGCATTCAAGCTTCCAAGAAATCATTTTGTGCTTATTTTTCGATCTTTCTTGTAAAAACACTAGAGTGTTCTTCGTTGTAATTCTTGAGCTAGTGTTTTTCGGGTGTGTGAGAGAGCTTAAACTTTGCAAACACTTTCCTTGTGAGGATTTTCTAGTTTGCTCATTTGTATCCAACTTTGGGATAGGATTCAATAGACTTTGGGGTATAAGTCTATTGAAGTGTGTAAGGTTACTCCTTGTCCTTAAAGGAAAGACAAATTAGTGAATTTGTGGGAAATCCTTAGTGTGGACGCTAAGGTAGTGGATGTAGACTTTGGTTAGAAAGTCGAACCACTCTAAATCGCTTTGCAATTTTTATCTTTGCATTAGCTTCTGCCGCAATTTTCAAAAATCCAATTCACCCCCCCCCCTCTTGGTTTTGTTCGATCGATTGCCACGTTCTACAGGTTTAATTAAATAATGTAGTAGTCTAGCAATGGGAAATGCTATGTGTTTTAGGAGCTTGTATCTAGACTCCTTTGTGTTGGCCACATGTTGTTAATGCCTTATGTTGATGCTTTGGATTGATTATGGTTTGTAATGCTTGATATGCTATGATGGATGTTGTGTGTGTTGGCATGTCTATTGGTGTTTAGGTTGCCTTGTTAGAGAGGGCCAAACCTCGTATGCTTTTCTTGTGCCTTTCAAGGCCCTTGAGTTCCATGTATGACTTGTATGCCTAATTGCTTTTGTTGGAATGCCAAGTATGTATGCCTTGCTTCATGTTTGAATGCTAAGTTGCTGGAATGATTTGTGCACCATCTTGTGTTGGATTGTGCCTTTGATTTCAAGTTAAAGCATGCTTTTATGTTTGATTTGCCTTAGGATTGATGTTAGTGTGTTGGTTGGAGGTTTTAGAGGGATTTACGGGCCTCCTTGTGCCTTAAATCAGCTCAAACCTGAAAGTTCGTAGCAGGGGTATCGATACGGTTGGTACGGTATCGATACCACCTTCTTGTTTCAGGCCTCGTGTATCGATACACCTGAGGGGTGTATCGATACCATTTTGGTCACTGGAGCTACTGTCCATTTCGGTATCGATACCGGCCTCTGGTGTATCGATACCGCCATCTTAGCGTTGACGTGGAAAGTCAACCGTTGGGGAGGGTATCGATACACTCCTTGGGCGTATCGATACGGTCTCCACTGGTTGACTCTGACCAGTTGACCTAGTCAAGGAGTATCGATACACCCCTTAGGTGTATCGATACCGCATGCAGTTTAAGTTTAAAATTGGGCTGTAACATGATTGTTTGAGTTCGTTTGATTGTTTTGTATATGTTGTTCCGCTGTATGATCACTTAGGGTTTAATATCCATTTAGACAAGATTTTAAAATGAAAAAAATAGGGTTGCTAACCGAGGGGGAATCCTTAAGGGGTTTTCACTCGGTTTTCCCCGTGTAGCTCACTCGGACCGGTCATCCGGCCAGACCGGGACGAGGGGGTTACATTTATTGGTATTAGAGCCTGAGGTTTCCGAGACCTCGGGTAGGTAAGTGAGGTAAGTTTGATGTGTTATGTTGTTGTTATGTCTCGGTGAATGTTTTGCCATGTATGCTTAATGTTTGCTTGTTAGTACGGTGTTTGAAAGCATGTGTTAGCATGATGCTTGTGTTGAAGCATAGTGTCGAGTTCCCATTGCTACTATTACTTATTTGAAAAGATTTTTTTTTGTAAAGGAATATACTTGAGCACCTTGGACCCTTGCTCTTGCTAACCCTAAATATTCTTTCTTGTGTGTTTTGTTTATTGTTGTATTGTTGTCTTTGGTGAGTTGGAGGCCGAGGTGTGGGCCTGGAGTTGGTAATCATGAATCTGAGGTTTTGGAGGATGTGAACGATGAGAGAGTACGTCGCTTTAGTTCGGGGTAGTATGACTGTACCAGAGTTGGAGTGCAGTTTGTCAGTTTGGGTCAACAGGCACATGAGTTGGTTTCTGTTGAGGGAGAACAATGTGACCGATCTTGATATGAGATGGTAATAGAAGTGAAGACTTAAGAGTTGGCTTCGGAAGGATGTCGATGTTGTAGCAAGTAATTCCTCGATATAGTCATTGGGCTTGTTTTTCTGATAAATTCTGGATCTACGTGTCCGTGTATTTGGAGTGAGCATACGAAGTTGTTGAATCTACCTTGTGAGGTACTAGAGGTAGGTGTTGGTGTTGCTAGCTCCTTCAGGGATATAGTCGTGGTCAGAAAGATGTACAAGGGGTGTCTGTTGATGGCTCAGTGGCACGTGTTTTCAGTTGATGCGATGGAATTGCCTTTTTACGGTTTTGATGTGAAGCTGTGCACGGATTGGGTTGTAGAACATAGAGTTAGGGTAGACTTTGAGACAATGAGAGTTTTCTTAAAGCTTATGGATGACTATGAGATCGTAGTGGTAGGTGGGAATGTGGATTTCGTATCGAATGTTGATCCAGCCTTAGAGGTTAAAGATTGATTGAGTTTGGTGAACAGGCTTGCCTAGTAAAATGTGATGGATTTGATTTTTGAATGAGGATCAGACCACAGAATGTTAGAATAGGTTGTGTTTATCCTAGAGGTGTTTGGAAGAATTCCCTGGTTTGTCTCTTGACAGGGAAGAAGAGTTTGATTTTGAGACCGTCTCCGAGTTTGCTCCTGTTTTGTTTGCTCTGTATCTTATGATTCCCGAAAGAATTTAGAGTGTTGAAGAATCAACTACGAGTTTGTTAGACCTTAGATTGATTAGGCCTAGTACATCATCTTAGAGGGTAACAGTACAAATTGTGAAGAAGAGGGAAGACGATACAAGAATGTGATTAGATTTCAGACAGTTGAAACAATTGACAGTGAGTAGTTAGTATCCGTTCTTGTACGTCAGTGGTTTGTTGATCAGTTAGTGTGTGTTTCAGTCTTTTCGAAGATTAATTTGAGATTTGAATTATTATCAGTTGAAAATGAGAGAAGTTGATGTACCGAAGACAGCTTTCGGGGCAGATGTGATCACTTTGGGTTTTGAGTTATGCCGCTCCGTTAGACTAGTGTGTCAGTTACTTTTGTAAGAGATGTTGAGCAGAATAATTTCATGAGTTCCTTGATCAGCTGTAAGAAGTCCTCATAGACGATACATGGGTGTATTCACGTACCAAAGAAGAATTTTGACCAGCTATGGAGTTAGTGATGTAGATTCTATTAGAGAATCAGTTGTATGCCAAGATTAGCAAGCGTGAACTCTGAGTTAATGAAGATGTCCTCCTAGGACATGTAGATTAGCCGAGCGTATTAGAGTAAATCCCAAGTAGGCAAAAAGGGATGTGAGTTGGAAGAAGTTGAAGACTGTGAGAGGTATCTATAGTTCCTAGGTTTAGCATTGTTACTATCGAAGGTTTGTAAATGATCATTTGAAGATAGCTGCTCCTTGACAGATTATTACAGAAGAATGTTCAGTTTGTGTGGTTGGATGCGAGACAATGAGCCCTTGAGAAACTTAAAGAAACTTTGATGAACGCTTCGACCTTGATCCAGTCATATCAGAGAAAGAGTTTGTGAACCATAGTGATGCGTTACATGTAGAGTTAGGTTGTGTGCTTATGCAAGACAGAAGATTGTAGCTTAATCGTCGAGACAGTTGAAAGACCGAGAGAAGAGTTATCCGACATTAGGCTTAGAGTTAATTACAGTTGTATTTGCTTCGAAGACTTAGAGACAAAGTCGTATAGTAAGAAATGCACAGTGCATATGTACATATCATCAGAACTTGAAATATTTGAAGACTTAGGAAGGGTTGAAACTTGAACCGCATAAAGTGTTAGAAATGTTTGAAGACTGTAATATCAAGATTGAGTATCATCCGAAGATAGTCAACGTAGTAACCGATGTTCCGAGTTGTAATTGTTGTTAGATTAGTAGTTGAGTTGCGAGTTGTATTTGCTTAATTCAGTTACCGAATGACAGTATTCTTGTGGCCGAGTTTCATGTTAAACCTACATTGAGTCAGAATGCTTGAAGAGAAACAGTTGCAAGACAGGTTCTTGGCACCTCACGTGCAAGAATTAGTGGAAGGAAGACCTTCAGAATACAGTTTCAGAGATGATAGAGTTTTGCAATTCAGAGGCAGAATAGTTGTACCAATTGACATAGTGTTTTGAGACGTATTGTTTTGGCTGAAGCACACGGTAGTTCATTTGTATTGCATCTGAGTAGTATGAAGACGTATTGTGGGTTGAAGATGAGTACTTCTGGATTGAGTTGATGGATGATGTGGTTTAGTGTGGAAGTAAGGGTGTAATTTTGCCAGCGTGCCAAGATCGAGCATCAGCTTCTTCTAGTTGGTTACATCAGTGGAAGATTCTGAATGAGGTTGGGAAATAGATTTGAGGGACTTTGTGTCTGGATCGCCTTTGATTTCTTACGAGAGAGTTTAGCCGAGTAAGCCATGATAGTTACATCGAGTGTGCTCATTTTATACATGTTCAAGCTACTTGTACAGTGGGTAAGATGGCGGATTGGTGCCTTAGCGAGATTGTGAGTTGTACAATGTCTTGAGATCGATAATGGCCGATAGAGATTCGAGTTTTGACTAGATTTTTGAAGACGCCTACAAAAGTGTTTGGTTACCTATTAGAGTCGGATGATCAGTCAGAGGAAGTTACGAGTCAAGTGTTCAAACAATGTCGTATGAGTTTGTGAGTCGGGCTAGTTCTGTTGTTTATCTATTGCAGTCACCACCAGAGTTGGAAAGGGATTTGTGATGTGTTCTGTGTATCTATGATTCAGAAGTGAGAGCCAGTTTTGTTCCGTGTTATGTTGTTGAAGAGATTGAGTTGAGTTTAAAATGGTCATGCATTGAAGGACCCGTTGAGATCTTGGCATCAGATAGCTAATGTTGTGTGGTGAGTCTACCGAGTGGTGGGTATGTTGTGGTGAGAGAAAGTGCGGAGGAGCATGTGTCAGTGACTCTTCCTGTCTGATAAATTTCGGGGACGAAATTTCCTTAAGTAGGGGAGAGTTGTAACACTCGGGTTTAGGGGTCGGGTGAAAATAATATTTTAATATTTTTCAGGTTCGGTTTTATAATTTAAATAAATAAAATAATGGTTCGGGTTTTGTTTGCAAATAAAACAAAGGTGTTGGACCCAATTTTTAAACCCAAGCCCAATAGCCATTTCATTAATGGCAGTTTCGTAAATATGTGACCTTGTAAAAATAAAAACCCTTTTAATTCCAAAACACCCAAAAATTTGTGTCATCTTCTACCTCCCAAAAACACACCCAACGTGAAACCCCCTCCCACCATTGAAGCTTCCATTTCATCTCCTCCATCCTTCGTCCTTGATGATTTTTAAAAGGTAATGGCACTTTTGAACTGTCCTCACCTTCCTCTTTCTCTCCATGTGTTTAGTTTTTCATAAAACCCATTGATCCATGTTTTGAGTTTTTGAACTTGTAAGTTAAAAATCCTAACTTTGTTGTTCAATGTTGAAGCTTTTGAATTCTTATTATTATATGTGTTGTTTGTAGCCCGAATGGTCCAACATGTATCATTTTTAATTGGTTTTATTAAGAAATTCGTATTTGAGTTTTGGAGGGGTTTTAGGAGGGTTTAGAAGTGAGTTATAGGGCTGTTTTATGTTGGAAAATGAGGGCTGATGGTTGTATGATAGTTAGGGGTTGTTTTGGAAGCTATTAGGTGTGTTAAAAGAGTTGGAATCATCGGTTTTGGACTGTGCTAAAGGGCTGCTCGGGAATTGCATTTTGGGGATTGTTCTTGGCTCGAAAATTATGTGCTTGTTGCTTGAATTGTATTTCGGGTAGGTCTTTTGATGTTGGGCTGATTCGAGGATTATTTGAATTGTGTTTGAGGTTGTTTAGAAGCGGGAATTTGTGTTGAAGAAGCTTGGGGATCGAATCCGGAAGTGAGGAGGCTTGAGTCGGCTTTGCTTGATTTGCTTTAGGAAGTAAGGTGAGTGGTTAATGTTTTAATTTAATTTTCTAAGATTGGTTCAAGCACGTGGATGTGGAAATATTTTCAAGAATCGTTTTGGTTCAAAGGTAATTTTGAAGGTGGTTTAGATTTGGGCTTGAAAGTGACTTAAACTCAAAGAGTAAGATGATGTGAAATGCCTCTTTAATTTCCCTTTTATCATTGTTTTTCATTGCTTGAAATGATATTTTGTTATACATGAAATTCCATTACTTTGGGAGGAAGCATGATGCTATTTATTAAATCGTTGATTACGTATGATGGTAATAATGGTGATGATGATATGCCTTGTAAGATGTGTGTAAGATGGTGCAGGTTGTGCACGAAAATGGTGAGTAAGACCATTTGTGATTGGTAAGATTGTAAGTAGTAAGTGATGCCTAATAGTGGATTTTGTTATAACTTGTTTTGGTTGTGCATGATATAGTGAGTACATGTCGCATGATAGTGATTGTATGTCGTGTTGCATGGTTGGTGTCGAACCTCACGTGATGGTTGTCGTTGCTCCGGTGATGTGTAGTCCCGCCGGTAGCGAGTGGTATAAGACTCCGGTGATGTGTAGTCTCGCCGGTAGTGACTAGTAGAAGAGTACTTTGATGTGTAGTCCCATTGGAAAACTACTAGTCGAAACGGTGATGTGTAGTCTCACCGTGTGTGGTTTGGTTATGCTTGTGCATGCCATGTAATGTTCATGTTGTACCTCACTATATCATTGTCTTCTTATTGTTTTACTATAATCTAGGATTATGTCCTCATGCATACCTTGAAGTGTATTGCTATGTTAAATGCCTATATTGTTGACCCTTGGTTGAACTTGTATGTTAGTAGAAGGATTAGGTCGTTGGATGATTTGTATGCGTTGACCTTTATTTTAAAGAAAGCTTTGAACCCTGCATTGTCGTAGTTATGTTTTAGAGCTCCGCTCACTAAGCTTTATGCTTACGCTCTCCTTTTTCCGACAATGCAGATCTTTAGCTTGGAGTTAGCAAGGAGCAAGGAAAAAGGGCGTCCAAGCGTGTGGTAGTTTGCTCAAGTATGGTTTAATTAAATAATGTAGTAGTCTAGCAATGGGAAATGCTATGTGTTTTAGGAGCTTGTATCTAGACTCCTTTGTGTTGGCCACATGTTGTTAATGCCTTATGTTGATGCTTTGGATTGATTATGGTTTGTAATGCTTGATATGCTATGATGGATGTTGTGTGTGTTGGCATGTCTATTGGTGTT
Source organism: Hibiscus trionum (assembly GCA_030270665.1). Classification (NCBI taxonomy): domain Eukaryota; kingdom Viridiplantae; phylum Streptophyta; class Magnoliopsida; order Malvales; family Malvaceae; genus Hibiscus; species Hibiscus trionum. The sequence continues at coordinate 1,653,472 of BSYR01000034.1, read as the reverse complement.
TAGGTTGCCTTGTTAGAGAGGGCCAAACCTCGTATGCTTTTCTTGTGCCTTTCAAGGCCCTTGAGTTCCATGTATGACTTGTATGCCTAATTGCTTTTGTTGGAATGCCAAGTATGTATGCCTTGCTTCATGTTTGAATGCTAAGTTGCTGGAATGATTTGTGCACCATCTTGTGTTGGATTGTGCCTTTGATTTCAAGTTAAAGTATGCTTTTATGTTTGATTTGCCTTAGGATTGATGTTAGTGTGTTGGTTGGGGGTTTTAGAGGGATTTACGGGCCTCCTTGTGCCTTAAATCAGCTCAAACCTGAAAGTTCGTAGCAGGGGTATCGATACGGTTGGTACGGTATCGATACCACCTTCTTGTTTCAGGCCTCGTGTATCGATACACCTGAGGGGTGTATCGATACCATTTTGGTCACTGGAGCTACTGTCCATTTCGGTATCGATACCGGCCTCTGGTGTATCGATACCGTCATCTTAGCGTTGACGTGGAAAGTCAACCGTTGGGGAGGGTATCGATACACTCCTTGGGCGTATCGATACGGTCTCCACTGGTTGACTCTGACCAGTTGACCTAGTCAAGGGGTATCGATACACCCCTTAGGTGTATCGATACCGCATGTAGTTTAAGTTTAAAATTGGGCTGTAACATGATTGTTTGAGTTCGTTTGATTGTTTTGTATATGTTGTTCCGATGTATGATCACTTAGGGTTTAATATCCATTTAGACAAGATTTTAAAATGAAAAAAATAGGGTTGCTAACCGAGGGGGAATCCTTAAGGGGTTTTCACTCGGTTTTCCCCGTGTAGCTCACTCGGACCGGTCATCCGGCCAGACCAGGACGAGGGGGTTACACAAATTCAAGCAATAACATGTCAATATATGTGTGAAAATAGTACTTTTGAGGACTTAACACTCCCCAAACCTAGCTTATTGCTTCTCCTCAAATAACACAACTAAAACTATAAAAACAGTAAATAAAATAAAATACATTGGCAAAATAGTTCTAATTAACAACACATGCTAGCAAGCAAAATCTGGCCCTAGTTATGTCTTCAGATATCCAAGAGCAATAATGCCAACAAATTAGCAAATTCAAGTGCAGCAATATAACTCTAGCCTAAGGTCATGAAGTGTGCATGAAGTGTAGGCAATTTGTTTCAAGTATCCCTAAATTTCCTTAGTCAATTTTACTACCCCAAACTCAGAACATTATTATTATTATTATTATTATTATTATTATTATTATTATTATTATTATTATTATTATTTATTTACCAAGAGTTTCTTTTGCTGGCATTAAATTTAGGGTCGAGTCATGATGTTGTTTGGCGTGAGAAGTAAGTGGGAGCATACCACGAACCCCACGTTAGTCCAAACTACATCACTAGCTTACCCATTACACACATACCCTAAAGTTTTTATCATGGGCACTAAGAGGGAGCAAACCACGAAGCCACAAGTTGTTTATTATCTCTAAGGCAGAGGAGTGTTCTAAACTTTTTTTCTTACCTTTGGTAAAATATTGTTGACTTATTCTTTGTTTTTATCCTAGCATTGTTTTCATCATTTTTTATTAATATATATATATATATATATATATATATATATATTATTTTCTGAGTTCAATTTCCAAAATCTTAAGTTTTTCTTGGGAACTAGATGCATACTACGTGTTTAAATGAGACTAAAGTTCCCTAAGCTATAGATCAATTGCCAAGCAACATGCTATTACTAGTCTACTGGCTCATGCTAACTAAAGATTCTAATTTCATCATCGGACAGGGCATACTAGTGCAAATTTTAACAATGCTAGCAATAGGGGTGTTCATTCTCGGGTACCCAAAAATCTGGGTACCTGGTTCTCCCGGGTACTCCATATGTCGGCACGTTTCCCAACCCATTTTATTCTGGTACCCGAAAAATCGGGTAACGGGTACCCGATTTATATTTTTATTTATTTTTTTTAAAATTTAAAAGTTTTAAAATATCACATTGTAAACATATAAAAATTTAAAAGGTCATAATACATAATCCAAACACAAAAATTAGTGATTGAAGTTAGTTTTAAGATTAAATATTTGGATATATATATATATATATATATTAAATTTTATCACAAAATATTAATGTCATTTTTTCTTTTGAATCTCGGTATAAAAATATAATACCTCTCTATTTAATCAAAATATATATATTTGAAAATTTTAAAACTTAAAAGTGCATAATACAAATATAGAAATAATTTAAATATTTAAATTTATTTTTAGGTAAAATATTAAGAAATATAAAAAAATAAATATATTAAAAGTATTGGGTCGGGTACCCGGTTACCAAAAAATTCGGCCCAGACCCGATCCAACTACCCGGGAAAAATCCTTGGTTGGGTAATTTTTTTTAAAGGATTACTCGATTTATTTAAGTTCGCGTCGTTGGGTCATCGGGTCAGGTCAACCGGGTCGGGTATTTTTGAACACTCCTAGCTAGCAATGTGTTGGCAAAATTAGCAGTTCCAAAATCATGTCGTGGAAATTTTTTTTAATGGTTTGGTATGCATGTGTTAACCTAATCTACATGGCAATAAAATACAAACAAAAACATAAAAAAAAAATGAATGTCATGGCAATGAATGTGAGGCGACACACACCCCCAAACTAAAGGTGTGCATTATCCTCAATGCATGATAACACGTATATACAAGTGAAATGCAAGATAAAAATAAAAAAAAAATATGAAACTAAGGAGTTAAGGGGAAGAGGACTCCCTTTGGAATGTTCTGGGCGGGAGACGCAAGTCTTTCTCTTGATGAAGCTCCCTCGATTTGGTGCCAAAGATTTCTTCCTTTTCATTTGTGGCTTCGAGACAATCATGGAAGCCTTCAGGTCTTGCAGCTACGGATGGCAATTTAACTCAAACCCGACGAGTTTCGACTCGACCCTATTTGATAGGGTCGAATTTTTTATTTTAAATTTCGAATTTGGGGCGGGTTATAGGATGAATAAAGTCGGGGTTGAGTCAAGGTCGGGTTTAGGGTAAAATATCTCTGACCTGACCCGAGTATAATTACAACATTGCCACTATATATATTAGGGTTTTACATTTCTTTCCTCTACTAGAATTGTTTCTTTTCCTCCGCCTCTTATTTCTTCTTCTCTGCTCCCATTTCTTTATTTTTTTTCATTCTTCATTTGGATATTATAATTTACATGTTCTTATTTTTCTATTCCTCATATTTAAATGTTCCAAGTTTTCTATTCCATTTCTTCTTCTCTGCCTCCCATTTCATTCTTTATATTTTCTTATTAATTATAATTTTCTATTGTTTTTTTTTATCAGCGATTTGATTTTATTGAATCAAAAATCATACAAGCACAACTAATAGCCTCATTAAAAACCCCCCTAATCCTAAATGGGGGAAAAGAGTACCATTAGTTGTGTAATACAAGGACCAACACGACACAAATCAAGGTCGAACCCATAGCCAAGACGCCCTATCTACCCCACCCTTCGCAAGGGAGTCCGCTACTCTATTTCCCTCTCTCAAGACATGCGAGAAGCATACATCCGGCAAATCCGCGCACGCATCATCAATCTGAAAGAACCATCTCCATAATCGCCAAGGTCTGCTCTCTCCTCCTTGGATCCAAGCGAGGGCCACCTTCGAATCGGATTCGATGACGACCGATTCCACCCCCGCCCAAGACAGCTCCCTCAACATCTTCAGAGCATAAGCTATCGCCTGAACCTCGGCTTCATTCGAGTCCGCCACTCCAATTGGCCCAGAAAACAGACCTCTAATTCGACTCTCCCAATCTCTCAACACTCCCCCACAACCTGCCAAACCCGGCTTTCCCCGTGCTGCGCCATCAACATTAAATTTCCACACACCCTTCCAAGGCGGAGTCCACTCCACTACACCCCTGTGCGGCTGATTACCCCGTGCGGCATGACTACATAAAATGGGACAAGCCCACCAAGCAACTTCCCGAATGTCCAATGTATCAAAACTCACCCTCGTCCATTGAAAGGATCTCAATTTAATTAAAAACAAAATACTCCCAACCGACGAACTCTTGTTCTGAAACATTAAATTATTCCGTGCTATCCATAACGACCAAAACACACTAGTGCATCCTATAAGCCACCACACGCGCACATCCCCTTTAAAAAAGCTGTGGAAACAAGCTATAAGAAACTCACGCACATGAAGCGGACGCGTCACATGAACTCCCCACCACTCGAAAAAACGACTCCAAACCTCCCACGCCCATGAACATTGCCAAAGGATATGGTTCACTTCGTCCTCTCCAGCCCCACAAAAACGGCAAAGCAACGACGTATCCCCCAAAGCTACACCACGAGCAAGCAGCATAGCTAAAGTTGGCAGCCGATCCATTACGATGAACCAGAGAAAACACTGTAATTTCGGAAGAATAGGGAGCTGCCACGGCCAAGAGACATCCGACATATCTGACATCCCAAACGAAATCATCAATTTGTGTAAAGCTCTTACCGAAAACTCACCCGATGTCGCATGAACCCACACTAGCCGGTCCAGCACTCCATGGCGCACCGAATACCCCTGCAAACAGCCCACCATCTCGCGAAGCATATCCCCCTCAAATCCCCTCAGCTCCCGTCGAAAGAACCCGCCCCAAGCCTCCAAAGACAGCCCCAGCACCTCACCGACACGCATCAACTTGTCTCTTGCTAACCCATAAAGACGCGGAAAAGCCAACTTCAAGGGTTCGGATAAGCACCAGCAATCGTGCCAGAACAGCACACTCTCGCCATTTCCTATAATCCAGCAGAATTGTGCGGTATCCATGAAGCGTGCTACTACCTCCACTTTCTGCACATCAACAATATTCTTCCACATAGCTGACATCGAACGCTTACCTTGCTGCACACGCCAATTCAGCACCTCGGTTCCGTATTTAGCATCGATAATCCTCCTCCATAACGAACCTTTCGCTTCGGCATACCTCCATGCCCACTTAGCCAACAAGGCTAAATTCCTTGTATGCAGATTAATGACTCCCAATCCTCCCATCCGTCGCGGTTTGCAAGCCGTCTCCCATCCCACTCTACTCAATTTCGCTCTCTCCTCCTTTCCACCCCATAAGAAATTCCGCCGAATACGATCAAGCTTCAACACAATACTTTTCGGGATCCTGAAAACTCCCATATAATACACCGGAAGTGCCGAAAGCACCGAGTTAACCAACACAAGACGCCCCGCAAAGGAAAGCGAATCTCGCTTCCATCCCGCTAACCGTTGCCGAAATCTCTGAATCAGCGGATTCCAAACTTCTGTACCGCGCGGACTCAAGCCAATTGGAACCCCGAGGTACTTCATCGGTAATGTACCCCTCGGACAGCCTAGCACCCGTCCCACAGCCTCTATAATCCCCTCATCCATTCCAATTCCAATCAAGCAAGATTTGTCGTAGTTAATTTTCAGCCCTGTTGTGAGTTCGAAACAAGTAAGGACACGCTTCAAGTTGCGCGCCATCTCTACATCCCCCCGAAGGAATAAGACCGTATCGTCCGCAAACTGTAAATGCGAGATCGATACGTCCCCTACCATACGAATTCCAGCAATTAACCCCCTGCGTTCCGCATTCATCAGAAAAAGGTGGAGAGTTTCGGCCACAATCACAAAGAGGAGGGGCGAAAGCGGATCGCCTTGGCGCAGCCCCCTCCTCATTGGGAACTCCTCCGTAGGACTACCATTAATCAGAATTGACAACCTCGCCGTCTCCACACATTCCGACATCCACCGACACCATACTTCCCCAAAACCCATGCGCACAAGAATTAACCTCAAACAACCCCAATCAATGCAATCATACGCCTTAGCAAAATCAAGCTTGAGCACATAACTACCGCAAACCTCCCTCGAAGACTTCATCGTATGAATCACTTCGTTGGCTAGTAAAATTCCATCTAGAATTTGCCTCCCGTTTATAAAGGCTGATTGTACATCGCTAACAATCTGTGGTAGTACTACTTGTAGCCGACGTGCCAAACATTTGGCCAAGATTTTATAGACCGAATTGAGTAAACAGATTGGTCTATAGTCTCCCAGCTCACGTGGATGATCCTTCTTTGCTATGAGCACAACGAATGTCGAGTTGTATCCTCTCGGCAACCGTCCTGAAGAATGAAAATCCCCTATGAATGCCATCAAGTCATTGCGCACAAAATCCCATCCTTTTCGAAAGAATTCAAAGGGGAAGCCATCCGGACCCGGAGCTTTCGCACCCTCACTACTCCACAGCACCTTCTTCACTTCCTCCACCGAAAACGGCCGTTCCAACTCAGTACTTTGCTGATCCGAAATACATTCAAATGCGACATCCGGCACCATAACACCCCCACCCGGCTGCTTCCCAAAGTGACGAATAAAAGCTGCTTTCACTTTAATTTTTAAACACCTTGGTTCCGAGATCCATTCGTCCCCAAACTGAATACCTCTTATCGAATTCCTGGCTTGTCTAATTTTCGCTGCCTTGTGGAAGAACGATGTATTTCGGTCACCTTCCGCTAACCATAAAGCTCGAGATTTCTGACGCCAAAATGACTCACGCATGTTGGCAACTTTCCACAGCTTAGAATGCAACTTCCTGTAGATCTCGTCCTCGATCGGATTCCTTTCCTTGTCCCCTATTCTAGCATCCCAATCGTCAATCTGTGTTGTTAAACACTCATACTCCTTGTCCAATTCCCCGAATTCTGATCGGTTCCAACCTCTTAAAATTTGCTTCAGCCCCTTCAATTTCGCGCTAATGGGTTGACCCTCCCTCCCTAAGGAAAGTTGCTGCCATTCCTTTTCTATAAGAGGCAAATTAGATAACCATGCATTCACAAACCGGAACGGCTTAGGTCCACTATCCTCCAATTCGCTCACCAAAACAATCGGCGAATGATCCGATAACTCCTTCGATAGGTGTAGAGTTACTAACGAGTTAAAACGTTGAATCCAACCATCCGATACCAGAAATCTGTCCAAACGACTACAACGGCCCCCAGGACCGAACCATGTGAATAAGGTTCCTTTGATTGGAACATCGATCAACGCAAGTTGCTCAATAGTCTCGCAGAATAAATTCATCCCCGGATAGCCAGTTCCACTGCCCCTTCTCTCATCCGTACACCTAACAACATTGAAATCACCCCCCACACACCACTCAACGTGCCTAGATTGTACCACCTCGCGAATACTATCCCAAAACCTCGCCTGATCCGAAACTCCACACGGCGCGTAAACTCCTATTATGCCACAATTCCAGTCCTCTCTAACCCAAGAACCCACGACCACAATTAAATTCCCTTTCACTTCCGAGAAAGACACATTGAAATTAATCGGATCCCATATCAAAAGGACCCCACCCGATCTTCCTTCCGACGGGGCACATAAAAAAGAAAAAGAATCGGAATACCACAATTGGCGAACTAACCTCTCGGTAATGCTCTCCATTTTTATTTCTTGCAGGAGAGCCATACCACATTGTTGTTGTCGAAGAATACGTCCAATCGAACGTCGCTTCGCCGCTGCCCCTAGACCTCGAACATTCCACGACAACAACCGCATACTCCGCTATTTCTCCGCTGCTCGCGCTTCCAATAACCGCGCGATATCTTGGATCACTTCGTCCTCCCTACCCACCGTCACTGCCCCAATCAGATTTCCTACCCTAGCTGTTTCTTCTGCTTCTCGGGCAATCGCTTGCTTTCGACAAATGAAGTCGGAATCCGACAAGGATCCGTTTGCAATCGTGGTTGGCTGTAAATTTCCCTCCTCTCTAATTTTCTTTGGACGGCCGCGTCCTCTCTTCATGGCTTTAGATTTTGACGGTGATTCCACTACCGTAGGGGCTGGGATGAGTTCCGATAGGAGTCTAACTCTTCTTAATTCCCCATTCACCTCCACAAGACTGGCTTTAGATACCCTGCTGTCCCCTCCCTTTTGCCTCTCTTGCCTTATATCCGATGTATCGTTTGCTGCCCGCATATCATCTTTCCCTCCCGCTAATGCACTCTCATCAATCAAAAGTCGAACCTCCCCTCTCGATGAATTCCCACCCTCACGGTTCAGCAAGCCTAAGGACTCCTCCTCGCCACCCCTCTCTTGTTGCCAACTTTGTGATGACACTACTCTCCCCGTTATTGGCTCACTCTCGAGCTCATCCATTCTCAAGCTAGCCTCGCACGGAACCAACATCTCTATATCTCTATTCACCATAACTAATTGGTCCACTTCATTCACATTATCCAATGACCGCACCCTATCATCCTCCCTAATGTTATTCTCCCACATATGGTCGATGAAATGTTTGTCGTGACGAGCATTCATAGAGTTCGCCACAACCTGATCTTTCTCAATCGAATTTGGAACTATGGTTGCATCCGAATCTGATACTTGTTCAAACATGGAATTCGACTTCCACTCAACATCCCCCTCCTTAGACCCATTGTCGGAGGATGCTTCCGAGTCCCAATTACACCCACATTTCCTCCGAAATCCCTCCTCAATCTCTTTAATCCGGACCAAGAAAGTTGAGTCTCCCTCCTTTATTTCTATCACTTTATTGATTGTATACAACCAGTCCGTCTCAATGAGTATCCTCGCTCTCTCAAAAGACGTTGGTGCCATCGTATCCGCATCCACCCGCACAAGATCACCCCATAGGTTCGCCACATTCCGAAATGTAGCTTCCGACCATAGATGGATTGGCATTCCGCATAAGGAAATCCATGCTCGACGATTTGGGATTGCCATTGTCGATGTCCATTCCACCACGTTTTCTAGCCATGGCTGTAGCCTTCCTGAATTCAGCATCGACTCGCGTATCGCGCAATCATCAAACATCAGTAATACCGATGATCCTGCTACTCGCATCACGGATAATCCCTTAATATTTTCACTATGAAATTCTCGTGCCAATTCCTCAATTGAGTAAGGTTTTCGGCAAAAACCTAATGCACATGATTCCAAAATTTGCCTCTTTTCATTGTCGACAATTCCAAATGCTTGTTTATATGTACCATGATTTTTCGACGTTGCGGATTGCCTTACTCTATCCGCCCTCCCCACTTGCTGGGTTGATCGTGTTGTCTCCTTCGGGTTTACACCCTTCTCGTTGTGGCTTGACGAATTACCCTTCTCCCCCTTCTTTTTCCCCTGTTCGCTACCTCTCTCCCTTGCTATTGACACCCTAATTCGTGACCCATAGAGGCGAAAGCCATCAAATCTCTCAATAACCCTCTCTGCATCCTGCTTCGACTCCATCCGGATAAACCCAAATCTCGCGCCGTCTTTGGCTCGTTTCCTGGGAATGAACACATCCACTACTACTCCAAGACGATTGAATACCTGCCAAGCCCCCTTCCAATGTAATTGCTCCGGTAGGTTGTAGACGAATAGGGTCCAGACCCGTCCCTTGGAACCACTCCCACCGCCGTCGCTTTTCTCTTGTGCCACCATCGCCTTTCTTTATGGCTTTATAATTTTCTATTGTTGCTGAAACCTTTCAGATTTGCATGTGTTTTGTTCTTTTTTTTATTTTCACTTTCGTTTTTTTCATTCTTTTTCAGATTTATATGTTTATTTTTTTTTATATTTTCGATTTACACCTTTGTTTTTTATTTGAGTTTTTTTTTCTAGTTTATTGCTGTTTTTCTAAAGTGTAAAAATGTTTCAGATCTGTTTTCTGCAGTTTATTTTTTGCTTTCTTGTTTTCTTTAATGTTTACTTTAATTCAATTGTTGTTTTGAATAAAAAAATGAGGTAGATCTACCGCCATTTTAGATTATATATTTATCAGTCAAATTTATTTTATTAAATCACGTTTTTCCCCTTTTGATCTTCTGTTCTTGTATAATAAGAAATGGTTATTGTTTGAATAATAAAAGAAACAAATTTATTCGGGGCGGGGTGGGGCAGATGCGGGTATTCATATTTAACATCGGGTCAGGTTAGATATCACAATCACCTATATCGGGTCGGGGTCAGGTTTAAATATTCATTTCTTGGGTTGGGGTTGGGGTGGTCGAAAATTCGACCCACCCTGCCCCGTTGTCATCCCTACTTGCAGGACCTCCCCAATTACCCTCACTGGCTCAAATGTGGCGGGAGCTATGGGGGCAGCTGAAGAAGTTGGAGCAACGGGTGGTACATCAGTCTTGGCAGACATATCATCATCAGACTTCTGCGGAGTCTCTGTGCCGGCATATTCAACATGGACAGGTGAGACATAGACTGTAGCATCAGATTGCTGGGTCGGAGTGTGAACAGACTGGGGGCTGGCTGGCATTCCTTCGGGTGCATGAAGCTCAGTTGGGAACTCCGGAAATGTTAGCAAAGGATTGGTGGCGATGCCCTCAAGAGTCGTTTTTAGGGCTCGATCTTTGGCATCAACATATTGCTAGAGCACCAAGTTTTGTTCCTCAACCTTCTCCAATTTTTGCAGAATGAGCTTCTTGCGTTGATAGACCTGGGAAAGCAATGGCAATTTATTAGCTAGAATTTGTGTGACAGGTTCTGCCTTAGGCGTCTTGGTAGCAAATACCGATTCAACAACTTTTCTTTGCCCTTCTCTTTCGCCTCCCTGGAAATCAATTGTTGCCAAAGAGTAGGAGTGATGGTTCCCTTGCATTTTTGGACGTTGTTTGAGTCAAGCGTTGGCACCTTATGCTGCCTTCAAATTCTAGAAATTAGTGAAGGAAAAACCAAACTACCACTACCCTTACTAGGACACTTGTAGGTCTCGTCAATAATCAAACGAGCCATGTTGTAACCCCCTCGACCCGGCCTAGGCGATAGACCGAGCCAAACGAGTCACATGGGGAATATTGAAGTAAACTGGGAAGGTTTACCTCAATAAACAACCCTATTTTTTTTCTTTTCTAGATGCTCATTAGAGTTCTACGTGTTTCATATCGCAGCGGAACATTCATAGCACGATCAGGCATCAATTACATTCAATTATGGCTTTTAGGGACTAATTTTTAATTTTGCCAATTTACAGAGACTTATGCCAAAACTATATTACAATCCCTTAATTAATCATATTACATGCATCTTAGTCAAAACTCAGCTCAAAATAATCATTCATGCTCAATTAATTGCATCCACAACATTCAGTGACTAAAACGTAAAGAATCAGGACATCATAATATTCCATCAACTAACATAACAACCAATTGTTTCGGTACAGGCTATCCCTGTATCGGAACTTGCGTATCAAAATAAGTTCCCAAGGCTCGGAACACGGGCCCGTATCGAAACGCCCTTGAGGTGTTTCAGAACTGAAGCTTCCAATAACAAATTGTACTGGAACATGCTTCCCTTGTTTCGAAACCCTTAGGCCATTTAAGGCTCACTGTTTCGGTATAGACTCGAGTGTACTGAAACACCTGGGCATGTAATGACACTTTTTTCTGGTTTTTCACACTTTAATCCACATTAAACCAATCCAACATGTTATTAACATACATACAACATACTTAGAATATCAAACCGCAATATATATATAGCAGAAACATCATAGCAAGTATATAGGCATCAAAAGAATCTATATGCATATACTCTATACAAATAACGCCACTTAGAAGTCAAAATACCAACCAAGGCATAAACCAAACACTAAAGGCCATTTACAACTCATTAAGGCCATTACAAACATGCCTCTAAACTGGGAGTTCCAAAATACAATCTCCCAACACATAGCACCCACTCATTGCCAACTATTATTACTAATAAGAAAATATAAAACTATACATGAGCTTAGACCAAATCCTTGGTAAACTTCTTGCCTCTTTGTTGCCCTCACAAGCTAATTCTCTGCATTGTTGGAAAAAGAGAGCATAAGCACAATTGTTTAGTCAGGGATGCTCAAAACATACAATCACAACAATGCGGTTTAAAACCAAAACTCTTTAAAAATCTCTTTCTCATCATCCTCTTTCTATCTCTTGCTTGAAATCATTTTCATAGCAAAACCACATCGTTTACATCACATGTACCATCTATCTCATGCATTTAACAAAATGCAAAATTCTCAAGGCATAGCCTTACATGCTTAAATCTCAAAAAGCATTTCTCAAATCATATTATACAATGCAAAGCATCATACATAAATTCAATTATAACAAGGTACATGTGAGTCTCATAATCAATCTCATATATTGGCATTTTAACAACATTACTCGGATATACGGATAGCTTGACTAATTGTCAAGTCCTACCCCGGTGGAATCTCACATCACCGGACTCTCATGGCGGCATCTCTTATCGCCACAAAGCTTGGGTGATTCACCAAGACCTACCCCGATGGAATCTCACATCATCGAACTCTCACTTTGGAATGTGATGGCACTACCCCCATTGCCCGAGCCAAAGAGCACGTACGAATTTTGTATTTCATAGTGCACTTCTCATCATATTGGTCGACCAATTATATCCGGTAACAATACTCTCATTTCATGCCAATATATACATTTTAAACATCATTAGCTATTGTTTTTCAATGCATCAAATCCAAAACATTCTCTTCCCATTTCAAAAGCATGTACAAGGCATAACATTTTCTCAAATAGTAAAAACTCATTGAAACATCAAATCTATCTCATGAGATATTTAAAGTCATCATTTCATATCTCAAAACATACATAAAATAGTAGGTATAAATCTATCTTCAAAACAAGAGCATGATCATAAAATCAATTGGACAATATCCAAGAAACGAGAGCATAATATCTCAAACTTACTTATGGGTTTAGATTAGTGTTTCAAACTCAATCTAACCCTCAAACCTTGCTTTCAAGTCCTTCAAGACTTTTTAAAACCAGTTCCACTCACCAACTCGCGAAACCAAGATTCACAGACGCGAAATCAAGCGTCCGAAGCCCCTCGGAACTTCACCGTTTGCTTCTGATGTATTCTCCCCTATTTATAACACACAAGAATAGAGGATTAATGCATCATAATGCATTAAAATCATTAGCAACTTAAACAATCCCGCAGCTCTGCCCAAAACACCAAAATACTCATCTGAAAACAACCAAAATCACCTTCGATTGCTCTCTAAACTCAACCCGGCCATAAACAACCACATCCACTCAATTTTAATCATCAATCAACATCTAAAAATAACCTAACATCCTTTTTATACCTCCAACAACTCAGATTTCATATTTCCACCTCAAAAACACCAAAGTCTAACAATCTAATAATTAGGGATTCATCCTATTTCGGGATTATTATTACAAAACCTTTATTCTCACATCCTTTAACATCCAAAACAAGTTTAAAACCATTCTCAAATCAATTAAAACATTACTCAAACGGATTACTTAGAAATCCACCAAGAAAAGCTAGATTAATCAAATTTCCATTAATCAAAACATGAAACTTAGTTAATAAACATATTTAGGAAGCTAAAGACTTGGTAATTTCATTCAAGAACCTTGATTAGAGAAGTTAAACGAAATCTTACCTATAACCTTGCCTCTTCCCTTCAAATGACAAGATTTTGAAGAAGTCTTTCAAGCTTTCTTTTAGATTAATGATGAAGAAGCTTAGAAAATCATTTGGGAAAAAAAAAGAAGTTAAGAGATGAAGACCTCTGAAATTTTAGAGAGAAATAGAGTGTTTGGCTTATTGCAAAATGAGAGAATAAAGGTTACGTCAATTCTCTTTTAGCTATTAAAAATACCTTTTATTTAAAAATCCCCTTTAATAGCCTTTTTAATTAAAACAATTAAAATGGTCAATTTGAGAGAAAAGGTTCATAAAATAGATATAAGCTCCCTAAAGATTCTATGTCTTGGCTCCTTTTTAATTTGGTCCTTAAAACCCAATTTTGCACTTTTTACAAAATGGCAACTTTCCGAAATCTTAACTTTCCAAGACTCGTTTTCTAAAATTGATTTTACCTACACTCAATATATATTTTTAAAGTATTTTATCAATTTTCTCGTAATTTTATCTTATCCCGAACTACATTTTCTCTGAACCGCTTCTAAAGGCTCGAATTTCTAATTCTAGGTTCAACTAACCCAAACCGATGCCTAAAACATCTAGGCCCAAAACCAGGGTGTTACACATGTTGATTTTCCTTCTCATTATGATCGAGTGCAGCAAAGCCATCATTTTCTTCAAAACTGTGTCATTGTGCGTGGTTCGCATAATATTGGCCTTCAAGAAGTGGTTTCATACTCTCGGTTGTGGTTTTAGTGCCAGCCTTTTGACGGTTCTCTTGCCCTTGGAAGAGAAGTTTCACTTCGTGCCTGGTTCGCACAAGTCCTTAAATAGCAATTGTCTCTTGGCAACATCCATGGATTCGGCGAATGCCTAATGTTCTTCCCCTTCACCATCCAAGCTAAACATACAATTAATATAACCTTCATCAAATTGAACTCATTTACTTCGTACAAACAGAAAAGACGAGGCATTGGTGGTGAGGTGGGCGTAGAATTCGCAAACAATGGTAGAGTCAACCTCCCCTTGCTGTTGGCAAAATACCTCCCATTTGCATTTCTTGACAATGTTCATTACCTCCAGTGAATATCCCAAGTTGGGTTCATTCTTGAATTCGAATCCTTTGTCATAGCAAAAGGTTCAAGAAGTAAAGTTCTCCCCATACTTCTTCTTTATCTCATCATTGAAAGAGATTTGAAATGGTTCTGACGAGGATGTCATTGACACTTTTAGGGAAACTAGTGATGATCGAAAATGATGAAGGAAAAATTGGTTCTTGCTTTTCTTTCCGGTCAAAGGAATGAGAAGAGTAAAGGTTCTTGCTTAATGGAAAAATTGGGGTTAAATAAGTGATAAGGGAAATGGTTGGGAGAATTTAATGGTGCGATTAGTGGGGATAATGATGATGTAGAAGTTATGCATGTATGGGGGAGTGGGATAATGATGGGTTTAGGAGTAATGAGAGTTGACATCGCGGGAAAGAAGTTTGGGTAAACTAGGGTAAAATTTCAAAGTTTGAAAATTCTTACCCTAGGAGGCTAGGGTTTCCCGCTCAGAAAAAATTAATTTCCAATTGGGCCTTATCTGAGATTGATCCACGTGTTATCCGAACTTGTGATGATGGGTGTCTGAATGCCATCATGTCCTGGCATATTGCCTTCGCAAAATATCCTGCACTAATACTCACAAAAATATTTCAAAATAGAAAAATAAAAACTAAAATAATTAAACGAAAAGACCAAAAAGAAAATAATTATCCTAATTATTTACAATAATCAAACTAAGATAGCAAAAGTTACTGAATCTCTTCCAAGAGAATAATTTCCTTGGCATTACTTTGATTGCCTTCCCAATAATGCTTCAATCTCTAGCCATTCACCTTGAACGTTGTCCTCGTTTTCATGTCTTTAATATATACTGCTCTATGGGCATGAGGCTTGACAACTTCAAAGGATCCCGACCACTTGGATTTGAGTTTACCTGGAAATAACTTAAGCCGTGAATTGAACAATAGAACTTTTTGTGCCACTTCAAACTGTCTTGGCAAAATTTTGTTGCCATGCCTCCTTTTTGTTCTTACTTTGTAAAGCTTGGCATTTTCATAGGCTTGTGCTCGAAATTCCTCCAACTCATTCAAGTCTAACAAATGCTTCTCACATGCAGCCCTCCATTCCATATTCAACTGTTTGGTTGTCCAATAAGCGCGGTGTTCTAGCTCCACTAGAAAATGGCATGACTTCCCAAATACAAGCTTGTATGGGGAAGTCCCTAATGGTGTTTTGAAGACTTTTCTGTATACCCACATGGAATCATCTAGCCTCAAAGACCAGACCTTCCTAGTTGGGTTCACAACCTTCTCCAAAATATTCTTGATTTCTTTGTTTGAAATTACTTCCTAGCTATTTGTTTGCGGATGGTAGGTAGTGGCAATTCTCTATTAGATTACATACCTGCACAGAGCTTTAGTGATTAAATGGCATTTAAAATGGGTACCTTCATCATGTATTATAGCTCTAGGGCACCGGATCTAGTAAAGATGTGCTTTTGTAGGAACTTGGCAACTGCCCTGGCATCGTTTGTTTGGAGATCAACAACTTCAACCCACTTTGAAACGTAGTCTATTGCCACAAGTATATATAAATTGTCAAACGATAGGGGAAAATGACCCATAAAGTCTATCCCCCGCACATCAAATAGCTCGACATGCATAATATTCTCGAAGTGGCAATTGATGTCTACTGGAGATGTTTCTAGTACGCTGGCATATGTACATGCCTTGGCAAAATAATGGGCGTCCTTGAATAGTGATGGCTAGAAAAATCCTAACTAAAACACCTTGGTTGTTGTCTTCATTCCAAAAATAGTGTCCTCCATATGGTGTTGCATGGCAAAGTTGAAGAGTGCTCTGTTGTTCATCCAATGGAACACAAAGACGAATGATTTGGTCGGCACACTATTTGAACAAGAATGGCTCATCCCAATAATATTGCCGAATATCCCCCAAAATCGCTTCTTGGCATTACTTGATAAATTTGGTGGCATTATTTTCCTGACTAGGTAGTTGACTATGTTAGCGTACCATGGAATGGTAGTGGTTGCTAGCAAGTATTCATTAGGGAAATCATTTCTAATTGCAGCGACATTACCATCCTCAATATAGTGCTCTAAACGAGACAAATGGTCAGCCACCAGGTTTTCACTCCCCTTCTTATCTCGAATCTTGAGATCGAACTCTTGTAACAAGAGTGTCCATCGGATAAGTCTAGGCTTGACATATTTCTTTGCCAGAAGATATTTGAGTGTCGAATGGTCTGTCTATACCAATACTTTACTACCCACCAGGTAAGACCTAAATTTGTCGAAGCCAAAAGACAACTTCAAGGAATTCCTTTTCAGTTGTTTTGTAGTTAAGCTGGAATTCCTTTGTCCTAACACAGCTCCAATGGTGTAGTCGCTGGCATCACACATGAGCTCAAATAGCTCATTCTAGTCTGGTGCCACGACTATGGGGGCATTAATTAAACTGTCTTTTAGTTCCTGAAAAGCTTTTAAAAAAGAATCATCAAACGCAAAAGTGATATTTTGTTCTAAAAGTAGGCATAAAGGTTTAGAATTTTTTTTTAGAAATCTTTAATAAAGCGACGATAAAAATTTGCATGTCCCAAGAAATTTCTAATACCTTTGACACTTGTGGGTGGTGGAAATTGTTTGATTATCTCTACCTTTCCTTTGTCTACTTCCAGTCCCTTCTTGGTTACTTTATGTCCGAGAACTATGCCTTCCTTCACCATGAAGTGACATTTTTCTCAATTCAAGACCAGGTTAGTTTCCATGCATCTTTGTAGAACAAGTTCCAAACTCTAAAGGTATTCCTCGAAAGTTTTGCAAAATCTTCTTGTTCACAAAGCATGCACACACTCACAAGCATCATAGTTTGATTCTGGGTAGCTCCTTTAGTCGTCTAAAAAATTAATCATGTATTCTCAAGTGTTAGGTAATGAGGAAGAAGGCGAGTCGAAGCGATAACAACGAAGATTAAAAACTTCGGCAAGTAATTTTATTTTTACTAGTGGCATTGCTTGAGGACAAGCAATAGTTCGAGTTAGGAGGTGTGTTAGGTGTGTAAAAGTACTATAATTTCATCATTTTCCTATGACAATTATTTCTAAATCTACACCCATTTGAGCCACATTGTAGCCCTCCATGCATCAATCACACGGATCTCATCTTTATCATGTTTGGTCCTTATGTATGGTTTATTTGGTGGAAAAGGTACTGCTTTAGTATGTGTTTGGTGCGTGTGCAGATTTCGTTACTCACTGCCTGGGCAAGCACTGCCAAGGCAGTGAAGGAAAGGAAGGAACTGTGCATAACCATCTCTCGACGGTCTAGATCAAGCCAGTTGTGGATGTCAGTTTCTACTAATGGAAGCTGAACCATGAGACAGAGCCCTGCTAAGTGTTGAGTGTGTAAAAGTTCTATATTTTACCCCCTATTTAACCCATATTTCTGCTGCATTCAAGCATATTTCATCGCATTTATGATAGATTTAATTCATACATCACAATTATACAAAAAGGCACAGTTGCTGCTGATTTTGGTTACTTTTGCAGGTAGCTGTTGTAGCAGACTCATGGCAGGAGAGAAGCAGAGCTGGAATACTAGAGTGCAACCGAGAAGAAGGATGCTGCCAAGGCCGCTGCCATGGCAGCCAAGGACGACAGCAATGGTGAAGGAAAAAAGTAAAATGGAGCTCGACAGAAAGAGGAAATTAAACTGGTCTGTCGTAGAGCACTCTTATATTTTACTGAGCCCTAGATCAGAATGAAGGCCAAGCCCAAAGTTCAAGGAAGAAACTCCAAGCAAGAAGGAAGGACGAATTAAAGACATAAACTCTGAAGATTTAGTCTTTAATAGAATTGTACTTTAAATTAAACTTGTATTCTTGCCATATTAGAAAACTTGAACCCAAGGCCTATATAAAGGCATGTAATTCGACCTAGGAAGAACATCTTATTCTCTAGTCGTCTTCCCCTAAACCCTAGTCATTTTCCCCCTTTCATCATTTTCTAAACTTCCCCTAGGGCTAAGGGTTGATTCTGTAAAGTAGTTGACAGGGCTGCATTGTTTTAAGAGTTTTTCTGTTCAATAAAATAGACTTCAAGTTTGCTTATTCTGGTTTTCAACATCTTACAAGAGTATCGGGAGAGCATTGTGAGATTATACATTTACTTAATATCGGGAGAGTTAAGTATACGAAAGGAATAAGTACGGGTTCTCCAGTTTATGGTTGAACTATCTCGGACCTAGGGATAGGACGAGGTTAAGTGGCTAAGGAAGAATTCAACAACATCGGTGTTCATCCTTCGATTCACGCCGGGAGGTATCATCAAAGACGTGTTCATCGACAGACTTGGACCTAGGGATAGGCCAAGGCACAGTAGGGATTCTTGCCAAGCTTGAAGTACTGAGTTGTGTGTTCGTTGCCGCGACAACAACAGACCGTTGCGGCGACAGGCGCTACGACAGAACAGAAAAGACCTAGACAGTGCAAACACCTACACTACGGAGCAGATCAATACCGGCCTACTCTTTACTCTGAATATTTTCATCTCTTATTTTCAGTATTCTTTATTACTTCGTGACAAACAATTAAACTCTTTCTTTTTCCCTCTCGTGCAGCAATCCAAGGTTAAAGCTATTAGCCCAGTCCATGTGGAGACGATATCCGATACTTATGTATCACTTTACTACTTGTGTCGTGTACACTTGCACTACATTGCGATAGACTCTTTTACACGCAACAAGTTTTTGGCGCCATTGCCGGAGAACTGGCAACATAACTTTACCCTACTTTTACTGCATTTTCTTTAATTTTTCTGTTTTTACTCGGATTGTTCACCCTGTGCTTTCAACAAGGTCTTTTGTTTGCTTATGCGCAGATCTCAACGGGGCAAAGAACCTGAGCACAAATTAGACCCTGAAATCGAACGAACGTGCAACCTCAGGAACCGAGTCTGCCTCCTAGTAGCAAGAAACGAGTACTTGGAGGAACAGTTAAAAGCAATGGTAAACGGAAGACAAGAAGATGGGAGGAACAACCAAGGGAATCCCTAAGATCCTAACGACCCTATCGGTGATGGAGGAAACGGACGACCTGTCGTTCCTCCTGCTGCCGCACGCCGGACCTGCCGCGATTTCATGATCAATGATCATGTGGAATTAGAGACCACCCTGCCAGACGTGGAAGCTGAAAATTTCGAGCTGAAACCTGTGATGTTCAGCATGATTAATTCTGCTGGCCAATTTAGTGGTGCTGCTACAGAGGATGCTAGGGAACATCTGAAAATGTTCCAGGAAATCTGTGGTTCGTTTAGACTACCAGGAGTAAACCCGGAGATACTGAGGCTTCGGTTATTTCCTCATTCATTGAGGAACAGAGCTAAAACTTGGTGGAACAAACTAACGTCGGGTTTAATACGAACTTGGGCAGATTTAACTCGTGAATTTTTGTCTCGTTTTAATCCTTCCCATTTATCTGAGCGATTACGTAACGAAATTGCTACTTTTCAACAGGAAGACGACGAGCCAATGCACGAGGCATGGGACAGGTTTACTACTCTTCTGAGGAATTGCTCAATGCATGGATTCCCTGTTTGGAATCAAGTAATCAAATTCTATAATGCTGCCAACCTACAGACTCGTATGAGAATTGATTCAGCAGCCAATGGGTTGTTGTTAGATAAAGATCCGGATGAAGCCATGGTAGTATTAAAGAATTTGGCTAAGAATGAAGAACAGTTCCCCACATCGAGGAGAGGTAAACGAGTACTAGTTGTGAAGGATTATGAAGCCGATAATTCCTTAAAGACACAAGTTGCATATCTCACAAAGGCAGTAGAAAACTTGCTGAAGAAGGATTCTCAACCTGTTTATGCTGCAGAAGAGGTATGTGGAACTTGCGGTGGAAATCATAGTTCGGAAGAATGCCCACTACAGCTAGAGGAAGGGATGTATGTTGGGAACTATAACAAGCAAAACTACAATTCCAACAACTACAATCCCAACTGGAGGAAAGACCCTAAGTTCTCTTGGAGCAACCTTAACAATGCCTTGAACCCTCAAGCAAAGAACACTCAAAATCAGGGGGCACCTAGAATTCTGACACGGTAGCAAGTGCAACAGCAGCCGCAACAACCACAGGCAGCCACACCTAGCATACTGGAACAAACCTTGGCCACATTTATGTCACAGACAGGAACCTACATGGCAAACATAGATCACTTCATCAAGAAGACTGAGTCGTTCATGGATAAAATAGAGATGCGGATGGCCAATCATGAAGCTACTCTAAAGTCATTGGAGACACAGATGGGTCAGGTTTCCCAACATATTATGCCAAGGCAGAACGGAGGATTCCCTAGTGATACTAAAATCGCTAGAAAACCCACACATGAGCAGTGCAAAGCGATCACAACTAGAAGTGGGAAGAAGTTACCAGGGCCAGAGAAAGAAGCTGAAACAGTTAAGAAATCAGCCCTAGAATCGACTGTCGAGAACGCTGCCCCGGCAGACGACAAACAACCTGCTGCCACTACACCTGTCACGACAGCAGACGAGACAGAGGAGAAAGATGAAGAACCTAAACCTCCTCAGATCCGAATGCAGTGGGAAGGACGCATTGCAGACTATCGTCCTCCACCTCCTTTTCCACAGCGGCTACAGAAGTTGAAACAGGAATCCCAGCTTAAAAAGATCTATGATATTTTTAAGCAGGTTCACATTAATATTCCGTTGTTAGATGCTATCAAGGAGATGCCTGGTTATGCCAAATTTCTCAAGGATGCTATGTCGAAGAAATCCAGACTTGTGGAATTTGAGACAGTTAAAATGACAGAAGGATGCATGACTATTCTACATAAGCATCCACCCCAGAAAAAGAAGGATCCTGGGAGTTTCATAATACCGTGCATAATCGGAGACAAATTTGTGGGTAAAGCACTTTGTGATCTAGGTGCTAGTATTAATTTAATGCCAAAATCTATATTTCAGAAATAGGTATTGGACGAGCACGACCCACAACAGTTATGCTGTAGCTGGCAGACCGCTCTTACGTGCAACCAGAAGGGAAAATTGAAGATATTCTGGTAAGAGTGGATAAATTTATTTTTCCTGCTGACTTTCTTGTTTTAGATTGTGAAGCAGATGAGAATGCACCAATCATCCTGGGGTGACCCTTCTTAGCCACAAGAAGATCACTGATTGATGTAGAGAAGGGAGAACTCACTATGAGAGTGAATGATCAAGAGATCAAACTGAATGTTCTCCAAGCAATAAAGCACGCTGATGCAGAAGAAGAATGCAAGGCTATCACTGAAGTTATCCTTGACCAACCCTGCATCAGGTCGGACTGCCATGACATCAAATTTGGCCACTGCCCCAGCAGCCATTTAGAAGACTGTCACGGTAGCGATGACGACAGCAGCTCCTCAGACTCTGACATATCTGATACTGAAGATCATGAGGAGGTAAACTAGATAGGCAATCGCCCAGGTAAGTTATTCGAGCCCTTAAATTATACCTCGAATGAAGATATCATCCAAAAGCCATCAACTGTAGAGCCACATGTTCTAGATCTTAAGCCCCTGCCAGGGCAGCTTAAATATGTTTTTCTTGGATTAAATGATACGTTGCCCGTAATCATCTCTTCCAAGTTGATGCAGGAACATGAACAGCAGCTGATAGAGATGCTGCAGCAGCACAAAAGAGCTATTGGGTGTCCCGATAGCTGATATCCAAGGCATCAGTCCGGCACTATGCATGTATAAAATCCTCTTAGAGGATGATCACAAGCCGACCAGTGATGCCCAGAGACGCTCGAATGATGTTATGCGAGAAGTGGTTCGAAAGGAAATTATCAAATGGCTAGATGCGGGGATAATTTATGCCATCTCGGGTAGTAAGTGGGTGAGCCCGGTGCAGTGTGTTCCTAAGAAAGGAGGAATAACTGTGGTAACCAACGAAGAAAATGAGCTAATCCCAACCGGGACTGTGACCGGTTGGAGGGTTTGTATGGACTACCAGAAGCTTAACAAAGCTAACCGGAAGGACCACTTTCCCCTGCCTTTTATTGATCAAATGCTTGATAGATTAGCGGAAAAACCTTATTACTGTTTTCTTGATGGTTACTCAGGTTACAACCAAATAGCCATCGCACCGGAGGATCAAGAGAAAACGACCTTCACTTGCCCGTACGGTACTTACGCTTTTCAAAGGATGCCATTTGGACTTTGCAACGCACCAGCAACTTTTCAGAGGTGTATGATGGCTATATTCTCCGACATGGTGGAGGATTTCCTGGAGATATTCATGGACGATTTCTCAGTCTTTGGAGACAATTTTGAAAGCTGCTTAGGCAACCTACAGAAAGTGCTCGAGAGATGCGAGAAAGCGAACTTGGTATTGAACTGGGAGAAATGTCACTTCATGGTGGATGAAGGGATAGTCCTAGGCCATAAAGTAAGCTGTCGCGGCATAGAAGTCGACAGGGCTAAAATTGAGGTAATTGAAAAACTGCTGCCACCCACCACAGTCAAGGGGATCAGGAGTTTCTTAGGGCATGCTAGGTTTTATCGAAGGTTTATCGCAAACTTTTCGAAGATCACCAAGCCTTTGTGCCACCTGCTGGAGCAGAACCGTCCCTTCGACTTCAATACTGAATGTACTGAGGCATTCAGAGTTTTGAAGGAAAAGCTGGTAACAGCCCCGATAGTACAGCCACCGGATTGGAAACTACCATTCGAGATCATGTGTGATGCTAGTGACTATGTTGTTGGGGCAGCACTTGGGCAGAGGAAGGACAAGCTCTTTCATGTTATATACTATGCCAGCAAAACACTGAACGACGCCAAAGTAAACTACACCACAACGGAGAAGGAACTGTTAGATGTGTTGTTCTCGATAGACAACTTTCATTCATATATACTTGGAACGAAGGTCATAGTCCAGACAGACCACTCTGCACTAAAGTATCTGTTCGCCAAAAAAGATGCGAAGCCTAGACTGATACATTGGATTCTGCTACTGCAAGAGTTCGACCTTGAGATCAAGGATAAAAAGGGGACAGAGAACCAAGCCGCAGATCACTTGTCAAGATTAGAGAAGGGAAAAAGTCTCCCACCGGACGAGACACACATACTGGAGACCTTCCCTGACGAGCAGTTGTTCACTGCCACAAGCACTACCGTAACAGCCATGGCGACAGGTAAGTTTTCTGAACTCCCCTGGTATGCTGATTTCGTTAATTATTTAGTTAGCGGAATATCTCCTCCTGACCTTAACTATCAAGCTAGGAAGAGGTTCCAAAATGATGTTAACCATTATTATTGGGACGAACCTCTTCTTTTCAAACTGTGTGCAGATCAGATCATTAGGAGGTGTGTACCACAGGATGAGCAGGAAGCTGTGCTTCATCACTACCATGCTTCACAATATGGAGGACACTTAGGTGGTAACAAAATTGTTGCCAAGGTTTTGCAGTCTGGTTTTTATTGGCCTTCATTGTTCAATGATGCCCAGGCATTCTACAAAAGCTGTGATAAATGTCAATGGACTGGAAACATCTCAAGAAGACATGAGATGCCACTGCAAAACATTCTTGAAGTCAAAATCTTCGACGTTTGGGGGATTAATTTCATGGGACCCTTCCCAGCATCATGTGGGAACCTTTATATCCTCCTGGCAGTGGACTACGTGTCCAAATGGGTTGAAGCGATCGATACACAGAAAAACGATGCCAAGACTGTTCAGAGGTTTTTGCAGAAGAACATATTTTCCAGATTTGGCATTCCCAAGGCGATCATCAGTGATGAAGGGAGGTATTTTGATAATAGGGTTATAGTTGCTGCCTCAAAGAAATATGGTGTCAAACATCGGCTCGCAACAGCTTACCACCCTCAAACCAATGGACAGGCTGAAATATCCAACAGAGAGGTAAAGAACATTCTTGAGAAGATGGTCAAGCCAACACGAAAGGACTGGTCTATACACCTCAATGATGCACTATGGGCCTATTGAACAGCGTTTAAAACTCCATTGGGAATGTCACCCTACCTGCTGATTTATGGAAAAACATGCCATCTACCTGTTGAGATAGAGCACAGAGCATAATGGGCCATCAAAGCAATGAATATGGACTTGGAAAAGGCAGGACAGAAAAGGCTACTTGACTTGAATGAGATCGAAGAAATTCGAGCAATGGCCTATGACAACGCAAGGATTTACAAGGACAAGACCAAGAAGTGGCATGACAAGAAACTGCTGCCACGACAGTTCTGCCCAGGGCAGCTTGTGTTGTTATTCAACTCTAGGTTGAAACTCTTCCCAGGGAAGCTGAAATCTAGGTGGTCCGGCCCATTCCAAGTGGTGCAAGTTTTTCCCAATGGTGCCATCACAATCAGATCTTTAAAAAACGGGCACCAATTTAAAGTCAACAGACAAAGATTGAAGCATTATCAGGGGACTAAAGTCCCAAGAATGCAGGAAGTGGTTACTTTAGGAGATGCCCCTCCTGGCATCCCTGATCTAACCTAATTTCAATTTTTATTAATTATCTATCTATCTATCTATCTATATATATATATATATATATATATATATATATATATATATATTAGGCAATTAGAATTATTTCATTTTTAGGAACTAAGATTTTTTTTAGGAAATAAAGGAGACAAGGAGAAGAGAAGAAGTGAACTCAGCCCACCATCAGCCCAAAAAGTCCAAAATAGGAGTTTGTCGTTACAGTTGTCGCGATAGAAGCGGAAAATCCAGCCTGTCAACACAATGTCGCGGCAGACACGCACACGCGTAACAGACGCGCAACAGACACAGAAACACGTGACAAACGCGTCAGAAAATGCGTAACAGCTGGCCCCGTTATTCACGCCTGCCGTTACAGCTCCAACGGGTAGCAAACTCCTCATCTAATAAACCCCGTTTTACTATTCATTTTGCACTCACTTTTACTCTCTCTACTTGTTTCCTCTCTAGAATTTCATTTGCTTTCATTTTCTTTCTACAGCCCCTTGCAACCATGAGTACCAGAAACACCCGACGCAGTGCTGCCTCAAAATCTGCCCCAGCAGCAGCCACTCTCAGCTCCTTCCAGGTCAGAGATATGTGGGAGGAGAGAGGGTTCATTTACAGCCAGCGAATAGAGAATCTCGGGCTCAAACCATTCATAGCCCGTAAGATCAGGGCTCTACAGTGGCAGATGTTTGCCGAGCAGCCGGAAGAGATGAACGTCACCTTAGTCCGAGAATTTTATGCTGCCATCGACAGTAGGGAGGCGACAGCAGTGACGGTTCATGGGAAGGAAGTACCCTTTGAGCCAGAATATATCAACACCCTATATGGATTCTACGTCGGCCGAAGAGAAGATGGGCACCAGAGATTTGTAGAGAGCTTGGAGGCAGCAGATTATGATACTGTCATGGCAGAACTCACCGAGGAAGGCACCGAATGGAATACCGATCCCAAACATCTAAGAACGGTGAAACGAGTGCAACTCACCCCCGAAGCCAAGTTGTGGAACGCTTTTGTCAAAAAGAGGATTATGCCCTCCTCACACAACAGCACGGTAGATCAACCAAGGTTAGCTCTCGTCCATTCAATTTTAAATGAGAGACCCATTAATGTTGGTAGATATGCTCGGGAGGGAATTTTGGATTGTGCATACCGGCCATCGGGACCACTCGTCTTCCCCTACCTCATAACAGCCCTCTATCGTGGCCACAACGTCCCTTAAGCTGTTGAGGATTTAAGAATCCCAGGAAAAGGATGGACGGAGAGGATCATCCTTAGTTTGATGGAGCTGAAGGCTGTCACACCAATATCCAGCTTCAACCCTTCTGCCCCGATAGGTGAGCCGACAGAGCCCACCCTGACAGAGCCTGCCGCCACAGAACAAAGGCAGCCCACTGCAGCAGCTCCCCCAGCAGACTCCTCAACCCAAATCCTTGCTGCCCTGCAGAAAATGGAAGAACGGCGGCTGGGCCTGATGAGTTTTATTCGGGACTTCACAACAGCAACGGTACATTTCATTAAAACCATTCTAAATTTTCCTGATGTACTGTTCCCTGCTTTCCCTGATCATTATTTTGCTGCCCCCACCTCTGCCCACACACCTACCCCTGCTGCCACACCGAGAACACTGTCTGTCGTGTCCACCCCAACCCCGGCCACGATAGCTGCAGGCGGCAGCCACACTGCCACAGTATCTGCCAGGGGAACAAAGAGAAAATAGCCCTTGTCCGACCATGACGCGTACATAGTTGGTTTCTCCTCTTATTCGATTTGGGAGGAATTCGATGACGAGCCCTCTGTCAAGAGGAACCTGTCCAAAGAGTTCACCTAAATAAAGCGGCAGAAACCAAACACCGGAGTCGGACCATCTGGCCAAGGGAAATCCGGCAGTAGCAGCAGTAGCAGCAGCAGCTCTTCCGAGGAGGTTCAGGTGCTAGAGAAACTACCCTCACCGACCCGCATCTAGCCTCCAAGGGAAGCCAAGAAAAAGACCACCTCTTCCTCTCCAAGCCACATGCCGGCACAAACGAGGAAAGCCACTGCCCGCCGGCAGATTCCGATCAACAGCAGCAGCAGCAGCAGCGACGACAACGCTTAAAATTTAAGTTTCTTTTCTTATATTTGTTGTCTGCTATTTTGTTATATTTGTGATGTTGTTTTTATTTCTTTTTCATTTTGTCAGAATGCATTGAGGGCAATGCAACCCTTGAGTTTGGGGGTGGCATCCCTCCATTTATGAAGTGTCTTTATGTTAGAAATTCGTGTCTAAGTGTTAGTTTATTTTTTCTTTAAAAATTTTGGCTTAAATTTTTGAACTTTTATTATCTACTGTTGTCATCTCTGTCGTGACAGCCCCTTAAAAATGTTCTAGGAAGTAAGTAGAGCCTTGGTATAGTTCTGAAAAAACCGAAACACTTTGTGACTTACTTGATAAAAGACTTTCTCTAGCATACTTAGAATAGAAAACTTAGAACTTAGAGTAGAAAGAGACTAGAAACTCAGAAAACCTAGAGGTGCCTATCATTGGCTCTAGGAAAATAACCAGAGTAAAACTTCTAGAGGTGTCTACCACCGGCTCTAGATAGTTAACTAGAGGTGCCTGAAATACTGGCTCTAGTAGAGAAGAGGAAATTTCCGAAAAAGAAGGAAAACAACTAGAGGTGCCCGTTACTGGCTCTAGTGAAAAAAATAAGTCTCGAAGGAAAACTCTAATCAAGCTAAGTATAATATTCTAGTTGCTAGGGAAGTCTATATTCAAGGATGTTCACAATAATTGCACACACATGCACGAGAACTATACTTTTGCTCTAAGTAGATCCTTAAATATTTGAACAGGTGCTAACATGATGGGGATGGTATTGTGGATAAGGATTTTTCATTAACTTAAGCAAAGAAAAAAATTAATTATATATATGTATGCATGCATGTTAGTTAGGTTGCATTTGCTTGAGGGCAAGCAAAAACTTGAGTTTGGGGGTGTGTTGAGTGTGTAAAAGTTCTATATTTTACCCCCTATTTAACCCATATTTCTGCTGCATTCAAGCATATTTCATCGCATTTAGGATAGATTTCATTCATACATCACAATTATACAAAAAGGCACAGTTGCTGCTGATTTTGGTTACTTTTGCAGGTAGCTGTTGTAGCAGACTCATGGCAGGAGAGAAGCAAAGCTGGAATACTAGAGTGCAGCCGAGAAGAAGGATGCTGCCAAGGCCGCTACAATGGCAGCCAAGGACGACAGCAATGGTGAAGGAAAAAAGTAAAATGGAGCTCGACAGAAAGAGGAAATTAAACTGGTCTGTCGTAGAGCACTCTTATATTTTACTGAGCCCTAGATCAGAATGAAGGCCAAGCCCAAAGTTCAAGGAAGAAACTCCAAACAAGAAGGAAGGACGAATTAAAGACATAAACTCTGAAGATTTAGTCTTTAATAGAATTGTACTTTAAATTAAACTTGTATTCTTGCCATATTAGAAAACTTGAACCCAAGGCCTATATAAAGGCATGCAATTCGACCTAGGAAGAACATCTTATTCTCTAGTCGTCTTCCCCTAAACCCTAGTTGTTTTCCCCCTTTCATCATGTTCTAAACTTCCCCTAGGGCTAAGGGTTGATTCTGTAAAGTAGTTGCAAGGGCTGCATTGTTTTAGGAATTTTTTCTGTTCAATAAAATAGACTTCAAGTTTGCTTATTCTGGTTTTCAACATCTTACAAGAGTATCGGGAGAGCATTGTGAGATTATACATTTACTTAATATCGGGAGAGTTAAGTATACGAAAGGAATAAGTACGGGTTCTCCAGTTTATGGTTGAACTATCTCGGACCTAGGGATAGGACGAGGTTAAGTGGCTAAGGAAGAATTCAACAACATCGGTGTTCATCCTTCGATTCACGTCGGGAGGTATCATCAAAGACGTGTTCATCGATAGACTTGGACCTAGGGATAGGCCAAGGCACAGCAGAGATTCTTGCCAAGCTTGAAGTACTGAGTTGTGTGTTCGCTGCCGCGACAACAACAGACCGCTGCCGCTACAGGTGCTGCCGCGATAGGCGCTACGACAGAACAGAAAAGACCTAAACAGTGCAAACACTTGCACTACGGAGCAGATCAATACCGGCCTACTCTTTACTCTGAATATTTTCATCTCTTATTTTCAGTATTCTTTATTACTTCGTGACAAACAATTAAACTCTTTCTTTTTCCCTCTCGTACAACAATCCAAGGTTAAAGCTATTAGCCCAGTCCCTATGGAGACGATATCCGATACTTACGTATCACTTTACTACTTACGTCGTGTACACTTGCACTACATTGTGATAGACTCTTTTACATGCAACACTAAGCGGAAAAGACAAACAGACCAATGCCGAGGCAATAGCCAAGCCACTGTCGAGGCAATGCCTAGACACAGTCGACAAGGGAGAAAATATGCAAAGTGGTATGCGTTTTGAAGAGCACGAAAAGCTGAATTTTCTATGTACTTTGCATGAAGATCAGACTGTGGGAAGAGCATAAAATGCCGAAGGAAGGTCAAGAGAAAATTCCACGCAAATGGGAGGATTTTAAGGAAGAATGACATAATACTTAAAAGAAGATCTTTTCTTTTAATGTATTTAATTCTAACTTGAATTCCTCCTCAAGAAAGACTTAACCTAGACCTCCTCTATAAATAAGAAGCCAAAGCCGGCCATTGAGGACATCAAGAAATCGAGAGTTGAGCGATTTTGTAGTGATCTTACATCAATATCATGTTCTAATTTCTTCTTAGGGTTTGGATTTTATAGTTTAGTAGTTGTGAGAAAACGGTTGGATTTTGTTTAAGTTTTTGTTAATGCAATTATAGTTCAAGGTTTGCTTATTCTTGGTGTTTATGTTTTCTTGCAATTAAATCGAGAGAGGAAATTGCAATTGCATCTATTTGTCTAATATCGAGAGAGTTAGACTCACGAAACGGATAAGCATGGTTTTCATCCCAATCGGTGAAAACTAACTCAACTTTGGGATAAGTTCGAGTTTCAACGGCTAAAAGAAGCGTAAGATTGGTTGGTGTTCATCCTTATTTCACGCTAGGAGGTATTATCAAGGCCTGCACATTAGCAGTGTTTCGACTTAGGGATAAGGAGGAGCCACTGAAGGACGCTTTGCCGAACCTTGACGTTGTTGGTTGCTACCAACGCAAGGGATTACCGAGGCAGTTACTTAATCCATTGTCGTGGCAGTAGATTTGGTCATTACCGAGGCAATTCGGTGTTCGTTGCATTCAAAATCGAGATATTTCCAATTGATTTCCACACTATGAAACAATATAATCTGGCCCATTCTCTCATCTTGATTACTCAACTCTTTAATTTACTGGCTTATTTTACTTTCTGTTTATTATATTATTCTAAAAACCCAATCAAATCACTTGTGTTCTTCACTTTTATTTCTTTTCAGTGCGAGACAATAAACTTTGGAAGTCACGCCAATCCCTGTGGAGACGATACTCAATATTCATCCCTTTATTACTTGAGACGTGTACACTTGCACAATTGCGGGACACTCTACACACGCAACAGTTTCCAATCTTATATTCAAAATAAAAATATATCTCCATATAAAAGGAATATTTCCATTCGGAACATAAACCCAGTTAATAATTAATTATCAAATTAAATTTGAATTTTTATTCTAAAATGCTAACATGCCACGCAAAATTGAAGGTACCAATATTGGGCGTTTGTGGGGGTGCTAATCATTTCCCACACGTAATCGACTTTTGAACCTCAATTTTCAAAATAATGAATCTCGGGTTTTTTTATGGTTTCCGGTTTACCAAAGTGATCGGTGGCGACTCCAAACCTTTTCAAAAATCAAATTTAAAACGAAAATACCTAATTTCAAAATTAATTGTCAAGCTATTTTTACCGGGTAAAAAAATAGTTTCGAAACGGGGGTGTGTTTGATCGTTACTAGTTTAAGGTGTTGTTAGATATTGTTTGTTTCGATATGTGCCGAGATATCAAATTGAAATGGCGGATCTCCTAGCGAAGTGTCACGGACATGCCCCTTTTGACTCGGTTTGCAAGCCGTGCAGCACTTGAAAGAGGTGTTACCCCGACAACTCATCATTTTCTCATGCCCTTTGTCTAAGGTCTTATCTCGATAAAGCCTTCTCAAGTTCGTCACGTAGTAGGGACTTTCGAATGTCGGATCTAAGGCCTAGCGAAAGCTAGACTCCAACCCTACATCTCGGCCGAGAGTGCGATATGGGGCTCCATGGCCCCAAACCGTCCCAGGCTATTTCTCCCGAGGAGACAATGTGCCAACCACTAGGCCCCATTGCCCGCACACCTAGGCCCCATATGAGCCTAGGAGTAGGCCGCTTACA
Organism: Hibiscus trionum; assembly: GCA_030270665.1. NCBI lineage: Eukaryota > Viridiplantae > Streptophyta > Magnoliopsida > Malvales > Malvaceae > Hibiscus > Hibiscus trionum. Next base: position 1,622,023 of record BSYR01000034.1, on the reverse strand, counting down.
CCAAGGAAAGCTCGGTCGCTAGCCCAGGCGAGGGGTGATGGAGACCCAACACCAGACCACTTCCCCCTAAAAAGCTAAAGAAACTTACCAGGAATGACACTAGTAGACTTTGGAATGTCCCAAACAAAGACATTTTCTGGATATAGTCTTCATGAAGCATCTTGACTTGTGCCTCTTACTTGGTACATCATCGGGAAATCCTTATCCATCGGTTAGGGTTGTACCTACTCGGTCTACAACGGGCTTGTTGAGGTGAGATATAAGTCTAACACGAGAACGCCTTGACATGAAGCATGGAATGTCTAGCTACGACTTGTTCAAGAACATGGTGGTAGCTGATTTTGAATTACTAAGGTGTAGCGTCACTTTAAGCGCATAGGCGATCTCATTTTCTAGGAAGATCCATTGTCTTTTAAATTGGGTGATTGAGTGGCTTGCGAGTCTATGTTCTGGTTTTGAGTATGCCTAGTTGTGTTGTACTCTTTTTTTTACTAAATAGTTGTGTTTTACTCTTTTCCTCCTTAGATTAAAGAGGTTTTTAATGAAGCACACAACTTAAACTTAGGATTGTAAATTTTGATTTCCTCTAATAAATTTTTATTTGTCGAACAAAAAATAACTTTTAAATAAATATTAAAATTCTCATGAACTTGACATGCAATTAATCACATCACAATTCATTACTTTCGGAATCATAAAATCAATCCGAAGAATCAATGTTCTCATGAGAGAGCTTAGTACTTAGTAGCCCAATCCACTTTGTTGAGCGCTACGGTGATTCGGGTTTCACTTGGTGTATCTTTCTGGAATGATTGTTTTAATTGAGATTTCATCAAATTGTTTTAGATTTTTTAATTTTTTTTTTGAACGAAAAGGGGAAACGCACCTACGACCCACCTCATTAAAAAACCTCCCTAAGCCTAATGGAAGAAAAAGAGTACGTGACGTAGGGCGATACAAAAGCGAAAAAAGTCAAAAGAAAACAAACAAGCATCAAGACACAACATAGTGCCCAAGCATCACGGCAAATCTGCATCCCACGAAGCAACCACGCTGTCCAAGCAGCACCCTTCATCGCAACAGCAGCACCAGGTCATTCCAGCCACACAAAGCAACGCCAGGCCCTTCCCAGTCGTGCACAGCAGCAACCAACAAAGCGCCCAGCATCGCTCCAACCAGCACACCACAGATTTTTTAATCTATTCAATATTGATTGTGTTGAATTTCAATCAAAATTCTATTAAGTAATCCAAATACGAAATTGAGCAGAAGATGATAAATTAGAGGTAAGATGGGAGGGATTAAAGACAAAAAGATGCAATGATTATTCAACCTAAATTCTAATTTTATTTTAAAATAAGGTTAATTACCTGTTGAGTTCTTAAAATTTTTAATATTTATATAAAAATTATTAAAAATGTTAATAATATGTAACGGTGCGTAATGTTAATGGTGTGAAGCGTTGTGTGCCGCATGTTCTAGACTCGTCACATTTATAAATGAATTTTGTAGTACCTCCCAATACATGTATCACTTCTCATTAATATCAAAAATTTTAAAGTGAATTTTCCATTTCCATACATATATTAATTACCATCAATCCGCTGAACTAAATTTATGGTGTTTGAATTGTTAAAGCAAGTTAGCCGCATAAATTTATGGAATTTGAATCGTTAAAGCAAGTTAGCCGCATAAATTTATGGGGTTTAAATTGTTAGAGCAAATTAGCTACAAAAATTTCAGAAATAGGAATTGTTACAAAAAAAAAGTATGCCAAATATTACATGAAAACAATTCAAACCCCATAAATTTGGCTTAGCATATTAATGGTAAGTAATACTTCTTCTGTTTCATTTAATATTAACTTTTTATCGTCATTATTTTTTAATTTTTACCATAATTTTTTAAAATGTTTTAATTAATTAAATTTTATAAAAAATATATTTTAAACTACGTGATTGAATGTTTCTAAAATATATTTTTTCACATTTTTATCAACAATAAATTTAAAGTAATAATGAGTCAAAGTTCAAAAAATTTGACCAAGAAAATTCAATACCAGACATATTGAATGGGACAGGAAGAGTATATGCATTGGAAATTCACTTTAAAATTTGTGTTGTAAAATAATTGAAATGATAATTTTATCCTTAAAAAGTTAAATTTTATTTTCTTGAAAATTAAAAAAAAAAAGGTATGAAGGGAAATGTGTCTAGTAAAAGTTGAATTTTTCAAATAGACAATATAAGTGGGACAATTTTAAAATAGGAAAAATAAAAAAAGATGCCCCAACGTTGGCATGTTTTGTCATTTGGCCTCCTATTCTTTTTTTTTTGGTGCAAACAACCCTCAACGTTTCAATTTGGTCCAAATATTAGGGTTGTAAAAACAGGTAATCGGATGGGTTTTAGGTCGGGTACTGTCAGGTCGGGTAAAATCCGATACAGGTCATTTCAGGTCATTTTTCTGTCTTGACTCGAGTCGGGTCGGGTGCGGGTCCATTTCAGGTCGGGTCCATTCCAGGTCGGGTCAAAACGGGTCGAGTCCGAAGCAGATAATTGACAGGTTAATTCGGGTTCGGATACACTTCAGGTCGGGTTCATTTCGGGTTCGGGTAGACTTCAGGTCGGGTTCATTTCGGGTTCGGGTAGACTTCAGGTCGGGTTCATTTCGGATTCGGGTTCATTTCAGGTCGGGTTCATTTCGGGTTCGGGTAGACTTCAGGTCGGGTTCATTTCGGGTTCGGGTAGACTTCAGGTCGGGTTCATTTCAGGTCGGGTTCATTTCGGGTTCGGGTGGACTTCAGGTCAGGTTCATTTCAGGTTAAAGTAATTTTAAAAATAATGAAAAGAAAAATAATGAAAATGGGTCAATTTGGAATAAAAATAAAGTTATGTGAAGTATAATGAACAAAAATATCAAAATAAATTTAGAAAACGTAAAAATACAATGAATATGGGTCAAATTGGAATAAAAATAAAGTTTTGGGGACTAGAATGAACAGAAATATCATATTAAAATTATAAAACATTGGGCATTCATTTGAAAAACAAATGAATATGGGTCAATTTGGAATACAAATAAACTTGTGGGGATTATAATGAAAAAAAACAAATTAAAAGTATAAAACATCAGACAAATGAAAAATAATGAATATGTGTCAATTAGAAATAAAAACAAAATTTTAGTGACTATAATGAACAAATATATAAAAAAGATTATAAAATACTAAAAAGGAATTAGGGTCAATTTGGAATAAAAATAAAGTATTAAGGACTATAATGAACAAAAATATCAAATTAAAACAATGAAACATTTTAAAAACAATGAATTGTGGTCAATTTGGAATAAAAATAAAGTTTTAGGGAGTATAATGAACAAAAATATCATATTAAAATTAAAAAATATCGGGCTAAATTTTTTAAAAAAATGAATAGAGGTCAATTTAGAATACAAATAAAGCTTTGGGGACTATAATGGAAAAAACATCAAGTTAAAAAACTAATGAAGAAATGTACCAAATTATAAATAAAAAAACATTGGGTGAATATAAAAAATAATGAATAGGGATCAATTTAGAATTAAATAAAAGTTTTAGAGACTAACATAAAAAATATTACGATATTAAAAAGTTAAAAACAATAGTCTAAATTAAAAAAATAAAAATAAAAAGGGCTCAACTTGAAATAAAATTAGTTAATTAGATGTTAAGTACTATAAATTATAAAAAAAATTAAAATTAAATATATATATATATATATTATAATACATATGTATATAACAATATATTAATTAATGTATATGTATACACTATACATATGTATATATATTATATTATAGGGTTTAGGGTTTTAGACTTTTAAGTTCCTACATACATTAAATAATAAATACATACATATTACATACATACATGATACATGCATAACTTACGTACATACATTATGATTAGGTTTTAGGGTTTCATGCATACATGATACGTACATTAACATTATAAAACCCTAAACCTTTAAAACTAAAACACATACCCTAAAACCCTAAAATTGAATCACTAACCAAAACAAAACTATAAAACCCTAAACCTTTAAAACTAAGCCATGAAACCCTAACACCGTAAGCCCTAACAATAAACCCTAGACCCTAAACGTAAGATAAATGAAACCTAAAAATTAAACCTTTAAAACTAAAACACATACCCTAAAACCCTAAAATTGAATCACTAACCATAAAACAAAACTATAAAACCCTAAACCTTTAAAACTAAACCATGAAACCCTAACACCATAAGCCCTAACAATAAACCCTAGACCCAAAACGTAAGATAAATGAAACCTAAAAATTAAACCTTTAAAATTAAAACACATACTCTAAAATCCTAAATTTGGATCACTAACCATAAAACAAAATTATAAAACCATAAACCTTTAAAACTAAACCATAAAACCCTAACACTAAACCATAACACCATAAGCCCTAACAATAAACCTAAACCCTAAACGTAAGATAAATGAAACCTAAAAATCAAACCTTTAAAACTAAAACAATACCCTAAAACCCTAAAATTGAATCACTAACCATAAAACAAAACTATAAAACCCTAAGCCTTTAAAATTAAACCATGAAACCCAAGCACTAAAACCTAACACCCTAAGCCCTAACAATAAGCCCTAACCCTAAACATAAGATAAATGAAACCTAAAAATTAAACCCTTAACTTTTTTATTTTTAAATATAATTTTTTTATTTATTTAAATTATTTTAATGTATTTGTAAATATAATTTATTTATTTATTTTTAATAATAAATTATTTATTTAAATTATTTTTTATTTATATTTAGTTATAAATTTATCTTTTTAAAATTATTTTTTATTAATTATTTTTTTTATAGTTTGTAGTTATAAAATAGTATACGTTTTTATTTTTTTTAACTGTTTGATATCATACACTTTTACAAATAAAATTAATTTAACTCGAATCTCTTATAATGAACAACATCATTCTTTCTACACAATTTATTTAATTAAAACTTTTAAATATCACTAAAATGGAAAGCAATTAATCAATCCCTAACAACATTTACGTACTAATAATGATGATTCATATACTCATTACAAACAAAATAGTTTATATTCTCCTAATTTCATTGATTACAAACAAAATAATTTATATTAATTGCGAAAAAACGTTTTTCACATTGGTCCAAATCCCCTTTTACTTTGACTTTATGTGGTTAAAACCTTCAAAAATCTTTTGATTGGACTTCCATATCTTGCTTTTGCCGGCTTTTATTGTACCTATTTTTGTAATTTAGTATAACAGTTAAAAGTAAATGCATTTCACCCTAATATTTTTTTACACACAAAGGTAAGAAGGTGAAAATATGTACTTCATTAGTAAGGAAAAAGAGGATAGATTATCCAAAATTGAGAAATGGTTACGATATTAATTAAAATGCTATTTTAGAAACAAATTTTACACTTAATTTATTTAAATTTTAAAAAAAAACAATATGTTATTATATAGAATTTTAGAAATATTTTAACATATAATTAACTGTTTTGATAAAATTTTAAGGTTTAAGGTTTAAAATTAAAATTATGATAGCAATTAGCTGTGGGGCCAGCTTTGAAAGTTAAAACAAATTGGAATATATTTAAATATATTGAACATAGAAGAATATAGGCTGTAAATATGTAGTTGAACATGGCTCACACATTTTCATATTTAACAATCAACCTCCCAAATATGCCTTTTAATAAAAATAAATTACTAATTGTAGAAAACTAATAAGGAATGCCTTTTAATAAACAATATCAATTTAAAAAAATCAAACTTAAATATTTTACAAACTTAAAACATTTTGGTGTAATGTACCTTTGTAAATTTTTATAAAAAATTTCAAACTTAAAATAAACAATACTAATTAATCAATTAATTGAGAAAGATTTAAATTATTAATTGTAAAAATATATAGTATCTATGTATTTTAGTATGTCTTAGTCTATATATTAAGAAAGAAGTTAAAATAAATAATATCAAATTAAATTAGTATGACTTAAAAAATATATACTAAAATATATATTATATATTTTAGTATGCCTTATTATTAAATTTGTCTATATATGCCTTAGTAAAAAATCTATATGTACTATGTATTTTAGTATATATTAGATTTTTATTTATTAAAAATAAATATTTTTATTTATCAAGTTTATATTTATTTTTACTAATTACATATTAAACAAATCTTTTATTTATTAAAAATAAATCTTTTAATTATATATATAATACATCTTGTTAGATACTTAACATTTTTAACTATTCAAATTATAGATATAGACTTTTTCATAATAGTTCATAATATTACTTCATATCATATATTAAAAATATCATTATTACTTATTAAGTATCAATTATCAAACCATGTCAATATCAGTTCAGGTACAAAACAAGTCGGGTTAAAAACAGGTCGAGTCCAAAACAAGTCGGGTCTAATAACAGGTCGGGTTTAAAACAGGTCGGGTTCAAAACAGGTCGGGTTCAAAACAGGTCGGGTTCAAAACAAGTCGGCTAAAATCAGATCTCGGATCGATTCAGTCAGGTAATATCAGGTAATTTGCCAGGTCGGTCTCGAGTTCGGGTTCGTTTCAGTCGGACACAGATTGGGTTCGGTTGCTACAGTAACAGGTTCAACTCGGGTTCGGGTCAGCAACAGTCAATTACAGTTCGGGTTCGGGTCATCAAATTCTCGGGTCAAATCAAGTTCTGACTCGAGCAGGTTTCAGGCAGGTTTTCAGGTTCTGACTTGTTTTTACAACCCTACCAAATATGCCCATGTTGGATGAAAACTGTCAGTCAACTAATAGTCCACGATTGATGTTGACTGGACTTGCCATGTGTTAAGATATGCTAACATGTCAGCATTATATCTGCGACGTGACACCATCCGTTTCGGCCACGTGTCAGCATGATAGTCAGCCACGTATCACCATAAAGAAGGGTATAACAATTTAATTTTAAAAAAAATTAACGTGGCATATGCCACTTCAATAGATCTTAACGCGTGGCAAGTCCAGACAGAATCAACCGTTGATCGTTAGTTGACTAGCAGTTTTCATCCAATAGGGACATATTTGGACCAAATTAAAACGTTGGGGATTGTTTGCTCCAAAAAAAAAGAATAAGGGGCCACCAAATGACAAAACATGCAAACGTTGAGGGCATGTTTTGTCATTTTGCCTTTAAAATACAAAAAGGACAACTTTAATGAGGTAGATGGAGTATTTATTTTGTTGGATGGAAATCCTCTGCCCCTTTTCAGTGCTTCTACTTATGCCCTACACTCAAAATTAGGTTTAGGGTATAGGGTTTAAGGTTAGGGTTTATGGTTAGGTTTTAGGAAATTTAGGGTATGGTGTATTTTTTAAGGTATAGGGTGTAGGGTTTAAGATTTAGAATTTATGGTTAAGACTTGAAATGTAATTTTTTAGTATTTTTAGTGTTGAGGCATATATAGGGGCACCGAAAAGGAGCATCGGATTTTTATCCTATTTTTCACGACAAAGAGACGACCCCTATTGGATAGAAATCTTCTGCCCCTTTTCGGTACTCTTACTTATGTCCCTACACTCAAAATTAAGTTTAGATTATAGGGCGTAGGGTTTAAGGTTAGGATTTAAAAAATTTAGGGTATAGTATTTTTTTTAAAGTATAAGGGGTTCATAGAATTTTTATTCTATTTTGCTCAAAGAGACGGGCCCTATTATTTTTTTATGACTTAAAATTTAAATGTAAAATAAAACAAAGTGGGCCCGGGATTTCATCTATAAAAGGACCAAACCAACATCCAAACCTGCATGCAAATCCGTCATCTTAGTTAATATTAAGAAAGCTAGCTCTTCAATACTTGTTTCTACTTTTTCATTTCCATGGCTAACGCAGCTGGGATGCTTACTCAAACTAAAGCCGTTCCTCATTCTCTCGCAAATTCCATCAATTTAGCTGTGTCACCCACCGATCACTGCGATGATCAAGTCCCCACCGTCGATTACTCTTTGTTGTTTTCCAATGATCAAACTGAACGTGCCAAGTCCCTTGAACACCTGGGGAAAGCATGCCAAGAATTCGGTTTCTTTTATGTATGAACCTTCAACCCTAATATTTACACTTGGTTCTGATATTTAGTAAGAATTATGTATGTACTGAGATTCTTTCGTTTTGCTGAAGCTGATCAATGGTGTTGAAGAAAGTGTGGTGGAAGCAGCACTAATGGGCGTTACGGATTTCTTCCAACTCGCAAACCAAGAGGAAAAGAGTGAGTACTTGAAGAAGAATTCCAAGGATAAGATAAGGTGGGTTTTAAGATCCCATGCCGGGGAGAACCGGGAAAATCTAAAGATTGTAGCACATCCCGAATACCATTTCCCTACCAAACCGGCCAACTTTAGGTATATCGAATTCTACACTCGTACTCGTTATTCGTGAATTGTTTAATCTTTTCATTCTTCATCTTGTATTTGGCAGAGATGCCTTTGGAGAGTACTTGAAGGAGATGCATGAGGTCGAGCTCGGTTTGGCTAAAGCAATCTCGAGAATCTTGGGCCACGAAGAAACCTACATCGAGAAGGAATTCAATCTGGAAGCCGGTTTCGACGTCTCCTCCATGAATCTTTACCCTCCATCTTTCCAGTCCAAAGGTTCAATCGGTGTGGCCAATCACACTGACCCCGGCTTCTTTGTTTCCCTTATTCAAGATGTCAACGGCGGCCTTTAAGTGCTGTCTCATAAAGGAAATATACCCCCAAACGCCATCTTCATTAATCTTGGAGACCATATGGAGGTCTATATATATATATAGTTTGGATTCATTTACACGGTGTAAAACTCTGTTGAGTGAATGACCTTCTCTACCATTCTTGTCTACTATCTATTAACAGTTTCTATTTGGTTGGTCGTAGATATTATCCAACGGGAAGTACAAGAGTCATATACATCAAGTGGTTCTGGATGATAACCAAGTGAAGAGAATCACCGTGGCTACTCTTCATGGACCTTCGTTGGACACGTTTGTAGCCCCGGCTCCGGGGTTCGTCAACGAGTCTCGCCAACCGGCCTTCAGAGGAATGACCTACAAGAAATCCTTGGAGTTGAATGGTTTCGATGAAATTGATGTGCAGTCATCCCTTTCTCAGCTCCGCATTCCATTACCTGTCTAGTTTCATGAGCTTATGCTGCACCATTGCTATTTGCTACTACTTCACCCTCTATGGACTGCTATGTGCTGATATTATTAAGTCTGCTATGTGCTGATATTATTAAGTATGATGTACTGTTACAACGATAATAAATAAACAAGAAGCTATAGCTTTCTGTTCTTGTCTATTTTTTTTTTCAAAATTAATCACTTCGTGGAGTAAAAGAATCATAAGGAGATTGATGCATTGAATGCAAAATCCACCACCCATGCCCTATGCACACTCCATGCCTCTAACACCTACACCCATCAACCACCCCTCTTTTGCAACATATCCAATCATTTGGATAACCAAAAAAAAGAAAAGAAGAAGAAGCCATTCCATTTCAAACACTCACCATAACTCTTTCCACCATTTTCAGCACCAAAAAAAATCAGATCACCATTTTTCCATAACCATCACTTGAAAAAGAACAACCCCAGTAACCCAGTTTTCCCTTGAAAAAGTGGGAGACATAGAAATGAGCCCGGATAAATTTAGTCGCTACATAATCTTTTACCAAATAATGTTTAAGTCCTAAAATAAAGTTATTTTTTCGAAATAAAATCTAAAATCTAAAAACTCAAAAATAATATGGAAAACCTAAAAAGCAAGGTTAATCAAATCAAAATCAATCGATTATTCAAAAAATTTAAAAAGAGAACCGAACTGTATGCACCCATACATGGCACACCTTTGACCACTTGTTGCATTCCTTGTCATTGTCCTTCTGCTCGACAACAAGTGATACACCCTGCTATATATGCACAATCACTCTACTATTAAAAATTTGATAGACTAATGAAATAGACTCATGATCTTAACATCATCTACCGGTGAACATCATATTTCCTTCTACTTGAAGTCATCATAAGACACCAACAATATAGAGTATGTAATGGGATTCTCTCTCCCTTCAAAAGGATCGAGATATGAGGGTAAAAGTGAAACTTACCCTATAGAACTCACACTCCAATTTGGTGTGGGATCAACTGCAGATATCTTGGAGGGAAAAGTTTGTGCTGAAGGTAACTGAGAGTTTGAGATTGCTGCTCCAGCATGTATTTAAATAGCGGTCTGCAACCACAATAACATCAGTTATATAGCAGTAGCTGTACCGTCTGAAATTGCGATACTCGCAACTGTCATATCCGCAAAGCATCTATTAAGAAAATTCACAACGTGATCAAAAATATGACAGCCGCCGCAATTTAAATCATTCTACCAACGTCTCCACCTGAAATCACTGGACTCGGGGGGATTTGAAGTTCCCTCTTCCAAAGGAGGTACTCTGCACTCTGATGCAAGTGCTTTAAATCTTGGTGTTCTCCATCTAGGACCCACTTTGGAGGTGTTCCCATTATTATCCAAACCCTAAAATGTAGGTAAAAACATTGTTGTTCTTTTCTATGGTTCTCCTATTTTTTGGTAGTACTTAATATTTTACATGTTTTAAGAGGAAGGAAAGTGAGCTTGTGTGAGTACTTTTTACAGTAAAAAATGCTTACCTTGCACATAAATTTTCAATGATTTTGGATGTTACTCTTTTTTTTATCTTGTTCATTATTTATGCTAAAATGGCAGTACAGAATGGCTCGAAACAGTGGTAAAATGTGTCGAAATAACAGTTAAGTTATGCAGTCTTGTTTTGTACTTATATGTTTAGTTCTTGCCTTAAAATAGTGTCTATATTATTATTTTTTTACTTGGAAAATATAATATTTCAGTTGCGTGGCAACATTTTCACTCGCATGTTTTTTAATATTTGAGGTTGCATTTTTTTTATCTTAAATTAAATCGCCCCAAACATCGAAACAAATAACCTAAGGCGACGCAATTTAGACTCACCTAGTAACGAACTGTACTGGCGTGCAAAGAATCCATCTCAGAAGCAACCCAACAGTAAACATGCTGTAAATTTTGTACTCTAACCAACAGTAAAAATGTTGTAAATCCCTAAAACTGCAAAATCACAAAATTGACGCGGTCGATATCCTCGCCAGACCTTACTACCGTTGTCGTCAGAGGCCTCTGCCCATTTTCCTCAACCACCCATCGACGGTAACCAGCGAGAGGTGTGCCTAGAGGTGGCAATCGGGTCATTCGGTTCGGGTCGTTTCGGTTCGGTTCGGGTCATTTCGGGTCTATCTAGAATCGGTTTAGATTCGGTTCGGTTCGGTTCGGGTTCGGGTCTAATTCGGGTCTGTGATGAGTCGGATTCGGTTCGGGTATTGGATCGGGTTAAAATCGGATCGGTTGTTTTCGGGTCGGGTCAATATCGGATCGGTCGCTTTCGGTTCGGGTCAAAATCGGGTCGTTCGGGTCGCTTTCGGTTCGGGTTAAAATCGAGTCAATTTCGGGTCGGGTCAACATTTAAATTTTCGGGTCAATTCGATTTGAGTTGGGTTAAAGGTTTGAGGTTTAGTATTTATGGTTTAGTTTAAAGTTATTGGTGTATGAGATTAATTCTGATTCAACTTGTTAATCTATGCATTTGAATTTGATTAAATATTTAAATCAAAGCTTCATGTATCCATATAAATTTTTTTTTTGTATAATTATATTAAATCAAAGTTTATAATAATAATAATAATAATAATAATAATAATAATAATAATAATAATAATAATAATAATAATAATAATGTCTGAAATGAATTAATTTATTAAACTTAGGATCTAATTGAACTAACTAAAATCTAAAAGCATAAATCACGGACATAATTAAAATAATTTTAAAACTAAATGTGAAATTTCAATTAAATTAATCTAAATTGAAACTCAATTAAATTAAGAAAAATAGAAAGACAAATGGTAAAAATAGAGAGGGAAAAAAACAAAATTTTAGAGGGAAATAAGCCACCAATTTTTTAAGCTAGATTGAAAAAAAAGAAAAAGACAATTGGAAAAAATAGAGAGAGAAAAGACAAAATTTTGGAGGGAAATAAGCCACCAATTTTTTAAGCTAGAGATTAATTACTTTTTAGGTCATGTTGCATTTAAAATGTTACATTTTAGTCAACTTTAAGTTTTAGTTTAATTTAATTTAGTCACAAGTATTCCCACAGTTTAGACTTCGGATATAGAAATCCCCTCCCCGTAGTGATATTTAGTCTCTAAAAATTTACTTTTAGTTGAAATTAACTAATCTTTGTAATTTAGTCTATTAATTTAATATATTGATATTTTCGTTCATTTTAATTTCAAAGATTTAATTTTTAGCCAAAATTGACCCCTATTTATTTATATGGTATAATTACAAAATTGATCATTGGACTCTCAAATTTCTCCACTTCCAAATTGTCAATTTAGTCTACAATTTCAATTTTATGCTATATTTTATGATGGAATTATAAAATTGGTCACCAAGATCTCAAATTTCTATACTTCATTTTATTATTTATTATATTGTTAAAAATAGATATTTGGGTCAAAATCGGGTCAAAATCGGGTTAAAATCGGGTCGATATTCGGTTCAGCTTTCGGTTCGGGTAGCATTCGGTTCGGGTCCATTCGGTTCGGGTCTATTCGGTTCGGGTCCATTTCGGTTCGGGTCCATTTCGGTTCAACAAAAAATTTCGGTTCGGTTCGGTTCGGTTTGGGTTTCGGGTCAACTTCGAATCATCATGTTCGGGTCAAAATCGGGTTTTGATTCGGGTTTCGGGTCTCGGGTCAAGTTTGCCAGGTGTGCCAATCAGACGTTGAACGGTTGGAGTCTTTTGCGTTCGTCATTCGATGTTCGATTGACAAGTCTTCTGTCAGTTACCGACAATGGGTGGTTGAGAAAAATAGGTGTTGACCTTCAGCGACGGCGATGGTGGGGGTCCAACAAGGCTATCGACGACGGAAATGATGTAAATTTTAGGTTTATAATTTTGTGGTCTAGATATTTAGGACTATTTTGTGATTTTTGGAATTCGGGATATATTTAATTTATTTTCTTTTCAGTTTGTTTTTGAAAATAAAAACAAAAAACAAAAGCCATGTTTTAAACTATAATCGGGTTAAGGGTTTTTTAACATATTAACTTTAAAACGGGCTAAAATAAAACGCTACGTACATATTTCACTAAAAATTATTTTAGACGTCTATTGCAAAAATAATGCGAAGTTCGGGCACTTAGTGTATAGCTAGCCAAGAAGAAAAAAAAGTAAAAAATGGTATGCATTTATAGATAAATTTTGCAGTGGATTCCCGAAGTATAGTGTATACCAATTTTCATTAATACCATAAATTTTAAAGTGATATTTTTTTAAAAATGAGTACGTCAGATTTATTCATAAAGGAAAAATTAGGAAAAAGTTTACAACTTGATCTAGACAAAACCCTAAAAATAAAACTAACGCCCCTAGATCAAACAAGACCAGAAAAGAAAAAGGTAAAAAACCTAATTCAAATATTCGAAAAAAATTAGATACAAAAATCACCAAAGTTCCAACACAAGAGTATTATGACAATTATGGTTACATTACTCGGATACACGGATTGGACTCGATGGCGTCTTACATCACCGAATCTATAAGAACAACAAGACTCACGATGGCATCTTACATCACTGAGGTCTATTAGTAAAGCTTTCGGTGGCATCTTACATCCCCGTACTCCTCCCTAATGGCATCTTACATCACTAGGGCCACGCGCGAATTTTTACAAGTGCACTCTAATCCTATGGTCGACCAATTATACCCGGTAAAACTCACATATTTTCCAATACTCAACCATCACATAAACCAGCATAGCAATACCACATTCTTAAATCGATTTCACACAATTGTCTCATATCAACAAAACATAACAAGCTTAAAATTGAATTTTCGGAAAAGTAAAACGTGAACTTTAAATACTTACTCCCGAGCTTAGGTTGGCCTTTCAAGCTCAACCTAAACTCTCAAAATATTTCCACTCACCGATAGGACCCAAACGATAGCCGAAGCACCGATTCAAGCTTTCGAACTATCTGGTCTCGCGTCTAAAGAACCCAAACTCGTTTCCTCTGTTTCTATCCATTCCAAAAATGATGCATTAGATCCAAATCAAGCCCCCAAACTTGCAGCAACACAGAAACTCATCATTCATCATCAAAACCGAATCAATTCACACCCAAAACACTTGGAAACACCATCAAAACGTCCCAAACAAACTAGCATCCAAAACCCAACAAATTTACCATCAAAACTACTCCTTTAAACTTTCAAAACACTTACCCAAGGTCTAGAAACCATCAGCCCAAGATTCCACACAAGAACAACCCAAAAACTCACATTTTCATCACTAAAAACTCCTCTTTTTACTAGTTTTGAGTTTCCTACTTTTAGCCACTACTTAAGCATTTTAGGACACCAAAACAAGATTAAAAACACACTTAAACATGACATCAAACTACCTAAACGAAAATCCCCTCATTTCCCTCTTTTTCAAACTCAAGGAATTTTGAAATAATTTCAAACAATAGGGTTTTAAGGAAAATTTAACTAATAACAAGCTTAAAGAAAGAAAATCAAAACAAGGGAGAGCTTACCTTGAAAACTTATATGGATGATGAGCTTACTCCAATGAAATAGTTGAAAATGGCGTATTTAGGGAAAATAACGTGAAAAGGAGGATGAAGAAGATGATGATTTTCTTTTTTGAATAAATTTTTTTTTTAATTTCCAAAATCTCCCTTTAGCCCTTAATCATTAAAACTCCTTTTGAGTTCAATAAAAATGTTTTTTCTCAATTAAATTAACCTGAATGAGTTTAAGCAAATCCGATTATCTCTCGGACCCTAAAGCCGGAGCTTTACAAATTAGAAGATCTCATCAGATTCATGTGCAATGAGTAATGAATCGAAACACGGTTGACTATGAACGAAAGAAATCAGATCTTCCACCAGTTTCAAATCTGAGATTTAAACCAGACTTGTACATGCAATCAAAAATTGGATTGATATTTTGACGAAGATGATGGAGGCGGATTTGGAGACGAACCGTCAAAGGACATGCGATGAAGATTTACAACACTATAATCAACGATATGAGCAAACTGTAGTTTTGATATCTGAACCAGTGATGAAGATGGTGAAACCGATGAAGAAAGTAACCGCTATTTGAGTTACGATTGATGATGAAACGACGATGAGTCAACAAACTGTAGATCAGACTGGCAGCAGTAGCAGCGACGGAGGACGACATCAAAGAAAGACGTGACGATGAAAACTGAGCTAGATCGGCAGTGGAATCACAACGGCCTCAAGATCGACGGCGAATGATACCATGTGAGAAAGGAACCATAGTGGCCGGAGATGATAACCGACGGTGGAGTGTTGATGAAGGTGGTGAACGGCAGAGAGTTCAAGAGAGAGATTAAATAGAAAGTGATATACTAAAAATTGAATTATTCAGTGTGTTAAGCTTATAACAAAAGGTGGGTTTATATAACTCAAAACTATAACAAACTACTAATAAACTTAACAAAACTAACGGGCTGAAACAGTTGGCCTAACTGACTCTAAAATGCTAGAATATTAATAACTAATTATATTTATTCTCTAACAGAATTACCGTCTAGAGCGGATTAGCTGGCAGCTGCTGATCGACGATTTTGTGATCCACCGTAATCTTTCTGATTTTGGGGTTTTTGATCGATGCTACTGCCCCTTCCTTCCTCGTGGGTTTTGATTGTTTTTTCGAAGAGAACCTTTGAGGATGTCTATTGGTTTGGGTTTCTGACAGGTTGGAGAGTGTTTGTTTACCTTGCCGTTTTCATTAGTTTTGCTTTTAGTTTTATTGCCCATGTTTTTTTTTTGTCTTTTTTTTTGTTGAACTTTTCATACTGTTCATCCCTTTGTACCCGTTTTTATCTTAATAAATTTTCGGGTAAAGTTTACAAATGGTCATTAAATTTTGGTTAATTATTTAATTTGGTAATCAAACTTTCAATTGCTTCAATGTTACTATTAAACTTTGTGTTTTGCTTTAAATTGATCACTGAGTTCTTAACGGACGTTAAGAGAGTGACTTGGCTGTTAATAAATTTTGTATAATAATACATTTAGTCCTTCATATTTATACATTTAAACAATTTAGTATTAATTCCAAAAATGATAATAAAGTTAACCCTCAACATTTCACATTATTTTAATTTGGTCTTAGTTTTAATTAAAAATTAACCCTAAACCTAAAACCTCAAATCCATACACACAAAACCAAAAACCTTGAACTTATAAAGTCAAAACCCTAAACACTAAAGCTTAGAACCATAATCCCTTAAATCCTAACCCTAAACCCCTTGAGTTAAAATTAGTTGAGGTATTAAAAAACTAATTTCAAATTAAGTGAAAGAAATCAAACCTTTGCGGCAAGCACTTGGGTTGAGAAATTAGGAGGTATCTCCACCAGTAGGGTCATTGCGGGGTTCTCATTCTATGTTATATAGGAAACAGGGTGAGCCTTTGTCTCGAGGGATTGCAGTGGATTCTAGAGATACTATGGGGAGTAGCATCCACAAGGTTGTGTTTGAGAAACATTTTCCCTCACTTGGAACCGAAGAGAGGCAAGGGATGCCTAAAATAGCTAAAGTTTTATCTCATTTTTGAGTTCAGCTTCTCAAAGTGTGCCTGTTGGTAATTCAGATTTGATCGATGGAAAAGGATGGACCTCATCTTTGGCAGATATGCAGCAGCACAGCTTCCTTGCTTGCCCCCTCAAGCTGTCAAGAGTGGATGGCAGATGCCACCTTTGATTCATCAAGGTGATCACTCTCCTCATAGTGGACATGTCAAGTCCGATGTGCCAAAGACATCTGGAAAGCTGTTGGTTCTCAAACCAGGATGGGATAATGGGGTCTCACCCTTACTCAAAATGATATTGCTAGTCCAACCACAATTGCGTACAGCAAAGCTGTAACTAGCCAACATGTTGTTGCACCTGTTAATTCTCCTCTTGCAAGAAACTCTAACAGCCTGAAGATTTCAGCTCTGGAACGCAAAGCAACTGACATTCATCTAATATCTGGGCTCATTGTTGAAAACAGACCATCTTTGGTTCAAACACAGAGCCGAAATGATTTTTTTAATTTCCTGAAGAGGAAGACCTCAACAAACACTTCTGGTGATCTCTCAGATTCAGATCCTCAAATTTCATTATCCATTGTAGAAAAGTCTGAAGTTGCAAATGAAGTAATTGGCGCTTCTGCAACTGCTCATGCTGATGATGGTACTGCAACAACTAGCAATGGTGACCGTGACACATGTTCAGATGACGAGGAAAAGAATATATATGAGTGCCACTGCTATGATTTATCCCGATGAGGAAAGGGTTTAGGGGTTTATGGTTTTAAGGTTTAGTATTTAGGGTTTTGGGTCTATGAGTTTAAGGTTTTTGGTTTATATATTTGGGGTTTTAGGTTTAGTGTTTTAGATTTAAGGTTTTAAGTTTAGAGTTAAATTATTTCTAATTAAAAATAGGACCAAATTGAAATGTTTAGGTTTAAATTTATTATTATTTTTCGAATTAGGACTAAATTATTTGAAGTTGTAAATATGAAGGACTAAATGTATTATCTTACAAAGTTTATTAATAGCCAAGTCACTTTCTTAACGTCTGTTAAGAACTCAGTGACTAAATTGAAGCAAAACACAAAGTTTAATGGTAACATTGAAGCAATTGAAAGTTTGGTTACCAAATTAAATAATTAACCAAAGTTTAGTGACCATTTGTGAACTTTACCCTAAATTTTCCAACCGGTGTTATATTCAAAAAGATAATTATCCATAATGGATTTATATCCAATACACTAGAGGTACAAGCGCCTTAGTTTTAGGGTTTATGGACTTAGTTTAGGGTGTAGGGTTTAGGAGTTTGGGTGTAGGGGTTTAGAATTTAGGGGCAATGGTTAGAATTTAGGGGTTAGGGTTAGGATTTAGGGTTTAAAGGTTAAGGTTTAGGTTTTAGTGTAATATGTTGAGGGTTTAGGTTTTAACATATAAACCCTAAATCGTAACCTTAAACTCTAAATTCTATTCACAATCCTTAAATTCTAAACTACTAAACCTAAACACCTAAATCCTACACCCTAAATTGAAACCTAAACCCTAAAATTAAGGCACTTGTAGAAACTTTTAGTTTCCACCGCTAGTGTATTAAATAATTATCCATAATCCATATACTTATTATTTTAGGGTGATTATTTAATACACTGCTAGTGTAAAAAAATACACAAGCATCTTTAATTATCTTTAAAATCTAAAATCAAAACTTGTAACCCTAAAACAGTGTCTTAAACCCTAAATTCTAGCTCATAAACCCTAAATTTTAATCATAAACCCAAAATTAAGTCCCTAAACCCTAAATAACCCACTTATGGACTAATTTTTTTAGCTTAAGGGCTACTTTTGTCCCGGTAGTAATCTCAAATTAGCAATTTTGCCCCTTGTATTATTTTTGCATCAATTTAGCCTTTAACTAGTCCAATTACAACATTGTTCCCCCTTGATTGACGGAAACAAATGTTAACTGTTACAGTGCTAACAAAATGGTCAATGGTGCTGACTTAGCATTAAACTATGCTAATGTGGCAATATACGTGTGAAAATGACGTTGACATAAAGGTAAAATTAATTTTTTGGGTAAACTACATAAATGATCCCCCGACTATACTCCAATTATCTTTTGCGTCCCCTGACTATCAAAAGTTACAAACTGGTCCCTCGACTTAAAAAAGGTAACAAATTGGTCCAACGCCGTTAAAAATTTAATGGCTGATGACGTGGCAGTTAATATAAATTGATATAATTACATAATTAGCCCTCAAGTTTTACACTTATTTTAATTTGACCTTAATTCTAAAAAATTAACCCACATAATTTTAATAATCTATTAATTTAGTCCATCTTCTTTTCTATTTCTTCCCTCATTTAATTCTTTAATTCAATTTCACCCAAAAAAATTAACTGCAGTTTTTGCATTATCTGTTAAATTTTTATCTGAACTTGGATCAAATCGTCATTACTTATGTAAGCTTTGGAAGCAAAAACTCGGATCAAATCGAGTTAAATTAGGAGGTGCAGTGATTTTGAATTTGTGTGGAGTTGGAGCTCTGAAATTTGAAAATGGAAGAGGAATCTTCGCATTCAATTAAGTTGATGAACTTCGTCTCCGAACAACAGGTAGCTTTATTTCACCACTTTCTCATCCCCATTTTTCTAAAAAAAATCGTCGATTGTGATCAAAATCTCGTTGTTTGGTGTTGATTATTGTCTGGATTCGATAATTATTGCAGTTAGATGAAGCAAAAAGAACTAGAGGTGAACGAATTGAAGATGGCACTACTCAGAGGGATAGGCCTCTGTACGAGGTTTTCTTCTCTCTTTTTCGCCCTAATAAATTTGCTCTTTTTATTTTCTCCAATGAAGCTCAAACAAACAACGAATCATTAAAAAAACCCTTTACTGCATATTTTTGAAGGAAAATAAAAACAAGAAAGATGCAGAGTCTAATGAACGGTTCAAACATAGTGAGTGCTTAATTTTTAGATTGCTGTTATTTGATGATGTAACTATCTATGAGCTAACTTTCTTCATTTGCAGGGCCACCCAAAGCTTTGGATGAAGACGAAACTGAGTTTCTTGATAAGTTGGAGACGGTGAGGACCACTTTAATAAATACCATGGAAGCTTTTGAAATTAGATATAAATCTTGTATTCCCTTCTTTTGCAGTCATTGCAGATTGTTTTTTTATCCTTTTTGTTGCAGATATAAAGCTTTGGGTGAAATTGAATTGAAGAATTAAATGAGGGGAGAAATAGAAAAGAAGATGGACTAAATTAATAGATTGTTAAAATTATGTGGGTTAATTTTTTAGAATTAAGGTCGAATTAAAATAAGTGTAAAAATTGAGGGCTAATTATGTAATTATATCAATTTATATTAACTGCCACGTCATCAGCCGTTAAATTTTTAACGGCGTTGGACCAATTTGTTACCTTTTTTAAGTCGAGAGACCAATTTGTAACTTTTGATAGTCAGAGGACACAAAAGATAATTGAAGTATAGTCAGGGGATCCATTTATGTAGTTTACCCTAATTTTTTTTTATTATCAAATTTGAGGACAAAATTAAATTTCTGGTTGATTTTTTAGAAAGAAAGGGCGGTTGTGATGCCACGGAAGGCAGTGAGCTTTCCCTCTATATATGTACAAAGGCATTATTGACGTCTGGTTGACGAATGAGCCTGCAAAGTTGTAGGCAAGGTTAGAACAAGTTGAAGAAATATTACAGGTTTAAAAACATAATTGAAGGTGTCATCATAACCAATACTTGTTTGTTGGTGAAAACCTTTTGTAACACTTACAAAACTCAAAACGACCGTCTGCATCTATTTTGGTAGGAAAAACCTATTGAACTCATCTGTTTCTGGTTGTGGGGTTTGCGATCATAATGGTCGTCGGTTGGGTGATTATACGAGGAAGGTCAGGTTATGTTCAATTTTGGAAGCAGAATTTTGGGGAGTCTATGACGGATTGTGTCAAGTTTGGAGCTTTGGGGAGAAGAATGTGAGACATGAGCAAGCATCACTCTAGAGGTAATCTCATTCGTTTTGATAAATATGTGTTGGAAAAATGTGAGAAATTGGAAACTTTGAGCCATATTTACTAGTGGTAAAGGTGGATGTTCGAATGATAAATTTATTAATTTATATTCTACTCCATGAGACCTTTACAACGATATCTCATATGCTCAAAACGGTTGAGAAATGAATGAAAAATTGATGCTCAAAGTGAGGCTGTTATGAATTGTGTTAAGGAAAATATGAACCCCTTATCCCACATGGGTGGGATAACAAACATGGGAATGATTTAAATACACCAACCCACTTGGGAGTCATTGAATGACTTGAATGAACACTATGCCTCGCGCGCAGGCACAGGGGGTGCAAATCGAAGCTTGTCGAACCCATTCGGGTTGGGGTGCGCTCGCACGTCGTGGGCGACGCGAATGTCCGGACCGGTCGGGTTCCACTTAGAACCTGCGGATATTTTACCACTTCGAATTAAATTTTTTCCTTATATAACACATATCTTTTTGAATATTCCGAATTTAATAGAATAAATTGTGACTTTCATTAAATCGGATATTAAAAGGTATTAAATCAATTCATAAGGAATATATCCGTTTAAATAAGGCATTAATTGATTATTTCCGATTTTGCTCGGATATAAAGTCAATGACCTTAATTTCGGAATATTTACCTTCCATATTTTTCCTCCTCCACTCCCCTATATAAAGAATGCTTCTCTTAAGTTTCAAATGACTCCAAAAACGTTTTCTCTCTCGTTTTTTCTTTAAACTGGTGATAGGCTAAGACAAGGCCCTAGTTCGAGATCTCTTCAGTTCGTGCTTCTGTCGAAGATCTTCTTGTTGTTGTATCTTGGGAGACGAACGATCAACCAATCTCAAAGCACCGCGGAGTGATCGAAATTTGTCTTAAGGAAACTGCTCTTTCGCAGGCCTCAACTTTAATCTGGTTTTAGAATTCTTCTTCTCTTTTTGATTAAAGTTATTTCCTTATTTTATTTTCTTTTATTATCGTCTTGGATTGTATACATTGTAACAATCTTAAGACAAATCTTCTTCTTCTACCTTTCTTATAATCCGAGACGATACAATCGTGATAGAGATAGCAAATAAATTGGTTTCAGGATTTATCCTGCCGTTTTAACGGATTTGCTAAAATCTCAAAGTTGGACAAATCTGTTTACAGAAATTGTCGGTAATAAACAAGAAATTAATTTTCTGTTTATTGGAATTATTTTAATTCCTCTTTGTTTCTTTTGAACAGAAACGATGACTATTGGAGATTCTGTTGACTCTACTGCTAAGGTCCTTGCACCTGCACAGACTCCGAAACAACAGATACCGAATCTGAATGCAACGGCAGTGGCAATGAGTCACAATGAGAAGCCGTCGAAATTTTGCGGACAGAATTTTAAGACATGGCAACAGAAGATGCTGTTTTATTTGACCATGCTGAATCTGGCAAAGTATCTAAAGGAAGATCCCCCAGTTGTCGCCTTAGGGGATGGAGAAGGAGAGGTGGATGATCTCACCGCCTTCAGTATCACAGAGTCTTGGAACAATGCTGATTTTCTGTGTCGAAACTACATCTTCAACGGACTGCAAGACTCTTTGTATCCAGTATATGATGTGTACAAAACATCAAAACAGCTGTGGGCAGCACTGGATAATAAGTACAAAGCAGAGGATGCTGGGGCTAAAAAGTTTTTAGTAGCCAAATTTTTGAATTTTACTATGGTTGATTCAAAACCAGTAGTAAATCAACTTGAAGAATTCCAACTAATTATTCATGGAATTATTGCAGAAGGGATGACTATCAGTGAATCTTTTCAAGTAGCTGCCATCACGGAAAAGCTGCCTCCCGGATGGAATGACTTCAAAAATTATTTGAAGCATAAGAGAAAGGAAATGTCAGTGGAAGAACTAATCACCAGACTTCGAATTGAAGAGGACAACAGAGGTAATGCCAGGAAACTTGCTTTCAAAGAGGCCAAGGCAAATGTTGTCGAAGTCAAGAAGGGTAAGCAAACCCAACATCACCAGGCCAAGCCAAATCTGAGGCCTAATGGCGGAGTCTCCAAAAAGGAGAAATTCAAAGGGTCGTGCTTCAACTGTGGCAAGATGGGGCACAGGTCCTCTGAATGCAGACATCCGAAAAGAGCTAGAGCTAAGGAGGCCAATGCTATGGAAGATGAAGATCTATGCGCGGTGATTTCTGAAGTCAACCTGGTTGACTCTAACCCGAGGGAATGGTGGCTTGACACTGGAGCCACTCGTCATATATGTTGTGACGAAAATTCTTTCTCTGAGCTGATACCTTGTGACAATAGGGAGAAGCTCTACATGGGAAATGCTGCGACTTCCAAGATCAAAGGGGAGGGAACAGTGGTCTTGAAGATGACTTCTGGAAAAGAACTCAAGCTGCAGAATGTATTGTACGTGCCTGACGTACGCAAAAACCTTGTTTCTGGAACACTTTTAAGTGTTCATGGTTTTAGAATGGTTTTTGAGTCCCAGAAGTTAATTCTGTCAAAGGGGGGGGGATGTTTGTGGGTAGGGGATATGTATTGAATGGAATGTGGAAACTCAATGCTATCTCTGTAAAATCCAAAATAATGAATAAGAATGTAGCTTCTTCTTCTGCTTACATGCTCGAATCATTTAATTTATGGCATGGTAGACTTGGACATGTTAATTATGATACCTTACGTAGGTTAATTAACTTGGAACACATCCCTTCATTTCACATTAATTATAACCATAAATGTGAAACGTGTGTAGAAGCAAAATTAACAAGGTCTTCTTTTCAAACAATTGAAAGAAGTAAAGAACCACTTGATCTAATACATAGCGATGTATGTGATTTGAAATTTGTTCAAACTAAAGGAGGAAATAAATATTTTATTACCTTCATCGATGATAGCACAAAGTATTGCTATGTATATTTGCTTAAAAGCAAAGACGAAGCTATAGAGAAATTTATACTCTATAAGCAAGAAGTTGAAAACCAACTTAATAAAAAGATTAAGGTGGTAAGAAGTGATCGTGGTGGTGAATATGTTAATCCATTTGGTGAATATTGTTCACAACATGGAATTATTCATGAAGTAACACCACCATATTCTCCCCAATCTAATGGAGTAGCCGAACGTAAAAATCGGACTCTAAAAGAAATGATGAATGCTTTGTTAGGAAGCTCTGGGTTACCACAGAACATGTGGGGGGAAGCAGTTCTTTCGGCTAATTACCTTTTGAATAAGGTTCCTCGAAAGGAAAAGGATAAGACACCATATGAGTTGTGGAAAGGTCGAAAGCCTTCCTACAAACACTTGAAAATGTGGGGGTGTCTTGCCAAGGTAATGGCTCCATTACCAAAACAAATGAAAATAGGTCCAAAAACTGTGGATTGTATTTTTATTGGCTATGCTGAACATAGCAATGCTTATCGATTTCTTGTGTATGAATCAAAAAATCCTGACATTCACAAGAACACGATAATGGAATCAAAGAATGCATCATTCTTTGAAAATACATTCCCTTATAAATCTAGGGAACTTGATCAAAGTTCAACAGAACAAACTTTGGATGAAATGATTCCAAGTAATCAACAAGAGGTTGAAAATGAGATAGAGCCAAGAAGGAGCAAACGAGCAAGGGTAGAAAAATCCTTTGGATCTGATTTCTTAACCTTTATGCTGGAGGCTGAACCTCTAACGTATAGTGATGCTATACGCTCCTCTGAAGGCACCTTATGGAAAGATGCCATTAAGAGCGAAATTGATTCCATCATGCAAAACCATACATGGGAATTAGTGGACCTTCCTCCTAGAATTAAACCACTAAATTCAAAATGGATTTTTAAAAGGAAAATAAAAGCAGATGGAACAATTGATAAGTACAAGGCAAG
Source organism: Hibiscus trionum (assembly GCA_030270665.1). Taxonomy (NCBI): domain Eukaryota; kingdom Viridiplantae; phylum Streptophyta; class Magnoliopsida; order Malvales; family Malvaceae; genus Hibiscus; species Hibiscus trionum. The sequence goes on along the minus strand of BSYR01000034.1, from coordinate 1,597,330 downwards.
GTTGGTAATCAAAGGATACCGACAAAAAGAAGGCCTTGATTACTTCGATACATTTTCCCCTGTATCAAGAATAACATCCATAAGGATGATACTCGCAATAGCTGCTCTGCGAAATCTAGAAGTACATCAAATGGATGTTAAAACAGCTTTCCTAAATGGAGATCTTGATGAAGAAATTTACATGGAACAACATGAGGGTTATGTAGTTTCAGGTCAAGAAAGGAAAGTATGCAGATTGGTTAAGTCTCTTTATGGACTTAAACAAGCGCCAAAATAATGGCATGAGAAATTCGATAATGTCATGATGACTAACGGTTTCAAAATAAATGAGTGTGACAAATGTATATATGTCAAAACTATAGACATTGGATATGTCATCCTATGTTTATATGTTGATGACATACTTATTGTTGGAAGCAACAATGAAATGGTAAAACGTACCAAAAACATGTTAAATTCGAAATTTGACATGAAAGATATGGGACTGGCAGATACGATTCTGGGCATCCAAATCAAAAGGTCACCGGAGGGTCTCATATTAAGTCAGTCACACTATGTGGACAAGATTCTTGAGAAATTTAATAAGGAGGATTCTGGCATAGCCTTAACTCCGTTAGATCCTTGTTCACATCTATCAAAGAATCGTGGTGAAAGTATCCACCAAGTGGAATATGCAAGAGTCATAGGCAGCTTAATGTATCTCATGAGCTGCACTAGACTAGATATCGCTTTTACTGTGAGTAGTTTAAGCAGATTCACAAGTAATCCAGGGAAAGATCACTGGAAAGCAATTGTGAGAATACTGAGATATCTAAGATATACTCAGGACTATGGACTGCATTATTCCAGAGACCCTGCTGTCTTAGAAGGATACTCTGATGCCAGTTGGATATCTGATATTCAAGATACCAAAGGCACAAGTGGATATGTATTCACTTTGGGGGGAGGAGCCGTGTCATGGAAATCCTCAAGACAAACTATTATAACCAGATCCACAATGGAATCTGAGTTTGTCGCTTTAGACAAATCTGGAGAAGAAGCAGAATGGCTTCGTCAATTCCTTGAGGATATCCCTGAATGGTCGAAACCTGTGCCCGCAGTATGTATACACTGTGACAATCAAGCAACAATTGCTAGGGCACAGAGTTTCATGTATAACGGTAAATCAAGGCATATGCGCCGTCGACATAACACCGTCAGACAACTGATCTCAAATGGAGTTATCTCTATTGACTTTGTAAGATCAAAGGATAACATTGCTGATCCACTAACCAAAGGATTGAATCGAGATCAAGTTGAGAAAAAATCTAAAGGAATGGGACTAAAGCCCATGAGAATTAAAGGCACTATGTGAAGGAAAACCCTACCTAGCTGACTGGAGATCCCAAGATCTAGGTTCAAAGGGACAACCTAATTACATAGACCTGTGCGATCACTGTGGGGGATTATTCCCCAAATCCATTCCTATGATGCAAACAGTGATAAAAAGCGTTATAGGTTAAGCAAAGCTTTTAATGACCATTGTATGCTTCGGTGAGCCGAGCAACATAAGTCACCTATGTAAGAGTGAAGTGGGGCCGCTTCAAGGAGACTATTGGGCATAGTTCTTTTAAACTCTTGTAGAACCAGGCGATGTCCACGGCCACATGGACATAACCATGAGAACTAATAATCTTGTCAGAAAGATACTTGTGTGAAGTATATCATCGTTTACACAAACAGCTGAACAGTTCAAGGACATCACGTCTACTGATTAGCTAGTAAAGTAAATATACTTTCACAAGGGAAGGTTCAAAGGAGGAAACCTACCTATCCTATGCAACTATCAATCGTAGATCCTATCACCACATTGAGTCAAAATATTTTGATAAAAACATCAATTTCATTCATGTGGGGGATTGTTGGAAAAATGTGAGAAATTGGAAACTTTGAGCCATATTTACTAGTGGTAAAGGTGGATGTTCGAATGATAAATTTATTAATTTATATTCTACTCCATGAGACCTTTACAACGATATCTCATATGCTCAAAACGGTTGAGAAATGAATGAAAAATTGATGCTCAAAGTGAGGTTGTTATGAATTGTGTTAAGGAAAATATGAACCCCTTATCCCACATGGGTGGGATAACAAACATGGGAATGGTTTAAATACACCAACCCACTTGGGAGTCATTGAATGACTTGAATGAACACTATGCCTCGCGCGCAGGCGCAGGGGGGGTGCAAATCGAAGCTCGTCGAACCCATTCGGGTTGGGGCGCGCTCGCACGTCGTGGGCGACGCGAATGTCCGGACCGGTCGGGTTCCACTTAGAACCTGCGGATATTTTACCCACTTCGAATTAAATTTTTTCCTTATATAACACATATCTTTTTGAATATTCTGAATTTAATAGAATAAATTGTGACTTTCATTAAATCGGATATTAAAAGGTATTAAATCAATTCATAAGGAATATATCCGTTTAAATAAGGCATTAATTGATTATTTCCGATTTTGCTCGGATATAAAGTCAATGACCTTAATTTCGGAATATTTACCTTCCATATTTTTCCTCCTCCACTCCCCTATATAAAGAATGCTTCTCTTCAGTTTCAAATGACTCCAAAAACGTTTTCTCTCTCGTTTTTTCTTTAAACTGGTGATAGGCTAAGACAAGGCCCTAGTTCGAGATCTCTTCAGTTCGTGCTTCTGTCGAAGATCTTCTTGTTGTTGTATCCTGGGAGACGAACGATCAACCAATCTCAAAGCACCGCAGAGTGATCGAAATTTGTCTTAAGGAAACTGCTCTTTCGCAGGCCTCAACTTTAATCTGGTTTTAGAATTCTTCTTCTCTTTTTGATTAAAGTTATTTCCTTATTTTATTTTCTTTTATTATCGTCTTGGATTGTATACATTGTAACAATATGCTCTTCAAGCATTTGAATATGCTCTTCAAGCACTTGAACCCGCTTGGATTACATCGGCAGAGATGAACCCAGAAGGAGCTGGAGGAGGCAGTGTTCCCTAAGATTTTGAATTTTATAAATTCGTCTCCTAATATAAAATTTCGGTCCATCCCTGCTCTATGCTATTGTGTTCAACAGTTAGTCTTCTCCACCTATCATGGGAAGTGGATATGTACGGCATGTGTATGGCAAAGGCAACAATGTAGCCGATGGATTGGCAGCACTTACAGCTGACCGCTAGTTGGGCGTACACAATTTTGTATATCATCCACCTGCAATTAGGAATGATAAATTTACCTGAGTCTGACTGATTCCAACCCAAACCGACGTTATAAGATTTGATATTTTTTTTAAAATTCAAGTTCAAAATGGGTTGGGTCAGATTCTTTTCTTGAGATTGGTCGGGTCGGGTTTGGGATTATAGAGAATAAACATATAATGTACTAAAATTAACATATAATGTACTAAAATCATGGTATTAAGTTAAAATTTATTTTAATTTTATAATATTAAATTGAATAAATTAATATTTTATTCAATTAATTTTCTATTTTGACAAAAAAACATGTGATAAATTTGAAATTATGTTAAAACGGGTTAGATCAGCGTTGAATTTTCAATTTTATTTTTGAATTGGGTGTACATGTTTTCAAGTTTGGGTTGAGTAGTTGTGAGATTTTATTGTGTTAGTGTTGGGTCGGATTCGTGTTGACCAAAAATCCAGCTCGGCGCCCTACATGCAATTATGAATCCATATAACACCTATGAGAAATTATATCATAGGCTCGGCTCGCTACGTCATCCATGGTCCCACCAATAAAAAGCACCTATTTCATTAAATTTTTTCATGTCATCTTTTTACTAAGTGAATCTACAATTGGTAAAAAGTGATTTTTAATTTAACCTATAGTAAATCTGAATGAAGATTCACTTGCTAAAAAGATGACATGAAAAAATTTAATGAAATGAGTGCTTTTTATTGGTTAGGACCATGGATGACGTGGCGAGCCGGGCCTATGATATAATTTCCCTAAATGAACATATTTTTAGAATCCAACTTATAAAATGAGTTTTTGATAATAAAAAAAGAAGAAGTTAATTTGATCCCAAAAAAACTTATAAAAGGAGTCTAATCAAATTCACTATATTCTTCTTTCTATGTTCTTCTCCGGTTTAAAATAAACATCTTTAAATTTTCATTTTGCAGGGATGGAGCGAATAGGAGATATATTTATTCTGGTTCTCAATTTAAACGTCCATTTAGTTCTTCTAGGGCTGAATCCTAAGCTGCTTCTTTTGTTCGTTCATCTGTTTCTACAATCTATTCGCTTGCTGTCTTCAGGGTTTTTAGGGTTGGTTTTGTTCATCTGGTTCTCTTTTGATTGCTGTTTATTTATTTTTGTTAAATTTTGATTGAGAATTTTTTTGGATTTGTATGTGAGATTGTTTTGTTTACCAATTCGAATCGAATGATCCGTTTGTGTTTTTGATTTTTCATGGTTTGCTTGAATCGGATAATGATGGATGTGTTAAACGGGAAAACCCTAATACACAAAATAGGATATTTTGAGTAAAGAATAAAGTGAAAACAGATCAATAAGATCGGGCTTGAAAGAAAAAGGAATGTAGGCCACAATCTAGACCATTGGGCCAGAGTCAAAAGACTCTATTTATATAGCTCAGCAAGAATAACCGAAATTTGGTATATTTTAACCAAATCAGTTAGACTAAAATGAGCCCAAGCTAATGTGAGCCTGGTTTGTTAGAACCGAAAATAACAACCCTCATGGGCCAGCAGGCCCAGATATTAACAGCTGGTTATTTAGACCCAGCAAGCATCCAACATTCTCCCCGCCCCTCTTTGTCTCGTTTACAACAAAAGAAACCAGCAATCACAAGGACTCATGAACCCCAATCTTATGACGAAACAACTGGAAGAAGGACTTGGAGAGAGGCTTAGTAAGACCATCAACAACCTGATGTTTAGCCGAAACAAAATTAACTTGAAGTTGGGCTTCAGAAACTTTCTCGCGAACAAAGTGTATGACTAACTCAACATGCTTAGACCGAGAGTGCAAAACGGGATTAGCAGAGATTGCAACAGCGCTTGTGTTATCATTCCAAATGACCGGAACCAAGGAAGAACAGAGACCCATGTCACACAAAACCGCACTTACCCAAACAACTTCAGAGGCAGCATCAACAATACAGCGATATTCAGCTTCGGTTGTGGAACGGGAAACTGACTTTTGCTTCTTGGAGCACCAGGCCACCAAACAATTGTCAATATAGACACAATAGCCAGTGGTGGACCGACGGTCATCCAAGTCACTACCCCAATCGGCGTCAGCATAAGCAACAACATTCTGAAGACATGACTTTGAAGCAGTAAACAACAATCCATAAGAAAGAGTACCAGCAAGATAACGCAGAATTTGACGAACTGCAGCAAGGTGACCTTCACACGGCTTGTGCATAAACTGGGCCACGCGATTAACACTAAAGGCAATGTCGGGCCGAGTGTGACAAACGTAGAGAAGGGCTCCAACAAGGCTTCGATATTCATGTGGGTCAGGAATTGGGCTTCCAGCATCCTGAACCAGCTTAGACGTAGACAGCATGAGGGTAGGAGTGGATTTAGCTTGACTCATTTTGGCTCGCTCAAGAAGTTCCAAGACATATTTTCGTTGAGTCAAGAGCACAGAATCCTCATTTCTTTGTACTTCGATACCAAGAAAAAATTGAAGATCACCAAGATCTTTTAATGCAAACTTCGTACTGAGACTAACGATTACATTCTCAATGTCAGTCTCAGACGGGCCTGTGACGATGATGTCGTCAACGTACACTAACAGATACGTAACGACACTCTTGTTGTCACGAATGAACAAAGACGCATCAGCCCCAGATTGTCGAAAACCAATATCGAGCAAGTAAGTACGAAGTTTATGATACCAATTTCGGGGTGCCTGTTTGAGGCCATATAAAGCCTTCTGAAGATGACAGACTAAGGAAGAACCATCAGCTGAGTGTTGTTCGAACCCCGGAGGTTGGATCATATACACCACTTCATTCAATTCACCGTTAAGAAAAGCATTATTGGCGTCAATCTGTCGCAGACGCCACCGATGAGAAACAACAAGAGCTAAAACCACATTCACTGTAGTAAAGCGTACCACAGGACTAAATGTGTCACGATAGTCTTGACCAGGTATTTGTGAGAAGCCCTTCGCAACCAGTCGGGCTTTGTATCGGGCAACCGTACCATCAGAATTTCTCTTAACTCGGAAGAGCCATTTGCACCCAACTGTTTGCCGACCATCAGGTAAAGGAACGAGATTCCAAGTACCGTTGGCAACCAAAGCGTTGTACTCAGCCAGAACAGCTTCTTTCCACACAGGAGAGGCAAGAGCTTGGTGAATAGTATCAGGAATAGAGACATCAGAAGGAGCAGTGGCAGTGAACAACTTAGGCTTGAAGACACCAAGCTTACTTCTTGTAACCATGGCATGACTATTACCGAGAGAAGAAGTAGAAGGAACAGACATAACATGATCCTCAAGCAAAGGTTCGGCAACAGATGAGGTAGGAGGGGCCACAACAGGTTCAGAAGAAGAGCCAACATTGTCAACAGGCACAGGACCAGTGGAATGCACAGGTTCAGAAGAAGAAACAAGAGAGGTGACACACGGAGTACTAGCACGAGGCTCATCAGAAAGACGAGTCGAAGCAGGTATATCAGACAAAGCAACAGTAGGTGAAGCAGGGGAGGACTCAAGAGCAGGTGAACCCTGACCTGTAACAACAGGAGAAGTGGGTGGCTGAGGCATAACAGCAGGTGAAGAGGATGGGCCAGTAACAGGGGAACAAGATGGGCCAGCAACAGGGGAACAAGATGGACCAGCATCAGTGGAGCTAGATGGACCAGCATTAGTGGAGCTAGATGGGCCAGCAACAGGGGAACACGATGGGCCAGTGCCCATCGAAGCACGAGAGACAACATGTAAAGGAGTAGATTTGAACAACTCAGTAGACCCAGCTGAAGTTACTAGAGCTTTGTCAGCAAAAGGAAACCTAGCCTCACTATCTTACCAGAAGGAGTAAGACACTGATACCCTTTACGCTGAGGACAATACCCAAGAAAGGTGCATGGTTGAGAATGAAAATCAAATTTATGAGCCTAAAAGGGTCTTAAGAAAGGAAAACAGAGGTAGCCAAAAACACGCAGGAAACTATAGTCAGGCTTATGTCCAAGCAGTTTTTCCATAGGTGAGACATTCCCAAGAACCTTAGTAGGCAAACGATTGATGAGAAAAACAGCAGAGGTAACTGCATGTGACCGATAACTAAGGGGCAAAGAAGCCTGAGCAAGGAGAGTAAGAGCTAATTCAACCACATGCCTATGTTTTCGTTCCACTACCCCGTTCTGTTCAGATGTATGTGGAGAAGTCACACGATGTCTAATCTCAGCTTCAGATAACACTGTAGATAAGCTCCTAAACTCACCCCCAGTCACTCTGAACCTCTTTAATGACAGAACCAAACTGAGTATGCACTAATTTAGAAAAAAAAACTAAAGGCATGAGTAGCTTGAGACTTAGTTTTCAACAGATACAACCAAGTATGCCTAGAAAAAGCATCCACAAAAGCAACATAGTAAACAAAACCAGAAGAGCTTATTTGAGCAGGACCCCACAAATCAGTGTAAATCAATTGAAAGGGCTCAGTATAAATAGTGGATGAATCAGTAAAAGGCAATTTATGAGCCTTACCAAGCTGACAAGCAGAGCATAGTTCCATTTTATTATCACTACTGGAAACATTACATTGTTTCATAACATGTGCAACAGTAGATTGAGCAGTGTGCCCTAACCTAAGGTGCCAAAGCTCAAAAACAGAACAACCTAACTGAACGGCATTCAACTCAGCAGAAACAGGTAAATGACAACCAACATTATTAAAAGCATATAAACCTCCTTCTTGTGTACCTCTCAACAGCACTTCACCAGAATCCTCATCACGCACAATGCAACGAGTAGCATGAAATTGAAAGAATACTCTGTTATCCCTAGCAAACTTAGATACAGAGAGTAAATTTTTAGTAACTTGAGGCACCACAAGCAAATTACGCAATGACAGAACACGAGAATCAGAAGCAATAGTTGAATGACCTATATGGGAAATAGTAAGACCATTACCATCACCGACAAATAGCTTACCAGGCCCCGAGAAGTCCGTAGCTGAAGAGACCCCAGCTGCATCCGGTGTAACATGGTGAGTAGCACCAGTATCGACAAATCACTGATTATGACTGCTCGCAGTAGGAGAACCATGCCCAAGGTTCACAGGAGCACAATTAACACCAGATGAGGCAGCCCCTGTACCAGAACAGAAAGACGAGCTATTAGGATCATAAGAACACACATTAGCGGAAACAGAACCTTCTGAAACACGAGGCTTAGAGGCAGTAGCAGTGACTCCCGGAAATGATTGATCAAACCGTTTGTAGCATCGATCCACAAGATGCCCCATCTTGCCACACAGCTGGCACTGATATCTGTTTCGTCCACGACCTCGTCCACCATAGCCAGACTGCTGACGTGGTTCACGATTCTGCTGAACGGAACTGTTGACCTCAGACTTATCAGTATTGAACTGCACAGTATGAACGCTCATGGGCATAGACAAGCCATGATCAAACAAAGACTCCTGAGCCTCCGCATCAATCAAAAGAGACGTAACAACATGTAGGGAATATGGCTCACGGCTCGCCGTGATGACAACAACGAACGGCTTGTAGTCTGAGGGGAGCCTGTTCAAGATCGAAGCAATTTGCTCAGTTGAGGACACATGATTTCCACATGATGCTAAGGCATCACAGATTTCTTTTACTTTGGAAAGATACACACGCATACTCTGACCTCCCTTACGAATGGACCGCAACTAGAAGTGAAGACTCATAACCGAAGTGGTAGATCTGCTACTGAAAAACTCTACCACCAGCTTCCAGATCTCAGAAGATGTCTCAGCGCCGACAAACTGCGAGAGAAGATTCGGACTCATCGTCGACAGAAGCCAGCATGCCAGAGCGCTATCCTGAGCAATAAACTCCTCGTAGGCTTCGTTTTCCACAAGAGTACCATCAGAAGCCCTAACCGTGGCCGCCGGAGCAACAATCGTCCCCTTGAGATATTTCTCAAGGCGGTGGCTATGCACAGTGAGGAGCACTTGCTGCTTCCAGATGAGGAAATTGGACTCATCTAGAAGCACATTAACACGTTTATTCGTAAACGCCTTTGCAGGAGTTGAAGAAATCACCGAACCAGACGAATCGTCTTCTCCAGATCGCACCTCCGTGTTCGTCATCGTGTACACAGAAAAGATAACGCAGAAAACAACAAAGAACAACACGAGAAACACAAAAGAAGAAACGCACCGGAAACTCAGAGAAACACAACAGAAAACTAGCGGCGACACAAGGATCGGCCGGCGATTGATACCATGTTAAACGGGAAAACCCTAATACACAAAATAGGATATTTTGAGTAAAGAATAAAGTGAAAACAGATCAATAAGATCGGGCTTGAAAGAAAAAGGAATGTAGGCCACAATCTAGACCATTGGGCCAGAGTCAAAAGACTCTATTTTTATAGCTCAGCAAGAATAACCGAAATTTGGTATATTTTAACCAAATCAGTTAGACTAAAATGAGCCCAAGCTAACGTGAGCCTGGTTTGTTAGAACCGAAAATAACAACCCTCATGGGCCAGCAGGCCCAAATATTAACAGCTGGTTATTTAGACCCAGCAAGCATCCAACAGGATGGATTATTGCATTAAGTAAGATTAAGATTTAGCACTTGGTTTTTTAATAGTTGGTAAATTTACTTCCAAGTAAAGGGTACTTTACGTTCGTTTTAAGAGCAATCATCTATTGGAAGTAAATTAAGTTTAGCTCAAAATTTTGGAGTTCCTTTGTTCGTATTTTTCGAGTAGTAGCTGTCGTATTTCTACTGGTTAAGCTATGGGCAAAACCGAATGGCCGGTGTAACTAGTAGTGCCTGAGGCGGAGGCGGAGGAATGGGAAGTACGTCACAGAGACTGACTACAAACAATGCCTTAATGCATGTAAATAAAGTCAGGGAGACATTTCAGGATAAAAAAAAAAGAAGTATGACATGTTCCTTGAAGTCTTGAGGGATTTCAAGGCTCAAAGGTATCCCGTTTTCGAACATCAAATTTTGTTGACGGACAATAAATTGTTGGTTGATTTAAACTACTAATGTTTGATTTCATACATCTTTTGCCTTGTGCAGGATTAACACAGCTGGTGTCGTTGCCAGAGTGAAGAAGTTATTCAACGGGCATAATAGTCAAAATTAGTGGAATAGGCCAAGTTAAAAAGAAAATTTTGGCTTTTAGGGTTGTTTGAATATTTTTTTTTTGAAAAATAGACCAAAATCTAAAGGACCTCGCCGTGTAGAGATGGTGTTGTCACTGTTCATCCATAGGACATCACCATGTGGAGATGGCGAGGTCACTATTCATCTAACTGGATCATGTAAAAATGCATGCATATCACTGTTCATTTACAGGACTTCGCCATGTGAAAATGACGTGGTTTTGTAGATTTTGGCCTATTTCCCAAAAAATCTGATAAAGAACCTTAAAATCAATTTTTTTTCAAACAACTCTAAAAGCCAAAAAAATATTTCATACTTGGCCTATTCCACCAATTTTACCAGCACAACAACTTGATTGATGGATTCAATACCTTCTTCCCGAGGGGTATGAGATTACCCTTGATGACCACGATGCTCCTCCAACGAATGTTGAATTTGATGAAGTAATTAGTATGATCATTAAATTTTTAAAACTTGCGTTATAATTATCGAATTTTTAGTTCGTTTTTAGTATAGTCTCTCTCGTTATCTTCCGTTAGAAGCTGCTTAATTTTTATTTTTCCTAAATAAAATAATGGGTCAACTACATTATTCATCACTCAACTTTCTTCTCACTCTTATTTTGGTCACTAAAATGTAAAAATGTTTAATTTGATGATTCAACTTTTGAATTGTCCTATTTTCTCTTACATGACGTGACTTTTTATTACCGGAGAGAAAAAATGTCAACCCTCACAAATGAAAAATACAATAAAGAATATAAATGGTTTTTGTTGTTGTTCATTCTCTACGTTGTTGTATAATATAATGCAGCCCATAAAAAATTTGTTGAGGATTAAGAGGATAATTTGTTAGGGAAAACATTTAAATATTTCATGTGAATTTTTGGACTTTGTTATGGTTAGGGTGTCTAAAATCGGGTTCTATTAATTTTTAAAATAATATTTTGATTAATTGGTACATACAGATTATTTAGCTCTTATCTTATATTGTTATACCAATTAAATAGTATAATTGACTGGCTAGCTGATCGGAATATTTGATTTGGTTCATAATTTTTTATTTATTAAAATATCAAATATAATAAATTTAATAATTGTTCGATTGTGATAGAAGTGTAAAAACAACTAGAAAAGTTAAAAATTGAGAGTTTACACCTTTTACTGGAGCCAAACCGCGGGTATAGAAATCACTAAACATTATATATATGTATATAACTGATTTGACCGGTTAATCGTTCTTTCTTAAAATTGTGAATAGTAACTGAATCAAAATAAATTATTTTAAAAAATATGTATCGAAATCGAATTGTTTGGTTTGTATAATCATGTCATTTGAGAGTAACCGAAATATGAACAATTTAAATATAAAATTATTAAATTTAAAAAATTTAAATTTCAATGACTAAAATAAAAATGAAAAGAAAGAAAGTTATGCGATGAATATTGTAATTTACCTATTATTTTACTCATGAAAATAAAACTAAAATACCAAATCAGCATCTAAGATCACAGAAAAGATCATCGCTTTGTTCTTGTACTAGGAAAAAAGTGTCCTAAAACTTGGGTGATTATTTATGTAATTTATTCCATCTTTAAGAAGATATTTTAAAATCTTTTAAAAAGATTTGAGTAAATATATTTTTGGAATCCTACTTACAAAATGAGTCTATTCAAATCAACAGTATATATTTTTCTTTCTATGTTCTTCTCCGTTTATTTTTTTTTTAAAAAAAACTATCTTTAAATTTTCATTTTACAGGATGAAGCGAATAAGCGATGATATGAATTCTGGTTCTCAATTTAATCGTCCATTTAGTTCTTCTATGGCTGAATCGTAAGCTGCTCCTTTTGTTCTTTACGCTGTTTGTATAATCAATTTGCTTGCTCTCTCGTTTTTAGGGCTTTTTATGGTTGGTTTTGTTCATCAGGTTCTCTTTTGATTGTTGTTTAGTTGTTTTTGTTAGATTTTGATTGGGAATTTTTCTGGATTTGCATGTGAGATCGTTTTGTTTACAACTTCGAATCGAATTATTCGTTTGTGTTTTTTATTTTTCATGGTTTGCTTGAATCGGATAATGATGGTTGGATCATTGCATTAAGTAAGATTAAGATTTGCCACTTGGTTTTTTAATCGTTGGTAAATTTACTTGCAAGTAAAGGGTGTTTTACCATTCCTTTAAAAAGTAATCATCCATTGAAAGTAAATTAGGTTTAGCTCACATTTTTTGAGTTTCCTTATTCGTATCGTTCGAGTAGCTGAGGGTCGGAATTTTCTTTTATTATTTTTACTTGTTAAGCTATGGGCAAAATCAGTTACCCGGTGGAGCTAGCAGTGCCGGAAGCGGAGGAATGGGAAGTACGTCACATAGACCGACTACAAACGATGCCTTAATATATCTAAATAAAGTCAGGGAGACGTTTCATGATCAAAAAGAGAAGTATACATGTTCCTTGAAGTCATGAGGGATTTCAAGGCTCAAAGGTATGCCGTTTTTTAACATCAAGTTTTGTTGATGGACAATGAATTGTTTAGTTGATTTAAACTACTAATGTTTGATACATCTTTTGCCTTGCGCAGGACCGACACAGTTGGTGTCATTGCCCTAGTGAAAGAGTTATTCAAAGGGCATAACAACTTGATTTATGGATTTAATCCCTTCCTGCCGGAGGGGTATGAAATTACTATTGATGATGACAATGCTACTGCGAAAAGGGCTGTTGGTGGAGGCGTTGGAGGGGAAGGCGGTGGAATGAGAAGTACGTCACATAGACTGAAAACAATCGTTGCCTTAAGGTATCTAAAGGAAGTCAAGGAGGTATTTCGGGATCAAAAAGAGAAGTATGACATGTTCTTTGAGGTCATGAGGAATTTCAAGGCTCAAAGGTATCCCGTTTTTTAATCTCAAGTTTTGTTGATGGACACTGAATTGTTAGTCGATTTAAACTATTAATGTTTGATTTCATACATCTTTTACCTTGTGCAGGATTAACACAGTTGGTGTCGTTGCCCGAGTGAAGGAGTTATTTAAAGGGCATAACAACTTGATTGATGGATTTAATACCTTTCTACCGAGGGGTATGAGATTACCCTTGATGACCACGATGCTCCAACGAATATTGAATTTGATGAAGTATTTAGTATGATCATTGAATTTTCAAAACTTGCGTTATAGTTATCAAATTTTAGTTCGTTTTTAGTATAGTCTCTCTCGTTACCTTTCGTTAGAAGCTGTTTAATTTTTATTTTTTTTGAATAAAATAATGGGTTAACTACATTATTCATCACTCAATTTTCTTCTCACTCATATTTTAGTCACCGAAGTGTAAAAATATTTTATTTAATAACTTAACTTTTGAATTTTCTTATTCCCTTTTAACAGCATGACTTTTTATTACCGGAGAGGAAAAATGTCAACCCTCGCAAATGAAAAAGGCAATAAAGAATATAAATGGTTTTTGTTATTGTTCAATCTCTACGTTGTTGTTGTATAATATAATGCAACCCATAAAAATTTGTTGAGGATTAAGAGGATAATTTCTTAGTGAAAATATTTAAATATTTTTGGACTTTGTTATGGTTAGGGTGTCTAAAATCGGATTCTATTAATTCTTAAAATAATATTTTGATTAATTGGTACATTCAGATTATTTAGCTCTCGATTTTATATTATTGTACCAATTAAATAGTATAATTGATTGACTAGCTTATCGGAATATTTGATTCGGTTCATAATTTTTTATTTATTAAAATATTAAATATGATAAATTTAATAATTGTTCGATTGTGATAAAAGTGTAAAAACAATTAGAAAAGTCAAAAATTGAGAGTTTACACCTTGTACTGGAGCCAAATCGCGGGTATAAAAATCACTAAACAGTATATATATGTATATAACTGATCTAACCGGTTAATCGTTCTTTCTTAAAACTGTGAACAGTAACTAAATCAAAATAAATTATTTTAAAAAATATGTACCGAAATCGAATTGTTTGGTTTGTATAATAATATCATTTGAGAGTAACCAGAATATGAACAATTTAAAAATTAAATTATTAAATTTAAAAAATTTAAACTTTAACAACTAAAATAAAAATGAAAAGAAAGAAAATTATGCGATGAATATTGTAGTTTACCTATTATTTTATCCATGAAAATAAAATTAAAATACCAAATCAGCATCTAAGATCACAGAAAATATCATCGCTTTGTTCTTGTACTAGGAAAAAAAAGTGTCCTAAAACTTGGGTGATTATTTATGTAATTTATTCTATCTTTAAGAAGATATTTTAAAATCTTTTAAAAAGATTTGAGTAAATATATTTTTGGAATCCTACTTAGAAGATGAGTCTATTCAAATCAACAGTATATATTTCTTTCTATGTTCTTCTCCGTTTATTTTTTTTATAAAAAAAAAAACTATCTTTAAATTTTCATTTTGCAGTGATGAAGCGAATAAGCAATGATATGAATTCTGGTTCTCAATTTAATCGTCCATTTAGTTCTTCTATGGCTGAATTGTAAGCTGCTCCTTTTGTTCTTTACGCTGTTTGTATAATCAATTTGCTTGCTCTCTCGTTTTTAGGGGTTTTTATGGTTGGTTTTGTTCATCAGGTTCTCTTTTGATTGCTGTTTAGTCATTTGTGTTAGATTTTGATTGGGATTTTTTCTGGATATGCATGTGAGAACGTTTTGTTTACAACTTCGAATCGAATTATTCGTTTGTGTTTTTTATTTTTCATGGTTTGCTTGAATCGGATAATGATGGTTGGATCATTGCATTAAGTAAGATTAAGATTTGCCACTTGGTTTTTTAATCGTTGGTAAATTTACTTGCAAGTAAAGGGTGTTTTACCATTCCTTTAAAGAGTAATCATCCATTGAAAGTAAATTAGGTTTAGCTCACATTTTTTGAGTTTCCTTATTCGTATCGTTCGAGTAGCTGCGGGT
Organism: Hibiscus trionum; assembly: GCA_030270665.1. Taxonomy (NCBI): domain Eukaryota; kingdom Viridiplantae; phylum Streptophyta; class Magnoliopsida; order Malvales; family Malvaceae; genus Hibiscus; species Hibiscus trionum. Next base: position 1,582,028 of record BSYR01000034.1, on the reverse strand, counting down.
CTGAATTTTCCTTTATTATTTCTACTGGTTAAGCTATGGGCAAGACCAGTTACCCGGTGGAGCTAGCAGTGCCGGAGGCGGAGGAATGGGAAGTACGTCACATAGACTGACTACAAACGATGCCTTAATGTATCTAAATAAAGTCAGGGAGACGTTTCAGGATCAAAAAGAGAAGTATAACATGTTCCTTGAAGTCATGAGGGATTTCAAGGCTCAAAGGTATGCCGTTTTTGAACATCAAGTTTTGTTGATGGACAATGAATTGTTTGGTTGATTTAAACTACTAATGTTTGATACATCTTTTGTCTTGCGCAGGACCGACACAGTTGGTGTCATTACCCGAGTGAAAGAGTTATTCAAAGGGCATAACAACTTGATTTATGGATTTAATCCCTTCTTGCCGGAGGGGTATGAAATTACTATTGATGACGACAATGCTACTCCGAAAAGGGCTGTTGGTGGAGGCGTTGGAGGGGAAGGCGATGGAATGGGAAGTACGTCACAGAGACTGAAAACAATCGATGCCTTAAGGTATCTAAAGGAAGTCAAGGAGGTGTTTCAGGATCAAAAAGAGAAGTATGACATGTTCCTTGAGGTCATGATGGATTTCAGGGCTCAAAGGTATCCCGTTTTTAAACCTCAAGTTTTGTTGATGGACAATGAATTGTTGGTTGATTTAAACTACTAATGTTTAATTTAATACATCTTTTGCCTTGTGCAGCATTGACGCAGTTGATGTCATTGCCCGAGTGAAGGAGTTATTCAAAGGGCATAACAACTTGATTTATGGATTTAATACCTTCCTGCCGACGGGGTATGGTATTACACTTGATGACAACAATGCTCCTCCGAAAAGGACTGTTGAATTTGAAGATGCAATCAGTTTTGTAAACAAAATAAAGGTGAAATACTGAAACCATTGTGCTCAACGATATCCATGTTTAGCCATCTAATTTCTCCATTTACTATGCAGAATCGCTTCCAACATGATGAGCATGTTTATAAATCATTTCTGGATGTATTAAATATGTATCGGAGGGAGCAGAAGGACGTAAATGAGCTCTATACCGAGGTAAATATATCTTCTTCTGGTTGTTAACTGTGTTTCATTGGTTGTTTTGTAGCTACCAAATCCTAGTATCTTGGTTTTTCTTCTTTTTTCCAGAAAACTTTACATTTTCTTTGTTTCATTGCTTTCAGGTTGCTTCACTTTTCAAGGACCATCCTGATCTGCTTGAGGAGTTCACGAGATATTTACCAGATTCTTCCGCAGCACCTACAACACAAATTCCATATGGTCGAAACTCAACTCAGGGATATAATGATCATAGTTCTGCTGCGCCCACCTTGCCGCATATACAAATGGATAAGGTAACTGCTCTCTCCCTTTTCTTCAATATTTATTTACATGCTATATTCTGATATCTTTGCAGTTTGAATTAATGATTCTTTTTTTTCGGCAACTTCTGAGGGATAGAATTATAATGATATATTACTTTAATGATGATGATATATCTTTAAAAAGATACTTTAAAATAATAGATTTAAATAAATTTATTTTTATAATCCAAGTTATAAAAGGAGTCTATTTACATTGACTATAGGTATATGAAGCCCCTACAGAAACCAACACTCTTAACCAAAATCTTTGAAACTCTGATCTCTAACTTCTTAGAAGGATTTGATCTCAAATATGTCACAGAAACCGATTTCAAACGATGCCTTAATGAATCTAAATGAAGTCAAGGAGACGATTCAGGATCAAAAAGAGAAGCATGACATGTTCCTTCAAGTCCCAAAGGATTTCAAGGCTCAAAGGTACCCTGTTTTCGAAACCGACGGACAACGAATCGTTGATTCTTTTAAGACTACACTAATGTCCGGTACATCTTTCACCAAGTGCAGGACTGACACAGCCGGTGCCGGTGCCCGTGTGAAACCCACCTTTCTGCCGGAGGGGTATGTAATTACAGTTGATGATTACAACGACGAGGCTCTTCCAAAAGAAACTGATAAATTTGGTGAAGCGATCTGGTTCATGACCAAAGTAAAGGTGAATTGCCGAAACCGTTGTGCCGTAATCTCTTTGCTGATTCATGTCCATCTAATTTCTCTGTTCACTATGCAGAAACGTTTCCAAAACGATCAGCATGTTTATAAATTGTTTCTGGACATATTGAATATGTACTGGAAACAACAAAAGGACGTGATAGATGTCTATGCTAAGGTAACGTATACTGTTCCGGCTGTTATCAGTGTGTCGTCTGTAGCTATTGAATACTTTTTCTGGGGAATTTATGGGTCGTTTGCTTCATCGCTTTCAGGTTGCTCGTCTTTTCAAGGACCATCCTGATCTGCTTAGGGAGTTCCCAACCTATTTACCAGTTTCTTCAGCAGCAGCACCTGTGACAGTGACACAACAAGTTCCATATGGTGGGAACTCAACTCAGCGTTATAACGAGTCCAATGAGCACTCAACTCAGCGTTATATGGAGCCCTTTAAGTATTTCTATTTGATGATGATTTTGCTTACCGGTAGTTTACTATTAGTTTGTGTTTTCTTTCATTTTTGGCAGATTTTTGCTGATGACGAAATTTAACATTATTTATTGATAGGTTCATTTTTAAAATTTAATATTTAGAGATTAACGATAATTATATATTTTTAAGGTGTTAAAATAAAATTTTACCATTTATCTCTATTTAAATTTTTCATTTTTTATGGAATCATGATCTTCACTAGTTCTTGAGAGATTCTGTCTCTGGTTTTAACTGTTGGATGTTAGATCATTCTTTCTAACATGAATGAGCTTGAATTGAAATGTTTTTAAATATTAAAAATATTTTATTTAATTGAACTATATAAATATTAATATAGGTACAAACAAATTTTTCGGGTAAAATAGTACCTAATGTTATATTTTGTTTCTATTTTGGTATTTTGCTGTTTATTTTTTAGTGGCGAGTTTGATTTGTCATTTTTATATATTTTATTTTCTCTTTCGTAATAAAAAATGGCATGTTAACTTTGTCGTTAAATTTTGACGACGTTATCAAAATAAAAATAAAATGTAACGCCACATATTGTTTTGCTAAATAATTAGTTTGTTGATCAAAATAAAAATATGAGAATAGGTGAGGTATCAAATAGATAGTTTATCCTAATTTATTTTTATAAATATTTGCTCTACTTTGGATGGGGCAGTCAATGGCTAAATTATGAAGGGTTTGTTTGAAATGATCATGTATTGTATTTGAATGAAATTAGATTTAATTATCTAATTATGCGTGTTTGAACGATCATCATAATTTATAAACATGTTAACGTGGATGATTACACTCTTCGTGTAGGGATGGTAATTTGACACGTCCTCGTCGGGTTTGGGTCGGGTTGAGTTATTGGAGAAATAAAGTCGGGGCGGGTTTAGGGTGAAAATTCCCTGACCTGACCTGATATATTCATATATATATATTTATTATATTTTTATATATTATTTTAATTTTTTTATTAATTTTTTTTTCAGGTCGAATCGAATTTAGTCAGGATTTTTTATTAAAATATCGAGGTCGGGTCAAGTCGAGATCGAGTTATGTTTTTTATTATATCCGGTCGGATTAGATCGAGAATATAATATATTAGAGTCAAATCAAAGTCGGAGCAGACTGTTTAAATTTCAGGCCGGGGTCGGGGCGGCCAAAAATCTGACTCGTCCCGTTGCCATCCCTATCCTCGCGGAAGGATAAAAATTGGGATAATTATACAAATATTACACTTTTCAGTGTTATATATATATATATATAAAAGGCTTTTAACTTCCAGACACGAATTATCAAAACTATTAATATTTTTCCACTCTCACATCTTTTTTGCAGTGGTTATTATTTTGGTTGGGAGTTTTTAAGTAATTTTTTAGTGTGTTTCAAGCCAATGGTGGCGGTTTTGGCAGTCTACTGGTGGTAATTTATTTTATTTGTTTCTTTGTTTCTTACTTTTGTTCCTTTCTTTGTTTTAATTTTTTTGTTTTTCGCCGGCTGTTTTGGCATGTTCTTCATATGTCGTTATGGCACGTTAGAAGCACGCAGATATTGAAGACATTTACAACTTAGTGCATGTTACAATTGAATCTTGCCGCACAACATTGCGTGGGTTGGTTGTTCATGGAGTTAATTAAGACGTTTTCTCTCTTTTTGTTGGTTGGAGTAATTCAATGATTTACGCTCTTCTAGTGAGCACTCCAAGATTTGGCTATGATGTTAGATTTGAAGAACACCGATAAAGATTTTATAAGAAGATTTGAGTTTGCTATTCACGTTTACATACTCTTTATTTTTTTTACGTTTATTTTTGTATTTGAAAATATACTTATATGTGCATTTTTTCTCATTATTTTAATGAAATATGGTGTTTAATACGAGAAAAAAAAACTTTAGACATGAATTTCTTATATGTATTTTTTCTTTGTTACATCAACCTACAATAAAATAGAGTTAAAATATATATTACTCCATCCGTCCCATTAATTTTGTCTATTATTGATTTTTTTGGGTCAAATTTTTTAAACTTTGACCTATTATTATATGAAATTTATTATTGAAAAAAATATATAAAATATATTTTATAAACTTTTAATCAAGTAGTTTTAAAATATATATTTTATAAAAATTAATTGTTTAAAATATTAAAAATAATCATGGTCAAAGTTTAAAAATTTTGATTTTTAAAAAGTCAATAAGGGACAAAATTAATGGGACGGAGGGAGTATATTTTTATATATATTTATAACATGTTTTCTTTAATCTGAGTAATTTTATTTTCATTTAGTAATTTTTTTGTCTGATACTTAATATTTTTTAGAATTGAAACATATAAAGTCGTGTAATTACAATTTTTGTAACCAAACATGATATAAGGAATTAAGATGTAATTACATACCAAAATATATTTAAATATTTGAAATTTTTAATAATTACACGAGAATATATAATTATTAAAATAATAATATAATTACACTATAATACCTAAAGGATTTATATCCAATACACTGGCGGTGGAAACTTTTAATTTCTACAAGCGTCTTAGTTTTAGAGTTTAGTGACTTAGTTTATGGTGTATGATTTAGGGGTTTAAGTGTAGGGGTTTAGAATTAAGGGATAATGTTTAGAATTTAAATGTTAGGGTTATGGTTTAGGGTTTAGGCATTAGGGTTGTATTGATGATTTAGTTTTTAACCTATAAACCCTAAATTCTAACCATAAACTTTAAATTTTATTCACATTCCTTAAATTCTAAATTACTAAACCTAAACCCCTAAACCATACACCTTAAACCAAGTCCCTAAACCTTAAAATTAAAGTGCTTGTGGAAACTAAAAAGTTTCGGGCTAAGTTCACAAATGGTAACTAAACTTTGGTCCATTATTCAATTTGGTAACCGAACTTTTAATTGCTTCAATGTTACCATTAAACTTTATGTTTTGCTTCAACTTTACCACTCATCCGTTAACAACAGTAAACAACCGTTAAATTATTTAGTTTAATAACACATTTAGTCCTTCACGTTTACACATTCAAACAATTTAGTCCTAGTTCAAAAAATATTAAATTTAACCCTCAAAACCCCAACCCTAACCCTAACCTTTCATCAACATCGTCACTCCTCTGGCCACCCTCCAAGCACACACTTCACCTTCCGGCGAACCTTCCATCCTCTTTCACACCTCCGTGCGACATCGTTTGTACCCGTAACATCTTCTATCATACCCTCCATCTCCACACGAGGTCACTCCCTTACCGTTCAAGTTTTCTACCGTCGCCTCCGTCTGCACCTTTCATCCGTTCAGTGGTACGGTTAATTTTATGTCACCCCCTCTTCTCGTTCTAACCTCGATCGTGCCATCTCCCCGTCTAAATTCAACCGCGAATAACCCCTACTCCAGTAGCCCAAAAGTCGCATGGTTTCGGCCATTTACCACCCTCCATAGTACATCCTCTGCCCAGCCATACAAGCCCCGTCGTCCAGCCGTTCTGCTCAACACCCCATTCGACCGAATTCGGCCGCCGTTGAGCCAAATTGAAATAGAGCTTGGGTTTAGGGTTTAAGGGTTAAATTATTATATTTAATGGTTTAGGGTTATGGTTTATGTTTAAATTATTATATTTAGGGTTTATGATTTTAAGTTTGGACTTTAATGTTTTATGGTTTAGGATCTTGAATTTAAAGGTTTAGTGTTAAATTATTATGGTTCAAGGTTTAGGGTTTAGGGTTTTTAGTTTAGTGTTTAGGGTTTAGGGTTTTGAGATTCGAGGTTTAGTGTGTAGAGCCAAATTGAAATAATGTGTAAATAGTGAGGGTTAAATTTAATATTTTTTTTGAATTAGGACTAAATTGTTTGAATGTGTAAACATGGATGACTAAATGTGTTATTATACTAAATAATTTAACGGTTGTTAACGGCTATTAACGGGTTAGTAGTAAAATTGTAGCAAAACATAAAGTTTAATGGTAACATTGAAGCAATTAGAAGTTTAGTTACCAAATTGAATAATAGTGTAACACCCGGGTTTAGGGGTCGGGTGAAAATAATGTTTTAATATTATTCGAGTTCGGTTTTATAATTTAAATAAATTAAATAATGGTTCGGGTTTTGTTTACAAATAAAACAAAGGTGTTGGACCCAATTTTTGAACCAAGCCCAATAGCCATTCATTAATGGAATTTGTGTAAATATCAGATAAAACCCATTTTTAACTACCTTATAATTCAAATAAACCCCAAAAACCCCATCATCTTCTTCTTCTTCTATTTTCCAACGACAAAAACCTCCCCCTCCATTGGAACCACTATTCCATCACCATTCTTCCTCATCCTTGGTGATTTTCGAAAGGTAAACATATATTCGACTTGTCCTCTCTTTCCCCTACATGCTTGTACTCTTAGATTTCATTAAAACCCATGATTTTGCATTTTGGTGTTTTGAAAGTTTAGACTAAAAATGTCATCTTTGTTGTCTTAAACTAAAGCTTTTGATTTATTAATGTTATATGAGTTGTTTACTATCTATAAGGTTCAACATATCCGATTTTTACATGGTTTTATGGTGTTTCCCGAAATTGGGTTTTAGGGGTGTTTTAGAGTGTTGAAATGTTGAATTTTGGGGGTGTTTTGTGTGAGAATTTGTGGGCTGGTGGTTAGGCTATGTATAAGGGTTGTTTTGGAAGCTTTTGGGAGTAGTTTAAGTGTGGGAATCATCGGTTTTGGACTGTGCAAAGGGGCTGCTCGGGAATGGCTTTTTGGGGTTGTTCTTGGCTCGAAAAACATGTGTTTTGAGCTTGGTTTGTGTTCCGGGTTTGCTACGTTGTGTTGTGGACTGATTTGAGGTTAATTTACTTGTGTTGGGATGATTAGAGGCAAGGATTTGCGTTGGTAAAGCTTTGGGATCGAATCCGGAAGTGAGGAGGCTTGAGTCGGCTTTGCTTGATTTGCTTAAGGAAGTAAGGTGAGTGGTTAATGTTTTAATTTGATTTTCTAAGATTGGTTCAAGCACGTGGATGTGGAAATGTTTTCAAGAATCGTTTTGGTTCAAAGGTAATTTTGAAAGTGGTTTAGATTTGGGCTTGAAAGTGACTTAAACTCAAAGAGTAAGATGATGTGAAATGCCTCTTTAATTTCCCTTTTTATCATTGTTTTCATTGCTTGAAATGATGGTTTGTTAAGCATGAAATTTAAATACTCGAGTAGAAGCATGTTGCTTATTGCCATATCGTAAATGATGTATGATGGTAATAATGGTGACGTTGTTATACCTTGTAAGATGTGTGTAAGTTGGTGCAGGTTGTGCACGAAAATGGTGAGTAAGACCATTGTGATTGGTAAGATTGTAAGTAGTAAGTGATGCCTAATTGTGGATATTGTTTGCAACTTGTTTTGGTGGTGCGTGGTATAGTGAGTACATGTCGCATGATAGTGAATGTATATTGTGTTGCATGGTTGGTGTCGAACCTCACGTGATTGTTGTCGTTGCTCCGGTGATGTGTAGTCCCGCCGGTAGCGAGTGGTATAAGACTCCGGTGATGTGTAGTCCCACCGGTAGTGACTAGTAGAAGAGTACTTTGATGTGTAGTCCCATTGGAAAACTACTAGTCGAAACGGTGATGTGTAGTCCCACCGTGTGTGTTTGGTTATGCTTGTGCATACCATGTGTTGTTCATGTGTATCTCACTATATCATTCTCTTTTATGGGTTTTGCTATAATCTCGGATTATGTCCTCATGCATACCATGAAGTGTAATGCCTTGATAAATGCCTATACTGTTGACCTTTGGTTGAACTTGTATGTTAGTAGAAGGATTAGGTCGTTGGATGATTTGTATGCGTTGACCTTTATTTTAAAGAAAGCTTTGAACCCTGCATTGTCGTAGTTATGTTCTAGAGCTCCGCTCACTAAGCTTTATGCTTACGCTCTCCTTTTTCCGACAATGCAGATCTTTAGCTTGGAGTTAGCAAGGAGCAAGATAAGAGCGTCCAAGCGTGTGGAAGTTTGCTCAAGTATGGTTTATTTAATAATGTAGTAGTTTAGCAATGGGAAATGCTACGTGGTTTAGGAGCATGTATCTAGACTCATTTGTGTTGGCTTTTTGTTGATGCCTTATGTTGATGCCTATGTGTTTGTTTGGAAGCCATGTCTTTTGGATGCTTATGCTTGTAGTGAAGACATGTAAATCTTGTTATGCTATGATGAATGTCGTGTGTGTTAGCATGTCTTTAGATGCTAGGTTGCCTTGTTATAGTGCAAACCTCTTTATGCTTATCATGTGCCTTTTAAGGCCTTTGAGTTCCATGTATGACCTTATATGTTAAATTGCCTTATTGAAATGCTATGTATGGATGCTTAGGTTGTGTTGGAATGCTTAAGTTGCTTGATTGTATGTGCACCTCCTTGTGTTGTTTAGTGCCCTTGGTTTCTTGTGAAAGCGTGCTTTTATGGTTGGTTTGCCTTAGGATTGATGATAGTGTGTTGGTTGAAGTTTCAGAGGGATTTAAGGGCCTCCTTGTGCCTTAAATCAGCTCAAACCTGCAAGTTCGTAGCAGGGGTATCGATACGGTTGGTACGGTATCGATACCACCTTCTTGTTTCAGGCCTCGTGTATCGATACACTTGGGGGGTGTATCGATACCATTTTGGTCACTGGAGCTACTGTCCATTTCGGTATCGATACCGGCCTATGGTGTATTGATACCGTCATCTTAGCGTTGACCGTGGGAAGTCAACCGTTGGGGAGGGTATCGATACACTCCTTGGGTGTATCGATACGGTCTCTACGGGTTGACTTTGACCAGTTGACCTAGTCAAGGGGGTATCGATACACCCCTTAAGGGTATCGATACCGCCTGCAGTTAAAGCTTAAACCTAGTCAAGGGGTATCGATACACCCCTTAAGGGTATCGATACCGCATGTAGTTAAAGCTTAAAATTTGGCTGTAAGATGTTGGGCTGAGTTCGTTTGTTTGCCTCGTGAATGTTGTTCCGCTGTGTGATCACATAGGATTAAATACTCATCTAGACAAGATTTAAAATGAAAAAATAGGGTTGCTAACCGAGGGAGAATTCTTTAGGGAGTTTTCACTCGGTTTTCCCCGTGTAGCTCGCTCGGACCGGTCATCCGGCCAGACCGGGACGAGGGGGTTACAAATAGACCAAAGTTTAGTTACCATTTGTGAACTTTACCCAAAAGTTTCTACCGCTAGTTTATCAAATAATTATCCATATCTAAATCTAAATACAACCGGAGTTTAAACTCGATTTATTCTTATGTACTCGGTATTCTAAGAGAGTTTCAACGCCCCTCTTAAATGGGTAATATTGGTCAAAGTAACCACTTCTATTATTTATTTATTTTAAGGGTTAACTACATAAATAGTACCTCATCTATTATCATGTTATTGTTTTGGTACTCACCTATTTTTTGGTAAAACGGTACATAACGTTACGTTTTGTTTCTATTTTGGTATCGCGTCGTTAAAAAAATAATGACATGCTGACAAGGAGAGAGAAAATCGCACGTGGCAAACTGTCACGTCATTTTCTCTCTCATAGTCAGTATTTCACGTCGACTAAAATTAAAAAATAGCACATTTGGCATGATGAATAGGAGAGAGAAATTGACATGACAACCTACCACGTGTGATTTTCTCTCTCCTAATTAGCATGCCACGTGTGCTTTTCTCTCTTCTAGTTAGCATACTGTTAATTTTTTAACGTCGGGGTACCAAAATAGAAACAAAATGTAACGTTAGGTACCATTTTGCCAGAAAAATAGGTGAGGTACCACAACAGTAAAGCGAGAATAGGTGAGGTACCATTTATATAGTTAACCCTTATTTTAATTTGTCAAAAATTAATCTCATATTTTATAAAAGGCATAATGCCAAAAAAAATACCCCTAATGTTTGACTAAATAGTCATTTTAGCCCCTATTTATTAAGTATGTTAGAATGTTTCATTTTGGGTCAAAATGGCCCATTCGTGGATAAAAATTGTCAGTTAACTGACGATAAACAGCTTGAAATAACTTGATAGAATGACACATCATCAAAAAATAAATTTATATTTTATAAATTTTATAAAATTATTTTTTGACTGATGTGCCATTTTATAAAGTCAAACACATTTGTCTATATGATACTGCTATGTCAACGTGCGTTGTCATGTAAGTTTGCCTCATCATTTAATGTTAGTTGACTAATAGTTTTCATCCACAGAGGGGTTATTTTACTCAAAATAAAACGTAGAGGGTTACAATGTTTCAAAAAAAGAATAGATGTCAAAATCACTATACAGTCAAATGTTATGGACATTTTTTTTCATTATGCATTTATAAAAATTGAAAAGTTTGTTCAATTAGATAACATTATCAAAACCTTCTTATTAAATACAAATTTAAAATATGTAAATCAATAATTTAATACAAGGCTTAAGGTTTAGGGGTGTAAAAAGCCCTTGAACTTTTAAAAAATCAATTAAGCCACTGAATATGTTTTGCGCTAAATTAAGCCCTTGAACAAATATGTAACAACCTCGACTCGGATGTCACATTTAGGCCTCAAGCCCAACCCATACCATAAAATTTTGGCCTAGTTTAGCCCAAACCCTATATTTTTCATCAAATCCATCAAGTTAAATTTAGTTAAATCAAAATAAGTATTTAAAACATTTAAATAGGAGCTCCAAGTTAAAACAAGTATTTAGAACATTCGACTTATACAACACAAATCCAAAATGAGAGTTACAATATAAAACATAGGGTCCTACGAATACATGGCCCATTACATCTAAGAATTGTACTCTAACAAAGTCGATGCTGAAATACTACTTCCGATGGTGTAACGACTCAAATTTCAAAATTCGATGGTCAGTTTAACCCAGAGCGTGGGCTTCACGTTTGGGTCGAGAGTTGGGCCTTTGGAAGGCTCAAGGGAGCCTATTTGGACCTCATTGTTGTAGTTGGGCTTGGTGCCTTGGGTTAGGTTGTGTTTAGGAGGATGGGGGATGGACAAAGGTGTAATTTCTCCCTTTTGGAGGAGAAAGGGCTGATCACCCATTTAATTTCTGGAAAAAAAAAGAAATGAGAGTGAGATTATCTTGTTCCCCTTTGCTCCATCTATCTCTTCTTCATCCTTTCACCTTGCACCCATGTTAAAGGTCCAATCTTTGTTAGTTTGAAGCAATTTTCGGAATCAAGGGTTTAGGAAAAGTTGCTCAGCATTCAACGATCTACAAGTCAAGTGAAAGAAGCTGGAAACTCTTCCAAGGAGCAAGGAAGGAAGGAAGCTTGAATATTTTGGCTTGGAGATTCATTTTCAGCTTCTAAAGCAAGGTTAGTACACTACTAACTCCTAAGTTTCATGAACATGCTAAGGATGATGCTTTCTGTGCTTAAATTTGAAGATTGTGGTTGAATTGGGTGCTTAGAGGTTAGAGACCCTCTTTAATGGTGAAACCCATATTAAGTGTTAAAAGCTTGTAAAAACGGTAGTAAACCACCCTAAATACTTCTATAAGATGTAGGATCGGATTTGGTGATTAATGGTTGGGTTTTGAGGGCTTGAGAAGTAATTTCCTGAGCCTAGAAAGTCATTCTAGGCTTCGATATCGGTATGCGGAGAGGCAATATCGATACCTCTGTGTTCTGGGTTTTAAGAACATTGTTTCATTGGAATGAACTATGAAGGGGATACTAGTACGGTGTTCAACTTGTACCGATACGCCTTGTAAAGAGGTACTGATACAGGTCGACATGTATCAGTACGCGTAAGGCAAATGAAATTCCTGTGAGCTCATTTCGTATCGGTACGCATGGGTGTACCGGTACCCAATGGGGTATAGTATCGGTACGTGTGGGTCAGTACCGATACCAACTGGGCAATCTTCCCCAAAAGTTGAGTTTGAGTTTGAGAGGCCCATAATTCGAGTACTATGGCCCAATGGGATTCTATAGTGTTAAAACAAATAGTAGAACTGAGAAACCGAGATTCAACCCTCATATACGAGCATAATGAGTAATAACTTGGTAAAAGTTGGGTGACTTGCTTGTAATAGCAACCATAGGGATCTTTGGTAGATCGTGTGTTGTTACGTTCCAAGTAAGGGCACTTGTGTGGTTGTGATGGGATCCGGATACCTAGTGAGAGTGTTGCAACACCAAGAGATGAGCTTCCGGATGTATGTTCCCGAGGTTGTGTGACGTCGAACCTCATCCGATAATACTTGATGAGAGATTTCGAGTACGAGTGTACGTTTTCGAGGCTGTGTGACATCGGGCCTCACTCCAGGTTAGTGGGTATGATGTATATGTGTTGTGTGAGATTAATGCATCCCTTATTGTTTGTTGTATGTTTAGGCGACTAGAGGTAGCACCATATGTTGTTATAGTCATGATGTCATCTTTAGCTACATGCTCATATTTATGATTTGCATGAAGCATGGTTGAGTGGAAGTGTATCTAATGAGCTTCGTTAGCTTAGCGTTCAGAATTGTTGTTTCCGTTCGTAGGTTAGTAGGTTGGCGTGCATTGTTGGAACACCATCGGAGTAGGGCTTCAGCATCGACTTGTTGTCCGAGTACAGTACTTAGATTATTTGGGTTATGTATTCGTAGGACCCTAGTATTGTATTGTAACTCATATTTTGGATTTTAACTTGTGAGTCGAATGTTGTTAATTATGTATTTTAAATGGAGTTCCTCATGTAACGTTTTAACTATTTATCTACTTTAAAATATTTGGACTTAATGGGTTTTTATGAAATGGAATGATTTAGGCTAAATCTAGTTGCAAAATTTTATGGCAATGAGTTGGGCTTGAGGCCCAAATGTGACATTCGGGTTGAAGGTGTTATAGATGGTGCTCCTCTGAAGCAACGATCTACCTACTGACCTGCGAAGCTCAGTGGATACACTTCCACTCAACCATGCTTCATGTAAATCATAAACAAAAGCATGCGGCAAGATATGATATCATGACATATAATACAATGGCGCTACTGTAACCGCCTAAACACATAGCACTCAACAAGTACATATATTCACAAAGCACCATATGTACAATCACAAACCTGGACTGAGTCTCGGTGTCACGTAGCCTTAGGACCATACACTAAAGGTAAGACTCGTTACCGCATAGCATCAGATCAAGCATCCATACTCGGAACCTCTCATTGAGTATCAACAAATGAGGTACAGAGTTACATAGCATCGGATCACTCATTCAAGCCACTTACCATGGTGTTGCAACACTCTCGTTGGGTATCCGGATCCCATCAATCAAATGACTCAACCAACTAGGTGCCCTTACGTGGCGCAAAATATATACTCGATCCACCAAGGATCCCTATTGTTACTATTACAAGCAAGTCACTTAAGGTTTTACAAAGTTAATTACACGTTATTCTCGCATGTGAGGTTTAAATCTCGGTTTCTCAGTTTTACTATTCATTTGACCACATTAAAAGCCCATTGGGCCTTAGTCCTTGAATTATAGGTCCCTCGAACTCAAAACGAAATTTTTAGGCAATCCCATTGGGTATCGATACCCACTTGAGAGTATCGATACACCTCTTTGGGTATCGATACCCACTTGAGAGTATCGATACACCTCTTTGGGTATCGATACCCACCATATGTGTACTGATACTCGACTTTACATACAGAAGGGGTATAATCAAGACCCCGTATCGGTACACGGGGACCGTGTATCGATACCCCATCGGTACCGATACGCCCTTCAAAATATGCTTGAGTTCGTCACTCAAAACACTGGTACCGATATCGTTTCATCTTGTATCGGTATACGAGCCTAGAATTAAAATTCTAGAGCTCGTAAATCATCCCCAATACCCTTAAACTCCTATAGATAAACCTTAAATCGAACCTACAAGTTATGGGAGGTAGTTTAAGTGGTTCCCTACCATTTTTACATCATTTCAACACCAATTTTGGATTTAGACATTAAAGGGGTCTTAAGCACTCAAGCAACCAAATTATCAAACCAAGCAAACAAGCAATCTAATTTATGATGTCCATGAAGGCATATGAGTTAGTAGTTTACTAACCTTGATGATACCATTGGAAATGAACCCTCAAGCCAAGCCTTCAAGGTTTCTTCTCCCCAAGCTCATTGGAAGAATTTTTCACTTTTTTAACTACAAGAAAATGTTGTAAGATGAGTTACAACATTGATGAGAGATTAAAAGAGACTAAAGATATGCTTCTACAACTATAAATAGAGCCAAAACCCCTAATCACATTCTTCTTCCTCAACCCCACCAAAACTCATCATCCACCAAACTTGATGATTATTACCTCAAAATGTAGATCCCTTGATGTAGATTTCATTACCCTTAGCTTGTATTCCGAAATTCACACTTCAAAGTACAAAGATTGAACCTTTGGCTCTTGGTTCTTAGGTGGGAGGTGAAATGAGAAAGATGGGGATAAAGCAAATGATAAGGTGATATCACCTTCTTCTTTTGCTGCAAAAATTTAAGAGTTCATCCCTTCTCTCTCTCCAAACATGAGGCAAGTTACCTTCTTACCCTTCCCTCTTCATCCTACACTAACCAACAACTCAAGACTCAAGCCCAAAAACAAAAAAAGGCCCACGAAGGCTCTCACGGACACTCAAAAGCTCAAACTCTCGGCCCGAACGCAAAGCCCACGTTTCGGGTTAAACCGACCCTCAGATTTTGAAATTTGGGTCGTTACAAAATAAATTGATCAATTAAGCCCTTTAACCAATCTTGACCATTAAATTCTGACATTTTTTCTTTAGATATTATAGTCATATGATATACTACATTTTATCATATGACGATTATAAATTTTTTTAAAATATATATTTTTATAAGTTTTTCAAAAAATATAGGATTTTAAAAAATAAAAAAATAAAAAAAAATCTGAAAATGTCAAGTGTCAGCACCATAACACGACGCATTGATCCAAAAAAATTGCTAGATTCAACAGTCAATGTTGGTCAAAGGACATAATTTATTTAATTGATTGGTTCACCGATTTAATTGGATGCAAAAAAATCAAAAAGCTTAATTGGTTTTTTTCCTCTAAAATTCAAGGACATCTTACCCCTCTAAACCTAAATCTAAATTAATATATTTAATTTATATGGTTGATAGTTTAATTATATATTTTTTTTATTCCTATCACATTTAAAATTACCAAATATGTTGAAAAAGATTTCCTTTTTTATCAAGTTGTATGATTCCTATCACATTTAAAATTACCAAATTGTAATTGTTTTTTTGTTTTCCGACTAAGTATTTCTCTTGTAACTTTTGGCGAAATAAATCAATTTAAACTCATACTTAAATATCAAAATCGATAGAATCTAAATAATAAATTAGATTAATTAAAAATAATTGGGCTCAGAGCAAAAGGTGAATGTCATTTATAAAAGGGTAAAATACTTAAATCATCACTTAATTTTGTGTTGTGACCTATTTTGGTCACTCAACTTTTAAAGTGCTCAATTTTAGCACTAAACTTTAAATATTGACTTATTTTGGTCACTCCACCGTTAAATCTCTAATTCTGTTATGACGTGAAAATAAAAAATTAAAAAATGTATATTTTTAATAATACTTTAATACATTTAATTAAATAAAATCCCACCCCATCTATTCCCTCACCTTCATCGACAACCTCCACCCAACCCCTTTCTCACCTTCTCCGACAACCCCCTAACGCCTCTTCGATGAGTTTTTCGACAACCAAAACCACCAGTCTACTCTTCTTCTTCTCGTTCCTTCTATCGGTTCACTTTTCTGAAAACCACCATCAAATGACCCAAAACGAGTCCAAACCATTTTTATCTTGGGAGTGCGATTCGTCGTCGTCCACCGTCAGATCGGCCTAAAATCGAGGTATGTTGATTTCCTCACCACGACGCCTCGAATGACCGTTGAGATTCATCGTTCGATGCTTCAATCGCTGGAACCGAAATAGGAAGGTAAAACTTTCTCCTCTTTTAGACGAGGTCCTAAAAATAAATTAAGCAAAGCATTTTTAGTCATTTGTTGTAATGTTTATATTCTATGTTTCTTAGACTCAGAGGTGATTGTTGGATACTAATATGTATCTAACACTAGTCTACTCAATTTTTTCTATATCCATGTTTCAATGTGTTAAATATTGACATGGAACATGGATATTTTAAGGGGGGTTGTACTTAGTGCAACGAAATTATCCTTCTCTAGCAAAAGAACTCCCTTTTAAATCATTTGCAAAGAGATGGTGAAGAAGGTAAACTATTGTGGTTGAGGAGATGCCGAGATGGTGAAGAAGGGGGTTTTGTGGTGGAGGAGATAGCGGATGGTGAAGAAGGATATTGTTCTGGGGGTTTATTATTATTTATTTTCATTTCATAACAGAGTTAGAGATTTAACTGTGGAGTGACCAAAATAGGACACTATTTAAAGTTTAGTGCTAAAATTGAGCACTTTAAAAGTTGAGTGACCAAAATAGGTCACAGCGCAACGTTGAGTGATGATTTAGGTATTTTACCCTTTATAAAATTTGTTGTGTTACACTAGGTGATAAAAAAAATATTGGGCCTAAAGTTGAATTTGAAATTGAGAAAAAGCCCATGAAATAAGGCACCACAAAAACAAACAACAACAAACACACAACACCATCAATACTGGGATGGGCACGGGTCGGGTATGGTCGAGTTTTTGGCCTACCCAAACCCGACCCGAAAATAAACACCTTAAATCTACATCCGACCCGACCCGAGCATATTCTTTAAAAAATTCGACCCGACTCGAAAGTAAATATACTAAATTCGACCCCGACCCGACCTATATAAAATAAATTAATTTTAAGGGACTTAATTGTAAAAAAATATAATTTAAAGGACTAAATTATAAATAAAAATTCAATTTTAAGGGTTTAATTATAAAAATATATAAAGAGGGGTATTATTATAAATATCCCTAAAAATTAGGAGAAAATTACACTATTAGTCCCAGGTAGGGGTGAGCAAAACTCGACTCGACTCGAAAAAACCGAATAACTCGACTCGACTCGAGGCAAAAATACTCGACTCGTCTTGACTCGACTCGAAATTTCATAAACTCGAATAACTCGAAAAAAATTCAAATAAAGTTTGAGTTGTAAAATAGAAATTCGAATAACTCGAATAACTCGAAATTTTTAGTAATTAGTGGATTTATTTTTAAGTTCGAGACGAGTCCCTCTATTTTTTATGATATATACATACTGATATATAAAAATATGAAGAAATATTGTCACATGTGAAAAAATATATATGTGCATATCTTATATGATTAGAGAAAGGAGTTTAAATTGGAATCAAACCCTACTATAACATGATAAATAATTACAGTTAAATTTTTATAGGAACTCGAAAACTCGACTCGACTCGACTCAACTCGAATTTCTTAAACTCGACTCGAATCGAAAAAATTTCAAATAAAGTTTGAGTTGTAAAATATGACTCGTCAACTCGAATAACTCGAAATTTTTTGACTCGACTCGATCGAACGCTCACCCCTAGTCTCAGGTCGGATCGAATATTTTTCACCCTAAATCCGAACTCGACCCGAATTTACCCTTAACAAAAACCCGACCGTGAACCCGATTTTTTTCATTAAAAAATCCGACCTAATCAGGCTAGATCGAATCGGAACCCGTCGGATTCGGATAAAATACCCATCCCTAATCAATACGCCATATTTATTCTTTCTGTGTTCTTCTCCTGTTTTTCTTTATAGACATTTAGTATTGATTTTGGTTCTCCCTCACATACCAAACTTATTTGCACTTTATTATATGCTGATTTTCATATTTATTTTCTCGTGCTCCTAAAATTGTATGTTTAAAGTTTTAAATATGTTGAAATTTATTTATGGGACCTCCAACACTCGTATATAATTATTTTTTCTCATATATTAAGTTATTTGACTAAAATTTTAAATTTTAGTCGATCTACAACTTCTAAGGTTCGTACTTAACGTCACTCATTCGTACGAATTTCCTAAATGAGTATGAGGCGTTACATAAAATTCCAACGACTCTTCTTAAGGGGTAATATTGGTCAAAATGGCCCGTGGTGTTTTCTCTCTTTACTTCAATGGTTTTATTCTTAATTTTTATATTTTATAAAAATTGAGAAGTCAGTTTAACTAAATGAATAAAATGATATTGTCAAAACTTTCTTGTTAAGTCACTAATATAAAAATCAGTAATTTAATAATTTATAAACAAGAACTAGTAAAAATCATCAACTAACAATTTATTTGCAACAATCAATAGTTGAAGTTCATGTGTTTACCGGTAATTGAACTATTTCTCAATTTTCATAAAGTATAATGATCAAATTCTAACGAGTTAAATATATAACATTAAAAATTTACCATATTAATTTTTCCTTCCCTTCCCTTCCCCCACTAAAAATTGTTCAAAATAAAATTACCATATTAAATTTAAATTAAGATATCTAATGGACCAGAGTAACAATTTGTATTAAATATAAATCCTTTAATTATACATTTTTTGTATTTATAGGCTAAATTATAAAATAAGTGCCTAAACTATGTCTTTTTTAAATATGTGCTTAAAGTATTTTTTGGCTGAAATAGGTGCCTAAACTTTCATTTTTGGCTTATTTTAAAGTCAATTTTGGTACCTACTTGGGCCCCTATTTCAACCAAAAATGAAAGTTTAGGCACCTATTTCAGCCAAAAAAACGAAACTTTAGACACATATTTTAACTAAAAAATATTTTAGTCACCTATTGTAAAAAAGAGTCATAGTTTGGGCACTTATTTTATAATTAAGTCGTATTTATATTACAGTTAAAATTACCAAATAGGTCAAAAAAATTTCTTCCTTTTCGCGAGAAATTATATCATAGGCCTGGCTCGCCACGTCATCTATGGTCCCAACCAATAAAATCCATTCATTTCATTAATTTTTTCCATGTCACATTTTTAGCAAGTGAATCTTCACTTGGTAAAAATTGTTTTTAGATTTAATTTACAGTAAATGTGATTGAAAATTCACTTGGTAAAAATGTGACATGGAAAAATTTAATAAAATGGATGAATTTTATTGGTTGAGACCATAAATAACGTGACGAACCGAGCTTATGATATAATTTCTCCGCACATTGATAGCTACACTAATTATCACAGTATTTATGACCAACGCCACCCATAGAATCCATTTCCATTTAAAGCTCCACAATTTTAATTTTTAGGGTAAAGTACATCAATGATCACCAAAATTTTAGTGTGCTTCCATTTTGGTCACCGAACTTTTAATTTTTTTATTGGGGTCACCCAATTTTTATTTAACTTTCATTCTGGTCTCTCGTGTTACCTTCCTTTAGAAAATGCTGGCGTGACCCGTTAGTTTTCTTTTTTCTCATGGTAAACTAAATAAATGGTCATACAACTTTTATGGTGTTTTCATTTTGGTCACTGAACTTTTAAAACTTTTATTGGGTTCACCCAACTTGTATTTCGCTTTCATGATGTGGCCCATTAATTTTTCTTTTTCTTAATAAAATATTATACTTTGGGTTCCACTTTCAATTGATTAAAAATAAATATTATCTCACGTGAACCCTTCTCTATCCTCTTCTTCTTCCTCAAATTCCATCAACAACAACATACCTCTATGATTGCTTCAATTTCACCAAAACAACCTATCAACTCCACCAGTTAATATCATCGACTACATCTTCTTCTTAACCATCCTCTATAGATTGTTTGTTAAACACTAGTAAACCGTCTGCAAAATATTTTACTTGTTAGGCAAAATTTTGATGACACGGTAACTCTACAGGTTTCAGATATAAATGAGTTTATGTTGATGACATAAGGTAATTATTGCTTGGCATATAAATTTTATAGCATAATGTTTCTTTTCACCAAGTTTTACCTGTAAACCTGGGGTAAAATTGGAGTACATATTTTACATATCAAATTGTTTCAACGCTAGCAATTCTCGACCCAATTGATAAAAATATAATTTGAGGTTTGTGAGGCGGAGAAAGTGAGCCAAAGCTAGAAACTAAAAACATACTTTCTTTTGCACAATTAAGGTTGCAATACTAGAAGCTAGAAACATACATTCCTGTTTATTGATTGCATGCTTTGTCATCTTGGAAATTATCAGTTTCTTACATTTCTCTATGTAGAAAGGAGAACACAGCTTCGCAATTGGGAGGATGTTGCGGATGCTAAATATTATATCTTAAAATGTGAATACATAAACCTTGAGTCCTTAGTTGCGAAGTACTTTAAACATTATTTTGCAGTGACTCAAGTATTATATCATTGAGGAAAAGGAAAACTAACGGGCCACTCAGCATGAAAGCGAAATAAAAGTTGGGTGATCCCAATGAAAGTTTTAAAAGTTTGATGACCAAAATAAAAGTGCCCTAAAAGTTTGGTGGCCATTTATGTAGTTTATCCTTAAGGAAAAGAAAAATTAACGGGCAACGTCAGTCTTTTCCAACGGAAGGTAACGAGAAGGACTAAAATAAAAGTAAAATAAAAGTTGGGTGACCCCAATAAAAATTTAGTGACCAAAATAAAAGCCCTAAAAATTCGATAGTCATTGATGTACTTTACCCTAACTTTTAATTCAAACTCTACAACCATTTTGTAACCGACCACTGCTTACTTATATAAAATAAAAATAAATGTTATTTAAACATAAAATTACTTATTTGTCTCATTTATATCACCCGCTCTTCTATATTTTTAGAAATAATGTTTGAAATATACATTTTATATGTTTGAAAGCACATTTTAAGGACAATGCCAAACATTTAAATTTTAAAACAAACCATCCAAAAGTATTCTCGAAAAACAGTCACATGTCGCGCTTTTCAAAAGTTGTATTAAACTAATCCTTAATCTCGTGACCAATGATATTCAACACTTCAGAATTGGTGGACTTTTACGATGGGTGTCGTTTTCTCCTGGCCCTATATTGATGAGGTTATCGCTGCTTCGGTGATGGCTCAGTCGAGCGGGTTCAAAGGTAGGATCAAAGGCTTTGAATGCACGTTCCTGTGCCGCCATGTCGTTTTGATCCTTGGATCACACGGCGAGTGTACTCGACCGCCAATCTTCTTGATATGAACTCACTATTGTCTACGACGTACGGCTGTTTTTTTTTTTTGCAGATGGAGCTTCTCGTTACCTGCCATGTTTTTGGTACCGCTAGGGTTTCTGTTTTCAAGGTTGTGTCCTTATTTTCAGTTTGGGTCCGTTGTGACCTTGTTTATCGTTCGGCCTCGTTTGGGCTCTGTGTTGCTTGTTGAGCTTTGATGCCACTTTGTTTGTTTCCTCTCTTGATTTTAATGAAAGTATATTGCTTCTTTGTCAAAAAAGAAATATTTAGCACTTAATCTATATCACGAGTTCGAGTTACATAATTTATTTATTTGTGATGTATGCATGTGTAATTGTTATGATGTGTGCATGTATAACTGTTATTTGTTTTCCGACTAAGAATTTTTCTTTTAACTTTTCACAAATCAAATCAATTTACACTCATTAATTATTTTAAAAAATAATTAAACTCGTAATTAAATATCAAAATCGGTAGAATTTAAATAATAAATTAGATTAATTAAAATTTTATTGGGCTTAGAACAGAAAAATGATGTCATTAACAAAACCTGACTTGTTATATCTAGATGATACGGTGAGCGTTCGATTGAGTCGAGTCAAATTTTTTTGAATTATTCGAGTTGACGCATCATATTTTACAACTCAAAATTCATTTGAGATTTTATTGATTCGAGTCGAGTTTTTGAGTTCCTATACAAATTTAATTGTAATTATTTATCAATGTTATAGTATATTTTGATTCTAATTTAACGACTTTCTCTAATCATATAAGATATGCATGTATATTTCATCATATTTTTTCATATGTGACATATATTTCATCATATATTTTTTATATTGGTATATATATATATATATATATATATATATTATGAAAATTTGAGGGACTCGACCCGAACTTAAAAATCAATCCACTAATTACTAAAAATTTCGAGTTATTCAAATTTCCATTTTACAACTCAAACTTTATTTGAAATTTTTTCGAATCGAGTTAGAACGAGATGAATTTTTTCGCCTCGAGTCAAGTCGAAAATTTCAATTTTTTCGAATCGAGTTAAGTTTTGCTCACCCCTAATACATATACTATTTGTACTCGAATAGAATGATAAAAAAATCATTGGGCCTCAAGTTGGATTTGGAATTGAAAATAACCCACGAAACAAAGGCACCACCAAAACAACACCAACAACACACAACACAACATAATCAATACACCATCTCTCTTCTTTCTAGGTTTTTTCTCCGATTCTTTTCTTATAAGAAACCATCTTTTAGTTTTCACATTTAGTATTAATTTTGGCTCTCCCTCACATACCAAACCTTATTTGCACTTTATTACATGGGACAAATGAGTTTCGATACCTTTAAAACGGATGCGATAAGAAAAAAAAATTGCAGTAGCATTTTAAATTTAATATCTATATTTGGGTTTTGATATTTATTCTCTTGTATTCTTAAAATTGTATGTTTTGAAGTTTCAAATTTGTTGATATTTAACTTTGGAACCACCCGGACTCAAAAATCATGTAAAATGGTTATTTAATCTCATATATTAAATTCTTTTATTAAAATTTAAATTTTGATCGATTACAACTTTTGAGATCTGTACATGACGTCACTCATTCGTACGAATTTTCTAAACAAGTAAGAGGTGTTACACAAAGTTCCAACGACATTCTTTAAGGGATAGTATTGGTCAAAGTGACCGGTTGTATTTTTCTCTCTCTCCTTCTTTGGCTATATCATAATTCTCATATTTACCGAAAATTGAGAAGTTAATTTAATTAATTAATATTATCAAAACTTTCTTGTTAAACCACGAATCTCAAAATCAATAATTCAATAACTTATATACAAAAACTAGTAAAAATCATCAATTAACAATTTATTTGCAACAATTAGTAGTTCTAAGTTTATGTGTTTGCCGATAATTGTACTATTTCTCAATTTTCATAAAAGTATAATGATCAAATTCTAATGAGTTAAATATCATACTAAACTAACTTTAAAAAATTACCATGTTAAATTTCACTTAATATATCGCATTAGTCATTTGTATTGTTATAATTTAATTATATATATTTTATTTATTTCACATTTAAAACTATCAGATAAGTGTCAACAACATCTAGAGCAAGTGGTTAAAACATGTCAGTTGACACCTTCCTTCCCCTTAGGTTGTAGGTTCTAGACCTAGTAGGAACAAATTTTCCCTTCCCTCTCCCCTAGGTTAAAATTGTTCAAAAATAATTATCAAATAAGTCCACCAACGAGATTGGTCTGAGTGATAAGTAACTTTGTATCGTCGAATCAGATCTCTAGTTTGAAGTCTTGTGTATGTAAAAAATCTCCGTTGAAAGATTCACCCATCAAAACTAAGTGTACAACGCAAATGAATTTAGATATATCATAGAACAAAAAAACCCCAAAAAAAATATTACCAAATAAGTCCCAAAAAAATTAATTCCTTTTTCGCATATAGATAACTACACTAATTATCACAGTATTTATGACCAGCGTCACCCATAGAATCCATTTCCATTTAAAGCTCCACAATTTTAATTTTTAATTCAAACTTTGCAACCATTTTGTAACCGACCACTGCTTACTATATAAAATAAAAATAAATATTATTTAAACTTAAAAATTTAAATCAAACCGATTTAATAGGTCTGGTTTTCCGTTATTTTTTAAAACTAAATCTCAAATTAAAATTATTCATTTGTCTCACTTATATTACCGATTCTTTTATATTTTTAAAAATAATGTTTAAAATATATATTTTATTTATAAATAAGGGTTTGGTGCATTGGTAAGACACATTACACTTCCAAAGAGAAGACATGAGTTCGAACTTTAGAGACGTCATTGTTACGAGGGACAACTACGCACCCCAAACTTAGACCGTAAGACAAACATGCATATTATCATATATATATTATCTATTTAAAAATATCTTTTAACGGCAACATCAAACACATATATTAAAACAAACCGTCTAAAAGCACTCACATTTAAGCATGTGAGGACGGCCTGATAGTCGTTAATCTCGCGACAAAGGATACTCACCACTTAACCTACACTACGAGTTCGAATTACATAATTTATTTGCTTGTGATGCATGCATGTGTAACTTGTATTTGATTTTCGATTAAAAATTTCTTTGTAACTTTTGACAAACAAAATAATTTAAAAAATCATGTTTTTTAACAATAATTTAAACTTATAATTAAAATCAAAACCGGTAGAGTTTAAATAAAGAATTAGATTAATTATAAAAGTATTATATCTACCAAAAACTAATTGATCTAATGAGAAGAGACATCACATATCTTAAGCAAGGTCTGGGGTTCAAATTCTAGCAATGTAAATGGAACAAATTGGATTGGAAGGGCCGCTCCATAATAAACCTCTGCAATACCCAATTCGGATTAGTCTAATACATAATAGTAGTCCCGTTGTTAAGAAATGGTGTGTTTCACTTAAGTGACTGAACAACTTAATTTACATGTGTGCGTGAGTTATCTAAATATAAATTCAGACACAGATACTACCTTATACTCGAATAAAATGAATAAAAAATAATTGGGCTAAAGTAAAATTTGGAAGTGAGAAAAGCCCATGAAGATACCATAAAAACAAAGAACAAGAGCAACAACAACACACAGCACAATGCATAAGCCATCTCTCTCCTTTCTATGTTCTTCTCCGGTTTTCAAAAAAACATCTTTCAATTTTCATTTTCAGTTCCTTTGGTGCTGATTTTGACTCTCTACGTACCAAAGCTTCATTTCTTCCGTTATTCTGCCTCTTCAATTCTCTTCGAACCAAAAACAAAAAAGAAGAACAAACACAAAGGATCAGGTAAAACAAAAGTTAAACTTGTTTAGTTTTTTTTTTTTGGTATTTTCTTCCTGTAAGATCTGCAAAGTAAGTTTCTTCAACTCAATTCTTGAAATGGGTTTGTTTCCATTCCTTCAAAGATTACTCGTATGTCTAACGGATTCAGCTTTTTTGTTTTTGTTTTTGGGTTTGCAGGATGAAGCGAACAAGAGATGATATATATTCTGGTTCTCAATTTAAACGTCCATTTGGTTCTTCTAGGGCTGAATCGTAAGATGCTTCTTTTGTTTGTTCGTCTGTTTTTATAATCTATTTGCTTTCTCTCTCTTTTTAGGGTTTTTATGGTGGTTTTTGTTTTTACATGGAAGTTTTCTTTTTTGTTAGCCTAATTGATTCTTTTTTCTTTTGATTTCCGTTTAGTTGTTGTTGTCTGCTTTAATGGTTTTTCTTCTTTGGTCGGATTTTGACTGGGAATTTTGCTGGATTTGCATGTGAGATTGTTTTGTTTACCGCTTTGAATCGAATGATTCCATTGTTGTTTTGATTTTTTTCATGGTTTGCTTGAATCGTATCATGATTGTTGGATCATTAGATTAAGTAAGATTAAGATTTGTCACTTGGTTTTTTAGTAGTTGGTAAATTTACTTCCATGTAAAGGGTATTTTACGTTCGTTTTAAGAGCAATCATCTATTGGAAGTAAATTAGGTTTAGCTAAAATTTTTGGAGTTTCCTTGTTCGTATTGTTCGAGTAGTAGCTGCCGGTCTGAATTTTCTTTTATTATTTCTACCTGTTAAGCTATGGGCAAAACCAAATGCCCGGTGGAGGTAGTGGTGCAGGTGGTGGCAGCGGTGCAGGTGGAGAAGGTGTTGGAGGGGAAGGGGAATGCGGAGGCGGAGGCGGAGGAATGGGAGGAGGAGGTCAAGCAGGGGGAAGTACGTCACAGAAACTGACTACAAACGATGCCTTATCCTATCTAAAGGAAGTCAAGGAGATGTTTGAGGATCAAAAAGAGAAGTATGACTTGTTCCTTGAAGTCATGAAGGATTTCAAGGCTCATAGGTATCCCGTTTTTGAACCTCAAGTTTTATTGACGGACATTGAATTGTTGGTTGATTTAAACTCTAATGTTTTATACATCTTTTGTGTTATGCAGGACTGACACAGTTGGTGTCATTGCCCGAGTGAAGGAGTTATTCAAAGGGCATAACAACTTGATTTATGGATTTAACACCTTCCTGCCGAGGGGGTATGAGATTACCCTTGATGATGACAATGCTCCTCCGAGAAGGACTGTTGAATTTGACGAAGCAATCAGTTTTGTAAACAAAATAAAGGTGAAATTCTGAAACCATTGTGCCATAATCTCTCGCTCATCGATATCCATGTTTAGCCATCTAATTTCTCCATTTACTGTGCAGAGACGCTTCCAACATGACGAGCATGTTTATAAATCATTTCTGGATGTATTGAATATGTACCGGAGGGAGCACAAGGACATACATGAGGTCTATACCGAGGTAAATATATCTTGTTCTGGTTGTTAACTGCGTTTCATTGGTTCTTTGGTAGCTACTGAATCTTAGTATCTTGATTTTTTTTCTATTTTCCAGAAAAATTTACATGGTCTTTGTTTCATTGCTTTCAGGTTGCTTCTCTTTTTGAGGACCATCCTGATCTGCTTGAGGAGTTCACAAGATTTTTACCAGATTCTTCTGCAGCACCTACAACACAAATTCCATATGGTCGAAACTCAACTCAGCGCATTAATGAGAGAAGCTCTGGTGCAACCACATCGCGACATATACAAATGGATAATGTAACTCCTCTCTCCCTTTTTTCAATATTTATTTACTTGCTATATTTTGATATCTTTGCAGTTTGAATTAATGATTTCTTTTTTCAGCAACGTCGGAGGGATAGAATTATAACTTCCCATGCTGATAGGGATCTCAGCGTCGACCGTCCTGAACTGAACGAAGACAAAGCATTGGTGAAAATGCGAAAAGAGCAGAGAAAGCGCGTGGAAAAGGACAATAGGGATCTGAGAATCCGTGATCATGATGATCCCGAGCATGACAACAATAGGGATTTTAACTCACAGCGTTTTCCTGACAAAAAGAGATCTGGAAGGAAGGTTGAAGGATTTGCTTCTTATGATGACAGGGATACTTTAAAAAGTGAGTCTCTCAACCTTTGAAGACTTTTATTTGTTTATAATATTAAAAGTATCACCTTTATTTACTTTTTCAACATAACATAATTATACAGTGTACTTTATGGTGTTTAGGGTGACAATTTTGCTGTTCTTTTGCAATCTACTGCTGATAAAGTAGCCTTGTATAACGAGATCCGGGTTAATGCACATATTCTCGGCCTTCATATATCAACCTTTTAAGATTTCAGTTTTTTCTATTCCAATGTCAGGCATGTGCAACCGAGGTTTTGCGTTCTGCGAGAAAGTGAAGGAGAGGCTATGCAGCTCAGACGACTACCAGGCATTCTTAAAGTGCCTTAATATTTACAGCAATGGAATAATCATAAGAAATGATTTGCAAAACTTGGTATGTTTTACACCATCTATAGTGGTTATCTTCGATTTTTCGAAACATTCAATTGCTTTTTTGGTATGTTCTACTTTTTTTGGTAGTTTAATTATATATGTTATGCTGATTCCTAGGTGACTGATTTACTTGGCAAGTACCCGGATCTTATGAACGAGTTCAATCAGTTCTTGGAGCGTTGCGAGAATACCGGTAACGGCTTAAATATCATTTGAAGTTGTTTTATTTTGATTATTTATTTTTATGGCTGTTTCTTTTCTAATTTAATTGTCTCCTGCAGATGGGCTCCTTGCAGGTGTCATTGGTAAAAGTAAGTCTCCTTTTCTTTGTCGTTTGTTATACAATTTTTTATTTTTTCGTTGGCTGTTTTCTCATTTATAAATATCCACATGTAACAATTTTGTCTTAAATGATGCAAATTATTTTCTTATTTATCTGTAAATTGCAATGACGGTTTACTTCTTGGATTGCAGAATCACTTACTGTTGACGGACACGTGTCCAGGCCATTAGAGGAAAAAGATAGAGAGCCAAAACGCGAAATTGATGGAGCTAAGGAAAAGGAGAGATATAAAGAGTATATGGGAAAATCAATACAGGAGCTTGACCTTTCTAACTGCCAAAGTTGTACTCCAAGCTATCGGCTTCTGCCAGATGATGTATAAACTTCTGAAATTTATTTATTTATTGCATGCAAGATTTGGCACTGGTTATAACGGTCTTTGGCATTTGTCTCTCACAGTACCCAATACCTGTAGCAAGTCAGAAGTCTGAGCTTGGCGCTCAGGTGCTTAATGATTATTGGGTATCTGTCACTTCCGGAAGTGAGGATTATTCTTTTAAGCACATGCGCCGAAATCAGTATGAAGAGAGCTTGTTCAGATGTGAGGATGATAGGTAAAATTTCTAAGTCTTCCTCAATCTATCCCAGTACTATGTATGCAATCATCTAGTGATTGATTTTCTCTTTTCATAATTTTATTATTATGGTATTTCCATCGTAAATTTATGCAAAGGTGAGAATGAGTTTTTGGAAGAAAAATGGATGTGCATTAGTTACTTATTCTGTTTATCTAAGCCATTTGGAATTTTAGGGTTTATGAGCCCCTTAGTCCTACCATAAAAACAATCAGTTTAGTCTTTGTACGTTCAATTTTGAAGCAAATAGGGAAACTATTAACTGTGGTAAGGTTGAATTTTAAAAATGCTGACTTTTGTTTTAAGAAAAAAGTGAGCAATTTAATCATTGTGACGTTTTAAAAATACCGAATTTTGTTTTTTCCCTTTTTTACATCACTTTAAAATGTGACAAGTCAACCTTTTATAACATCCAAATTTACCACCTTTTAAAATTTTACCTAGTTGCTTAAGAATTAAATGTCCAATGACTAAATTACTCTTTCTATACTAGAGGGACTAACTTGTTCTTTAGCCTCTAGTACAGGGACACACCATGTAATTTAACCAAATTCTAGATATTATCTCCTTGGAAAACATGACAGATTTCTTGTTTAATGGTCTTAGGTTTGAACTGGATATGTTGTTAGAATCCGTGAGCTCAACGGCCAAGCGAGCCGAGGACTTGCTGAACAGCATTAATGAAAATAAAATCAGTATGGATTCTCCGTTTCGTGTAGAAGAGCACTTTACCGGTATATATTTATCACTAGATTCTCAAGTTATGTCTCTATATGGACATTTTTCGTCCTCTTAACTTTTGGCCTCTTCTACATCACTTACTGCAGTTCTGAATTTGAGGTGCATCGAGCGTCTATACGGTGACCATGGCCTTGATGCAATGGAAATATTACGTAAAAATCCTTCTCTTGCATTACCCGTAGTTTTAACTCGCCTGAAGCAGAAGCAAGAAGAGTGGACAAAGTGCCGTTTAGACTTCAACAAGGTTTGGGCTGAAATTTATTCGAAAAACCATTACAAATCACTGGATCATCGCAGCTTCTATTTCAAGCAGCAGGATTCAAAGAACTTGAGTGCGAAATGTAAGTGGAATCGGATTGAAAGGTTGATGGATGATTCTTAACATGTTCTAATTACTCCCATCCTGGGTTGGGTTTGGACCTGGTCTTGACGGTTATTAAGAAGCTGTGTATGCCAGGGTCTGGTCCACCCCAAATATGGGCCCTATTATTTTACCAAACCCGACCCATATTTTTAGAGGCTTATTTGGGCCTGACCCTGCCTGCATATATATCTTATGCAGCACAAGGATCAATTAACAAGTTCTGTAATAGTCAAAGGCATTCTAGTTTTCCATTCCATCAACTTCTATGTTTTCTGTTATAGATTTCTAGTGGAAAAATTTGATTAACAAGTTCTGTAAAATTGAGGCATCTAATTCCCTTCTAGATTGATCTTGATCAATACTATGGCCCAACACATCTCGTATTTGGACAATAGATTTACAATGGGTTTTAGGATATCGTCCGGATTTAAACTATAGGTTATAATTTTTTATATTATATATAAATATCAAGTATATATACATATTTGAGTTGTGCCAGGCCAGGTACAGGTTTGAAGGTCTCTGCCCAAGGGCCAACCTGTTTAGAAAATGGGCTTGTTCTAACATATGGTGTAATTAACTGTCGATTGTATTTCTATTACTTTATTTAGTCTGATTGATCTCTTATTTCTTATTGAAGCTTTACTGGCTGGAATCAAGGAGTTGAAAGAGAAGAACCAGAAAGAAGATGATGTTCTTATGGCTAGTGTTGCTGGTCATCGACAACCCCTTGCTCCACACCTTGAACATGAATATTCAGATGTCAATATTCATGAGGACTTGTATAAACTTATTGAATATTCATGTGAAGAGATGTGTTCAACGAAAGAACAGTTAAACCGAGTCATGAGGCTCTGGACCACTTTCCTGGAGCCCATGTTGGGTGTTCCTCCTAGACATAATGGCAGAGAGGGTACTGATGGTGCCGGTAAAGTGCAGAATCCAGCTGTAAACTGCACTGCTGAAAGTGATGGAAGTCCTGGTGCTGATGCTGCAGTAAATTCTGGGCAACTAAAGGCTATCAGTGATGGAGAGAAGAACAGGTCACCGGAACTAACTAATTCTTGCAGGAATGGTTTGACAAAAGGGGAAGCTTTAGCCAGAGAACATTCAGGTCGTGTCTCGAGAGATGATTCAAGGCTAGAGAAAGAGACCAAATTTACAGCTGATAAAAAGCCTGGAATCCACATGCATGCAAATGGAATGGAAGCAGGAAATAATCACGGCAGGAACAATGTTGAAGGAGCATCAGGTGTGTATTTCATGGAAAACATGACAATCATTTCTGTGGTTTTGTTGTTCATTGATCTAGTTTTTCCTATTAATTTTATTCTTGTCATTCCTTTTGGGATTGTGTTGCTATACTGAGATTAGTTGAATTTCAAGGGAAAGGCACAACTGCATCCAGACCTAGTAGTGGTGTTGCTGGTGAGGCTCATGAATCCAAAGCTAATGCTGATCTTGTACATGGAATGCCTACAGACGGCCCTAATGCCAGTAGATGTCACGAAGAATCCGCTGGTCCCTCCCGAATTGAAAAGGAAGAAGGTGAATTATCACCTACTGGTGATTCCGAGGAGGATAATTTTGTTGCTTATGGTGATACCGGTTCAAAGGTTGTGCCGAAGGCAAAGCATGGTGTTGAAACTAGACAGCACCAGTCTGGAAATGGAAAAGACTTGCATTCCGTGGATGCTAGTGGAGAGAATGATGTGGATGCTGATGATGAGGATAGTGAAAATGCCTCGGAGGCTGGTGATAATGCATCGGGCAGTGAGTCCGCAGGCGATGAATGCTCCCGTGAAGAGGAGGACGAGGTTGAACGTGATGAAGTTGATGGTAAGGCCGAGAGTGAAGGCGAAGCCGAAGGGACGACTGATACACATGTGGGAGGAGATGGCACGTCCTTGTCGTTTTCGGAACGTTTCCTGTTTACAGTGAAGCCTCTTTCAAAGCATGTACGGGCAGTTCTACCCAAAGATGATAGAAACAACTCTTGGGTTTTTTATGCAAATGACGATTTCTATGTTCTTTTCAGGCTTCATCAAGTACGTAAGGTTTCAGAAGCTTTTTAGTTATTTCTTCATTTCTTGTGGTACTTTTTAATAAGTCTTCTCCAATATTTGATCTTCATTTAGATCCTATATGAACGAATATTGTCAGCAAAAACAAATACAGCAGCTGCTGAAATAAAGTGGAAACATCCAAAAGACGCTAGTTCTTCGGATTTATATTCCAGGTGGATTTATATATCCATGTAACTGCTGAATTTGATGGGTCTAATGCTTTCTAATTCGGAAAATTTCATCTTTCTGCTACACAGATTTATGGCTGCACTTTACAGTCTGCTTGATGGATCAACTGATAATTCAAAGTTTGAGGATGAATGCCGAGCTATAATAGGAAACCAGTCTTATGTGTTATTCACATTGGACAAGTTGATATTTAAATTGGTTAAGCAGGTTAGCTTCTTCGATGATCTTCCATTATTTCTTCCTCGTTTTTCATTGCACTGTTTTGAAATCTAGTTTTCATTGCAGCTTCAAGCTGTTGCTGCGGATGAGATGGATAATAAGCTTCTTCAATTGTTTGACTATGAAAAGTCCCGGAAACATTGGAAGGCAATGGATTCTGTGTATTATGAGAATGCACGTGTCCTTCTCCATGAGGAGAATATTTATCGATTGAAATATGTGAGTTTTACGTGTCCCTCTTTACACTTTTTTTTTTTCCTGAATAAGAAATGAAGTGAATTTAGGAACACGAGTGCCCTAGGTTAACACATGACTTTTTACTTTGGTTCCATATTTTTGCAGTCATCTCCGCCATCTCGTTTATCTATTCAGCTGATGGACAATGTCATTGAAAAGCCTGAAGCATTTGCTGTTTCCATGGAACCTAATTTTTCGGCTGTTTTGCACAATGACTTTCTGTCTGTCTATTCTAGCAAGAAGGAGCCACATGGCATTACACTAAAGAGGTAATAATAGATAGCATTAGGATTAAACCGTTCCACAGTTTTGCAATTAATATTATAGATAACTGTAGCAAAGAAAAGAGTTGCAATATGTTGTTAAATAACCAGTGCTTGGTGTGAGGGAGTGATACGTGTATGTGTCCAACACTAGTATGTTGAACTTTTTTCAAAGTTTTCTCAGCTAATATGAGGATTCTCGGAGGATCATATCCCCATACCTTTTTTTTCCGGTTATGTGTCGAACACGAGTGCTTCAAGAAAAAAATGAAGCATCAGATTCTCTATTGATATTTGCAGAAACAAGAAATATCCAAATCCTATGTTACTCGAACTTGGATGCGAGTGTCGATATGAATGTGTCCGACACGGGTATATTGAACTTATATTAAGCCTCCTCCCATGTAATGGAGGGATACCTAGAGGATCATATACCCATATCCTTGTCTGGTTGGACACGAGTACTTCAAGAAAAAATGAAGTTTCGGAACAACAGACTGGTGTTAATCGGTTTTTCTTTATTGATATTTGCAGAAACAGGAAGAAGTATGCAAATTTAGATGAATTTGCTGCTACTTGCTTGGCCATGGAAGGTGTTGAACTGGTTAATGGTTTAGAGAACAAGATAGCTTGCAACTCATACAAGGTATAGTGCTTTAAGTAATATCGAGTTTAATCTTTTATGTTTTGTTCTTTCATTGGACTACGAAGTGCACCCTATGTTTTATGACTAAGAAATTGCTTATGCACGAAATGTTTTTAACCTGGGTTTTTTTGTTTACATAAATGATCCGTAATCCATTGGCAGATCTCTTATGTGTTGGACACCGAAGATTTCTTCTTTCGTCGTAGAACTTCATCACAACACAGATCTTCATACAATAACCAGGCTAGAATACAACGGTTCCGTAGATTTTTATCATCTTCACAATAATTTAGGCGAGTACAACATCACAATCTTTATATCTGCACAACCCTTAAAATTACTTGCTACTTCTTAGAACTTTCAAAGATGGCTTTCTTGCAGTGCGACCAGGCTTCGACAAGCTTTCGAGACTGGAGAAAGGCTTCTGAAACGGAAGACATGTTGTGCAAGTTCATAGGGGAAATGTAGCATATTTGTAAGATCATATGAGCAGGATCTGACTGATTATCCTGTAAACAGGATTGCAATTTGCATGATAAATTTTATAAAGAAACAAAAGAAAGGAAAAGAAAGGGTATTATATGTTCCAAACAGGTTTTTGTTTTTTTCCCAGCTTCTTCAAATTTGCATATTTTCTTAGTAAATGCAAAATATTTCTAATCATGTGTATATTTTCTTTATGGATTAATATTCTATACCCAGTCGGTGGAAACTCTACAAGCGCCTTAGTTTTAGGATATAAGGAGTTAGTTTAGGGGTTTAGAATTTAGGGATAGTTGTTTTAATTTAAGATTTAGGGTTATAATTTAAGGTTTAAAGGTTAAGGTTTAGTTTTTAGGATAATATGGTGAGGATTTAGGTTTTAACCTATAAACCCTAAATTATAATCCTAAATTTTAAATTAAAACAACTATCCTTAAATTTTAACCCCTACCCCTATTCTCTATACTCTAAACTAACTCTTACACCTTAAAACTAAGGTGCTTGTGGAAACTTTCAGTTTCCACCGCTTGTGTATAAAATATTTATCATTTTCTTTATTTATGAAATTGCGGTTTTTATGAAAAATTTCGATATACATGCTATGAGATTATAGTTTTTTTAGGGGGTTATGAATTTAGTTTAGGCTTTAGAGTTTTAGAGTTAAATTTAGATTTTTTATATTTTAAAAAGTAAATTTGTAAGTTTGCATAAATTTTTTTACATGTATAAAAATTATTATTATTATTTCATTATGAATGAAAACAGGTGGGGTATCTGTATATTCTGAATTATTTTAAAATCTATATTCGTTTTTATTGGCAAATTATTACTTTTTCAATCTCACAAAATTTGTCTTTGTATTGACTTTTTAAAAATTAAAACATTTAAATTTTGATAGTAATTATTTTAGATATTTTAACTAATTAATTTTATAATATATATATATAAATTACTTGATTGGAAGTTTTATAAACGTAATTTTTCATATTTTTATTAATAATAAATTTAAAGCAATAAAGAGTCAAAGTAAAAAAAAATTGATAAAAAAAGTCAACATTGAATATATTAAGTGGGATTGACGGAGTAGAATTAAGGGCGAGTAAAATTTAACTTGAAAAAATTGAAATTATTGGTTCGAAAAAAAAATCAAATAAAATAAAATTTGAGTTATAAAATAGAAATTCGAATAACTTGAAATTTTTAATAATTTGTAGATT
Source organism: Hibiscus trionum (assembly GCA_030270665.1). Taxonomy (NCBI): domain Eukaryota; kingdom Viridiplantae; phylum Streptophyta; class Magnoliopsida; order Malvales; family Malvaceae; genus Hibiscus; species Hibiscus trionum. The sequence continues at coordinate 1,546,601 of BSYR01000034.1, read as the reverse complement.
GAATTTTAAGTTTGAGTCCAGTTCCTCAATTTTTCCTGATATATATATATATATATATTATGAAGAAATATATGCCACATATGAAAAAATATGATGAAATATATATGCATATCTTATATGATTAGAGAAAGTCGTTTAAATTAGAATCAAATTATACTATAACATGATAAATAATTACAATTAAATTTGTATAGGAACTCAAAAATTCGACTCGAATCGAAAAAATTTCAAATAAAGTTTGAGTCAAGTTTATGAAATTCGAGTCGACTCGAATGGATAAAACGACTTTCTCCAATCATATAAAATATGCAAATTTCGACGCATCAACTCGAATAACTCAAAATTTTTTTACTCGACTCGACTCTACTAGATAAAACACTCGCCCTTAAGTAGACATTGCCATTCGTATCTTCGACTTTGTAAAAGTTTGAATTTAGATTCGTTAAAATTCTTGATAATTAAGGTTCAAAGTTTCTTTGGAGTAAACATTTTTCATTCTTTAGTTGGACTCGATTAGACACGACAAACTTGATTCGGGAATTGAACCGAGACTCGAAATTGACCCGAACACGAAGACCTGAATTTGATCCAAAAATTGAAATAAATTAAGCCGAAACTGAACTGAATTTCAGTATAACTAAAAACAAAATTGAACTGATTTCACCTGAACTGAAAGCAACCAAAACCGAAAGCAACCTAAAATAAATAAAATATATTAAAATAAATAAATATAATATGTGAACTGTCGCACAACTCACCAAAAAATCAAATATACAGGTTATATAAAGTTATATATATGGTGAAAAAACTTAACTCGGCAAAAACCGATCGATCTCCTATTAAACCGATATTGACCAGACTCGAAAATAACCAAACCGACGTCCCGGCCCAATACCCGAACCGAAATTATCATAAACCCGATCTAAAACCAAACCGACCCAAACCTAAATCGAATGTGATCAGATCCGAAATGACCCAAACTAAATGACTCGTTTATCACCTCTCTAGATTCGATATTTGTATATGTAATTTTCATTCACATAAATAATGAGAATTTAAATAATAGATGCCTGTTGACAGCCAAAAAGCCACCGAAAGTGTATCAAATTATGGGTTGTAAATTGGGTGGAAAAATGGTTGAAAAGTGGAGTGGGATAATTAATTTTTGGTCCCTAAAGTTTAGGCTATTTACAAGTTTAGTCCCTAAAGCTCAACTATAAATAGCCTAGCCATTTGCCATTCTTACACATCCCAAATCATTCTAACCTCCTCTCAATACTAGAGAAATTAGAGAGTTTTCATAGAGTTGTTTTCTCCTTTTTATCAAGAGAGAATTGTCATTGTTTTCTCTTTGTTAGATTGAGAGAAGTTGTAATTCCTATTTTCTCATAGTGAAATTCTTCTACCTTTGTCCGTGGTTTTTACCCTATATTATTTAGGGGTTTTCCACGTAAAATCTGTGTCTCTTTTATCTTCATTATTATTTTCTCAAATTATCAGTTGCGTTTTTGCTCTATTCGACGACCGCATTCCGCAACAATTGGCATCAGAGCCAGATTTGGGTGTGTATATCTACTTACCGTATTCTCTGTTGGTTGCCACTGAAAAGTGGATCCTCCATCATAAGAAAGTAAGTTAGATATTACTCATTCATTGAAGGTGGTGGGCACTATTCACGTCAAAAAGGTGAAATAGTGGGAGCTATCTGAAATAGAAGCTATGGCAACGAGATTTGATATTGAAAAGTTCAATGGGAGAAATTTCTCACTGTGGAAATTGAAGATAAAGGCCATCCTAAGAAAAAACGGATGTCTAGCGGCTATCAGCGAAAGGCCGGCAGATTTTACGGATAACAAGAAATGGAATGAGATGGACGAGAATGCTATTGCAGACCTTCATTTAGCATTAGCAGATGAAGTACTATCAAGCATCGAGGAGAAGAAGACAGCCAAGGAGATTTGGGATCACCTCGCAAAATTATACGAGGTCAAATCGTTGCACAATAAAATTTTCCTTAAGAGGAAATTGTACACTCTTCGGATGTCAGAATCTACTTCAGTGACAGAGCACTTAAACACGTTGAATACTCTATTTTCTCAGCTTACATCCCTAAGCTATAAAATAGAGTCACAAGAACGTGCTGAACTTCTGCTTCAAAGTCTACCTGATTCGTATGATCAACTCATCATCAACTTGACAAACAACAACCTTACAAGTGATCTAGTCTTCGATGACGTTGCAGCTGCTGTTCTAGAAGAAGAAAATCGGCGCAAGAACAAGGAAGACAGACAAGGAAATCTGCAACAAGCAGAGGCCTTAACGGTGATGAGAGGAAGATCAACAGAACGTGGCCAAAGTAGCAGTCACAATCATGGTAGATCAAAGTCAAGGAGTAAGAAGAATTTAAAGTGCTACAACTGTGGAAAGAAGGGTCACATGAAGAAGGATTGTTGGAGTTTACCTAAAAACTCCAATCCTCAAGGAAATATGGCAAACACTTCAGATGATGGAGATGCTCTCTGTTGTGAAGCAGCAACAGCCATGGAAGGCAGAAAAAGATTTGCAGACATATGGCTTATTGACTCGGGAGCCACATATCACATGACCTCAAGAAGAGAATGGTTCTATAATTATGAACCTATCTCAGGAGGATCTGTGTACAGCTGCAATGATCATGCCTTGGAGATTGTTGGCGTTGGAACCATCAAACTGAAGATGTATGACGGGACAATCAAAGTTGTTCGAGATGTGCGACACGTGAAAGGCTTGAAGAAAAACTTATTATCCTACGGATTGTTGGATAATAATGCAAGCAAGATTGAAACACAGAAAGGAATCATGAAGGTGTTCCACGGAGCGCTTGTGGTGATGAAAGGTGAAAAGATAGCTGCAAATTTGTACATGCTGAAGGGAGAGACTTTGCTAGAAGCTGAAGCCTCTGTTGCCTCATGTAGTTCAGATTCTACCATGTTATGGCATCGGAAACTTGGACACATGTCAGAACAGGGAATGAAAGTCCTTGTGGAGCAAAAGCTACTTCCGGGTTTAACAAAGGTATCACTTCCTTTGTGTGAACATTGTATTACAAGTAAGCAGCATCGATTAAAATTCAACACATCAAATTCTAGAGGCAAGGCTGTTCTAGAATTGGTTCACTCTGATGTATGGCAAGCACCGGTTACATCCCTAGGCGGAGCAAAGTATTTTGTCTCCTTCATTGATGACTACTCTAGGAGATGTTGGGTGTATCCTATCAAGAGGAAGGCAGATGTGTTTTCAACCTTCAAAGTTTTCAAAGCGCGGGTGGAACTTGATTATGGAAATAAGATCAAGTGTTTCAGATCAGATAATGGAGGTGAATATACAAGTGATGAATTTGATGACTTCTGCAGAAAAGAAGGCATCAAAAGACAGTTCACAACCATATACACTCCTCAACAAAATGGAGTGGCAGAGCGGATGAACAGAACTCTGTTAGAAAGAACACGAGCAATGTTGAGAGCTGCAGGGCTAGAAAAAGCTTTCTGGGCAGAAGCAGTCAATACCGCCTGTTATTTGGTGAATCGGGCTCCGTCAACTGTAATTGAGTTGAAGACACCGATGGAAATGTGGACTGGTAAACCAGTTGATTATTCAAACCTCCATATATTTGGAAGTATTGTGTACGTGATGTACAATGCCCAAGAAATTTCAAAGTTGGATCCAAAATCCAGAAAATGTAAATTCTTGGGGTATGCTGATGGAGTAAAGGGGTATCGCTTGTGGGATCCCACTGCCCGCAAAGTGATTATCAGCAGGGATGTTATCTTTGTAGAAGATAAGCTACAAAGAAAAGAAGAAGATGATAGCACTGATAAAGAAAAGCCAGAGACTACACAGATACATGTTGAAAATGAGTTTGAACAGAGAGATTGTTCTGAAGCAGAACCAGAGCTCGAGGAATCAGAACCAGAGAATTCTGAAGCTCCAACAACTCGTCAATCAGATCGTGTGAGAAGACGCCCCAATTGGCACTCAGATTATGTTATAGAAGGTAATGTTGCATACTGCCTTTTAACGGAGGACGGTGAGCCATCATCATTCGAGGAGGCAATGAACAACTCAGATGCTTCGCAGTGGATGGCGGCAATGCAAGAAGAAATCGAAGCCCTTCATAAAAATAATACATGGGAACTTGTGCCACTACCACAAGGAAGGAAGCCAATTGGTAACAAATGGGTCTTCAAAATCAAGAGAAATGGTGACGATCAAGTGGAGAGGTATCGTGCAAGACTGGTGGTCAAAGGATATGCTCAGAAAGAAGGTATTGATTTCAATAAAATCTTTTCTCCTGTGGTTAGACTAACAACGGTTCGAGTTGTCCTGGCAATGTGTGCTACATTGAATTTACATCTAGAGCAGCTAGATGTTAAAACAGCTTTTCTTCATGGAGATCTTGAAGAAGAGATTTACATGCTCCAGCCTGAAGGTTTTGAAGAAAAAGAAAAGAAGAACTTGGTTTGCAGGTTGAACAAATCTCTGTACGGTTTAAAGCAGGCGCCGAGGTGTTGGTACAAAAGATTTGACTCCTTCATCATGAGCCTTGGATACAACAGACTTAATGCAGACCCTTGTGCTTACTTCAAGAGGTTTGGTGAAAACGACTTTGTTATATTGCTGTTGTATGTAGATGACATGTTGGTTGCAGGCCCCAACAAAGATCATATTAAAGAATTAAAGGCACGACTGGCTAGGGAATTTGAAATGAAGGACTTGGGACCAGCAAACAAGATTCTAGGGATGCAAATTCACCGAGACAGAAGTAGTAGGAAGATTTGGCTTTCACAAAAGAATTACTTGAAAAAGATCTTGTCACGATTCAGCATGCAAGATTGTAAGCCAATTTATACCCCTCTTCCTATTAACTTTAAATTATCCTCCAGTATGAGTCCTAGCAGTGAAGAAGAGAGGATGGAGATGTCTCGAGTACCGTATGCATCAGCAGTGGGAAGTTTAATGTTCGCTATGATTTGTACAAGACCAGACATTGCACAAGCAGTGGGAGTGGTTAGTCGGTACATGGCGAATCCAGGCAGAGAGCATTGGAATGCTGTGAAAAGGATCCTGAGATACATCAAAGGGACCTTAAATGTTGCATTATGTTACGGGGGATCAGACTTTCTTATCAGCGGGTATGTCGATTCTGACTATGCAGGAGATTTGGATAAAAGCAAATCTACAACAGGGTATGTGTTTACAGTTACTGGTGGAGCTGTAAGCTGGGTTTCAAAACTGCAATCGATTGTGGCTACGTCAACAACGGAGGCAGAATATGTAGCAGCTACACAAGCCAGTAAAGAAGCAATATGGTTGAAAATGCTATTGGAGGAGCTCGGGCACAAACAAGAGAATGTCTCTTTGTTTTGTGACAGTCAGAGCGCCTTGCATCTTGCAAGGAATCCTGCTTTTCACTCAAGAACAAAACACATTCGGGTCCAATACCACTTCATTCGTGAGAAAGTGGAAGAAGGGACGATAGATATGCAGAAGATCCATACCGATGACAACATAGCAGATTTCATGACAAAAGCAATCAACACTGATAAGTTTACTTGGTGTCGATCCTCTTGTGGCTTGTTAGAGACGTAAGCAACATGGAAAGTACGAGGTAGAAAGAATGGTGTGAAGATATGATTGTTCCAATCAAATCTTCAAGTGGGAGATTGTTGACAGCCAAAAAGCCACCGAAAGTGTATCAAATTATGGGTTGTAAATTGGGTGGAAAAATGGTTGAAAAGTGGAGTGGGATAATTAATTTTTGGTCCCTAAAGTTTAGGCTATTTACAAGTTTAGTCCCTAAAGCTCAACTATAAATAGCCTAGCCATTTGCCATTCTTACACATCCCAAATCATTCTAACCTCCTCTCAATACTAGAGAAATTAGAGAGTTTTCATAGAGTTGTTTTCTCCTTTTTATCAAGAGAGAATTGTCATTGTTTTCTCTTTGTTAGATTGAGAGAAGTTGTAATTCCTATTTTCTCATAGTGAAATTCTTCTACCTTTGTCCGTGGTTTTTACCCTATATTATTTAGGGGTTTTCCACGTAAAATCTGTGTCTCTTTTATCTTCATTATTATTTTCTCAAATTATCAGTTGCGTTTTTGCTCTATTCGACGACCGCATTCCGCAACAATGCCTACATTCAATTCATATTTAACATTCGAGTTTGAATATTACTCAAATAAAAAACACAAACCAAATGTCCGAATCTATTATTCAAATTTTCATCACTAACTTTAGTTGCAAAGGGATCAAATTTAGCTTTGAAAGTGTTAATACTAATGGGTGAAAAATATCCCATCATATAATTATTTATTAAAAAAGTGATAAAAATATAATTAATTATCAATTGGTTTGATGTGATGAGTATTTTTAAAAAGTTGGAAATTTAAATCTGATATCTTAAATTGAATATAACTTTTTCTAATCTATGCATATATAGTTAAAGATCATCTAAGAGCTTGCATTAAATATAAGATTTTATTTGAAAAACCATAATCATTTAATGTATTGTAAAACTCTAAAAAATTCTATTGAAAAAAAAAATCTCATTTAATGTATCAAGGTTTAGGGTTTAGATTTTAGGGTTAGAATTTAAAGTTTAGAATTAGTATTAGGGTTTAGGGTTTAGATTAACATTAAATAATTATGTTTTTTTTCCAAATAGAATCTTATATTTAATGCAAGCTCTTAAGCATAAGTTAGACAGACCCATTAAATATAGGAAAATACTTTGATGCACAAGCTTGTGTAAACTAAAGTTTACACAAGCCTTAAATATATTAGATTAAAAGAGTCAAATTTTTGAAAAAAAGAGAGAAGAGAGTGAAAGTTCAGTTCATGTCAATATGGCTTTAACATTCGTAGCGTTAGCTATAAACTTTTATGCTAATCTTCTTATTAGATTTTTATAGTACTTAATCTGAACTATTGATTAATAGATTGAATACTAATGGTTATAAACGATAATAACAGTATAAAGAACATTTAAAAGATTTATAAATAACATAAGCACTAACATTGTTCCTTTGAAAAAATATTTTGATACACAAACTTCTTTAACACAATTCTTTCAATTTTAAGTTTTAAGAGTTTAGTGTTTAGAGCTTAGGAGTTTAGGTTAAAGGGTTTAGAATTTAAAGTTTAAGGTTAAAATTTTAAGTTTAAAGTTTAAGTTTTAAAGTGTTAGTGTTAAAAATTTAGATTTTAAATTTTATAATTATAAATTTCTACACAACTTGAGTATCAAAATATAACTACTTTTCTAATATCTTTTCCCCTTTTAACCTAATCTCTAACAATTGTTTAGTCTGAACTGGGCTGTAATTGCTATTTAATCATCAATAATTCTGAGGTTTTATATAAAAATTATGAGTCCAAGCAAACATCAAAGTCCAACTTAATATTTCAATGTCTTTCAAATAAAAATATAAAAATGAAACATTTAAATCGGAAATAACCGTCACAAAATATTCGAGAAAACTACAAAGAAAATAAAAAGTTGATTGGATTAGGGGAAAAAAACTGAATAAATCAAAAACCGACTTAAATTGCAGTATTTGGACAATTTATAAAGTAAGTTTAAGACTCGTGATTACTCAAACCGATACAAAGGTCTATGATCACTGGAAAAAAATTCCTCTAAAATTAGTTGATCCAGAAAAAAAAAATACCCCTAAAATTAACAATAATTTCTTTTTCTCTTTAATGAGTAAGAATTTCAGGAACTTATTGAATCTTCTAAGTTTCTAAACAAACAAGAAAAAGGAAACATGTAATGAGGGAACTGGAAGCTCACAAGGAATTATGAAAATGCTTGGAATCAAAGATGATATGATCACTAGAGAGGATTGTTGGACCAAGAAAACACATCCAGTAGCATCTGTTCTAAATATATACTCTCATCCATTTGACAATGCATGCTCAATCACCCCTACTGTAGCTGTTGGTATTCAAACCCGTAACCTCTAGGAACAACAATCGTTTCCTTAACCACTGAGACAAGATAGTTCGTGCAGCAAAAGCGTTAGAAACATGTAAAGGAATGTGGCGTACCGTTTTCGGAACATATGTGTGTATTTGGTGATCTTGAGTTAGAGAATCAAAGAGAGATCAGAGGGGACTTTAATGAATCTCTTCTGTTCTTGCAACTTCGGCACACCATGAGTTCCATGCTTCCATGTAATGAGCAAAAAGATCACTAAGAGCTGCAACAACGTTAACAAAACCATATCATGCAATTGCATATTGGCGTTGTAATATGATCCCATATCATATGATAAAAGATGGTTCATATTAGTTGAGTTACTCAAGTTGACAACAAGAGAAGGTGATGGTATCCTTTGGATGCTTAATCAACCGTCAAAAATGGTGCCTAGGGGTGTTTAATACCGAACCGAACTACCCAAAATTTATTAATCGATTTTTTTTCTTTTAACCGTTTATCGAACTGATTTTTCTTTGAAAATTTTTAACCGAACCAAAAATATTCGGTTTTCAAATTAGCCGAAATTTGTTATAAAATTTTTGGTAAATTACACAAATGGTCACTAAACTAGGTAAAAATGATCTTTTTAGTCACTAAACTTTCAAAAGTTATAAAACAATAATTAAACTTATCGAACTATTACAAAATGGTCATTGACTCATTGCATGTTATAAATTGTTGATAAATACTGAAAAGTTTAATGACCATTTTGTAATAATTGAATAAATTTAATGATTGTTTTGTGCTAATTTGATAAAGTTTAATGATCATTTTATAATGTATCAAAAAAATTTAATAATCATTTTACAATTTTTAAAAGTTCAATGACAAAATAAATATATGTAATATATATAATATTTAATATGTAATAATTTGGTTAATTAACCAATAATCGAAATTTGAAAGAAAAAAATCTTAACCGAATATACCTAAAATTAACGGACCTAGTAACCGAAGTATGAACACCCCTAATGATGCCAGGACTTTGCAGCGGCACTTATTAATCATGCATGTTCAACCATGTGTACTTTAAGCAATGAATCAAAGAAGGTACCTTGATTAAGATACTGAGGTTTATAAGTAGAAGCATGGCTCTCCCAGTCCCGAATCGGTCTCCCGTTTTTGTTTCCTGAGGAAATAGCAGCAGGAGTAAAAGGGCCAAATGCAAAACCCTGGGGCTGGGAGCTTGGCTTTGAATGGTGCTCCATCTTATGTTCATATTCTACACTATCGAGCTTTATATGCATAGCCATATTTTCCTTCTGGTTTAACTTCCGATGAACCGAGGAGTTTGTCTTCGTTCTCTTTAAACCGTGGTTTGTAATCTCAGTCCCAAACGTCCTTTTCTTTGATTCATTCAATTCCAAAGCTGTCGTTGATCCATTGTGAAGTTTGGCTCCCCATCCCAGCCACCTAAATGCCGGTTTCCTGCTCTCTGGGTGATGAGTCTGCAAATTCATTTATCAAATAAAGAACTAGTGAGAATCACTAGACAGACTTTAGGTTTCTTTGAGCTCTGGGGCTGCTAAATATTTACTTTCCTTGTGCACAGAGCATGCTATAAAGGAGAAATACGGGTTTCTTTGCTGAATTTGGATGTGTTTTTGGAGACATAATTTGTTGCTCGAGCTCGTGTACAAGTGTCTGATACAGGTATATTCATTTTTTTTATGTTTTCCAGGTATTTGGAGTCATATTGAGGAATAGGAGTGTCAAACAAAAATAGTTTATGTGAATTGAAGAGTCTAAGCAATATAAATCATACCTTCTCAATTAAATTTATGGAGGAAAACACATTGGCAATGTCATACAATCGTCTTACTTTTGCTGCAAAACAATTACCAGAGAAAATAAGTGATTGTCCATTAAAATTTCAGACATGACACTAATAATGGTTTGTTGTTGACTTACTTCTCACAGCAGTTGAATTCTGGACGTCTCCCAGCAAAGCAAACGCTGCACCATCAAGGGTGATCAATTCAGCCTGTAAAAAATAAAACAGATATTCACCGCACAGTACAAATAAACAGTTTATGGCAGCAAATCCACATTAAACAGAAGTATCTTACATCTGAACAAAGGAAAAGCTTGACAAAGTTCTGTGTGATAAGCCAGAGGGATTTTTCTCTTTTGGTATCTAAGAAATATACAATAAATCCAAGTAAATTAAAGGAAGCAATTAAAAATGAAAATTTTCTACAATAAAAGTGTTCCATGCATGAACCACTGTATGTAACCTCAATAATCTGTATTGCAAGTAATATATTAGCAAATGCTGCAAATCAAAATACAAAAGAGAAAACCCTTACCAGAACGTTTTGATGATTCTGAAAGATTATCTTGCCCTTCATTCTTCACATATAAAGACTCTGCACTTTCATTTTCATCTAAAACCTAAGCAGAATAGCTCAGCCAGTTAAACATGGAAGGGCCAGAATATTAACAAGACATCTATTACAAAAACAAAGCTTTGAATTGCTTAAGTTTTACTTCAAATTAAAGGCCTAAACTGAATCAGACTAGACTATTAACATCGTTTGGGTCACTGACCTTTCAAAAGTTGCAAAATGGATAATTAAATTTATCAACATGTTACAAAATAGTCATTAAATATATCAAAATGTTACAAAATATCATTAATTAACCGAATTGTTACATTATTTTATAACGTCTAGTGACCATTTTGTAACAGTTTGATAAATTTTATGATACTCTGTAACTTTTAAAAGGTCAATGACCAAAACAATTATTTTTCATAGTTTAGTGACTACTAGTGTACTTTACCCTAAGATAAATTAGACCCAATTTCCACATATTATGTCACCAAGATATGTTTGCAACAGTCTCAGTTCAAGGAGAAATTATTAGATAGACCCTGGCTTAATACATCATTCATGGTCCCGACCAATATGATCCACCTATCTCAAAGTAACTTGCAGTAATTACTCACTTCTTATTTATATGTAAGAAAAAAGTGAAGATTCACCTTGAAAAGAATGAGATGGGCGAATCTTATTAGCTTAGACCACAAATAACCTAGTGAGCCGGGTCCCTCTAATAGTTTTTTCAGTTCAAGACATTGAAAAACCAAGTATTTAAGCTAAAATTTTCTCAGTAAACAACCGGAATATGGAAACTAAAGTAGAAATATATTTATACCCTTAATGATTTGCTGCAATCTGAGAAACATAAATTCTGGTTCAGAGCCTCCTCCTGAAAGCAGAAACCATAACAAATCAAGTTCCTTTCAGGTTAAAATGAGAAAACCAAAAGCAGAAATTTGAAATATACCTTAAGCTTTTCCAAGGCCTTTGGAATTTCTCCAAAACCCTTCCATAAGTACTGGTTCTTTCCTTTTCTTGCAACTACCTAAACAAGAGAATGCCAAAAACCAACTTAAACTAATCCATTCACTGAACTAAAACAATTAAAAAAAAAAAAACAAGGGCTCAATAGAATTTGTATCTTACTCCAATACTCTCCAATATGTTCACTACATCATATATACGACGACGTTCAACTCCTGAAATATGCCAAAAGGTCTCAATAAAGCAAATAAATACAATTTTAATCAGATATCGATCTTTAATGCCCGACTAATCAAATTTAATTAATGCCAAAAACTTTAATTAATCAAATTTAATTAGATGAAAATAGATAAACAAAACCGAAAAAAGAAGAAGAAAATGTTAGTGATTATTTAATTTTCTCGGCAATGAATAGAAAAGTTAGATTATAGACCTAATTTTGAAGCTGCATCATCGAGTCCAATCGTTTGAACGCTGTCATGATTATACAACGCCAAAAAACTGATACAAAATAAAATTTAAAAATGTTGAGAGATTCAACAAGATCAAATATAAGAAACTTGAAGGAGCTGGGAAAACATTTACTTGGAGCATAAAAGGCCGAGAGATTTTTCTTTGCGGCAGTAAAGAGATCGTGAATTGGATTCAGATTCTTGAGAAACAAGCGAAGACATCGGCTTTTTCCCGAGAGAAAAAAAAAAACAGAGAGAATCAAGTTAAGAGGAAACAAAAAGGCTAAAAGCAAAATTGAATCTCTTTATATTCCTGTTTGGTGAGTGAGAAAGACAGAGAAAATTTTATTGGCGGGTTTTCAGAATTCAAACGTGAAATCAGATCTGGTTTTCTGCTCTCTTTTTTTTTCCTCTTTAAGTTGGCGATTTGGTTGATCCCGCGAATTCAAATTGAGATGAACTGCGATTTATCTGTAATTACTCTTCTGGTCCTTGCCTTCCGTTTGGGATTACCTAAAGGCTTGTATATAAAAGGGTAAAGTACATTAATAGTCACTAAACTATGAAAGATGATCATTTGGTCATTGACTGTTCAAAAGTTACAATATGGTCATAAAATTTATCAAACTGTTACAAAATGATCACCGGACATTATAATAATGTTGTTTTTTATTAATGCAATGATCATACCGTTCGATAAACTTCAATGATCATTTTGTAATTTTTGCAAGGTCGTTGACCAAAATGATCATTTTTATAGCCTAATAACTACTTGTGTACTTTACCATGTATAAAATAGCCCCTTTAATTGTATCCAAAAATCAACTTGGACTCTGTTTTGAATCATGGTTCAAATGAGCCAATATGAAACATCACGACCAAATAAGTCCTTATTTGAAAAATCGCGAAAGACATATGCAACATTTAATGTAATTTTAAGGACATCTACAACATTTAATGTAATTTTAAGGACTTATTTATAGGTACAATTAGAGGGGTATATTTTATAAGCCTTCTATAACTTGAAATTTCAATTAAAACGGTACAAGTATAAAATAAATTTTAAATTTTGATTCAATTTACTTGGGATAATTGCTACGAGATTGTTGTTGAGTTTTTTTATTTTAAGGTTTGAGTTTTTTTTTTTATTTCATGATCTATGATATTTATATCAAATCAATAGAATAACTAATAGTTTTTGCAGAAGTGACATGCAATGAGTACTGTAGTTGGCCTGAAAGTCGGCCTACAATGTTAGCAACTTTCTCTTTGTTTGGTTGAGATCGACCTGCAGTGTCGTATCTTCTCTCAAAATTGTAGCAATCACCATAGATCATGAAATAATAAAGAACATCATATCATAAAAAAATCCAACCACATTATTGCAAAAAAAAATTATTTCGATTATAGGTAAAAATTAGATTAACAAAGTTTAATATTTTTATTAAATAAATTATAAATTTTAAAAATAGTTAGTCATTGATATTCCGTAAATAATGTAATTTTTTTAGTCTTCCTAATATCATCTCATGTTAATATATTCTTAAAAACTTTTTATTTTTAATTGTTGAGGATACCCTAAGCCTACTACTTGTATTTATACTTAGATGAGTTGAATCACGTCCAATGTCTATTCATATCCCAAGGGTGCAATTGAATTATATATTGCAATTTAAACACTTTTTTAGTTTATAATTTTACAAAAATTTAAATTAAATAAAAAAGTATCACTTTAGAGGGCCAAAAACCAATTTCGTTATTGTTTTTTTTAATAATTTTTAAAATTATTTATATTCCATTATAAGGGTTAAGGTCCCTATCAACCTTGGCTTTAAATAATTAATAGTTGGGTTAAATTTTATGGCTAGTATTTGCTCTATGCATAAGGTGTGGATTTAGTACTTACACTCTAATTTGGTCAAATATAGTCCTTGTACTCTTCAAAATTTCAATTTTAACTCAAATAATTCAAAGGAAATATAATTAAATTGCATGACTTAAAATTATTAGATTGGAGAAAATAAACTAAATCTACAACTAACATATAATATAGGGCTCATGATAAAATTTAATTTAACATAGTTTACAACTAATACCTGGATCAAGGCTAAAATTACAAAATTTGAAAAGTTTTTTTTGAAAAGGTAATAAATTTTATTGCGAATAATAGCTAGCACCATCGGCCTCATTAAAAAATCTTCCTAAAGCATATGAAGGAAAAAGAGTGCTCGATAGTGCTGCTAGCTTTTACACAATACACGCATGTCTGAGAGTTATAAACTTCACCCCTACAGAACCCGCACCCAAATTACATTATGTGCGAATGAAATTTCAATACTGATCTGTTCTGAAAGGCCTAACTCAACTACTCTTCACATCCCTGCCACCCCCAACTACACTTTACCTTACAAAAGTAATGATACTGCAGCATTGACTCCTTGATTTTGCACCCACCCAAACTATGAAATCAACATAAGCCACGATCTTATAGCTTGCATCACTCATGTCCCTACAGAATTTTAGACCCTGCAACCATAGTGAGCGAGACCTGCTATCTGTCTGGAAAAATTTCCAGCAGCTCCACTTGTCTCTCAACTCCCTCTTTTGCTAATTTGTGAGCTTCACCATTGTTATCTCTATATTCAAACCTGCATTTCCACTCATTTTCCAAACAGAACCTATTTCCTTTTAATGCCATTTCAGCGAAACACGCAGGGGAACATTTCGGATTATTAATCCAATTCACAACATTCAGACAATCTGATTCTAATATCAATTTGCTCTTATTAAACCAGCAAGAGTTAGAGAAAACCTGGCAAGCTTCTAAAATAGCACAAAGTTCTGCTCCACTTGGATCTGATTTTCTGATGGACTTTGAGAACCGAGCCAGAATTTTCCCGTCATGATCCCAGAGAATTCCACCAATATCCGCCTCTCCAAAACTACCTTTTACTGTCGCATCAGTATTAAATTTCAACCAGCCCTCTACTGGGCTTGACTATGAAGTCTTTTGAGGTTTACAAACAGAACTATGTTGAACAGAAAACAATGATGGACACCCGATAAAAGCATTGACAGACACGATGGATTCTGGCCACTTACATTTGCACCAATGTTCGATTCTAAGAACGGCCGTGCCAAATAAGCTCTCCACATTGCACACTCTTTTGTTAAAAATAACGTCGTTACATGTAAGCCAAATCGACCAACAGATGCCATAGAATGCCATAAGCCAAATTGGTTTTGAACCATCTTTCACTGCTACATTCTCCCATATTAAAATTAACGATTTCAAGTTACTAGGCATCACCAAATTGACCTCCCACTCCCTGCACCACTTCTGCCAGACTGACCATGCGACTCTACAATGACAGCAAATGATCAGGAGTTTCATGTTCTTCCTCGCACATCACGCATATCGTTTGCTGTAGGGGTTGACAGCCCCTTTTTGCTAGCTCGGATTTCGTTGGTATTTTTCCTAACACTGCCTTCCATATAAAACCTTCCACCTTCGGAGGAGCCAATTTCGACCACAACCGCTTCCAAAAATTGTCTGTTGGAACATTATCCTGCGAAATTATTTCACAGTATCGTTTAGGTTGATAGCATCCAGTAGAAGAACATGTCCACCTAACCCCGTCAACGTTCAAAGAATTGCGCGACGCAGTGCTTAGAGCAGCCATGAAATTGTTCCAGACCTCACATTCCCATTCGAATAACCTTCTGCAAAGAGCTACATACCACTGCCATTTCCCATTTTCTTTCTTTCCAAATTCAGCCACCATCCCATCTTTTTTCAGCGCCACTGCAAAAATTCTTGGATACGCAATTTTTAACGGATAATCACCTACCCAAATGTCATCCCAAAACGCAATGGATTTGCCATCACCTAGAATGAATCTAACATATTTAGTGTAACAATCATCTGGAGCACCGATTGGTCTAGTGATGTTTTTCCACACCCATGACACGTTTCTGTTATTTGGATTCCCTAGCGCCAATCTGGTCGAATCGACTCCCATTCTTGCGTCAATTACTTGTCTCCACAAGCTATTTTGCTCAGTTCCGTACCTCCAGAGCCATTTGTTCAGAAGGGATCTGTTGTGACTTCTCATATCAATTAGACCGAGGCCACCTACCTCTTTAGGCCTACATACCTCCCTCCATTTCACCCAATGGATGGTTCGATTGCTCGTTGATCCCCATAGAAACCTTGCAAACATCATATTAATTTTATTAGATATCGTCACAGGCATCTCAGACATAGACATGAAATATACCGGTCAACAAGATAAGGTGGATTTTATCAACATAAGCCGACCAACAAAGGATAGTAACTTCCCGAACCACCCTTCAAGTCTTGATTAAATCTTGTCGATAATTGGCTTGTAACCCCCTAGACCCGCCTATACGTTATGACAGATCCTAGGAAGCCACATTAGGGTCACATAAGCAACCCACGGTAAAAATACACATAAAACATTTTCTCTGAAAGAAATACATATTAGATTATAACGGTAACTTTAGTTGAAAATACTCTTTCATGAAAGCATTTAAACATTAATGATATGCATGCCCACTAACTATGTCGGTACCGTACTCCAAAAGCAACGCCGAGAGAACTCCGAACACTGATGTCAAACGTTATACCATGATATAAACCTTTAACCTGCGATGGTAAAAACAACGTGAGCTTGGAAAAGCCCAGTAATACAAAACTACCAAGAGATGCTATAAGCTCATGCAGATATATGGTAGGCATAACATTTTCATGATGCTTTACACAGTAACGGTCTTCATTTCTTTTTCGATATTTCAGGTAACGTTATACTTGAGGATAACGGTACTTGTTCTTTATTCAATCATCAAGAATTAGACAGTAATTATAGGCTATTAATGTACGGAGGTGGAATTAGAGAGTTCGGTTCCTAGTGTGTTCCAAACGGTGTAGGTAAAACATGTACAACAACAGTATAATATACATTTTCAGTTCAAAAACATAAAGTTCAAGTAACAATACGGTACGGTTTAATCTTTTATCAACCCTCATCTTAGGAACGGTACGGTACGGTATGGTAGGTATTACCCTAGCCGAAGCATAGGAACCTGTAACGGTAACGGTGAGGAATTACCCTAGCCGAAGCATAGGAACCTGTAACGGTAACGGTGAGGAATTACCCTAGCCGAAGCATAGGAACCTGTAACGGTAACGGTGAGGAATTACCCTAGCCGAAGCATAGGAACCTGTAACGGTAAAGGAATTACCAGCTGGATCAGAGCTGAACCTACGGTCACTTCATATTCTATCCCAAGTACCCCAGTAACAATTAATGCAACGGATTGGTTAATCAATAGCTGTATTTTTAGTAATATATCATCCATATAGCATGTTGGTCATATCATGTGCATATACATATATCAGAAATATAGTACGGTCATGTTTAATTATAAACATGTCATGTTCATGTGAGTCCAAGTATTCTATCATGTGCACATAATCGGTATTATAACATGTAACTCTGTATGCAAAAACAGTTGTGTAGACACATGGAACACACTAGGTGGAATAGTTTATTTCCTTGGAGATACTTGACATTTACGGAAGATATCATATTAACTTTTGATAGTTGTACGGATCTTTGGAACAAGGCCCCTATTAAAAGAGGGGTTTGTACTAACGGTTCAAACCAGATAGTCAGGAGATGATACATCAAGATCGCTGAGAGTTTAGGCATATCATATGTGATTTAGTCATTTAAGCCTACCAGGGGCATTATGATCATTTTATCATACACGGGCATTTTGGTAATGTATACCAACAAGACGCAAACGGTAGCTCAGAAATTCTATTTGCTCATCGGGTATCCAACCTAGAGGTGGAAAGCGGTCAATCGGTTCGGGTTCGGTTCGGGTCATTTCGGTTTCGGTTATTTCGGGTCTGATATTTTCGGTTCAGATTCGGTTTCGGTTTTAGTTCGGTTTCGGTTCGGTTTTAGTTCGGGTCTATTGTGTTTCGGGTCATTTCAGGTCTATTCGGTTCGGGTCTATTCGGTTCAACTAAATTCAGTTCAGTTTCGGTTCGGTTTATTTCGGGTTTCGGATCAAATTTCGTATCAGATTTCGAGTCAATTTCGGGTTGATTTTCGGTTTCGGTTCGGGTCCAGGTTCGGGTAATTCGGTTCGAGTTTCGGTTCTCGGGTCAAGTTTGCCAGGTCTAATCCAACCAGGCATTCAGAGATTTCTACATTATAATTTTTTTTCACGATATCCGATACATTCGGGGCTATTTTGATTACTTTGGTCAACGAAGGCATTTTGGGTCTTTTAACAATTATGGGTGTTTCGTAATTTCCTGTCCAGGTATCTATCACATTTAAACATTTCACACTATCGCTCAGAATTGGAGATTAGCTGCCTCATTCGAGCATTTCGGTCTTATTTAATTTATCATACCCGTTTCTACATTCGATTTAACTTGAGCAGATTTAACAGTACCTATCATCATTTTTATGCATGCATTAACACATACCAACATGCTCATAAAGCATACAAGAGGTAGTAGTGTATTACCTTTAATCCTTGCTATATCGGTCAACCATGGTACTCCATTCGATCATTCCCGAACCCGAATGCAACGTCCTCAACATCCCGAATACAAGGAACCTTGAATACCTTCAATCGCACAAATTCCAATTTCAGTCTTTAATCACCTTTCTCATAATTGATTATTAAAATACATGAATAGACTCGAGTTCAAGGTCCAATTCGGAGGCTTTCGGGTTAGAATTTCACAAAACGGGCTTCAAAATCGGACTCAGGACGTCGAAAAACATAAAATAGGGCTTTTCAGAAAAAGTTGACTTTTTGGTCAAAGTCAACGGTCAAAGTCAACGGTCATGGGTCAACAGTCAAAGTCAACGGTCAACAGTCAAAGTCAACGATCAACAGTCAAAGTCAACGGTCAATGATGACGTCATGCTGACGTCACTGGTTGACCGGGTCGGGTCAACGGGTCGGGTCGGGCCATCGGGTCGGTCAACCGGCTCGGTCAAACGGCTCGGCGGCTCGGTCAACCGGCTCGGTCAAACGGCTCGGCGGCTCGGTCAAACGGCTCGGCGGCTCGGTCAACCGGCTCGGTCAAACGGCTCGGCGGCTCGGTCAACCGGCTTGGTGGCTCGGTCAACCGGCTCGGTCAACCGGCTTGGTGGCTCGGTCAACCGGCTCGGTTAACCCAGACGATGCCCACTCGCGACCGGCGGCGCGTGAGGCGCGTGCGGTGGCTGTGGGCGGCCGTTGGCTACCAAAATTTACAGGCCGATAGTTTTCGACCTTCCGAACACGGTGGTGGCCTCGGATTTTCAAAATTCAAACTCAAAGTTCGAATACTAACCTTTTAAGTTTTCCGACGATAAACAAACACCCCCTCCAACGGTGACTCCGATGATGATGTCGTTGGTACCGATGAACTCAGCTCGACAAGATGAACGCAATGGTGGTGGAGGTGTCGAAAATGGACGGTCGGATCTCGGTAGATCTGAGATTGAATCTCTATCTATTTCTTTCTTTCTCACCTTCATTTTTTTCTTTCTTTTCTCTCTGCCAACACGTTAACTTGGCAGATATATTATCCTTCAAAGAAAAAAAGGTCAAATTACACTCTTAGCCATTTAATTTTTGGGGAGTTCACACTTTTGTCTTCAAACTTTATTCTGTTTTCAAATTGGTCATCAATTCCTTATAAATCAAGTTTCCCAAACCTGAATTCATTCAATTAAGTCCCAAAACTTATTATTTTGAGAAATAAAAGATTAAATCTCCCAAAAATTCTTAAAATTTTACTAGCCCCATTTGAGATTGTTACAATTCTCTCCCCCTTAAAAGAAATTTCGTCCTCGAAATTTACCTGAGACGGAGAAATGTAGACATTGCTATTTCATCCATTTGTGTACTGAAACTTATTCATCAGACTATCCTTATTTCTTGAGACTCATCGACAATTACGGATCAATCTGGCAGTGTCTTCAGTTACTCAAATTGACTTTGGAGCCATAATCATCCCATCATACATTTTGGACCAATTAATCAGAATATAACATTTAAATCTATAACGAACTTCATATAATGCAGAACAACATTTGTCTCATAACTTTTATTGTAAACGGTCTCAGTCAATGATATGAAATTTCTTCCGGTACCACAAAAGTTAATCATACAACCCGAAAGCATTCCCTCTAAAAACCCAACTTACTTTACTAAATTGATCATCGATTTACGAATGTAGAACTATATCTGAAATCCATACCAATACTCAAGGCCTCAAAGAGAGTCCTCCAAAATCAAGATGTAAACAATAAAATTCCATAAGTATGATACACATAACGGTACATTGCGTCACTTTTCCCCAAAATGTCTTTCTTCATACCGGACAAGTATAACAAAGGTTTTAAACGAATATCTCTTACATTCATTAGAATACTCCGATAATTGTTTCCTTCGTGCATAACAGAGCCACCACATAATCTATACTTCCACCGATCTCACAGACACTTTTCTTTTAAATTCGTAATACTTTTATTAAATTTTTGTCAGAATATTCTCAATCACACTTATTATCACCGAGCTACTTTACTTGTAATCTTATATCGGTTTCCTCGTTCGATCAAACATTTATTCTTAATCTGTTTCAGATCTTCTATTTCACATGCATAAACCATCTCAGGTTCTCTATCCAGATTCAAATCCATCAATTTAATCCAATTTGTAGACAAACATTACCAATATTCCTTTCCAGTACAAATCAAGCTATTTTGGACAGAACAGTTAATTGCACTTATCACAGGAAATGATTCGACATCGGAGTCTCGGCTTGATGGAGTACGGTTAAGATCTAGGGGCATGCACAGACCAGACATCCTATGACAGACGATCGGCCGATCTACCCAGAATGACGCAACTATGAGCTCTGATACCACTAAATGTAACCCCCTAGACCCGCCTATACGTTATGACAGATCCTAGGAAGCCACATTAGGGTCACATAAGCAACCCACGGTAAAAATACACATAAAACATTTTCTCTGAAAGAAATACATATTAGATTATAACGGTAACTTTAGTTGAAAATACTCTTTCATGAAAGCATTTAAACATTAATGATATGCATGCCCACTAACTATGTCGGTACCGTACTCCAAAAGCAACGCCGAGAGAACTCCGAACACTGATGTCAAACGTTATACCATGATATAAACCTTTAACCTGCGATGGTAAAAACAACGTGAGCTTGGAAAAGCCCAGTAATACAAAACTACCAAGAGATGCTATAAGCTCATGCAGATATATGGTAGGCATAACATTTTCATGATGCTTTACACAGTAACGGTCTTCATTTCTTTTTCGATATTTCAGGTAACGTTATACTTGAGGATAACGGTACTTGTTCTTTATTCAATCATCAAGAATTAGACAGTAATTATAGGCTATTAATGTACGGAGGTGGAATTAGAGAGTTCGGTTCCTAGTGTGTTCCAAACGGTGTAGGTAAAACATGTACAACAACAGTATAATATACATTTTCAGTTCAAAAACATAAAGTTCAAGTAACAATACGGTACGGTTTAATCTTTTATCAACCCTCATCTTAGGAACGGTACGGTACGGTATGGTAGGTATTACCCTAGCCGAAGCATAGGAACCTGTAACGGTAACGGTGAGGAATTACCCTAGCCGAAGCATAGGAACCTGTAACGGTAACGGTGAGGAATTACCCTAGCCGAAGCATAGGAACCTGTAACGGTAACGGTGAGGAATTACCCTAGCCGAAGCATAGGAACCTGTAACGGTAAAGGAATTACCAGCTGGATCAGAGCTGAACCTACGGTCACTTCATATTCTATCCCAAGTACCCCAGTAACAATTAATGCAACGGATTGGTTAATCAATAGCTGTATTTTTAGTAATATATCATCCATATAGCATGTTGGTCATATCATGTGCATATACATATATCAGAAATATAGTACGGTCATGTTTAATTATAAACATGTCATGTTCATGTGAGTCCAAGTATTCTATCATGTGCACATAATCGGTATTATAACATGTAACTCCGTATGCAAAAACAGTTGTGTAGACACATGGAACACACTAGGTGGAATAGTTTATTTCCTTGGAGATACTTGACATTTACGGAAGATATCATATTAACTTTTGATAGTTGTACGGATCTTTGGAACAAGGCCCCTATTAAAAGAGGGGTTTGTACTAACGGTTCAAACCAGATAGTCAGGAGATGATACATCAAGATCGCTGAGAGTTTAGGCATATCATATGTGATTTAGTCATTTAAGCCTACCAGGGGCATTATGATCATTTTATCATACACGGGCATTTTGGTAATGTATACCAACAAGACGCAAACGGTAGCTCAGAAATTCTATTTGCTCATCGGGTATCCAACCTAGAGGTGGAAAGCGGTCAATCGGTTCGGGTTCGGTTCGGGTCATTTCGGTTTCGGTTATTTCGGGTCTGATATTTTCGGTTCAGATTCGGTTTCGGTTTTAGTTCGGTTTCGGTTCGGTTTTAGTTCGGGTCTATTGTGTTTCGGGTCATTTCAGGTCTATTCGGTTCGGGTCTATTCGGTTCAACTAAATTCAGTTCAGTTTCGGTTCGGTTTATTTCGGGTTTCGGATCAAATTTCGTATCAGATTTCGAGTCAATTTCGGGTTGATTTTCGGTTTCGGTTCGGGTCCAGGTTCGGGTAATTCGGTTCGAGTTTCGGTTCTCGGGTCAAGTTTGCCAGGTCTAATCCAACCAGGCATTCAGAGATTTCTACATTATAATTTTTTTTCACGATATCCGATACATTCGGGGCTATTTTGATTACTTTGGTCAACGAAGGCATTTTGGGTCTTTTAACAATTATGGGTGTTTCGTAATTTCCTGTCCAGGTATCTATCACATTTAAACATTTCACACTATCGCTCAGAATTGGAGATTAGCTGCCTCATTCGAGCATTTCGGTCTTATTTAATTTATCATACCCGTTTCTACATTCGATTTAACTTGAGCAGATTTAACAGTACCTATCATCATTTTTATGCATGCATTAACACATACCAACATGCTCATAAAGCATACAAGAGGTAGTAGTGTATTACCTTTAATCCTTGCTATATCGGTCAACCATGGTACTCCATTCGATCATTCCCGAACCCGAATGCAACGTCCTCAACATCCCGAATACAAGGAACCTTGAATACCTTCAATCGCACAAATTCCAATTTCAGTCTTTAATCACCTTTCTCATAATTGATTATTAAAATACATGAATAGACTCGAGTTCAAGGTCCAATTCGGAGGCTTTCGGGTTAGAATTTCACAAAACGGGCTTCAAAATCGGACTCAGGACGTCGAAAAACATAAAATAGGGCTTTTCAGAAAAAGTTGACTTTTTGGTCAAAGTCAACGGTCAAAGTCAACGGTCATGGGTCAACAGTCAAAGTCAACGGTCAACAGTCAAAGTCAACGATCAACAGTCAAAGTCAACGGTCAATGATGACGTCATGCTGACGTCACTGGTTGACCGGGTCGGGTCAACGGGTCGGGTCGGGCCATCGGGTCGGTCAACCGGCTCGGTCAAACGGCTCGGCGGCTCGGTCAACCGGCTCGGTCAAACGGCTCGGCGGCTCGGTCAAACGGCTCGGCGGCTCGGTCAACCGGCTCGGTCAAACGGCTCGGCGGCTCGGTCAACCGGCTTGGTGGCTCGGTCAACCGGCTCGGTCAACCGGCTTGGTGGCTCGGTCAACCGGCTCGGTTAACCCAGACGATGCCCACTCGCGACCGGCGGCGCGTGAGGCGCGTGCGGTGGCTGTGGGCGGCCGTTGGCTACCAAAATTTACAGGCCGATAGTTTTCGACCTTCCGAACACGGTGGTGGCCTCGGATTTTCAAAATTCAAACTCAAAGTTCGAATACTAACCTTTTAAGTTTTCCGACGATAAACAAACACCCCCTCCAACGGTGACTCCGATGATGATGTCGTTGGTACCGATGAACTCAGCTCGACAAGATGAACGCAATGGTGGTGGAGGTGTCGAAAATGGACGGTCGGATCTCGGTAGATCTGAGATTGAATCTCTATCTATTTCTTTCTTTCTCACCTTCATTTTTTTCTTTCTTTTCTCTCTGCCAACACGTTAACTTGGCAGATATATTATCCTTCAAAGAAAAAAAGGTCAAATTACACTCTTAGCCATTTAATTTTTGGGGAGTTCACACTTTTGTCTTCAAACTTTATTCTGTTTTCAAATTGGTCATCAATTCCTTATAAATCAAGTTTCCCAAACCTGAATTCATTCAATTAAGTCCCAAAACTTATTATTTTGAGAAATAAAAGATTAAATCTCCCAAAAATTCTTAAAATTTTACTAGCCCCATTTGAGATTGTTACATGGCTGCCATAGTGATGAAGAGTTTCGGCTGTAACCAATGAGGATTCCGAGGTATTTAGTTGGCAGTGAATCTATTACACATTTAATTCTTCCGGCCTAAGTTTTCAGCTTGTTAGTTTCTACGTTCATCCCGTACAACCTAGTCTTGCTCATGTTAAGCTTAAGACCCGAAGACACTTCAAATATTCTTAGAACTCGCTTGACATTGCAAATGTTTTCTTCATTAGCCTCTATAAACAGTACCAGGTCGTCAGCGAATTGTAAGTGCGAGACCGTGGGACCATCTTGTCCAACCTTCACACCTTTTATGTACCCTTTTCCAATCGCATTAGTAATCAGAATATTTAGAGCCTCCCCCACTAAATTAAAGAGAAAAGGGGAGAGGGGGCAGCCTTGACGTAAGCCCCTGGAAATGCTAAATCTTGTTGTTGGGGAGTCATTTATAAGGATTGAGATCATCGCTGTTGATAAACAGAGTCGAATCCATCTTCTCCACAAATCACCGAATCTCATCTCCTTCATAACTACATCAAGAAACCTCTAATCAATTGTGTCGAATGCCTTTTTGAAGTCAGCTTTGAACATAATTGCTTCTCTACCACTTCGATTCACATGCTCAATTACTTCATTAGCGATGAGGGCACAGTCTGTAATCTGTCTCCCCGCAATGAACGCAAATTGATTTTCGCTTATTACCTCTTTTATACTGTTCGCCAGTCTTCTTGATAGCACACGGGCAAGTATTTTATAGAGGCTGTTCACTAAGCTGATAGGTCTGTAGTCTTCCACTTCCATAGGGCTTGAAATTTTAGGAATTAGAGCTATAAAGGAATGGTTAAAAGAACCATCCTTTATTTCTCCTTTATGAAACCGATCGAAGAAATCCATCACTTCGAGCTTCACAGATGGCCAAATTTTTTTATAAAAATCTAGATTGAATCCGTCCGGGTCGGGCGCTCGCGATCCATCAGCCGAGGATATCGCATCCCATACTTCCTCGATCGAAAAGGGGGACTCCAATGCTTTGCTCGATGCCTCGCTTAGTTTTTTGAAGCTGCCCACAAAATGTTTTATTGGTATTGCGGAAGACTTATTATAATTATCTTTGAAATAATCCAGGAACACTTTGGCAATATCTCCCCTCGCTGTAAATCGAGTATGACCCTTTCTCACACTTGTTATC
This sequence comes from Hibiscus trionum, assembly GCA_030270665.1. Lineage (NCBI taxonomy): Eukaryota > Viridiplantae > Streptophyta > Magnoliopsida > Malvales > Malvaceae > Hibiscus > Hibiscus trionum. The sequence goes on along the minus strand of BSYR01000034.1, from coordinate 1,521,181 downwards.
AGATTATTTCTTCCTCTCATCGAAGCTACCGCGTGAAAAAATTTTGTGTTTCTATCCCCATCCGCAAACCACTTTAGATGCGATTTCTGAAGCCAATCCTTTTCTTCCTTCCTATATGCTGCCCAGAGAGTTGATTTCAGTCTGGTGATTTCCATAAGAATTGTTTGCTTCTCTACTGCCCCTTTTACATCCCGTTCTAGGCTTGCAACTTTTGTCTCCAAATCATCGATTTGATCAGCTTCTTTTTCTCTCATCTCCTTCGCCCAATCCTTAGAGGTTTGCTTCAGAGCTTTTAGTAATTTTGTTGCGCCCATACCAGCATTAGATTTTGCTGCCATCTTGATTCGATCTACATAAGAAGGACTTGATAGCCAGCTTGAAAAGAATTTAAACGGTTTAGGCCCTCATGCTTCTTTAGAATCCTTTAGTTGAATGGGATTATGATCAGACAATCCTCTGGGTAGGGCAGACTGTTTGATGTTCGAGAAGGAGTCCAGAACTTCAATTGAAACCAAGAATCTGTCAAGTCTGCTGGCCGAGAGATTTAAACCGCCTCGGACCCATGTGTATCTGCTGTCCGACAGAGGAAAATCCACCAGTTTATTTTCCTGAATGAATGAATTGAAATCCCTGATTGCTTGCATATTTACTGCTGCTCCAATGTGCTCCTCCGATTCTCTAACGCAGTTGAAATCACCTCCTACAATGACGGGCACTTTCACTGATTCAATAACAACAGACAGCAAATTAAAATACTCTTTCCTTTCTCCTGGATTATTAGGTGCATACACATTTAGGAGTCCTCCTCAGAAATTAATCTTAGTGAAAGTACCAACTAAAAGAATGAACCTTTCCTGAATTATTTCATACTCTGTTCTAAACCAGGAAGAATCCCAAAGGGAGATTAAACCCCCCGCTGCTCCGACTGAAGCTGAAATTGCCGTTTTCCCAGTGCTAATTGGCCATATTCTTCTTATTCGATTTTGTTTCTCCTTTGGAATCTTTGTTTCTTGCAGAAATACAATCTGAGCCCCACTTCTTTTACAAACCCTTTTGACCGCTCTTAATTTTTCCGAACGCCCAAGCCCCCTCACATTAAAAGATAGAATGTTGATTTCTGACATAGGAAACAGATTTTCACACGACCGTACCTTCTGGTTTTCTAAATTACACCCTCGACCCATCGTCACTTTCTTCTAGTTCTTGGAACCGCTTCACCACTCTCTCCTCGGAATCGTCGAAAGAAACACCAATTTCCTGAGCCATGCTGAAAGTTGCCACCGCTTCCTCCCTTGAGCCGTTTTCTATCCCATTCAAATGACGACCCCTTTGGAGAGTTATATCTGGTAATCCCGAAATAAGAAAGTTCGAGAGTGCCTTTTTGTTCTTGTTTTTTCTTAGCCTTTTTCCTTTACTGGGATCTGGATTTCTACTCTGCACCCCTAACTTCCACCGTTTCTGCTTAACAGGCTTTTGAGCCGCCGAGGTCTAAAAACAACCAAATTAAAGTACAATAAAGAAATCTATTACTTATGAATAGTACAAATACTAATCAAACTTTTGAATGTTCCAATTTCATTCTCAAATTGTCATTTATGCCACATCATATTATTATGTAATACACATCAATTTTTACATGACAATAAACAATTTTTATAACAATTTAATTAACATGGGATATGATTAGCATATATTGATACTTTGGGGATAAAATTAGAATGTTCAAAAGTTAGGGAATTAATTTAGAATTAGAATTATAGTTTAGGGATGAAATTGAAACATTCAAAAATTTGGGGCCAATTTAAAATTTTGATTATAGTTTGAGGACATACAATGCAATTAACTCGCCAAACTTAAAATAACTTGACAACTACCTACGAATATGTTGGCACGTTATTATGAAATTTTGATATATTCTAGTTATAATCACAAATTTACAAATGAAATTAGATTTAAAATTAAAATAGTTAAAGTATAAGGGGCAAAAATGAAATTTTAACGTTATGGGATTTAGAGTAGGTGGTAGTGCGTAGGGCTATAAATGAAACGAGACAGATCGTGAGCTATTCGAGCTCGACTCGGTCAAAGTTTGACTTGATTGAACTTGACTCGAGTTCTTGACGAGCTGAGCTACTTGATACTCGATTCGAAAAGCTCACGAGCTACTCGAAAGTATAATATACTATTTTTTATTTTTTATAATTTAAAATCTAAATTCTTAAACTTAAAACCCTAAACATAAGTATTAAACCCTGAAATTTAAATCTTAAATTCTAAACCCAACAACCTAAACCTTTAAACCCTAAAATTAACAAGCTTGAGTTTACACAACTCGTGTATCAAAAATTTTCTTCATAGAACTTTAAATGAGACGTGACAGATGAAGAGTTACTCGAGTCCAATGCATTCAAAGATCGATCAACACTTGACTCGATTGGGCTCGAATCAAGCTCGAACTCGACTCGAGTTCTAAACGAGCCGAGTCGAGCTCAGATTTCTTAGGCTCGTTAGAAATTATTCAAGCTCTAACTCGACTCGAAATCTTAACGAGCCTAGCCGAGCCGAGCTTAGCACTACTCGAGCTCGACTCGGCTCGTTTACACCCCTAACTAGTGTGCATAGTAAAAAAAAGCTTAAATGAAAAATAAACCCCCAAATTATACATTTTGTTTACTTTTAGCCCTTAAACTATTTTTTGGTCAAAATAAGTCTCCAAACTATCACTTATGGTCACTTTAAGTCTGGTAGTTATCTAAGTTAAAAAAATATTTCGACTAATAAGACGTTGACACGTCACAAATTTTAGCCAATAGATAGTTTAGGGACTAAAAGAAAAAATGACATAGTTTAGGTACTTATTTTGACCAAAAAATCATTTAGGGACCTATAGTGATGAAAATGATAGTTTAAAGACTTATTTTGACTAAAAAATAATTTAAGGGCTAAAAGCAAAAAAATACATAGTTTAAGGACTAATTTTTCATTTAAGCCCAAAAAAACAAATGAGAGGGCGCCAAAAATGTTTGGAAAGGCATCGGTCTCGAGATTGAATCTGTTCACGTGATTGGTCTTAGCCATTTTAACCTCAATTGTTCTGCAAATTAGTCTGATCTTCAGCAAAGTAATAGAATAATTTATATTATTCAGATTCGAATAAGCAGAGAGTCTAAAGTACAATCGGTTAATATAAAGCTAAAAACGTATAAAATCGGTTATAATCAAAATTATTACTATTTGCTTAATTTTTAGAGTAAATTGAGTAACATTTTAGATTAAAAATTAAAAATATTGCCTTCTTCCTAATAAATCATGCAAATTGTATAACAATTATGGTTGGAACTTAAAAAGTTACTCATGTAACATTCTCAGTTGTAAGTAAAATTATTATAATAATTTTATAACTTTTTAGAATAGCAAGGTAACATTTTAAGTTAAAACTCGTCGTAATGTAACAAAAGTAATCGAAATTATTACTATTGTGTAACTTTAGATAGAAATATTTTAGGTTAAAAACTACCGCAAATTAACTTTATTTTAACCCACTGCACAACAAAACTACGGATGAGTCTACCACGTGTGACGAATACCGATGAACACTACTAATGATGAACACCGATGAACACTATTAAATTAATTAATAAAGATTAAAATTTTAAGGACCCATCATACAATTAATAATTATTTTTAAAAATTGAATTAAATTATTTTTTATATATATTAAAATTTTATTTAATAAGGGTAAACTATATATTTAGTACCTCACCTATTTCTGTATTTCTATTGAACCCTCATTATTTAAATATTATTTTAATTTGACCCCATTCTTTATTAAAAAAATAATTTAACCATTAACCCCCAACCTAAAACCCTAAACTATTAAACCTTAAACCCTTAAACTATTAAACCTATACCCTAAATCATATACAATTAAAAATAATTTCACCATCAACGATTCAATTCAATTCAATAAATTGTTGATAAAGCAAAATATTATTTAAGATGAAGAGACCAAATATATTAAATACTTTGTAAAATAACACATTAAAACAAAAAAAGTCTTAAGACAGTAAAGAATTGCCATCAAAGTTTTGTCATTTAATGTTCCATCTGAAGGCACAAACAAATCGTCATCGTTTTTTTCATACCCACATTTAAAAAAGAAATAAAGCTCAATTACAAATAAGAAAAATAGTAGGGGGAAGACAAAATCTTGAAACTATAGCAGCAACAACACCAGCCTAGAGATATTTGGTGGTATTCAAAGCACCTGATCCTTTCTTCCAAGTGAAACATAGCCCTTGGAGAAACACGGCCAGGACTTGGAAACATCTCTGACTATTTGATCTGTAGGGCAATGTATAACTCATAAAGGACTCCAATTAATTTTCCTTTGTGAAACATGATTAAAAAAAATAAAATTAATCATGTAAAACAAATGTTATGGACGGATTCTTATACGTAGAATGTAGTGCAACTTGCTATGGAATAAAATTATGAATATTGATATTTATGTTTCTTCGATCTTCATATAGACAATGAAAGTATATTATATGGTCATTAATTGATCGTCTACTATCATCGTCTTAACTTTCATAATTTTAATAAAATTTTTGTATACTTTGAGAAGCAAGGAGGTCATCGTGGACTGCGAATAAACATTGTTAATTTCATTGCGCATTGGACTAGAATAATTTATGGGATCAATGTTCTTCTAAGGGATGAGACATAAGAATGAGACATTATCGAATTTTATGTGCAAAAGAATTGATATATATCTAACTGACATAACACATATACTTTAATATATACTTGTTTGTGGATAAAGTATTCAATTCATCAAAATAATTTCACCCTATACTTTGATGTTGGATGTTTTGTTTTTCTGTAATCGTTTTACTTGGATTCATGACCATTTAACATCTTATTTGATCTTAACTGTATTGAATTGATTAAACTCGAATCTCTTAAAATTAACACTATCATCTTATTTGAGATGAAGAGGTCATCACGATTAATCACAATTAATTCAATTCATTGAATTGAATTGAATTGAATCGATGATGGTGAAAATATTTTTAATGGTATATGGTTTATGGTATAGGTTTAAGAGTTTAAGGGTTTAAGGTTTAATAGTTTAGGGTTTTAGGTTGAGGGTTAAGGGTTAAATTATTTTTTAATAAAGAATAAGGTCAAATTAAAATAATATTTAAATAATGAGGGTTCAATAGAAATACAAAAATATGTGAGGTACTAATATAGTTTACCCTTATTAAAAATAAAATTTTAATATATATATAAATAATTTAATTGAAATTTTAAAAATAATTATTAATTGTATGATGGGTCCTTGAAATTTTAAATCTTGATTAATTAATTTAATGGTGTTCATCGGTGTTCGTCGCACGTTGTAGAATTTTTCCAAAAGTACCGCGAATAAGCAAGGCAGACAGATACATATTTAATATAAATACATATATCTTTTAAAAAATTCAGTTTACGGTAAAGATATACTATATTTTATGAATTAATATCCTATACACTGGCGGTGGAAACTGAAAGTTTCAACAAGCGCCTTAATTTTAGGGTATAGGGAGTTAATTTAGGGTATATAGTTTAGGGGTTTAGGTCTAGTGGTTTAGAATTTAGGGATAGTTGTTTCAATTTAAGGTTTAAGATTATAATTTAGGGTTTATAGGTTAGGGTTTAGTTTTTAGTGCAATATGGTGATGATTTATGTTTTAACCTATAAACCCTAAATTATAACCCTAAACCTCAAATTGAAACAACTATCCCTAAATTCTAACCCATACACCTAAACCCCTAAACCCTATACTCTAAACTAACTCCTTATACCCTAAAACTAAGGCGCTTGTGGAAACTTTCAGTTTCCACCGCCAATGTATAAAATATTTGTCCATATTTTATTTATACCAAAACCATAATTAAAATTATGAATACATATTATTTTTGTTAATTGTGTAAATATGAGAACCCAACGAGTGTCTTTAGTGAAAATGATTATGATGTTCATTCTTTGAGATCCGAATTCGAGTAACTTTATTAGCAAGGAGTGTGCGCGCTATCGAAAGGGTAAGAAAAGTATGAAAATATATTATACTATAATCATCTTAAAACTATTAAAAAATATATAAATATGATTTTTTTATGTATAATGGGAGAGATGCAGGTAGTTTGTGGTGGTCGTTGACATTTTAATTTTGGGAAAACTACACCGATGGTCCCCAAACTATTACCGTCTTCTTATTTTGGTCCCAAAACTATTTTTTTGGTAAAACCATCCCTTTTGTTACATAGTTCTTCTGTTTTGATCCCCCGTCGTTAAAAACTAACGGAAGTGCTGACGTGGAATTTTTTTAATTTTTATTATTTTCTCTCTCTTATATATATATTATTTAAAATTTTTATTCAGACTAATGTGGTGGTGACACGTGTCACCACCATAACAAAGAAAATAAATTGAAAGTGAGGGGGAGCTGGGATTCAAACCCGTGTCCCCTAAATCCCAAGCCAATGGGTTAACCATTGAGCTAAACTCCAATTATTAATATGTTTTAGCACAAATTATATTTAAAACAATAAAATGAACCTCCCAAAACCAAAGAAATAGTTGAAACAAATGACTTGCAATAATATTTGAACCCATGTGCCATGGCATAAAAAGGCCAAGCATAAACCAAATGAGACAATGAATTATTTCGATTAAAATTTATATTTAACGTATATTAGCTTCATATCCAAATTATTTATGTCATCTGCAAGATTGCCACCCCGCCCCAGAGCAACTCCATCAGGCTGAATCTCTTCCAAATTGTAACCCCCTCGTCCCGGTCTGGCCGGATGACCGGTCCGAGTGGGTCACACGGGGAAAACTGAAGCGAAACCCAAAGGGGTTCCCCTCGGTTAGCAACCCTATTTTTTTTCCTTTTAATCTTGCCTAGAGGATTGTTAAGTCCTAAGTGATCATGACAGCGGAAAACAATCAAAAAGGGAAACACATTCGAACCACGACCATGCATAACAATCTATTTTTAAACTTACAGGGCAGACCGTATCGGTACCCTAACCAGGGGTATCGATACGCCCTGACCTGGTCAACCCAAGGAGTCAACTCCGGGAAGACCGTATCGATACAGCCCCTGGGCGTATCAATACGCCTTTCTCGGTCAACCCTCCTTGGTCAACAGAGTAGACCCGTATCGATACTCGTGAACCCCGTGTCGGTACGCTCTACTCTCACCCAAAACTCCAAATTCCAGTAACTTTGAAGGGTATCGATACCCTTAGGGTATCGGTACGCCAGGCAAAATTCGTGACATTTGGGCAAGGCCGTATCGATACGGCCCTTAGGCGTACCGATACGCCCTGCACTGCAGCACTAGAATTTTCAACTTAAACGACCCCAACACGACTCTAAATGCATTTCTCGACTCACCTAAGCGCATACAAACATACATACATCAAAACTACACTGAGTTCTAGCTTACAAAACATTGAACCTATCAAGGGTCATACAAATCAAAGACCTCATGCAATTCCACCCCAATAGAGCATACCTAGCAAACAAAAGGCCCCATACACAAGATAGTCAAGCATAATGCATACATAGGCCAACAACATACATGTTTAGGCAAGTTCACATAAGCAACATAGCAAGCATAAATCACCATCCATGATACTAAAGCATAGCACAACCACAAGTATAACATGCTCAAACGAAATCTCCTAAGGAGTTTGACCCCAACTCCTAAACTCTATACCCCATTGTCTAGGCATTATTACAAAATGCAAACCATACGTGGATTAGCTTGAGAACTCCAAAAGCTCCTCCCTCGCCCGCTTGCCTCCCGAACTCTAACGATCTGCACGTTGGAAACAAAAAGAGCATAAGCCAACTAGCTTAGTGAGATAGGCTATATAATTCACAACATGCAGTTTTCCAAAACACGGTTTATATGCAAGAAAGCAATGGATGCACAAGGGTCAATCTCAACATCAACACATGGTTTGCACAAGCACAACCAACATACACGTACGGTGGGACTACACATCACCGTTTCGACTAGTGGATTTCCAATGGGACTACACATCAAAGTACTACCCTACTAGTCACTACCGGTGGGACTACACATCACCGTAGTTTAGACCACCATCACGTGAGGCACGAACTCAACTCGACTACACAATTAACAACTCAAAATGCACTTAATGATAATGACATATAAGCATTCATCATACCACAACAACATGAGAGTAGAGAGGCTTACACATGGGTTTAGGTGACCCCTCAAGGTCCCACCCAAACCCCAAAAGAATCCATATCGAGCACAATGCATAAATCAACAATTCTACTCACCGTTGCTACCCAAGAGAAGATCGAAGACCAAGCTCAAGACTCCAAAATCCCCGGATTTGTCCCCGAAGCTTCACGAACCAAATTTCTCGTTTCTAAACATTCCAACACAATTTAAACAATCCCAAATCAGTCCATATTCCAAAATAATCAACCTAGATTACATACCAAGCACACAACATCAATTTTCCCATTGAAAACAACTCAAAATCCATAATCCCGAGTAGCCCCTAAACACCCATCTAAACCAATGATTCCAAACCTTAAATTACTCCCTAAAGCCTTCAAAACATCACTTACATATAGCCTAACCATCAGCCCTCAAGATTCCACCTCAAACCCCCCCCCAAAACTCAACTTAAAACCTCCCAAAAACCTCATTTTTACCCAAATCCGAAAATTCCATAAAACATTGTAAAAATCGGTTTTGTTGGACCCTTTTGGTTGTAGGCAACTCATATGACTTAGACAAATAGAAAGCTTAACTTAAAGACCCCAAAGACAACATTTTTAATCCAAAATCCTTCAAACCTCAAATATTAAAACATGTCTAAAAATGAAAACAAATGGTATTAACTTGTAGGGAATAACAAGGGTAAGTCAAAAACGTGTTTACCTTTGCGAAATTCTTCAAAACGAGCAAGACATTTGATGAAATAGTAGCCTAAGGAGAGGGGGGAGGGTTTAACGTTGGAGTGAATAGTAGAGAGAGAGGAAGAAGATGACTCAAAGCATTATTTTAGGTTTATTTTAAATTAAAAGGCTAAAGACCCAAATGCCCTTAATGAATTAAGATAACTACAATGGATGACACCCATGGCTATTTGGGTTTATTTTAAAAACGGTCCAACTAAATTTTATTTGTCTTAAAACCCGAGGCCCAAACCATTATTTTATTACTTAAAAATTTAAGAACCGAAACCCGAACTATTTTTAAATTATTATTTTCACCCGACCCCCGAACCCGGGTGTTACAACTCTCCCCCACTTAAGGAATTTCGTCCCCGAAATTACCTGGCGGAAACAAATACTGAAACTGCTCAAGCATGTCAGCTTTCCTCTCCCACGTGGCTTCCTCCACACCTCTATGTCTCCATAAGACTTTGACCAACTCTATAGTCTTGCCACGCAATACCTTGCTATCAGAAGCAAGTATCTCAACTGGTTCCTCGTTGTAAGACAAGTCCGGATTTAGCTCTATTTCCTCTACTGGCATAACATGGGACGGATCCGATCTATACCTCCTAAGCATTGACACATGAAATACATCATGAATCTTCTCTAGCTCAACTGGGAGTCTCAATCTATATGCAACCGGACCAATTCTCTCAACTATCTCATAAGGTCCTATGTACCTTGGGCTCAACTTGCCCTTCCTCCCAAACCTCATCACCTTCTTCCAAGGTGAGACCTTCAAGAACACCTTATCCCCCACAAAGTATTCTACCTTCTTCCTTTTTAAGTCGGCATAGGACTTTTGCCGATCTGAAGCCGCTTTCAAGCGGTCACATATCAACTTCACCTTCTCGGTGGTTCCCTTAAGCAATTCGGGCATCGGCACAAGTTTCTGCCCGACCTCGGCCCAACAAATCGGGGTCCTACACTTCCTACCATACAAGGCCTCATAGGGAGCCATCTGGATGCTCGACTGAAAGCTGTTGTTGTACGCGAACTCCACTAATGGTAAGTGTTTCTCCCATGTCCCTTGGAAGTCAATGATACAGTACCTCAACATGTCCTCCAATATCTGAATCACCCTCTCTGAGTGCCCATCTGACTGTGGATGATACGAAGCACTGAAGTTCAACCATATACCTAAAGCTTGATGCAAACACTCCCAGAATCTAGAGGTGAATCTCGGATCTCGGTCTGACACAATCGACTTCGGTACCCCATGTAACCTCACAATCTCACGAATATACAATTCGGCCAACTTGTCTAATGTATAGGCAGTATGAACTGGTATGAAGTGAGCACACTTGGTGAATCTATCTACAATCACCTACACTGAATTTTCTTCGAAGGAGTCAACGGAAGTCCTGACACAAAGTCCATAGTGATACGCTCCCACTTCCACTCTGGAATTTTCAACGGTTGTAACAACCCTGAGGGAAACTGGTGCTCAGCCTTGACCCTCTAACAAACCATACATCTACTTTCAAACTCGGCTACGTCCTTTTTCAAACCAATCCAATAATACTCTTCCTTCAATCCTCGATACATCTTCGTGCTACCCGGATGCATAGCAAAAGGACTATTGTGAGCCTCATTCAAGATCGCACGCCTCAACTCGGCATCCTCGGAACCACTATCCTATCCTTGAAACATAGGATCCCATTCTCTCCAAAGCAATACTCGGTAGGCCTGCCTTCGGCTCTGTATTGCACGTGAGGTGCCAAAGATTCATCTTGCAACTGCTTCTCACGAATCAACTGAATCAAAGATGGCTTAGCTTGAAGCTCGGCCACTAACCCACCATCCGTAGACACACTCAACCTCGCAAACATTGCTCGCAACTCCACAGCTACTTTCCTACTCAAGGCATCGGCCACCACATTTGCCTTTCCCGGATGATACTCTATGGTAAGGTCATAATCCTTAATAAGCTCTAACCACCTTCGCTACCTAAGATTCAACTCCCTCTGAGACATCAAATATTTCAAACTCTTGTGGTCGGTGTACACAGTGCACTTCTCTCCATAAAGATGGTGTCTCCAAATTTTCAACGCGAACACCACTGCAGCCAACTCTATGTCATGTGTGGGGTAATTCTTCTCATGGACCTTCAATTGTCGCGAAGCATATGCCACTACCTTACCCTCCTGCATGAGTACACAACCTAGCCCCACATAAGACGCATCACTGTAAATCACAAACTCTCTCCCCTGCTCGGGCTGAATCAAAATAAGAGCTTCGGTCAAAGCTTTCTTCAACTTCTCAAATGCTTCTTGTCTTGTATCTGACCATTCATACGGGACATTTTTCTGTAGCAACTTAGTCAACGGAGCCGCTATTCTTGAGAACCCCTCAACAAACCTTCTATAGTACCCCGCCAAACCTAGGAAACTGCGAATTTCTGTCACTGATTTCGGTTGCTTCCAACTCACAATGGCTTCAATCTTCTTGGGATCTACACTAATCCCACTAGCTGAGATCACGTGACCTAGGAAGACCACCTTCCTAATCCAAAACTCACACTTACTTAGCTTGGCATACAACTGATTCTCAAGTAGGGTCTGAAGCACTAACCTCAAGTGTTCATCGTGCTCCTCTTCGGTCCTAGAGTACACTAGGATGTCATCAATAAACACTACCACAAACCTGTCCAAGAACTTATGAAACACTCGGTTCATCATATCCATAAAGGCTGCTGGAGCATTGGTCAACCCAAAAGGCATCACCAAAAACTCATAATGCCCATAACGTGTACGAAAGGCTGTCTTCGGTATGTCCACATCCTTTACCTTTAGCTGATAATGTCCAGACCTCAAGTAAATCTTCGAAAACACGGAAGCACCTCTTAACTGGTCTAGTAAGTCATCTATCCTTGGCAAGGGATATTTGTTTTTCACTGTCACCTTATTCAACTGTCTATAGTCTATACACATCCTCATGCTGCCATCCTTCTTTTTCACAAACAATACCGGAGCACCCCACGGGGAAACACTAGGCCTAATAAAACCCTTGTCAGTCAACTCCTGAAGCTATGTCTTCAATTCTTTCAACTCCTTTGGTGCCATTCTATACGGAGCAATCGACACTGGTGCAGAATCAGAATACGTCTCAATAGCAAACTCAACAGCTCTATCTGGAGGCAAACCTGGTAGTTCTTCCGGGAAAACACTCGGAAAGTCGCGTACAGTCCTGATGTCCTGAGGTCTCACCTCACTCATATCCGGGTTCGTTACGTAAGCCAAGTAAGCCCGACACCCTAAACCCAACAACCTCTGAGCTTCCAAAGCCGAAACAACATTGGACAAAAACTTGTCATTCTCCCCAACTACCACAACCTCAAAGTCATCGGTAAGCCTCAAAAAGACCCTCTTAGTCTCGAAGTCAACCCTAGCTCTATGCTCTACAAGCCAATCCATGCCCAAAATCACATCAAAGCCATAAAAGGGTAGCTCCATCATGTCGACCAGAAATACGTGGCCCTGAATCATCAAAGGACACCTCCTATACACTTTCCTAACTACCACTGTATCACCAAATGAGCTAGTGACATTTACACCTACCTCTAGCCAATCACAAGGTAATCCTAATGACTTTGCATGTTCGCCCAAAATATACGAATGTGTTGACCCCGAATCTATTAGAGAAAGCAAACTCAAAGACTGTAATGTGAAATTACCTGCAATGACATTAGTGTCATTCCCAGCCTCTCGCTGAGCGTACACCCTAGCCGGTTCTCCTCCCTCGGGCTGGACTGCTACAACATGAGCCAAGTTCCTCTGACCCTCATTCCTCGGCTGGAAGTTCCCACGGCCGCGCCCACGGCCTCTCTGATGCTCAAAACCCCTCGCTGGAGCCGGCCCTCCCCTAACTGGGTGTGGACAATCACACCTCAAATGGTCTCGGGAGCTACAGTTCCAACACGCCCCAAACATACCCATACACTCACCTGGGTGGCGTCTCCCGCACCTAGTGCACTCCGGAATGTGTCCAACGGCTCCTTGGCCCTGACGGCCCTGACCATGGTTACCACCCCTAGGTCTCGTATCTGGCTGGTACCTCCTATCTCTATGCCTCTTGGCATGATCTCAATCCCAGTTCGCATGTCTCTTTCCAGAGTCAGACCCACCAGCATGTGCTCTAGAGCTTAGGTTCTGCTCTACATCCTTGGCCCTAGAAACCAAGACATCGAACTCAGTGTAGTCGGAGGCCAACATGTAGGTCTTCACATCAGTAGTCAACCCATATCTGAAACGCTCACATCGCTCCTTCTCATCCGGAATCAACTCTGGCGCGTACTGGCTCAACCTCACAAATTGGATTTCATACTCAGACACGGTCCTATTACCTTGAACCAAAGCCATAAACTCCCTTTTCTTTTCATCCAAGTACCGAACCCCGAGGTACTTCCTCTTGAAGGCATTCATGAAAAACTCCCATGTGATATCAGCCTCGGCCATACTGGAAATAACAGTGGTCCACCAAGTATAAGCGTCTCCCTGAAGCAATGAGACGATGCATCCCAACTTACGGGCATCTGAACACTCCATCTGACCCAAGATGCGAGTAGTGCTCTCAAGCCACCCTTTCGAACCTTCCGGAGACAACCCACGCAACTCAACTGCCCCCAAATTACGAAGCCTCTCTAGGGGTAATCCTGTCCCTGCATCCTGAGGTGGTGGTGTAGCTTGCATACCGGCCAAAGCTGTCTGAAAAGCTCCGGGTATGGTCTGGATCAAATGAGCCACATCTGGACCTGCCTGACCTTGGCCCGCTTGAGCCCCATTACCTCCCACATTAGCCTCAGTCTGAGGCCCATTACCATCACCTCCGACGTTCCCTCTGTTACCATCGGGAGCATTAAGAGCAGGAGGCGCATTCTCGGGTGCCTGGACACCCGCCCTAGGCCGTCCCCTCGGTCTCACCATAGCAATTAAAGTAATCTAAAACAACAACACACAACAACAAAGAAACGTTAGGTTTGCAAAGGGGAAAAGGACTCCGGTTCTCAAGCTCTTTTAAACCAAAACAATTTTCCCTCCTTATTTTGACAACAACGCCTAACAATGGGGACTCGAACCAACTCTCAAACAACAGCAAGGTCACCATATCATGCATTCATACACCGTGCTAAAGACAAAATTTAGACATACATGGCAAAGCACTCATAATACTTTAACTTACCTTACTTACCTGCCCGAGGTTTCGGAAACCTCAGGCTCTGATACTAATAAATGTAACCTCCTCGTCCCGGTCTGGCCGGATGACCGGTCCGAGTGCGTCACACGGGGAAAACCGAATCGAAACCCAAAGGGGTTCCCCCTCGGTTAGCAACCTTATTTTTTTTCCTTTTAATCTTGCCTAGAGGATTGTTAAGTTCTTAGTGATCATGACAGCGGAAAACAATAAAAAAGGGAAACACATTCGAACCACGGCCATGCATAACAGTCCATTTTTAAACTTACAGGGCAGACCGTATCGGTACCCTAACCAGGGGTATCGATACGCCCTGACCTGGTCAACCCAAGGAGTCAGCTCCGGGAAGACCGTATCGATACAGCCCCTGGGCGTATCGATACGCCTTTCTCGGTCAACCCTCCTTGGTCAACAGAGTAGACCCGTATCGATACTCGTGAACCCCGTATCGGTACGCTCTACTCTCACCCAAAACTCCAAATTCCAGTAACTTTGGAGGGTATCGATACCCTTAGGGTATCGGTACGCCAGGCAAAATTCGTGACATTTGGGCAAGGCCGTATCGATACGGCCCTTAGGCGTACCGATACGCCCTGCACTGCAGCACCAGAATTTTCAACTTAAATGACCCCAACACGACTCTAAATGCATTTCTCGACTCACCTAAGTGCATACAAACATACATACATCAAAACTACACTGAGATCTAGCTTACAAAACATTGAACCTTTCAAGGGTCATACAAATCAAAGACCTCATGCAATTCCACCCCAATAGAGCATACCTAGCAAACAAAAGGCCCCATACACAAGATAGTCAAGCATAAGGCATACATAGGCCAACAACATACATGTTTAGGCAAGTTCACATAAGCAACATAGCAAGCATAAATTACCATCCACGATACTAAAGCATAGCACAACCACAAGTATAACATGCTCAAACGAAATCTCCTAAGGAGTTTGACCCCAACTCCTAAACTCTATACCCCATTGTCTAGGCATTATTACAAAATGCAAACCATACGTGGATTAGCTTGAGAACTCCAAAAGCTCATCCCTCGCCCGCTTGCCTCCCGAACTCTAACGATCTGCACGTTGGAAACAAAAAGAGCATAAGCCAACTAGCTTAGTGAGAGAGGCTCTATAATTCACAACATGCAGTTTTCCAAAACACGGTTTATATGCAAGAAAGCAATGGATGCACAAGGGTCAATCTCAACATCAACACATGGTTTGCACAAGCACAACCAATATACACGTACGGTGGGACTACACATCACCGTTTCGACTAGTGGATTTCCAATGGGACTACACATCAAAGTACTACCCTACTAGTCACTACCGGTGGGACTACACATCACCGTAGTTTAGACCACCATAACGTGAGGCACGAACTCAACTCGACTACACAATTAACAACTCAAAATGCACTTAATGATCATGACATATAAGCATTCATCATACCACAACAACATGAGAGTAGAGAGGCTTACACATGGGTTTAGGTGACCCCTCAAGGTCCCACCCAAACCCCAAAAGAATCCATATCGAGCACAATGCATAAATCAACAATTCTACTCACCGTTGCTACCCAAGAGAAGATCGAAGACCAAGCTCAAGACTCCGAAATCCCCGGATTTGTCCCTGAAGCTTCACGAACCAAATTTCTCGTTTCTAAACATTCCAACACAATTTAAACAATCCCAAATCAGTCCATATTCCAAAATAATCAACCCAGATTACATACTAAGCACACAACATCAATTTTCCCATTGAAAACAACTCAAAATCCATAATCCCGAGCAGCCCCTAAACACCCCTCAAAACCAATGATTCCAAACCTTAAATTACTCCCTAAAGCCTTCAAAACATCACTTACATATAGCCTAACCATCAGCCCTCAAGATTCCACCTCAAAAACCCCAAAAACTCAACTTAAAACCTCCCAAAAACCTCATTTTTACCCAAATCCGAAAATTCCATAAAACATTGTAAAAATCGGTTTTGTTGGACCCTTTTGGTTGTAGGCAACTCATATGAATTAGACAAATTGAAAGCTTAAGTTAAAGACCCCAATGAAAACATTTTTAATTCAAAATCTTTCAAACCTCAAATCTCAAAACATGTCTAAAAATAAAAACAAATGGTATTAACTTGTAGGGAATAACAAGGGTAAGTCAAAAACGTGTTTACCTTTGCGAAACTCTTCGAAACGAGCAAGACATTTGATGAAATAGTAGCCTAAGGAGAGGGGGGGGTTTAACGTTGGAGTGAATAGTAGAGAGAGAGGAAGAAGATGACTCAAAGCATTATTTTAGGTTTATTTGAAATTAAAAGGCTAAAGACCCAAATGCCCTTAATGAATTAAGATAACTACAATGGATGACACCCATGGCTATTTGGGTTTATTTTAAAAACGGTCCAACTAAATTTTATTTGTCTTAAAACCCGAGGCCGAAACCATTATTTTATTACTTAAAAATTTAAAAACTGAAACCCGAACTATTTTTAAATTATTATTTTCACCCGACCCCCGAACCCGGGTGTTACACAAATCATTAGTTTCATCTTCAAAATCCTCACTGGCATCTGTTTTGTCATCATCTTCTTGTATAAATTCCTCTACAGAATCATTAACTATTACCTCCTCAGAAACATCAACATTCATGACTTTGACTTTCAATCCAGGAATTTTATTTTTAAGAAAATTTATCACACTTTTAATCCCTTCCTCAGTTGCTCCCTTAATATTTATTCCCTTCTCATCACTTCTTTCAGCCTTTGCTTCATCATTCCCCTAAACATCTATAACAGATGCTTTCTCAACTTCAGAAGTGGATGGAGTTTTTGTAGGCTTGGACGGTGAACTCGTACTATTTGTAGAACTTCCTTTTGCACGCTGCAGATAAACTACCTACAGCATATGCACCTTAGAAGCATCTTCTATAAATGAATTAGAAGGCTCTAGAGCACTTGTGTGCGTGTGCGCAAGCAGAAACAAGCTTACAGCTTTATAAAATGAAAAAAAATGATGTGCCAAATTTACACAGAAACAAGTTGTTGGTAAACTAATATACGTTAAATATAAATTTTAGTCGAAATAATTCCTTGTCTCATTTGGTTTATGCTTGGCCTTTTTATGCCATGGCACATGGGTTAGAATCTTATTGCAAGTCATTTGTTTTAACTATTTCTTTGGTTTTGGGGTTCATTTTATTGTTTTAAATGTAATTTGTGCTAAAACATATCAATAATTGGAGTTTAGCTCAATAGTTAACCCATTGGCTTGGGATATAGGGGATGTAGGTTCAAATCCCAGCTCCCCTTTACTTTTAATTTATTTTCTTTGTTATGGCGGTGACACGTTAGTCTGAATAAAAAATTTAAATAATATATATAAGAGATAGAAAATAATAAAAATATTTAAAAATAAAAAAATCCACGTCAGCAATACCATTAGTTTTTAACGACGAGGTCCAAAACAGAAGAACTATGTAACATAAAGGACGGTTTTGCCAAAAAAAATAATTTTGGGACCAAAATAGGAAGACGATAATAGTTTGGGGACCATCAGTGTAGTTTTCTCTTTAATTTTTTTTGGTGTGAGTGAAGAGCTGCTACTGACGTTTGTCTAAGACTCGAGCATGTAGTAACCGATCTTGATAAAACAATTTAGGTGGTCTACTTCAAATTTTTTTAAAAAAAATTGGAAGTCTTAATTAAAATTTTAAAAGTTTTTAAAACGAATTTTTAAAATTTTCAAAAAAAAAACCTTAACTATAAACATTTAAAAAGAAATTTAAATTTAATGAGAATTTAAAAATATTGAAGTTGACAAATTAAATTTTTAAAAAATTTAAGTGAGCAAATATTAATGTTCCAAATACAATATGATATAATTTTACTTGGTATACTATAATTTAGTTTAAATGATGTAAATAATGTTTGACTGTTGCAATATGTTTTCCATGATTGAAATGTGTTGACAAGTGATAGGGAGCATTTTACGGGACCTAAATCAAAGTTATATATATGGGAAAAATATCTCATGTACTGGCGGTGAAAACGAAAAGTTTTTATAAGCGTCTTATGTTAGAACCAAAACATAATAGATATGAAACCTAAAACCCATGATCTATCATGTCAAATCATCAAGAATAATAAACCGAATAAACTGAATGCGGAAGCGTACCTGAATTCATTGATAGATTGAAAATCTTGAATCTTGATGTAGAAGTCTCAAAACTTTGGTATTGATCTTCCAAGAAGATAGGTTATCTCTTGAAGTAAAACTCTCTGACGGGGAAGGAGAGAAAAACAAGTTAACCTATTTCTTGAGGACCACTACCTCTTTATATAGTTGATTTATTAAATCAACTATTAAATATTTATAACTCTGCCCCTCATTGAATTATAAATATATCTTACGGTATCTACACTTTTATTTCCATGACATTTTAATACCTATGACACGCTTAACTTAATTGGTCACTTTATTTTGTGTCATACTTTATAATAGCAACATACATTTTTACATATGTGCCCACAATTGAGGATTTTAATCCAACAATCTCCCACTTGGGCAACATATGTTTCCTGATAAATGTACAACCTTATGAGCTCAAAATTTTTGCTATTATATAATAGGTATTCTATAACAATCTCGTCCATCAATTATATCCATATAGGATCAAAGCGGTCTTCGTCATATCAATCATGACTGGACCCATCAATGGTCACGTATACAAACATAATCAAATGACATAGATCAATCATGGATGTGTAGCATGGAAAATTACATGAAATGTGAACCGAACATGTCTATTTCCAACTGGTCCTCCTAAACCTTAGTGAGATCAACTTTACTGAATTCAGAGTGTACATAAACCAAAAGAACTTTATTTCTGCAGAAAATAATCTTAAATAACTTTAAAATGAAGTAACTGAAATTGTGTCTAAACCGAATGAGCATTATTTCAAAATTACAAACTCCCACTAAAACCGAATATCCTTAAATAACATTACACCCACATGAGTAGTGTGCTCATGAAAGACCTAGGGTGACAGTTTCTTAATATGCGCGCAATTATGGAGTTTGTACCAACATGCTCTATAGACACACAACCACTCTGAATTTTCTTTAACAACTAGGAACTTAATATTTATGTGCTTTAAATTTGAAGTGTTCCTATTGTTTATAGAATAAATGAATGCATATTTATTGTCACAAAATAACTGAAGTGGTCGTTCTATTCAATCTATAAGTAGCAGTTCATGTGACAGAATTCTTTTGCATCAATATTCAAATAGAATCGAAGTCTGTAAACCTGATGATCTCTAACTTACCAGAACTCCGACATGTGAGCAAGTAATTTTTTTTGTTCTCTGAATATATCTCATAACCCCATTGGCTGCTATCCAATGGTCCATAATATGATTCCTCAAATATCTGTCTAACATTCCAACAATTTACACAATTTCCAAATGCATACATACTTAAGCATAAATTAGATTCTCAATAGCTTATGTATAGAGAATCTTTTGAATTTTCTAAATTTCAAGGTTACTTTTAGGGCATTGAGCAAGATAATACTTATCTTCTTTAGCAATATGAGTGTCATTTGGTTTACTCCCACTGAACTTGTAGTATATACAAGTGTCAACCAAATTTATCTCAAAACCGAATGAGATAATCAACATGAAATTTATAATTTTATTAATAAGAGTCTTACATAAGCTCATAGGTAGATGTCTTTAATTTACATATCATTGACATTGTATCATTAGACACAACTCTATGATTGTACCATATAAATAGTTTCTTCAATGTCGTCATTGAAAAAAAAACAAGCTTAACATCTATCTAATGTAGCTTAAGACTAAACCAAGCAACAAGTGAAATAATTATCTTGAAAGAGTCTTTCAATAAAAACTTGAGAGAAAGACTCTACAAAATCAATGTCTTCTTTTAGAGTATATCCTTTAGATACAAGACGTGCTTTATACTTATCCACATTACCATTTCTATCCCTATTGGTTTTAAATATCCATTTACAACCAATTGGTTTTCACCTTAAGGTAATGAGACAAGTTCCTAAACTTTATTGTATTGCACAAAATTATACTCTTCTTGAATGACATCAATCCACTTTTGAGAGTTAGAACTTTTATGTTCTGATAAAAAATGATTAAACATTTTCTATCATTCCATTGTTACCTTATTTTCTTGAAGAAATACAATATCTGGAATAGTATTTCATCTTCCTCTCGTGGACCTCTTTAATGACACTTGTTTTTTTTTAAGGTTGTTGAGTTTGTTCTTCTGAAACAATTACCTTATCTTGAATGAGAGTTGTTCAACATTGTTTTGTTGAGGTACTTGATTCACTTCTTGATTAATGATAGGTTGAAAACCTAAACATTGTCAAAAGTGATAGTAGGAATTAAATTATAATTCAATTCCTCCTCAATAACAATGTATCTAACCTTATTTCTCCCTCCAAACTCAATATCCTAAAAAAAATTATAAATCTCTCCTTAAAATAATCTTAATTGTGGGATCATAAAATTTACAGTCCATGGATCACTCAAAATAACCGAAGTAGTTGCTCGCTTTTAAAGTTTAATTTCTTTACATGTGTCCTAACTTATACAAAAGAATCAACACTAAAAAACTTATTGTCGTTTATTTTGGCTATAACCCTTAGCAACTTTATTTAAATATTTTCTTTATTGCCCTTATTTTTAAAGACACTAACTAAATGAGCACTAACAAAATAATTATTTTTACACTTATAATGCTTCAACCTTTCTTCCTCTTGAACACGATGAGAAATGAACCCAAATAGAGTATATTTCTCCCTTTGACAGTTGTAACTTGAATTGGTTAAATTGTATAGGAAGCGATATCGAAACCATAAGAACAAACAATTGTTAGAAAGTTCGATCTTATGTGACTTAAATTTTGAAGCAATATAAAGAATTTTTATAATCTACTCTCTCACATTTCCTTGACCCTTATACTTCATAGACATCAAAGAAAGCATAAGTGATGTCATCTTAACCTTAATGTTTTGGGTAAAACATTTCTTAATTTCGTCAAGGAAACCCTTAGTATGAATAATCTCTTTAGATTTGTGCTCCTAAAGACATCTAGAATGTTGTGTTTTATGATCATTAGACTCATGCGATTTGAACGATCTCACCTCTCAAAATACCTTTTATGGGTGCTTACCGCGGTGAGAGGTGCAAGTTGTTCATTCCTTAGTGCAAAGTCTATGTTCATACATCAAAATACTATATGTAAGTGTCTTTTCTATTCCTTGAAATTAGTTTCACTAAACACGAGTGTAGAATGTATTTAACAGATATTGTGACAACAAAAAATAAATTACCTAAATATAGAACAAAAATAAGTAAATAAAATAGAAACAAGCTCACATAAATATTCATAAGTAAACAAATAAATTCAAAATAATGACTAGTTCCCCTCAAGATACCAAGCACAACATTAATATCAAGTCTTTGGACAGTAATATTAATTGTAAGCGGTACTCTTGTTGTAGCAATCAAACATTGACAATAAACTATGTCAAACAATAGGCTAATCTTTGGACTAACGTATTGCTCACATAAAATACCTTATAATTGTCACACATTTATCGCCACAGTTGTCGTTGTAATTCTGCCAAATATTAACTTTCCTTTGGGCCAATTAATAAACGCATGAATTACAAAAACCCATAATCATCTTAATATTTTAAATAAACTAATCTACACAAAAGCGGTCACTTTGGTGACATTATGTTTCAACTAATCCATTAAAATATTAGACATCCAAAGCCAAAATATGAATTTATTTGTTTTAAAATATTTGTCTTAATTTTATCTTTCAATCAAATTAAAAGATAACCAAAATAATAATAAATTTGAATAAAGGTAATCCTCATAACAAGATACCGGACACTCTATTAATATTTCATCTTTGGACAAAATATTAACTTGTAAGTGATATCTTGGTATAGTAATCAAACATTGATAATAAGAACATGTCAAACAGAAATCTTCCTTTGGGCCGATTTATTGCTCACATATAAAACTGAATAATTATCACATGTTTATTACCACAGTTGCACATGTAATAATGCTAATTATTAACCTTCCTTTGGGCCGATTAATACTAACATAATCCGGCTTACATGCACAAAACCTTCTATATTTTAAAACAAAATAATTTCTACAATAGAGGTCACTTTGGTGACTTAATGTTTCAATTAATTTATCTTAAAATATATACTATAAATATACCAATATCCAAATTTAAAATTGCGTAACAGTCAAAACTAAAATTTCTGATAACACTTAAGTTTCCGAAATAACCCAAAATAAGGTTGTATGAATGGGGCTATCAGAAATCGAAAAACTTAAATATTTGACTATCTCTTAACAAGAATGTCTTAAACCTTAAGCATGCATTTCCTAAAATCGAAATCGAATTCAAAACCAAAATCAAAATTCATATAATAATCAAAAGTATTATACAAATGAGTAATTCATATAATAATCACATAAAATCTTAATATATCCATAATAACCTAATGATCAAAATTGAAATTCTTGATCAAAACAATCAAATATAAATTTCATAAAATAATTGGAAAGCCAAAACCAAAATATGCATAACTTTAAGGAAGTACATTCTGATTTCATAATCCAAAGATATATATTCAAAATCAAAATTGATTCACATAAATCCATATTACCTCAAAAAAAAAGACGATGGTGCAAAACCTTATAATCAAAACATTATATCATACTGGACATTGTTATGCCTAATAACATTAATTACGTGCATCCAAAGTGGAAGAAACCAAACAATATACTAATTATGAAACATGGATATACCCAAACATGAATTCAAGTAGAGTAATATCCCTTTTGCTTGCAATTCAAAACCTGATTTCCACTTAAATATTCTAAGGGCGAGTTGCTTAGCCTTATGGCGTAACCTGATTTGTTATTAATGAAGTGTTTAATTGATCAATTACATACCCTTTTTTTTTCTCGATCAATTACATACTTTAATTACTTCGGGTGAAAAAAAAAACAATAACAAATTCACCCAAAATAAAGCGCAAAGAAATATTAATCCAGAATAACACTAATACACAACCATTATCTATAACCCTAATTAAAATATATATATATATATTTAACGACAATTCAAAGAACTGTAACATCTCATATCGAATTGGTGTTTAGTGTTAATATCCAAAATTCAATCCTAATAAATTCAAAGAATATCGATGAATCCTTAAACTCCAAAAAAAAATAGAAAGAATCAATCTGAAAAAAAAGATCAATTGATTTTCAATGATTCAACATGACGAGGCGCTGATGCCACTTGTTAGAACCAAAACATAATAGATATGAAACCTAAAACCCATGATCTATCATGTCAAATCATCAAGAATAATAAACCGAATAAACTGAATGCGGAAGCGTACCTGAATTCATTGATATATTGAAAATCTTGAATCTTGATGTAGAAGTCTCAAAACTTTGGTATTGATCTTCCAAGAAGATAGGTTATCTCTTGAAGTAAAACTCTCTGACGGGGAAGGAGAGAAAAACAAGTTAACCTATTTCTTGGGGACCACTACCTCTTTATATAGTTGATTTATTAAATCAACTATTAAATATTTATAACTCTGCCCCTCATTGAATTATAAATATATCTTACGGTATCTACACTTTTATTTCCATGACATTTTAATACCTATGACACGCTTAACTTAATTGGTCACTTTATTTTGTGTCATACTTTATAATAGCAACATACATTTTTACATATGTGCCCACAATTGAGGATTTTAATCCAACATCTTAGTTTTATGGTTAATGAATTTGATTTAGGATTTAAGGTTTGGGAGTTTTAAGTGTAGGGTTTAGAATTTAGGGTAGTGTTTGGGGGTTATAATTTAGGGTGTAGAGGTTAGGGTTTTATGTTCTAGTGTAATATGGTTAGAAATTTAAGTTTTAATCTATAAACTCTAAATTTAACCCAAAACCATAAATTTTAATCACACCTCCTAAATTAAAAACTCCAACACTTAAACCCTTAAACATTAAACCTTAAATGGAATCCATAATCCCTCAAATTAAAATGTTTGTAAATAAAATTATTTTGACCGCGACACCTCTGTGCATAGAATATATATATATCTTGATTTTCTAGGTATAAGTGTCGATACCCGAAAAGCAGTACTAGTACCTAAACACAAATATCAATATCTTATGTGAAATATTAATACCAATTGAATTTTATTTTTTTTTTCAAAATCATCGAAGCTAAAAACAATATCAATACATGAAAAAGTATATATATACATCTTAACAAGAGTATCGGTACTGGTGATCCTAAATTGTGAATTTTGACTTTTGTAAAATATAATATTGATAGCTTTTGACTCGGTATCCACACTTGACACGATAAATTAATAATTTGACTTAGATTGAACTTGTATTTATTTAAATGATGGTCGGGATTCATATGCATCTCCTCGAATATAAAAAAATATTGTAAGATGTGTTATAAATTATAACACATTGTTATGTTTTTTTTTTTGTTTGAATTCAATTTGACAAAGGAACGATATATGTATCTTATGCGACTATTGTGTCGTATTAGATTTGGTTCAGTCTATTTCGATCGAGTTCGAAGTGCTACATGGCATATGAATATTCATAGAATTCTATTTCGATCGAACTCTTATATACAAGTCAGTAACTCTTTTAAATCTTCATTTCTTCGCATTTGATTTGAAAACTTGGAGCTCTGTATTTGTAATTATCCCTTATTTGGTTATCATTTTTATAAAATTTACGAGTGTTTGATTATGAGATTTAAATGGTTTGTAAACGCAAAATGATATAATTTTTTTCGTTGGTCATTTGGTGTTCTAATGTAATATTTTGGATCCATCAAACCTCACAAATCGTGTTTAGGGTGTTATAGAATACCCAAAAATTTTATTCACTAAGATTTATTACCGAAATTTTTATTATTATTTTTTAATTTGGTATAGGTTGTGAAGAAAGTTAAACTTAATTTTGAATGTCATAAAGCGAAAAAATTCTACAAGCGTTTGAATGAAAAGTAAATTTGATTTTTTTGAGTCAATTTAACCTCCAATGTTTTATTTTGGGTCAAAATAGTCATTATGCGGATGAAAATTGTTAGTCAGTTGACGATAAACATCTTGAAATGACGTAACAAAATGACGCATCAGAAGAAAAATATTTTATGTAACAACCGTGTTTTGGGGTTAGGAGTTAGTCGGGTTAGTGGTCCGAGTCGGTAAAATTAAATTAAATTATTTTGGCCATGACATGAGTTAATTGAAATTAGATAAAAAGGGGAGGGACCAATGGGGTGATTTTACCCAAAAAAATTTCAAAAAGGAAGACAACTCTCAAATAAGCTAAAAATAACAACAAAAAAATGGTCTTCCTTTCTTCTCCAAACGTGAAAAGCCCCAAACCTCTCTAAAAACCCTAAATTTGCTATTCTATTGATTTCTCCCTCATCTCAAGGTCTTTTTCAAAAGTAAAGGTATATTCTTACTCTCCTCTTCATTTCCTATCTATCCATGGTTATGGATTTTAAAACCATGAACTTTGGAAAATTAGGGCTTGATAAAAGTTTAAGTTTTTATTGGGTTTTTCAATTGATTTCGATTTATTATGTTGGGTTTTGTTTTAATCTCATGAAATTACACATTATATGTTGAAATGGAGGATTTTGGGTGAAAACCCGAAATGGGTTTTTTAGACAATTTTTAAGGTGTCAAAACTTGATTTTTGGGTGGGTTTTAAGTGGAAATTGAAGAGCTGATGGTTTATGTATGTTAGGAGGATGTTTTGGGACCATCTAGATGTCATTTGGGTGTTTGAAAACATGATTTTCTGCTGGGAAAAAATAGTGTAGAACTAAGTTTTGATATAATATTTGAAAAATGTTTTGGACTAAATTGCAAAGAATTTAAAATGAGTTTTTAGTCAAAAACAACTTGAAAATATGTTTAAGGGTTTTAAAGGCTTTGGAATGGACTTAAAGTACATTTAAAGTGGTCAAAACCTGTATTTTTATGTACCCGTATCGATACGGTATAGAAGGGTACCGATACGTTTTAGGGTTTCAAGCCACCAGATTTTCCAGTAGCCAAAACCCGTACCGATACGCTTAGCCGTATCGATACGGTGAGCTTTGAAATAGCCCAACGGCTAGTCGCGTACCGATACGGTTGTATCGCGTACCGATACGCCTAACTACCCCAATGGTCATTTTCCCAACGGTCTTTTAAATTGCAGGACCGTACCGATACGCTAGGTAAGCGTATCGATACGCATCAGCTGAAGAAGCCAACGACTCTTTCCTCATTGAGACCGTATCGATACGGGTTGAGAGGGTATCGATACACCAAGCTGCAGATCTGCATTTATGGTGGGAAATAAAGACTCAAACGGCTCCAAATTGATCCCAACGGCTAGCAACGGCTACAAACTCAATTGGGAGTATAAAAGGGACCTCCTAGCATCTTGTAATGGTTAATGCTTCAATTGTTACAACATTATGATGTCAAAATTTGTCTAGAGCTTAAATTGTTTATTTCTTGCTTAGACAACACTTGTGAGCTTACATTGTTAAATTTGCTCAAGTGTCTAGGTTTTGGGTGAGTGCTTAGAATTGCAAACAAACACCTTTTAGAGGGATTTCTAGTTTGCTAAGTCTTTCTTTGTAAAGAGAGTGTTCCTTTAAGCTTTGGGTAGAAAGCTTTGAGGGTTGTAACGGTTTCCTCCTAATCCGAGAAAAGGGGACGAAATTCTTAGTGAATTTGTTGGAAATCCTTAGTGGGGAGCTAAGGTAGTGGATGTAGACCTTGGTTAGAAGGTTGAACCACTATAAATCCTTGTGTCAAATTGCCAATTTTTCACCTCCCACTAAAACACCCATTTATCCAACTTCTCCACACTTGGCGAGCAAGAACAGTTGATCGAATCGAGCACCTCAAATCTCAACAAATAGGAGTACGAAAATGAGAATTTTGATAATTGTTTGGGTTGGAAATTGTTGGAGCTTGGCATGCACTTATGGGTTGAAGTTGTGGCTGAAACTTAGCTATCATTGTGGATATAAAATGTGTTGGAAACTCGGGTTTTCATCAAGGTTTATGGGCTGCTCGAATTAGATAAAATTAGGGTTTGGTCATGAGTTGAAATATTGAGTTTGATATTTGAATTGTATTTCGGGTTAGCTATTTTATTGTTTGAGTTGATTTGAGGTTATTTTGCTTGTGTTGAGGTGATTAAAAGCGGGGTTTTGAGTTGGTGAAGCCTTGGGAACAAATCCGGAAAATTGAAGACCATAGTTGCTTGGTACTTGAGCTTGGAGGTGGAGGTGAGTGGTAAATGTTTTTAAATTGGTCTTTAAGTGGTTGGTTCAAGCATGTGAACTAGGTTGGGCTTGGTAGACCCACCTAGAGTTAGGATTAGGGTGGTAGCCTAATCCTAAGCTTAGGTTAGAGACCTTGGATGCACTCTTTAATTGGTGTTATGCCTCATGATGACTATGTATAATATGATATACATGTATGTTGAAGTATGGTTTAATGCATTGATTATATGTATGTTGACGACAAATATAATGTGGATATATGATGTGATAACTGTTTGGATGATATACATGTAGTGTTGGTTTGTGAAATGAGGTTATGAGGTGGATTGCATGATTTTGGAGAATCATGGTGAGTACGTGCTAAGCACGGAAATTATATTAAAATTGATATTGTGAAAGGTTGTAGAATTTGATTTATATTGGCACTAGTATGCTTGGGTACAATGATCGATCATTAGGATGAGTGTGCACACAAATTGAGTCAAAACGTACGTGGCCTTGGTGGCGTTAAGGCACCAAGGAGGAGTACGGTGATTTAATATTCCGCCGGAAATATTTATATTAGTCGATGATGAGTGGAATCCCATCGACGGGGCGTGAGGATGAGTGGAATCCCCTTCGCGAGAGCCGATGATGAGTGTAATCCCACCGCAGGTAATGGTTATGTTGGAAATACGTTCCAACATGTTATCCGCGTATTCGAGTCATAGCTAGGTGCCAATATGAGATTATGCATATATGCTTATATGATACGAAATGTGACGCCCTTTATGAATTGATATATGATGTGGTTAATGCTTGAGTTATGTATCGTGGTAAGTTGAGCTTATGAGATGTTGAGCATGACATAATGTTGATTATATGTTCATGCATCATGTCCATTTTGGCTTTTGCGGATTGGAGGTAAGCTCATGCATTTTATTTTGGAAATTGCTCGTGCTTGGACCCTGCATTGTCGAAGGTTTGTTTTATGAGCTTACCCTCACTAGGCTTTTAATGCTTACACTCTCTTTTGTTCGACAATGCAGATCAATAGCTTGAGGGTGGCAAGGGCAAGGAAGGGTCTCCAAGTGTTGCTAATGGTTAGCTCAATGTATGAATTTTAAATGATAGAATGTAGTAGTTAAGCAATGGGATAGGTATTGTTGATTCGAGTTTTGATGTATGTCTATGGTTGACTTGGTTGTAAGCATGTTTTATCTTGTCTTATGCTTGAAAAATGAATGCCTTGATGAATGCTTGTGTGAGATGGCATGCCCTTTTTGGATGTTTAGGTTGCTTAGCTGATATGTGCAAATCTCATGTGTGTTAATTCATGCCTTTAGCCCTTTTTAAGCTCTTATGTATGACTATGTATGCTCTTGATGTTTTTTTTCCATAGGAAGTCATTCGAGTTAAGCAGTAAATGCTCCCCTGCACAATGGTTTCGAAACCATGGGTAAGGTTTCGAAACCTTTGCAAAAATCTTGGATTCCAGACCTCACTGCCAGCCTAAGTTTCGAAACCATGGAAGAGGGTTTCGAAACCATGGGTAAGGTTTCGAAACCTTTGCAAAAATCTGGGTTCCATACCTTACTGCCAGTCTAGGTTTCGAAACCATTTGTGAGGTTTCGAAACCTTTACTTAAAAATGCACTGTTTGACCTTTGTTGGCCTTTTTAAAGAGAAAAACACATAGGTACTAAGATGCCTTTAGTCAAGATTAAAACTTTAAAAAAAATAGGGTTGCTAACCGAGGGGAAACCTTAACGGGTTTCGCTTCGGTTTTCCCCGTGTAGCCCACTCGGACCGGTCATCCGGCTAGACCAAGACGAGGGGGTTACATTTGTTGGTATTAGAGCCTAAGGTTACCGAGACCTTGGGCAGGTAAGTAGGGTAAGTTGTGTTTTACGATTGATATGCGCGGTTTTTGCTTGCCATGTAAGCATGTTGCTTGTTATCCGTGTACGTTGTGATGTGATTGTTTGGTTGAGAATGTATGTTGTTTGAACGTACGCATATGTTTGCTTGTTTAGCTAGTATGCCTTGTTAAATGCTTGGTTGGGCATGTATGTGTGTTGATTTGTTTGAAACATGTTTAGTAGAGTCTCATTGCTACTATTACATCGAAAAAGAGATTTTTAAGTGAGGGAATCGTACTTGAGCACTTGGAAGCCTTGCCTTGCTAACCCAATCTTGTATGTTTTATTGTTGTTGTTGTTTAATTGTTGCTTTTAGTAAGTTTGAGGTCAGTGTGTGGGCCGTGAATCGGTAAGTGGAGGTTGTGGTTTCGGAAATGTGGATGTTGTTGAAGGAGATCATTGCTATAGTTAGGGAAGTACGGATGTACTAGAGTGGATGTACAATTAGTTTGTTTAAGTCGGTATGTACGTGGGTTGATACATGTTGTTGAGGGACGATGTGATCGATTTTGGTATTAGTTGGTAAGAAGAAGTAAAGGCCTATGAGTGGGAGTCAGAGTAGTGTCGATGTTTTATCGAATAAGCCCTTGGTACAATATTAAGTTTGTTTCCCCCGGTTGATTCTGAGTCTGTACTTCTGTATGTTGTTAGCAAGTATGCAAGTTTGAATATGCCTGGTGAAGTGTTAGGGGTGGGTATAAGTACCTTAATTCTTTTGACGAGGTCAGGGTAACGGTCTCGTGTGAGTAATCCGAAATTCAGAAGTGCTAGTTAGTGATCGTTGGGGTTCGGCCTATGATTTTGATACAAGTCAGCCGGTCGGTATCCGTAAGTGGGAATCGGTTTGTGTGTTTGGGTCAGTGTGCGTCTGAGTTGTTTTCCAGCACGGTTGTTTGTGTGTGGTCAGGATGGAATTTTGAAGCTTCGAGACGCTCTAGGAATAGTTTAGAAGGGTCAGATTTTGTTGAAGGGACAGCCTGAAAGTAAGAGGACCGAAGACTATCAGTTGTATACTTGTGAAGATGTAATTTCTGCGGATACATCCTTTGTGTGAGCATGTAAGGAAGCTAGATATCTCTGTTGAGATTTTTGACTTAGGGACACATGTGACTAGACCTTTTGGGAGATAGTGACGATCAGAAAGATGTACAGAAGATGTTTGTTGGTGGTTTAGGGTTACTAGTTCCTAGTAGATGTGAAGTGATTGTCTTTCTACGGTTTTGATGTACCTTTTGACAAGGTTTGGCTTGAAGAGCACAGAGTTAGTGTATACGTTGAGACAAAGAGAGAGTTGCCTTGAAGTTGCAGATTTCTGTGTGACTGTAGTGGTAGGTGAGGAGGTGAACTTCTTGTCGAATGTTGATTCAGTTTTAGAGATCAAAGGTTGATTGAGTTTAGTTGACAGGCTTGCTTAGCAATTGTGATGGATTTGATTTTTGAATGAAGATTAGACCGCATAATGTTAGGATAGTTTGTGTTTTCTTTTCCTAGAAGTGTTTGGAAGAATTGCCGACTTATCTCTTGTTTAGAGGAGAAGAGCTTGATATTGAGACCGTATTCGAGTTTGCTCCCGTTTTGATTGCTCTGTATCTTATGACTCCAGAAAGAATTGAGAGTATTGAAAGACCAATTACGAAGTTTGTTGGACCTTAGACTCATTAGGCCTAGTATGTCATCTTAGAGTATGACAGTACAATTTGTGAAGAATAAAGAGTGACAGTACGAGAATGTGTAGATTTCAGACAGTTGAAACAAGTGACAGTGAATAATTAACATCCATTTCTGAGTGTTAGTGATTAGTTGATCACTAGTTTATGCTTCAGTCTTTTTGAAGATTAATTTGAGATCCGATTACTACCAGTTGGAAGTGAGAGAAGTTGAAGTATTGAAGACAACTTTTGGGGCAAGATGTGATCGCTTTGAGTTCCGAGTTATGCCGTCTTGTTTGACTAGTGCGTTAGTTACTTTTATAGAGATGTTGAGCGGAATATTTCCTGAATTCCTTGATCAGTTGTAGTAGTTCTCATAGTTGACCCATGAATATATTCACGTACCGAAGAATATCATGACGAGCTATGGAGTTAGTGATGTAGAACATATTAGAGAATTAGTCGTATGCCAAGTTGTGCAACGTGAACTCCGAGTTAATGAAGATGTTCTCCTAGGACATGTAGATCAGTCGAGTGTATTAGAGTAAATCCTATATAGGCCAAAGAAGACGTGAGTTGGAAGAAACCAAAGAAAGTGACAGATATCTATAGTTCCTAGGTCTAGCATTGTTACTTTCAGAGAATTATAAATAGTCTTTTAAAGATAACTGCTCCTTTGACAAGTTGCTACAGAAGAATGTTTAGTTGTGTGGTTAAATGCGAGACAATGAGCCCTCGAGAAACTGAAAGAAACCTTGAAGAGAACTTCGACCTTGAATCAGCTTATATTAAAGAAGGAGTTTGTGAACCATAGTGACTCGTTACATGTAGAGTTAGGTTGTGTGTTTATACAAGACAGAAGATTGTGGCTTATTCGTCGAGATAGTTGAAAGACCGAGAGAAGAGTTATCCGACACTAGACTTAGAGTTAATTACAGTTGAAATTGCTTCGAAGATTTAGAGACAAAGTTTGTATAGTAAGAAATGCACAGTGTATATGTACATATCCTCAGAACTTGAAATATTTGAAGACTTAGGAAGGGTTGAAACTTGGACAACAAGAGTTGTTGGAATCATTTGAAGACTGTGATCTCAAGATTGAGTATCATCCGAAGAGAGCCTACGTAGTAACCGACATTCCGAGTTGTATTTGTTGTTAGATTAGTAATAGAGTTGCGAGATGTAATTGCCGAATTCAGTTTACCGAATGATAGTATTCTTGTGGCCGAGTTTCATGTTAAATTTACCTTGAGTTAGATACTTGAAGAGAAACAGTTGCAAGACAGGTACTTGGCACCTCACGTGCAAGACATAGTGGAAGGAAGACCATCTGAATACAGTCTCAGAGATGATAGAGTTTGTATTTTTAGAGACAAAATAGTTGTACCGATCGACATAGTGTTTTGAGACGTGTTGTTTTGGGCCGAAGCACACGGCAGTTTAGCTCATTTTGCATTTGAGTGGTACGAAGACGTATTGTGGGTTGAAGATGAGTACTTCCGGATTGAGTGGATGAATAATGTGGTTCAGTAGGAGAGTAAGTGTGTGAATTGCCAGCGTGTCAAGACCGAGCGTCAGTTTTCTTCTAGTCTGTTACATTCGTGGAAGATTCTTGGTGAAAGTGGGTGATAGAGATTCGAAATTTCAACTAGATTTTTGAAGGCGTCTGCATAGTGTTTGGTTACCTGTTGAAGTCAGATGATCTGTCAGAGAAAGTTATGGGTCAGGTGTTCAAAACAGTGTTGTATGAGATTGTGAATCGGGCTAGTCCTGTTGTTTACCTATTGCGGTTACCACCAGAGTTAGAAAGAGATTTGTGATGTGTCTGTGTATCTATAATTCAGAAGTGTGAGTCAGATCTATTATGTGCTATGTTTGTAGAAGAGATCGAGTTGAGTTCAAAGTCGACATGCCTTGAAGAATCAGTTGAGATCTTAGTGTCAGATAGCAATGGTTGTGGTAAGAAGGCGAGGGAAGTGTGAAAGAGCATGTTTCAGTGGCTCTTCATGTCTGATAAATTTCGGGGATGAAATTTCCTTAAGTGGAGGATAGTTGTAACACCTGTGTTTTGGGGTTAGGAGTTAGTCGGGTTAGTGGTCCGAGTCGGTAAAATTAAATTAAATTATTTTGGCCATGGCATGAGTTAATTGAAATTAGATAAAAAGGGGAGGGACCAATGGGGTGATTTTACCCAAAAGAATTTCAAAAAGGAAGACAACTCTCAAATAAGCTAAAAATAACAACAAAAAATGGTCTTCCTTTCTTCTCCAAACGTGAAAAGCCCCAAACCTCTCTAAAAACCCTAAATTTTCTATTCCATTGATTTCTCCCTCATCTCAAGGCCTTTTTCAAAAGTAAAGGTATATTCTTACTCTCCTCTTCATTTCCTATCTATCCATGGTTATGGATTTTAAAACCATGAACTTTGGAAAATTAGGGCTTGATAAAAGTTTAAGTTTTTATTGGGTTTTTTAATTGATTTCGATTTATTATGTTGGGTTTTGGTTTAATCTCATGAAATTACACATTATATGTTGAAATGGAGGATTTTGGGTGAAAACCCGAAATGGGTTTTTGAGACAATTTTTAAGGTGTCAAAACTTGATTTTGGGTGGGTTTTAAGTGGAAATTGAAGGGCTGATGGTTTATGTATGTTAGGAAGATGTTTTGGGACCATCTAGATGTCATTTGGGTGTTTGAAAACATGATTTTCTGCTGGGAAAAAATAGGAGTACGAAAATGGGAATTTTGATAATTGTTTGGGTTGGAAATTGTTAGAGTTTGGCTTGCACTTATGGGTTGAATTTGTGGCTGAAACTTAGATATCATTGTGGATATAAAATGTGTTGGAAACTCGGGTTTTCATCAAGGTTTATGGGCTGCTCGAATTAGATAAAATTGGGGTTTGGTCATGACTTGAAATATTGAGTTTGATATTTGAATTGTATTTCGGGTTAGCTACTTTGATGTTTGAGTTGATTTGAGGTTATTTTTCTTGTGTTGAGGTGATTAGAAGCAGGGTTTTGAGTTGGTGAAGCCTTGGGAACAAATCCGGAAAATTGAAGACCATAGTTGCTTGGTACTTGAGCTTGGAGGTGGAGGTGAGTGGTAAATGTTTTTAAATTGGTCTTTAAGTGGTTGGTTCAAGCATGTGAACTAGGTTGGGCTTGGTAGACCCACCTAGAGTTAGGATTAGGGTGCTAGCCTAATCCTAAGCTTAGGTTAGAGACCTTGGATGCACTCTTTAATTGGTGTTATGCCTCATGATGACTATGTATAATATGATATACATGTATGTTGAAGTATGGCTTAAAGCATTGATTATATGCATGTTGACGACAAATATAATGTGGATATATGATGTGATAACTGTTTGGATGATATACATGTAGTGTTGGTTTGTGAAATGAGGTTATGAGGTGGATTGCATGATTTTGGAGAATCATGGTGAGTACGTGCTAAGCACGGAAATTATATTAAAATTGATATTGTGAAAGGTTGTAGAATTTGATTTATATTGACACTAGTATGCTTGGGTACAATGATCGATCATTAGGATGAGTGTGCACACAAATTGAGTCAAAACGTACGTGGCCTTGATGGCGTTAAGGCACCAAGGAGGAGTACGGTGATGTAATATTCCGCCAGAAATATTTATATTAGTCGATGATGAGTGGAATCCCATTGACGGGGCGTGAGGATGAGTGGAATCCCCTCCGCGAGAGCCGGTGATGAGTGTAATCCCACCGCAGGTAATGGTTATGTTGGAAATACGTTCCAACATGTTATCCGCGTATTCGAGTCATAGCTAGGTGTCAATATGAGATTATGCATATATGCTTATATGATACGAAATGTGACACCCTTTATGAATTGATATATGATGTGGTTAATGCTTGAGTTATGTATCGTGGTAAGTTGAGCTTATGAGATGTTGAGCATGACATAATGTTGATTATATGTTCATGCATCATGTCCATTTTGGCTTTTGCGGATTGGAGGTAAGCTCATGCATTTCATTTTGGAAATTGCTCGTGCTTGGACCCTGCATTGTCGAAGGTTTGTTTTATGAGCTTACCCTCACTAAGCTTTTAATGCTTACGCTCTCTTTTGTTCGACAATGCAGATCAATAGCTTGAGGGTGGCAAGGGCAAGGAAGGGTCTCCAAGTGTTGCTAATGGTTAGCTCAATGTATGAATTTTAAATGATAGAATGTAG
This sequence comes from Hibiscus trionum, assembly GCA_030270665.1. Classification (NCBI taxonomy): domain Eukaryota; kingdom Viridiplantae; phylum Streptophyta; class Magnoliopsida; order Malvales; family Malvaceae; genus Hibiscus; species Hibiscus trionum. The sequence goes on along the minus strand of BSYR01000034.1, from coordinate 1,485,717 downwards.
TAGTTAAGCAATGAGATAGGTATTGTTGATTCGAGTTTTGATGTATGTCTATGGTTGACTTGGTTGTAAGCATGTTTTATCTTGTCTTATGCTTGAAAAATGAATGCCTTGATGAATGCTTGTGTGAGTGGCATGCCCTTTTTGGATGTTTAGGTTGCTTAGCTGATACGTGCAAATCTCATGTGTGTTAATTCATGCCTTTAGCACTTTTTAAGCTATTATGTATGACTATGTATGCTCTTGATGTTTTTTTTTATAGGAAGTCATTCGAGTTAAGCAGTAAATGCTCCCCTGCACAATGGTTTCGAAACCATGGGTAAGGTTTCGAAACCTTTGCAAAAATCTGGGATTCCAGACCTCACTGCCAGCCTAAGTTTTAAAACCATGGAAGAGGGTTTCGAAACCATGGGTAAGGTTTCGAAACCTTTGCAAAAATCTGGGTTCCAGACCTTACTGCCAGTCTAGGTTTCGAAACCATTTGTGAGGTTTCGAAACCTTTACTTAAAAATGCACTGTTTGACCTTTGTTGGCCTTTTTAAAGAGAAAAACACATAGGTACTAAGATGCCTTTAGTCAAGATTAAAACTTTTTAAAAAAATAGGGTTGCTAACCGAGGGGAAACCTTAACGGGTTTCGCTTCGGTTTTCCCCGTGTGGCCCACTCGGACCGGTCATCCGGCCAGACCGGGACGAGGGGTTACATTTGTTGGTATCAGAGAAAAATAATAGTTTTGTTGACTTATCATTCTGTCAAGTCATTTCAAATTGTTTACCGTCAGTTTTCTAAAAATTTTCATCCACGGAGAGACCATTTGACCCAAAATGAAATGTTAAGGGTATTTTTTTTACTATTCAATTAAACGTTGAGGGTATTTTTTTGACTTTTTGCCTACAAATTATCAAAGGCACACTATTTGTATAGGTAATCAAATCATGAATGAAACAAGCTGGGCATGTATACATTGTCGTTTGAAGGATGTTGAGGAAGTTAAGTGGGGCTTAGAAATTGATGCACTGAATGCATATAAAAAGGTGAAAGATAAAACCCTAATGCAAAACCCTCCGATAAACCCTAGTATTGAGCATCAGGGCAGCCCTATGGGCCACCCATCAAATACGTTTGTTCAAGTGGACACACTGACAGTCTTGGAACGTCCTGGTTCTTCTATTCCTTTGGATGTTCAGAGGGAGACCAAGAAAGTAAAAGGCCATGTTGATGGCAAGGATGGCGTAGGTGAACAACTTGATAATTCTGATATTGAACCCGACTTCAATATCAAGCCTATGCATGATATGTGCTCAGAGAATGCTAGGACTGGTATGGAAGCAGAACATGGTCTGAAGGATGGTGACAAGGCGTCCTATGCAAGCATGGTGGAAAAATTTGCCCGGGATGATGATGACAGTTGGCGTGACCCTGATTTGGATCTAGATGATGTGATGATAATGGACGAGGAATATTGTATGGTGAATGAGGCATGTTTGTATACAACAATCAAATTCTTGGATCGGGTTTTTGATCAAATTGATCATGCCATGCGGAATACAATTATCTTTAGGTTATTGGGTTGTTCCATTGGCTATGAGACTCTATTGAATAGAATTCAGACGCCATGTCAACCGTTAGGGGATATTCAATTGGTTGACTTAGATAATAATTATTTTCTTTTAAGATTTGGGGATTCTAGGGACTATGTTCATGTTCTGACGAATGGTCCTTGAACCATTTTTAGGAGTTATTTGACAATCTAGCTTTAGAGTAGGTCATTTTCCACATCTGAGAAGCACCCCTTGCATGTGATAGTATGGGTTTGTCTACTTGGATTACCCTATAGATATTATTGTAAGTCTCTTTTTCATCGTATTGCGATAGTGATAGGTAGAGTAGTGAAGGTGGATTATAATACTAAAGCAGGGGAGAGGGGTAAGTTTTCTAGGTTGGCGGTCATGGTTGATCTTAATAAGCCTTTGAAGTCGTGCATTGGTATTGATAACTTTGTTAAAAAATTAGAGTATGAGGGATTACATCAAATTTGTTTTAAATGTGGGGTTTATGGACACTCGAAGGAAGTGTATGGGGTTCTTACTGCGAATCCAATGGATGCGCCACCATCTCGTTAGTCTCCCTTTGTTGTGGTACTAGAATTTGACTTGTATGGTCTATGGATGGTGTCCTCGAATCGTCGACATAGGACTATGGCATTTGAGGGTGTTGCTACTGGTCAATTGTGCGTGCAAGAGGTTCAGTTTGGGTTTAGGTTTGCGGTTCTTCATGGGGACGAGGAAAACCAGGTTGATGAGGGTTCTTGGAACGCTCCACCTAATATTAGGAACGATGTTGAGCAACATGGTAGTGGTGAAGAGCAAGGCGTGGCTGCCAATTCAGGTTCTATTGGGCAAATCAAGTCTTTTTACGAAGAATAAAGCTTACATGGCTTCGAATCCGGAGCATAAATCAAAGAAGTCAGCCGACTCAAGCTCGAGTAGAGGTCAGGCGAGGATTGATGTTATGCCGGTAACATAAGGGCATCATACATATATGGTTGTTCATAATGTGAGTCATAAAGGGGAAGCACTATACGATTGTCATAGTGGAGCCGAATTTTGAAAAACAGGGTAATGTAGGGGGTAAAGTCAGTAAGGTTCCAGGTTTGGTGCTAAAGCAGCTAAGGAGAATAACTGACGAGGACATTCAATTCGGAAGCCAGCTGATACCCGATCATATACACGTATTGTGCTAGCCGAATGTATGCAGAATATTGAGCTCCATGTGACCTTCATGAGAAACGTCGACTGTTGGTGGTGGATGGGGATCTGAGGCTTGTTGATCACACCAAGTTGATGGACCATTCCTTGGATGATGGTGGTGACGGCATGGATAATATTGCACATGTTCAAGAGGACATGATGGACGATCTTGAGCAGTAAGTTTATGCTCTATTTTTTTATTATTATTAATGAGTATTATGTTTTGGAATTGTCAGGGTTCAGCTAGCCTGACTTTTTGACAAATTTTTCGGTCTGTGGTTGTGGATAATTGATCGGATGTGGTGTTTTTAGTTGAACCGTAGGTTAATGGTCGACATGCGGATCGAGTGCTTGCAAAATTTGGTTTCTCGAATTCATATCATGTTGAGGCACATAGGGTTTATGGTGGTTTTTGGTTGTTGTGGAAGGATAATGTTCAGTTGGAGGTTCTTTACTTTGCTAACCAGTTTATTAATAAAAGGTTCTATATCGACACTGTGGGGTAATGGGTGCAGTTTACTGTAGTGTATGCGAGTCCCCAAGTGTCAATGAGAAAGTATTTATCGAGGCAGCTAGCCAAGCTTGATCCTAGTGATGGTGTCTCGTGAGTTCTTGGTGGTGGTTTTAACAAAATCTTGAACACGTTTGAGAGATTGGGGGCTCGACTCAGGTACATGGAGGGAGCCGTAGGTTTGTAGATTTCATTCAGGATGTTGGTCTGTTAGATTTTGGTTTTCGTAATCCTCCCTTTACATGATTGCGCGGGGGATTTCAACAAAGATTGGATCATTGTTTGGTGAACACATGTTGGAGCTACTTCTTTCCAGATTATCACGTCCTGTATTTGGATCGGATTGGTTCAGATCACCAGCCTATACTTATAAAGGTGGTGGACTATCGTAAAGGTACTCAAGCTCGACCCTTTCATTTTATCGCTGCTTGGCAAGAGCATCCCCAGCTCCAGGATTTTCTACAAGAAAGTTGGGATGGAAATGGTAACCTTGCAAATAATCTTGAATTTTTTCGCATGAAAGTGGGTTTGTGGAATTCAGGTGTATTTGGTCACATCGGCAAAAGGAAAAATGTTTCTTGCTAGGCTCAAGGGGATTGATAGGGCGTTATCGTGGGCTCCTTTGGATTTTTTTGTCCAACCTCGAGCGTTAGTTACGTTCAAAATTACTCGCTGTTTTGGAACATGTGGAAAGCTTTTGATGTCAGAAGGCATGTTCGTAGTGAGTTTTGTATGCGAATAGAAATACTAAATATTTACATGCTTCTACCATGGCGTGAAGACGAGCTAACTTTACTTCTACATTGAAGCGGCCGTATCAGAGTTGGTGCGTCAATCAGGCAAAGCTGTTGGAGCTCGCTCGGAACTTCTATAAGATGTTGTTCATTGCCTCTGGTACAAATGGTCGTTCCTTTGGGGTCCGAGGCTAATTTACGATAATTGAGAATGTTGTGCTTGAGTCTCTTGTGGCTTCAATCCTTCATGAGGAGGTTCGACATGCTGTGTTTGACATGGGGCCTTTGAAGGCACCTGGGTGGATAGAATGCAGACTGTGTTCTACCAACGCAATTTGGCGGTTGTTGGGGAGGCTGTGTGTGATACGATTTGGAAGTGATTTGAGGAAAGACATATCTCAGATGAGTTTAACAAGACCCTCTTAGTTTTGTTGCCGAAAATAGCGTTGTCAGAATTGATTCAACAATTCAGCCTATTAGCTTGTGTACCATGGCTTATAAGATAGTGACAAAGGTAATTGTCAATCAGTTGAAGCCCTTGTTGCCATCGTGGGTCTCGAATAATCAAACCAGTTTTGTTCCAGGTCGTACGATTATCGATAATATTATCATTAAACAGGAGGTCATTCACTCTATGTAGAAGAAGACGTGACGTAAGGGGTGGATGACGATAAAGATCAACCTTGAGAATGCTTATGATAGACTAGAGTGGGATTTTATTGACGACACTCTTTTAGACGTTGGTATTCCAGATTCACTCAGGCAGCTTATTATGCAGTGCATGTGTTTTATCTCGACCCAAATCTTGTGGAATGGCACTATGATTGAGATGTTTAGACCCTTACGGGGCATTCGCCAAGGTGACCCGCTTTCACCTTATCTCTCTGTTCTTTGTATGAAACGACTTGCTCATTCTATCCATGGTGTAGTCTACTGGGGTCAGTGAAGGTCGTTTCATACTTCGCTGAGAGGGCCCGAGATCTCTCATTTATTTTTTTCTGACGACATAATTCTTTTTCCAGAGGCATCCATGAATCAACTTGTGGTTATTCGTGATGTTTTGGATAAGTTCTGTTATGCTTCTGGGCATAAAGTTAGTTTAGCCAAAACCTATACTTTCTTCTTAAAGAATGTAACGGAGGAAATGTGTGCGAGTATTAGTTCATCGTTTTGTTTTACCGAGGTTTCAGATTTGGGGAAGTATTTAGGGTATCGTTGTTACATAGCCGGGTGACTTCGACCTCGTACTTCTATTTGGTCCGAATAGTTCAGACTAAATTAAATGAATGGTCAGCTCGTAGTTTTTCGCTTGCGAGGCGTATTACCCTTGCCAAGGCTGTGTTGACGGCTATTCCCACCTACACTATGCAAACGACGATGTTACCGAAGAAGACATGCATAAAGATTAAGCAACTTTTTAGGTGTTTTATTTAGGGTATTTCTGAGGATGGAAAAGTAGTTCATTTGGTTTGGTGGGTTGATATTTGTCGGCCACAATCTATTGGCAGTCTTGGCTTTCGTAAACTTGAGGCTCAGAATGAGGCTTTCATTATGAATCTTGCCTTTGCGCTAGTGGCGAACATAGATGCTCTTTGGGTTCGGCTTATATGTGCTAAATATAAGTGTGTTGAGATTGTTCCCAAAATAATTAAAGGGTCAAATTGTTCAAGATTTTGGAAGGGAATTAGCTTAGTTTGGGTTTATGTTAAACAAAACATAAAATGGATTATTGGTAATGGAAGAGAGATTGACTTTTGGCAAGATTGTTGGGCTGATGGTCTTGGTCCTTTGATTTTGTATGTGCCGGTCGATATGGTGAGTAGTATTGAACGCGTTTCGATGGCTAGTATGGTGGATGGCACTAGTGAGTGACTGTGGGATCTTTTACTCTATGTCCAAGTTCTTTTGCGAATCGCGGTAGTGAAGGGCCTCTCCCGACTATGGGAAGCGATGTTGTGGGTTGAAAACCGACATCGAACTCTTGCTTCTCAGTTAAGTCAGCTTATGAAGTTTTAGTTGTTTTGGATCAAGGTGAACCTAGTGTGTTGTGGATGATTATCCATAAGTAAACAAGTTATAGAGGATTAAAATTTTCATGTGGCTAGCTTGTTGTAACGAGATTATGACGAATGCCAAGAGTGTGAAACGACATTTTGCTACGAATGATCATTGTCTTCTTTGCGCTACTTCACCAGAGGATGTTAACCATGTTCTCAGATGGTGTCCGATAGCTGTGGCAATGTGGAAAAAGATGATTAAACAAGAGAAATTGTCTGAATTTATGAATTTGGACTTTAAGGAGTGGATTTACTTGAACTTATCAAAGCCGACTAGGTTTGTTATTGGTAGCCATGATTGGGATCTCCTGTTTGGCTCAATTTTTTGGAACTTTTGGTTTTCGAGGAATGCCATTGCCTTTGAGTCTCCGTTGGATGAGAGGGGACCGGTTTTGGAGAGAAGTAGGCTTTTCTAGGTCGTGTGTAGCGTTGCTTGTCTCAAAGATGTGTCGTCTCGGGTTGTTGCTCCTATACGTGCGGGTTCGCTAGCTTGGGGTAGGCCGCCGGTGGATTGGGTTAATGTGAATACCAATGGGGCTTGTAGCTTGGAGAAAAACTATGCATCGTGTGGATGTGTTATTAGAGATTCACATGGTGTTTGGTGAATGGGGTTTCGCAAGTTCCTTGAGGTATGCTCGAGTTTGGATGCGAAGTTTTGGGGGTTTTTCTCGGCTTGTCGACTTTATGGGAGTTGGGGTTTCGGAAGGTCATCGTGGAAACAGATTTCCTCGATGTGGTCCGTGTTTTGAATTCGAATGGGTTGTCGGTTGGAGTTTCGACATTAGCTTTACATATTTAACAACTTTGCTCTTGGCAGTAGGATGTTTTTGTGCAGCATGTCATGCGAACCAGTAATCGGGTAGCGGATTCTCTGGCTCGTAGTGCAGATCATTATGATTTAACAATGCAATACATGTCCATACTGAACTTGTGGAAGTAGACGCGAGTTTACCACCGGTGACTGCGAACGATGTTGTGGTGTGATGTATTTTTTGCAACTTGTTGTTTTAGGTTTTAGCTTGTTTTTCATGTTTGACAATACAATTAAACGCACTCTTTTCCATCCAATTAGGTTTAGGGAGGTTTTTTTATTAAGGCCCTGATATTATCAGATGTTTGAATTCCTTTTTTCATAAAAAGTGAAAGATAATGGTAATAAGGGAAATCATGTTATTATTTAATTTAATTAATTAATTTATATTAAATATTAATATTTAAATAAAATAATATTATCAATAATAATAATAAACATTGGAATAAATTATAAAACTTAGGAACAAATAGGGATCAATTTTAGGCACAAATATACTTTTTCAGTGACTAAATTGAACAAGAAGAAAACCTGAGAGACTTGACATGTCATTTACCCTTTCATCAAAACCAATCGGATTGACTTGGTCAAAAGGCACTGATATGGCGCGATTCTATTGGCCGAAAGGTTTTTCAACAACTCTTAACAACATGGGATGAAATTAGTAAGGAGTGAAAACGTTAAGGGCATTAATGATAAAAACATTAAGTACCAAGTTGAGAAAACATGTAAACGTTAGGGGACAATTTATGTATTCAACATAGGTTTTATAACAAACAAACATGTCACTTTCTTATAAAAGTTACACACATATCACTGGATTAACATATTGTTACAAAAAATTCACTCAATTAACATATTGTTACAAACATATCACTCAATTAACATATTGTTACAAATATGTCACCCAATTAACATACTGTTACAAACATGTCACTTTTCTTTGATATAATAACATTTTTAGTCCTAAAAACTTATACAATATATTATTTTTATCCCAATTCAATAAATTCAATTATTCATATTTAAAATCCCCTCAATTTATATTTTTTTGATATTGTCAAAGTAAGTGAGCCCATCAGGTCAAATCGATAGTTCAATAATTGTATTCTGTCATAAAGAAGCATCATGTTACAATTAAATTGTTATTATACGAGGAAAGTAATATAACATTTATGGGATAAGAACAAACAATTTAGGAGAACAATAAAGATTAAAATGATAAAAATTTTAAATATCAAGAGTTAACTTTATTAAATTGTTTTGAATTAGATCAAATTGATGGACATAATAAGTTGTGGGGCTAAAAATGTTATTATACATGTATTAGAAGAAAAGTGACTTGTTTGTAATAATATGTTAATTGAGTGATATGTTTGTAACATTGATGGGACGTCATTCGTTGTTTTTCTTCGACAAAGGGATGGGGTAAACGATCGTGTTGGTCTTCCGACGAGAGTGGTGGGTGGCGACAATGACTGAATTTGGGTTTTTGGGTGTTAGGATTTCTAAATCTGTGGTTATTTTGTGACTTTTAAGAGATATAGAATTTTTAAAAATTATGTTAAAAATAAAAGAAATTAAAAAAAATAGTTTTTAAAAAATTAAATGTGGTTAACGGCTTGACACCTAAAATTAACAAATATAAAACGTTAAACACATATTTTTACCAAAAAAATTGTTTAGGCACTTAAAGTTAAAAAGAAGTATAATTTATCACTTATTTGTATATTAAGCCAATATATAATTATTCAAATTTATTAGGGTAAACTACATAGATGGTCAGCGAACTTTTAGGACGCTTTTATTTTGGTCACCGAAATTTTATTTTTTTATTGAGGTCACCCAACTTTTATATCACTTTCATTTTGGTCTCTCCCATTACCTTCTGTTAGAAAATGATGACGTGGCCCGTTAGTTTTCCTTCTCCTCTATAAAATAATGGGTAAACTACATAAATGGTCACTAAACTTTTAGGACACTTTCATTTGGTCATCAAACTTTTAAATTTTTTATTGGTATCACGCGACTTTTATTTTCGCTTTAACCTTATGATTTTCACCATTAACCTTCACATGGAGAACTTTTCGAAGTTGTTTTAAGACTTTGAACAAAAATGAGTTTTTCATTTTTAAGGCAATAAAAGATATGGTTGATGAAATTGTTTAGTTGCACTATCCATCAACACTAGGGGTGTTTAAACTTAGGTTAAAACCGAATTAACTATCGAACCGAATTTTTCCCCGGTTAATCAGTCGGTTAATTTTAGGTTCGATTGGTTAATGAATTAATGATTTTTTCAAACTTCGGTTATCAATTAATTCAGTTCGAAATTGGTCAATTAACCGAAATTTTTATATATTATATATTTTATATATTACATATATTTATTTTTTGTCACTGGAATTTTAAAAATTATAAAATGATCATTAAATTTTTTGATATATTATAAAATGGTCATTAAACTTTATCAAATTAGCACAAAATAATTTATCAATAATTTATAACGTGCAAGTCAATGACCATTTTGTAATTGTTCAATAAGTTTAATGGTTGTTTTATAATTTTTAAAAGTCCAGTAACTAAAAAGATCATTTTAAAATAGATTAGTGACCAATTTTGTAATTTACCCAAAATTTTATAGCAAAATCGGTTAATTAGAAATCTGACCGAATTAACTGAACTTTTTTCGTTTCGGTTAAATTTTTTAAAAAAATTTCGGTTCGATTAACAGTTAATAGGAAAAAATTTCGGTTAATAAATTGTTGGTAGTTCGGTTCGGTTGGTTAATCGAACCGACCGATTGAACACCCCTAACCAACACTGTAGATGTCCGAGCATATTATAGATGTTTCGAAAGGGAAACAAATAGTCATGAGCGGAGCCAAGAATTAATTTAAGGGATGTCATTTTTATGAATGATATTTAAGAGGAGTTAATTATTTATAAAGGAGGTCAATTATATATATATATATATTTAATTTTTTATATACAAATTATATAAAGAATATAATTTTTTTAAAAAAATTGGGTGTCTGTTCAATTTGTGGCTCCGCCTATGCAAATAATAATATTTCTAGATTACGATAACACTCTTTCGTCGATTGTTGAGATCCATATCAAATTTTCATGTCCAAGAAAGTTAACCATTTGTTCATATACCTATACAAGAAAGTGAGAAAGGTAGCCATATGCTTCCTTACAGCTATAGTGAGTGGTAGGTGCAGGGACAATGTACATTTCAGACCTTAAATTTCACCCATTTTTGTTTTTAGTCTATTTAGTGTTTTCACAAATGGTAAAATTATGTATTGTTTTAAAAATTGCAGGTGTATAATTTTGTCAAGTTAGCTAAGTTATATAAACACAGAACTGAGAAAAGTTCTTTAGGTGAAGATTAAAGCAGGAAATCAGAAGGTTGAAGCGAAATAAAAGTTAGGTAATCCCGATGAAAGTTTTAAAAGTTTAATGGCCAAAATGAAAGCGTTTTAAACTTCAATGACCATTTAATGTAGTTTACCCATCATTTTATTAAGAAAAACGGGAAGAGGGACTAAAATGAAAGAGAAATAAAAGTTTGGTGACCATTTATGGACTTTATCCAATTTATTATAGAGGTACTCTACCCTAATTATTATTACCAGGCAATTTAGAAGGTTGTAATGAGCCAAAGCCAAATCAGTGTTTTGCATTCGGTTGTTCTTTTCATGGTAATAAAGGGCCCCACGTTCGTAAAATATGTCGGAAATTTCTACGTTGATTTTAAAGCCTTCACCGAAGAAATGAAAAAACAAAATTAAATCCATCAGATAAAAAAATCAAAAGGTAAAGAAAACGAAAAATCTGTTGAAAAACGGAAGAAGAAGAAGAAGAAGAACTAAACAGAGGCAAAAAGGGAATCCCAAACATGCCCTTTTCCTCCTACCTTGGCAGCAACCGCCGTGGCGGAGGATGGACACCGGCATTGCTTCCGTCTTCATCATCAGCCACCACCGTCAAATCAACCCCCAAAGCCCATCAAACCCGGAAGTTACGCAAACGGACGGCTCTGATCAACTTCCTCTTCACCAACTTCTTCACCATAGCTCTCTCCGTTTCGCTCCTCTTCTTCCTTCTAACCCTTTTCCTCTTCGGAATCCCCAAACCCATTTCCTCACACTTCAACCCCCGATCCCTGACCCGAAGGCTCTCGACCCGGAGGGCTGCAGCCCGGAAAAAAGCCGGCTGGAATCCGAACCAGAATGGTGCCGTGGTTGATATAACAACTAAACAATTGTATGATAAAATTGAGTTCTTGGATAAGCCTGGAGGGGCTTGGACACAAGGGTGGAAAGTTTCTTACAAAGGACATGAATGGGATAATGAAAAGTTGAAGGTTTTTGTGGTTCCACATTCTCATAATGATCCAGGGTGGAAATTCACCGTGGAAGAGTATTACGAGAGGCAATCAAGGCATATACTTGACACCATTGTAGAAACTTTATCAAAGGTGATTTTTCCTTCGTTTTCTGGGTTCTTGGCAGGTTAATTCTTGATGAGTTTTTGTTAATATGGGGTGTAATTGTTCAATAAAGTTGGAATTTTCATTGGGATTTCGTTGTTAGTTTTGTTTCTTATAGACTTATGGTTTAAGAATTTGATTGGGGTTTGAATGTTTGATTGTTTTTCTTTTTTGGCAGATAGTTTAAATATTGATTGGGATTTGGTTTCTGAGCTTGGTTAGTAGGACTTTGTTGATCAATGGTGCTGATAGTATGGATTTTCTTTTTGTCCTTTGGGAGATAAGTTTTGAATTTGATGTTTCCTCCTTTTTGAATAATTACTGAAGTGGATTGCTGGTTTTCAGTTATGGTGTTTTGTTTTAAGAAGTTAATCTTTGGACTGTGCTGAAAATGGTTAAATGTGGTGAGAATTTTGTTTGGCATTAAGTTTTTCAAGCTTTCTAGTTCATGCTTAATGGACTAAGTATGTTACACAAAGGTTTTCTTTGTGCACTTAGACTTAGTCTCAACTTATATTGGTCAATGGTGCTGATAGTATGGATTTTCTTTTTTGGCTTTCTTTTGCATTGAAATTTGGTTTTCATCCGGATTCCTTTGGGCGATAAGTTTTGAATTTGATGTTTCTTCCTTGTGGAATAATTACTGAAATGGATTGCTGGTTTTTGGTTATGGTGTTTTGTTTTAAGAAGCTAGTCTTTGGACTGTGCTGAAATGGTTAAATGCGGTGAGAATTTTGATTGGCATTTAGTTTTTCGAGCTTTCTAGTTCCTGCTTGATGGACTAAGTATGTTACACAAAGGTTCTGCACTTAGGCTTAGCGTCAACTTATATTGACAGCCTGTTAAATTTTCTAAAGGTTGGGTTGAATTTGCAGGATAGTCGGCGGAAGTTCATATGGGAGGAGATGTCATATTTGGAAAGGTGGTGGAGAGATGCCTCAGATGATAAAAGGGAATCTTTTACAAATTTGGTGAAGAATGGCCAGTTGGAAATAGTAGGAGGTGGCTGGGTGATGAATGATGAGGTGGGAGGCTTAGAACTTTGTTTTCTTTTCAGCCGTTTTAGCACCCTGTTTCAAATTAGCCCCCAAAATAGCTACTTCTGGTTATGAGTTTCGATTTTGTCTAAACAAATTCTATTTTCTTAATGCAGGCAAATTCACATTACTTTGCCATAATCGAGCAGGTATACCTCGAACCCTGTTCTTGGTGATTGTAGTTGGCTTAATGACTGTATTTTCAGAATGCCTCGGAATGTTGACGGATTGTATGTTTTGCATATTGCCATTAATTTTGAGCCATGATGTCATGTGCAAAAAATCAACTTGTCTTATAATTTACTCTTGCATTTGTGAGATCTAATATTCATATCATAGGACTTCATCTATTGTTTCATTGTCTTTTCATTTACATCAATGTTCATAGAATTTTCTATTTATCGTAGTTTCTATCCTCAAAAACTCTTTAGTGCCTCATGTTTGCAGTTTCATTTTAATATTTGTATAAGCAGGTAACTGAGGGAAATATGTGGCTGAATGACACTATTGGGTTTATTCCGAAAAATTCTTGGGCAATAGATCCATTTGGTTACTCACCTACAATGGCTTATCTCCTCCGTCGAATGGGCTTTGAGAACATGCTTATTCAAAGAACTCATTATGAGCTGAAGAAGGAACTTGCTTGGAATAAAAATTTGGAATACATATGGCGTCAAAGCTGGGATGCTGACGAAACTACCGACATATTTGTGCATATGATGCCATTTTATTCATATGATGTTCCACATACTTGTGGACCGGATCCTTCTGTTTGTTGTCAGTTCGATTTTGCCCGTATTCATGGCTTCTTTTATGAACGCTGCCCATGGGGACAGCCTCCTATAGAGACTGACCAGGAAAATGTGCAGGAGAGGGCACTGAAACTACTAGATCAGTATAGGAAGAAGTCGACCCTTTATCGGACGAATACACTTCTTGTACCTCTTGGAGATGATTTCCGCTATGTCAGCATTGATGAAGCTGAAGTTCAGTTTAGAAATTATCAAATGATATTTGATTACATCAACTCTAATCCCAGTTTAAATGCAGAAGCAAGATTTGGTACTTTGGATGACTATTTCCAGACCCTTAGAGACGAGGCTGACAGAATAAACTATTCCCTTCCTAGAGAAATTGGCTCCGGCGAGGTTGTGGGTTTTCCTTCTTTATCGGGTGACTTCTTTACTTATGCTGACAGGCAGCAGGATTATTGGAGTGGCTATTATGTATCGAGACCTTTCTTCAAAGCTGTTGATCGGGTATTAGAGCAAACGCTTCGTGCGTCGGAAATTTTGATGGCAATTTTATTTGGTTATTGCCAGAGAATACAATGCGAAAAGCTGCCAATGGGGTACGCATACAAGTTGACAGCTGCGAGGAGGAATTTAGCTCTTTTCCAGCATCACGATGGGGTGACTGGAACTGCTAAGGATCATGTTGTTCTTGATTATGGAACTCGGATGCACACTTCTTTACAGGACCTGCAGATTTTCATGTCTAAAGCAATTGAAGTATTGCTTGGAATTCGCCAAGAGAAGTCGGATCAGACCACTGCTCAATTTGATCCCGAACAGATGCGATCTAAATACGATGCTCTGCCTGTGCATAGAGCAGTCAGTGCTCGGGAAGGAACCATACAATCAGTTGTACTCTTTAATCCTCTGGAGCAGACAAGAGAAGAGGTTGTGATGTTAGTTGTTAATCGACCCGAAGTTACCGTTTTGGACTCAAACTGGTCATGTGTTCAAAGCCAGGTTTCTCCCGAACTGCAGCATGTCAAAAGCAAGATTTTTACAGGCAGGCATCGTGTCCACTGGAAAGCTTCTGTTCCTGCCATGGGTTTGCAGACATATTATATTGCCAATGGCTTTGTTGGATGTGAAAAAGCTAAACCAGCAAAACTCAAGCTCTTCTCGAACTCGAGTTCAATACAGTGCCCTACACCTTATACTTGCTCAGAAGTAGAAGGAGATGTGGTCGAAATTGAGAATCTGCATCAAACTCTCACCTTTGATGTCAACCATGGTTTGTTGCAAAAGGTAATCCAAAAAGGCGGGCCCCGAAATGTGGTGGCTGAAGAGATAAGCGTTTACTCGAGTGCCGGAGGTGCATACTTATTTGTACCCCATGGTGAAGCTGTGCCTATAATTCAGTCTGGTGGGCATCTGGTCATCTCTGAGGGTCCTTTGATGCAGGAGGTGTATTCTTATCCAAAGACTGAATGGGAGAAAACTCCGATCTCCCATAGTACTCGTATTTATAATGGAGGCAATACGACACAGGAGTTTCTGATTGAGAAGGAATATCATGTTGAGCTTCTTGGCAAGGATTTTATGGACAAAGAATTAATTGTTCGATATAAGACGGATATCGATAACAAAAGAATCTTCTACTCTGACTTGAATGGGTTTCAGATGAGTCGAAGAGAAACGTATGATAAGATCCCTTTGCAGGGGAATTACTACCCCATGCCGTCTCTTGCATTCATGCAAGGGTCAAATGGCCAGCGGTTTTCTGTCCATTCTCGACAGTCACTCGGTGCTGCAAGCCTTAAACAGGGGTGGCTAGAGATAATGCTTGATCGTCGTTTGGCAAATGACGATGGCCGTGGCCTCGGTCAAGGAGTGATGGACAATCGTGTTATGAATGTTGTTTTTCATATCCTGCTTGAATCCAACATTTCTTCGACTTCAAATCCCGTTCTCAACCCGCAACCTCTGAGTCCATCTCTTCTTTCGCATTGCGTTAGTGCTCACTTGAATCATCCCTTGAATGCATTCATTGCCAAGAAGCCACAAGACATTTCCGTGCAGACACACTGGGGACCCTTTTCTCCGTTAACCAGTCCCTTACCTTGTGACCTACATATTTTAAGTTTCAAAGTCCCTCGACCGGCGAAATATTCTCAACAGCAGCCTGGAGATCCCCGGTTTGTTTTAATGTTTCATAGACGAAACTGGGATCCTTCATACTGCCCGAAGGCCAGATCTCAGTGCACCAGCATGGCCGATGAACCTGTAAACCTATTCAACATGTTCAAGGGTCTTGAAGTGCTGAATCCTAAACCAACTTCCTTAAATCTTCTACACGAGGACACCGAGATGCTGGGGTATGCAGAGCAGTTTGGCGACGTTGCTCACGAAGGTCGTGTAATTATTCCTCCCATGGAAATACAAACATACAAGCTAGAATTGAGAGCACTCCAGCAAATGCCGATGGGTGATTTGAACCGTGCGCTGCAGTCTCATGTGATATCGGAGCAAGTCGAGAACATCAAAGATGGCTCGTAAAGTAAATACTTGTCCAAGGTATGTAACTTAGGAATATGAAAGATAGCAGGATAGTTCTTGTTTCATGTACAATCAGTACATTGTAAGTTTAACACCCAGAAATCCATGTTACTATATTCTTCTTAGAAACCGAGATTTGATTTGACCTTAATCAAACTTCAAATTTTGCTTGTATTATCTTCTGTTATGAAAGATTGTTTCTCAAAGAGTGAGATTTTAGCTCCAAATGCATACAACTTTTTTCAGTAATTTTTTTTGGGTAAAAACTTGTACAAACATGTATATTTATTCTTCAAAAATAAAATTTAAATATCTAACCCTAAATCCTAAATTTTAATCTCTATAAAATAAACACTTAAACTCTAAATTCTAAATTAAATCTCTAACCCTTAAAACAAAAGGGATTCTAACCCTTAAAACAAAAGGGATTGTGTAGTCTTTACTCTTTACATTACACAACGGTTCTGTCTATGACGATTTTCATTTAAAGTTGAAAATAAAGATCAAATACAAGAGTTCCATAATTAAAATAGAAATTATAAATATATTTAGACAGTGAAAATAATTCAAGAAATAAATCGATTAAAAGAGTTATTCATAGTAGATAAAAAAATTATTTAAACATTTTATATAGGTAAAATACAATTATGAGTGTCTTGAAGAGTAAATCATTTAAGGGTTTTTTTTTTGTCACTTTCATCGATTTGAAACGTAAAAGAGTTTGTAATTTTTATTATATAAATAAACTTCTTGTATATTATAAAACTACTAATTAAAATAAATTACTAGGACTGAAAAAAGTTTTATAAATATACACAATTTCTTGATTTTTTTTATAAATATACATAATTTCAAGTATATTATGTAGAAGTTAACTCCGTCTGGAAACATGGATTTGAGAATTTGAATTTGTACTTTGTTACGTAAATAGTAGGAATGAAATGTATATATTATAGGGAAATTTTTTTGATACAATTTAAAATTAATTTTATACGTATATTTTAATTTTAAGAGTTATAATTTTAGTTTAGGGGTTAAAATTTAGGAGTTTAAGTTGTAGGGTTTAGAATGTAAGGTTTGTATTTAGAATTTAGTGTATAGGATTTAATTTTTTAGGGTTATTGTTACAAATTTAACATTTAAGTTTTATAGTGTAAATATGCAGGCTTGTGTAAAATTAGTTTTAAACAATCTTTGGATAAATTTTTTACCCATATTATAAATGAATAATTAATATCTATAGTGTTTTGGACATCATAAACAAACATAGAATTACTTATAGGATCAAATATTAAGAGAGACAAATTATCTTATTTCAAAATAATAAGGAAATAAATATTTAATCTTAAAAATTAAAAGGAAAATACCTAGTTTAACTTAAGTTTAAAGTCATATGAACCTAAAATGCTATTAAACAAAATTTTGAGAGGGATTATATCTTAATTTCTCATGTCACCTTTGATTGTATAAATTGTAATTGTATAGTTATACACGTCTAAATCCAAAATAATATTGGTTATTATAAAAATTAACCATGAACCCTATTTTTTAATATTTAAATAAATATTCAACAATAAATAACAATAAAACTGTTAGGATTGAATTTTTTTATAAACATATAATAGAGAAAGAGTTAGAATACAGTTACATGATATAAAATTAAAAAGTTTTATACGTTTTTAGATTGTTGGATTAACTATTTTTTAATGGTTGAGATTAAAATTTTAAAATTAAAGATAATTCACTTTATTTTTTTCATGTAAAAATCTTTTTATTACCTACCGTAAAATATCACCCTTAGCTTTTCACTAATCCAACTATCTAAAAACCTATAAAACTCTTACGTTTTACATTGTGTCAATAGATCCCAACTCACGAGTTATATTTTGTTACAAAAACTATATAAAAATTTAAGCAATTCGTATTTAAATTATAAAATCTAAAATCTAAATCTCTAATCCTATTACCTTAAGTTATAAGTCCTAAAACTAAAAAATCTATAAACTCTAAACCAAAAGCGAGCATAAAAAAACCCCCAAACAAATCAGTATTGAATATTAGAGTATAGGCCTGTTTTTTGTTGCAGTTGCGGTGGCCAACGACCGTTCAGTAGCAACAACAACCCCAAACACTCGTCGGTTTAGTTTCACACGCCCGTTTATTAACCTATTTACGTGTTTAAACACTAGTTTCGCGAAAGTCAAATTTTTTACCTTTTGAGGAACGCCCGTTTGCCCCCAAATTTGAGTTTGAGGCTTCAACAAAAAACAAAGCCTATCACTGAGATAACTTTAACGTAATACTCACAATAGATCAAAAAACCCGAACCAACACAGAACTAGGGATTGATATGGGTTGAGTTTTTGGCCAACTCGAATTTGATTCAACATGTAGTGATTTTTTACATGACTGAACCGATTCAAATTTTAGGATTAAAATATGGTTCCGACCCAAAATAAATAAAAAATATATATTTTTTTTATTTTTACTAAATTATAAGAGATAGTAAAAAAATATATGAAAACTATTTATAGTAATTATTTCTATTTTCATTTTTTCTTATTCAGTAAAGTTAAAGAGGTAATTGAAAAAATATATAAAGAGATGAACATTATAAAACTGTCGTCAATTATTACGAGTCTAATCAAATATCTTTCACTCTAAACCAGTCATATATTTTCCCATAAACTATCGGGTTGGATCACAACCCACGGATCCGGGTCCATGGCGGGCCGGGACCAGAAAACATTGCTTTGCTCATCTCTGATTCTTTTGCTGTTCATTGATGAGTTTATCAATCAATATTTCGATGAGGAAAAGGAGAGTTTTGGTCATCAAAGTAACCGGCTTTAAACATTGCTTTTTGCAGCTGATACCACTAAAAAAAGATGCACTAATTTTGCTATTAAAAGAACATTGCTTTGGCAGGACTCTTGTTTCTAAGGCAGGGTTTAAACAACGTGGTTTTCGATCGTGTTGCGTTTATTATAATTATAAACATAATATAATTTTTATCTTAATTGATTAGATAAATTTGATTATAAATATAAGTGTAGATTAATTTTATCAAGTTTATATATAGTACTAATATTAAAGTAATCTTTTCCAACCCTCGACCTTACGTATTCATTTTACGAATTATGTTCAGAATTTATGTCTATCTTTTTTCAACCCAATCGTATGTTTTTAAGATTCAAATCTGACCTTCAGGGACGGATGTATGTTTAATGTTTGCCCCTCCTAACTTTGAAGGTCTAATTATATTTTAAGTCATTGATAATTTTGAAACCATTGTAATTAAGTTCTCGTCCCTCCCAAAATTTGTAATTAAGTCATTGTCCCTCCCAAATTTTTTGGTTTAATTAATTTTTAGGACATTGTTAGTTTTAAAATTAACGAAATTATGTCTTGACTCCCAATTTTTTTAGTTTAATTATTTTTTAAGTCCTTTCAATTTTAAAATTAGTAAAATAAAATCTTAACTCCGTTAAATATTTTAGTTTAATTGTTTTTTAAGACCATAGTTTCAAAGTTAAACAGTTTGTCTCCTCATAAGTGAATCCCGACTCTGTTCTTGCTGACGTTATATCATTACATTCAACATTTGTTGTTTATGGTTTGAGAGATTCATTCACAAAAATGAGTGGGGGATTTGGAGCCATATCTTTCAAATTTTTGCCCATTTGCTTTACCTTTTGGTGGTATAGCCATAAAAGCAAAGTGAGATCCATCTCATTAAACCACTGAATTATTTCCAAATTCATTCATTTTGGGTTATCAGTTTCCAAAGGAAGAGCTTTCCTAAAGTCAGAGTTCATCCTTTTTAGTAGAGATATCTGCTTGATTTGCTTCTATTTCCGGTGGAGAATCTCGTCAGCTACCACCCAATGTTTATGTGCTCTTTCAAGAGTTTCTGTTTCTCTTTATGTTGGGTGCTACAAAAGATATTCCTACACCAGACCTCAAGTATGCCATGTTGAGTAGAGGTTTCACGAATAACACTCGGTCTGGTGGGATAAGACACTAGATCTTTTAAGTATTGTTAAAGATCGAAACTCTTATAAGGTGATAATGTGAACGGAACAAGTTAGATTGGAAATGTCGCCCCAATAATAGGTATTTGCTATACTCGATTCAGATTAGTTAACCAATGAGTTAGATACCGGTGGTTATACATAGAGATGTCAATAGGGCGGATTTTGCGGGGATTCGCCCCTCTTCGCATTCAACTGGACAGAAATGGTTACCATTTACGCGGATTGTGGGGCGGAGATGAAAATAAAAATTAAATTCGCCGTGAGTGGTGGAGAAGGCGTGAATATGTCTTTGTATCCGCCTCATCCCGCCCCAACAAATTTTATAACATGTTATAAAGTAAAATAGAAATTCGAAAAGTCAAAAAGTAATTGAAACCGTTTTTATTCATTTTTAATTAACGAGTCTAATTAAAAAAATGTTTAATTACATTTTACCAATCAAACATTTACATGAAATTATAATTATTTGTAATTACAAGTGCAATTATTACCCTAATAATTACATTTCTTATAATTATTGTGGCGTTCAAACATATAATGTATTTTTTAATGTTTACATTAACATATTATATACTATTTTATATGATATAATTTATATAATATATTAACTATATCAAAAAATATAATATTTTTGTATAATTAAGGTTGAGCAAAACTCGACTAAAAAATTGAATTTTTTGACTAGACTCGAGGCGAAAAAAACATGACTCATTTTGACTCGACTTGAAATTTCATAAACTCGGTTCGAATTTTTTTTAAATAAAATTTGAGTTGTAAAATGGAAACTTGAATAACTCGAAAATTTTAATAATTAGTGGGTTGATTTTGAAGTTCGAGCAGAGTCACTCAATTTTCCTGATATATATATGCATATCTTATATGATTAGAGAAAGTCGTTTAGATTAGAATCAAATCGTACTATAACATGATAAATAATTATAATTAAATTTGTATAGGAACTCAAAAACTCGACTCAACTCAAAAAATTCAAATAAAGTTTGAATTGTAAAATATGATGCGTCAACTCGAATAACTCGAAATTTTTTGACTCGACTCGATCGAGCGCTCACCCCTAGTTATAACCACCGATATCTCATCCATTGGTTGACAAATCAATATCGAATACTACAAATGCTTGTTATGGGGTAACGATTTCAACCCATTTTGCTCCATTCGCAACGTCAAGTTCCGAACGATATACATTGCTTAAGCAATTTAGCACCTCATCACGCTAAACCAGGGATGGACCCAGAGGGGGCTGGAGGGGGCGATCACCCCTACACATTTGAAATTTGTATATGATTTAGAAAAAAATAGTAATGTTTTTGTATTTTCTATTAAAAATTTATTTTTGCCAATGCTAAAATTTTATAAGTTCGCCCCCTAACATAAAATCATGCGTCCGTCCATGCGCTAAACCAATCGATAGATAATATAATATAAACTTTAAAAACATGGTTATTTTGAACAATTTCTACCTAATGGAGGGGAATGTAGAATTTGTTACTGCTGCTGCTGCTGGTACTGCTACTGCTACTGCTACTGCTGCTGCTACTACTACTACTACTACTACTACTACTACTACTACTACTACTACTACTACTACTACTACTACTACTACTACTACTACTACTACTACTACTACTACTACTTATTGAGCACGAGAAGATGTACATGTATCATTCTTTGATATTTACATTGTATATGATTACCTCACTAGGCAATGTATGCCTAATGCATTCATCTTCCATGCTTTTTAGGTTGAAAGTTCGTTGTGGTTGAAGATCGGAAAGTCAAGGCGAGACAAGTCACTACAAGCCTAAAGTAATGTATTTTGTAAGGGTGGAAATGTAGTTGAACTAGTCTTTTGTGCTCATTTTGGTATGTTTATAATGTGTAAGGGTTGTGATGTAGTTAAGGGCCTTAAAATGACTTTTTGGTGGTGTTAAAATTGGCATATATGGCTCACATAGGTGAAAACCTAGTAATCATATTCAAATGATTATGAAATTTGACATGCTAGTAGTTTATAGTATTGAAATGTTGCACGTAAAATTTCATTGCATTTGAACATCTGTTGGTAGGTTAATTTAGCTAAAAACCAGCTAAAATCTGTCATTGCAGGTCAAACATATCAAAACATGTGATGGTGTTTCGGTACAACCTCTTTAATAAGGCTACTGGAAAATAGGGTAAAACAGGGCATATTGATACGCTTTAGATCCTTTTCGATACGATTTGCTATTGTCAAAGCTTGTTTCGATACGAGCCTAACCTGCATCGGAACATGTCAATAGTCAAGGTCAACGAAGGTCAACCCGTACTGAAACAGGACTTACCTGTTTCGATACGGGGAATGGACAAAATCAATCTAGGTTAAATTCTCGTACACCCGTTTCGAAACGGCTCAGGGTGTTTCGTTACATGGTTAGTTAAGTTGGTTAAAAGATAGATTGAAGTTACATTGTTCACAGATTGATCACTAAAATTTGGATGACTTAATTGGATGGGTAAATGAACTCCGAATAACATAAAAATTTATAGGTTTGTTGATTTTAAGTTAAGTTGAGTTGTGATGTGGTCAATTGCAATAAAGCACCTTTAATTTACTGAAATTACAATTTAGTCCCTAAAGCTTATAAAAGTTAGAATTTGTTCCTAATCGAGTAATCTTTGTTACGAAGTGAATAATTTGGACTAAGATATATATTTGGTAATGTTTATTAAGCAAAGCGTTAATTATGGGTTGATATTGATTGGAATTTTATCGCACCGATCATCGTATTGTTCATTGGTAGCACTTTCCGGCCTGGTTCTCGACCAGGTTGGGAAGGGGGTATTACATTTGTGGTATCAAAGCTAGAGTTTAGTCGTTTCTAGGACTAAACTGAAGCTTATTGCATTATTATTGTTTTACTTTGCCGCCTAGGAGTTATATATTGTGACTTGTCGACTAATCCGATCTTTTTGTAATATAGATATGTCTAAAACTAATGAAGCTCACATTGATGAGCCTGTCACTGGCTCCTCGACTCATGGCGAAGAGATAAGAAGATGAGACCCTTCGAATCCTCAAGACCCTCATGTTCAGAATGATGAGCCTGCAGCACCTACTGCTCAAGCTGAATGTTATAAGAACACGGTTGATATGTTCAAGCAGTTTATGACTGCAATGAGGGTTGAACAGGTTGCACAATCCATCGCTCCTGTTATTCAACATACTCGAGCTCCTGTCGATAAATTATCTTAGTACCGAGCTTACACCTTTACCGGTCAAGACGATGACAACCCTGAAGTTGCCGAGTATTGGTTGGATAACACTCTACGGATCTTGAACAAGCAGTTGTAGTGCTCGGAAGAGCACAAACTCGAGTGTGCCCTTGCATTGTTGGCTGATGAGGCACTTCATTGGTGGGAGACTACTACACTGACGGTCTTCGAGGATGCTGTAACCTGGGAGTTCTTCCTTAAAGAATTCCGTAAGAAGTACATCAGTGAGTTCTATCTCGCTGAAAGGCGAAGTATTTTCCTCCACCTCAAGCAAGGTGAATGACCGATCGAGCAGTACATCCATGATTTCTGTAAGTACTGTAGATACAGTGCTGAATATATCAAGAATGAGGAGGAGAAGTGCCGAATGTTCATTGCAGGGTTCAATGATGAGTTACGCCCTATGTTTACTGCATTGAGCATTGTTGATTTTCAAGACCTGGTGAACCGAGTTAAGGTCACCGAAGCTGCACAAAAAGCTCAATGGGCCGGTGGGTCCGGTAAATCGAAGAATAGGTTTAGGGATGATTCACGACATCCCAAGTGGAACAAGAAAGGAAAATACCAAGGCCCTAAGCAGAATGTTTATCCGCAGCCCTCCCGTTCTGGAAATATTGATAGGCCTCAATCTGTGACTCAATCCTTTACTAAGGAAACATCTATTGATAGTACTGGAGGTTCGAATCGAAGCACCCAACATCTAGTTTGCAACTACTACCAGAATAAGCACCCAACAGGTCAATACTGTAAGCAGACAAGAGCTTGTTATTTTTGTGGTGAGCAAGGTCACTTTATTCGTGACTATCCAATGAATGCAACCAAGTCTACAGCTACCCCGACTACTGCTGCCTCTCCTGCTCAATATTTTTAGGGTAAGGGATCAAAGCAAGGATCACCGAGAACTTTTGGGAGATCAAGTGGTTTGAGGAAACCATTTAACAAGCAAGATACTAAAGCCCTTGCCTAGATGTATCATGTGAGAAGCAGGGAAGAGGAGGACGAGCCTGATGTCATTGTAGATACCATTGAGTTATATTCACAACCTTTATTTGCATTGATTGATCCTAGTTCTACTCACTCTTTTATAAGCACCATAGTAGTCAAGAAGTATAACATGTCTTCTGAGCCAATAGCATCAAGAATCTCTGTAACTAATCCTTTAGGATATTGTGTCACCGTGAGGGTAGTATGCAAGAACTGCCCCTTAATGATCCAAGGGATTCCTTTCCCGGCCAATTTGTTGGCTTTACTAATCCACGAGTTCGATGTCATCCTAGGTTTAGACTGGCTTAGTGAGCATCAAGCCTGGGTAGATTGTTGTAAGAGGAAGTTGTATCTTCGGGGTCTTGGTAAGAAAAACGTTGTTTTAATAAATGCGAGGAATCCTTCATTGTGTGCTTTGACGTTAGAAGCCAAAGACGAATCTCAATTACAGGACATTGGCACTGTATGTGAATTCACTAATGTTTTTCCGGATGAACTTTCGGGATTACCCTCAACCAGTGAAGTGGAGTTTGGCATTGAGGTGCAACCTGGGACTGCTCCAGTTTCCATTGCACAATATCGAATGCCAGCCGTTGAATTAAAGGAGTTGAAAGCTCAAATTCAGGAATTGTTAAGTAAAGGCTTTATTCAACCGAGCTATTCGCCTTGGGGAGCTCCGGCTCTCTTTGTAAATAAGAAATATGGATCTTTGCGATTATACATTGATTATTGACAATTAAACAAAGTGACCATTAAGAACAAGTATCCATTGCCTATAATAGATGACATGTTTGATCAACTAAATGATGTCTCTGTGTTTTCCAAGATTGATATGAGGTTAGGCTATTACCAAATGAGAGTTAAAGAATGTGATGTATCAAAGACTGCTTTCCATACGAGATATGGACACTACGAATTCTTGGTGATGCCCTTTGGGTTAACCAATGCACCGAAAAATTTTATGGATTTGATGAATCGGGTCTTTAGACCCTATCTTGATAACTTCGTACTGGTTTTCATAGATGACATATTGTGAGTTTTGGCTCACCAAAGTTGTATTCCTTGGACATATTATGTTGGCTTTGGGTCCAAAGAAAATTCAGGCTATTGTAGATTGGCATCCACCGAAGAATATTGGAGAAGTCAAAAGCGTTCTTGGGCTTGCTGGCTACTATAGAAGATTCGTAAAATGGTTCTCTATGATAGCCGCTTCATTGACTAAGCTGTTGAGGAAAGAAGCTCATTTTGTTTGGACCGAGGATCAACAACGAAGTTTCGATCAGTTGAAACAAGTCTTGACCCATGCACCAGTTCTGACCAAACCCGAGTCTGGAAAAGACTACATAGTTTACTGTGATGCATCGCATCTCGGGTAAGGATGTGTATTGATGCAAGAAGGAAAATTCATCGCTTATGCTTCGAGACAACTTAAAACGCACAAGATGAATTACCCTACTCATGACCTTGAGTTGGTTGCAGTTGTCTTTGTATTGAAAATCTGGAGACATTATCTCTACGAAGAAAAATGTTATCTCTTCACCGACCATAAAAGCCTTAAGTACTTGTTGACCCAAAAGAAGTTAAATCTTCGACAACGAAGATGGATGGAACTCTTTAAAGATTACGATCTTGTCATCGATTATCATCCGAGTAAGGCCAACATTGTAGCTGATGCACTCAGACGCAAACCTTTACCTAGTAAGTATTGACAATGAATATAGAGTTATATGTATTGTGTGATACATTGACTCGTTGTAATGTCATTATTTTGTAGCCCCTCGGGCAATTAATTCTCACTTCCGACTTCAGAAGCATCATTGTCTTCTAGTTGAACTTCAAGTTCAGTCTACCATCATTTCACGAATCAAGGTTTTGCAAGAGCAAGATCCTGAGCTCCAATCTACTGTCTCTAAGTTATCGGATAATCCTGAATTCAGAATTAATTTTTAAGGGCTCTTGTGTTTTTGTAACCAGATCTGTGTACCTAATGATGAATTTCTTCGCACTGACATTCTCTCTGAAGCTCATTCAAGTTCTTTTTCTGTTCACCTCGGGTCCGTGAAGATGTATAAGGACCTTCGTGAACTCTATTGATGGTCGAGCATGAAGCAGACCATAGTCGATTACATATCTAAGTGTCTCATGTGCCAACGTGTTAAAGTAGAACATCGTGTTCCTACCGAATTGTTGCAACCTATTGACCCACCGTAATGGAAGTGGGAGAAGATCACTATAGATTTTGTTAGTGGTCTACCTTTAACTTCCGCAAAACATGATGATATACAGGTCATTGTAGATCGTTTCACCAAGTCAGCTCATTTCTTACTAGTTAGAATAGACTACGGTCTTCCTAAATTAGCTGACTTGTACATCAAGGAAGTGATCTGAATCCATGGAGTACCCAAGTCTATTATCTCCGATCGAGATCCTCGTTTTGCATCTCAGTTCTGGAGAACCTTACAAGGAGCTCTGGGTACCAGGGTTAATCTTAGCACTACCTTTCACCCTCAATCTGACGACCAATCAAAAAGGGTAATTCAGATATGAGAAGATATGCTTCGAGCATGCATCATCGACTTTGGTGGAACTTGGGAGAAATCCCTACCCCTTGTTGAGTTTGCCTACAATAACAACCACCAGGCTTCAATCTAGATGGCTTTGTATGAGGCATTGTGTGGCAGACAATGTCGAACTTCATTATGTTGGTCTGAACTCAGTAAAGCCAAAATGTTGGGCCCTGACTTACTTCGGGAAACTGAAGAACGAGTTACCATCATTCATGATCGCTTGAAAGTTTCCTTTGACCGGCAGAAGACCTATGCCGATCTCAAGAGAAGAGACATTGAGTATGAAGTTGGTGAAAAAGCCTTTCTTAAAGTTTCACCGTGGAAGAAAGTTTTGAGGTTTCGCAAAAAGGGAAAATTGAGTCCCTGATTCATTGGACCCTTTGAAGTCATTGAAAGAGTTGGCATATCAATTGCAATTGCCCTCAGAACTGAGTAAAATCCATGATGTCTTCCATGTATCGATGCTTCAAAAGTATCGCTCCGACCCTTCTCATATCATTAAACCAAAATCTGTTGAAATTCAACCAAATTTGCCATACGAAGAGTAACCGATTCAGATTCTTGCAAGAGAAGTCAAGAGGCTTCGCAACAAGTCTGTACCGTTAGTTAAAGTGCTCTAGAGGAGCCACATCGTTGAATAAGCTACCTGGGAACCTGAAGAGACTATGAAGCAGCAATACCCTCATCTCTTCGGTTCAGGTAAAATTTGAGGTCGAATTTTTCTAAAGGGTGGGAAAGTTGTAACACCCCGAAATCCGGTCTAGTCAGAATAGGATTCCAACGATCGAAAACCCTACATCGTAATGGTTCGAATATTGTGTTACTATGACTAGGTAGTCAATTATGTTAATATCGAACTCTAGTTGGTTCAATTTATCGAGTATGGATACTATCAAATTTGTCAAGGTTTTTTTTGATGACTGGATTGAGAAAATTGGAAGTTTGGGGGATAAAACCATAAGTATCAATAGTTTAAGGACTAGTCTTGTAATTAGCCCCTCTTAAATTGATGACTTCTCATCGTGGAGTAATCTGATTAAGTTACTTCATCCTAAGGAAAGCTCATAAGCTTTAGTTAATAAAGGAAAAGAAAAGAGATATAGAGAACTTACCCGAGGAAAGCTAAGCAAGCACCTCACTCTAGTCATCATCTTCCTTACCTAAGCACACACCTCCATTGGTGTTTTATCGAAAGCTTGAGTTTTCTTCAAGATATTAATATCGAAAATTGCCACCAATCGGGTAAGCTATAATCCTCAATCAAATGTTGAATTCCATAGACAATTCAAGCTTAATCACAAGTTAGGGCTTGTCTATCCATGGTCAATTTGATAGCTAATAGTTATACCGAGTTTAGATGATGGTTTCGATATTGTTATATTGACTACGATATCATAGAATTATTCTTAACATGCTCCTATTGAATTCCTAGATCAAGAGATTGAGAAAGAGCATTCATCAACCTCACCGGAAGCTAGGAACATATGAGTTGTTACCTAAGAGTCGTAAAGCATCAAATTGTTAAGGTGAGTGTAGTCGGAGTCTCGGGATTAGGCGAGGAGCCTTCTCGAATTCATTATTGTTAATTTCGATCAAATAGATAACATTTCTTTTAAGGATATTGCATCGAATTGTTAAACGGACCTATTGGTAAGCATCGATAAGTTAGATTATGAACATCAGACATTGATATTGACATTGTCATCGTGCATTGATATCGACATAATTATTTTTATTGAAACATTGTAAATGAATCACCGGACATTGATATTGACATTGAAATTATGAAACATTATCACAGTTATTGTTAAGGTCATAAAACATTGATATCGAAACATGGTTTACTAATAATAACATTGAAGACATTGGTCATCAAAATTATCATTGAATATGGATATTGTCACTGAAACCTTGGATTTGGACGTACATTGAATACAATTGGCATGCCATAGAATTCATGAGCTCAGTGTACGGGTGGACTACGGTCCTAAGGCTATGGCCTATATTGATTTGGTGAGGCGGAGGGATGTGTATTGTTATTGGTCATTGGTGAGGCGGAGGGACTAGACCATTCATTGTTTTGGCGAGGCGTAGAAATTCGCCTATCCACTATCTTGATTCAATCCAAAGGATAATAATTAATATGATATGTTAATCATTGAATATTAAAGCATAACATTAATGTTATTGAGCATGAGAAGATGTACATGCATCATTCTTTGATATTTACATTGTATATGACTACTTCACTAGGCAATGTATGCCTAATGCATTCATCTTCCATGCTCTTCAGGTTGAAAGTTCGTTGTGGTTGAAGATCGAAAAGTTAAGGCGAGACAAGTCACCACACGCCTAAAGTAATGTATTTTGTCCTTATGAACTCCTAAGAAGGTGGCAAAATAGTTGAACTAGTCTTTTGTGTTCATTTTGGTATGTTTATAATGTGTAAGGGTTGTAATGTAGTTAAGGGCCTTAAAATGACTTTTTGGTGGTGTTGAAATTGGCAAAAATGGCATATATGGCTCACATAGGTGAAAACCTAGTAATCGTATTTGAATGATTATGAAATTTGGCATACTAGTAGTTGAACCTAGGAATATTGATTTTTTAATTATTTTTCAAAAAAAACTTTAAAATTTATTTTTCTTTAAAAAATCCCAAAATTTAAAAAAATGTTCAAATCAGTCCTTAAATCCTAAATCCCCAAATCCTCACCGTTGCTGCCGTCGTCGACCCCACCCGTTCGGTCTCCAGACCTAGCCAGCCATTTCCCCCACTCGTCGTCGCCAAAAACCGACGAACGTTGTGCCAATCGAACGATTATTTCATGTTCGACGTTCAATGTTCGACTGGCACACCGTTTGCCGGTTTCCGACGATGGCAAGTGGGGGAAATGGCCGGTTGGGTCCGACGACCGAACGGGTGGGGTCGGAGACGGCGGCCAGCGGCGGCAACAGTGAAGATTTGTGGATTTAGGATTTAGAGATTTGGGGACTATTTTAGAAAGTTTTAGAATTTTAAGATTTTTTTGTTAAATTTTAAATTATTAAAATAAAATTAATTTAAAGAAATTAAATATTACACATGTCGATTTTGTATTGGTTAACAATTGTTAACTACTAGACATCTAAAATTATAACTTTTGAAACTTTAAGCACCTATTTTTACAAAAAAAATACTTTAGGTACCTAAAGTTCAAAAAAGGCATACTTTGGACACTTATTTTTCATTTGAGCCTTAAAATTTTATGATTCAAGTCAGGTGGTTTAGACCAATCCGCGTCTCTAGTCAGGGATGGATGAACGTTAATCGTCCCAACTTTGATGGTTTAATTGCAATTTAAGTCGTTGATGGTATTAAAACTATTGTAATTAACTCATTGTCCCTCCCAAAATTTCTGGTTTGATTAATATTTAGGATCTTATTAGTTTTAAAATTAATGACATTAAGTATTGATTCCCAATTATTTAGTTTAATTACTTTTTAAGTTCCTTGATTTTAAAATTAGAAAAATAAAACCTCAACTGCCTTAATTTTATAGTTTAATTACTTTTTACGACCCTACTCATTTTAAAGTTAAGCGAACTGCACCATCATGGGCATGAATCCTGGCTCCGTCCTTGTGACTAGTATAGAATTTAAAATAAAATCGAATAAAAATTGCTATCATCCTTAATTTCTTATATAAATATATCAGAATCGAACACATAAATATATTCGAGTATGGCATTAATTTTTCGAATTCAAATAGTGCTGGTTTTCTTTTTGAAGTGTTGCAGTTATTGGAATAAACTTTGTGCACGATTGGTCATACAATTCACAGGTGAGAGAGTTGTGAGTGCATAGTTTTAATGTGTGATTGTAGTATTCTGAACGTAACGCATAGATTAGAAGCTTAGAGACGCAAACATGTCTTTTATTTTTGGTCTGATTAAGGACAAAGTGGATGTCTTAAAAAGGTAACCCACAATCAACAAACTAGGACAGACAACAACGCAACAATAAGCTTTCTAAGTGATTGTAACAAGAGGAACACATCCAATGAAACCATAACCAAATCTCAAAAAAAAGAGCAAAGCATTCACTAATAATTGAATTCGAGGTTGATTTGATTTAACCTTTATTTTTTAAGATGACGATAAATATGTGATCGCAAAATAAATAACAAAATACCAAGATTTACGTAAAAAAAATTGAAAAAAAAAACCACAAACAGAAGAGAAGAAATATACTAATGTCGAAAAAGATGAATACATGAGGATTGTGCCTTAACACGGTCTGTGTGTTATTCCACCACAAAACCTCATTTTCCCCTATAATATTATTTTTCACCAAGGTAATTATATCGCGAAATTTTCGAACCGAAACAAAACTGATTTCGAGTCAAACCTTCTACCATTTTTTTTCAATTTTAATTGAATTTGGTTGAACCTTCAATACTTGGTTCAGAGCATTAACGGTTGTTTAAGGAAATATCAAGTGGTTGTCCACACTTATAGTCATTAAAAACATGCTTATTTTTTCTTGAAAGAATTATCATTAATCAGTTGAAAATCATTTAACCTTCTTCTAATAATATTAAGCTTAAAGGTGCTTGAAGCCCTTATACTTTTCGGGGGGAAAATCAATTGATTCAAAGCATAATCATTTAACCTTCAATTATGGTAGGAGGGTTGTGTCCTTTGAGTGTTAGTTTCTTGCTTGTTGCATGAGTTTGTTCGAGCGATGGTATTTTTGTATTGGAGTTTTGTTCGTTTTGTTTATTATGCTGGGTGTCTGGTCCATTTTTTCTATTATGTTGTACTCTTTAACTCAAACCTAAGTTTAGAGAAATTTTTAATGAGATATGTGATTGTTTTTATTGTATAATTTTTTTCTCCTTTAAATAAAATCGTACGCCGATAAAAAAATACATTATTACCAGCTTTAATGAAAACTAAAACATATTCAATTTGGAAATTTCAATAAGCTTTATTATCAAATTTTGAATGTACAATTTTGAAGATATTGTGTTAATTTGAGGGTGTCGTTCAGTGCAACGATTATATCAATCAAGACGAATTTATTTATAAGGTTGTGGTTTTATACCACAACACGATTAAGCTTGATTTATTCATGTCGATTTATTTCCCACTTAATACTAATGTTTTATTTTACAACAATCAATTTTTCCAACAATTTATAAGTAAATTTGAGTATTGTTGTACAATGATCAACTTGGGCAGTGTGAAGCGTAGTCTATTGCATCAAAGTGGTACATAATAGTTTGTTATAAAAAATGTTTTGTTTCCACAAGAGTGAATGATAATTTATTTTAAGAAAATAGTAGTATTTAAATAAATAGCCTATTTTTAACTTACCATTTTATTGATGAATATTTTGATTAAATAGAAAGGTATTAAATTTTTAAGGTAAATATCAAAATTTGAATATATACAAGATGGAACACTATGAGGGGCATGTAAAAAAATCCGACTCGACCGATGCAGTCTATTTATCCATTGGTTCAATCCAAAATTTGGATATCTGATCTGTTTTTTATGTAACCCCCTAGACCCGCCTATGCGTTTCACGGATCCTAGGAAGTCACATTAGGGTCACAAGAGCGACCCACAGAAAATTTCAAATAAACATATGGTTAAACCTTTAAAACCATAAAATAAATATCTGATTTAAAATACAATTTCAGAAATCGTTCAAAATGATAAAACAATCATAATACCAGTTGCGGAAAATAGTTTCAGACTCATTTGTATAATACAAACACGATACACATGCCCCCTAGTTACACAGATACCATACTCCTTGACGAGCCGAAGAAACTCTCATACCGACGTTGATAGGTGCAACTTGTCTGATCTTTTATCCTGAGATGGTAAAAACAACATGAGCTTGGGAAAGCTCAGTAATACAGAACTACCAAAAGATGCTATAAGCTCATGCAGACATATGGTAAGCATAACAATTTCATGATGATCTAAGAAGTGACAGTTCTCTTTTCCTTTTCCGTAATTTCAGGGTAACGTTATACTTGAGAATAATGGCACTTATTCTTTATTCACTCATCGAGTAACAGAAGAGAATATCACAATCTGATAGATTAAGAAGATGGAAACAAGGAGTTTAACGCCTAGTGTGTTCTTTAATCAGACCTTGAGAATTAAACAGAAATTATATAGGCTGGTAACATACGAGGTAGGAATCAGAGAGTTTGGCGTCTAGTGTGTTCCAATAAGTACAGATCAACATGCATAAGTACAGATCAACATTCATAAGTATCTAACATTATATCATATGAGCACGTAACAGATTAAATGCAAATGTCCAATGTTCATACTGAAGTTTCCAAGAAATACCCTCCAACCTTACACCAATATGCAGTCCCCCAGAACTGCATCCATAAGGACTTACCCTAGGCCCGATGGGCGTAGGTGCCACCTAAGGGGGTGCCTTAGGTCCATAAGGACTTACCCTAAGCCCGATGGGCATAGGTGCCACTCAAGGGAAGACCTTGAGTTCATAAGGACTTACCTTAGGCCCGATGGGCGTAGGTGCCACCTAAGGGGGTGCCTTAGGTCCATAAGGACTTACCCTAGGCCCGATGGGCGTAGGTGCCACTCAAGGGGAGACCTTGAGTCCATAAGGATTTACCAGCTTGATCAGGGCTGTACCGACAGAGACTTCATATCATAACCCAACAGTATACCCCAGACAGAATCAGTGTTCAGATTTCCAGACATGGTTAACAGAATATATGTGACAGATATTTTACTCATAACATCAGAAACGGAAGAATTCATGCTTTTGACTGATAAATGGGCATACTATTGCAGAGCAGACATTTCAGTATTCATCATGCAAACAGATTGTACCATCATAGGTCAAGCAACCACATAACAAGTAAACAACTGAGCAAACATATACAATATCATTCATGATCAAATCATTATACAATCCATTAAACATAATATAGCACACATGGAACACACTAGATGGGACAGATCATTTCTCAGAGATGCTTGGCATTTACGGAATGAGACATATTGAACTTGTGACGATTTGAACGGATTTCTGAAACGTGGCCCCTATTAGAAGGGGTTCATACTAACGGTTTAACCCAGATATTCAGGAGATGATATATCAAGATCTTTGAGAGCTTTGGCATATCTCGAGTGATTCAGTCATTTAGGCTTACAAGGGCATTATAGTCATTTTATCATACACGGACATTTTAGTAATTTATACCAACAAGGCATAAACAGTGGCTCGGGAATTCTGTTTGCTCATCAAATTTCCAACCACGCATTCAGAGATTTCTATGCCAAGATTCTTCACGGTATCGAATACATTCAGGGCTATTTTGATTACTTGGGCCAACGAGGGCATCTTGGTCATTTAACTATCAGGGATGATTTTCGTAATTTAGCCCATTAATGATGATATGACGATTCACAATATTTAATGTTTCCAGAAGTTTATCGAGCCTCCAAAATCATTTGAACTATCATACTTCAACCTTGAATTTCTAACCAACCCTTCTAATGTATCTGGCTGTATAGTATATCTGAACGGTTGCTTTCGTATTTCACCACCAGACTTGCCACAGAGTAGTCGAACTCATATTCTGTGCAGAAAACTTCCAACCTTATTTTAATATCAGGAGTGATTATCGTACATGAGTGTGATTCCTAACACTTAGGGGCGCTTTAGCCCATAAAGTCTTATTAAAATCTCAGAATTTCATCAAATGCATATATGCATATTTAGCTCAAGAGGGCTTTTCAGTCATTTTGGAAATTGGAATAAATCCACCATTTCTTTCTGAATTATTATTTGGTACCTCCATCATTCACGTATTCAAACGAAATTAAGTTGTCATAACTCTCCGCCTCTTTATAGACGATTCATTCGTTACAGAACTTGAGGGTATAACATTATTCTTATATAATTCACGCATTACTATCATAGGGATCGACTTAGGATTTCAACAATATTTCCAGAGAATTCTCATTCATGTGTTATACAGAGTTTGAGGGATTATCCAAGTTGTATCACACGAATTGCATATTAATGCCGAAG
Source organism: Hibiscus trionum (assembly GCA_030270665.1). Taxonomy (NCBI): domain Eukaryota; kingdom Viridiplantae; phylum Streptophyta; class Magnoliopsida; order Malvales; family Malvaceae; genus Hibiscus; species Hibiscus trionum. The sequence goes on along the minus strand of BSYR01000034.1, from coordinate 1,451,092 downwards.
TCTTTTCATTAAAACATACATCTTGGGTAGTGTAAATTACATAATCAGGTCGAATGCAGATTTTAGGTCATGTCCTTTATCAGAAGGTAGTTTAGTCATACTTATGCTCCAAGGGCATTTTCGTAATTTCATATCCAACATCTCATACTTATTTCTCATATCGAATTCAGCTTAAGCAGATTTCACAAAACACTTATCATAAGCATGCATGCTTTAACCAGGTATCAACATGTACATAAAGCATACAAGGGGTAGTAATGTATTACCTTAGTTCCAGTTATACCGGTTGACTCATGATACTACATTCGATCGCATTCGAATCCGGACTGGATGTCCCATCACATTTCAAATACCAAGATACTTGCATACCTTCAAATACACAAATTAACATTTCAGTTCTTATCCATAGAGCTCTTAACAAAATTAAACACTTTCGGGTTCAAGGTCAGATTCGGAGGTCTTCGGGTCAGAATTTTGCAAAACAGGCTTCAAAATCGAACTCAGGACGTCAAAAAACATAAAATAGGGCTTTTCGGAAAATTTGACTTTTTGGTCAAAGTCAAAGTCAACGGTCAACGCTAACGTCATCAGGTCAACGCTGACGTCAGCAGGTCAACGGTCAAAGGGTCAGAGTCAATGCTGACAGAGAGTTTGACGTCAGCAGTCAACTGAGTTGACTTGGGTTGACTCGGACGGGTTGACTCGGTTGACTCGGACGAGTTGACTCGGTTGACTCGGACGAGTTGACTCGGTTGACTCGGACGAGTTGACTCGGACGAGTTGACTCGGGTTTACGGGTCGGGTCAGACGGGTCGGGTCGGACGGGTTGGACGGGTCGGGTCAGTTCGGGCCAGTTCGGCCGGTTCGCTTACCCCAACGGAAAATGTCACTGGACGCTGCCGGAAAATGTCGTCGGTGACGCGTTTAGCTGCGATTCTGCCGGGAAAAATTAGATCTTTAGTCCAAGATCTTAACCCACTCGAAATTATATGAAAATAAATCGAAGAGTCGCCGGATTTTACCTAAAAAGAACCCACAACGGCCGGACATCACGTAGCTCCGATGATGGGCTTACCGGTGATGGAAAGATGATCGTTCATAGGGGTTTTGTACCCCTCTACCCGTAGATCAAGCCTGCACCGTGGACGCGCTCAGCCGGCGACGGGAACGGTCAGGAATCGTCGCAAAACAGAGGTCAGTTTTGGGTTGTTGCCCAAAACTTCGAACGGATCTTATCGGCGAACGACAACTCGGCTGCGCGCGTAGAGGCTAGGGCTTTGCTTAGCGCACGACGGCGGTTGCAGGGGTGACGGCGGTGCACGCCACGAACCACCGGTGGGGGAGATCGGGCGGTGAACGGGGGAAAGGTGAAGGGTTTCGATTGGAACCAAAAAATTCAGATCTAATCCCCCCCTTTTTTTTATTCATCTGATGCACATTTAATTTGGGGAAAAAGGTGGTAGTTGGGATATTTTTATTTATTATTGGATTACACAGATAAACCATATCCTAAATAAAAACTAGAGTAACTAAAGCCATAAATTGCCTTAGCTCAGACGGTTAAAGCTTGGGCTTACCAAGCATAGGTTACAGGTTCGAGTTCCCTTGGTTGCAAATCTTTTTTTTTTACCAATACTTAGGGTGTTACAATTCTCCCTCCCTTAAAAGAAATTTCGTCCTCGAAATTTACCATGGTCAGAGAAATGCAGAACTAATCTTTCATTCGTTCTTGTACTGAAAATCCATCTATCGGGGTATCCTTGTTTCCCAAAACGCTCACACAGTTACGGATCAAATTGGTATCGTTCCGGTCACTCAGGCTAACATCTAACCCAAAATCCTCCCATGATGCATGTCCACCGAATTGATTAAATGCAATACATAAATCGATACAGAACTTTATACAGAGTCGCACAAACTCTTGTCTCATAGCTGCTATTATTATAGCATACTTAGTCAAAAATACAAAACATTCTCATCACCACAGAAGTCGATCATACAATCTGAAAGTACGTCTATCAGAATCTGAATTTCTCTACAAGGTTGACAATCAATTTACGGATGAATTGCGCGTGAAGTTTATGCAAGTACTCAAAACGTCAACCAGGGCCCTCCAGAATCAGGATGTAACGCCAAATTTCAATCATGGATGATATTTATCGATATACCAAGCCACACCATGGAGGAGATGCCTTTCCTCATACTGATCGAACACAACTAAGATCATTAGCGGATATCTCTTACCTTCAACGTAATATTCAGACAACTATTCCTTTTTGTGTTTAATAGAGGTACCACAAATTATATACTTTCGGCACAATCACAAACACTTCTCTCTGAAATTCATAGAGTTTTTTTTTTTATCACAATTCCGGTAGGGTATTTTTTTCAGACACAATCGTTATCACCGAATAGCCTTTCATGAAATCTTACATCGGACATCCCGCATTATCAAACATTTATTCTTAATCTGATTCACAAGTATAAACCATCTCAAGTCCCTTATCTAGATTCAAATTCAACCATTTAATTCAAAACACAGACGGACGTTCTAGACATTTTCTGTAAGCAGATGTTGAGCTATGAAAGGCAGAATACTCAGATTTGGTTATTTCAGAAGAAAGGATTCGACATCAGAGTTTCGGCTCGGAGGAGTACGGTTATGATCTAGGGGCATGCACAGACCAGACACCCTACGACAGACGATCGGCCGATCTACCAAGAAAGACGCAACTCTAAGCTCTGATACCACTAAATGTAACCCCCTAGACCCGCCTATGCGTTTCACGGATCCTAGGAAGTCACATTAGGGTCACAAGAGAGACCCACAGAAAATTTCAAATAAACATATGGTTAAACCTTTAAAACCATAAAATAAATATCTGATTTAAAATACAATTTCAGAAATCGTTCAAAATGATAAAACAATCATAATACCAGTTGCGGAAAATAGTTTCAGACTCATTTGTATAATACAAACACGATACACATGCCCCCTAGTTACACAGATACCATACTCCTTGACGAGCCGAAGAAACTCTCATACCGACGTTGATAGGTGCAACTTGTCTGATCTTTTATCCTGAGATGGTAAAAACAACATGAGCTTGGGAAAGCTCAGTAATACAGAACTACCAAAAGATGCTATAAGCTCATGCAGACATATGGTAAGCATAACAATTTCATGATGATCTAAGAAGTGACAGTTCTCTTTTCCTTTTCCGTAATTTCAGGGTAACGTTATACTTGAGAATAATGGCACTTATTCTTTATTCACTCATCGAGTAACAGACGAGAATATCACAATCTGATAGATTAAGAAGATGGAAACAAGGAGTTTAACGCCTAGTGTGTTCTTTAATCAGACCTTGAGAATTAAACAGAAATTATATAGGCTGGTAACATACGAGGTAGGAATCAGAGAGTTTGGCGTCTAGTGTGTTCCAATAAGTACAGATCAACATGCATAAGTACAGATCAACATTCATAAGTATCTAACATTATATCATATGAGCACGTAACAGATTAAATGCAAATGTCCAATGTTCATACTGAAGTTTCCAAGAAATACCCTCCAACCTTACACCAATATGCAGTCCCCCAGAACTGCATCCATAAGGACTTACCCTAGGCCCGATGGGCGTAGGTGCCACCTAAGGGGGTGCCTTAGGTCCATAAGGACTTACCCTAAGCCCGATGGGCATAGGTGCCACTCAAGGGAAGACCTTGAGTTCATAAGGACTTACCCTAGGCCCGATGGGCGTAGGTGCCACCTAAGGGGGTGCCTTAGGTCCATAAGGACTTACCCTAGGCCCGATGGGCGTAGGTGCCACTCAAGGGGAGACCTTGAGTCCATAAGGATTTACCAGCTTGATCAGGGCTGTACCGACAGAGACTTCATATCATAACCCAACAGTATACCCCAGACAGAATCAGTGTTCAGATTTCCAAACATGGTTAACAGAATATATGTGACAGATATTTTACTCATAACATCAGAAACGGAAGAATTCATGCTTTTGACTGATAAATGGGCATACTATTGCAGAGCAGACATTTCAGTATTCATCATGCAAACAGATTGTACCATCATAGGTCAAGCAACCACATAACAAGTAAACAACTGAGCAAACATATACAATATCATTCATGATCAAATCATTATACAATCCATTAAACATAATATAGCACACATGGAACACACTAGATGGGACAGATCATTTCTCAGAGATGCTTGGCATTTACGGAATGAGACATATTGAACTTGTGACGATTTGAACGGATTTCTGAAACGTGGCCCCTATTAGAAGGGGTTCATACTAACGGTTTAACCCAGATATTCAGGAGATGATATATCAAGATCTTTGAGAGCTTTGGCATATCTCGAGTGATTCAGTCATTTAGGCTTACAAGGGCATTATAGTCATTTTATCATACACGGACATTTTAGTAATTTATACCAACAAGGCATAAACAGTGGCTCGGGAATTCTGTTTGCTCATCAAATTTCCAACCATGCATTCAGAGATTTCTATGTCAAGATTCTTCACGGTATCGAATACATTCAGGGCTATTTTGATTACTTGGGCCAACGAGGGCATCTTGGTCATTTAACTATCAGGGATGATTTTCGTAATTTAGCCCATTAATGATGATATGACGATTCACAATATTTAATGTTTCCAGAAGTTTATCGAGCCTCCAAAATCATTTGAACTATCATACTTCAACCTTGAATTTCTAACCAACCCTTCTAATGTATCTGGCTGTATAGTATATCTGAACGGTTGCTTTCGTATTTCACCACCAGACTTGCCACAGAGTAGTCGAACTCATATTCTGTGCAGAAAACTTCCAACCTTATTTTAATATCAGGAGTGATTATCGTACATGAGTGTGATTCCTAACACTTAGGGGCGCTTTAGCCCATAAAGTCTTATTAAAATCTCAGAATTTCATCAAATGCATATATGCATATTTAGCTCAAGAGGGCTTTTCAGTCATTTTGGAAATTGGAATAAATCCACCATTTCTTTCTGAATTATTATTTGGTACCTCCATCATTCACGTATTCAAACGAAATTAAGTTGTCATAACTCTCCGCCTCTTTATAGACGATTCATTCGTTACAGAACTTGAGGGTATAACATTATTCTTATATAATTCATGCATTACTATCATAGGGATCGACTTAGGATTTCAACAATATTTCCAGAGAATTCTCATTCATGTGTTATACAGAGTTTGAGGGATTATCCAAGTTGTATCACACGAATTGCATATTAATGCCGAAGTCTTTTCATTAAAACATACATCTTGGGTAGTGTAAATTACATAATCAGGTCGAATGCAGATTTTAGGTCATGTCCTTTATCAGAAGGTAGTTTAGTCATACTTATGCTCCAAGGGCATTTTCGTAATTTCATATCCAACATCTCATACTTATTTCTCATATCGAATTCAGCTTAAGCAGATTTCACAAAACACTTATCATAAGCATGCATGCTTTAACCAGGTATCAACATGTACATAAAGCATACAAGGGGTAGTAATGTATTACCTTAGTTCCAGTTATACCGGTTGACTCATGATACTACATTCGATCGCATTCGAATCCGGACTGGATGTCCCATGACATTTCAAATACCAAGATACTTGCATACCTTCAAATACACAAATTAACATTTCAGTTCTTATCCATAGAGCTCTTAACAAAATTAAACACTTTCGGGTTCAAGGTCAGATTCGGAGGTCTTCGGGTCAGAATTTTGCAAAACAGGCTTCAAAATCGAACTCAGGACGTCAAAAAACATAAAATAGGGCTTTTCGGAAAATTTGACTTTTTGGTCAAAGTCAAAGTCAACGGTCAACGCTAACGTCATCAGGTCAACGCTGACGTCAGCAGGTCAACGGTCAATGGGTCAGAGTCAATGCTGACATCAGCATGACGTCAGCAGTCAACTGAGTTGACTTGGGTTGACTCGGACGGGTTGACTCGGTTGACTCGGACGAGTTGACTCGGTTGACTCGGACGAGTTGACTCGGTTGACTCGGACGAGTTGACTCGGACGAGTTGACTCGGTTGACTCGGACGAGTTGACTCGGACGAGTTGACTCGGGTTTACGGGTCGGGTCAGACGGGTCGGGTCGGACGGGTTGGACGGGTCGGGTCAGTTCGGGCCAGTTCGGCCGGTTCGCTTACCCCAACGGAAAATGTCACTGGACGCTGCCGGAAAATGTCGTCGGTGACGCGTTTAGCTGCGATTCTGCCGGGAAAAATTAGATCTTTAGTCCAAGATCTTAACCCACTCGAAATTATATGAAAATAAATCGAAGAGTCGCCGGATTTTACCTAAAAAGAACCCACAACGGCCGGACATCACGTAGCTCCGATGATGGGCTTACCGGTGATGGAAAGATGATCGTTCATAGGGGTTTTGTACCCCTCTACCCGTAGATCAAGCCTGCACCGTGGACGCGCTCAGCCGGCGACGGGAACGGTCAGGAATCGTCGCAAAACAGAGGTCAGTTTTGGGTTGTTGCCCAAAACTTCGAACGGATCTTATCGGCGAACGACAACTCGGCTGCGCGCGTAGAGGCTAGGGCTTTGCTTAGCGTACGACGGTGGTTGCAGGGGTGACTGCGGTGCACGCCACGAACCACCGGTGGGGGAGATCGGGCTGTGAACGGGGGAAAGGTGAAGGGTTTCGATTGGAACCAAAAAATTCAGATCTAATCCCCCCCTTTTTTTTATTCATCTGATGCACATTTAATTTGGGGAAAAAGGTGGTAGTTGGGATATTTTTATTTATTATTGGATTACACAGATAAACCATATCCTAAATAAAAACTAGAGTAACTAAAGCCATAAATTGCCTTAGCTCAGACGGTTAAAGCTTGGGCTTACCAAGCATAGGTTACAGGTTCGAGTTCCCTTGGTTGCAAATCTTTTTTTTTTTACCAATACTTAGGGTGTTACATTTTATTTTTCGGATAATTCAGATTGGGATATTCGAAAATTTCAGATCGGATACAGATAGTGATTTCATATTTGGATTCGATATCGATTATCCGAAAATTCATTTTTTTATAATTATGAATATTGTTATATTCGATATTTTTACTTGTTATACATGAAAATTTGAAATTTCCATAGATACAAATCTTGTTATATTCAATAATTTGTTGATATTATATTCGAAAACTCAAAATTTTAATAGATAGGACCGCCAAATTAAAAAAAAACTTAAATCAAGTACTCATAAATTCTGATATGGATCGCTAAATTGTCGATCCAAAAATTTTAGATATCCAAAATTTGGATGGGTTTAAATATCCGAATTGTACACCCCTTGAACATCCTTAATCACTTAGCCAAATAATAAATCTCTTTATCGATGAATTTAAAGCATAGAAACTATGAAATTAAAACATAGAAACGGTAGAAGTTTAAAGTATTTGCATGCTTTATTGATTAACATATGTTTTATTATATAAACATTTAAACAGTTGAATGGTTTAGTGGATTATGATATTAATGTTTAGTGGTTGCCAACGTTTAATAGTTGTGTAATTATGTTGCTTTAAGGCTTTTCTATTCTATGATGTCAAATCGTTGGTTTAAGTAATTTTCAATAAATGAAGTTTAAATATTTGGAAAGCGGGGATGCAATATTATGATGCTATAAATATTATATATTTTTAGAAAGTATCATATTTATTTTCTAATTCCTTTGTGTCCTGGTGGTAAAGGTAGATGTTCATCATCCCTTCTCAACTCGGGTTCGAGTACCAGTAATACATGTTGTGTGTGCCATCTTTAAAAAGACTAAAAAAGTTGAACATATGCTACCCTTGCATCACACTAGCATATTCAAAAAAAATATATCATTTTTTTATTAAGTAGAAATATTATGATATTAAGTCTTTTTCTTTAAAAACCTGTTCATTCTAGAATATTAAAAATAAAGACTTACTGTAAATAAAATTTTGAGAAAATTTATTATCGTTAGTAATTTTTCAAAGGCTAATATAGTGTAACCTTCTTTGATTCTAGAATGAACAAATTTTTAAAGAGATTATAATTCATATGAAGTGACTATTGCAGTAAATTTTAAGACTATTCTTATTAAAGATGATGATAAGAAGATCGAAGTTACATACATAGTGAGATGAATCGCGATAGGCCTGCAGCTACGCAGTTTCTTTAAGACAAATTTCGACTACTTCACGGTGGTTGAGTTTACCGACCGTCAATCTCTCAAGATACAACAACAAGATGATCTTCGACAGAAGCACAAACTGAAGAGATCATTAACTGTGCTCTTGACTTAGCCTATCACCAAAAATACAAGAGAGAAGAAAGCAGTTTTTGAGTGTGTTTTGAAACTGAAGAAAGACACGGTTTATATAGGGGAGTGAAGGAGAAAAAAATAAAGAAATCAAAATATTCCGTATTAATAGTCATTAACCCTTTGACCGAGTAAAATCGGAAATGAGCTGTTAATACCATATTAAAATGGAATATTTCCGTAAATTGCATGTATTGTCTCTTTAATATCCGAATTTAATGGAAAGTCAAAATTATCCTATTAAATTTGGAATATTCAAAAGGATATACTAATTATAAGGAAAAAACTAATTTGAAGTGGGTAAAATAAATATCCATAAGTCCACGAAGGACTCTACCAATTTAGACATTTGTGTCGCCCACATTGTGCGAGTGTGACCCAACTCAAATGGGTTCAATTCGCACCCCCTACACATAAGACACAATTTTCATTCAAGTCATTCAATAACTACCAAGTGGGTTGGAGTATTTAAACCCTTCCCAAGATTGTTATCTCATCCATGTGGGATAATGAGTTTTATTTTCCTTTACACAATTCACAACAACCTCACTTTGACCATTAATTTCTCATTCATCACTCAACCGTTTGAGCATATGAGATACCGTTGTAAAGGTCTCATGGAGTAGAATATGATTTAATAAATTTATCATTTAAACCTCCATCTTTACCCATAGAAAATATGGCTCAAAGTTACCAATTTCTCACATTTTTTCCAACAATAATAAGAATATTAAAGTATTAAAAAATGGACATTATGGTTTGAGACATAAATCAAAAGTCAGGATAAAAAAAACCTTGTGAAGAACTGCACGTTGATGAAAATCCCCAACCCTAGGTCTCATGTTATCTCCCTTTCTCATCCCTAGTTCTTAATTTCCAGTAATGTGTTGCTCGATCGTGGTCTCGGTTTTGCGGACTTCCCCTTTCGAGAGACATCGTCAGACTTTGCTAGAGTCTTTGGTTTGTGGTTCGGCGAAACGTGGTCGCGGTTTGGGCAAGGGAAGGGGTTTTTGAGTTTTTTGGCTCTACTCCGGGTTGAGTTCCGATGGGTCGAGGTGAGTCTTTCCTCTGCTTTTTACTCTGACCCTTAGTTTGTTTGGAGGTCGGGTCGTTCCATCGGTATAGCGCATGTCGGAGCCCAGTTTGTCTCGTGTTTGTGGCCAGCATTTTTCCTAATGGTTTGGTGGTGTGTGCCTAGATTTCGGCAACTGATGGCCCTCGACGACTATGCTCGGCAAAGTCAGATTTTACCTTTAGCTCCGATGCATAGAAATTGCTCTGGTTTTGGGTTTCCTCTCTCTTGTTTCCGTGTTAGGCTCTCAAGAGACCAAAAAGATGAGTCTTGGGTGATTTTTGAAATGTTTATCCAGGAATCTAGTCCTTCTATGTCAAAAAGGAAGGGATGCAATTTTGACAAGAAATTCTGGCAGAATGTAGGAATTAGTGCAAATGATAAAAATCTCTTTGGAAGCAATTACTCTCTTGGTGTTAAGGTTGGATTTGAGAAATCACTGGACATTGTTTATCCCAGAAACCAAGATTATGGATCCCTCATCCTCAAGCTTTCTTTATCGGTACAAGTTGTTTGTTCATGGTGGCCTGGTTCAAATGTGAAGGAGGAAGAAGATTGATACTTGTTTAACTCTGACAAGAATCCCATAATATCTGGGATTTTTCAGAGATTTGAAAAGGCACCATGCTGGGTTTCCTTGGTTACTTCGATGGTTGACTTAGTTTTGTGTAAACAGCTGGAGGTTTTAGAGGAAAATTACAAGGGTACCCCTAAGCTCAACCTTTTCGAGCTTGTGTCTTTTGAAGTATGTTTTCTTTCAAGTACTTTTTTGGCCTTTGTGGTTAAGCATGGGTGTTCCTTCATGATCAGAGTAGGTCGGCTTGTGTTTGCTTTAACCAAGTTAGATTTTCTTCCTATCGTCATTGTAACACCCATGTGATATGATTATATAAAAGTATGAACCCTGAAAAATAAAAGAAGAAGAAAAGATTTGGGTATTGGGGGATTTGAACCCTTTACCTCTTGGTTGTGAGTTTGGTAACCCAACCAATTGAGCGAGGAAACTCTTGGTATCAAAGCCACCAGAAATCTCTTTTAAGTTATGTTGGGTTTGTTTAACCCGGTTAAAATAGTAATCAGTCTCTTCATTTACCCAGTTGGACCATCTGTTTCGAATTGAAAATGAGAGATCTAGAGAGCTGCAAGTCTCCTCCTAGCCACCTGTGCTCGATCAGCCCCCATTGTCGGCCGGTGGCGTGCACTGCCACCATCGCCATACTCATCGTCGCACTATGAACTCGTGAGCCACTCGCAGAGTCTCATCCCCGTTCACCGTGAAAAAGCCCTAGAGGTTCGGTGAGAATCCCAAGTATCGCCTTCTGTTTCTTCTGACCTTGGCCACCGCTCGTCGGTGTTGTGCACCACCGTCATCATCGCACTCGTCGCTGAGCCCCAAACAAAACCCAGCCGCCGCGTGCGTAACCGATGCTCTATTCACTGTGTAAATCGCTTGAGAGGTTCGTGAAAGTTGTATAACCCGCGCCTCTTGCCTTCGTTGGCTTCGGTCATCTCCGTCGTCCGCGTGAGACACGACCGCTAGATTCAAACTCTCCGTGCAAGGGCGAGTAAAACCCCTCCCTTCGTTCATCGGTTTGTGTCTGTTAAGGGCCTCATCGGAGTTATGTAGAGTTCGACCGTTTCCCTCTATTTTGGTAAGATTCGGTAAGTTCTGACCTGAATCCGATTTGTGGACGTGAATAGTTGAGTTGCTGAGTTAGTTTTCGTTATTTTCCGGCCAAAGCAGGTGTTCTAGGGTCATCGGCGGCATTCCGGTGAGGTTTCTAGTGAAATTTTCGGCAAGTGGTTCTAAAAGATAGGTAAACTAGTTTAACCCGATCCGGCCCCAAACCTGAGCCAGTGAACCGTTAATTTAGACCCAAATCGACTGCCTGACCCGACCCGTTAACCGACTCGACCCGTTAACCGACCCGACCTGTTGACCAACCCGACTAACTCAACTCGTTGACCTGGTGAGTCGACTCGTCTAGGTCAACTTGGTGAGTCAACTCAGTTAACCAGTAATGTCAGCATGATATCAGCGTTGACTTGATCACTGATGTCAGCGTTGACTTTGACTGTTGACGTCAACGTTGACTTTGACCAAAAAGTCAAATTTTCAGAAAAGTCATATTTTATGTTTTTTGACCTCCTTAGTCTGTTTTTGAAGCCTATTTTTCAAAATTCGAACCCGAAAGCCTCCGAATCTAACCTTGAACCCGAACTTGTATATGTATTTAGTTATTTAGTTAAGAGTACTGTGAATAAGGACTGAAATGTGAATTTGTGTAATTGAAGGTACTCACAGTTCCTTGAATACGAATTGTTGAGGGACGTCAATCTGGGTTCAAGGGTGTTCGAATGTCGTTCACGGATCGATCGATGTAGCTCAGAGCCAAGGTAATACATTATTACCTCTTGCATACTTTATAAACATGTTGGTATTCGGTTAATGCATGCATAATTATGATTAAGTGTACCATCAATTTTGCTTAAGTCTAATCAAATAAGAAAAATAAGTATGGATAATATAGATAAGATTAAAATACTCGGATGAAAAGGATAATAAATCAAAAGGACTTGAAGGACAATATGTAATAATGAGTTAATATCCTGCCCGATAATATTGTTAAAGGATTTAAAATCAGAAACATTGGATATGAAATATTGAGAATGCCCTAAAGGTATAAGAATGCCTTAAATACCCTGACAAAGGAAATGTTATGGAATTTTACACTCTATTTGGTAAAATGATTACTTATCTAAAATCCATGTTCTATTGGGAAAGTTTTCGATATCAAGATGCAAATATGTATGATAACGAAACACTTGGATTACCCAAACTCTGGAAAAATACCTGGAGATAAATTTACTGAAAGTTGTACGTATTCCTGAACAGATCTAAATGACAATAGAGAATGAATTGATTGGAATGATTGAAGAGACCGAAATGACGTTAGACACTGAATTTACCGAATTAACTGAAATGATGGATAAACTCTCTGGAGTTGAAATGAATGAATTGTCTTGAAATACGTAAAGTAACGGAATTACTGAAAACACCTCTATGACTTGGAATAAGACGTATTAATAAAACTAAATGAGTATGATGGCTCTAAAAGTTGTATTACACGACTCACGATTGTTGGTCACATTTAATGCTAAGTAATATTGAAAGAATATTGTATGAATGTATGTTTGACTTATTTGAGGAAAGTACAATGATAATTACAAGAATAACCTGGTTCTCTAAAAGGTACATTCATTGTTAAGGATTGAGTTCGTGTGATATGTACATTCATTGTTAAAGAAAGACCGTGCCTCTAAAAATATGGCATGGTGTATCATTACGTGTCATCCCTGATTGAAACTTGGTGGTATATTCTGATTTTGAAAGTTTCGGTTATAGGCCTCGAGTACTCGTCTGCATTTCAGGTATCGTTTTCGTCCGTAGCTTGATGGTCAACCTGGTTGAATAAATCAATGCGAGAGGATATACTTTATGGGTGTATGATTAACTCTTATGGTAGTTGGAGATGTTTATTATCCTTACTGAGGCCGTTTATAATAAAATATACGAGACAAGTTTTCGCTTGGCACCGTATGAAGTTTGGTATGATTTAGAATACCGTATTCTGATAAGTTGGTCTAAGGTGTAAGACGAGATGGTTTTGGGCCTAGGTCAGTCTAAGTGATTGAGGGTGCTATCAGATTGATCTGTGACCATTTGGGAGTCTCAAGAAACCAACATGCTCTGATGCAAAAGTTTCAGTGAAGGAATGGATGTAAGAACAGTTACTGCAGATATATGAATCTGGTAAATTTCGAGGACGAAATTTCTTTTAAGAGGGGGGAGTTGTAACACCCATGAAATACAGTTATATAAAAATATGAAAAATAAAAGAAGAAGAAGAGATTTGGGTATTGGGGGATTCAAACCTATGACCTCTTGGTTGTGAGTTTGGTAACCAACCCAATTGAGCTAGGCAGCTCTTGGTATCTAAACCACTAGAAATCCCTTTTAAGTTATGTTCAGTTTGTTTAACCCAAATAAAATAATAACAGTCTCTTCATTTACCTAGTTGGACCATCTGTTACGAATCGAGAATGAGAGATCTGGAGAGCCACAAGTCTCCTCCTAGCCACATGCGCTCGATCAGCCCCACCGCTGGCTGATGGCATGCACCGCCACCATCGTTGTACTCGTCGTCGCACTACGAACTCGATCCCGTGAGCTACTCGCAGAGTCTCATCCATGTTCGCCGTGAAAAAGCCCTAGAAGGTTCAGCGAGAAAACAAGCGTATCCCCCTGTTTCTTTTGACCTTGGCCACCGCTCGTCGGTGTTGTGCACCACCGTCATCATCGCACTCGCTGCTGAGCCCTAACAAAACCATGCCGCTGCGCGCGTAACCGATGCTTCGATTCACCATGTAAGTCGCCTGAGAGGTTCGTGAAAGTTGTATAACTCGCGTCTCTTGCCTTCGTCAGCTTCGGTCATCTCCGTCGTCCGTGTGAGACACGACCGCTAGATTCAAACTCTCTGTGTAAGGGCGAGTAAAACCCCTCCCTCCTTTCATCGTTTTGTGGTTGTTAGGGTCCTCATCGGAGTTATGTTGAGTTCGATCGTTTCCATCTATTTTGGTAAGATTTGGTAAGTTCCAACCTGAATCTGATTCGTGGACGTGAATGGTTGAGTTGTTGAGTTAATTTTCATTCTTTTCCGGCAAAAGCAGGTGTTCTAGGGTCATCAGCGACATTCTGGTGAGGTTTAGAGTGAAATTTCCGACAAGTGGTTCTAAAATATAGGTAAACTAGTTTAACCAGATCAAACCGGTCCGGCCCGAACCGGCCCCAAACCCGAGCTAGTGAATCGTTAATTTAGACCCAAACCGTCTGCCTGACCCGACTCGTTGACCAACCCAACTGACCCGACCCGTTGAACCGGTGAGTCGACTCATCCGAGTCAACTCAGTGAGTCAACTCAGTTAACCAGTAATTTCAGCATGATGTCAGCATTGACTTTATCGTTGATGTCAGTGTTGACTTTGATTGTTGACGTTAGCGTTGGCTTTGACCAAAAAGTCAAAATTTTCAGAAAAGTCATATTTTATGTTTTTCGATGTCCTGAGTCCATTTTTGAAGCCCGTTTCGCAAAATTCGAACCCGAAAGCCTCTAAATCTAACCTTGAACCCGAACTTGTATATGCATTTAGTTATTTAGTTAAGGGTACTGTGAATAAGGACTGAAATGTGAATTTGTGTAATTGAAGGTACTCACAGTTCCTTGAATACGAATTGTTGAGGGACGTCAATCCAGGTTCAAGGGTGTTCGAATGTCGTTCACGGATTGATCGGTGTAGCTCGGAGCCAAGGTAATACATTACTACCTCTTGCTTACTTGATGAACATGTTGGTATTCGGTTAATGCATGCATAATTATGATTAAGTGAACTGTCAACTTTGCTTAAGTCTAATCAAATATGAAAAAAAAGTATGGATAATATAGATAAGATTAAAATACTCGGATGAAAAGGATAATAAATCAAAAGGATCTGAAGGACAATATGTAATAATGAGTTAATCTCCAACCCGATAATATTGTTAAAGGATTTAAAATCAGAAACATTGGATATGATATATTGAGAATGCCCTAAAGGCATAAGAATGCCTTAAATACCCCTAACAAAGGAAATGCTATGGAAGTTTACACTCTATTTTGTAAAATGATTACTTATCTAAAATCCATGTTCTATTGGGAAAATTTTCGATATCAAGATGCAAATATGTATGATAACGAAACACTTGGATTACCCAAACTCTGGAAAAATACCTGGAGATAAATTTACTGAAAGTTGTACATATTCCTGAACAGATCTAAATGACAGTAGAGAATGAATTGATTGGAATGATTGAAGAGACCGAAATGACGTTAGACACTGAATTTACCGAATTAACTAAAATGATGGATAAACTCTCTGGAGTTGAAATGAATGAATTGTCTTGAAATACGAAAAGTACTGGAATGACTGAAAACACCTTTATGACTTGGAATAAGACATATTAATAAAACTAAATGAGTATGATGGCTCTAAAAGTTGTATTACACGACTCACGGTTGTTGGTCACATTTAATGCTAAGTAATATTGAAAGAATATTGTATGAATATATATTTAACTTATTTGAGGAAAGTACAATGATAATTACAAGAATAACATGGTTCTCTAAAAGGTACATTCATTGTTAAGGATTGAGTTCGTGTGATATGTACATTCATTGTTAAAGAAAGACCGTGTCTCTAAAAATATGGCATGGTGTAACATTACGTATCATCCCGGACTAAAACTTGGTCGCATATTCTGATTCTGAAAGTCTCGGTTACAGGCCTCGAGTACTTTTCTGGATTTCATGTATCGTTTTCGTTCGTAGCTTGATGGTCAACTTGGTAGAATAACTCAATGCGAGAGAATATACTTTATGGGTGTATGATTAACTCTTATGGTAGTTGGGGATGTTTATTATCCTTACTGAGACCGTTTATAATAAAAGATACGAGACAAGTTTTCACTTGGCACCGTATAAAGTTTACTATGGTTTAAAATATCGTATTCTAATAAGGTGGTCTAAGGTGTAAGACGAGATAGTTTTGGGCCTAGGTCAGTCTAAGTAATTAAGGGTGCTATCAGATTGATCTGTGACCGTTTGGGAGTCTCAAGAAACCAACATGCTCTGATGCAAAAGTTTCAGTGAAGGAATGGATGTAAGAACAGTTACTGCAGATGTCTGACTCTGGTAAATTTCGAGGACGAAATTTCTTTTAAGAGGGGGAGTTGTAACACCCATGAAATACGGTTATATAAAAGTATGAAAAATAAAAGAAGAATAAGAGATTTGGGTATTGAAGGATTCAAACCCATGACCTCTTGGTTGTGAGTTTGGTAACCCAACCAATTGAGCTAGGCAGCTCTTGGTATCTAAACCACCAGAAATCCCTTTTAAGTTATGTTCAGTTTGTTTAACCCTAAATAAAATAATAACCAGTCTCTTCATTTACCTAGTTGGACCATCTGTTTAGAATCGAGAATGAGAGATCTGGAGAGCCGCAAGTCTCCTCCTAGCCACATGCGCTCGATCAGCCCCACCGCTGGCCGGTGGCATGCATTGCCACCATCGTCGTACTCTTCGTTGCATTACGAACTTGATCCCGTGAACCCCTCGCGGAGTCTCATCCATGTTCGTCGTGAAAAAGCCCTCGAAGGTTCGGCAAGAAACCCAAGCGTCGCCCCTATTTCTTTTGACCTTGGGCACCGCTCGTCGGTGTTGTGCACCACCGTCATCATCACACTCGTCATTGAGCCCTGAACAAAACCTAGCCGCCACACGCGCAACCGATGCTCCGTTTACCGTGTAAGTCGCCTGAGAGGTTCATGAAAGTTATGTTGAGACACGGCCGCTAGATTCAAACTCTTCGTGCAAGGGCGAGTAAAACCCATCCCTCCGTTCATCGGTTTGTGGCTGTTAGGGGCCTCATCGGAGTTATGTTGAGTTCGACCGTTTCCATCTATTTTGGTAAGATTTGGTAAGTTCCGACTTGAATCTGATTCGTGAACGTGAATGGTTGAGTTGCTGAGTTAATTTTCATTCTTTTTCGGTCAAAACAGGTGTTCTAGGGTCATCAGTGACATTCCGTTGAGGTTTCCAGTGAAATTTCCGGCAAGTGGTTCTAAAAGATAGGTAAACTAGTTTAACCTGTTCAAATCGATCCGGCCCCAAACCCGAGCCAGTGAACCGTTAATTTAGACCCAAACCGTCTGCTTAACCCGACCCGTTGACCAACCCAACCGACCCTACCCGTTGAACCGGTGAGTCGACTCGTCTGGGTCAACTCGATGAGTCAACTCAGTTAAGTCAGTCAACTCGATATCAAGATGTAAATATGTATGATAACGAAACACTTCGATTACCTAAACTCTGAACAAATACTTGGAGATAAATTTACTGAAAGTTGTACGTATTCATGAACAAATCTAAATGACAGTAGAGAATTAATTGATTAGAATGATTGAAGAGACCGAAATGACGTTAGACACTGAATTTACCGAATTGACTGAAGTGATGGATAAACTCTTTGGAGTTGAAACGAATGAATTGTCTGGAAATACGAAAAGTACCGGAATGACTGGAAACACCTCTATGACTTGGAATAGGACATATTAATAAAACTAAATGAGTATGATGGCTCTAAAATTTGTATTACATGACTCACGTTTGTTGGCCACATTTAATGCTAAGTAATATTGAAAGAATACTGTATGAATGTATGCTTGACTTATTTGAGGAAAGTACAATGATAATTACAAGAATAACCCGGTTCTCTAAAAAGTACATTCATTGTTAAGGATTGAGTTTGTGTGATATGTACATCTCCGAATACTTGGTAAACACCACGATAATGTGAATTTTTTGGTTTTAATGGACTTGGAGGATGGATAAAGAGTTAGAAGTCTTGGATGCAAATGTTTGTAATATCCCTACGTAATATAAAGCCTAACTTATGTACGATAGTAACTCGTGATATTGTTATAGTACATGGAAAATACCGTATGGATACATGTTTGATTTCTCGTAACATGTCCAGTGATTAATGGATGAAGACGATATACTTTGTCATACATTATAGTCGGTTCTAAGAAGCAAATGCTTAATGTGTACCTATATGGCTGAATGGTAAATATTATAATGAGGGGTTCCAATTAGTACAAAGAGGCATGAAAATCTGATGAGCAACTAGAATTGCAGAGTTTTGTAGATCATCGTTTATGCCTTGTTGGTTTAAATTACCATATTGCTCATAAATGTTAAATAACCAAAATACCCTTATGAGGAAAATAGATTGGAACACTCTTGATATGTTTAAATCCCTAAATGAGTTTGATGTATTTGAAATCTTTATTGATATTTTTCTTCTAGGAGTCTTAAAATATATCCTAATGCACTTGAATTCCTGCATAATCAAGATATATCATAGATTCTGAACATCTTTGAAGTATAACTCTTGAAAACCTGGAAGAAGTTGATATTTACTGGATTTCTTTAAATATGGTTCTTGAATTCTGAAATCAGACTAGAAGAGGCTACAATTTAGGGTTTTCCTTCTACCTTTAATAAGGACATCAAAGTGATAATTTGGAATCATCCGGTGTGTTCCAAGTATACTTGAAATATTCCTAACTGGAATCTAAGTCTATTCGTTCTATCTTCTAGTGATCAAGCTATCTGAAATAAAAATACGACTTATAGTTCCTGATATATGATAGTAATATACCCGATTTATGGGTCTTGGTATTCCAGTTCCACAAGTTACCCAGCTATCTGCATCTTTAATTCCTAACATACTGCTGATATTATCGTTTAAAATTGTATTACTGAGTATTGGATATTGATTTAAGACTGTAGGCTCAGCCCTGATCAAGCTGGTAAGCCGTCCGTATTCGGCTCCTACGCTTCGGCTAGGGTCCACCCGTATTCGGCTCCTACACTTCGGCTAGGGTTCGCCCGTATTCGGCTCCTATGCTTTGGCTAGGGTCCACCCGTATTAGGTTCCTAGCTTCGACTAGGTTAATTTCGCCCAGACCTAAGGTGTTCCCTTAGAATGGTACCTACGCCCAATGGGCCTAGGTTAATGCCTTTATAGGTGCAGTCCATAATTGCATATTGGAGTACAGTTGAAGAGTAGATAAGAATTTAAAATGAACCGTAATAGGAACATGTTACCTGGAACACCATGATAGTCCTATGCTCTACCGTATACTGCTTTACTTACACATGCATGTGCTTACAGCATCATTTGGTATTTATGTTTTATTGAGCTTTCCCAAGATCATGTTGTTTTACAATCGCAGGTTAGATGAAATCTGTCATGGTAAGGTGACTGACAGCACTGTTTGAAGTTCTCTCGGCGTTGCTTTTGGAGTACGGTACTGACATAGTTAGTGGGCATGTATGACGTGTATTGTTTGATGTCAGAGTATAGAAAATGTTTATGAGTTCTCGTTATGTGTTTACATGATTTTCATAAATGATATTTCTCCTATGATCAGTGCTTCTTGTTTATGCCTCGTTGCAAAGTGTATTGATTGTAAATTGTGTAAACGGTGTTTCGGCAATGTTGGTTCGTTGTTTCTCGTTGGTGGCCTTCTCATGCTTTGGCTTTTGCGTGGATCTGCAAAGCCTCTTCAATCCTCATTTCTATGGCAAGAACTGGTTCAGTTGATGATGACAAGACCCTCTTTTGAGGGAGCCTGCATGCGAAAGGAGCTCTCGCATCGGTTTAATTTGGTTCATTTTATTGCTTTAGGGCCAAGATTTGTTCCTAGTCCTTTTATGCTTTGTTATTGTTTTAGTTTGGCTCCTCTGATGAACTCAAGTGGGGGTTTCAGTCTAAGCCTTGCATGGCTTATTTTCTCTTTTCTTTTGTTTTGCCCTCTCGTTGTGGCTTTCACTTTTAATCTTATGGGATTTTGTCAAGAACATCGTCTTGCTTGTTCCCTGATCTTTGCGTTTAGTAAAATGATTTGAATCTCTCTTGATAAAAAAATATATTAAAAAATGAGTAAACTACACAAATGACCACTCAACTATGGGGTTGGTGTCAATTTGACCACTATACTTTTAATTTTGGCAAATATACCCTAAATTATTTAATTGGTTCAAATCAGGCCACCAACCGTCAAAGAAAACGGAAATACTGACGTGTTCTGTTAAATAAAACTGGTATAATTACACATTTGGTCCTTGTTATTTTCACAATCTATCAATTTAGCCCTAATTTTAATTAAATTAAATTAATTAATTATTCAATTAGGTGGTGGCACATGTCACCACCTAATTGGAGGACTTTAATTATTTTTATTTAATTCTAATTAATTCCCCCTCCAATCAGGTGATGACACGTGTCACCTGATTGGAGAAGGAAAAATGGAAGTTGGGAAAATGACCCTAGGTGGATTCAAACCAACGGCCTTGGATTAAAAGTGGGGTGTGCTTGCCACTGAACCAAACACATTTTTATGATATAAGGTACAACATTTAATATATATCTTAAATGCTTGTTAATGACCGAAAAAATGGAAACAAGAAAAAATAAAACTGGGTGGATTCAAACCAACAACCTTAGAGTGAAAGTGGGGTATGCTTACCACTGGGCCAAGCATATTTTCGAGATACAAAGTACAACGTTTAATATATGTCTCATATTGTTGTTAATGCCTTGAAAAAAAAGAAAGAAATGTGAATTTAGGAAACTCGAACATGATATACTTATGATGCATAAAAACATCTAACCCAATTAAATAAATCTAATAATTAAAATAAATTTAAAAATATCTTTATATATTTTAAATTTTATTTAGTGCACAATTTAAAACCAAAAGTTTAAAATTATATTAAATTAATTTAGCGAATCCAAACTCATGAACATAGATCAAAATTATATTATGTTTGTGAGTTTGGATTTGCTAAATGAATTTAATATAATTTTAATTTTTTTTATTTTTAATATAATTATATATATAATAATTTAATTAAATGGATTTTAAAATCATTTTTATATTAAATAAATAAAAAATTGAATTATATTAGTGAGTTTGGATTCGTTAAATGAATTTAATATAATTTTAAACTTTTGATTTTAAATCGTGCACTAACTATAATTTAAAAAATATATAAAATATTTTTAAATTTAATTTAATTATTAGATTTATTTAACTGGGTTAGATGTTTTTATGCATCATAAGTATGTCGTGTTCCATTTTCCTAAAATCACATTTCTTTCTTTTTTTCCAGGCATTAACAACGATATGAGACATATATTAAATGTTGTACTTTGTATCTTAAAAATATGTTTGGTCCAATGGTAAGTATACCTTAGCTTCACTCTAAGGTTGCTTATTCAAATCCACCCAAGTCCATTTTTTCTTGTTTCTATTTTTCCGGTCATTAACAAGCATTTAAGACATATATTAAATGTTGTAACTCATATCACAAAGAAGTGCTTGGTTTAGTAGCAAGCACGCCCCACTTTCTGTCCAAGGTCGTTGGTCTGAATCTATCTAGGGTTATTTTCCCAGCTTCCATTTTTCCTTCTCCAATCAGGAGACACGTGTCATCACCTGATTGGAGGGGGAAATTAATTAATTAACTAAAATTAAATAAAAATAATTAAAGTACTCCAATAAGATGGTAACACGTGTCACCACCTAATTAAATAATTAAGGCATAAATCCAAAATTATCCCCCAACGTTTGACCTTTTGGTCACTTTGGCCCATATTCTATTTTATTCCAATAAGGTGGTGACACAAGTTCCAGTTTACTAAAATCACATTTCTTTTTTTTCCAGGCATTAACAATGATATGAGACGTATATTAAATGTTGTACTTTGTATCTCAAAAATATGCATGGCCTAATGGTAAGCATACCCCACCTTCTCTCTAAGGTTGCTAGTTTAAATTCGCTCAAGTCCATTTTTTCTTGTATCTATTTTTCCAGTCATTAACAAGCATTTAAGACATATATTAAATGTTGTAACTCATATCACAAAGAAGTTCTTGGTTTAGTGGCAAGCACACCCCACTTTCTGTCCAAGGTTGTTGGTTTGAATCTACCTAGGGTTATTTTCCCAGTTTCTATTTTTCCTTCTCCAATCAGGTGACACATGTTGTCACTCGATTGCAGGGGGAAATTAATTAATTAATTAAAATTAAATAAAAATAATTAAAGTTGACACGTGTCACCACCTAATTAAATAATTAAGGCATAAACTCAAAATTACCCCCCAACGTTTGACCTTTTGGTCACTTTGGCCCCTATTCTATTTTTTGGAGCATTTAAGCCCCTAACGTTTCAATTTATGTCAAAATAGCCTTATTTGGATGGAAACTATTAGTTGACTAATGATCAACTTTTTTTTGTTGATGTGGCGAGTCCATGTGGACTGGATTGATGATGTGGCATGTCTATGTGTAATTTTAAAATTTTTTTATTAAATTAATTATAATCAATCTTATGGTGACACATATCATCATTCGATTAGTTTAAGGATAAAGAAAAGAAGTAAATTTAAACATGCATTTAGTTAGAATTGATCCCAAGACCTATGCATGAAAGGCTAAATGCTTAGCCACCAATCTAAGATACTATTTTAAAATTTAATTACCACGTATTATATTTATTCTTATATTTTAAAAGTGAAGAAGTAAAAAATGTTAGGTAAGACGAATTGAACCAAAGACTCTTGGATGAAAAGACAAATCAACTTGCCATTAAACTAGTTAGTTACATTTAATCATATTTCCAAACATTAAATTTAATTAGTCTAAATTTTGATTATCCTTAATTATAACCTAAATTAAAGTATATTTATATGAGATGGATTTTGTGTTTTATTTTTAATATACTATTTTTAAATTACTAAAATTGATATTTTTTTCTAATTTTTTATTTTTTATTTGACAACAATATAAAAATAATTAAAATAAAAAATAACATTTATTAGAAAATAAATTTAATTTTTAATTTATTGAGAACGATAGTTTTTATTTATATATTTTAATTAATGTTATTTTTTATTTATAATTATTTTTATATTGTTTCCAAATATTTAATTGAAATCAGATATTAGAAATAAATTTAGAAAAATACATTTTCAATAATTTAAAAATATTATATTAGAAAGAAAAACAAAGTTCATCTCATAAATATAATTTAATTTATGTTATAATTAAGATAATCACATTTTAAACCAATTAAATTTAACCTTTTGTAACAACAAATTGAATGTACCTAAATTGATTTGGTGGTAAAAGATATTTCAATTCCCTTTGCCCACGAATTTTTACTTCATCGCTTTTAAACATGAGGTGATGAATGATTTAGCTTAAATTTAAACTTCTTAATTCGCTTATAATATAAGTGGTAATTAAATTTTAAAATAATTATTTAGCTTAGTGGTTAGGCCTTTAGTGTTTCATGCATAAGGTTTGGGTTCAATTCCCACTAAATACATGTTTAAATTTTACTTATTTCCTTTGTCTTTAAACCAATAGGATGATTCCATGTGTCATCATTAGATTAGTTATAATTAATTTAATAAAAAATATTTATAATTACACGTGGACATGACACATCATTAATCCAATCCACATGGACGCGCCACATCAACAAAATACAGTTGATCATTAGTCAACTAATGGTTCTCATTCAAATAAGGCTATTTTGACATAAATTGAAACGTTAGGGGCTTAAATGCTTCAAAAAGTAGAATATGGGCCAAAGTGACCAAAAGTTCAAACGTTGGGGGGTAATTTTAACTTTATGCCAATAATTAGTTTATTTTATTTAATTAAAATTAGGGCCAAATTGATAGATTGTATAAATAACAGGACTAAATGTGTAATTATACCAGTTTTATTTAACGAGCCACGTTAACATTTACGTTTTCTTTAATGATTGGTGACCTAATTAGAACCAATTAAATAATTTAGTGGTATATTTGCCAAAATTAAAAGTATAGTGATCAAATTGACACTAACCCCATAGTTAAGTGGTCATCTGTGTAGTTTACCCTAAAAAATTACTAAAACTTATAAAAAGACATTATTTGAGTAAAACTCTTCTAAGAAGGTTCTATAGTATTGAAGTGATTCCTAGAACAATTCTCTTTAAACTTAGCATAAAATTTTTAAAAAGAATTATAGGAAACAAAATTTTACATTGCGAGAATGTTAAATTATTGAGAGTTTTATACATGACATGAATTTTGATTACAATAAGTATATTGCAATCCAAGTAATTATTAAAGAGAATATTATTACTTGAAATTGATAATTTATCGAGAATACCTTGAAATCCTAAAAGGATATTGTGATATAAACTGGGTTATTGATAATGTAATTGTAACACCCAAAAAAATAATTAATGAATTGGGGGCTAGTGGGGTTTGAACCCACAACCTCACCTTTCCCTTCCCCCTTGGGTGCTAAATCATTGAGCCAAGTGCTCATTTTTGTCATATATTGCATGGAACAATATTAGAATCAAGTCTAAGAGGTATATTAAATCAGATTTAATATCCTATCTGACTCTTCACCTACCCTAAAAAAATATTGACCCTTCAGATCTAAGTCTGATGAACCAAAACTCTAGAGAATTCTAAACGCTCTCACCTACCCTATCTCGGTCGCCATCTCCGATCTCCTACTCCAGTTGTCTGTGGTGTGCACCGCTGCCACCGTTGTGCTTGTCGCCGCAGCCCGACCAAAGCCCATCTCTCCACTCGCCGTAGTACCTTGTCGTTGGCCGTGTAGAGCGCCTGAAAGTTCCATCGAGGGTTGCGGGTTACCGTTTGGAGTTTTGGTCATTTTGCTGGCGTGCACTACTTTGTTGAGGACACGACCAACACCATTGTCCTCCCCATGTCGACTCGAACAAGACCCTTGCCTTCGTTCATCATTTCAACCGTCGGTTATGGACCATTAGAAAATTGAGGAACCTTTCGGTTTCCCCTTTTGTTCGGTTGTTTTCTATCGTTGAAGGTTGGGGTAAGCCTCAATATCTGGTGTAATCGAGCTAAATGTTGGTTTCTGCATTTTAGAGTGTTCCTTTTTCAGCCGTTTTGGGCCGCGCGTAGCTCTCACGCGCCACCGGAGAGATTTCTGGCGGCCTTAGGGTTGCTCTTCGATCTGAACTGGTTTGACCGATTATGGGTCAGTCTAGCCTTAAACCGAGCCAACTTGGCTCGAACTCGGTCTGTCAAACCTGAACTGACTCGGACTAAGTCCAAGCCCGAGTCATCTGACCCAAACCCGTATTCGACCCATTGACCCAGTCTGTCTGATCCGACCTGACCCATTTGACCCGTACCCGACCCGTTAACTCGTTGACTGAATCACATGCCTGAGTCAACTCGCCCGAGTCAACCCGCCCGAGTTAACCCAATTGACCAGTAACGTCAGCGTTGACCTGACCCTGATATTAGCGTTGACTTTGACCGATGACGTTAGTATGATGTTAGTGTTGACTTTGACCCGAAAAGTCATATTCTATATTTTTCGACGTCCTGAGTCCGTTTTTAAAGCCCGTTTTGCAAAATTCTGACCCGAAAGCCTCCGAATCTTACTTTGAACCCGAGAGTGCATGAGTTAAATATTTAGTATAAGAGCAATGTAAATGAGGACTGATTAAGGGTATTGTTTTATTGAAGGTATCCATGTATCTCTATATCTGAAATGTTATGGGACATCGAATTCAGGTTCGAGTACAATCGAATGGGGTATCATGAATCGACCGATGTAGCTTGGAGTTAAGGTAATACATTACTACCTTCTACATGCTTTCAAAACTTGTTGGTATTCGGTTAATGCTTGCACGACCATGATTGAGAATGTGATTATTTTTGCTAATATCAATCAATTAAGAAATAAGAATATTAATGGCCAAGGCAAAAATATTCGAATAAGAGGTTTGATATATCGAAAGGACTCCCGAGTTCAGTAAACGATTAATAAAAGCAGTTGATCTCCAAGTCTGATTACTTTGGCTAATGAATTACAAAAATGCCCTTCATGTATGAAAATGACTAAAATACCCTTGGTCATGAAAGCGATCTAGAAAATCTACCCTAAATCTAGTAAAACAACTAATTCGTCTACAAACCTTATTTTGCTTGGAAAAGTTTTGGTAACAAAGCTTAAACCTTCAAAATTGTAAAATACTCAGATTTTCTTGAATTCTAAATAAGTCTCCAAAGAGAAGCTTACAGAAAACTATTTGTATGTCTGGATTAGTCAAAGTGTTGTAAAAAGATTGAAAACATCGATAAGGCTGAATTGATTGAAATGAATGTAATGACCAGAAGACTGAAATATTCTCGGGTACTAAATGACAATTTACCTAAAATGAAAAATATACTCTCGAGGTCTGAAATGAATGAATAGTTG
Source organism: Hibiscus trionum (assembly GCA_030270665.1). Classification (NCBI taxonomy): domain Eukaryota; kingdom Viridiplantae; phylum Streptophyta; class Magnoliopsida; order Malvales; family Malvaceae; genus Hibiscus; species Hibiscus trionum. Next base: position 1,424,676 of record BSYR01000034.1, on the reverse strand, counting down.
AAAGAACTGAAAGGCTCAAAATAATTGGAGCACCTTCGGGCATCGAAGTGATTAAAATTACCTCTAAGATATGGAATAAGAAAGATCAATAAAGCCAAACAAAGGTAATGACTCTGAAAGTGGTAATACACGACCCTCGTTGGTTGGTTGTTTCGGGAACTATTGTGACGTTGGAAAAATACCATACAAGAGCATGTTAGAGTTATTTGGAGAAAGTACCTAGGTTAATGGTAAGAGCAATCTGTTCTTCATGTGTATTCGATGCCATGGATCGAGTTCAGGTGCAACACACATGTTCGGATACTTGGAAAATACCAGTTGAATACATGTTTGATTTCCCGTTGTACGTTAGTGGTTGCTTGGTGAAGACGAGCTTTTTGTTATACAATGTAGTCAGTTCTGAGAAGTGAGTACTTAAGGTGTATCGATCCGGTCAAATAATAAACACTGCAATGATAGTTTTCGATTAGCTCGAAGGGACTCGAAAACTTGATAAGCAACTAGAAATCTCTGAACTCCGTACATCGCTACTTATACCTTGTTGGTCTAATTACCAGACTACCTCCGAAGGTCAGAATGACCAAAATACCCTCTTAGACTTTAATGATAGAATCACTCTCGATATATCTTAATTCTCAAAAATCCTGATGCATCAACTTTGATGTCTGGTTTGAGTCATTGTTACCGAACTCCCTTTCGTGGGACCTCGCTCTGAAATCAGTCTGAAATTGTCACGTGTTCTCTTCTAATAATTATCAAGTGTCTTTGAGAAATAAATCGAACCATAAGGCATGTACCATGTGTCTGTAAACATTCTCTGTTCTAAACCAAGATCATCTGCTTAAAGTTAAAAGTATGACACTGTTATTCGAAAAGAAAGCAATTCCCTGGTTTCTATCCTTTAATATGAAATATATCTTATATATGACATTAAATGCAAAATAATAATAATAAAATAAATTTGACATCTGTCTTCTGGTATAAAAAAGATCTGATATCTATTTTCTGTAATATTGTCTTCTGAAAATATAAACTGAATTCATCTGGGGTATATTATATGGGATATTAATGAAGATCTGTAGGCTCAGCGCTGGTAAGCCCTTATGGACCTAAGCTTCTACGCCCGACGGGCCTAGGATAAGTCTTTCTAGATACTATTCTAGGTTTCTACATATTGCGTAAGGTTGGAGGGTACTTAAGTAAATTAATAAAACTTTCTAACCTCTTCTGAAACATACCCTATTAAATTAATGTATCAAAGTTGAACTCTTAGTAAACTTACAATTCGCGCTTAATGAACCACTCTGAACTCCTTGATTCAAACTTTGTAATCTAAATCTCTTCTGAATCTCCGGCTTTAGACTCATCTCCTAAGATTCGGGTGATCAAATAAAGAACAACTCTGTTAACTTCTGATATAGTGCTTCACCGAATTATCGAATCATAATTTAGGCTTACCGTTGCCCAGTTCATCTTGACAATGTTAAGCTTGCCATATACCTACTTGTGCTTTTAGCATCTCCTGGTAGTTTGTGTTACTGAGCTTTTCGAAGTTCACGTTGTTTTTTACCATCACAGGTTAAAAGATCGACCATGTTGCAGCTATCAACGTCGTTTTGGGAGTTTCTTTGGCTTGCTCACGGAGTATGGTATCTGTGTAATTAGGGGGCATGTATGTCACGTTTTGATTTATATTCGAGTCCGAAGTTTGTATTAATAACTTGCATCATAGGTTTGTTTCATTGTCCGAATGTTTTCTGAAATTGTATTTTAATTCAAAACTTGATTTAAAATTTTAAATGGTTTAACAATTGTTTATTTGAAATTTTAACATGGGTCGCTCCGGTGACCCTAATCTGACTTCCTAGGATCCGTATTAACGCATAGGCGGGTCTAGGGGGTTATAATAATGGTGAAACAATTCTAGTATATATGTGTTGAGTAGATTAACTTTTGTGAAAGTTTATAAGAAATATGTTTTATTATCTCTACTTTGGAGTCTAAGCTGATAACTTTTGAGTTAGACATGAAAGATGCCAAGTGGTATTGGAATTTATATGTTAAAATTTATTATGAGAAAGTTCTCTATGCTTTCGTGTTGTACGTGACTCATAAAATACTTGTGGTATAAAAAATTAAGTCTATTTGGGGAAGGCATGGGTCTATTAAATAGAGATATAACACTCATTTGGGAGTTTGAGAGGACTTATGAGAACCTTACTAATCCACCAACGAAATGGTTTAGTTGGAGATTGGTTCTGAGTTATTTGATGGGACGAGTCTAAAGACCATTGGTTAAGAAATTTATGGCGGATATTCAACTTAGTTTTCTATGTTTAATATGGTCAAATTAAGCTATAAAAAGACTCATAGTGGATATTCTACCTATCCATATAGCGAACAATGTACATGCATAAGATTGAAGTTTTACTATTAATAAATTCATAATCCAAGGTTTGGGAGCATGATCTTAGCGAGAAAGACTTGATAAATTTATTGTTGTGGATAAATATCTAATCTTAACGAGTTCATATCTCAATATTTGAATGATTCTATGGAGAAGAACTTGATGAACCCATCATTAGAAAGTATGAATTTACTCTTAATGAATTCAATCTCAAGTGTTGTTATCCTATTTGAGAAGGACTAGATAGATTTACCGATAAAAGAGATTGAGTTTTTATTCTTAATGAATTCTTACCCCATAGTTAAGTGGTTCATTTAAAATGAACTTAAAGATTTTATCTATTTTATTGTGATGTTGAGCTTACTGAAAAGCTCCTAATAATTTTATAGTCATGATCCAAGTGATTTATGTTAAGATAGATCTAATGAAATAATCTACGTAAGTGAGAAGGATTAGCCACCTTCTATCGTTCATTTCAAATTCGCATTTCCAATTAATAAGCTATACAATTAAGTCAACGAAGATATGAAGAAAAATGATAATTTCTTGAGATTATTGGGGTGTTTCAAAAATTTAAGGGGTCTTGTGTAATTTATTAAAATGAGAATTTTAATTTATAATATGAAAGAGGTATAATAGTTTTTCGAATAAATTTCCCTTAATACAAAAAAATATTATTCTCTTGAGCAACATAAAAATGATTTATAAACATCTAAAAATCTAATATTTCCGCTTAAAAATGTTGTTCTTATTGCATGTTTTGAATCAAAATCATCTACAATAATATACAATTAATAAGCTATACAATTAAGTCAATGAAGATATGAAGATACGAAGGATTAGCCACCTTCTATCGTTCATTTCAAATTCGCATTTCCAATTAGTAAGATATACAATTAAGACAACGGAGATATGAAGAAAAAATAATAATTTTTTGAGATGATGTGGGTGATTCAAATATTTAAGGGGTCTTGTATAATTTATTAAAATGAGAATCTTAATTTATAATACGAAAGAGATATAATAAATTTTCAAATAAATTTCCCTTAAGACAACACTACAGCAAAACAGGCTTTTAGCGGCGTTTTTTTAGGCCTATGGCGGCGTTTTTTAGCGCCGCTAAAAACTCCCCCGGCGCTTAGAAAAGCGCCGCAAGAAGTGCCGCCTAAACCAGCGCCGCAATAGTTCGCGGCGTTTTTGGGGGGAAAACGTCGGGAAAAGTCACGATCTATAGCGGCGTTTGTGTTTACAAACGCCGCGAATAACTGGTCTTTAGCGGCGACGACAGACAACGGCGATGGAGACAACTAGCGAGGGAGAGCATCTGGAAGAGATTTAGGGATTTCACGATGTGTTGATTTGGGGATCGAGGTGAGGGAGGGGCTCAGTCAGTAGAGTTATAATGCTCAAATCAAAACTCACCGTTTCACCTATACCGACGTTTGTAAAATTAAACGTCGCTATTACAACATCTTTTGCAGCGTTTTTAAAACCAAACGCCACAAATACAACACCTTTTGCGGCGTTTTTGAAAAAAACGCCACCAATACGACATTTTTGCGGCATTTTTTTAAAAAACGCCACTAAAAACGAAACCCATTTTAGCATTTACACTAAATAAGACGCCTATTGCGGCGTTTCTATAAAAAAACGCCACTAAAGTATGAGCTATTGTGGCGTTTTGCCTAAAACGCCGCGAAATGTGTCACTTTGTGGCGTTTTTTTCCTAAACGCCGCTATATGTTTAAATTTAGTGGCGTTTACTTCAAAAACGCCGCGAAAAACGCCGCTATATATCAAACTTGGTGTAGTGCAAAAAAAAATAGATTATTCTCTTTGAGTAACATAAAAATGATTTACAAATATCTAAAAATCTTACATTTCCACTTAAAAAGTGTTGTTCTTATTGCATGTTTTGAATTAAAATCATCTACAACGCTATACAATTAATAAGCTATACAATTAAGTCAACGAAGATATGAAGGATTAGCACTTTCTATCGTTCAAATTCGCATTTCCAATTAATACGCTATACAATTAAGTCAACGAAGATATGAAGAAAAAAATGATAATTTCTTGAGATGATTGGGGTGATTCAAAGGTTTAAAGGGTGTTGTGTAATTTATTAAAATTGAAATCTTAATTTATAATATGAAAGAGATAATATTTTTTTCAAATAAATTTTCTTTAATACAAAAAAATAGATTATTCTCTTGAGCAACATAAAAATAATTTACAAATATCTAAAAATCTAATATTTCCACTTAAAAAGTGTTGTTCTTATTGCCACATCTGCAATTCAATTTCGTAACCATTTTTTTTAAGGATTTATATTCTAAGCATGGGTGGAAGCAAAAAGTTTTAAAGTTTAGGATTAGAATTTAAGAATTTAGAATTTAGTGGTTTTGGTTAGATTTTAGGGTTTAGAGTTAGAGATTAGAGTTTAAAGGTTAGCATTTAGAGTTAGGGTAATGTAGTTATATATTTAAGTTTTAACCTATAAACTCTAAACGATAACCTTAAACCCTAAATTCTAACCACACCCAATCAATTATAAACCATTAAACTTAAACACATACCCTCTAAATCTTAAAATCTAACACTAAACTTTAAAACTAAGACACTTATATAAACTTTTAAATCTTAAGTCTAAACCTAAAAACTAACCCTAAAACTTAAAATCCTAACCATAAACCATAATCTCTAAAAATGCACTACTTGTGAAAAACTTTTTTTCTACCTCTAATGCATCAAATCATTTTCCTTTTTTAATATACTATTTATAAACATGGTTTACATAACCAATGAATAGGTTCTACACATCAGTATGACAATGACCCATGCTAATTTCATTACATGATAGTAATTGTTCATATTTTTTAATCTTTAGATAACACACACATATTTTGTACCTACATGTGTTCGAATTTAGTCTCTTAAGATGAATATCATCTTCTTTTTCACTTGAATCACTCGTTGGGTTCATATTCAATAAATTTTTAAATATGAATATATACTGATACGGATACAAATACGGGCACGGGTACGAAAATGAGGTCGAAAAACGATAATCTCTAAAATTACAGAGTACGAGTACAACAAATATAAAATAAATTTTATATGCTAAAAATGTAAAAATAAAAAGTCAAAAAAATCATGTGAGCATGACATCACACATACATATATCCTTAGGGTGTGTTTGGTTCACGAAATGTAAGATTACCTCTAGGAATGAGATTCTTGGAATGTAAATTACCTTGTTTGGTTTATTTGGCAGGAATGTTAGATTATTGTGTTTGGTTGGAGAAATATAAGATTACCTAAAAGTAAAATTTACCAAATTATCCACATGTTATATTTTGTTTTTAACATGTTAAACTTTCAATATTAAGTTAAAAACATCTACATAAAAAGTTATAGAACTATTTTTGTTATACTATCTAAAATTTACAAAAACTATATATTTTTCATATTATTAATATAACCATTCAATTAAAAAATTTAAAAATAATTTTTATATTTGCATATATTCGTTATTCTCTATTAAAATAATTTTATGAAAATGGTAAACATATAGTATGTTCAATTTCTTAATTTTTTTTATTACTTATGACAGATTGTCAAATAAATTAAAGTAAATAAATTGTAAAATTGTAAAATAGCGATAACAATTTTAGACCATAAATTTAACCTACTAACATGTTTTATAACATGATAAACATCTTATAAATCAAAGAATAAAATTAAAAACTTCAACTACTAACTTATTAATTCTCAAGCCATATATAATTCAACATACAATAACATATAAACATCATAAATATAATATTAATAAAAATACATATAAAATATTTAAATAAGTGTAACACTATTTAAATATTAAATTAATATTGAGTAAAAATATTTAATTAATTTACACCGCAAATAATTAATCATCTAATTAAAAATTCAAATAAATGATCTATATGAACAAAATTCATTAGGTTAGGGCCGATTTAGTCCAAAGGGGTGGGAATTGACAAATACCTTAAGGGGGTGTTTGGTTCGCGGAAAAAATTATTACCAAAGGGAATAATCTTTTCCGAAATCACATATCCATGTTTGGTTTAGGAGAATTCCCTACAAGGGGTAATACTACATTCCCAACAGTAGCTTCTTTCTCCCCAAAATGGTGGGAATATCATTCCCACCCTATTCTTAGGTACTAAACAATTCTCACCACTTTCAACTAAAATACCCTTAAAATAATATTTTGTAATCAAATAAATCATTATTTTCTATTTTTCTAATAATTTTTATTTTATTTTTGATATGTTAAAACAATTCCTTGTCTAACCTAAATTGTTGCATAATAAAATATATAAATCACACTCATCATTAAAAAATAATAATAAATATTAAAAAAATTAATTTTATTTCTTCTCTAAATAATAATATTTTTTATTTATAGGGTAAAAATCAGTATTATTCAATTTTAAATCACATTACAGATTTTGTTTGAAATTTTAGATTTTAAAAAATAACTTTTAATTTTAAAAATAATGTAAATTAGTAATAAAACATATAAATATAATATTTATAGTTAGTTATTAGTATATTTGATTTAGTAGCGAAAGTGACGATTATTATAGAAGCTTATGTTTTTTTTATATTTTTCAAATATATAATTATAATAAATCACAATTATATAATATTGTACTATAACATCAAAAACTATATTCAATTATTTGTGTAAGAACTTTATAAAAGAAAATTATATAAATCAAAAATAATAAAAAATATATATTTCCTATAAATTTTCATGCAAATATTTTCACTTTAGTATTGGAAGTTTAACTATTTAAAAAAATATCACAAGGATAATTTTGTAAAATATGCATTCTAATAATCTTATAATCCATAATCAAACACTGTAATTTTGCATTCATGTCAAACAAACCAAACAAAATAATGTAACATTCCCATGAATATGCCAAGTAATGAATCATTCAGGGAATCCTATTCCAAAGGGTAATGTTATATTCCATGAACCAAACGCCCCCTAAAAAAATTGGTAGGAATGACATTCCGACCATTTAGGAGGAAAAGTGACACTATTATAAAAAAAAATTATTAACCCACAGGGGATGCTCTCAAACCAAACAAGCAAATATCATTCTGAAAAAATCTTTTTCACGAACCAAATTCCTCCAGTTGAATAATGTGAGCTAGAGAAAATAAAAAAGAAACAAAAAAATCAAAAAATGTATGAAAATAAAAAATAAGAAAAAATAAAGATATAAAATATTAGGGAGTATCCAAATCGTACCTAATATGTTCCTAGTACGGCATTAGACCGAAGTATCCGTGCTTCATTATATATATAAAAGAAGAGTTGGATATATTTACAAATCCGAACCTACGAGATTGTCTTTAAAAACCAAGAATAGAAGTAAGATGGAAATTGAATGAAAAAACCAGAAACATTCATGTCAAGTGGTCCTCCTCCTCCTCCTACTCGCCGTTTTTATTCCCGACTCAGCTCTATTTTCTGTCACCGGGAACTTCATATTCCGGCAATCCAAGTGTCAACGAAGCAGACGTATCTGCCTCAGTGAAGTAAACTGCTAAAAGAGACGGTGTTTTCTGCAGGTTTTCCTCGGTAATCCAAAACCCAAAGTTTGTCTGTTTATAGTAACACAACACAAGCTTTGCAGTTGAGTTTGTGTTTGTGTTATAGTCTTCCGTGACTCGACAATAACAACATTTTTCAATGTCATTCTGCAGATTGGTCTTGTCTTTAAACATGGCCGGAGAAGGAAGAGTTCAAGGACTTGGTAAACCATGTGTTCTTCTCATAGGTAAAACCATTTCTCATTTCTTTTCCTGTCATCGGACCGAGAGGAGTGCCGAGAGGGACAGTCGCACCACTAAATATTTCAAACTATCTTATAATTTATATTTTTTCCTTGTATTTTTTTTATCTTTGATTTAAATTTGCAACATCTCAAATTTTGTAATTCCGCACACGTAAATTTCTAATATAACTGTTAACAGTTTGAACATCTTGACATAAAATCTTGCGTCCGTCTGCAGTGATTGCCGGAATGGAGAGGTTTGCATTCAAAGGGGTGGCGTCGAATCTTGTGACGTACCTGACGGACGTGATGAAGATGAGCAATTCCGAGGCGGCCAAGACGGTGAACAGCTGGTGTGGGTTCACGTCGATGCTGCCATTGCTGGTGGCGCCCTTGGCTGACTCGTTTTGGGATAGGTATTCAACCATTCTGACTTCATCTTTCCTCTATGTTTTGGTGAGTCAACTCGAATCTCTTCATACAATTTGTTCTTCATTTTTTTCAGATTTTCCTTTCCTTTTTTTTCTTTCTAAATTGATGAAATTGCAGTTCATTGGTGTTCTTTTTTATTGTTTTTTATTTAATTTTCTGAATACATGTTTGTTTGTTTGTTTATATCCACGAAAGGTAAATGGAATTACACCATTATGCACTGAGAAAGTTTTTTCTTTCTTTTATCAGAAATGCACTAAGAAAGTTGGGTTCTGATTCATTCACCACTTTTCATTTTTTTTCTCACTCACTATTAATATGTTTTGTTTGTATTTGATTTAAATATGTGAGAGATTCGAATTTTGTTAGGGTAAAATTAAGTTCTTGTATTATTTTTATTTAAAAATCTTTGTATAAATTTTTAAAATATTTTAAATTTAAAAATATTAACAATAAATTATATTTTTTAAAGGTTAAATATATCATAATTTTTTAAAAATATTTTTGTGGGGTCATTATGTTTCACCCCTTTTTGCTGTCGTGGATTGCAATTAGAACCAACTTTTTTACATTTATCTCATACCTTCTTCAACATTCAAGTATTTTTTTCCATTTATGCTGGACCCATCTTTTTTCTTAATGTTTTCAAAGTATTTATATCACATATTTATGGATATAATTAAAAAATTTAAAAATTAAAACTATCGAATTTCGTCATTTTAATATGATCTTTCAAATATACGAAAACTGTAGCATCCGAATCCGAATAACATTAATTTTACAATTTAAGGGCCTTGGAGCAGTGGCATCAACAGCTTTGGTATGGACATATACACCTCCAAGCACCACAAGCTCCTCTGCCTTCCTCTTTGGTTCCCTTTGCTTGATTTCATTAGGCCAAGGTGCATACAATCCTTCTCTGCAAGCCTTCGGAGCCGACCAACTCGACCACGACGACGAATTCCAATGCGCCGTTGATGACAAAATGAGCTCCAAGAAAAAGGGTCTGTTCTTCCAATGGTGGTATTTTGGTGTTTGCAGTGGCAGCCTCTTAGGTGTAACCTTAATGTCCTACATCCAAGACACCTTCGGTTGGGTGCTCGGGTTCGCAATCCCCATGTTTGCCATGGTTGTATCAGTCGTGTTCTTCGTATGCGGTAGCCGGATTTACGCTCACAAACAGGATCGAACCGTGGATGATAAGCCCTTTTTGAACATACTCCGAGCCATGAAAGAGACGGCGTCGAGATTAATCCATGGCAACATCACCTTGCTGAATGAAAAGTCTGATGTAGTCGAGCTAGAGTGAGTCTTTTCTTGTTCGGTTTTGAGGATGCTTTAAGTAATGTGCATGAGTTTTGATGGTAACTCTTGGTTTCTAACTTGTTTATAGGCTTCAACAGAGACCTCTCTGTGATCAAAAGCATTATGACGGCTCGGATTCGAATCTCGAACCTAATACTTACCTGATCGAAAATGCAAAAATAGTACTCCGGCTTATGCCTGTATGGGCAATGCTTTTGATGTTCGCTGTAATTTTCCAACAGCCCGCGACATTTTTTACGAAGCAAGGGATGACAATGAGGCGGAACATCGGTAAGAACTTCAAGATCCCACCGGCAACGCTACAGAGTGCTATCACATTGTCTATAATCCTCTTAATGCCTTTATATGACAAAGTTTTGATCCCGATCACGAAGATGGTCACTCGTAGCAAGAAAGGTATTACCGTGATGCAAAGAATGGGAGTCGGGATGTTTCTTTCGGTCATCGCGATGATCGTTGCCGCACTCGTCGAGACAAAAAGGCTCGAGATCAGCAGGGAAATCGGCAACATGGAGTCCGAAACGGTACCATTAAGCATCTTCTGGCTACTTCCGCAGTATGTCCTATTAGGCATTTCGGACATTTTCACCGTTGTTGGGATGCAAGAGTTCTTCTACAACGAAGTCCCGGTCCGGATGCGGACCATGGGATTCGCTCTGTACACCAGCGTTTTCGGCGTCGGGAGTTTCCTTAGTGCGCTGATGATCTCGGTCATCGAGGCTTTTACGAGTTCGGACGGACGACAAAGCTGGTTCTCGGATGACATGAGGGAAGATGGGCTCGACAAACTTTACTGGCTGTTAGCCATTGCCAGTGCTTTGAGCTTACTGTTTTATGCAATGTTTTGCAGATGCTATACAAGTAGGATTGAACTCGAAAATGCGATTGTAAATAAGCTATGAAATTTCCATTTTTCATCGGTTTGATTCAGTTCTTTCTTGCACTAAATATTTCATGCTGTTTTATGTAGGCTTTGTTGTTTCGTATATACTCCTATAATAAAATCAAAGAACTGAAGCTATGACGCTTTCATTTACTACGGTGAGATTATAAGAAATTATTTAATATGAGTTCGAGTTCAAATTCAAATACGGTGAGATAAAATAATAAATAACCGAACCCAATGAGTGACTCTAATAAAAAAGAGAATAATATTTATTTTAGAAAATTCAAGATTCAAATAACTGTTTGTAAGGTGTGTCTTTTGTCAAATGATTAAGAAAAAGTTGTATTATTATTATTATTATTATTATTATTATTATTATTATTATTATTATGTTGTGAATAAAATAAAGAAGAACAAGAATAAAATATGAGAGAAAGATGAGAATATTATTCTCAATATTCAAGTGTGTGCAATGCTTTCATCAAATCATCCATTTATAAGCATAAAAAGTACATAATATGTTAAACTCTAATTAATGAAAATAATATTTCTAATGATAAAGTAAATCAAATCTCTTTGATAAAGTTCATATCATGATAGACATCCACATAGATAAATATTCATAACACTTCCCTTGGATGTTTATGAAGATAATGTGTCTAGTTAAAATTTTACTAAGATAAAAATCAATGGGAAAAATTCTTTAGTGAAGGAAAAAGAGTACACACATCTTTAGTACACATAATATGTTGCCTCATTAAAAACCTTTCCAGAAAACTCATTGGGACAAAACCTCGGTTAAGGGAAAAAGAGTGCGATGCGTATTTACTCCCTCTCATAAAAACATCACATAAGATTTTTGAATCTTCATAATTCAATCTTGAATACTATTTTTCTGAAGATCGTGAGAGATGAAAATTTGGAGTAATATGTTTCATTTTGCTATCTTTGATGTATCCACATTTCGATTGAGATATAAAATTTTCATTATCTCCACATAAGATAGAATGTATCTTATCTTGTGAAAGTAAATCATATATCTTCTGAATATGTTAGGTCAATAGTCTTAGACAAACACATTTTTTCCTTGCCTCATGCGTAACAATGATTTCTACATGATTTGAGGAGACATCGATTAATGTTTGAAGATAAATGTAGTAATATTTGTAGCGTTTAGATGGTATTTCTAGACCAACTAATATATGGTGCTTCCAAACTAAGGATTCATTTATCTTTCTTTCGAAGATAAATTTATTCACACCCAAACTTACAATCATTAGGGAACTAAATAAATATGTTTTATCCATATTGAACATTCTTTAAGATTATTTCAGTTTATGTCCATTCATAGACAAAAACAAATATTTAAGTGCTTGATCTTTAGGTCGAGACAAAACTCTGTCACAAGATTTTTTTTCTCAAATACTTTCATTAAATGCTTTGAAAGCTCTTTATGAGTTTCCAATTTGAAGCTCTTTAGGAGTTCTAATGATATTCAAGTTATTATAATGAATCTTCATCCAAACTCCTTTATAAAATACATAAATAAATCTGATCATTCTTATAGTATTTTCTCAATTAGTAATCACTAAGGTGATTATACCAAATACTTCTAAAATATAAATATTCAATGGGCATATCTAAATAAAATTTCTCGGAAATTTTCAAATGCTTTTGCATTTTAAATCCTTCAATGATAATTTTACTATAAATGGATCCACAAAATAATTAGACGAATATAAAATATTTCATAATTGCCAAAGTAATTGCATCCAAAATGAAGTAATTAAAATTATTCATAAATCATACTCAAGTCGTATTTATATCTCACGACTATTTATTTGTTCCCTACTTGCATTACATCTTTAGATGTTTGGACTACTGGTCCAAAAACTTTGTTTTTGGAAGTTTAATGCGTTTTTCTACGTTGACCAATTCAATATCTATAATTCTAGATAGATATATATACAAGATCCTCATTTTCTTTCTTTACGTCTATATGTATTCTATGTAAAATTGTTGTCGACAACTTTTTTTTTATTTCGGTTTCATTTTTTTCTCGTAGTGACATAACTTATCGAGATCTCTTTTCAATATTTATTTCAGGTATCTGAAACTCTACTAGAGTTTTATTATTAGTTATGTCTTGGGTCTCTTCAGGAACACCCGCCCCCAATATATTATCATCTCATATTACTTTTCATTTACGAGAATTTTGATAATTGGAACTAGTTTCAACTATCATGCTTCAGGTATGATTTACATTCATTCGCTCTAACATGTGATTCAAATTTAGAACATTTTAGCTGGTAGATGAGACTTGATTAATTTCATTAGATTAGTAAATGTCTGGCAGTTGACATATAATAACATGAATTATCTTATGAATTTTTTGTTCATATACGAGGATATAGATAATGATAATTCATTTTTCTTCTTTATCCAGGTGATTATTCTCTCCCTTGATGTTGAGAAAAATCATCTTATAAATAATTCTCCAATTAATGTTTAAGAATTTAAACATAAAAGGTGACTCATACTTAATATATATTTTCAACCCTTTTTATGTACCCATTGTGTGTGTTGTGGTGAAGCAATTCAACTATATATCGCGCATTCAATAATTCTAAAATGGGAAATATGACTTCTGACCAAAAGCCAATCATAATGGGAGTTTATTATAACTCGTTGGCTTGATGCGTATAAGTGCTACTATATGTGAAATACCATATAGAAAATAAATATTTTGTTCTAATAGTTTAGCTATTAAAGATGAGGCATCCAATCAAAATTTTACTAAACTATTTTGTTCATAATCAATAGGGTTTGTAATAGTTATTTCAACTGATATAGTCTAAATTATAATCTCACTAGCTTTTGTAAGACGAATAGTCTAATTGCATAATCTGAATCTTTTTCTAATCAATATTCTCACAAACTTCTGATTGTAAGTTGATAAAACATATGTAGATGCATCTACTAAAATCATATAATAACTTTCCACATTTGTGGATATATGGGCCCATATTTCATTAAGATATGCAAAACATGCAGTCTCAATTTTAGTATAAGAACTTTAAGTTCTTTTGGTAAGTGGGATCTTAATAAATTCGTTTGAGAACAAGCACCACAAGAACTCCAAGTTCTTTGAATATACGTGCATGTAAATCTCAATAATTTTCCGCATCATTATTGATCAGGATGATCGAACTGATCATACCAACTATGTGTGTGTGATACAAATTTTGAAATGTATTTTTTTTTTGAAACTTGATAATACATTGTCCATCAAAATTATTACTTTGAATATGAATATATTTAGCTCTTTCGTAGCTTTCAATGAAAATTATTCTTTTGGTAACAATATATAGCTCTTCTAGAGCTTTCAATTAATTTTTCTGCTACCTAAACTTATTTCTGTATTGGCTTATTTCATATGTCAATTGATAACATATTTTATCTATAATTTTCAAAATATTCTATTCACTTTTGGTGGTGACGATATTATTACCTTTAACAGTAAGTACTGTGATATTCACAATTATGCACATTTCATAATGTCAGTGACGACTTTGTCAAATAAATAATTTTAATCTCTACAAATTAAATAGTGAAAATAATATAAAGAAGTAGGGTCGATCCGCAGGGACTTAAAAAATTGACAGCTTTACTTCTTTGTTTCAACCTTGATTTAACTGCAAAAATAAAAGAGGGGGTTAGAGATATTAATTGAGTAAAAATAAAGTATAAGTGGAAACAATAAATTGTAAAGAAAGAAATTAATGATGATGATTTTGTCTTAGGCTTTGCTAGGCTCAATATCAATCGATCGATCATCGAAATAGTTTTTTCTTTATGGATAGTGTGTTGGTTATATTTAACGGACCTCAACCCCTACCGCTAACTCTTCTCTCCAGTTAATAGAGATTTCCATGTTTATCTCTAAAATTTGATCTTGTTTGGTCTAACCACGCCTATGGTCGTTAGCTCCAAGCCTCTTTGAGTACTGGAAGAGCTCAACTCGAGTTATGGTGTCTCACAGAGAATCGAAGGGAGTTGGATTGCGACCAACCGATCCGCCTCCCAAATCGTAAGTCAAAGTACTTTTCAAACAACATCTTTTTTAGTTGAAGGTGTAAAAACTTTAAAGGAATGACCGATTGCCACTTCTATGTTTACAGAGAATCAAAGAACACTTTCCAAAGTTATGAAGTACAACTCAATTCTCACGATTAGAATTGAGCCATTGCAAAGCTTTAGGCTAAGTGGAGAATTAGCCAAATATGGATTGGATCATGCTTAGCATATTGGAGTGGAGATTAATGAAAGAAAATAAATCAAAGGTGAAAAGAAAATGAATCTGCTATAGAATTACCCCAAGAAAAATATAAATTTCAATATGAGTTCAAAGGTTGGATCTTGAGGGATATTTATACCCGAGAATCCTAACAATGTTTAAACAACTAAAAATCCTAATAAAGATAAAAGATAAAGCTAAAATATTTAAACTAAATATCTAAAATCAAATCCAAAGGTTTATCACAAAAGATAAAGATAATAAATTAGAATCATGTGGCTCAGGTTGAATTCTGTTTTATCTTTCGGATATCCTTGTATTTGTCTCTCATGCCCTTATCTCTGAGATAATTCCGAAATTGTCTTCAAGATAATGTTTGATCTGCTTTCTAGAAGCAGCTGACTGTTCCTTCGAATTCTCCTGCGCGTCGTGCCTAGGTCGTGCCCACGACTCATGCCATGAATCCAATAAAAGTTCAAAATCTGCCTCTGTTTATTGGTTTTGGGCTAATTTAATCCAATAAAGTTCTTACCAAAATAAAGCCCCAAAAGAAACCATTTAAGAGTATGTATATATATATATTAAGAAAATGGAGAATAAAACACATTAAAAATATACAATATTCTACTCTTATCATTAGCTTATAATGTTCGAACCTGCTTAGGCCAAGGGAAGGCAATAGTCTTGCTGATTCATTGGGTAAAGATGACATTGGTAGAGTGGATCCTTTTTTCTGTGTTGGTTCGAGAGTGCCATGACTCCCCCTGTTGCTGCTTTAGTAGAGAGAATCGTTGTATTGGACTGTTTTCGATCTTGACATCGGCATATTAGCTATAAATAGGAATGAGACACCAAGCTAACAACTACTCTTACAAAATCAACCTGTTAGAGCATTACAAGAAAAATATGCCACTGGTCCCCCAGTCATCGAGTTCAAAACCGGTTCGTCGGATTTGGTGCGAGGAACAGAAGGGTGGCACCAGTGAGCACAATCATTTGTGATGATTTGGTTTTTGGACTGGAAATTGAGATTAAGAGCGATCAATGGATCAAGTTGTCTTCATCGCCTCCATCCTTTTTCTTTGTGGTCGGGTACGTAGTATAAAATGTGTTTTCATATCGTATTATTATGTTTTTAGTTTGTTAAAATAAGGATTCAGAGTTCAAGTGCTTTTCGTATGTTGTTATTGTGTTTTTAGTTATTTTAAATAAGGATTCAAAAATCTTTGTTTTTATATTATGTTACTAACATGATTTCAATGTAATTTACATGAATAATCAGTAATCAAAATTTTCTTTTATTCAAAATAATTTTTTGGTGACAATCAAATGGTGATTCACATAGCTATGAATCAAGTATTTCGGTACCAATTCTCCGTTGGTTAGTCCAATGATCGAAACATGTGAAGTTAAAACTGTTGGTTTTGTTAAATTATTTTACTTTTTTTGTTAATTTGTTACAAAATAAATTATTCAGTTATTGATTTTTTAATTTACCAATCTCTCAAAAAATTTAACTCAAATTAGCTTTAAAAACTTTAACTCAAATAATTATTAGGGTAAACTACATAAATGACCACCATACTATTAGAAAAGTCACGATTTGACCACTTTACTTTTTTTCGAAGCAATTAAACCACCATACTATTAAATTGGATGCAATTTGACCACCAGCCATTAGAGGTTAACGGAAGGGTGACGTGGCAGTTAAAAAAATAAAGATATAATTTACAAAGTTGGTCCTCGTTACTTATACACTCTATTAATTTGATCCTAATTTTGATTTAATAAAATAAATTAATTATTTGGTGACACGTGTCACCACCTTATTGGAGTACTTTAATTATTTTTATTTAATTTAATTAATTAATTCCCCCTCCAATCAGGTTGTGACATGTGTCACAAGATTGAAGAAGGAAAATTGAAATTAAAAAATTGGGGGTGGGGGGATTCAAACCTGGGTTGAAATGGTGGGAAGATACTAAGCTTGCCACTAAGCCAAACCTATTTTTGTGTTATGAAGTACCACATATATTATATGTTTATATCGTTATTAATGCCTGGAAAAATTGAAAGTAACAAAATTGGGGCTAAAGGGATTCGAACCAAGGATCCCTTGGTGAAAAGACATATGTGCTTGCCACTAGGTAAGGTTATTTTTGTAATATGAAATACAACATATAATATATCTCGTATATTACTGTTAATGCATGGAAAATGGAAGAAATGTGATTTTAGAGAACTCGAACACAACATACTTATGATGCATAAAAACATATAACCCAATTAAATAAATCTAATAGTTAAATTAAAATTAACAATATTTTGTATATTTTTTAAATTATGTTTAGTGCACGATTAAAATAAAAAATTTAAAATTATATGATTTTTTTTATATATCGATTAAAATATATACAAATTTATTTTATTAAATTAAAAATAATTAAAGTCCTCTAATAAGGTGGTGACATGTGTCACCAAATAATCAAATAATTAATTTATTTTATTAAATTAAAATTAGGATCAAATTAATATAGTGTATAAGTAACGAGGACCAACTGTGTAATTATACCTTTATTTTCTTAACTGCCATGTCACCCTTCCGTTAACCTCTAACGATTGGTGGTCAAATTGCATCCAATTTAATAGTATGGTGGTTTAATTGCTTCGAAAAAAAGTAAGGTGGTCAAATCATGACTTTTCTAATAGTATGGTGGTCATTTATATAGTTTACCCTAATTATTATATACAAACGATCATCCATTTTTTCATTGGACCACTTGTTGGGTTTACTATATAGCGTTTTAACTTAAATATTAGTTTTAGTAGAATTTTAATGATATTCTAGTTTGGCTCAAAAGCTTAGGATATGTTGATTTAATGGTGATTTTCATTTACCGATGTTGTCTTAATGGTATTCTAGTTTGGCTCTACAACTTTATTTCTGTTATGAATAAAATAATGAAGAACAACGAACAAGTATAAATGAATAAAAAGATAAGAGAAAGAGGGAGATTCGTATTATTATCAAAATTAGATTTGTGTACAATGTCTTCATCTAATTTATGGGCATAAGAAGTACATAATACATTAAACTCTAATTAATGGAGATAATATTCCTAATGATAAAGTAAATCAAATCTCCTAGATAAAGTTCTTATCATTATAGACATCCACATAGAAAAATATTCATAACACTCCCTCTTGGATGTCTATGAAGATATTGTGCCTCGTTAAAACCTTAATAAGATAAAACCCAGTGAAAAAAAATTCTTTAGTGAAGGAAAAAGAGTACACACATCTTTGATACGCATAACATGTTGCCTCATTAAAAATCTTACCAAGAAAACTCATTGAGACAAAACCTCGGTTAAGGGAAAAAGAGTGCAACGCGTATTTACTCTCCCTCATGAAAACATCACATAAGATATTTGAATCTTCATAATTCAATCTTGAATACTTTTCTAAAGATTGCTGAGGGATAAAACTTTGGGGGTAATATTTTCCATGATGTATCCACCTTGCATTATCTCTACAAGATATAATTTGTATCACATCTTGTGAAAGTAAATCACATATCTTCTGGATATGTTATGTAACACCCTAATAAAACGTTATAAAAAAATAGAAGAAAAAAGGAAAAATTTATGGTTGTGGGGGTTTGAACCCCTGTCCTATAGCAATGTGGATAAAGGTCTTAACCATTTGAGCCAAGACCATTTTTGGTTTAAGTTTGACTCGGGTTGATTTTAAATTATACTCGTTGAGTATATTCAAAAGAATAATATAGATTTTCGATTGGACTCCTCAGCTACCCCTAATTGTTGTTGTCTGTTGAGAGTCTAAATAACCGAGAAGGTTCTAACCCCCACGTCTTCCAACCACCGTCCGATTTTATTCATCCCGGCGCCGTGTGCGTCACCGCCGGCAGCAAACGGAGCGGCGTCGCACCCCGATCGGATCCCTGGCCACCACTCGCGCAACGGCATCGTCGAGTGCCGTGAAATCTCTGTTGAATAATCGGCAAAAAAAAAAAGAAATCAAGGGCTTTTGTTACGCCGGATTTCCGCCACCGCCTGCTCGTGGCGTGCACCGTCCACCGTTGTTGAACCGCCGTCTCACCCCGACCATCCTCCTGCTCTCCACTCGCGGTTGTTGTGCGCCGTTCACCGTAGAGACCCTTTTGAAGGTTCGGCGGAATATACCCAAATGTTGCTCCGCTTTTCACCGATTACCACTCCGTCCGTCGTCCGTTCGAGGCGAGATCGAGGTGGTTGAACTCCCCGTTTCAGGAGGAGCAAGTCCCCTAACTTTCCCCGTCGTTTCAGTCCGATTCGAGGTTGCCGGCGTTCATCCGAAAGGGTAAGTTCGGTAAGGGTTTTGCTTTAAATCTGGGTTGTTTGAGTTGTTGGTTAAGAAACTGAAATTTTTGGCTTGACCGGATGTGTTTTCGACCACGTTGGCCGCGCGTAACCCTCACGCGCCGTCAAAAGTGACTGTCGGCGGCCACAACGACATTACCGATTTGGACCGGCCCGACCGGTTGAACCAGTCCAACCTTGAACCGAGCCGGTGGGCTCAAACTCAGTCTGACCAAAATGGTCCACTTGAATCTGAACCGGCCTGTTAAGGCCCAATGACCTTGGGTCAAGCCCAAACCCGTGTCTGACTCGACCTGTTGACTGAGTCAACTCGACCGAGTCAACTGAATTAACCCGACCGAGTCAACTCGTTCGAGTTAACTCAGTTGACTTTAACCTTTAACTGCTGACGTCAGCATGACGTCAACGTTGACTTTGACTGTTGACCGCTGATGGCAGCGTTGACTTTGACCAAAAAGTTGACATTTTCTGAAAACTCATATTTTATATTTTTCGACGTTCTGAGTCCGTTTTTGAAGTCTGTTTCGTCAAATTCAAATAGATATTTTGCGAACTCATATTGATCTCTTTAAATTTTCACTTTTAGTGGTGACGATATTATTACCATTAGCGGTAATTATTGCAATATTCGCAATTCTGCACTTTTCATAATGTGCTTTCTCTCAAGAATTTACTGCTCTTTTAGAGCATCGATATTTTCAGTACTTTGAGATATAGTACTCACATTTTCCCCTTGCATTTAAATGGAAAAATATACCGTATGCTTGTGCTAAGCATAAATCGTCACCATAGATTGTATTTGATACGTAATCAAGTGAAACAAAATAAATAAATATCATAAATATAAATATAAATAATTAATGTGTTTAGTAAATAAACATAAAGAAAAATAAATAAAAAGATGAATAATTCTCTTCAAGGTTATGAGAATAATTAGAAGATGATTTATTCCCTTCGAGGTTTATAAGGAAATTAATAACGTCCAAATAAGTTGGACCAATAACTTACAAATGAGTTGGACCAACATCATTTTCGTCATTTCCGCAAACAAAATTTACATTTATTTTATTTTTTTTATCATTCAATGATTGTTGATTTTTCAACGTACGATAAGTACGAGACCAATGGTTTATAACGTCACATTGGTAATAAAAAGGATTTCACTTTCTTAGAATGATCTCTATCACTCTTGTCATCCTTATAACATCACTACCAGTGGGTAAAAGTATTCTTAAAATGACCATTTTTTCATGTCTATATTCATAGCCTCGTGTAGAACTAAGTGTTTTGATATAATATTTGAAAAATATTTTGGACTAAATTGAAAAGAATTTAAAATATGTTTTTAGTCAAAAACAACTTGAAAATATGTTTAAGGGTTTTACAAGGCTTTGGAATGATTTAAAGTACATTTAAAGTAGTCAAAACCAAGCTTTTCAAGTGCCCGTACCGATACGGTCTCAGACCGTACTAATACACCTTAGGGTTTCAACTACATGAGTTTTCCAGTAGCCAAAACCCGTACCGATACGCTTAGCCGTATCGATACGGTGTGTTTTGAAATAGCCCAACGGCTAGTCGCGTACCGATACGGGTGCATCGCGTACCGATACGCCTAACTACCCCAACGGTCATTTTTCCCAACGGTCTTTTAAATTGCAGGACCGTATCGATACGCATCAGCTGAAGAAGCCCAACGGCTAATTCCTTATCGGGGCCGTATCGATACGGTTTGAAGGGTATCGATACGCCAAACTGCAGAACTGCATTTATGGTGGGAAATAAAGGCTCCAACGGCTCCAATTCAATCCCAACGGCTAGTAACGGCTACAAACTCATCAAGGAGTATAAAAGAGACCTCCAAGCATCAAGATATGGTTAATGCTTCAATTGCCAATCAACAAATGATCAAAAATAGTCTTTGTACTTAAATTGTCAATTCTTGTATAGACAAACACTAGTGAGCCAAAATTGTCAAATTTGCTCAAGTGTTTTAGGTTTTGGGTGAGTGCTTTAATTGTGCAAACAAACACCTATTAGAGAGATTTGTGTTTGCTTTTCTTATCTCTTGTAAAAAGGGTTTGATCAAGGCTTTGGATAGAAAGCTTGATTGGTGTATAAGGGTTTCCTTCTAAGCCTAGAAAAGGGGACGAATCAATAGTGGATTGATTGGAAATCCTTAGTGGGAAGTTAAGGTAGTGGATGAAGACCTTGGTTAGAAGGTTGAACCACTCTAAAATCATTGTGTCATTTACATTTAAGCTTCCACACCTCATCCACCCAAAAATCCACCTCTCCACCACTTGGTGAGCAACATCGGTTGAACGAATCGAGCTCCTCTCAACTCAACACCTCGACCACGACCACAACTTCTAATATGGCTTTTATTCTTTTCATAATATAATCTCACATTCACTTCAGGGAATGGTGTAGAGCCAGTGGGCCTTTGAAACTTTTTTCACGATATTGTGTCTGAGGACAACATTATTTGTCGTGAAAAGTAGAGTATGTTTTTATTAATATATCCTCATCACAAAGAACAAAGATTTAATCCTCGTATGCGGCATTGTTAAACAAGTTCACAAGGTCATTTAAAAACCTCCTTTGAGACCAGTAGCGTCGTAGAATGGGATGTACAACCAATATACTTGGATTATATCGAAGTTATGTCTCTAATTGAATAATGATTTACCATGTTTGCATTCACTTCAGGGAATGAAACAGATCCAATAATCGCATGAAATAAACATCATGCTTGTATTCACTTCAGGGAATGCCTCCCATAAAAATTTTCGGATCAGGACGAAATTTCGTAACTTGAACTTGGGAGAAGTCAATTGTCGAGTTTTTTCGACACATGATAATTATTGCTTTCGAACAAATATAAACTTTATAACAATCTTCTTGTAGATTTAAAATCACCATGATTTATCATACTTTAAAATCGTAGTTTAAAGAATAAAAATAAAAGTAGAGTTTACCGATATTGATTTTCCTCTCGAGGTCGATGGAGACCCAACAAATGACCGAGACGGCTTCTCATAATCTCTTTATATCGCGTCTCTTTCCAAGTCATTTAAATACATGTAAAACTCAAAACAAGGTTAAAAACACCAACTCTCCTAAAGAAAATAAAAACATCAACTCTCGTAAATAAAAAGAGTATTGTAACTTTATGTTACCTTTATGTTGTTATAAACTCAATTAACATAGTGTCGATCATGAGTGGTTCATAATGAATCGAATTTCTCGAAGATGTAATCATCTCAAAAGTATGCGTTGAGTGAATTTTATTAATCTTAACTTGAACCACGACCAACACATTTTGTGTAGTCTTTGAGTGACTTCAAAATCCAAGGCTCGCTCAAACCTTCAAAACATGCCACCATTTTTTTTATTAAAAAAACTAAATACCAAATTAGGGATGGCAAATTTACCCGAACCCGCCCCGACCCACTCCGCCCCGCCCCGCCCCGAGCGGGTATTTCATCCTAAATTTCGGGTTCGGGTCGGGTCGAGTCTTTTACGAAAATAAGATCGGGTCGAGTCGGGTTCGGGTTTATAGCAAAAATGCCCCGCCTCGCCCCGCCCCGGTACATGTAATTACAAAAATACCCTTTTATATAATATATGTTAGGGTTTCTGATTTTTCCCTTTTCATTTCCGTTCTTTTTTTTTGATATTTTCTCTCGACTGCGTCTCAAAATTTCCTCATATCAGAAGATTTTATCTCTGGTGCTGGCGTGCTCTCATACTTTCAATTTCTCTTCTGGTAAGAATTTCGATTTCCTTATTTTGATTAACTTTTTTGTTAGTGATTTTAAAATTTTACATTCCTTGCATTGATGTTGTAATGTTACTCTGAATCTGGATATTTAAACATGTTTTTGATTTTAGATTTTCTCTTCTTTTCTTAAATTTCTTCCCAGAATTTCAATAAGTGTGGTGGTAAATTCTCTTGAAAACCTTCGTCTGCATTCCTAGGGTAATTGTAAATATTGACGGGAGGAGTCACGAAAAATTAAAAGTCAAGGGTTGGGGTCTGTTTTTGAAAGCGAAATCAATGTTGAAAAAATTAAGCTTCACAATGCTTTTGTTTTCTGCATTCCTATCCTAGTATCCTACGCATCTATTTTTTAATTCTAGCCTTTGATGACCACATTTAGTACGGGAGGGAGATTGGTGAATCCACAACGTAATAGACTTCATCCATCAACTTTAGAAGCTTTGACATGTTGTCAAAGTTGGTTATGCGCCGAAGAAGGTATACTATAAAAATACTTTAATTATATTATTTTTATCTATTATTTTCTTATTATATTTTCATTTTCATTTTTGTCATTTTAGATGAAGAAATTGAGGCATTAAGCTCCTTCTATGAAGATGAAGAAACCGAGGAATCAAACAATATCGGATAACGGTAATGAATAATTCATATTTATTACTTTAATTATTTTATTATTTAAATACATTGATCCAATAAATTTATTTGTAGGATTTCTGTGGTTAATGAAGATTGAAGAAATTAAAGCCGATGGTTGATGACAATGGATGTTTTTGTGGTTGTTGAGGTTGATAATTGAAGTTTAACTTTGCTATGAACTTGCGACTTTAATTGCCTTGAATTTGAACTTTAAACTTATTTTGTGTTTAAACTTGTCTTTGAACTTGTTTTGTGTTTAAACTTGTCTTTGAACTTGGTTTGTATTTAGACTTGTCTTTGAACTCATTTTGTGTTTAGACTCGTTTTTAAATGCATGATTGATGGCTGAATTGGTACTTTAAATATGATATGTTGTTTTGTGTATAAGGGATCCAATGGAAGAAGTGCATGATATTTTGGATATATGCTACTATGGATTGCAATGTATATTTTAGGTGTAATCAATATTTGTACTGCAGTTAATTATATTTAGATGTTCATCTCTTTATTTGCTTGGAGTTAGATAATGGTGCATGGTTGTTCACCCTCCTCTTTATATATTTATTAAGCATAAATGTCAATTATATGAGTATTGTTATTCATTATATTGATTTTCAATATGTAATGAAGTGTATGATATTTTAGATATATGATATCATGGACTGCAGTGTATTTTTTAGGATTAATCAGCATCTATACTGCTGTGTTATTAGTTATATTAATTTCCAGCATGTAATGAAAAACTAAAAAAAAAATTGTTCGAGTCGGGGCGGGTCGGGTCGGGGTCGGGGCGGGACAAAGACCTCTATATATCGGGGCGGGGCGGGGTCGGGTATTGAGTTTTAATGTTCGGGTCGGGGTCGGGGCTGCAAAAAACCCGCCCCGCCCCGCCCCGTTGCCATCCCTACTTATGTTGCATGTTAAATAATATTATAATTATTTAAGCATGATATTTTGTAAAAATGCGAAAGAATGATAAATCCACTTGTAGATACTTTTTTTTCAAAAAAAATAATTAAAAAACAAGAGAAAAAAATTATCTTTCAATTTAACGTAGAATCGAATTTGTTTCAATAACTCTTTTGGGATTCAAACGAAGAGCACCACAATCTTTCAAGTGAACTCGTGCTGATAACGCGTTATGAATAAAATAATGAAGAACAACGAACAAGTATAGAAGAACAAAGAGACAAGAGAAAGATAGAGATTTATATTATTATCAAAACTAGATTTGTGCACAATGTCTTCATCTATTTATATGCATAAGAAGTACATAATACATTAAACTCTAATTAATAGAGATAATATTCCTAATGATAAAGTAAATAAAATCTGCTAGATAAAATTCTTATCATTATAGACATCCACGTAGATAAATATTCATAACAATTTCTATTATTATTATTATTATTATTATTATTAATGGTGATTTTTTTTACAAATGATATTAAGATGGTGAAAAATGTTTTTTTTTTTTCTGAATGTGAATTCTATAATGCAACTGAAGCAAAAAGTTTTACAAAATTTTGTACATGAATGTTAACAATCGATGTATACAACAAAGTTCCATGTTTGGTAAATGGAAGTGTTAATTGTTATATGACAGAACTTTCACAATCTGTTGCACCACCTCCATAACAATACTATGACTACCCTGAAACTGTCCTCCAAATGACATAGATGTAGCCATTCCAAGCTAATTTAGAAACCATATCCTGCAATGTTGCACCTCTCCTTTAAATGTAGAAGACTCTTCCAGGTCCAGCTATAATTTTGCTTGATGGTCATATATAAAAAACAAATGTCTTATTTATTTTAAAATTAATCACGACAACACTTGTCATAATCTATTTCGATTTTTACACAAAATATTTTCATCGACAATATAACAAATAATTGTCATATTAAAGATATAGAGTTAAATTCTATATGTAAAATGAATACTTTCACATTAAATTTAAAACCAAAGTTTTTTAAAGTTCATAGTAAGATTGTCATATAAGTTATCGGCAATTCTCAGATTCTCTATACGGTGACGGAATAACAGATTTTTTTTCACAAGATATATCTTCCGATAATCTTTAAACGACATGCAGTTGAAGAAGTTGTTTTTGGCTTTTGTTTTCCTTTTTTTTTTCTTTGTGTTTTTGTCGATTGTTTGTCTGTGTTATTGTTGATGTGCCTTTTTCTATTTTGTGTTCTTGGTCGCCTGGACTCATATTTCCTTGTATGTTATGTTTTCTCAACGAAACCGACTTGTTCAAAAATATTAGGGTAAACCTTACCACAGGTTTCTTATGTTTAGGGTTTGTTCTATTTTGGTCACTCATTTTTTTTAAAAAAATTATTTTTGTCATTTACATTTTTGATCGTTACTGTTTTGGTCACCCGATCGTTAATACGATGACATAACACGTTAATAAAAAAGTTAATTTTTAATTTAACCTCTAAATTTTTAAAACTTTATTTTTCATCATCTTCCCTTAAACTCTTGCAACTCAAACATTTCTTCAATTCTCCTCACTTTCTGCGTGACTGGATGGGTTCGCATTGTTGTCAATTTGGAAGGGATTATGTGTAGCAACTTCAGTAGACAAGTCATCACCCAGAACGAGGGGGGGGGGGGAGAATTGCGTTCAGGGCGCGAAAAAGTGCAAAAAAATTAGCGAAACAAGGAAAAGTAGTGGATATGGCGTTTAAAGAATCAGAAAACACTGATTAATGAAGAGCGGAATTGAATTTGACAACTATTCTTTCACTGTGGATATCTTTTATCTTTCTAATACAATTTTCACGCAGAAAGAGAGAAGAATTGAAGAAATGTTTGAGTTGCAAGAGCTTAGGGGAAAACACTGATTAATGAAGAGCGGAATTGAATTTGACAACTATTCTTTCACTGTGGATACCTTTTATCTTTCTAATACAATTTTCACGCAGAAAAGGAGAAGAATTGAAGAAATGTTTGAGTTGCAAGAGCTTAGGGGAAGATGCTGAAAATAATGTTTTGAAAGTTTAGAAGTTAAATTAGAAATTAACTTTTTTTATTAACATGTCATGTCATCGTATTAATGGGTGCTAACTGAGGTTAATGGTAGGGGTGTAAATGAACCGAACTTGAACGAACAAGACTATGTTTGTGTTCGTTTGTTTATTTTTAAAGGTGTTCATGTTCGGTTCGTGTTCGTTTAAATTTCAATGTTGTGTTCGTGTTTGTTTATTTATTTTTGAAGGTGTTCGTGTTCGTTTGTTTAGTGTTCACGAACGTGTTCGTTTAAGTGTTCATAAACGTGTTCGTTTACGTGTTCACGAACATGTTCATTTAAGTGTTCGCGGACGTGTTCGCGAACATATTCGTTTATATATTAAAAATATTAACTAAATTAACAATAAATGAATAAATAAATAAAACAAAAGCAACAAAATAAAACTTACATTTCAACATGAACTTATATAACATACTTAGCAACACAACAAAAAAGAGTATTTAGATAAATCCACAAGTATTCTCATCCCATAAAAGAACTTATAAACAAACTTATAAAAGAGCCTATAAACGAGCTTGTTCGTGAACATAAACGAACCAAACACACATCTGTTCGTGTTCGTTCGTTTATTAAACGAACATAAAAGATTTGTTCACACTCGTTTATTTAGCTTAATAAACGAACATTATACGAACGGTTCATGAATGGTTCGTCGAACGCTCTGTTCATTTACACCCCTAGTTAATGGTCGGGTGACCAAAATAGTAACGATCGTAAACGTAAATGACAAGAATAATCTTTTTTAAAGTGAGTGACTAAAATAGAACAAATCCTAAGATTTTTTTTTTTGAGAATACGATTTTTTAATGATCTAAAGGTGATTACAATGTAGTATCTGTTTATACATATTCTTAACCCTTGTACATACATCTTATAGACAGTAATTTAAACTCGTGTCTCCTAAGATATGATTTTGTTGTATTTATAATTATAATAAAAATAATATTAAAATAGAGGATACAAAAATATCATAAAAACGTTGGTGATAGTGTGATAGTTTGTAAAGGTTGTTGATAGAATTGTGCTGCCTCTCTTCCATGAAAATATGATGCTTTCTGCGTACCAAAACCCCACTCTGTCTCTCCCACCACCAACCCTAATTCCTCCTCCCCTCCTCTTCCCTCATTACCCTAAAACCACCGCCAAACCCCGCCGGCATACCTTCCTTATCCGGAGCTCCATTTCCCGACCCGAGAGTCAAGCCCCCCTTCCTCAATCTGCCATCCACAGGATTGCTGACAAGCTCCGCTCACTTGGATTCTCCGAAACCCCAAACTCGGAATCCGAATCCCAATCTGGGTCCGGCTCCCCCGGGGAAATCTTTGTCCCTTTGCCTGCCAAGTTACCCAAGTACCGGGTCGGACATACCCTTGATACAAGCTGGAGTACGCCGGAGAACCCGGTGCCCGACCCTGGTTCCGACCGGGGGAGCTTGATGGTGAGGTTCAGAGATATGAAGAGGGAGAGGAAGAAAATGGGGAGGGCGAAGGAGGAGGAGAGGGTGGTTCCAAGTTTGGCGGAGCTGAAGCTGTCGGCGGCGGAGCTGAGACGGTTGAGGTCCGTGGGAGTTGCTGAGAAACGGAAGTTGAAGATAGGGAAAGCGGGGATTACGGAGGGAATTGTGAACGGGATTCATGAAAGGTGGAGAAAGAGTGAAGTGGTTAGAATTGTTTGCGAGGATATTTGTAAAATGAATATGAAGAGGACTCATGAGGTTTTGGAGGTTTGTTCCTTTCCTTTTGCATTCTTCCTTCAATATAATTGTTTTTTCTTTGCTTTTGAAGTTTTCATTTTGAATTGCATTAAGGTTTGTATGATATGTGAATGAATGCAAATATGGTTGAGCCCAGACTACCAAATTTGATGCAATCCTTTCCCATCCTTTAAATCCCATCATTGTTTCAAAGTTTAATTCTTCAAGTATTCATCTGGATGTTGAATGATTTTCTTAGTGTCTTGTGTTAATATACAGCTTGTATCGAACTTGTGTTTAACTAAATACAAGTATGATAGACAAAGATATTCCATTGATTGAGATGGCAACATGCGCAATGGTTGAATTGTTGGAAGTTAGGGGTTGTAAATGAGCTGAGTCGAGCCCGAGTAGTGCTGAGCTTGGCTTATTAAATACTCGAGCTGAGTTCGAGCTCAAGTGGAGTCCAATAGAGTTAATGTTGACCGAGTCAGACTTGAGTATCTTGCGATCTGTCTCGTCTCATTTACAGCCATACTCATAATGATAATGATAATAATTGTTGAGTGGATTTATTCAACAATATTATTATTAATAATAATATCCAACAACATACATTTTAGTTCACTTAAATTTTAAAATTAAAAAAAAATAGTATATTATATTTTTGAGTAACTCGCTAGCTTTTCAAGTTGGTTATTGAGTAGCTCGGCTCGACTCATTAAGAACTCAAGCCTGGTTCTAGCTCGAGTCTAGTCGAGTCCAATCGAGTCGAGTGTTGACCAAGCTTTGACCGAGACAGACTCGAGTAACTCGCGATGTGTCTCGTCTCATTTACAGCCCTAGTTGAAAGAGAAATTGTACATTCTATGATATTGAGGATTGCAATAGTTAAAAGCTTTGTCATCATTTCAAAGCGTTCCAACAATCTCACAATCTAATAAACATGACACAGTGTTAAGCATTGGGAATATGGTTAGAAGTCAAATTGTACATTATTTTAGTACTGAGGATTGAATGCTATAGGTTAAAAGCTTTATCATCATTTCTTTGTGTTTCAACAATCTCACAATCTAATAAACATGACGGTATGACAGGTGTTACTGATTAAATTCTTGTCTGTTGTTAGTGATGTCATGAAGATTTTATAGGCACACTGTCAAGATATTAAAAGTGGGTTAATTGATTCACAGAATGATGGTATGACAGTATTAATTCATCAGGAAATTAGCCTCTGCTTGTAATTATTCCTTAGTATCTTATAACAGGATTCTAATGTTGGGTTTTTGTATTTTATATTCTCAGAGAAAAACTGGAGGATTGGTTGTTTGGAGATCTGGAAGTAAAATAATATTGTATAGAGGGGCTAATTACAAGTATCCTTATTTCTCAGCTGATAAAATGGGAACACCTGAGACTTCTTTCGATGGCTCGCCAGATACAAACATGGATAATAAAGAATTCCACGAAACGGAAAGCTGCTCATCTGAATTCAATGGTGTAAAAACTTCTACCCCGAACGTAACCAACGAAATGACTAAACAAACGATGATTCAAGGTGTTGGCTCTCCAAGTAGGGTAAGATTTCAACTGCCTGGTGAAGCAGAACTTGTTGCTGAAGCTGACCGCTTGTTAGATGGGCTGGGTCCAAGGTTTACGGACTGGTGGGGTTATGAGCCTCTTCCAGTTGACGGTGATCTCCTACCAGCTATTATTCCTGGATACAGGAGACCCTTCCGCCTTCTTCCTTATGGTGTGAAGCCACTGCTCACAAATGATGAAATGACCACTTTAAGAAGACTTGGCCGACCCTTGCCGTGTCATTTTGCATTAGGTAAGCCAGACTTCTAGTTTTTACCTACAATAATTACGTACATCCATTTTACTTTTGTTTCTGTTTGTATCAGGAAGAAATAGAAAACATCAGGGATTGGCAGCATCCATTGTCAAGCTTTGGGAAAAATGTGAGATTGCCAAAATTGCTGTAAAGAGAGGGGTACAGAACACTAATAGTGAATTGATGGCAGAAGAATTGAAGGTTAGTGATAACTTGTACATGTAACTTCCTCTTTTCGTGTGCATGTATGGTATGATGGGTTTTGGGGGCACCCTTTAGATGTATTGTTCCATTTGGATGCTTGAGTAGGGATTCACATAAATCCACTCTTACTGGTAGAAAACATTGAATATTCTTTATGTTCATTAAAGTTCAAGCACTTGTGCTGCTGCCCTTGAATATTCATATTTGGTCTTCGTCAGACTATCGCTCCACGACTGGTTTGATAAGAGTCCGAAGCAAATGTTCTCATTACCAGAAATATCAACAAAATCCTTTAACACTGTACTATAGTTAGCTCTTCAATTTTGTCATTTTATTCTTCTGATCAGACACTTCGCTTTGGATGTCACATGCCTCTCACATTAATTAAATCCTTAGACCTCAATTGCTTGAAGTGTTGGTTTCAATACACCTTGAAAATTTCATCTAAAGATTAGATTAAATGACGAAGTTTTTCTTGAGTAAAATCTTAACTGTTAGTCATGTTTGGCTATATCATGGAGGTTGCTCATTACACTAGAGCTCCTTTAATCTAAAGGGTGTCTAGAAAAATTATATTTGAACCTATTTGTTGTTGTTAGTTATTGAAATGTTTATAGTTCAATATGTTTTGTCATGGTCATCTATTAATCAAAAGTACTTTGTTTCAGTGGCTGACCGGAGGAACTTTGCTCTCAAGAGATAAGGATTTCATTGTCCTATATAGGGGAAAAGATTTCCTGCCTTCTGCCGTTTCTTCTGCAATAGAAGAGCGGAGAAAGCACGTAATTCATGTAGAGAATCAGAGTACAAAAGCTACGCATAAGGTGAACACTGAGGGTACTAAAATTGGCTCTGAAAGCAAAATAGTTCGTGCCAAGGATCGCAGAGGCAATAACTTTAGTGACCGAAAGAACATGCACTCTGCAGAAGCAGCTGTTAGAAAGACTAGCTCGAAGTTGTCTATGGTACTATTTTGCTAAGATACTGCCTTTGGCTGATGTCATGGGTAACTCTTAATTAATATATGCAACATTTCTTTCACCACAGGCACTAGAGAAGAAAGAAAAGGCTGAGAAACTTCTAGCGGAATTGGAGCATGAGGAGATCCCTCAACAATCTGAAATTGATAAAGAGGGTATAACTAAAGAAGAAAGATATATGCTTAGGAAGGTTGGCTTGAGAATGAAGCCCTTCCTCCTATTGGGTGAGTTTGACCTTATAGTTCAAGCCTTTGATCTCAAAATAGTGGATCCAATCATTTATCCTTGAGGCAATTTAATGGGCACTTTAAAATTAATGTGTTTTTTTAATTTATTTTCTCATTTCTACTTAGGTAGACGGGGAGTGTTTGCTGGAACAGTTGAAAATATGCATCTTCATTGGAAGTATAGGGAACTTGTGAAGATAATTTCTAAGGAGCCAAATGTCGAAGCTGTTCATCAAGTAGCACAAATATTGGAGGCAGAAAGCGGTGGAATATTGGTGGCTGTGGAGAGGGTAACCAAGGGTTATGCAATCATCTTTTATCGTGGAAAGAACTATGAGCGGCCTACTTGTCTCAGACCTCAGACGCTTCTTACTAAAAGGGAAGCAATGAAACGCTCTCTTGAGGAACAGCGTCGTAAGGTACAATTGAGTTACCTTGTTTTATTTGCTTCCTACACCTTTGCATGGTTTGCAGGCTCTAAGAGAAAAAAGGACCTAAAGCTGGAGGGGAAAAAAGTACCTTCTCATATTGTATGCCCTTCCCAAAGTTTTAGGTTTCTCATTCTTTGTCTATGTTGATTTTTGCAGTCTTTGAAACTACATATTTTGAAGCTTACGAGAAACATAGATGAATTGAAGCAGCAATTGGTAAAATATTCGCTATATGTTTTTTCATGGGTTCAGTTCTTTACTTTTCCACAAACATCCTATAACTATCCAATCAGTTTATATTAACTGTGTAAAACTGCTTTAACACAGGTTGTAGACAAGGAAGCAAGTAGCACGCAAACTGCTGACCAATCAAGATTGCCATTGGTGAGCTACATCATGCTCGCTATTTACTAGCATATTTATGTTTTCCAAGTAATTTACATTTTTCGGTCATATTGAAGGTCGAAGAGGAAACATAAATGTTAAGGGTCAGTCGAATGTGTAAAACTGCTTAAAACTGAAACATTGCAAATGTCCTATAAGGAATCAATCAGTTTGTATGAACTGTGTAAAACTGCTTTGGCACAGGTTCTAGACAAGGAAGCAAGTAGCATGCAAACTGATGATCAATCAAGATTTCCATTGGTGAGCTACATCATGCTTTCTATTTAGTAGTGTATTTATGTTTTCCAAGTAATTTACATTTTTCTGTCGCATTGAAGGTCAAAGAGGAAACAGAAATGTTACAGTCCGTCAAATGTGCAAGATCAGGTACTGAACGTCGTGCATCTCCAGGAGGGCATCTAGAGGTGAGTAGTTTAAGTTGAAATGCATGAAAATCTGAAGGAGTTTTGCCTTTTGTTTTTCAACATTTATCTCATTCCGTTGTTAAACTATAAATTAGAACATGAAGACCTTGCTTAGAAGTGAATGCCAATGCACTAATGTTATTTGGAAGTGTCATCACAGTATCACACTCTCTTTTGTAATTTAAATGCCTTTAGTTTATATAACATCTGAAATGGCTTTTGATATGATTATGGAAGGCAAGAGACAAAGATGGATCTGAGTCACCTTACATGGAAAATGAAAGAATGCTTGCCGCAGTAAGTATTGGCCAACCCTCTGTACAAAAGCTCCTGGAACCATCTTTAACACATGATGGGATCAGCAATCATAAAGCAGAATTCAAGTCTTTGTGGGAATCGAAGAACAGAAGAAAACGTAATACCAATTCGAGGTCTTTGCATGCTCAAGTCGAAATGGTTGACTCCTCATCTCACCCTGATAACCTTATGGTACATGTTTTTCACTTTAACATTTAATATTCTTAAATTCCTTTTATTTTCCGTGTTTTATGGCATATTTTTTTAGCAGGTAGAAAATAACTGTTCTCATACTGTTAATGCTGAGCTCTGCATTTCAAATAATGGGCCAATGGAATCAATGGTTGAATCAGCCAACAAAAAATTGGATGTTCCGAATTTACCAGGAGTTGAAAATGCATCGGAAAAGATGGCATCAACAGCAAAGTTTCTCTCTAACAAAGATAGACTTCTTTTACGAAAGCAAGCTCTCAGTATGAAGAAACGTCCCGTGCTTGCAGTTGGTGATTATCTCTTTTTAGTGCTTCCATTTTTCCTGAACTATTATGCTGTGAGCTTTATGGTTTGACTGCATCTATTAGAGCTCCAAGTGTTTGGCTTTAGCTTTTAGGTTTTTGTTTCCGTTTATGGCACTCACTCTACCTGGATAATTTGCTGTTTTTTTATTACTACTATATCCATGTTGAAGTGACATTGAAAGTTCCATCTTATCATCGATGCCTTCTGCTATGGGAATGATGCTCTTCTTATGTACTAAAGATCTATGTTGCTCCAACTCTTCATTTTTCATGAAGTACCCGTGTTCTCCAAATACATGTAAAACATAGAAAAATCTGATCATGTTCGTGTCAGATGCATACTTGTATCTGGCACTCACACATAAGTCTGAGAAACATAGCTAAGGATATTTATAGTCTAAATGCCGATCTTCCCTTCTCTTTCTCACTCCCTCATCTTCATGGTGATCGAGAAACTTATTTTAGTGTTTCGCTCGCCTTATTTTCAGGGAGGAGCAATGTTGTGACTGGTCTGGCGAAAGCTATCAATGCACACTTTCAGAAACATCCTCTTGCCATTGTGAATGTGAAAGGGAGGGCTAAAGGGACCTCTGTGCATGAAGTGGTGCTAAAGCTGCAGGTCTGCACTCTCCGATTCCAACTTCTTTTTCACCTGTTGTCTTTAAACTAAGCTATATCTAATAATGAGAAAAGCTATTGATATTAAATTCACAGGAAGCAACCGGTGCGGTTCTAGTTTCTCAAGAACCCAGCAAAGTCATACTGTATCGAGGTTGGGGTGTGAATGAAGAAGTGACACGCGGTGATAAGAGGAATGTAAAAGATTCATCGGTTCAGAATCGGCCTGCTGTGTCCCCTGAGCTTATTGCAGCAATCAAATTTGAATGTGGCTTGCAACGTTTCCAAGAGGAAGAGACACCTTGATTTGCCGGAATTTTGAAGGTTAAAACAGTATTTTGGATATAGTTTATCAGCTAAATTTTCATTATGCAGACTTCATTTCAAGCACCTATTGAATTTGTAGGTCCAGTACAGATGATGACAATCAGCCTGTTATTGATATCTTGTTATGCAATAACCGTGTTGCAGGTATATTTATCAGTCTTCCAACCGGAACATAAGAACACTTGTCTAGGTGTCTCGATACTGCTCTGCGCAGTCTCCTGTTATGTTCATCCGGGAACAAGATTTCAAGCATAAATCTTCAAACAAATCGGTGTGTTGACAGCATGCTTGATGGTACAACGTTAGGGATCTTTTTCACGCCCCGTTGTCGATAAAGCCGATAATTATGGAACATGGTTGATCTTAAGACATTGTCTTGCTTGGTTTATTTGTAACTATGAAATTTCATACATGTTTTCTCCTCGAAGCATGTTTAACAGCCTGATTCAAACTTCTTTGGAGAGCTTTTAAATCAATTATGAGTATGATTTTGGTTCCATATGCTTTTGTAATGTGCTCATTCAAGTTACTATATTTTTATTACACTTAAATCAAATTTTTAACCTTAATTTGTACTCAAATGAAATTTTAGTTTTTAACATGTCTTTAAATAAAAGTCAGTGACTTTTAATTTATGCCCAAATATAACTGATAATATAAGGGGTAAATTACACTATAGGTCAAAAGTTACAATTCAATTGATTACAAGTTTTGAGAACAAATAAGTTGTTCAATTAAATTTTTGTGACAAGTAACTCACTTTGTCACTAAAATTGAAATAAGAGTTTAGTAAAATAACAATTTTAGTCCCTAGAATTTATATATTTAATTAATTTAATTATAATTTAAAATAATTCAATAAATTTAACTTTTTATATTTAAAATTTTCATTGGTGAAGTGATTGTGTCTACTAGCAGACGTCGTTAAGATCATAATAAGTCTATGCTATTAGTTATCAGTAGTGAAGTGATTGTATTTGTCGAGCTATCACATATGTTGATTATCATATTGATGGACAATAAAATGGAGTGCGGTAAGTGGTCAAAGTGTGTGTTAGGATGGTGCAATGTCAAAATTTTAAATATGAAGAGTTAAGTTTATTCAATTATTTCGAATTAGAACAAAATTGCATAAGTTTTTTAGACTAAATTTATTATTATACCAAGTCCTTTTTTCAATTTTAATGACAAAGTGATTTGTTTTTAATTGAATGACATGTCTGCTTCTAAACTTATAATTGAGTGAGTAAATTGTTACTTTTAGAAGAATAATAACTTGTTTGTTCGTAAGACTATAATTGAGTGACTCTTTTATTGCTTTTAAAATAAAAGTGACATGTTTATTACTAAACCTATAACTAAGTGATCTATAGTATATTTTACCCTTCTATCGATCAATATTTCATTTATAAATATCAAAGGGTAAACAGACTTATTCAACTGGATGAGACAGCCCAACAGGGCCCAAGACAAAGTGGATGAAAAAGAAAAGAGTAAACTTCATATCTAGTCATCCAACTATTAAAATGTTTTTATTTTGGTCACCTAATATGCTTTCTTGACAAATTCGCCACTAAGTAATGCTACGGTTTTATTCTAAATTGGTCACAAAATGTTAAAATGACAGAGAAAAATAGTTCCGTGACCAAAACAGAAACATATTAATAGTTAGGTACTAGATAGTTAGTTTACCCAAAAGGAAAACTACTCCAATGGATGCCGATCAGTGATTAATAACTGAAGGACAAACCGATGAGTGGCTTATGTAATTTGTTGGTTGATATTCCCGCAAAACAAGTGGTAAAGGGAGAGCCTTTCAATTTGTTTCGTAAAAAAATGGAAAACCCAAAATCAAATAATAATCTTTTGGCTCAATCAAATATCCGAAACTATAAAAGAGCACACTCCAAGAAGTAGACTAAACTTTAGCTTCCTTTGCAGTTAAAGCCATGACTCTACAAGCAAGTTCCTTTAACTTTGGAGGCATTTCTCCTCTTCTTTCCCCTCCAAAAACTTCCCCTAATCGCTTTGTAATCAGAGCTAAAGGTAATAACTTTGCTTGTTTTAGTGAATTCCCATGTTTTGCATCATCATTTTTAGCTATGATTTGATGTGTTTGAGCTGCATTTTTGGTTTTTTGCCTTGGGGTTTCAATCTTATGTGATTATATGAGTTAAAGTTTCTTGCTTTTTTGTTTTTAGCTTGAATCTGATGAATTGGTGCTGCACTGTTGGCTATCTGTTTGATAAAATTCCTGGGGTTTCAATGTTATGTGATTATGTGAGTCAAAGTTGTCTCTTTTTGTTCATTTCGTTTAGGGTTGTTTGATTTTGTATTTCAGTGGAACCATCAGAGAAATCTGTTGAAATAATGAGGAAATTCTCGGAACAATATGCTCGTCGTTCGGGCACATATTTCTGTATGGATAAGGGAGTGACTTCTGTTGTTATCAAGGTATTCTTTAAACTCAGCTCTTCAATGATTGAACTGAGTATCCTTTTGCATCTCGGTTTCGAAAAATCTTCATAAATGAGTCATTACCTGGTTTCAATCCTGCCTTAAGTGAAACATTCAAAGGGCCAAATCGCAGGGGATTCACCCTTTAGCCTTTCTGCCATTAATATGGCAGCTCAAAAAGCTTCACATATATTAGTCTTAGAGTTAGATTTGAAGCATTTTTCTATGGTTGACAATTGAAGCTGTGCGGTATTCTTTCAGTTGCAAGATCTTACTTTTAGCTAAGACATTTTGTTTGAGATATTGTTTAGTCTGTATCTAATATGCATTGCACCAAAATTCGAGGGCGAAGTACCTAGTTATGATATCAATAATCTATGTCGTGTGAAGGGTAATCCGGAACAGCCCTATCATTTAGTGTTTTATCCTAGACCGTCTCAAGCAGAAACATTAGTTACTCTCGGTGAACCTTTGCTGTAACTGGAAGGAATCGGGTGTGGCAAATTCTTTACTTCGGCTTAATTCTGAATGAGTTCTATTGGATAATATAGAACTCCACATGTTTAGGTTTACCTATTGGAGAAGTTGAATTCAACAATTTTTAATGCTTTGTGTTCAACCGATGGACGAAAGGACTGCATCTTGTCCATTCATAAACAACAAGACAAATTGAGAAAAATGATTAAATGCTATACTTTACTATTCCAACTAATCCGTGCCTTAGTTTGGATCTTCTTGAATGTGATGTGTTTTCCTGAATGTTGGATTTTCTTATGAAATCTAATTCCTACTTGAACATAGCATAAACCGTGTTCTAGCTCTAACACTCATTTTCGGGTATTTGGACAGGGATTGGCCGAGCATAAAGATACATTGGGCGCCCCTCTCTGCCCTTGTAGGTAAATATTTCCTCCATGATCTCTCAATCTTGTCCCATATTATTAAATCCCATTACACTCAAGTATCTTGATATATATAGCCATATAAGATTCGATACCGTTTTAAATGTAAAGTCCATATTATTACAGGCATTACGATGACAAAGCTGCTGAGGTAGGGCAGGGGTTTTGGAACTGTCCATGCGTTCCTATGAGAGAAAGGTGAATTAATTGTCACGATATCTTCAATGTATATTCCTCATGTAAACTGGTCTCACTGCTTGAGTTGTATGGAAAGTCGGGAAGTAGATATATATTTTGTTTCATCCTAGAAACACGTAGTTGATAACGACCTTTCTAACAAGGCGAGCAGTGCTAATGTTATTCGTATAGAACCTTTTGAGATCCCTTATTTAACAATAGCTGCTTGTCACTTTTCATTAGTTTAATCTAAGTTCTCTTACTCGATGTATACAACTATTTGGCAGGAAAGAATGTCACTGCATGCTCTTTCTCACTCCAGATAATGATTTTGCTGGCCAAGATCAGGTATTTATTTTGGTTCCTAGATAGTTTCTTTGTATACTTGCTCTAACAATATGTATACTTGCTCTAACAATATGTATACTTGCTGTGCAGTCAATCACATTGGAAGAAATCAAGGAAACAACAGCAAACATGTAGATTTTTATACTCTTAACCCTAAATTTTAAACACAACTCTTTATCGAATGAATAGTTCGGAATTAAAATTGATAAAAATAAATTGTCTGCTAAATTTTAATGTCATTGTCTTTTTTTTTTTTAAACACATTAGTTCCAGAGTGCCCATGTAATGTGTGCATATGTACTTAATTTTGATTAGCATGTTTTAAGTACGCTCCACGTCGAGTCGGAGTTGACATTTAACGTTCAAGCAGACAATTAGTTTTTGTTTAGATTTTTTTTTTTGATAAAAGCCTAAATTTTTTTAAATCCATAAAAAAATCACAATTACAATGCATACAAGAAGAAGAATATTTAGATTAAACAACTCAAAAAAATCTTTATAACCCAAAAAAAAAAAAAAAAAAAACTTATGTGGAGATAAGCATACCAACAAAATTTAGCAGCCTTCTGAATTTCATTGTCTCTGTTCAAACGAGACGCATAAAGAAGGAAGAAAGAGTGGTGCGTGATCCAAGTTGTCAAACAAAAAGTACCGCTACCCGAGACTAATTTCATTGGCAAACAACTATCAACCGAGTGGGAATATAACTTTTCAAGTGATCACCGACAAAAATATAAAATAGAAACTAACACTGATTGAATCTCTGTGCGAATAACAATCGATCATTAGGGTATATTGAAACATGCCGCAAAGACAGATGAATCAAACCACAAAATAAAAACAAAGATATGTCACAAGGACAGAGAAAAAAGCGTGACATAAGGACAAAGAAAGAGATTCTCATTTAAAAAAATAAGAAAACTAATAGATCTGGTGGTCGACAATCAATACTTAAATTGATTGCCGACTACCGATTAAAGAGATTAATCAAAGTAAAAAATGATTAAAGTTGAAGGAATTTTAGTAGTGAAGAGCGGCTAAAGTTTATCGGTTTTGTTTAGATTTTTAAACGGATAGATAGAGGACACAAAAAATAATTATGGATCAAAGAAGCATGTGGGAAACAAAGATAATTTAGAGTCGACTACTTGTGGGGGTAACATCCTTAAAGAGCCAGGAAAGATTTTGGTTAGGGATGAGCAACATAAATCGGAAATTAATTTGAATGCTAAGTGTTTGTATAAATAATTCGAATTGAACTGAGTTTGATTTTTTTTTGTTTATAATCAAATTTAATTGTTTTGTAAAGTAAAAATAAATATTTAGAAATACTGTAAATGAATTATTATTTATTATTTTTGGTGAAAAAAAACTTTAAAATTTTACTGATTAAAGTTCAAATTCAAAAAATAAAAGTTATTTGGTCAAAATAAAATATAAATATTTTTTGAAAGTTAAGGTGCTTACAAGTAGTATTTGTTCTGAATATATTCTCAATTATTTGACAATGCATGCTCAATTACCCTGCTACAGTTGTTGGTGCTTAAACTCGTAACTTCTAGGAATAACAATTGTTCCCTTAACTACTGGGGCAAGTTGGTTCGTTAAAAAAAATACAAAATTTTTAAAATTAAGGTTAATATAGAAAAAACCAAAAAATCAATGGACTGCTAAAGTTATACGTTGGATTAGCGGTGTTTAAAATTACCCAACGCGACTACCCGAACATAAATAACCAGGTATTTACCCGAAATTTTTTTTCCCGGGTTAGGTACTTGGCCCGTCATTTCTCGGATCAGGCCCGGGTCAAAAAATATGATTTTTTCGGGTACCCGGTTTCTAATTTTTTTATTTTTTATTTTATAAGATTACTTAATATTTTTACTTTAGAACTATATTTAAATCCCTAAATTCATTCTATATTTCTATTAAATGCTTTCATGTTTTAAATTTTTTTAAAAAAAATATTAATTTGTGAATATGTAAGATTCGATATGAAACAAACAACAAGG
The DNA here is from genome assembly GCA_030270665.1 of Hibiscus trionum. Taxonomy (NCBI): domain Eukaryota; kingdom Viridiplantae; phylum Streptophyta; class Magnoliopsida; order Malvales; family Malvaceae; genus Hibiscus; species Hibiscus trionum. The sequence goes on along the minus strand of BSYR01000034.1, from coordinate 1,383,805 downwards.
TTTCTCTATTGCATTTATGCATTAGTAGATTTCTTTAAAAAATATATGAAATTCGAAAAAAATTACGATCGAGATTAATATTTTTAATGTCTTTCTTATGGTTATAAACTTCAAATGATTAATTTTTTTGTTTGGATAATGTGTTATGAACTTTTAAGATTTTATTTTTAATTTTAAAATAAAAAATAAACAAATGAGAACCATATACCCAATATTCACGGGTCGAGATACGGGCCAGCAAATTTAATACCCGGATTTAAACACCCCTGCACCGGATTATAGTGATTTTAGTTAAGTAGAATAATTATTATCCGGAAGATGCGGAGCGAGAGGTCATTAATAATTTATAAGTTTTGATTTGAGAAATCAAGAGCATCATGAAGTCGCTTTGGCCGAGTTGTTAAGGCGTGTGCCTGCTAAGTACATGGGGTTTCCCCGCGAGAGTTCGAATCTCTCAGGCGACGTTTTTATTTTTAATTAATTTTTCCCCTTATTCATTTCTTTGTTAGTTTATGTGTTCTGACTTCTAATCATTTACTATGTTATTTTATGGTTAAATATTATTTTAAACAGTGGTATGGTATGGTATGGTGAGTATTGAATTTGTATTTCAGTGGACACTAATTTTGTAATAAAGCTTTTTTTCACATAAATAATGCGATATTTTATGCGTGCGGTAAAAATGAAAAGTTTCTACAAGTGCTTTAGGTTTAGAGTTTAATGATCTAGTTTTAAGTTTTAAGGGTTTAACTGTATAGGTTTAGAGTTTAGGATTAAAATTTAGGCTTTTGAGTTAAAATTTATAGTTTAACTGTTAGAATTTATATTTAGGATAATATAATTAGGGGTTTAGGTTTTAACCTATAAACTTTAATTTTTAACCCTAAAATCAAAATTCTAACCATACCTAATAGATTAAAAACTCATACGTTTAAGCCCCTACCAACTATGTATGTATAACTCAAGTTTGTGAATTTTTTGTTTACGATTTTTACAATTTCAAATATTTGGTCATCATGTCCGTTGATAATAAATTTATATCGCCTAATTTTTTAGTAGTTTTTATATTTTAATTTAAAAACATATTTATTATAATTTTATATACTTTTTTAATTGAGGACAAAATTCAACGTTAAACCTTTGAAAAATAATACTAAATACGTATTTAGCGGGGGGGGGGGGGGGGGGGGGGGGAATAAATGTGCCAACGAAAAACACTGTTTTTTTGTTGTGTTTGGCGGGCTAAACCAGCTTTGTTTCACCCAAAAATTTCAAAAATAATGAAAAATACTCAAAAGTTTGATCTCCAAACTTTGGTTTGCTCTCAACAACAAAAAATGGAAAGCGTTTGTGCATAAAATAATTACCCTATAAAATATCTTAAATAAATAATTTCAAATCATAATTTGAGTAATTGATATTGATCAAACATAAAAAATCAACATTTTATTTCAAAAAAATTCAAATTTGTTTGTATAGGGTCTTCATTGTTCGGTTAAACTAAATCAACTGACCGAATTAAAATTTATTTTGGTTAATTAATTGGCTAATTAGGTGTTCGATCGGTTAACCGTTAAATATTTTTTAAAAACTTGATTATTGGTTAATTCGGTCCAAAACCGATTAGTTAACCAAATTAACCAAAAATATCAAATATATATGGGTTTTATTTTGATGCACAAGTTGTGTAAATTTTTTTTACACAACCCTTTTATAAAATTTAAAATTTAAATCACAAACCCTAGCAACCTAAAACCTAAACCCTAAGCCCTAAACCCTAAACTCTAAATTCTAACCATAAACCTTAAATTATATACCCTACATACTAAACCCCTAAACCCTAACCTAAAATCTTAAACCCTAAACCCTAAAATTAAAGGGCTTGTGTAAACTTTAGTTTACACAAGCTTGTGCATCAAAGTATTTTCCAATATATATATATATATATATATATATATACGTTACATATATATTTTAACCCTAGACTCATTAAGAAGTTAAGAGAATCAACTAATTTTTAACCACATACCATTAAAATTTAAAGACTCGTCCAACTTTTAACTCAAATGAAAAAATACTCAAATTATATAATATAACAAAAGAAAAAGCATAAACCCTACAATTTATACAAAATTCGATTAATTTAAAAATTGACCTAACTAACCGAGCTTTGTTCGGTTAATAATTTTCAAACAAACTTTGATTAACGATTAAAGAAAAGGTCAATTAATTTAATTTTAATTAATTCGATTTAGTTCAGTGACCGAACGGATTAACCGAATGAACACTTCTAATTCAAATCTTAATTATTTATTTCTTTTTCTCCATAATTGATGATAACCTCAAACAATATTTTGATCAAAGGACATTCAAAGCTTGAACATTAAAATGTTTAAAATTATTATTATATTATAATAAACTAAACTAAACATTCATAACATTTTGGCTCTGCCAAGACATGTATCGAAACGACTTATATGCGTTTCGATACGGGCAATCTCTTGGGCTTTGATACGGTTAAAACCGTATCGAAACGATCATCAGATTTCGGAACGTTCGTAGACGTTCCGGTACGCCTGTTTCGAAACGGTCTATCCTGTTTCGAAACGCGTATCCAGAAAGCCTTTTTAAGGGGTTTAAATGCTCAAAATTCACTTTTTACTCAAACTCAAAAATCCTAAAAACCCTAAAACGATTTCCACTATAAAAACCCTCCAAACCTCATTATTTTTCATCAAATCTTGAGGGATTTTACTCCCAAATGAAATTCTAAGCAAGCTTCAACAATTTAATGCAATTTCATCCATCAATTCTTCCAAAATCCCTCTTTTAAGGTATTTTCTAACCTTTTCTTTTTCCTTTGATTTCATTCGAATCTTAGGTTAGAAAATTATAGTTTTGTATATAATATATGTTTTACATCATGGGTTTTCCAAAACTTGTAAAAAAAATTCAAAATCTCAAATTTTTTTATTCGAATATATTTGTTTTTAATCGTATTTTTTAACACATTTTTTCAAAATTGTTTTGTGTTTTTAGGAATTTCTAATGGAAGACAAGAAACGAAAGACTCAAACAGGTGAAGGTTCGACCCAAGACAACATTCGTCCAAACCTTACCCTCCTTTTTCAAAAAAAGTCTTAAGAATCAAGATGCTAAGGAACGATTCAAAATCATTCATGATTCCGCCGTTCGAAGAGAGCGAGTTGTGGATATAGATTTCCTTGACTCCGAGCGTTTCGAATTTCGTTATCAACCTCTCTTGCAAGAATGGAATTTCTTAGCCTTATTAGCATTCCCGACATCGTCTACAAGAACATGGTCTTGCTCTTTTACTCAAATGTCGTTCTCATCAACAGTGAGGATCATTCTGAGGTTATAGCTATTGACTCTTACCTTTTGGGCAAGAAGTTCCGCGTTGATCCATCCGTCTTAGTAAATTTCCTTGGTCTCAAAGATGAAGGTATTGAGGATGAAAATCATTTTGGAGCTCATACCGAATCGGTTCTTACCCTAGATGCTCATGATCGTTTCCTACATTTGATGATCTCATTGTTCATTCGCCCATCCGGAGATAAATTTCCCCACATCCGCCAAGTCGATCACTTTTGGCTCGAATGTTTTCGTCGAGCCCAACAACCGAACTTAGTAAAAATCATGTTCGCCGAGATGGTCCATCAAGTGAAGATTCGTACAACCGACTCACTCTCATCCTTCACTTATGGGACAGTATTGAGCTACATATTTGTTAAACTTGGTCTAGATTGCTCATATGATTCTCCAGAACCCCAAAAGTAAAAGATTGGTGAATCTTCTCTTATGAGATCCAGGTTTCGTTACACACTTGGCCATTGGGTTTGTGTTGATAGGAGAGCTCAAGCACCTCAAGAAGAGCCTCAAGCTCCGGCTCCCGTTGCGGCTCCTAACAATGATGTTATGACCTTCCTTACCGAGCGGTTTAACACGATGGACACGAACATGGCTTCAGGTTTTGGTTCTCTCAAAACTCGTATTCAATCCTTGGAGGATCGTGTCTCCACTCTTGAGAATCAACAAATGTCCATGGATCTCCCCTTCTCCACCTTCTATGGTGATTGGAGGCGCTTTCGTCAAGGTCAAGCTAAGGACAATGATGATTCTTTTGATGACTTTGGAGGTGATGAGGCCTAGGATTCATATTGCATATCATATTAGTATGTCATATTAGAATTAAGTTTGCACATATTTTATGTTTTTATCTTTAAGACCTATGCTTTGATTATTTGTTTTTAGGATTGAGCTTGAACTTTAAAACCTTAAAACCTATCTTAAATTGAGAGAAGTTAAAACTTTAAAACCTATCTTAAATTGAGAGGAGTTAAAACTTTTTCAAAGATTTCAAAACACTTAAAAATTTATACTTGGTTTTGTTATATCAAAAAGGGGAGATTGTGAAACTAATGAATTGATTTTGATATAACAAAGGATTTAAGGACTAAATTGAAAAAGAGAAAATAAATTTTTAAGTCCTCAAAACTTCTCCAAATCTCTAAGCAAATGGTCCAAGTCAAAGCCAATGTTTATGAAAAAAAATTCTAAGTGTTTTCCAAGTCAAAACAATGATTTTCGAGTCACCGTTTCGAAACGTCCCTTAGGCGTTTCGAAACGTTTTGAAACTGATAACATATGTTTCAAAACAAGTCGCTATGTTTCGATACGGGTATATCGAAACAGGTCTTCATGTTTCGAAACGGATGAAGAACAATGGAACGGGTTGAACCGTTTCGATACGGCAGTACCGAAACGACCTTAAACGTTTCGAAACGATTTCAAACTTGGATTCAAAAATATGACCGTTGCAATTTTATAACTGATTTTCAGAGAAACGGTTAGAGTGTATCGAAACGTTTTAAGTCGTTTCGATACGAGTTTTGGCAGTGGCAAAATGTTTCGAAACGGGCTCTAGCACGTTTTCAATAACTTGAAACTATGTTTAGGGACATTTTCAAAGGGTTTTACATGTTCTCAAAGGCCAAACTACACAAAACTGTCCATATGTTTCGATACGGGGGATTCTAGTAGCAAAAACATTTCGATACGAGTATCGAAACGGGCTTTCCCTCGATGAGATTTTTTAGTAGCGTTTCGAAATGGGCTATGCCGTTTCGATACGCCTATGTGGCTTCGACCACAACGATCATAAACCCCAACGACTATTTCCCAACTAACATTTAAATGCAGGTCGTTTCGATACGGGACTAGGCGTTTCGATACGTGTTCCGAAACGGCCAAGGGCGTTCCGATACGGGTGTCTCATCAGACTGCAATGACTCTTTCTACTTAAAGGGTGTTTCGAAACGGGGAGCTGCAGAACTGCATTTATGGTGGGAATTAAAGTCCTCAACGGCTCCAATTCAACCCCAACGACTAGTAACGGCTATAAACTCATCAAGGAGTATAAAAGGGACCTCCAAGCATCAAGATATGGTTAATGCTTCAATTGTCAATCAACAAATGATCAAATATAGTCTTTGTACTTAAATTGTCAATTCTTGTATAGACAAACACTAGTGAGCCAAAATTGTCAAATTTGCTCAAGTGTTTTAGGTTTTGGGTGAGTGCTTTAATTGTGCAAACAAACACCTATTAGAGGGATTTGTGTTTGCTTTTCTTATCTCTTTGTAAAAGAGGGTTTGATCAAGGCTTTGGGTAGAAAGCTTGATCGGTGTATAAGGGTTTCCTCCTAAGCCTAGAAAAGGGGACGAATCAATAGTGGATTGATTGGAAATCCTTAGTGGGAAGCTAAGGTAGTGGATGTAGACCTTGGTTAGAAGGTTGAACCACTCTAAAATCATTGTGTCATCTTTGTTTTAGCTTCCACACCACATCCACCAAAAAATTCACCTCTCCACCACTTGGTGAGCAACATCGGTTGAACGAATCGAGCACCTCACAAATCAACAATTGGTATCAGATCTTGGCTCAATCGAAGGGGATTCACATCCTATTGAGAAGATCCGGCAAGCTCGATCACTATTTCATCAACCGGCTCAAATGGCACAATCAATCGACAAACCGCCTTTCTTTGACGGAACCCACTATGCCCATTGGAAGACAAAGATGAAGTTCTTCATCAAATCAAGAGACTACAAGCTATGGGACATAGTTGAAGATGGTACGTTCGTGCCTCAACGAATCAAAGCGGAGTGGAGTGTCGATGATCGCAAGAAGATGGAGCTAAATTGCAAAGCCTTGCACATCCTCTTTTGTGCTTTTGGCCCATCCATCTATGAGAAGATGTCTTCTTATGATAGTGCCAAGGAGGTATGGGACAAGCTTGAAGTCACATACGAGGGAACCGATGAAGTCAAGGAGACCAAGATTGGGCTCCTCACCTTAGAGTATAAGAACTTCAAGATGGATCCGGAAAAGAACATCGAGAAGATGTTTGATAGGTTCTCCACCATCACCAATGGTCTTAAAGGTTATGGAGAAGCCATCCTGGAAGAGAAGCTTGTCCGAAAGCTCATCTACTCACTTCCCGAGTCATGGGACTCAAAGAGAACCGCCATCATCGAAGCTAAGAACTTGAAAACTTTGAAGCTTGATGAGCTTATGGGGTCTCTTCTCACTCATCAAATCATGAAGAAAAACAAAGAAGATGAGAAGAAGAGGGAAGAAACTAGAGCTATGGGAGAGAAGAAACTCAAAGGGCTTGACATCAACACCAATGTCATTGCTCTCAAGTCCTCCACTTGCCATCATGTAGATTCTAGTGAAGAGGAGAGTGAAGATGAAGAGATGGCCTATCTCTTCAACAAATTTGCCCGATTCATGAAAAGCAAAATGGAGAATTCAAGGCATGAATCGAGAAAGAAGATGAAGGAATCTCACAAGTCCAACAAGAAGGGATCATCTTCAAAGCAAGCATATGTGGCAACTTGGAGTGATGAAGACTCCGCCGATGATGAGGTAGCCCACTTGTGCTTGATGGCCCTCAATGAGGGGGAGGTAACTTCTAACTCATCTATTTCAAATTCATATACTTTTGATGAGTTGCAAGATGCCTATGATGATTTGCTTTTGGAATTCAAGACATCATTTTCCAAGAATAAAAAGTTGATTTCAAAAATAAAAATTGAAAATGATTTGTTTTTCAAAACAAATCTTGAACTTGAAGCAAAATTAAAAGATTTTAAGCAAAAATGTTTTGATTTACAAAGTTTTCTTCTTAAAGTTCAAAAAGAAAAAGATTTGATTTCCAATGAACTTCAAAAGAAAAATGATTTTGGAAAATCAAACTTTTACATAAGACAATCTAGTGCCCCTAGATTTGTAAACGGTAAATGTTTTAGAAGTGTTTGGGTCCCAAAAGAACTTAGCACTTCAATTAAAAAGGATGACATTGAAAAATAGATTCCTAAGGGGACAAAAATTTGTGCTACTAACGTTCATGGATCCAAAGCAATTTGGATACCAAAAGTTACTTGATTGTCTTTTGCTAGGTGTGATGGAGATGTTCAACAAGTCCAATTTATGTGGGAGAGCTCCATGCACACTAAGGAATAACACTTGAAGAATGAAGGTTTCACATCCTCCCTTGAGTTCAAGTGTGGTAAAATCTAGTTGCTATTGTTTTTATTTGTTTATTTTTATTTATGCAACTAGATGATCATATATGTTGGACTAATATTTTTGATGATGCTTTGAGTAAGGGGGAGCCATTTTAAAACCAAATTCTTATTTTTGTCAAAAATTTTCCTCTATAGTTTTTTTGAACTTAATGTTTTAAATTCTTTTTGATATAACAAAAAGGGGGAGAAATGGTTTGAAAAATTGAATTTTCAAATGAATAAGGGGGAGCTTTATTTGATTTATATCTTTAATTCTCTTATTCACATTTTTAAAGTTAAAGGGGGAGAATCCCAAACAATTTTTCAAGTTGGTTTTATTATATCAAAAAGAGGGAGATTGTAGAACTAATATTTTGATATAATAATTGAAAAATATTTTGGACTGATTTAAAAAGTATTTAAAAAAAATCCAAAGTCCAAGTAACTTGAAACTATGTTTAGGGACATTTTCAAAGGGTTTTACATGTTTTCAAAGGCCAAACTACACAAAATCGTCCAGGCGTTTCGATACGGGGGATTCCAGTAGCAAAAACATTTCGATACGAGTATCGAAACGGGCTTTCCCTTGATGAGATTTTTTAGTAGCGTTTTGAAACGGGCTATGCCATTTCGATACGCCTACGTGGCTTCGACCACTACGGTCATAAACTCCAACGGCTATTTCCCAACTAACATTTAAATGCAGGTCGTTTCGATACGAGACTAGGCGTTTCGATACGTGTTCCGAAACGGCCAAGGGCGTTATGATACGGGTGCCTCATCAGACTGCAACGGCTCTTTCTACTTAAAGGGTGTTTCGAAACGGGTTCGAGTGTTTCGAAACGGGGAGCTGCAGAACTGCATTTATGGTGGGAATTAAAGTCCTCAACGGCTCCAATTCAACCCCAACGGCTAGTAACGGCTATAAATTCATCAAGGAGTATAAAAAGGACCTCCAAGCATCAAGATATGGTTAATGCTTCAATTGTCAATCAACAAATGATCAAATATAGTCTTTGTACTTAAATTGTCAATTCTTGTATAGACAAACACTAGTGAGCCAAAATTGTCAAATTTGCTCAACTGTTTTAGGTTTTGGGTGAGTGTTTTAATTGTGCAAACAAACACCTATTAGAGGGATTTGTGTTTGTTTTTCTTATCTCTTTGTAAAAGAGGGTTTGATCAAGGCTTTGGGTAGAAAGATTGATCAGTGTATAAGAGTTTCCTCCTAAGCCTAGAAAAAGGGGCGAATCAATAGTGGATTGATTGGAAATCCTTAGTGGGAAGCTAAGGTAGTGGATGTAGACCTTGGTTAGAAGGTTGAACCACTCTAAAATCATTGTGTCATCTTTGTTTTAGCTTCCGTACTACATCCACCCAAAAATTCACCTATCCGCCACTTGGTGAGCAACATCGGTTGAACGAATCGAGCACCTCACAACTCAACAGTAATCAAGTGAGAGGGTTTGGTCAATTTTTGGGTAGAAAATTGGCTATTGTGTAAAGGTTTCCATGTAAGCCTAGAAAATAGGAAGATCAACTAGTGAAGTTGTTGGAAAATCCTTAGTGGGAGCTAAGGTAGTGGATGTAGAGTTCAATTGAAACTTGAACCACTCTAAATGTCTTGTCTTGATATATTTATTTTACCACTTCACCACCAAACTTTCTAAAAATCCAATTCACCCCTTCTTTTCTTAAATCGATTCAACGATCAACTCAACAATCACATTAGGAAGTAGTCAAGTGGATTTTCAAGTATTTAAAGGGTACTGTGGGACATGAAATTGTTTTCGGCAGTCAGCGACATGATCCTTTAATTGTTGGATATGTGAATTCAGACTATGCAGGTGATTTGGATGATAGAAGGTCTACAACTGGGTATGTTTTCACCCTTGGTGGAGGGCCTATATGTTGGAAGTCAACTGTTCAGTCTATTGTGGCATTATCAACAACTGAAGCTGAGTACATGGCAGTAGCTGAAGCTGCAAAAGAAGCCTTATTGCTTATCGGGCTAGTGAAGAAATTTGGTATTCTGCAAGGTGGAGTTCAGTTGCATTGTGATAGCTAAAGTACTATTCATTTGGCTAAGAATCAGGTGTATCATGCTAGAATTAAACATATTGATGTGAGGTTTCACAATATTAGAGAGTTGATTGCATCTGGTGAGATATTGTTACAAAAGGTGCATATTGCAGACAATCCAGTTGATATGTTGACTACAGATAAGTTCAAGCATTGTTTGGACTTGTTGAATGTTTGCAAATGTTAGAGAAGCATGGTAGCACAACCCACTTTGATGTGTGAGAGACTCTAGATTTATCTCTTTAGGGGCATGATATTCGCCAAGGTGGAGATTTGTTAAGTATGGTTCATATACTGTAAAAAGGCAGATGTTGGCTACTTTAACTAAGATTACAATTGTTCTAATCCTTCGGAGAGTAGTATTTCTTATTCTAGTTAGAATATGACTTGGATGTAGGGGCTATATAAAGAGGCTTACCCCCACCTCATTAGGTACTTCATCAATTGTTCTTTAGGCTTTGCGGAGCGAGAGCATCTGTCCATCAAAGGAGTATTCGAGCTTTTGGTGGGCTCAGATTAAGTGGGTTGGGAGTGCGTGGGCTAAGCCCCCGCGGTACGGTACGGGGTATATTTGTAATTGTATCGGGTCTATAAATAGATGTGTTATTTGTAACTTAAGGACCATTGATTGAATAAAAGAAAACAACCGCTCTTTGCTCCCCGAGAACGTAAGCACACCGGTGAACCTTGTTAAATCTCTTGTGTTCTTGCTTGTTTGATTTTCTTTTTCGTTTGTCGTGTGCACAACAACCTCTCTAAAATAATAATTTTTTTTTCAGTCCTGACTTGGGCCCAAGATCTAAATTAATAATTTCGATAAATTAATAAGATAATACTTTTTTGGAAGACCCTTATATAAATTTATGGTCTCTTCAATATTATAAATTAATAATTCTATAAAATTTAAAATATAATTAGGACGACTTAGTAAAATATGATTCTATTGTTGTTTGCTTCTTCTTAAAATTTAAATCTAGTTGTACTTCATCTCTAACTTTCCTTATTGCATCCAAAAGTTCTGGTGATGCGTTCTCACACTGTAACAAAAAAATGTGAAGAGTTGTTGCCGCTATGAGTGGTTAATTTCCGATTTTGATCATTCTTAAAAATAAAAGCTAACTCAACTTATCAAAAACCCGATTTTTTATTTTTTTTTTATTTTTTTTTAAAAATATGGGTTTGGGGTATGGTGTTCAAAAATATCTGATCCGACTGATCTGATATGAAAATTTAGATATCCTATTCAATTTTTATTTTCGTATCGAATATCTGATCTGATTTTAAATTTTATGGATCTAATACATATCACAATATTTCAAGTTAAAATTCAAAATTTTCATGAATATTAATCTTGTTATATTTAACAATTTGATGCTTGTTATATCCGAAAATTAAAAAAATCGAAAATTTCATATATGCGAATCTTGTTATATTTAGCAATTTGTTGTTTGTTATATTCGAAATTCTAAAATTTTCATAAACATGACGTTCAAAATTGAAAAATAGTTAAATCAATTATATTTTCGGATAATTGAATATTCGAATATCCAATGCGAATAGTCAGATATCCTATTTTTTTTGAATCGGATATAAATCACTATATCGTTGATTCGAAAAATCAAATATCCGAAAAAATTAAATCAGATCTGATCCAATATCTGACAATAAACGCACCTAGTTCAGGGTAAGTCAAAACTTGACATTTCATAGATTTTTTACCATCCCTATAACCGGTATTTTTACCATACCTAAAATTTTGGGTTTAATTCTATTTTAGGTCCTACAGGTTTGGATATTATTCAAGTTAAGCTTTGACCTCTTATTTATGTTTAACATAAATACGTTTTAGATTTCTATATAATTTGTCCCCTCAAAATTCAATAATAACTCTGTCTCCGTAAACAATCGAACTACCACCAACCTATGTATGGCTCCGCCATTCACATCGAAGAATCCGAAACAACATTCATCGTTTCTGTCCATTCCGACGATCGATCAACATCGGCAACTACAAATACGAAGCATATATCTCGAAGAAACATTCAATCATTATCCATACACAGTTTACTTGTAGAAAAGTATACAATAAACTCAACTTTTTAATCTCTCAAAACTCTAATAATTCAGACAGTAGTGTTGTTCTAGCTGTATCATGTCCAGCTTTTAATCCATGGAAATCAATCCAAACTCCGTATATGCACTAAAAAAAACATTAAAACTAGGTTGTCTTTTTCTCTTCTTTTTAACTTACTTGTTCACCAATCAAATCCAAGCCAACCACTAGGAAAGTCAAGCCCTGAAACAACAGGAAATAGAAATGGACTCCATGTGCAGACAACAAGCTTCTTGCAGCAGATGTGAGTAGCAGAAGAGCCAATGCTAGCTCTTTTCGGTACACCTTGTTTCTCTTCTTCAGTGGGGTGGTTTCCTCTTGTTGTTTCAGTTTGTTCAACATCTCTAACCCGGATTCCGAGTGTCTCCTCGTTATCTTCTCTTCGTTCAAAGATTTCGATTCCCTTTCGGCTAAGGCCACTAGGTCGGATTCCGATGATCGCCCTGTTTTCTTTGTTACTACCCATTCGTAGGCGCTTCCGAGCTGGAACAGTCCCGAGATCATGGCGTTGAATTTGGTGACTGACATAGTGTTCTCGAAGAGAAGGTAAGGGACCAAGAACGGGAATGATTTCGGGGCCGGGAGGATGTTTAGGAGTGACATGAAAATCGGGACGTAACAGATGACCCAAAGGGGAAGTTCGGCTTCAGGGATGAACATTGTCAATGGGAGTATGATGCAGAACAATGTGAATGAGTAAAATGGAAGTATGACTTTCCTCAGTAGGAAAAACAGGAAAATCAAGTTGGCCTTCTTCGATAACGAAATCTGCATCGATAAACACCAATCGTACGTTCATTTAACGGATTCAGATCGTTATACGATGTTAGAAAACGGGAGTAGTCGAACCTTGGATCTCACAATGGCAGGAAGACATAATCGAAACAACTGCATTGGACCCGAATGCCATCGGTGCTGCTGTTTTTTGTAGGCTTCATAAGACTCCGGCAATTCACAAAGCACTTTAACATCATTGAGGAAGATGAATTTCCATCCATTTAAGTGCGCTCGAACCGCGATATCCATGTCCTCGACGGTTGTTCTCTCAAGCCAGCCACCGGATTCCTCCAAGGCCTTGATCCTCCACACGCCGGCAGTCCCGTTGAATCCGAAGAAGTTAAGGAAAGTACCGTTAACTTGCTGCTCAACTTCGAAATGGAAGCAAAGATTGATGTTCTGAAGCCTTGTAAGCAAATTCTCATCTTTATTCACAAACGACCAACGCGCCTGAACTAAACCAAGCTCGGGATCACCCTGCAATGCAGATCAAAATTTATTCAAAACCATCACAGAAACTAAAACAAACCCGAAATTCGAATCTATCTATCGGATTTTCATCCAATACCTTGAAGTGAGGCACAGTTTGCTTGAGGAAATCAGAGTTAGGCTGAAAATCCGCATCGAATATGGCCACAAATTCATAGTCCTTTACATAGTCACACGCCATTGCAGATTTAAGGTTGCCGGCCTTGTATCCGGTTCGGATTAACCGATGCCGGTAGATTATGTTCACCCCTTTCTCACGCCATGAGGAAACTTCATCTTTGATCAAAAGCTGTAAATTTCCATCATCTGAATCATCCAGAACTTGAATTAGAATCCGGTCTTTAGGCCAATCAAGTTGACAAACAGCTGCAATCGATTGCGCAAACACCTGGAAAAACCAAAACAAAACCATGAATTACATCAAAAACAGATCAAGAAACAATGAAAATGATTGGATTCTCACCTCTCTTTCATTGCACATTGGAATCTGAACTAGAACCATGGGAAAACTCGAGGCATCTTCAATATCGAAAGCATCTCCATTGATTCTGGGCTTCAAGTTCTTGTATTTAATCCAGAAACAACCCAGACAAAGAACAAGCCGGTCGAGAGACTGAATCAAGAACAGAACAACGCAGAATCTGGACATGGTTAGAACCAATGGAGCAACGTAATCAACTCTGAACGACAGCCATGTCATGTAACACCATTGGAGGAGACCTTGAACCTCCCATGGCCGAATGATGCTTAAATCCCATTTCTTCAAATGGGCACCGATTTCCAAAACCAAAGCCAAAATCGAAATCACAAGGAACGTTTTGATGAATCTATACAATCTCCTGTTCTTGTTCTCATCTTCCTCGGTCACGTCGGACAATGAGACCCGTTTCTTGACCGACGAAACCATGGTTTTGAACGCCACCGGCAGCCATGAAAGACAGGCGAAAATCCGGTGAGCTTTGAGGAAAAGGAACCACGTGAACTGCTTGGGACTCACCGCCTTTTGTTTCTCGAGAAGTAGAGTTGAATCTGAGCCATTGATTTCCACTAAAGAGAACTTGTTGGGCTTCTCAATGGTGACCACAACTGAACTCGGAGCCATTTGTAAACAAAACCCAGATCAAAATTTAGCAAAACAATAAAAAACAAAAACTGGGTTTTTAATTCAGAGATCTGGGGAAGACGAAGAACACGAAAAGATGTAAACTTTTATGTGTTCACCATTGATGGAATAGAGAGAGAGAGTGATAATAGTAGTTTCCAGTGAAGTACTAATAAAGGGAAACAAGAGAGCTCCTGTGGATTTAAAAGGCAGAATTAAATAATTATAATGGAGATACAACCAAGCTTAGTCAAATATGTTTCCATGTTTGAGAAAGAAAAAAGGATTTAGTGCACCAAATCCAGCTTTGACATGTGACCAATGTTACTCATGAAATGATTCAGTGAACAGCCAACAAATATCCAAATTTATGAATTTTCCTGACAACTACGTACAGCCAAACTGCAGATCACCTTCCTATACTGTTTTCGGATTTTCCAGATTTACCTATGCACCCAATTAACTTATAATTTCAAATCTTAGTGTCTTAATACGGTGCTCGATCACTCGTAAAGATTGAATAGAATTAAAATAATATATATATATATAATTGAATTAAATTAAAGTTACCATGTATTAAAATAAAGAAAAATTTTGATACACAGCATGGGGTTTAAAATTTAAGACTAATGTTTAAAATTTACAGTGTAGCGTTTAGAGTTAGAAACATAGCCGACCTTGGGGCAGGTCGAACTAGTCGACCGCCCAAGACCTCATTTTTCTTAATTTTTACTACCTTAAAATTATAATACAAAAAGTTTCAAAATTTAATCTATAATATTAGAGAGATGCCTCCATTTTGAGCCATAAATAACAAGTAAACGAAATAATAATTTGATTATAATATTAAATAGAGCTCATTTCTTTTTAAAAAAAAAAAACTTTCTACTTTAATAGTTATAGTTTATTTTTTTTAATAGTTAGTTTTAGGAGTCCAAATTTTTTCCAATACTTGTTATTTGGGGTCCTATTTTTCAATACTTGTTACTAGAGGCTCAATTTTCTCAATATTTTATTATTATGAGCCACTCTTAAAATTCACTTTTTCAATATTTGTTATTAAGGGACCAATTTTTTCAATACATGTTATTTGATGCCCAATTTTTCTTAATATTTTTTCATAGGGACCTATGCTTAAAATTCAAGTTTTTCAATACTTGTTATTTAGGCTCCAATTTTTTCAATACTTGTTATTTAGGGTCTAATTTTTCAATGCTTGTTATTATAGATTCATTTCCCCCCAATATTTGTTATTAGAGTCATACTCTTAAAATTAAAAAAAAAATCAATATTTATTTAGGGCCTACTTTTAAATTTTATTTTTAAAATATTTTTTATTATGGGCCTAATTTTTCAGCTAGCCCATGACCTCTAAAATTTCAGGATCAGCTCTGGTTAAAAATTTATGAATTGTATTTTATAGTGTAAATATATAAGGTTGTGTAAAAAATATGTGTATCAACATTTTATCCTTGAAATAAAGTTTATGTAAAGTTTTAATATTTTCGTACATAAGGAGGGATTTACTTACACTAGTATAAAACTAAACTACATATTTTAGGATTTAGTTACACCGGTATAAAACTAAAAGCTTTCTACTATTTATATTTTAACAATCCAATTATTGAATTTATTAATATATTGAACTTGTTATGGACGTGAATTTGCAAATCAATTTAATATGTATTACATTTACAAGACAAATGTCATAAAACGATCCCACACAAGGTAAAATAATATAAATAATTTTAGTCATTTAGTCAATTAGTGGATAAAATAACATATTTTTTTACTAAGTATAAACTTTCCTTTTTATCCAGTATTAAAGATATTTATATATTGTATTATTAAATTGTTGACATATTTAATCAAATATTTATGCGGTATCATTGAGAATTTGAGATCTACACTCAAATTCTTATAATTAAAACCCAACCCTAGCTGGCTGTACCTTCTAAATGAAGTTGCCATTGCTCACTTTTAAAGCTTTTTATATAATTATTAGTATTCGATTAATTAATTAATTAATTTGAATCGGATATTACAGAGATCTATTATAAAACAATCTTCTTAACTTAGTTTTTCCACTCACAATATTAGAATCTGAAGCTTTTTTTTATTTTCTAAGGTGTCCACTAGAACGAGCCCAGTGACTAATCATTTCGCGTTCTGTTGGCCTGTATAAGGGGCAGACGCTGATCACAAGTTTTAAATTTTCTCCATGCCCATTGTCAAGATCAAACTCTCGACCACTAATTAAGGTAAAAAAAGACCCTTATTTTCTCATCTAAATCTCGCGGTTTCGAATATAAACTTTAAACTTTACTAAAATAACCTAATATTTTATCCTAGTAAACCAACTCACTCCAAATTCAACCATTAAAACCCAAACTTTTTCCATTGTTTTCCCACTAAAACTTTCCCCCAGTTATCGTGGTATGATTTGTCAACTATATATATATATATATATATATATATATATATATATATATATATATATCAACTTCACTAGCTACACATGAACTGAACTGACATAGACCTGAACATTTTGTTATTGAATTTCAAAGCCAGCTTCCTATATTAAATGCTCAAAAGTCAAATAAAGCCTCACTATATTTTTTTTTTCAATTCTGCAAATCTCCTGGTATATGTTTCTCCTATTCTATGCCGCAACTTATGGCCTGCTCTCATTCAATCCTCGGCATGCTCTCATTCACTGTTTTAAAGTCCAGTTCGTTAACAACTATCGATTGGTTTAATAAAATAAGACGTGAAATTATTTAAACAACGTCATCGGTTAAAATTTGACGTTATTAACTGTACAAATTAAATTAAAAGCGTCAATCAATAAAATAATATCACGTCAATAACAAAATATATTAGGTTGTTACCTTAGCCAAAGGTGAAAATTTATGTGACTGAATAAATTATCAATTTTTTTCGGGGGCAAAAAAGCTTGAATTGAAACATTAATTGTTGAATTGAGCTAAAATTGCAATTTTTGGGGCTAAGTTTTCATATTTCATCGAGGTCGGGGTTTCGTGCATTTTTCGTTATTTGATGCGTCGGCAAAGGGGGCGTTGATAGAGCATTGTAGTTTCAAATGGTCTAATAGCATAACAAAATTTATTTGTTCATTTTATGTGTACTTTTATATGCCTTACTAATGATATTTATATTACATGTATTATTGATAATACACATGGTATAAAATTATTGGTGTGACATACAGTGGCGTATCTACATTGGTATTTGGTGAGTCACGTGACCCACCATTAAAAATAGGGATGGACCGAGGGGACTGGAGGGGGCAGTAACCTCTCTAAAAATTTGAAATTCGTATATAATTTAGAATTCTTTTAGAATTTTTCTAAGTATTTTCTATTTTATTTTCGCCCCTAAAATTTTATAAGTTTATCCCTAGAATTTTATAGGTTCTCCCCTAACATAAAGTCATGCTTCCGTCCTGATTAAAAATAAAAAAAATCTATTTACGCTTTTGGGGTAATTTCCATATTAGTCATTCACTTTTTGTTTGTAATTCATTTTAATATAATTTCACATAATATAACTTTCATATAAGTTATTTTGACCCTTTCAAGTTTTATTTTCTTTCAATTTGATCATTCAGGGTGTTTATTTTTATATTTATTTATTATTTTATTGCATTGTATATTTATTGTTATTAGATTTTTATTTTATTATTATAAAACAACACTATTATTTCTCGGTAGTTAATATATTTTTTATTATTATAATTGTAATTAATTTATAATATATTTACTCCTCTATTATTATATTTACTATGATTATTTTTATTATTATCACTTTTATTATTTTTATTATCATATATATATATTATTTTTTCTATTACTACTATTTTTTATTAATATTATTTTTTCACTAATTAAGTTTATTTGTAGTCATTATTAAGTCCTAGTAATTTTTAAATTAAAAATTTTATAATTTTTAAATATAATTTTTATTAATTTATTTTATTTACTCTCGATTTACATGTGATTATATTTATTGTTGGTCAATAAACCACCAAATTTAAATCTCTGGAGCCCTCGGTAACATATAAAATGACACGGAAAAAAGACACTCGAATTCTATTCATGGTATCATTGGTGATATGTGGTTCTGATTTTGATAACTTGTGTTTTTTTGGTGTGCGAACGCTTAATAGACGTTTTTGTGTGCCCGAGTTGTTCAGTTCCAATTAGTTGGTGCATTGTTTGCATGTTCTTTTGCTTTACTCCCTCTGTTGATGTCATTTTGTTGGATTTTGCGACCACTTTGGTTGCAGATAGGTATGCCTGACTTGAAGAGTTCCAATTCGATATAATTATATTAGAGTATTTTTAAAAGAAGAATAATTGTAGGTCAGTTATGGGTCGACCAAAAACCCAACTCACGGCTAGGGACGAATTTACACGGGGTAGGGGACCTCCGAAGAATTTTTGTTCACCTTTGTCACTTTATTTAATTTTTTTTTAAAAATTAATTTATTTATGAATTTGCCCTCCTCCACTTTTAAATATTTATAATTTGCCCCTTAACCTCAAATCATAGCTCTGTCCCTGCTCATGACCATCCCTAGTTGCATATTGCTTTTCAGCTTTTTGGAATTTCATAAATATTTACTGCTGATAAAAAAAAGTGTTTAGTTACATTATTTGTATTTGAGAGGGACTAAAGGTATACTTTTTACCATTTAACTAAGTGGGTCAAATCTTCTATGTCTATCCCCTGGATTCACCACTGGCAGGAATTTAGAACCATAAAAAAAAAATTAATGGTTTAATCATTATTTATGCTCAAATCAGAGCAGTTTGACTAAAAAAGAAAGATCGAGTGTTAAATTTAACTAAAAATAATAATAATGATCAAATTGACAAAATATATAATTATGAGGATTAAATTTAGAATTATACCTTTATAAAAGTTTAAGGTCTTACTTCTTAGTAAGGAATCTTTTAAAGGAATATCCAAATCTATTACAAGATTTATTCTTCTTCTTTTTTTATTCCAAAAAAAAATGAGAGAATTGGAATAAAATATTATGGCGGCATATTGATAGTTGGGAACCAAGTTGCTTTTACTTTTTTAACATATGATGTGATTTTATTATTGTGTTGGTCGATTTTCTTAGCTTTTGATTATTTACTCATATTATAAATAAATTGTTTTGAATTTAAATTTTTAAAAATAAAAATATTTTTTTATTAAGACCACTCGAAAAGTTTAAAATTGCTTTTAGTATTTTATACTTATTAATATTTTTTGGCATAAAGTCAAAAAATGGTCAAAACGTTTGACTGAATAGTCATTTTAGCCTATATTCTCT
The DNA here is from genome assembly GCA_030270665.1 of Hibiscus trionum. Lineage (NCBI taxonomy): Eukaryota > Viridiplantae > Streptophyta > Magnoliopsida > Malvales > Malvaceae > Hibiscus > Hibiscus trionum. The sequence continues at coordinate 1,364,300 of BSYR01000034.1, read as the reverse complement.
TTTTGAACCAATTTAACCCTCAACGTTTTGGGTCAAAATAACCCATATGCGGATGAAAATTATTAGTCAATTGACGATAAACAACTTAAAATGACTTGACAGAATGACATGTTAGAAAAAAATATTTTATATTTCGTATAATTTTATAAAAATATTTTTTGAATAATGTGACATTATGTAAAGTCGACATATTTGTCTATATGACAGTGCTATTGCGGCGTGCATTGTCGTGTAAGTTCGTCACGTTATTTCAAGTTGTTTATCGTCGGTTGACTGACAATTTACATCCGTTGAGGGGCCATTTTGACCCAAAATAAAAGGTTAGGGGTTAAATTAGTTAAAAAAGAACAAGGGCCAAAATACTATTATGTCAAACGTTAGAGGTATTTTTTGCCATTATGCCAAATTTTTTTACCTAAATTATGTAAACGTTTTAGGTTAAAATATGCTTTAACTTCCTACAATCTTTGTGTAGAACTAATGGTTTGATATAATAATTGAAAAATGTTTTGGACTGATTTAAAAAATATTTAAAACAATTTCCAAAGTCCAAATATTCTGAAACTATGTTTAGGGATGTTTCTAAATGGGTTTTTCATGTTTTCAAAGGCCAAATTATACAAACCTGTCCAGGTGTTTCGAAACACCTCAGGGCGTTTCGAAACAGGGGATTCCAGTAGCGATTTCGTTTCGAAACGGGTCTTCCCTGGACTTGATTTTTGCCCAGCGTTTCGAAACGGGCTAGGCCGTTTCGATACGCCCACGCGGCAATGACCCCAACGGTCATAAACCCCAACGGCTATTTTCCCAACCAACTTTTAAATGCAGGCGTTTCGATACGGTTCTACAGCGTTTCGATACGGGTTTCGAAACGGCCAGTAGGCGTTCCGAAACGGACATGAGGCGTTCCGAAACGGCCAGGAGGAGTTTCGAAACGGATGCCCTGACAGACTGCAACGGCTCTTTCTACATTGAGAGTGTTTCGAAACGGCATCGAGCGTTTCGAAACAGGGAGCTGCAGGATGCATTTATGGTGGGAATTAAAGTCCTCAACGGCTCCAATTTGATCCCAACGGCTAGTAACGGCTACAAACTCAATTGGGAGTATAAAAGGGACCTCCAAGCATCAAGAGAAGGCTAATGCTTCAATTGTCAATCAACAAATGATCAAGAATTGTCTTAGAGCCTAAAGTGTCAATTATTGTATAGACAAACACTAGTGAGCCAAAATTGTCAAATTTGCTCAAGTGTTTTAGGTTTTGGGTGAGAGCTTAATTGTGCAAACAAACACCTATTAGAGGGTTTAAGTTTGCTTTGTTTATCTCTTTGTAAAAGAGGGTTTTGATCAAGGCTTTGGGTAGAAGCTTGATCGGTGTAAAGGGTTTCCTCCTAAGCCTAGAAAAGGGGACGAATCAATTAGTGAAATTGGTTGTGAAATCCTTAGTGGGGAGCTAAGGTAGTGGATGTAGACCTTGGTTAGAAGGTTGAACCACTATAAATCATTGTGTCTTTATTCTTCTAGCTTCCTAAACCCTTCCACCCAAAAATTCACCTCTCCACCACTTGGTGAGCATCATTGGTTGATCGAATCGAGCTCCACACATCTCAACACTTTGTATATTAGGAATTTAGTATCACTATTTTTATTTTTTAGAATCTAAAAATTCGAGTCTAATTGTTAACATTGATATAATTCTTCTGTTAAATTCAAATCCATTAAAACGTTTTTTTCTTATATTTTCTAATACATGGATGATTCAGAAATCTTTTAAATAGATACATATACACATTGAATATGTACAGAATTAAAATGAAAAATAGAATTTCCACTTTGACTCGTTGGTGATTGAGTTGACTCGTGACAATAAACTTAGTCAGATACTATTTTATTTGAATTAATTATAAAATATATAAATATTAATATAAAAATAATTTATAGTATAAAGGTAAAACACCACAAGTTATTCTATTATTGGTAAGTTTACAATTGGGTCAATGTATTTCAAAAAGTCACAATCGAGTCACTTAATGAATTAATTGTAACAAACATGTCATTGTGTCATTAAATCTTAAATTACCATTAGCTTTCTGGGTCAACTTACATTTTGGTCAGTCAAGTACGAGTAAGTTTATGTTTTGGTCATTCAACTTTCGGCCTTGAGCCATTTTTTGGGTTTTTCTTTTCTGATTTCTTATAGGTTCATGATTTTATACTTCATGAATCTAATTTTGATCGTGGACATTTGATGCTTTTGAATCGTTGCATTATCATCTGCCCTCACTATTTGACTTTTTACGATAATCGTTGTCACTTATAGGTTCATTACATGTTAAATTAATTCAAAATTAGATAATGTGGTATGTTTCTTTTCCACTGCACAAACAAATCATGAGAGCATAATTGTTTGTGGCAAAGTGATTAACATTTGCATGGAATTGAATAAATCGTTTCATCTTTATTGAGGTGTATGCAATGGTACAATGACTCGATTATAAACTTACTAATAATATAGTAACTAAAACAATATATTTTTTTAATATGCTGGTGTGATGCAAGGGTAGCATCTGTTCAGCTTTTTTAGTCTTTTCAAAGACGGCACACACAACATGGTATTACTAGTGCTCGAACCCGGATCCCAAAAAATGATAAACATCAACCTTTGCCACCAAAACACAAGGGGATAAGCAAAACAATATTCTTAAAATATTATTTCAACTCAACTTTTTTTTGAATGGTAGATCAACTCAACTTGAATGACAATTAATAAGGTAAATCACACCGCAAATATTATATTATGAGTTTATAATCGGGTCATGAATTTCAAAAGTTTACAATTTGGTCATTCCATTACGATAGCTAACAATCAGATCATTTTGTCATTGTGTAATAAGTATTAACTTTTTAGGTATATCTACATTTGATCACTCAACTACAAATAAGTTTACATTTTGGTCATTCAACTTTCGATTGCGATTCAATTTTATTGATTTTTGTTCTTTCTAATTTCTTACTGTTGGCTTAGTGTTTATAGACGAAACTTCTTTGATACTTTGTGAATTTATAAAATCAAAAATATTTGGTTCACTCTCCTGTACGACGGCATAAAAAGTAGCTAAAAACGACCAACCTGAAATATTATAAAAACATATAATATTTTAGGTTAGTCTGGGTAATATTTTAAGTTGCAATCACACAACCTAACAATATTACTCAAGTACAACTAAAATATTATACTTTTTGATAACATTTTCAATTACATATTTTTAGCCGCTCCTTAGCCTTTCCAAATATTTCCTATTTTAAAAAGGATAAATATCCTATATATACATTGGCGGTGGAAACTGAAAGTTTCCACAAGCGCCTTAGTTTTAGGGTATAGGGTTTAGGGGTTTAGGTATAAGGGTTTAGAATTTATGGATAGTTGTTTAAATTTAAGGTTTAGGGTTATAATTTAGGGTTTATAGGTTAGAGTTTAGTTTTTAGGGTAATATGGTGAGTATATAGGTTTTAACCTATAAACCCTAAATTATAACCCTAAACCTTAAATTTAAACAACCATCCCTAAATTCTAAATCCCTACACCTAAATTATAACCTAAACTAAATCAATATATCCTAAAATTAAGACGCTTGTAGAAACTTTTAATTTTCACCAGTGTATTGAATATTTATCCTCTTAAATAACCAGAAGAACATATAATTTTACCATAACAATACAAAATGTTTAAATTTTTGGCAAATTCAAAGAATGAAAGTATAATAAACAAAAGGAGTGTGATGAAAGGGGCAGCATTTAGTGGGCGTGGGGTCAAAAGGAGTTAAAAGTACAGTTTTCCCCATGTGAGCCTAACTATGACAACCCTTTTGTGGGGACTTTAGGATATTATTCATTAATCAACCCTCCCATATTCCTGTTTTGTCAGTTATTTACAGTTGGATTTTTACCCCCCAACTTGTCAACAGTTGGTAAATAATAAATTTACTTTTTATAACCTCTCTATTTCAGTTTTTTATCTTCGTGTTTAAATTTCGTAGTTATCCCTTCTAATAATATTATATTAAAAATATGTTATCTCTTTAAAAGTACGATGTGTTTTATCATTGTATCCAACAATAATATTAGGAGAAAATATTTGATGCACTGAGATGATATTTTTTTTTATGAGCAAATCTATTTTAGGGGTTTACTTTAGAGTTTTAAAGTTTTAGATTCAAGTTTATCGTATATAATTTAAGGTTTATGGTCAGATTTTATGTTTTAAGATTTATGGTTTTAGTGTTAGGGATTTATGTTTTAAAGTTTAAATATGCATGTTTGTAAAAAAAATACACTCGCAAAACATCAAATAATAAGATATATATTCAATACACTGGCGGTGTAAACTACAAATGTCTTAGTTTTGAGGTTTAGAATTTAGGGTTTAGGGTAATATGATGAGATATTTAGATTTTAACATATAAACCATAAATTCTAACCATAATCCTTAAATTCTAATCATAAACCCTAAATTCTAAACCCCTAAACTAAATCTCTACACCTTAAAACTAAGGTGTTTGTAAAAACTTTTACTTTCCACATTCAGTGTATGAAATAATTACCCAAATAGCAACTCTAATATTAAAAGGAGAAAAACTTTGATACATGTACATTACACAACCTTCTATATTCTAGGGGTTAGATATCTAGTTTAAGTTTAAGGGTTTTAATATGTATGGTTTAAGATGTATGATTTAGGGTTAGGATGTAGAATTTAGGATTTATTTTTTAAATATTAAATATGCAAACTTGTATAATGTATATATATATATATATTAAAAATATGAGTATATATTTTTGTCAAATTCACTAAAATCTAAGTGTAATGTATAAAGAAAGCAAATGGGGTGTGCAAAAAATTGATGTGGTAAGATGAGAGTGTGTCCTATCAACCAAGCATTTGCAACTCAAGGAGGCTGACCCATGGAAGCACAGGAACATGGGTAGAGATATTTGGCATTTGGGACATGTGAGAATGGCTGGCTACTCCATGTGACTCATCACCTATTAGCTACCCTGGCCATTGCTGTACCCTGCAATTTACTATAATATCAATAACATATATAATATACATATACATATACATATACATATACATATATATTGTTACAATGTATCTGAGGAAATGTATTTTCTATCATTCCATGTCAGTAAGATCAGTTTTTTAAGATCTGTTGTCTTTGCATAATATTATATTATATATATGAATCATTAATAATGAATGATGAGTTACTCGAAGTGTGAGTGTCAGATATTAGTATACAAATTCTTCTCTTATGTTACTATTTAGGTGTGTAAATGAACAGAACGTTCGATGAACTGTTTGTGAATCGTTCGTATAACGTTTGTTTATGTTTATTTATTAAGCTAAATAATCGAGTATGAACAAAATTTTTACGTTCGTTTATGTTCACAAAAAAGCTCGTTTATCGACTCCTTTACTTGGTTCTCATTTTCCTTTTATTTTTTATATTTTAAATATGGGTGAAGGTAAGGACTAAATTAAACACATGGTAAAATTTAGAGTTTAAACTGTGAAGTCTAAAGAGCTTAAGGATTAATGGTGTAATTTCACTATTTTGAAAAACATATAAACAAACATGTTTGCGAACAGTAAACAAACGAACATGAATACCTTCAAAAATAAAAAACGAGCACGAACATAGCCTTGTTCGTTCAAGCTTGAATCATTTACACCCCTGGTTACTATTATCATATCCGAAGACATAAAATCGAATAGACTCGAATCGAGCATCGAATAACAGAAGTTTCAAATAATGCAAAAAATAGATACTCTAACAGTTCATCAATGGTGGACCAAAAACCAAACAGGGCAAATTGCAAGGTCAAGTAGTAATAAAGCAGAAGGTGTAGAAATGGTTAAAATGGTGGACCAATCAATCTGGAATAACAAACAAACTGCATATACTGAACCCCACAAGACCAAGGGAGGTATTCAATATGTGCATTACCAGCTGCCGACAAAGAACATTTGCTGATTGTCTGTCACTGAGATGAATTATGGAAGTAAACAAACCCCAGCATTTATATCTCTGTGTCCTTACAAAAACACAACCCCAAGAAAATCTACTTTCAATGTTGTGGCTTATCTTTGTTGTTCCATGGATAAGAGTAAGTTTAGCTTGGTGATGGAATAACAAACACTTTGTTTTTGCTTGAGGAATTGAGTATATGATCTTCTTATGCCATGTAAAACTTGAAAGTTTTATAATTTTTTTGGACAGTTGGATGAAGGTAAATGGATGACTAAGATTAACAATAAGAAATGAGGAGATTATCAAAAGGAAAAAAATGATAAGGAATAATCTTTGCCATTTATTTACCCTCAGTAATTGAGTTTTACACTGTCTAAATTAGGTTAGTGATAAGGTGTTTCTAAAGTAAAAAAAGAAGAAGATGGTGAATAGAAGACAAATAGGCTCAAAAGGTGTGGGAAAAGGTTGCAGTTGGATGATAGAGGAATGGGAAGGGGATGGTATTAGGATAAGAACACAATGTGAGAGTAGTTCTGTTTTTTGTCGACACTCTAGCCTGTTTGGTAAGATGTCTCCTTTCTTTAGCAGAGTTTGGATTGGAAAATTCTGATGCAAATGGCTGGTCATGATTGAAACAATGGCTGCCCCTCTTTGCCTGCATATTTCGAAAAGTGTGGTTCAAATATGGCATCTGCAAATTGCAGAAATCTGGTGATATTTTCAACAATTTCAGGCCCTTATTATTCATCCTTCCTGTGTCTTTTGACTTGCTCAATAAGTCAGGGGTAACCGGAGAAGTATTCGAGTTCAAAACTTTTATCTAATACATCATCAAATATGAGTACAGTGATATATGAATCAATATTAGACACTTACACTTAAATTCGAGTAACATAGCATGAAAAATCACACCAATGATGTGGAAGAGATCTCTTTATTTTGATACCAAAAAGGCAAGGATAAGAGGTTGAAGATATCGGAATTCGAAACTCATTCCTACTAACTAAGCTTCAAGTTCTGTCTTTTACTAAAAAAATATCGAATAAAATGTGCAGCGATTTAGTTTATGATGCCAAAGACCTTCCTTTTCCTTTCCAAGGTGAATTAATACACAGTGGCCACTGCCTACTTTAGAGCACTTTGCGTGGCATTCTGCCGGCTATGACAATGGAAGCTGGAAATTCCAGCTTTTTTAAAACGACTGTTTGGAACCAAATCAGGCACAACTCGTTTGAAGCTTTCTCTTTGATCGTTCGGTACAGCTTCTCTATTTGGCAGCCAAAAGCTTGTTGGAAAAGTTGTGCCGAACAAGCCTTAAATAGTTTTAGTTAGTCCATTCCAAGATAAGTGAACTGTACTGTTAAAACTCTGTCAATGTATGAATAGTTTCGGTTGAGGCTATTAACAAGATAAGTTAATTGAAACATTGTTGGAAACTCTCAAGTTCGTTTCTCACCAGCTTTCTTCCGAAACTTACCGACTTAACACCGGATAATGTCTCAGAAAAATATCATGCACTGAACGAAGCTTAGCAAAGTAAGCAGTGAAAGAAGCTTAGCAAAGAAAGAATGGAAAATATGTGAGAGAAAAGAGAGTCGGTGCTCTCAGATTTTATTGAAGATGACTGTAATGCTCTCAAGTGAGAGCCAACCCATTATATACAAAGCTCATACACTGAAGAAGTTAGTTAGGCAACCTCTAACAACCTTAACAGGCTCTAACCAACTCTTAGTGAAGGGATCCTAGGTGGTGCAGTACACAGTACCTACCTGCACTCACCTCTCTACTGTTACAACGATTAACACAAACCTAATATTCCCCATGCAATCTCGAGTTCTGAGAAACCTGCAAACACAAAAAACACGCATATAATATATAACAAACCAAACTTACGTGAGAGGAGAAACCTTTGTGGTAGATGGCTCTTCAACACAGGAGAAAGGTAAAACAACCAGTTTCAATCGATGACGATGGAACGACGAAGCAGACAAGGGTTTGGTGAACACGTCAGCTACTTGTTCGTACGCAAGAATTTCATTAACTTGAAGGCGACCAGCTACAACCTACTCTCGTACAAAGAATAAATCCAGCTCAACATGTTTAAACTTCGAATGAAGTAATGGATTTGCAGACACAACTACAACACTCGTGTTGTCGCACCACAAAACAGGAACTCCATCAAACGAGACACGCAGCTCACTGAGTAAAGATCGAAGCCACATAATTTCAGTTGCAGCACACGCAACGCTGCGATATTCAGCCTCCGGGGTCGAGCGAGAAACAACCTGCTGCTTACGGGAACCCCATGATACCGGATTACCACAAAAAAGATACAAAAATCAGTCGTAGAACGACGATCATCACAATCAGTTCCCCAGTTTGCATCAGCAAAACCAGTGATGTTAAGACTAGAGTGAGGAGAGAACCGTAAACCAAAATCAACAGTCCCCTGTAAATACCTAAGTATACGCTTAACAGCCTGAAGATGAACATCAGTGGGTGACTGCATGAACTGACACACCTTGTTGACATCAAAGGCAATTTCAGGATGAGTAAGAACAATATACTGTAAAGCCCCAACTACGCTCCTGAACTCTGTAGCATTGGCAATAGGACATCCATCGTTCAAGGACAACTTACAATTAGTAGTCATGGGCGTGGGAAGACTATTAGCACGTTCATATCCACAACGCTCCAACAAATCCAAGATGTATTTCTTCTGACTAATGAGAAGACTTCCATCAAGAGCATATCGAACTTCGATGCCCAAAAAATAACGAAGAGGACCAAGATCTTTGAGAGAAAAGATGACATTCAATTTGAACACAATTTCATTAATTGCAACTGTGTTAACACTAGTGATGATAATATCGTCCACGTAGACGAGAAGGTATACAAAACCAGCTCCACTATCATAGATGAATAATGAGGAATCAGATTTACTGCCCTGAAAACCAGCGGACAACAAAAATTGCTTAAGTGTTTCAAACCACACCCGAGGGGCCTGTTTGAGACCATAGATTGCTTTACTAAGCTTACACACCAACTTGGAATTAGAAGACGAACTTTGTTCATAACCCGGTGGCTGAGTCATATAAACTTCCTCAAGCAAAGTGCCATTAAGAAAGACGTTGTTAATATCGACCTGGCGCAATGACCAGCCTCTTGTGACAGCCAAAGACAACATGGTTCGGACAGTAACAAGCTTGACTACGGGACTAAAGACCTCAGTAAAGTCAACCCCTGGTTCTTGAAGATAACCACGAGCCACCAACTGAGCTTTGTACCTTGCTACGGTACCATCAGGGTTTCGTTTGACCTTGAAGAGCCACTTGCAACTCACTGCAGTCCTGTTGCTATGAAAAGGAACCAACGTCCACGTGTTGTTGCGCATCAGGGCCTCATATTCCTCTTGAGCAGCTGCCTTCCAGTGAGGAATTTGCATGGCTTCACGAATGGTACGAAGTTCATCATTAGGAGAAGCAGACTGAACATGAAAGACATTGGGTTTCCGTATGCCAGCTTTCCCTCGAGTCACCATAGGATGATCATTTATTACAAACGAGTCATTTGCAACGTCCGTACCCTCACACGAACCTGGACCAGGTAAGCTAGGAGAATCAACCAATCTTTCCAAAACATTAGACTCAACCAGGACTGAATCACCAACTGCATCGAGCTGAAACCCTTGAGAAGAAACTAACTCTTCATGAAGAGACTCATGAGCAACAGGACTAACTTGAGAAGAAAGTAACCCTTCAGGAAGAGACCCATGATCACCATGACTAGACTCCAAAGGCACCAAATTAGCTGGTGGTGTATCTATAGGAGGTATATCAGCACTCGAAGAAGTACCCACTTCAACATGTGTTGTAGCATCAGTAGGAGACACATTCATACTTGGTGAGTGTACAGGCACATTAATAGGAATCACAGTAGCATCATGAGAAGAAGTTATGTTCACATCAGTAGGAGTTGAAGTAACACCTGGAGAACAAGCATCTTGCCCACAACTAAAAGAATTTCTAGCACTTACAGTTGGTAGAGAATCAGCTTCAGCACGCGCTATAACCCCCAATTTTGATCTAGGGTTTTGAAATAAATTGAATTTGGCGAATTGGAAACTTTCCCCTCAAGTAAGGTCATTTAGGAAAAACTGTACCGAAACTATTATTCAATTATAATAGTTATCGTTTATTGTTTCATTTTAAAACAAGCATACTCAAAATAGTTATCAAATCCCAATAGTAATAAATGTCCAAAGTCCACGTTTACAACCAAATACTGAAAATACTTAAATCATTTAATAAGTCCGGAAACGAAACATACTGATAGATAATATCAAATACTGATCGTATGTAGTCCTCCAAGTACCGAAACCTAAGTCTGGAAATCTGAAACAGATACTAAGGGGGAGTCAGCTATAAAGCTCAGTGTGTCTCTAAAGTGCAACTGAAAACAAAACAGAACTGTATTTTATTTTCTGATAAAAACTTCTCTGAAAACACAATAAAAACCGGATCATAATGATATGATGTCTGATGCACATGAATCATAATACCCATCTCCGATACACCGAAAAGTAAGGTTCCCCAGAACCTACTTTCTCCATCGTCACCATCCGAAGTGGAACTCAGCCCGAAGGGTGGAACCACTAATCCGAAGCGGAATTCAGCCCGAAGGGTGAAACCACTGATCCGAAGCGAAGTTCAACCCGAAGGATGAAGTCGCTGAGCTTCCTCCGTACAATATACCAACCCAATGATATGACATGTAATCCGATTTCAAAGTCCGAATGCAATCTTGTTATATAACTAAGATGCATGTACATAATAATCCGATTCCGATGTGTTACATAACATGATCATAAAATCCGAGTATACATTATTTATCAAATAACAAAGCAGAATGACATACCAATGAGTCATGCAATATTTATCATACAATTCACAAAATCATGTAACACATAAAAATGTAGCACAAAACAGAGAACACACCTTAGGCAGCTAATTAGTCAACGTCGATAGTGACGTCTCCCACGGTCAGTTCTAGCGGAAGGTCGGACAGAAACAGTTCCTAAAAATATAGGACACTATGTGAGATTTCCTATTATGCCATATCCGAATAATTTACGCTTAATAAATATCTTACTGGCAGATCTCGAAGACTATGCCACCGGAGGTCTGCCCGGCGGAGGAGGAGGTAAAATCTCTGGGTCAGAGTCCACGTCACCTGAACACGAGATTATCTGAGTCAAATTCCGATTAAACACTTTACTGAAAATCTGAGCTCAATATATAAAATTGCTCCAAAACAGCACTTCGGGTTCAAATTTGCAAAAACGGACAACGGCAACGGAACCAGAACGTCGAAAAACATAAAGGTGGACTCGGTCGAAAAAGTCAACCAAAAGTCAACGCTGACGTCATCGCTGACGTCATCATTGGCTGTGATGACGTCATCGCTGACGTCAGCCTGTATCAGCCATATACCAGCAGATGACGTCATCGCTGACGTCATCCCACTCAGCCAACCGACCGGTTCGGTTCACCAACAACCAACCCAGTTCGGTTCACCAAACCCTAAATCCCAAATTTTATAACCCTAACATCCTAACACCGGCGGCGCCCCACCACCCCTGCACAGCCCCGCGAACCCACGGCAGCCACGGCCCGACAGCCACAGGCCGGCGACGGCGCACCCGAAGCCCGACCGAAAACCCCGACCCATTACTCACATAGCTCGACGGCAGCGAAGCGCGCGCAGAGACGGCGGCGGCAGCGGTTTTCTGGCGATTCCAGGCGAACGGCCGGCGATAAGGGGAAAACCGAGGCCTGGGCTTTGATCGCGAAGAGATCCTGAACACAGTGATGGTCTTCGATTGATGATCGGACGACTGCTTGGCTTGATCGGAGCTTCGCCGGAGATGGATGAGAGTTTAATTATTTTGGTATATTTTTGTAATTATATTCGAACCAAATGAGGTGAAGAGCGGCGCATAACACTGATATATAGGACCAAAGGAGTGTTTACCCTAGACAAATGGGTAAATTACCGAAGAAGGGTCTCAGTTTTTACCCGCCTAACAAAACAACCACCAACTTTTAATTTATTCAATTTGTTCCTCAATTTAGCTTAGGTTAAATCCCGAATTAAATTCCCAAATTCTAGGGTTTTCAATTTGGAATTCTCATAATTAGGGTTTTCAATTTAGGGCTAAAATGGGGTGTTACAACTCTCCCCCCCCCCCGTAAAAAGAAATTTCGGCCTCGAAATTTACCTGGAGCAAACAATTGCGGATACTGAGCTTTGATGATATCTTTGGGCTCCCAAGTAGCCTCGTCATGACTGCGACCACGCCACAAGACTTTGACCAACTTAATGGTCTTCCTTTTGAGAACTTTCTTATCCTGAGCAAGAATATCAATAGGCTCCTCTTCAAAGCACAGATCAGGACGAATCTCAATCTCTTCCACAGGTAAAACATGAGACGGATCAGCATGATAGCGTTTCAATACAGAAACATGAAAAACATCATGAATACGCTGAAGCTCTGGTGGTAATTCGAGTTGATAAGCAACAAGTCCAACTCGACGAAGAATCCGATAAGGACCAATATAACAAGGACTCAATTTGCTCTTCCGACCAAACCAAAGTACCTTCCTCCACGGAGATACTTTCAGGAAAACCTCATCACCAACCTTAAACTCAAGATTTCGACGTTTCAAGTCGGCGTAAGATTTTTGTCGATCAAAAGCAACTTTAAGCCGGTCTCGAATCAATCTGACTGTCTGCTCGGTCTCACGGACTATATTTGGTCCCAACAGTCCATGTTCATTAAGCTCAATCCATCCAATCGGTGATCTACACCTACGCCCATACAGAACCTCATACGGTGCCATCTTGATGCTGGCCTGATAACTGTTATTGTATGCAAACTCTGCGAGTGGCAGAAAATCCTCCCAACTACCACTGTAATCAAGAACACAACCTTTCAACATGTCCTCAAGAATCTGAATCACACGCTCGGACTGCCTGTCAGTCTGCGGATGATAAGATGTACTAAAGTTCAACCGGGTACCCAAAGCAGAGTGAAGTGCCTTCCAGAACTTCGCTATAAATCTCGGATCACGATCAAAAATAATCGATATTGGTATACCATGAAGTCGAACAATCTCAGAAATATAGAGCCTAGCCAACTTATTCAAAGGATTAGTTAACTCGAATAGGAATGAAATGAGCAGACTTAGTCAAACGGTCCACTATAACCCAGACGGAGTCCTTCTTAGACGGAGTCATCTGAAGACCACTGACAAAATCCATAGTCACACGCTCCCACTTCCACTGAGGAATCTCGATGTGCTGAAGCAACCCAGATGGACGCTGATGCTCTGCCTTGACTCTCTGACAAGTCATACACTTAGACACAAATCCGACAACATCCCGTTTAAGACCTTTCCACCAATACCTCTGACGAAGATTCCTATACATCTTATCACCACTAGGATGCATAGAATAGGGGCTACCATGTGCCTCACAAAGAATAATCTATTTCAACCCAGATTTCCCTCGAAATACAGTACCGGCCTTGGAAACACAAAATACCATCCTGATCAATAGTATAATCTACAGATGTACCCTCAGAAACCTCTCTGATACGATGCATAAGAAAAAGATCTGCAGGTTGCTCAGCTCGAATATCAGATATCAGCGCCGGAATGACCCGAAGCCTGCCATCAAACTACCATTCTCAAACAAACTCAGCCGAGCAAACAAGGTCCTCAAATCCGAGATGGCGTTACGACTCAAGGCGTCGGCAACCACGTTCGCCATTCCCGGGTGATACTCTATCTCGCAATCATAATCCTTGAGAAGTTCCAACCAGCGATGTTGTCTCAAATTCAACTTTTTCTGCGTAAGGAGGTATTTTAGACTCTTGTGATCTGTGAAGATATATCACTTCTCTCCGTAGAGGTAGTTGCATCCAAAACCATTCGAACTAACATATCCCAACCTTCCATTACTAATCAACCCTTTGAATGTATTCGATTATATCGTATATCTGAACGATTGCTTTCATATTTCATCACTGGACTTGCCGCGAAGTAGTCAAACTTATATTCTGTACGGAAAAACTTTCATCCTCATATTAATATCATGAGAGATTGATATACCAGAGTCATGCTTCACCCTTGAGGGCATTTCAGTCATTTCCAACTTTATTGGCATTTCCAAAAATTTTATCAGAGGTAATTTACTTATTCCAATCATTGGGGTATTTCGGTCATTTCGATGTTCGAGATATCCATCATTACTGTCAATTGAACCATTTGTAGTATTTCAATCATTTAAGTACTCATAGGTGTTTCAGCCATTCCAGAAATTTCGGTACTTCCAACCACTTCATTCATTTCAGAACTCAAGGGTTTATCCATCCTTCCAGTTAATTCGCAAGCCTCGGTGTCCGAGGATACTTCAGCCCTTTTTATCAATACGATCATTCCGAATAATTTAACCATGACAGTATTTCCAATACTTTTAGTTATTACGATCAATTCAGTATTTGAGCCACTTGATTAATTCAGAGGTATGAGTAGTTTCCCGTAAATCTATACTCGGAGATTCATTCCAAATTCAAGGAAACCTAACACCTTACAATTTCGAAGGTTTAAAAATTGTTACCAATTTTTTTTTCTTTTTTTTTTTAAGTAGATCGAGGTTTTCAGATGAATCGGGTTGTTTTACCATATCCAGTGCAGATTTCTAGATTGCTTCCAAATCCAAGGGTATTTTAGTCATTCTCATACCATAAGGCATTTTCGTAATTTCATATCAAAATATTTTTAGCATTGATCATTTGACACTGATGATCAGATTTGGAGATTAGCTGTCTTATTACTTAATTTATTGAACTCCAGGTCCTTACATTTGTTAACTTCCTCGGTCGAGCATTTCGATCATATCTAGGTTATCATACTCAATTTCATATCTGGTTTGACTTGAGCAGGACTAACAGCACTCCTCATCATATTCATGCATGCATTAACCGAATATCAACATGTTCATAAAGCATACTAGAGGTAGTAGTGTATTACCTTTAATACTTGTTATATCAGTTGACCATGATACTCCGTTCGATCACTCTCGAACCCAAATGCGACATCCTCAACATCCCGAATACAAGGAACTTTGAATACCTTCAATCGCGCAAATTCCAATTTCAGTCCTTATTCACATTGCCATAGAGACAGGAGCTGTACCCGGATATACATCTATGCCAAACTCAACCTCGTCACGTTTTGGCGGTACCCCTGGCAATTCCTCCGAAAAACATCTAGAAAAATTCCTAACCACCCGGATCTTATCCAAACCAGAATCTGACTACCTCAAGTCAAAAATATAAGCAAGATAGGCAATAGCTCCATGTCGAATCATCTTTTCTGCTTTGAGAGCCAAACAACATTGGACAAGTAACCTCTACGCTCTCCCACCATAATCACCTCGTACCCATCTGAGATTTTCAGAGTCACCCTTTTCTTTTCACAATCCAAACGGACTCGATGAGCGAATAACCAATCCATTCCGAGAATAAGGTCGAACTCTCTGAAAGGTAACTCCATCAAATCAACAAAGAATATTTTTCCCTTGAATTTCCAAAGGGCAATTCTTGTACATCTTAGAAATCTTGACATGATCACCCACTCGGAGCATGTCTACCTTTACTAGCAGTACTAGAAGCAACTGACCTGAACTGCCTTCTACCTCGGTGAGGTGTCTGAATTGATGCATGACTCTGAACGGATGAACCAGTAGCTGAACGTGGAATTTTTTTTTTTTAATAGTGATCCTGAGAACCACACATGAGACACGTTCTGTTCGTCCACCTGCATTCCTCGTTATGCTTGTTGTTGTAAAAACCACATACAGAAATAGGCTGACAGACTTTTGGACTACCCTGCCTGCCAGACAAAACTATCGATACTACAAGTCTTACATTTTGATAACTCTGAGGAACAAACTCATCGAGCATACAAAACTTGTTCAAATTCTAAAGTTCCTCTTTTTTTTTTCATTTGTGAAATTCGTCCTCTCAAAAGTTTTAACTCGATCAACCATGTCTCTGAATACTTTATCATGATGTGTTGCAACATCTCTTTGAATCGGTAATCGAAGTTCCTAAAAATCATACTTATCTTTCTCAGTCACAACTAACTCAGGAGCATACTTGACTCAACTTCGAAACTTTATCTCATAAACATTCACTGTCTTGCTATTCTAATTCAAATTTATAAAATAATCTTAACACTTCGATACGAGCTCGACTCCTACATATCGGTCAGTGTTCTCAATATCAAGTGAGTTATCACTTCCGATCTGATATCCTCCTAACAAATGGTTCTCATCAACATGTAACTTATTCTGAATTTCTGCTTGCCCAACAGAAGGCGAGTGACCACTACTAGAAGTAGTAGTACGGGCCTCGGTCACGACATCGAACAAACAATAGATTAAAACTCCTACACAGTGGCATAATAGTCTATCTACAAAAGAAGAGTCCTAGAGTCAAGATTGGTACTTGGAGACTTTAATTAAAATATATATATATATATATATATATATATATATATATATATATATATATATATATTTGGACATTTATCTGAAAATCTCATAATTTCCGAAAACATTTATGATGCTTGCAATTTTTTTTGAAAACTTTAAAATCAAATTTCCATCGAGTCTCACAGGCCGAGGGGTGTAACCTAGGCTCTGATACCACTAATATAACCCCCAATTTTGATCTAGGGTTTTGAAATAAATTGAATTTGGCGAATTGGAAACTTTCCCCTCAAGTAAGGTCATTTAGGAAAAACTGTACCGAAACTATTATTCAATTATAATAGTTATCGTTTATTGTTTCATTTTAAAACAAGCATACTCAAAATAGTTATCAAATCTCAATAGTAATAAATGTCCAAAGTCCACGTTTACAACCAAATACTGAAAATACTTAAATCATTTAATAAGTCCGGAAACGAAACATACTGATAGATAATATCAAATACTGATCGTATGTAGTCCTCCAAGTACCGAAACCTAAGTCTGGAAATCTGAAACAGATACTAAGGGGGAGTCAGCTATAAAGCTCAGTGTGTCTCTAAAGTGCAACTGAAAACAAAACAGAACTGTATTTTATTTTCTGATAAAAACTTCTCTGAAAACACAATAAAAACCGGATCATAATGATATGATGTCTGATGCACATGAATCATAATACCCATCTCCGATACACCGAAAAGTAAGGTTCCCCAGAACCTACTTTCTCCATCGTCACCATCCGAAGTGGAACTCAGCCCGAAGGGTGGAACCACTAATCCGAAGCGGAATTCAGCCCGAAGGGTGAAACCACTGATCCGAAGCGAAGTTCAACCCGAAGGATGAAGTCGCTGAGCTTCCTCCGTACAATATACCAACCCAATGATATGACATGTAATCCGATTTCAAAGTCCGAATGCAATCTTGTTATATAACTAAGATGCATGTACATAATAATCCGATTCCGATGTGTTACATAACATGATCATAAAATCCGAGTATACATTATTTATCAAATAACAAAGTAGAATGACATACCAATGAGTCATACAATATTTATCATACAATTCACAAAATCATGTAACACATAAAAATGTAGCACAAAACAGAGAACACACCTTAGGCAGCTAATTAGTCAACGTCGATAGTGACGTCTCCCACGGTCAGTTCTAGCGGAAGGTCGGACAGAAACAGTTCCTAAAAATATAGGACACTATGTGAGATTTCCTATTATGCCATATCCGAATAATTTACGCTTAATAAATATCTTACTGGCAGATCTCGAAGACTATGCCACCGGAGGTCTGCCCGGCGGAGGAGGAGGTAAAATCTCTGGGTCAGAGTCCACGTCACCTGAACACGAGATTATCTGAGTCAAATTCCGATTAAACACTTTACTGAAAATCTGAGCTCAATATATAAAATTGCTCCAAAACAGCACTTCGGGTTCGAATTTGCAAAAACGGACAACGGCAACGGAACCAGAACGTCGAAAAACATAAAGGTGGACTCGGTCGAAAAAGTCAACCAAAAGTCAACGCTGACGTCATCGCTGACGTCATCATTGGCTGTGATGACGTCATCGCTGACGTCAGCCTGTATCAGCCATATACCAGCAGATGACGTCATCGCTGACGTCATCCCACTCAGCCAACCGACCGGTTCGGTTCACCAACAACCAACCCAGTTCGGTTCACCAAACCCTAAATCCCAAATTTTATAACCCTAACATCCTAACACCGGCGGCGCCCCACCACCCCTGCACAGCCCCGCGAACCCACGGCAGCCACGGCCCGACAGCCACAGGCCGGCGACTGCGCACCCGAAGCCCGACCGAAAACCCCGACCCATTACTCACATAGCTCGACGGCAGCGAAGCGCGCGCAGAGACGGCGGCGGCAGCGGTTTTCTGGCGATTCCAGGCGAACGGCCGGCGATAAGGGGAAAACCGAGGCCTGGGCTTTGATCGCGAAGAGATCCTGAACACGGTGATAGTCTTCGATTGATGATCGGACGACTGCTTGGCTTGATCGGAGCTTCGCCGGAGATGGATGAGAGTTTAATTATTTTGGTATATTTTTGTAATTATATTCGAACCAAATGAGGTGAAGAGCGGCGCATAACACTGATATATAGGACCAAAGGAGTGTTTACCCTAGACAAATGGGTAAATTACCGAAGAAGGGTCTCAGTTTTTACCCGCCTAACAAAACAACCACCAACTTTTAATTTATTCAATTTGTTCCTCAATTTAGCTTAGGTTAAATCCCGAATTAAATTCCCAAATTCTAGGGTTTTCAATTTGGAATTCTCATAATTAGGGTTTTCAATTTAGGGCTAAAATGGGGTGTTACACGCGCCTCTGTAAAAGAACCAGCATGACTAGAACTATGAACAAAAGTATTACCACCACTAGCCCCCAGTGGTGCGCGCAAAACGCCAGGAGAAAAGTATTGCTGTGAAGGTGACAAAGACATGTCTACAACCAATGGAAACGATTGCTGAACAAACCGACCAGGACTACCAGAAGCCATGTTGACCATAGAAAAAGGAAACACTCGTTCATCAAATACCATATGCCTAGATACAAACACACGTCTAGTGTCATCAAGACATTTGTAGCCCTTGTGATTTGCACTATAGCCCAAGAAAACACACGGACGCAACCGAAAATCAAGCTTATGTGTGTTATAAGGCCGTAAAAGTGGATAGCAAGAACACCCAAAAACCTTGAACCATGAGTAATCAGGTGCTTGGTGAAAAAGTCTTTCATAAGGAGAATCACCTAGCAAGACCTCAGTGGGTAGTCCGTTAATGATAAAAACTGCTGTGACAAAAGCAAAACTCCAAAACTTTAAAGGTAAGCCAGCTTGAGCAAGGAGAGTCAGGCCCATCTCGACAACATGCTTGTGCTTTCCCTCGGCTACCCCGTTTTGCTCATAAGTGTGAGGGCAAGTGATCCGATGCTGAACACCATGGGTAACAAACCAATTCTTTAGTGGCAAGTATTCAGTACCACCATCGGTTTGAAAAGATTTAATTTGCGCACCAAATTGCACTTCAACAAGTTTTTGGAAATTGAAAAAACATTGAACAACCTCGGATTTTCTTTTGATCAGATAAACCCAGGTATGCCTACTAAACATATCAATAAACGAAACGTAATACAAGAATCCCTGTGAAGACACCAGAGCAGGACCCCAAAGGTCAGAAACAACAAATCAATCTGATTTTTGCTAGATACTCATTGACAGTCAATCCAAGTTTCTTTTGTGTGTGCAGACTATGCCTTAACGCATGCGTTTTGGCTGTGGAACGAGCAGAAAATAGGCGCGTAACAGTACTCCAAATTGACTTTGTAGGACAACTAGTAAGATTAGAAAGTACATATGCACTTACAGAGACAGCAACCAGGATGCAAGAAGTTTATCTTGCCTACGATATGCTATAAAATCAGGATTCTCAACACGCACTCCAGAGGAATCTCATGTGTACTGAGAAGGCAACTCAAAATTTTTCGAGATAAAATCCATGAGTCCATAACCATCAATTATCAGAGTAACTTGATGTTTCCATAATATGTAAGTCGAATCAGTTAATTTCACCACATCATGTTTAGGAATATGTTACAATTAAAGAACTGGAAGAATCTCCAGATCGAGTAGAAGTCACCTCAGTATCTTGAACCATAGCAACACAAAAACAACAGAAAAAACGTGAAGAAGTGAAGAAAACTGTGCGATATCTCAATGAATCTAAACAAATCCAAGGAGACTCAACTCAAGATCTTAAGAGATTCGACAAGGATCACTAATCTACTCTATTCCAGAAAACACACCACGAGCAAATATTCTAGCGATCAAAAACAAATCTCTTACAAATAGATTCAAGTTGAAGCAAACACTTAAACCAATAGGAACCAGAGAATACTCAGATACCGAGACGCAATCACTATCCAATCTGAAAACAAAGGAAGCACATACCAGAAAGGAATGCTTGCGATCTGCAGAAACGTACATCGAGCAATCATCTGGAAACCAAGGTTAAGCAAGTAATCACACAGAAACCACACCTCCTGGAAAGAACGACGACTGATACCATGAACGAAGCTTAGCAAAGTAAGCAGTGAAAGAAGCTTAGCAAAGAAAGAATGGAAAATATGTGAGAGAAAAGAGAACCGATACTCTCAAATTTTATTGGAGATGACTGTAATGCTCTCAAATGAGAGCGAGCCCATTATATACAAGGCTCATACAATGAAGAAGTTAGTTAGGCAACCTCTAACAACCTTAACAGGCTCTAACCAACTCTTAGTGAAGGGATCCTAGGTGGTGCAGTACACAGTACCTACCTGCACTCACCTGTCTACTGTTACAACATTTAACACAAACCTAATATGCACTCTCCGACATCTTTCGGTCTCCAAAGAATTTCCAACAAATACCTGGCATATAAGCTACTTGCTCAGCTTGCCACCACCGGAAGTCAGCAAGATGAAGCTGAAAAGGAAACAGAAAATGAAACAATTGAGGTTGAAAAACACAATATCAGACTATTATGCAGAAGTTGAAGTGTTGATAATCAAGATTCTGAAGGGGGAAAAAATAAGTTTTTTGTTAACAGAAATGACCATTACTCCACCTAGATGACATCTTACTAAGAATCCCTGCAGAGTGAAGAATGTGTAAATTCTAGTACTTTATGATACATTGGAAATCTCAATCTATAGGGATTATGGTCTCATTTATTCCTTCTGTTGAATGTGTAGTTTCCAGTATGGTTCTTTTAACGTTGAAAACAATAAGGACATCATCCCCGAGTTCATGGAAATGTCCGATTACAAGGGGCTGAAAAATTATGTCCAAACGTTAGCAGTAAGCAAACAGACTTGATTCTATGGAGATTTAAGGATTGGAGCTCAATGACTACATTCCCGGAATTGGGATATATGAGTATGTTCATTACAAATATTCTTAAAAATATATTAGGGGAAATTACACATATAATTCCAGGCCAGGTCGAATTTTTTTCACCCTAAACCTAAACCCGAGCTCACCCTTAAGAAAAATCTGACATGACCCAAACTCAATTTTTTAATTAAAAAAATTCCACCGATCGGGTCGGGTAAAATGCTCATTCCTATTTAGAGGATCATACCTTCGAACTCATGTATGAACGTGTTAAACACATCCCTCGCATACAAATACTTTAAAAAAAGAGTTCAAATATTGACCCGTGCCAAAATTATCAAATAAATATGTTCCTAATCTCTAATGATTAACAATGAAAAGTAGTGTAGAGAAGTAGGTTCGGTTCACATGGACTAAGGAAATTAACAAATTTATTTTTTGAATCGAGTGATCTGCAAAAAGTAAAAAGAGGATTTCAATGATTATGGTTTAGCTCTAAACTTTGCTAGCTTCAATTTTGATCGTTCATCAAAATAATTTACCCTTCTGAATAGTACGTTGGTTACAGTCGACAGTTACAGTCGACAGGGCTCAACCCCTGCAGCTAACTCTTCTCTCCGATTAATCAAGATTTCTAAGTCTATCTTCGAAATCTGCCCCTTCTCAATTCTCACGATTAGAATTGAGCCATCGCAAAATTTTAAGCTAAGTGGAAATTTAGCTAAGCGGATAAAGAAAGAAAACAACGCAAAAGATGAAAAGAAAATAGCTACTATAGGATTCACCAAGGGAAAATACAAATTTAAATATGCATTCTAAAGATTGAACCTAAGGGGTATTTATACCCAGAAATTCTAACAAGGTAAAATAAAAAAAAATCCTAATAAAAGATGAAGATAAAGCTAAAATATTCTAACTAAAAATTTAAAATTAAATCTAAAAGTTCATCACAAAATACAAAGATAATAAATTCGAATCATGTGGCTTCGGTTGAATTCTGTTTTATCTTCTGGATAATCTCATATTTATCTTCCATGCACTTATCTTCAAGATACTTCCGAGTTTGACTTCGCGATAATACTAATTAGCCTTTTAGAAGTTGCTGACTGTACATCGAATTCTGCTACATCAGACTCGGACTGCATCGTGCCTCAGATTGTGCCCACGACTCCTACCATGACATCTAGTGAAAATTCAGATTCTGCCTTCAATTGTTAGTTTTGAGATGACATAATCTAATAAAACTTTTACCAAAATAAAACCCACCAAAATAAAACCCAAAAATAATAATTTAGGAGTATACATATCAACAAAAGGAAGAATAAAACATATTAAAAGCATACAATATTCTACACTTATCAGATATCATAGCTATAGGTATCAAATAGAATAAAATCGTACTTCCATTCCAATACGAGAAAATGTGCATGTACTCAGGAACTGATCTTAAATAATTTTTAATTTAAAATATGACCATTTGATTGAATGAATAAATAAAGAGGGCTAAATTTATTGAATTAGAGTTGAATTGGTTGAATGTGTAAATATATAGAACTAAATCTGTTATTATGCTGATTTTTGTTAATTGTCACCTTATCAATGATTAAATTTTTAACGACACTATATCAAACTTGTTATTTTTTAAAGTTGGAGGATTATTTTGTAATTTTTTATAGTTGGGGACACAACAAAAAACACAAGATGATCGAGGAACTATTTGTATAGTTTATCCTAGGGGTGTGCAAAACTCAACTAGTTTCGAAAAAAATTATTCGACTCGACTTGATACGAAAAATACTCGACCCGTCTTGACTCGAATTGAAAAAATTTCAAATAAAATTTGAATTATAAAATAGAAATTCAAATAACTCGATTTTTTAGTAATTAATGGATCAATTTTTAAGTTGAAGTTGAGTCTCTCCATTTTATATGATATATATCACATATGAAAAAATATGAAGAAATATATGTGTGTTGTATATGATTATTGAAAACCGTTTGAATTGGAACTAATTGGTACCATAACATTATAAATGTTTACAATTAAATTTGAACAAAAACTTGAACAATTTGACTCGAAAAAATTTCAAATAAAGTTTAAGTTAAAAAATAAGACTCTTCAAATCGACCAACTCAATTTTTTTTGACTCGATTCGATTAAATACTCATCCTTAATTTATCCCATATGAAAAAACCTACACTCGTTATAAAGATAATTTTACATTTTGCGAATCAAATTTATCTTAAACCTAATTTAAACAAGCACTTTCAATTGGGAGTAAAGGCCCGTATTTCAAAGCCCATCATGGGCCCAAATTCATCATCTCTTTTCATACTCCTTCATTTCCCTAAACAATATTTGTAGAGATGGGCACGAGTCGGGTCGGGTTTTTAGCCCACACGAACTCGACCCGAAACTAATTATTATAAAACCGACCTCGACCCGACCCGATCTAATTTTTTAAAAAATCCGACCCGACTCGAAAATAAATATTCTAAACCCGACCCGACCTATAGAAAAAATTAATTTTAGGGACCTAATTGTAAAAAAATAATTTTAAGAGGCATAATTATAAAAAATAATAATTTTAAGGACTAAAATGTAAATAAAAAAATTAATTTTAAGGACCTAATTATAAAAATATATATAAAGAGGGGGTATTATTACAAATATCCCTAAAAAATTTAAGGAAAAATTACACTATTAGTCTGGAGTCGGGTCGGATTTTTCACCCTAAAACCCGAACCCGACCTGAACCCGTTTTTTTATTATAAAAATACCCGACCCGATCGGGCCGGGTCGGGTCGGAACCCGTCGGGTACGGGTGCTGTGCCCACCCTAAATATTTGCCTCTGCTTCAAAACTCAGCCGAAAGCAAAGAATCCCGTACCTTAAACTGACGATCTCCATATCAAAAACCCTAATTTAAAACCCTAAATCCCTTCAAAACCCCAAATTCAATGGTGGAAACTAGAAAACGAGGTCGGGAACCAAAAGCTTCGGCTTCTACTACCGTAGCCAAGGACTTAGAATACACAAACGCCGCCCAAAACGATGGCTTTATCGCTGAAAACAACGTGGTATCGACCACTGCCGCCGAAAATGACGTCGACAACAAGCCACCAAAGCGACGGGGCCGAGGGCGACAAAGGAAGTCTGGGTTGGGGCACACGGAGGATACGGAGCCTCACGTGGCGGCGTCCCCCGAACGGAGACCTTATCAAAATGGGGGAGTGGTGTTGGAGCCGCCGTCGCAGCCGGTGGTGAATTGGGAGAGCGCGGCGTCGAGGGTGGTCCCAGCGATGGATGCGGTGGTGAAAGTCTTCTGCGTTCACACGGAGCCAAATTATTCTCTGCCATGGCAGAGGAAAAGACAGTATTCTTCAAGCAGTAGTGGGTTTATAATCGGAGGGAAAAGAGTGTTAACAAACGCTCATTCCGTCGAACATTATACTCAAGTGAAGTTGAAGAAAAGGGGGTCTGATACCAAGTATCTGGCTACTGTTCTGGCTATTGGGACTGAATGTGATATTGGTAAGGGAAATATGGAAACTTTTTTAAATATTTCTGAATTAGTCATGTGGGAGTTTCATCATATTTTTGTTGGATAGGCGGTTGGGTTTGGGGTGTGGAGGAAGCTAAGTGGTTTGATTCTAAGAGTATTGAAATTTGTAGAAAATGGTAATTGTATCGAGTGACATTGTAAGGATATCAAGTTTTTCATTTTTTTCCTTTTACATTTTATGGCTCTTTTTCCAGCTCCTTTTTGGAATAGTGAAGTAACTGAAGTTCGAGTTTTGTGATGGTATTGTATGAAAAGGGATGAGGATAAATTATTGATTTTATTGTTTTCAACCATGCGTTAGTATGTATATGTTTAGAGAAAATCGCACCAGTCTTTAGATTGGAAATGTAGAAATAGTTCATCTCAGTATTTCGAAGGGAAACTTGATTTATGTAATATGATTGTATGTAAATGGCTATTGATTGAGAAGGGAGATGCTTAGGCTTACCGACTTATAAACTTCTCTTGTTTTTGGATACTGCAGCAATGTTAACAGTTGAAGATGATGAGTTCTGGGAAGGTGTTTCACCTCTGGATTTTGGTGATTTGCCTGCACTCCAAGATGCTGTAACTGTTGTGGGCTACCCAATCGGAGGTGACACAATCTCTGTTACCAGTGGCGTCGTATCACGTATCGAGATACTATCTTATGTTCATGGGTCAACTGAACTTTTAGGACTACAGGTTGTGAAATAGTTTCAGCTCTAACAGTTTTACACTGTTGTTTGACGTGTTTATAAACCTATTGAAGTTGACATCATTTTGTAGATAGATGCGGCTATAAACTCTGGAAATTCTGGCGGGCCTGCCTTCAGTGATAAGGGCAAATGTGTTGGTATTGCCTTCCAATCTTTGAAACATGAAGATGCGGAAAATATTGGGTATGTCATACCTACACCAGTTATAATGCACTTCATTCAGGATTATAAAAAGAATGGAGCGTATACAGGTATTATTACAATAAGTACTCTTTTATTTAAACCAGTCATTTTGCTTCTCTTTCTGCTTGTTTTTTTTTGAAATTAGAAAGTGGTTTGACTTTGATGATAACTGATGTGCTTGAATTCACATTCCTGTCCTTCTCATATCTATTTCAGGCTTCCCAGTCCTGGGTATTGAGTGGCAAAAGATGGAAAATCCTGATTTGCGCCTGGCAATGGGGATGAAACCAGATCAGAAGGGGGTCCTTATTAGGAGAATTGAGCCCACAGCTCCAGAGTCTCATCTTCTGAAGCCATCTGATATTATACTTAGTTTTGATGGGGTAAAAGTTGCTAATGATGGAACGGGTAAGCTATTCTCTCTCTCTCTCTCTCTCTCCATATTTTTAGTACCATGCCATGCATTTGTCAAAGAATGATGTATGTATATGTTATATATGCATGTTCGGTGTGGCGCCCAAGTAATTTCTACATCCACCCTAGATTGTTCTTGGAGTTTGAACTTGGAATGTTTTTGCCTCTTTCTTGAACTAACTACTGAAAATGTTGAGTATTGTTTTATTTCTTAGTTATAGATTAGATGCATATATTTTTGTAGGGTGTCCTGCTGGCAGTGTTCATTGGTAGTTGAGATAGTTTTAGTGGCTAATGGATTTCGAGTCTCATGTAATGCAATAGTGCCTTGATTTTTTAAAATCTTGGGAGATATTTCCTTAGCAATCGTGGTTCATAAAAGTCTGGCATCAATTATTCATGCCCTCTCCTTTGGTATTCAAATCACTGTCCAATTTAATCATTAGCTTTGGAGTTCTGCAGTTTTCTCTACATTTAAAAGGTTTTACACTTTGGGGTTTAGTTGTATCAGCTGTGGACTGTGGCTGAATGATGGTTGTTGTGTAATGCTTTGCAAATTAGTTTTGACAAAAAAGTCAAAAGTGCAATGGATAAGTCTTACAAGTTTAACTCCAGCTGTTTGTTAATGTATGGTTCATTCATGTGTTGTGGTGTTATTGTTCTAAGTCACGTGGGGAAATTATTCTGACCTTTTCTTTCTCTTGTTTTCTTTTTCCTTGACATGGTGAAAAACAGTTCCATTCAGGCACGGGGAGCGTATAGGTTTCAGCTATCTTGTTTCTCAGAAGTATACTGGGGACACTGCATCAGTTAAAGTTCTCCGTGATTCGAAGATACTTTCATATGACATAAAACTCGCAACTCACAAGAAGCTCATCCCTGCACATACCAGTGGGAAACCTCCTTCTTACTACATTATTGCTGGATTTGTTTTCACTGCTGTAACTGTTCCATACTTGCGTTCTGAGGTGCATACTCTCTCTCTCTCTCTCTCTTTATGTGTGTGCTTGATTCCTTTTTCCAACCTATTTTAGCAACATTTAGTAATTTTTGGTAATTGTTTAAATGCATTATGAACTCTTTTTTAATTAGTTTTTGTTTCTTGTCTTTGTTGCATTATCCGGAATTGCTGGGAAACTTCCCTGTACACAATATCTAGTCTTGTACACACATGTATATATATGTATGTCTTGTGTGTTATTATTTACTAAACTTCTATTCTCTTCTTTTACGTCAACACTTTGCATTTAATTATTTGTCATGTTTTATCATTTGTTAAAAACCTATAGAACACTTTGTTTATTATCCCAAAGCAAAGATACCCATTTTTTGTGGTCTAAAACTTACCTCACTTGTTGATTCTCATCCACTGTTATAATTACTGTGAGCCTATTTTTTAGTGCACACCGAACATAGATTATGATTTGCTGTTTGAGTGGTATGGTATGCTTTCTAACTTCCCTGTTTCTCTCATCAATAGTATGGGAAGGATTATGAATTTGACGCTCCAGTCAAATTATTGGATAAGCATCTTCATGCAATGTCACAGTCTACAGATGAACAGCTTGTTGTTGTTTCACAGGTCTGTCGTTTCTCATGTTTTTACCTTCCAAGATAACATTTATGAATATAAGAATATTTACATCATACATTTATGGTTTGGTGTAACACAATGATTTAGTTTTTGCTATAATATTTAAAATCCCCTAAACTTAATTACTTTTTTTAGATACACGCCGTATACATTTTGTGTACCTAACCAAACTTTTATCCAAGTAAGCTCTGCCATTAACATGAATCAACCTTTCACTTGATATAAGGGTAACTTATGTACAAATTGGACATGGACCCCGAACATGGACCATAAAACGGACATGGAGGATACCGAAAAATGGATAAGGGCTATTTAGGTAAAAAACTGTATAGGGGCTTAAGTTCAGGGGCTTTTTTAGTATTTTAGCCTTTAACCATTTAACTTAAATGAGCCTTTAAGCTTTTAACTTGTACTATAATAAGCCTTTAACCTTCAACTTATACCCAAATAAGCCCTGCCCTGAACATAAATCAACTTTTTACTTGAAATAAGCTCCTAAAGTACAAATCAAAGGACAAGAGTTCATTCAGGTGTAAAAAAAGTAGAGGGGATTATTTAAACAACGTGGTGAAGTTCAGTGCAGTTAGTAAGCCTTTAGTTTTCTCTCTTATTCATGCATTCTAGATCTAATTGCTAACTATTCTTTTTTCTTTATCCTAAGGTGCTTGTGGCTGACATAAATATTGGATACGAGGAAATCGTCAATACCCAGGTTAAGAATGTTATATGATACTGCTGATAATTGTTATGTCAAAAGTTTGAAGAACACATGCTAACATTTTTCTTTTAACTCCTTTTATCTAGGTTCTTGCTTTCAATGGAAAACCCGTGAAGAATCTAAAAAACTTAGCCAGTATGGTTGATAGCTGCAAAGATAAATATTTGAGATTTGACCTGGAATATCAGCAGGTTCTCTCTTTCTCACACGCAGTCGCACACTCTCACACGCTCACACTTGTGATATGAATATTTCTGTTTAGGCTGATTCTCAAATTTTCCCTGCAGATTGTAGTTCTACAGACCAAGGCAGCAAAAGCAGCAACTTTAGATATTCTAACGACACATTGTATAACTTCTGCAATGTCTGATGATCTCAAGTCTTGAGTAAAGGTTGAGGGGACACACTGGGTGATAGTTTTATATGATCCTCTTGTTGCATGTTTCCTCATGAAGGTACAACATTATCGAGTTGCATCGGCAAATACTAGTAGCACTTGAGAGATATCCCATATTGTTAAGTTTTGCCTTTTCATTTGCAGGTTGTAGTCATGGTTGCATAGCTCGAACACGGTTTGCAGATCTTGGTTTTAGTTTCATATCGGAGTAGAGATTTGAAGGTCATTTTTGCTACACCTGTTCCGGAAAGCATTTTGTACCCTTTTTTTCCTCCTGTTTTATTACTCCCCCCACTTGAAGAGCCATGTATAATCAAGTAATATTTATTCACATATATGGTATTTATTTGATTACCAAAGCATGCATTTTGCTACACAATGAATGAGGTTGTAAACTATCTTTGTGACATACTATGCTACCTTGGCTTAGTGGTCTCAACTGACATTTTAAAAACTTGGAACGAGTGTCCAATACGAGCATGCTAATCTTCCAAGAACTTTAAATACGAAGGAACAGATTGAAATGTACATCCAAGGAATACGTTAATACAAGAAGGAATTGAAAATGTTCATGTTTTAATTACATGGACTTGATTGTCTTAAAGAATTGATATTAGAGAACTTCAACAGTTTTTTGATTTAGACAAGTGTACCTGTATTTTACCCAACCAATCGAACTAGAAAATCAAAGGAAAGAGATCGGAAAATGCAGAGAAGAAGAGAAGAAAATAGGATGAGGGAGAGATAGAGATAAAACTCAATTCATTCATCAATGAGTTGGTTACAGGGCAAAACAACCCTTTAACCCTAACGGTCACAAGGAACCGCGAACCGGCATCGTTTCTCACTCATTACAGCTGGCTCAGTACGCAACGTTTCATTAAACAACAGTAACAATGAAAATTTAAAACACCAACAGTAAATGCCCCTTACAATACTCCCCCCTTTACATAATCCTTGACCTCAAAGATTGAAACTTGGAAATTGTTGCTGAAGTTTGTAAAAATTCTCCTACGTGGCATCTTCTGGGAAGGAGTTTGTCCATTCGACTAAGACCTCAGTGACAACTCTATTTCCCTTCTTGACCATTCTCCTCTCCAAAACCTTCACTGGTTCCTTAGCAATAGCACCATCCACTCCATTTACAGGTAGTTCAGATTGTACAGGGTCAACTTCTACATGTTTCTTCAGTTGCGAAATGTGGAAGACAGGGTGAACCCTCGATCCTGCTGGCAGGTCCAGTCTATATGCCACCTTCCCCACTTTACCATTAATTTTATAGGGCCCAAACCATTTAGGAGCCAGCTTGTGGCACAATCTTCTTTGCACAGAATGTTGTCTGTATGGCTGCAACTTCAGGTACACCCAATCTCCCAGATTCAGTTCACACTCAGTTCTTAACTTATTTGCCTGCTGTTTCATTCTTTCCTGGGCTCTCTTCAAGTAGAACTTCATCATTTTCACAGCTGCTTCACTCTGTTGCAAGCTTCGATCCACTTGAGCCACTGGAGAGTCCCCTGCCAAATAAGGTAAGTGCAAACATGGTTCTTGCCCATACAAAGCCATATGTGGGGTGGTTTTGATTGCTGAGTGGTAGGAGGTGTTGTACCACCACTCTGCAAGATATAACCAAGAGCTCCATTCCACAGGTTTCTCCCCTGTTATGCACCTAAGGTAAGTCTCCAAGCCTTGATTAACTCTTTCAATTTGCCCATCCGTCTCCGGATGGTAAGTTGTAGATGGAGTGATGACTACCCCTAATTTCTGGAACAATTTTCTCTAAAAATGCTCATAAACACTCTATCCCTATCACAAACAATAGTTTCTGGCAGGCCATGTAACTTAAAAACATGTTCCATAAAAATTTGAGCAACATCCAATGCTGTATAAGGATGAGCCATAGCAATGAAATGCCCATACTTGGTGAATCTATCGACAACCACAAAGATTACTTCCTTACCTTGAGATTTAAGAAGACCTTCTATAAAGTCCATGCTTATGCCTACCCAAGCCTTTTCTGGAATTAGCAAAGGTTGTAACAAGCCTCTGAGATGTTGCAAATCATGTTTATTTTGCTGGCACACTTCACACTCTTTCACTAGCCTTTTCATGTCCTTTCTCATCCCCTTCCAATAGATCACTGCAGCAGCTCTCTTAGTAGAAGCATGGGCCCCAAAATATCCTCCCATAGGACTACAATGAAAAAACTTGAGAATTTCAGTCTTCAATCCTTCCTCTTTGCCAACTACTAGTTTGCCCTTCCTTCTTAATCTCTGACCATCCCAGGAATATTTACCTTGTTGCCTCTTCCCCTCCTCAAATTCAGTTATCATCTTCTGCAACTTTTCATCAGATTTCCAAGAATCAACAATCTTTTTCAGGGTATTAGTGGCGAAAGAGCTTACTGTGAGAGGAGCACATTCTGCAAACAGTGGACTCCTAAACAACACATCAGCCACCCTGTTGTGAATTCCCTTCCTATAGCACACTTCATAATCGAAACCCATCATCTTCACCACCCATTTTTGCTGAGAAGGGGTAATGGCCTGTTGGTTAGTTAAAAACCTAAGACTTTGGTGATCAATCTCGATCCTAAAATGTCTCCCCAAAAGGTAAGCAGACCACTTCGTCACTGCCATTAGTACTGCAAGCATCTCCTTGTCATAGATGGACAAGGCTTGGTGCCTAATTCCCAATCCCTTGCTGAAAAGGCCATGGGCCTACCCTTTTGAACTAATACTACTCCCACACCCAAAGCAGATGCATCTGCCTCCACTGTAAATTCTGCACTGAAATCAGGCAAAGCAAGTACTGGAGCAGTGTGCACAGATTTTCTCAACAATTCAAAAGCTTGTTGTTGCTCCTCACCCCATTTTCAAGCCCCTTTCTTTAGTTGGTCAGTAAGTAGCTTAGCCAGGGTACCATACCCCTTGATGAACCTTCTATAGTACCCTGAGAGCCCCAAGAATCCCCTCAGCTCCTTCATAGAAGTTGGAGTAGGCCGATTCGAGATGCACTGCACCTTGTCTTGTTCCATGGAGATATGACCATTGGAAATGACATAACCTAAGTACTCCACTTGCTCAGCACCAAAACAGCATTTGCTTTGCTTGGCAAACAAGGAATGGACCCTTAGTAACTCTAAAACTTCTTTCAAATGCCTTAAGTGTTCCTCCCACCCTTTAGAGTACACCAGAATGTC
Source organism: Hibiscus trionum (assembly GCA_030270665.1). Taxonomy (NCBI): domain Eukaryota; kingdom Viridiplantae; phylum Streptophyta; class Magnoliopsida; order Malvales; family Malvaceae; genus Hibiscus; species Hibiscus trionum. The sequence goes on along the minus strand of BSYR01000034.1, from coordinate 1,331,989 downwards.
ATCCAGGAACACCAGGACACTTTTTCTTAGCAAATGTTTAAAGATCATGTTCATCAGACTTTGAAATGTTGCAGGGGCATTGGTGAGGCCAAAAGGCACGACCAAAAACTCATAATGCCCCTCATGAGTCTTGAATGCAGTTTTGGCTATGTCAGGCTCCCACATCCTGATATGATGATAGCCAGATCCGAGATCCAATTTAGAAAAAAATTTGGCCTCCCCCAATTCATCTAACAGCTCTTCAATGATGACATTGGGAACTTATATTTGACTGTGAGCTGGTTGAGTCTCCTGTAATCCACACACATTCTCCAACTTTCATCTTTCTTTTTCACCATAACTACATGAGAGGCAAATGAACTATTACTATCCCTGATTACCCCAGTATCCAACAATTCCTTGGTCATCTTCTCTATAGCATCTTTCTGGTATACACGGTATCTGTAAGGTAGGATTTTCACTACAACTTGCTCATCCAACAAGGGGATCTTGTTCTCTTGTCCTCTGATTGGTGGCAACCCCTTAGGATCCTTGAACACATCTTCAAATTATCCCAACAACTACTGCAGGTCCTCAGATTTTGTCTCCTTCCTCAGATGCATGTCAAACCGTGAGTCCATCACTAAGCAAGCTGTGCAAGGCCCATCTATTGCCTTCAGCATTTTCAGACAAGTCTTTGCCTCAACTTCACTTACAGGCCTTGGATGCAGCCCCACCAAGCTCTTGGTCTCACCATGCTGTTCAAAGTTCATGGTCAAAGTTTCAAAACCCACTGGATTGGGCCTAAGGTAGCAAGCCACTGAACCCCAAGGACCACATCACATGTTTTCAAAGGCAGCACAAAGAAGTCAGTGATGAATCTGTGTCTCCCTGTGCTCCACTACACTTCCTTACACCATCCCACCGTTTCCAACTGTCCACCATCAGCCACAATTACTCTCACAGGGCTCTTTTGCTCCAGCATTAAACCACACTTTTTGGCCACTGAGTAATTAAGGAAGTTGTGAGTACTTCATGAGTCCACTAGTGCCACAAAATCAGATCCACTTACTGTAATCTTAATCCTCATGGTTGCACATCCAAACATTCCCCACATGGCTTGCAGGGATAATACATGTTTATCACTCCTCCCCATCCCTGCAGGTTCTGCATTCTCTTCCTCACAATCCAGGAACACCTCCCCTTCCCCTTCATCATCCACACCTTCAACAGTTATCTGGTATAACTGAGATTTCCCTGCACACTTGTGACCAGGGGTGTATTTTGCTGAACACCAAAAACACAGTCCCTTCATTCTCCTATCCTCAACTTCTGCAGAAGACAATGTTTTCCCCACACTCTTCGACCCTATGACACTAGGAGCCCTCGAGGATGAAGGTTGACTGGACAATAGGAAGACACTACGCGAGTTGTGGGCGGTGCTGGGTGTACTAAAAGGGGCTCGTGGCATGAAGGTGGGTGACTTAATCGAAGTAGGTAAAGTAGGTAGTGTAGTGTTTCGGGGAGTGGTTATATGGCTATTATTTTTCGAACCAGGGAAGAAAATAGCTTCTAAATGTTTAGCCATGTTATATGCATCAATCAAAGTAGCAGGTTGCAGCAATTTCAGAAACTATGAAATTTCTAACCTGAGGTGATTTTTGAAAACGCTGAGCACATATTCGTCTGGTAACTGGACTTGATTCAACAGCTGCACAAAGTCTTCATAAAACTGGTCCACTGACTCTGTTTGTCTCAGGGCCACTAGTTCTGCAAATGGGTCCTCGAATCCCTCCGGTGCAAAACGTTCCTGTAACAGCTTAAGGTATTGGCTCCAACTGAACTGATGTAGGCTGCGATTATTCTTGGTGATGAACTGATGCAACTGCAGGGCTCTTCCTTCTAAATGAAGCATGACCAATCGAATCTTGCAATATTCGGGAACCCTTCTTCTTCAAAAAATTGTTCCAACTTCATCAACCATCCCTTGAAGTCAGCACCATCGAACTTAAGACAAAGTAGTCGATACGCAAAGTTTTGCACCATCGTAGTTCCTTCCCTCTGAGTGCTTCCTCTCAACCCAGAAGATTCCTTGCCCACTACTGGTTCCTCTTCCTCCACTATGATCGTGTTCTCTGACGGTTGTTTCCCCGAGCTATTCCCCGTTTTGGTACTTGGGTGTGGTCCCAAAATACCTCTACCTGCTTCTGCTGTGTCCTGGGCGTGGGTAGCTGTCGGTTCGGGAGTGGTCGTTTTCCCCAATGCAATCCCTATCAATTTTTGATGTTCGGACAAGATTGCGGTGCGCATCTCGGACATCCGTTCCTCCATTTTTGAATCCAGTCGGACAATGTCTTCCTTCACTGTGGAAATCTCATATTGTAGCCTGGTCGTCTCTTGTTGCCACTGGGGTGCTTCTGATGGCGAATCCGTTGATTCAGTGTCGATCTATTGCGCGTTGAGTGTGAGCTGGGCCGCCTGACTTCGAGTACGAGCGCCGTCCACCATCTTCCCGTCAATCGAACGAAAGCTCTGATACCCTTATGATTACCCAACCAATCGAACCTGAAAATCAAAGGAAAGAGATCGGAAAATGCAAAGAAAAAGAGAAGAAAATAGGATGAGGGAGAGATAGAGATAAAACTCAATTCATTCATCAATGAGTTGGTTACAGGACAAAACAACCCTTTAACCCTAACGGTCACAAGGGACCGCGAAACGACATCGTTTCTCACTCATTACAGCCGGCTCAGTACGCATCGTTTCATTAAACAACAGTAACAACAAAAATTTAAAACACCAACGGTAAATGCCCCTTACAGTACCTCCACCGTTCCTTCTCCACAAAATCTGCATCAAGAAACTGAGCAATGAATGCCCAAAGCTTGTATATGTCCTGAAAATTGGTTAAGAACCCCAATGCAGCAGTAACCACAGCTATTCCCCATATCATTTTTGTTTTTTCCCTTGTTCACATTTACACTCGGTTTCATTATGTCTCCTATCCTATCACTCTCATTCTCTTCTTGATACTTGTCTGCAAACCATGTATGGTGTAGGAAGCCATAGCTGAGGCCTGAGGGAAATGTTGCTCCGATCCGCTAGCTTTTGTAGGAGAACCAGTTTGATTTTCTCTCCCTTCCAATCGAATATATTGAATTTTACCTTGGAACCAGGGGAGTCCCTTTGGTGTTGGGATGCCGGAGTTTCAATAGAGCACTGACAAGCCAGTTGATGATGCACCTTGCTCTGTTGCTGATTGTTACCAGTCCTAATGAGTCCAGCTGATCTAAGCCCCTACACTCCATCTTCCCTTCTGGTTCTGAAACTTCACTCTTTTCTAGCCCTTTTAGTTTTTCTGCAACTTCTGCATAATCGATTGTTGTTTTCCCTTTCTTGATTCTTCTAGATTGTGACTTCGGGGGATTCAGTCACTGCTTGGAACAGCTTCTCGGCAGGGATGAGACCTACAACCCCTGAAGTTGTTGAGGTTTCCAAAACTAAAACGGTTAATTTCTTGACAAAGAGGCAAGCAAATCCTTTAGGGGTTTCTCCGAAAACCTTGAAGAAAGAGTAGATGAGGAAATATGGCTGAAAAAGTGAGAGGCCAAAGCTGTGCAGGTCGTTCAGACCCGATGTTAACGCGTCGATCAACACATGCCATCCATTTTCCTCTGCGATGTTCATCCAGAGGTAAGGATATCTGGCTCCAGTCATCCTGGAATGAAGTGGGAACACAAACATACCTCTTTTCTTCTTCTTCTTCTTCTTCTTCTTCTCCTTCTCCTTGCTCACCAACATGTTTCTCAGCTTTGATGACTGAATCCTCAATCCGGGCCATGATAATTCTACAACATTACTCTAGCCCCTTTTTCTCCGACCTATCAGTCATGGCTTCAAAGTTCAATCGCCTCGCTCTCGTAATCGTAGACCAATACAAGCTTCCTGTTAGACTGGAAGGGATAAGATTCTGCCACGAGTTTGAAGGCTAATGTTTTGTTTGCAGTGAAAACCATGAAGTACTCACTTTTTGAAGCATTAAGAAAACTCATGATCCTCTTCCTGATACCAAATTCCAGCTCTGATGCCGGTCCACCATGAAGTAATTGTGTCTTGAGATTCCCCGTCTTGTAAGTCACCCCGAAAAAGGTAATATCCAAAACCGGAGGAGGCGGTTGTGGCGGCACGGGGAAGGAAGACAAGGCGATACGATACGTCGGGGATTCATTTTTTGCAGTTGGGAATAAGAGAAGAGGCCAGTGCCTTGATATTCAAGGCAGGTATGTTTGGAGAAGGAGAGGTGGTAATACTCTTGCACTCGTATTTGGTCGATTCGGCAGGTATCGGAACAACCCGAGTGAATTCAGCAAAGGACTCATGCATGGATGGGAGAAATTCATGGTTGGTGAATTTGGTGTTAGGGAAGAAAGAAGAAGCGGTTTTGGAGGCGAAGTCACGGCGGCATGTCACAGAAGAGCTAGTGGGGTTGGAAGGTTTGGTTAGAGGGACATGGGAGGTGAGGAAAGGGGAAGGGAAGCAGGCATGGAGTCAGAGTTGTGAGGCTTCTTCTAGATAAAGGGATTGCATTGTTTTGGTATCTTCTCTCATTGGTTCGTTTTCTTCATGCTATGGGGACTACCCAGCAGCATCAGCAGGCCAAATCAATTTGTTTTTATTTATATGTTTTATAATGTGTGAAATCACAGCTACATTGCTCTTCCAAGAAAAAAATTTAAGTTCAAATTTTAAAGATAATATCGTTGAAAGAAAAAGTTATGAATTCCGAACATAGACTATAAGATAGACATGTATTTTACTGAAAAAACATTTGTTTTTATATATGAAAATAACTTTTTTAAAGAAAAATATAATGTTTTTATCATTTATACTCCTATATAACTTTAAATTTTATTCTAACGTCAATCTTTGATAATAATAAAATATTACTTAAAATTAGGAACACTCTTAATTCGGTCACCAACCAAACTGAAATAAATAAAATTGAATTAACTAAAATTTTTCTTTAACTGTTGATTAAACCGAAATTTATTTAAAAATTATAGACTAAAATGAAAATAATAGTTAATTAGGTTGATTTTTGAATTAACAAAACAAAGGTTATAAGTTTTAGGGTTTTTTAGTTATATTAGATTAATTTGAGTATTATTTTTTAATTTGGATTAAAAATTGGTTGATTCTTGAAATTTTAATGGATCTAAGGTTAAAATTTAGTTGAGGTCTCTTAACATCATAATGAGTCTAGGCTCAATATATATATATATATATATATATTATAAAATATTTAATATTTTTAGTTAATTCGATTAATTGACCGATTTCGAATCAAACTAATTGATAATCAAATTTAAAAAAAAATTAATCGTTAACCAACCAAACACCTAATTAACCAACCGATTGCTCAAAATAAATTTTAGTTGAATCTATTAATTCACTTTTAACATAATAATAAACACTCCTACTTGAAATAGTAGTGAGTTTATGATATAAATATGTATAGGATATGAATATATCTATTTGCTTAATCATCATTTCATACATATGAACAAATATAATTTAAATATAGATTATATCTAAATATGCGTCAGACATAAATACTACACAATATCTGATTTCGAGGCCTACAACAAAGGGATTTTATTATTGGGCAAGTTCCCCAAACTATTTAAGCCAGAATCATCATCAGTCATATCTTCTTCTTTAGCTTTCCCCCATATCACAGCATAAAATCCCGTGGATAAAATAACTGCTCCAATCACACTACAAAAAAAAGACCGAATTCGGTTTATGTTATACGATAACGTCAAGTAATAATAACTGCATAATAAAAGAGATATCAAGATTTTACGTGGAAAATCACTATGTTCGTAAGAAAATTTGTTATAATGTCAAATGTTTACAAGAAGATAAGTTTGTGCGTCTAAATAACTTTGTGACTACTTTTTAAATCATAAACCGATTAATTATTTGTATGATAAAAAACTTGATTATAAAGTAAATTTGTGTGGTAAGAAAACTACTCAAACTAAGTTTTTTACTTTGAACTAAATTCTAAGGGAACAAATCCCGAGCAAACCTCAATTATATCTTGGGTAAACAATACTATTGGTCACTAAACTATTCCTGCTCTCCTGTTTTAGTCACCAAACTATTACTTTTTGGTAAAATTGTCACTAATATTATGTTTTTTTTTCTATTTTAGTCACTAATCTATTGCTTCTTTCTTGTTTTGGTCACCAAATTATTGTTTTTTCGTGAGTTTTCAATGACGGGTGACAAAAATAGAAAAAAAAACGTAACGTTAGTGATGATTTTATCAAAAAAAATAGTTTGGTGACCCAAACAGAAAAGAGGAAATAGTTTAGTGATTGACGATGTTGTTTACCCTTATGTCTTCGACAATTAGACTGGATAAAACGAGATTCAAATCACAAACTCTAACCGCTTATTATACATTAATTAAACTAAGTTAAGATACATGCTGCAAGTCTGAGATTATTATAATGACTATTAATAGCATAAGTAAAAATAAAGGGAGAGCTAAGCTTGAAAAAAGCTGACAAAATCGGAAATTGATATGAACCGTAATAGACCGGTTCGGATTATGAAAATGAACCGAAGTAGAAAAATGATCAATTAATAAAAAAGTAATAAATAAATAAATAAATGAAAGGAGAGTTAGGCTATAAAAAAGCCGATAAAATCGAAAATCGATGTGAACCGTAGTAGATAGGTTCGGTTTTCAAAATGGAACCAAAGCTTAGTACCTTCCAAGATGTAGAGCATCACCAAGAAAGATGGCACTCATGAAAGCAGCAATGGCAATTGACAATGGCTTGAAAATTACAACGTAGACCGGCCCTTTCAAGTGAAGCCCCCATATGTGAACCGAAGAGCTGATGGATGAAAATATTCCCTACACAGGCACATGAATTTTTTTATAGATATTTTCTTATTTTTTTTATAAAAAAAAATGGTATTTGATGATTAAATTCTTACAGAGTATAGGACAGTGAGAAAGACTAATGTAGGTGTTGGGTTCCAAGAAGTGATGTTTGGTTGTGCCATTAGGGAAACTGGCATGGCAATAACTGTTGCACACAAGTTATAAAACAGAGCTATGCTAAACTCTTGCTTGTATACCTGCATCACCTGAGTCTGTAAAATGTATAATTCATAACATTCTATTCACTCACATTTCTGTGTACCTTACTTAATTGCAATGTTATTCGAACTCAGATGACTGTTGGACATGCACTGATAGTGAAAAAAATAGTCTTACCAGATAATCTAAAACATAAAATATTACGATCCATATTTGATCCAAAAAATAAAAACGGGTCATATTTGATCCGAAAATGAAAAATGAATCAAATATCTAAATTTTAGATCAGATCAACGAACAAACGAATCAGATAAATCAAATCGGATATTTTTACCCACCCTTAGGTATATGGGATAATAACTTATAAGTGAGTCTTACCAGAATAATGTAGAAGAAGGAATAAAGAAGATAGGCAACAGCAATCAAGACCCCACCAATTAGCCAATCAGATTCCGATGATTCAAGTGGCCATTGATGCAAATCAGATGAAGATGAAAAGAGTTTGGGGCCCTTATAAAGCACTACCACTAGTGCACCAGATATTGACACTATGGTCCCCATTATTTTAGCTTGACTGATTGTGCTCCTCAATGCCACTTTCTCCATCCTTTTCACATCACAAAACGTGTGAACCATATCAAAAGTGGACTACAACAAATCAACATCAACAACTCATGGTGAACTATATTGTAACACTACTTTACAACATCAAGGGACCATTTTGTAACAGTTTGATAATTTTAATGACTATTTTGTCATTTTTAAAAGGTTAGTGACCAAAATGATCATTTTTCATAGTTCAATGACTATTGGTGTACTTTTACCCCAAATAAAAGAGTTGGAACTTGGAATACGAAAGAAAACCTGAAAATTACGGCAAGAATGAAGGTAAAAGCTGGTGAGAGGTTGGCGACGGCCGAAGCTAGAGTTGGGGAGCTATATTCTATACCTTTATATGAACATATTTGAGCTAAGAACCTGTTGATTTCCCAGAAAGAAACATCAAACGAATCAACAAAATAAAATTTGAACAATTCTGTACACCAAGGATTTAAATAGCAGTTGCGGCCACGTTTTTATCGCGGTTGCAGACAATAACGAAGAAGAAATCAGTACCCAATAAGCCCAAGAAGGCAAAGTCTAGAGAAAAGATGGAATTTGAATGGCGAAACCACTGCTCCACTGCATACACCGAAAGGTAAACGAACACAAATCATCGGTTCAGTTTCCGAAAACATCGAATAACGATCGCAACTGATAAATCGATCAAGAGAAACCTGTAGAAGATGAAAGGTAGAGGGAGGAGAACAAGGGTGGCGATTGCATAAGAGTAAGTGATGAAGACGTAGTAGCTCATCATGGCGGAGGAGGTCGAAGCTTTAAACAAGATGTTGACGACTACGTTCCCGGCCTCGACGCCAACCATGGCTGCGAATGGAAGGATGTGATTGTAGCAATACATTCTCGGCGCCATCGATATCCTTTGTTCCTTCCTTCCACACTTCTCTTTCTCTGCTTTTTGTGGCTGATTGATTTTGAGGACTATATCTTACATTTTTCATTTTGGGGGGATTTAGGGGAAACATTTCTTTCTAATATACATAACATATCTTTCTTGTTGCATATAGTAAAATTAGGGGTGAGCATTTGATCGAGTTGAGATGTTATATATTATAAGTTATTGTATTTTTAACGGGGACTAAATTGCTTACCATCAATCATTAAAAGTACAACGAAAAATGATGACGTGACATGGTATAATAACACACCCTTAATATCAAATGATATATTTTGAAATGTTTGATTTTTTTTCAAAGCATGTAATGTGAAACCCCGTATTTTAAATATTTTTTTCGTAGGAGTATTATATTTTTATTGTATGATTGGTATGATAAGGTCTGGATTCTCGACTCACAAAAGCTGCAATGACTAATGACAAAAGATTATTGTATGAAAATTGACCTTGATTGAGGGTCATCAATTACGATCAAAGTAGATTTATTTTGAATTCATTTCATTCTTCAAGAACTTATATTTTGATAAATTACATTTTAGTTATATTACTCCAACAGAAGAATAAGTGTTGTAGTGAATCCAACGAGTGGTCTCAGTAAAAAAGAGGATGATATTCATCTTAAGAGATTCAAGTTCAATCAACTTTGTCTGCGAGGTCCGTGTGCCTCATAGAGGTGTAAATGAACAGAGCGTTCGGTGAACTGTGCGTGAACCGTTTGTATAACATTCGCTTATTAAGCTAAATAAACGAGTATTAACAAAAAAATTATGCTTATTTAATAAACGAATGAACACGAACAAATGTGTGCTCAACTCGTTTATGTTCATGAACAAGCTCGTTTATTTGGTTTGCCTTTTTCTTTTATTTTTAAAATTTTAAATATTAGTGAAGGTAGTAGAGGTGGCAAACGGGTCAATCGGATCAGGTTCGGTTTGGGTTATTTTGGTTCGGGTCAAGTTCGATTTTGACTGCATTCGGTTTCGGTTCTGTTCTTATCTGGTCTGGTTCGGTTCTAATTCGAGTCTATAGTGATTTGGGTCGGGTATCACTCCGGATCGGGTCACATTGGTTTGATTGATTCTCGGGTTGGGTATTTTCGGGTCGGGTCAAGATCGGTACAATAGGAGATCGATATGTTTCGGTCGAATTTTCAGGCCGAATCAATTTTTTAAACCCATATATGTCTTTATAAAGTCGATATATTTGACTTTTTAGTGAGTTGTGCAACAATTCAAATCAAATCTTTCATTATTTCTTTTAATATCTTTTCTTTATTTCGAGTTGCCTTCGGTTCCGGTTACTTTCAGTTTAGATGAAATCGTTTTGGTTTCATTTGGTTCGGTTGAAAATCGGTTCGGGTTCGTTCTGTTTGGTTGAAAAATCGGATCGATCTATTTCGGTTCAACTAAAAATTGGGTCGATTTCAATTCGATTCAGTTTGTTTCGAGTTTTGGATAAAGTTCGGATCATGCTGTTCGGGTCGATATGGGGTCTCAGATTGGGTAAAATTAGTTCGGGTCTCGGGCCAGTTTGCCACCTCTAGACGGTAGGGACTAAGTTGAACACAAAATGAACTTTAAAGTTCAAATTGTGAAGCCTAAGGAGTTTAAGGAGTACTAGTGACATAATTTCACCATTTTTCTTTGGCTTGCAAATGAAAGGGTAAAAAGATACTGTTCACGAACGTCAAAGGAATATACTCTTGATAAGATCTACTAATTGACCTAGTGGCTAAGAGTGCTTATATTGTCTTATCTTATATGGGTTCGAATCCCAGTCTGAGAATGTAATACTTCTCTATTTAATAAAAAACGAATATGCCCGTGAACATATAAACGGACATGTTAACGAACGCTAAACGAACGAACATGAACACCTTCAAAAATAAATAAACGAAAACGAGCACAATATTAAAAATTTAAACGAACACGAACCGAACATGAACACCTTCATAAATAAACAAACGAACACGAACATAACCTTGTTTGTTCAAGCTCGGTTCATTTACACTCCTAGTGCCTCATTAATAATTTTAAAAAATATATAAATAAATACTATATTATAATCCCCTAAAGATTATTCGAAAAAAATAATAAATGTCATACTTTACATGAGAATATAATTAGGGAGGTAGCTGGACAAATATATGCAAATTTTTTGAACAGTTCCTACATAAGGAGGGGAGGGAAATTGTGCTCCTAAATGAATAATGAGTTCCTACCTAAGTAAATCGGACTTTCATATTGTAAGTGCAAATCGTTATATGAAAAAGTTGGTTGGTAAGGCCAACGAATTCTTTTGGTATACTTATTGATATTCGATTTATTAGTCGATTAAAGGCTCGTTCGACGCTGCTTCTTTATCCTGCTTTTAGAGAAGTTCCGCCGAACACCCAACTTTTAGCCCTCATCACCGAGATTTTCCACCATTTTTGGTCTTGAACGCAGCTTCCCCAACTGCTGCTTCTCAACCCAAACCCTTATTTTTTAAGCGGCGCCGAAGGGAGCCTAACTTGGATCGAATATTATAGAAGTCCATTACGAAAACGATTCTCTCAACACAATTTGCTTCCATTCAAAATGTCAAGATTCAAGCCAGTAACATGCTTAAATTAGAAATAAGTGCATGTAGAAAAATATAGAGAAAAGTATCGAATTGTTAAATAAACTTTGAATTCGATTCAATTCGAGAACTACAATGTTCTCATTAACCATACCAATGAGTATGAAGCGTTGAACCATGGTAAAACAGCTACTTTTCTATTCAACTTTGTTAGCTTTGCAGTAAAGGGAGCCTCCCATTTATGGTGCTTAAGCCAGATTCATCATCTTTCATTTCTTCTTCCTCTTTTGCTTTCCCCCACAAGACACAATACAGTCCCGTAGACAAAAATATGGATCCAATCACACTGCAAAATATCAAAGATAATCGTAATCGTAAAATCAGGGTTTCGATCGCACTGTAAAATTAAGCTTTGATTCAGGGTTGAGACAAAATTATCAACGGAGTCTGGAGACAAAACTCCGACATGAGACAATACATGGCGTATGTGATATTCCCTTCAACCAATGTTCTTATAGGCTCTTAGCAAGTTACCGGGTTTAAATTACGGAAAATATCAGAGAAATGTTATATGTGACTCATTCGTTTAAATTACGGTTACAAACGTAACAGATATTATTGTGATATGTTATGTAAAAGAAAAGAGGTCGAAATAGTAAAAGAAGAGTTGACTTTGTACCTTCCAAGTAAGACTGCTTCACCAAAGAATATAGCACCCGCAACAATTGCAATGACAATCTGAGTTGGCTTGAAACTTGCAACAAATACAGGCCCTTTCAAGCGTACCCCCCAAATGTGTATGAGAAATGTAAAGGGCAACGCAAAAAGTCCCTAAACAAATAAGGAACAACCACAAACTTACATTTAGATATTAGAAAAAGATTGTATGTACCATCGTTCGGATTCGAGTATGAGTGTCGTATTCAACCTGTTATGTTCAGTTTCTTTTAAGTTTGAATTAATTTCACCATACTCCCTCAAGCTTGAATCGAACTCGAAATAAAAAATTGGAGCTCGAGTTCGAACTCAAAAAGCTTGAAATCGAAACATTCTCAAACTTCATAAATGTTTTTATGAAAATTTTGGTGATTTATCTAACTCACTGCCAATGCAAAAATTCTAGAGAGACTTCCTAAACTTATCTTTTAACTTCATTAATCATTCAGAAATTCTTCTATCTGCTTACAAACATATTTCACATGGATGATCAACAATAACATACATAAGAGTATCGCTTATGTAATGTAAACCCATGTCCTCATATGCGTCAGACACTAGTGTTGGACATAAGTACTTCAAGTAAAATGAAGAGAATAAACTACACAACACAACACGACTCAAAACAAAAAAAAAGGTTTTGGCCTTCTCCTAGAAAACGCACTGAAATATGAAACCATGTCGGTACAAACAATACAAAAAATTTAATATATTATTTTTTCGAGTAGTTCATGAGCTTTTCGAGTCGGGTATCAAATAATTCGTCTAGGCTCCTTAAGAACTCAAGCCGAGTTCAAACTCGAGCTGAATCTAGTCGAATCGAGTATTGACCGATCGAACTTGAGTAGCCCTCTATCTGTCTCATCTCATTCACAGCCATAAACACAAAGATATGAGGATAGGATTTGAGATCTTACCGAGTATAAGACAGTAACGACGGCTACACTAGAACTTAGTCTCCATGAACTCAAGTTTGGCTCACCAAGTAAGCATATTGGCAGAGATATAATGGTCCCAAACAAGTTGCAAAAGAAATTTACAGTAATCTCTTCCGGGTAGATCTTCATAATCTGAGACTGTAATTTTCAAGAAAATTCATGTTCAGTTTTATGTAAAACATATTACAAGATTAGATTATCATGTTTATAGAGCCTGAAAACATAAATTTGACCTGGATGATGTACCCAAATGAAACAAGAAGACTTGCAATAGCTAGTAGGAAGCCACCAAGGATCCAATTTGATTCAGATGACACAAACACCATAGGCTTTTGAAGTAAAGCATATGATGATGATGATGATGATGATGTCCAAGTTAGAGAGGAAATTACTTTGGGGCCCTTATAGAAAATAATCACAAATGCACCAAATACTGATATCATGGTGCCAATGATTTTAGCTCGAGTACTTAAACTTCTAAAGGCTACTTTTTCCACCCTTGCATGTGCAAAAACAGGGTGTTAGACTTATATTAGTGGTAATAGGTTGCACCCCAAAAGAAAAAGACTTATATAATAGAGTGTTTAGGGATATGAAATGGAAACCAAATGAGCTTATGTCATGTTACCTTGGTATTCCTAAGGGAACTTATCTCAAACACATAAAGATCATAAAACATGAAGCAAGAACAGGATTCATGGAGAAAATTAAAAACCTGAAGGAAACAGCAAGTATGAAGGTAAAAACTGGTATGATATTGCTAATGGCTGAAGAAAGAGTTGGGGAACTAAGTTCCAAGCCTTTGTAAGCAGTTATTTGAGCTGAAGACCTGCCACCAAAGATGAAGAAAGAACCATAGAGTTGAGTTACCTGGTCACTGAAGTTTCAAAACGTTCAATTTACGTAATTTATTTGAAATAAACAAGAAAGAAGAAACCCATACCCCAGAAGTGCCATAAGGAAGATTCTTGAGAAAAGAGGGAACTTCAATGGAGGAAGCACAGCTTTTCTGCAAACCAGAAACATCAGACAAACACAGAACACATGAAAAGAATAGAGATTTAATGTTGGAAAAGGTGTCCAAAAAGACCTGTTGAAGAAGGAAGCTAAAAGGAGGAACACAAGGGTGGCTAACATATAACAATAGGCAATGAAGACGAAGAAACTCAGCCCTTTGAAATAAGCAGCTTTCAGCAGAATGCCAAGGACTACACTGGAAGTCTCTGCTGCAACCATGGCCATGGTTGGTAACACCAATTCCTTGACTCCATCCCTTCTTTCCATCTTCTATCTAACATATCATGGTTTGCTTGTATGAACTATGAATGTTCTATGAGATTAAAACAATTCATTACATAAAATACTTTTGTTATAAAATGTTCTATGAGATTAAATCATTTTTTTCAATGAAGAGTTGTTGTGCCAACTAGCTGGTTCAAGTGGTGGGAATATCTTATTTATTTCCAATGTCAGCTTGGTTTTAATTAATACTTTATCTTTTTTTATTAATTACTAATTAATTTGCACACTTGTGCACAGGATAATTATATATATAATTTGAACTTAACGAGGGCTATAATGAGAGTGATGTTCATTTTAAGAGACTCGAGTTTAAGCACATGTGTGTAAGGTATGAGTGCACTATCAGAGTGTTAAAAAAAGTATGAAAAGATACTACTATGTAATCACACTAGTATATTAAGAAAAAGTTCTCAACTATCACTATATCAAATATTTCTATCTTATTTGCAATGGCAGCAACAACACATCTTTAAAGTTTGGCTGAGATCTACTCATTGATTGAGTGACCAATGATACTCATATTGTCCTATCTTATATGTATTCGAATCAATATTTGCCTTGCGAATGGGCTAATTTTAAGTTCGACTTGAGATTCACTTTATATCGACATTTTGTATATTTTGTGTTTTGTTCATATTATTTTCTATATCATGTTTAACTTTGAATTATATTTCGTGTTTAAAACATTATAGATTTATGGATACAACTGAAAATATTGGGTTGAACTGATTTGGCTGCACAGACCCAATGGAAGTTGGAGTTGACCAACTCAATAGTATGTTTTAGATATGTTAATAATATTTTCGTTCTTTATAGTTGTCCGAACCGGAGTCACTGAAAGATAATAAATCATCCTATGCTATTGGTACCATTCTTTGGAATTGAGGGATCCGAATTATTAAATAAACTTTGAATTCGATCCGGTTCGAGAACTACAATGTTCCCATTCACCATGGTAAAACAGGTGCATTTCTTCAACTTTGTTGGTTTTGCAGTAAGGGGAGCCTCCCAATCCCATTGATGGTGCTTAAGCCAGATTCATCATTTTTCATTTCTTCTTCCTCTTTTGCTTTCCCCCATAATACGCTATACAGACCCGTGGATAAAAATAGGGATCCAATCACACTGCAAAATGTGGAAATCTTGGATCAATTACACCAAATACCAAAGAAAATCGAAACCGTAAAATCAAGGTCTCGATCATATTGTAAAAATTAAGACGAGACTATTGGCGGAGTCCGGAGACAAAACTTCGACATGTCACAATACCTAACATACAGGGATGGACCGAGAGGGGTGCTGGAGGGGCAGTCCGCAGTTACACCTCTAGAAATTTCAAACTCTCGTATAGTCTATGTATTTTCTATCAGTGATCTAAGTTCGTATCCTCTAAAATTTTGTAATTCCGCACCCCTAAATTTCTAATATAACTCTCTAACAGTTTGCACCCCTAATATAAAATCCGGCATCCGTCCTTGCTAACATATGTGATATTCCCCTCAACTGATGCTTGTCTTAGGGTCTCAACAGAGCCGAGGCATGTTAACAGGTAGAATTCGATGTGCAAAACTTGTAAATCTTAGATCAATTAGGTTTAAATTATAGTTACAAACGCAACGGATACTATTACAATATGTTATAGAAAAAGAAAGGTTGAAATAGTAAAAGAAGAGTGGATTTAGTACCTTCCAAGAAAGACTGCTTCACCAAAGAATATAGCACTCGTAACAATTGCAATGACAATCTGAGTTGGCTTGAAACTTGCAACAAACACTGGCCCTTTCAAGCGCACCCCCCAAATGTGTATGAGACATGTAAAGGACAACCCAAAAAGTCCCTAGACAAGTAAGGAGCAACCACAAAGTTACATTCAGATACCGAAATAAGTCGTAAGCTTCGTCGTTCGGATTCAAGTATGAGTATCCTATTCGACGTACTATATTCAGTTTTTTTTTTTTTTAGTTTGAGTTGATTGAAACTATGAGTCAATGTTAAACTAAAGTATCATTCTAATCAGGTCATCCATAGAGTCTAGCAGTTAACTTTAGCAATAAAATGTCAACTCGGATTAGACATGGTTACGTATTTAACGGTACGGAATGATAAAAAAGAGTCCGAGCAGCATAGCTTCACAATAGCCATAAATGTTGCTCTAAGTCTTATGTTTTTCTTGAACTACCCATGTTTGACACTCAAGCCCAACACAAAGATATGGGGATACGACTTCCAAAAACCTTCCAAAAGAATGCAAAGATACATAGAAAAATCTAACATACATGTATCAGATGCATTCTCATATCCGACACTCATACCAGAGATCTTACCGAGTATAAGACAGTAACGACGACAACACTCGAACTTAGTCTCCATGAACTCAAGTTTGGCTCACCAAGTAAGCATATCGGCAGAGATATAATGGTCCCAAACAAGTTGTAAAAGAAATTTACAGTTATCTCTTCTGGGTAGATCTTCATTATCTGAGACTGTAATTTGCAAGAAAATCCATGTTCAGTTTGATGTAAAACATATTACATGATCAGATTAACATGTTTATAGAGCCTGGAAACATAAAATTTACCTGGATAATGTACGCAAATGAAGAAAGAAGACTTGCAATGGCTAGTAGGAGGCCACCAAGGATCCAATTTGATTCAGATGACATAAACACCAGATGCCTTTGAAGTAAAGCAGATGATGATGATGATGATAGAGAGGAAATAACTTTGGGGCCCTTATAGAAAATAATCACAAATGCACCGAATATTGATGCTATGGTGCCAATGATTTTAGCTCGTGTACTTGAACTTCTAAAGGCTACCTTTTCCACCCTAGCATGTGCAGAAACAGGGAAAATAGAGGGGCTCTCAGGGTACTTTTATCAAACATATAGAGATCATAAAACATGAAACAAAAATGGGATTCATGAACACAATAAAAAAACCTGAAGAAGACGGCAAATAAGAAGGTAAAAGCTGGTATGAGATTGACATTGGCTGAAGCAAGAGTTGCAGAACTAAGTTCCAAGCCTTTGCACACAAGTAATTGACCTGAAAACCTGTCTCCAAACATGAAGAAATATTCCGTATACATATTTGAAATAAACGAACACGAACACGGTATTAAAAATTTAAACAAACATGAACCGAATATGAACACCTTCAAAAATAAATAAACGAACACGAACAAAGCCTTATTTGTTCAGACTCATTCATTTACACCCCTAAAGAAATCCATACCCAACAAGTGCAAGGAGGAAAATTCTTGAAAAAAGAGGGAGCTTCAATGGAGGGAGCAATGTTTTCCTGCAAACCAAAAACACCAGATGAACAAAGAAGACATGTCAGAGCCAAAAGATTCAAATAAGTGTTGTGAAAACAATCGAAAAAATACCTGTTGAAGAGGGAGGCTAAAAGGAGGAACACAAGGGTGCCTAAAATATAACAGTAGGCAGTGAAGACAAAGAAGCTCATCCCTTTGGAAAAAGCAGCTTTCACTAGAATACTCATGGCTACATTGCAGAGCTCCACTGCAACCATGGCCATGCTTGGCAACACCAATTCCTTGAATCCATTATTTCTTGCCATCTCCCTCTCCTCTACCTAATATTCCATTGCTTATTAATATGGCAAAATTGGGCATATAGGCCAATTTTGCTTTATTATTTAGGGGATGGGGTCGGTTGGCCGAAAATTGGGGAATTAGGCCAATATCTACAGTGGCAACAGGACCTCGCCACCTGCAGCCGGCGTGGTCCTGTTGGAGGCAGGCTTCGCAGCGTGGACGGCTCAGCTCCTCAACCTGCCATGCATGCCACCCTGCTGTTGCGCTGCCATTGGCTGACCTGCAGCCTGCACGAGCCGCGCCATTGGCTGGGAGAGCCGGTCACCAGGGAAACTAGGGACCTCGCCGTTTGCACCTGGCGAGGTCCAAGAACGCCAGCAGTACATGGCGATGTACTGTAGCTTTTGGCCTATTCTCCAAATTAATGGTGGAGATGGCCTATTCCCCTAAAAAAAAATTTTGTTTGGCCTATATGCCCAATTTTGCCTATTAATATGCTTGTATTTATATATTTCTGAGAACTAAATGATGTTGGATTAGGTATATTATATCATTCATTATATTTGTATTCACTATAGTTTTGATCTAATTCACTATTATTATAATTAGGGACCAAACCAAGATTCCAGTTTGATGGGACAAAGTACAACCTTTTTAAAAGTAAGGATAATTTATAATTATATTATAAGTTTTTTAAATTTATTATATAAATTAAAGGTAAAAAAATTAGGGTGTGGACCACATATTCCCTCAAGTATTGTTGTAGTTTCGTTCATAATTATAATATAAAATAAATTTTGATCTACAAGTTGTGTAAACTTACGTTTACATAAGGTTGTTAAATTTAGAGTTTATGGTGTTAGTTTATGGTTTACAATTTAAATTTAGTGTTTAGATTTTAGGATTTTACACAACTTGTGTACCAAAATATAACTCTTATAATACATCGTTCATTCTATGTTTATGAGTATGACTTGATTTGAATTCTATTTTCGACAATGACAACTGAATTTTATTAAAATAAAAAACTATGGAAGATATCACAAATACAACGCATCTAAAAGGGAGAATAATAGGACTAGTCCACCAAAATCTCAAACAAAAATTCAAAAGTGCAAAGAAAAGTAAATATTTTCATAGAGATTGGCATACCGTCAAAATCCAGAAGCATTCCTGAATCTCCTAGTCTTTATCCAAACGAGAAGCATTACAAGGTGAAAAAAGGAGTGGTGAGCGAGCCAAATTATAAGTTAGATTGCTCCGCTACCCAGGACTGATTACATCGGCAAACAACCATCAACCGAATGGGAATCTATTTTTCTATGTCCATCGACAAAATCATAATAAAAAACTAGCACCGTGAAGATTTTTGTACGAGCATCAAACGACCACTAACGTATGCTGAAATCATGCCAAAACGACAGATGAAACGAAACCACAAAAACAAAGGAAAAAATGTGTCACAAAGACAAAGATTTTTATTAAAAATAAGAAAAAAAACAAGAAAATAATAGATTCGGTGGTCAACAACCAATATTAAAATTAGTTACTGAACATTGACTAAGAAAATAAAAGAAAGGAGGCTGCGACGTTACTCATTAGAAATGATGGAGAGAAAAAAATTGTTTGAACTCTATTTGTCAAAGATTGAAAAGGAGAGTTTATTTTTATTTATGTATATTGACATGTTGTAGGCATGTTATATTCAAATTATTTTATGTTTCATATTGTCACGGACCGCGAGACAGCGACCGAGCCAGTTCAGCACTGGGGTTCGTCCAGCGAACCCCAGGGTGCATTCTGCCCACACTAGGGTGCAGCCAGCACGCACCATGGGGGCCTGTTTCAGCACCATGGGTCTGCCCGGTCGAGCCCAGGAGGGTCCAGTCCGAGTTTGGAATAAGTCATTGTTATTTTTAGCCATGTAATGTTATTTTTGATTCATTATTTCAATAATTTCATGGCTCCCCTTGTTTTTAGGGATTTAGAGATTTTGGGGCGATCTGAGTCGTCCGTGTAATTCAATTTAGACCGTTAGATGTACGGGGCTTCATGTATAAATAGAGGTTAGCCCCTCCTCATTTACTCACTTCATCATTGTGGAATACAACTAGCATTCCCAACACTTGCTTCTCTTTGTGTTTGTCATTTCCTTTCCGTTGTTCATCTTTGTTTTCGCAAGGATCTAAGCCATAGTGCTTGATTGTTTCAGGCTTACTTAGTCGCGAAAGTGTTAGAAAGCGAGCTAAGGCCGCACGTCCGAGTTAGCGAGAGTCTACCGACGTGACAAGTGGTATCAGAGCGAGTTTGATCGGGAGAAATGGCACCACAGAACTCTGGTGAAGTCCAAACAGGTGAGAGAGTTACCGATCGCAATGGCGACAAGAAGCGAGGGGGATCCAATGACAAAAGTGTAGCCTTGGAAAATAGGGTCACAAGTCCTGACGATTCCGTGAGAGAAGTCGAGGAGACCCGAGGTGACGAGGAGTCATGTTCCGATCTGATCAAGTCCATTGAAGGGAAGATCAGAGATGAGGTG
Organism: Hibiscus trionum; assembly: GCA_030270665.1. Taxonomy (NCBI): domain Eukaryota; kingdom Viridiplantae; phylum Streptophyta; class Magnoliopsida; order Malvales; family Malvaceae; genus Hibiscus; species Hibiscus trionum. The sequence goes on along the minus strand of BSYR01000034.1, from coordinate 1,311,752 downwards.
GAGAACCTCCTAGGTGAGTTGTACGACAAGTTAGATGGTCAAAACAACTCTCTAGAGGCCGAGTTAATCTCTATGAAGGAAGAGATGCAAGAGCTCAAGAATGAGCTTCGAATTTATCAAGCGGCATTGAAGAGTGGGATGCTTGCAGAAGTTGTAGCACCCAAGCCGAAGGTCGACGCCCCGCGTCCTAGCAAGTTCAGTGGGTCGAGGGTAGCCCAAGATGTAGACAACTTCATCTGAGGCCTTGAACAGTATTTCCGTGTGACGGGTATCGATGACGATACAATGAAGATAAACACAACCTCTGCTTATCTTACCGACGTCGCTCTTTTATGGTGGCGACGCATATGTGACGAGGAAGAAGACAACACAATTCCTTTCAAGACATAGAAGGATTTCATGTTTGAGTTCAAGGAGCATTTCTATCTGAAGAATGCTCAACAAGAGGCACGGTTGAAGATGCGTCAGTTAAAGCATGACGGGACCATCACAGAGTATGTAAGGAAGTTCACAGAACTTAAGCTCCAGCTCACGAGTTTAAGTGAAGATGAAGGCTATTTTGACTTCATGAATGGGCTCCAGAAGTGGGTCGAGATGGAGTTCGAGTGGAGGAAGGTCAGAAGTCTCTCCAAAGCACTAACCCTGGCAGAGTCCCTTGCTCAGTATGAGAACAATAAGTCCGAGCCGTCCAAACCAAAGCCAAGAGGCAAGTGGGGAGGAGACAAGGACAATGCAGAAAAGTACGGGTCCGGAAGGCCTTCAAGTGGCAAAGCGAGGCCAGACGAGTGGAAGGGTCGCATGCCATGGGAAAGGAACCGAGGGAGGAACAATGAGAACTTCCAGTGTTTCACTTGCAGAGGTAGGCACCTACAAAAGTATTGTCCGCAGAATGTAAAGATTGCCGCCGTGCAAGAGAAAGAGTCCGATGAGAAAGAGACTCCGAAGCTTGGATCCATCCTCAGTTGCATGGATTCTAAGAAAGGCAACAAGAAGAAGGGACTGATGTTTGTAGACATCACTGTTGCTGGCCGAAAGATGAGTGCATTAGTTGATACGGGTGCCTCAGAGTTGTTCTTGTCCAAACAAGCAGCGAAAAAACTCAGCCTTTGTGTTGAGAAGTCGAGTGGGTTCATCAAAACTGTTAATTCCAAAGAAGCTCCGATTGCCGGCATAGCAAAAGGAGTCAAACTCGACATTGGAGGTTGGACGGGTAAGGAAGCCATCAAGGTAATTCCGCTTGATGATTTTGAATTCGTTATTGGGATTAGCTTCCTTGATAAGATTAATGTGTTTCCCGTCCCATTTGCCGATTGTTTGTGCATCCTGGATCCGAAGCACCAATGCGTTGTTCCGGTAAGCCGAGAGGCCGGAGTTGGGGCCAAATTACTTTCAGCCATTCAGTTTTCGAAGGGGGTACGCAAGGAGGAACCCATCTTTCTAGCAGCATTGGTCGAGGATGAGCCTGTCATGGCCGAGAAGGTCCCCGATGAGGTAGGACAATTGTTGGCAGATTTCTGTGATGTAATGCCAGCAGAATTGCCGAAGAGTCTACCGCCAAAGAGAGAAGTAGACCACAGAATTGAGCTTGTGCCCAATGCGGAGCCACCAGCCAAAGCCCCTTACCGAATGGCTCCGCCTGAGTTAGAGAAGTTGCGCAGACAGTTGAAAGGACTCCTAGAGGCAAGGTATATCCGACCTTCGAAGGCACCTTACGGTGCTCCAGTGTTATTTCAGAAAAAAGCATGATGGGTCCCTCAGAATGTGCATTGACTACCGAGCTTTAAACAAGCTCACCGTAAAGAACAAGTATCCGATCCCGCTTATCGCAGACTTGTTCGACCAGCTTGGTGGTGCAAGGTGGTTCACCATGTTGGACTTGAGGTCCGGGTATTACCAAGTCAGGATAGCCGCAGGGGATGAGTCGAAGACCGCGTGTGTTACCCGCTACGGTTCATATGAGTTCCTAGTGATGTCGTTTGGCCTCACGAATGCTCCAGCCATTTTTTGCACACTTATGAACAAGGTACTACAACCATTTCTAGATCAGTTCGTTGTGGTTTACCTTGATGATATTGTTATCTATAGCAAATCTCTTGTGGAGCATGTTGAGCACTTGAGACAGGTGTTCGAAGTATTGCGACAGAACCAGCTCTATGTGAAAGAAGAGAAGTGCTCGTTTGCTCAGAAGGAAGTTCCTTTCCTTGGCCATATCGTTGGTGGGGGCAAAATCCGAATGGATGGAGCCAAGATCCGAGCAATTGATGAGTGGAAGCCACCAACTAGAGTGACCGAGCTGCGGTCATTCCTTGGACTCGCGAATTATTACAAACGGTTCGTGAAGAGTTATTCGAAGATTGCCGCACCCTTGACCGAGCTATTGAAGAAGGACAAGGCGTGGGTTTGGGGCATCGAGTGTCAGAATGCCTTTGCAGAATTGAAGGAGGCCATGGTGAGTGAATCGGTTTTGGTGTTGCCTGATTACACCAAGCCATTTGAAGTCTACACAGATGCATCAGACGTTGCCATTAGAGGGGTCTTGATGCAAGAGGGACATCCGGTTGCATATGAAAGCCGGAAGCTCAATGAGACCGAGAGGAAGTACACGGTCCATGAGAAGGAGATGACGACAGTAGTACATTGCATGCGCATTTGGCGACACTATCTTCTGGGGTCGAGGTTTGTTGTGTTTACAGACAATGTTGCAAATAGTTATTTTCTGACCCAGAAGAAGCTTTCTCCCAAGCAGGTCCGTTGGTAGGAATTTTTAGCAGAATTTGATTTTTCCTTGGAGTACAAGCCAGGGAAGGTGAATTCCGTTGTTGATGCATTAAGCCAGAGGTACAATATCGAGACAGTTAGCCTGCCCGTGGGAAGCTTGTTAGAGCGCATCAAAGAGGGGTTACCTCATGACCCAACAGCCAGAATGTTGATCGATCATGCCAAGGAGGGCAGAACCAGGAAGTTTTGGCTCGAGGGGGACTTGTTACATGCCAGAGGCCGCCGCCTTTATTTGCCTCGGTTTGGTGAGTTGCGCAAGGAAATCAAGAAAGAGTGTCATGATTCGATGTGGGCGGGACATCCAGATATTACTCGGACCATAGCCCTCATTGCCCGAGACTACTATTGGCCACACATGGGTGCAGACATTGAAGCCTGTGTGAAAACTTGCCTTGTGTGCCAACAAGACAAGATAGAGATGAAGAAGCCTGCGGGACTATTGCAGCCGTTGCCGATACCCGACCGACTATGGGAAAATGTTTCTTTAGATTTCATTGTTGGTTTACCTTGTACTGACGGGTTGTCGAGTATCATGGTGGTCGTTTACAGGTATTCGAAGTATGGGACATTCATCCCAGCTTCCAAGGTGTGCCCAGCCCAGGAAGCAGCCAGACTTTTCTTTAAGCACGTGGTGAAATATTGGGGCGTACCAAAGACCATCATCAGTGACCGGGACACAAGGTTCACATGCCGTTTTTGGACCGAGTTGTTCAAGCTTATGGGATCGAGCTTGAACTTTTCGACGAGTGTTCACCCACAAACAGACGGACAGACCGAGATGGTGAATGCACTCGTGGAGATTTATTTGAGGCACTATGTGAGTGCTACGCAGCGGAATTGGCCCAAGCTGTTAGACGTGGCTCAGTTCTCTTATAATTTGCAACGGAGTGAAGCCACATGTCAGAGTCCGTTCGAGATAATGATGGGGCAACAACCGCTCACACCTAACGTGGTTGCTACCAAGTATGATGGGCCTAATCCAGCAGCTCATGAGTATGCCAAGGAGTGGCAAGAACATCAGGAGTTAGCCCGAGCTTGTTTGCACAAGGCGGGGAAGAGGACCAAGAAATGGGCGGATCGAAAGCGCAAAGATCTGAACTTTCAAGTTGGCGACCTTGTCCTAGCCAAGTTGACCGGGATTTTGCGCAACCCAACCGTGCACAAGGGGATTGTGCGAAGATATTAGGGTCCGTTCAGAGTACTGAAGAGAGTAGGCACCATGGCCTACCGACTAGAGCTACCATCATCCATCCGAGCTCATCCAGTGTTTCATGTCAGCCTACTTAAGCCATTCCATCAGGATGAGGAGGATCCAGATTGGGGCAAGTCACATCGAGCACCAGTCGGAGTGAAAGTTTCTTATGAGAACCAGGTCGAGGAGGTTCAAGCCGAGAGAGTCATCCGTCGACCAGGTCACCGGCCAAGGCATGAGTATTTTGTTCGATGGAAGGGACTTCCCGACAGTGAGGGGAGTTGGGAACTAGCTGAGGACCTTTGGCAGTTCAAGACGCAAGTGGAGCAGTATCATGCCGACCGCGCGACAAGGGCATCCCTAGCTCAAGTGGGGGAGAATGTCACGGACCGCGAGACAACGACCGAGCCAGTTCAGCACTGGGGTTCGTCCAGCGCACCCCAGGGTGCATTCTGCCCACACCAGGGTGCAGCCAGCACGCACCATGGGGGCCTGTTTCAGCACCATGGGTCTGCCCGATCGAGCCCAGGAGGGTCCAGTCCGAGTTTGGAATAAGTCATTGTTATTTTTAGCCATGTAATTTTATTTTTGATTCATTATTTCAATAATTTCATGGCTCCCCTTGTTTTTAGGGATTTAGAGATTTTGGAGCGATCTGAGACGTCCGTGTAATTCAATTTAGACCGTTAGATGTACGGGGCTTCATGTATAAATAGAGGTTAGCCCCTCCTCATTTACTCACTTCATCATTGTGGAATACAACTAGCATTCCCAACACTTGCTTCTCTTTGTGTTTGTCATTTCCTTTCCGTTGTTCATCTTTGTTTTCGCAAGGATCTAAGCCGTAGTGCTTGATCGTTTCAGGCTTACTTAGTCGCGAAAGTGTTAGAAAGCAAGCTAAGACCGCACGTCCGAGTTAGCGAGAGTCTACCGACGTGACAATATCGTGTTTTGCATAATTTTGTCTTAATGGTTTAATATTTTATAGGATAATTTATGTGTTTGTTTCATGTTTGTATAATAATATCTCGGTTGTTACTGCAACATTAATTCAGGTTTTTAATTGGATTGTTACAACCGTTTCTACGTTCAAAGACAGTTTTCAGACAAAACATCAAACAAGGTTTAATACTTTATTTTTCTCACCTCATTTCATATCATCCAACATGTTTGCAAAGTAAAAAATGCTCACCGTTTTCAGTTTTCGTTCGCGATTAAGTTGTGATAATAAATGTGTTGTCAACTTGCCCTAATTTTGTAATATGTATTTTTAATGTCGTTTTTAATGGTTTTTTACTTTCATCGTCGAGCTTTGGTGATGTTTTGTACGAGTCTTTGAATTAGGTTTTACCTTTTTTTTCTTGGGTCTTATTTTTGATCTAGAGACGTTAGTTTTTGTGCTTTTAGGAATATGTTCGGATCATGTTTGTTTACCTACATTGTAAACTTTCATCTTGAATTTTTCCTTTATTAATAAAACTGACGTACTCATATTAAAAAAAAACTCACCGTTTTGAATCTAATAAGTGGTTTCAGTAGAAAAACAGATGATATTTATCTTAGGACGCTCGATTTCAAATCATTTTGTCTGTAAAATGTGTATATTATTCAAGAATTAAGAATATCTATGAACATATATTATCTCATAATTACCATAAGACTATTAAAATATCTCTCCCTTTTCCCATTCTTTTTCTTACTTCGTTTTACCGTCAACATTCTAAGCTTCTTTCTTATGAGTTCCAACTCCGAGAAGAGTAATATTGTTGTTGTACACTTCAAATTTCAAGTTTACGGGTTTTTAAGAGACTGTATTAAATTATTAATTTTATGAAAAAAATATTAGATGTGTTTGGCTCACTACGTCATCTATAGTTTTATCTAAGATTGGGCGTTCAATTGAGTTGAGTAAAAAAATTCGAGTTATTCGAGTTTGCAAGTCCTATTTTACGGTTCAAACTTTATTTGAATTTTTTTGAATTGAATTGAGTTGAATCGACTAGAAATAGAATATGAAAATTGATCAACTAATTACTAAAGATTTTGAGTTATTCAAATTTTCATTTCATAACTCAAACTTTATTTGAATTTTTTTTCCGAGTCAAGTCGAGTTTATAACATTACGAGTCGAGTCAAAACGAATTGATTTTTTTCGCCTCGAGTCGAGTCGAATAATTCAGTTTTTTCGAGTCGAATAATTCAGTTTTTTCGAGTCGAGTCGAGTTTTGCCAACCCCTAGCCTCATCCAATGAAATTTTTTCATCTCATTTTTTTCAAGGTGAATCTTCACCTCTTTCTTACATGTAATTAAAGAGTGAGTAGTTACTAAGAATTTACACTGAAATAGGTGAATGTTATTGGATGAACCATGGATGACGTGGTGAGCCGGGTCCATCTAATAATTTCTCATCTCATGGACATTGTTTAGTGCAACGATTACACTAATCGGGAAGAATTTACTTCTAAGATAGTGATTTATTACGACACAATAAATGAATTCTTTCATTCGATCGATTTTTTAATTTGATTCAATATCGCTAGTTGTTGAGTGTAATTATAATGACAATTTTTTTATAACAATTTCAATCTAGGGAGAGGGGAAAGGGAAATTTTGCTCCTACCGGATCATGAGCCTACAACCTAAGGGAAGAAGAGGGTGTTAGCTCTCAGTTTTAACCACTTGTTTTAGAAATTGTTGACAATGTAACGATAAATTTATAAATCCACATTAATTACGGCAAACATATCATTGATTGCTAGTTTGCTTGTACGAATCTTATACGAGATTAAATTCTACGTGGACGACAGAATATCATTGGCCGAATGATTAAAGATGATCATCTATTTTTCAATGTGAGCTTAAATCTATAAATTTAGATTAAAAATTTGAATATCACTTTATTATTATTTTTGTTTAACCATCGGTATTCGACTCATTAGTCGATTAATTTAGATCGAATTTTATAAATGCTCGATATGGAGAGGGCCCTCATAACCCAATTTCTTCATTCACAATATCAAAATAAAATTCGAATTCTTGACCTTGGTCTTTACTTCAGGGATCTAATGTCTCACCATTTTATTATTAAAAAAACCCTCCGAGGACTGATTAATGTTAATTACACAATTCATTAAAAAAATACTTTATTTATAAAATGTTAAGGAGAAAAAGAAAGATGGAATCAAATATTTTTTTTAATTAGGAGTTGCGTTGCCAACTAGCTGGTGCAAGTGGTTGGAATATCTTGTTTATTTCCGATGTCAACTTATTTCTAACTAATAATAATCTTTTCTTTAAAAAATACTTTAATTATAAAATGTGTCATAGATGATTATTTTTAAATAATCATAATTTGTGCAACTTTTTCACTAATATCTCAACCCTTTCAATTATATTAACAAATAATTGAGATAAAATAGTATTTAGTAAATAAATATTATCAATAGTAAAACTTAAAACTTAAAAAATAATCTTGTATTGAATCCAACAAATGACTCATAGTATAAAACTCGAATTTTTGTTCATATTACTCTTTATATCATGTCTAAATTTGAATTATAGCTTATGTGTTTAAAACATTAGAAGTTTTTAGATTTTTTTTATAATTAATAGTTCGTTTATTTACATTGACATATTCGTGTATGTATATTGTATTCATAATTATTTATGACTCATAGTATAATTTTATTAGTAGTTTAATATTTTAAAGGATAATTTATATGTTGGTTTCAAGTTTGAGAGTTTATGTTTCATATTTTGCAGAAGTTTTTTATAGTTATTCAATTTAAAGAAAAAGCATATGTTTACAAATATTATCATTGAATGAATGTGGTGGAAGCATGTACATGCTAGCAGTCCGTGCTCATGAAGTTTTTAGGCTCTGCTCCTCTTTCAGATGCTCTCTCCAAGCATATGTTTACAAATATTAGGAAAAAAATTAGGGTAAACTACACAGACGATCACTGAACTTTGGTAAAAAAATAAAATGCTAACCAAACTTTTAAAAATTACAAAATGATAATTAAACTTTATGTTTTATAACAAAATGGTAACTAGATGTTAAATCTCGTTAAATGTAGGTTATAAAATTTGGTATAATAACACATTTAGTTCTTCATATTTATACATTCAATCAATTTAGTCTTAATTCGAAACAATTCACTAAATTTAGCCCTCGTTATTTATGCTTTCTTTCAATTTGGTCCTTAAAGCAAAATTCCAAAGTATGATAACATGATAAATAATTACAATTAAATTTTTATAGGAACTCAAAAACTCGACTCGAATCGAAAAAATTTCAAATAAAGTTTAAGTTGTAAAATATGACACGTCAACTCGAATAGCTCGAAATTTTTTGACTCGACTCGATCGAACGCTCATCTCTATCTTAAGATATGACGCGTCAACTTGAATAACTTGAAATATTCGAATATTTTAAATCAATTTTTCTTTTAAATCGAATATTTTTTAAAATAAAAATATTTAAAATTTTTATATTTAAATCACATCGATATTTAATAACTACTTTAAATATTCAATTTAATTTAAAAATATTCGTTTTAAAAGAAAAAATTGATTTAAAATATTCGAATATTTAATAACTACTTTAAATATTTTTCTTTTAAATATTCGAATATTTAATAACTACTTTAAATATTCGAATATTTTAAATCAATTTTATTCTCTTGTAAATGGAATAATTTTAAATTAAATCGAATATTTAAAGTAATTATTAAATATTCGATGTGATTTAAAAGAAAAATGAATTAAAATATTCAAATATTTTGAGTTATTCGAGTTGACGCGTCATATCTTAAGATAGAGGTGAGCGTTTGATCGAGTCGAGTAAAAAAATTTCGAGTTATTCGAGTTGACGCATCATATTTTACAATTCAAACTTTATTTGAAATTTTTTCGATTTGAGTCGAGTTTTCGAGTTCCTATAAAAATTTAATTAAATACTCAAATATTTTAAATCAATTTTTTTTCTTTTAAATTGAATATTTTTAAATTAAATCTAATATTTAAAGTAGTTATTAAATATTCGATGTGATTTAAATATGAAAATATTAAATATTATATTTTAAAAAAATATTTGATTTAAAAGAAAAAATGATTTAAAACATTCAAATATTTCGAGTTATTCGAGTAGACGTGCCATATCTTAAGATAGAGGTGAGCGTTTGATCGAGTCGAGCCAAAAAATTTCGAGCTATTTGAGTTAACGCGTCATATTTTACAACTCAAACTCTATTTGAAAATATTTCGATTTGATTCGAGTCAAGTCGAGTCGAGTTTTCGAGTTCCTATAAAAAATTAATTAAATATTCAAATATTTTAAATCAATTTTTTCTTTTAAATCGAATATTTAAAATTGTTATTAAATAATCGATGTGATTTAAATATGAAAATATTAAATATTCTATTTTAAAAATATTTGATTTAAAAGAAAAAATGAATTAAAATATTCGAATATTTCAAGTTATTCGAGTATGACTTGGTTTGAACTCTATTTTTGACAATGACAACTGAATTTTATTAAAAAAATTATAGAATATATCACAAATACAATGCATCTAAAAGGGAGAATAATGGGACTAGTCCACTAAAATCTCATACAAAAATTTAAAAGTGCAAAAAAAAGTAAATACTTCCATAGAGATTAGCATACCTTCAAAATCCAAAAGCCTTCCTGAATATCCTTGTCTGATTGTCGCTATCCTCATGAGACGCATTACAAGGTGAAAAATGAGTGGTGAGCGAGCCAAATTATCAGCTAGATTGCTCCGCTGCTCAGAACTGATTACATCGGCAAACAACCATCAACCGAGTGAGAATCTATCTTTCTATGACCACCGACAAAATTATAATAAAAAAACTAGCACCGTGAATATCTCTATACGAGCATCGAACGACCACTAAAGTATGCTGAAATCATATCAAAACGACAGATGAAACGAAACCAAAAAAACAAAAGAAAAAATGTACCACAAAAGTAAACTTTTTATTAAAAACAAAAGAAACAAAGAAATAATGGATTCGGTGGTCGACAATCAACACTAAAATTAATTACCGATCATTGGCTAAGAAAACAAAAGAAAGAAGGCTGCGACGTTAGTCATTAGAAATGAGGAGAGAAAAAATTGTTTGAACTCTATTTGTCAAAGATTGAAAAGGAGAGTTTATTTTTATTTATTTATATTGACATGTTGGTGTATGCATGTTATATTCAAATTATTTTATGTTTTATATCGTGTTTTGCATAATTTTGTCTTAATGGTTTAATATTTTATAGGATAATTTATGTGTTTGTTTCATGTTTGTATAATAATATCTCGGTTGTTACTGCAACATTAATTCAGGTTTTGAATTGGATTGTTACAACGTTAACAACAGCAATATTCGGACACAAGACTTTAAGTTAGAGGGTAAATCTATAAATTTTTAAGGGGTGAAAATAGATTTTTAATAGAATTTACATAGATTTTTTTTAAAAAAAATTCTAACTCTTATAAAAATTTTAAAATTTTAGGGAGAAGTGCCCCCGCTAGCCCCCTCGGTCCATCCCTAACAATATTGAACCGTTTCTACGTTCTAAGACAGTTTTCAGACAAAACATCAAACAATGTTTAATACTTTATTTTTCTCACCTCATTTCATATCATCCAACAACATGCAAAGTAAAAAATGCTCACCCTTTTGAACTCAATAAGCAATTTCAGTGGAAAAACAGATGATGTTCATCTTAAAAGGTTCGATTTCAAAGTATTTTGTCTGTAAAGTGTGTGTATTGTTCAAGAGTTAAAAATATATATGAACATATACGACATTATAATCACCACGAGAGTATTAAAATCTCCATTCTTTTTCTTACTTCTGTTTTACCGCCAACATTATGAGCTTCTTTCTTATGAGTTTCAATTCATGATAAATCAGTTACAATTGTTCAACTTAGTTGCCTTTGAAGTAAAGGGGCCCTCCCCTCAATGGTGCCTGCATCTGCCATATCTTGTTCTTCCTTTGCTTTGCCCCACAATACGCAATACAGACCCGTAGATAAGATTAGGGTTCCAATCACACTGCAAAACATTAAGGTTTTGATTCAAGATTGCTAGTTGTATATTATAAATGCAATGACAAATGTATAAATCCACATCGATTACGGCGAACATCGAAGAAAACCAAAACCGTAAAATGATTGTAAGATGGGTGTATCATCGGTTTCAGCTATGGTTACGGACGCAATGGATGTTATCATAATGTGTTAAACGGAAAAGAGAGTCGAATCATAAAACGGGGTTGATTCGGTACCTTCCGAGAAATATTGCTTCACCAAGGAATACAGCACTCATAACAACTGCAATGACGATTGAAGTTGGCTTGAAACTTGCAACAAATACAGGCCCCTTCAAGTGTATCCCCCAGATGTGAATGACAGAATAAAGGGAGTTCCCAACAAGTCCCTGAACAAGTAGCAACAACAAAGGTACATTTAGAAACCAAAGAAATTGTATGCTTCATCATGGTTGCCTAAAGTTCTTTTTTTTTTACTGAAATAGGTGTCTCATTTTTTTGGGGAAAAGTAGGTGCCTAAAATGACTATAAAACGGGCTAAAATAAAACTTTAGGCACCTATTTCAGCCAAAAAAATTTAGGCACCTACCTGAGAAAATAGATATAGTTTGAACACTTACTTTGGTATTAATCCTAAATATACATAGAAATATCTAACAATACTTGTTTCAGATAAATCGTACTCGAGTTATAGAAAAATCTACCTATACCCATATGAGTGTGATTGATAAATTAGAGTCTTACCGAGTATAGGACAGCAACAACAGCTAAACTAGAACCTAATCTCCAGGAACTCAAGCTTGGTTCAACAAGTAAGCATACTGGTAGAGATATAATGGTTCCAAACAAATTGCCAAAGAAAGTTACAGTGATCTCTTCCGGGTAAATCTTCATTATTTGAGACTGAAAATTTGCAGTAAAATTTAGTTTAATGTACAATGTTTTAAAGGGTTAGATTAGTGTACTTGTAAAGCTTGGAAACATGTTTTTTACCTGAATAATGAACCCAAATGAAATAAGAAGAAATGTAACAACTTGTAGGAGGCCACCAATGATCCAATTTGATTCAGATGACATAAACACTAGAGGCCTTTGAAGTAAAGCAGACGACGATGTCCAAGTTAGAGAGGGAATTAGTTTGGGGCCCTTATAGAAAATAACCACAAATGCACCAAAGATTGATGTTATGGTGCCAATGATCTTAGCTTGAGTTCTTGAACTTGTAAAGGCTACTTTTTCCAAGCTTGTATGTGCAAAACCAGGGGCAAAAAGTGTCTCAGGGGACTTATCTCAAACACATAAAGATCATAAAACAAGAAAAGACAATGAAAAACCTGAAGATGACAGCAAGTATGAAGGTGAAAGCTGGTATGAGATTGCTGTTGGCAGAAGCAACAGTTGGGGAACTAAGCTGTAAGCCTTTGTAATAACACAATTGACCCGAAAACCTGTCTCCAAAGATGAAACAAATTCATGGGGTTGGGTTGTTTTTCTTTGTTAAGAATTAAACGAAATTTGAGAGAAATAAAGAATCCATACATACATAATAAGCTCAAGAATGAAAATTCTGAAGAAAAGAGGGAACTTCAATGGAGGGAGAGCTGCTTTTCTGCTAACAAAACACATAAACAAAGAAGACATGTTAGAGCCAAAAGATTTGGTACAAAATTCAGGGATTCAAATAGCGGACCGCAATGTTCATAACAACATCCATTATATCTACAACTGCGATAAAACACTGTGATTGAAAACGCAGCCGCAACCTTCATTTAAATCACTGATACAGATTTAATGGTGGGGAAAGGCGATGAAAAAGACCTCTTGAAGAGGGAGGCTAAGAGGAGGAAGACAAAGGTGCCTAAGATATAACAGTAGGCAGTGAAGACGAAGTAGGTCTTCCCTTTGAAAGAAGCAGCTTTGACTAGAATGTTGCCGATTACAGTGGTGCACTCTACTCCGACCATGGCCATGCTTGGCAACACCAGTTCCTTGAATTCATTCCTTCTTGCCATCTTCGTCTCCTCCATCTAGCACTCCATTTCTTATTCATATATATATATATATATATGAGGTTCCAATGATTGGGGAATTAGGCATGTGCTGTCGTCCTAGTGGTTCCAATGATTGGGAGAGACAAAAATGGAATCAAATCCTTCAACAAAATCATCATTTTGGGTTTGGCATTACTCTAATGGAGATCTTCTGCCCCATGGGCATGATTGTGACTCCCATCCCCTTATCCCCCACCATTAGTGTTGTGGCACGTGTATAAAATATCTTGTTCAAAACAAGGCTGTTTGATGCATTGAGGGTGAGCAAAACTCAACTCGAAAAAGTCAATCTTTTTCGACTCATCTCAACGTAAAAACAGTCAACTTGACTCAAATTGTAATAAAATGAGACTTGAATAACTCAAATTCTTTTGTAATTAGTGGATCAGTTTTCAAGTTTGAATCAAGTCTCATAACTATACCTGACAAATATATATATATATATATTGCATATAAAAAAATATACGCACACATATATATATCATATATGATTATAGAAAGTCATTTAAATTAGAACCAATTAGTAACATAACACTATAAATATTTACAATTAAATTTGAATAGAAATTCAAACAACTGCACTCAAATTACATAAACTCATACTCAAAAAAATTTCAAATAAAATTTAAACTATAAAGTAGGACCCATCAACTCAACTAACTCAACAAAATTTTACTCGACTCGATCAATACTACCAATGATCCAATTTGATTCGGATGACAGAAAAATCATAAGTCTTTGAAGTCAAGTATATAAAGATTGCCCATGGCTGAATGATACAATTTTAAACAACACCAACTTTCTCCATGATCTGATCACACCATTAAAGATCATCAAGGCTAATTCTAAAAGAGTTCTACCTTACTTCATCTTATATTATCTTCTCTATGCGTTACATATTGTTATAAGGATGCTTTTGCATATTAAGAAATACTTGAAGATCATATGTTATCATAATATATGATATTCATCCATAACGTATGATACATATCTTTATATTTAGTTTTAGATCATTTAAGTATGTTTGCATTACATTGCATTTTATACCTACTCATGCATCATATTTTAAACTCATTTTAGCTTACAAATTGTTTAATATTTCCTTAGGTATTAAGGATGAAGGCACAAGCTTGGTATAGCTCAAACACCTCAAATGTAGCTCAAATCAGGTTAAAATCATTCATGGTAGTTTGGAACAGCTCAAAAACATTTATGGCAGCTCAGATTAGCTCGAGGAGTTTAAAAGACAATTGAAGAAGCTCAAATTAACTTACAAGTTTTCACTTGCCAAGGCAACCAGCTAGAAGGCAGCTCAAGATTGCCACGACAGCTCAATCAGTTTGTAGCTCAAATTGTCGAAGTAGTTCAATTAGCTCATAGCTTAAATTGTCGAGGCAACTCAACCAGCTTGCTAGCTCAGCTCAATCCAATTCACACCAAGCTCGACTAGCTTACTTCAGCTACACCTACACATGCCAGCTCAACACCCAAGGGTCATGTTCCCTCCAAAGAAACATATCCTTAATTATTTTGGAGGGAAATGAGAATGGACGGCAAAAGCAATGGAGGGAAGAGCCTTGTGCGTCAAAATTGAGTGGAGAGAAATTCAATGGTGGTTGAAACATCACATAGGCCTTTGGAGGGAGGCACCACCTTTAGCCGGCCTTTTCGGCCATTACCCTTCATCCCCTATAAATTCAGATTGTATTTTCATTTGTAAATCATCTCATTCATATTATAAAATTTTCTTTGTAATAATCTCTCTTTTAGTTCTTAATTGAACTTTATCCACTTATCAAGTACTTGTACTTATGGCGTCAATTCCTCTATTTTTCACCATGATACTTCTGGTTCTTTTGGTTTAATATACCTAAAGGGTCAAAGTCCTTTTCTACCACCCCTTAAAGCAATCATATAAGGTCTGGAGTTAAGCTTTAATATAGCTTTGTTTCATTATTCGATTCTTTAAGATACTATCTTCATCCTTCACATTTTCCATCACCTACATCCACCATCATCATCCGCCTAAACAGTTAACTAAATCTGTTCATTTCCTTCATTCTTCCGCATCACAAACATCACCTTCCAAGCCATCCCATTTCAAAGGCTACTTTACTTTGCAGTTTGCTTGCTTCCTTTCTAGATTCGACAATTAAAGGGGTTACCTTCAACAACATTCAAGCAAGACGCGAACCATCATAGAAGCCCTTATATCACTGAATTAGGAGTTGAGAAACCAAGTTCTAAGCTTTTACATACAAGTGTACTTGACATGAAAACATGTGTCCCAAAGATGAAACAAATTCACGGGGTTGTGTTTTTTTTTTTATCATTAAATGAATTTCGAAAAAACTCGATCGAAACTGATTAAACTCGACTCGCTCTGATCAGTTCAAGAATTAGAATGTTGGCATTAAGCACCTAGTTCCATGTATCTATAGAAATTTGAGAAAGGGGAAGCCAATGAGACTAGAAGCATTGAACCATGGAAAAACAACAACATTTCTTCAACTTTGATGGCTTTGCAGCAAAGGGACCCTGTCATCAATGGTGCTTAAGCCAGAGTCATCATCTGTCATGTCTTGTTCTTCTTTTGCTTTTCCCCACAACATGCAATACAGACCAGTAGATAAAACTAGTGATCCGATCACACTGCAAAACATCGAGTTTTCGATTAGGTGGAAACTAATGTGCAGAATGTGTAGATCTCGGATCAATTACGGCAGTCGATTTAGTACCTTCCAAGAAATACTGCTTCACCAAAGAATACGATGCTCGTAAGTCGTAACAACTGCAATGACCAGTTGAGTTGGCTTGAAACTCGCAACAAATACATGCCCCTTTAAGTGTACCCCCAGATGTGTATGATATATAGAAAGGGGTACCCAAGGAGTCCCTAAACAAGTAAGGAGCAACAACAAAGAAACATTCAGACACTGAAAAAGAAAACAGTGTATGCTTCATCAGTAAAACTTAGGTATGAGTATCATATTCAACATGGTATATTCCATTCTTTTAAAAGTTTTGGTTAATTCGACCAGACGCTCCCAAACTATGAGTCAGATTCAAGATTGATCCTAAATTTCAAAACTTTGCAACTGAAGGTTTCAACTAAAGTATCATTTCAATCAGGTTATTTCATAAGACTAGCGGTCAGTGTTGGCGTTAAGTGCCAACTTGAAATCCGGCATGTTTTTGTTCTTTGTAGGTCATATCTCGTACCAGTGTCACTGTGTCAGCATATACAAGGAACATGGGTGTCAAACATAGATATTTCAGAAAGAAAGAGTCACAGCAGCCATCTATGTTTCTCGGAGTCTTAATTTTTTCTTTTTCTCGAACCACCCATGTTCAACACTCATGTCAGACACATACATACAAGTATAAGACTTCAAAGGATTCTCTAAACACATGAAAAAGAATAGAAAAATCTAACTACACCCGTGTCGGATACGCTCTCATATCTGACAGTCACATCCGAATCCGATTGATAACTTGAGGTCTTACCGAGTAGAAAACAGCAACAGCAGCTAAAGTAGAACTTAATCTCCAGGAACTCAAGTTTGGTTCAGCAAGAAAGCATATTGGTAGAGATATAATGACCCCAAGTAAGTTGTAAAAGAAATTTACATTGATCTCTTCTGGGTAGATCTTCATTACCTGAGACTGTAGTTTGTAATAAAAGTCAAATTTAGTTTTATATAAAACAATTTACGTGATTAGATCAGTGTACTTGTAGAGCTTGGAAACATGTTCTTCACCTGGATGATATAAGCACGTGAATAAAGAAGACATGCAGTAGCCTGTAGGAGGCCACCAAGGATCCAATTTGATTCAGTTGACATAAACACTAGAGGCCTTTGAATCAAATCAGACGACGACTACGGGGATCATGCTGAGGAGGAAATCACGTTGGGGCCCTTGTAGAAAACAATCAGAAATGCACCAAGTATTAATGCTATGGTGCCAATGATTTTAGCTTGGGTACTTGAACTTCTAAATGCTACTTTCTCCATCCTTGCATGTGCAAAAACAGGGGGAAATAAAGGATCAAACTTCTAACGGAACTTTTATCGAACATGTAAAGATCATAAAACATGAAACAAACAAGGGGAATCATGGAGACAATTAGAAACTGAAGAAGGCAGCAAGTATGAGGTAAAAGCTGGTATGAGATTGTTATTAGCTGAAGCAAGAGTTGGGGAACTAAGTTGTAAGCCTTTGTAAAACAACAATTGACCTGAAAACCTGTGAAACAAGTTCATGGGGTTGGGTTTGTTAATCATTAAAAGGATTTTAAAAGAAGAAATATGTTAGGAATTTGGTATACGGAAAATATCCGAAGTGATAACGATATAAAATAAGACATGCGCAAGAGACGAGATTTAGCGTGGTTTAGTATTGTCTACCGAGTGATATATCTCAAATCAAGTGTAATCAAAACACTCTTCGTCTCCGTAATATTATCTTTACAACATAATCGATAAAGTTACAATCTTGCAAAGATCTTAAAAGTTGTTTATATTAAGTAATTAGCCTTACCATGGTTGGTAACACCAATTCCTTGAATTCATTCCTTCTTGCCATCTTCTCCCTCTTCTATCTAACATATCATGGCCTTACCAGTTTGTTTGTATGAATCTTCTATGAGATAGTCAAAAAAAATAGCCACAGCATGCTCTTTCTCCCGTCCAATGTGCTCCCATCTCTCTGATCCTTTGCTCTAACATTCCTGTTGAGGGCTTGGTCTTGCTGGTGAGGGTCTTCTTGGAGAGGAGGTGGTTTAGAGCCACTGCTTACAGTCATCCTTTTCCCCGTTTCCCTTTTCCCGTTTTTCTCGACTGAGGCTTTACTCTTCTTCAACTGTTGCTTTCAGGCTCGGGACCACAGTTATTTCAACCTCATTTTCTTACTGGTTTCTGTTTCTTTCCAATTTTAGGTGCATTTACTTCTACTGTTCCCTAGTAACTATGTCAAACAGCGGCCATGGTCTCAGCATAGGGGTCGTTAATAACGACTTCTCTAACACCCATAATGATTCCAAGCTTCCAAATCTGGAGTTCATCGATGAGCTTGAACTCAACGAAGACAGTGAGGTAAATTTTACGTTGAAAAATCTCTCTTTGCTTGGGAAGTTACTGTCTTCCTCTTCCATCAAAATATTAGCGATGACAGCCATTCTTAGGAAAGCCTGGAAATGCGAGGGGCTCGAATGTCATGACCTTGGAAGGAACTTTTTCCTCTTCATCTTCAAGACAACGGAAGATCGCCATCGAATCCTTGGAGGAAAACCATGGTCGGTGCAGGACTCACTGTTAATATTAAAAGAATGGCAGCCGGATAAGGCGTTGGAAGAGCTAGACTTCTCAACGGAGGAGTTTTGGGTGCAGATACACAATCTCCCCGTTGGGTTGACAACAACCGATAACATCAAACGTATCGAAAAGCTGTTCCCAGTTTACTATGGTTCCACGCTGGATGACAACGATAAGGTAGCGTGGCATGGTAATGTTGGTATCCGAGTAGTTATAAGGGTGGAGGATCCCCTCAAAACGGGGTTCGTGCTGAACAGGAAGAAAGACAAAGCTCTGGAAATATGCTTTAAGTATGAAGGACTGCCGAAGTTTTGTTTTCGGTGTGGTCGACTGGGGCACGTCGAAAGGGAATGCAAGAATGATCTGGTGATGGTGAAGCTGTCCGGTAAGTTTGGACCATGGCTACGTGCCCCCAACGGCTCCAGGCAGCACATGGCAAACAACTCGAAAATGGCTTCCAATTCTGCGTGCCTTTCCCCACTACAAGACAAAAAGGAAAAGCAAAGGACATTAGCCACTGGAGCCCTGCTAGCGTGCAATCCAATCCAAATCTTCTAGACCTGAATGTTTCGTCTAAGGATGCAGGCAAAGTCCCATCACCCTCTCACCAAGTCAACCCAAAGTTTCCTCTTTGGGATAAGGATGGGCCAAGCTTGCACAGTGGTGACCTAGGTTCTATCACTCCTTTAGTGTCTGCACAAGGAAGTCTTTCATCCCTGACATGCGTCGTATAGTGTCAAAAATAAAACCTTAAACTCAAATAAAATAAGATTTAAAATAATATAGCGAGAGTAAGGGTCGATCCGCAGGGAATAGGATCTCTAACACCTTTCTTTTGATTTAGACCAATAACCTGTAGAAAATAAAGGGGGATTTTAGAATAGTGATTTGAATGAGAAAAATAGTAAAAACGTAAAAATAAATGTTGAGAATAAATTATGGATAGAAATAGCCTCAAGCCACGCTTTGCCACGACATCTTCGATCACTGAAGTTGATTTTTCTTCGACTTTCCTGCAGGTTACAGTCTACAAGGCCCAACCCTTGTAACTTACTTCTCGTTGGTAGATTTGACTCCCAGGGCAATCCTTGAAGTCAAACTTTAGTGAATTAGCCACGGCAATCGATGCTAACCCAGATCTGAGTTAGTGCTGGAGAAGCCCGTGCTCGGATATTCGTCTCGATGAGAATTGTTTCCGATTTTGATTCCCCTTAGTGGACCGCCACTAAGTTTGTTCTTACGGAGTTGAATTGGCTACAAGCTTTTCCTCGTCCCCAACGATGGATCTAAACCACTTCAAGCCGATGCGCGCTCTCAGAATGAAACAATTGCGATGCCTAAAGATTAGGCCGATTGCCTAATCAATTTTGCAGAGAATCTAAAAAGGAGTTGTCGAAGGATTGAAGTATTTTCCTAATCTCACGAGGTTTGTCGGGTTTGGCGTTGCTTTTGGCTAAAAGGGATTTAGTTAAGCATGGTTTGTGAAAAAACCATACTTAATAAAATAAATAAAGAAAATGGAGAAAAATGGAGAGCTTTATTACTCAAAGAAGAAGAGAACAATGGAAAAATGATTGATGATTAATTCACCCCCAAAGTGGGGTATTTATAGTAGTTGAAAAACCCTAAAAACCTAAGATGATAAATCCTAAAAAAAATTCAAATAAAATTACATAAGATAAATATCAAAGTTTTGAATTTAAAGATAAAAATCGGATGATAAGCTATCTTGATAAGTGGACTGATAAGTTATCAGGCTTGCTGACGTCATCTTCTAGAAGGTGCTGACGTGGCGCCCAGTCAGCATTCATGCCCTGGTTCATGCCCATGAATCTGCCCACGAATTCAGTATTTTCTGCAGCACTTCAACTCATTTTCGGCATTACGTAACCTGCACGAGAACAACACAAAAACAGCCCAATTAAGTCCTTCAAACATATATATTCGATCAAAACAAGGACTAAAAACATAACCAAAATAAATACTTATCAAATTCCCCCTCACTTATCCGATGCTTGTCCTAAAGTATCTCAAAATTAAATAATCTTAAGTTCAAGTTTTCATCCTTAATTTCACGAAGTCTCAAAAGTTCTCAATATGATTAAGCATCTAAATATGAGAGAAAACTAAGGAGCAAAAATAGATAAATGGCAAGACTAATAATTTAAAGCTAAGACGACATTCTAAAACTCTACTAACATCAATGATGCAAACCAAGTACCCTCACAAGGAATCGCTCATGTCACTCAAAGTGTTTAAGGGTAGAGAAAGATCACTCGAGCCAAAGCTAATTAGAGCATAACCATAAGCTTGTGTTTAAATCTAATCTCCACTACTAACATGAATATGATGCAAAAATCAAGAGGTCTTAAATAAGGGTTGTAATGGGGCTAAGGTAAGGGTAGGATAAAGGCTGAAAATAAGGGCTAAAACTCAAGACAAAAAATCATCTAAAAAAATATATTCGAAACTATTTTTTTTTCATTCGAACCAAAACTGCTCGACAGTGTACCCTGCACTGTTTTTTTTCTGGTTTTATTTTTCTGCAGACTCGAACAATTTCCTGCACTGTATATTCGAATCAATTTTGCACTGTATATTCGAATCAATTATGTACAGTTTTTTTTTGCACAGTGTAATACACTGCTGCACTGCACTTATTCGAATCTGTTTTTTTTTCTTTTTTTTTGAAGACGATTTTTGTCTTGAAAAGGGGAACAAAAGTGATGGATTTGAGAAGAAAATTGGATTAGGCTTAAAATGTGGTAATTTTCAAGAAAAAGGCTAAGGCTCAAAGATTGTTTCACTAGGGGAAATTAATTAAAGGGTACGTGATTTATTTGGGAAGAGAAATGGTTAAAACCTAGTGCCTCTATCATATTAAAGCATCATAATCAATCAATGTAATCTCAAAAAGAATTTAAAAACAAGTTCTAGAATGCAACTAATTTAGCTAGGCACACTCAAAGAAACAAAGAGCAAATATCATGCATGCTCATTAGGCTCAAAAACTCACAAATATGTCTTGTGTACTTAGGTAAGCATCATGTGGATTAATAGAGAAATAAAATGTCATATAAAAGAAAAAATTAATCATGCCAAAAATCTACCATGCAACCTAGAGTTTCCTAACAAGATAGATTCAGAACCATGTGAAAACAGTGAGACAAGGCGAAATTAAGGATTTAAACAAAGAACTTAAATTAATAAATTCAAGATTTCAAGCGAACAATCAAGACAGATAAGCAAGATAAAAAATTGATAAGCATATCTCCCTCCCCCTCACTTAGATGCATTTTGTCCCAAAATGAAAAATTAAAATAAAAGAGAGGAAAGGAGAGACTCCCCTAATCAATTGCGGCCACGACCGCGGCCACGTCGTCCGCGGGAAGTGCCAGGGCGAAGATAGGATAAGATCTCGGCCAAGTTGGTCTCGATGGAATGTAGGCGCTCATCCATATATCTTTGGGGTTGGTCATCCTGTGTTGGTTGTGATTGGGCTCGTCTACGAAACACTCGTTCTCGACGAGTTGGGAGAGTGCCCGGGGGAGCAATATAAGGTGCATCAGGGGTGCCTGCAAGTAAGCCCATGGCATCTAGGCATCTCTCATCTAAAGCACTCATAGAAAACGCATAAGTAAACTGAGATGGATCAAAAGTAGCAGAAAAAATACGCATGGCTAAATGGGTAATATAAGGACCCATAATTAATGGTCGTGACCTATTGGTTCGGGGGACACGATGAAATGTGTGGGCCAACCAAAAACCAAGATTTACCTTAATATTTACCTGCATACACCATAGAAAGAATAACTCAGTTCTACTCACGGTTGATGGAGTGTCGTTTCTGCCGGACAGGTTGTAAACGAGAAATCGATGGATATATCGTAAAGCAGGGCTATGAATAGTGTGGTCCTTAGTTGTTTTCGGATTGTATTGCACACCTGCTAAACCTGTCAAGGTCTCGAGAGAAAGGTCGTTATCGAAATCTTCCGGTATGTCTAAAAGTGCAGATTGATAGTTAGGGTCCGAAACATTAGTGACGAAACCCATATAAACATTAAACTCAGTAATGGACAACCGAAAGTATTGACCCAATAAGCGAAATGATATTATATTTGGTGTATCAAGAGACCTCGCGCGACTACGATCAAACGAAAAAGTAGAATAAAATTCAAGAACTAATTCGTAGTACGTGTTACAAGTAATAATATGAAATTGACGCCATCCAATATTATCAAAAAGTGCTAGGACCGACTCACGTATATGCAAACGATCTAAAGTTTGATCGGGAATGTACTTACAGACCGGAAGTGAGCGATGTCGAATATGATTAAACATATCGAGTTCGTCTCCAGTAAATTGTAAAAACCCTTTGAAGTTTTCATCGTTAGGTGTCGTAAATCGTTGGCTACGTCGTGGATGTTCTTAATGGTTCGATGGAATATCATTGTGTTCGTGAGGCGGTGATTCCGGTTGAGCAGTGTCCGAGGGATGTTGGGCAGCAAAATCAGCGTGCATGTGATCTGCATATTCAGAGGTAGGGTTAATAACAAATAAAGGTGGAAAAAATTCAGAACTTACCTCATCGGCTGCCGAATAGTTATCCGAATGCCCGGACGTGTTGGTGTGCATGTGATAGGAGGGCACACGGGTTGGTGACTGCATGGGCATGTGATGATGCTGTGACGAGCCGCCAGCCGTATCGGATGCCAAGGGGTGGTAAGGGGAAGGTGGCGGCGATGGTGGACGTGATGAACGGCGGAGTAGTGACGGCCGCGTTTCGCCACTGCCGGTGACATGAGCAGTTCGGCCGGTGCTGGTCTGTCCGGATCTGTGCATGGGAGTGTCCCTCGCCATGGCCGGATCGTTGTGGTGCGAGGGAGATGAGTGGTGCGTGCGGGCAGTGGCGGTGTGCATGGACGTGGTCGGCGTCGCAAGGGAGTGGAAGGAGGGGGATGGGGGTGACGGTGGTCGCTGCGGTTGGTGGTGTGGTGGTGCATGGTCGACGGGATGAGGGGTGGTGATGGGAGGTTCGGGAGATGGGATGGTGTTGGGTTGCTGCTGTGGATGCTCGGAGTCGCTGCTGAAGGCGACATACTGCGGTGGCTGGAAACGCCGGCGGCCACCGATGACGAGTGGTGGCTGCTGTGGAAGCCGGCGAGCTTGGTTCCTGGTGCGAGGCATGGTGGTGTTTCGGGTGGCTGGGAAATTCGTATAAAGAGGGAAGGTAGGGTTTATTTTCAGCAGGTGAGGAATTATAGAAATAGGTTTAAATGTTGGTCAAAGGGTTTGGTGGGTAAATAAATAGGAGGGTGGGGGATGTAGCCGTGTATTGCTTTGGGTTTGGGGTGGGGTCCACGAGATTTAATTGAAAGTGGTTGGTAAAAGTTGGATAAAGCTGCGGCTAGGGGGAGAAATAAAAGGGAAAAAAGATAAAATAAAAAAAAATAAATTGGGTGATTGGGTGTTTGACCGGGTAGGAAATTGTGTAGGTGGGGTCCATGGGTATTTAAATTTGGTTAGGAGTGTGATGGTTGACCGGGTAGATAAGAAATGTGTTTGAAATATGGGTTTGATTGGGTGAAAAAAGGAATAAAATCCGAATATTAAAAATTCAGCCCACAAAATCCTGATAGCTTCTCATCTCTTTATTCGATCTAAATTATCTGCAAATAAAACAAATAAAAGATCAGATAAAAATAGAATTCGAAATAAAAAGGATAAAACGATAAGATAATAAAATAAATTCAAAAAGGATAAATAAGATGAGATAAAAATAAATTTAAAAGTAGATAAAAAATTCAAAAATAAATATGAAAGATAATGAAGATAAATTTGAAAAAAAAAGATAAAATCAAAATTTAAAATCTTCAAACTGATTAGATGATTTCGATTCTCTCTTTTTTTCTCTTTTTTTAATAAAAAGAAAATTTAAATAACATTAAAAATAAAGAAAAATAAAAAGAAATGGGTTGCCTCCCATCTAGCGTTTGTTTATCGTCGCTAGCTTGACGACCTTATTTATGCATTCGGTTCCTCGAAATAAATTTCTTCAACCAAACCAATTGGAACATTTTCGTAAAATTGTTTTAACCGTTGTCCATTAACTTTAAAGCTATGTCCTTCGGTGTCTTGAATTTCTACTGCTCCATGTGGAAAAGATTGAACAACTGTGAATGGTCCGAGCCATTTGGAACGCAGTTTTCCTGCAAAAAGTTTGAATTTAGAATTAAATAATAGAACTTTTTGACCAACGGAAAAAGATTTAAATGAAATATTTTTATCATGGAAATCCTTTGTTTTGTCTTTAAAAAATTGTGCACTATCGTAGGCATGTTTCTGGATTTCCTCGAGCTCTTGAATGTGTAACTTGCGTTCCCTTCCAATCGCATCCATTTCCATGTTACATTGCTGAATTGCCCAAAATACGCGATGTTCCAGTTTGACTGGTAAGTGACAGGGTTTACCGTAAACGAGACGGTAAGGTGACATCCCTATGGGGCCTTTGTACGCAGTACAGTATGCCCATAACGCATCGGATAGCTTAATGCTCCAATCTTTGCGATCCGGCTTCACGATTTTTTCGAGTATGGTCTTTATCTCTCGATTCGACACCTCCGCTTGACCATTCGTTTGCGGATGGTAAGATGTTGAAATCCGGTGAGTGACACCGAACTTCTTCATGAGAGTATCAATCACTCGGTTAATGAAATGCTTCCCTTGGTCGCTTATTATCGCTCGCGGTGTGCCAAACCTGCAAAAGATAGATTCTTTTAGAAACTTAACAGTGGTTTTAGCATCATTATTTCGGGTTGCTCTAGCTTCAACCCATTTAGAAACATAATCTACCGCAAGAATTATATAAAAATTACCGAATGAAGAGACAAAGGGACCCATATAATCTAATCCCCAAACATCAAATATCTCACATATAATAATGGGATTAAGTGGCATCTCGTTTCGTCTACTCAAATTACCAACCCTTTGACACTTTTCACAAGATTTGCAAAATAAATAGGCATCACGAAAAATGTTGGGACAGTAAAAACCACACTCAAGAATTTTATGTGCAGTACGTTTAGGCCCGAAGTGACCACCGCAAGAATAAGAATGACAGAAATTTAGGATAGAGTTTACCTCGCTTTCTGCTACACATCGTCTAATTACCTCATCCGAACAATGTTTCCAAAGATAGGGATCATCCCAAATGAAGAACCGAGACTCCCTTTTTATTCGTTTCACTTCCGCTCTCGGTAAATCTTGTGGCATCTTACCTGTGGCTAAGTAATTCACCATGTCTGCGAACCATGGAACGTTAAGCTGAGCTGCCATCAATCCTTCGTCAGGGAACTCCTCTCTAACCGGTGGATCGGACATAGATAATGGGATGCGACTTAAATGGTCCGCAACAAGGTTTTCGCATCCTTTCTTATCTTTAATTTCTAGGTTGAATTCCTGGAGTAATAGTATCCACCGGATCAGTCTCGGCTTTGCCTCCTTTTTGCTCATCAAAAAGCGTAAAGCTGCATGATCAGAAAAGACAATGATTTTAGTATCGAGTAAATAAGATCTAAACTTTTCTAAGGCAAAAACAATAGCAAAGAGTTCTTTTTTCGTTGCTGAATAGTTTTTCTGCGCAGGATCTAGGGTACGTGACGCATATGCTATAACATGCGGTTTCTTGTCGATTCTTTGACCTAACACCGCTCCAACGCTAAAGTCGGAAGCATCGCACATTAATTCGAATGGGTGGTTCCAATTTGGCGGTTGGACGATAGGTGCATTTACAAGCTTCTCCTTGAGTATGTCAAATGCCTCCTTGCATTTCTCGTCAAAATTGAAGGGTTGATCCTTTTGAAATAGACTGCAGAGGGGTTGCGCCAACTTTGAAAAATCCTTAATAAACCTGCGGTAAAACCCTGCATGGCCAAGAAATGATCGAATATCCCTCACAGTTGTGGGGTATGGGAGTGAGCGTATAACATCTGTTTTAGCCTTATCAACAGTAATACCTTTTGAGGAAACTATATGTCCTAGAATTAACCCTTTATCTACCATGAAATGACATTTTTCATAATTTAAAACAAGGATGAATTCAAGGCATCTTTTTAGCACATTTGTTAAGTTTAATAAACATTCTCCAAAGGAATTACCGTAAACTGTAAAGTCATCCATGAATACCTCTATACCTTTTTCGATGAAATCTGAGAAAATGCTCACCATGCATCTTTGGAATGTGGCCGGCGCATTACAAAGTCCGAATGGCATTCGACGATAGGCGAACGTGCCAAAATGACATGTAAAGGTTGTCTTCTCTTGATCCTCGGGCGCCACAGGAATTTGGAAAAAACCTGAAAATCCGTCAAGACAACAGTAGTGAGTTTTACCGGCTAATCTCTCAATCATTTGGTCTATAAAAGGAAGTGGAAAATGATCTTTTCGAGTTAGAGAGTTCAACTTCCTGTAGTCTATACAGACTCGCCAACCATTTTGGACTCTTGTTGGGACCATCTCACCTTCTGCGTTTTTAACCACCGTGACTCCGGTTTTCTTAGGGACAACATGGATCGGGCTTACCCAGTCACTATCCGAAATTGGATAGATTATATCCGCATCTATAAGCTTTTGTATTTCTTCTTTAACTACGTCCATCATAGGTTGATTCAGGCGGCGTTGTCCTTGTCGAGATGGCTTAGCTCCATCTTCGGTTTTTACCTTATGCATGCAAGTGGAGGGACTAAGGCCCTTGATGTCTGCAACGGTCCACCCAATGGCTTCCTTATGTGCTCGCAGTACTGTTAGCAAGTCCTCCTCTTCTTCGTTTGATAGCTTGGTTGAGATAATAACCGGTAGGGTCTCTCTTTCCCCTAAAAATGCATACTTTAGATGCTCGGGTAATTGTTTAAGTTCGATCTTGGGTGCCTGCAATACAAAAGGTAAAGGTTTAGTTTTAGATGCAGTAAGTATTGAATCTTTATTTAACGAACAAAGATTTTCAAACTCCATGTCTTCTTCGTCAGAATCTGTGATTTCTCTGTACAAATCATTCATGAAGTCAGTAAAACTAGTGTCAAAGAAATCATTTATGGCAGGTTCAATGACATCAACAAAATTTAAACTAGCAACATTTTAAGGATGTCTCATAGCTTTGTAAACGTCAAATTTTACTACCTCACCATCGAATTCCATTGTAAGGATCCCACTTCTTACATCGATTTTTGTGTTTGCAGTGCTCAAAAATGGGCGGCCAAGGAGGATCTCAGAAGAGTTGTTTGCTCGGTCGTTTTCCATGTCAATGACATAGAAATCCGCTGGGAAGATTAAATCATTTACCTTTACGAGAACGTTTTCCAGTAATCCTTCCGGGTAGATTATGGATCTGTCCGCCAGTTGTATTGTTACCCTCGTATCCTTCAAAGGCTCAGCAGAAAGTGAGTTATAAAATGAAAGGGGCATAACATTAATAGAGGCCCCTAAATCACACATTGCTCGTTTAATACCCACTTTACCTATTTTGCAGGGAATGGCGAACATACCTTGGTCCTTCAATTTTGGTGGCAACTTACGCTGGAAGACCGCCGATACATGTTCTCCTAGATTAACCTTTTCAACTCCAATAAGACGACGTTTATTAGTACATAAATCTTTAAGGAACTTAGCATACCTTGGAATTTTTCGGATTACGTCGAGGAGCGGAATGTTGATCTCTACTTTTTGGAACACATCTAGGATTTCCTTTTCTTCTGCTTGTTTTTCTCTTTTCATCAATCTCGACGGGAATGGTGGTTGGAAAGCATAAGGGGATGGTTTAGGGGTTGGATTTGATGTATCTTTTTCGACTGGTGGAGTTGATTTATCTTTTTGGGTGTTTACCTCTGAGGTTTTGGGTTCTATCACGGTGCCACTTCTAAGAGTGATGGCATTAACATTTTCTTTTGGGTTTATCTCTGTTTGTGAAGGGAGTTTACCTTTGGATTCAAGACGACTTACTGTTTGGGCTAGCTGGCTCATTTGCTTGTCTAACTCTTGTAAGTGGATTTCGGTACGGTTCTGGAACTTCTCTTGGGATATCGCTAGTCGTTCAACCAAGGTTTCTAGAGATGTCTTTTGTTGTGGGTAGGGTTGTCTTTGTTGGTACGATTGATTTGGCCTTTGGTTGTTCGCGTACCCATAATTTGATTGGTTCCTCCACCCGGAATTATAAGCATTCCCTATGGCGTTGGCTTGGGCGACATCATCTTCTTGAATCATCGGACAACAGTCTGTCGGATGTTCTGGGCTGGTACAGATTCCACAAAGTCTAGCTGTTTTTCGCTTATCTGCAACAAGAGTTTGCACTATTTCAGCTAATTTATCGATTTTGTTTTCTAATGAAACTGTACTTACCTCGCGAACCCTTCGAGATGGTTCGCTAGACTGATTGAATCTTTGAGAGTTGGCGGCCATGGTTGATATCAGTGTTTTAGCCGCTGTTGGTGTCATGTTGACTAGAGCTCCACCACTTACCGCATTTATCACCTTCATGTCCATAGGCGTTAATCCTTCGTAAAAATATTGGAGGAGGGTTTGTTCCGACAACCCATGTTGTGGACAATTTGCACACAACTTTTTAAACCTCTCCCAGTATTCATACAAGGATTCAACTTCTTTTTGTTGAATGCTTAGGATGTTGCGCCTGATTTCGCTTGCTTTCGCTGCAGGGAAGAACCTGTCAAGAAAAAGTTTAGCCATGTCAGTCCATGTTGTAACAGAATTAGGGGGTAAATCAAATAACCAATCTTTCGCTATATCATCTAAGGAAAATGGAAATGCTCTAAGTTTGATTTGGTCATCGGATACTCCATGTGGCTTTGTACTTAGACAAACCATGTGAAATTCCTTCAAATGTTTATGAGGATTTTCTGTCGGTAAGCCGTGAAAGGTAGGCAAGAGATGGATCAAACCCGTTTTTAGCACGAACGGTGTTTCGCCATTCGGGAAAGTTATACACATAGGTTGTTGGCCATCGGGCGCCGCATTTAGTTGGCGTATGGTTTGATTGTCGTCTCCCATCGGATTGGGCTCGTAACTCGATTCTGCTTCGGATGTGATTTCTAGATCGCGTTCGAATCTCTGTTGGCGTCTTTTGTTTTTCTTTTCCCGAAGTGTTTGTGCGTTCAACTTTCGGGCTAGTGCTTCGATTTCTGGGATGAGATCAAATTGTTCTCCCGGATTGCTCCTGGTCATAAATCAAATAAAACGATATTAGTACTTTGCCGTATTCCCCGGCAACGGCGCCAATTTTGACACGCGTCGTATAGTGTCAAAAATAAAACCTTAAACTCAAATAAAATAAGATTTAAAATAATATAGCGAGAGTAAGGGTCGATCCGTAGGGAATAGGATCTCTAACACCTTTCTTTTGATTTAGACCAATAACCTGTAGAAAATAAAGGGGGATTTTAGAATAGTGATTTGAATGAGAAAAATAGTAAAAACGTAAAAATAAATGTTGAGAATAAATTATGGATAGAAATAGCCTCAAGCCACGCTTTGCCACGACATCTTCGATCACTGAAGTTGATTTTTCTTCGACTTTCCTGCAGGTTACAGTCTACAAGGCCCAACCCTTGTAACTTACTTCTCGTTGGTAGATTCGACTCCCAGGGCAATCCTTGAAGTCAAACTTTAGTGAATTAGCCACGGCAATCGATGCTAACCCAGATCTGAGTTAGTGCTGGAGAAGCCCGTGCTCGGATATTCGTCTCGATGAGAATTGTTTCCGATTTTGATTCCCCTTAGTGGACCGCCACTAAGTTTGTTCTTAGGGAGTTGAATTGACTACAAGCTTTTCCTCGTCCCCAACGATGGATCTAAACCACTTCAAGCCGATGCGCGCTCTCGGAATGAAACAATTGCGATGCCTAAAGATTAGGCCGATTGCCTAATCAATTTTGCAGAGAATCTAAAAAGGAGTTGTCGAAGGATTGAAGTATTTTCCTAATCTCACGAGGTTTGTCGGGTTTGGCGTTGCTTTTGGCTAAAAGGGATTTAGTTAAGCATGGTTTGTGAAAAAACCATACTTAATAAAATAAATAAAGAAAATGGAGAAAAGAAAATGGAGAAAAATGGAGAGCTTTATTACTCAAAGAAGAAGAGAACAATGGAAAAATGATTGATGATTAATTCACCCCCAAAGTGGGGTATTTATAGTAGTTGAAAAACCCTAAAAACCTAAGATGATAAATCCTAAAAAAAATTCAAATAAAATTACATAAGATAAATATCAAACTTTTGAATTTAAAGATAAAAATCGGATGATAAGCTATCTTGATAAGTGGACTGATAAGTTATCAGGCTTGCTGACGTCATCTTCTAGAAGGTGCTGATGTGGCGCCCAGTCAGCATTCATGCCCTGGTTCATGCCCATGAATCTGCCCACGAATTCAGTATTTTCTATAGCACTTCAACTCATTTTCGGCATTATGTAACCTGCACGAGAACAACACAAAAACAGCCCAATTAAGTCCTTCAAACATATATATTCGATCAAAACAAGGACTAAAAACATAACCAAAATAAATACTTATCAATCCCCAGCTGTCAAGGAAAATCTCGACCTGATCACTAAATCAGCCCAAAGTAGTGATAAGCCTGAAGGAAATCATGTCCTTTCATGGGAAAATCTTCTGGCGGTAGGAATGGATCGGATGGAAGTGACCACAGATAAAAAAAGGAAGGGAGTGGACGATGGCTACGAGCTTTTTGGCCCGGCTAAAAGACGAGAGCTATGGGAACAGGTTTCGAACGCGATCATCCATATTGGACCACAGAATTGGGTTATCTCGGAAAAAAACCAGGCAGCTTCTGATGAGGTGCTCACTGCGGCTCTGTTTCCAAGTTCGATTCTGCCATCTTCAACAATCATACAAAATATCGAACGTAAGAAAAGGGGAAGGAATTTTGGATCGAGGAGGCTCACTTTGATAAGGAAGGCAGCAAGGAGGAAGTATGCTATGGAATGTACTAGGGTCATGATCGACGAAGCGGGACTCATCGAACTGGGCATTGACCCCTTCGAAAAAAATATAACCCGTGTCCTGACGATGTGCGTTGACGACAATTTCTCACTCAATAAAGAGATCCATATAAGTGACGGTGAGGACCTGGTTTCACTGTCAAAGACGGTTGCTTACACTAATCCCTTCAAGGAAGCAGCTTTGGAATCGGATAACTCCAATGGGAGTTATCTGGAATCGCCATGAGTTCGTTGATCTGCGTCACCTATGACGGGAAGGAGCATAGGTGCCTAAGACGCGGTCCTCCTTCCCCTTGGATCACAGTGTCACCTCTGGGGTCAGATGATCCTTGGCCAATGCTTGTTAGGTGTTTTTCTTGTCTTTTTCGGGTCTGCCATGGGTTTGATAAGCCTGGGCTGAGGGATAACTCGATGGAATCCCATCTTTCAGATCGGGTGACAATGGGTGATGTCTTGATAAGGACCGACGGCTCATCGTCGGAAGCCTGCCTCTGGGAAGAGCTCTCAGACACGGCCGTTGTCAAAAACTCTAAGAAGGATCTGAGGTTTCCATTTTTTAGTTGTTCCAGGATTCGTCCAGGTTCTATCTCTTTTGTAAACACTTTTCTGGAGTCTATCTCAGAAAGTGATGTTTTAGTTTGGGTGTTTCGAACCCTTGTTTTGTTTCGCTTTGGTGGCTCGAAGCTCGTTTTCGGATGTATTTGGTTTTTAGGTGGTGTTGCTGGCTGTGCTGCTGGCTTTTTGCTGCTTTTCGGATGTTTGTGTGCTGCTGTTCGTGGCCTTGCATGGCACCTTTCCGTTTGTCGTAGGTTTGTGCATGTTGCCTTTGGTGGTGGGACCACCTGGTTTCTTTTATTTGTAACCTTTTATGTTTAATGAAGTAAGTTACCTTTGAACAAAAAAAATGAATCATATATGAGATTATAATCATCTGGATAGGATGTGAATTATATCATTAGATAACACATCGTTCAATACACATATATAAATATATATAATATTCACACGACCAATCCTGGATTGTTTTTATCTCTTATATACATTCATCCATTTCTAGGGATGGGCACGGCACCTGGACCCGACGGGTTCCGACCCGGCCCGATAGGGTCGGGTATTTTTATGAAAAAATCGGGTTTGGGTCGGGTCGGATTTTTGTGTAGGGTCAGGTCGGGTTCGGGTTTTAGGGTGAAAAAATTCGACCCGACCCGACCCGACCCGGGACTAATAGTGTAATTTTCCCCTAAATTTTTTAGGGATATTTGTAATAATACCCCCTCTTTATATTTTTTTTATAATTAGGTCCTTAAAATTATTTTTTTATTTACATTTTAGTCCTTAAAATTATTATTTTTTATAATTATGCCTCTTAAAATTATTTTTTTACAATTAGGTCCCTAAAAATAATTTTTTTCTATAGGTCGGGTCGGGTCGGATTTTTTAAAGAATTAGAACGGGTCGGGTCGGGGTCGATTTTAGGATAATTAGTTCGGGTCGGGTTCTGGTGGGTCAAAAACCCGACCCGACCCGTGCCCATCCCTATCCATTTCGCTCATTCAATGGTCATGAATTAGTATAAAACTAATTGAATTTTACAAGGGTAAGTGGATTATATATATATATATATATATATATATATATATATATATATATATCGAGAGAGGGGATAAGATCCACCTACACAGAATATAAAACTTATAGTTTTACACATTTTATGTATCGTTGGATGGCTCAAATGGATAGTTGAGATTAACTCCTTATTTTTTTAAGTGATAATACTCACATAAATCACTTTATTCTCAACCATTCATTCAAACCATGCAACAATCCAAAAAATATATAAAAGTTAAAAATAGCACTATCCATATATAGAGAGAGATAGGATCACTTTAATCACGTTTTTTGGATCGTTGGATAAGTGAAACAAATGACTGAGATTAACAGTAAAATATGTGAAGATTATCACTTGAAAAAAATGTATTGATTTAATCTCAGCCATCCATTTCCCACATTCAACCATCCAAAAAATGGATAGTTGAGATGGTTTTTTAACCATCTTTGCTCTATTGTTGAGCTCGTTGTTGTTCGAAGGCGGTGTTTGCCATCTCTAAGAGCTAAGTTGCCTCGTCGTATGTTTGTCTTCTTAGTTTTTGTTGGTGGTCCTCCGATGTAATAGTCTTTTTTCGTCCGGCCCAATTAAATTAAAAGGCTAAAAATTCCAACCCGTAATAAATTAAACACTGATACAAAAAGACCAATTTATTAAAAGGCTTAATAGGCGAATATGTGCCCAAACTATGCCGTCCAAACTATTTTTCAGGCCAGATTGGGACCTAAAGTTTCATTCCGTGACTCATTTAAGGTTCACCGTTAATTTTTTCCGTTAAAAGACACATGTTATCTCCTGAAATTTCCAAAAGTTATATTAAAAATAAATAAAATTAATAAAACAAAATAAAAATATATCTTAAATTTTGAAATATTCCCAAAACAGTCTCTAAATCCCTAAACCCCACAAATCCGACCACTCCCACAGGTGGCGGCCACGTTGCTGACGACAGAATGAAGTTCCATCTCCTCGCCGAACAACCCACACGCCATTCGTCGCCCCTTCTGCAGCCGTTTATCATGAATCATTTGACAATTTCACCGATTCGCACGGTGTCGATCGGTTTCCAGCGATAGGATGGTGGGGGAAATGGTAGTAATGATCCGACGACATATGTGATGGGCGGGGCGAGACAATCGGTGGTAGAATCGACCCAAATCTGAATTTAAGTTTTGGGGGTTTAAGGATTTTGGAATTTGGGGGTTGTTCTGTAAAATCTGGAAAAATTAGAGATTTTTTTGAAAATTAATTAATTATATTTATTTTTAATATAATTTTAAATTTTTCTGGAGATGACACGTGACATTTAATGGTGGAAATTAACGACGAACCTTAAATAGGTCACGGAATAAAACTTTAAGTCCCAGTTTAGCTCAAAAAATAATTTAGACGCCTAATTAAAAAAAGCATAGTTTGAATACGTATTTGACGGTTAAGCCTTATTAAAATGCCATACGCTAACCGATACACTTTTAAACATTTACCATACAAACACATCGGACCCCAAGCCCATTACAAACCATTTTAGCCCTTTGCAACCAAAGCCCACCGCTAAACCTTTGACCCATTCTACACATCCCAACCGAGTAGCCCCTGCCCCCCTGCACTCCCTCTGCATACTTCCCAATAGCCCCGCCATCACCATGCCCCTATGATGTACCATCCTACCACCTCCAACAACCAAACAACTATCATCATGAGCCTATTTAAAAATTTTAAAAATTTATGGGTTTAAATAAAATTTTTAAACTTTTTGAGCCTTGATGATAAATTTTAAAATATTTAGGTGAGGATATAGTTAAAATATTTTTTAAAAAATAAATTTTGAATGGGTCAAATTAAAATTTTTAAAAACTTTCAAAGGGCTAAAAATTAATTTGGGGGGCCAAGGCCTCCATTGTCTACAACAAACGGTCCGCCTCTGACTATAATCTATGATGCGCGTCCTACGACGATGAATGGTGGAGTAACAAAAAACATTCAATGTTTAAACTTTAGTGACTAAAAAACGTTCAATGTTTGGACTTTAATGAGTAAATTGAACATTTCAAAATTTTAATAACCAAAATAAATTTAAGAGTAAAATTTAATAATAATTTATGTATTTTACTCTAAAATAATTTTTTGAATAACTAATCATAACCGCTTATATTATATCTAACTAAACTTAAAATATGTTGTCACGTGATCAATTCAATCTCACACAGTGCGAAGATAAAAGACGGTGAACAGACAGTGGAAACTGGAAACAGGCATGCCCCATGTCCAAGTAAAAATGAACCAACATTTCTTAGCATTAGCAATCCTGGAAAAATGCAGTCATCTCACCCATCTTAAGCAACTCCAATCTTTCGTCATTACTCAAGGCCAATCCCAAACCCAGTTCTACATCTTCAAGCTAGTCCGCTTTTGCACACTCAAGCTATTCAACTTTTACTACGCTCGCTTACTCTTCGATCACCTCGCTTCTCCCAATATTTACTTATACACCGCCATGATTACTGCTTATGCCTCCCACCCAACCCACCATGCTTCCGCTTTTGTTCTTTACCGTCACATGCTTCGCAAAGGCAACCCCACTCCCAACAATTTTATTTACCCTCACGTCTTGAAATCGGCTCCTGAAGTTTTGGAGTCCAACGGCACAAAACTGGTTCATACCCAGATTTTGAAATCGGGTTTCGGACAATACCCTGTTGTTCAAACGGCGCTTGTTGATTCTTATTCGAGGACGTGTTCGTGTATTGGGATTGCGAGGGACGTGTTCGATGAAATGTCTGAGAGAAATCTTGTGTCTTGGACTGCTATGGTTTCTGGGTATATGAGAGTCGGGGATGTTGGAAAGGCTGTTTCGCTTTTCGAGGAGATGCCTAATAGGGATGTTCCTTCCTGGAATGCTGTTATTGCCGGGTGCACGCAAAACGGATTCTTTTCCGAGGCCATTTCGATGTTGAGAAAGATGGTTATGGTGGAAAATGGAGGAGGGAATAGGCCTAATCAGGTTACAGTTGTTTGCAGTCTATCGGCTTGTGGAAACACTGGGATGTTTCAGCTTGGAAAATCAATCCATGGTTATGTTTATAGGAATGGTATTGGTAATGATTGTTTCATAGCTAATGCTTTGATAGATATGTATGGGAAATGTGGGAGCTTAGATACAGCAAGAAGGATTTTCGAAATGAATTCCAAGAAAAACTTGACATCATGGAACTCTATAATCAATTGTTTCGCACTACACGGACAAAGTGACAATGCAATTAGTTTGTTCGAGGAGATGATCAATTGTGGAGTTGAGGATATAAGACCGGATGCCGTTACCTTTATTAGTCTCTTGAATGCTTGTACACATGGAGGATTGGTTGGAAAAGGTCGCGCTTATTTTGAGCTGATGACTAGTAGTTACAATATTGAACCTCGGATTGACCACTATGGTTGTTTAATCGATCTTCTTGGTAGAGCAGGAAAGTTTGAAGAAGCAATGGAAGTCATTAATGGTATGAAGATGAAGCCTGATGAGGTTGTTTGGGGCTCACTGCTAAATGGGTGTAAAATATATGGTCGCCTGGATTTGGCAGAGTTTGCAGTGAAAAAACTCATCGAAATCGACCCAAACAATGGTGGATATGGCTCCATGTTGGCGAATTTATATGGAGCATTAGGGAAATGGGACGAGGTACGCCGATTACGGAAGACATTGAAGGATCAGAATGCTTATAAGACCCCCGGTTGCAGTTGGATTGAGGTTGATGGCCGAGTTCATCAATTCTATTCTGTTGATAAGATGCATCCTAGAACTGATGAGATCTACAATATCCTGGACAGCATGGTTGCTCTGTAGTCTGTTCTAACCTCATGTTGCTTTCATGGTTTTACCAACCTGTATAACATCTGGTTTACAGTCCAAACGCTCTTTTTTGACACGGTGCTTTTATTTACAAGATTGTTGCCATTGATATATCCGAAAAGCTTTCATATATTCTCTTGCTTTTGGTTGTCATGTTGAGAAGCCTGCATGAGAACTGGTTTAATGGGAATGTATTCGCCCGAAACCGAAGCAAGAGTTTGCTGATGTTTCCAACATTCTGCAATCACAACCGGTGGCTCATATTCTTCTTTGTGCTTGTACATGAATCAGTGTAGAATCCAAGTGACAAAATCTATGCTGCTCCATATCCGGACATGCGTAAGGATTCTCCGAAGACTTGAAAAAACTTCAAAAAAACAAATCAAACATAGCCATGTCCCATGGCTGTTGGCATGTCACATCCTTGGATTGATGATCATTAGGTTCTCTATTGATGTTTGAACAAATATGTTTGCTCAAAGTCAATGTAGGTGAACGTTCCACCAAGAACTGAAATCGATAATCGGGAATGAAACGAACAAGGTACGAGTACTTATGTTATCAAAACTTTTCATTTTTATGAAATATTTATACATCGATATCTTATACCGACACATATCGAGACTTGTGTAAGCATATATTCATATTTGACACTTACCCGAGATCCGAATCCAGGAAAAATAATTGAGCACTAGCCTAATGGTGAACACAATCATAGGTTTTGATTTAATAGTTTGGTTGTATAGAGAAATCTTTTTACAAGCTCTCTGTTAGTCAAGCAAATAATTATAGAATCTAGGATGAACAGATGCATTGATTTTCATAAAAATTTAGGGTGTCTCTATGAGTTCATGAAATCAACAGATATAATCTGCCCTTCAATTCATTGATGCAAAAGACTATGAAATTTCTCAATATTTAAGAAACAGTGTAGATCTGAAAAATCTTGTATTTGTAAGGTGCTTGTATATTTTTTCTTGTCATAATCTTGTTTAAGTTGATAGATTACGTTCTCAATACAAATGTTGGCATTCTAATCTATACAATATGGGACATGATGAGCATTATTGACCACTCAGCCAATATTTTGATATATTACGATAGACAGAATGATACTTCATCAGGAAAAAATATATCGTATAAAAATACTTTTTGATTGAATTTGTTGTTCTGTAAAGTCAGCCAATTTGTTAATATGACACTGACATGTCAGCGTGCACTGGCATCTGGTTTGTCACGTCATTTCAAGCCATTTAATGATAGTTAGACTAACAATTTTCATCCACGGATTGGCCATTTGACCCAAAATGAAACTTTGAGTTAAAATGCTTCAAAAAAAAGAAGAAGGATCAAAATAACTATTCAGTCAAATGCTAGGGGTGTTTTTTAACATTATGCCAAAGTATAATTCTCAATTTGACCCTCTAAGTATACCCATGATTCACTTTACACCCTAATTTCTTTTTATCCATTTTTATCCTCAATTTGCCAACCCAGCCACAGCAGTACATCCAAACTCACATGTTGCTCGACAGATTCTTAAAAAAGAAGGCAGAAAGGGCATAAATCGTTGACAATAGAGGATACCCTCTTTTCAATAGTTCAACTTTCACTGGCACCCGCTTCAATAAGACAAGCCAAATAAAGGATTTGACTAAGAAAGAACCATCACTAGAGCCGGACTAGCATACCTAGTCATGATCAAACTCATTCCAGCTCAACAATTCACGGTCGAAAAAATTTCTCCGTAATGAAATATTCCAAGACCAAACTGATCCATTACGACTTCCAACCTCAGCAATCATACACAATTTATTCCTTGCTATCACATAAAGGCGGGGATATTGTATCCTTACCGAGGTGTTGCCCAACCATACATCCTCCCAAAACGAGATGTGTTTACCATCACCAACCATAATAGACAGGTTCCGAGAGCCAAAATTATCATCACAATAAAACGATTTTAAGATCCCGTTCCAAATCCACGAGAAGTTCCTAGGGAAACAACCTCGATTCGCCATTAGGAGTTTTACACGAAATTACTTGCTGCCAAAAACGATTGCGTTCATTCCCAAATCTCCAAACCCATTTGCTTAGAAGAGCTCTGTTCACCACCTCCAAATTGGCAATACCGAGACCACCCTCTTGGATCGGTTTACATAACAATTCCCAACGAACCCAATGAATTTTAAACTTTTCTGTATCACCTCCCCAGAAAAAAGATGACATTAGTCTATTCAAACGGTTAGAATTCGAAACTGGCATGCGAAATAAAGATAGAAAATACACCGAAAGACTTGAAAGTATAGATTTAATAAGGGTGAGCCTTCCACCAAAAGAAAGAAACTTGGGAATCCAACCTTCTAACTTTTGTGTAAACTTACTTATAACAGGATCCCAAAGAGCAGAGTTATTTCGATTCACCCCCAGAGGTAGACCAAGGTAGCTTGTCGGAAAGTTCTCCACCGAGCAACCAATAGCCATTGCCCAGTCTTGTAATAAGGTCGAATCCACAAAGTTGAATTCCTCAGCCCAATAGATGATCCGGAAAATAAACCCAGACAGACTGTTTTTCCTAGCATTAGCATAAGGTTCAACGCTTCTCCCACGATATTAAAGAGCAGGGGAGATAATGAACAACCCTTCCTTAACCCTCTCGATATAGAGAAAGCTTCAGTTGACGAACCGTTAACCAAAATAGAGATTTTAGCGGAAGAGATGCACTTTAAGATCCAACTACACCACTTAGAGCCGAAACCGCATTTCCTCAAAATCCGGATCAAGAAATCCCAACTGACAGTATCATAGGCTTTTTGAAAATCGATTTTAAACGCCACTCTCCTTTGGCCTGACTTGGATACGGAATCAATAGTCTCATTTGCTATTAAGAAGCAATCCAAAATTTGGCGACCCGAGATGAAACCAAATTGTGAGTCGCCAACCACTTCACCAATACAAGGCCTGAGTCTACTAGTAAGAACCTTTGAAAGGATTTTGTATAATCCTCCAATCAAACTAATTGGTCGAAAGTCATTGAGATGTTTCGGATTAGCAGTCTTTGGTACGAGAGTTATGAAGGAATGATTATCCCCAAAATCCCATTTTCGGCCATGATAGAAATTCTCAAAGAAACGCATAATGTCCTCCTTTAGTTGTGGCCAAAATTTCTTGTAGAACCCAAGATTAAAACCGCCGAGGCCAAGAGCTCGATTGCTTTCCGAAGAAGAAAGGGCAGCTCACACTTCACCCTCCGAGAATTCTCTTTCTAGTATGGATGCTTGTCTCTTGCTAATTTTCTTGAAATTCAGCTCCATATCGAGAAGCTCCAAGGCAT
The DNA here is from genome assembly GCA_030270665.1 of Hibiscus trionum. NCBI lineage: Eukaryota > Viridiplantae > Streptophyta > Magnoliopsida > Malvales > Malvaceae > Hibiscus > Hibiscus trionum. The sequence continues at coordinate 1,271,536 of BSYR01000034.1, read as the reverse complement.
TTGATTGATTATAAGCATCCGAGAAAAAAATGAAAGATGTGTTCTTTTATTTTAATAGGGTCCGAAAGAAGCTTTTCACCAGATTTTAGAACATTGATTGTGTTTGCTCTGCGTCTGGCCGAAGCGGTCAAATGGAAGAACCGAGTATTTTTGTCCCCTTCACAAAACTAACGTAATCTAGATTTTTGAAGCCACTCGCTTTCCTCTCTACATATTCTTTCCAAAGATGTTTTCTCAACACCCCAAGCCTACTGGAGATGTCAGGACAGTTTGATCCATTCTGAATAATTGACTCCAAGTGAGAAATTTCCTTTTCTATACAGGAAACTGACTTTCTGGAGCTACCGGGACCATTACACTACCACTCCTTGATGGCCATCTTTGAGCGTTTAATTAACCCGCCAATATTAACTGAAGGATTCAAAAATTTTGTCTTTGTCGAGGAACTGATCACCACCTCCTCGAAACCATCCATGTCGAAGCAGTAATTAAAACACCTGAAAGGTTTGGGACACCAGTTGACAGCTGATTCAGATAAGTAGACAACATTGTGGTCGGAAAGAGATTTATCAAGTAGCCTTTGAGAAATTTCCGGAAAGAGGCACTCAAAATCTGGTGATATCAGAAAACGATCGAGGCGGACATATGTTGGAAGATCACGATTATTGCACCAAGTGTATGAGCCCCACGATAAAGGCAAATCCTTTAGTCCTGCATCGAAGATAAAGCGTTGAAAGAGTTCTATAGATGACCTATTTACAGAGAATCCAATCTTTTCACTCGGATCCAAATTGAGGTTAAAATCTCCCCCAATACACCAAGGAACTTGGCAGGATTTGATGAAATTTAGAAGCTCCAGAAGAAATTGATTTTTGTCTGACGTTAATAAAACCACATCTGATATTCTTAAGCGGAAATAAACCCACCACGGCTATGAATCTGGGAGAGACGAAGCGATCCGAAACTTGAAACACATTTGAATCCCATAGGCTAAGGAACCGACCGACGGAGACACCACAAACTTAACATTCGGGTTTGGCCAAAAGCGCCTGATTGTCCTTTCCTCTATTACAATCCTGAATGAAGACACGCTGAATTACTCCTTTAACAGCTCGAAGCTTTTCCCTCCTTTTAATACCCCTAACATTCCAAGTTATTAAGGATAGATGTTGCATAAATCGACAGAAGAATTACCCAATCATTGTTTGCGCATCTCTAATTCGAGCTCACATATCTTTCTAATAATTGCTTCTTCACTCCCACGGAAAGAAAATCCAAGTAGATTACTAACCTCTACGACAGCTTTTGCCTCCATTATTTTCGATGGCTGATTGTCTACTACATTGCTGACATTACATGGTTCTTCTTTACAAGAGTTTCTGATCTGACGCCTCAAGATTCTTCTGAAGCTAGCGCGGAAAAAACCCTTTGTTGGAGGAGAAGGAGGCGACTCCCGCCATTAAGAAGACAATTTTTGATAGGTTTTTCAATTGCCTCAAGACTATCAGGAACCATTTCGAGAAGGCACCTGTGATTGTGAAGGGTATGTGTCGATGCTCCGTGGTAACTTCTGACTGGACTCTAAATCTGAATTTACTTGGCAAAAGTCTATGCCCATTGGGTTATTGTACACGGGGTCCGATTCTGAAAGTGTACAGACCACAGTCCCGTAATTCCTGTCAACAACAATGCCCGAGGGAAAAGTAGAGCCTAACTTTATTGCAATCATTGATAATTGAAATATCTTCCCCACCACCATAATTAACGGTTTTAAGTCTTGGGACAGGGAAAATAGTAGGAATAGTGCCCACCATAACTCTGTCCTTCGAGGTATCTGAAGCATTATCCGTTGAGTTGGGGATTTCCCGATGATCATCAGCCCCAGACCGTTCAGCCGACAACGGGGAAAATTGTTGATCCACTCGAGCTTCTTTCTTTCTCAACGTCGATTGGGTCATTTGGCCATATATCTGCATAGTTACCATCATACTCCTCACTGTCTTCCCCGACAACACCATCACAAACTTTGCCTAAACTGATATTGATACGATAGGGAAAACCCATCGACCTCACCATGAAGTAATCAGGGATTGCCAAAGGACTAGCTCTTCATATAATCATGCTGGCCCGATCCAGGCGTTCCTTCTTCAACGTTGATGCATCTGAGCAGACCCCAACGATTCCCAAGATGAGCAAAAAGATCTTCAATTGTATAACATTTTTAATTGATTGTCAGAAGAAATTGAGGGAAAAAAAGACCGAGTATGAAGCTACAGCTTCAACTAATGGTTCTGTTAATATGGAAGAGATCGAGAACCAAGTTATTGTTGACGTCTTGGGTCCTGAAAGATATGGTCGGGTTCGCTGTCAAGATCATTCGTTACCCCGACAAAATATTTTGGGGCTAACTCGTCTCAGTACATGCCATCACAGAGCCAATCTTCTCAAGCAGAAGTTTATCGGTTAAAACAACAGTTATCTCAATTTCAAGCCGAGGTAGAAGCGAGAGAAGCTGAAAGAGAAAGGAAAGAAGCTGAGAGAGAAGCTGAAAGAGAAAGGAAAGAAGCTGAGAGAGAAGTTGAGATAGCAAGAAAGGAAGCCGAGAGAGAAGCTGAAAGAGAAAGGAAAGAAGCTGAGAGAGAAGCTGAGATAGCAAGAAAGGAAGCTGAGAGAGAAGCAGCACACCAAAAGCTTCAAGAAAAATTTGAAGAAATGATGGCGATGTTAAGGCAGAACCAACCAAAGAATCCGCCATCTTAGTTCATTTATGTGTGAATTCAAATGAAAATGTTGGACTACATTTTAATTCATCGTTTGAACTATATTTCACTTTAATGCTGTAGACTTTGAATTTGTTATTGTTGTGTTTACTTAATTGTTGGAGTTTTATGGATTTGGTGCTGTAGACTTTGAATTTGATGTTATTATGAATTTATTTTACAGGTTATTTGGGTATTTCAGATTTTTAAAATTTATTTTATAGAGGCAGTGAGTTTAGCGGCGTTTTCTAGGAAAAAACGCCGCTAAAAATCCATAACATACTGTGGCGTTTGCAATAAAAACGCCTCTATAGAGCAGCCAATGCTGGCGTTTATGAACACAAACGCCGCTAATGAAGCATCAGTCCCGGCGTTTTAATTTACAAATGCCGCTATAGACCATTCATCTTTTGCGGCGTTTGAATATTAAAACGCCGCTTTAGAAAAGCATTACCGGCGTTTTGATATAAAAACGCCACTATAGAACATTGACTATTGCGGCGTTTTTATATACAAACGCCGCAATAAAACAAAACCTTTAGCGGCGTTTATGAGATAAAAACGCCGCTACCTATTGCGACGCTACTTTTGGCGGCGTTTTTCTTAACGCCGGGAGTGTTTTTAGCGGCGCTAAAAATGCCGCTATAGGGTTATGAAAACGCCGCGAAAAGCCTATTTTGCTGTAGTGATGGAACACCGAAAATATTCATGTGACAAAAGTATTGAGGAACACCATTTAATAAAATAGGAGCAATCTGGTGAAACCAGTAGCATAGAGCTTCCCGTTGGGATTCTAGAACCCTATCCATCTCAAAGACTGTCTTGAACATAATAATATAGGATTCATCCACCCATTTAACTACCTTTACTTCGATGCCATCATTGTGAAGGGCTTTCTGGATAAACTCTTGGTCGAAAGAATCCTTTAGAATACACACCAAACAGCTTTTCATCCATTCATTATCAGCAGAAGGAAAACTTACATCTTTCGATGCGCCAACCAATTTATCTTCACTTAAGAATACCACCGGATTGACACTGCCACACCCAGAATTATGATTACTCAGAAGGGCATCCTTATACGACTTACCTTCTACACATTTAGAACCAGATGACGTAGCCCTATTCACTGGAACTTTTGCTGACTTTTTGGAATGGAACGATCCTCAAATGGCCTCACAAGACCATTGAGCCTGAAACACGCAAGGGAAACCCTTATTGTTCTACCATCAATCCTTGACTTATCTAACTTTGCTATAACCCGATCTACAACCTCTCGATTATCAGCAGTCGCGAAGGCGAACGTCGAATCCTTGTATTTTACTCTATTATTGACCATAGGTATGAATACACGCAAAATTCTTCCATGGAGACACAGTAACTACTTTAGCGCCGCTCTTGTTACCCTTTTGCTAAGGTTGTCGATGAAGATGGTAGAATCCTCTGCCTAAGGGGATTTCTCTGAATTGGACTTGGGATACGCCGACGAAACCCCTTGATCTCCCGTTGGAAACCCTTGAGCTCCCGCTGCCATTTTTTCAAAACTTCCCCCTTAGATTAAAGATATTAAACTTAGGATGGATGTATAATACAAAATATATATATATATGTTTTCTTATTTTGCATCTTAAAACAATTTGGACAAATGAAAACACGCCATATCATGTGACACGAGTTAAGTGTTCAAATTGCTCTATAGTGCAAAATTTGGAAAAACAGATATACGTTTAAGGGTTAAAGTGTGAAAATAAATATACTTAAAGGGCTAATTGTAAATTAAACCATTTTAGAAATGTATGTAATAGGTCTGATATTCGAATTTTAAGTATTAATTTTCAAATTTACATGAAAATAGTACTAATAGTTTTGTATAGATAGATAAGATCTAAATCCACATGACACGTGGCAGATGGTCCTCAATTACCAACTAAATCATGTATTACAAACTGAAATAATTAAAGTGGAAAAGACACTCATAAATTATACGGAGTGCCCAACTACAGCCAACCCTAATCACTCTAATCTGTCCCTCCATTTATTAGATTAGCAAAAAAATTAATAAAATTTGACTTTATTCAGAAAAAAATATTTTTAATTCGATCCAAATTTCATAACTCAATTTAAGAAAAAATTAAAATAAAATTTAAATGATAAAATAATACATCAATAACTAGAATACATTTGTAACTTTAATTTCGTTTTATAAAATTTATTTTTACAATTTAATCTCACAACTTTGTAGTTTATACAATTTAGTCATCTGATCGCAACTTGTAAAAATTCTTTCTTCTCTCAATTCTTTGACTATTTTATACTCTCATCAAAAATATTTTCTTCAAAATCTCTTCTTTAGAAAAAAAAAACAATAATATTAATATATTATATAATTTTAGATGATATTTGTTTAATAAATACTATTAATGATCTTACTAACTTGTGAAAAATATAAAGGCTCTGTTTGGTAAAAAGAGGTTTGAGCAAAAATTAGTTGTTTGAGCTAAAATTAGAAGTTTGGCCGGTTAAATCTGCTAATTTGGATGTTTGGTAAAGAGCGGATTGAAATAGCGGATTTTGGTGAAACCTCTAATTTTGAAAAAACTGCTAATAGGAGCTTTTGAAATTAGAGGTTTTGACATAAGAGTTACAAAGACCATTTTACACTTAACAATTATAAAAAATCTCTAAATAACCTAAATTTAACATTTTCTATTTTAATTCTTCAACCTCACGTATTTACATTGTGACATTTGTAAACTAATACTTTTTTTCTTTTTATTCTCACACATTTATATTTATATTTAAATTTATTAATTAATTAAATTATATTAAAAATAATTATATAAATAATAAATTAATATATATATCCTTCAAATATGCTTAGTAATATTATATTAAAAAATATTTTTCATAATCTAACAAATATTAATAGATACAAATATTGATAATTAATAAACTATTCAATCAAGTATTAAATATAATCATGTCCTTATATGTCATTTTGCTTGTTTCAATAATCAAACAACATTCAGCTATCAGTTAATTTTACCAAACGCTTTTATACAATCAGCTAATACAATTCGCTAGTCAAATCAGTTAATGCAATCAGCTAATATAATCCGCTATCAGCTATCCGCTAATTTTCAAACAGGGCCAAAGAAATATATATGTAACCCCCTCGACCCGGTCTGAGTGAAAGACAAAACCGAACGGATCACACAGGAAGTATTGAAGTAAACCGGAAAGTTTACCTCAGTAAACGACCCTATTTTTTCATTTTAACTTTTCTAGATGCTCATTATTAATATATGTGATAAACATCGCAACAGAACGATTTACAACTCGACCAGACAACGATTTGGGACTCAATTGCATCCAAACACATTTTAGGGACCATTTTGTAATTTTACCAAATTACAGGGAATTCATCACTCTTTAAGTTACCAACCTTTAATTAGTCACATTACATGCATCTCTGTCAAATTTCAGCTCAAAACAATCACTCATGCTCATTTATTTGCATCCGCAACATTCAGGGATCAAAACGTAAAGAATCAGAACTTTAGAAGATTCCAATAACTAACTTAATAGCTTGCCGTTTCGGTACAAGTTTCCCTGTATCAAAACAACCGTATTGAAACAGGTTCGAGCGACTCAAAGTACGGAACTGTATCGAAACACTTTCTGAGGTGTTTCGGAACAGAGGGTTCCAGTAGCCAAACGTACCGAAACACTCCCTCATGTTTCAAAACTCCTAAGCCATTTCAGGCTCATTGTTTTGGTACAGGCTCGAGTGTACCAAAACACCTAGGCCTGTAATGAAATTTTTTTCTGTTTTTTCACACTTTAATCTATACAAAATCATTCCAACATGCTTTCAACATGCATACAACATATTTAAACATCAATCCGCAATCATTCATTGCAGAAACAACATCATAACATATCAATATGCAACAAAGGAATCTATAGGCATGAAAGCTATGCAAAACAACCACTCAAGAGTCAAAATACAAATCAAGGTATAAACCAGCAGGTAAAGGCCATTTACAAGTCATTAAAGGCAAAACAAACTTGCCACAAAATAGGGAGTTTCAAAATACATCTCTCAAAATATTAAGGTATACTCCCATTGTCAACCATTATTACTAATAGATAAATGTAAAATCATACTTGAGCTTAATCTCACTCTTTGAAATCCTTCTTGCCTCTTTGCTGCCCAAATATGCTTATTCTCTGCATTGTTAGAAAAATAGAACGTAAGCACAAATGCTTAGTGAGGGATGCTCAAAACATACCAACAACAACAATGCATTTTAAAATCATTTCTCAAAACAAGCATAAAACACTAGGTGTAATTCTATCTTCAAAACAAGAGCATGATCATAAAACTAATGGGATAAAAACTGAGAAACGAGAGCGAAACATCTCAAAATTACTTCCAGATTTAGGTTAGTGTTTCAAACTCAACCTAAGCCACCAAACCTTGCTTTCAAATCTTTGAAAGGCTTTTAAAACCAATTCCACTCACCTACAACGCCTCGCTTGCTTTGCCGAAGCGTATTCAAGCTTCTGAAGCCCCCGAAACTTCACCGATCTTTTCCGATATGTTCTCCCATGTTTATAACACACAAGAACAGAGGATTAATGCATTTCAATGCACTAAAACCACCAACAATCAAAACTACCTCATCGCTCTGCCCAAAAACACCAAAACGCCTATACGAAACAACCGAAAACACCTCTGGTTATTCTACAAACTCAATCCAGCCAAACCTACCACTTCCATCCATTTTCAATCATCAATTAACATAAAAAAACAATCTAATCTCATCCTTACACCTCCAGCAACACCAGAACACATTATATCCACAACCCCCCCAATCTAACTATCTAACAACTAGAGATCCAATCCAATTTGCGATTATTATGATAAAACCTTTATTTCAACATCATTTATCATCCAAATTATGATTAAAACCATTCTCAAATTAATCAAAACATTAACATTACGAAAATCATAAGATTACAACTAATATTCTACAATTTAACAAAGTTTCCATGATTAACTCATCAAAACAACTTAGAAAACATTTATAAAGAATTGATAACTTGGGAATTTCAATAAAGAATTGGTCATTAGAGGATAAGAACAAACCTTACCTCTAATGGATGAAATCTCTCTCAATTGGATGTGTTTTTCTTGAAAAATCAAAGGAAAAACAATAAGGTTTTATAAATCAAGATTAAAGAATCCTTTAGAAATCAAAAGCTTAGTGAATCAAGAGATTTACCTCAAGTTTCTTGAAAATGGAGAGTGTTTGGCTGAGAGAAAATAGAATGAGAGAAAATGACGTAAAATAGTTTTTAATGAAATAACCAACTCTCCCTTTATTAAATCCTTTTTAATCATTAATTAAAACCCTTTAAAAATAATCCTAATTGAGAGAAAAATCTGATAAAAACAAGTAGGTCAAATAGCCCCTTAAAGATTCAAAGTTTCAATCCCTTTATAAAACAGTCACTAAAACAACTTTGTAAAAATCACGTTTTGGTCACTAACTCAAAATGTCCCACTTCCAAAGTTCTTTTCTTAAAATTGATTTTACCAAAATCATTTATATAATTAATAATGATTTTAAAGCATTTTCTCATATTTTTATCATAATTCGAACCTTGTTTTCCCTAAACTACTCTCGAACTAACCCGAAACTCTAGTCTAGATCCTACAAACCTCGAGTCAACCTCTAATACCTCTAGGCCCAAAATCGGGACGTTACAACTCTCCCCCACTTAGAAAATTTCGTCCTCGAAATTTTACCTGATGGAAAAAGATAAGGAAACTGCTTCTTCATGTCATCCTTCCTTTCCCAAGTGGCTTCCTCAACACCACGATGTCGCCACAAGACCTTGACCAACTCAATGGTCTTACCATGAAGAACCTTGATGTCCGAATCTAAGATCTCAACTGGTTTTTCATCGTAGGACAAATCCGGATTCAACTCAATTTCCTCAACATGCATAACATGAGACATATATGATCTATATCTCCGAAGCATGGATACATAGAAAACATCATGTATCTTCTCCAACTCGAAAGACAACCTCAACCTATAAGCAACAGGTCCAACACGCTCAAGCACTTCATACGGTCCAATAAACCTCAGAATCAACTTGCCCTTCCGGCCAAATCTCATCACCTTCTTCCAAGGTGAAACTTTCAAAAACACCTTGTCACCTACAACATACTCAATCTCCTTACGCTTCAAATCCGCGTAAGACTTTTGTCGATCCGCAGCCGCTTTCAACCTCTCACTAATAAGCTTCACTTTTTCTGTAGTACCCTTAAGCACATTAGGCAAAGAAACCAACTTCTTCCCTGCTTCCGCCCAACAAAGAGGCGTTCTACACTTCCTTCCATACAAGGCCTCAGAAGGAGCCATTTGAATGCTCGCTTGATAACTATTATTGTAAGCAAACTCTAATAAAGGCAATTGTTTCTCCCAAGAACCTTGGAAATCAATGATGCAACACTGTAGAACTAATGTTTTGATATAATAATTGAAAAATGTTTTGGACTAATTTGAAAAGAATTTAAAACTTGTTTTTAAGTCCAAACAACTTGAAATTATGTTTGAGGTATTTTAAGAGGTTGTTGACAAAGATTTTTCATGTTTTAATAAGCCAAACTCGTGATTTCAAAGCACCAGTATCGATACGGTTATACCAGTATCGATACCTTTTTGCCCAAGTTTGGCCACTGTCAAAACCCGTATCGATACGAGGGTTTAGTGTATCGATACGGAGGGGGTCGTTTCGATACGCCACGTCAGCGTACCGATCCCAATTTAACTACCCCAACGGCTATTTCCCAACGGCCATTTAAATGTCAAAGGGTACCGATACGCCCTCAAGCGTATCGATACGCCCAGGCTGGCAAGAGCCCAACAGCTAGTTCATATGAAGGCCGTATCGATACCGTTCCACGCGTATCGATACCGTTTGCTGCAGAACATCATTTATGAAGGGAAATAAAGTCCTCAACGGCTCCAATTCATCCCCAACGGCTAGTAACGGCTACAAACTCATTTGGGAGTATAAAAGGGACCTCCAAGCATCAAGAGAAGACTAATGCTCATATTGTCAAACATCAAATGATCAAGAAATTGTCTTAGTGCTTAAATTGTCATTCATTGTATAGACAAACACTAGTGAGCCAAAATTGTCAAATTTGCTCAAGTGTTTTAGGTTTTGGGTGAGTGCTTCACTGTGCAAACAAACACCTATTAGAGGGTTTAAGTTTGCTTTCTTAATCTCTTTGTAAAGAGGGTTTTGATCAAGGCTTTGGGTAGAAGCTTGATCGGTTGTAAGGGTTTCCTCCTAATCCTAGAAAAGGGGACGAATCAATTAGTGGATTGATTGTGAAATCCTTAGTGGGAAGCTAAGGTAGTGGATGTAGGTGCTTGTTAGAAGGCCGAACCACTATAAATCATTGTGTCTTTTTACATTCTAGCTTCCACAACCCTTCCACCCAAGAATCCACCTCTCCACCACTTAGTGAGCATAATCGGTTGAACGAATCGAGCCCCAAAAAACCCAACAATTGGTATCAGAGCTTGGCTCAATCGAAGGGGATTCACATCCTATTGAGAAGATCCGGCAAGCTCGATCACTAGTTCATCAACCGGCTCAAATGGCACAATCAATCGACAAACTACCTTTCTTTGACAGAGACCACTATGCCCATTGGAAGACAAAGATGAAATTCTTCTTGAAGTCAAGAGATTACAAGCTATGGGACATAGTTGAAGATGGTCCGTTCGTGCCTCAAAGAAGTAAAGCGGAGTGGAGTGCCGACGATCGCAAGAAGATGGAGCTCAATTGCAAGGCCTTGCACATCTTGTTTTGTGCTTTTGGCCCATCCATCTATGAGAAGATGTCTTCTTGTGAGAGTGCCAAGGAGGTATGGGACAAGCTTGAAGTCACATACGAGGGAACAAATGAAGTCAATGAGACCAAGATTGGGCTCCTAACTCTTGAGTATGAAAACTTCAAAATGGATCCGGAAGAGAACATCGAGAAGATGTTTGATAGGTTCTCCACAATCACGAATGGTCTTAAAGGCTATGGAGAAGCCATCCCGGAGGAGAAGCTTGTTCGAAAGCTCATCTACTCACTTCCCGAGTCTTGGGACTCAAAGAGGACCGCCATCATCGAAGCCAAAAATTTGAAGACTTTGAAGCTTGATGAACTTATGGGGTCTCTTCTCACTCATCAAATTATGAAGAAGAACAAGGAAGAGGAGAAGAAAAGGGAAGAAATTAGAGCTATGGGAGAGAAGAAAATCAAAGGGCTTGGCATCAATGCTAGTGCCATGGCTCTCAAATCCTCCACTTGCCATCATGTCTACTCAAGTGAAGAGGAGGATGAAGAAGAAGAGATAGTTCATCTCTTCAAGAAGTGTGCCCCGTTCATGAAGAAAGCCTTGAGAGAGCTTGAACGAGAACCTAAGAGAAAGGAGAGGGCAAGCACTTCAAGCCATAAGAAGAAGGCACATTTGGCTACTTGGAGTGATGAAGACTCCACCGACGATGAACAAGCCAACCTTTGCCTTATGGCCATCGAAGAAGATTCAAGGGTAACTTCTAATTCATCTACTTCATGTTCTTATTCCTTTGATGAATTACAAGATGCCTATGATGATTTGGTTTTAGATTTTAAAAGCCACATTTTGAAAAACAAAAAATTGGTTTCAAAGTTAACAATTCAAAATGATTTGCTTTCTAAAACCAAACTTGAACTTGAAGCAAAACTTGAAGAGTTTGAATTAAAATGTTTTGATTTACAAAAATTGCTTCAAAATGTTCAAGAAGAAAAAGATTTGATTTCCAAAGAGCTTGAAAAGAAAAATAATTTTGGAAAATCAAATTTTTATGTTAGACAATCTAATGCCCCTAGATTTGTGAATGGAAAATGTTTTAGAAGTGTTTGGGTCCCAAAAGGACTAACCACTTCAACTAAAAAGGATGAAACTGAAAAATGGATTCCTAAGGGGACTAAAATTTGTGCAACTAACGTTTATGGATCCAAAGCAATTTGGATACCAAAAGTTACTTGATTGTCTATTGTAGGTGTGATGGAGATGTTCAACAAGTCAAACATTGAGGGGGAGCTCCATACACACAAGGAAGAACACTTGAAGAAGGAAGGCTTCACATCCTACCTTTGGGTTCAAGTGTTGGTAAAAATCTAGTTGTTTTGCTTTTATTTGTTTATCTTTGTTTAAATTCAACTAGATGATCATATATGTTGGACTAACATTTTTGATGATGCTATGAGTAAGGGGGAGCCAATTTTAAACCAAAAATTTTTAAGTGTGTCAAAATGTTTTTGACTCCTATGTTATCTTGAACTTAAATGTCTTTTAAATTCTTTTTTGATATAACAAAAAGGGGGAGAAATGGTTTGAAAAATTGAATTTTCAAAATGAATAAGGGGGAGCTTAATTTGATTTCATATCTTTAATCTCTTATTCACATTTTTAAAGTTAAAGGGGAAGAATCCCAAACAAATTTTTCAAGTTAGTTTTATTATATCAAAAAGGGGGAGATTGTAGAACTAATGTTTTGATATAATAATTGAAAAATGTTTTGGACTAATTTGAAAAGAATTTAAAACTTGTTTTTAAGTCCAAACAACTTGAAATTATGTTTGAGGTATTTTAAGAGGTTTTTGACAAAGATTTTTCATGTTTTAATAAGCCAAACTCGTGATTTCAAAGCACCAGTATCGATACGGTTATACCAGTATCGATACCTTTTTGCCCAAGTTTGGCCACTGTCAAAACCCGTATCGATACGAGGGTTTAGTGTATCGATACGGAGGGGGTCGTTTCGATACGCCACGTCAGCGTACCGATCCCAATTTAACTACCCCAACGGCTATTTCCCAACGGCCATTTAAATGTCAAAGGGTACCGATACGCCCTCAAGCGTATCGATACACCCAGGCTGGCAAGAGCCCAACGACTAGTTCATATGAAGGCCGTATCGATACCGTTCCACGCGTATCGATACCGTTTGCTGCAGAACAGCATTTATGAAGGGAAATAAAGTCCTCAACGGCTCCAATTCATCCCCAACGGCTAGTAACGGCTACAAACTCATTTGGGAGTATAAAAGGGACCTCCAAGCATCAAGAGAAGACTAATGCTCATATTGTCAAACATCAAATGATCAAGAAATTGTCTTAGTGCTTAAATTGTCATTCATTGTATAGACAAACACTAGTGAGCCAAAATTGTCAAATTTGCTCAAGTGTTTTAGGTTTTGGGTGAGTGCTTCACTGTGCAAACAAACACCTATTAGAGGGTTTAAGTTTGCTTTCTTAATCTCTTTGTAAAGAGGGTTTTGATCAAGGCTTTGGGTAGAAGCTTGATCGGTTGTAAGGGTTTCCTCCTAATCCTAGAAAAGGGGACGAATCAATTAGTGGATTGATTGTGAAATCCTTAGTGGGAAGCTAAGGTAGTGGATGTAGGTGCTTGTTAGAAGGCCGAACCACTATAAATCATTGTGTCTTTTTACATTCTAGCTTCCACAACCCTTCCACCCAAGAATCCACCTCTCCACCACTTGGTGAGCATAATCGGTTGAACGAATCGAGCCCCAAAAAACCCAACAATTGGTATCAGAGCTTGGCTCAATCGAAGGGGATTCACATCCTATTGAGAAGATCCGGCAAGCTCGATCACTAGTTCATCAACCGGCTCAAATGGCACAATTAATCGACAAACCGCCTTTCTTTGACGGAGACCACTATGCCCATTGGAAGACAAAGATGAAATTCTTCTTGAAGTCAAGAGATTACAAGCTATGGGACATAGTTGAAGATGGTCCGTTCGTGCCTCAAAGAAGTAAAGCGGAGTGGAGTGCCGACGATCGCAAGAAGATGGAGCTCAATTGCAAGGCCTTGCACATCTTGTTTTGTGCTTTTGGCCCATCCATCTATGAGAAGATGTCTTCTTGTGAGAGTGCCAAGGAGGTATGAGACAAGCTTGAAGTCACATACGAGGGAACAAATGAAGTCAATGAGACCAAGATTGGGCTCCTAACTCTTGAGTATGAAAACTTCAAAATGGATCCGGAAGAGAACATCGAGAAGATGTTTGATAGGTTCTCCACAATCACGAATGGTCTTAAAGGCTATGGAGAAGCCATCCCGGAGGAGAAGCTTGTTCGAAAGCTCATCTACTCACTTCCCGAGTCTTGGGACTCAAAGAGGACCGCCATCATCGAAGCCAAAAATTTGAAGACTTTGAAGCTTGATGAACTTATGGGGTCTCTTCTCACTCATCAAATTATGAAGAAGAACAAGGAAGAGGAGAAGAAAAGGGAAGAAATTAGAGCTATGGGAGAGAAGAAAATCAAAGGGCTTGGCATCAATGCTAGTGCCATGGCTCTCAAATCCTCCACTTGCCATCATGTCTACTCAAGTGAAGAGGAGGATGAAGAAGAAGAGATAGTTCATCTCTTCAAGAAGTGTGCCCCGTTCATGAAGAAAGCCTTGAGAGAGCTTGAACGAGAACCTAAGAGAAAGGAGAGGGCAAGCACTTCAAGCCATAAGAAGAAGGCACATTTGGCTACTTGGAGTGATGAAGACTCCACCGACGATGAACAAGCCAACCTTTGCCTTATGGCCATCGAAGAAGATTCAAGGGTAACTTCTAATTCATCTACTTCATGTTCTTATTCCTTTGATGAATTACAAGATGCCTATGATGATTTGGTTTTAGATTTTAAAAGCCACATTTTGAAAAACAAAAAATTGGTTTCAAAGTTAACAATTCAAAATGATTTGCTTTCTAAAACCAAACTTGAACTTGAAGCAAAACTTGAAGAGTTTGAATTAAAATGTTTTGATTTACAAAAATTGCTTCAAAATGTTCAAGAAGAAAAAGATTTGATTTCCAAAGAGCTTGAAAAGAAAAGTAATTTTGGAAAATCAAATTTTTATGTTAGACAATCTAATGCCCCTAGATTTGTGAATGGAAAATGTTTTAGAAGTGTTTGGGTCCCAAAAGGACTAACCACTTCAACTAAAAAGGATGAAACTGAAAAATGGATTCCTAAGGGGACTAAAATTTGTGCAACTAACGTTTATGGATCCAAAGCAATTTTTATACCAAAAGTTACTTGATTGTCTATTGTAGGTGTGATGGAGATGTTCAACAAGTCAAACATTGAGGGGGAGCTCCATACACACAAGGAAGAACACTTGAAGAAGGAAGGCTTCACATCCTACCTTTGGGTTCAAGTGTTGGTAAAAATCTAGTTGTTTTGCTTTTATTTGTTTATCTTTGTTTAAATTCAACTAGATGATCATATATGTTGGACTAACATTTTTGATGATGCTATGAGTAAGGGGGAGCCAATTTTAAACCAAAAATTTTTAAGTGTGTCAAAATGTTTTTGACTCCTATGTTATCTTGAACTTAAATGTCTTTTAAATTCTTTTTGATATAACAAAAAGGGGGAGAAATGGTTTGAAAAATTGAATTTTCAAAATGAATAAGGGGGAGCTTAATTTGATTTCATATCTTTAATCTCTTATTCACATTTTTAAAGTTAAAGGGGGAGAATCCCAAACAAATTTTTCAAGTTAGTTTTATTATATCAAAAAGGGGGAGATTGTATAACTAATGTTTTGATATAATAATTGAAAAATGTTTTGGACTAATTTGAAAAGAATTTAAAACTTGTTTTTAAGTCCAAACAACTTGAAATTATGTTTGAGGTATTTTAAGAGGTTTTTGACAAAGATTTTTCATGTTTTAATAAGCCAAACTCGTGATTTCAAAGCACCAGTATCGATACGGTTATACCAGTATCGATACCTTTTTGCCCAAGTTTGGCCACTGTCAAAACCCGTATCGATACGAGGGTTTAGTGTATCGATACGGAGGGGGTCGTTTCGATACGCCATGTCAGCGTACCGATCCCAATTTAACTACCCCAACGGCTATTTCCCAACAGCCATTTAAATGTCAAAGGGTACCGATACGCCCTTAAGCGTATCGATACGCCCAGGCTGGCAAGAGCCCAACTGCTAGTTCATATGAAGGCCGTATCGATACCGTTCCACGCGTATCGATACCGTTTGCTGCAGAACAGCATTTATGAAGGGAAATAAAGTCCTCAACGGCTCCAATTCATCCCCAACGGCTAGTAACGGCTACAAACTCATTTGGGAGTATAAAAGGGACCTCCAAGCATCAAGAGAAGACTAATGCTCATATTGTCAAACATCAAATGATCAAGAAATTGTCTTAGTGCTTAAATTGTCATTCATTGTATAGACAAACACTAGTGAGCCAAAATTGTCAAATTTGCTCAAGTGTTTTAGGTTTTGGGTGAGTGCTTCATTGTGCAAACAAACACCTATTAGAGGGTTTAAGTTTGCTTTCTTAATCTCTTTGTAAAGAGGGTTTTGATCAAGGTGCTTCCATACAAGGCCTCGGAAGGAGCCATTTGAATGCTCGCTTGATAACTATTATTGTAAGCAAACTCTAATAAAGGCAATTGTTTCTCCCAAGAACCTTGGAAATCAATGATGCAACACCTCAACATATCTTCCAACACTTGGATAACTCGCTCAAATTGACCATCCGTCTTAGGATGATACGATATACTGAAATTCAAACACGTACCCAACGCTTGATGAAGGCACTCCCAAAACCTCGTTGTGAAACGCAGATCTCGATCCGAAACAATGGACTTAGGCACTCCATGCAACCTCACAATCTCAGAGATGTACAAATCCGCCAACTTGTCTAAGGTATATGTGGTATGCACTGCCAAAAAATGTGCACACTTCGTAAAACGATCAAAAATCACCCAAATGGAATTCTTTTTGGACAGTGTCAAAGCTAAACCCGTCACAAAGTCCATGGTGATTCTCTCCCATTTCCATTCTGTAATCTTCAATGGTTGCAACAATCCATAAGGAAATTGATGCTCAGCTTAAACTCATTGACAAACCATGCACTTATTAACAAAAGCATCCACGTCCTTCTTCAAGCCAACCCAATAGTACTCATATCTAAACCCACGATACATCTTTGTACTACCAGGGTGCATAGCAAAAGGACTGTTATGAGCCTCAGTCAAGATAGTGTGCCTCAGCTCAACATCCTCTGGCACAACTATTCGACTCTTAAAACACAAAACATCATCATCATTGAAACAAAAGTCCGTTGGATTTCCCTCCGCAATGTCCTGAACATGCGGTACCAACAAATCATCCTACAACTGCTTCTCCTTAATCAACTCTACCAACGAGGTTTTCACTTGCAACTCGGCCACTAAACCACCATCTCGCGATATACTCAACCGAGAAAACATATCTATTCACTCTACAGCCACCTTCCTACTCAAGGCATCGGCTACAACATTAGCCTTCCCTGGATGGTACTCAATCGTCAAGTCATAATCTTTAAGCAACTCTAGCCACCTTCTTTGCCTAAGATTCAACTCTTTTTGTGACATCAAGTACTTCAAACTTTTATGGTCCGTGTACACCGTACACTTTTCACCATAAAGGTAATGCCTCCAAAATTTCAAGGAAAACTTTATCGCAGCCAACTCGATGTCATGCGTAGGGTAATTACGCTCGTGCACCTTCAACTGTCGAGATGCATAAGCTACCACCCTACTTTCTTGCATCAACACACATCTCAAACCAATATAAGATGCATTACTATAAACCATAAACTCTTTACCCGATTCAAGTTGAATCAAGATAGAAGCTTGCGTCAACGCTTCTTTCAACTACTCAAAAGCTTGTTGCTTAACCTCCGTACACTCGAACTTAACATCCTTTTGTAACAACTTTATCAAAGGAGCATCAACCTTTGAAAAACTATCCACGAACCTACGATAGTATCCCGCCAAACCAAGGAAACTACGCACCTCATGAACTGACTTAGGCGACTTCCAATTCATCACCGCTTCAACCTTTTGAGGATCAACTCTATTCTCTTCGGCCGACACCACATGACCAAGGAAAACAACTTCCTTAAGCCAAAACTCACACTTGCTCAACTTGGCATAAAACTGATTTTCCAACAAAACTTGCAACACAATCCGCAAATGCTTATCATGATCCTCCTCGGTACAAGAGTACACAAGAATATCATCGATAAACACAACCACAAACCTATCAAAAAATTCATGGAACACGCGATTCATTATATCCATGAACGCAAAAGGGGCATTATTCAAACCAAACGGCATCACCAAGAACTCATAATGCCTGTACCTTTTGCGAAAAGCAGTCTTAGGCACATCCACATCTTTTACCTTCAACTGGTAATATCCGGATCTCAGATCAATCTTGGAAAACACCAAAGCACTTCAAAACTGATCAAAAAGTTCATCAATCCTTGGCAAAGGATACTTGTTCTTAATCGTCAACTTGTTCAATTGACGATAATCTATACACATGCGCATCGTATCATCTTTCTTCTTCACAAACAAGACCGGTGCACCCCAAGGTGAAACACTAGGCCTAATGAAACCTCGATCTAGCAACTCCTGAAGTTGTGTCTTCAACTCCTTCAACTCCTTAGGTGTCATTCGATAGGGAGCAATAGACACTTGAGTCATATTTTCATACAACTCAATGCCAAACTCAACCTCTCTGTTCGGTAGCAAACCAGACAACTCTTCCAGAAATACACCTGGAAGCTCACATACTATACATATGTCCCGTACTCGTACCTCCTTTGTACTTGGATTCATCACATAAGTCAGGAAAGCTTCACATCCTAAACACATCAACCGACTCGCTTCAAGAGCCGAAACCACATTAGATAAGAATTTCACTTTCTCACCTACAACCACCACCTCATAATCATCGGCTAGTTTCAACGAAACTCGTTTGATCTCAAAATCAACCATTGCTCTATGCTCAGTTAACCAATCCATGCCAAGAATTACATCGAATCCATAGAAAGGCAACTCCATAAGATCAAACTCAAACACATGACCTTGAACCGACAAAGGACACCTCTTATACAACTTCCTTGTAATAATCGTTTGACCAAAAGAAATGGTTACACGCATTCCAGCATCTAACAACTCAACAGGCAAACCAAGCACTTGTGCATGCTCACGCAAAATGTATGAATGAGTAGAACTAGAATCAATCAAAGAAAGTAATGACAAGGATTTCATAGTAAAGGTACTTGCGATCACATCTGTGTTATTCCTTCCCTCTCGGTGTGCATACACCCTAGCCTGTCCACCTCCCTCAGGCTTGTCTATCTCTGTGGCTCAACAGCTCGCACCGGAGCTTGTCCATCTCTAACTGGTTGTGGACAATCACGCTTCATATGTCCTCATGATCCACAATTCCAACACATACCCAGATTACCCTAACACTCTCCTGTGTGCCTTCTACCGCATCAGTTACAATCTGTAGTACGAATGAAGGCATTCTGGCCTTGATGACCATGACCAAGGTTACCACCACATTGCCTAGGATCAGGTTGATACATCTGATCCTTATGCTTCTTGTAACGATCCTTACTAACATCAAACTCAGCCAGCCTCTTTCCAGAACTAGAACCACCCGAACGAGCAACCAAACCCAAATTCTGCTCGATGTCCTTAGCTCGAGTGACTAAGACATCAAAATTGGTGTAGTCCAAATCCAACATAGATGTCTTGACATTCTTCACAAGCCCATAGCAGAAACGATCATGTCTCTTTTGTTCATCGGAAACCAGCTCAAAAGCATACTAGTTCAACAGAAAAAACTGGACCTCATATTAGGAAACAATCATGTTTCTTTGTACCAAAGAAATAAACTCTCACTTCTTTTCATCAAGATAGCGAACACCCGAATACTTCCTCTTGAAAGCATTTCCAAAGAACTCCCAAGTAACATCGACAGGTTCCATAACCGTAGTGATGGTCATCCACCACGTATAGGCATCTCCGTGAAGCAAAAAGACAACACACCCCAACTTTTACAAATCAATGCAACTCATCTGACCAAGAATCCTTCGGGTACTCTCAAACAAAGCCTCAGAACCCTCAAGCGATAGACCTCGGAACTCAGTTCCACCCAAACTACGCAAACGCTCCAAAGGTAAACCAGCATTAGCACCAAGATGAGGTGTAGCCACATGCATACCCGCTATCACTGCCTGAAAAGCCCCAGCTATAGCATGAATCAACGGTGTCATATCAACAACATCTTGCCCTTGCACTACTTGAGGTCCAACACCTCCAACACCTGCTCATGTTCCAACTCCATCACCACCAGGGGGAGGAGGAGGCGGCAAATTCTCAACATTCACATTAATATCATTCTCAACCACATTAGGCACATTGGTTCTAAGCTCTCGTCTCGGTCCCATTATCAAAACGATGTAGCTAAAAAGAATGCAACAATAAAAACAATCAGGCTAGCCAAGAAAGAATCCAATGTGCTCAAGTTTTCTTTTCAAAACCAAAATTCTCTTTACATTAGTAATAATATGGCAATGGGTACCCTTAACCTCTTCCCCAACAACATATAATAACCATAATTCATGTCATCAAACAGTGTGTATCTAACACAAGTCAAACAATGATCAAAACATGACATATTCAATCACCGTACATAGCATTCATAATTAAATCAACCAAGTAACAATATCACATCAACCTTACATAACATTTTTTTCGAAACCTGGCTCTGATATCACCAAATGTAACCCCCTCGACCCAGTCTGGGTGAAAGACCAAACCGAACGGATCACATGGAGAATATTAAAGTAAACCGGGAAGTTTACCTCAATAAATGAGCCTATTTTTTTATCTTAACTTTTCTAGATGCTCATTAACCTATGTGATAAACATCGCAACAGAACGATTTACAACCCGATCAGACAACGATTTGGGACTCAATTGCATCCAAACACATTTTTCGGGACCATTTTGTAATTTTACCAAATTACAGGGGCTTCATCACTTTGTAAGTTACCAACCTTTAGTTAGTCACATTGCATGCATCTCTGTCAAATCCTAGCTCAAAAAAATCATCCATGCTCATTTATTTGCATCTGCAACATTCAGGGATCAAAACGTAAAGAATTAGAACTTTAAAAGATTCGAAAAACTAACTTAAAAGCTTGTCATTCTGGTACAGGTTGCCCTGTATCAAAACAGCCGTATCAAAACAGGTTCGAGCGACTCGAAGCACAGGACCGTATCGAAACACCTCCTTAGGTGTTTCGGAACAGAGGATTCTAGTAGCCAAACGTACCGAAACACTCCTTCCTATTTCAAAACCCCTAAGCCATTTCAGGCTCACTGTTTTGGTACATGCTCTAGTGTACCAAAACACATGGGCTGTAATGACACTTTTTGTTGTTTTTTCACACTTTAATCTATACAAAACCATTCCAACATGCTTCTAACATGCATACAACATATTTAAACAACAATCCACAATCATTCATGGTAGAAACAACATCATAACATATCAATATGCAATAAAGGAATCTATAGGCATGCAACCTATGCAAAATAACCACTTAAGAGTTAAAACACAAACCAAGGCATAAACCAACAAGTAAAGGCTATTTACAAGTCATTAAAGGTAAAACAAACTTGCCACAAAACAGGGAGTTTCAAAACACCTCTCCCAAAACATTAAGGCATACTCCCATTGCCAACCATTATTACTAATAGGTAAATGTAAAATCATACTTGAGCTTAATCCCACTCCTTGGAATCATTCTTACCTTTTTGCTGCCCAAATATGCTAATTCTCTGCATTGTTGGAAAAATAGAGCGTAAGCACAAATGCTTAGTGAGGGATGCTCAAAACAAACCAACAACAACAATGCATTTTAAAACCTTTTCTCATTTGGAAATCTCTATCTCATCATGCTCTTTCTATCTCATGCTTGAAATAATTTTCAAAGCAAAACCACATTATTTAAACCACATGTACCATCTATCTCATGCATCCATCAAAATGCAACATCTCAAGGCGATGCCTTACATGCTTAAATCTCATAAAGCATATCTCAAAACATGATCTCATACGCAATCTCATTTCTTTAAAATCATTTATAAACAAGGTATATATGAATCTCATATATTGGAATTTAGCAACATTACTCGAATATGCGGATAGCTTGACGAAATCGTGGTGGAATCTCACATCACCATACTCTCATGGCGGCATCTCTCATCGCCACAAAGCTTGATGGATTCATCAAGACCTACCGTGGTGGAATCTCCCATCACCACACTCTCACTTTGGATCGGGATGGCACTACCTACATTGCCCGAACCAAAAAGCACGTACGAATTTTGTATATTATAATGCCCTTCTCATCCTACTAGTCGACCAATTATATCCAATAATAATAATCTAATCTCATGCCAATATACTCATTTTAAACATCATTTACCTACTATTTTTCAATGCATAAACATATATCTATCTCATCCCATTTCAAAAACATAAACAATGCATAGCATTTTCTCAAATAGTTCTATCTCTTTGAAATAACAAATATATCTTGTGTGATCCTGTAAATCATCATATCATTTCTCTAAACATGCATAAAACAGTAGGTGTAATTCTATCTTCAAAACAAGAGCATGATCATAAAACCAATGGGATAAAAACCGAGAAACGAGAGCAAAACATCTCAAACTTACTTACGGATTTAGGTTAGTGTTTCAAACTCAACCTAAACCCCCAAACCTTGCTTTTAAGTCTTTAAAAGGCTTTTAAAACCAATTCCACTCACCGACAACGCCTCGCTTGCTTTGCCGAAGCGTAATCAAGCTTCCGGAGCCCCCGAAACTTCACCGAATCTCTTCCGATATGTTCTCCCATGTTTATAACACATAAGCACATAGGATTAATGCATCTCAATGCACTAAAACCACTAGAAATCAAAGCTACCTCGCTGATCTGCCCAAAAACACCAAAACGCCTATCCGAAACAACCGAAAACACCTCCGATTATTCTACAAACTCAACCCAGCCAAACCTACCACTTCCATCTATTTTTAATCATAAATTCGGGATTATTATGATAAAACCTTTATTTCAACATCATTTATCATCCAAATCATAATTAAAATCAACCTCAAATTAATCAAAACAGTAACATTACGAAAATCATAAGATTCCAACCAATAATCTACAATTTAACAAAATTTCCATGATTAACTCATCAAAACAACTTATAAAACATATGTAAAGGATTGATAACTTGGGAATTTCAGTAAAATAACTGATCATTAGAGAAGAAGAATGAACCTTACCTCTAATGGATGAAATCTCTCTCAATTGGATGCATTTTTCTTAAAAAATCAAAGGAAAAACAATAAGATTTTATAAATCAAGATTAAAGAATCCTTTAGAAATCAAAAGCTTAGTGAATCAAGAGCTTTACCTCAAGTTTCTTGAAAATGGAGAGTGTTTGGCTGAGAGAAAATTTTGAGAGAAAATAGAATGAGAGAAAATGACGTAAAATGATTTTTAATGAAATAACCAACTCTCCCTTTATTAAATCCTTTTTAATCATTAATTAAAACCCTTTAAAATGATCCTAATTGAGAGAAAAATCTGATAAAAACAAGTAGGTCAAATAGCCCCTTAAAGATTCAAAGTTCCAATTCCTTTACAAAACAGTCACTAAAACAACTTTGTAAAAATTGCGTTTTGGTCACTAACTCAAAATGTCCCACTTCCAAAGTTCTTTTCTTAAAATTGATTTTACCAAAATCATTTATATAATTAATAATAATTTTTAAGCATTTTCTCATATTTTTATCATAACCCGAACCTTATTTTCCCTAAACCACTCCCAAACTAACCCGAATCTCTAGTCTAGATCCTACAAACCTCGAGTTAACCTCTAATACTTCTAGGCCCAAAATCGGGGTGTTAAAATATATGTATATCATATATGATTATAGAAATTCGTTTAAATTGAAACAAATAATATCATAAAATTATAAATATTGCAATTTAATTTGAACAAAAACTCGAAGAAAATTAGTCTCGACTCGAATTTTATGAATTTTTTTATAATGACAATTGAATTTTATTAAAAAATCATGGAAGATATCACAAATACAACACATCCAGAAGGGAGAATAATGTGGACTAGTCCACCAAATTCTCATACAAAAACCCAAAAGTGCACAGAAAAGTAAATACTTCCATAGATATTAGCATACCGTCAAAATCCAGAAGTCTTCATGAATCTCCTAGTCTCTATACAAACAAGAGGCATTACATGGTAAAAAAGGAGCGGTGAGCGAACCAAACTATCAGGCAAATTGCTCCGCTGCCCAGGACTAATTACATCGGTAAACAACCATCAACTGAGTGAGAATCTATCTTTCTACGACCATCGACTGAATCATAATCAGAAATTAGCGCCGTGAAGATCTCTGTACGAGCATCAAACAACCGTTAAGGTATGTTGAAATTATGTCAAAGCGACACACGAAACGAAACCACAAAATTAAAGAAAATGTGTTCCAAAGGCAGAGATTGTTATTAAAATATATAAAAACAAGAAAATAATGAACCCGGTGATCGACAACTAATATTAAAACTGGTTGATGATCACCGACTAAGGAAACAAAAGAAAGAAGGGGACTGTGGCGCTAAGAATGGTGCAGAGAAAAAATCAGGTTAAAAAACTTCAAGGAGGTTGCGGCTTTCTCAAAAGCTAAGGAAAAATAGGTTCAACTTTTCTTTGTAAAGAAAAAAAAAACGAATTTTATAAACTTGACTTGAATTAAAAAAAATTCAAATAAAATTTGAATGTTATAATAGGATTAACTCAAATTTTATAATTTAATTTTAACCCTAAAATAATTCTGACGAGTTAAACCAAAAATTAACTAATGTGACAAATAAACTATATTTTGAGTGCAACAACCACCCCAAATTTTAGCCTAAAACAGGGTGGTAATAGAAGATTGTAACTTTGCTTCAATGTTCTTGTTTTTCTTTTTTACTGTTCCTAACATTTGCTTTAATGGGTAGTTGGAGACTGATGAAGCACTGATTGTACATTAATAAGAATTAGGTTGGGTTTTGGTTATAAAACAACATACAATATTGTTAAACCCAAGTTTTTATTTTGTTTATTTTTATTAATTTGTTCAATGATTTTTAAAGAGCTAATAGTTGATATAATTTTATTACCGAATAGAGTGAGTTATCGTTAAGTCATTTCTATTAATAAATTTATTTTCTTTTAAGAGTCCTTGTATGGATAATAAATAATATTTATAAAATTTACCGAAATTTCGATTAATCATCATCAACAATCATACTCTCATTCTATAATCTTGAGAATAAGAAAATAATTTCCTTTTCTATTCCGTCCAACAAATATCTTTTGTTTCTTTCATAAAACTCTTTTTTTTTTCTCTCTTTTCATAACAAACATGGGTAAACTTTCGTTATTATCAGAAGGGGCTCTTGCCCTCTCACACCATACAAGATTTTTTTACCTTTCAATTATAAATATTAAAATATATATATATAAATTATGAATTTATCATCTTTATTTTTAAAATTTTTTAAATTGTCCTCTAATTTATCAAACCATTATTCGTTCAGATAACAAAAATACCATTTTTTCTCTTAAAAAAATCTACCGTGCACATATCTTTTATGATCATCGCCATTAACTTTTCACTCATATCAAAAGGAATAAGCTACAATCTAACAACTAATCAAAAATTTTAAAAATTTGAATTAGCTAAACCCTTTAATAATCTTAATCAAAATCGCCATATAATTATCATTTTAGAACCTTAGAGACGAGAATATAATTTTTTCTTTTCTTCTCCAAAAAAAGAGGTTTATTTCCTTTCTTTAGTAGACTTTTTAAAACTTTTTTCTTCCCGTAATCAGAATATCGTTTTATCTATAAATTATCTATTATACACATCTTTTACATCCATTATTAACAATTCTTCACCCAAATTAAAAATTGTAACCCGACGATTTTTAATCACCTTAAATCTGCTCTTGTTGTAAATCAACATAATTCAAATTAAAAAATAAATCTTCGTATTAGAAAGAAAATTTCAGAAAATTCATCGCGAGGAAAAACTCCATGCATTTACATTAACTAAACCCTCAAAAATCTTACTCAAAATCCCCAAAACTTCAAGATTTTTTAGACAACAATTTAACCCGGAAGATTTACCCAAATATTATTTTGAAATTTTTTAATTCCAAAAGTAGAGACTCGCTCAGATTATTTTCAATTCTAAGAATGATTACTGTTGGAATTTTGAAGACCGGTAGTGCACAGCCCGAGTTTGAACAGTGTTCTTCGGGTTGTGCCACTGTTCAAAAATAGGGTGCTTTCCTCCTCTTTTTCAGTTTTCTTTGACGCCACGTGGCACGCACTGGGTAGCCCGTGCACTGTTCAAAAACGGGTTGTCCACCCTATGTCTATGAACAGTGCGACGACAAAGGCATGTGCTAGTATTAATGTCTGAATTTTTTTAATTGGATGAATGTGAGGTGGGTATTGTGTGATTAAAATTAAAAGGGGTCACACATTTTTTATCGAATATAAAATAATGAATAATTATTATTTCAATATTAAATATTATAAATATGAGATATAAGGGTTTATGTATTAAAAATTTAGAGCTAATTAATTTTTAATATTTAGTGTTTTAGGTTAGAGATTTTAATTTTTAATGTAATTAAAAAATATTTTATATTAATTATGTACTAAAATATAACTTAATTTTAATTCAGTGATCAGTCTTTTCAGACTGAAAAAAGTTTCGAATAATTGTTTTAATTGATATAGGTGCAAGTGTAGGGTTTTAGTGATTTGAAATAATAGTTGTGTAGGTGCAGGTGTATGGTTTAAGTGATGTGAAATAATAGTGGTGTAAGTGCAGGTGTAGGGTTTCAGTGATGTGATATAGGTGCAGGTGTAGGTGCATGTATAGGTCTCAATGATGTGAAATAATAGTGGTGTAGGTGCAGGTGTAGGGTTTTAGTGATGTGATATAGATGCAGGTGTAGGTGCAGGTGTAGGTTTCAGCGATGTAAAATAATAGTGGTGTAGGTGCAGGTGTAGGTGTAGGGTAGTAAAAAACTTTTAATTATTATAATAATTTTAAATTATGTAGGGGTAGTGTAATTTTTTTATTAGAAATCTGTTAGTGAATATTAATTTTCGTGTAGGGGTATTATAGGAAAATATTCAAGTTGGGTTTTTTTTAAATAGGTTGTGTTAGTGTTGAAGAATGTAATTTGATAGAAAATCGTTTACTAGAGAAAATGTAATTTGAGTAAAGAGGGAGAAGAAGAAGTAGAAAAAGAAGAAGAAGAAAGTTGAAAAAAAAATTAAGTTGTTTTGAAATATTATTTTTTTATCAGTATAATTTTGATGTTGTTTGAAAATTAATTGTGGATTGAAATTTTTTTCGAATATGTAGAGAAAATGAGCAACAGCGGCTGTTTTGTGACTGTCCATTACAATGGACAAATGGTAAAATCTGATGTTGGTATCGTATTTCATTCGGAGAGGCCTACGAAGATGAGAATTAACAAAGAAATCACACTTCAAGTATTGAAAGAGGAGATATCGGAGAAAATTAGAGCTCCGATTCATAGTTTGCGGTACCGGTGGATGACATGTTCGAATCCAGTCATATATTCCGCGATTGCTCTCGAAGATAATGAAGATGTGACAATTATGATCGCAGAGCATGAGTCAATGGAAATTCAAAATGTCGAGTTGTTTGCTGAGATGCTTGATATTCCCGGCCCCTCTAAAAACGCAACCGGAAAATCTAGTCAAATGGGTGTCAGTAACGAAATTGATATGTTCGGAGGCATTTTTGTTGCAATGTTGGCAACTGGGACATCTAGTGAATTTCATGAAGGTGGGCCGTCAACATATGGTCCGTCGTACGAACCGACTGTTGATGCTAATATTGCACTTAGACGTGGCCGATGGGGAGAATCATTAGAAGATTCTAGCGAAGAAGAAGATATTAGGGATCCTGATTTGTTTCCGAATAACGTTGGTCAAGCCCCTGACTTCGGTGGTGGAGAATTTGTTCCGACCGGGGGCGAAATTACATTATACGAAGTTCATGCTCATATGCACTTGGTTGATTTCGATGCGATGAGGGCGCCACAATTTTCAGATATGCCCCAACTAAGTTCGAGTCAAAATGACGACTTGTTTGAAGGGATGGAATTTAAGGCAAAGGATGAAGCTATATTGGCAATTAAATAGTATAACATCAGACAACATGTAGATTATGCGGTTGCAGAATCCAACACGAAAACTTTCCTTGCGAAGTGTGTGAAGTACGGAGCAGGGTGCAACTGGAAGATTCGTGTAACGAAGCTTAAGAAGAGTGGTCGTTGGGAGGTCACGGAGTACAATAGCGATCACACATGTTTACGAACTCGACAATTGCCTAAGTACCATGTCGGCAAAGTGGAACTCGACAATCACAAAGTTGATCAACGGTGTAACCGTACACCACTTGTTAGAATCCTTCAACAGTTCATCTGGTACAAAAAGGTGATCATCGTTGTACGGCATCTAAATAAACTACAAAAATAATAATTATTATAATAAGATCTAACTATAATGTAAAAAAACTATTAATTAATATCTATCTTACTAAATTGTAAACAATACAGTTAACCACATACCCGCTCCTGACAATACAAATCAATTTTCGCTCTAAACACTTTTAAGTTGTTGTTCGTCAATCTCGTGTGCGCTTTTTTCTCGCACCATCTGCATACAATTCACAAATAATGTTTTAATTAATAGAAAAAATAATTTAAAATTACCACAAAAATTAAACTTAAAATCAAGATAATTACCTGGCGACAAGAGGGAATTGTACCAGTGTTCGAGTAATCGGTGTCCAGAACGGAAGTCGCTGCCAAGCCCATGCTTGCAGCAACAACAAACATCCACCAATACTTTGAACCTTATGATCATTCTCTATTTTAGCGCCCTTGCACAACTCACGATACAAGAACGCTAATATGACCGATCCACAACTATATTGAGCAGCTTCCCACGGGTACCTCAAAAAGCGTAGATACCGTGTATGTACAAGATTGCAAATTTATCTGGCATCAATATACCGCCAATGAGCTGTAGAATATAAGCTCGAATGGAATTATAAACCGCATCAATCGAATTATATTCACTGAGATTGAATTCTTTTTGCAACCAACTCAGTTTCACACGACTTCCTGACAAATTTGATTTGTCCGGCACCTTCCAAGAAAATAACCACAAAGTGCTTCGGCTCTAACTTCAGTCTGGTCGATCGAGAGTTCCCCAGTCAATGGTGCCCCGTTTACCGGCACCCAAATAAGCATGACCACGTCTTCAAGTGTGATCGTGCATTCCCACACAACCTATGGAACATATGAGTTTCCGGCCTCCAACGCTCAATCAGAGCAGTAATCAACCCGGACACCAACTTGTACCCTCGAAGAAACGTCGCATAATAAAATCCAGACTGTTGCAACCATTAAGTGATTCGATCGTGCGGAGGATTTTTCACCATAGTCAGGTGATGTCTAAATGTATCATCAAAATCACGTAATTAACACATCAATAAATAAAGGGATAAACTAAACCTAATAGTATTATTAACATAATTGAATTGAATTTCTAATAAATCAATTATTAACAAAATTATACCATCTCAGGAACCGACAAACTACTAATGTGTTGATCCTGAAATTTCAATAGAAGAGCTTGCTCGGCCATCCTACATGACAAGTATGAATATATTACAACCCGAGACTCAATAGAGAACCTTCAATTTTTAAATTTTACAAACTAGTCACTAATCTACTTTTACTAAATACCCTAATTAAAATCGGCATTTACATAAAAATTTTAAAAAGCTCATAAATTAAAAAAAAACATTAATATTTTTTACTATTACAACTCTTAAGTTATTTTTTTTCGAAATTACAAATAAAATTTTAATTTTGTTTACTACTATATTACTAATAGCTCATATCCTCTAAATTCACAAAACATTAATATTTTTTTACTATGCTAACTCCTAAGTTAATTTTTTTAAATTAATAAAATTTTAAAAATATTTTTTTACTAGTAGTACTACTAATATAACTATCAAACAACTCAACTTTAAGATTATTATGAAAACATAATTAATTTACAATTTTTTGATTCAACTCTCAAACTCCTCCCAATATACTCCAAAACTACTTTCGCTTCATAACCTTCAATTTTAAGATTTCTACAAACTAGTCATTAATACAATTTAAATTTTTTTAACTAATAACTCCTAAATTAAAAAACATTACTATTTTTTTACTATGTCAACTCTTAAGTTATTTTTTTCAAAATTATAAATAAATTTTAATTTTTTTACTATTACTACTACTAATTTTTTGATTCAACTTCAAATATACTCATTTTACTCCCAATATATTCCAAATATCAACATTTTAAACATTAATATTATAAAATCTAACATAAAATTAACAATAATATAAATATCCATACATAAAATTTTCAAATATCAACTTTAAAATTATTAAAAAAAAAACTTAATATCTTCACAAATTTAAAAAATTCAACCACCAAATTAAAATTTTGTCATACTTACTAGAATTCTTCAAATATTTCTTTCTCAAAATTTTTTCTCCTCAACAACCTATTTAACACAAAAATTTCAAAATTTCAACCATCAACTTCAAAATTCTAACAAATATAAAATTAAAACAATTAAACTCAAAAAATTAAAAAAAAATCGTAACTACAATAAATTACATACATTACATTACAAATCAAAATATTAATTTAACATATTTTTCTCAAATAAAATATACACACTTACAAAATTTCTTCACTGTCTTCCTCTTCCTCCTCTATCTTCTATCTTTTATCTTCAACACACCACCTATTTATCCCCAACCCCTTTCAATTTTAACCACAAAATATCCACCTCACGTTCATCCAATCAAAACCCCCTAAAAGCCAAAAAAACACTCGGTCAATGCCCTGCACCCCCTGCGACCTTGCAGCCTTTGTCGTCGAACTGTTCATAGACATAAGGTGTGTTGAGATTTAGGGGCTCGATTCGTTCAACCGTTGTTGCTCACCAAGTGGTGGAGAGGTGGATTTTTGGGTGGAAGGGTTAAGGAAGCTAAAATAAAGATAGACACAATGATTTATAGTGGTTCAACCTTCTAACCAAGGTCTACATCCACTATCTTAGCTCCCCACTAAGGATTTCCAAACAATTCTACTAATGGCTCTTCCCCTTTTCTAGGCTTAGGAGGTAACCCTTATACACAATCAAGCTTTCTACCCAAAGCCTTGATTGAAACCCTCTCTTACAAAGAGACAACAATAAGCAAACTTAAAACCCTCTAATAGGTGTTTGTTTGCACAATTAAGCACTCACCCAAAACCTAAAACACTTGAGCAAATATGACAATTTTGGCTCACTAGTGTTTGTCTATACAATAAATGACAATTTAAGCTCTAAGACAATTCTTGATCATTTGATGTTTGACAATATGAGCATTAGCCTTTACTTGATGCTTGGAGGTCCCTTTTATACTCCTTGATGAGTTTATAGTCGTTGCTAGCCATTGGGATTGAATTGGAGCCGTTGAAGACTTTAATTCCTGTTGGGTTTTTTAGCACGCTCGAATCGATCACCGAAACCGTCAAGGAGGGTTGTAATTGTGTAACCCCCTCATCCCGGTCTAGCCGGATGACTGGTCCGAGTGGGTCACACGGGGAAAACCGAAGCGAAACCCGTTAAGGTTCCCCCTCGGTTAGCAACCCTATTTTTTTCATTTCTTTTTAAATCTGTCACATTCGAGTATTAAATCCTAAGTGATCAAACAACGGAACATATCACACGAGACAAACATTCAAACCCCAAACCACATTCAAACAGCCCAATCTTAATCTTGACTAAAGGTATCTTAGTACCTATGTGTTTATATAGTGCGTAATGAGTTTCTAGCCGTTTATGGCCGTAGGGGATGCAAAATAGTCGTTACCTACAAAAATTCAGCATTTATAACACAAGGGATCGATCCCATAAACCAGGGGATCGATCCTTTTGCACTTGGAGGCTGGAAGCAGAAATTGAAATGATTCTGCCAACAAAGGGATCGATCCCTTTTTCCAGGGGATCGATCCTTTTTGCCTTGGAGACTGGAAAAACAGCTTTAGTGCAAAAACGGATCATAGATGTTTTGAAAAAGATCGGCTAAAGTTAGAATCATTTAAAACATATTTTAGGAAGCAATAAAGCATATACAAACATGCAAGAACACCTATTTAAGCCAAGGAAATCATTCAAACATGGTATAATGCATTCATACATAGCATTCCAATTAAAGAGCAATTTATGCATATATGGACATACATAAAATCTCAACAATACCAGAGATACAAATTAACACATAGGAGACTTAGACATATCAACTAAGCAACCTAATCATCCAAAAAGGACATGCCATCACACACAAGCATTCATCAAGGCATGCATCACTCAAGCATTCATCAAGGTATGTATCATAAGTGATATTTACAAATCAAACAAGGCATCTAAGTGCCAAACCAAATCAACACACATCAAAGCATCAAAAA
Source organism: Hibiscus trionum (assembly GCA_030270665.1). Lineage (NCBI taxonomy): Eukaryota > Viridiplantae > Streptophyta > Magnoliopsida > Malvales > Malvaceae > Hibiscus > Hibiscus trionum. Next base: position 1,239,064 of record BSYR01000034.1, on the reverse strand, counting down.
CAACAACACATATCCCATTGCTTTACTATTACAATCTTTCAATTTATAAATCATACATTGAGCTCACCAAAAGCAACACTTGGAGACCTTTCCTTTCCCTTGCCACCCACAAGCTATTTATCTGCATTGTCGAACAAAAGAGAGCGTAAGCATAAAAGCTTAGTGAGGGTAAGCTCATAAAACAAACCTTCGACAATACAGGGTCCAAGCTCGAGCAATTATCATGATGAAATACATGACTTTATCTTCGATCCACATGAACAAAAATGAACATGATGCATGAACATATAATCAACATTATGTCATGCTCAACATCTCATAATCTCAACTTACAACGATATGTATATATACCTCAATGCATTAACCAAATCATATATCACTTCACATTTGAAATTCACATTTCATATCACATTGATACACATATCAATTCATATTAGAATGTATGCATAATCTCATATTGGCATAAACATACTTTCTCATATTGGCACCTAGTTATGACTCGAATACGCGGATAACATGTTGGAACGCATTTTCCAACATCAACCTTACCTCGGTGGGATTACACTCATCACCGGCCTTGCATGTGGAACGCATTTCCACATGCCCTACGGATGGGATTCCACTCATCATCACGTAGAATATATATAAATTTCCGGTGGAATATTACATCACCGTACTCCTCCTTGGTGCCTTAACGCCACCAAGTCCACGTACGTTTTGACTCAATTAGTGTGCACACTCATCCTGATGATCGATCATTGTACCCAAGCATACTAGTGCCAATTAATCAAATTCCACAACCTTTGATGTTCAAGAGTCATAATATGGCATCTTACATCATATTAAGCTCAACATCAAATATCTCAACAACATATTATCATAATGTCATGTTCAAGAGTAATAATATGGCATCTTACATCATATTAAACTCAACATCATCATATACAATTTACAATCCAAACCACATGCATAGCCATGTATCAAACCATGTCTCAACAACATGTATAACATATTATACATAATCATCATAACACAAATCATCATGAGGCATAACATCAATTAAAGAGATCATCCAATGTCTCTAACTAAAGTTTAGGATTAGGCTACCACCCTAATCCTAACTCTAGGTGAGTCTACCAATCTCAACCTAGTCCACATCCTCGAACCAATTGCTCAAAACCATTTAAAATATTTTAACCACTCACCGACTACTTCCTTAGCACAAGCCAACAAGCCTACCAAGCATCCAAGTTTCCGGATTCGAGCCCGAAGCTTCACCATTGATTTCTCTTGCTTCTAACCATTCAAAAACAATATATTAACCTCAAAATCAGTCACAAACCCAAAGTTTAACATCAACACACAAATCCACTTCAATTCTCACAATTCAAAGCCAAGTTCATTCTTCAATTTCTCATTTTCGTACTTCCACAAAAACCCGTCAAAAATCAGAATTGTAGTCATCCAAAACACCCTTAAACATGTTCAAAACACTGCCCAACTATAGTATATCCATCAACCCCCAATTTCCAACATTAAACACACAATTTAAGCCATGAACAATCCCCAAAATCACCAAATCCGAGCAGCCATGAAAAACAGTCCAAAACTTGTGATTTCAACATATTTAACACATTCAAACACTTCCAAAACAACCCCCAACTATTACTCTAACATAAATCCTCAAATTCCAACATAATTCATACCAAAAACTCATCTACAAACCTTCCTAAAAATCCACAAAAATTTCCATTTTCGTACTCCTATTTTACCCAGCAGAAAATACCATTTTCAAACATCCAAATGACACCTAAATGGTCCCAAAAAACTTTTCTAACATACATATACCATCAGCCCTTCAACCTAACTCTAAAACTCACCAAAATTCAAGTTTTAGACTATTCAAAAATGGCCATAAATACCCATTTCGGATTTTTACCCAAAATTACTCATTTTAACATATTATGTGTATTTTAACATGATTAAACAAAACCCCAACTCAATTTATCAAATCAATTGAAAAACTCAACAAAAACTCAAATTTTCATTAAACTTGAAAATTACAAAAGTGGGTAGTTTCGAAATATAAAGCTATGTAAACGTAGAGGATGAAGAGGAGAGTTCAAATATGTAATTACCTTCAAAAACGCCCTTGATTTGATGAAGAAATCAAAGCAAATAGTAAAGAGGGTTTGGGGGAAATTTTGGAGATGGTTTACAGTGAAGAAGAAGAAAATGAGAAAGATGATAACTTATAAAGTTGTCATTATTTTTATTTTGGTTTAATTACCAAAATGATCCCTCCCTTTCTTTCTAAACTCAATTTGCTCACACTAAGGTCAATTTGATTAAAATAAATTTTACTGACTCGAACCAATTAACCCGACTAACTCCTAACCCCAAAACACGGGTGTTACAACTCTCCCCCACTTAAGAAATTTCGTCCTCGAAATTCGTCGAACAGGAAGAGTCACTGAAACATGCTCCTCCACACATTCCTCTCTCACTACAACATACTAACCAACTCGGTAGACTCGCCACACAACATTTGCTATCCGTCACTGAGATCTCAACTGGTTCTTCAAGGCATATCAAATTTCAAACTCAACTCAATCTCTTCTTCAACATAGCATGGAACAGATTTGACACACACTTTCGAATTGTAAATACAAAGACTCATCACAAATCTCTTTCTAACTCTGGTGGTAACCGTAACAGATAAACAACAGGACTAGCCCGATTCATAATCTCATACAACACTATTTTGAACACCTGTCCCATAACTTTCTCTGACAGATCATCTGACTTCAACAAGTAACCAAACACTATGCAGATGTCTTCAAAAATAATCTAGTTGAAACCTCGGATCTCTATTACCCACTTTCATTAAGAACCTTCCACAGATATAATAAACTAGAAGAAGAATGACGTCCAGTCTTAACATACTGGCAAATTATACACTTACCCTCATGCTGAACCACATCACCTATCATCTCAATCCCGAAGTATTTATCTTCAACCCATGATACGTATTCATACTACTCAGATGCTATACAAATGAACTACCTTGTGCATCGGCCGAAACAATACGTCTCAAAGCACTATGTCAATCGGCACAACTATTCTATCTCTAACAACACAAACTTTATCATCTCTGAACTGTATTCTGAAGGTCTTCCTTCTACTATGTCTTGCACGTGAGGTGCCAAGAATCTGTCTTGCAACTGTTTCTCTTCAAGTATCTGACTCAAAGTAGGTTTAACATGAAACTCAGCCACGAAACTGTTATCATTCGGTAAACTGAATTCGGCAATTACATCTCGCAACTCAACCACAAATCTGACAACAAAATAACTCGGAACATCGGTTACCACTTAGACTCTCTTCAGATAGTACCCAATCTCAATATTGCAGTTTTCAAGCAATTCTAACAACTTATGTTGTTCAAGTTTCAACCATTCCTAAGTCTTCAAATTTTTCAGGTTCCGATGATATGTACATACCCACTGTGCATTTCTTACCGCACAAGCTTGTCTCCAAATCTTCGAGGCAATTACAACTGTAGTTAACTCTATGTCATATATCAAATAACTCTTCCCACGGTCTTCCAACTATCTTAATGAACAAGCCACAACTTCTGTCTTGCATAAGTACACGACCTAACTCTACATGTAACACATCACTATGGTTCAAGTTTTTTTTTTCAACTATATCTTCTTCTGCCTACTTGGGATTTACTCTAACACACTCGACTGAACTATATGTCCTAGGAGAACATCTTTCTTAACTCGGAGTTCACGTTTGCTCATCTTGGCATACCACTAATTCTCTAATAGGATCTACAACACTAACTCCATAGCTTGTCAAGGTCTTTCTCGGTACTTGAACATACTCATGTGACATCCAGAAGAGCTACTACAACTGATCAAGAAACTCAGGAAAATATTCTGCTCAACATCTCTATGAAAGTAACTAATACAGTAGTTAAACAAAACGGCATAACTCAGAACTCAAAGTGATCATATATTACCTCAAAAGCTATATTCCTTACTTCAATTTCTCTCACTTCCAATTGTTAATAATTGGATCTCAATTTAATCCTCGAAAATATTGGTGCACACACTAACTGATCAACCAATCACTGACATTCGGAGATGGATGCAATTTTTTTTTCTGCCACTTGTTTCGATTGTCTGAATCTAAACACATCCTCGTATTTCCACTCTCACTTCTTCACAAATTGTGCTGTAGAACTCTAAGATGATGCACTAGGCCTAATGAATCTAAGGCCTAACAGTTCTCGTAGTTAATTCTTCAACATTCTCAATTCTGTCAGAAACCATATGATACAGAGCAAACTAAAACACGAGCAAACTCGGAGACAACATCAATAATAAACTCTTCTTCTCTGTCAAGAGACAAACTAGGCATTTCTTCTAAACACTTCTAGGAAGAATCACAAACCATTTTAACCTTCTGCGGTCTAATCTTCATTCAAACTCAAATTCATTACACTTGGTAAACAAGCCTGCCATCTAAACTCAGTAAATCTTCGACCTCCACAGCTGGATCAACATTCGACAATAAGTTCACCTCCTCACCTACTACTACAGTCACACAGAAATCTGCAACTTCAAGGCAACTCTCTCTTTGTCTCAACGTATACACTAACTTTGTGCTCTTCAAGCCAAACCTTGTCAAAACGTACCTCAAAACTGTAGGAAGACGATCACTTCACATCTACTAGAAACTAGTAACTCCGAACCACCAACAAACACTTCTGTACATCTTTCTGATCACCACTGTCTCCAAAAAGGACTAGTTCTTCAACAAAATCTGACTCTTTTAGACTGTTTTTAGAGCATTTCGAAACTTCAAAATGCAGTTCTAATCACAAACAAACAATCACGCTTGAACTTGTTCTATAACATCGGTTGGACGACTCAAAACATCCCACTACCAAACAATCTGAATTCAAAGCTCAAGACTTCCTTCTCGGCTCAACTATATCGGAAATAACTTCATCTCTCCTTCTAACTGAAAGACAACTCAGACGCACACTGGCCCAATCACACAAATTGATTTTCACTCACGGACACTGAACGGCTGTCTTGTATGAAAACCATAGGCTGAATCCCAACGATCACCAACTAGCATTTCTGAATTTCAGATTACACAAACGAGACCCTTACCCTGATCTCGCCCCAAAGAACTAAGGTACTCATACCTACCTCTGACACCTCATCGGCACATTCAAACTTGCATGCTTGCTAACAATATACAGAAGTGCAGACTCAGAATCAATCAGAAGGGAACAAGCTCAAAACTGTACCAAGGGCTTACCTACTATATCATCGATAATACTCTGACTCCCACTCATAAGTCGTCACCTCTTTCACTACTAACACCAGAACCGATCACATCGTTCCTCATCAACAGGAACCAACCCACATACACACTAACTCAGTCAAACAAATTGTACCTCCAGTCCGGTACAACCACACCTCCCTAACCAAGATGATGGACTCCCTCAACATCATTCACATTTTCAGAACCCACAGTTTCCACTTACCGATTCACAGTCCACGCCTTGGCCTCAAACTTACCAAAAAGCAGTAAACTAACAACAACAACACATTAACATACAAACTGGGTTAGCAAAGGAAAAGGTCCAAGTGGCTCAAGTATGATTACCTCACTTAAATTCTCTTTTTCCGATGTAATAGAAGCAATGGGACTCTACTCAACATGCTTCAAGCAACTCAACACACATACATGCTCAATCATGCATATTACAAGGCATACTTGCTAAACAAGCAAACATATGCATACGATCAAACAACATACCTTCTCCATCAAACAATCACACATCACCGCATACACGGGTAACGAGCAACATGCTTTTAAACAAATAACCAACATACTTGTCATACAAGCAATCATACTTACAAAGCAAGCAATCATTCATTATAGCATACTCGAATAACAAGCAACATGCTTACATGATAAGCAAACACCATATCAATCATAAAACACAACTTACTTCACTTACCTGCCCAAGGTTTCGGAAACCTTAAGCTCTGATGCCAACAAATGTAACCCCCTCATCCCGGTCTAGCCGGATGACTGGTCCGAGTGGGTCACACGGGGAAAACCGAAGCGAAACCCGTTAAGGTTCCCCCTCGGTTAGCAACCCTATTTTTTTCATTTCTTTTTAAATCTGTCACATTCGAGTATTAAATCCTAAGTGATCAAACAACGGAACATATCACACGAGACAAACATTCAAACCCCAAACCACATTCAAACAGCCCAATCTTAATCTTGACTAAAGGTATCTTAGTACCTATGTGTTTATATAGTGCGTAATGAGTTTCTAGCCGTTTATGGCCGTAGGGGATGCAAAATAGTCGTTACCTACAAAAATTCAGCATTTATAACACAAGGGATCGATCCCATAAACCAGGGGATCGATCCTTTTGCACTTGGAGGCTGGAAGCAGAAATTGAAATGATTCTGCCAACAAAGGGATCGATCCCTTTTTCCAGGGGATCGATCCTTTTTGCCTTGGAGACTGGAAAAACAGCTTTAGTGCAAAAACGGATCATAGATGTTTTGAAAAAGATCGGCTAAAGTTAGAATCATTTAAAACATATTTTAGGAAGCAATAAAGCATATACAAACATGCAAGAACACCTATTTAAGCCAAGGAAATCATTCAAACATGGTATAATGCATTCATACATAGCATTCCAATTAAAGAGCAATTTATGCATATATGGACATACATAAAATCTCAACAATACCAGAGATACAAATTAACACATAGGAGACTTAGACATATCAACTAAGCAACCTAATCATCCAAAAAGGACATGCCATCACACACAAGCATTCATCAAGGCATGCATCACTCAAGCATTCATCAAGGTATGTATCATAAGTGATATTTACAAATCAAACAAGGCATCTAAGTGCCAAACCAAATCAACACACATCAAAGCATCAAAAACAACAACACATATCCCATTGCTTTACTATTACAATCTTTCAATTTATAAATCATACATTGAGCTCACCAAAAGCAACACTTGGAGACCTTTCCTTTCCCTTGCCACCCACAAGCTATTTATCTGCATTGTCGAACAAAAGAGAGCGTAAGCATAAAAGCTTAGTGAGGGTAAGCTCATAAAACAAACCTTCGACAATACAGGGTCCAAGCTCGAGCAATTATCATGATGAAATACATGACTTTATCTTCGATCCACATGAACAAAAATGAACATGATGCATGAACATATAATCAACATTATGTCATGCTCAACATCTCATAATCTCAACTTACAACGATATGTATATATACCTCAATGCATTAACCAAATCATATATCACTTCACATTTGAAATTCACATTTCATATCACATTGATACACATATCAATTCATATTAGAATGTATGCATAATCTCATATTGGCATAAACATACTTTCTCATATTGGCACCTAGTTATGACTCGAATACGCGGATAACATGTTGGAACGCATTTTCCAACATCAACCTTACCTCGGTGGGATTACACTCATCACCGGCCTTGCATGTGGAACGCATTTCCACATGCCCTACGGATGGGATTCCACTCATCATCACGTAGAATATATATAAATTTCCGGTGGAATATTACATCACCGTACTCCTCCTTGGTGCCTTAACGCCACCAAGTCCACGTACGTTTTGACTCAATTAGTGTGCACACTCATCCTGATGATCGATCATTGTACCCAAGCATACTAGTGCCAATTAATCAAATTCCACAACCTTTGATGTTCAAGAGTCATAATATGGCATCTTACATCATATTAAGCTCAACATCAAATATCTCAACAACATATTATCATAATGTCATGTTCAAGAGTAATAATATGGCATCTTACATCATATTAAACTCAACATCATCATATACAATTTACAATCCAAACCACATGCATAGCCATGTATCAAACCATGTCTCAACAACATGTATAACATATTATACATAATCATCATAACACAAATCATCATGAGGCATAACATCAATTAAAGAGATCATCCAATGTCTCTAACTAAAGTTTAGGATTAGGCTACCACCCTAATCCTAACTCTAGGTGAGTCTACCAATCTCAACCTAGTCCACATCCTCGAACCAATTGCTCAAAACCATTTAAAATATTTTAACCACTCACCGACTACTTCCTTAGCACAAGCCAACAAGCCTACCAAGCATCCAAGTTTCCGGATTCGAGCCCGAAGCTTCACCATTGATTTCTCTTGCTTCTAACCATTCAAAAACAATATATTAACCTCAAAATCAGTCACAAACCCAAAGTTTAACATCAACACACAAATCCACTTCAATTCTCACAATTCAAAGCCAAGTTCATTCTTCAATTTCTCATTTTCGTACTTCCACAAAAACCCGTCAAAAATCAGAATTGTAGTCATCCAAAACACCCTTAAACATGTTCAAAACACTGCCCAACTATAGTATATCCATCAACCCCCAATTTCCAACATTAAACACACAATTTAAGCCATGAACAATCCCCAAAATCACCAAATCCGAGCAGCCATGAAAAACAGTCCAAAACTTGTGATTTCAACATATTTAACACATTCAAACACTTCCAAAACAACCCCCAACTATTACTCTAACATAAATCCTCAAATTCCAACATAATTCATACCAAAAACTCATCTACAAACCTTCCTAAAAATCCACAAAAATTTCCATTTTCGTACTCCTATTTTACCCAGCAGAAAATACCATTTTCAAACATCCAAATGACACCTAAATGGTCCCAAAACACTTTTCTAACATACATATACCATCAGCCCTTCAACCTAACTCTAAAACTCACCAAAATTCAAGTTTTAGACTATTCAAAAATGGCCATAAATACCCATTTCGGATTTTTACCCAAAATTACTCATTTTAACATATTATGTGTATTTTAACATGATTAAACAAAACCCCAACTCAATTTATCAAATCAATTGAAAAACTCAACAAAAACTCAAATTTTCATTAAACTTGAAAATTACAAAAGTGGGTAGTTTCGAAATATAAAGCTATGTAAACGTAGAGGATGAAGAGGAGAGTTCAAATATGTAATTACCTTCAAAAACGCCCTTGATTTGATGAAGAAATCAAAGCAAATAGTAAAGAGGGTTTGGGGGAAATTTTGGAGATGGTTTACAGTGAAGAAGAAGAAAATGAGAAAGATGATAACTTATAAAGTTGTCATTATTTTTATTTTGGTTTAATTACCAAAATGATCCCTCCCTTTCTTTCTAAACTCAATTTGCTCACACTAAGGTCAATTTGATTAAAATAAATTTTACTGACTCGAACCAATTAACCCGACTAACTCCTAACCCCAAAACACGGGTGTTACAAATTGCTTGGTGGTTGAATTGGCTAAAACCGAAAGAAATGTAGAAAATTTGCACGAGGATTTTAGAGTGGTTCGACTACTCAACCGAGTCTACATCCACTACCTTAGCACACCACTAAGGATTTCCCAATTCACTCAACAATGAATTCTTCCTTTTAGGACAAAGGGTAACCTTACAACCCTATCTTTTCAATGGCTAAGATAGAACCAACTCTAGTTTTTCTCTCAAGGCTAAACTAGAACCTCTCCTTATACAAGGGTAGAAAGATGTAAACAAATATACCTCACAAGGTGGGTGTTTACGAGAATTGAGCTCACAGGAGTGTAAAGAATAAAAACAATGAAAAACACTCTCTATACAATATTTACAAGAGAAATGAAGAAGATAAAGACTTAAACTCGATTTCTCTTGAACATTAAGCTTGGATCTTGTTTCTTTCTATCTTCAAGTGTCCTTGGGGTGTTTATATAGTGTGGAATGAGTATCTAGCCGTTTATGGCCGTTGGGGATGTTTTGGAGCCGTTGGAAGCCATTAAAGTCGAGCTTTAAATGCTCTCCTGCACAATAGTTTCGAAACCTTTGAGAGGTTTCGAAACCTTAAGAGGGTTTTCAAAAAACTAGCCGTTTTATAGCCCGTTTGGAGCCGTTACAGGGCCAAAGTTTCGAAACCTTTACAAGGTTTCGAAACCTTTGAGCCAAAGTTTCGAAACCTTGTGAAGGTTTCGAAACCTTTGCCCAGGTTTCAAATTTTTGGCTACTGCCCAGTATAGTTTCGAAACTTTGCTATAGTTTCGAAACTTTCCTTCCAAAATGAGAATTTTGGGCATTTGTCGACTTTTAAAAATGTAGTTCGATATAGGTATTCAATCGAACTCTTTCAAAACATTTTCAAAATATTTTGTCACGTTTTAAGGACTTTTGAATTATTTTTGAAATCTTTAAACACGTCCCTAAAACAATTTTCACATAATTGTTATATCAAAATATTTCTCAACAATCTCCCCCTTTTTGATATAACAAAACTTCTTTGAAAAATTGTTTTTGACAAAAAGCTCCCCCTTAATTTTTCACTTATTTCTCCCCCTTTTTGTTATATAAAAAATAATTCAAATCTTTATAGTACATAATAACAATGGGGTTTATGTGGGAGTATCGAAACGGTTTGAAAACTTCCCTAAACATAATTTCAAGTTGTTTGGACTTTTGGAAATGTTTTAAATTCTTTTTAAATCAGTCCAACACATTTTTCAATTATTATATCAAAACATTAGTTCTTCAATCTCCCCCTTTTTGATATAATAAAACCGACTTGAAAAATTGTTTGGGATTCTCCCCCTTCAAGTTTAAAACGTTTAAAAATGTGAATAAGAGATGAAAATCTGAAAAGTAAATAGCTCCCCCTTATTCATTTGAAAATACAATTTTTCAAACCAAATTCTCCCCCTTTTTGTTATATCAAAAAGAATTTAAAATACTTTAAGCTCAAAATAACAATGGAGGAAAAAAAATTTATTAAAAAAAATTTTGTTTTAAAATTTGGCTCCCCCTTACTCAAGCATTCCATTAAATATTTAGCACAAAACTTGACACCTAAAGGCATTGAATTTCAAAATAAAATCAAATTAAGAACATATGAAATTCAATTTATCCAAGACAAAAAAAAATTTATGCAAACATATGAATGAAACCATTAGATTCATATGCATAAATTTTTCAAATAATGTCATGCACTTATAAATATAAATAAGCAATGATGCATGAACATTTATTATCAAAGTAGGCAACCAAATGATTTAAAATCAAATGCATTAAGATTAGAGGTTACCCATCTTCTTCACTTGTGTGACTAGAGCATATAGAATTCTTGCTTTTCTTGCCCTTTGCTCCAACACACCTACAAGAGACATTTACTTCGATTTTGGTATCCAAATTGCTTTGGATCCATTAACATTAATTTCAATGTCTCTAGTTCCCTTAGGAACCCATACTTGTCTAATCTTATAAGTTTTTCTTTTCTTTATAGGACAAGTATGCAACGAATGACCATGATAATGGCAATGTGAGCATTTTGCCATTATGGGATGAAATGAATTATTAAAAATGATTTCTTTTTCTTTTGTTAAGCTTTCAAGCTTAACCTTTAAATCAAGATTTTCTTTTTCTAAAACATCTTTGTTTGTTTTTGAAAATTCTAAATCATTTTTCAAAATTTCATTTTGATTTTCAAAATCCATTTTTGTTTTTAAAAGAAAATCATTTTCAATTTCAAGTTTTGAAATCATTTTCTTAAATTTGGAATTCATGGTCTCAAATTCCAAAAATAATTCATCGAAAGCATCTTGCAACTCATCGAAAGAGTAAGAATTAAGCTCACTAGAGTTAGAAGATACCTTAGGCTCCTCGAGAGCCAAAACACCATCCACCTTTGGATTGGAGAGAGGGTTTGCACATGATTGATCATCATCTTTATTTTCTTTCTTCTTGTTGCCATAGAGCTTCTCAAGTTTCTCCCATATTTCTTTGGCACTTTTGCATACGGAGATCTTCTTGGAAACTTCTTCGTTGAGGCCACAATAGAGAATGTGCATCGCCTTGGTGTTTAGCTTTGCCTTCGTGTCGTTGGCACTCCTTTGCTTTTTCTTCTTCTTTGGAGCTTCCAAATACCCATCTTCAATGATGTCCCAAACCTCATAGTCTTGAGACTTGATGAAGAGTTTCATGATATTTGCCCATTGGAAGTATGATTCTCCTTCGAAGAGTGGAGGACACGAGATAGAGCGGCCTTCTTCAAATCTTGCCATTTTCTTAAACGGTTGGACTTCGAGCAATAGATCTTTACTCCCGGATGTTAGTCCTTCGATGGAGACGAGGCTCTGATACCAATTGTTGGGTTTTTTAGCACGCTCGAATCGATCACCGAAACCGTCAAGGAGGGTTGTAATTGCTTGGTGGTTGAATTGGCTAAAACCGAAAGAAATGTAGAAAATTTGCACGAGGATTTTAGAGTGGTTCGACTACTCAACCGAGTCTACATCCACTACCTTAGCACACCACTAAGGATTTCCCAATTCACTCAACAATGAATTCTTCCTTTTAGGACAAAGGGTAACCTTACAACCCTATCTTTTCAATGGCTAAGATAGAACCAACTCTAGTTTTTCTCTCAAGGCTAAACTAGAACCTCTCCTTATACAAGGGTAGAAAGATGTAAACAAATATACCTCACAAGGTGGGTGTTTACGAGAATTGAGCTCACAGGAGTGTAAAGAATAAAAACAATGAAAAACACTCTCTATACAATATTTACAAGAGAAATGAAGAAGATAAAGACTTAAACTCGATTTCTCTTGAACATTAAGCTTGGATCTTGTTTCTTTCTATCTTCAAGTGTCCTTGGGGTGTTTATATAGTGTGGAATGAGTATCTAGCCGTTTATGGCCGTTGGGGATGTTTTGGAGCCGTTGGAAGCCATTAAAGTCGAGCTTTAAATGCTCTCCTGCACAATAGTTTCGAAACCTTTGAGAGGTTTCGAAACCTTAAGAGGGTTTTCAAAAAACTAGCCGTTTTATAGCCGTTTGGAGCCGTTACAGGGCCAAAGTTTCGAAACCTTTACAAGGTTTCGAAACCTTTGAGCCAAAGTTTCGAAACCTTGTGAAGGTTTCGAAACCTTTGCCCAGGTTTCAAATTTTTGGCTACTGCCCAGTATAGTTTCGAAACTTTGCTATAGTTTCGAAACTTTCCTTCCAAAATGAGAATTTTGGGCATTTGTCGACTTTTAAAAATGTAGTTCGATATAGGTATTCAATCGAACTCTTTCAAAACATTTTCAAAATATTTTGTCACGTTTTAAGGACTTTTGAATTATTTTTGAAATCTTTAAACACGTCCCTAAAACAATTTTCACATAATTGTTATATCAAAATATTTCTCAACAATTCCCACCATAAATGCAGTTCTGCAGCTCCCCGTTTCAAAACGCTCGAACCCATTTCGAAACACTCTTTAAGTACAAAGAGCCGTTGCAGTCTGACAAGGCACCCGTTTCGGAACGCCCCTGGCCGTTTCGGAACACGTATCGAAATGCTAAGACCCGTATCGAAACGCCATGCATTTAAATGTTAGTTGGGAAATAGCTGTTGGGGTTTATGACCGTTGTGGTCAGTGCCACGTAGGCGTATCGAAACGGCATAGCCCGTTTCGAAACGCTGGGCAAAAATCTCATCCAGGGAATGCCCGTTTCGATATGAGTATCGAAACATTTTGCTACTGGAATTCCCGTATCGAAATGCTCCTAAGGTGTTTTGAAACGCCTGGACAATTTTGTAAAGTTTAGCTTTGAAAAACATGTAAAACCCTTTTAAAAACTTCCCTAAACATATTTCAAGTTGTTTGGACTTTGGAAATGTTTTAAATACTTTTTAAATCAGTCCAAAACATTTTTCAATTATTATATCAAAACATTAATTCTACAATCTCCCCCTTTTTGATATAATAAAACTCTCTTGAAAAATTGCTTGGGATTCTCCCCCTTTAACTTTAAAAATGTGAATAAGAGACTAAAGAAATGAAATCAAATAAAGCTCCCCCTTATTCATTTGAAAATGCAATTTTTCAAACCATTTCTCCCCCTTTTTGTTATATCAAAAAGAATTTAAAACATTAAGCTCAAAATAACACTAGAGGTAAAAATTGACAAAAATAAGGATTTTGGTTTTAAAATGGCTCCCCCTTACTCAAGGCATCAATAAAATGTTAGTCCAACATTTATGATCATCTAGTTGAATAAAATAGAAATAAAACAAATAAATACAAAAACAACTAGATTTTTACCAACACTTGAACCCAAGGGAGGATATGAAGCCTTCATTCTTCAAGTGTTCTTTCTTGTGTGTATGGAGCTCCCCCCTCAATGTTTGACTTGTTGAACATCTCCATCACACCTAGCAAAAGACAATCAAGTAATTTTTGGTATCAAAATTGCTTTGGATCCATGAACGTTAGTAGCACAAATTTTAGTCCCCTTAGGAATCCATTTTTCAATGTCATCCTTTTTAATTGAAGTACTAAGTCCTTTTGGGACCCAAATACTTCTAAAACATTTTCCTTTAACAAATCTAGGGGCACTAGATTGTCTAACATAAAAATTTGATTTTCCAAAATTGTTTTTCCTTTCAAGCTCTTTGGAAATCAAATTTTTTTCTTCTTGAACTTTTTGAAGCAAATTTTGTAAATCAAAACATTTTAATTCAAACTCCTCGAGTTTTGCTTCAAGTTCAAGTTTGGTTTTAGAAATCAAATCATTTTGAATTTTTAACTTTGAAATCAATTTATTGTTTTTCAAAATGTGATTTTTAAAGTCTAAAACCAAATCATCATAGGCATCTTGTAATTCATCAAAAGAATAAGAACATGAAGTAGATGAATTAGAAGTTACCCTTGAATCTTCTTCGATGGCCATAAGGCAAAGGTTGGCTTTTTCATCGTCGGTGGAGTCCTCGTCACTCCAAGTAGCCACATGTGCCTTCTTCTTATGGTTTGAAGTGCTTACCCTCTCCTTTTTCTTGGATTCTCGTTCAAGCTCTCTCAAGGCTTTCTTCATGAACGGGGCACACTTCTTGAAGAGATGAACTATATTTTCATCTTCATCCTCCTCTTCACTTGAATAGACATGATGACAAGTGGAGGATTTGAGAGTCATGACACTTGCATTGATGCCAAGCCCTTTGATTTTCTTCTCTCTCATAGCTCTAATTTTTTCCCTCTTCTTCTCATCTTCTTTATTCTTCTTCATGATTTGATGAGTAAGGAGAGACCCCATGAGTTCATCAAGCTTCAAAGTCTTCAAATTTTTGGCTTCGATGATGGCGGTCCTCTTTGAGTCCCAAGACTCGGGAAGTGAGTAGATGAGCTTTCGAACAAGCTTTTCTTCCGGGATGGCTTCTCCATAGCCTTTGAGACCATTGGTGATAGTGGAGAACCTATCAAACATCTTCTCGATGTTCTCTTCCGGATCCATTTTGAAGTTCTCATACTCTAAGGTTAGGAGCCCAATCTTGGTCTCCTTGACTTCATCGGTTCCCTCGTATGTGACTTCAAGCTTGTCCCATACCTCCTTGGCACTCTCACAAGAAGACATCTTCTCATAGATGGTTGGGCCAAAAGCACAAAACAAGATGTGCAAGGCTTTGCAATTAAGCTCCATCTTCTTGCGATCGTCGGCACTCCACTCCACTTTGCTTCTTTGAGGCACGAACGGACCATCCTCAACTATATCCCATAGCTTGTAATCTCTAGATTTGATGAATAACTTCATCTTTGTTTTCCAATGGGCATAGTGAGTTCCGTTAAAGAAATGCGGTTTGTCGATTGATTGTGCCATTTGAACCGGTTGATGAAAAAGTGATCGAGCTTGCTGGATCTTCTCAATAGGATGTTAATCCCCTTCGATTGAGACAAGCTCTGATACCAATTGCTGAGATTTAGGGGCTCGATTCGTTCAACCTTTGTTGCTCACCAAGTGGTGGAGAGGTGGATTTTTGGGTGGAAGGGTTAAGCAAGCTAAAATAAAGATATACACAATGATTTATAGTGGTTCAACCTTCTAACCAAGGTCTACATCCACTATCTTAGCTCCCCACTAAGGATTTCCAAACAATTCCACTAATTGCTCTTCCCCTTTTTTAGGCTTAGGAGGTAACCCTTATACACAATCAAGCTTTCTACCCAAAGCCTTGATTGAAACTCTCTCTTACAAAGAGACAACAATAAGCAAACTTAAAACCCTCTAATAGGTGTTTGTTTGCACAATTAAGCACTCACCCAAAACCTAAAACACTTGAGCAAATATGACAATTTTAGCTCACTAGTGTTTGTCTATACAATAAATGACAATTTAAGCTCTAAGACAATTCTTGATCATTTGATGTTTGACAATATGAGCATTAGCCTTTACTTGATGCTTGGAGGTCCCTTTTATACTCCTTGATGAGTTTATAGCCGTTGCTAGCCGTTGGGATTGAATTGGAGCCGTTGAAGACTTTAATTCCCACCATAAATGCAGTTCTACAGCTCCCCATTTCGAAACGCTCGAACCCGTTTCGAAACACTCTTTAAGTAGAAAGAGCCGTTGCAGTCTAACAAGGCACCCGTTTCGGAACGCCCTTGACCGTTTCGGAACACGTATCGAAACGCTAAGACCCGTATCGAAACGCCCTGCATTTAAATGTTAGTTGGGAAATAGCCGTTGGGGTTTATGACCGTTGTGGTCAGTGCCACGTAGGCGTATCGAAACGGCATAGCCCGTTTCGAAACGTTGGGCAAAAATCTCATCTAGGGAATGCCCGTTTCGATACGAGTATCGAAACGTTTTTGCTACTGGAATTCCCGTATCGAAACGCCCCTAAGGTGTTTCGAAACGCCTGGACAGTTTTGTAAAGTTTAGCTTTGAAAAACATGTAAAACCCTTTTAAAAACTTCCCTAAACATAATTTTAAGTTGTTTGGACTTTGGAAGTGTTTTAAATACTTTTTAAATCAGTCCAAAACATTTTTCAATTATTATATCAAAACATTAGTTCTACAAGGTGGACAACCCGTTTTTGAACAGTGTACGGGCTGCCCAGTGCGTGCCACGTGGCGTCGAAAAAAACTGAAAAAAAGGAGGAAAACATCTCGTTTTTTTAACAGTGACACAACCCGAAAAACACTGTTTAAACTCGGGCTGTGCACTACCAATCTTCAGAATTCCAACAATAATTATTCCTAGAATTAAAAATAATCTGAGCGAGTCTCTACTTTTGAAATTAAAAATTCCCAAAATAATATTTGGGTAAACCTTCCAATTTAACCCAATCTCTCTAAAAAAACCAAACAATAAATAGGACAGCATCAAGTTGTCTGGTTATGGTTGACCCTCAGAAATCCCACGCACTCACATTGGCAAGTGGGGCCCACACTCCAGCTTTTCTTTTTGGCATCCTTTTACCTTGCACTTTGGAAACCTACTGCTCAGTCTGCTCATGTTCTTCTGCCACTCCCCACCAGAAGCTTGAAGAAGAGTAAAGAACCCAAAAAAAAAAACAGAAACCAAAGTTGGTTCTTTTGGCATTGGTTCTTTGATTAGATACCTTTCTCTCATGTAAAGCTACAAGCTTTGGTAAGTTCCAAAGACTCAAACTTTGATAAATCTCTTCCCTTTTTTGATATCATTCCATGGAGTGTTGAAAAAGAAGGGATTTTGGGGTTTGGGGATGTTAGAAATCAAAGAAAATAGTTGGATTTTAGGACATGAACATTTGAAGATGTCTTGGATTCATCATCAAAACATGCAACAAGATGGTTACTTTCAATACCCATCATCATCATCAACACCATCATCAACATCATCATCATCATCATCTGGTTCTAGAATTAGTCCAGCACTTCTGTTCATTATAGTAATCTTGGCAGTGTTGTTTTTCATATCTGGTCTTTTACACCTGATGGTTAGGTTCCTTATAAAGCACCCATCTTCTTCTTCTTCCTCTCCTCAATCAAATCCATACCCTGAAATCTCCACCTCCGATGTTCTGCAAAGGCAGCTTCAGCAGCTGTTCCATCTCCATGATTCAGGGTTAGATCAATCTTTCATTGATGCTTTACCTGTTTTTTACTACAAGGAAATTGTTGGTCTGAAGGAACCCTTTGATTGTGCTGTTTGTTTGTGTGAATTTTCCGAGAAAGATAAGCTCAGATTGCTTCCTGTGTGTAGCCATGCTTTCCATATCAATTGTATCGACACTTGGTTGTTGTCGAATTCGACATGCCCTCTTTGTAGGGGAACTCTTTTCAACCCTGAATTCTCAATGGAGAATCCGATGTTTGAATTCGATGAGATAAGGGAAGATGAAGGGTATTTCCCCGGTCCGAAAACGATGGAAATGGAAGAAATTGTTGTTGTCGACAAAGGGGTTTTGCCGGTGAGACTAGGCAAATTCAAGAGGCTAAATGATCATCGACCGGGGGAGTCTGTAGGCGAAACGAGTAGCAGCAATTTGGATGCAAGGAGGTGTTTTTCGATGGGTTCGTATCAGTATGTGCTTGGTGAATCCGATCTTAGGGTCCCCCTCTCGAACAATCGGCGCAGTGGCTGCGATTTTAAGCTATCGAAAGGGTTGGAACACAACGGGAATTCGTCGATTGAAGGGAAAAGGATTGACAATGTGAGTAAAGGGGAAAGCTTTTCGGTTTCTAAGATATGGCTTTGGTCTAAGAAAGGCAAATTGCCAACTTCTTCCTCGGATGAACAGATTGGTATGCCTTCTTCTCTTAGTACAGATTTACCACCATGGTTGGTGAAAACACAAGAAAAATGAAATGTAATTTCTTTATATAGTTTCTGGTTTTTGCCATTGTTTGATTTGATCAAAGCTTGATATGTCATGATGATTTGCTGCAACATATGATGATCTATAGAATTCATGTACTTGGACTCGTTTTTCATGTATTCGGGGGTCATAACGATATAATCGTGTACGAAAATATGTCCGACACCTATGTCCCAGGAAACATATAAACTAACTATTGCTGTTTACAGTGTACTTGTTTTATTCCGTTATCTCCTAGTGCTGTGCCTGTAACACGATGTTACGACAATTTTTGTGCGGTTTCGGCTCATTCGGGTTCGAATTTCAGCAAAGAAAAACGTAGAAGGGTGGTGCTTTTGCTTTTTCCTTTGGCTTTTGATGTGGAAATCATATCAAATTCAAAAGCTTTAAGGATAATGTGCACTCAGGCTGTTATTTTAAAGAGTGATCTTCGGCTTTGGCCTTTGAGTGTGGGCAACTGTGCTGAGCAAATGATGGTGGGATCCATGAAAGCACTCCGAGACTTTCTTTTTCATTTATAATATCTGAATTCAAATACGGAAATCTATTTTAAAACCGGGATTAATTTACTATCATATTACATAAACTACGAGCGAGTCAAACTCAAATAGCTTATCAATACATGTGTTTCATATATACCTCAAATTCTACCGTATACAATAAGCTTGGGCCTGATTCAACCTGTTCATGCAACTACATTAGGGGTTCGAATTTTTGACATTCATGTTTGTCCCTTATTTCGAAACTACGAACTCGAATATCTACACCAAACAGACCATCCCAACTTCTAATGTGGATGCATGAGGAATGCTCAAAGCATAAGTTGGCTCCCTAGAGTTTCTTCTCAAGAAATCATATCCATAATTTATCACAATTCTCTTCATCAAGTTTGATCCTTTCTTTGCTCTTACATATGAATGTCCCAATATGAATGCCATCCCTGATTCCCTAGCTTCCATCAGTTCCCGCAATTCCTCCCTCACTGCCTCGTCTATCCGGGGACTTTCCGGGACGACGAACCTCACTCTCTTTCTCGGCTGCTCGGGGGACTTTGAGCTTACTATTTCAGATGAATGTTCGTGATCGTCACCATCTTCACACATTGATACACCTTGTATATTCGATAACGATGTCCCTATAACCGTCATTTTCTCATCGTTTTCCATGTTGTTTGTTCCAATAACACGTTCAGGCTGCTCAGATCGGATGAATTCTGCGATGCTGCAAACGAGATCTTTCTCGAATTCTATATCGTCTTTGTGAACGTCGCGATATCCATACCGTGCGATACACCGATAGAGCCTGTACCCTTTCGGACCGACTCTTCCGACTAGGAACCGTTCCTCGGGACTAACGTGGGGTACTGGAACTGATTTGATGCAAAGAAACACAACAACTTGGTGGAAAGCTGGAATGTTAGTGACAAAGTGCGAAAAAATGGCCGGGATCCCGGAAACAAGCTCGGTACGTATAAGACCGATGCCCCGAACACGTGCGATACCCAAAGTTGGACCGAGAGCGAGTAGCCAATTGATCGAAACCTTATTCTGAACATCGAACTCGTATTTCTTGAGTGTTCCATGGTGCCAAACATACATTATGAGTGAAAATATTAGAGCAAGTGCAATAGGAACCCAAGCCCCTTCAAGGAACTTCATGAGAGATGCTGAGAAATACAGCGCTTCAATGGAGCCAAAGAAGAATATGAACAAAACAGACAGGAAAACACTCCTATGCCAACATAAGACAATAACTAGAGACATTAAGCATGTTGTTACCAACATAACTGTAATAACCGCCAAACCTGTTGGACCAAAGAAGAAGATGATGTTATGAGATGATTAAGGGTGTAATCGAGTTGAGCGGAGGTCATAAGAAGATTGTACCCGAGGCGTTCCCCATGCGTTTCGTGTCCTGAAAACCGACTGTTACGGCCAAGCATAACAGCATTAGGGTCCAGTTAATCTGTGGGATGTAAATCTGGCCGTGGATTTTGGATGAAGTGTGGATGATTTTGATCTTAGGGAAGCAACCCAAAGCTGAACATTGTTTGATAATGGAGAATGTTCCGGTTATGATGGCTTGACTTCCCACAACTGCTGCAAGTATGGCTATAACCAGAACTGGCCATCTTATTTGCTCTGAAAACAACAATAGCAGTGCCTACATTTAGCAAAAATAACAACTTTGAGGATCAAAGAAAATCGGTTTCAACAAAAAAACGTACCCGGTACCGACACGTAGAATCCGATCCGGTAGTCGGTTTCGTTGATATGATGCTTGGAAAGATAAGCAGCCTGCCCCATGTATGCAAGGATTAAGGAGGGGTACACCACAAAGGTGAAAGCAATCTACAGGAAAATTTATGTATTGAACCCCGAAATTAGATTAGTTAGTTCGTAATTCGAATAATCATTCTTAAGAAGTGGTATTCGACAGGTTTCTGAGTTTAAAACAACTAAATTACCTTGATGGACAACTGTGAAAAATGTCCAAGATCAGCGTACATCGCTTCCGAGCCTGAAACACCGAGAAAACACGACAGATATGAACATTTAACGAAAAATAAAGAGTCGGAATTACGTAGATACGAATTGCGGATTATTGTACCTGTTATACATAGCAAGATGCCACCAAGTGACATCCAACCTTTCTTTTGGGTCTTCTTCAAGAACTTGTACATGTAATAGGGAGAGAGGGCTTGGTAGACATGGGGATTCCAATGGAAAATGTTGTAAACCCCAACTGCACTGATGCATAAAAGCCATGTTATCACAACCGGAGCGAACAAGAACCCGACCCGGTTGGTCCCGTAATGTTGGAGGGCAAACAAGAATATCAGTATGGCACAAGCTGCTGGGACTTCAACATCTGCAGAATCAATAAACTCTGAGGAAACAATTACATATGATATCAATAGCGTACAAGGACAAACTCAAACCTGACCCGGCCGATAGACATCTAGTGACAGTAAGCTAGTTTGATCCATTACATAATGCTTAAATGGAACTTACAACGATGTTGCTCTTTAGCCATAGAAAGCTCCAATCCTGACACTGCTGCAAAAACTGCACATACCAAAATAATCTCAGTCACTAGTTAACCATCCGAACTCGAAATTTCGGATTATAAACAAAAGAAGACCAGATTGAATCTTGTTAGTACCAGAAATTGATGGTGTTAGGACACCATCTCCAATGACCATGCAAGTCCCAATCAGAGCCAAAACAAGCAAAAGCCTCTGCAGAAGTTTGTGTTTCTCCAAAGTCGATTTCAAGAAGCTGTTTCGATTCGATGAAACCCCGTCTCTTTTGTACTCTGATAACTCCTCATCTGCAAGCTGACAATTAGGCAATGAACACAGCCTAGCATGTCTGCAGAGCAGAGAATACAAGGCAAAAGTGCCACCTTCTCCATTGTCATCAGCTCTCAGCACAATGAAAACATATTTGAGTAATGGCATCAATGTTAGTGTCCAGAACACAAATGACAAAACCCCATAAATCTCTTCATTTGTGTCAGAATGGTGAATATCCTCAGCAAATGCACTCTTGTACACATACAGAGGAGAAGTGCTTAAATCTCCATAAACAACACCTAAGCTTTGATATGCCAAAGTTAACACAGTCTTCCATGATTCCTTCTGCAACAACAACAACAACAAAAAGAGATCAGAGTTTTGAAATGAAGATTCATTTAGCACAAACAGTGCCATGTGTCTTACCTTGATTGGTCTGTTGGGGATTACATTTAAACCTCCATGATCCATCATAAAGCTACCCAGTTCTTAAAACTTCATTGAAAACACAATAAGAGAAGAACAAACTAGTGAAACACACAAAAGGGTGCTTGGAAATTAAGTAGGTGAAGAACCAGGCAATGTGGAGAAGCCAAGACCAAACATCAAACACCTAATGGATGTAAAAATATATATTGAGAGAGAATGGTATTTAGAATTATGAGAACCAAAGAATATTTGGTTTTAAAGGCAGAAATGGTGAGTTTTGAAGATTAAAAGCTTGGGTTTTACTTTTGCTTATAGGGTAAAATACACCGAATTTGTTCATTTACAAACGAATATTTTTTAAAAAAGTTATTATTTAATTCCTCGATTAAATTTTGTTACAATCACATCAGTACGATAATAAAATTAAAACCGATGTCTAAAGTAGCTTACTAGCTTAGTATAGTAACAATTTTGATCCTAAAACTTATACATCCTTTCAATTTTGTCCTATTTTAAAATAACTTAATAAAAATATTTCATATTTAAAAATAATTATGGGTATCTTCCATCCGACTATAGGTTGTCCATTAGTGAAGTTGTGTCTGCCGAGTTATCTAATTTATTGCTTATCAAGTTTATTGACAATAGCAACGAGTGCGACAAGTGGTCGGAGGGTGTTCGAGGAGTGTTTAGTGTTGTAATTTTTAAATATGACGGGATAAATTTATTAAATTATTTCGAATTAAATTAAAATATAGAAATTATACGTTTTGGGACTAAATTATTATTATATCATGTCATGTTTCGATTTTAATTCAGTTCCTTGTTTATAACAAAATTTTAATAATAATATTTTTTTAGTTGTTCTCCAGGTTTTTCATAGTTTTCCACTGACTAATCCGAACCAACCAGTATCACAAACCTGGCTTTAGCGGGTGAGTCTCCTAGCGAAATTTTTTTACATACATAAGGCGAAATCTGTTTAAGCGATACTAGGCTGCTTACTACTTGGACCAGCCTCAAATTATTATAACTTTTATAAAAATATTTATTTATAATCAAATGTGTAATTAAACGACCTGGAGTATATTTTAAATTTTATGTTAATGCTTCTTCTCTTTTGTTTTAGAAGAATGAGTGGGAAACTGAAGTGCCATTTGTAAACTGGTCATGCACTAACTGAAAATTTAATGCTTTTTCTTTTTCTCTTTTCCTATGAAACCTAACATTGACCATTCTCTCTAACAAAGTTGATCAACTGTTAATCTACTCTCTATATAAATGGGACCATCAAACTGTGTGACTCACAAAAAATTTAGCTCTTAAATTAATTTTTTAATTTTTTTTATCAATACGTCTTAACTGTAATGATCCGAATTTTTGAGTCAATATTTTTACATGACCTAAGTGCTAAGATATAGTTGACCCAAGTCTAACCAAATTTTAGGGATTTATTTGATCGAAATTTTTAAACAAAGACTCAATTGAGATAACATTATGTTTTTGGAGCTTATTTAATTATCGCTTAATTTGAACAAACAAGTCTTACTAAATTTTGAAAATTTATTTAATCGAAATTTTCAAATAAAAACTCCGTTGAAATAATATTATATTTCGAAAGGTTATTTAATTATCGCATAATTTAACGGTGGTCAATTTGTTATATATGTCCATATTTAATAATCATGTTCTTTGAAAGTCGCATCATAAATCAGACCGATTTTAGCCCTATTTGAAACTTTAATTGTACGGATATATTTAATATTTTTTTTATGAAATTTCATTAGGACCAGCTCAGGGAAGAATTAATTCTATGCATCATTCAAGCTTTATTGTTATAATATAATGTTAAGATTCAAACTTCAAAACGCTTTTATTTTGATACTTAAATTTGGGTATGTGTGTTAGATGGATTAACCTTTGACATGAGTATAAATTAGATATACCAAATTTAACTGATGTTCGAAAATCTGATTCCATTAATTTGAATTTAAACATAAGAAACTTGATTTGTCTATAAGGAGTCAATAATCAGAACAGGGGTCGGATGTTACACGGGTAAATCGGGTTTGAGTCGTGGGCTCGTTTTAAATTAAATTGGACTTTGGATTTAATTAAAAAGGGTTTGTGGCTTATTAAGGGCAAAATAGTAATTTGGAAATAAAGGAAAATAAGATGGAAAAGGGGACTTTTGAAAAATGTTATTCATCTTCTTCCTCCTCTTACATTTCACGTCAAAACCCCCTTAACCCCTAAACACCATTTCATCAAATATCTTCATCAATTCAATGGCTCTCTTCAAGGTAATTATATTTTTTTTATTTCTCCTCATTATTTCCAACATTTCCATAGCTTTAGTTTTCATAAAAATCCCCTTTTAAAGTTTTTGAAGTTTTCGAGTTTTGAAGTGAAAGTATGAAACTTTAATGGGTTTTTGATGGAGTCTTGATTTGTAAAACTAATTTATGTTTTAGTATTGCCCTTAGATGTAATATATCTTAAATTGGTGGGTTTTTATTAAGAATCCCGAAAGGGGTATTCATGGGTATTTTTAAAGGGGTCAAAACTTGTGTTTTTGGTGTGGTTTTGTGAAAGGGAATTGGGTTGGGGTTATAGTGATACTAAAAGGTGATTTTGAAGGTGTTTAGAAGTGCTTTGAGTGTTGAAATCATTGGTTCTCGGCTGGGCTATTGGGGAGTACGAAAATGGGGATTGTTGGTGTTGGCTTTGGTTTGGAATTGTGAGAAATTGCCTTGTAATTGTAGTCTGAGGTTGTGACAGTGTTTTGTGATGTTTTGGCTGAGCAATGTATTGTTTTTGATTGGTTAGAATTGAGGGGAATTGTTGGAGAGGCTTCGGACACGACTCCGGGGAATTTGGAGACTTGAGATCGGTGTTTCGGCTTCCAGTTGAGTTTCATCGGTGAGTGGAAATGTTTTGAACTTGTTTTGCTTTCGGAATGGGTTCTTGGGGGTTTGGGTGGAGCCTTGTGAGCTAACCTAAACCCAAGTGTAAGTTTACTAATCCTACCTTGATGGTTAAGTGATGATGTATGATTAATTGTTGTGATATCATATGTATTATGGATTGCTTTTACATCCGTTGTTATGGTGTAGTCGTTGTTGGTGTCGAGCCTCACGTGATGGTTGTCATAACTACGGTGATGTGTAGTCCCACCGGTAGTGACTAGTAGAAGAGTACGTTGATGTGTAGTCCCATCGGAAAACTACTAGTCGAAACGGTAATGTGTAGTCCCACCGTGTGTTGGTTGTGCTTGTGCAAACCTTGTAATTGTGTTGTTGTGCCTCATTTCGTGCATATAAATGGTTTACTTATCTTTTAAAAAATGTATTTTGAAAACTGCATTGTTGTTGAGTTTTTAGATCTTCGCTCACTAAGCTGTCAAGCTTACGCTCTCCTTTTTCCAACATGCAGATCGTTAGAGTTCGGAAGGCAAGTGGGCAAGGGAGGAGCTTTTTGAAGTTCTCGAGTAGTTCAAGTATGATTTAAGCATTTGTAATAATGCCTAGACAATAGGGGTGTAGACTTGTATGGAGTTGGAGTTCAAACTCCTTAGTTTGGTTTGTTGGTGCTCAAGCATGTTTAGTTTGATGATACTATGAGTTTTTGTATAAGCGTTGATAGACTCATATATGCTTGGTTTTAATGTTGATGTTGCTTGTATTCTTTGTGTTTTGAAGGCCTATAGCCATGTTCCATGAATGCTCGTATGTTGTTTTAAAAGCATGTGAAACCTTGTTATGAAAGGTCTAAGTGTGTGTCTATTGCCTTTGAATGAAATGGTAAAGTCATTGATAAGTATTTATTTTGGTTATATTTTTTGTCCTTATTTTGATTAAATATAAGTTTGTAGGACTTAACTGGGATGTTTTATGTTGTTTTCATGCAGGTTACGTGATGCTGGAAATAAGCTGGAATGCTGTAGAAAATACTGGAGTCGTGGGCAGATTCATGGGCATGAACCAGGGCATGAATGCTGACTGGGCGCCACGTCAGCACCTTCTAGAAGCTGACGTCAGCAACAATGATAGCTTATCAAGCCGCTTATCAGATAACCTATCATCCGGATTTTAATTTTTAAAATTCAAACTTGGGAAAATTATCTTATGTAATTTAATTTAAATTTGAGATTTATCATTTTAGTTTTTAGGGTTTTTAGCTACTATAAATACCCCACTTTGGGGGTGAGTTAGATCATCACTTGCTCATTGTTCTCTTCTATCTTGAGTTTAATATAATTCTCTACTTTCCTCCATTTCCATTTTTCCATTTCTTTCATTATTTAATTAAGTATGGTTTCTTCACCAACCATGCTTAACTAAATCCTCTTTAGCCAAAAGCAACGCCAAACCCGACTAAACTCGTGAGATTAGAAAAGTTCTTCATTCCCTCAACAATTCTTTTTTTAGATTCTCTGTAAAATTGATTAGGCAATCGGCCTAATCTTTAGGAATCTCAATTGTTTCATTCCGAGAGCGCGCATCGGGTTGAAGTGGTTTAGATCCATCGTTGGGGATGAGGAAAAGCTTGTAGCCAATTCAACTCCCTAAGAACAAACTTAGTGGCGGTCCACTAAGGGGAATCAAAATCGGAAACAACTCTCATCGAGACGATTATCCGAGCACGAGCTTCTCCAGCATTGACTCAAACTTGAGTTAGCATCGATTGCCGTAGCTAATCAACTAAAGCTTGATTTCAAGGATTGCCCTGGGAGTCGAGTTTACCTAAGAGAAGTAAGTTGCAAGGGTTGGGCCTCGTAGACTGTAACCGGCAAGAAAGTTGAAGAAAAATCCATTTCGGTGATCGAGGATGTCGTGGCAAAGCGTAGCTTGAGGTTAATTCATTCCATAATTCATTTTCAATACTTATTTTTGTTTTTATTATTTTTATTACTCAAATCACTTCTCTAAACCCCCCACTTTTATTTTTACAGGTTTCTTGGTCTAAGTCAGAACGAAAGGGTGTTATAACTCCTATTCCCTGTGGATCGACCCTTACTCTCGCTATACTATTTTATTCATTTGAGTTTAAGGATTTATTTTTGACACTATATGACGCGTGTCAGTCATGTAGGTTTTTATGCAAGTTTCCTACCTAAATGTCTATCTTGAGATGAATGTCATGTTTGTTCGGTTAAGTATCCTCGCATGCTTAATCTTGGTTGCTAAATAATGTATGAGTGTTGGTATGTTGCTAGACGAGTCGTAAAATGCATCTAGAGTTGAGTCTTGGTTCGTTTTACAGCTAAATTAAGTTTTACAGTGCAGGGCGTATCAGTACGCCCAAGGGCCGAATCGATATGGTCCTACACTTTGGGGTTCAGTTTAAGCCTTGGGTACCGGTACACGGGGTGTATCGATACGCCAAAAGCTCTCTGGAAATCTGAGAAATTGACGAGATTTTGGCATATCGATACGGGTCTAGGGTGTATCGGTACGGTCTTTTATCGTTGACTATGAGAAGTTGACCGATGAGGGCGTATCGGTACGGACAACCAGCGTACCGATACGGTCTCCCTAGGTTGACTATGGGTTGTTTACCAAGTCAAGGCGTGTCGATACGGTCTCTCTGAGTATCGATACGGCCTGTTGTAAAGAATAAAATGGGCTATTAAATTGCTTGTTTTAATTGCTTCGCATCGTTTCATTGTCTTTCCGCTGTCGTTTATCACATAGGATGTATTAAAGCATTTAGACAAGATAATGATTAAAAGAAATTTTCTAGGGTTGCTAACCGAAGGGGAGCCTTAACGGGTTTCACTTTGGTTTCCCCCGTGTAACCTACTCAAACCGGTTAGTCGTCCAGACCAGGACAAGGGGGTTATATTTGGTGGTATCAGAGCCTGAGGTTCCGAGACCTCGGGTAGGTAAGTGAGGTAAGTTTGATGTGTTATGTGTTGATATGTCTCGGTGAGTGTTTTACCATGTATGCTTGAAGTTTGCTTGCTAGTACGGTGTTTGAAAGCATGATTTAATGGCCTTTTTGATTGGTTAAGGGTTAGTCAAAAGTCCCCATTGTTAGGTGTTGTTGTAAAAAAATGGTTTTGGTTTAACGGGCTTGAGAACCTAAGTCCTTGCCCTTTTGCTAACCTAACGTTTTTCTTATGTACTGTGTGTTTGTTGTTTTAGATTCTATCTTGATATGGTGAGACCGAGGGGGCGACCTAGAGCGGGTGACTAGGCACCCGGGGGTGAGCCTCCTATTCCTCTTGCTCCATGTGGTAATGGAGTAGGTGGCGAAGGTAATGTGCTTCAGGCTGGTGCGCAAGTCGGAGGTGATGGTAATGAGCCTCAGGCCGGTGCTAATGTTGGAGGTGTTGGGGCTCAGGCGGGTCAGGGTCCAGCGGGCGCGGACATGACCCATTTGATTCAGACCATAGCTGGAGCGTTTCAGACAGCTTTGGGAGCAGCTCCGTAGTTTGGGAGCGGTTAAGTTTCGTGGGTTGACTCCCGAGGGTTCAGAGGCGTGGCTTGAGAGTACTACACGCATACTGGGTCAGATAGAGTGCTTAGACGCCCGTAAGTTGGGTTTCATTGCTTCCTTGCTTCAGGGGGACGCTTATACTTGGTGGACCACTATTACATCGGGTATGGCCGAAGCGGATATCACATGAGAGTTCTTCAGAAATGCCTTCAAGAGGAAGTATCTCGGAGTTCAATATTTGGATGAAAAGAAGAGTGAGTTTTTGGCCTTGGTTCAGGGTAACAGAACCGTGTCCGAGTACGAGGTTTAGTTTGTGAGATTGAGCCAGTATGCACCTGAGTTGGTTCCTAGTGAGAGGGAACGGTGTGAGCGCTTTCGGTATGGGTTGACTAGAGATGTGAAGACCTACATGCTTGCCTCCGACTACACCAAGTTTGATGTCTTGGTCTCTAGGGCCAAGGACATAGAGCAGAACTTAGGCTCCAATACACGTGCTAGTGGGTCCGATTCCAGGAAGAGACACACGAATTGGGATAGAGACCACGCCAAGAGGCATAGGGATAGGAGGTATCAGCCCGATTCGAGGCATAGGGGTTGTAACTATGGTCAGGGCCAAGGAGCTGTTGTACACACTCCGGAGTGCACTAGATGCGGGAGACGCCACCAGGACGAGTGTATGGGTATCTACGGGGCGTGTTGGAACTGTAGCTCCCGAGACCATTTGAGGCGTGACTGTCCACACCTGGCTAGGGGTGGACCGGCTCCAGTTAGGGATTTTGAGCATCAGAGAGGCCGTGGGTGCAGTTATGGAAACTTTCATCCGAGGAACGAGGGTCAGAGGAACTTAGCTCACGTAGTGGTAGTTCAGCCCGAGGGTGGAGGACCGGCTAGGGTGTATGCACAGCGAGAGGCTGTGAATGACATGGATGTCATCGCAGGTAATTTCTCGTTACAGTCCT
Source organism: Hibiscus trionum (assembly GCA_030270665.1). NCBI lineage: Eukaryota > Viridiplantae > Streptophyta > Magnoliopsida > Malvales > Malvaceae > Hibiscus > Hibiscus trionum. The sequence continues at coordinate 1,209,140 of BSYR01000034.1, read as the reverse complement.
TGAGTTTGCTTTCTTTGATAGATTCGAGGTCGACACATTCATACATTTTGGGTGAGCACGATAGGTCCTTAGGGTTACCATGTGAGTGGTTAGAGGTAGGTGTAAATGTTACTAGCTCTTTTGGTGATACAGTGGTAGTTAGGAAAATGTATAGGAGGTGTCTCTTGATGGTTTAGGGCCATGTGTTTCCGGTTGATATGATGGAGTTACCGTTCTATGGTTTGACGTGATTTTGGGCATAGATTGGCTCGTAGAGCATAGAGCTAGGGTTGACTTTGAGACCAAGAGAGTCTCCTTGAAGCTTACAGATGATTTCGAGGTTGTGGTAGTTGGCGAGAACGTTAGGTTCTTGTCCAATGTTGTTTCTGCTTTGGAGGCTCAAAAGTTGTTGAATTCGGGTTGTTAGGCTTATTTGGCTTATGTGATGAATCCGAATATGAGTGAGGTTAGACCACAAGACATTAGGACAATTTGTGATTTTCCGAGTGTTTTTCCGGAAGAGTTGACGGGTTTGCCTCCAGATAGAGCAGTTGAGTTTGCTATTGAGACGTATTTTGATTATGCACCAGTGTCTATTGCTCCGTATAGGATGGCACCGAAAGAGTTGAAAGAGTTGAAGACACAGCTTCAGGAGTTTTCCGATAGAGGTTTCATTAGACGTAGTATTTCTCCGTGGGGTGCTTTGGTCTTGTTTGTGAAAAAGAAAGACGGTAGCATGAGGATGTGTATAGATTATAGGAAGTTGAACAAAATGACAGTGAAGAACAAGTAACCTTTGCCTAGGATAGATGACTTGCTTGATCAGTTGAGGGGTGCTTCAGTGTTTTCGAAGATTGATCTGAGGTCCGTATACTATCAGTTGAAAGTGAAAGATGTAGACATACCGAAGACAGCCTTCCGTACACGTTATGGGCACTATGAGTTCTTGGTGATGCCTTTCGGGTTGACTAACGCCCCAGCAGCTTTCATGGATATGATGAACCGTGTGTTTCGTGAGTTTTTGGACAAGTTTGTGGTAGTGTTCATAGATGACATCTTAGTGTACTCTAGGACCAAAGAAGAGCATGATGAGCATTTGCGGTTAGTGCTTCAGACCTTGCTTAAGAATCAGTTGTATGCCAAGCTAAGCAAATGTGAGTTTTGGATTAGGGAGGTAGTCTTCCTAGGTCACGTGATCTCGGCTAAGGGAATTAGTGTGGATCCCAAGAAGATAGAAGCTATAGTGAATTGGAAACAACCGAAGTCAGTGACAGAGATCCGTAGTTTCTTAGGCTTGGCAGGATATTATCGAAGATTTGTCGAGGGATTTTCTAGGATAGCGGCTCCGTTGACTAAGTTGCTTCAGAAGAAGGTCCCGTATGAGTGGTCAGATGCAAGACAACAAGCGTTTGAGAAGTTGAAGAAATCTTTGACCAAAGCCCCTATTTTGATACAGCCTGAACCGGGAAGAGAGTTTGTGATTTACAGTGATGCATCGTACGTAGGTTTAGGTTGTGTGCTTATGCAAGAAGGTAAGGTGGTAGCATATGCTTCGAGGCAGTTGAAAGTTCACGAGAAGAACTATCCCACCCATGATATAGAGTTAGCCGCAATAGTGTTTGCTCTGAAGATCTGGAGACACCATCTTTATGGTGAAAAGTGCACTGTATATACCGACCATAAGAGTTTGAAGTACTTGATGTCTCAGAGAGAGCTGAACCTCAGACATTATAGGTGTTTAGAGCTTCTTAAGGACTATGACCTTACGATAGAGTACCATCCGGGTAAGGCAAACGTAGTGGCCGATGCTTTGAGTAGAAAAGTGGCAGTTGAGTTGCGAGCTATGTTTGCGAGATTGAGTCTATCCAAGGATGGTGGTTTGATAGCCGAGCTTCAGGTTAAGCCTTCGTTAGTCCAGTTGATTCGAGAGAAGCAGTTATGAGACGAGTCCTTGGCACCTCACATGCAAGATATAGCCGAAGATAGGCCTATCGATTATTGTTTTGGTGAGAATGGGATCCTATGTTACAAGGATAGGATAGTGATTCCGGAAGATGTCGAGTTGAGACGTACGATCTTGAATGAAGCTCATAACAGTCCTTTTGCTATGCATCTGGGTAGTACGAAGATGTATCATGGGTTAAAGGAAGAGTACTATTGGGTTGGGTTGAAGAAGGATGTGGCCGAGTTTGTAAGTAAGTGCATGGTATGTCAGAGAGTCAAGGCCGAGCATCAGTTTCCTTCAGGGTTGCTACAGTCTTTAAAAATTTCGGGATAGAAGTGGGAACGTATCACCATGAACTTCGCGTCGGGTTTACCGTTGACCCATTCAAAGAAGAATTCAGTGTGGGTGATAGTTGATAGATTTACTAAGTGTGCGCACTTCATACCTGTTCATACCACCTATACCTTAGATAAGTTGGCCGATCTGTACATCTGTGAGATAGTGAGACTGCACGGGGTACCGAAATCGATTGTGTCAGACCGGGATCCGAGGTTTACAGCTAGGTTTTAGGTGTGTTTGCATCGTGCCTTGGGTACCTAGTTGAACTTCAGCACTTCGTATAATCTGCAGTCAGGTGGTCAGTCAGAGAGGGTGATTCAGGTGTTAGAGGACATGTTGAGGTGTTGTATCATCGATTTTCAGGGTTCATGGGAGAAACATCTACCGTTAGTAGAGTTTGCATACAACAACAGTTATCAGGCTAGTATTCAGATGGCACCGTATGAAGCTCTGTATGGTAGGAAGTGTAGGACTCCGATTTGTTGGGCCGAAGCCAGACAGAAGCTTGTACCGATGCCCGATTTTCTTAAGGGCACTACCGAGAAAGTAAAGTTGATTTGTGATCGCTTGAAGGCAGCTTCAGATCGACAGAAGTCGTATGCCGATTTAAAGAGAAAAGAGGTAGAGTATGCCGTGGGTGAGAAAGTGTTTTTGAAAGTCTCACCTAGGAAGAAGGTGATGAGGTTTGGTAGGAAAGGTAAGTTGAGTCCGAGATTCATTGGACCTTATGAGGTAGTTGAGAGGATTGGTCATGTTGCTTATAGATTGAGACTCCCGACCGAACTAGAGAAGATTCACGATGTATTCCACGTATCGATGCTCCAAAAGTATAGATCGGGCTCGTCTCACGTAATGCCAGTGGAAGAGATTGAGTTGAACCCCGACTAGTCTTATGACGAAGAACCGGTTGAGATTCTTGCTACGGACAAGAAAGTGTTACGTGGAAGGTCCATCGAGTTAGTCAAGGTTTTGTGGAGACACCGAGGCGTAGAGGAAGCTACTTGGGAGAGAAAAGAGGACAGGGAAAAACAGTTTCCATACCTCTTTCTGTCAGGTAATTTCGAGGATGAAATTCCTTAAGTAGGGGAGAGTTGTAATGCCTCGGGTTTAGGGGTCGGATGTTACGCGGGTAAATCGGGTTTGAGTCGTGGGCTCGTTTTAAATTAAATTGTGATTTGGGTTTAATTAAAAAGGGTTTGTGCCTCATTAAGGGCAAAATGGTAATTTGGAAATAAAGGAAAATAAGATGGAAAAAGGGACTTTTGAAAAATGCTATTCATCTTCTTCCTCCTCTTACATTTCACGTCAAAACCCCCTTAACCCCTAAACATTATTTCATCAAATCTCTTCATCAATTCAAGGGCTCTCTTCAAGGTAATTGTATTTTTTATTTCTCCTCATTATTTCCAACATTTCCATAGCATTAGTTTTCATAGAAATCCCCTTTTAAAGTTTTTGAAGTTTTCGAGTTTTGAAGTGAAAGTATGAAACTTTAATGGGTTTTTGATGGAGTCTTGATTTGTAAAACTAATTTATGTTTTAGTATTTCCCTTAGATGTAATATATCTTAAATTGGTGGGTTTTTATTAAGAATCCCGAAATGGGTATTCATGGGTATTTTTAAAGGGTCAAAACTTGTATTTTTGGTGTGGTTTTGTGAAAGGGAGTTGGGTTGGGGTTATAGTGATATTAGAAGGTGGTTTTGAAGGTGTTTAAAAGTGTTTTGAGTGTTGAAATCATTGGTTCTCGGCTGGGCTATTGGGGGGTACGAAAATGGGGATTTATTGGTGTTGGCTTTGGTTTGGAATTGTGAGAAATTGGCTTGTAATTGTAGTTTGGGGCTGTGACAGTGTTTTGTGATGTTTTGGATGAGCAATGTATTGTTTTTGATTGGTTAGAATCGAGGGGAACTGTTGGAGAGGCTTCGGGCACGACTTCAGGGAATTTGGAGACTTGAGATCGGTGTTTCAGCTTCCGGTTAGGTTTCATCGGTGAGTGAAAATGTTTTAACTTGTTTTGTTTTCGGAATGGGTTCTTGGGGGTTTGGGTGGAGCCTTGTGAGCTAACCTAAACCCAAGTGTAAGTTTACTAATCCTACTTTGATGGTTAAGTGATGATGTATGATTAATTGTTGTGATATCATATGCATTGTGGATTGCTTTTACATCCGTTGTTATGGTGTAGTCGTTGTTGGTGTCGAGCCTCACGTGATGGTTGTCATAACTACGGTGATGTGTAGTCCCACCGGTAGTGACTAGTAGAAGAGTACGTTGATGTGTAATCCTATCGGAAAACTACTAGTCGAAACGGTGATGTGTAGTCCCACCATGTGTTGGTTGTGCTTGTGCAAACCTTGTAATTGTGTTGTTGTGCCTCATTTCGTGCATATAAATGGTTTACTTATCTTTTAAGAAATGTGTTTTGAAAATTGCATTGTTGATGAGTTTTTAGAGCTCCGCTCACTAAGCTGTCAAGTTTACGCTCTCTTTTTTCCAACATGCAGATCGTTAGAGTTCAGAAGACAAGTGGGCAAGGGAGGAGCTTTTTGGAGTTCTCGAGTAGCTCAAGTATGATTTAAGTATTTGTAATAATGCCTAGACAATGAGGGTGTAGACTTGTATGAAGTTGGAGTTCAAACTCCTTAGTTTGGTTTGTTGGTGCTCAAGCATGTTTGGTTTGATGATACTATGAGTTTTTGTATGAGCGTTGATAGACTCATATATGCTTGGTTTTAATGTTGATGTTGCTTGTATGCTTTGTGTTTTGAAGGCCTATAGCCATGTTCCATGAATGCTCGTATGTTGTTTTAAAAACATGTGAAACCTTGTTATGAAAGGTCTAAGTGTGTGTCTATTGCCTTTGAATGAAATGGTAAAGTCATGTAGGTTTTTATGTAAGTTTTCTACCTAAATGCCTATCTTGAGATGAATGCCATGTTTGTTCGGTTAAGTAGCCTCGCATGCTTAATCTTGGTTGCTAAATGATGTATGAGTGTTGGTATGTTGCTAGACGAGTCGTAAAATGCATCTAGAGTTGAGTCTTGGTTCGTTTTATAGCTAAATTGAGTTTTATAGTGCATGGCGTATTGGTACGCCCAAGGGCCATATCGATACGGTCCTACACTTTGGGGCTCAGTTTAAGCCTTACGTACCGGTACACGGGGGTGTATCGATACGCCAAAAGCTCTCTGGAAATCTGAGGATTGACGAGATTTCGGCGTATTGGTACGGGTCTATGGTGTATCGGTACGGTTTTTTATCGTTGACCACGAGAAGTTAACCGATGAGGGCGTATCGGTACGGACAACCAGCGTACCGATACGGTCTCCCTAGGTTGAATATGGGTTGTTGACCAAGTCAAGGCGTATCGATACGGTCTCTCTGAGTATCGATACGACCTGTTGTAAAGAATAAAATGGGCTGTTGAATTACTTGTTTTAATTGCTTCGCGTCGTTTCATTGTCTTTCCGCTGTCGTTTATCACATAGGATGTATTAAAGCATTTAGACAAGATAATGATTAAAAGAAATTTTCTAGAGTTGGTAACCGAAGGGGAGCCTTAACGGGTTTCACTTCGGTTTTTCCTGTGTAACCTACTCGGACCGGTCAGTCATCTAGACCGGGACAAGGGGGTTACACCTTCAAACTGAAATTTGAAAAAGACCTAGAAACCAAATTGAATAAGTAATCAAAAATTACTCAAATTCGAGCGTTAAACTTGAAATGAGTCAAATAACTTGATTCGAAAGTTCAACTGACCAACTCGAGTGATTCAAACTCGAATTGATCTTAAAATGTTAAAATCTAAATTGACAAGTCTATTAAACATGTCTTTTTGTTCAAATCTTTTCATATATTTGAAAGATTATATCCTATTTTAAAATTTCAATATATAAAACAAACGTCGAATAAAAATATATTTTTGAAAAATGGAGATTTAGAACATATATAAAGAATATTTTAAAAAAAAATGAAGAGTCGGAGCATATGAATGGATTATAAAATCCAAATTAAGGGGTTATTTAAAATCCAAAAGTATGTATTTTCTCACCAACCAAACAAATAAAATTTTATCAAAATTTAAGTGTTACGAAAGTTTTAAATTAATCCGAATCAAATATCACGAAGATTTATTATTTAATGTTTCATAAACTTAATCTAATTTTTGATAAAATTATAATTAAATTACAAATTATATTATGAGAGATCAAAAAGATCATGTAGACAAGAAAATCTGCTTATGTCATTTTCTGCACTATATTTTTTAAGAAAGCAAAAGGAAATTAATATAAAGATAAAGATAGAAAAGAGTGAGAGGGAAGCAAGCAACATCATTTCAGGGTGGTGAAGACAAACGAAAATCCAAAACTAATGTTTTCATGGTCATTTTAATGTTCTAGTATGATATTTATTGTCGATATTCATCGCAATCGAATATAGTTAGGGTATAAATGAGTCGAGTTGAGCTTGAGTAGTGCTGAGTATAATTCGGTTTGTTAAAAATTCGACCCGAATTTAAGTTCAAGTTAAATTTAATCGAGTCAGATATTGATTCGAGTTTGATATCGAGTAGTTCGGCTCGGCTCGTTAAGATCTCAAGTCAAGTTCGAATCCAAGTTGAGTCCAATTGAATTGAGTGTTGACCGAGTCAAACTCGAGTAGCTTATGATCTGTCTCGTCTCATTTACTACTCTAATTATAGTAGCAAAGATTCTACTGAATTTTAAATATGAACAGTAAAATATACAGGAATAATAATAAAAAAAATACATTTACGATCGTACGTGTATGTATTAAAAAAGACACGTGGTTTCAACGAGGTGCGCAAGCAGGTATTTGTCATTTCATGTGTCATTAGTGGATGAGACCACTTTCCACTACTGCTTATGTTTTTGTAAGAACCCTACCTTTATATTTTGGTTTCAGGTTTTGGATTTGCGAGGTCTAATGTCGGATTTAATCCCTTTATTATGTTAAAATTTGATGTCTAATCCAAGGAGCGGAGCCATGATCGAATGTTGGGAGGGGTCGAACTATTGAACTTAAAAATATAAGAGTTTATAAAGTATTAAAACTCAAAATTGATATCTAATTTATATAATATTTAGATTTATAAAGTCTTAAATTGTCATTAGACCTGAAATTTGAAGGGGCCAAATTAAAAAATTTATAAAATTTAATTAAAAATATTCAAAAAAATTAATATTTAATACATATTTCTAAAAATTTGAGGGGCCGAATTAAAATTTATAAAAAATTTAAAGGGCCTATTATATAAATTTTAAATTGTTAGAGGGTCAAGGCCCCCTTGGGCCCTCATTACCCTCCACCACTGTTTAATCCTCTTTATTTTTATTAACAATGGCAACTGAATTTTATTTAAAAAAGTATGAAAGATAACACAAATAGAACACATTCATAAAGGAGAATATTGAGGACTAGTCCACCGAAGTCTCATACAAAAACCCAAAGGTGCAAAAAAAATATTTCCCTAAAGATCAACATACTGTCAAAATCCAGAAGCTTTCTCGAATCTCTTTGTCTCTATCCAAACGAAACGCTTTACAGGGTAAAAAATGAGTGGTGAGCGAACCAAACTATCAGGCAGATTGCTCCGCTACTCAAGTCTGATTATATCGACAAACAACCATCAACCGGATGAGTATCTATCGTTCTAGGACCACCGAACGAGTCATAATCAGAAACTAGCGCCATGAAGATCTTTGTATGAGCACCAATGACCGCTAAAATATGCTAAAATCATGTCAAAACAACAGATGAAATGAACCACGCAAAAAACTTGTCATAAACACAAAGGGAACATGTACCACAAAAGCGAAGATTCTTATTAAAAATATGTGAAAAAAATAAGAAAATAATGAACTCGATGGTCGACAACCAATACTAAAATTAGTTATCGATTACCGGCCAAGGAAATAAATAAATAAAAGGAGTCGTGACGCTAAGATTGGGGTAGAGAAAAAAATAGGTTACCACGAATACTTTATATATTCTTACACGACATCGTTAAAATGATGACATGGTATCTAAAAATAATAGTTTTATGTATTCTTCTCATATATAAATTTATTATTGACTGAACACGGAGATAACTGAAATTTCATATGATCTTGATTGTGTGATGAATAACAATAAAAAAATTCACTTCATTGTTTTAACAACTATAACCATATACAATACACATATATTTAATTTCTTTATGTTTTTCATATGTGATGCATATAATATCCAACAGAACTAAGGAAATCAACTCAAACTTGAAAAACAATACACTAATTACTAAAATTTTTGAGTTATTCAAATTTTTATTTTATAACTCAAACTTTATTTGAAATTTGTTCGGGTCGAATTTATAAAATTACGAGTCTAATTTTTTTACATCGAGTCGAATACTTCAATTTTTCGAGTTGGATCGAATTTTGCACACCGCTTACTAATACAATATAAAAATAGAAGGGGTCAAATTATGCTAAACAAAGTAAATTGATTAAATTTCAAATTTGAATGTAACAAAGGGACTGAAACATGATTAAACCTTTTTTTTATGATACCCAAGTTGGATCCCATTAACGTTGTTCTTGTATTTCATCATACAAATGAATAAAGAAAACCCAATTTTTTTTATTTGTATTCACTGGTCACTTTTGATGCTTTTGCAAAAGAAATTTTGTGAGGATGTGACCTTTACAAGGAATTATATGTTTTATGATTTTTTTTTGGTAACATCCAAATTCGAATTTGTAATGGTCAAATATTATTTTTCGAATGAAAAATATTATGGGTGCGTTTGGTTCATAAAATGTAAGATTATTTCTGGGAATATGATTGTCCGAATGTAACATTATCTCACACATTACTGGGAATGTTACATTACCTTTTTTGGTTTATTTGGTAGGAATATAAGATTATTATGTTTGGTTGGAGGAATATAAGATTACTTGGAAGTAAAATTTATTAAATTGTCTATGTTATTTTTTCTTCTTCTTTTTTTAACATGCTAAACTCTCAATATTAAATTAAAAATATATGCACAAATAGTCATAGAACTATTTTTGCTACACTATCTAAAATTTACAAAACTACATATTTATCATATTATTAATATAATTATTACATTAAATATTTTTTAAAAATATATTTTATATTTGCATAACCTAGTTACTCTCTATTAAAATATTTTTATAAATTTTCAAATGTTAAACTTTTAATATGTTCAAATTTCTAATTTTTTATTGCTTGTGACAGATTGCAAAATAAATTAAAGTAAATAATGAAATAAATCTAAAAGTTGTATAATATTGATAAGAATCTTAAATCATAAGTTTAATCTACTAAAATGTTTTATAAGAAGGTAAAGATCTTATAAATCAAAGAATAAAATTAAAAACATCAATTCTTAACTTATTACTAATTCAATAATTCTCAAGTAATACGTAATCCCAACATATAACCTATAAACATCGTAGATATAATATTAATAAAAATAAATTAAATATTAAAACAATATTTTAAATATGTGTAACACCATTTAAATATTAAATTAATTTTAAATAAAAATATTTAATTAATTTACACCACAAATATTTAACCATTTAATTAAATTTAACAAAGGATCCATATGAACAAAATTCATTAATTTAAGGGCAATATGGTCCAAAAGAGAGAATTGACGAATACCTAAGAAATCTAAGGGAATCACATTCCCATCATTTAATGAAAAAAATGTTATTGTTGGAAATGGAGTATTGTCCCTTGGAGAGAATATTTCCAAACTAAACGTGGGTATGTAATTTTAAAAAAAGATCATTCCACCTGGTAATAATTTTTTTCTCGAACCAAAATCCCTTATATGTAAAATATTTGATATCGGTAAATACTTAAATTTAACGGGATACAAAAGTTTTAAAAGTGAAATTTATGGACGAGGATATCTAAATATGTTATCTATAAAACATAAAGCAATAATAAATATTCAAATTTATCAAGTAGTCACAATAAAAAAATGGATGAATTCATCCGAGATTAAAGTTCAATCGCTTTGTCTCTAAAATATGTGTGCATTGTTAAAAGGTTAAGAATATGTATGAACAAATACTACCTTATAATCACATTTATACTATTCAATATATATATATATATATATATATATATATATATATATATATATATATATATATATATATTCAAATCAGAACCTATTATCTTTAACATAGAGTGAATCTGTATAATAGATATATGACGGTTAATATTTCCATCAAAATTTATCGATAGTAATTAGAATATTTGAATCAAATATTTGAGTTCGGATTTGATTCGTTTTTAGACGTGACTTTATTGACTAAGACCTCGGTTGTGAACAATAGGGAAGCCATTTTCAAATCTTTGAGCTGTCACGATGTTGGTTGTCTAATTAAGGTTGAGTCATGTTTTTCGATGAGGTGTAGCGTCATTTTTGCTTCCTTGCGGCGGAGACACTTTAATTTTTAATTTTTAGGGTTTAAGGTTGGTTGTAAAACTCTTGTGACCCTCTTATTTGGCTTATGTGTTTTTTTCTCATACTTATTTAGGTGCTTTTATTGTCTAGGCTATCTCGAGGCCTAACTCTTTTTTTGATGTTTGTAATGTTATTTTTTAATGAATCGTTATTTTTTAGGTGTGTAAACCTCGGCTTTAAAAAAATTATTTAACTTGGTTTAATGCGAAAATACTCGACTCGAAATTTTATAAACTCAACTCGAAAAAATTTCAAATAAAATTTGATTTATAAAATTTTACTCTTCAACTCAATCAGTTTGAAATTTTTCGACCCACCCATAATTATTTCTGTAAAAAATGATAAATCAAATATCCATAAATATTTGTACTTGTATGATACGTTTCATCTTATACTCATTTTCAGGTCGCCCGTAAAAAATTGCCCAATAAATGTGTGACATGTGGCCTTCTATCATCATCATTTTCTTTTTCCCTTGGATTTTCTAGGAGGACAAACAGAAAAAACCAAGAGTAAAATTCAACAATTGGTTCATTTTTGAGAAATCAAATACTTCACTTTTGAAAACTCATATTTCCAAAGCATCAATTTTGATCTGAGTCTTCATTCTCATATTTTCTTTTGCAAAAAAAAAGTCCAAAATTGTCCCAAAAAATCCTTTAATTGTGAGAATTCATCTATTCGATAGTGAAATCATGACTTCAACTCTAAAAAAATAATTCAAAAAAATTTGATTTTGCTAGTAATGACGAACTAGATAAAAAAAAGTCAAAGCTTGAAAAACTTGTCAACGGAAAATAACATTTTTTTTCAAAAGGCAGCCTAGAAATAATTACTGAATGAAATGTAAAATGTCTACTTTGATCTAAAATAGTTTAAACACTTTCTTATTTATTAATTAAAAAAATGGGACTTAGAAGGGGACCAATAACTTTTTGGACCATATAAGGTAACATACTACTCTAAGTTCAAACTGTCATTAAGATTAGACTGCAACAAGTTGAAACATGTTGAAAAACAGCAAATTAAAGAAGTTAATTACTGGCAATTAATAACCGTATTAACTGTCAAATGGATCCACTCAAAGTCAAACCTTTTATGAGAAAATAAGTGGTGCATATCATAGTAGGGTTGTAATTTTCGTATATCAGATCCCAATCGATTCGGAAAATCTGATATTTAAAATTTTAAATTAGTAAAATAACCATTTGTATTTGATCTAATAAAAATCATATATTCTATTATTTAGATATCGGTTTTTCAAATTTGATATTTGAGTATTCGAATATTCAAATATATAATTTGGTTTACGTATTTTTTAAATTTAGCGGTCGTATCTATGGAAAATTCGGGTTTCAAATATAACAAAATTCGAATCTATGAAAATTTTAGATTTCTGAATTTTCGGATATAACAAACATCAAATTGTTAAATATTACAAGTTTTATGTCCATGAAACTTCAAATTTTCGGATAATCCAAAACTTAAAATATTGTGATACGTATCCGATTCGAAAAATAAAAACGATCAAATATCCTATCCGAACATAAAAAAACATATCAGATATCTAAAATTTTAGATCGGACTGATCATATTAGATATGTTTGCACACTCCTATAATGATGATGATGATAATATATGGTTTTTTTTCATTCAAATATCTAGTATGATACATGATTTCAGTGAAAAATAGAATGTTATTATTCCGAAGACCTGAAGTCAAGTAGTTTGCATTCAAGGTATATATGCGTTATTAAATGGATAAAAAATGAACAAATACTCCAATAAAATGACACCATATGTTAAAAAAATACTTGTATCAAAAACTTAAATTTAAATTTAAATTTAAATAATATATATTTGGATTCGGATTTAGGGTTGATTAATTCCAGAATATTCATAAAAGTATCCCTTTTATTCATTTGCTTCTTCTTTTTTTCAATCAGTTGAAAGTTACCCTCAAGAATGAGATTATTTCAAGCCAGTCACTTCCCCTAGTGGTCCACCCTACAATGCAAGTGTGGCTGACAATGAATACAAAGCTTTAGGTTTTGTCTTGTCCCATACAATTGCTTTGTTGGGATACAAGGATTTGAAACCAGTACCCTAAAACTCAAACCGAATTAATTGGTTGAATCGGAAATCGATGATTCATCGAGTTATATAATTAATCAATTGAATAAACTATAGCTGTTCCCTACTGCCAAAATTCTTTCAATCCTAGTTGCTCTCTACTTTGATCAATTCCTTTGATCGGTGGTCGGCAATCAATTTTAGTATTGATTGTCGACCACCGGATCTATTAATTTTCTTGTTTTTATTTAAATAAAAATTTCTTTTTCTGTCCTTGTAACACGCTTTTTCTTCTGTCCTTGTGACATGTCTTTGTTTTTGTTTTGAGGTTTGGTTCATCTGTCTTTGTGGCATGTTTCAGCATAGCGATCGATTGTTGTTCGCACAGAGATTCTATCGGCGCTAGTTTCTGATTTATGTTTTTGTCGGTGATCACTTGGAAAGTTATATCCCTACTCGGTTGAGGGTTGTTTGCCGATGAAATCAGTCTTGGATAGCGGTACTTTTTGTTTGACAGTTTGGATCGCGCACCACTCCTTCCTTCCTTATGCGTCTCGTTTGGACAGAGACAAGGAGATTCAAGAAGCTGTTGAATTTTGTTTGTATGCTTATCTCCATAAAAGTTTTCATTTTTCTTTGTTTTTGGGTTGTAAGGATTTTTCATTTTTCGATATTGGTAAGGTATGTCACTATCTGAGTGAACCTAATCGAATGAAAGAAATAATTGGGAGGCATTAGAAGTAAGGGGAATCAAACCTACAGACTAGAACCAAAAGCAAGGAAAGTTCAAGCCACACCTGATGGACTAACTCAATTTATATAACATATTTTATTAAAGGGTTACTTTGTTGGTGAACTCAACACCAAGGAGCTTCACCAGACTCGTGTGTTGAATTTTGCCGATCAAAATTACTTCATTAAAGAAGTCATCGATCCATTGTCTCGTATTATATATCAATCTCTTTACAGCTACAGTTTTTCCATCATGAACATTGAACCAGCTCTTCCTTGGCCTAATTTTCTCTTGTACTTCCTCAAGAGTATCATACTTGAACTTCAAACCCGATTTGTCGAACCCTTTTAAAATCTCACTGAGATTTTTTAGCTCTGGGATATGAATTTGATGGTTAATATAGAACATAGGGCTACTGCATAAAATTGGAAGTGGAACACCATTGATGATTGATGTATAATTTTCAGTTCAAATTGTGAAGATTTAACTTTGAGATTTTGTACCTCTTTTCCTATCTCACAATCTTGCATATATATAGGCATAAGCTGCAGAAACAGAAAGTGTTAGGAATGCAGACGATTCCAAGACAATTGCTATAATGACTCCGATTGAATACCCTGCAAAATAGAAAATAACACATTGTACTTCAACTAGGAAAAATAATAAAGTTTTAAATTAACACTTGTTGTTGGAGAAAGGGAAAAAGCACTGCCAACAAAGTAACACTTTAATAATTATTTTCTTCATTTGATTAGGCTCAATCAGATGGTAACATGTGTCACTATCTGGTTGGTTAATTAAATTTGTTAAATTAAATAAATTAAAATTAAAAAAAGAGACGGTGACACGTGTCATCCTTCAGTTGGTTGTTTTTCTTTTACAGAAACTGCCATGTCACTCATCAATTAGTTTTTTTACGGCGGTGGTCAAAATAAGTCAATTTAATAAGTTTAGTGGTCTGATTGACAAGTTGTCTAGTTCGGTGGTCAAAATAAGTATCCTCAAATAGTTCGGTGGTTAAAATAGGTATCTTAAAATAGTTCGGTGGTTAAAATAAGTATCCTCAAATAGTTCGGTGGTCACCGGTGTAGTTTACCCTTAAATTTAAATATAATTAATAAATAGTAATATGTGCTATGTGAGGTAAAATGTTCTAAGCCCAATTCTTAGACAAATCTAAAGCAAGTATTTTGACTTTTAGTAAACCGAATCAAATTACATTAGCTCGGATTGGTTTGGTTTATCGTTTTTAATTTCTTTAAGGATAAAGTACACCAATGATCACTGAACTTTTATAGCGCGTTCATTTTGGTCATCGAACTTTTAAAAATTTTATTAGGGTCACTCAACTTTTATTTTGGTCTCTCAACTTTTACTTCGCTTTCATTTTGGTCTCTGCCGTTAGAAAATGCTAATGTGGCCCATTTGTTTTCATTTTCTTCAAGGGTAAACAATATAAATGGTCACCCAACTTTTAAAATGCTTTTATTTTGGTCACCAACTTTTGTTTTACTTTAAAGCAACCCCATTGGTTTAAGAAAAAACTCTTTCAATGTATTAAACAAAAGTAAGAAGTAGATTTTACCTTATGATTATTATAGGTGTTAAAAAAATACCCAACATGGTTGACTCGGACCGTCGACCTGAACCTTTAAAAACCGAGCAAGTCTTTTAAAAATGCCCCGACCCGAGTTTTTTCCAGGTAGTTGGGTCGGGTATGGGCCAAAATTTTTGTGTAACCGGGTACCCGACCCGGTACTTTTAATATATTTATTTTTTTAGTTTTAAATTATATTTTTATTTTAGGTTCCTTAATATTTTTACCCTCATACTAAATTTAAATCTTTAATTTTTTTCTAAGTTTGAATTATGTATTATGAACCTTTTAAATTTTTGTGTTTGGTAATTGGTTTAGAAATATAACAAATCAAGTTGCTGTAAGAAAATACAATTAAAATTATTGAATAATAAGGATGTCGTTTTATTGGTTTCTCTACTGAAATTAATACAATAAGCAATTATCAAAAGTATTTAAATTCAAACCAACGGGGTTGGTCCAAGTGGTAAGTAGCTTGCTTCCGCTTAAGCAGGTCTTGAGTTTGAGGCATTGTGTCTGCAGAAAGTTCTCGTTGGGAGACTCACCCACCAAAATTAGGTGTGCAACACGGGTCAATCCGGATTAGTCAAGGTGAAGCCTAGAAACTGGAAGGGCAACAAAAAAACATTTAAATCCACTTGTGCAGGAAACAAAAATTAAAGCTGACCAATTACAAAACTAGTTACATTTTTTAAAAAATGTCAATCTAAGCTTTAATTTATGTACCAGGTAAAAATTTAGAGAATTTAAATTTAGTTTAAGGGTAAAAATATTAAGGAACCTAAAATAAAAATATAATTTAAAATTAAAAAATAAATATATTAAAAATACTGGGTTGGGCCGGGTACCCGACTACACAAAATTTTCGGCCTAGACCCGACCCAACTATTCGAAAAAATATCAGGTTGAGTAATTTTTCAAAAGAATTACCCGATTTTTAAAGGTTCGGTTCGGCGGGTCGACGGGTCGGGTCAATCGGGTTAAGTATTTTTTTCGTAATCATAAGGTAAAATCTACTTCTTACTTTTGTTTTTAATACATTGAAAGAGTTTTTTTCTTCTTAAACCAATGGGGTTGCTTTAAAGCAAAACAAAAGTTGGGTGACTCCAATGAAAGTTTTAAAATTTCAGTGACCAAAATGAAAGCATTTTAAAAGTTCAGTGACTATTTATATAGTTTACCCTTGAAGAAAATGAAAACTAACAGGCAACGTCAGTATTTTCTAACGGAAGGTAACGGGAGGGACCAAAATGAAAGCGAAGTAAAAGTTGAGGGACCAAAATGAAAGCAAAATAAATGTTTAAGGGAGCAAAGCTACTCCTTCCAACAATGTTTCTTTAAGGTTTGAACTCATGTCCTCTCCTTAGGAGTGCAATATGCTTTGCCAATGCATCCAACCCAACACTTGTTAAAAAAAATAATTTTGAAGTTACATTAACTAATTTAAATACAAAATATTTGAAACTAATTACAAATAAATAAAAATAAACTATAAGGATGGGTTTGGAGCCTGATTTATGTATTAACTCTAATGGAAATTTCATGTTGATATTCGTATTAAGGTGATTTATGCATTACTGAAATTAGTTGTCACATCCCAAAAACCGGTCTAGTCGGAATTAAGTTTCGGTGATCGAATATTTTTTATCGATTAAATAATTTATTCGATCTTATTTAGATTATTCGAGATAATTTATAAATCAAGGTCAAGTTCTAGCAAATTAATATTTTCATTTCGATTAAGGGATAGTTCGATTTGGTACCCAAAATAGATTAAATAGTTAGTTTATTATTATTATTATTATTATATATATATTATTAAAAAAAGAAAGCAATGGAGTTACACGGCAGATTACCTACAATTAGGTAAAGTATATATATTTATATTATGGTGGAAACACCATTACATTTAAATGAGTAAAAAAATGTCTAGTGGGGAGGGGGAAAAGTCACCGAAAATTGCTATAAAAGGGGGGGAAATTGAGAGTAAAATACACGGCAAGTTTGAAGAAAACAAATTAGTAGCATACGATCCAACGTTTGATTGGTAGTCCGATATTTTCGATATAGTAATATCGAATTTCTGCCGACGACGGGGTAAGCTCAAATCTCTAGTTAGTTTAAGTTTCGGTATCAAGTTTGATTAATATTTATATATATATTCGATACTGTCTTATTATTTTAATTAATTTTTATCGTAGTACACGAGGTCGATTCAGATCAACCTTCAAGCTCAATAAATAAAAATAAAGCACCGGTCTGTCAAGGTGAGTGTAGATGCATTTGTCTCGGGTGACATGGGTCATTCCGATCTTTGTTTTCATGTTCTGATATGTGAGTGTAGTTGTGTCAAGGGATAGGCTCGGTGCCGTCCCATTGCATTATTTATGATTATGTTTGCATTTGTTAAGGGCTCACGTAGAGCAACTATGCTCGAATGGAAAATTTGGTAAGTGCCTTGCATTACTTTGATATGTTCGAATATGACTATGAAATGCTACGTGATATGGAGCTACGGCTCATCTTGTTATTTCATATGATATGATATAAAAATCATGGACTATGTGAAATTATGTGTATTTATGGACGTTGGATACAATTGGCATGCCATAGGAATATTTGAGCTCACCATGTAAGGGAGGACTACGGTCCAGGGCTACGGCCTATATGTGGGAGATAAAAGGATGGAAGTGTAAGGGATACATGGAGCTACGGCTCAGGGCTACGGCTCAATTATGATACATGATATGGTGTACAGGGAATCCGCGTATCCAATGGTACCAATATAATATGCGTTCGATATGTTATATCATGACATGTTTATGATAAGATATATGATTATATTATGTTATGTCAGTGATATGGATATCTGATCATGTTATGCTTATACTGTTATAAAAGCATGCAAATAAGTTAGATTAATTTATATTTAATCATGACACTCATATTATTGTTAATTCATTTACATGACTACCTCACTAGGCTATGTAAGCCTAACATACGTGTCTCATGCATTTTCAGGACCCTGATAGATTTCCAACCTTTGATCGTGTGGTGCAGTTGCAAGTCACATCTCTACCTTATATGTATGATATCTTTCATGAACTCCTAGTAAAGTGGCATATGATCCAACTTTTGTATAAATTGTGTTTTGTAATTTAATAATGTGGTTTTATTTTAGTAATCTAGAAAAGTCCTATTAAATAAATGTTAGAACAATAATAATGATAGATACGAATAATTTTCTAATAAAAATGATTAGAAAGGACTCTAAGATTTTTGTAAGTTGTTAGGCTCATTTAAATTTGTAAATAATTTTAGTAAGATAATAAAAAGAAATAGATTTGAATATTTTACAAAATAGTCACTAAATATTGCATCGTCTAATCAGGTTGATAAATGACCTCCGATAGTAATGAGGTTTTACAGGCTAATAACTAGTAAGTTTATTTTCAGTATATTTTCACGAATTTCAGATAAAGACCTTTAATTTGTGAAAATTACAATTTAGTCCCTAAAGTTTGAAAAAGTTTAAAATTGACCCCAATTGAGTAAGTTGTTAATAAGTTGAGTGTTAAGTCTTAAAAGAGATTAACAAAATACGCTAAAATGATTTTTGAACTTTGAATTTATGTCTCCGATCACCGCATTGTTTTTCGGTAGCGCTCTCCGACCCGGTTCTCTACCAGGCCGGGAAGGGGGTGTTACATTTGTGGTATCAGAGCTAGAGTTTAGTCGATTCTAGGACTAACCAGGTATTCGTTAACGAGTCTATGTCTCATATGCCACTTAGGAGTTGATTAAATATGTATTTTGTGACTTGCAACTTACACGATTTAATTCTTATGTGTGTCTAGACCCAAAATGACTGCTCCTACTATTAGGAAAGAAACAAATGAGACCGAACATGATTCCTCTTCCACTCGAGGGGAAAATGTGAGGCCAGAACCAAGTACCGAACAAGTGGCTCAGAATGATCCACCCCATCTTCCACCTATGTTATCGGCTCAACAAGACTATTTGATGTCTATGGCCGACATGATAAAACAAGTAGTGGTGTCTCTTCGACAAGAAGCACCTTCCTCATCTGCTGAAGCTGCTCAGCAGATCTCTCGAGCTCCAATAGATAAGCTAAAACGTTATCAAGTTTATACATTTACTGGCCAAGATCTGGATAATCCTGAAATCGCAGAATATTGGCTAGAAAATACTTTGAAAGTAATCAACAAGCAACTAAAGTGCCCCGAGGAGCATAAGTTGGAGTGTGCCTTAGCCCTGATTGCAGATGAAGCACAAAGCTGGTGGCACACTGTAACTCTCACTGTACCCGAACATAAAGTAACCTGGGAATTTTTCCTCCAGGAGTTTCGTAAAAAGTATATTAGTGAGCATTACCTCGCTGAAAGACGTAAAAAGTTCCTCCATTTGAAGCAAGGAGGAAGGCCAGTAGAGCAGTACATTCATGATTTCTGCAAATACGCTAGATATGGTACTGATATCATCCACACTGAAAAAGAAAAATGTAGAATGTTCATAGATGGCCTCTGCGATGAATTACGTCCTCTTTTTGTTGCTCTGGAAATCGAGGATTTTCAAATACTGGTGAATCGAGCCATTGCAACTGAAGCTTCTCAAAGAGCCTCGGAAAGAAGGAAGGGAAACCAAGCTCGACCTGATAAAAGATTCCGAGAAGATTCCAAACCTCCTCTATCTCAAAAAAGAGGAAGACAGTGGGACCAAAGGTCATCTGCCAATCAACAGCTACCTAACTCTAATTATGTCTCTCAATTTCCATCTGGTGGGACCACTGTTACGCGTACGACCTCAATAAACAGTACAGGAGGCTCTGCCAAAAGTTCTCAGATCCCTCTGTGTAATTTTTGTCAAAAGAGACATTTGGGACAGTGTCGTAAACAGTCAGGTTCTTGTTACCTGTGCGGAGAATCTGGTCATTTCATCCGACAATGCCCCCAAAATCCACAAGCCCCTACCTCTATAGCCTCCCAGAACGTTCCAGTAAAAGGGAGGGGAATAAATCAAGCACCGTCTGGTTCTTCCGGAAGGCCCCACAACAATAATGCTCCTTCAGGAAGCCGAAATCCAAAGACCTCAGCCCAGATGTACCACGTTCGAGGCCGCGAACAAGAAGATGACCCTGATGTTATTGCAGGTATGGTGGAGTTAGGTTCTGAATTTGTTTATGCTTTGATAGATCTAGGCTCCACGCATTCCTTTATTAGTGAACCTTTGATTGAAAAATACGCCTTAAAATGTGATCATGTTGCTTCCGAAATACTTGTGTCAAACCCATTAGGAGATAGTGTAGCAATCCAAAAGATCTGTAGATCTTGTCCCTTAAAAATCCAAGGAATTCCTTTTCCGGCCAATTTGATGGTCTTACCCTTTAATGAGTTCGACCTTATCCTTGGCCTAGATTGGCTAGCTGAACATCAAGCATGGGTAGATTGTTCTAAAAAGAAATTATATCTCCGTGGTCTAGGTAGAGAAAGTATCACCTTAATGAAATCTAAATGTCAGAGTAGTCTTATGTGTGCCTTAGAATCTACGAAGGAACTAAAGCCTGAAGATATACCCATAATAAGAGATTTTCCTGACGTATTCCCTGAAGAACTTCCGGGACTCCCTCCTGTACGTGAAGTTGAGTTTGGGATAGAAGTTCAACCTGGAACTACTCCAATTTCTATCGCTCCATACAGGATGGCTCCAATGGAGTTAAAAGAATTGAAGGCCCAAATCCAAGACCTTGAAAGTAAGGGGTTTATTCGACCGAGTTCCTCACCCTGGGGAGCACCGGTTCTATTTGTGAAGAAGAAAGATGGATCGATGCGCTTATGCATCGACTATCGACAACTGAATAAAGTAACAATAAAAAATAAGTACCCGCTTCCTAGAATAGACGACCTATTTGATCAACTAAAGGGTGCTTCTGTCTTTTCTAAGATAGACCTCCGATCTGGTTACTATCAAATGCTCGTGAAGGAACCAGATGTTTCAAAAACAGCCTTTCGAACCAGATATGGTCATTACGAATTCTTGGTGATGCCTTTTGGGCTCACCAATGCTCCTGCAGCCTTTATGGATCTGATGAACCGAATATTTCGACCTTATCTTGATAAATTTGTCGTTGTCTTCATAGACGACATTTTGATCTATTCGAAAGATTCTGTTACTCACGAAGAACATCTTCGGATTGTACTCCAAACCCTCCGTGAAAAACAACTCTATGCCAAATTTAGTAAATGCGAGTTTTGGCTTACCGAAGTATCTTTTCTCGGTCATGTGATATCTTCCGCGGGAATTCAAGTAGACCCAAAGAAGATTCAAGCCATTCTCGAATGGATACCCCCGAAGAACGTGGGAGAAATTCGTAGTTTCCTGGGTCTTGCAGGATACTACCGTAGGTTCGTTAAGGAGTTCTCCTTGATTGCTTCACCCCTAACGAAGCTTCTCCGCAAAGACATTCCTTTCATGTGGACAGTGGACCAACAACGGAGTTTTGACCAGCTTAAACAAATCCTCACCCACGCTCCTGTCCTAGTACAACCGGAACCAGGAAAAGATTTCACAGTATACAGCGATGCATCCCATCAAGGACTGGGCTGTGTCTTGATGCAAGAAGGTAAAGTTATAGCCTATGCCTCACGTCAACTCAAACCGCATGAGCTTAATTATCCAACTCATGACCTTGAGCTAGCTGCGGTTGTGTTCGCACTAAAGATCTGGCGACATTACCTCTATGGTGAAAAGTGTTATCTTTTTACTGACCACAAAAGCCTAAAATACCTTTTGACCCAAAAAGAATTAAACCTTCGTCAGCGTCGTTGGATGGAGCTTTTGAAAGATTATGATTTGGTAATTGATTACCATCCCGGTAAAGCAAATGTGGTGGCGGACGCTCTTAGCCGGAAGCCCACTTCTTCTCTTAGATGTTTAAACGCTCACTTTCGGCTCATGAAGCGTGGCAAGTTATTAGCCGAGCTCAGGGTACAATCGACCATTGTGTCCCTGATTAAAGCACTTCAAGAAGATGATGAGGTGTTGCAACCTATTTTAGCCCGAATCAAGGATGAACCGGACCCTGATTTTGCCATAAATTCTGACGGCTTGTTATGCTTTCGTAATCGTATATGTGTTCCAAACAATGATGATCTTCGGAACCAGATCCTGCGTGAAGCACATGCTAGCCCTTTTTCTATTCACCCCGGAGCTGTTAAGATGTACAAGGATCTAAAAGAGATCTACTGGTGGTCCAGTATGAAAAGTAAAATCACAGATTTTGTAGCAAGGTGTTTGACTTGTCAACGGGTTAAAGCCGAACATAAAGTACCGACGGGACTTCTTCAACCCATTGAACTGCCACAGTGGAAGTGGGAACGTATCACTATGGACTTTGTAAGCGGATTACCTCCGACTCCAAAGAAAAACAACGCAATCTGGGTCATTGTAGATCGATTTACCAAGTCAACTCACTTTCTTCCTGTAAGAATGGACTTCAGCTTATCCAAGCTAGCAGAGTTGTATATCAGTGAAGTTATACGCTTGCATGGAGTTCCAACATCAATAATTTCTGATCGAGACCCACGGTTTGCATCCCGATTTTGGAGAACCTTACAGGAGGCATTGGGAACTAGAGTACATCTCAGTACTGCATTCCATCCCCAAACCGATGGCCAATCTGAAAGGGTTATTCAGGTAACCTCGTTATTGTCTTTCTTTAAACATAAGCTAGGTATCCTATATCGATTACGATCTTCCTTGTAGATTCTGGAAGATATGCTCCGAGCCTGCATTATTGATTTTGGGAAAAATTGGGAGAAATCCCTGCCCTTAGTGGAATTTTCCTACAACAATAGCTATCAGTCGTCTATTCAGATGGCTCCTTTCGAAGCATTGTATGGCAGAAAATGCAGAACTCCTCTGTGTTGGTCCGAACTTGGTGAAAACAAGGTGTTGGGACCACAACTGCTCAGAGAAACAGAAGAGAAAGTTCAAATCATCCACTCTCGATTGAAACAAGCTTTTGATAGGCAGAAAGCTTACGCTGATCTGAAACGAAGAGACATTCAGCATAATGTGGGAGACAAAGTCTTTCTTAAAGTCTCTCCATGGAAGAAAGTATTTCGGTTTGGAAAGAGGGGAAAGCTCAGTCCTCGCTTCATTGGACCTTTTGAAATTACTGAAAGAATTGGCCCAGTGGCTTATCGACTTGCACTTCCCAGCGAGTTCGATAAAATCCACAATGTCTTCCACGTGTCAATGCTCAGAAAGTATAGATCCGATCCATCTCATATCTTAGAGCCGGAAGAATTAGAGCTGAATCCTGACTTGTCTTACGAAGAGGAACCAATTTAGATTTTGGATAGAGAAATCAAAAGACTCAGAAACAAAAATGTTGCATTGGTTAAAGTCTTGTGGAGAAATCACAGGAGGGAAGAGGCAACATGGGAACCTGAGGACACGGTGAAAAAGCAATATCCTCATCTGTTCGATTCAGGTAAAAATTCGAGGACGAATTTTCTTAAGGGAGGGTGAGTTGTCACATCCCAAAAACCGGTCTAGTCGGAATTAAGTTTCGGTGATCAAATATTTTTTATCGATTAAATAATTTATTCGATCTTATTTAGATTATTCGAGATAATTTATAAATCAAGGTCAAGTTCTAGCAAATTAATATTTTCATTTCGATTAAGGGATAGTTCGATTTGGTACCCAAAATAGATTAAATAGTTAGTTTATTATTATTATTATTATTATATATATATTATTAAAAAAAGAAAGCAATGGAGTTACACGGCAGATTACCTACAATTAGGTAAAGTATATATATTTATATTATGGTGGAAACACCATTACATTTAAATGAGTAAAAAAATGTCTAGTGGGGAGGGGGAAAAGTCACCGAAAATTGCTATAAAAGGGGGGGAAATTGAGAGTAAAATACACGGCAAGTTTGAAGAAAACAAATTAGTAGCATACGATCCAACGTTTGATTGGTAGTCCGATATTTTCGATATAGTAATATCGAATTTCTGCCGACGACGGGGTAAGCTCAAATCTCTAGTTAGTTTAAGTTTCGGTATCAAGTTTGATTAATATTTATATATATATTCGATACTGTCTTATTATTTTAATTAATTTTTATCGTAGTACACGAGGTCGATTCAGATCAACCTTCAAGCTCAATAAATAAAAATAAAGCACCGGTCTGTCAAGGTGAGTGTAGATGCATTTGTCTCGGGTGACATGGGTCATTCCGATCTTTGTTTTCATGTTCTGATATGTGAGTGTAGTTGTGTCAAGGGATAGGCTCGGTGCCGTCCCATTGCATTATTTATGATTATGTTTACATTTGTTAAGGGCTCACGTAGAGCAACTATGCTCGAATGGAAAATTTGGTAAGTGCCTTGCATTACTTTGATATGTTCGAATATGACTATGAAATGCTACGTGATATGGAGCTACGGCTCATCTTGTTATTTCATATGATATGATATAAAAATCATGGACTATGTGAAATTATGTGTATTTATGGACGTTGGATACAATTGGCATGCCATAGGAATATTTGAGCTCACCATGTAAGGGAGGACTACGGTCCAGGGCTACGGCCTATATGTGGGAGATAAAAGGATGGAAGTGTAAGGGATACATGGAGCTACGGCTCAGGGCTACGGCTCAATTATGATACATGATATGGTGTACAGGGAATCCGCGTATCCAATGGTACCAATATAATATGCGTTCGATATGTTATATCATGACATGTTTATGATAAGATATATGATTATATTATGTTATGTCAGTGATATGGATATCTGATCATGTTATGCTTATACTGTTATAAAAGCATGCAAATAAGTTAGATTAATTTATATTTAATCATGACACTCATATTATTGTTAATTCATTTACATGACTACCTCACTAGGCTATGTAAGCCTAACATACGTGTCTCATGCATTTTCAGGACCCTGATAGATTTCCAACCTTTGATCGTGTGGTGCAGTTGCAAGTCACATCTCTACCTTATATGTATGATATCTTTCATGAACTCCTAGTAAAGTGGCATATGATCCAACTTTTGTATAAATTGTGTTTTGTAATTTAATAATGTGGTTTTATTTTAGTAATCTAGAAAAGTCCTATTAAATAAATGTTAGAACAATAATAATGATAGATACGAATAATTTTCTAATAAAAATGATTAGAAAGGACTCTAAGATTTTTGTAAGTTGTTAGGCTCATTTAAATTTGTAAATAATTTTAGTAAGATAATAAAAAGAAATAGATTTGAATATTTTACAAAATAGTCACTAAATATTGCATCGTCTAATCAGGTTGATAAATGACCTCCGATAGTAATGAGGTTTTACAGGCTAATAACTAGTAAGTTTATTTTCAGTATATTTTCACGAATTTCAGATAAAGACCTTTAATTTGTGAAAATTACAATTTAGTCCCTAAAGTTTGAAAAAGTTTAAAATTGACCCCAATTGAGTAAGTTGTTAATAAGTTGAGTGTTAAGTCTTAAAAGAGATTAACAAAATACGCTAAAATGATTTTTGAACTTTGAATTTATGTCTCCGATCACCGCATTGTTTTTCGGTAGCGCTCTCCGACCCGGTTCTCTATCAGGCCGGGAAGGGGGTGTTACATTACTCCTAATTCTTCAGAAAATTTTTCTTGTTGAAGGTCTAAACCTTGATGGCATAGCAAGTGAGAGTGTTTTGCATCACAATTCTTCAAGAAAATGTTCATGTAAGTTATCTCTTTTCAGAAAAAAAAGTTTCGAGTCCCTGTTTGTTTCAATAGATAATTATTAGCCCTTTAAATTTTTGAATACTCTTCAACCGAACTTTTGTTTCTTTTAAGTAAACTAATAATGCTAGCTCTACCCTTGTCTAGTTGGTTAAGTGATGCTCAAACAAAGTATTACTGAGGTTTACTTCTTGTTGTATATGTAAGTGGTACATGCTGAAGTTGTTGTCTCGTCGGAGCACGAAGTTATTTAATCTCTATAACTTAATTTACATTGTATATATTTAGTTACTAATGACAAACATTGTAGAAATGTTATACGCATGGGACCAACTACCTTTTTCAGATTATGTTGTATGCTGCGAGAATTTAAATGTCTCAAAGACACTAAAAATTCTTTAGTCGAGGAACAACTTGCTAAATTTCTCTATATAGTAGGACATAATGAACGGACTCGTCCAGTTAGTTTATGGTTATGTCGATCTCGTGAGAATATAAATCGTCAATTTTACGATGTGTTAAGAATTATTGTTAGTTTAGAAGAGAATTTCTTGAAGCAACTAAATGGTTCAGAAATTTCACCTGAAATACTCGATAGCAGCATATTTTACTCATATTTCAAGGTAAACTGTGTTTTAAGTTTTATAATTCGTAAGTAGTAATAATAATTACTATAGTTTAAAGTTTTACCTGTACTTACGTTCTAATTTCAGGATTGTATTGGTGCGATTGATGGTACACATATTCGTGTTAAGATTCCTTCAAAAGATGCTCTAAGGTATCGAGGGAGAAAAGAATATCCAACACAAAATGTATTAGCTGCATGTGGATTCGATATGGAGTTTACATATGTTTTAGTTAGATGGGAAGGTGTAGAACTAAATGTTTTGATATAATAGTTGAAAAATGTTTTGGACTAAATTGAAAAGAATTTAAAATATGCTTTTAGTCAAAACAACTTGAAATTATGTTTAAGGGTTTTTAAAAGGCTTTAGAATAACTTAAAATGCTTTTAAAGTAGCCAAACCAGTGTTTTTCAAGTACCCGTACTGATACGGTCTGGTACTGTGTCGATACGCCCTAGGGTTTCAGCTATAGTAAAATTCCAGTAGCCAAAACCCATACCGATACGCCTTGTTGTATCGATATAGTATGTTTTAAATAGCTAACGGCTAGTTCTCGTACCGATACGCCCAACTACCCCCAACGGTCATTTTCCCAGCGGTCTTTTAAGTTGCAGGACTGTACCGATACGCTTGTCACGCGTATCGATACGCACCGGCTAGAAGTCTCAACGGCTATTTCCTTATCGTGACCGTTTCGATACATTTTGAGGAGTATCGATACGCTAAGCTGCAGAGCTGCATTTATGGTGGGAAATAAAGGCTCCAACGGCTCTAATTCAACCCCAACGGTCCTCAACGACTACAAACTCAATTAGGAGTATAAAAGGGACCTCCAAGCATCAAGATATGTTAATGCTTCAATTGTCAACAACATTATGATGAGAAAATTGTCTTAGGTGCTTAATTGCTTATTTCTTGTTTAGACAACACTTGTGAGCCAAAATTGTCAAATTTACTCAAGTGTTTAGGTTTGTGTGAGTGCTTTAATGTGTAAACATCAACCTTGTGAGAGGGATTTTAGTTTGCTTATATGTGTCTCTTGTAGAGAGGGTTTGATCAAGCTTTGGGCTAGAAAGCTTTGATCGTTGTAAGGTTTTCCTCCTAAGCGTAGAAAAGGGGATGAATCAATTAGTGAATTGGTAGTGAAATCCTTAGTGGGAAGCTAAGGTAGTGGATGTAGGTGCTTGTTAGAAGGCCGAACCACTCTAAATTATCGTGTCTTTTATCTTTTAGCTTCCACATCTCAATCACCCAAAAATCCAACTTCTCCACCAATTGGCAATCCATAAAGGCTGAAGGAAATCGAGCATATCAAGCCTAACAATTGGTAACAGAGCGAGGCTCAATCGAAGGGGATTAACATCCTATTGAGGTGATCTGGAAGCTCGATACAACAACTCAATCAACCGGTCAAATGGCGCAATCTATCGACAAGCCACCTTTCTTTGACGGGACCAATTACGCTCATTGGAAGATCAGAATGAAGTTCTTCATCAAATCCAAAGATTACAAGTTTTGGGATATTGTTGAAGAGGGTCCTTTTGTGCCACAACGAAGTAAGGCAGAATGAAGTACGGATGATCGCAAGAATATGGAGCTTAATTGCAAGGCCTTGCACATCTTTTTTTTTGCATTTGGCCCCAATATCTATGAGAATATGTCCTCTTGCGATGATTCCAAGAAAGTATGGGACAAGCTTGAAGTCACATACGAGGGAACAAGCGAAGTAAAGAAGACCAAGATCGGCCTCCTCAACCACGAGTATGAGAACTTCAAGATGGAACTGGATGAAGACATCACAAAGATGTTCGATAGATTCTCCACCATTACAAATAGACTCAAAGGCTATGGAGAAATCATTCTGGAAGACAAACTTGTCCGAAAGCTTCTATATTCTCTTCCCGAGTCATGGGACTCAAAGAAGACCGCCATCATCGAAGCCAAAAATCTCAAGACCTTGAAGCTAGATGAACTCATGGGGTCTCTTCTCACTATTGAAATGATGAAGAAAGAAAAAGAAGAGGAGAAGAAGAAGGAAGAAATAAAGAAGATGGGGAAGAAGAAAATCATGGAGCTAGGCATCAACGCGAGTGTTGTTACTCTCAAATCCTCTACATGCGCCAACACGTTTATTGAAGTGAGGAGGAAAGTGAAGATGAAGAGATGGTTCATCTCTTCAAGAAATTCTCCCGATTCATGAAGAACGAGATGGCTAAATCCAAGCATGAATCGAAGAAGAAGATGAAGGATTTCCACAAGTCCAACAAAAAGGGATCATCTTCAAAGAAAGCATATGTGGCGACATGGAGTGATGAAGACTCCACCGATAATGAGGTAGCCCACTTATGCTTTATGACCCTCAATGAGGAGGAGGTAACTTCTAACTTATCTAGCTCAAATTCATATACTTTTGACAAGTTACAAGATGCCTATGTTGATTCGCTTTTGGAATTTAAGGCATCATTTTCCAAAAACAAAAAATTGCTTTCAAATTTGAAAAAGAAAAATGATTTGCTTTCCAAAACAAATCTAGAGTTTGAAGCAAAAATTAAATATTTTGAGCTTAAAGTTTTAGATTTACAAAATTTGCTTCAAACGATGGAAAAAGATAATAAAAAAGATGTTGATGATCTTAAGAAGTAAAAAGATTTGATTTCCAATGAACTTCAAAAGAAAAACAATTTGGGAAAATCAAATTTTTATGTTAGACAATCTAGTGCCCCTAGATTTTTGAATGGAAAAGTTTTTAGAAGTATTTGAGTCCCAAAAGGACTAAGTACTTCAACTAAAAAGGATTGTAACACCCGGGTTTAGGGGTCGGGTGAAAATAATATTTTAGTATTGTCTCGGGTTTCGATTCTAATATTTTATTTAATAAAGTAATGGTTTGGGCCTCGGGTTTTAAGATTTGGACCAATTTTAAATTGAGCCCAAAAGCCATGGATGGCACCTATTGTGGTTTCCCTTTTTCTTTAAGGGCATTTTGGTCTTTGAACATTAAAGTTTAAACAATTATAAATAAAGGATGATTATCATCTTCTTCCTCTCCTTTCCATTTCATTCCAACGTGAAGAACTTCTCTCCCTCCCCAAATACTATTTCATCTCCTTTCTCCTTCGTTTTGGCTCGGTTTTGAAAGGTAATTACGTTTTTGACTTGCTCTCAACTTCCTCTCTTCAAAAGTACAAGTAGTTTTAATTTTCATCCATGTTTTAGAATTTGGATTTTTGGGAGATTTGAATGAAAATGGTTGTTTTATGGTGTTTAACTTGAGATTTTGATTTAACAGTGATAGATATGAAGTTTATGAACCAAACGGTTCAACATATATGATTTTTAAAGAGTTTTGTTAAGTTTCCCGATTTTGTGTTTTGGAGGGGTTTTAGGAGGGTTTTTAGTTGAGTTTTGAGTGTGGGTTGTGTTGGAAATTGAGGGTCGATGATAGGGTATTGGTTGGGGGTCGTTTTGGAAGCAATTGGAAGTGTTAAATGTGTTGGAATCATCGATTTTGGACTGTGCTAAAGGGCGGCTCGGGAATGACTTTTTGGTGGTTGTTCTTGGTTTGAAAAACAAGTGTTTGATGTTTGAATTTCATTCCGGGTTGCTATGTTGTGTTGTGGACTGATTTGAGGTTAATTTACTTGTGTTGAGATGATTAGGAGCAAGAAATTGCGTTGGTAAAGTCTCGGGATCGATATCGGAAGTCATGGAGGCTTGAGTCGGCTTTGCTTGAATTGCTTAAGGAAGTGAGGTGAGTGGTTAATGTTTTAAATTGATTTCAAAAGTTGGTTTAAGCATGTGGATGTGAAAATGTTTTCAAGTATCGTTTTAGTTCAAAGTTGGTTTTGAAGAGTTTTGTTTGGGCTTGAAAAGTCAAGTTTAAATTCAAGAGTAAGTTGTTGTAAATTGCCTCTTTAATTTCCCCTTTTTACTGTTTGTTTTCAATTCTTGTGGTGGTGAATTGTTATGTATGAATTCCAATATTTGAGAGGAAGCATGTTGCTTCTTAGTATATCGTTGATTTTGAGTGATGGTAATTATAGTGTTGTTGATGTGCCTTGTATGATAGGTGTAAGTGGGTGCAGGTTGTGCACGGAAATGGTGAGTAAGACCATTTGTGGTTGGTAAGGTTGTTTGTAGTAAGTTGGTACAGGTTGTGCACGGAAATGGTGAGTAAGACCATTTGTGATTGGTAAGGTTGGTTGTAGCAATTTGGTGCCTAGTTGTGGACTTTGTTGCAGCTTGTGTGGTTGTGTATGATAGAGTGAGTACATGTTGTGTCATGGTGATTTGTGTGTTGTGTTGCATGGTTGTCGTTGCTCTGGTGATGTGTAGTCCCGCCAGTAGCAAAAGTATAAGACTCTGGTGATGTGTAGTCCCACCGGTAGTCACTGGTTGGGTATTCCTTTGATGTGTAGTCCCATTGGAAACCCACTAGTTGAAACGGTGATGTGTAGTCCCACCGTACTTGTATGTTGGTTGTGTTTGTGTAAATTACGTGTGTTGTCGATGCTCCGGTGATGTGTAGTCCCACCGGTAGTGACTAGTGGGATAGTACTTTGATGTGTAGTCCCATTGTAAATCCACTAGTTAAAACGGTGATGTGTAGTCCCACCGTATGTGTAAGTTTGGTTATGTTTGTGCATACCATGAAGTGAAACGTCTATGTTGTTGACCTTTGGTTGAACTTGTATGTTAGTAAATGGATTAGGTTGTTGGATGACTTGTATGTGTTGGCCTTTACTTTTAAAGGAAGCTTTGAACTCTGCATTGTTGTTGTTATGTTATAGAGCTCTGCTCACTAAGCTTTATGCTTACGCTCTCCTTTTTCCGACAATGCAGATCTTTAGCTTGGAGTTAGCAAGGAGCAGGAAAAAGGGCGTCCAAGCACGTGGTAGTGTGCTCAAGTATGGTTTATTAAATAATGTAGTAGTCTAGCAATGGGAAATGCTACGTGTTTTAGGAGCTTGTATCTAGACTCCTTTATGTTGGCTTTATGTTGTCTTGTGCCTTTTGGGGCCTTTTGAGCCTTTATGTATGCCTTATGCTTGACTACCATGTGTATGGGGCCTTTTTGGTGTTAAGTATGTTCTTTTGGTGAGATTGCATGGACTATTTGAATTGTATAATCCTTGTTAGATTTAATGCCTTGTAGGCTAAGTCTCGGTTGTAGTTTTGATGCATGTATATTTGTATGTGTATAGGCGAGTCTAAAATGCATCAAGGGTCGAGTTTGGGGTCACCATGTTGGGAAAAGGCTGAGTTGCAAAACAGGGCGTATCGATACGCTCAAGGGTGTATCGATACGTTCTTGCCTGCAGAACTCAGTTTTGGCTGGGCGTATCGATACACTGGGGTGTATCGATACGGTATTAATTCTCTGGAATTCAAGTCAGGCTGAGCGTATCGATACGCTCAAGGGTGTATCGATACGGTCTTCCCTGAGCTGACTGAGAGGGTTGACTTTGGTCAAGGCGTATCGATACCCTCTGTAGGTGTATCGATACGGCCTGCTTAAAAGGGAAAATTTGGTTGTTTAATTGCATGTCTTGTGGGTTTTGTATCCGTGCTCGTTCGCTGCGTGTCCCATCACATAGGATTTAATACAGGCATCTAGAAAAAAAATAGGGTTGCTAACCGAGGGGAAACTTAACGGGTTTCACTCGGTTTTCCCCGTGTGGCCCACTTGGACCGGCCATCCGGCCAGACCGGGAC
Source organism: Hibiscus trionum (assembly GCA_030270665.1). NCBI lineage: Eukaryota > Viridiplantae > Streptophyta > Magnoliopsida > Malvales > Malvaceae > Hibiscus > Hibiscus trionum. The sequence continues at coordinate 1,176,840 of BSYR01000034.1, read as the reverse complement.
GAGGGGGTTACATTTAGTGGTATCAGAGCCTAAGGTTGCCGAGACCTTGGGCAGGTAAGTGAGGTAAGTTTGATGTGTTATGCTGTTGTTGTGTCTCGGTGAATGTTTTGCCATGTATGCTTGATGTTTGCTTGTTAGTACGGTGTTTGAAAGCATGTGTAAGCTTGATGGTTGTGTTGAGGCGTAGTGTCGAGTTCCCATTGCTACTATTACTTATTTGAAAAGATTTTTGTAAAGGAGTATACTTGAGCACCTTGGACCCTTGCTCTTGCTAACCCTGAATATTCTTACTTGTGTGTTTTGTTTATTGTTGTATTGTTGTCTTTGGTAAGTTTGAGGCCGAGGCGTGGGCCTAGAGCTGGTAATCGTGAATCTGAGGTTTAGAGGATGTGAATGATGAAAGAGTACATCGTTTTAGTTCAGGACAGTACGATAGTACCAGAGTTAGAGGTACAGTTTGTTTGTTTGGGTCAGCGTGCCTGTGAACTGGTTTCTGCTGAGAGAGAGCAATGTGACCGATCTTGATATGAGTTGGTAATAGAAGTAAAGACCTATGAGTTGGCATCGGAATGATGTCGATGTTGTGGCAATTAATTCGTCGATACAGTCATTGAGCTTGTTTTTCTGATTGATTCTGAATCTACGCGTTCGTGTATTTTGAGTGAGCATGCGAAGTTGTTGAATCTACCTTGTGGGGTACTAAGGATAGGTGTTAGTGTTACTAGTTCCTTCGAGGATACGATTGTGGTCGGAAAGATGTACAAGGGGTGTCCGTTGATGGTTCAGTGGCACGTGTTTTCAGTTGGTGCGATAGAATTGTTTTTTTTTTCCGGCTTTGATATGAAGCTGTGCATGGATTGGCTTGTAGAACATAGAGTTAGGGTAGGCTTTGAGACAAATGTAAGTTTTCTTAAAGCTTAAGGATGACTATGAGACTATAATGGTAGGTGGGAATGTGGATTTTGTATCGAATGTTGACCCAGCCTTAGAGGTCAAAGATTGAATTGAGTTTGGTTGACAGGTTTGCCTAAAAGATGTGATGGATTTAATTTTTGAGTGAGGATTAGACCGCAGAATGTTAGAATAGTTGATGTTTTCCTAAAGGTGTTGGCAAGAATTACTCGATTTGTCTCTTGTTAGGGAAGAAGAGTTTGTTATTGATACTGTCTCCGAGTTTGCTCCTGTTTTGTTTGTTTTGTATCTCGTGATTCTCGACCGACTTGAGAGAGTGTTGAAGAATCAACTTCGAGATTTGTTAGACCTTAGATTCGTTTGGCTTAGTACATTATCATAGGGTGTGATAGTGTAACTTATGAAGAAGAGTGATGACACTACGAGAATGTGTTTAGATTGCAGACAATTGAGATAATTGACAGTGAGTAGTTAGTATCCGTTTCCAAACGTCAGTGATTTGTTGATCAGTTGAGGGGTGTTTCAGTCTTTACAAGATTAAATTGAGATCCGATTACTACCAGTTGATAGTGAGAGAGGTTGATGTACCGAATGAAGCTTTCGGGATAGATGTGATCACTAGAGTTTTGGATTATGTCGTTTGTTTGACTAAATGTGTTAATTACCCTTATAGAGATGTTGAGCAGAATGTTTTCCTAAATCCTTGATCAGTTTGTGGTACTTCTCTTGGATGATACGTGGGAATATTCACGTACCGAAGAAGACCATGACAAGCCTTGAAGTTAAGGTTGTGGATCCTTTTAGAGAATCAGTTGTATGCCAAGTTGAGCAAGTGTGGACTCTGAGTTGAGGAAGATGTTCCCCTAGGTCATGTAGATTAGTCGAGTATATTAGTGCAAACCCCAATTGGGCAGAAGAAGATATGAGTTGGAAGAAATTAAAGTCAGTGACATGTATCTATAGTTCCTAAGTCTAGCGCTGTTACTATCGAAGGTTTGTAAATGATCTGTTGAAGATAGCTGCCCCTTTGATAGATTGCTACAGAAGAACGTTCAGTTTATGTGTTAGATACGAGACGTTGAGCCTTTAGAAACTGAAAGAAACTTCGAAGAGAGTTAATGTAGTAACCGATGTTCCGAGTTAAAGTTGTTGTTAGATTAGTAGCCAAGTTGTGAGTTGTGTTTGCCAAATCCAGTTTATCATTGATAGTGGATCTGTGGTCGAGTTTCATGTTATGCCTGCTCTGAGTCAGATACTTAGAGAGAAACAGTTGTAAGACAGGTTCTTGGCACCTCACGTGCAAGACGTATCAGAAAGAAAACCTTCAGAATACAGTTCAGAGATGATAGAGTTTGTATTTTTAGAGACAGAATAGTTGTGCCGATAGTCTTAGTGTTTTGAGACGTACTGTTTTGGCCGAAGCACATGGCAGTTCTTGTGTATTGCATCCGAATAGTGTGAAGACATATTGTAGGTTGAAGATGAGTACTCCTGGATTGAGTTAATGGATAATGTGGTTCAGTATGAGAGTAAGTGTGTAATTTGTCAGCGTGCCAAGATCGAGCATCAGTTTCTTCTAGTTTGTTACATTCGGGGGAAATTCGTATTGAAAGTGGGTAATAGATTCGAGAGATCTTGTGTCTGATTCGCCTCCTATTTCCTCAGTGAGAACTTAGTTGAGTAATCAATGTTAGTTGCACTGTATGTGGTCCTTTATACATGTTCAAGCTACTTGTACCGTGAGTAAGATGGCGAAGTTGTGCCTTAGCAAGATTGTGAGTTGTACATTGTCTTGAGATCGATAATGGCTGATAGAGATTCGAGTTTTGACTAAATTTTTGAAGTCGTCTGCATAGTGTTTGGTTGTATGTTGAGGTCTAATGATCAGTCAGAGAAAGTTATGGGTTAGGTAATCAAACATTGTTGTATGAGATGGTAAATCGGGTTAGTCCTGTTGTTTGTTTGTTGCAGTTACCACCATAGTTAAAAGGAGGTATGTAATGTGTTCTGTGTATCTATGATTCAGAAGTGTGAATCAATTTTGTCCCGTGTTATGTTGTTAAAGAGTTTGAGTTGAGTTTAAAATGGTCATTAGAAGGAGGTATGTAATGTGTTATGTTGAGGTCTAAGGACCCGTTGAGATCTTGGCATCAGATAGCTAATGTTGTGTGGTAAGTCTACCGAGTTGGGGAGTATGTTGTAGTAAGAGAGAATGTGTGGAGGAGCATGTGTTAGTGACTCTTCCTGTCTAATAAATTTCGGGGACGAAATTTCTTAAGTGGGGGAGAGTTGTAACACCCGGGTTTAGGGGTCGAGTGAAAATAATATTTTAGTATTGTCTCGGGTTTCGATTCTAATATTTTATTTAATAAAGTAATGGTTTGGGCCTCGGGTTTTAAGATTTGGACCAATTTTAAATTGAGCCCAAAAGCCATGGATGGCACCTATTGTGGTTTCCCTTTTTCTTTAAGGGCATTTTGGTCTTTGAACATTAAAGTTTAAACAATTATAAATAAAGGATGATTATCATCTTCTTCCTCTCCTTTCCATTTCATTCCAACGTGAAGAACTTCTCTCCCTCCCCAAATACTATTTCATCTCCTTTCTCCTTCGTTTTGGCTCGGTTTTGAAAGGTAATTACGTTTTTGACTTGCTCTCAACTTCCTCTCTTTAAAAGTACAAGTAGTTTTCATTTTCATCCATGTTTTAGAATTTGGATTTTTGGGAGATTTGAATGAAAATGGTTGTTTTATGGTGTTTAACTTGAGATTTTGATTTAACAGTGATAGATATGAAGTTTATGAACCAAACGGTTCAACATATATGATTTTTGAAGAGTTTTGTTAAGTTTCCCGATTTTGTGTTTTGGAGGGTTTTTAGGAGGGTTTTTAGTTGAGTTTTGAGTGTGGGTTGTGTTGGAAATTGAGGGTCGATGATAGGGTATTGGTTGGGGGTCGTTTTGGAAGCAATTGGAAGTGTTAAATGTGTTGGAATCATCGGTTTTGGACTGTGCTAAAGGGCGGCTCGGGAATGACTTTTTGGTGGTTGTTCTTGGTTTGAAAAACAAGTGTTTGATGTTTGAATTTCATTCCGGGTTGCTATGTTGTGTTGTGGACTGATTTGAGGTTAATTTACTTGTGTTGAGATGATTAGGAGCAAGAAATTGCGTTGGTAAAGTCTCGGGATCGATATCGGAAGTCATGGAGGCTTGAGTCGGCTTTGCTTGAATTGCTTAAGGAAGTGAGGTGAGTGGTTAATGTTTTAAATTGATTTCAAAAGTTGGTTTAAGCATGTGGATGTGAAAATGTTTTCAAGTATCGTTTTAGTTCAAAGTTGGTTTTGAAGAGTTTTGTTTGGGCTTGAAAAGTCAAGTTTAAATTCAAGAGTAAGTTGTTGTAAATTGCCTCTTTAATTTCCCCTTTTTACTGTTTGTTTTCAATTCTTGTGGTGGTGAATTGTTATGTATGAATTCCAATATTTGAGAGGAAGCATGTTGCTTCTTAGTATATCGTTGATTTTGAGTGATGGTAATTATAGTGTTGTTGATGTGCCTTGTATGATAGGTGTAAGTGGGTGCAGGTTGTGCACGGAAATGGTGAGTAAGACCATTTGTGGTTGGTAAGGTTGTTTGTAGTAAGTTGGTACAGGTTGTGCACGGAAATGGTGAGTAAGACCATTTGTGATTGGTAAGGTTGGTTGTAGCAATTTGGTGCCTAGTTGTGGACTTTGTTGCAGCTTGTGTGGTTGTGTATGATAGAGTGAGTACATGTTGTGTCATGGTGATTTGTGTGTTGTGTTGCATGGTTGTCGTTGCTCTGGTGATGTGTAGTCCCGCCAGTAGCAAAAGTATAAGACTCTGGTGATGTGTAGTCCCACCGGTAGTCACTGGTTGGGTATTCCTTTGATGTGTAGTCCCATTGGAAACCCACTAGTTGAAACGGTGATGTGTAGTCCCACCGTACTTGTATGTTGGTTGTGTTTGTGTAAATTACGTGTGTTGTCGATGCTCCGGTGATGTGTAGTCCCACCGGTAGTGACTAGTGGGATAGTACTTTGATGTGTAGTCCCATTGTAAATCCACTAGTTAAAACGGTGATGTGTAGTCCCACCGTATGTGTAAGTTTGGTTATGTTTGTGCATACCATGAAGTGAAACGTCTATGTTGTTGACCTTTGGTTGAACTTGTATGTTAGTAAATGGATTAGGTTGTTGGATGACTTGTATGTGTTGGCCTTTACTTTTAAAGGAAGCTTTGAACTCTGCATTGTTGTTGTTATGTTATAGAGCTCTGCTCACTAAGCTTTATGCTTACGCTCTCCTTTTTCCGACAATGCAGATCTTTAGCTTGGAGTTAGCAAGGAGCAGGAAAAAGGGCATCCAAGCGCGTGGTAGTGTGCTCAAGTATGGTTTATTAAATAATGTAGTAGTCTAGCAATGGGAAATGCTACGTGTTTTAGGAGCTTGTATCTAGACTCCTTTATGTTGGCTTTATGTTGTCTTGTGCCTTTTGGGGCCTTTTGAGCCTTTATGTATGCCTTATGCTTGACTACCATGTGTATGGGGCCTTTTTGGTGTTAAGTATGTTCTTTTGGTGAGATTGCATGGACTATTTGAATTGTATAATCCTTGTTAGATTTAATGCCTTGTAGGCTAAGTCTCGGTTGTAGTTTTGATGCATGTATATTTGTATGTGTATAGGCGAGTCTAAAATGCATCAAGGGTCGAGTTTAGGGTCACCATGTTGGGAAAAGGCTGAGTTGCAAAACAGGGCGTATTGATACGCTCAAGGGTGTATCGATACGTTCTTGCCTGCAGAACTCAGTTTTGGCTGGGCGTATCGATACACTGGGGTGTATCGATACGGTATTAATTCTCTGGAATTCAAGTCAGGCTGAGCGTATCGATACGCTCAAGGGTGTATCGATACGGTCTTCCCTGAGCTGACTGAGAGGGTTGACTTTGGTCAAGGCGTATCGATACCCTCTGTAGGTGTATCGATACGGCCTGCTTAAAAGGGAAAATTTGGTTGTTTAATTGCATGTCTTGTGGGTTTTGTATCCGTGCTCGTTCGCTGCGTGTCCCATCACATAGGATTTAATACAGGCATCTAGAAAAAAAAATAGGGTTGCTAACCGAGGGGAAACTTAACGGGTTTCACTCGGTTTTCCCCGTGTGGCCCACTTGGACCGGCCATCCGGCCAGACCGGGACGAGGGGGTTACAAGGATGAAATTGAAAAATGGATTCCTAAGGGGACTAAACTATGTGCAACTAACGTCTATGGATCCAAAGCAATTTGGATACCAAAAATTACTTGATTGTCTTGTTTAGGTGTGATGGAGAGTGATGAACAAGTCCAAATTTGAGGGGGAGCTCCATGCACACAAAGAGAGCACTTGAAGAAGGAAGGCTTCACATCCTCCCTTGGATTCAAGTGTGGTAAAATTAGTTGAATTTATTTTTATTTAGTTTTATTTCTTTTAATTCAACTAGTTTAATCATATTGTTCGACTAACATTGTTTGATGCTTTGAGTACGGGGGAGCCAATTTTAAAACCAAAATTTTAATTGTGTCAATTTTTTCCTCCTAAGTTATTTTGAGCCTAATGTCTTTTTAAATTCTTTTTGATATAACAAAAAGGGGAGAAATGGTTTGAAAAATTGATTTTTCAAGAGAATAAGGGGGAGCTTTAATTTCATTCAATTTTTAAAATATCTTATTCAAAATTTTAAAATAATAAGAGGGATAATCTCAAACAATTTTTCAAGTTTATTTTATTATATCAAAAAGGGAGAGATTGTAGAACTAAATGTTTTGATATAATAGTTGAAAAATATTTTGGACTAAATTGAAAAGAATTTAAAATATGCTTTTAGTCAAAACAACTTGAAATTATGTTTAAGGGTTTTTAAAAGGCTTTGGAATAACTTAAAATACTTTTAAAGTAGCCAAACGAGTGTTTTTCAAGTACCCGTACCGATACGGTCTAGTACTGTATCGATACGCCCTAGGGTTTCAACTACAGTAAAATTTCAGTAGCCTAAACTCGTACCGATACGCCTTGCCATATCGATACAGTATGTTTTTAATAGCTAACGGCTAGTTCACGTCCGATACGCCCAACAACCTCCAACGGTCATTTTCCCAAACAGTCTTTTAAATTGTAGGACTGTACTGATACACTTGCCACGCGTATCGATACGCACCAGCTGGAAGTCTCAACGGCTATTTCCTTATCGGGACCATATTGATACGGTTTGAGGAGTATCGATACGCTAAGCTACAGAACTACATTTATAGTGGGAAATAAAGGATCCAACGGCTCTAATTCAACCCCAACGGTCCTCAACGGCTACAAACTCAATTAGAAGTATAAAAGGGACCTCCAAGCATCAAGAGATGGTTAATGCTTCAGTTGTCAACAACATTGTAATGCCCGGGGTTTTGGGCCAAGGAGATAACCGAGTTTGGTTAAACCGGTTCAGGTTAATTTAATTGAGAGAAAACATTTTTATTGAACACAAAAAGGGTTTTATTGAATAAGGGCAAAATGGGAATTTTGAATAAAAGAAATAAAGAAAAGGTTTTGAAAAGCTATCATCTTCTCCAAAATCCCCTTTTCACATAAAACCCCTCCTAAACCCCATTTCACTATTCCATTGCTCATAACTCTCCATCCAAGCAATATTTTTCAATAGAAAACGGATTTGGGCTTCGTGGACGTGAATCCGGGTAGTTCGGAGGCTTAAATCGCCATCTTGGATAGCGTTTGTGTGTTGGCTGGTGAGTGGAAATTGTTTTGAAGCTTTAAATTGTTCAACGAAGTTTTCTTGGGGTTTGGGTGGAGCCTTAGAGGCTAACTTAGACCCAAGCGTAAGTTTGTCTATTCTTGCCTTGCTTGGTTGATTGTTGGCGTTCGTGTTTATGTGTGTTGTGGTGTTGATTTCAGAATGCTTTTATCCCCATTTTAATGTTGTTTTGTTGTCATAGTTGATGTCAAGCCTCACGTGATGGTTAGTATTTGTGTACGGTGATGTGTATTCCCTCCGGTAGTGACTACTAGATGAGTAAGGTGATGTGTAGTCCCACTGGAAATATGCTAGTTGTTGTGTACGGTGATGTGTAGTCCCACCGAGAATTGTTGTGCATGTGCATACCATGTTTCGTTTATGCTTCTGTTTCATTGCATTTCTTTCTTAAATGGTTTTGCTGTTAAAACTAGATATATGTTTTAAACTGCATAGTTGTTGTGTTTTAGAGCTCCGCTCACTAAGTTTTTAAGCTTACGCTCTCTTTTTCCAACAATGCAGATCGTTAGTAGCTTTGGAGGCAAGCGAGGCAAGGGAGGAGTTCTTTGCTAGCTCAAAGTATGGTTTTCTTAGCTGTAATAATACTTAGGCAATGGGAATGCTAGACCATGTTAGGGAGTTGGTGTTCAAACTCCTATATTTAGCTTATGTTAATGTTGCTAACATGTTTTAAACGTTCTTACTTTGTTATGTTGAGGCTTGTTATGGCCTTGGGTTAATTGTTATGTGTTTTAACTTGTTGGTGTTTTCGAACTAAAGTGTTCTTATGAGCTTTTGGGTTTGAGATTCATTTATGCGTGTATGCATGTTTGAAGCTTGTCTTTAGGGTGTTTTGCCTCTAGATTGTTTGTTTAATAAGTTGTCATGTGGTTTGTGATATTTCGGGGTAAGTTTGGGGACGTTTGGAGATACCAAAATGTATTTTCGGGCCAACATGTGTCCAGGCGTTTCATAACGTCTGATATAGTTTCGGAACGGCTAAGCTTTAGGGGCACCCGTATCAGAACGGGGGTGATACCGTTTCGGTACGATTTGCCACTAGAGGCTCTTATTTCAGAACGTCTGATATAGTTTTGGAACGGCTAAGCTTCAGGGGCACCCCTATCGGAACGGAGGTGGTGTCGTTTCGGTACGATTTGCCACTGGAGGCTCCTTTTTCGTAACCATGAAGAGCCGTTCTGAAACGGCCTGATGTTGCTTTTTGAATGAAGCCCGCGTTCCGGAACGGGTAGTTCTATTTCGAAATGCAGGTAGTTAAAACGGTTAAAGGGCATCTTTGAAGGTTTCCAAATGTTGCGGTTTAGTCCATAATGCTTGTATGCTTCCTAAATGAGTTTATATGTATCCTCTGTGATGGTTTTGCCTCATGTGCATGGAACTTGACTAATAACTACTTGGTAAGGCTAAGTTACCTTTATGTGTCTGCTCGGTTCGTATTCGTGTTTTCTTTTCCGTTGTTTGCCTTCACACATAGGTTTAACGTGACATTTAGAAAAGACAAATAAAACGAAAAAATAGGGTCGCTAATCGGAGTGAGGCCTTAGCGGGTTTCGCTTTGGTTTTCCCCGTGTAACACGTTCGGTTCAGTCTGCTGGCTAGGCCGGGACGAGGGGGTTATATTTGGTGGTATCAGAGCCTCGGTTACGAGGTCTCACGGGAAGGTAAGTCAGGTAAGTTGGTTTGTTTGGTTTGTTTGCCATTGCACGGTGTGTGAAAGCATGTTTTATTGTTCTTGTTTTGTAACACCCGGGTTCGGGGGTCAGGTAAAAATAATATTTAAATAATGGTTCGGGTTTCAGTTTTCTATTTATCATAATAAAATAATATATTGGGCCTCGGGTTTTAAAACAAATAAATTGAGTTGGACCATTTTTCAAACAAGCCCAAATAGCCATGGATGTCTCTTATTGTGATTTCCTTACTTCATTAAGGGTATTTTGGTCTTTGGCTTCCCAATTTTAAACAAACATAAAATAATTGCTTTTTGGCTCATCTTCTACCTCTCACCATTTTCATTTTGACGACAAGGAGTTCCCCCTTCCCCTTGACACTATTTCATCCCATATCTTGCTCATTTTGAAAGGTTTTGCAAAGGTAACCACGTTTTTGACTTGCCCTCGTTATTCTCTACAAGCTAATACCTTTAGTTTTCATTCTTATACATGTTTTTGAAGTTTGAGGTTTTGGTGATTTTTGATTAAAAATGCAATCTTTATAGTCTTTAGCTAAAGATTTTGATTTGTTATTGATGCGTGAGTTGTTTACTATCCATGAGGTCCAATATATGCGATTTTTAAAGAGTTTTGTGTAAATTCTCGGATTTGGGTTTTGAGAGGATTTTGGAAGGGTTTTAAGGTTGGTTTTGAGGGTGTTCTATGTTGGAAATTGAGAGCTGAAGTTAGTATGATAGTTAGGGGTTGTGTTGGAGGCATTTAAGTGTGAAAAGGGGGTCAAAATCAAGGGTTTTGGTATGTGCAATTGGGCTGCTCGAAAATAGAAGTTTTGTGGGTGTTCTTGGCTTGGTTTGATGCTTAATTGGTATTATGAGTTACAACAGTGGTTTGAGGTTGTTTTGGTGATTAATAGAGTGTGTTTGATTGTTTAGAAACAAGGAATTTGGTTGGTGAAGCTTCGGGGACGAATCCGGAGATTTCGGGGTCTTGAGCTTGGTCTTCGGTCTTCTCTTGGGTAGCAACGGTGAGTAGAATTGTTAATCTTTGTATTGTGCTCGATATGGAACCTTTGGGGTTTGGGTGGGACCTTGAGGGTTCACCTAAACCTGAGTGTAAGTCTCTACTCCTATACTTTGTTATGAATGGATGAATGACTATATGTTGTGATTATCATGTGCATCTTGAGTTGTTCATACAATTGTTAATGTGTAGTCGAGTTGAAGTCGAGCCTCACGTGATGGTGGTCTAAACTACGGTGATGTGTAGTCCCACCGGTAGTGACTAGTAGTAAAGTACTTTGATGTGTAGTCCCATTAGAAAACTACTAGTCGAAACGGTGATGTGTAGTCCCACCGTGTGTGTGTATGTTGGTTGTGCTTGTGCAAACCATGTATAGTTTTTGAGAAGGTCATTCGTGCATCCATTGTTTTATTTCCATTATGAAAAGTGTTTTGAAAACTGCATGTTGTGGATTTGTAGAGCTTCTCTCACTAAGCTAGTTACCTTACGCTCTCTTTTGTTTCCAACATGCAGATCGTTAGAGTTCGGGAGGGAAGTGGGCAAGGGAGGAGCTTTTGGAGTTCTCAAGCTAGCTCAAGTATGATTTGCGTTTTGTAATAATGCCTAAACGATGGGGTATAGACTTGTGGGAGTTGGTGTCAAACTCCTTAGGAGATTTGTGTTGTTTGAGTATGTTAAATTATGGATGTGTTATGTTTGAGTCTTATGGATTGTGGACCATGTCTATTTTGCTGCTTGATTATATGTGCCATTTGGCTTTTTGAGCTTTCAAGCATGTCTAATTATACAATATCTATCCTCTATGTGATTGCCATGTGTGAATGCATTAATGTTCATTTAGATTGTTCTATATATTTGCTCTTGGCCATGAAATGTTGTATGGGTGCTTAAGTGTGGCTTGGGGAGTCTAAAAATGAATTTAGAGTTGGGTTTGGTGTGGTTTTTGCTGGTTTTGGAGACTTGCAGTGCAGGGCGTATCGATACGCCTAAGGGCCGTATCGATACGGTCTTGCCTGCAGGACTCAGTTTTGGCTTGGCGTATCGATACACGGGGTGTATCGATACGGTTTTAGCTCACTGGAATTTTGAGATTTTGGTGAGTTATTGGCGTATCGGTACGGTGTTGGGGCGTATCGGCACGATTTTATCTCGTTGACCACGAGATGTTGACCGAGAAGGGCATATCGATACGCTCAAGGGCTGTATCGATACGGTCTTCTCTAAGTTGACTGTTTGGGTTGACCTAGTCAAGGCGTATCGATACCCTTGATTGGTGTATCGATACGGCTTGCCCTGTAAGTGTAAAATGGACTGTTTGAGGTGTGGTCGTGGTTCGAATGTGCTTCTTTATTGATGTTTTCCGCTGACGTGATCACTTAGGAATGAACTTGCCTTTAGACAAGATTAAAAGAAAATAATTTTTCTAGGGTTGCTAACCGAGGGGAAACCTTAATGGGTTTCGCTTCGGTTTTCCCCGTGTAGCCTACTCGGACCGGTCATCCGGCCAGACCGGGACGAGGGGGTTACATTTAGTGGTATCAGAGCCTGAGGTTTCTGAGACCTCGGGCAGGTAAGTGAGGTGAGTTAAGGTGTTATGGGTGTTTTGCCATGTATGCCTAAATTCTGTTGCTAGCACGGTGTATGATTACATGTTATGATGACTCTGTTGTTGCTAGAGAGTAGGTCCAAAGTCCCTATTGTTAGACATTGTTGTAAAAATAAAAAGGAAAATTGTTTTGGTTTAACGAGCTTGAGAACTGGAGTCTTTGCCCTTTTGCTAACCTAATGTTTCCTTTGTTGTTGTGTGTTTGCTGTTTTAGATTATTATTTTTGCTATGGTGAGACCGAGGGGACGGCCTAGAGCGGGTGACCAGGCACCCGAGGATGTGCCTCCTGCTCCACATGCTCCCGATGGTAATGGAGATGATGTTGGAGGCGATGGTAATGGGCCTCAGGTTGGGGCTAATGTGGGAGGTAACGGGGCTCAAGAGGGCCAAGGTCAGGCAGGTCTAGATGTGGCCCATTTGATTCAGACCATAGCCGGAGCTTTTTAGACAGTTTTGGCTAGTATGCAGGCTGCAGCACCACCTCAGGGTGCGGGGACAGGACTACCCCTAGAGAGGCTTCGTAACTTGGGGGCAGTGACGTTTCGTGGGTTGTCTCCGGAGGGTTCAGAGGGGTGGCTTGAGAGCACTACTCGCATCTTGGGTCAGATGGAGTGTTCGGATACCTGTAAGTTGGGATGCATCGTCTCTTTGCTTCAGGGAGACGCTTATACTTGGTTGACCACTGTCACTTCCGGTATGGCCGAGGCAGATATCACATGGGAGTTCTTCAGAAATGCCTTCAAGAGGAAGTACCTTGGAGTTTGGTACTTGGATGAAAACAAAAGAGAGTTTATGGCTTTGGTTTAAGGTAATAGGACCGTGTCTGAATACGAAATCCAGTTTGTGAGGTTGAGCCAGTACGCACCAGAGTTGGTCCCGGATGAGAAGGAGCGGTGTGAGCGTTTTAGATATGGATTGACTACAGATGTGAAGACCTACATGCTAGCCTCTGACTACACCGAGTTCGATGTTTTGGTCTCTAGGGCCAAGGATATAGAGCATAACTTAAGCTCTAGAGCACGTGCTAGCGGGTCTGACTCTGGAAAGATACATGCGAACTGGGATAGAGATCATGCCAAGAGGCATAGAGATAGGAGGTACCAGCCGGATACGAGACATAGGGGTGGTAACTATGGACAGGGCCGTCAGGGCCAGGGAGCTGTTGGGCACATTCCGGAGTGCGCCAGATGCGGGAGACGCCACCCGGGCGAGTGTATGGGTATCTATGGAGCGTGTTGGAACTGTAGCTCCCGAGACCATTTGAGGCGTGACTGTCCACACCCGGTTAGGGGCGGACCGGCTCCAGCTAGGGGCATTGAGCATCAGAGAGGCCGCGGACGCGGTTGTGGGAACTTTCAGCCAAAGAATGAGGGTCAGAGGAACTTGGCTCATGTCGCAGCAGTCCAGCCCGAGGGAGGAGGACCGGCTAGGATGTACGCTCAGCGAGAGGCTGGGAATGACACTGATGTCATAGCAGGTAACTTCTCATTACAGTCTTTGAGTTTGCTTTCTTTGATAGATTCGGGGTCGACACATTTGTATATTTTGGGTGAGCACGCAAAGTCATTAGGATTACCATGTGATTGGTTATAGGTAGGTGTAATTGTCACTAGCTCTTTTGGTGATACAGTGGTAGTTAGGAAAGTGTATAGGAGGTGTCATTTGATGGTTCAGGGCCACATATTTCCGGTCGATATGATGGAGCTACCCTTCTATGGTTTTGATGTAATTTTGGGCATAGATTGGCTTGTAGAACATAGAGCTAAGGTTGACTTCAAGACCAAGAGAGTCTCTTTGAGGCTTACCGATGATTTTGAGGTTGTGGTAGTTGGGGAGAATGTCAAGTTCTTGTCCAATGTGGTTTCGGCTTTGGAAGCTCAGAGGTGTTGAATTCAGGGTGTCAGACTTACTTGGCTTATGTAATGAATCTGGATGTGAGTGAGGTGAGACCTCAGGACATCAGAACAGTGTGTGAGTTTCCGAGTGTTTTTTCGTAAGAGCTACCGGGCTTGCCTCCAGACAGAGCAATTGAGTTTGCTATTGAGACATATTCTGATTCTGCACTGGTGTCGATTGCTCCGTATAGAATGGCACCGAAAGAGTTGAAAGAGTTGAAGACACAGCTTCAAGAGTTGACTGATAGAGGTTTCATTAGGCCTAGTGTGTCCCCGTGGGGTACTCCGGTCTTGTTTGTGAAAAAGAAGGATGTTAACATGAGGATGTGTATAGATTATAGGCAGTTGAATAAGGTGACAGTGAAAAACAAATATCCCTTGCCTAGGATAGATGACTTGCTAGACCAGTTGAGAGGTGCTTTTATGTTTTTGAAGATTGACTTGAGGTCTGGATACTATCAGTTGAAGGTAAAGGACGTGAACATATCGAAGACAGCCTTTCGTACGCGTTATGGGCATTATGAGTTTTTGGTGATGCCTTTTGGGTTGACTAACGCACCAGCAGCCTTCATGGATATGATGAACCGAGTATTTCATGAGTTCTTGGATAGGTTTGTGGTAGTGTTTATTGATGACATCCTAGTATACTTTAGGACCGAAGAGGAACACGATGGGCATTTGCGGTTAGTACTTCAGACCTTACTCGAGAATCAGTTGTATGCCAAGCTAAGCAAATGTGAGTTTTGGAATAGGGAGGTAGTCTTCCTAGATCACATGATCTCGGCTAGTGGGATTAGTGTAGATCCCAAGAAGATAGAGGCTATTGTAAATTGGAAGCAACCGAAGTCAGTGACGGAAATCCGCAGTTTCCTAGGTTTGGCGGGTTACTATAGAAGGTTTGTTGAAGGGTTCTCGAGAATAGCGGCTCCGTTGACCAAGTTGCTACAGAAGAATGTTTCGTATGAGTGGTCAGATGCAAGACAAGCAACGTTTGAGAAATTGAAGAAAGCTTTGACCGAGGCTCCTATCTTGATCCAACCGGAATCGGGGAGAGAGTTTGTGATTTACAGTGATGCGTCCTATGTAGGGCTAGGTTGTGTGCTTATGCAAGAAGGTAAGGTGGTAGCGTATGCTTCGCGACAGTTGAAAGACCATGAGAAGAATTATCTCACACATGACATAGAGTTGGCTGCAGTGGTGTTCGCGTTGAAGATTTGGAGACACCATCTTTATGGTGAGAAGTGCATCGTGTATACCGACCACAAGAGTTTGAAATATTTGATGTCTCAGAGGGAGTTGAACCTCAGACAACGTAGATGGTTAGAGCTCCTTAAGGATTATGACCTCACCATAGAGTACCATCCGGGTAAGGCAAACGTAGTGGTCGATACTTTGAGTATAAAGGTGGCCGTTGAGTTACGAGCAATGTTTGCGAGGTTGAGTGTGTCTACGGATGGCGGGTTGATAGCCGAGCTTAAGGTTAAGCCCTCATTAGTTCAGTTAATTCGTGAGAAGCAGTTGCGAGATGAGTCATTGGCATCTCACGTGCAAGACATAGCCGAAGATAGGCCTGCCGAATATTGTTTTGGAGAGAATGGGATCCTATGTTTCAAGGATAGGATAGTGGTTCATGAGGATGCCGAGTTGAGGCGTACGATCTTGAATGGGGCTCACAATAGTCCTTTTGCTATGCATCAGGGTAGCACAAAGATGCATCGAGGGTTAAAGGATGAGTACTATTGGGTTGGTTTGAAAAAGAACGTGGCCGAGTTTGTAAGTAGATGTATGGTTTGTCAGAGAGTCAAGGCGGAGCACTAGTTTCCCTCAGGATTGTTACAGCCGTTGAATATTCCGGAATGGAAGTGGGAACGCATCACCATGGACTTTGTGTCAGGGCTACCGTTGACTCCTTCGAAGAAGAATTCAGTGTGGGTGATTGTGGATAGATTCACTAAGTGTGCCCACTTTATACCAGTTCATACTACCTATACGTTAGACAAGTTGGCCGATCTGTATATTAGTGAGATAGTGAGACTACATGGGGTACCGAAGTCGATTGTGTCAGACCGAGATCCGAGATTTACCGCTAGATTTTGGGAGTGTTTGCATCGAGCTTTGGGTACTTGGTTGAACTTCAGCACTTCGTATCATCCGCAGTCAGATGGTCAGTCTGAGAGAGTGATTCAGGTGTTGGAAGACATGTTGAGGTGTTGTATCATTGATTTTCAGGGGTCATGGGAGAAACATCTACCGTTAGTGGAGTTTGCGTATAACACTAGCTTTTAGTCGAGCATTCAGATGGCTCCTTATGAGGCCTTGTATGGTAGGAAGTGTAGAACCCTGATTTGTTGGGCCGAAGCCGGACAGAAACTTGTACCGATGCCCGAGTTGCTTAAGGGCACCACCGAGAAGGTGAAGTTGATATGTGATCGCTTGAAAGCAGCTTCAGATCAACAGAAGTCCTATGCCGAACTAAAGAGGAAAGAGGTAGAGTATTCCGTGGGGGATAAAGTGTTCTTGAAAGTCTCACCTTGGAAGAAGGTGATGAGGTTTGGGAGGAAGGGCAAGCTAAGCCCAAGATTCATCGGACCGTATGAGATACTTGAGAGAATTGGTCCCGTTGCGTATAGATTGAGGCTCCCGACTGGACTAGAGAAGATTCATGATGTCTTTCATGTGTCGATGCTTAGGAGATATAGATCGGATCCGTCCCATGTTATGCCAGTTGAAGAAATAGAGTTGAATCCGGACTTGTCTTACAACGAGGCACCGGTTGAGATACTTGCTTCTGATATCAAGGTGTTGCGTGGCAAGACCATAGAGTTGGTCAAGGTGTTATGAAGACATAGAGGTGTGGAAGAGGCCACGTGGGAAAGGAAAACGGATATGTTTGAGCAGTTTCCATACTCGTTTCCGTCAGGTAATTTCGGGGACGAAATTTCCTTAAGTGGGGGAGAGTTGTAACACCCGGGTTCGGGGGTCGGGTAAAAATAATATTTAAATAATGGTTCGGGTTTTGGTTTTCTATTTATCATAATAAGATAATATATTGGGCCTCGCATTTTAAAACAAATAAATTGAGTTGGACCATTTTTCAAAACAAACCCAAATAACCATGGATGTCTCCTATTGTGATTTCCTTACTTCATTAAGGGTATTTTGGTCTTTGGCTTCCTAATTTTAAAAAAACATAAAATAATTGCTTTTTGGCTCATCTTCTACCTCTCACCATTTTCATTTTGACGACAAGGAGTTCCCCCCTTCCCCTTGACACTATTCCATCCCATATCTTGCTCATTTTGAAAGGTTTTGCAAAGGTAACCACGTTTTTGACTTGCCCTCGTTATTCTCTACAAGCTAATACCTTTAGTTTTCATTCTTATACATGTTTTTGAAGTTTGAGGTTTTGGTGATTTTTGATTAAAATGGAATCTTTATAGTCTTTAGCTAAAGATTTTGATTTGTTATTGATGTGTAAGTTGTTTACTATCCACGAGGTCCAATATATGCGATTTTTAAAGAGTTTTGTGTAAATTCTCGTATTTGGGTTTTGAGAGGGTTTTGGAAGGGTTTTAAGGTTGGTTTTGAGGGTGTTCTATGTTGGAAATTGAGGGCTGATGTTAGTATGATAGTTAAGGGTTGTGTTGGAGGCATTTAAGTGTGAAAAGGGGGTCAAAATCAAGGGTTTTGGTATGTGCAATTGGGCTGCTCGAAAATAGAAGTTTTTTGGGTGTTATTGGCTTGGTTTGATGCTTAATTGGTATTATGAGTTACAACAGTGGTTTGAGGTTGTTCTGGTGATTAATAGAGTGTGTTTGATTGTTTAGAAACAATGAATTTGGTTGGTGAAGCTTCAGGGACGAATCCGGAGATTTCGGGGTCTTGAGCTTGGTCTTCGGTCTTCTCTTGGGTAGCAACGGTGAGTAGAATTGTTAATCTTTGTATTGTGCTCGATATGGAACCTTTGGGGTTTAGGTGGGACCTTGAGGGTTCACCTAAACCCGAGTGTAAGTCTCTACTCCTATGCTTTGTTATGAATGGATGAATGGCTATGTGTTGTGATTATCATGATCATCTTGAGTTGTTCATACAGTTTTTAATGTGTAGTCGAGTTGAAGTCGAGCCTCACGTGATGGTGGTCTAAACTACGGTGATGTGTAGTCCCACCGGTAGTGATTAGTAGTAAAGTACTTTGATGTGTAGTCCCATAGGAAAACTACTAGTCGAAACGGTGATGTGTAGTCCCACCGTGTGTGTGTATGTTGGTTGTGCTTGTGCAAACCATGTATAGTTGTTGAGAAGGTCATTCGTGCATCCAGTTTTATTTCCATTATGAAAAGTGTTTTGAAAACTGCATGTTGTGGATTTATAGAGCTTCTCTCACTAAGCTAGTTAGCTTACGCTCTCTTTTGTTTCCAACATGCAGATTGTTAGAGTTCGGGAGGCAAGTGGGCAAGGGAGGAGCTTTTGGAGTTCTCAAGATAGCTCAAGTATGATTTGCGTTTTTTAATAATGCCTAAACGATGGGGTATAGACTTGTGGGAGTTGGTGTCAAACTCCTTAGGAGATTTGTGTTGTTTGAGTATGTTAAATTATGGATGTGTTATGTTTGAGTCTTATGGATTGTGGACCATGTCTATTTTGCTGCTTGATTATATGTGCCATTTGGCTTTTTGAGCTTTCAAGCATGTCTAATTATACAATATCTATCCTTTATGTGATTGCCATGTGTGAATGCATTAATGTTCATTTAGATTGTTCTATATGTTTGCTCTTGGCCATGAAATGTTGTATGGGTGCTTAAGTGTGGCTAAGGGAGTCTAAAATGCATTTAGAGTTGGGTTTGGTGTGGTTTTTGCTGGTTTTGGAGACTTGCAGTGCAGGGCGTATCGATACGCCTAAGGGCCGTATCGATACGGTCTTGCCTGCAGGACTCAGTTTTGGCTTGGCGTATCGATACATGGGGTGTATCGATACAGTTTTAGCTCACTGGAATTTTGAGATTTTGGTGAGTTATTGGCGTATCGGTACGGTGTTGGGGCGTATCGGTACGATTTTATCTCGTTGACCACGAGATGTTGACCGAGAAGGGCGTATCGATACGCTCAAGGGCTGTATCGATACGGTCTTCTCTAAGTTGACTGTTTGGGTTGACCTAGTCAAGGCGTATCGATACCCTTAATTGATGCATCGATACGGCTTGCCCTGTAAGTGTAAAATGGACTGTTTGAGGTGTGGTCGTGGTTCGAATGTGCTTCTTTATTGATGTTTTCCGCTGACATGATCACTTAGGAATTAACTTGCCTTTAGACAAGATTAAAAGAAAATAAATTTTCTAGGGTTGCTAACCGAGGGGAAACCTTAACGGGTTTCGCTTCGGTTTTCCCCGTGTAGCCTACTCGGACCGGTCATCCGGACAGACCGGGACGAGGGGGTTACATGTTGTTGGTTGAATTGTAGTCGAGCGTCCCCATTGCTAGGTATTATTATTGGAAAACGGTTTTGGTTAAAGAGCTTGAGCACTTGGATCCTTGCCCTTGTTGACCCAATGTTTTCTTGTGTGTGATGTGTTTATTGTTTAGATTTTATCTTCGTTATGGTAAAGACCGAGAGGACAGCCTAGAGCGGGTGACCAGGCACCCGGGGATGTGCCTCATGTTCCTCCTGCTCCCGATGGTAATGGGGTGGGTGTCAGAGATAATGTGCCTCAGGCCGGTGCGAATGTTGGAGGTGATGGTAATGGACCTCAGCCAGTGCGAATGTTGGAGGTGATGGTAATGGACCTCAGCCAGTGCGAATGTTGGGTGTAACGCCCGTGTTTTGGGCCTAGGAGTTAACCGGGTTTATAGTTCGAGTCAATAAAATTTAATTAAATAAGTTCAACCTTAAATAAAGACCTATTTGAACCATTGTAAAAAGGGGAAGGACCTAATTTGTAATTTGACCCTAAAGTCTTTAAAAGCAAGACAACTTTAAAACAAAAGTTGTCATCTTCTTCACAAAAACCCCTTTCCAACGTTAAAAATAGAAAAACCCCATTTTCAAACCCTCCCAAAGCTAGTTACTATTCCATTGTGTTTCTCCCTCAATTCAAGGTGTTTTTTAAAGGTAAACATGTCATCTTACTCTCCTCTTTATCCTCTATCTACCTATGGTCTTGGATTTCAAAAACATGGACTTTTAAAATGTTAGGGTTTTACTAAAAGCTTGGGTTTTTATGAGATTTCCATCTTGTTTTGATAAATTGAGTTGGGGCTTTGTTTACTCATGATGAAATACACATTATATGTTAAATTGGTTAAATTTTGATGAAAATCCGTAGTAGGGTCTTAGGGCAAATTTTAAGGTGTTAAAACTTGGGTTTTTGAGAGGTTTAAGGTTGAAATTGAAGGGCTGTTGGTTTAAGGTTACTAGGAGGGTGTATTGGGATCATTTGAGAGTCATTTGGGTGTTTGAAAGTAGAGTTTTCAGCCAAGGTTTGGGGGAGCACGAATTTGTTATATTTGGGGATTAAATGTGGTTGAAAATTGTGGATGAAGTTGGTTTGAATTCAATGATTATGTGTTGATTGAATATTAGCATTGATTGTGGCTATTGGTTGTATTTTTGGTTGGCTAGAAGCAAGAGGGATCGTCGAAGAAGCTTTGGGACTGAATCCGGGTTCGTAGGAGTTTCGCTTGGTAGCTAAGAAAGGGCGGTGAGTGGTTTCAAACTTGATTTAAATTTTGGTTCGAGTATGTGTAGTGTGTGTGTGTAAGTGTGCTTGGTAGGCCACTTCCTTTTAACTCAAGTAGTTAAATTAGCCCTTGTTCTCCTTAAATGCTAATGTGTATGTTGACTATGCCCTTGTGCTTGTGGTTAATTGGTGCTTGTATATTCATGAAATGTATATGTATGTGATGAGGATGGAGTGTGGTTGATGATATATAATGTGGTTATGATAATTGGCACTAAATAAATTACCGGTTGTAAATGATCGATCATTAGGATTAGTGTGCACACAAATTGAGTCAAAACGTACGTGGCCTTGATGGCGTTAAGTCATCAAGGAGGAGTACGGTGATGTAATATTCCACCGGAAGCTTTTATTTATTTCTACGGGATGATGAGTGGAATCCCATCCGTAGGGCATGTGGCGATGAGTGGAATCTCGCACATGCAATGTCCGGTGATGAGTGTAATCCCACCGAGGTAAAGTGTTGTTGAGGTTTAAATCCGCACAATCGGGGTAATTTAAAGTGGCCAATTAACTTGTTCATATATTGTGTTATGTGATGTTGATTTATGATTGATGATCATTGATGCTTGATGCTTAGTATGAAGTAAGATGTCATACTATGCCACTTGAAAGACTAGCTAGGTCTACTTGGTTACATGTCAATGTTTGATGTATGTGAGATTAGGATTTACATGCTTGAACCCTGCATTGTTGATGTTTTTCGTTTTAGAGCACCCTCACTAAGCTTATAGCTTACGCTCTCAATGTTCAACAATGCAGATCATTAGCGTGGTGTTAGCTCGAGGCAAGGCAAGAAGGGCTTCCAAGTTTGTGACTCAAGTACGGTGGTTGATTTTGTATTAGTTAGCAATGTGGCAAGGGTTGTGTATGAGCTTGTATGACTCATTTACGTGTGTTGATGTTGGATTGATTATGGTTTGTAAGCATGATAGGCTATGATGAATGTCGTGTGTGGTAGCATGCCTTTAGATGCTAGGTTGCCTTGTTATAGTGCAAACCTCATTATGCTTATCATGTGCCTTTTAAGGCCTTTGAGTTCCATGTATGACCTTATATGTTAAATTGCCCTTTTGAAATGCTATGTTTGGAATGCTTAAGTTGCTTGATTGTATGTGCACCTCCTTGTGTTGCTTAGTGCCCTTTGGTTTCTTGTGAAAGCATGCTTTTATGGTTGGTTTGCCTTAGGATTGATGATAGTGTGTTGGTTGAAGTTTTAGAGGGATTTAAGGGCCTCCTTGTGCATTAAATCAGCTCAAACCTGCAAGTTCGTAGCAGGGGTATCGATACGATTGGTCCTGTATCGATACCGCCTTCTTGTTTCAGGCCTCGTGTATCGATACGCGAGGGGGCGTATCGATACCTTTTTGGTCACTGGAGTTATTGTCCAACTTGGTATCGATACCGGTCTTTAGCGTATCGGTACGGACATCTTAGCGTTGACCGTGAGAAGTCAACCGTTGGGGAGGGTATCGATACACTCCTTGGGTGTATCGATACGGTCTCTACGGGTTGACTCTGACCAGTTGACCTAGTCAAGGGGTATCGATACACCCCTTAAGTGTATCGATACCGCCTGCAGTTTAAGCTTAAAAATTGGGCTGTAAGACGTTGGGTTGAGTTCGTTTGTTTGTTTCGTAATTGTTGTTCAGCTGTATGATCACATAGGATTAAATACTCATCTAGACAAGATTTAAAATGAAATAAAAATAGGGTTGCTAACCGAGGGGGAATCCTTAAGGGATTTTCACTCGGTTTTCCCCTTGTGGCCCACTCGGACCGGCCATCCGGCCAGACCGGGACGAGGGGGTTACATTTGTTGGTATCAGAGCCTGAGGTTACCGAGACCTCGGGCAGGTAAGTGAGGTAAGCTTAATATGTTAAATGATTGTGTTGTCGATGCATGTCTTGCCATGAATTCTTGAATATTTGACTGTTCGTATAATGTTTTGAAGCATGAAATGTTGTGTTTGGTGTAGAGTGAGTGCCCATTGCTACTATTACTTAATTTAAAAAGATTTTTGGAAAGAGGAGTACTTGAGCACTATTGGACCCTTGCTTTGACTAACGTGGGAGGCCTAGGATGGTTCGACCGGAACCACGGGCAGAGGCTCAAGGAGTTGATCCAGGAGTCAGGGTTGAGGCTCAAGTGGGAGAGCCTGTGGTTGGAGTTGGAGCTCCTCCACCACCTCCACCACCACCACCACCTCCTCCACCAGGAGCGGGAGGTGAGGCCGGGGCCGAAGGAGAGGGACCACAAGGAGGTCAAGGTGGCCAAGGACCGGCTGAGATAGACTTAGCTCTGTTGGTCCAGGCGATAGCCGGGGCGTTTCAGGCTGCAGTAGCTGGAGGTCAGGTAGCTCATCATCAGGGTGAGGGCACCAGATTGCCTTTAGAGAGACTTCGGGGCCTTGGGGCCGAAGAGTTTAGAGGGGCTACTCCGGAGAGGTCAGAGTTATGGTTTGAGAAGACTGTCTGTATCCTTGCTCAGATGGGATGTACTGGTGAGCGCAAGTTGGGATGTGTTGAGTCTCTGCTTCAGGGTGATGCCTACACTTGGTGGGTCACCGTTACTTCGGGTATGGATGAGGCCGAGATTTCCTGGGAGTTCTTTGAGACAGCTTTCCGTAAGAAGTATCTAGGTCCACGATACCTCGATGAGAGGAAGAGAGAGTTTATGGCACTGCTTCAGGGGAGTATGTCCGTGACCGATTATGAGATCCGATTTGTTAGATTGAGTCAGTATGCACCTGAGCTTGTACCTACTAAGGTGGAGCGTTGTAACCGCTTCCGTTATGGGCTGAGTGAAGAGATCAAGACGTATACTTTAGCTTCAGATTACACTGATTTTGATGTCTTGGTCGCGAGGGCCAAGGACTTAGAGCACAGCTTGAGTTTGACCAGGCGGTCAGGTGGATCTAGTTCGGGTAAGAGGTCCAGCAACTTTGACAGAGGCGATGCCAAGAGGCATCGGGACAACAGACATTATTATGATCATAGGCGTGGTGGCGGTAACCACGGTAGGGGCCACCAGGGTCAGAGAGCTGGTGGGAAGTTGCCCACATGTGCTACTTGCGGGAGGAACCACACCGGCGAGTGTTGGGGAAATTATCATTCTTGTTGGAGTTGTAGGGCCAGAGACCACATTAGGCGTGACTGTCCACATCAGGTGGGACAGGCACCAGCTCAGGCTCTTGCAAGAGCCAATGACTATCAGAGAGGCCACGGGCGCGGTAGAGGTAATTTCCAACCGAGGAATGATGGCCAGAGAAATTTAGCACATGTAGTTACAGTCCAACCGGAGGGCGGAGAACAGGCCAGGGTTTACGCTCAGCGCGGGGAGCAGCATGACACCGATGTGATCGCAGGTAACTTCTCGATACAGTCTTTGGGTTTGCTTTCTTTGATTGACTATGGGTCCACACATTCTTACATATTGAGTGAGCATGCACAGTCTTTGAATTTGCCTTGTGAGATGTTAGAGGTAGGAGTTAGTGTTACTAGTTCCTTTGGGGACACGGTAATAGTTAGGAAGATGTATCGAAGGTGCCCGTTGATGGTTCAGGGACACGTGTTTCCAGTGGATATGATGGAGTTTCCTTTCTACGGTTTCGATGTGATTCTGGGTATGGACTGGCTCACGGAGCATAGGGCTAGGATAGATTTTGAAACTAAGCGGATTTCTTTGAGGCTCATAGATGACTTTGAGATTGTAGTGGTGGGTGAGAACGTGAAGTTCTTGTCCAATGTGGTTTCAGTGTTAGAGGCTAAGAGATTAGTTGAGTTGGGGTGCGAAGCATACCTAGCGTATGTGATGAACCCTAACATGAGTGAGGTTAGACCTCAGGACATCCGGACAGTATGTGACTTTCCTAGTGTGTTTCCGGAAGAATTGCCAGGGTTACCACCGGACAGAGAGGTAGAGTTCAGCATTGAGACTTATTCTGATTCAGCTCCTGTTTCGATTGCTCCGTATCGCATGGCACCGAAAGAATTGAAAGAGTTGAAGACTCAGTTGCAAGAATTGACAGATAGAGGTTTTATTAGGCCTAGTTCTTCACCTTGGGGTGCACCAGTTTTGTTTGTGAAGAAGAAAGATGGAAGCATGAGAATGTGTATAGATTACAGGCAGTTAAATCAGTTGACAGTGAAGAACAAATATCCGTTGCCTAGAATTGACGACTTTTTTGATCAGTTGAGAGGAGCATCTGTCTTTTCGAAGATTGATTTGAGATCGGGCTACTACCAGCTAAAGGTAAGAGAGGTTGATGTACCGAAGACGACCTTTAGGACTAGATATGGTCACTATGAGTTCTTAGTCATGCCATTTGGGTTGACTAATGCACCGGCTGCTTTCATGGACATGATGAATAGGATTTTTCATCAGTATCTAGATCAGTTTGTAGTTGTGTTTATTGATGATATTTTGGTGTACTCTCGAACTGAAGAAGACCATGACCGACACTTGAGACTTGTATTGAAGACTTTGCTAGATCATCAGTTGTTTGCGAAGCTCAGCAAGTGTGAATTCTGGATCCGAGAGGTAGTCTTCTTAGGACATGTAGTGTCAGCCGATGGGATTAGAGTTGATCCGAAGAAGATTGAAGCCATTGTTGAGTGGAAGCAACCGAGGTCTGTGACAGAGGTACGTAGCTTCCTAGGCTTAGCCGGATACTATAGGAGATTTGTAGAGGGTTTCTCTAAGTTAGCCGCTCCTTTGACACAGTTACTTCAGAAGAGTGTCCAGTTTGAGTGGACAGATGCAAGACAGAGAGCCTTTGAGAAATTGAAAGAAGCTTTGACCCAAGCACCAATCTTGATACAGCCTAAGTCCGGGAAGGACTATGTAGTTTACAGTGATGCTTCTTATGTAGGGCTAGGATGTGTTCTTATGCAAGACAAGAGAGTAGTGGCTTATGCCTCAAGACAGTTGAAAACCCATGAGCGCAACTATCTGACCCATGACATAGAGTTAGCTGCAGTTGTGTTTGCTCTGAAGATTTGGAGGCACTATTTGTACGGTGAGAAATGCACAGTGTACACCGATCACAAGAGTTTGAAATACATTATGACTCAGCGAGATTTGAATCTCAGACAGCGTAGATGGTTAGAGCTGCTAAAGGACTATGATCTTACTATTGAGTACCATTCGGGTAAGGCCAATGTAGTGGCCGATGCATTGAGTAGAAAGATGGTCATGGACTTGAGAGCCATGTTTGCTAGATTGAGTTTGTCCGGAGATGGTGGCTTGGTAGCCGAGCTTCAGGTTAGACCTACTCTAAGTCAGTTGATTAGAGAGAAACAACTCTTAGATAGATCTTTAGCACCTCACGTGCAAGATATAGCCGAGGGTAGATCTTCAGACTACAGTTTCAGTACTGATGGGGTTTTGTGTTTCAGAGATAGAATAGTTGTGCCAGAAGACAGTGATTTGAGACGTACGATCTTGACTGAAGCCCACAGTAGTCCGTTTGCTATGCATCCTGGAAGTACGAAGATGTACCGTGATTTGAAGAATGAGTACTTTTGGGTTGGCTTGAAGAGAGATGTAGCCGACTTTGTGAGTAAATGCTTGGTGTGTCAGAGAGTGAAGGCGGAACATCAGGTTCCCTCAGGTTTGTTACAGCCGTTGAGAATTCCGGAGTGGAAGTGGGAGAACATCACCATGGACTTTGTTTCGGGTTTGCCTCTGACTCCTACGAAGAAGAACTCAGTTTGGGTGATAGTGGATCGTTTTACGAAGTGTGCTCACTTCTTGGCAGTCAACACTACTTACACATTAGATACATTGGCCGATTTGTACATTGGTGAGATTGTCAGATTGCATGGTGTGCTGAAGTCTATTGTGTCAGATAGAGATCTGCGGTTTACTTCTAGATTTTGGGAGTGTCTGCACACAGCTTTGGGTACCCGTTTGAACTTCAGCACTTCCTATCATCCTCAGTCAGATGGTCAGTCAGAGAGGGTTATTCAGATCTTAGAGGATATGTTGCGTTGTTGTATCATTGATTTTCAGGGTACTTGGGAGAAGCATTTGCCTCTAGTAGAGTTTGCGTACAATAATAGCTTTCAGTCGAGCATTCAGATGGCTCCGTATGAGGCCTTGTATGGCCGAAAGTGTAGAACTCCAGTTTGTTGGGCCGAAGTGGGACAGAAGTTGTTACCTATGCCGGATTTGCTCAAAGGGACAACAGACAAGGTAAAATTGATTTGTGACCGTTTGAGGGCTGCTTCGGTTAGGCAGAAGTCCTATGCCGATTTGAAGAGGAAGGAAGTCGAGTTCTCAGTGGGTGAGAGAGTATTCTTGAAGGTATCTCCGTGGAAGAAAGTGATGAGATTTGGCCAAAAGGGGAAATTGAGTCCGAGGTACATAGGGCCGTATGAAATTGTGAAGAGGGTTGGTCCCATTGCTTATCAGTTACGTTTGCCATCCGAGTTAGAGAAGATACATGATGTGTTCCATGTTTTGATGCTTCGTAAGTATAGGTCCGATCCGTCACATGTTATGCCCGTAGAAGAAATTGAATTGAATTCGGATTTGACTTATGAAGAAGAGCCCGTTGAGATTTTAGCTTCTGACAGTAAGGTGTTGAGAGGTAGATTGATTGAGTTAGTGAAGGTGCGGTGGCAACGTCGAGGTGTGGACGTGCCCACTTGGGAGAGGAAGGAGGATATGGAAAAGCAGTTTCCGTATCTCTTTCAGTCAGGTAATTTCGGGGACGAAATTCCTTAAGTGGGAGAGAGTTGTAACGCCCGTGTTTTGGGCCTAGGAGTTAACCGGGTTTATAGTTCGAGTCAATAAAATTTAATTAAATAAGTTCAACCTTAAATAAAGACCTATTTGAACCATTGTAAAAAGGGGAGGGACCTAATTTGTAATTTGACCCTAAAGTCTTTAAAAGCAAGACAACTTTAAAACAAAAGTTGTCATCTTCTTCACAAAAACCCCTTTCCAACGTTAAAAAGAGAAAAACCCCATTTTCAAACCCTACCAAAGCTAGTTACTATTCCATTGTGTTTCTCTCTCAATTCAAGGTGTTTTTGAAAGGTAAACATGTCATCTTACTCTCCTCTTTATCCTCTATCTACCTATGGTCTTGGATTTCAAAAACATGGACTTTTAAAATGTTAGGATTTTACTAAAAGCTTGGGTTTTTATGAGATTTCCATCTTGTTTTGATAAATTGAGTTGGGGCTTTGTTTACTCATGATGAAATACACATTATATGTTAAATTGGTTAAATTTTGATGAAAATCCGTAGTAGGGTCTTAGGGCAAATTTTAAGGTGTTAAAACTTGGGTTTTTGAGAGGTTTAAGGTTGAAATTGAAGGGCTGTTGGTTTAAGGTTACTAGGAGGGTGTATTGGGATCATTTGAGAGTCATTTGGGTGTTTGAAAGTAGAGTTTTCAGCCAAGGTTTGGGGGAGCACGAATTTGTTATATTTGGGGATTAAATGTGGTTGGAAATTGTGGATGAAGTTGGTTTGAATTCAAGGATTATGTGTTGATTGAATATTAGCATTGATTGTGGCTATTGGTTGTGTTTTTGGTTGGCTAGAAGGAAGAGGGATCGTCGAAGAAGCTTTGGGACTGAATCCGGGTTCGTAGGAGTTTCGCTTGGTAGCTAAGGAAGGGCGGTGAGTGGTTTCAAACTTGATTTAAAGTTTGGTTCGAGTATGTGTAGTGTGTGTGTAAGTGTGCTTGGTAGGCCACTTCCTTTTAACTCAAGTAGTTAAATTAGCCCTTGTTCTCCTTAAATGCTAATGTGTATGTTGACTATGCCCTTGTGCTTGTGGTTAATTGGTGCTTGTATATTCATGAAATGTATATGTATGTGATTAGCATGGAGTGTGGTTGATGATATATAATGTGGTTATGATAATTGGCACTAAATAAATTACCGGTTGTAAATGATCGATCATTAGGATTAGTGTGCACACAAATTGAGTCAAAACGTGTGTGGCCTTGATGGCGTTAAGTCATCAAGGAGGAGTACGACGATGTAATATTCCACCGGAAGCTTTTATTTATTTCTACGGGATGATGAGTGGAATCCCATCCGTAGGGCATGTGGCGATGAGTGGAATCCCGCACATGCAAGGTCCGGTGATGAGTGTAATCCCACCGAGGTAAAGTGTTGTTGAGGTTTAAATCCGTACAATCGAGGTAATTTAAAGTGGCCAATTAACTTGTTCATATATTGTGTTATGTGATGTTGATTTATGATTGATGATCATTGATGCTTAGTATGAAGTAAGATGCCATACTATGCCACTTGAAAGACTAGCTAGGTCTACTTGGTTACATGTCAATGTTTGATGTATGTGAGATTAGGATTTACATGCTTGAACCCTGCATTGTTGATGTTTTTCGTTTTAGAGCACCCTCACTAAGCTTATAGCTTACGCTCTCAATGTTCAACAATGCAGATCATTAGCGTGGTGTTAGCTCGAGGCAAGGCAAGAAGGGCTTCCAAGTTTGTGACTCAAGTACGGTGGTTGATTTTGTATTAGTTAGCAATGTGGCAAGGGTTGTGTATGAGCTTGTATGACTCATTTACGTGTGTTGATGTTGGATTGATTATGGTTTGTAAGCATGATAGGCTATGATGAATGTCGTGTGTGGTAGCATGCCTTTAGATGCTAGGTTGCCTTGTTATAGTGCAAACCTCGTTATGCTTATCATGTGCCTTTTAAGGCCTTTGAGTTCCATGTATGACCTTATATGTTAAATTGCCCTTTTGAAATGCTATGTTTGGAATGCTTAAGTTGCTTGATTGTATGTGCACCTCCTTGTGTTGCTTAGTGCCCTTTGGTTTCTTGTGAAAGCATGCTTTTATGGTTGGTTTGCCTTAGGATTGATGATAGTGTGTTGGTTGAAGTTTTAGAGGGATTTAAGGGCCTCATTGTGCCTTAAATCAGCTCAAACCTACAAGTTCGTAGCAGGGGTATCGATACGATTGGTCCTGTATCGATACCGCCTTCTTGTTTCAGGCCTCGTGTATTGATACGCGAGGGGGCGTATCGATACCTTTTTGGTCACTGGAGCTACTTTCCAACTTGGTATCGATATCGGTCTTTAGCGTATCGGTACGGTCATCTTAGCGTTGACCGTGAGAAGTCAACCGTTGGGGAGGGTATCGATACACTCCTTGGGTGTATCGATACGGTCTCTACGGGTTGACTCTGACCAGTTGACCTAGTCAAGGGGTATCGATACACCCCTTAAGTGTATCGATACCGCCTGCAGTTTAAGCTTAAAAATTGGGTTGTAAGATGTTGGGTTGAGTTCTTTTGTTTGTTTCGTAAATGTTGTTCCGCTGTATGATCACATAGGATTAAATACTCATCTAGACAAGATTTAAAATGAAATAAAAATAGGGTTGCTAACCGAGGGGGAATCCTTAAGGGATTTTCACTCGGTTTTCCCCATGTGGCCCACTCGGACCGGCCATCCGGCCAGACCGGGACGAGGGGGTTACATTGGGGGTAATGGAGCTCAGGCTGGTCAGGGTCCGGCAGGTGCGGATATGACTCATTTGATTCAGACTATACCCGAGGCTTTTCAGACAGCTTTGGCTGGTATACATGCTGCAGCACCACCTCAGGGTGCTGGGACATGTTTACCCTTTGAGAGGCTTCGTAGCTTGGGTGGAGTTGAGTTTCATGGTTTGACTCCCGAGGGTTCAGAGGTTTGGCTCGTAGAGCATAGAGCTAGAGTAGACTTTGAGACCAAGAGAGTCTTCTTGAGGCTTACTGTTGAGTGTGTAAAAGTTCTATTATTTACACCCTTTTTAACCCATATTTCTGCTGCATTCAAGCATCATTGCATTGCATTTAGGTTAGTTTTCAATAAAACATCACAATTATATAAACGGCACGAATTCTACTAAAAGATGGCTATTTTTGCAGGTATCTGTCATAGTAGAAGATGAAGGCAGGCGCAGGGCAGAGAAGCAGGAGAGCGGAACTGGACAAGCAGCCAAAGAAGACGAACCTGTCATGGACCTGTCGTGACAGCATGGTGACAGCAGATTTATGAAGAGGAAAAGTCAAGTGGACCTCGATAGATAGAGAAAAATCTGCTCGTCTGTCGTGTGAAAGCCAAATATTTTTCCAAGCCCCGGATCAAAAGATATGTCAAGCCAAAGCTCAAGGAGGAGAATTTCCATGAAACAAGGAGGCGGCTGGAAAGTAGGAGACTTTAGAGATTTAGTCTTTATTAGAATCTTACTTTTAATTAAAGTTGTAATCCTTGTTACCTTAGAATACTTGAGCCCAAAGCTTATATAAGGGCATAGTTTTGACCTAAGAGAGAGGATCCCTCATTCTACCCCATAACCGATAACCTAAACCCCCCTGCCGTTTACCTGTCACCGATATGTTCTAATTTCCCCCTAGGGCTACGGGT
Organism: Hibiscus trionum; assembly: GCA_030270665.1. Lineage (NCBI taxonomy): Eukaryota > Viridiplantae > Streptophyta > Magnoliopsida > Malvales > Malvaceae > Hibiscus > Hibiscus trionum. Next base: position 1,145,778 of record BSYR01000034.1, on the reverse strand, counting down.
TGTTTTGTAAAGTAGTTGCAAGGGTTGCTTTGTTTTAGGATTTTTCAAGTTCAATAAAATAAACTTCAAGTTCTTTTATCTTGGTTTTAATATCTTGCAAGAGCATCGGGAGAGCATTGTGAGGTTATCCATTTACTTAGCATCGGGAGAGTTAAGTATACGAAAGAGATAAGAGCGCGTTCTCTAGTTTATAGTTGAACCATCTCGTGCCTAGGGATAGGGCGAGGTTAAGTGGCTAAGGAAGAATTCATACACATCGGTGTTCATCCTTCGATTCACGCCGGGAGGTATCATCAAAGACGTGATCATCGACAGACTTGTGCCTAGGGATAGGGCAAGGCAGATCTGGGATTCTTGCCAAGCTTGAAGTACGGAGTTGGTGTGTCTGCTGCCGCGACTGCCAACGGACAGGCGCCGCGACAGGTGCTGTCAGCGACGGGAGCGACGACAGAACCGGAGATCCTAAGCAATTCAATACCTACACTACTGAGCAATTCAATACCAGCCCATTCTCTCTATCTTAATTTCTCAATCCTTTATTTTATATTTTTACCTTATTATTCTCGTGACAACTCTTAATTATTTCCTTTACTTTCGTGCAGTAAACAAGGTGAAGTCATTAGCCCAATCCCTGTGGAGACGATATCCGATACTTCGTATCACTTTACTACTTGCGTCGTGTACACTTGCACTACAATTGCGATAGACTATTTTACACGCAACAAGTTTTTGGCGCCGTTGCCGGGGATTGGCAACATAACTACATCTTTCTTTTATTGCACTTTTTACTTTTATTCTTATTTTCGTTTTTATTTTTTTTCTTTTCTTTAATTTTTCTTTTGTGTTTTCAACTCTTGCTTTTCACGAGGTTTTCTTGTTTATGCGCAGATCCAAAAGAGGTGAAGATCCTGAGTATAAATTAGATCCGGAGATCGAACGTTCCTTCAATCTCAAGAAACAACTTCGCCGACTTTTAGATAGAAACGAATATCTCGAAGAACAGCTAGAGAAGATGGCCCATAACCAACCTGCTGGTGGATTCATACCACCCCTTGGCAATAATAACCCACCTGTCGCTGATCCGCCCGCAACAGGTGGACGACGGTCATGTCGTGACTACATGCTGAATGATCATGTAGAGCTGGAGACCACGCTGCCGGATATTGATGTTGATAACTTCGAGCTTAAACCTGTCATGTTTAGTATGATCAACAACGCCGGACAGTTTAGTGGTTCTGCGACAGAAGATGCTAGGGAGCATCTCAAAACGTTTCAGGAGATCTGTGGTTCGTTTAGACTGCCAGGAGTTAGTCCGGAGATACTGAGGCTTCGGTTATTCCCTCACTCCTTGAGGGACAGAGCTAAAACTTGGTGGAATAAACTAACACCGGGTTCTACTATGACTTGGGTAGATCTAACTCGTGAATTTTTATCTCGTTTTAATCCTTCGCATTTATCTGAGCGATTACGTAATGAAATTGCTACTTTTCAACAGGAAGATGACGAGCCAATGCACGAGGCCTGGGACAGGTTTACTACTCTTCTTCGAAACTGCCCTATGCATGGATTCCCCGTCTGGAATCAGGTTACAAAGTTCTATAATGCTGCCAATCTACAAACTCGCATCCGAATTGATTCTGCAGCAAATGGATTACTATTGGATAAAGATCCGGACGAGGCATTACAAGTTCTGAAAAATTTAGCTAAGAATGAAGAACAGTTTCCGACAGCTAGAAGAGGGGGTAAACGGGTACTTGCTGTCAAGGACTATGAGGCCGACAGCACTATGAAATCACAGGTAGCATTCCTTACTAAAGCCATGAAACACTTATTGAATGAAGAGGACTTACGAGGATTTGCTGTCGAGGAAGTTTGTACTACTTGTGAGGGAAATCATAGTAGGGATGAATGCCCTATAAATATAGAAGAGGGAAAATATGTTGGAAATTACAAGCCAAACTACAATTCCAACAACTACAATCCTAATTGGAGGAAAGATCCCAAATTTTCTTGGAGTAACCCTAACAATGCTCTGAATCCGCAAGTGCTTAATCAGAATCAGGGGGGTCCTAGATTGTTGACGCGACAGCAACAGCAGCCGCAAAACCTGCCGCAGAACCTGTCGCCGCAACAGCAACAGCAGCCACCACCTGCCACGAGTAGTGTATTGGAACAGACTCTGGCCACTTTTATGTCTCAGACTGGTACGTATATGGAGAATATTAATCAGTTTGTCAAGAAGACGGAAAACTTTATGGATGAAACCAAGATGAGAATGACAAATCATGAGGCTACCTTGAAATCTCTAGAGACACAAATGGGCCAGGTATCCCAGCACATTAAGCCGAGGCAGAATGGAGGTTTCCCTAGTAATACTGAAAATGCTAGACCGCCCCCACATGAGCAATGCAAGGCGATTACTACTAGGAGTGGGAAAAAGTTACCAGGGCCGGAAAAAGAAGCTGAAACAGAAAAGGAACCTGCCTTGGATAAACCTGCCGAGGAAGCTGCCCCGACAGGTGATAAACAGACTGCTGCCGATGAGCCTGTCACGACAGCAGAAGCAACAGAGGAGAAAAATGAAGAACATCGTCCTCAGATTCGTATGCAGTGGGAAGGACGTGTTGCTGATTACCGTCCCCCACCACCCTTTCCTCAACGGATAAAGCAAGCTAAGCAAGAATCTCAACTTAAAAAGATTTATGATATTTTTAAGCAGGTTCAGATTAATATTCCGCTGTTAGACGCCGTTAGGGAGATGCCCGGTTATGCTAAATTTCTCAAGGATGTCATGTCAAAGAAATATAAACTTGGGGAATTTGAAACGGTAAGGATGGCAGATGGTTGCATGAGTATTCTTCATCGGCAGCCACCCTAGAAGAAGAAGGATCCAGGGAGTTTCCTCATACCTTGTGTAATCGGTGACAAATTTGTGGGTAAGGCACTTTGTGATCTTGGAGCTAGTGTTAATCTAATGCCCAAATCTGTTTTTCAGAAATTAGGTATTGGGAAGGCGCGGCCCACGACAGTTACCCTACAGCTAGCCGACCGCTCTTACGTTCACCCCGAAGGAAAGATTGAAGACATTTTGGTAAGAGTGGATAAGTTTATTTTTCCTGCTGACTTTCTTATTTTAGATTGCGAGGCAGATGAGAACGCACCAGTCATCCTTGGGCGACCCTTTTTAGCCACGGGAAGATCACTGATTGATGTGGAGAGAGGAGAACTCACCATGCGAGTAAACGATCAAGAGATTAAGTTGAATGTTCTCCAATCAATGAAACGAGCTGATTTGGACGAGGAATGCAAGGCCATCATTGAGGTGACCTTTGATTACCCCTGCTTTAGGTCGGGCTGCCGTGATATAAAACTTGGTCACTGCTGCGACAGCCACTTAAAGACCTGTCACGACAGCGACGACGACAGCACCGATGACAGTGACTCCTCTGCATTCGATACATCTGATATTGAAGGTCATGAGGAGGTAAACTGGTCAGATCATCGTCCAGGTAAGTTATTCGAACCCTTGAATTACACTTCGGATAATCATTTAATCCAAAAGCCCTCTACCGTTGAACCACCTGTCTTAGAACTCAAGCCCCTGCCAGGGCAGCTTAAATATGCTTATCTTGGTTGTGATAACACACTGCCCGTAATCATCTCTGCTAAGCTGCTGCAGGAACAGGAACGACAGCTGGTCGACATGTTAAGACAGCACAAAAAGGCAATTGGATGGACGATAGCAGACATTCAGGGCATTAGTCCGGCAATCTGTATGCACAAAATCCTCCTAGAGGAAGACCATAAGCCGACTATTGATGCCCAGAGGCGGTTAAACCTTGCGATGAAGGAGGTAGTGCGTAAAGAGATAATTAAATGGTTAGATGCTGGTATTATTTACGCCATCTCCGACAGCAAATGGGTGAGCCCGGTGCAATGTGTTCCAAAGAAAGGAGGAATGACAGTAATAACCAACGAAAACAATGAACTAATCCCAACCAGGACTGTGACCGGTTGGAGGGTTTGTATGGACTATCGGAAGCTTAACAAAGCTACCCGAAAGGACCACTTCCCTTTACCCTTTATTGATCAAATGCTTGATAGATTAGCGGGTAAATCTTATTATTGTTTTCTTGATGGTTATTCAGGTTATAACCAAATTGCTATTGCACCGGAGGATCAAGAGAAAACGACTTTCACATGCCCCTACGGAACATATGCCTTTAGGAGGATGTCGTTCGGCCTTTGTAACGCACATGCCACCTTCCAAAGGTGCATGATGGCAATATTCTCCGACATGGTAGAAGACTTCCTTGAGATTTTCATGGATGATTTTTCCGTCTTTGGAGACGATTTTGAGAGCTACCTCAGCAACCTCCAAAAGGTACTTGAAAGATGTGAAAAAACTAACCTTGTTCTCAATTGGGAAAAATGCCATTTTATGGTAGATGAAGGGATAGTTTTAGGCCATAAGATTAGCTGCCGTGGGATAGAAGTCGACAGGGCAAAAATAGAGGTCATTGAGAAGCTGCCGCCGCCAACAACTGTCAAGGGCATTAGGAGTTTTTTAGGGCATGCTGGTTTTTATAGAAGATTCATTGCAAATTTCTCAAAAATCACCAAGCCTCTATGCCATCTCCTAGAACAGAACCGACCCTTTGACTTTAACGAAGAATGTACTGAAGCATTCAAGGTTCTGAAGGAAAAATTAGTGACAGCCCCCATAGTACAGCCACCAGACTGGACACAACCGTTTGAGATCATGTGTGATGCTAGTGACTATGCTGTCGGGGCAGCACTTGGGCAGCGCAGAGACAGGCTGTTTCACGTCATATATTATGCTAGCAAAACATTAAATGAAGCCCAAGTGAACTATACCACCACAGAAAAGGAGCTGTTAGCTGTGGTGTTCTCCATCGACAAGTTTCGTTCTTACATACTTGGAACGAAGGTAATAATACACACCGACCACTCTGCCCTCAAGTATTTGTTCGCAAAGAAGGATGCGAAGCCTAGGTTGATACGATGGATCTTGCTATTACAAGAGTTCGACCTTGAGATCAAAGATAAAAAGGGGACAGAAAATCAAGTGGCAGACCACTTGTCGAGGTTGGAGATGGGACAGAGTCTACCGTTAGATGAGACACACATACTGGAGACCTTCCCAGATGAGCAGCTCTTTGTTGCTGCAGTCGCTGTCGCGACAGCCATGGCGGCAGGTAAGTCTTCTAACCTTCCCTGGTATGCTGATTTCGTTAATTATATAGTTAGCGGAATATTACCTACTGATCTTAATTATCAAGCAAGGAAGAGGTTCCAAAATGATGTTAAACATTATTATTGGGACGAACCTCTTCTTTTCAAAATGTGTGCAGATCAGGTTATAAGAAGGTGTGTACCACAAGAAGAACAAGAAGACATTCTCCATCACTGTCATGCTTCACAAGATGGAGGTCACTTAGGAGGCAATAAAACTGCTGCCAAGGTGCTGCAGTCAGGGTTCTACTGGCCGACACTTTATAAAGATGCACAGGAATTTTACAAGAGCTGTGACAGGTGCCAGAGGACAGGTAACATCTCAAGGAGAAACGAGATGCCACTGCAGAATATTTTAGAAGTAGAGATCTTTGATGTTTGGGGGATTGATTTTATGGGACCTTTTCCATCTTCGTGTGGAAACCTTTACATCCTCCTAGCAGTGGACTATGTCTCCAAGTGGGTAGAAGCAATCGCAACGCAAAAGAATGATGCCAAAACGGTCCAAAAGTTTCTGCACAAAAACATTTTTTCTAGATTTGGCATCCCTAGAGCGATTATCAGTGATGAAGGGAGACATTTCGATAATAGGGTAATTGCTGCCGCTTTGAAGAAATATGGTGTCAAGCACAGGATCGCGACAGCATACCACCCACAGACCAATGGACAGGCTGAGATATCCAATAAGGAAGTGAAGAACATACTTGAAAAAATGGTTAAACCAACTAGGAAAGATTGGTCTTTACTTCTGAATGATGCATTATGGGCATACAGGACAGCTTTCAAGACTCCATTGGGCATGTCTCCATTCCGACTGATTTACGGGAAAACCTGTCACTTGCCTGTCGAGATCGAGCACAAGGCATATTGGGCAATTAAGGCAGTGAATATGGACTTGGATAAGGCCGGCCAGAAAAGGTTATTAGATCTGAACGAAATTGAAGAATTACGGACAATGGCCTACGATAATGCAAGGATTTACAAGGAAAAGACTAAGAAGTGGCATGACAAGAAGTTGCTGCCACGACAGTTCTGCCCAGGGCAGCTTGTGTTGTTGTTTAATTCTAGGTTGAAACTCTTTCCAGGGAAGCTTAAATCTAGATGGTCTGGCCCGTTCCAAGTGGTTCAAGTTTTTCCCCATGGTGCCATTACAATTCAATCATTAAAGGATGTGCACCAATTCAAAGTCAATGGACAACGCCTCAAGCACTATCAGGGGACTGAATCCCCAGGACTACAGGAAGTGGTTACTTTAGATGATGCCCCACAAGGCATCACTAATTTAACCTAATTTTTATTTTTTTACTTATTTTATTATTATTAGGAAAGTAGGTTTATTTTATTCGAATAATGTTTTGTTTTATAATTTCAGTTTTTTAGGAAATAAAGGAGTCAAGAAGAAAAGAAGAAGTGAGCCCAGCAAACCGCCCATCCATCAGCCCACTCAAGCCCATTTATTAAAGCCTGCCGTTTCGGCTGCCGCCGCAGACGGATACGACAGGCTGTCAACAGACTGAAACGGCAGACGCAGAAGCGTGCGGCAGACGCACAGCAGACGCATTAATACGTGTCAGACGCGTCAGACACGCTATATTCAATCTGCCGCCCCGTTATTCTCGCCTGCCGTTGCGGCATTAAATGGGCAGCTACTCGACCGCTATATAAACCCCTTCCCCTTTTCATTTTTCATCACTTCTGATTTTTTCCCTCTTGTTATTCTCTTCTAGTTTTATCTATTTTCTTTCTTTTTCAGCCCTTGCAACCAAAAATGTCTTCACGACAAACCCGTCAGAACGCTGCTGGCGCTTCTTCTTCAGCAGCAGCAGCCCCGTTCGCTAACAAGGAACTATGGGAGGAGCGGAGCTTCATCTATAACAGAGATGCCCCCCATATGGGACTCCGGCCGTTCATAATGAAGGCCATAACAGCACAACTTTGGGAGGATTTTGCCGAACAGCCGGCAGAGCTTAATGACACTCTGGTTAGGGAATTTTATGCGGCGATCGACAGCAAGACGACGACATCTGTCACCGTCCGAGGAGTGACAGTTCCTTTCACCGCCAGCAGCATCAACCATGTATTCGGCCTCTTCTTTGGCCCCAACGATGATGCTCATCAACAATTTTGGGACACCCTCGACGCTGCCGGACATGATGCTGTCATGAGGGAGTTGACAGAAGCGGGAACGACATGGAGCACCAGTAAGAAGAACCCCCACTCTGTCAACAGGGGGCAGTTACTCCCTGAGGCAAAACTATGGAACGCTTTTATCAAAAAGCGTATCCTGCCCTCATCCCACCATACGACAGTCAACAGGCAGCGGTTGGCCCTCATCCACTCTATCATGCATGACAGGCCCATCAATGTGGGCAGATACATGAGGGACAGCATCCTCGATTGCGTTTTCCGCTCGGACTCACGACTATGCCTACCATCAACCATCACCGCTCTCTGCCGCTGTGCTGCCGTACCAGAGGAGCCATCCGACAAAATCAAGAAGGGCAGCGGCTGGACAGACAGCAACATCTCTAGCCTCATGGAGGTCGTAGCTGCAACTCCCATCAACGCCTTCGACCCAAACGCCCCTCCTGCTAATTCCGATGATGAACCGGCCACCGAACCTGCCCCAGAAGCTGCCACCAACACCGCTCCGACAGATCAGAACGCCCACATCCTTGCTGCCATCCTGAGGGTAGAGGAGCGTCAAATGGGTTTGATGACTTTTATCCGTGACTTCTCAAATGCTACGGTAAATTTCATTACTAATACTTTGAATTTTACGGATGTCATTTTCCCCACCTTCCCCGCCCATTATTTCAATATCCCCTCCCCCACTCCCACACCACCTGTCTCTCCCCACGGAGAATCTGCCTCCTCCACACCATCCCCGACGGAAGCCGGCAACCCATCGGCAGACACCTCCCCTCGAGGAACAAAGCGAGCTGCCACTGATGACAGCCCTCTTGTCCGGAGGAATTTGGACAGCGCCTTCACACGAGTGAAACGTATTAAGCATGTGGCCGACAAAAGAAGGCTGTCCAAAGCCATCACGAGTGACAGCTGGGACAGCAGCAGCAGTTCCGATGTCCGACTAGTGGAGCAACCTGCCCTTCAACCTGCTGAAGAACCTACCCCTCAACAGGCCGATGAACCTGTTGAGCATCCTGCTGTTGAACCTGTCCAGCCCCCTCCTCAGCGCAGGCGCCGCCATCAGATCCGCGTCAGCAGCAGCAGTGAGAGCAGCGCGTGAAAATTTAAGTCTTTATTTTCTCTTATTGCTGCCTGCCTTTATATTTTGTGATGTACTTTGTTTTTTTTTCTTTTATTTTCCATGGCATTTTGCATTGAGGGCAATGCAACCCTTGAGTTTGGGGGTGGCACCCTCCATATTTAATGGAGTCCTTAGTACATCTTTCAATTAGTGTTGTGTCTTTTTATTTAAGTTCTTTAAAAAAAAAATTAAACTGTTGGCTTAAAACTGTGAAATTAACTTACCTGTCATGACATCTCTGTAGTGGCAGCATCTTTAGGACAGATTAAGGAGAAGTTTAGAGCCTTTCTATAGTTCTGAAAATTTAAACACTTTTGTGACTGTTATACTGCTTAGATTTCTGTTAGCCAAACTAGAATAGGAAAGCTTAGCACTTAGAGTAGAAAAGAGACTAGAATCTCAGGAAACCTAGAGGTGCCTACCACCGGCTCTAGGCAGATAACCAGAGAAAAACTTCTAGAGGTGCCTATCACCGGCTCTAGACAGTTAACTAGAGGTGCCTGAAATACTGGCTCTAGTAAAAGAGAAGAAGTTTGAAAAAAAAGCAAATAACTAGAGGTGCCCAATTCTGGCTCTAGTAAGAAAAAGAAAGAAAACAGTCTCGTAGGAAAAACTCTAAACAAGCTAAAGTTGAATATTCTAGTGAAACTAAGAGAGTCTTGGCATATAACTGTTCACAAGCATGCACACACTGCACGAGAGCTATAGGGAGATTCCGGACAGATCCTAACCTATCCGACAGGTTGCTGCCGCCATAGAGATCGAGCGACGGATAAGGGACAGTTCACTGTTTGAAGGCCAACACAAAAATTTTTTGTTTTCATTTTTAATTTCTTGAGGGCAAGCAAAGACTTGAGTTTGGGGGTGTGTTGAGTGTGTAAAAGTTCTATTATTTACACCCTTTTTAACCCATATTTCTGCTGCATTCAAGCATCATTGCATTGCATTTAGGTTAGTTTTCAATAAAACATCACAATTATATAAACGGCACGGATTCTACTAAAAGATGGCTATTTTTGCAGGTATCTGTCATAGTAGAAGATGAAGGCAGGCGCAGGGCAGAGAAGCAGGAGAGCGGAACTGGACAAGCAGCCAAAGAAGACGAACCTGTCATGGACCTGTCGTGACAGCATGGTGACAGCAGATTTATGAAGAGGAAAAGTCAAGTGGACCTCGATAGATAGAGAAAAATCTGCTCGTCTGTCGTGTGAAAGCCAAATATTTTTCCAAGCCCCGGATCAAAAGATATGTCAAGCCAAAGCTCAAGGAGGAGAATTTCCATGAAACAAGGAGGCGGCTGGAAAGTAGGAGACTTTAGAGATTTAGTCTTTATTAGAATCTTACTTTTAATTAAAGTTGTAATCCTTGTTACCTTAGAATACTTGAGCCCAAAGCTTATATAAGGGCATAGTTTTGACCTAGGAGAGAGGATCCCTCATTCTACCCCATAACCGATAACCTAAACCCCCCTGCCGTTTACCTGTCACTGATATGTTCTAATTTCCCCCTAGGGCTACGGGTTGTTTTGTAAAGTAGTTGCAAGGGTTGCTTTGTTTTAGGATTTTTCAAGTTCAATAAAATAAACTTCAAGTTCTTTTATCTTGGTTTTAATATCTTGCAAGAGCATCGGGAGAGCATTGTGAGGTTATCCATTTACTTAGCATCGGGAGAGTTAAGTATACGAAAGAGATAAGAGCGCGTTCTCTAGTTTATAGTTGAACCATCTCGTGCCTAGGGATAGGGCGAGGTTAAGTGGCTAAGGAAGAATTCATACACATCGGTGTTCATCCTTCGATTCACGCCGGGAGGTATCATCAAAGACGTGATCATCGACAGACTTGTGCCTAGGGATAGGGCAAGGCAGATCTGGGATTCTTGCCAAGCTTGAAGTACGGAGTTGGTGTGTCTGCTGCCGCGACTGCCAACGGACAGGCGCCGCGACAGGTGCTGTCAGCGACGGGAGCGACGACAGAACCGGAGATCCTAAGCAATTCAATACCTACACTACTGAGCAATTCAATACCAGCCCATTCTCTCTATCTTAATTTCTCAATCCTTTATTTTACGTTTTTACCTTATTATTCTCGTGACAACTCTTAATTATTTCCTTTACTTTCGTGCAGTAAACAAGGTGAAGTCATTAGCCCAATCCCTGTGGAGACGATATCCGATACTTCGTATCACTTTACTACTTGCGTCGTGTACACTTGCACTACAATTGCGATAGACTATTTTACACGCAACACTTACGGATGATTTTGAGGTTGTAGTAGTTGGCGAGAACATTAAGTTCTTGTCCAATGTTGTTTCTGCTTTAGAAGCTCAGAGATTGATGGATTTGGGTTGTCAAGCGTATTTGGCCTATGTGATGAACCCGAACATGAGTGAGGTGAGACCGCAAGACATCAGAACAATTTGTGATTTTTCGAGTGTTTTTCCAGAAGAGTTGCCGTATTTGCCTCCAGATAGGGAAGTTGAGTTTGCTATTGAAACTTATTCCGATTCTGCACCCGTGTCTATTGCTCCATATAGAATGGCACCGAAAGAGTTGAAGACACAACTTCAGGAACTATCAGATAGAGGTTTCATTAGGCCTAGTATTTCTCTGTGGGGTGCTCCGGTCTTGTTTGTGAAGCAAAAAGGACGGCAGTATGAGGATGTGTATAGACTATAGGCAGTTGAATAAGGTAACGGTAAAGAACAAGTATCTTTTGCCACATATAGATGACTTGCTTGATCAGTTGAGAGGTGCTTCAGTGTTTTCGAAGATTGATTTGAGATCGGGTTACTATTCTGTTGAAGGTAAAGGATGTGGACATACTGAAGGCAGCCTTTCGAACACGTTACGGGCACTATGAGTTCTTGGTAATGCCTTTCGGTTTGACTAATGCTCCAGTTGCATTTATGGATATGATGAATCGAGTGTTCCACAAGTTTTTGGATAGGTTTGGGGTAGTGTTCATAGATGATATCTTAGTGTACTCTAGGACCGAGGAAGAGCATGATGAGCATTTGCGATTAGTGCTTCAGACTTTGCTTGAAAATTAGTTGTATGCCAAGTTAAGTAAATGCGAGTTTTGGATTAGGGAGGTAGTCTTCTTAGGTTATGTGATCTCAGCCAATGAAATTAGTGTGGACCCCAAGAAGATATAAGCCATAGTGAATTGGAAGCAACCGAAGTCAGTGACCGAAATCTGTAGTTTTCTAGGCTTGGCGGGGTATTATCGAAGATTTGTCGAGGGATTTTCGAAGATTGCGGCACCCTTGACTAAATTGCTTCAGAAGAGTGTTCCGTATGAGTGAAAAGATGCAAGGCAACAAGTGTTTGAGAAGCTGAAGAAAGCTTTGACCGAAGCTTATATTTTGATTCAGCCTGAACTGGGGAAAGAGTTTGTGATTTAAAGTGATGCATCGTATGTAGGGTTAGGTTGTGTGCTTATGCAAGAGGGTAAGGTTGTAGCTTATGCTTCGAGACAGTTGAAGGTTCACGAGAAGAACTACCCCACTCATGATATAGATTTAGCCGCAGTAGTGTTTGCTTTGAAGATTTGGAGACACCATCTTAATGGTGAGAAGTGCACAGTTTATACCGACCACAAGAGTTTGAAATACTTGATGACTCAGAGAGAGTTGAACCTTAGACAACGTAGGTGGATAGAGCTTCTTAAGTACTATGACCTTACGATAGAGTACCACCCGGGTAAGGCAAACGTAGTGGTTGATGCTTTGAGTAGAAAAGTGGCAATTGAGTTGCGAGCTATGTTTGCGAGATTGAGTGTGTCACGGGATGGCGGTTTGATAGTCGAGCTACAGGTTAAACCTTCGTTGGTTCAGTTGATTCAGGAGAAACAGTTGCAAGACGAGTCTTTGGCACCTCACGTGCAAGATATAGCCGAGGGTAGACCTACAGATTTTTGCTTTGGCGAGAATGGGATCCTATGTTTCAAAGATAGGATAGTAGTTCCAGAAGATGCCGAGTTAAGGCGTACTATCTTGAATGAAGCACATAACAGTCCTTTTGCTATGCATCCGGGTAGTACGAAGATGTACCGTGGGTTAAAAGAAGAGTACTATTAGATTGGGTTGAAGAAAGATGTGGACGAGTTTGTGAGTAAGTGTATAGTATGTCAACGAGTTAAGGCCGAGCATTAGTTTCCTTCAGGTTTGTTACAGCCGTTGAAGATTCTGGAATGGAAGTGGGAACGTATTACCATGGACTTTGTGTCGGGTTTACCGTTGACTCATTCGAAGAAGAATTCAGTGTGGGTGATAGTCGACGTATTCACTAAGTGTGTCTATTTCATACATGTTCATACTACCTACACCTTAGATAAGTTGGCCGATTTGTACATCAGTGAGATAGTGAGATTGTATGGGGTACCGAAGTGAATTGTATCAGACCGAGATCTGAGGTTTACAGCCAGATTTTGGGAGTGTTTGCATCGTGCCTTGGGTACTTGGTTGAACTTCAGCACTTCGTATCACCCGCAGTCAGATGGTCAGTCAGAGAGAGTTATTCAGGTGTTGGAGGACATGTTGAGGTGTTACATCATCGACTTTCAGGGTTCTTGGAAGAAACACCTACCGTTAGTGGAGTTTGCATACAACAACAACTATCATGATAGTATTTAGATGGCACCGTATGAAGCTCTGTATTGTAGGAGGTGTAGGACACCTATTTGTTGAGTCGAGGCCGGATAGAAGCTTGTATCGATGCCAGACTTGCTAAAGGGCACTACCGAGAAGGTAAAACTGATCTATGATCTCTTGAAGGCAGCTTCAGACTGACAAAAATCGTAAGTCGATTTGAAAAGAAAGGAGATAGAGTATGTTGTGGGCGACAAAGTGTTTTTGAAAGTCTCACCTTGGAAGAAGGTGATGAGGTTTGGGAAGAAGGGTAAGTTAAGCCCGAGGTTCATTGGTCCTTACGAGGTAGTTGAAAGGTTTGGTCTCGTTGCTTATAGATTGAGACTGCCGACAGAGTTAGAGAAGATTCATGATGTGTTTCACGTTTCGATGCTTCGGAAGTATAGAGCGGATCCGTCTCATGTAATGCCAGTGGAAGAGATAGAGTTGAACCCAAACCTGTCGTATGATGAAGAGCCGGTTGAAATTCTTGCTACGGATAGGAAAGTGCTGCGTGGGAGATCTATCGAGTTAGTCAAAGTTTTGTGGAGACACCAAGGTGTGGAAGAGGCTACTTGGAAGCGGAAGGAAGACATGGAAAAACAGTTTCTGTATCTTTTTCCGTTAGGTAATTTTGGGGACGAAATTCCTTAAGTTGGGGAGAGTTGTAACGCCCGGGGTTTGGGGCTCGGGAGATAACCGGGTTTGGTTAAACCGGTTTGAGTTAATTTAATTGAGAGAAAAAAATTTTATTGAACACAAAAAGGGTTTTATTAAATAAGGGCAAAAGGGGGAATTTTGAATAAAAGAAATAAAGAAAAGGTTTTGAAAAGCTATCATTTTCTCCAAAATCCCCTTTTCACATAAAACCCCTCCTAAACCCCATTTCACTATTCCATTGCTCCTAACTTTCCATCCAAGCAAGATTTTTCAAGAGGAAACGGATTTGGGCTTCGTGGATGTGAATCCGGGTAGTTCGGAGGCTTGAATCGCCATCTTGGATAGCGTTTGTGTGTTGGCTGGTGAGTGGAAATTGTTTTGAAGCTTTAAATTGTTCAACGAAGTTTTCTTGGGGTTTGGGTGGAGCCATAGAGGCTAACCTAGATCCAAGCGTAAGTTTTTCTATTCTTGCCTTGCTTGGTTCATTGTTGGTGTTCGTGTTTATATGTGTTGTGGTGTTGATTTCGAAATGTTTTTATCCCTGTTTTAATGTTGTTGTGTTGTCGTAGTTGATGGCAAGCCTCACGTGATGGTTAGTCGTTGTGTATGGTGATGTGTAGTCCCACCGGTAGTGACTAATAGATGAGTACGATGATGTGTAGTCCTACCGGAAATATGCTAGTTGTTGTGTACAGTGATGTGTAGTCCCACCAGGAATGGTTGTGCATGTGCATACCATGTTTCATTTATGCTTCTGTTTCATTGCATTTCTTTCTTAAATGGTTTTGCTTTTAAAACTAGATATATGTTTTGAACTGCATTGTTGTTGTGTTTTAGAGCTCTGCTCACTAAGCTTTTAAGCTTACGCTCTCTTTTTCCAACAATGCAGATCGTTAGTAGCTTCGGAGGCAAGTGAGGCAAGGGAGGAGTTCTTGGAATTCTTTGCTAGCTCAAAGTATGGTTTTCTTAGTTGTAATAATACTTAGGCAATGGGAATGCTAGACCATGTTAGGGAGTTGGTTTTCAAACTCCTATGTTTGGCTTATGTTAATGTTGATAACATGTTTTAAATGTTGTTACTTTGTTATGTTGAGGCTTGTTATGGCCTTAGGTTAATTGCTATGTGTTTTGACTTGTTGGTGTTTTCGAACTAAAGTGTTCTTATGAGCTTTTGGGTTTGAGATTCATTTATGCGTGTATGCATGTTTGAAGCTTGTCTTTAGTGTGTTTTGCCTCTAGATTGTTTGTTTAATAAGTTGCCATGTGGTTTGTGATGTTTCGTGATAAGTTTGGGACGTTTGGAGATGCCAAAATGTATTTTCGGGCCAACCTGTGTCCAGGCGTTTTAGAACGTCTGATATAGTTTCGGAACGGCTAAGCTTCAGAGGCACCCGTATCGGAACAGGGGTGGTACCATTTCGGTACGATTTGCCACTGGAGGCTCCTGTTTCGGAACGTCTGATATAGTTTCGGAACGGCTAAGCTTCAGGGGCACACGTATCGGAACGGGGGTGGTGTCGTTTCGGTACGATTTGCCACTGGAGGCTCCTGTTTCGGAACCATGAAGAGTCGTTCCAGAACGGCATGATGTTGCTTTTTGAATGAAGCCCGCGTTCCGGAACGGGTAGTTTTCTTTCGAAACGCAGGTAGTTAAATTGGTTAAAAGGCATCTTTGAAGGTTTCCAAATGCTGCGGTTTAGTCTATAATGCTTGTATGCTTCCTAAATGAGTTTATACGTATCCTCTGTGATGGTTTTGCCTCATGTGCATGGAACTTGACTAATAACTACTTGGTAAGGCTAAGTTACCTTTATGCCTCTGCTCGGTTCGTATTCATGTTTGCTTTTTCGCTGTTTGCCTTCACTCATAAGTTTAACGTGACATTTAGACAAGACAAATAAAATGAAAAAATAGGGTCGTTAATCGGAGTGAGGCCTTAGCGGGTTTCGCTTCGGTTTTCCCCGTGTAACTTTGTAGAACTAAGGTTTTGATATAATATTTGAAAATTGTTTTGGACTAAATTGAAAAGAATTTAAAATATGTTTTTAGTCAAAAACAACTTGAAAATATGTTTAAGGGGTTTAAAGGCTTTGGAATGGTTTTAAAATGTATTTAAAGGGTTTTTAAACTACCAAAATTCCAGTAGCCAAAACCCGTACCGATACGCCTAACCGTATCGATACGGTGTATTTTGAAATAGCCCAACGGCCATAAATGGTACTATTCTCAACAGCCATAAATGGTACTATTCCCAACGGCCATAAATGGTACTATTCCCAACGGCCATAAATGGTACTATTTCCAACGGTCATAAATGGTACTATTCCAACGGCTATAAACGGCTATATTCCCAACGGCTATAAACGGCTATATTCCCAACGGCTATAAACGGCAATATTCCCAACGGCTATAAACGGCTACAAACTCATTTGGGACTATAAATTGAAGGCTGGAACACTTGAAGAATGCAAGAGATGATATCCAAGCTTAATGTTCAAGAGAAATCGAGTTTAAGTCTTTATCTTCTTCATTTCTCTTGTAAATATTGTATAGAGAGTGTTTTGTTTTTCATTGTTTTTATTCTTTACACTCTTGTGAGCTTAATTCTCGTAAACACCCACCTTGTGAGGTATATTTGTTTACATCTTTCTACCCTTGTATAAGGAGAGGTTCTAGTTTAGCCTTGAGAGAAAAACTAGAGTGGTTCTATCTTAGCCATTGAAAAGATAGGGTTGTAAGGTTACCCTTTGTCCTCAAAAGGAAGAATTCATTGTTGAGTGAATTGGGAAATCCTTAGTGGTGTGCTAAGGTAGTGGATGTAGACTCGGTTGAGTAGTCGAACCACTCTAAAATCATCGAGCAAAAATTGTCTACTATTTTCAGTTTTAGCCAATTCAACCACCAAACAATTACAACCCTCCTTGACGGTTTCGGTGATCGATTCGAGCGTGCCTAAAAAACCCAACAATTGGTATCAGAGCCTCGTCTCCATCGAAGGACTAACATCCAGGAGCAAAGATCCAACGCTCGTAGTCCACCGTACAAGAAAATGGCAAGCGGTTCTACAATGATTTCATTTGAAGAAGGCCGCTCTATCATGTGTCCTCCCCTCTTCAAAGGAGAAGGTTACTTCCAGTGGAGCAACATCATGAAGTATTTCATCCAAGGCTTCAACCTCGACATTTGGAGGATTATCAATGATGGACATTCGGAAGCTCCTAAGAAGAAGAAGAAAAGGAGTGTCAATGACACAAAGAAGGACCATCTCAATGCAAAGGCTATGCACATTCTTCTCTGTGCCCTAAGTGAAGAGATTTCCAAGAAGGTCTCCCCATCCAAAAGTGCCAAAGAAATTTGGGAGAAGCTTGAGAAATTCTATGGGAAAGAAGAGAAGAAAGATGATGCTTCATCATGTGCAATCCTCCCCTCAACACCTAAGGTGGATGGTGTTTTGGCTCTCGATGAGCCCGAGGTATCTTCTAACTCAGATGAATTAAATTCACATTCTTTTGATGAGTTACAAGATGCATTTAATAAATTATATTTGGAATTTGAGACCATGAATTCCAAATTTAGGAAAATGATTTCAAAACTCGAAACTGAAAATGATTTTCTTTTAAAAACAAAAATGGATTTTGAAAATCAAAATGAAATTTTGAAAAATGATTTAGAATTTTCAAAAACAAACAAAGATGTTTTAGAAAAGGAAAATCTTGATTTAAAAGTTAAGCTTGAAAGCTTAACAAAAGAAAAAGAAATCATTTCTAATAATTCGTCTCATCCCATAATGGCAAAATGCTCACATTGCCATTATCATGGTCATTCGTTGCATACTTGTCCTATAAAGAAAAGAAAAACTTATAGGATTAGACAAGTATGGGTTCCTAAGGGAACTAGAGACATTGAGGTTAATGTTAATGGATCCAAAGCAATTTGGATACCAAAATCGAAGTAAATGTCTCTTGTAGGTGTGTTGGAGCAAAGGCAAGAAAAGCAAGAATCTCATATGCTCTAGTCACACAAGTGAAGAAGATAGGTAACCTCTAAGCTTAATGCTTTTATTTTTTATTCATTTGGTTATCTAATTTCTGTTTGACTAATGTTCATGCATTTGAGCTTTTATTCAAATATCTAAACAAGCATGGCATTATTTGAAAACTTTATGCATATGAATCACATTGTTTCATTCATATGTTTGCATAAAGTTTTAAAGTCTTGGATAAATTGAATTTCATGTGTTTTTAAATTGATTTGATTCAATGGTGAAATTCAATCTCTTAAGTGTCAAGTTTTTGAGCTAAAAATTTAATGTGATGCTTTGAGTAAGGGGGAGCCAATTTTTTTTAAAACCAAAATTTTAAGTGTGTCAAATTTTTTTTGCATCCTATGTTATCTTGAACTTAAATGTCATTTTAAATTCTTTTTGATATAACAAAAAGGGGGAGAAATGGTTTGAAAAATTAAATTTTCAAATGAATAAGGGGAGCTTTATTTGATTTCATATCTTAATCTCTTATTCACAATTTTAAAGATAAAGGGGGAGAATCTCAAACAATTTTTCAAGTTGGTTTTATTATATCAAAAAGGGGGAGATTGTAGAACTAAGGTTTTGATATAATATTTGAAAATTGTTTTGGACTAAATTGAAAAGAATTTAAAATATGTTTTTAGTCAAAAACAACTTGAAAATATGTTTAAGGGGTTTAAAGGCTTTGGAATGGTTTTAAAATGTATTTAAAGGGTTTTTAAACTACCAAAATTCCAGTAGCCAAAACCCGTACCGATACGCCTAACCGTATCGATACGGTGTATTTTGAAATAGCCCAACGGCCATAAATGGTACTATTCTCAACAGCCATAAATGGTACTATTCCCAACGGCCATAAATGGTACTATTCCCAACGGCCATAAATGGTACTATTTCCAACGGTCATAAATGGTACTATTCCAACGGCTATAAACGGCTATATTCCCAACGGCTATATTCCCAACGGCTATAAACGGCAATATTCCCAACGGCTATAAACGGCTACAAACTCATTTGGGACTATAAATTGAAGGCTGGAACACTTGAAGAATGCAAGAGATGATATCCAAGCTTAATGTTCAAGAGAAATCGAGTTTAAGTCTTTATCTTCTTCATTTCTCTTGTAAATATTGTATAGAGAGTGTTTTGTTTTTCATTGTTTTTATTCTTTACACTCTTGTGAGCTTAATTCTCGTAAACACCCACCTTGTGAGGTATATTTGTTTACATCTTTCTACCCTTGTATAAGGAGAGGTTCTAGTTTAGCCTTGAGAGAAAAACTAGAGTGGTTCTATCTTAGCCATTGAAAAGATAGGGTTGTAAGGTTACCCTTTGTCCTCAAAAGGAAGAATTCATTGTTGAGTGAATTGGGAAATCCTTAGTGGTGTGCTAAGGTAGTGGATGTAGACTCGGTTGAGTAGTCGAACCACTCTAAAATCATCGAGCAAAAATTGTCTACTATTTTCAGTTTTAGCCAATTCAACCACCAAACAATTACAACCCTCCTTGACGGTTTCGGTGATCGATTCGAGCGTGCCTAAAAAACCCAACAAACTCGTTCGGTCCAGTCTGCTGGCTAGGCCGGGACGAGGGGGTTACAAACATTATGATGAGAAAACTGTCTTAGGTCTTTAATTGCTTATTTCTTGTTTAGACAACACTTGTGAGTCAAAATTGTCAAATTTGCTCAAGTGTTTAGGTTTGGGTGAGTGCTTTAGTGTGCAAACATCAACATTGTAAGAGGGATTTTAGTTTGCTTATCTTTGTCTCTTGTAGAGAGGGTTTGATCAAGCTTTTGGCTAGAGAGCTTTGATCGTTGTAAGAGTTTCCTCCTAAGC
Source organism: Hibiscus trionum (assembly GCA_030270665.1). Lineage (NCBI taxonomy): Eukaryota > Viridiplantae > Streptophyta > Magnoliopsida > Malvales > Malvaceae > Hibiscus > Hibiscus trionum. The sequence continues at coordinate 1,126,100 of BSYR01000034.1, read as the reverse complement.
CTAGAAAAGGGGACGAATCAATTAGTGAATTGGTTATGAAATTCTTAGTGGGAAGCTAAGGTAGTGTATGTAGGTGTTTGTTAGAAGGCCGAACCACTCTAAATTATCATGTCTTTTATCTTTTAGCTTCCACACCTTAATCACCCAAAAATCCAACTTCTCTACCACTTGGCAATCCATAACGGTTGAAGGAAATCGAGCCTATCAAGCCTAACAGAGGGAACATCGTCAGATTCAAGAATAACTAAAGACGCATTAACTAAAGAATATAAGCTTATCATTCCTGAAGGTAAGATTAATTTCAAATAATTATTTGAAATTTATATTGTAGAATTTATATTAAGTTATTTTTTCTTGGATAGAAAAATATTATCTAGTGGATGCGGGTTTTATGGTAAGAAGTGGACTTATAGCACCATTTAGAGGTACACGATATCATTTGAAAGAGTATTCTGCTCGTGGTCCTGAAAACATTGAAGAACTATTCAACCATATCACCACTCTTCATTAAGAAATGTAATCGAAAGAACATTTGGAGTATTAAAAAAGTGTTTTGTCCTAATTTCAGGAATGACAGAACCATTTTATCCGATTGATACAATGACAAATATATTTTAGCATGTTGTATTTTACATAGCTATTTGATGGGTGTTGGTCCTGATTATGAGTTGATTGAAGGAGTTGATAAAGAGATGATGACATGAACCGAACAAAATCACGAGACTAATGCTTGTACTAATAGTGGTGATGAAGATGCTAGGCTAGGAGTCGCTCTACGTAACAATATCGCTACTACAATGTGGCAAGACTGTTTTAAAAAGATGATTTATATATACTTTATTTTTTTCCCTTCAAATAGTTGTATTGACATTTTTGTAAGTAGTTATTTTCGAATGAAAGATTTATTTGCTTTTATAAATATCTTATGATTTTTTTTTTAATTTTGATACTCCTTCCGTCTCACGAATATTGTCCCTTATTAACTTTTTAAAAGTAAAAAATTTTAAACTTTGACTATAATTATATTAAATTTTTTAAATAAATAAATTTTATAAAATATATATTTTAAGATTATAAGTTAGAGGTTCTTAAAATAAAATTTTTCATATTTTTATCAATAATAAATTTTAAATAATCATGAATCAAAACAAAAAATGACCAAATAAAATTCAATAATGGACAAATTTCATGAAACAAAGGAAGTAATTTATTGTACTATCTTTAGTTATATTGTATTTAAAAATATATTTTTTGTTATAATTTAATTTCTTGGATTAAATTTATAATTTGAATATTTTATCACATATAATATATATCAATACTATTTTGGTTTCAAATTATATTGTGTAACACATAAAATAACCATAAACAAAACATGTAACAAACGTTTTAAAATAATTTAAGTTATAGTTTTTATAAACTTTTTTAATTTTAAATATTTTTATTTTTATAAATTTATTGTATTAAGATTTAATTTTTAAAAAAATAAATAATATCAAAAAATAAGTAAATAATCTCATAAAATAATAATGAATTAATATTACAATAAAAAACATTAATAAAACAAATATAAGTACAAGGGTATAATAGTAAAGTAAATTTTATTTCCTCCCACTTTTTTGTTGTACCAAGTAGGGGTGTTCAAATCCAGGTACCTGAAATTTCCGGGTAGTGAAACCTCGACCCGTTACCCGGCCCATACAAATCGAGTACCCGTAAAATCGAGTATCGGGTACCCGGTTCACTTTTTTATATATTTTTTAATCTATTTTCTTTTTGAAAAAAAAAATACATAGTAAACATATAAAATTTCATGATATATATTTCAAACACAAAATTATTGATTTGAGATTAGTTTTAAGAGAGAAAAATTTGGCTATATATATATATTGAAGTTTATCGACGAAAGAAGGTATTAAAAATATTAATCTCGAACATAATTTTTCTTTCGAATCTCATACTGACAAATTAATATATTTGTTTTTGAAAATTTTAAAACTTAAAAGTATATAATACAAGTATAAAAGAAATTAGAGATTTAAAATTAATTTTAGGGGAAAATAGTAAGAAACATAAAATAAAAATAAATTTTAAAATTTAAAATATATAAGTTTTAAAATTACCGGGTCGGGTTGGGTACCCGGCCCGAAAAATTCGGGTATTTTCAAATAAATACCCGGTAATTTTTAATCGGATAGGCGGGTTGACGGGTTGGGTAGTTCGGGCCGGGTATTTTTGAACACCCCTAGTACTAAGCAATGGTGAGTAAAGAAATACATTTTTCTTTTAGTTTTCCATCTTCCCAACCAAGCACACCAATGGAAAGAAAAAAATATTTTCCATCCTTCAACTTTTCTATACTTCCAATTTTCTATTCTTTCAATTTTCTTTCCTCTCTATCAAGCAAAGCCTAAAGACCTACACAATAACTCTAAATTTTAAGTCATAAATCTTAAACCCTAAAAACTAAACCATAAACTCTAAACCCAAGTTCTTAATGCTAGAGCATACATAGGGACACGTGAAATAGGCATATAATTTCTATTTGTGTACAAGCCATTTTTTGATGACTAGAATTTGTCTGCCTCTTTTATGTGTCTCTTTATTTGTCTCACAAATGATTTTATTTCATGTGTATTATCAATAAAACATAAATAATCAATAAATAGTCAAAATAATCATTAATACATGTGACATAAAATCATAAGTGAAACATATAAAGTTACATTAAAAGGGACAACTGAATTTTATTCATATTTTAATTCATTCTCCTTGAAAAATATGAAAAAGTGCAAATATTGAATCTTTAAAGAAAAATAACTTACCAAATAGCCATTTTGTAAGGTTTCCATTAGGGCGGAGTTCATATATGAGGAAGCAATCTTCTTTACTTGAACAATAACCAACCAATCACACAAGAATGGGATGTTTAGTGTGAGATAAACTTTTAATTTTCTTGATATAGATATTAAGACTGGGTTATTTAATATCAATTTTTTCTTTTTTCATATCATCAATTGGTCCATTAATCCCATCAATTGTGCTAGTTAAAAATGATAATCGGAGATCTCATCGACAATTCGAAAGAACTTACAAGGTAAAATTGATGATCCTACCCAAAACCAAAGCAATGAGAGGTGACTTGTTGGAAGATCAGATTAAAACCTATCCTCTTGTACTTCTGGTCAAACAATGGTGTAAAAGTTTGGACTTGTTGTGTGCGTCGTAGACAATTTTTTGAATGAAAAATATATAATAATTCTCAAAATTCATGAAGTACAACAATATTCTGTTTTTTCTCGTATGTTTTATCACTAATCCATAATTAATCTTTCACCATGTTTGGTTTATTGTTTTATTAAATTTGGTAAACTGCAGAGGAAGTATCTACCGTTCGTTGCGGTGTTGCTCGCAGAGATGAAGAGGTGCTTCAAAAAGGCAATTAATATACATGTAACCAAAAGTCAACTTTAGCCTAGTGGTTTATTGCGCCTCTTTCTTCATCTCTTTTCTAGTTAATTATTTATTGTGGTGTTGACACGTGTTATCATTAGGTTGGAAGAGTATTAAATTATTTTTAATTAAAAATAAGACCAACTTGAAAATAACGAGGCTAATTAATAATTTTTTTGAATTAGGACTAAATTGATTGAATGTGTAAATATGAACTAAATGTATAACTGTTACATCACCCATTTAACGCCAGTTAACGACTTAACGACTATTTTGTAATAAAAACTAAAGTTTAATACCCATTGTATAACTTTTAAAAAATTAGTAATCATTTTATATTTTTAAGATAGTCTGTTCAACTTTCTTTGTCTTTTTAAAGACGGCATACACATCATGCATTACTGATGCTCGAACCCGGGTCCCAAAAAATATGAACATATATACTTTACTCATATATAAATTATGTAAAATAAATTTTACACTTATTATATTAGAAAAATAACTCTATTTTTATAGTCACGTTCTTGTCTTATTCACGTGCTTGTACATATCAACAATTATCTTCAAAATCTTTTTTTCAAAACAAGATTTGGATCATGTCTAAGACTTGTTGCTATCCCCAAATATGATATAATGATAAAAAGAAGAATAAGCAATACATTTAGCCACTAAACTTTTTTTTTTTTGATAAGAATTCGGAGCCTCGTTAAAAACCCCCCTCATACCGACCGACCATTCGATCCGTCCGTAGCGGAAGGGGGAAAAGAGTGCCCCTTATTTATTAATATACTATAGTTTAAATTCCATACAGTTTACAATCAAAGTGAAAGTACAATCACCCAATGCCTTGCTTGGCTAACCTATCTGCCTCCAAATTAAATGCTCTAGGAATTGATTTAAATAAGCAGAACCCAGCTTCTCCTAACATCCTTATTTCCTTCACCAAATCTTCGAACATCAAAGGGCACACTGTTTTGTGCGTTATCCACTCCACTGCTAGGCTACTGTCGCTCTCTAAGATCCATCTCGACTTTTTGCCTAGATTTAGATATTGCACTAAATTTAATCCGAATCTTATCGCGCGAAGCTCCGCCAGGACAGGCACACCAGGACCAGCAGGCTCGGAGAAGGCCATGATCTTCTTTCCTTCCGAATTCCGGATTAAACCCCCGATACCGCTAGCGCCACCGTTATTAATAGTAGCCCCGTCAACATTTATTTTTATATAACCTGGAGGGGGAGGTGTCCATGCCTTGATCTTTCTACTGTCTTCCTTCCTCCTCCCCTGCATAAACGGAATCGCCGGGTTGGCGAAAAGATCTACAAAATGTACCTGTGAATCTGGGCAGCGTGCTAGAAACCAAGAAACTAATCTATATCTGACTAAGAAGAAAAGATTAGTAATGTCTAGAGTCCCTTTCTTGAATATTATATCATTCCTCATGAGCCAAATAGACCAAATAATCGAAGCTGGTATAAAGCACCAAATGGAGAGTCTATCTTTGCAAGGAATTGCTTCAAACCAGGATTTAAAAACAGAACAAGCATCACCTGGGATAACTAAGTTTACATTCCAATATCTCGCAAATCTCTGCCAAATCGACCACGATATTCTACAGGCAAATAACAGGTGGAACACCGTTTCCGGTTCAGACCTGTAAAAAGAACAACTGATATCTTCATTTTGCAGCATTCCTCTCTTACGCAATTCGCTTTTGACTGGAAGCCTCCCTCTCATAACCTGCCAAGTGAAAAATTCCACTTTCGGTGGAACCAGATTACACCATACCATATTACTCCAAAAAGGATCAGATTTGTTCGAGTTAAGGCCAGCCGTGTATGCTGATTTTATAGAATATACTCCATCCCCTGACTTCAACCAAGATAAGCAGTCCGTTTGTAAACCAACCGATTTAAAGTTTCCCAACATTGACATCAGATTGTTCCACTGCAGCAACTCCCAATCGAACAATGGTCTCCGTAACTCTATTGACCAAGACCACCCCTGTTCTTGTTTCGTTCCAAATTCTGCTAATTTCCCAGATTTATTCAAGGCCAAAGCATATATACGTGGGAATAGAACTTGGAGTGGATCCGCCTTAATCCACGGATCGTGCCAGAAAGATATCGCACGCCCATCTCCCACCTGGATTTTCAGATTATCCCTCAATGCCGACCCAAACTGATCGTTACTAAAGAATGATTTTGTGATAGCATTCCAAACCCAAGAGGCCTTTCGATTCTGATTTTGTTCCGGTAGGATGGCCAAACAATCCAAACACGCTTTATCACAGATTATCATCTTCCACAAACTATCTCTTTCCGCCGAGAATTTCCAAATCCAGCGTCCAAGGAGAGCCCTATTCTGCCGATCCAGACACCGAATTCCCAAACCACCATATTCCAATGGTTCGCATACTTCCGACCAATTAAGCCAGTGTGTTTTCTTTTTTTCATCCGAGCCTCCCCATAAGAAATTTGCTATGATTCTATTGATCTTGGTTGCTATTTCTTTCGGCATTCTAAACAAGGATAAGAAGTAAGTTGGTAATGCGAGCAACACTGATTTTATCAACACTAGACGCCCACTGAAGGATAGATGGTTCGCCTTCCAACTTGACAAATTGTGGTGAATTTTGTTGATGACTGGATCCCACATGGATTTTGAGCTTCTTTCTATACCCAAAGGAAGACCGAGATATTCCGCTGGGAATTTACCCACTCCACACCCGATCAACTGAGCCCATGAATTCACGTTCTCCACACTAACATTCACTCCAAATAACTTACATTTCTGCAAGTTTAGTTGCAATCCGGAGGCCACCTCGAAGATACGCAAAATTCTCTTTATATTCTTTATTTCACCAATCGCCGCACCACAGAAGATAATTAAATCATCTGCGAATTGGAGGTGCGATAGTGAAATGGAGTCAACATTGCCAACTAAATAGCCTTTAAACAGTCCCAACCTTTCAGCCTTCACTAACATGAGATGGAGTGCTTCGCCTACTATATTGAACAGTAGCGGCGAGAGAGAGCATCCTTGTCGCAATCCTTTCCCAATTGAAAAAAGTGACGTAGGGGAACCATTTACTAGCACCGAAATTGAAGCTGAAGAAACGCATTTCATCATCCATTTACACCAAGTCTCCCCGAAACCCATCTCCTTTAATACACGACTCAAAAATTTCCAATCCACCGAGTCGTATGCTTTTTTAAAATCAATTTTGAAAACAGAACCCTTTAGGCCTCTTTTCCGAACCATATCAATACCTTCATTTGCTATGAAGCTGCAGTCGAGGATTTGTCTACCAGGAATAAAAGCAAATTGAGTTTTGCTTATGACTGTATCCGCACACTCCCTCAATCTTCTTGAAAGAACTTTAGAGAGTATCTTGTAAATACCCCCTACTAGACTGATTGGTCTGAAATCTTCCAGAGTTTTCGCCTCTGCGTTCTTTGGAATTAATGTAATGAACGAGTGATTCACTCCTGAGTCCCATTCTTTGCTATGGTAAAAGCCACTAAACTTTCAACACGTTTCCGTTTCGGTAACCAAAATATAAAAATTTAAAATTATTCACAAACATTTTTAATGCCCCCTTTTCCTCTCTTTTTCTTCTCCATTAGTTTTTCTAATTTAAAATGTATTTACATAAAATAATAAAATTTAAATATAAAAATTTAATAAAAATGTTTATAAAGTATTAAAAAAGATTGAACATTTTTATCGAAAAAGTCTTCAATTTCGTCAGTCTGAGTATTATCATTACTTAAAAAATTTAGTAGAATCAACCTTGTATTAGAGTAACAATAAAACTCAACTTTTCTTTCGTTTTTCTACATCAAATTAATGCTCATTAATATTTGATGTAGAAAAATGAAAGATAATTGTGGTTTTATTATTACTCTAATACAAAGATGTTTCAATTGAAAATATGTTCAAGGAACATTCATATGCTTAGCATAACGAGAAACAGTCGAAGATTTTTCCGATGATTTATAAAAAATTTAAAAAATATTTTTTTTATATTTATAACTTTTGATATTTTTAATTTTAATGTTTTTACTTAATTTTTTAATTCATTATAGTGTTTTTATTTTTTAAATATTTTATGAATATTTAAATATTAATATATATATATATTATTTTTTAGCTTAAAGATTAATAAGTTATCGAACTTTCAATTAAAATCAGTTATGTCCTGAGTTCGGTAAAAAAGTCAATTATACCATTGAATTCGGTTAAAATAATCAATTCAGCCCCCTCCGCCACATCTTCATCCCATATGTACTGCTACGTCAGCATCGTGGACCGCTACATCATCATTGTGGACCGCCACGTCATCATTGTAACGGTCAACGTCGGTCAAAGGGTCAATTTGATCGATTTCGCAGACTGGAAGGTCACATTGGATGCGTTTTTCGGCGAGGCGCGAAATTGATTTTTTGGGTCAAACTCAGGGGCAAAAGTACCCTTTTAGCCTTTTCTTGAAATCCACTTGAAAATTAATAAAAGACATAATATCAAAAAATATCCACAACGTTTGACTAAATAGTAAATAGTCATTTTAATCTATATTCTTTTTTTGAAGCAATTTAACCATCAACGTTTTATTTTGGGTCAAAATGGCCCCTCTACGGATGAAAATTGTTAGTCAACTGACGATAAATGGCTTGAAATGACGCGAAAAACCTAAATGCAGTGTACGCAGCGATAGTAGTGTCATATAGACAAATATGTTGATTTTATAGAATGACACATTAGTCAAAAAATAATTTTAAAAAACTGTATAAAATATTTTTTCTTTTGACGTGTCATTCTTTCAAGTCATTTCAAGTTGTTTATCGTCGGTTGACTAACAGTTTTTATCCACAGAGGGTCTATTTTGACCCAAAATAAAATATTGAGAGTTAAATTGATTTAAAAAAAAATAAAAGCTAAAATGACTATTCAGTTAAAAGTTAGGGGCATTTTCTGACATTTATGCGTTAATAAAAATAAAGTGAAAGCTTCACCTTTACTTAGTTTGATCTCCACAAATGATTGTTGATGAGACTAGTTTTAAGTTATTATTCTACTTTTCAAACGAATGCTTCTAATAATTAGGATTCTTCAACTGACACCTCAAATCCGTGAAATACAATGAAGGCCCAAAACTCAGAGGAAAAGAAAAAGGAGCATCAACTCATTTCTTCTTCTTTAAAGCTTCGTCTTCCAAATTTCAATAGTAAGGAGGATGGAAAGAGTAACAACTTTCAATCGAACGATAGAGATTTTTTTTTTGTATTTTTGGGTTGAAGTTTCATTGGTTTCAAAGAGGTTTTCAAAAAAAAAATATAACACATGTAGAGTGGTAGAGGAAAATAAGTGTCATATATACTTTAGTACCTCTACATTTCTATTAGTTTAACTAGGGATGTTAGTAAGGTGGGTTTTGCGGGAATTTACTCCACTTCGCATTCAATTGGGCAGGGATGAGAATAAATTTCGCGGGTTGTGGGATATAAATAAAGATAAAAATTAGATTCGCTGTAGGTGGTGAAGAATGTGTGAATATGCTTGTGTACCCGTCTCATCCCCACCAGCTCCAACAGATCTTATAACATGTTATATTAAAAATATAATATCAGTTGGATCATAGTCAAATTTAAGGTAATACATATTGACTTATCTTGGAATATTAATGAAAAGTTCTATATATATAATATTGAATTTGAGATTGATTATATTAAATATATAATTATTTTTTAAAATATCAATTTATTTTTTTCTATTTTTAATTTTATTTTTGTAATGATGTATGTTATTTAGATTTGTTGACTGATAAAGTTAACAAGAGCCGTAGACAACAGTCCGGTGGTGGTTTCGATGGTGGTTCAGATTTTGGTTGGTGTAGTTTTGGTTGTTCGTCTAGTCTTGGGTCTTTCAGGTCTTCCCTTCTATTGTAGTTTCAATTGCATGCGTGCTTTATACCATCTGTACATGTGTCATGACATGGGAGTTGTGATGGGATTGAGTATGATTCAACGTCGTAAGTTTGTTTAGTCATCGATACCGATCACATGTGCTGACACGTGGTCGTCCAGCGTTGTTCGCCTGGATAACTTCGCAGTTCGTGGGTTGCTCCAGCTTGTTCGCCTTCGCAGGAGTTTGCGTGGGTGATTTGTGGTTCGCATGCTACGTGGTAATGTTCACATGAGTATTTGTGGGTACTAACAAGATTCTATTGGTAATGTTATTATTTTAAATGTTATTTTTTTATTGTTATTTTCTTTTTAGTTCTTTCTATATTATTTATTTGTTACAATAATTGAAATATTATTTTACATGTTATTTATGCTATTTATCAATCATTGACAATAAATTTTAGTATCTTTTTAATCTAAAATTTTATTTTATACAAAATTTAATTTCGTATATTATTATTTTTTAAAAATGTTAATATTCAGAATAATGTCACATATGTGGTGGGAGTGCGAATGACATTTATTTTATACATTTTCATAACATATTTGATTTAATATTTATAAATATATTATATGAATGGGTCGTGGGGCGGGTAAAGAGGGGATTAGATGAGTCTCAAGACCTACGTGGTTGATGGGGCGGGGATGATTTTAGTCTTACGGGTTGCGGAGCAGGGTAATTTTAGATTTTGTATTCGTAGCGGGTCATAGGCTGTGGATGAAGATAAAATTCTTGACAGGAATGAGTAAGAAAAGAATACCCTTCACACTCATCCCGCTCAATTGACATCATTTAGTTTAACTCCTCAACTTTTTATTTACATGCATAATTCGGTCTTGGACATTTTCCGTTAGAAAAGACAAATGATCCAAATCAAGTCTCATCATGTCACATTTAGAAACACTAAAAAATACTAAAAATTAAATAAAAACATAAAAAAAAAACTAGAAAAAGCACCCCATATATTTGGGGTATTTGTTGGCAGATCCAATCAAGTCTCATCATGTCTCCTTCGAGCGGTTGGGACTGGTCACGGTTGATGCAAGTTTCGCCACAAGGTACTTTAAATAAGCTGGTTTGTGTCTTGCAACCCCATGCTTCACTCGGAACTGATCGACTGGCTTGAAGGTGGGATGAGACTCATGTTTTTTCAACAACTTCGACCTACAAGGCCCTTGTTCATCCTGTACCAGACCATGGGACGGGTCTTTGGCGTATTATGTGGCATTTAAATGTGCCACAGAGAGTACAAACCTTCATATGGCTCACTAAACATGAGCGATTGTTGACGAATGTTGAATGTCGCCGCCGTCATCTTACAATGGATGGATTATGCCCAGTGCATTCCCAAGTTAACGAAGACTTGAACCATGTTCTACGTACTTGTATTCGAGCTAAACAAGTATGGTCTCATATTCTCCACCACGACCGTCTGCAAGCTTTTTGTGCTGGACCATTTGCAGACTGGTTTGAGGACAACTTAAGGGAGGTTGGGCACGCTCAAAGGATGGAGTGTAATTGGAATATCTTATTTGTTGTTACATGATGGGTGCTTTAGAAGCGCAGATGCACATTTGTGTTCAACGGTGGCCGTGAGTTAATTTGGGATGTTGTAGATTATTGTCGTCGGCTTCGGAATGAGTTGGTTGGAACCATTCTCTCAACAGGTCCAAGAGGTGGTCTCGGAGCTACGGTGACGAAGTGGCGAAGACCAGAGGAAGGGTGGGTCAAGGTGAATGCGAACAGGATTGTTGGTGGTACGCGTCCACCGGGGGTGATCAGAGATGAAACAAGTGCATGGCTCTTTGGTTTCGCTCGGAGCTTATGCTCTTGCTTGGTGCTTGTTGCGGAGCTTTGGGTGGCTCACCATGCACTTCTACAACGTATTGAATTGGAGCTTGATAATAGGACTGTGGTCAACTGTTAAACGGTTAATCCATGGATTTATGCGATAGTGCTCTTACGGTGCGAATAAGAGAGATCCTCGATATGGAATGGGATGTGCACATTTGTCGCACAAGGAACGTGGTTGCCAATAGTTTTCGAGGATGGCTAGAGGTCAGAGACTCGGTGAAATAAGTCTACGATCAGCCGCCGATGGAGATCACTCCTTTGGTGGTTGCAGACCAATGTGGCAATTAGGTTTTTGTTCTTTGGTTCTCTCGGTTTGTTTTTGGTGCTTGGTTTGCTCTTCCATGATTAAGACAATTCTTTATTTGTTTTTATTACTATGACTACTATTTTCCTCCATTTAAGTTTTGGAATGTTTTAAATATATATATATATATATATATATAGGTTAGGATCCACTTACACTAAATGTAAAACTCTTAGTTTTACACATTTTTCGATCGTTGGATGTGGGAAATGGATGGCTCAGGTTAATTCCTTATTTTTTTTTCAAGTGATAATCTTCGCATAACCTACCGTTAATCTCAGTCATCCGTTTCACTCATCCAACGATCCAAAAAAAAATGTAAAATTTAAAAACTTTTACACTGTATAACTGGAACATATCTCTATCTCTTTATATATATACACACACTCACACTTGAATTTAGGTTATTTTTAAAAATAAAATCCAAAAATATTAAAAAAATAAAAATCCTAAAATTTTTTAAAATATATTTTTAATTATTTTACTAAATTGTAATTTTTTATATTTGTTCACTTTTTTGTTTTTATATGTTTTTATATTTATTTTATAATTTTTATATTTAAACACCAAAAAATATTATAGGATCCTTAAGAATTTATATTTTTTGAAATTTTAATTATTCTTAATTTTATTTTTTAAAAATATAAAAATCCGTAAAAGTGTAGGTTATAAAAATTTCTAATAAACTATTTAGTCATTTTTATTAAATTCTGAACATTTAAAGATTTTTTTTTACATTCTATTATATTTTTTTTGGATTTTTAGCATTTTTTAATTTTTTATTTTCTTCTTACGTTTGGTAAAATCTGATTGTGTCACACCATTATTTTTAACGAAAAATGACATTGGACTAATATTACATACAATATGAAAGTTGAAGGCCGAATGCCCGAATAGACTAAAAGTTAGTAAAAGGAGGAAAGTAAAATTTCCAAGTAGAGGAATTAAAACATATATTAAGAAAAATTGTAGGGTAAACTACATTAAATTGTCACCGAACTTTTAGGATGTTTTCATTTTAGTCATCGAGGCTTTAAAACTTTCATTATAATCACCCAACTCTTAGTCCGCTTTCAGTAAGGTCCCTATTGTGAATTTTAGTTAAAAAACGCTAACATGACACGTTAGTTTTCTTTCTTCCTTCTCTCTATCTTCCCATGATCTCCCGTTACCTGGGCTCAACACATTAATAACTTGTGATTTTACATTGTAAGAAATAGAATACGACTTGTTTAAATTTTGATACTTTGATAAATGATAATTCATTTTATATTATGTTGCATTCATGTGTTCATGTGTCTGTAATCTTTTTGTTTATGTTTTAGTTATTTTAATCGTGTCGTGTTCATATTGTGTCTGATATTGTTAGGTCACCATTGGAAAAGAAAAGACAAGGATGAAGTTATTTCCCCTAAACCCTAAACCTTATTCCGACTCCCCCAAAGCCTCCGGTGGCACAGCCGAGACATCGAGAGATTCTCTGTCCCTGCGAGGATCGAGTGACAGAAGTTTTGAGAATTCAAGAAAAAATTACGACGAGCCGAGCCGTTTATCATTACGACAGGGGTCAAGTGCAAGTACAGTGATGTATGTAGCTGAAGCACAGTCAAAGTGGAAAAAATGCTTCAAAAGTATAATTTAAAATGAACTATTAACATTCTATAAAAAGCCATAGTAGGACTGACCTCAGCTCTGCACTTAGGATCCACATTCACTTTTACCAGCATTATTTCACATTCAACCTGGGGCTCATTTGAGAGATATTCAACATGTCCATCAAAAATGAAAGAAATAACCTGATAAATTGACATGAACAACAACATTTTTAAAGAAAAACGAATCAAAATAATCGCACAATCTTCGTTCATACTAATCTAAAAATGAATGGCAAATGATGAGTTTATGATGTACTAATTGAGAATTTGAATCTACCCTTTTAAGATTTCCTAATGGACAATCTCAAGATACTTAAAGAAAAAACAATGCCTTTTCCTTGTTTAAAGTAATTGCAAGGACTCAATGTTGTAGCCTCTCCTCGCAAAAACACCGACAATCACAGAGAAAACAAAGATTTCAGGAAATAAAATAGAAAAAGAAAAAAAAACATAAAAGGGGAAGAAAAAAAGTTATCGTGTCACATCAATATTTTTTAACGGAAGTTAACGGGAGAGACCTTACTGAAAGCAAACTCAAAGTTCAATGAGTATAACACAAATTTTAAAAGTTCGATGATCAAACTGAAATCATCTTAAAAGTTTGGTGATTATTTATGTAATTTACCAATAGTTCAACTAGCGGCGTAATTTGGTTCATAAAGTTTGATTAGAATAAAATAAGATAAAATGAAATAAAATAAAAAATAATGTTTAGCTTCCATAATAGAAAAAATTCCACATCATTCAGTTGTGTCAAACTAAATGGTAAATTACTTAGAAGAAAGAAAATTATTATGTATACATGTCGTGTAGTTTTTTAGATTACATTAGTTTTTCTGTTTTAAGATTAAAGATTTAATGTTTATAATAATAATTTAAGATTTAAAGTTAGAATTTTAGATTTTAATGTTTAAAAATTAGATAACCATGCTTGTGTAGTTCTTTCATGAATAAAGAAAAAAGTTATCTACTAAAGAACTATCGCTTCTTGGGCGTTACAATCTGAATAGAAAAATAGCTAACACTTCATCTGGATGTGCATAGTAGATGCATCAATCATACTCTCCGCTACTCGCTCTCTTGACCATAGTATTCGTCAACCGAGTCTCCTCACGATATACATGGTTGTAGATTACATTCTAATCTCATTGATTGAGCTCATGAATATGCTCAAAATCAATATTGATTATTTGCTCTTCGTTGTAATAATCAAAGAACCTCTGAATAATCTACCTCAATCACAACTTGTCGTGCGCTAAAATTTCAAACAACCCGAAACTCTTCCAATACCTCATAATTCTGCCTTCATTACAGATCAATAGTTTTTTTTCTTCATATAAACAAAATTGCTCAAAAAAAAAGAAAGAAATCGAATAATTTTCTTTTGGCCACAAGAATTCTAATAGTTTGAATTTTTTATAGTTAGTGACTAAAACAAAGACATGTTGAAAGTTTAGTGACTAAATACGTAGTTTGCCAAGGAAAAATATAACCAAACTCAAACTATTTGACTTGGGTACATATGCATTTGGGAGATAAGTACCAGTTCTTCCTTAACAAAAACCCTTTAGACTCACATTCCACGTGTCGTCCTTAAGGAACGAGTACAGTACTTTTTTAACTATCCAAAAAAAAAATAAAAAAAAAAATAATAATAATAATAATAATAATAAAAGAAATGCTAATTTCTTCTTTCTCTCTTCTCTATTTTAATATTTATTTATTTTTTTCTGTCATTTTAACTTTCGTTGTCCATTCAAAAGAGGAGAAATGTATTTGTTCTTCAAAAAACCCCGACTCGGATAAAACAAAACAGAAAACCCAAAATGGAACTCACCGATTCGAACGATTCGAAGCCCGAGACTCGTTCGCCTCTCGGCATCGATCTAAACGAGATCCCTTCTTCTTCTTTTACCGGAACCCTACCAGACTCCGACTCCGCCGAACCCGATTCCTTTTCCATAGTTCGGGCTATCCACGAGAATCCCGACCCGGCTCTAGGTGAGGCCGCCGGTGTTCCCGTAGGGAACGAGGGGGAGCAGTGTGGTGCGTGTGGCTTGTCGGCGGCGATGGCTGGAGGAGGAGGAAGAGTGGTTGTTTGTGACGGCTGTGAGCGAGGGTTTCATCTTGCATGCTCCGGGGTTTCAGGGATGTTTTCCCCGGGGGAGGAGTGGGTTTGTGGAGTGTGCGTTGGCCGTGGAGTAAGGAGTAAGCGGTGGCCGCTTGGGTTTAAGCCTAAAAAACGTATTCTTGATATCAATGCTTCCCCGCCGAGTGATGGTGATGGGGAAGGTGAGGAGATGCAGGAGTTAACGAGGTAAAACTTCAAGCTTAATTTTTTAGTTTTTAATTGACGCTTAGTAAGTCCTTTTAGCCTGCATTAGTGTTAAGTGTGTAGTTATGGCTTTAGAGTTGAATAAATTTGAAATGTGGTTCTTGGGATGTTAGATATTGTATTGCTTGATTTATTTCCTGTGTTATTTAGCTTAACGAGTTGGAATATGTTTAATTTGGAGCTGGGATTAGTTTGTTAGGCATTTTTAAAAGCAAATAAGAGCATAGTGATTGAATGTGATGAGGGTTAGCTGAAATGAATTGCATGTTGACCTGCAGTTGGAATGTGTTTAATTTGGAGCTGGGATTGTTTGCATATTGTCCTATCAGTTTTGTGTTCCTTGTTTAAATATTGTTTTCCTTACAATTGTAAGTTGCTGCTTTGGCATGTGAAGAGTTATGCTGCTCTCTTTCCAGTTGATTTTGATTATGAAAAGATGTATCATTTCTGCCATATTGTTGTAGCTTTAGGGTAGTGACTATGTTGGAATTGCCTTTTTAGCCGATGCCATAACTTTCTCATGCAGTTTTGGTTCACACGGTTGGAACTTAGTAAGTGCTACCAAAAGATAATATCTTCTCTTTCATCCGGAGCCTTCTTCTTGCTCATGAATTTGTATATACAAATTAGAATGTTTAACCCAAGCTAATCACAGCATTTTACTGCAATTAGTTTTTTTTTTCTTTGAAATTGTGTCCCTATTGTCTTTTATCAGTTTATTCCTGCGGTGCTCTAGTGCTGCCAACTTCAGCACTGTACTGCATTTATATTCTCTCTCTTTGATATTGCTGCTCAATAGTCATTAACCTGTTTATTCAACAAGTGCTGTAATGCTCTGCTAACTTCCTTAACATGCCTTCTCGTATCTAGTAGACTGTTTCTTGATTCATAGACAATGATTCCATGCGGAAGTGTTATTATGCTACTTTGCTCCTCAGGGAGTCACGTGTACTAGTTCTCCTTAATAGATTGAGGAAACTCAGACCCTAAAGGGATGATGAACCGTTTCCAACATCAGTTTTTGTTAACTTGGATTTGTGGGAAATTAGCTTTGTACTTTTCTTGTTTAATACATGCTTCCTGTACTATGAAAGTTGTGTACACAATGGTATGTCCCCTACTCATTTATTTGCTAGCGAGCAGGTCCTATTCGTTTATGATATCAATGATTTTTTCTCTTTGGTTCATCTTGTTTGTATAACTTTATTTATTTAATAAAATTTTAAAGATCTATAGAATTTTTAGTTTTTATATATGATCATTGGTTAACATATGTCTTGGTTCCAGACAACACATGCATGGTGACAATTCTTTTGTTGGCAATGGGTTAGGTGCCCCCTTGACACATATTAATTCCTTGTATGCGGGTAATGGATTTGGCTCTCAAAAAGCTCCTAGGATTGTGACACATGCAGTAAAAATGGGTTTTGAAGATATAATGCATCGTATGCGAACTAGAGATAGCAGTTTTGATGAGGTAGATTTGGACTCTCCACTAAGGATGCCGAGGAATAGTAATAATACAGCTATTAGATTACCAACTCGGAATCCGAGTGATGTATTATTGCAGGCTCTTAGAGAATTTGTTTCAGAAAGACATGGGGTCCTGGAGGAAGGTTGGCGCGTGGATCTAAAACATTCAATGGGTGGCTGTGATCTATATGCAGTTTATTGTGCTCCTGATGGGAAAACATTTGGCTCAGTGGCTGAGGTTGCTTCTTATCTTGGGCTGGTGTCGAACTATAACCCTATGGATGCTGAAATAAAGCATGAGGGGGCTTCTCATCAGGAAAGATTGCACCTGCCAAGAAAAAGGAAGTCAACTAGGTTTTCATTTGCCAGTGGATTTCCTGAAAATAAGGGAAGTTCGATAAGTGGATATTACAAGGAATTTCCACGTGATGGTCAAATTTTGGAGAAGTATGCCAATAAATCTTGTATCATGAAAGTCACTGAAGCTTTGCAAGATGATAAGAGTAGCTGTGGATCTGAACAAATTAATGTAAGCAGACTTGTTAATTTTGTCTTTTCTTTTTCGTATGTGGCTCATTTCCTATCTTTTCTACTGTTATGTTGTGTTTATGGAATCTAAGTGCTCTAGATGGAGTGTCCTGATTTTCTTCTTTTATCCCTACAGGATGGGCTTCCTGTGCAGTTTGAAGATTTTTTTGTTCTCTCTTTGGGTCTTTTTGACAGGAGACCTTCATACCATGATGCTAGTTTGATCTTTCCTATAGGTTATAGGTCTTGTTGGCATGATAAGATCACTGGGTCCCTTTTTGTATGTGAAATTTTAGATGGTGGTGATTCTGGACCTATTTTCAAGATCAGAAGGTGTTCATGCTCTGCAGTCCCCCTTCCAATTGTGTCAACTGTCCTGTTTTTGCACAAAATTGAGCAAACTTCTAGTCATAATAATGAGGGCGATGTTAGTTACTATAATGACAAGGAGTTCGACAATGATGGCAGTATTCAAAGGATCCTTACAGATCCTTGTCCACCTATGGAGAATGACATCTTGACTTGTTTGAAAAGTAGTTTGAAGGAAACATATGATGTTCATCACATCGACGGGTCCCAACATGAAGCAGGTTTAATGTGTGAAAAATCTGGAGATATGTTAATAGATGAAATTGGTGAAATTTCAGTGGAAGAGCATTCCTCACCTGATGCATGGAGAATAATATCTCAGAAATTTGTTGATGCCTGCTCTGAGATAAGTAAGAGAAAAGGTGCTCTGAAGTTTTTCTGTAAGCATGCAGGAAAGGAAATGGGGTCATCAAATTGGGATATGATAGATGAAAAGTATAAAGAGACACTTACTCCATTAGCTAAATTCTGTGGCTTCTCTCCCCTCCTTTTTGAGCATCAGGCTAATGAGCTGGAGACTTGGGCTGAGGAACTGAGAAAATGGCTGGAACAGGATAGATTTGGTCTGGATGCAGAATTTGTACAAGAAATCATTGAAGAGCTTCCTGGTGTCGAGGCCTGTTCACAATATGAATCTCTGAGGAAAAGAAGTTCTTATTCAGCATCCTTAACTATCAGAAATGGTTTCCTGAAGATTAAAACACCTGATGGTCTTGAATGTGAAGGGGAGAAAGGATTGCATGGTTTATTTGGAAAGTCTAAAAACCCACGATTGGTTGATGACCGTGGTCCTCCCTCAGGGAAGCCATTGTGCTCGAGACTTCCTCCTGAACTTCTTGGTGACTTTCATCAGGTATTCATGTTTGTTAGCTGAGGAAATCAATATATATTCTATTTAGAGTAGAATTTCTTGTATATGAGGATCTTAATTATACTTTTTATGCTTATCTACTCAGGTGTGGGAGTTATTATGGCGCTTTGGTGAAGTAATGGGTTTGCAAGAAACTTTTTTAGCCAATGAACTCGAAGAGGAGCTTATAAACCCCTGGTCCAATCACTCAAATTTCTTTCATAAATTTGGCTGTGAAAGCCAAGGATCTGATGTCCTGAGTTCATCTAGAATTTCCAGTATGGGTGGAGAAAATGCACCAGGAAGTGGTGGTTCCTGTATGGCAAATTCTACTGAAAATCCACATTCATCTATACAGATGGAAACAGGAGAACTGATGGAAGCTGACCAGGCTAGGCTTGCATCTCTTAGTTACAGAAGATGCTTTGGTGTGACATTGACAAAGGTTCACAGCTCACTGTTAGGGGTTCTAATAGGTGAGCTGCAATCGAAGGTTGCTGCACTTGTTGATCCAAATTTTGATTCTGGTGAGTCAAAATCTAAAAGGGGGAGAAAGAAAGATTTAGATAGTACAGCTCCTGCTAAAAAGGTTAAGCTCAGTGTGCTCCCAATTAATGAGTTGACCTGGCCTGAGCTAGCTAGAAGATACATGCTGTCTTTCTTATCTATGGATGGGAATCTTGACTCAGCAGAGATCACTGCCCGTGAGAGTGCTAAAGTGTTTCGTTGCTTACAAGGTGATGGTGGGGTGCTTTGCGGTTCACTTGCTGGGGTGGCTGGGATGGAAGCAGATGCACTTGTAAGTTTGGTTATTGTCGACTCAAAATGGTGAAAATATTTTGAAGTTTAGAAAAGCTTTCATAAGGAATTATTGTATGTGTTCATCTCAGCACTTTTCTTGTGATAATAATGTCAAAGACCTGCTGATGATATGCATGCCATTTTGTTATGGAATTGACTTATGCTCAGTGTTTATCCTTTGTGGTATGCTTGACTGCACTGCTTATTTCATTTTGTGCATAATGTTGCAATTGTTTGAGTCTTTTAGAACAATGTTCTGGGTGTTTGCTTCTGTGGTGCAGCTTTTGTTTTAATCTTCAAGTGTTTTTCCCCTTGAGTTGAGCATATATGATCAAATAATATAGATGTGTTGAAGCTTATTCGTTGGTGGAAGTGTATGCAGGGAATTAGTTCTTGGTTCTAGTTGATTTTGTGCTTCATACTGATCATTGCATTTTTGGGTTCAGAAGAAGATAATGTCTTTAACTACCAATTAACTGGTTTGAACTTCAGTTGCTTGCAGAGGCTACAAAGCGAATTTTTGGTTCTTTGAACAGACAAAGTGATGTTCTAACCATAGAAGATGAAGGGGGTGGTCAAAGTGATGATTGTGAAAAGAATTTTGTTAATGGTGGTGATATTCCAGAGTGGGCAAAATTGCTGGAACCTGTCAGAAAGCTGCCAACAAATGTTGGAACCAGAATCAGAAAGTGTATTTATGAAGCTTTGGAAAAAGATCCTCCAGAGTGGGCAAAGAAAAAGTTGGAACATTCAATCAGTAAGGAAGTTTATAAGGGCAATGCATCAGGACCAACAAAGGTAAAGCACTTCCTTTTTTTGAAAAACAATTTTATTGTGTGGGAAGCTTTTCTGATGCAGGACAGCAGGAGTCTGCCATATTTATTGATTTTGTTGTGCTACAATATCTTATCTTGTGCCTTTTATACCTTGGGAATTTCACATTTTGACTGTTTTATCTTGCCCTTTTGCCTCGCACTTTCAAATATAGCAAACTTGCACTTTGGATTGAGGGAGGGAAGGGGAAATTCTCTCCACATTTGGTCAAAGTTTTATTTAGAATAAAGGGATGAATGCTTAACACCTATGACGTTCCCTTAAATCTCTTCCTTTGTACATCTATTTTATTGTGTATTTCAGTTTTTATCAGAAGTGAATGAAATTTAAGCTGGAGGCTTATTGGTAGTGTTGAGTATTGTAGAATGCTTAAAAAAGAAATTAAATTATCTTTGAGCTTAAATATTCTCTCTTTGAATTGATTGTCATCTTTTTTTATCTTTCTATATTATATTGTCATGTTTCTCTTTTCTAGTTCTTTCTTTCAGAGTTTGCCAAACATGATTCTGAAGAACTACACGATTTTTTATTGAACACAGAAAGCTGTTCTTTCGGTGCTAGCAGATGTTCAGAAATATTGTTCGACACAAGAATCCGAGAAACAAACTAGTAAGAAGAAGATTGTCTTATCTGTATCTGATATTATAATGAAACAATGTCGCATCATATTACGTCGTGCTGCTGCTGCTGATGATTCAAAGGTCTTCTGCAACTTGTTGGGAAGAAAGCTAATGAATTCCAGTGATAATGATGATGAGGGACTCCTTGGATCTCCTGCCATGGTGTCTCGTCCTCTGGATTTTAGGACTATTGATTTGAGATTGGCAGTCGGGGCCTACGGTGGATCACATGAAGCTTTTCTTGAGGATATTCGTGAGGTCTGTCCGTTTCATTTGTTCCCTATTGCTTAATTGTTCTGGTTGTAACTTCTGTAAATCTTTTGTTTCTTCTGACTTGACCCTTGCATAGTTTTTGCAGCTTTCCTTCTGCTACTTTTTCTTTTGATAGACCTCCTGCCACTTGTTTATTCAGCAGCATTTTATGATGCTAAGAATAGTCAAAGATTGGAGGTTTTAGACTTTTGTGCATCAATGAATATAGGTTACATGTGTTTGCATGAGTGAAAATTCTCTTAACTGTGGCATTTGAGTTTATTTTCTGCCTTTTTCCCAACCTTAGGAGTTTAGGACACTCAACTATTGTTTTCCTCACCCTTGTGCCTCGAATTTTGCTTGAGTCAGTCTCAATGCTTTGATGCATGCCACTATTGCAGCTGTTATCTGTTTATTTATTTGTTTTGGGGCTTCATTACTAAGATTATCCTTGTGCTCCTCTTGGTTTCAGCATATTTCTTCTGAACTTTTAATCCATGTATTATGTACATCTTTAGAGATTGGCTGCCTTTTTCAGTTTTGTACTGTGCGGATGTGATACTCCGACTGATTATTGTTGTTTTTGCTTGGCAGTTATGGAGTAATGTCCGTTCTGCTTTTACTGATCATCCCGATTTAGTTGACTTGGCTGAGTCTCTATCCCAAAACTTTGAGTCCTTGTATGAGGAGGAGGTTTGTTAGTTCCTTTCTTTTTCACACTATTTCTTTGGAAATAAATTTCTTTTATCACTAATTGGCCAGCAAGTGCCTAAATCCTTTTGTACTGTGAATTGTGCACCACTCACGGATGAAACTTCTATAAATGATGATGATGTACTGATATTTTCTTCAATTTAATGGATTAATATTGTGTTTTTAGTTATATCCTTTTAAATTAAACTTAAAGTAAATCTTATTTCCAATTAACTCACGTGCATAAAATAAAACTATTTCAGCATTTTATTCTTGGTTTTGAAGTTTGACAATAAAATTTTGCTCACAATAAACAAATGATTGGGGTGTCTGTCAGTTACACTAACAGTTCCATTCAAATGAGTATAGCTGAGACACCGGAGACATTGTGCTCTATGGGTGTATTTGCATGTTTTGTCTGACTTGCATAAAAAGGTTGTTCAAACTAGGAGTTCAGGAATTTGATACCCAGTTCGACTTGATCTTGATTAATTATGGCTAAATTTGTCGTTGTTTATGTTCTTAAAACGAATGCAGGTTTGAAATATTTTTGTTCATTTACATCATGAGTTAATTAGCAACAGCCGTTTGGTGCCTGATATCAACTATAAATGATTTGCCATGTATTCTAGTTCTCTGTGGTCATTCCCCCATTTTTTTCACTTGTTTTGCATCTAGACCCAATTTGGTGGTATATTAATTATTCATTTATTTATTTTTGTTGCAGGTACTTATCCTAGTTCAGAAATTGTCAGAATATGCTAAATTGGAATGCTTGAATTCCGAGACCGTGAAGGAAATAAATAACATACTTGCTTCAACAAGTGATATCCCTAAAGCACCTTGGGACGAGGGAGTTTGCAAAGTATGTGGTATTGACAAAGACGATGATAGTGTTCTTTTGTGCGACACTTGTGATGCTGAATATCATACATATTGCTTGAATCCTCCTCTAGCAAGGATTCCTGAGGGGAACTGGTATTGCCCTGCTTGTGTTAGCAAACGTATGGTTCAAGATGCATTGCAACCTTCACATCTTATCATCCGAAGGAGAGGTAAAAAATATCAGGGAGAGGTTACCCGTGGTTACTTGGAAGCACTTGCCAATTTAGCAGCTGTGATGGGAGAAAAAGAGTATTGGCAGTTTAGTGTGGATGAGGTTTGTCTATGAACTTTTCTTGGTATGCATATTTTTAGTCGTAATCTTTGGCTAACCTTTCTTTCATAGTAGTGTATGTGAAAATGTTGATTCTTTTGATTGCTGTTGACTGCGACTCACTGAATTTTTCTTATTGTTTTTCTTTTGCTACATTTCATGATAAAACAGAAGCTATCGTGTTCTTGCTAGTTGTACTTTTAGATATAACTGTTGTAATGGTGATTTATTGTATTCCTTGTCCTCTGGAATCACTTATAAGTTAATTTGTCAATGGCGTTTACCATCCGGTTCTTAGTGTGCACTTATGCTGCATGCTTTTCCTCTTCTTTTGTTGGGTCTGTTACTTGGAACTTTTCCCCTACTTTTGTTTAGGCTTGGAATTGACTAAAAAACTTCCATCACATCCTGCATTTTACCTTGTGGTTCTGTTCCGTAGTGAAAGAAGTTACTTCGTACATTTATGTAATAATAAGATGAAATCCTTGTATCTCCTTACTAGACCATGTTAATGTCAGCCATAACTTTTGATAGGTGAAATAGAGTATAGGAAAAGGAAATGGTATTAAGTGAATATGGCAAGATGCTTAGGCAAAATAAATTGATTGCGAGTAATTAATTGTCTTTTCTTCTTTGAGGGTTAAGAATTGCCATGTCATAAACAAAGTGGTATTTTGCTTCTTAGTTATCCCAGGAGAAATTGCTGTGCTTTCAGAAGTGATTCTCTGGTTAATCAATTTACATTCT
The DNA here is from genome assembly GCA_030270665.1 of Hibiscus trionum. Taxonomy (NCBI): domain Eukaryota; kingdom Viridiplantae; phylum Streptophyta; class Magnoliopsida; order Malvales; family Malvaceae; genus Hibiscus; species Hibiscus trionum. The sequence goes on along the minus strand of BSYR01000034.1, from coordinate 1,102,205 downwards.
GCTGTCTTTTATAACAAAAGGTCAATGTATTGATAGCAAATGGCTTCAATGATGTAGGAAAGTAGGATGTCTTTTGCTAACATAAGTTTTTGGTTCTTTTACATAATGTATATTGATCATGAGCTCTCTGTTTATTTCATAAATTACTGACATTTATTTATATGCTGGTGCAGAGAGCCTTCTTGCTCAAGTTTTTGTGTGATGAGTTACTTAACTCAGCTCTTATCCGTCAACATCTTGAACGTTGTGCTGAAACAACATTCGAGTTGCATCAGAAATTGCGTTCTGCATATGCAGAATGGAAAAATCTTAAATCTAAGGAAGACTTTGTTGCTGCTAGAGCTGCAAAGTTCGATACAAGCATGATCAGTGCAGGTGGAGATGGTGTGAAGGATGGTGGTGATCGGCTTCCATCAGATGGTGAGGAGGGTGCGGACCTTAATGTTTCTAACAAATATGCATCTGGTACTCATACAGAGAAAAGTTTTATCAGCAACGGTCAATACTTTAATCCAATGGATATTGAGGCCCAGTTACAGGGTGAACAAGCCATTATGGATGCAAGCAAAGTATTGCCTGAAAAAAGCGATAAATCCTTTAGAACAAGTGAGTTGCCTGTATCAAATCCTTTGCCCCAGGAAATTGATGACTCGAGAAAAGAAACAAATTGCCATGGTAAGTTCGAAGAGTCTAAGGGAACGGACATGGCTTCTCCATCATCTCCTTCAGATTGTAATGGACAGTGCCAGTCATCTGATGCGACAAGCCTGCATGCAGCTAAGCAAGTTGCTGAGAACGAGTCACAATCTCACCACCTTGAGTTGAACACTATCAAGAGTGATATTCAACATCTGCAGGACTTAATTACGAGCTTAGAATCACAGCTTTTAAAGCTATCTATTCGGAAGGAGTTTCTGGGAAGTGATTCTTCTGGTCGACTGTACTGGATTTCAGCCATGCCAGGTGGATATCCTCAGGTTATTGTTGATGGAAGCTTGGAATTGCATAAGAGGAGGAATTTTCTGGGCGATGAGGTACGGAGGCACTGCAGTTCAGTTAACTGGAATTTTATCTCTGCCACCACAGATACTGGTATTAAAGCACAGGGGTCAAAGGCTTCCTGTCCGTTTGTGTATAATGCTAAAGATGCATTTTCGGTTGGTTCACCATGGGTTACATATCAGTCAGATGCAGAGATTGAAGAACTCGTTAATTGGTTAAATGATAATGACCCAAAAGAAAAGGAGCTGAAAGAGGCTATTTGCCAGAAGCTAAAATTCCAGAATTACCAAAAAATGAGAAAACAAGTTCAAGATGAGTTCCAAACTGCCTTAACATTATCTGATGGTTCTGATAAAGCTTCAATTCCTAGTTTTCTTGTTACCAAGGCAGCATTGTTGCTGGAGAAGAAATTTGGTCCCTGCTTTGAGTCAGAAATAACTGACTCTGTGAAGAAGCAAGGAAAGAAGGCAAAGGTGATTATTGAAGATAAAATGTACAGGTGTAAATGCTTAGAGCCTGTTTGGCCCTCCAGAAATCATTGCATCTCTTGCCACAAAACATTTGTTTCTGATGTCGATTTCGAGTATCATAATGATGGTAAATGCACTCCGGATCCACCCGCTAATGACAAGGGTAAGTCAGTTGGTAATTCTTTAAAAAGAAAAGGGAATATGAAATCTGATGGTAACCCAGTTGGCTGTACGGTTGACATGGAAATTGATGAAAATTCCAAAGGTGAGCAATCGGAGATGAGTTCAAGGTTGATCAAATATCAAAATGACGGAGTAGTTTGTCCTTATGACTTTGAAGAGATCAGTACCAAATTTGTGACTAGAGATTCTAATGAAGAATTGGTGCGGGAAATTGGTCTTATTGGTTCAGATGGGGTTCCGTCATTTGCATCATCTGTTCCACATTTTGTTGGCGACCCTACCCTAATGCTTGTTCCTCACCAAGAAATAGAGGATTTAGGGGATGAGGGGAAGGCTTCTAAGAGGCCTGGTTTATCACAAGGAAACTGGAGTGTGGCCAATGGAGTTTCTGACGGTTCTTTCAAAAGGTCTGTTGTAAATGAGATTAAAGTGCAAAAAAGCAAAAGACCAGCTTTGAGATGTTCGGAAAAAAGGGATAAAATCTCTTCTGTGGATAAATTTTCTCCTGAACTGGGTAATGGTCGCTGCTGTGTAGTCCCTCAATCTTCGTTAAGGCCCTTAGTTGGTAAGGTTTCACTGATTATGCGGCAACTAAAGATTAATTTACTTGATATGGATGCTGCACTCTCTGAAGAAGCTTTGAGACCATCAAAGGCATGCATGGAAAGGAGGTGGGCCTGGCGTTCATTTGTTAAATCTGCAGAGACAATATATGAGGTTTTTCTCGATCCCTTTGGACTCTCTGATGTTAATTATTATTTTTGGAAATTGTAACCATAATTCATCATTGGCCTCATTTTGCATATCTGAAAGTGGTAGCACTAACTAATCCTCTCTTGATCTTGATAGAGCATCTTGTATTTGGTTGGGTTTGTCTACGGCAGGTTGTGACATTAGCTTTTATCTGATGTAATGTTAGTTTTCTCTCAAGTGACATTTTCACTCTGCTGTTTCTAGTTAAATATAGTCATGGCTCATTAATTTCACGATGCATGGGATTGATCTTTGCTTTTAGAGCAGATGTAGAAGTTAATATTTTTTCTTTGAAATTCAGTTTTGTTTCTTAACTTTGATTTGGTTCAATCGAATATAATATTCTCGTCTTTTCAGATGGTCCAAGCAACAATTGCATTTGAGGACATGATTAAGACCGAGTACATGAGGAATGAGTGGTGGTATTGGTCATCTCTATCTGCAGCTGCAAAAGTGTCCACCATGTCTTCTCTTGCCCTACGTATATACTCACTCGATGGCATTATTGTTTATGAAAAGTCATCTGAGTTCCATTCAATTGACAATTTGAAGCCAAGCAGCATCCCAGGTCCAAAGCCGCTCTCCAACTCGGATCTGCCAGAGAAGTGCAAGGTGAGCCGGAAGACTAGTAAGAAAAGGAAGGAACCAGAAGGCTGATCTTTGTGAAATAGGTTTCAAATCCGAGAGGATCTTATTTCAATTAAACTTGACCCTGTGGCAAGGGAAACTGGTAGCAGGAATGTTGGCAATACAGTTGATTCAGGGACGATGCCAAGATTGGAGCACCATCTGGAGCAATACAGTTGATTCAAGGACGACGACGACAATGTTGGCATCATCAAGCCATCAGGTACTGCAACTTTCCAGTAGTGTCGGAGTGGATATAACCAACAGTTTGATCATTAATGTTTAAAGCAATTAAAACTCATTCGATAAGTTTTTTTTTTTAACTTCAAAGGCTTATCACGAGTACTTGTAATCATCGTTTGCCGAGTATTTTGAAGATTTCTTGAGAGGTTAAAAGGTGAAACTAGTTACATGTATTGGAACATCAATGTAACCATGGTGAAAATGAAATAGGATTGTTAACCTACACCTGTATAACATTTATGTTTGGTGGTTGTTGCAATTGCCCGAAAAGGTTCAAGTTTAAGGGGCACTTGTTCTGTCTGATTCGAATTCGAAACCCGTCTTCATCAACATTGAGCCAGATGGATTCAATCTAACATAACTATGAAAGGTCAAGAACTTGATTTTGTCCGATCTGAACTCGAATCAATGCGACACAAAGTCCCTATTGCTTATGCAGCTAGTCCCTGGGCTTCCGATAAGACCATGGAGCTCTGTTGAGATGTGCATTTGCTGTTAGGGAAGGGAAAAAGCTGCTTGATGATATATCTGCGAGTCTCAGGCTTGGCGGAGTCGAGTGCCCGCGACTCCGCCGAGAGAGTAAGAGCGCGACTCCGCCGAGAGAGTAAGAGTGAAGGTATACTGATAAATTTAACTTTTAAGGTTTATATTTTTCGTTGGTTTAAATTTTGTTTGTTATTAATTAAATTTCATCTTCAATCATTCAAAAAATAGTCAAATAGATTATTTTTTTAGTAAAATGATGAGTGAAGTATTATAATTTTACACAATTGACATGACATCTCACATGTCACTTAGTCTGTCTGTTTCATGTAATTTTTTGCCTTAAACTTTTGAACTCTTTATTTGACAAATATACAACATAAAGTACAAATAGACAATGATATGCGTGTCACCTCCACCTCAAATTCGTAAAAAGTTGATGTTTTGGTCAACACTTTTTTTTAAAAAAAAATGTTTGATTTCTGAAATAGATGGAGTCGATTTTTTTTTAAAAAAAATAAGATTAATTTGACAAAAAAACGTTGACGGTTAATTAACTGTTATATTTTGATTAAAAACACTTATAACTTACTTGGAGATAAGAGTTCACAAACCAGACCGAGCCTAAAAGTTTGTCCGTGTCGATCCAATCCAAAAAAAAAATGAGTGAGATTTAAAGTCACTTGATTTCAAAGTTACTGCCGAATGACAACGAATTAGAGTATGTTAATGTTTGTTGATTTAATTTTAATTGAATAAATATAAATAATTAAATGAACATAATTTTTTATTCGTATTCGTTTATTAAAGAATGTAGCTTGTTCGTGTTCGTTTAAGTCCGTTTATTAAAATGATAAACGAACGCAAGCGAACATTGAGTATTATTTAATTTTTTATTTCATATTTTTAATATATATTTTTAAATTATTTTAATATAATACTTTTGTTATAAAAAAAATACTCCATCTGTCTCACTAAAACTGTCACATGTTGACATTTTTATGGTCAATTTTTTTCAACTTTGACTTCTTATAATTTAAAATTTATTATAGATAAAAATATGAAAACATATATTTTAAAGACGTTCAATCAAGTAGTTTTTAAATATATATTTTATAATTTTAATTAATTAAAATATTTAAATAAATTATAGTCAAAGTACAAAAAATTTTAATATGTGACAGTTTTAGTGGGACATAGGGAGTAATAAATATAAATGACATATATGAATAAATTTAACGAACCTAAATAAATAAATAATCTAACGTAAATGAATGAACGAGCCTTGTATTCGTGTTCATCCAATTAATTAAAAGAACAAAAAAATATTGTTCGTGTTCGTTTAATAAATAACCAAATATAAAAGAGCTTTCTGTCATACAGTTCACGAACGGTTCACTAAACATTCGGTTTGTTTACAGCCCTAACCTATAGCTAGAGGTCGCAAACGGGTCGTTTGGTACGAGTCATTTTGGGTTTGACTGCATTCGATTTAAGCTCAGTTCTGGTCGGTTCAGATCCATTGTGATTTCGGTTCAGATATCGTGTCAGTTGATTTTTGATTCGGTTAATATTGGGTCGGTAATTTTGGGTTGGTTGATTTCGGGTTGGGTCAATATCGGGTTAATAAGATATCGATCAGTTTCAGTCGGGTTTTCAGGTTGAGTTAGGTTTTTACACCCTATATATGACTTTATATAGCTTGTATATTTGACTTTTGGTGAGTTTTACGATAATTCACATCCCATCTTTCTTTATTTATTTTAATATTTTTTATTTCTGATTGCCTTTGGTTCGGGTGAAAATTGGTTCAAGTTCATCTGGTTCAGTTGAATCGATTCGGGTCAATTTCATTCGGTTCGATTTATTTCGAATCAAATTCGAGTTATCGTATTTAGATTAATTTCGAGTCTCGATTCAGTCTCGGGTCAAGTTTGCCGGGTCTACCTATATCGGCAAGTGACATCTAAAGTGTGCTAAATTCAAGGCATACTCCATTTTTTCCATTTTCTTTTTATCCGTTATTATTAAAGTGATTATAATTTAAGAATTATAACATAATAATAATATAAACAAAAAATTATGGATTTGATTATGATAGACTGTTGAGTTTTAAGGTGCTCGATTCCTTCAATCGATCATGCTTACCAAGTGGTGGAGATGTGGAATTTTGGGTGGATGTGGTGTGGAAGCTAAAGTATAAATGACACAATGATTTTAGAGTGGTTCAACCTTCTAACCAAGGTCTACATCCACTACCTTAACTTCCCACTAAGGATTTCCAATCAATCCACTATTGATTCGTCCCATTTTCTAGGCTTAGGAGGAAAACCTTATACACCGATCAAGCTTTCTACCCAAAGCCTTGATCAAACCCTCTTTACAAAGAGAAATGATAAGCAAACTTAAATCCCTCTAATAGGTGATTGTTTGCACAAATAAGCTCTCACCCAAAACCTAAAACACTTGAGCAAATTTGACAATTTTGGCTCACTAGTGTTTGTCTATACAAAGAAATGACAATTTAAGTACAAAGACAATTCTTGATCATTTGTTGATTGACAATTGAAGCATTAACCATATCTTGATGCTTGGAGGTCCTTTTATACTCCTTGATGAGTTTGTAGCCGTTACTAGCCATTGGGATTGAATTGGAGCCGTTGGAGACATAATTTCCCACCATAAATGCAGTTCTGCAGCTACCCGTATCGAAACGCTTGAACCCGTTTCGATACGCTCTTCAAGTAGAAAGAACCGTTGTAGTCTGATGCAGCACACGTATCGAAACGCTCTTGGCCATTTTGAAACACCCGTATCGAAACGATATGCATTTAAATGTTAGTTGGGAAATAGCCGTTGGGGTTTATGACCGTTTTGGTCGATGCCATGTAGGCGTATCGAAATGCTTGGCAAAATCCTCATCCAGAAAAGACCCGTTTTGAAACGTTTTGACACTGGAATAACCCGTATCGAAACACCTGGATGGTTTTGTGTAGTTTGACTTTGAAAACAAGTAAAAACCTTTGAAAACATCCCCTAAACATAGTTTCAAGTTATTTGGACTTTAGAAACAGTTTTGAATTCTTTTCAAATTAATCCAAAACATTTTCAATTATTATATCAAAACATTAGTTCTACAATCTCCCCCTTTTTGATATAATAAAACTAACTTGAAAAATTGTTTGAGATTCTCCCCCTTTAACTTTAAAAATGTGAATAAGAGATGAAAAGATTGAAAACAATTTGAGCTCCCCTTATTCATTTGAAAATTATTATTTCTCCCCCTTTTTGTTATATCAAAAAAATTCAAAATGCTATTAAGTTCAAAATAACAATATTGGTAAAAAATGACAAAATTAAGAATTTTGGTTTTAAAATGGCTCCCCCTTACTCATTGCATCAATAAAATGGTAGTCCAACATATATGATCATCTAGTTGAATTAAATGAAAATTAAATCAAATAAAAACAAAAACAACTAGATTTTACCACACTTGAACTCAAGGGAGGATGTGGAGCCTTCCTTCTTCAAGTGTTCTTCCTTGTGTGCATGGAGCTCCCCCTCAAAGTTTGACTTGTTGATCACTCTCCATCACACCTAGCAAAAGACAATCAAGTGATTTTTGGTATCCAAATTGCTTTAAGGAGTAAATTGAATTTTTAAGGAGTAAATTTTTAAGTCCTCAAAACCTCTCTATATATTTAAAGGAAAATTTTTAAGTCAAAACCTCAACTTGTCATATGTTTTCTAAGTGTTTATCAAGCCAAAACAGTGATTTTCGAGTCACCGTTTCGGAACGACCTCTGGGCGTTCTGAAATAGTTTTGAAACTGTTAACCTCTGTTTTGGAATGGGTTTCGAAACGGATGAAGAACATTGAAACGGTTTGACCCGTTTCGATACGGACGTATCGAAACGACCTCAAACGTTTCGAAACGGCATTCAAACTTGGTTTTAAAAATATGACCGTTGAAGTTTTTAAGTGATTTTAAGATTGTCGTTAAGGCGTATCGAAACGCTTCTAAGCCGTTTCGATACAGGCTTTGACAGTGGCTAAGTGTTTCGAAAAGAGTTTCGAAACGGGCTCTTAGCGTATCGAAACGATCGTGCCCGTTTCGGTGTGGTTTATTTAATAAACCCCAACGACTCTTTCTTTTTTAGTATGTTTCGAAACAGGGTCGGGCGTTTCGAAACGGGTGGTTGCAGACTGCATTTATGGAGGCAAGATAACATCTCAACGGCTCTATTGATGAATGCAACAACCTCAACGGCTAGAATTCAATGAGAATGTATAAAATGGACCTCTAAAAGCTTCAGCAACAACTATTGAACCTACAAGCAACATCCAAGCATCAAATCCAAACCCTTGTGCCTTTTATTGTCAAATTCTTGTACCCAACTCTTGTATTCTCTTTGTAATCTTTTATTGTGAGTTTGAGGAGCGTGAAATTGTAATTGGGTAAACATTCATCCTTTGAGAGGAATTTTTAGAGTTTACCAAATACTTCTCTTGTAAAAGTGAGTGGATTAAGCTTTGGGTAGAAAACTTAATCAAATTGTAAGGTTCCCTCCTTATCCAAGAAAATGGGAAGAATCCAAGTAGTGAATTGGTTGAAAATCCTTAGTGGGAACTAAGGTAGTGGATGTAGAGTTCGTTTGGAGAACTTGAACCACTCTAATTGCTTTGTGTCTGTGAAACAAATATTTTAATTTTGATATAACTAAAAACCTAAGGACTAAATTGAAAAAGTCAAAACGAATTTTAAGTCCTCAAAATATCCCTATATAAGTTTAAGATTATGCCTAAGTTAAAAACATGCTTTTTAAATATTCTTTTCTAAGTGTTTCAAGCTAAAAACAGTGATTTTCAGAGTCCTGTTTCGAAACGGCCCTCAGGCGTTTCGAAACGTTTTTATCACTGTCGACCATCGTTCCGAAACGTGTATCGAAACACTTTAACTCGTTTCGAAACGGTATCACTCGTTTCGAAACTGTTCTTCATATTTGATTTGAAAAGGACCAACGGTTCAAATATTTGCTGAGTTTTTTAAAGATTAAAAGGGTGTTTCGAAACGGATCAAGCCCGTTCCGAAACGACCCTTGACAGTAGCAAATCCGTTTCGAAACGGATCCAAATCGTTTCGAAACAGGTGCTAGGTTTAATTTGAAAATATGACCGTTATGAGTTTTTAACTGATTTTCTGAAAGTAGTTAAGGCGTTTCGAAACGGGATAAGACCGTTCCGAAACGACCCTTGACAGTGGCAAAATCGTTCCGAAACGGCCCTAAGGCGTTTCGAAACGGGCTCTTAAATGCACCCCAACGGCTCTTTCTATTTTAGTCTGTTCCGAAACAGGTACCCCGTGTTCCGAAACGGGTTGGTGCAGACTGCATTTATGGTGGCAAGAGAGGGTTCCAACGGCTCCATTTATGTTCCCAACCACCCAAACGGCTAGAAATCAATGAGAAGGTATAAAAGAGACATCCAAAAGCATCAGCAACAACTATTGATCCTAAAGCAAACATCCAAACATCAAATTCAAGCAATTGTGCAAAAATCCCACTTTGTGTAGAAATCCCAATTTGTGATCTTCATTCATACTTTGTCAAATTGGGTTGAGTGCTTGTATTGGGGCTATCATTTGTATTGAGAGATACCTTATTAGCCTACAAATTTCTTTGTTCTCTTGTGTGAGGGTTGAGTTGATTTTTGGGTAGAAAAATCAACCGAAATTGTAAAGGGTTGCCTCCTTGTCCTAGAAAAGGGGAAGAACGATTTAGTGGAATTGTTGCAAATCCTTAGTGAAGCTAAGGTAGTGGATGTAGAGTTCATTTGGAACTTGAACCACTCTAAATCTCTTGTCCATCAATTTTTAATTTGCCAATTTCCACCACAAACCTTTAAATTTCCAATTCACCCCCCTCTTGGTCAATTTCGATCTTGCGATCCACTCAACAATTGGTATCAGAGCTTAACTCTTTGAGGATTAACAACCACAAGAGGAGATCCTTGGAAGAGTGTGATCATCAAATTATCAAGAGATGGCTTCTACCTCCGGTTCCGGCATGTACGAGTCACAATCGACCACAAAGCCTCCCTTCTTCAACGGTGATAACTATTCTTTTTGGAAGAATAGAATGCGTCTATTCATCAAGTCAAATGACTATCTTGTGTGGGATGTCATTGAGGATGGGCCATACATTCCATTGAAGCAAGACGGTGAAGGCAAGATGGTGTTGAAGAAGAAAGCCGAAATGAGTGAAGAGGAGAGGAAAAAGATTCAAGTCAATGATAAAGCTCTCCACATGCTATTTTGTGCTTTCGGTCCGGACATCTACTCAAAAGTCTCATCAATTGAAAGTGCCAAGGAAGTGTGGGACACTCTTGAGACCACTTATGAAGGCACCAATGATGTCAAGGAAACTAAGATTGGAATTCTCAATCTTAGTTATGAAAATTTCAAGATGGAGTCTGATGAGACGGTGTCAAAGATGTTCGATCGATTCTCTACGATCGTCAATGGTCTAAAGGGATTTGGAGAGATCATACCGGAAGACAAGCTTGTCCGGAAGCTACTCTATTCACTTCCCGAGTCTTGGGATGGGAAGAGAACCGCTATCATCGAAGCAAAGAACTTGAAGACTTTGAAGCTTGATGAGCTTGTGGGTTCTCTCCTTACTCATGAGATCATGAAGCAAGGAAGGGAAGATGAGAAGAAGAAAGAAGAGAAATGGGTAGAGAAGCTTGAGGTAGAGAAGAAGAAGAAGATGGGAATAACTCTCAAGGCTAAAGCTTCACAACATGATGAGAGCTCATCTAGTGATGAGGATGAACTTGAAGAATTGGCTATGATAGCCAAACGATTCTCACGTTTTATGAGGTCCAACCGGGGAAGAAAAATCCAAAGGAAGATGGACTTCAAAAGCAAGAACAAGGAAGATGGAAAGGATCCAATCATTTGCTTTGAGTGCAATAAACCTGGCCACATACGTTCGGAGTGCCCTCAACTCAAGAAGAAGGGCTTTGAGAAGAAGAAAAAGCTCAAAGCCAAGCTTGCTACTTGGAGTGATGAGGAGTCATCGGAGGATGACGAACAAGAAGTGGCTAACCTTTGCCTCATGGCACTTGAGGAAGATTCCTCCATGGTAACCTCTAACTCATCTACTTTAGATTTTTCATATGAAGAATTAAATGATGCATATGATGAGTTACAAGAGGTATATGATGAATTAGTTGAGAAGTATAAGGAGTCGGTCATTAGGAATAAAAAGATTATTCTAGAACTAAATGAGAAAAATGACTCACTTACTCAAGCTAATTCTAAATTTGAGAAAAAGATCTTAGGATTAAAAGATGAACTTAAATTTTTTCAAGATGAAAATGTTGATCTTAATAATCTTTTATCTCAATGTAATTGTGAACACCAAAAGGTGTTGGGTGAGCTAAATGAGCTAAAAAGTCTTTAAAAAATGTTGGTAGTGTCAAGCATGAAGTAGGAGAACCCTCTAGAACACACCAACCTAAGAAAAAGACTAACTACTACAAACAAGGTAGCTACCCTAGACATAGTAGAACTAAAAGAATTAGAAGTGTATGGGTTCCTAAGGAACTTGTAAAATCTAATAATTTTATTGCTATGTCATCTTGGATTCCTAAGGGAACCAAGGTTTTGGGAGCTAACACTCATGGACCCAAAATGATTTGGGTACCAAAAACCAAAGTTTAATATCTTTGTTTGTAGGGGGAGCATTGCTACAAGGCCAAGGCACAAAGTCAAAACTCATGGTACCTTGATAGTGGATGCTCGAGACACATGACCGGAGACAAGAGTCGATTCATGGATCTAAAGCCAAAAAGTGGAGGAGTAGTAACATTTGGTGACAACTCCAAAGGCCACATTAAAGGTATTGGCTCCATAGGTAATCACTCTACCATTCTTATTGAAAATGTCTTATATGTCGATGGTCTTAAACACAATTTATTGAGCATAAGTCAACTATGTGATAAAGGATTTAATATTTTATTTGATAAAAATGGATGCAAAATTGTAGACATTAAATCTAATAACATTATGCTCATAGGTCATCGCATAGGAAACATATACATGGTGCATTTAGATGACATACATACATCTCATGCATGCTTAGTTGCTCAAAATGAAAATGATGCATGGTTGTGGCATAAGAAGCTAGGACATGCTAGCATAAGTGTTTTAGAAAAACTAGTCTCTCTAAACCTAGTTAGAGGTTTACCCAAAATAAAGTTCTCAAATGATAAAATTTGTGATGCATGCTCAAAGGGTAAACAACATAGGTCTTCCTTTAAATCCATTAATGATGTTTCTACTAGTAGATGCTTACAATTAATTCACATGGATTTATTTGGGCCAATTAGGACTATGAGCTTGGGTGGTAAGTCTTATGCTTTTGTGCTAGTTGATGATTTTTCTAGATTTACTTGGGTTCTCTTTTTAAGTACTAAAGATGAGGCTTTGGAAAAATTCATCACATTTTCAAAACTAACCCAAAATGATCTTGAACTTAGAATTTCACATATTAGAAGTGATCATGGAACCGAGTTTCAAAATTTAGGGTTTGAAGATTTTTTAAATGAAAATGGTATTAGCCATAATTTTTCGGCTCCTCGAACTCCTCAACAAAATGGGGTAGTTGAGAGGAAAAATAGAACTTTACAAGAAATGGCTAGAACTATGCTTTGTGAAAACAATTTACCTAAATATTTTTGGGCGGAAGCCACAAACACCGCTTGTTATATTGTAAATCGAGTAATGATTAGGCCAATTTTAAAGAAAACACCTTATGAGATTTTAAAATCTAAAAAGCCTAACATTAGCTATTTCCACCCTTTTGGGTGCAAGTGTTTTGTTTTAAATAATGGAAAAGACAACTTAGGTAAATTTGATGCAAAAAGTGATGAAGCCATTTTTATAGGTTACTCTTTAACCTCTAAAGCCTATCGAGTATTTAACAAAAGAACTTTAGTAGTAGAAGAATCCATTCATGTTGTATTCGATGATAACCTCCTTCCTAGGAAGGATTCTTGTGATGATGATGATGTAGGGATCATAAATGCCTTTGATGGAGGTCAAACTTCAAAGGAGGATGAGATTCCAACAAAGGAAGAGGACTCACAAGATCCACCTCTTGAAGCCTTGAAGGACTTGGCCATTGAGGAAAAGGAAGTGAGCTACCCAAGGGAGTTGAACTATGTCAAAGATGGTGAAATCTTGGGTGATCCATCCAATGGGGTAACCACTCGTTCTTCTCTTAGATTAATGAACCATGTTGTATTTATCTCATGCATAGAGCCTAAAAATATAAAAGAAGCATTGAAAGATGACTTTTGGATTATGGCTATGCAAGAAGAGTTAAATCAATTTGAGAGAAGTAATGTATGGACATTAGTTGATAGGCCTAGTAATCAATCTACAATAGGAACTAAATGGGTCTTTAGGAACAAACTAGATGAGAGTGGTAACATTGTGAGAAATAAAGCTAGACTTGTAGCACAAGGTTACACTCAAGAAGAGGGAATAGATTTTGATGAAACCTATGCACCCGTAGCTAGAATGGAAGCCATTAGGATGTTGCTTGCATATGCATGTTATCATAATTTCAAGCTCTTTCAAATGGATGTTAAAAGCGCATTTTTAAATGGTTTTATAAATGAAGAAGTGTATGTGGAACAACCACCGGGTTTTGAAGATTCAAAATTTCCAAATCATGTTTTCAAACTTACCAAAGCACTTTATGGTTTAAAACAAGCTCCTAGAGCTTGGTATGAAAGGCTTTCAAATTTTTTGATTGAAAAAGGATTTGAAAAAGGTAAGGTGGACACTACACTCTTTATAAAAATGTATAAAAATGACATCTTAGTAGTTCAAATTTATGTTGATGATATCATTTTTGGTTCTACTAATGAATGTCATTGTCAAGAGTTTGCTAAGTTAATGCAAGGTGAATTTGAGATGAGCATGATGGGGGAGCTCTCATTCTTTTTGGGACTCCAAATCAAGCAAAAGAAGGATGGCACCTTCATCAACCAAGCAAAATACATAAAGGATATGCTCAAGAAGTTTGGCTTGGAGAATGCAAAGCCTCAAGCCACTCTTATGAGCTCATCTACAAAGCTTGACAAAGATGAAGGAGGTAAGTGTGTTGACTCTAAGCTTTATCGTTCTATGATTGGATCATTGCTTTACCTTACCGCAAGTAGACCGGATATCTTGTTTAGTGTTTGCTTGTGTGCTAGGTTTCAAGCTAGTCCTAGAGAGTCACACCTTATAGCCATTAAAAGGATCTTTAGGTATCTTAGAGACACTCCTTGTTTAGGTCTTTGGTACCCTAGAGACTCTACCTTCAACCTTCATGCTTAATCGGATGCGGATTATGGGGGTTGTAAAATCGATAGGAAAAGTACTTCGGGAACTTGTCAATTCTTAGGTAGTATGCTCATATCTTGGTTCTCTAAGAAACAAAATAGTGTAGCCTTATCTACCACCGAAGCCGAGTACATATCCTTAGGGAGTTGTTGTGCTCAAGTCCTTTGGATGAAGCAACAACTCTTAGATTATGGAATTAAAGTTGAAACTATACCCCTAAAATGTGACAACACTAGTGCTATTTGTTTAACAAAAAATCCCATCCAACACTCTAGAACCAAACATATAGAAATAAGGCATCATTTCATTAGAGATCATGTCCTTAAGGAAGATGTGGTTATAGAGTATGTACACACCTTGAATCAATTAGCGGACATATTTACAAAACCCTTAGACAAAGAGCGTTTTTGGTCCCTTAGGAGAGAGTTAGGTCTAGCTAGCCTATCTTGACCTTTTAGGACCTCTCTTGTGCTTAAATATGCTTGATCTTGTGAAATGCCATGTTTGTATGTTTAAACTCCTAATTTCATCCATGCCTATAGTTAGGGGGAGTATGTTTATGCTTAAATATGTTTTGCCTGCTCATTCATAACATTTATGCATGTTAGGCCTCCTAAAACTTCAATTTTCTGCACTTTTAGAGCCTCATCTGCACTTCCAGGCCCAGGTGTATCGAAACGGGTGACCCAGTTTCGATACGGATACCTTAAATTTTGCTCTGAGAGAAGGGCGTTTCGAAACGCCTCAAAAGCGTTCCGAAACGTTTTTGCTATTGCCAAGGGGTGTATCGCAACGCGTTCCGATACGGGTCAAAGGGGTTTCGATACAGTCAACACCGTATCGAAACGGTCAGCCTATGGTCTCAAAAACGGTCAAAACCCTAGCCGCCCCGTTTCGAAACGGCCTTGACCGTTCCGAAACGGCATCGCGGATTGCTTTATTTAGGGCTTTTAATGACACAATTCACTTTTCATTAAAACTCTTAAAACCCTAACCGCCTTCCTCTCTATAAATACCCTCTCAAACTCTTTGATTTTAACAAAATTGTGAGGGGTTTTACTCTAAAGCTCAAGTCTAAGCAAGTTTCATCAATCTTGTGCAAGGATTTTAATCAAATCATCCAAAATCCCAAACTAAGGTAATTTTTTTTTCTTTTTCCTTCTCTTGCAATTTATGTTCGAATCTTAGGTTAGAAAATTTTATTTTTGTATACATTATATGTTTTTAGTTGTGGGTTTTCCATATCTTGTAAAAAAATTTCCAAATCTCAAAATTTTTGATTCGAATATAAAATTTTTCAGTCGTATTTTTTTTACTGTTTTTTTTATTTTAATTTTGTTTTCAAAAACCTAAGTGGGATTTATTATTGGATTGATTTTAAATATCAATGCATACACTTAATTTTAAAACACTTGCTTAATGTTTTTAGATGGCGGATCAAGCTAACAAGAAGCGCAAGGCCGTTCAATCCGGTGATTCGAGCATTCGTCCGAATCTCACTATGCTTTTTCAGAAATCTCTTAAAACTCCGGACCAGCGTGCTCGCTTCTCTTTTGTCAAGGATTTCGCGGTTCGTAAAGAACGTGTCATTGATCTTGAGTTCCTCAATTCCGAGCGATTCCTTTTCCGTTATCTCGATCGTTTGGATGAGTGGAATCTTCTCTCTTTCTTGAGCATTCCGGATGTTTGCTACAAAAACATGGTACTCCTTTTCTACTCTAATGCTCGTTTTATATATGATGAGACCAAAACCGAGATTGTTGGAATTGAGTCATCCTTATTGGGCAAAAAGTTTGTTGTTAATGTTGCTCTTTTGGAGTCTGCTCTTAAACTTAAGGATGAGGGTCTTGAGGATGAACGCCACTTTGGCAATTTCACCGGCAAAGCACTTTTCTTGGATGTGCACGATCGAGTTCTTCACTTGATGGTTTCTTGGTTTATTCGGCCTTCCGGAGGTAAATACTCTCATATCCGTCAAACCGATCATTTTTGGCTTGAGTGTTTCCGTAGAGGTGAGCGCCCTAATGTGCCTAAGATAATCTTTGCCGAGATAGTCAATAATATTAAGCTTATTGACACAAGTGAGTTGAAGTCGTTTACCTATGGTATTGTCTTAAGTTACCTCTTCGATGATCTTGGTATTGATTGTACCTACGACTCTCCGGAACCTCGCAAGACCACAATTGGTGAGTCATCCCTTCGCAAGTCCGGGTTCACATATGTGTGTTTGGGAAAGAGTTGATAGAGAAGCGGTTCCTCCTCCCGTTGCTCCTCCACCGCAAGTTCAAATGGCAAACAATGATGCTCTCACGGTCTTCCTTACCGAGCGATTCAATGCTTTGGACTCTCGATTCGATGCTTTAGACACTCGCATTGCTTCGGGTTTTGAATCTATGGGCAATCGGTTGAAGAATGTCGAGGATCGTCTTCAAACTCTTGAGACTTCGCATTCCAACTTGGATCTCTCCTTCTCTACTCTTTATGGGCAATGGACGAAGTTTCACCGTTCTCAAGCCAAGAGCGATGATGATACTTCGGATGAAGATGACGAGGCTTAGGAACTCCATATCATACCATATCATATTATCTATGCTTTTTAGGATTAAGATTGCATCTTTATGTTTTCTCATGTTTTAGGAACCTATGCTTATGGCTTTTTATTTGGGATTTTATGTTTGAACTTAATGTTTGATTTATGTTTTGGATATTTTGATATTATGAATTAATATTATGGTTGCTTATTATTGCTTATTGGTACTAATCCTTTATCTTCTCTATGAGCTTTTATTGTTCTTTTTGATCTAACAAAAAGGGGGAGAAGAAATTTAAGAGCCACACTAAAATTCGTTTTAAATTTTAAAAGGTTTTTTAAAGGTTTACAACTTGGATTTCAAATCTTTTAACTTTAAAAACCTATCTTAAATTAAGGGGGAGTTAGAATATTTTCAAAACTTTCAAAATTCTCATAAATTCTAACCTTGGTTTTGTTATATCAAAAAGGGGGAGATTGTGAAACAAATATTTTAATTTTGATATAACTAAAAACCTAAGGACTAAATTGAAAAAGTCAAAACGAATTTTAAGTCCTCAAAATATCCCTATATAAGTTTAAGATTATGCCTAAGTTAAAAACATGCTTTTCAAATATTCTTTTCTAAGTGTTTCAAGCTAAAAACAGTGATTTTCAGAGTCCTGTTTCGAAACGGCCCTCAGGCGTTTCGAAACGTTTTCATCACTGTCGACCATCGTTCCGAAACGTGTATCGAAACACTTTAACTCGTTTCGAAATGGTATCACTCGTTTCGAAACTGTTCTTCATATTTGATTTGAAAAGGACCAACGGTTCAAATATTTGCTGAGTTTTTTAAAGATTAAAAGGGTGTTTCGAAACGGATCAAGCCCATTCCGAAACGACCCTTGACAGTAGCAAATCTGTTTCGAAACGGATCCAAATCGTTTCGAAACAGGTGCTAGGTTTAATTTGAAAATATGACCGTTATGAGTTTTTAACTGATTTTCTGAAAGTAGTTAAGGCGTTTCGAAACGGGATAAGACCGTTCCGAAACGACCCTTGACAGTGGCAAAATCGTTCCGAAACGGCCCTAAGGCGTTTCGAAACGGGCTCTTAAATGCACCCCAACGGCTCTTTCTATTTTAGTCCGTTCCGAAACAGGTACCCCGTGTTCCGAAACGGGTTGGTGCAGACTGCATTTATGGTGGCAAGAGAGGGTTCCAACGGCTCCATTTATGTTCCCAACCACCCAAACGGCTAGAAATCAATGAGAAGGTATAAAAGAGACATCCAAAAGCATCAGCAACAACTATTGATCCTAAAGCAAACATCCAAACATCAAATTCAAGCAATTGTGCAAAAATCCCACTTTGTGTAGAAATCCCAATTTGTGATCTTCATTCATACTTTGTCAAATTGGGTTGAGTGCTTGTATTAGGGCTATCATTTGTATTGAGAGATACCTTATTAGCCTACAAATTTCTTTGTTCTCTTGTGTGAGGGTTGAGTTGATTTTTGGGTAGAAAAATCAACCGAAATTGTAAAGGGTTGCCTCCTTGTCCTAGAAAAGGGGAAGAACGATTTAGTGGAATTGTTGCAAATCCTTAGTGAAGCTAAGGTTATGGATGTAGAGTTCATTTGGAACTTGAACCACTCTAAATCTCTTGTCCATCAATTTTTAATTTGCCAATTTCCACCACAAACCTTTAAATTTCCAATTCACCCCCCTCTTGGTCAATTTCGATCTTGCGATCCACTCAACAGTGTCACATTTTATTTTTCCCTATTATCACCTACCAAAATTTTTATCGCCAATTCACCCCCTCTTGGCCATTTGCAATTGTGTGATCAATTCAATAATTGGTATCAGAGTTACACTCATTGGAAGGATTACAACCCTCTTGAGTCGATTCTTGGAGAGTTTGATCAACAACTAGTCAAGCAATGGCATCCACCTCAAATTCCAACCTCTACGAGTCACAATCTACCACCAAGCCACCATTCTTCAATGGGGATAACTACCCATATTGGAAGAATAGGATGATGCTCTTCATCAAGTCTACCGACTACATGGTGTGAGATGTGGTTGAAGAAGGTCCATTCATTCCAATGAAGAGAGAAGGTGAAGGAAGACTTGTTCCAAAGGTCAAGGCCGAAATGACCGAAGATGATCAGAGAAGAATGCAAGTAAATGATAAAGCTCTTCATGCCATCTTTTGTGCACTTGGCCCGGACATCTACTCCAAGGTGTCTTCGATCGAGAATACCAAGGAAGTTTGGGACACCCTCGAGACAACATATGAGGGAACTAGTGACGTCAAGGAAACAAAAATCGGGCTACTAAATCTAAGCTACAAAAATTTCAAAATGGATCTCGATTAAAGTGTTTCCAAGATGTTTGATTGATTCTCGGTCATTGTCAATGGGTTGAATGGTTTCAGTGAGATCATCCCCGAAGACAAGCTAGTGAGGAAATTGTTGTATTCTCTTCCGGAATTATGGGATAGCAAGAGAACAGCTATTATTGAAGCTCGAGATTTGAAGACTCTCAAGCTAGATGCTCTTGTTGGATCTCTACTCACCCATGAGATCAAGAAGAAGGGAAGTGAAGAAGAAAAGAAAATAGAGGAGAAGAAGGTTGAGAAGAAGGATGTCGAGAATAAGAAGATCGGAATCACTCTTAAAGCTTCATACCATGAAAGCGATTCTAGCGAAGATGAAGATGAGGAGATGGCCATGTTGGCCAAACGATTCACTCGCTTTATGAAGTCCAACCGTGGGAGAAAGTTCATTAGAAAAGGAGACTTTAAGAGCAAGAGTAAAGAAGAGAAAAAGGACCAAATCATTTGCTATGAGTGCAAAATATCCGGCCATATCCGTTCCGAATGTCATCAATTGAAGAGGAAGAGCTTTGGGAAGAAGAACAAGCTCAAAGCTCAAGTAGCAACTTGGAGTGACGAGGAGTCATCCGAGGAGGAGGAGGAGGAAGTGGCCAATCTTTGTCTCACGGCCATTGATGATGAACCAAAGGTAAACCTTAACTCTTCTAATTTTGATTTTACCTTTGATGAACTTCAAGATGCTTACGATGAATTGCAAGAGGTTTATGATGAGTTAGTTGTAAAATATAAGGAGTCTATTTTGAGAAACAAGAAAAACATTTCCGATTTAAAAACTCAAAATGAATCTATTTCGAAAAACTAACTCGGAATTGGAAAAGAAAGTTTTGTACTTAGTAAATCTTTCAAATGATCTTAAAAAGAAAAACTTTGATCTTGAAAAACTTCTTTCGATTTTCAAGATTATCACACAAAGGAAGTGGATAATCTTAAAACATATATTGCTATTGGGAAAAACCATTTTGAAAAAGAAAAGTCTTCTAAATCCCAATATGTAAAAAGAAAAACTTTTGTTCCTAAACAAAGAAATTTTCCTAAGCAATCTAGAGGTTAAAGGATTAGGAGTGTTTGGGTTCCTAAGGAACTCATTATTTCTAATAACATGAATGCTATTTCTTCTTGGATCCCTAAGGGAACCAAGATTTTGAGGGCTAACACACATGGACCCAAAATGATTTGGGTACCAAAAATCAAGGCCTAATTTCTTTGTTTGTAGGGGGAGCATTGCTACAAGGCCAAAGCTTCAAGCCAAAACTCATGGTACCTTGATAGTGGATGCTCAAGACATATTACCGGTGACAAGAGTAGATTCATGGAACTAAAGCCAAATAGTGGTGGAGTGGTAACTTTCGGTGACAACTCCAAAGGCCGCATTGAAGGAATAGGCTCAATTGGTAATCACTCTTCTATTTTCATTGAAAATGTCTTGTATGTCAACGGTCTTAAACACAACTTATTGAGCATTAGTCAATTATGTGATAAGGGTTTTAATGTTTTATTTGATAAAAGTGGATGCAAAATTGTAAACATTAAAACAAATCAATTGATGCTCATAGGGCATAGAAAATTAGGACATGCTAGCATGAGTATTTTAGAAAAATTGATTTCCCTTAATCTAGTTAGAGGTTTACCCAAACTTAAGTTCTCTAATGATAAAATTTGTGATGCATGCTCTAAGGGTAAACAACATAGAACTTCATTTAAATCCATTAATGATGTCTTTACTAGTAGATGCTTACAATTGATTCATATGGATCTTTTCGGGCCTATTAGAATTATGAGCTTGGGTGGTAAATCATATGCCTTTGTACTTGTTGATGACTATTCTAGATTTACTTGGGTTCTATTTTTAAGTACTAAAGATGAGACTTTAGAAAAATTCATCACATTTTCTAAAATAACTCAAAATGACCTTGAACTTAAAATTTCTCACATTAGAAGTGATCATGGAACCGAATTTCAAAATCTAGGTTTTGAAGAGTTTTTAAATGAAAATGGGATTAGCCATAATTTTTCTGCACCTCGCACTCCTCAACAAAATGGGGTAGTTGAGAGGAAAATCGAACTTTAGAAGAAATGGCTAGAACCATGCTTTGTGAAAATAATTTACCTAAATATTTTTGGGCGGAAGCTACAAATATCGCTTGCTACATTATAAATTGAGTACTTATTAGGTCAATTTTGAAGAAAACACCATATGAGATCTTAAAATCTAAAAAGCCTAACATTAGCTATTTTCATCCATTTGGTTGCAAGTGTTTTGTTTTAAATAATGGAAAAGACAACTTAGGTAAATTTGATGCTAAAAGTGATGAAGCAATTTTCTTAGGGTATTCTTTAAACTCTAAAGTCTATCGTGTATTTAATAAAAGAACTTTAGTAGTAGAAGAGTCTATACATGATGTTTTCGATGATAACCTCCTTCCGAGGAAGGAATCTTGTGATGATGATGATATAGGGATTCTTAATGCCATTGATGGAGGAAAAATGTCAAAGGTGGATGAGACTCCGACTAAAGATGAAGATGCACAAGATCCACCTCTTGAAGCCTTGAAGGATTTGGCTCTTGAAGAAAATGAGGTATCTTACCCAAGGGAGTTTAACTATGTCAAAGGTGGTGAAATCTTGGGTGATCCATCCAAGGGGGTAACTACTAGATCCTCTCACAAATTAATGAATCATGTTGCATTTCTTTCATGCATTGAGCCTAAAAATATCAAAGAAGCATTAAAAGATGATTTTTGGATTTTGGCAATGCAAGAGAAATTAAATCAATTTGAGAGAAGTAAAGTTTGGACATTAGTTGAAAGGCCTAGTAATAAATCTACTATAGGAACTAAATGAGTCTTTAGGAATAAACTAGATGAAAATGGTAATATAGTGAGAAAAAGGCTAGGCTTGTTGCTCAAGGCTATACCCAAGAAGATGGAATTGATTTTGATGAAACATATGCACCCGTAGCTAGGATGGAAGCCATTAGGATGCTTTTGGCATTTGCATGTTACAATGATTTCAAGCTTTTTCAAATGGATGTGAAAAGTGCTTTTCTAAACGGTTTTATAAATGAAGAAGTGTATGTTGAACAACCACCGGGTTTTGAGGATTCAAAATTTCCAAATCATGTGTTCAAACTAACTAAAGCTCTTTATGGTTTAAAACAAGCTCCTAGAGCTTGATATGAAAGACTTTCAAATTTTTTAATTGAAAAGGGTTTTGAAAAAGGTAAGGTGGACACTACACTTTTCATAAAAAGATATAATAATGACATCTTATTAGTACAAATCTATGTTGATGATATAATTTTTGGTTCTACTAATGAATGTTATTGCAAGGAATTTTCTAAGCTAATGCAAGGTGAGTTCGAGATGAGCATGATAGGGGAGCTCTCATTCTTTTTGGGACTCCAAATGAAACAAAAGGAAGATGACACCTTCATAAATCAAGCTAAGTACGTGAATGATATGCTCAAAAAGTTCGGGTTAGAGAATGCAAAGCCTCAAGCCACACCTATGAGCTCTTCCATAAAGCTTGACAAATATGAAGGAGGTAAGCGTATTGATTCTAAGCTTTATAGATCCATGATAGGTTCTTTGCTTTACCTTACCGCACGTAGACCGGATATCATGTTTAGTGTTTGCTTGTGTGCTAGGTTTCAAGCTAGTCCTAAAGAATCACACTTAGTCGTCATTAAGAGAATTTTTAGATACCTTAGAGACACACCTAACTTAGGCCTTTGGTATCCTAAAGATTCCTCCTTTAGCCTTCATGCTTATTCAGATGCGGATTATGGGGGGTGTAAGATAGATAGGAAAAGTACCTCCGGGACATGCCAATTTTTAGGTAGTATGCTCGTATCTTGGTTCTCTAAGAAACAAAATAGCGTAGCCTTATCTACCACTGAAGTGGAGTACATATCCTTAGGGAGTTGTTGTGCTCAAGTTCTTTGGATGAAACAACAACTCTTAGATTATGGTGTTGAAGTAGAAACTATACCCCTTAAGTGTGACAACACTAGTGACATTTGTCTCACTAAGAATCTCATCCAACACTCAAAGACCAAACACATAGAAATTAGACATCATTTCATTAGAGACCATGTGTTGAAAAATGATGTTGTTCTAGAGTATGTTGATACCTTGAACCAATTAGCGCATATATTCACAAAGCCTTTAGATAAAGAGCATTTTTGGACCCTTAGGAGAGAGTTAGGTTTAACTAGCCTTTCTTGACCCCTCTTATGTCCCAAATTGTCAAAAATTTGCTTGAAATTGGTTGATATTCATGCTTATGTTAATTTGCCTCTTTTTGCTTCTATGCATGTTGTTAGAGGGAGTATGCATTAAGTTTAGCCATTAAAACTTGTTCATATGTCATTCACATGCATATATGACTTCATGAAATCCATTTTTCTGCAATATTAGTGCCTCATCTGCACTTCTAGGCCTAGGTGTATCGAAACGGGTCCAACTGTTTCGATACGGGTGCCAAAAAGAGTGATCTATGAGTAGGGTGTTTCGAAATGCCTCAAAAGGGTTTCGAAATGATTTTGTCACTGCCAAGGAGTGTATCGAAACGAGTTTCGATACGGGTCAACACGTGGGATTCGATACGGTCAAAGACGTATCGGAACAGTCAACTGGACTCGAAATGTCAGTCAACGTTTCGGTACCCACGTTTCGGAACGATCGTGCCTGTTTCGAAACGGGTATGCGGACTGCTTTATATGGGTTATTTAATGACAAAAACACTTTTTATTAAAACTCTTCAAAAACCCTAACCCGATTTTCCCTATAAAAACCCTCTAAACTTCATTGTTTTTCATCAAATCTTGAGGGCTTTTACACACAAACTCAAGTCTAAGCAAGCCTTATTAATCTTGTGCAAGATTTTCCATTCATTCATCCAAAATCTCATCTAAGGTATATTTTCTTCTTTTTCTTCTTCCTTTGATTTTATTCGATTTCTAGGTTAGAAAATCTTATTTTTGTATAGGTTATATGTTTTGCCTCTTGGGTTTTCCAAAACATGTAATTTTTTTTCAAAATCTTAAAATTTTTGGTTCGAATATATTATTTTTTACTCGTATATTTTTTCAGTTTTTCAAAAGTTGTTTTTCTCTTATTTTTTTTAAATCTTTTTAAGCCTAAATGGGATTTGTTATTGGATTGAATTTAGGGTATTCATGCATACACTTTAATTTTAAAATTGCTTGCTTTATGTTTTTAGGATTTTTTCAATGGAAAGCGCTAACAAGAAACGTAAGACGGGTCAATCGAGTGAAGCTGCTAGTCAAGCCAATATCCGTCCTAATCTCACCCAACTTTTTCTCAAAAGTCTTCGGACTCCAGAGATGAAAGAGCGTTTCACTTATGTCAAGGATATTGCCGTTCGTCGCGAGCGTGTTATTGATGTCTCATTCCTTGATTCTGAGCGTTTCGCCTTCCGCTATCTAGAGCGTCTACAAGAATGGAACTTCATGGCTTTCGAGCCACATTGCAACCGGTTATATTGCTTTTTAAAAAAGTATCGATACTTTTGAAAAAGTATAGATACTTTCGAGCCACATTCCAGTATGCTATGTCAATCAGCTTAAACTTTTAAAAAAGTATAGATACTTTCGAAAGTATCTATACTTTAATAACATAATAGGCGCTACCTAATATGTTGATACTCTTATCAACAAAATAAGTAATTTACCTATTTTGTTATCGTCGGATTTCCAATGTCTCATCAACTAAACTTTAATAACATAATAGGTGTTACCTAATATGTTGATACTCTTATCAACAAAATAAGTAATTTACCTATTTTTGTAAAACTGATAAATTGATTTTTGATATAACTAAAGAATTTAAGGAGTAAATTGAAAAAGAGAAAACGAATTTTTAAATCCTCAAAACCTCTCTATATATTTAAAGGAAAATGTTTAAGTCAAAACCTCAACTTGTCATATGTTTTCTAAGTGTTTATCAAGCCAAAACAGTTATTTTCGAGTCACCGTTTCGGAACGACCTCTGGGCGTTTCGAAATAGTTTTGAAACTGTTAACCTCTGTTTTGGAACGGGTTTCGAAACGGATGAAGAACATTGAAACGGTTTGACCCGTTTCGATACGGACGTATCGAAACGACCTCAAACGTTTCGAAACGACATTCAAACTTGGTTTTAAAAATATGACCGTTGAAGTTTTTAAGTGATTTTAAGATTGTCGTTAAGGCGTATCGAAACGCTTCTAAGTCGTTTCGATACAGGCTTTGACAGTGGCTAAGTGTTTCGAAAAGAGTTTCGAAACGGGCTCTTAGCGTATCGAAATGATCATGCCCGTTTCGGTGCGGTCTATTTAATAAACCCTAACGACTCTTTCTTTTTTGGTCTGTTTCAAAACAGGGTCGGGCGTTTCGAAACGGGTGGTTGCAGGCTGCATTTATGGAGGCAAGATAACATCTCAACGGCTCTATTGATGAATGCAACAACCCCAACGGCTAGAATTCAATGAGAAGGTATAAAAGGGGCCTTTAAAAGCTTCAACAACAACTATTGAACCTACAAGCAACATCCAAGCATCAAATCCAAACCCTTGTGCCTTTTATTGTCAAATTATTGTACCCAACTCTTGTATTCTCTTTGTAATCTTTTATTGTGAGTTTGGAGAGTGTGAAATTGTAATTGGGTAAACATTCATCATTTGAGAGGAATTTTTAGAGTTTACCAAATACTTCTCTTGTAAAAGTGAGTGAATTAAGCTTTGGGTAGAAAGCTTAATCAAATTGTAAGGTTCCCTCCTTATCCAAGAAAAGGAGAAGAATTCAAGTAGTGAATTGGTTGAAAATCCTTAGTGGGAACTAAGGTAGTGGACGTAGAGTTCGTTTGGAGAACTTGAACCACTCTAATTGCTTTGTGTCACGTTTTATTTTTCCCTATTATCACCTACCAAAATTTTTATCGACAATTCACCCCCTCTTGGCCATTTGCAATTGTGTGATCAACTCAACAATTTTGTTATCGTCGGATTTCCAAGGCCCCATCAGCTTAAACTTTAATAACATAATAGGCGCTACCTAATATGTTGATAATATTATCAACAAAATAAGTAATTTACCTATTTTGTTATCGTCGGATTTCCAAGGCCCCATCAGCTTAAACTTTAATAACATAATAGGCGCTACCTAATATGTTGATACTCTTATCAATAAAATGAGTAATTTACCTATTTTGTTATCGTCGGATTTCCAAGGCCCCATCAGCTTAAACTTTAATAACATAATAGGCGCTACCTAATATGTTGATACTCTTATCAACAAAATAAGTAATTTATCTATTTTGTTATGTTTGTATCGATACCTACCGATAACCAAAGTTTGTCGGTTACCAAATTTTTTTAATATTTCTTCATGTTTTCTACCTACTACATTATATTATATCAACATATCCGGTCGCGCTTTACCACCTTTGTTACTTATCTTATAACTTATAATATTTCCGGTCACGCCATTTCTTAGTCGTATATTAGTCCGTCTTTTCTTAAAATTTTTCGGTGGTGACAAACGACGTTGGTGAGCGATGTCGAGTGATAGGAAGGTTTGACGAAATTTTAAGGGTCAAATTAATACTTTATATAAAGTTTAAGGCACAAATTGGTATTTTATATAAATCGATATTCTAACTAACTTTTAAAGGAAAAATAAAAAATTTACCATTTATTTAACACGTCACATTAATAATTTGGTTAAATCTAACAATTCATTAATAAATATATATTAAATCAATAGCATAAATAATAAAATATAATTTTCAAAACTGATAATCAGATCTGAAAACAAGAATAATTAGATTACTTAATATACAATTAATTAGAAAACAAATTGAACCAACAATCAGCTGGTATAGTGGAATAAGGTGAACTTAACAAGTGGTCATAGTGGAAAAACGGATAATGTTCATCTTAGGAGGTTCGGGTCTAAATTATTTTTGCCTACAATGTGCATGTGCATTGTCAAAGGGTTAAAAATATGTATGAACAGATACTATTTTATAATCACTTTTAGACCATTCAAAAAAATAGTGAAATGAGATGTTAAGTCCTTCAAACAATGTCAGAATTTTGAAATTATAATATTGTGAATAGGAAAAATTGGGTCAGAATAGTCACCCTTATAATGGGCCTCTAGAAAGTTCAATCTCAATTAGTTTATCAATAAGTGGATAAAAAAAATGAATAAAGTAAAATTTTGAATATGCAGTGTCCATTGTTTGACGACGTGGATAAAGA
The DNA here is from genome assembly GCA_030270665.1 of Hibiscus trionum. Classification (NCBI taxonomy): domain Eukaryota; kingdom Viridiplantae; phylum Streptophyta; class Magnoliopsida; order Malvales; family Malvaceae; genus Hibiscus; species Hibiscus trionum. The sequence continues at coordinate 1,074,863 of BSYR01000034.1, read as the reverse complement.
TATTCTTAGTATTAACCAGATTATCTCCGTTACCAAACATTTAGATTGTCTCCCACTCTTACTTTTTTTTTCTTTCCCCATTTTTCTCTGCAAACAAAGCGAGTTGCCAACTCAGTGTTTCAGTCCACTGTTCACCGGCGGCGATTTTGAAACCATGGAATCGTTCTCGAGTCCAACCGTAACTCAGCGCGATCAGATATTGGTTGAGCAACAAGTCTTCAACATATTCAAAACGTTCTACAACATGCCTCCCAGTTCCCAATCCTTCATGTAAATCCCTAAAATTTAGTGTTTTTTCCCTTCTTATTTGGGATTTACATTCAACTTGTTTTGATAGGTTGGAGCTTCAACGAGAAAATCATGTGGAGTACTTAACGAATGGATTGAAACAGCTCGGACCTTCTTTCTGCGTACTGGATGCCAAGTAAAAATCAGTTTTTTTTTTTAGATTTTACTTTTAAGCGGTACTTTCACTAATTAAAATTAGAAGAAACTTTTAATTTTTTTCAATTGGTTAATTTGCAGTCGCCCTTGGATTTGTTATTGGATACTTCATTCCATTGCTTTAATGGACGAGTTTGTAGATCCTGAATTGGAAGATAATACTATTGATTTTCTTAGCCGTTGTCAGGTAGTAAAGTTTATAAAAGCTTGAATTATATATATATATCAATTCGAATAGAACATCATTTTATGTGAAATAATCACTTAAGCAGTTTTTTTTTTTAATTTAGTTTGAAGAATGATTGATGTTACTGAGTTAGTAGGATATGTTCTTAAACACGGCACATATATTCACTATGATTCACATGACTGATCTCAATGGATCGGGAAATTCTTAGTATGTTGTCATTATTAATCGGAAGATTAAAGCTAGTATTGCATTTATTCTGCTTTTTGGTTGGATATATGGTTGCCTTATATGGGGAGAAATGCACTATTTAATGGAAGTTTTGTGCTTATGTACATTGATTGGTTTGCCCTTGCACTTGTGCTTGTGCTCTACTCCATGTTTTACTAGCTTAGAGCTTGGTGCTCACCAGCTGGTGCCCATGGTACTCGAGCCCCATCAGGCACCAACTAATTATGTTGCTCTAGCTCTTCGTTTTTCTTGAAATATCTGTATCCGACATTTGTGTTTGACACATGGGTATGGGAATATGACCTCCAGGGATCCTCCAAAAAGAACCCAACTTTACACATGTCAGGCAATACCTGTATGATATTATCCGACACTCACACCTGAGCCTGAGTAGAACAGTCAGCTAGCTTTGGCGCTTGAGCACCATCCACATTCGGTTTCTATCTTTCTTCCTTTTTTGGATGATTATCTGATACTTTGCACATTTGTTCTTATTTCTGACAGGATCCTGATGGTGGTTATGGTGGTGGACCTGGACAGGCAAGTAAATTTTGGATAGGATCATTGTTAAACTCTAACCTACCATCATTCTGTATGTTAACAGTAATAACTGGTGGTGGCCTATTTTTGATTGATTCTTATTTATATGAAACATTCTATTTCTTTTTTGTGGCTTTCCTCTTACTGCCTTTGAAGCTGTACCAATTTTAATTGTATATGAGAAAACTAATCGATTTTATAATTTATTTCTCCAGATGCCTCATCTTGCAACAACATATGCTGCAGTCAATTCACTTGTTAGTTTGGGAAGTGACAATGCATTGTCATCAATTAATAGGTGGTCTATGGAACAAGTGAGTTTTGAAGTTTTTATTGAAAGTTATTTAACAGAAATTTATAATTTCCTTCAGAGAAAAGCTCTACTCGTTTATGCGGCAAATGAAAGATGCTAGTGGGGGTTTCAGGTTTGACACATTTCTTCATCTTCTTACAAGTTTGAAGCCACCTTCTAACAGATTTCTTGTAGTTTGCTTTTGTCTTTGAAGTTGCTTTGTTAAGAATGACTTTGTATTTGGAGGTTAATGTTCTTTATAGTTAAATCTACTTACATTTAAGAACATGACATCAAGTTCTTGCTATGAGGAAAATGCAACTTTTTCCTATCTTTTCCTTGAAACAAGCTGTCTAGATTGTAATTTTAACATTCTTGATAATTTCTTTTGCAGAATGCATGATGGTGGAGAAATTGATGTTCGAGCATGTTATACAGCCATCTCAGTAAGTATGCAGTGATGATGGAAAGTTAATATTATCACTGTTTTGTTTGGAGAACTCCACTAATTATTGTAGACCTATTGTTTCCTCTGGTTGCATATATGTCACCAGTTTCTGTTTTACTAATTATATGCCACTTTTTTTCAAAGTTATTCTGTGTTTGCGGTAAGCCATCATCTTTTTTTGACCAGGTTGCAAGTCTGCTGAATATTTTGGATGACGAACTTGTTCAAAATGTTGGAAATTACATCTTAAGGTCAGTAATCTAGCTTTCACTTTGTTTTGAGCTAGTTATTTATGGCAGATAATTTTATTCCCCATTTTGTGTCTTAAAACCTGTTTTAGGTTTAATTGTTTTGCATGTCCATTTTCTATGTTTTGTTGCTGCTAGAAAGAGCATTTATGGGTGTGGCATGCCTAAAATTTGTTAGGAAAGAATCAATGAGTTGGGGTCTCATAATCTTTAATAATGCAAAGAGAGACCAGAACCTCAATGCGTTTTTATTGTGTTCTTCACTTTTTGTTGTTCTGAAGTTGTGGTAAACCTGGATGCTTCTCGGGGCTGAGTGATGTTGCTTCGTTTAGTATGAATATACTGTTATTACCAAGGAAAACTCTTACTCTCCTGGTGTTGCCAATAGCTGTGTTGTCTGTTCATAGAGTTCTAGCCACTTTGTTTCAGTGACCAGGGTCCATCCCTTGCAACCTTAAATACTAGAAAGAAAAAAGAAAGCTCTTAGTGTCCCTATTAGTACACCGTTGTCTCTCTGCTTCAATGGCATCGCTGGACTTGGTCTTCGGCACATATATTAAAATAATATCATGGAATGCATTGGCCTAGGTCTGAATGCATATTCTTAATGTATACCTGAGCTGTCTTGATTCCCGTTGTGTCATCCATGTGACTGAAATAGTTTTTTCATCTTTTTGAAGTTGCCAGACTTACGAAGGTGGCATTTCCGGGGAACCCGGTTCTGAAGCTCATGGGGGGTATGTTTTGCCCTCTTCTCACTAATTCTCTCAAATTATAAATTTTATACCTTCCCTTGAAATTTGATTCATTGTATACTTCGTGCATACTATATACTAATATGTGTGAGAAAGGGGCCATGGTGGCCGGAGATGCAATTAATGATGGTGGTGATCGGTGGTTAAGGATTTATTGTTTGAAGAAGATGGAAAGGATATTTTCCAGAGAGAACAATGTGTTTCTCTGTATTTTCTTATTATTCTTAATTATTCAAATGTGTGTACGGTGAGCCTTTAAATAGGCAATTACAGAGTTTTAGTATAGTTAAACTATACTTTTATCTCTAATTTAAATAATATTTATCCCTAATTTAAATAAGACTTCTAGTAAATCTAAACTACTGACTTGGGAATAAACTCTAATTATAGATTAAATAAAACTCTACCACTTCTCGGATAACTTACACTCTCCCTCAAACTCTAACACTTCTCGGGTAACTTACACTCCCCCTCAAGCTGGTGAGCAAACGTAGTAGAGCACCAGCTTGGATCTTGAATGTGATGGCCCTACTCATATTTCTTCTGTTGTTTCTTAGAGAAAAAGATCTCCCTTTTTCGGGAGCCATTGAGTTGAACAACTAGGATATAATCATGTTGTTCTTTGCACGGTCATTGTTGAAAATTTGCAGCTGATGTTGCTGGTTTCAACATCCTTCTTGAGATGACTACCAACTTTGCTGTAGTTGTTGGTTCTGCACCTTCCTTAGATGTCTTCCAGCTTTCCTTCAGTGATGATCTTTTTTTGGTTTTTGCATCTTCTGAGATGTCTTCCAGCTTTTTCTACCATTCACGGACTAAGTAGCTGCTTCCATTCAATAAGATCACAGAAATCTACACTCTCCCTCAAGCTGGTAGTTACACGTACTAGAGTCCCAGCTTGGATTTTTGATGTAGAATCCCTTGAAAAATAATATAGTTTTTCTTTAAGGCTAAACTAAAACCTTTTCTCCTATCTTTTTTAAAACGGATGGCTAAGATAGAACCAAATAGTTTTTTTAAGGCTAAACTATAACCTTTTTGACAAAACAACAAAAATAAACGAGCAGAAATTTCACCAGAGATGTAAGATTCCAACGAAGGAGAGGCGAAGGAACGAGCGTGGCCTAATTATAGCAGCAGAAAAAAAAAGTGTGCATATGAAAAGAAAAAAAAAATCAGATCAGAGATGGCAGCAGTGGTGACGACATCAAGACCGTTGTTGGCTCGTGATACCATGTGAGAAAGGGGCCATGGTGGCCGGAGATGCAATTAATGATGGTGGTGATCGGTGGTTAAGGATTTATTGTTTGAAGAAGATGGAAAGGATATTTTCCAGAGAGAACAATGTGTTTCTCTGTATTTTCTTATTATTCTTAATTATTCAAATGTGTGTACGGTGAGCCTTTAAATAGGCAATTACAGAGTTTTAGTATAGTTAAACTATACTTTTATCTCTAATTTAAATAATATTTATCCCTAATTTAAATAAGACTTCTAGTAAATCTAAACTACTGACTTGGGAATAAACTCTAATTATAGATTAAATAAAACTCTACCACTTCTCGGATAACTTACACTCTCCCTCAAACTCTAACACTTCTCGGGTAACTTACAATATGTTGCTTTGGAATTGCCGATATACGGTAAGAGAAAGCCTCCTGAAGTTCTGTTAATTTGTTTGTCAGGTACACCTTTTGTGGTTTGGCTACAATGATTCTAATCAACGAAGTCGGACGTCTGGATTTGTCTAGCTTAATTGTAAGACCATGTCATTGCACTTCATTAAGTTTATTACCTTTCTTCATGCAAACTTTGATAGCATTCTCTTATCCAAGCTCTTCTATAGGATTGGGTGGTTTTCCGACAAGGAGTTGAGGGTGGATTTCAGGGCAGAACTAATAAACTGGTTGATGGTTGTTACTCCTTCTGGCAGGTGATATTCTATTTTTCTTTTATCTCATTCTGATTTCGAACGAGTTGAAAGAAATATAATCGAGGGAATTGACCAGGGAGGAATATTTGCATTATTAAAAAGATTAAATTCTACTAGAGGAGAAAATTCAATACCATTGGGAGATGTAGAAGATAGTGGTCCAGATAGTCCTCAATCTACAGCATCATCAGGTGCTACAGGAGAAGTTTTGATCGAGGATTTATCTCAAGGTGGCAGCCACACCGAGAAAGGAGGTACACCGACTCTTTTTTGGTTTCTTTGTAATCCGTGAGAGCTGTACTTCAATGTTAGCTTTTTTGGCAGATCAACATGATACTTCGTCTCGAGTTAATGTTGACAATATCGGTCGAAATTCTAGCAGAGGGCATGCAAAAGTGGAGCCTCTTTTTAACAGCTTGGCCTTGCAGCAGTACATTCTTTTATGCTCACAGGTTTTATATTCAAACATGATTGATTCAATTAAGGTTTCTAATTGGTCAAAATATGTCATTGGTCCCTATACTTTGGAAAAGTTTGAGGTTGTCTCTGTACTTAAAAAATGCAAGATTAAACCCACTTATTTTTTCGATATAAAAATTCTAGTCCAACTGTTGACACCATTAGTATCTTTTTGTCAAAATTTGTTTGCTTCACGCAGGTTTGATGTCAACATTTTACAAAAAAAATGCTAATTTCGTCTATGGTTGGACTGATTTTTGAATCGAAAAAGTAAAAGAATTTAATTTTAACTTTTTAAGTGCAGGGACTAAATCCCAAACTTCATTATAGTATGGGGATTGTCAGGCACATTTATCCTTTCCAATTTGTCAAAACTTATGTTTACACCTTTTATACCTACTGTTGTGAAACCAGGATCTGAATGGTGGACTGAGAGACAAACCCGGTAAGTCTAGAGACCATTATCACACATGTTATTGTCTAAGTGGCCTTTCCGTGTGTCAACGTAGCTGGTCGGAAGACGAGGATTCTCCACCCTTGCCTCGTGCCGTGTTGGGTCCATATTCGAATCTTCTGGAACCCATCCACCCCCTCTATAATGTTGTATTAGATCGCTATCGGGAAGCACACGAGTTCTTTACGGGGTCCTAAGCACGTTTTCCGACTTCCGGGATTTGTTGTTTCGGAATGTACGATAGAGATCCTGATTGGCAGTTAACTCATCAAAACAAGAGAGAGATGAAAGAAACATCTATAATTATGGTTTTTATAATTAGAATCAAGATTCTTGTATGGTCGTCGACCGATGCTTTACTGAAGTCCCGGAAATCAACCGAGGCATTCGGATTGGCCCTTCCAATGTTGAGGGTTCTAAGGAATCCGGTGAACCAGGACTGTGGATTATGTATGTTGCAAAAGCATGGATGGAAGGTAATAATATTGATTCATATAAGTATAGGCTTAATTTAGCATTGTTATTATTCTAATAAGAATTGAAATGATATTCAAATATTTTATTACTATAGTATATGGAATATAAATTGAAGATATTAAAATCACACCTACAGTTTATATATCTCTCTTTTTGTAATCTCTTATATTTGATTTATTAACTGACTAATCTGGATCGGTTACCGTAAATGTTTATTATGAATGTCATTTTTTATACATATATGGTGAGTTACAATTAAACGAGGTGCAAGTCTTTTACATTAATATATAAATATTTCTAGTTAATATAATATTCCTTATTAATGTATTATAATTTGAATATATAATTATTTAAATGCGATCATGATATTACATTAATATAAAATTTTAAATTTAAATTAAAAAAATATAAATGAATATAACAAAAATGTAAAATGAAATATCAAATACATAATTTATTTTGAGATTCGCTAATTGACTGATTGACTGCTAAAAATATTCATATTATTTTATTTTGTGTGGATTTGAATCTCGACATTTACTTTGAATGTAATATTTCTATTTAACAAAAAAATTACATAAATTATTTTCACTCTAATGCAGCCTTCATCGTTGTTCTAAGTGCTTGCAGTCATTCAGGATTTTATTATGGGTAAACTATCCCAAGATCATTAAACTAACTAATTGCAAGAAATAATAAAAAAATCTTTAGGATATATATGGTCCCTCGTAAGTTCCAACTTTTAAAATGACCCTCAATTTATTTAAACTTTTTAAATGACTCACTTGATAAATAACGGTTGAGTTCCGAACTCATAGTTAGAATTCTCTTGATTTGGAATACCAATAGAGCAAGGAACTTGCAAAGATAAGTTGCCTTTCAAGGCTTTAAAAGCTTTCAAAGGCAATAGATCCCTTAAACAAGGTTAGAGGTTCGAGTCTTGGCGTTGTGAATACCGGATTCAGATTAGTCAGCCAATAGGTTGGATACATTGTTAAAAAATAAAGAAGCTTTCAATGCAATAGTTGGTTCTGATATTTATAGGGCTGAAAGTGAAAGAATTGACTAATCTGCCAATCCTGAAAGTAATTTATGAGCATCCTTGGCCTTTTCCTTGTATTATAAGCAATCCAACTTAGATTGTTGCATAATACCAAAGAAAGAAACCATGAAATGCTCAGATTCGTCGTTTTTTTAAAGTATTTGTGTTTGATACCTTTGTTCTTGTTCGGCACATACGAAGAGATGCAAATGGGGAACATAAACTGAAATTATGCTAAAGAACATGAATCGAAATATTAGTAAAATACTTAAAAAGCATCCGAGTTCTTGAAACTGTCTCATATACAAAACTCAGTTCAGAATTCAGATTATAAATATGTCAGCAAAAAGAAGAAAAAAAAGGGTAAAACGGTTGAAAGATTCAAAGCCTCATCTTTGCAGTGATGCTGATCTTTAAGCTTATGTGTTCCTAGTAGAGCTTCCAATGGAGTATGGTGGCCACATCTTTTACCTAACAAAGATGCAGTGAATAAAAGTTATATGAAAGTATACTTAAATCAGAAATTCATAGATCAAAGATGGTGTGATCTCTATCACACACACACACACACACATATATATATATATATATATATATTGTGTGTGTATTGTAACAGCTCATTAAAAAACAAAACATAAATACACGGTAATGATTTTAAGGAACAAAGATGGTGTCAATGATGGTGATGGAGATGTTAGTGTTGTCATACAGAGAGAGGGTTTGAAAGCTGAAACTCAAGACTCCATAGCTCGAAAGTTCCGTTAACGAAATCGTAGTAACCGCCCTTGATGGCTAGGGTTTTCTTCACCAATCCATCTCTTACGAATGGATAACTTAGCAGGTTTCCGAGGGATACATTCACTGCTTCCTGAAAATAATTTATCAAATGCACCCCATTAATTGTTTAGCATAGTCAAATTGTGGATTTACAAGTGAAGGAATTAAACAATGCTTGAATAATAAAACCCAGACCGGAAATCAAACCAGTGTGCCTTTCAAGTCATTGAACTGTTTTCTTTCGGTTTGCTGAATCCCTAGTTCTTGGGGATGTGCCAGACCAAAAGGGCTACTAGTTCCTCATGGAACCTATGTGACCTTGAGCCATTTTCTTTCGGTTTATTGAATCCCTAGTTCTAGGGAATGTGTCTGACCGGACATCAACTTGTATGACCATTGAACTTCTTTTTCCCGGTTCATTGAATCCCTAGTTCTTGGGAACATGCCGGACTGAAAGGGCTACCGGTTCCCTATTGAACCAGGCCGTTTTTTCCCCTTGCTTGTTTTAGAATCTCTTCTATTCGGATAAACTAGTGGGTCTTTATACTATAGGTTGAAGAGCAAATTAGCCTCTCCACTATTAAAGCAATTTAGTCCCTATACATTTAATTTTGAATGTGTAGTAATTTAATCTTTATATTCTCTCAAAGAAGCTGAGATTTTTTCTATCAAGGAGGTTGTAATCCGGAATAAAGAAAGGGATTACTGATACTGGGATACAGATCCCATATCTATCCCGTTCCATTTTATAAAGATAACTACATGAATCAACTACGATAATCATTGAATTCGAAGCCGAGATTCGAGGTGTTTACCTTCTCACAGTGTACACATTGAGCTCCCAAAGGCTCACTACCATGTTCTGATAGCACCTTGGTCTTAGCAGGCATTCCAATCTTAACCCAGTCTTCTATGAAATCACTGTAAAATCTCAATCAAATTAGACTGAACTTTACTTCAACAAATCCATCATTGTTCTAAACAATATAAGGCCTTACGTCGAGGTGGTTCCATCGTATGGGAAAGACATGAGCCCCTTGATTCCACCACAGGCACTATGCCCAATCACCACAATCTCTTGTACCTGTATAAAAGATATTAACACTTTCATTGGCACGAGATTGTCGAAGAGTAAACCACGGAGACCAAACTTGTGATGTATTATCCGTTTTAACTCGAAAGTCTTACGGTTGTGTCCTATAAAAAGTGAGTAACAAATAGGGGTTTAAACCTCAACATAGAACACTTCACCTTGAGATGCAAAACTGCATATTCGATAGCAGATCCGATTCCAGCATATTTAGTCTGTCATATAACATGGACAAAGAGTCAAACAACATGGTTCTAACACATCTATGAGCTGAAAATGAGATACAATATCAAAATGTGTGTTCAGCAGCTAAGAAAATTGTGTAAAAGGAACCTGGTCATATGGTGGCACCATGTTAGCAACATTTCGGACCACGAAAGCTTCCCCAGGTTGAATGTCCAGCACATGTGATGGGCAGACCCTGGAGTCTGAGCAGGCAACAATCATATACTGCAGGCATTTATTCAAACAGTTAGTATACTAAAACCCGAAAAGTCATATGATCAAATTCAAACCCGATTCGAACTCGAAAACCCGGATACAACATTCAGTATACCTTTGGGCTTTGACCCTTGGCAAGCTCAGCATACAAAGCAGGATTCTTTCTGCAAAAGAAAGGAAATTTGCAAGCTTTTTAATACAAGTGGAAGAAAAATGATGAAAATGAGAACAAAAAATTAATGGGTGATGAGTAAATTACTCATATTTTTCCTTCTTGAAGTAAACGAATCCATCTTTCAATCTCTCGACTGAGGCATCTGGTTTACCATCAGCTGATAATGTTGCATTTAACGATGCTGTTATTTGACCAACTTTCGCAGCTGCTTCAGCATTCAGTTCTCCTTTCTCACTACAATAAAATAAGATATATATTCGATACACTACGGTGGAACTATAAGGTCTTGGTTTTAGAGTTTAGAGATTTAATTTATAAAATATAATTTAACGTTTAGAGGTTAGGGTTTAGGATTTAGTATATTACAGCAAGAAATTTAGATTTTAATCTATATACCATAAATTCTAAACCCCTAAACTAAATTTCTAAACATTAAAACTCATGTGTACGTGAAAACTTTTAATTTCCACCATCGAAGTAGGAAATAATTACCCATAAAATAGATGTATGGTTTTTGTTCAAATCTCATTTATTTGATAATTATATATATAATAAAAAATTAATATTATTATTGATATTTGATTCATTGACCGATTAATCTAAATCGGGTACTGTAGAGACACGCTATGATCGACCCGTACTAATAAGTAAGATCTTGACAATTTGCCAGCTTACTTAAAAATTAAAATTTACACAACCCTTCATTAAAATCTAAAACCTAAAACTCTAGCCCTAACCCCTTAAAACCTAAACCTTAAACTCTAAACCCTAAATTTTAACCATAAATCTTAAATTCTATTCTCTACACACTAAACTCTCAAATCCTAAACTAAAACCATAAACCCTAAAATTAAAAGATTTATATATCAAAATATTTTTCTAATTTTTAAATACATAATTATTATCCACACTTCTAAGATCGACCACATATGTATGAATTCTTTACCACTCTATAAATAATCATTGTTGATAAAATTTTACAAAACAAATTCTTTTAAATATGGAACAAGTCTTCAAACTCAATCAAACAGCACGATATTTTGACGTGTGTATTAAAAATTAAACATATTAAGATTTACTAATTGATTGAGTGACTAAAAAAACTCATATAATTTCATTCTTTATAGATTTAAATTTCAACATTTACTTAATAATATAACATGTTTGTTTAATTAAAGAAATATAAACATAATTGAAAATTAGTGGTGAAGTCGGGAAAGGCTCTTGGCCCAAAAATAGTATGTTTTTTGTTTAGTCTCTTAAAAAATTATAAAATTTTAATTTTGTATAATAATAAATCATATTCCGACTCTTTAAAATTTTATTTAATATATTATATTTATACATTTTATATTTCATTGTATTTTTAAAATTTAATAATTTAATTTCACTCGATATCTAAATCTGATTTGGTGTCTGTAAATGTTAATAGAACTAGAAGAGATACCTGAGAAGTTTCTTGAGTGCTTCAACGGCTTCCTCGTAGGACTTGTTTTCCATATCTTCCCTCTGCAAATTTTCAAACCCCAATAATTTAATTTTCTCTATAATAGTAATATTTTTAGTAGTTAAAATTCAACTTATTACTTTTTTTTCATTAATATTAAGGATGAAAATAGAAATTTTTTGTTGAAGGACCGGGATAAAGTAAATAAATAATTAGAACTAAAGGGGCTTAAAATACAATTAAATCATTTTATAAAGGGGCTTAAAATACAATTAAATCATTTTATCCAACAATACCATTTGTGTAGAAATCCATTTTAAAGTTGAATTGCGAATGGAGATTAAGGAAATAATTAGCGTTATTTTCCAAAAGGAGAGAATTTGATTGGTTGGTTTTGGTTAATCAACACCACACACGTGTTAATAGTTCGGATCGTAAACTGCTTATGTCGACGTTATCGCCATTTGTCTAATTGGATTAACATCTGATTAACCGATGACACCAACTCAATTAGAGCATTATGAATAGTATAGATGCATAAAATAATTCGTTAATGCAAAAATGCATTGTCCCTAAAATAATTAGAGTAAACAGCACCATCGGTCACTAAACTATTTTTTTTTTTATTTTGGTCACTAAGCTATTATTTTGTGCAAAATTTTTACTAATATTACATTTTTTTCATATTTTGGTCACTATTGTTACTTTTTCCCTGTTTTAGTCACCAATCTATTACTTCTTTCCTCTTTTGATCACTAAACTATTATTTTTTTTTCTGAGTTTTTTAACGGTAGGTGACTAAAATAGAGAAAAACGTAATGTTAGTGATGATTTTACCCAAAATAATAGTTTGGTGATCAAAATAAAAAAGTGAGAATAGTTTAGTAACCAATAATGTTGTTTAGGAATGGGCTTAAATTTGAACTAGTCCGACTCATTTTCTTGTTCATGATTTATAACATATTTAAAAACATTTTTATATTTTTATAATCACATTTTAAATAAAAAGTACAAGTGAACTTCATTTTTAACCTTTTTAAGTATAAGGATTAAATCTTAAATTTAAAAAGAAAAATATGAATTAATGACACATTCTAATCGAAAAAGAGAAGATAAAAAAGAGAGAAACGTATACCGGGGCGAGTAAAGGAATAGGGGAAGTGAAAACTGGTCGGTCTTGGATGAGTGACGGAGAAGAAGAGGAAGAGTTAAGACTAGCGACGACGGAAGGTCGCAATGCAGATCGTCGAAGACCAGAAAGAGAGGTGGAGGAAGAGGAACATGAGGAGGTGAGGTACCAACCGTTGATCGAAGTTGTCGACATTGTCACGGAAAAATAATCGATACAGTATGGTTTGAATGTTATAGCACAGTTTGAGTGTTATACCATATTTGATAGGTTTCTTCAATCTTGGAAACCGATAATGAAAGCGAAAGCTTGGTGAATGAGAACTTCTACTTCTTGTAGATGAGGTTTGAACGTTGGAGATTCAATTTTCCTTTTTTTTTTCTCTTTTATTTTTTAAGTTTAATTTTTTTTTTTTAAAGTTTGTTCATCCGTCAATATAATTATTTATTGCATGTTGGGACTTGCATGCAACCATCTTTCTCCACGTATACTGAACCCATGATTTTATGGTCTTAATTTGCCACATTTGATTGGATTCCCCCTATAGTTGTTGTAACGGTAGAAATAAATACATACATACATACACAGGGGCGGAACATCACGGGGGTCCACGGGGATGTGCCCCCGCCAACATTTTAATTTTTTTAGGGAAAAAGGTAAAATTAGTGTTGTAATCCTTTAATTTTTATAAAATTTTATTTTAGCCCCCTCAAAACTTTTAGTCTCATATTGGTCTCCTCCTTTATAAATTTCTAGTTCCGCCCCTGTACATACATACATACATACCATTCTTGTTTTTATTGATGTCATGAGTTAAACGACTCAATTAGGAAAAAAATTAAAACATAAATATTTATTTGGTTTAACGTTTCAACTCATTGGATGAATAATTCGGATCAACAATTGTGGGGTCAGAATTTCCATTTAGTGAGGTCAGAGCGGGGTAAAGAATTCTCATGCCACTATACTAAGTATTATTGACTTTATACCCCAATAAATCAAGTGAGGTCAATTCTAATATTTTCTAGGAATTTTTTTGATGCATTTATAATATTTCCAAATAGTTGGTACTTTTTAATGGGGTCGATTGTACCCTAAACTTTGCATCTAGCTCCTCCCATAAGGATCGGGTACTGTAGAGGCCCATTATGGGACGACCCTCACAATCCAATTGCTTCATTCACAACGTCAGGACTCAAATATTTGACCTTACTTAAGGGTTCTAGTGCCTCATACACTAGACCAACTGGTTGTTGGTAAAGCATAAATATTTTAAAACAATAAATATTATGATAAGATTAAGAGTAAAGTACACCAATGACCACTAAAATAAATAAAAATGATATTTTTCCTACTAAAATTTTATAAATTACAAAATGATCATTAAGTTATTGAGTTGTTACAATATGGCCACTACATATTATAAATTAATCATAACTTTTGATTAGTTTGAGGACTATTTTATAATGATTTGACAAGTAAATGACTATTTTGTAATATTTTGATAAAGTTCAGTGGCCATCTTGTACAAATTAATAAGTTTAATGACAATTTTATAATTTTTAAAACTTTAGTGAATAAAAAGATTATTTTTCCTTAGTTTAATGACTGTGTACTTTACTCTAAAACAAGCAAAAACATGTATGGATATGAAATGAGTTCAAAATCTGGTGTTGTGATTGACACAACTCATGGGAGGATCACCCCATAATAAACTTTTGTAGTACTCGATTTAGATTAATTAACCAATAGATTGAATACAAATACTCATACAAAAAAAGTTAACACAATAATATATGTAGGGTAATTATACCATACACTGAGGTGGAAATATTTTGTTTCCACGAGCGCCCTAATTTTAGGAGTTAGGGATTCAATTTAGGGTTTATGTTTATGTGCTTAAAATTTAGGGATGTTGATTGAATTTAGATTTTAGGGTTAGAATTTAGGGGTTATAGGTAAAAATCTAAATCCTTATACATTACCCTGAAACCTAAACTCTAACCTCTGAACCTTAAACCTTAAACCCTAACCCCTAAATTCTAATCACGTACCTTAAATACAAAACTCATAAACCTAAACCCCTAAATTATAAACCCTAAATTAAATCTATAATCCCTAAAATTAGAGCGCTTGTGGAAATAAAATGTTCACACTGCCAGTGCATCATATATTTCCCATATTTGAAATAAATGAAATTGGAAATAAAAAAAAAAATCAATGGTGAAAGAAATAAAAGAGAGGTGATGGGTGAATATGGGGAGTTTCGTGGAGATAAGGCCCTATCTCTAAAACATGGCTCTCACCTATTGCTTTTCTGAGATTTTGTTTTTGAAATATTGTCCCCATTTTCCATTTTTCTGAAATTGAGATTCGAATTTTAAATTTGTTTGATATATTTTAAAGTTTTGTATAAATCGTAGTGATAACGGTTTAATCCGTTGATATGATATAGTAGTTGAATTGAAAAACTAGAGAGTTAGCTAGAACCATTAAAAATGGAGACAAAAATATTTAAAAATATGTATAAAGATCAATATTTGATACACTGCCAGTGTAAAAAAAGTTTATACAAGCATGCTTATTTTTAAGCCTAAATCTAAAATCTAAAATTTTAACCTTAAACCCTAAAAATCTAACCACAACCTTAAACCACAAACTCTAAATTATAACCATGAATTTTAAATTCTAGACCCAACAACCTAAATCACCAACATCTAAACCCCTAATTAACCCTGCTTGTGGAAACTTTATTTTCTACCGTCAGTGCATAGGATAATAATCCTATGTATAATTGGATTTTTATGGGTAATTATATCATGCACTGACGGTGAAAACATTTTGTTTCCACAAGCGCTCTAATTTTAGGGGTTTAGAATTATGTGCCTAGAATTTAGGAATTGTGGTTTGAATTTAGAGTTTAGGGTTAGAATTTAGGGGTTATAGGTAAAAACCTAAATCTATACAATATTACCCTAAAACATAAACCCTAACCTCTAAACCCTAAAACCTAAACCCTAAACCCTAAATTCTAACCATATACTCTAAATTTTAAACTCCTAAACATAAATCCCTAAACTAGATCCCTAACCCCTAAAATTAGGGCGCTTGTGGAAACAAAATGTTTCCACCGCTAGTGCATCATATATTTTCCCCATTTTTATTACCCTTTTTGTACCAATAAACTTAGGTTGTTATTTGATTTATGTTAAATTTTTCGTAAATATAATTTTTCTAATTTTTAATATGTTATATTTTGATACACTAACTGTGTAAAAAAATATTACACAATCTTTCTTTAAAATCTAAACTTTAAATTCCTAAATCTAACCTTAAACCCTAAACAAAAACCCTAAATACTAAATTCTAAATCATATAACCTAAAACTCTAATCCTAAACTAACACCTTAATCTCTAAATTTAACAAGATTATAGTTACAAAAATTCTTTTTAATTGTTATTAATCAATGTTTTAGACTTTTTAAGACAATTGAATTCTCCAATTCGATATCCGATATGTCTTTTTTAATTATTGAATAAACCGAGAATTAAACCTCAAACTTTATTGTTTTCCACTATTCCTATTCCGTGTCTAATCATGTTTTAATAATATAGTTCACATAATTGAATTGGGAGGATGTCTTTGTAATAAGTTTTTGCACTATATGATCAAGATTAGTTTGTTAATGAATTAGATAATAATATTTATATTAAAAAATTAGAACATTAAAGAAACAAAAATGAGTTTTAATCTATTAAATATTGAGCCCGAAAAATAGTCTTAATAGAAAAAAATATTATTCTTTTTAAGAGACTTGATGCGAACAATTTTGTCTATGTAAGATATGCATGAATTTTACAAGAATTCAAAATTGAACAGATATTATTGTAAGATACACACTGAGATGTGTAAATAGATGTAAACACAAGTAATCTTGTGAGCTCACCTTCTTCTTCCCGGAAGGCTAGATTACCGATCATCCATCCGATGGCCAAGGATCGAACACATCGGTTAGCGGTCTCCTTGTGAAATGGTTATATTCGATCCGTCCCAAATAGATTTTTCCATCATTTTCTTGTTTCTGCAATAAATATGGTTTCTAGTTTTGCAGATCTTCAAATTCATGGACATTTTTCTGAATGGAGATTAGTTTGCGTTATTGACTGAGAAAATTTGGAAGCTCGTTTATTATTTGAAACATATACATACATATATATATATATTAATATCATATAGTAGTTGTAGTAATGTCTACATTTTTTAAGCAACGGAAAAGATTATGCCGACATCTTTGTTGTCATCTTTCTACATGTATGAAAACCAATTGGTGGAAAATTCATCTTCCCTCTCATTAGTTGAGGGGCTAACGACACTTATGTTGTCTCATCACGTATGAGTTTAAATCCAGATATTTACTTTGGAAATCTAATATTTTTTTACTTGATAAAAAATTGAATTGATTTAAAGGTCAGATTATCCATCCAATTTGAACTATCCATTCAGTCTGAATTAAAACTGGATAAAATTAATCTTAGACCAACATAAATAAACTCGAATGACTATATTTTATGTATAACCACCTGATATTTGATTCATAGGCGGAATAAAATCAAAATCAACCCAACTCACAAGTAATTTGAAACTGTACATGATTATCTAGTGTCATATGTAAGCTAATAATGTTGTCATGTTATTGCCATTTCCCCTGGGGCAATAGAAGACAACACGCTTAATTTACTTTTTTTGGTTTATTAGAGTATTTATTGGAGTAAGTCTCGTGATTAATTTTTTACGTGCTATTAACTTATATAGAGAATAGACGTTGACCACATGTTTTAAAATTATTTTATACTCAAAATAAAGATCGAACCTTTTAGTATCTCAGCTAAATTTCATATTTTTTATAAATATACTAATACTGATATTTGATATGATATTTGTGTGCCTAGGGGTAATGTACCTTGGGGTAGATGAATAAAAATCCTCAAATTTTTTGGTCCCTTTATGCATACTTCAACACAAAAATTAAGGGTAAAACATACAAATGGCCACTAAGCTATTCTAAAAAATATAAAATGGTCATTAAATTTTCAAAAGTTACATAATAGGCATTAAATTTTAGTTTTTGTTACAAAATGATCATTGAGTCGTTAACTGTTGTTAACTGGGTGACATGACAGTTACGAAAATTTGTATAACAACACATTTAATCCTTAATATTTACACATTCAATCAATTTAGACATCAATAATGAAGGTTAAATTAGGACTAAATTGATTGAATGTATAAACATGGAGGATTAAATGTGTTATTATTCAAATTTTCGTAACTGTCATGCCATTCACTTAACACATTTAACGACTCATGACAATTTTGTAACAAAAATTAAAGTTTAATGCCCATTATATAACTTTTGAAAGTTTGGTGACCAATTTGTATTTTTTGGAATAGTTTAGTGACCATTTATGTACTTTACTCAAAAATTAAACCTACACTTTAACTCTAAATCTTAAACCTTGCGCACTAAATCATAAACCCTAACCATAAATCTACATTTTAATGTTGAAATATATATATGAACACCCAAAAAAGACGGAAAATTTCTATTCGACATATATTTGCCATGGTTCTCCCTGCATATTCCAATACACCCAATGGTATATAGCATGGATGGCAGTCCTACTAAGGAGAGGGTGTGATCAAAATGGGACTTTCGGTTGACCCCCTTTGTAAATAGGCAGCATGGAAAGACATCCTTCAGCTCCGGGCGGAATATAAAGTTTAGTGTTCCATTTTTTTAATTTAATCCGAATCGAAATTTACAAAGACTCAATATAAAACGATTCTCTTAGTCCAATTTTGATACTACAATAGTGTGCATCATTCTATATGTACCGATGCGATATTAACTACTTTGATTTCGGATATGTCTCGAACTTTGGTTGACCGATAAATGCAGCCCAATAAACCTGCATTGAGATGATTTAGTTTAAGGCTTCGTTCAGCAACATGTTTGAGGAGGAAAATCGACTGTCAAATAAAAAACGCCGATGAACACTTTCCGTTTGTCTCTCTTCACTGTGGTTTTGATTCCAAACGTCCGTTTTAAAAAAGTTGAAATTTCCAGCTTCTTCCCCGCAATTAGAGTTCTACCAGAAGAGGTGAACGGGCCTAAGTTGTGTGGGATTAGCCCATCAAAGATGCAGGCCCAACCTCATTCAAAACCCACACCAATCATGTATGCTTGGATAATTAGAGTAGGGTTGACCACAGCTGATCTCTTTATCTCATCCGATAAATTCCCGACAACGATATTTTCACCTACTGAAAAACAAAAGTCTCAAATTACTCGGGTCGGGTCCCACTCCAATTTGCATCGAGCTTGACCTTCTTCTCTCTCTTTTAATCAGTTTCTCTTATTTTACACCCATTTTATTATGTTTATTATATTTGTCGACCAATAATTATCATCGCCAAATCCTCATAGTTGGAGTCGTCTTGAGGTGGTGGGGGATTGGGTTTCGATTTGGTTTAATGCAAAATTTTGATTCGTTTTTTTTTTCAGATTCAGCTCTGATTTGAATCTGCTGGAACCCTAGGTTTGTATGGAATCTGTGAACAAGTTTGTCTTACTTTATATATATATATATGTTTATGAATTTTTAGTTAGTTGTTTTTAATTGATGAACTTTGGTTGTGCTTTCAGTATTAGTTTAATTGTTCTGTAGTGAAAATGTGGAAACTTTGTAGAGATTTTTTGAATGATATGTTATTTTTATAGTTAATCAGTTGGAATTTGCTGCGATAGTTACTCTAATTTAGGCTGTTTTGAATTGTTGTTTAAAATCTGAAAAAAAGAACTATTTGTTTGTACTGATTCATAAAATTAATTGTCATGTGATGGTTTTTGTTTCTGTAGGGAGGTGTTTTTTTGTTTTAATTCTTTTGAGGAAAAAAGGGTCCTTTTTGTGAAGAAGAATTAATATAATTCTTTATCTGGGTTTGTACAGTTTAAAACTACCCTGATTTTTTGGTAGATTTCGACTGCATCTACTGGTTTCGTTCCATACAAAATTTGCTAGTCTTTAGGTTTCTATTTGCCATCTGGGGAAAATCACTTTTCTCATAGGCTTTGCTAACTAGCCTCTGCTTATTCGTAGTTCACTGACAGAGTACTTGTTGTGATATGCAAGGTCTTCTCTGCTATTAACTGAGATTTGGGTTTAAATTGTTTCTGCATTCATGGAAGTGGACTGGGTAAGCCTATTACCTTGATGAAGTCGGTGAACTTGTATACTGCTGCACGTTAAAGAAAAGAATATGCTACCTGATTGGAAGAAGCTCCGCTATATACTGACAGTCCAATCATTAGTTGAATGTTTGCTTTTGTTAATTGGAACATACAGGAGTAAAGAGGGAGGGTGGTAATGGTGTGAAAAGAAGTCATGGAGCATCCTTTGGAGAAAAGATTTCCAGTCAATGCGAATGATTATAAGTTATATGAAGAAGTTGGAGAAGGTGTCAGCGCCACTGTGTACAGGGCTTTATGCGTTCCGCTTAATGAGATTGTTGCTATCAAGGTTCTTGATTTGGAAAAGTGCAATAATGACCTGGTAAGTATGGTATTTCATAATCTATTGCTTGGGGATTTTATTTACTTATGCATTTCTCTTTCAAGTCCATGCAACTCTATGACATAAAGAGTTGACATCAACATAAGATTTTTGCTCTTGGATGATGCAGGATGGCATTCGAAGAGAGGTGCAGACCATGACTTTGATTGATCACCCAAATTTATTACGGGCACATTGTTCATTTGCTACCGGTCACAACCTTTGGGTTGTGATGCCATACATGGCTGGGGGGTCCTGCCTGCATATAATAAAATCTGCTTATCCTGAAGGTTTTGAAGAGCCTGTCATTGCTACTTTGTTACGTGAAGTTCTTAAAGCTCTTGTTTATCTTCATGCTCATGGGCACATTCACAGAGATGTGAAGGTTTCTAATTGCCCCTTCTTTTTTTTATGTCATGTTTTTTCTTGTTTATTTCTGCAAAGATTTTAATTTCTGAGACCAAGCTATATTTTTTTTAACTATCTACATGAATAACAACGGTTCTTATAATGTAATTGAGAATGTATGAGAAATGCAGGAAAACTCGCTTCTTCATTCTGTAGTGAAACCTTATGCTAATGGTAGCATACTATTGAATCCCTTAGGCCCATTTGGATGGGTGGTGAGATTTGGTCCAGTGAGATTAGTCACTGTAGTGATGAGATTAGATTATGTAGCATTGAGGTTAAAATCAATGGTAGTCTATTAGTTCAAGATGACTTCTTGTTGTTTCCTTGACAAGTAGGATGTCAATTATGCTATACATATCAATAGCTTACTGCCTGTTATTTTGTCCTTGTTCGTTTTCTTCCTACTCATGTTCAGAAATTTTCTCATTTATTATTATCTACATTTATAACTTCTATTTGCAGGCTGGGAATATCCTAATTGATTCTAATGGTGCTGTCAAGTTGGCAGACTTTGGAGTATCAGCGTGCATGTTTGATACTGGAGACAGACAGCGTTCCAGAAATACTTTTGTTGGAACTCCTTGCTGGTATTTGTTTTCCCATGGCCCTTCAACTGTCCGAGGTTTTACTTATATATGTATTTTTATTGTTGAAATTCAATTTTCGGGAGTTAATGATGAACACAATGTCTCTCCTTGTTTTTATATCAGGATGGCTCCAGAAGTTATGCAGCAATTGCATGGTTATGACTTTAAGTGAGTTGATTACCTCTCTGATCTATACTTTTTCATGTCTTTTAGTTCTTTTGCTTTGTTATACCTTTTGAATCATTCTGTTTCATCTTCTTTCCTGTTTACAGAGCAGACATCTGGTCTTTTGGAATAACAGCTCTCGAACTGGCTCATGGCCATGCTCCATTTTCCAAGTATCCACCGATGAAAGTAACTATCATAGTTATTTAATAGTTATATCTGTTGATTATCGTATGTCTTATATTACCTTTTTTTAGTTCTTAGTATGGTTGTTTAATCCCATTCTTTTGCAGGTTTTGTTGATGACCTTGCAAAATGCTCCTCCTGGTCTAGACTATGAAAGGGACAAGAGGTTCTCAAAGGTTTGTGCTCTTCAATTGTGTCTTACTGACTGGTATCACTTGTTAGTATCTGATAGTAACATTGTGAGAGCTTTATAATTCTCTAGTCTTTCAAGGAGTTGGTAGCTGCTTGCTTGGTGAAGGACCCAAAGAAACGTCCAACTTCAGAGAAGCTTTTGAAGCACCATTTCTTTAAACATGCACGCTCATGTGATTATCTAACTCGTACAATCCTTGATGGCCTTTCTCCATTAGGTGAACGTTTTAGGGTGCTAAAGGTCTCTTACTTGCCCATTTTGTTTAACTAATGACCTCTGTTAGGATGGGGAACTAATTTAGAACCCTGATCTGGTCCTCTATGTTTCAGACAAAAGAAGCTGATCTTCTTGTACAGAATAAAGCTCTGTATGAGGACAAGGAGCAATTATCACAGGTGAATAATGGAGCTTTACACATTTCTCAACAAAAACTGATAGTGCTAGGTTCTTTCCTTCATGTCTTACTAGTTTTTTGTTTTTGTTTTTTATTCTGAGGGATCTTTTGTGGTCATTTCACATCCATCTCAGTTCTTAAAAGATCAAAAGAAATTATTGTAGCTAGCTTTACTTTGACTAATGAATGCCCATGGTATATAAAAAACTACATGATTACATGGTATCATATTGAATATGAATTCCTTTCACCTTGCAGCAAGAGTATATAAAAGGGATCAGTGCTTGGAATTTCAACCTAGAGGACTTAAAAAGTCAGGCTGCACTTGTAAGTAGTTTCAATTCCCCGTGCAACTTTTTGTTATTATTTTTCTGAAGGTAGTCCTAGAACTGCTATATAATCTTAATCTCATCATAAATGCCGACTGTTTTACCTGCAGATTCAAGACTATGATGATGCGCAAAATGCAGAAGATCAAGATGGGAGCAGAAAACAAAGTGACCGTCATGATGGAGTTGGATTATCTGCTGAGAAGATGTCTTCTGAAATGGCTAGTAATTCCATTGCTGCAAGTAGCCAGGAGGTACCAGTTATAACCCTAAAATGCTTTTTATATAATTAAGTTGTCAGCCCTTCCATTGCCCCTTGATGCTTTGGTTAAGCTTGTTCTTCAGATTTACTTCTCTTTTACTTGTTTCAGGATGGGCTTAATGATCTTCAGGAACTGGAGAGTTCATTTGCTTCATTTCCTATCAAGCCACTTAAGGCACTCAAGTATGACATTTTTATGCTTGCATGACCTTACTAATTCAAACAATTCATTATTATAACATAATTAGGAGGATATCATTATTCAGATTTGTCACACTCAAAGGACTTGTGAGTCGTAATTGTCTCAAATAAGAAGCAGCATCTTGTCACAAGTATCATTTAATTTTAAAATTATCTTCTTTTTGCCATATCCTCTTCCTATATTTTAAGAACATATATGTTATTTATTAGACTAAACTATTTTTTTTCTCCTGAAAAAAGAAGAGTGGCGAGTGTATTTTTTTTTGGGTAATCAGTTTCTTTGTTTTTGCAACTTTTTAATTGGGCAGAGGCTGTTTTGACATTGGTGAAGATGAGGGTGCAAATGGTCCAAATTGGAAAGGTGTTATGCCATTGGAAAGTGATACGGAGTCATCAAGACCCATGGACCAAGATGCTGGAAGACAAGAGGGTGAGAATTCCGGGCAAAGTGGCTCTTTCACACATCCTGTTGTTCCAGAGCTTAAAAAGTACTTGAGCGGTTCACTAATACCTGATAGAGCCTTTTCTCCTAACAAGGTTACTGGAGATGGGGACAGGTACGCCTTCTTCTATGTGAAGTTACCCCGAACCCGAAACTGTTATCACCAAACATACATTGCTTGAAATGACGTTTCCTGAAATATACGAGGATATTTTTCCCATTATCATGCTCTAGATATGATGAGTTTCTGGATTCTATGGATTGCAAGTGTAGAAGAATCCTAGATGTATGATGTGGTACACTGGGACTTTCTACTCGACTTGGTTATTGTTCCTATATTCTGTAGTTAAAAGGAACATTTGTTTGTCATCATTGCCATTTAATTTACTGGCAAAGCTTTGTATGTCAGTTTATATTAAATTGGGTTTATCAACTTTGTTTTGCAGGGACTTCCCACAGCTTAAATTTCCATCTGAACGCAACTTCAGTGGTCCACTGTACCGCCAGAGGAGAGAAGCAAATAACACTTCATCTGGTATTTCCTGCTTTTATTATCTTCCATTTCTACTCAGAAGTGATGCTACTTATTTGTACGCAAATGAACTCTGTTATCTTTTCCTCTTTCGTATCAGAGGATGCTTCAGAAGGAGCAGTTGTTCAGCGGGGACGATTTAAGGTGACTTCAGCAGATCTCGTTCCCAAGGTACATCTGCTACGTATTGAAAGTTTTACCTCCTTTGTGTAAAGAAACTTTGCAGCGTATTGGGTACAATCTTCTGCTATTATTATGCAATAAGCCCATAACATGCACTTTGTACTAATGAACAGTCTCTACATGAAATATATGACAAAGTTATCAATTGACGCATATGGAGAGTCTATATCTCTGCCTGTCTGTTATAATTTACCAAGTGAAATTTATCTGTCTTGATAACTATCTACATAGCTGACCGTCATTTATTAGGCATCATGTAACATACTGACATGCATCTAATTCTATCAACTGCTAATAAATCATACTTCCATTAAAGAGCTACGACTATATTCTAAATGATTCCACTGCAGACGTTAGTTTCATATCTTTTGTTGTTTCTTTATGTATGGTTGGCTTGTGTTGCTTATCCATTTCATGTTCTTATCCGCATGGATACGTATAATATCTGGATTGCTACCTTTGGAAATTTTGTGGCTTATACCTTTGAACAATAAGGATGAAACTTAGCAATTTATCATTTAGGCAATGGCTTTGTAACCATTGCCATTATTTTCTCTCATTCAGGGACCTACTAACTGTACGTTTAACCCGGCCACTGGAGGTTCAACCTGTCCAACATCTCCAAACCTAAGAGCAAGTGCAGTTCTCCCATCTCTACAAGGCATTTTGCAACAGAACGCCATGCAAAGGGTATGTTTGTTTTCTTACCTCTCATCTCAGTCATAGAGAGTGCCTGTCTTAAAAACAAGTTCCTCTGTTGATGATTGTTGACAGGAAGAAATCATTAGACTGATCAAGTATTTGGAGCAAAATTCTGGTAGTGCCTCTACACCTTTTTCTTTTTTGGGGGTGTGGGGGAGGGGTGTGTTTCTGCTGCTTAATTGTGGAAGAAATTACCGTGTTAAATTTTAAATCTCTTATACAGGTAAGCTCGGGGACTTGTCAGAGGTAGGCACCAATGACCTTTTGCAGGTAATTAATCAACCCTAACTTATCAGTAACCATATGACCTTTCTTATGACATGGGTTCCGGCTTATGCCAATGCTGGATTTTGCTCATGCTGAGGTTTATTTTCATACAGGCAGCCTTTTTTGGTACAAAAGAGGTCTCAGCCTAGGGATAGGGGAAGGCATTGTGGATTCTGGGATTTTAATCCCAAACCTGCTAAATACAACCACTTAAGTGTGATAGAACAAACCAACTGAGCTATGCTCCGGCATATCTTTGTTAAAGATTTTATTTTTCTTAAGTAATGATCAAGTTGTAATTGTATTTTCAGATGCCGCCTTCTTCTGCAAGGGAAAGAGAGCTGCAATCTCAGGTGCTTCAGCTGCAACAGAGGTATAAGATGAAGCACACAGTGTGGATTTTCTTTCTTTATGCACATTTGACTTAAAATTTAATTTCTTTTGTCAGTATTGGGAATCTGGTTGAAGAATTGCAGAGACAGAAGATGAAGAACATGCAGGTTTTTGCTTTTCGCTCTTCATTTTCCTTAAAAGCGTCTGTTTTTTACATTTGTGTCCTGCACATTAAGATATGGGTATGAGAATATGAGATGGTATGATCTCCCAAATAGGACAAATTTGAGCATACATGTTTCTAACGTATAGTTGTATCCGACATTTACCCTTGAGTCGAGTTATACATGGGTTTCATGTTCTGAAATTATTGAACTTGAAGGACTTTTCATGCATACCCAATCACTTGTTCTTTCAGTCTATGTTACTTGCACGCATGTATTTGTCAAACCCCGGTATGCTCAACGTTTTCTAGATTCTCATGCCTTCATATTCTTGTACTCATTTTCGAATATATTCCAGATACAAGCGTAACACACAACTACTTCATAGAAAATGAAGAGTTTTGGTTCACACATTGATTACAATACAATTATATATATATATATATATATATATATTATTGAGTTGATTTTCTTGTGTCATCCCCTTGCAGTTAGAGAAACAATTAAATAAAGCATTGGCCAACAACTGAAAGTGAAGGGTTTGAAACAAACAAACAAAAATTAAAAAGCTTGGTGGTGTAGTTAATCAAACAGCCTCGGATTATATTTTGAGGTCAGTGCTTTAGGGTTCCTAAAAGGTGTTTGAGATGAGGTATATGACTATGGGTGCCGTGTTGTTTATTTATTGTATTATTTTCGAGTGTACCATATATTATAATATATCTCTAGTATTATATTATATTATATTATATATAGTTTAATATATGGTCGTGTTTTTAGAAGCCCTGTGACAGGACTTCCCAATTTTGTGATGCCATAATGCTCGACTTTGAGTTGAGTTGAGGTCGAGTCTCATGTAATGTAACTTTGTTGTAATTTATTCATATTCACAGCCACAGGATATTGTAATATAATTACAATCTCTCTCTGTTTCTCATGTTCTTCATTTGCTCTTCCAACTCTGAATAAAATTAAAATGTAAGTGGTCAACTTGCTTTTGATCTATATATGACATGGTTGGGTTCTCATAGATTGTAGATATTTAGTTTTGGTTACTAATATTTCTTGGAGATAAATAATCTTATTTTATAGGGAATTGTGCTTTTGAAGATAGTAACAAATTTGACTTGGAACAATTACCAATTTTGTGATATTTATTCTTTTTCGCAAGAATGACTTTTGTTCAAAAGTGTTGCTCGGATGAATTGTTGTTTGAGAATAGCTACGTTAAGAACCTGCTATGTTGTGTTAGTTTAATAGTAATTGTTGTTTAGAGCACCGATATTCAGAATAATTGTTGGTTAAAGTAGCTTTGGTTTAGAATAGTTGTCATTCGAGAACTACATGCAGAACTGTTGATGCTTGAAACAACTCTTATTTAGAACACTTCTTGCGATTAACATTGAACAATTCTTTTTCAAGAACAGTTCATGTCTGAAACAGATTTTGTTTAAGAACAGTTCCTGTTCAGAGTAATGATGCTTAGAACAACTCTTGTTCAAGAACTTTATCTAGGAAAGACATGTTTTTCGAGAGAGTTTCGTCGAAAATGATTCACGTGTTATTACTTCACCAAAACATTAGTGAAGATAACTCTAGAATAAGGCAGGGATCTTAGGTTAGCTTCTCGCTTGAGATGTGTCCTGTAAAGTTTGGTTTGGTGAATCAAATATAGATATGTTACCTTCTTCCCTTTGATTGTGTAATTGTTGTCATCTTTGCTGAGGGCTTGGTGTGGTTTTGGCGCGTTCATTGGGTGAATGGTGTGGGTTTGCTTAAGGATATTTGTGTACACCCTTAAGCTATGCCGAGTCGCAAGGTGATGTTCTGGGAAATGGTAAATGATTACAGGGGATGGGATTGGCCAAAGTTGTAGGATTTGTTGCCGGATAGGGCTTATATGAGAATTGCAGCCTTGAAACTGCTGGTGGACGCAAGTAATGAGGAATTCTGTTGGGTGGTGTTGGGATCAAAAACAGAGATTCTCGATTCATCAGCCTATAGTGTTCAAGGGAATAACAATGCCGATGCTGGTAATCGGTTGCAATGCATTCTTTCTTTGGTTGGTGTGTCAGGAAAAGCTATTAACCTATGGTTGAATGAGAAGACAGATGACCGGGGATCCAAGTTGTTCCGTTTGTGGAAGTCTCCTGGGAGATACAGATCATGTATTACGAGTTTGTGCTCCAGCCTGGGGAGCAGGGTTACGTGTTGTTCGTCCGGAGAAGTTTGCCGAACTTTTGCATTTGAGATGAATGCCAGAGTTTGCAGTGTTGTTGAAGCTGAAAGTTGGGGAGTTTATGATGGTTTGTCATTGGCATGGTCCTTGGCTTACGACGAGTTGAGCTCGAGTGCGATTACTTGATCCATTGACCATTACTGTTGCAAATGGTGAAAAACTCTATAGTAATGCAGTCAGTAAACTCTTAACATGGAAGATGCAGGGGCACAGTTTTCAACATGATTTCAGAGTCTTACAGATGGGTGGCAGTGATATGGTACTAGGGGTGGACTGGATGAAGAAATATAGTCCAGTTATGATGGATTTCAAACAAATGACTTTCAGTTTCAACAGTGAAGGCAACCCTATAGTCTTGAAAAGTGGTGAGAATTTCCAGAAACTCAAAGTAATTTCAGAAGCTAAACTTCAGAAGATGACTGCTAAAGACCCAGATTGCCTTGGTGAACTTTTTCTTATGAGTGTCGACACTCCTTCTCCCTCTATCCCCACTGAGTTACAAGCACTGTTAGATGAGTACAAATGTGTTTTTGAAGAACCACAAGGCTTACCTCCTCCAAGACTACAAGATCATGCAATTGAACTACAAAGTGGAGCTCAACCAGTTAATTTGAGACCCTACAGGTTCCCTCATCACCAAAAGACAGAAGTGGAAAAGCAGATTAAAGAAATGTTATCTTCCTCAATCATACAAACAAGCCAAAGCCCTTTTGCTTCACCCTGTCTCCTAGTTAAAAAGAAAGATGGCACTTGGAGACTGTGTGTTGATTATAGACAACTCAATTCTATGACTGTGAAGAATAAGTTTCCTATTCCAGTGGTTGAAGACTTATTGGATGAACTCACTGGGGCAAATTTTTTTTCAAAACTGGATCTAAGGTCTGGATATTGGCAGATCAGAATAAAGAAAGAGGATGTGCCTAAGACTGCCTTTAGGACTCATCATGGCCACTATGAGTTTAAAGTCATGCCATTTGGTTTAACAAATGCACCAGCCACCTTCCAATCTCTTATGAACCAGGTTTTTGAACCCTTCCTCAGAAAATTTGTATTGGTTTTTTTTGATGATATCCTAGTTTACAGCCCTACTTGGAAGGCACACTTAGTTCATCTTAAAACTGTACTGCAAGTTTTAAAAGCACACCAACTATTTGCTAAACTCAGTAAATGCTTCTTTGGGCAAGAACAAGTGGAATACTTGGGATACATTATTTCTGCCAAGGGTGTTGCTACAGATTACTCTAAAATTGCTGCTATGAAGGAGTGGCCACTCCCTCACAACCTCAAGTCCTTGAGAGGTTTTCTCGGCCTCACTGGTTACTACAGGAAGTTTATCAAAGGCTTTGGGGAAATTAGTAGGCCTCTGACTCAAATGCTTAAAAAGGGAAACTTTGAGTGGACCCCTGAATCTACAGCTGCTTTTGACAGATTGAAGGAAGCTATGTGTAATGCTTCAGTCCTTGCTTTGCCAGATTTTTCCAAGACATTCTGTTTGGAAACAGATGCCAGTGCTAAAGGCATAGGAGCTGTTCTCACACAGGAAGGGAGACCCTTGGCTTATCTTAGCAAGGCCTTGGGTCCTAGACATGCTGATTTATCCATTTATGAAAAAGAGTATTTGGCTATCCTCATGGCTGTCTCTAAATGGAAACATTACTTTGAAGGGGCCTCCTTTGTCATCAAAACTGACCATGAACCATTGAAACACCTTCTAGAGCAAAAACTATCTACAGCTATACAGAAAAAGGGCCTTTCTAAACTTCTGGGCTTAAACTACAAGATACAATACAGGAAAGGGAGAACTAATATTGTTGCAGATGCTTTATCCAGGGTTCCAGACTCTTCAGCAGAGTTTCAACAGATTGGGGCTACTGTTATCACTCCTACTTGGTTACATGAAATTGAAGACAGCTATACAAATGACTCTTTGGCCCAAGAGAAAGTTACAGCTTTATCTATCAATCCAGGTGCAGTTTTGAATTGGGAGCTTTCTAAAGGTGTACTCAGGTTCAAAAAGAAGGTTTATGTTGGGTCTTCAGGCAACTTAAGACTTCAATTGATCACATCATTACATGACTCTCCTCAAGGGGGACATTCTGGGGTCCAGGCTACATTCAAGAGACTTCAATCCTATTTTTTCTGGCCTGGTATGAAGGCTATGGTTTCAGCTTATGTCAGTACTTGTGATGTGTGCCAAAGAGTTAAGGTGGAGCACATCCCTAAGCCTGGGTTGCTACAACCTATTCCTATTCCTCAAGGGGCTTGGGAAGTCATCACAATGGACTTCATTGAAGGGTTGCCACAGTCGAAGAAGGCTAATTGTATTCTTGTCATTATTGACAAGTTTACTAAGTATGCACACTTTATAGCTATGTCTCATCCTTACACAGCTATAGAAGTGGCCAGATTGTACCTAGACCAAGTTTACAAGTTGCATGGTCAACCTAAGGTAGCAATCTCAGACAGGGACAGAACATTTACTAGCCATTTCTGGAAGGAATTCATGCTCCAGCTAGGAACTACAACCCTATTTAGTACGGCCTACCATCCAGAGACTGATGGTCAATCTGAACGCCTAAATCAGTGTCTAGAACACTATCTGCGCAGCATGTGTTTTCTAAAACCAAACACATGGGCAAATTGGTTATCCCAGGCAGAATGGTGGTACAACACTACCTACCACACCTCCCTGGGCACAACCCCATTCGAAGCACTGTATGGCTACAAGCCACCACTATATGACTGGTCACACACATCAGTCAACGATGCAGTCCAGGAGCTCAGTGACAACAGACAGGCTATTGCTAAACTACTGAAAGAGCAACTAGAGAAAGCAGCTAATAGAATGAAACAAATGGCAGACAAGAAACGCACAGATAGGGAATTTGCAGAAGGGGATTTTGTTTACCTGAAGTTGCAACCGTATCGGCAGTCGTCAGTAGCCCTCCGTCGGAATTTGAAACTCACTGCTCGCTATTTTGGCCCTTACAAAATCGATAAAAGAATTGGGTTAGTGGCATACAAATTACAGCTTCCCCCTCATTCCCGAATCCACCCAGTATTTCATGTAAGCCTTTTGAAGAAAAAGATCGGAGACAATCACATTACCTCCATTGATCCACCTGAGATTTCTGATGATGGCCAGCTGAAGGTTTATCCTGCCGTCGTCCTCGACAAACGGATGGTGAAACGGAATAACATTGCCGTAACTCAAATCCTCATACAGTGGTCCAATTTGGGGAAAGAACATGCAACGTGGGAGGATTATTCGGTGCTGAAATCCCAATTTCCAGATTTTGATCCTTGGGGACAAGGATCTGGTGGAGGGGAAGGTATTGTCATGTCGATGGAGGAATTGGGGGAAAATTTAGGGTTTCTGAAGGATCGTGGAGATCGAGTGTTTGAAGGAAGGGTTGGAATCGATAATCAGACATTTAGGCTTAATGACTATAATGAGGCAAACGGCGTCGTTCAAGGTTTATGTTATGAAGCTGCCGAAGCATTGGGTCTGAATGGGGGTGCGAGCCCAAATGGATCTGCGAGCCCAAAGGGATACGGCCCAAACAAGTAGCCCAAGACGGGATTATTATCAGAACACAGCTAGCACAGCTGGAGGAATTTGTTATTCTGTTATCCACATGTCATTAGATTATTGGATAATACTTTTAGCCGTTTTTATTCCTTTTTTATATTAGGGTTGAATGTAATCTGAGAGCTATCTATGCAAAAAATACACAAAGTTCTCTTCTTTCATCCTACAATTTCTGTCTATCTCTAAATCCCTTTCTTTTCTTTACATTTAAAACGTCAGTTCGTGACATCATCAGATTGGAAACATTCGACGATTGTCCAGGCTACTTGGAAACTGCTTGATTGGGATTGGGGGTTCGAGTTTGGCATGTGTTCCGCGAAGGCAATTGGGTTGCCGTCTTGCCGATGCTAGGCCTCCACCATTGGGAGCTGCTTATTTTGCGGTACCACCATCAAAGGTTCTCAGAACTCTAGTTATAAAATTTTGATTATTATAAAATTAATATAAAATAACTAAGATAAGTAAGTACATAAAAAGGTATATAATTTTATTGATTTTTAATAAATAGGGTTCTAATAAATTTTGATTACTTATTAAGTTATAAAATAATTAAATTAAAATTTTCATTGTTTACATTTTAATCCAAACACATTCTACAACTGATTTTACTCTCACGGTTACAGTATCTAATCTCTCTACTACAATAATTAATCTTACCATACAATTTTTTAATCTCACTAGAACCATTATCACCGTCTATCCAAATAGACCTCAAATTTAACATATTTAATAATTTAGACTTCAAATTTAACATATTTAATAATTTAGTCACTAAATTGATAATTGATTTGTGAATGGGGTAAAAAATAATAATTTTATATTGAAAAGGAAATAAAATGAGGTAATAGAGTATAAAAGTGGTTGAACTGCAAATTCTACAAGACATTTCTTTATGGAAGAGAGTATTTACTTTATAATAAGTGGTATCAGAGCGATCACTTAACTATTTAATCTTATGTCGAATGTCCTGGTGGATGTGACAGGTAGAATAAGTAACTGTAACGGTGGCCCATGACGAGGACATCACAAGACTGAATATGGGACAATGTCAGGCCTTAGAAAGAAGTAGAGACGTTAATCTTATGTAAAAAAAAGTTAAGGTCATAGAATATAAAAGTAGTGGAGTTGCACATCCACTATCATACATATCTTTAGGGGAAAGATAATGACATTGTCACAAATATTTATTTTTGTTGTTTTACTTTAGATTAAATTCTGTCTCTAATTAGTTAACACTTCCCATTTAATTTTTAATTGTGTTGAGTTAGAGGTGTCACAATGGCAAACATCATTTTTTTTGTAACCACCATAATGACATCATCTTCATTCTCTATCATAGGCGTAAAGTAGCGGGGACCTGGCCCCTAAAAATTTGAAAAAAAATTTAATCTTTAAAATTTTAAAAATGCTATTAGACTCTTATAATTAATGGCTCCTTTGTTATGAGTGGCAGTAATTTATCATTGGCTTAAAGGTACATAAAATCTTCAATTTTTTTAATCAATTAAGTTTATATATTTTAAATTTTAATTAATTTATTAGTTGACTGATGTTGACCGTCATCAAATATAACAACTTTTAAAAGTAACATTTTCAGAAAAAAAAACTAAATTTATTAATAATTTTATAAGCTTTTAAATTACTTTATAATTTTAATAATTTTCTTTAGAATTTTTTAAAAAGTCTATGCTTTTCACGAGGTAGATCGGTAGAATTTCAATGTGCTACATGACAGTAATATCTCAGAAAAATTGTTAAAATTTAACGGTCAAAATTGATCAAAAGAGTTTAATTGATTAAATTTCTCGACGTGAGGACTTGATTGATTTAATTTTTTGATTTGAAGGTTAAAATGAATGTAAAAAAATATTATTGCTATAATTATTATATTTTAATTTAGTGTTTCAAACGCCCTTAAACATTTATTATTCGTAAATCACTATCTCTAAAATTGTTTGGGCGGTAGTAATCTATTAGTGGTATTATGTTACACTAAGGGTGTATATTCGATCGAGTCGAGTCAAAAAATTTTGAGTTAAATGAGTTAAAGTGCCATATTTTATAATTCAAACTTTATTTGAATTTTTTTGGAATCAAGTCGAGTTTATGAAATTCGAGTCGAGTTGTTCAAGTTTCAATTCAAATTTAATTGTAAACATTTATAATGTTATAATATTAATTAGTTCCAATTTAAATGGTTTTCTATAACCATATACAATACACATATATTTCTCCAGTGTCAGTTCTGAGATTTTGGAGCTCGGGGCAAACTGAAAAATTAGGCCCCTAATAATAACTATTGAAAAATTAAATTTTAAGAGTAAGTCTCTAATAACAAATATTAAAAAATAAACAGATCTTAAGAGTACATCCTAATAATAAATATGAAAAAATTTGGCGCCAAATAACAACTATTGAAAAAAAATTGGACACTTAATAACAGTTATTAAAAAACAATTAATTTCAATAGTATGCCCCTAATAACAAATGTTTGAAAAAAATGAGCATATAATGACAAGTATTGAAAATTTTGAACCTCAAATAACAAGTATTAAAAAAATTGGACCAAAAAAACAAATTTTGAACAATTTAACCCTTGATAATAAATATTGAAAAAAAAAATTTTAAGAGCAGTCCCCTAATAACAAATATTGAGAAAATTGAATTTAAGAGTATGTCCTAATAACAAATATTAGAAAAAAATGAGCCTATAATAATAAACATTTTAAAAAAAGAGCCCAAATAACAAGTATTAAAAAATTGGACACCAAATAATAAATATTAAAAAATGAAATTTAAAAATAGACCTCTAATAACAAATATTAATAAAACAAATGAGCCTATAGTAACAAGTACTATTAAAAAAATGAGCCACAAACAATAAGTATTAAAAAAACCCTAATAACAAATATTATAAAAAAAAGGTAATTATTCCATGCATAGCCTTAGTTTTAGGGTTTAGGGACTTTGTTTAGGGTTTAGAAGTTTAAGTGTAATAGTTTTGAATTTAAGGGATGTTAATACAATTTTGAGTTTAGGGTTAAAATTTAAGGTTTTAGGTTAAAACTTAAATCCTTGGCCATATTACTCTAAAACTTAAATCTTAACCATAAATCCTAAATTCTAACCCTAAACCTTAAACTCTTATAAACTCATATAGTAAAAGCCATGAACTCTAAACTCTAAATTAAAACCCTAAAATTGAGGCCCTTGTAGAAACAAAAAGTTTTCATCGCCTGTGTAACCCCCTCGTCCCGGTCTGGTCGGATGACCGGTCCGAGTGGGCCACACGGGGAAAACCGAAGCGAAACCCGTTAAGGCTTCCCCTCGGTTAACGACCCAGAAAATTTCTTTAACTTTAATCTTGTCTAGATGCATATTTAATTCCTAAGTGGAACATAACAGCGGAAGATACAAACAACGAAACATTTACCGACCAAACAAAGCATAAACAGTCCATTTTACTTTATTACAGCAGGCCGTTTCGAAACGCCCTTAGGGTGTTTCGAAACGGCTTGACTAAGTCAACAGGCCAGGGTCAACCATAGGGTGACCGTTCCGAAACAGGGGTGACCCGTATCGGAACGACCTTGACGGTCAATATCTCGTGGTCAACGAGATTTGACCGTTTCGAAACATCAAAGGCCCGTTTCGGAACGGCTTCATCTCGCCAATTTCTCAAAATTCCAGTAGCAAAAACGTTCCGAAACGCCCTCATCCGTTTCGAAACGGCAGGCCATTTGCAAAGGGACCGTTCCGGAACAGGGGGACCCGTTCCGAAACACCCCCTGTCTGCAGACTCGTCTGGGCTGTTTTGAGGCACAAGGGTGCCCCAAGACACCACCAAAACACCTTACAACATCAAAACAAAACAACTTAGGGGTTAACAACTATACTAGCATGCTTCAACAACATAAGACAAGACTAATCACCAAGATAAGACTTCACCAAGC
Source organism: Hibiscus trionum (assembly GCA_030270665.1). Classification (NCBI taxonomy): domain Eukaryota; kingdom Viridiplantae; phylum Streptophyta; class Magnoliopsida; order Malvales; family Malvaceae; genus Hibiscus; species Hibiscus trionum. The sequence goes on along the minus strand of BSYR01000034.1, from coordinate 1,039,545 downwards.
ATGCATTCAATCAAACATCAATCAAACACAAAGATAGCGTTCCAAGCACCTACTAACATTCAAAAGAGCAATTTAGGCATGACTTACAATTCATCATAGCAACACCAACCACGTAAAAGAAAGATATAAGGGAGTCTAAACATGCTCCTAACAACCAACAACAACCAACAACACATTACACATCCCATTGCTTAAACTATTACATGTCTTAGCATTAAAAATCCATACTTGATGAACTCAAGTCTAAAAACCACACTTGGAGCCTTCCACTTGCGCGAGCAACCCACGAGCTAAGGATCTGCAATGTTGAACAAAGAGAGCGTAAGCAAAGATGCTTAGTGAGGGTAAGCTCTAAAAACAAACCTCAACATTGCAGGGTCCGAGCACGATCTAGCCAAAGCATTTACAACATACCAAGAATCCACAAGAGCCACAATATAAGATGCATGAACAAAGTATACAAGTGAATGTCATGATCAACAAGCTCTAACTTTCTCAACATAAATAGCCACATCAAACATCCTCACAAGGATCATTAGTCTCAACACATTGATACATATATCAAACAACATTGGCACCTAGATATGACTCAAATACGCGGATAACCGTTGGAACTCACGTCCAACAACACAACCTTTACCTGACGGTGGGATTACACTCATCACCGGTCTCGCGGAGGGGATTCCACTCATCCTCACGCCCCGTCGATGGGATTCCACTCATCACCGACTATATTTAAATACCATTTCCGGGCGTACCCATACTCCTCCTTGGTGACTCAACGCCACCAAAGCCACGCGCGACTTTTGACTCATGTGTACACACTAACATCCTAATGATCGATCATTTGTATTTAAGTATACTAGTGCCAATAATTTACTCGTTCCACATTACTCATTTCAATTATTTCCGTGCTTAGCACGTACTCACCATGAACACAATCATGAACCAACACCATGCATGCTTTAAGCAATACAAATCATGCCTCATCTCACATGTATAATACAATATACATAAGCATTCATATCACAACACATACGAGGCAGATACATTCATACATTCAAGTTCATCCAAGGGCTCTAGATCAAGCTTAGGATTAGGCTACCACCCTAATCCTAACTCTAGGTGGGTCTACCAAGCCCAACCTAGTCCATATACTCGAACCAACCAACTTAAAACCATTTAAAACAATTAACCATTCACCTAAGCTTCCAAGCTCAAGACCAAGCAAGCAACAACCTTCAACTTCCCGAATTCCCTTCCGATGCTTCACCGATGCCCAAACTTGACTCTAATCAATCCCAAACACAAACAAAACATCCACAATCAATATCTTGTAACACCCGGGCTTAGGGGTCAGGTGAAAATAATATTTTAATATTATTTGGGCTCGGTTTTATTATAAAAATGATTCTTTCAAATTTTGAGTTTCAAAATAAATAATTTAAATGGGACAAATTGATTTAATTGCAAGTTGAAGAGCTTTTTAAGGATCAATGAAATAGCCATTTATTAATGGCCTTTTTGGTAATTTACCCATAATTAAATTTAAAACCCCTTTATATGAAGATAAGCATTATCATCATCTTCCTCCCTCCCCAATTATTTCATTCTCACGACAAAGGAGAGAGTTTGCTCCAAGTCACTATTTCATCTCCTTCCTTCCTCGTTTTGGCTCGGTTTTGAAAGGTAATTACGTTTTTGACTTGCTCTCAACTTCCTCTCTTCAAAAGTACAAGTAGTTTTCATTTTCATCCATGTTTTAGAAATTTGAATTTTTGGAGATTTGAATAAAAATGGTAGTTTTATGGTGTTTAACTTGAGATTTTGATTAAACAATGATAGATATGAAGTTTATGAACCAAAGGGTTCAACATATATGATTTTTAAAGGGTTTTATAAAATTTCCGAATTTGTGTTTTGGAGGGTTTTTAGGAGGATTTTTAGTTGAGTTTTGGGTGTGGTTTGTGTTGGAAACTGAGGGTTGATGTTAGGGTATTGGTTGGGAGTCGTATTGAAAGCATTTGGAAGTGTTAAATGCGTTGAAATCACAAGTTTTGGATTGTGTAAAGGGGCTGCTCGGGAATGGCTTTTTAGGGGTTGTTCTTGGTTTGAAAAACAAGTGGTTGATGTTTGAATTTCATTCCGGGTTTGCTACGTTGTGTTGTGGACTGATATAAGGTTAATTTACTTGTGTTGAGATGATTAGGAGCAAGGATTTGCATTGGTAAAGTCTCGGGATCGATTTCGGAAGTCATGAAGGCTTGAGTCGGCTTTGCTTGATTTGCTTACGGAAGTGAGGTGAGTGGTTAATGTTTTAAAATGATTTTAAATGGTTGGTTCGAGCATGTGGACTAGGTGGAGATTGGTAGACCCACCTAGAGTTGGGATTAGGGTGATGGCCTAATCCCAAACTTTAGTTAGAGACCTTGGTTGATCTTTAAATTGTTAAATTATGCCTCATGGTTAATCATGCTTATGGTGGATATGCTTACGTTGTTATACATGTATGTGGAGGTATGGCTTTATGCATTGTTACATGCATGTGGATGATAAATGTGATGGAAATATATATATATGATGTTATGAGGTGATTGCTTGATCCGAGGATCATGGTGAGTACATGCTAGGCATGGAAATGTGGTTTGTGCATGATAGTAAGTCATTGTGAGTACGTGCTAAGCACGGAAGTTGTTAATAAATGATATTGTGGAATGTATTAGTATTGGCACTAGTATACTTGGGTACAAATGATCGATCATTAGGATGTTAGTGTGTACACATGAGTCAAAAGTCACGCGTGGCCTTGGTGGCGTTGAGTCATCAAGGAGGAGTACGGGTACGCTCGGAAATTTATATATATTCTACGTGATGATGAGTGGAATCCCATCCGTAGGGCATGTGGCGATGAGTGGAATCCCGTCCATGCAGGGTCGGTGATGAGTGGAATCCCATCGACGGGCGTAAGGATGAGTGGAATCCCCTCCGCGTGAAATGAGGCGTGAGGATGAGTGGAATCCCCTCCGCGTGAACGGTGATGAGTGGAATCCCACCGCCAGGTAATGGTTGTGTTGTTGGATGTGAGTCCAACGGTTATCCGTGTATTCGAGTCATAGCTAGGTGCCAATACGGATTGTGGTTATGTTGCCATTATATGGTTTAATATATGTGATTTCATGTATTGTGGTTTTGAACATGTTGAACATGACATGATATTGAGTATATGTTCATGCATCATTTATGATCATGGCTCGTGTGGACCGGAGGTATGAACATGCATTTTATCTCAGTGGTAGCTCGTGCTTGGACCCTGCATTGTTGAGGTTTGTTTTTAAAGAGCTTACCCTCACTAAGCTTTTATGCTTACGCTCTCTTTTGTTCGACAATGCAGATAAATAGCTTGTGGGTGGCAAAGGCAAAGAAAGGTCATCAAGTGTTGCTTTTGGTGAGCTCAATGTATGAGTTTTAAGTAATAAAATGTAATAGTTAAGCAATGGGATAGGTGTTATTGATTTGAGTTTTGATGTATGTCGTTGTTGGCTTGGTTCGTGGATGCCTTGTTCGATTGTAATTATGGTCTATGTTACATGCCATGAATGTCTACATGTTTTGGTTGCTAAGGCTTGATATCTTAAGTGCTTGAGTGACCATATATGCATAAATTGCTCTTTTGTTAGAATGCTATGTATGAATGCTTTAATCCATGTTTGAGTGATTCCTCTGGCTTAAATATGTGTGCTTACATGCTTGTATATGCTTAGGTGAGTCGAGAATTGCATCTAGAGTCGTGGTTGAGGTCGTTTAGCTTAAAATTGTGGTCTTGCAGTACAAGGCGTATCGATACGCTAAGGGCTGTATCGATACGGCCTTGCTCAAAGGAAACAATTTTGGCTGGGCGTATCGATACGTGGGGTGTATCGATACGGTCCCAACTCTCTGAAATTCAGGATAGGCTGGGCGTATCGATACGCAAGGGTGTATCGATACCCTCTTAACTCTCTGTAATCTTGGAGAGTTGTGGAGTGCATAGCGTATCGATACGGTGTCCAAGCGTATCGATACGGTTCAACCTAGTTGACCAAGTGGTGTTGATCGAGAAGGGCGTATCGATACGCTCAAGGGCTGTATCGATACGGTCCTCTTATGTTGACCATAGGGTCTTGACCTTGGTCAAGGCGTATCGATACCCTCTGAAGGCGTATCGATACGCACTGCTTAAAAAGGATAAATGGGTTGTTTTAATATGCTGATTTGGTTTGTCGTTGATATATCTTTCGTGTTTCCGCTGTCGTGCTTCACATAGGACTTAATAAGGCATCTAGGCAAGATTAATTAATGAAAAAAAAAATAGGGTTGCTAACTGAGGGAGAGTTCCTTAGGGAGTTTTCACTCGGTTTTCCCCGTGTGGCCCACTCGGACCGGTCATTCGTCCAGACCGGGGCGAGGGGGTTACATTTGTTGGTATCAGAGCTTAAGGTTTCCGAAACCTTGGGCAGGTGAGTGAAGTAAGTTGTGTTTTATGATTGATATGCACGGTGTTTGCTTATCATGTAAGCATGTTGCTTATTATTCGAGTATGCTGTAATGAATGATTGCTTGTGTGACAAGAATGTTGATTGTTTGTTTAAAAGCATGTTGTTTGTTATCCGTGTATGTTGTGATGAATGATTGTTGGATTGAGAATGTATGTTGTTTGATCGTATGTATATGTTGCTTGTTTGGCAAGTAAGCCTTGTTATATGATTGGTTGAGCATGTATGGGTGTTGAATTGTTTGAAGCATGTTTAGTAGAGTCCCATTGCTACTATTACATCGAAAAAGAGATTTTTAAGTGAGGGAAACATACTTGAGCCACTTGGAAGCCTTGCCTTGCTAACCCAATCTTGTATGTTTTACTGTTGATATTGTTGTTGATTTAAATTGCTTTTTGGTAAGTAGAAATCGTAGTTTCTGAAAGGGGTGGACTATGTGGAGGGAGTCCATCGCCTTAGTTAGAGAGGTATGGTTGTACCGGAGCTGAGGTACCCTTGGTTTAGTTGAGTTAGGATGTATGTGAGTTGATTCTCGATGACAAGGGGCGATGTGATCGTCCCCGATGTTAGTTGGTAAAAAGAAGTGAAGACTTGTGAGTGAGGGTCATAGTAGTATTGATGTTACAGTAGATAAGCCCTTGGTACTGATTCGAGTCCGCCCCTCCTGATTGAATCCGAATCCGTATCTTTGTACATTGTTAGCAAGCATGCAAGTTTGAATATGCTCGATGAGGTGTCAGAGGTAGGTATGAGTACCTCAATTCTTTTGGTGAGATCTAGGTAGGGGTCTCGTGTGAGTAATCTGAATTTCAGAAGTGTTAGTCGGTGACTGTTGGAGTTCAGCCTATGATTTCGATGCAAGGCAGCCGGTCAGCGTCCGGGAGTGGAATCTAGTTTGTGTTATTGGGTCAGTGTACGTCGAGTTGTCTTTTAGGGAGCAGAAGAGATGAAGCCACTTTCGATGTAGTTGAGCCGAGAAGGGAGTCTCGAGCCTTGACTCCAGATTGTTTGCTAAGGGTAGAACAAGTCCAATATGACTGTTTGTGTGTGTGATCAGAATTGAATCTTGAAGTTACGAGATGCTCTAAGAACAGTTTAGAGGAGTTGGATTCTGTTGAAGAACCAGTCTGAAAACAAGAGGACCGAAGACTATCAGTTGTGTGCATGTGAAGTTGCAGTTTCTGCGAATACCTCCTTTGTGTGAGCATGTAAGGAATTTGATGTACGTGTTGAGACCTTGGAAGTAGGGACACATGTGACTAGACCTTGTGGTGAGATAGTGGTGGTCAAAAAAAAATGCAGAAGATGTTTGTTGATGGTTCAGGGTTATGTGTATGCAGTAAATGTGAAGTGATCGCCTTCCTACAGTTTTGAGGTACGTTTTGACAAGGTTTGGCTTGAAGAGCACATAGTTAGTGTATACGTTGAGACAAAGAGAGAGAGTTGCCTTGAAGTTGCAGGTCTCAGTGGGACTGTAGTAGTAGGCGAGGGTGTGAACTTCTTATTGAATGGTTGATCCCGCTGTGGAGGTCGAAGATTGATTGAGTTTAGTTGGCAGACTTGTTTGGCAATTGTGATGGATTTGATTTTTGAACGAAGATTAGACTGCGGAATGTTAGTATAATTTGTGTTTTCCTAAAAGTACTTGGAAGAATTGCCTGGTTTGTCTCTTGATAAAGAAGAAGAGTTCGTCATTGAGACCGTTTCCGAGGTTGCTTCTGTTTTGTTAGCTCTGTAACTTATGAATCCCGGAAGAATTGAGAATGTTGAAGAATCAACTACGAGAAATGTTAGGCCTTAGATTCATTAGGCTTAGTGCATCATCTTAGAGTATGATAGTACAGTTTGTGAAGAAGAAAGAGCGGCAGTACGAGAATGTGTTGAGATTTCCGACAGTTGAAACCAGTGGCAGTGAATGATTAGTATCCGCTTCCGAGTGTCAGCGATTTGTTGATCAGTTAGTGGGTGCTTCAGTCTTTCCGAAGATTAATTCGAGATCCGTTTACTACCAGTTGAAAGTGAGAAAAGTTGAAGTATCGAAGAAGGCCATGACGAGCTTTGAAGTTAGTGGGGTAGCACCTTTTAGAAAATCAGCTGTATGTCAAGTTACGCAACGTGAACTTCGAGTTAATGAAGATGTTCTCCTAGGACATGCAGATCAGCCGAGTACATTAGAGTAAATCCTAACTATGCAGAAGAAGATGTGAGTTGAAAGAAACTTTAATGGAAGCTTCGACCTTGATCAAAAAAAAAAAAACCATAGTGATGTGTTACATGTAGAGTTAGGTCGTGTACTTATGCAAGACAGAAGTGGTGGTTTGTTCATTAAGATAGTTGGAAGACCGTGAGAAGAGTTATTTGATATGAGACATAGAGTTAACTACAGTTGTAATTGTCACATCCCAAAAACCGGTCTAGTAGAAATTAGGTTCGAAATTTTTATTCGGTTTATTATTATTTTATGGAGTAAGTAAAAATTTATTATTATTTTATGTAGTAGTTAAAATTATTATTATTTTATGGAGTAGATATGGAGTAGTTAAAATTATTATTATTTTATGGAGTAGATATGGAGTAGTTAAAATTATTATTATTTTATTATAAAAAAAAAAGGAAAAAAAAAGAAAAAGAAAAGGAATAGTTCACCGAAGTAGTATAAAAGGGGAAGAGAATTGAGTGATTTTACACGGCAATTGAAGAAAACAAATCAGTAGGTTACGATCCAATGTTTGATTGGTAGTCTGATATTTTCGATATAGTAATATCAAATTTCTGCCGACGACGGGGTAAGCTCAAATCTCTAGTTAGATTAAGTTTCGGTATCGAGTTTGATTAATATTTTTATATATATTCGATATTGTCTTATTATTTTAATTAATTTTTATCGTAGTACACGAGGTCGATTCAGATCAACTTTCAAGCCCAATAAATAAAAATAAAGCACCGGTCTGTCAAGGTGAGTGTAGATGCATTTGTCTCGGGTGACACGGTGTCATTCCGATATTTTTATGTCTTGATATGTGAGTATAGTCGTGTCAGGGGTAGGCTCGGTGCTGCCCCGTTGCATTAATTATGAATTTATCTGCATCTGGTAAGTACCCTGCATTATTTTGATATGCTTAAAAATGATTATAATATGCTACATGTATATGAAAATAATATGAAATATTATCTGATATGGAGCTACGGCTCATCTTGCTATTTGATATGATATGATCTGAAAATCATGGACTATGTGAAATTATGTGTATTTATGGACGTTGGATACAATTGGCATGCCATAGGAATATTCGAGCTCATCATGTAAGGGAGGACTACGGTCCAGGGCTACGGCCTATATATGGGAGATAAAAGGATGGAAGTGTAAGGGATACATGGAGCTACGGCTCAGGGCTACGGCTCATTTATGATTCATGATATGGCGTACAGGGAATCCGCGTATCCAATGGTACCAATATAATATGTGTTCAATATGTTATACCATGACATGTTTATGATAAGATATATGATTATATTATGTTATGTTAGTGATATGGATATCTGATCATGTTATGCTTATACTGATATAGAAGCATGCAAATAAGTTAGATTAAATTTATATTTAATCATGACATTCATATTATTGTCAATTTACTATCATGACTACCTCACTAGGCTATGTAAGCCTAACATACGTGTCTCATGCATTTTCAGGACCCTGATAGATTTCCAACCTTTGATCGTGTGGTGCAGTTGCAAGTCACATCTCTACCTTATATGTATGATATCTTTCATGAACTCCTAGTAAAGTGGCATATGATCCAACTTTTGTATAAATTGTGTTTTGTAATTTAATAATGTGGTTTTATTTTAGTAATCTAGAAAAGTCCTATTAAATAAATGTTAGAACAATAATAATGATAGATACGAATAATTTTCTAATAAAAATGATTAGAAAGGACTCTAAGATTTTTGTAAGTTGTTAGGCTCATTTAAATATGTAAAGAATTTTAGTAAGATAATAAAAAGAAATAGATTTGAATATTTTACAAAATAGTCACTAAATATTGCATCGTCTAATCAGGTAGATAAATAACCTCCGATAGTAATGAGGTTTTACAGGCTAATAACTAGTTAGTTTAATTTCAGTATATTTTCACGAATTTTAGATAAAGACCTTTAATTTGTGAAAATTACAATTTAGTTCCCTAAGTTTGAAAAAGTTTAAAATTGACCCCAATTTGAATAAGTGGTTAATAAGCTAAGTGTTAAGTCTTAAAAGAGATTAAAAAAAATACGCTAAAATGATTTTTAAACTTTGGATTTATATCTCCGATCTCCGCATCGTTTTCCGGTAGCGCTCTCCGACCCGGTTCTCTACCAGGCCGGGTAGGGGGTGTTACATTTGTGGTATCAGAGCTAGAGTTTAGTCGATTCTAGGACTAACCAGGCATTCGTTAACGAGTCTATGTCTCATATGCCACTTAGGAGTTGATTAAATATGTATTTTGTGACTTGCAACTTACACGATTTAATTCTTATGTGTGTCTAGACCCAAAATGACTGCTCCTACTATTAGGAAAGAAACAAATGAGACCGAACATGATTCCTCTTCCACTCGAGGGGAAAATGTGAGGCCAGAACCAAGTACCGAACAAGTGGCTCAGAATGATCCACCTCATCTTCCACCTATGTTGTCGGCTCAACAAGACTATTTGATGTCTATGGCCGACATGATAAAACAAGTAGTGGTGTCTCTTCGACAATAAGCACCTTCCTCATCTGCTGAAGCTGCTCAGCAGATCTCTCGAGCTCCAATAGATAAGCTCAAACGTTATCAAGTTTATACATTTACTGGCCAAGATCTGGATAATCCTGAAATCGCAGAATATTGGCTAGAAAATACTTTGAAAGTAATCAACAAGCAACTAAAGTGCCCCGAGGAGCATAAGTTAGAGTGTGCCTTAGCCCTGATTGCAGATGAAGCACAAAGCTGGTGGCACACTGTAACTCTCACTGTACCCGAACATAAAGTAACCTGGGAATTTTTCCTCCAGGAGTTTCGTAAAAAGTATATTAGTGAGCATTACCTCACTGAAAGACGTAAAAAGTTCCTCCATTTGAAGCAAGGAGGAAGGCCAGTAGAACAGTACATTCATTATTTCTGCAAGTACGCTAGATATGGTACTGATATCATCCACACTGAAAAAGAAAAATGTAGAATGTTCATAGATGGCCTCTGCGATGAATTACGTCCTATTTTTGTTGCTCTGGAAATCGAGGATTTTCAAATTCTGGTGAATCGAGCCATTGCAACTGAAGCTTCTCAAAGAGCCTTGGAAAGAAGGAAGGGAAACCAAGCTCGGCCTGATAAAAGATTCCGAGAAGATTCTAAACCTCCTCTATCTCAAAAAAGAGGAAGACAGTGGGACCAAAGGTCATCTGCCAATCAACAGCTACCTAACTCCAATTATGTCTCTCAATTTCCATCTGGTGGGACCACTGTTACGCGTACAACCTCAATAAACAGTACAGGAGGCTCTGCCAAAAGTTCTCAGATCCCTCTGTGTAATTTTTGTCAAAAGAGACATTTGGGACAATGCCGTAAACAGTCAGGTTCTTGTTACCTGTGCGGAGAATCTGGTCATTTCATCCGACAATGCCCCCAAAATCCACAAGCCCCTACCTCTATAGCCTCTCATAACGTTCCAGTAAAAGGGAGGGGATTAAATCAAGCACCGTCTGGTTCTTCCGGAAGGCCCCACAACAATAATACTCCTTCAGGAAGCCGAAATCCAAAGACCTCAGCCCAGATGTACCACGTTCGAGGCCGCGAACAAGAAGACGACCCTGATGTTATTGCAGGTATGGTGGAGTTAGGTTCTGAATTTGTTTATGCTTTGATAGATCCAGGCTCCACGCATTCCTTTATTAGTGAACCTTTGATTGAAAAATATGCCTTAAAATATGATCATGTTGCTTCTGAAATACTTGTGTCAAACCCATTAGGAGATAGTGTAGCAATCCAAAAGATCTGTAGATCTTGTCCCCTAAAAATCCAAGGAATTCCTTTTCCGGCCAATTTGATGGTCTTACCCTTTAATGAGTTCGACCTTATCCTTGGTCTAGATTGGCTAGCTGAACATCAAGCATGGGTAGATTGTTCTAAAAAGAAATTATATCTTCGTGGTCTAGGTAGAGAAAGCATCACCTTGATGAAATCTAAATGTCAGAGTAGTCTTATGTGTGCCTTAGAATCTAAGAAGGAATTGAAGCCTGAAGATATATCCATAATAAAAGATTTTCCTGACGTATTCCCTGAAGAACTTCCGGGACTCCCTCCTGTACGTGAAGTTGAGTTTGGGATAGAAGTTCAACCTGGAACTACTCCAATTTCTATCGCTCCATACAGAATGGCTCCAATGGAGTTAAAGGAGTTGAAGGCCCAAATCCAAGACCTTGAAAGTAAGGGGTTTATTCGACCGAGTTCCTCACCCTGGGGAGCACCGGTTTTATTTGTGAAAAAGAAAGATGGATCGATGCGCTTATGCATCGACTATCGACAACTGAATAAAGTAACAATAAAAAATAAGTACCCGCTTCCTAGAATAGACGACCTATTTGATCAACTAAAGGGTGCTTCTGTCTTTTCTAAGATAGACCTCCGATCTGGTTACTATCAAATGCTCGTGAAGGAACCAGATGTTTCAAAAACAGCCTTTCGAACCAGATATGGCCATTACGAATTCTTGGTGATGCCTTTTGGGCTCACCAATGCTCCTGCAGCCTTTATGGATTTGATGAACCGAATATTTCGACCTTATCTTGATAAATTTGTCGTTGTCTTCATAGACGACATTTTGATCTATTCGAAAGATTCTGTTACTCACGAAGAACATCTTCGGATTGTACTCCAAACCCTCCGTGAAAAACAGCTCTATGCTAAATTTAGTAAATGCGAGTTTTGGCTAACCGAAGTATCTTTTCTCGGTCATGTGATATCTTCCGCGGGAATTCAAGTGGACCCAAAGAAGATTCAAGCCATTCTCGAATGGATACCCCCGAAAAACGTGGGAGAAATTCGTAGTTTTCTGGGTCTTGCAGGATACTATCGTAGGTTCGTTAAGGGGTTCTCCTTGATTGCTTCACCCCTAACGAAGCTTCTCCGTAAAGACATTCCTTTCATGTGGACAGTGGACCAACAACGGAGTTTTGACCAGCTTAAACAAATCCTCACCCACGCTCCTGTCCTAGTACAACCGGAACCAGGAAAAGATTTCACAGTATACAGCGATGCATCTCATCAAGGACTGGGCTGTGTCTTGATGCAAGAAGGTAAAGTTATAGCCTATGCCTCACGTCAACTCAAACCGCATGAGCTTAATTATCCAACTCATGACCTTGAGCTAGCTGCGGTTGTGTTCGCACTAAAGATCTGGCGACATTACCTCTATGGTGAAAAGTGTTATCTTTTTACTGACCACAAAAGCCTGAAATACCTTTTGACCCAAAAAGAATTAAACCTTCGTCAGCGTCGTTGGATGGAGCTTTTGAAAGATTATGATTTGGTAATTGATTACCATCCCGGTAAAGCAAATGTGGTGGCGGACGCTCTTAGCCGGAAGCCCACTTCTTCTCTTAGATGTTTAAACGCTCACTTTCGGCTCATGAAGCGTGGCAAGTTATTAGCCGAGCTCAGGGTACAATCGACCATTGTGTCCCTGATTAAAGCACTTCAAGAAGATGATGAGGAGTTGCAACCTATCTTAGCCCGAATCAAGGATGAACCGGACCCTGATTTTGCCATAAATTCTGACGGCTTGTTATGCTTTCGTAATCGTATATGTGTTCCAAACAATGATGATCTTCGGAACTAGATCCTGCGTGAAGCACATGCTAGCCCTTTTTCTATTCACCCCGGAGCTGTTAAGATGTACAAGGATCTAAAAGAGATCTACTGGTGGTCAGGTATGAAAAGTAAAATCACAGATTTCGTAGCAAGGTGTTTGACTTGTCAACGGGTTAAAGCCGAACATAAAGTACCGACAGGACTCCTTCAACCCATTGAGCTGCCACAGTGGAAGTGGGAACGTATCACTATGGACTTTGTAAGCGGATTACCCCCGACTCCAAAGAAAAACAATGCAATCTGGGTCATCGTAGATCGATTTACCAAGTCAGCTCACTTTCTTCCTGTAAGAATGGACTTCAGCTTATCCAAGCTAGCAGAGTTGTATATCAACGAAGTCATACGCTTGCACGGAGTTCCAACATCAATAATTTCTGATCGAGACCCATGGATTGCATCCCGATTTTGGAGAACCTTACAGGAGGCATTGGGAACTAGAGTACATCTCAGTACTGCATTCCATCCCCAAACCGATGGCCAATCTGAAAGGGTTATTCAGGTAACCTCGTTAGTTTCTTTCTTTAAACATAAGCTAGGTATCCTATATCAATTACGATCTTCCTTGTAGATTCTGGAAGATATGCTCCGAGCCTGCATTATTGATTTTGGGAAAAATTGGGAGAAATCCCTACCCTTAGTAGAATTTTCCTACAACAATAGCTATCAGTCGTCTATTCAGATGGCTCATTTTGAAGCATTGTATGGCAGAAAATGTAGAACTCCTCTGTGTTGGTCCGAACTCGGTGAAAACAAGGTGTTGGGACCACAATTACTCAGAGAAACAGAAGAGAAAGTTCAAATCATTCACTCTCGATTGAAACAAGCTTTTGATAGGCAGAAAGCCTACGCTGATCTGAAACGAAGAGACATTCAGCATAATGTGGGAGACAAAGTCTTTCTTAAAGTCTCTCCATGGAAGAAAGTATTTCGGTTTGGAAAGAGGGGAAAGCTCAGTCCTCGCTTCATTGGACCTTTTGAAATTACTGAAAGAATTGGCCTAGTGGCTTATCGACTTGCACTTCCTAGCGAGTTCGATAAAATCCACAATGTCTTCCACGTGTCAATGCTCAGAAAGTATAGATCCGATCCATCTCATATCTTAGAGCCGAAAGAATTAGAGCTGAATCCTGACTTGTCTTACGAAGAGGAACCAATTCAGATTCTGGATAGAGAAATCAAAAGACTAAGAAACAAAAATGTTGCATTGGTTAAAGTCTTGTGGAGAAATCACAAGAGGGAAGAGGCAACATGGGAACCTGAGGACACGATGAAAAAGCAATACCCTCATCTATTCGATTCAGGTAAAAATTCGAGGACGAATTTTCTTAAGGGAGGGTGAGTTGTCACATCCCAAAAACCGGTCTAGTAGAAATTAGGTTCGAAATTTTTATTCGGTTTATTATTATTATATGGAGTAAGTAAAAATTTATTATTATTTTATGTAGTAGTTAAAATTATTATTATTTTATGGAGTAGATATGGAGTAGTTAAAATTATTATTATTTTATGGAGTAGATATGGAGTAGTTAAAATTATTATTATTTTATTATAAAAAAAAAGGAAAAAAAAAAAGAAAAAGAAAAGGAATAGTTCACCGAAGTAGTATAAAAGGGGAAGAGAATTGAGTGATTTTACACGGCAATTGAAGAAAACAAATCAGTAGGTTACGATCCAATGTTTGATTGGTAGTCTGATATTTTCGATATAGTAATATCAAATTTCTGCCGACGACGGGGTAAGCTCAAATCTCTAGTTAGATTAAGTTTCGGTATCGAGTTTGATTAATATTTTTATATATATTCGATATTGTCTTATTATTTTAATTAATTTTTATCGTAGTACACGAGGTCGATTCAGATCAACTTTCAAGCCCAATAAATAAAAATAAAGCACCGGTCTGTCAAGGTGAGTGTAGATGCATTTGTCTCGGGTGACACGGTGTCATTCCGATATTTTTATGTCTTGATATGTGAGTATAGTCGTGTCAGGGGTAGGCTCGGTGCTGCCCCGTTGCATTAATTATGAATTTATCTGCATCTGGTAAGTACCCTGCATTATTTTGATATGCTTAAAAATGATTATAATATGCTACATGTATATGAAAATAATATGAAATATTATCTGATATGGAGCTACGGCTCATCTTGCTATTTGATATGATATGATCTGAAAATCATGGACTATGTGAAATTATGTGTATTTATGGACGTTGGATACAATTGGCATGCCATAGGAATATTCGAGCTCATCATGTAAGGGAGGACTACGGTCCAGGGCTACGGCCTATATGTGGGAGATAAAAGGATAGAAGTGTAAGGGATACATGGAGCTACGGCTCAGGGCTACGGCTCATTTATGATTCATGATATGGCGTACAGGGAATCCGCGTATCCAATGGTACCAATATAATATGTGTTCAATATGTTATACCATGACATGTTTATGATAAGATATATGATTATATTATGTTATCTTAGTGATATGGATATCTGATCATGTTATGCTTATACTGATATAGAAGCATGCAAATAAGTTAGATTAAATTTATATTTAATCATGACATTCATATTATTGTCAATTTACTATCATGACTACCTCACTAGGCTATGTAAGCCTAACATACGTGTCTCATGCATTTTCAGGACCCTGATAGATTTCCAACCTTTGATCGTGTGGTGCAGTTGCAAGTCACATCTCTACCTTATATGTATGATATCTTTCATGAACTCCTAGTAAAGTGGCATATGATCCAACTTTTGTATAAATTGTGTTTTGTAATTTAATAATGTGGTTTTATTTTAGTAATCTAGAAAAGTCCTATTAAATAAATGTTAGAACAATAATAATGATAGATACGAATAATTTTCTAATAAAAATGATTAGAAAGGACTCTAAGATTTTTGTAAGTTGTTAGGCTCATTTAAATATGTAAAGAATTTTAGTAAGATAATAAAAAGAAATAGATTTGAATATTTTACAAAATAGTCACTAAATATTGCATCGTCTAATCAGGTAGATAAATAACCTCCGATAGTAATGAGGTTTTACAGGCTAATAACTAGTTAGTTTAATTTCAGTATATTTTCACGAATTTTAGATAAAGACCTTTAATTTGTGAAAATTACAATTTAGTTCCCTAAGTTTGAAAAAGTTTAAAATTGACCCCAATTTGAATAAGTGGTTAATAAGTTAAGTGTTAAGTCTTAAAAGAGATTAAAAAAAATACGCTAAAATGATTTTTAAACTTTGGATTTATATCTCCGATCTCCGCATCGTTTTCCGGTAGCGCTCTCCGACCCGGTTCTCTACCAGGCCGGGTAGGGGGTGTTACAGTAATTGCCTCGAAGATTTGGAGACAAGCTTGTGTGGTAAGAAATGCACAGTGTGTATGTACATATCATCAGAACCTGAAATATTTGAAGACTTAGGAATGGTAGAAACTTGAACAACATGAGTTATTAGAATTGCTTGAAAACTGCAATATTGAAATTGGGTACTATCTGAAGAGAGTCTACGTGGTAACCGATGTTTCGAGTTATTTTGTTGTCAGATTTGTGGTTGAGTTGCGAGATGTAATTGCCGAATTCAGTTTACCGAATGATAACAGTTTTGTGGCTGAGTTTCATGTTAAACATACTTTGAGTCAGATACTTGAAGAGAAACAGTTGCAAGACAGGTTCTTGGCACCTCACGTGCAAGACATAACAGAGGAAATACCTTCAGAATACAGCTTCAGAGATGATAAAGTTTTGCTTTTTAGAGACAGAATAGTTGTGCCGATTGACATAGTGTTTGGAGATGTATTGTTTTGGCCGAAACACACGACAGTTCATTTGCGTTGTATATGAGTAGTGTGAATACGTATTGTGGGTTGAAGATGAATACTTTGGGATTGAGATGATGTGTGATGTGGTTCAGCATGAGGGTAAGTGTATAATTTGCCAGCATGTCAAGACCGAACGTCAGTTTTCTTCTAGTTTGTTGCATCCGTGGAAGGTTATTAATGGAAGTGAGTAATAGAGATCCGGGGTTCCAACTAGATTACTTTTGAAGGTATCTGCATAGTGTTTGGTTACCTGTTAAAGTCAGATGGTCAGTTAGAGAAAGTTATGGGTCGAGTATTCAAGAAATATGGTATGAGATTGTTGAATCGGGCTAGATCTGTTGTTTATCTGTTACGGTTATCACCAGAGTTAGAAAGAGGGTTGTGATGCGATTTATGAATCTATGATTCAGAAGTGTGAGTTGGATTTGTCCCGTGCTATGTTGTTGAAGAGATTGAGTTGAGTTTTATATTGACATGCCTTGAAAGAACCAATGGGAATCTCAGCATTAGATAGCTATTGTTGTGGGGTAAGTCCACTGAGATTGGTTAGTATGTTGTGGTGAGAAGGAAGTGTGGAGAGACAGTTTCTGTGATTCTTCCTGTCCGATAAATTTCGGGGACGAAATTTCTTAAGTGGGGGAGAGTTGTAACACCCGGGCTTAGGGGTCGGGTGAAAATAATATTTTAATATTATTTGGGCTCGGTTTTATTATAAAAATGATTCTTTCAAATTTTGAGTTTCAAAATAAATAATTTAAATGGGACAAATTGATTTAATTGCAAGTTGAAGAGCTTTTTAAGGATCAATGAAATAGCCATTTATTAATGGCCTTTTTGGTAATTTACCCATAATTAAATTTAAAACCCCTTTATATGAAGATAAGCATTATCATCATCTTCCTCCCTCCCCAATTATTTCATTCTCACGACAAAGGAGAGAGTTTGCTCCAAGTCACTATTTCATCTCCTTCCTTCCTCGTTTTGGCTCGGTTTTGAAAGGTAATTACGTTTTTGACTTGATCTCAACTTCCTCTCTTCAAAAGTACAAGTAGTTTTCATTTTCATCCATGTTTTAGAAATTTGAATTTTTGGAGATTTGAATAAAAATGGTAGTTTTATGGTGTTTAACTTGAGATTTTGATTAAACAATGATAGATATGAAGTTTATGAACCAAAGGGTTCAACATATATGATTTTTAAAGGGTTTTATAAAATTTCCGAATTTGTGTTTTGGAGGGTTTTTAGGAGGATTTTTAGTTGAGTTTTGGGTGTGGTTTGTGTTGGAAACTGAGGGTTGATGTTAGGGTATTGGTTGGGAGTCGTATTGAAAGCATTTGGAAGTGTTAAATGCGTTGAAATCACAAGTTTTGGAATGTGTAAAGGGGCTGCTCGGGAATGGCTTTTTAGGGGTTGTTCTTGGTTTGAAAAACAAGTGGTTGATGTTTGAATTTCATTCCGGGTTTGCTACGTTGTGTTGTGGACTGATATAAGGTTAATTTACTTGTGTTGAGATGATTAGGAGCAAGGATTTGCATTGGTAAAGTCTCGGGATCGATTTCGGAAGTCATGAAGGCTTGAGTCGGCTTTGCTTGATTTGCTTACGGAAGTGAGGTGAGTGGTTAATGTTTTAAAATGATTTTAAGTGGTTGGTTCGAGCATGTGGACTAGGTGGAGATTGGTAGACCCACCTAGAGTTGGGATTAGGGTGATGACCTAATCCCAAACTTTAGTTAGAGACCTTGGTTGATCTTTAAATTGTTAAATTATGCCTCATGGTTAATCATGCTTATGGTGGATATGCTTACGTTGTTATACATGTATGTGGAGGTATGGCTTTATGCATTGTTACATGCATGTGGATGATAAATGTGATGGAAATATATATATATGATGTTATGAGGTGATTGCTTGATCCGAGGATCATGGTGAGTACATGCTAGGCATGGAAATGTGGTTTGTGCATGATAGTAAGTCATTGTGAGTACGTGCTAAGCACGGAAGTTGTTAATAAATGATATTGTGGAATGTATTAGTATTGGCACTAGTATACTTGGGTACAAATGATCGATCATTAGGATGTTAGTGTGTACACATGAGTCAAAAGTCACGCGTGGCCTTGGTGGCGTTGAGTCATCAAGGAGGAGTACGGGTACGCTCGGAAATTTATATATATTCTACGTGATGATGAGTGGAATCTCATCCGTAGGGCATGTGGCGATGAGTGGAATCCCGTCCATGCAGGGTCGGTGATGAGTGGAATCCCATCGACGGGCGTGAGGATGAGTGGAATCCCCTCCGCGTGAAATGAGGCGTGAGGATGAGTGGAATCCCCTCCGCGTGAACGGTGATGAGTGGAATCCCACCGCCAGGTAATGGTTGTGTTGTTGGATGTGAGTCCAACGGTTATCCGTGTATTCGAGTCATAGCTAGGTGCCAATACGGATTGTGGTTATGTTGCCATTATATGGTTTAATATATGTGATTTCATGTATTGTGGTTTTGAACATGTTGAACATGACATGATATTGAGTATATGTTCATGCATCATTTATGATCATGGCTCGTGTGGACCGGAGGTATGAACATGCATTTTATCTCAGTGGTAGCTCGTGCTTGGACCCTGCATTGTTGAGGTTTGTTTTTAAAGAGCTTACCCTCACTAAGCTTTTATGCTTACGCTCTCTTTTGTTCGACAATGCAGATAAATAGCTTGTGGGTGGCAAAGGCAAAGAAAGGTCATCAAGTGTTGCTTTTGGTGAGCTCAATGTATGAGTTTTAAGTAATAAAATGTAATAGTTAAGCAATGGGATAGGTGTTATTGATTTGAGTTTTGATGTATGTCGTTGTTGGCTTGGTTCGTGGATGCCTTGTTCGATTGTAATTATGGTCTATGTTACATGCCATGAATGTCTACATGTTTTGGTTGCTAAGGCTTGATATCTTAAGTGCTTGAGTGACCATATATGCATAAATTGCTCTTTTGTTAGAATGCTATGTATGAATGCTTTAATCCATGTTTGAGTGATTCCTCTGGCTTAAATATGTGTGCTTACATGCTTGTATATGCTTAGGTGAGTCGAGAATTGCATCTAGAGTCGTGGTTGAGGTCGTTTAGCTTAAAATTGTGGTCTTGCAGTGCAGGGCGTATCGATACGCTAAGGGCTGTATCGATACGGCCTTGCTCAAAGGAAACAATTTTGGCTGGGCGTATCGATACGTGGGGTGTATCGATACGGTCCCAACTCTCTGAAATTCAGGATAGGCTGGGCGTATCGATACACAAGGGTGTATCGATACCCTCTTAACTCTCTGTAATCTTGGAGAGTTGTGGAGTGCATAGCGTATCGATACGGTGTCCAAGCGTATCGATACGGTTCAACCTAGTTGACCAAGTGGTGTTGACCGAGAAGGGCGTATCGATACGCTCAAGGGCTGTATCGATACGGTCCTCTTATGTTGACCATAGGGTCTTGACCTTGGTCAAGGCGTATCGATACCCTCTGAAGGCGTATCGATACGCACTGCTTAAAAAGGATAAATGGGTTGTTTTAATGTGCTGATTTGGTTTGTCGTTGATATATCTTTCGTGTTTCCGCTGTCGTGCTTCACATAGGACTTAATAAGGCATCTAGGCAAGATTAATTAATGAAAAAAAAAATAGGGTTGCTAACCGAGGGAGAGTTCCTTAGGGAGTTTTCACTCGGTTTTCCCCGTGTGACCCACTCGGACCGGTCATTCGTCCAGACCGGGGCGAGGGGGTTACATATCTTGTCATCGAAACTAACCCGGATTATCATTACCAAGCATTCAACACTCAAAACAAGACCAAAAACAGGATTTTCGAGCAGCCCACTTGACCCACTGAATTCTCTCATTTCAAACACCCAAACAAGCATCAATTGCACCCAAGATGATCCTCATATATCATACTACCTACAGCCCCCAAATTCCAATCTTTAACAGCCCCCAAACCCACATTAAAACCCTCCAAAAACCCTCTCAAGGCCAAATTCTGAAAATTCCCAAAATCACTTGAAATTCATATATGATATACCATTTGACTTCCTTATACCACAACTAAGTATATTAAATCAAAATACTTCGCTTAACAACTTAAAAATCACATTTTTAATCAAGATATTCAAAAATGACATTTTCTAAAACTTCCATGGAAACTAAAATGAAAGGTACTTTTACGAAGGGGGAGATGAGGGGAAGTCAAAAATACCATTACCTGTCAAAACGGAGTTGAAATGAGGAGTAGAGGTGATGGAACAGTGAACCCCCAAGGAGAGAAGAAGGTAACGGTGGTTTTCTTGAAAGAGTGAAGGGAAGAAGATGAGAAGGGTGGGTGTTTTATTTGACATGTGATAATTTTAAAGCTCAAAAGACTTGTTTGCCCTTAATGAAATGGGGCATTTACAAGGGAGGTAAATTCATGGTTGAATGTGGTTAAATCTTAAAACGTGATTAACCCCAAATTGATTAATTTTGAAAATAACTCGAAATATTATTTAGAGTATAAAACCGAGCCCAAAATAATATTAAAATATTAGTTTCACCTAACCCCTAAACCCGGGTGTTACAGCCTGTGTATGGAATAATAATCCATAAAAAATAAATTATTATTAAAATTTCAATTATGACACAAAGACTCATTGATGTTTAGTTAAGTAAATTTTTAATTAGGGATGGTGGACTCCACTAATAAATATTTAATTTTTAAAAAACTATTTATAATTAAAAATATAAATATTTATAATTAAAAATATAAATAATGGGCTTTGGGCTGGCGCCCCTCCTATCCACCCTCAGGATCAATATTATATTTCTTCATATTTTTTTCATATGTATATATATGTCCCACAGGATTTAGAGACTCTACTTTAACTTGACAATTAATCTATTAATTACTAAAAATTTTAAATTATTTAAATTTATATTTTATAACTCAAATTTTATTTAAAACTTTTTTAAGACGATTTAATAAAATTATGAGTCAAGTTAAATATTTCCGAATCAAATCGAGTTTGATTTTTTAATCGAGCCGACCTTTACCCGTCCTACGTTGCACCAAACGGTACGTGTAGGCATTTAATAGTTTGGTGCAAAATAATGCAAATATCCGCAAGTCAAAACTATTACTATCATTTCGATTGAGACTCTTCATCGCCCACGCCTTGTGCATGATTTTCTGCATCAAAAACCTCAATCCATTCCAGAAAATTACTGAACCCAGAGTTTTAAATCTCAAACTAAACATGGGGATTGCAAGGACACGGCATGAAGATGATGAAACAAGGGAGTTCAAAGCTCTGGTTGCTTTAGCCGCCATGGAAAGAAGAAAAGACAATGGAGAATTCAAAGGCCTGATCCCACATTCCGCCATTGTTGATCTTCGAGACAAGCTTGTTTGTGTTACCAGTGGTGCTTCTTTCCTCGGGTTTGCCTTGGTTAACCGTCTCTTGCTCCGTGGATACTCTGTTCGAGTCCTTGTTGACAATCAAGGTATTCAAAGATTGGAACTTTACTTTTATATTGCTGTTAAATTCATTGATTTATGAACTGGGTTTTGAAAATGATTGCAGAAGATGTAGACAAGTTGAGGGAGATGGAGATTTCAGGGGAGATGATGATGGCTTTTAAGGCTAAAATATCAGTGGTAATGGCTAAACCTAATGAAATTGAGGGGCTAATTGATGCTTTTGATGGGTGTTTTGGGGTATTCCACACCTCTTCTTTTGCTGACCCTGCTGGCCTCTCTGGTTATTCGGTGAGTTTTATATCATTCATAACTCCATGTTCGAGTTCGAGTTCGAGTCTCATCATGCCTAAATTTACACATATGTGAGTTTTATATCAGGTCAGGGCTTATGTTGGTCCGATTTTCAGTTAGTTTTACTCCAAATGTTTACTTCTGGTTATTAGGACTTTATGCCGTTATGTTAATTTCAGTTATAGTTTTCGGATGAATTCGTTATGATTGTGTTTGTAATTGTACTTGTACCTATATCTACATATGAAAAGTGTATGCTTTCTTTTCTACCACTTTATGTGGGTTCTTGTCATTGTTTAGGATCAGGTCAGGGCTTATGTTGGTTCTATTTTCAGTCTAGCTTTACTCCAAACGTTTACTTCTGGTTATTTAGATTATATGCCGTAATGTTAATTACGGTTATAGTTTTCGAATGAATTGGTTATGATTGTGTTTGTAATTGTACTTGTACCTATACCCACATACAAAAAGTGTATGCTTTCTTTTCTACCTCTTTATGTGGGTTCTTGTCATTATTTCGGGTCAGGTCAGGGCTTATGTTGGTCCGATTTTCAGTCTAGCTCTACTCCAAATGTTTACTTCCGGCTATTTAGACTCTATTCCATCATGTTAATTCCGGCTATAGTTTTCGAATGAAATGGTTATGATTGTGTTTGTAATTGTACTTGTACCGATATCCACTCACAAAAAGTGTATTCTTTATTTTATCTCTCTTTATGTGGGTTCTTGTCATTATTTCGGATCAGGCCAGGGCTTATGTTGGTCCGATTTTCAGTCTAGCTCTACTCCAAATGTTTACTTCCGGTTATTTAGACTCTATTCCGTCATGTTAATTCCGGCTATAGTTTTCGAATGAATTGGTTATGATTGTGTCTGTAATTGTACTTGTACCGATATCCACTCACGAAAACTGTATGCTTTCTTTCTGTGTTTCTGGTAGAAATCCATGGCTGAAATGGAAGTAAAAGCCAGTGAAAATGTGGTGAAAGCATGTGCAAGAACACCATCTGTGAAGAACTGTGTGCTCACCTCTTCACTTTTGGCTTGCATTTGGAGAGACGCCTCCCAATATGAACTCCCCCCTTTGGTTAACCATGATTGCTGGAGCAACGAGTCCCTTTGCATCGACAAGAAGGTATATATATACATACTTAAATGCAAACTAGAAGCAAAAAATATCAATATCGAGATATATTATGTTACTCCGACTCTTCATTTCTCTTAAAACATTTATATGCGATAATTTTGTTCAACGCATACCCAAATATAGGTATGTAGAGGTCAGGAGGGTCATGGTCCCTCGAAATTTTCTTTAGTGACATTTTAGGTCCTGACAATTTGAATATTTTTCAAATAAGCCTCTAAAAAATGGGTTTAAATACTTATTAGTTCCATGTTAGCTTTGAAGTTAAACAACTTGACCCCTCCTAAAGTTTGATCCTAATTCTGCCCTTGTGTTTGACAGCCTTGTCCAACACGTATCCGAATATAGGTATAAGGATATGATCCTCTAAGAACCTTCTAAATATATGGAAAGTATTTACATCTTATGCACACATCCGAGTTTGAGTAACATAGGAAACAAGTACATTAGAGCTACTACTTTGAGATACATTATATAAAAATAAAAGTAAACATATCCGTGTCTAATACTCGCTCTCGAGTTTGAGTAACATAGCAGAAAATCACATTGGATTTATTGGAATTTGTTATTCATTTTATTTATTCTTTGAAAATATGACAGCTTTGGTATGCATTGGGGAAGCTGAAAGCTGAGAAAGTTGCATGGAAAATTGCAGAAGAAATGGGTTTGAAATTGACAACAATCTGTCCTGGACTCATCACAGGCTATGAATTCTCCTATAGAAATCCAACACCAACAATAGCTTATCTTAAAGGTATATTACCATATTCATTTGTTTATCCGATGACATGACATTTTGAGACCGTGTCTCGTGAAAACGAGTCAAAAATCAAGGGTTAAAAGTCGATTTATCCTTTTAAATTTATGACATGGCAAACTCAGGGGCTCAAGAAATGTATGCAAAGGGTTTATTGGCCACCGTTGATGTAAGAAGATTGGCCGACGCACATGTGTCGGTGTTCGAGGCGATGAGAACGACGGCGTTCGGGAGGTACATTTGCTTCGATCGGATCGTCAAGTGTGAGGATGAAGCAGCAAAGTTGGCCAGTGGAATTGGGATCCCAAGACACAAGATTTCCGGGAATTCATTGGAATTCATTTCCCCTTGTTGCTTTCAGTTATCAAACAAGAAACTTGTAAATCTTATGTCAAAAACACTCAGAAATTGCTATGGTGAAAGTTTTTCACTTTGAAGAAAATGTTTTCCCACTGTCCATTTTTGTAAGTGAAGTCATTTTCTCAGAGTATAAAGAATTATTTTCTTAGTCCATGTACTATTTGAGTATTTTTAGTCTCGACTTTTCAAATTTTGAAATTTATCAAGTCAAATTCTACTATTAAACTATGTATTATGCACAAGTTGTTGGTTATTTATTGTGCTCCAATTCGATCGTTTTAAATATATGTAATTGTCCATGTAATATTTGGTCATTATTGAAATTTCAATAGTAAAAAAATTATAGAGATTAAAAATAAACAATTTAACGTATATGAATTAAATCTATAATTTATCTATAATATATAGACTAATGACGGAATTTAAAGGAAGAACTTTTATGTTGCATGATTGAATCTCACGATCGAAAATATGAAGAATTTGAGGTCCCAAATTGTAAAATCCTCCTTATTTTTTTTTCTAACTCGTTATTCATCTCCTTTTTTTTATATTTTCGACGAATAACATTATTTAAACCTGAACCATTAAAAAATAAATTATTTAATGTCACTGAAAACTGTATTTTATATTCGTTCCCTTTCATTTTAATTTTTTTTAACAATAGTATCTGGATTTTATTAAGGGTAAATTATGACATATACCACTCAACTATGGCTTCTGAGTCGAAAATGCCACCGAACTTTAAAATTTTTCAAAATTATCACTAAACTTTAATATGTGAGTCTAAAATACCACTCCGCCGTTAACTCCTAACGCCCCTGTTAAGTCAAAACGATGTCGTTTTGGTGCAGCTGTTTTGAAGCCTAATTTAGCAGGAAAAATATTAAAATCATGCATTTGGGGGTTTAAACTAGGGGTGGGCAAGATCGGGTACCCGACCAATTTGTCCAGAATTGGTCCCGGTCCCGGTAACCACCAGTTCTTGAAAATTAGAACCAGTCCCGGTCTCGGTCAGACCGGGTCCAAGATTTTAAGAACCGGTCCTGGTACTAGTGGGAACCGGTATTAATACTGGGTACCCGGTCAATTAGTTTATTATTAGTAAAATTTGAGTAGTAGTGGAAAAAAATTCAACTATCAATAATAATATTAAATAACAAAGTCAAAATATTGTAGGCTTGAAGGTTGAAGTCTTAAAACGAGTCATACTCATAATATTCATATATAAAGAGAGAGAATAAACTAAAAAACTCTATCTGTTGCAAGCAAGACCACTAGAAAGTTCGATAAAGAGAAATACATGAGCGCATTCAATTGTTTCCAACCTCTTTAACGTCATTCGGTACCCAACCAATACCAGGTACTCGTTACTGGTCCTGGTCCCATTGGGTACTCACCAGGTACTGGGTCCAAAAAATCAAGATCCAGTCCCGGTCCCAGTCGCAACCGGGACCTAAATTTTAGATCCAGTCCCGGTTCTACCGGAACCAATTCCGGGTCTGACCGGGTCTGAAACCGGGACCGAGTAATCGAGTTTTTTGCCCACCCCTAGTTTAAACTCAAAGACCTTTAGGAGAAAAAGCTAAACTTTAACCACTAAACCACATAACATTATATTATATTTTACCACAAATATTATATATCTCAAACTAACTAAGATTAATTCAAATTATTTTATGAAATAAATAATATTAACATATAAAAATATATTATTTGCATATATATCAATATATATAAATAAAAAATATATTAATTTTATATATTATTAATAATATAAATATATTATTTAAAAAACCCAAATATTCATAAGTTAATATACTTATATTATTAATAATATATAAAATCTTAAACCCTAAATTGTTAAACCACAAACCCAACCCTCAAACTTAAATTCTAAATCTTAGAGTTTAAGATTTATGGTTTAAGGGTTTTTATATATGAATTTTATGTTTTTTAAAATAATATATTTATATTATAAATGATATATAAAAATATAAAATAAAATATTTTTATTTAAATTATATAAACTTGTTCATTTGATTTAATCAAATTATTTTATAAAAAAATTCTATAAATAATATAAAATACATTATTTTTACATATATCAATAAAAATATATTGTTTTTAAAAAACAAAAAATACTCATAAAAACAATATATTTATATTATAAATAATATATAAAAACTATAAACCTCAAACCTCAAATCATAAGATTTAGGGTTTGAAGTTTTGGATTTGTAGTTTAAGGTTTAAGATTTAGAGTTTAAAGTTTTTATATAATATTTATAATATAAATATATTATTTTTTTTGAATATTTTGAAGTTTTTAAAATTATATATTTATATTAGAAATATTATATAAAATAAAAACAATACACTTTTATTTATATATATATATTATATACAAATAATATATTTTATATTATTTATATATTAATATTATTTATAGTATTATTTATTTCATAAAATAATTTAAATTAGTATGAAGTAGTTTGAGATATATAATATTTGTGGTAAAATATTATATAATATTATGTTGGTTTGGTGGTTAAAGCTTATCATTTTTGCCTGAAGGTACTGGGTTCAAAACCCCCAAGCATATAGTTTTAACTTTTAATATTTTCCTCCAGCAAAATGACGTCGTTTTGGAATAAATTAGGCTTCAAAACAACTGCACCAAAACGGCGTCGTTTTAACTTAACAGGGGCGTTAGGAGTTAACGGCAGAGTGGTATTTTTGACTCATATATTAAAGTTTAGTGATAGTTTTGAACAATTTTAAAGTTCGGTGGCATTTTCGACTCATGAGCCATAGTTGAGTGGTATGTGGTGTAGTTTACCCTTTTATTAATCACCATGAAAGATAATACAATACATCAAAAAGAAGAAAAAATAAAAGGACAAGTCCACCAAAAGTCTCTTACAATGCTGCAAAGAAAAAGCAGACACTTCCATCGAGATTAGCATACTGAAATTCAGAAACCTTCCTGAATCTCCTTGTCTCTATCCAAACGAGACGCTTTATAGGGTGAAAAATGAGTGGTGAGTGAACTAAGCTATCAGGCAGATTGCTCCGCTACCCAGGTCTGATTACATCAGCAACTAACCATCAACCGAGTGGGGATCCATCTTTCTAAGACCACCGACAAAATCATAATAAGAGATTAGCGTCGTGAAAATGTTTGTACGGGCATCAACCGATCGCTAAGGTATGCTGAAAATCATGCCACAAGGACATATAAAACGAATTAAATTTTTTTAAAGAAAAACGTGTCACAAGGACAGAGAAAACACGTACCACAAAGGCAAAGATTTTTATTAAAACAAAAACAAACAAGAAAAATAATGGACTCAATAATCAACAACTAATACTAAAATTAATTGTCGACCACCAATCATAAAAATAAAAGCAAAATTACAGGCGAGACAGATTTGAGAAAGATACTCAAACAGTCAAAGTAAAATTATATTTCTTGTCTTTATCAAAAAAACTTATATTCAAAAGGCAAATTTTGATAGGTTCCCAACATCACATGACAACATATGATGTAGGGTTTTTATGGTTAAAAAATCAAAAGTTAATCAAAATCTGATAAGGTTTTTCATGCGATTGATTCAATCGATTCAACTGATATGTTAAATTTAATCATTGTAATAAAAAATAACTTTATAATATCTAATTTTTTTTAAAGGATTGGTTTGTGCAAACTAAACCTTAAATTAATATTTTATAAATTTTAAAATCTTAAACTATAAATTTGAAAATCGAGTCGATATAACAGTTATGAAAGGTCTTTTTAAAATGGAAAAAAATATACGTCATATTATTTAAGTTGGTTCAAATCCTCTTAAATACATTTTTATTTTTAAAAAAATATCTACATTATCGTCGGTACAACGTACATGAGAGCGTAAAATTAAGCACGCTTAAACGTTTATTCTATTATTTATGGGTGGGAAAAATTTTAAGTAATATAAAATTTGTACCAAAATCATATCTTCAAAAAAGTATCAACGTTTTAGATTCAAATCCTCTTAAATTTATTTTTATTTTCTTATTTTTCACCGATAAGATACATTTAATGTATATGAAATGTTGACAAATGACAACTATAAACCAATCATTGATCTTGGTTTAGTGGTTAGATGCGACCCCATAGTTTCCAACATGCCCAAGTTTGAGCCTCTCCTCCTCATTCTCTATTTTATTCATTTTCCTCTTATAGGACGATGTCTAAGTTTATGTCACCGTTATATTACTATTAGATGATTAAATTTATACAAATTTAAGATTAAATTAATAGAATGTATATTTAATGAGGGTTGAATACGTTAATATTAAAATGAGAATCAAATATATTATTATACAAATTTATTTAATTGTCATGCTAATAATTTTATTAACAATTAACAGTTATCAGTCGATCTTTTGATTAAAATCACATTGAATAATCAAAATACAATAAGTCAATAACTTAGTGACCACTCATATAGTTTTCCATTCTTTAACCCAAACCAAAAATTTAACAATCCACCTTTTTACTTTCTAAAAGCCGGTTTGATTATTAATATATTTTATATATTCCATGTAAATTTTACAATAAAAAAATAGGATTAGTAGTCTGTGCATTTCTAGTGAAATTAAAAAAATAAACTATTGGAATGATCACTTATGTTTAGTAAGTGTATACTTTTGGTCTCCGGTTTTGAAAATTGACTGTTATGGTCACTTACGTTTTTGTTTTTTAAACATTTGGTCACTCGAGTGTTAATTGTCGTTAAACATTAACGGCGTGTTGACTTGGCACAGTAAAAAGAAGGATAAATTACCTAGATAGTCCTTAAACTATTACTTCACGGATGAAAATCCTCTGCCCCTTTTCGGTGCCTTTACTTATGCCCCACGCTCAAAATTAGGTTTAAGATTTAGGGTTTAGGGTTTTAGGTTAGGGTTTATTGTGAGGGTTTAGGGAATTTGGAGTAGGGTGTATTTTTTAGGGTGTAGGGTTTAAGATTTAAAATTTAGTGTTAGGGCCCGAAATTTAATTTTGTAGTGTTTTTAGTGTTGGGGCATAAGTAAGGGCACCGAGAAGGGACAGAGGATTTTTATCCTTACTACACTCTTATTTTAACCACCTAAATAAAATAATTTGTATAATTGCACATTTAGTCATCCATATTTATAATTTTTTTTTTATTTCTTCTACCCTCCACCATCTTCCCCTTTAAGCTTTTCTTTCTTTTCATTGGATTGCTCATTTTTGCTTGCTGCAGCACTTGGTGGTAAAACTAAGTTATTCCCTGCACGAGTACCCGAATTCAACTTCTAACTAACGATGAACTGTCGAGCGACATCTTGTTTTTTCGTCTTCATCGATCGAGCCCAATGCTGCTGTTGTTGTCCTCTATGAGAGCTGCTCACTCTACTCAAATAGATTGTACTATAGAAGCATGCCCTTGCAACATCTCCATTGCACGGGAACACAAATGACTTCAACTTAAACTTCTTACTTTTCGATC
Organism: Hibiscus trionum; assembly: GCA_030270665.1. Classification (NCBI taxonomy): domain Eukaryota; kingdom Viridiplantae; phylum Streptophyta; class Magnoliopsida; order Malvales; family Malvaceae; genus Hibiscus; species Hibiscus trionum. The sequence continues at coordinate 1,009,743 of BSYR01000034.1, read as the reverse complement.
TTCTAGGCTTAGAAGAAATAACTATATGTCTTTGGGTTTATCTTCTTGATCTGAAAACAACCGAAACAAAACATTAGACTCATTTCAGACAACTTACATGGTTATAGTTGAAAAGAAAATTTTCTTACCTTTAGTGTTTTGTCCTCTTCGTTCATGTGCTACCTTAAATAGCCATTGAAGGATATGCTATATATATATGTGTGTGTGTGTGTTTGCTTGATATTTTTTGGAGGAGAACTGATAATTATATAGTAATGGAAAAATGAGTGAAGTCTACTTTTCACTAAATCTTGGTCAAAATGGACAGCTCTGAGAGATCTATATGTGTTGTCAGTGTGCTTTAAGATTCCTGCCCTGAAAAATGAGGCACTTGTGGCAAAGAAGACAGAAATTTGGGAGGGGCGACTCTTGAGGAAGATGATGAGACAACCGAACAGTGAGTGGGGAAGGGTTGGCTTGAGATCCATAGTAACAGTTTGCCCTAAATAAAAAATTGGGTAAAGTTCACAAATAATCAGTAAACTTTAGTTAATTATTCAATTTGATAACAAAACTTCCAATTGTTTCAATGTTACCATTAAATTTTATGTTTTGCTTCAATTTGGTCACTGAGTTCTTAACGGACGTTAAGAAAGTGACTTGGATGTTAACAAACTTTGTATAATAATACATTTAGTCCTCTATATTTGCACATTCAAACAATTTAGTCCTAAATCAAAAAATAATAATAAATTTAACCCTCAACATTTCACATTATTTCAAATTGGTCCTATTTTTAATTAAAAAATTAACCCTAAACCCAAAACCCTAATCCAAAACAACTAGACCTAAACTCCAAATCCATAAACCCAAAAACCAAAAACCTTGAACTCATAAACCCAAAACCCTAATCCAAAACAACTAAACCTAAACTCCAAATCCATAAACCCAAAAACCAAAAACCTTGAACTCATAAACCTAAAATCATAAACCATCGAGTGAGCTCCTTTTTGTTTTACTTTTATTTACTTTTTCAAGAACCATTGAGTGAGCTCAGTGTCAAGAACTTTCATTTTTTCTGTAAGCAATTGCTCAAGTTTGCTTAAAAGTCCTGAGCTTTTTTCACATAGTAAAAGGTATTCTTTTGAGCTTACATTGTTGAATGAAGGAGGAATCTTGGTAAGAGAATTGCAGCATTTTTTATGTCTCATATAGTTAGATATATATGTTTGGGGCCCAAAGTTGTTGTAGTTGATTCCAGGAATTAAATGCATTAGCTTAGCTTATTATGGTGTTGCTAAAGATTGTTACTTGTTGAAAATCCGTATCTTCCATCACCCGTTCCTTCTGCAACTAGAATCATCACTTTTAACCCTTGGCCTTTGTCAAAATGTGCTCTTTTATTAGGTGATTTGTTGTGTTATTCGTCACATTTTGAGGGGTCCCTGTAATATTTGATGAAATTACCTTCTTACTTATGTGAAGGGATTGTCTCTTTGAGGTTGTATTTTGTGTTTAACGACCATTTATTGTCTGAAATTAAGGTTGTTGTATGAAAATCTCTGTGCATTATGGATTGCTTCTTGTTTTTAAGTAACTTGGGATTTTGATAAGAGTGATATGAAGCTCTGTTTTTCCTTTCTGCCATGGGCAACTTCCCTCACAAGACATTCTGGCATGGGTAACTTACCTCAGAGGACATTCTGGCATTGCTCGAATTCAAGAAGGGTATTAAGTATGACCCTATGAGTTCAAGTGGTATAGGGTTAAGGTTTAAGGGTTTATGGTTTAAGTTTTAAGGTTTGAGGTTTATAAGTTCAAGGTTTTTGGTTTTTGGGTTTATAAATTTGAGGTTTAGGTTTAGGGTTAAATTATTTTTAATTAAAAATAGGACCAAATTGAAATAATGTGAAATATTAAAGGTTAAATTTATTGTTTTTTAATGATGACTAAATTGTTTGAATGTGCAAATATGGAGGACTAAATAGGTTATTATACAAAATTTGTTAATAGCCAAGTCACTTTCTTAACGTCCGTTAAGAACTCAGTGACCAAATTGAAGCAAAACATAAAGTTTAATGGTAACATTGAAGCAATTGGAAGTTTGGTTACCAAATTGAATAATCAACTAAAGTTTAGTGACTATTTGTGAACTTTACCCTAAAAATTTTATGAATATGAAGGAATAAATGTGTAATTATATAAATTATTTTTATTTTGATGGTCAAAATAAGAATGAAGTAATAGTTTATGGACTATTTAAGTAATATTCTTTTCTTTTTAATGTGCCAAGTTAGCACGCCGTTAATGTCTTACGACAATTAACATCCGAGTGACCAAATGTTTAAAAACGAAAACGTAAGTGACCATAACGGTCAATTAGGGGTGTAAACGAGCTGAGTCGAGCTCGAGTAGTGTTGAGCTCGACTCAGCTTGTTAAGAACTCGAGTCGAGTTTGAGCTTGAGTAGTTTTTAATGAGTGAAGTCTCCTTTTTTTATAATCTTGGTCAAAATGGACAACTCTGAGAGATCTATATGTGTTGTCAGTGTGCTTTAAGATTCCTGCCCTAAAAAAGAGGCACTTGTGGCGAAGAAGACAGAAATTTGGGAGGGGCGATTCTTGAGGAAGATGATGAGACAACCGAAGAGTGAGTGGGGAAGGGTTGGCTTGAAATCCATAGTAACAATTTGCCCTAAATAAAAAATTGGGTAAAGTTCACAATTAGTCACTAAACTTTAGTTAATTATTCAATTTGATAACAAAACTTCCAATTGCTTCAATGTTACCATTAAATTTTGTGTTTTGTTTCAATTTGGTCACTGAGTTCTTAACGGACGTTAAGAAAGTGACTTGGCTGTTAACAAATTTTGTATAATAACACATTTAGTCCTTCATATTTGCATATTCAAACAATTTAGTCCTAAATCAAAAAATAATAATAAATTTAACCCTCAACATTTTACATTATTTCAAATTGGTCATATTTTTAATTAAAAAATTAACCTAAAACCCAAAACCCTAAATCCAAAACAAAAAAACCTAAACCCCAAAACCAAAAACCTTGAATTCATAAACCTAAAACTATAAACCTTAACCATAAACCACTGGGTGAGCTCCTTTTTGTTTTACTTTTATTTACTTTTCAAGAACCATTGAGTGAGCTCAGTGTCAAGAACTTTCATTTTTTCTGTAAGCAAATGCTCAAGTTTGCTTAAAAGTCCTGAGCTTTTTTCACATAGTAAAAGGTATTTTTTTGAGCTTACATTGTTGAATGAAGGAAGAATCTTGGTAAGAGAATTGCTGCATTTTTTATGTCTCATATGGTTAGATATATATGTTTGGGGCCTAAAGTTGTTGTAGCTGATTTCATGCATTAAATGCATTAGCTTATCTTATTCTGGTGTTGCTAAAGATTGTTACTTGTTGAAAATTTGTATCTTCTACTTTTAACCCCTGGCCTTTGTCAAACTGTGCTCTTTTATTAGGTAATTTGTTGTGTTATTCGTCACATCACTACAACAAAATAGGTTTTTAGCTGCGTTTTTTTAGTCCTATAGCAGCGTTTTTTAGTGCCACGAAAAACATTCCCGGCGCTTAGAAAAGCGCCGGGAGAAGTGCCGCTTAAACCAGCACCACAACAGTTCGCGGCGTTTCTTAGTAAAAAACGCCGCAAAAAGGGAAAGACCTTTAGAGGCGTTTGTGTTTACAAACGCCGCGAAAAACTGTTATTTAGTGGCGTTTGCAAAAACAAACGCCGCGAAAAACTGTTATTTAGTGGCGTTTGTAAAAACAAACGCCGCAAAAAACTGTTCTTTAATGGCGTTTGTAAATACGAACGTCGCAAAAGGGGAAAAGACCTTTAGCAACGTTTGTGTTTACAAACGCCGCGAAAAACTGTTCGTTAGTGGCGTTTGTTAAAACAAATGCCGCAAAAAACTGTTCTTTAGTGACGTTTGCTTTTACAAACGCCGCGAATAGCAACATGCTTCCAAAAAAAATTCAAATAAAAATAATACTAATATTATATAATAATCAATCAACCATGATAGCTTACTTTAATCTGTTTACAAATGTTGCACCAAGTTAATTTATTTAGACATCCAAAGAAAAGAAATTGAAATGTGAACGGAGTACATCATGGTTCCTTACTTTAATCTATTTACATGACTAAGAGAGACGTGCTTCCCACTATCTAGATCGAGAAGAATAGTGCCAAAGTTGCTCCAAACCATTCGGTGTTAGCTGCAGCGCCACCGAATGGAGTGTGGACAGTAACACAGATTCCATGCTTCTGGAAAAATTTTACGAGACAATCTCGTTGGAAGTACGGATGTGTCTCAATCTGGTTTACAACAGGCTTCACTTTGGAGTAAGCTAGACAATCTATTGTTAAAATGATGTCATAGTTGCTGCAAACACAAATTTTGTATCAGATATAAGTCAAAAGGTTAAAGAGTCACCTTGCAAACATAACAAACTTATTCCCTGAAAAAGGATGATCCTTCAAAGCTTTATTCTACCAAAAGTGATTTGTTTTTACCTTATTTATTTTATGCAACATAACAAACTTATAACGAAATATAAAGCGAAGCCGAACATTTACGAGAGACTGTGTCTTAAACCCATGACAGGCCGCAGCACATTACCTTCATAATAGGTCGGTGTGCATTGTTCCCGGAATACATCGAACACCTTCCAGAAATACATTACCATGTTAGTAATATGAAGATCACATATCCAATCTACAGTTTCGGATTACAATCCTTATGCCCCATGTGCTATTATTTCAACTCCAACCAGAGAAAAAAGTTATAAGAATAGGAGAAAAATGAAAGGAATCAAAAACTGATAGGGCATTAAAATGATAGAAGTATCACCTCTAGCAAAAACTACTCAATTACAAAACCTGGGAGTAACTGCTTTCCGGGAAGTTGTGAACGGAGTTTGATAGAGTGGAGAGCTCCAGGAGTAACTAATATGTGCCACAAAAGAATAATCTCAGTACAAAATAAGTGTGTACTAAAGCTTTTACATGCAGAGTGATTAATGTAAAGGTGAGTACTGTGACAGTCCACAAAAATTGATGTCGACTCATCTTTAAAATATAAGATCAAGGTGGCTGCATAATTTGGCCGGATTGAGTCTAACTCATTACTTTCAATCACAACATCCTGCAGCATTAGTAAAAGCCAAGAAATAGAAAAATGATCACAAAATTGCTTGAAAAATATTCGGCATATAAATGTAATGTCATTCAAAGGGAAAAAAGACTTATGGAAGAACATACCTTAATAAGAAGGACTGAATTATCAGATGAAAGGGATGTCTTCATCTTGACCACGTCAATACACAAATCTCCATTCATATTGAGCTTGATCTTTAAGCTAGAAATGGAGGTAAATGTCATTTGGTTGTTATAGACGTCATAGCATGCAATAGACAAGGGTGGAAAATATGAACCGACCCTGTCCAATGAACATAGTGTTAGAGAGGAGTGGAAAACAAGATCTCATTTCAAACTTATATAATGCAGTTCTAAAAAGGGAAGTTTATTAATATATACATTTTACTTCATTTTCCAAGGAAGTCGATAAACACCCAAATCCAGAAATCATTTCCTCAAGATTCCGTAAAAGGAAGTAATGCATGTAGTAAGCAAATACATTACATATTAACTATTCTGACTTTCTTAACCAAGAAACACAACCGAAAGAAGCACTACAACATATGACTTTAAACAATTACAGATGCATAAATTAGTATCTGCCCATGACATATTCTTTAAAATGGAAATACTAAAATTACCATATAAGGTATATGAAAAAAACTTTAAGTTCACAAGTTTGATAGGCTACTAACCCAACGAGCATCTGCAAGTAGACGTCCAAGTCGCCGAATTGAGACACGACTATAGTTCTCAAAGTTTTCTCCAACTCCACATCCTTCAGCATCCAAACTCTCCAAAATCCTCTCAATATTCTCCTTCCCCTGTAAGAAGTATTTAAAATACTTCCAAAGAGCTCAAATACTAAATTATTGCATAAGGAATTTCCATAAAGTACCTCGGTTATCTTGGCAACAGTTAAACTATTCTTCAGGCTATTCAAGTATGCTTCTGTATGAACCTGTGACATTATCCGGGAAAATTACAAGCATTAACTAAGCTTTTTCATTAAGTATTAACCAAGTGAGGGGGAAAATCCAATTACCACAAGTAGATCCTCCGTTGAAGCTTCCAATGGCTTAATAATGGAGCTTTTTTCCAGATAACCTTCCGACCACATTTTGAAGAATCGAACGGATTCCCGCATCAATCACGAATAACTAACTTATTTTTTGAAAAATGTTAATCAAATAAAAAAAGCATAAAACTGTTAATCACAAACCTTCACCCTTTAAGCTTCAACAACAACAACAAACATCGAAAGGAAAAAAGAAAGGAAAATAGAAAACAAGCTTATCCATTCAGCCATGGCGGCTCCCGGTGACCGGAGTCTCTGACCGACAATCTGAACGGTCAAAACGTGGTCCGTGCATCGGGGAGTGACATACCTCGGAACTAAGACCATTTAACGGTGGACAACGCAGATCCGACCCCTGCAACGTCTGGGCCATTGGGCTCTTTTTCGCGTCATTTCAAGCCCCTTCTTTGCAAACCAAACCGTTAGAAACGAAGAAGGGGGCGAGGGCTTCATCTTGGTGGCTTTGGCTTGCCGGAGCGATCACAGGAGTGACGTCAGTGACGTGGAGAATGACGACGACGTTATGGTTTGAGAGAAAACAGGGGCTTGGCATTTGAATGGGTTTTGAAATCCCGTGATTTTAACTTTCTTCACTGCTTAGGGTGTTTTACCTATAGCGGCGTTTGTAATATCAAACGCCACTAAAACTAAACTTATTACGGCGTTTTTATAAAACGCTACAAAAAAAACCTATTGTGGCGTTTGTAAAATCAAACACCGCTAAAACTAGACTTATTGCGGTGTTTTCCAAACAAACGCCGTTATATGTTCTTTTTTAGCGGCGTTTATGCTGAAAACGCCGCAAAGTTTGCCATTTTGTGGCGTTTGTGTTGAAAACGCCGCGATAAGTACAATATTAGCGGCGTTTTTTCCAAAAACGCCACGAAAAATGTCGTTATATACCAAGTCTGGTGTGGTACATTTTGAGGGGTCCCTGTAATATTTAATGAAATTACCTTCTTACTTATGTGAAGGGATTTGTCTCTTTGAGGTTATATTTTGTGTTTAATGGCCATTCGTTATCTGAAATTAAGGTTGTTGTATGAAAATCTCTGTGCATTAGGGATTGCTTCTTGTTTTTAAGTAACTTGGGATTTTGATAGGAGTGATATGAAGCTCTGTATTTCCTTTCTGCCATGGGAAACTTCCCTCACATGACATTCTAGCATGGGCAACTTCCCTCACAGGACATTCTAGCATGGGCATCTTCCTTCACATGACATTCTAGCATAGGCAACTTCCCTCACAGGACATTCTGGCATTGCTCGAATTCAAGAAGGGTATTAAGCATGACTCTACGAGTTCAAGTGGTTTAGGGTTAAGGTTTATGGGTTTATAGTTTAAGTTTTAAGGTTTGGGGTTTATGAGTTCAAGGTTTTTGGTTTTTAGGTTTATAGATTTGGGGTTTAGGTTTATGGTTAAATTATTTTTAGTTAAAAATATGACCAAATTGAAATAATGTGAAATATTAAAGGTTAAATTTATTATTATTTTTTGAATTAGGACTAAACTGTTTGAATGTGCAAATATAGAGGACTAAATATGTTACTATACAAAATTTGTTAATAGCCAAGTCACTTTCTTAACGTCCGTTAAGAACACAGTGACCAAATTGAAGCAAAACATAAATTTTAATGGTAACATTGAATCAATTGGAAGTTTGGTTACCAAATTGAATAATTAAATAAAGTTTAGTGACTATTTGTGAATTTTACCCTAAAAATTTTATGAATATGAAGGACTAAATGTGTAATTATATAAATTGTTTTATTTTGATGGTCAAAATAAGAGTTAAGTAATAGTTTATGGACTATTTAGGTAATATTCTCTTCTTTTTAATGTGCCAAGTCAGCACGCCGTTAATATCATACGACAATTAACATCCGAGTGACCAAATGTTTAAAAACGAAAACGTAAGTGACCATAACGGTCAATTAGGGGTGTAAACGAGCTAAGTCGAGCTCGAGTAGTGCTGAGCTCGACTCAGCTTGTTAAGAACTCGAGTGGAGTTTGAGCTTGAGTAGTTTTTAATGAGTGAAGTCTTCTTTTTTAATAATCTTAGTCAAAATGGACAGCTCTGAGAGATCTATATGTGTTGTCAGTGTACTTTAAGATTCATGCCCTAAAAATGAGGCCCTTGCGGCGAAGAAGACAAAAATTGGGAGGGGCGAGTCTTGAGAAAGATGATGAGACAACCGAACAGTGATTAGGGAAGGGTTGGCTTGAGATCCATAGAACAGTTTGCCCTAAATAAAAAATTGGTAAAGTTCACAAATAGTCACTAAATTTTAGTTAATTATTCAATTTGATAACAAAACTTCCAATTGCTTCAATGTTACCATTAAATTTTGTGTTTTGCTTCAATTTGGTCACTGAGTTCTTAACGGACGTTAAGAAAGTGACTTGGCTGTTAACAAATTTTGTATAATAACATATTTAGTCCTCCATATTTGCACATTCAAACAATTTAGTCCTAATTCAAAAAAAAATAATAAATTTAACCCTCAACATTTCACATTATTTCAATTTGGTCCTATTTTTAATTAAAAAAATAACCCTAAACCTAAAACCCTAAATCCAAAACAACTGAACCTAAAACTCAAATCCATAAACCCCAAAACCAAAAACCTTGAACTCATAAACCTAAAACCAAAAACCACTGAGTGAGCTCCTTTTTGTTTTACTTTTATTTACTTTTTCAAGAACCATTGAGTGAGCTCAGTGTCAAGAACTTTCATTTTTTCTGTAAGCAATTGCTCAAGTTTGCTTAAAAGTCCTGAGCTTTTTTCACATAGTAAAAGGTATTCTTTTGAGCTTACATTGTTGAATGAATGAGGAATCTTGGTAAGAGAATTGTTGTTTTTTTTTATGTCTCATATGGTTAGATATATATGTTTGGGGCCCAAAGTTGTTGCAATTGATTTCAGGCATTAAATGCATTAGCTTAGCTTATTATGGTGTTGCTAAAGATTGTTACTTGTTGAAAATCTATATCTTCCATCACTCGTTCCTTCTGCAACTAGAATCATCACTTTTAACCCTTGGCCTTTGTCAAAATGTGCTCTTTTATTAGGTAATTTGTTGTGTTATTCGTCACATTTTGAGGGGTCCCTGTAATATTTGATGAAATTACCTTCTTACTTATATGAAGGGATTTGTCTCTTTGAGGTTCTATTTTGTGTTTAACGGCCATTCGTTGTCAGAAATTAAGGTTGTTGTATGAAAATCTCTGTGCATTAGGGATTGCTTCTTGTTTTTAAGTAACTTGGGATTTTGATAGGAGTGATATGAAGCTCTGTATTTCCTTTCTGTCATGGGCAACTTCTCTCACAGGACATTCTGGCATTGCTCGAATTCAAGAAGGGTATTAAACATGACCCTACGAGTTCAAGTGGTTTAGTGTTAAGGTTTAGGGGTTTGTGGTTTAAGTTTTAAGTTTTGGGGTTTATGAGTTCAATGTTTTTGGTTTTTAGGGTTTATAGATTTGAGGTTTAGGTTTAGGGTTAAATTATTTTTAATTAAAAATATGACCAAATTGAAATAATTTGAAATATTAAAGGTTAAATTTATTATTATTTTTGAATTAGGACTAAATTGTTTGAATGTGCAAATATGGAGGACTAAATATATTATTATACAAAATTTGTTAATAGCCAAGTCACTTTCTTAACGTCCGTTAAGAACTCAGTGACCAAATTGAAGCAAAACATAAAGTTTAATGGTAACATTGAAGCAATTGAAAGTTTGGTTATCAAATTGAATAATTAACTAAAGTTTAGTGATTATTTGTGAACTTTACCCTAAAAATTTTATGAATATGAAGGACTAAATGTGTAATTATATAAATTATTTTATTATGATGGTCAAAATAAGAGTGAAGTAATTGTTTATGGACTATTTAGGTAATATTCTCTTCTTTTTAATGTGCCAATTCAGCACGTCGTTAATGTCTTACGACAATTAACATCCGAGTGAGAAAATGTTTAAAAACGAAATCGTAAGTGACCATAACGGTCAATTAGGGGTGTAAACGAGTTGAGTCGAGCTCGAGTAGTGCTGAGCTCGACTCAGCTTGTTAAGAACTCGAGCCGAGTTTGAGCTTGAGTATTTTTTAACGAGCTTGAATAATCTGAGCTCGACTCGGCTCTTTATGAACTCGAATCGAGTTCGAGCTTGAGTCGAGTTCAATCGAGTCGAGTGTTCACCGAGCTTTAACGAGTCAAACTCGAGTAACTTGCGATCTGTCTCGTCTCATTTAAAGCCCTATTAGGAAAAAACTTTGATACACAAGTTGTGTAAACTAATGTTTACACAAGCTTGTTAATTTTAGGGTTTATAGGTTTAGCTTAATTGGTTTAGAATTTAGGATTTAGATTTTAGGGTTTAGGGTGTATGTTTATGGTTTATGTTTTAGGGTTTTAGGTTTATGAATTTAGATTTTAAATTAAAAAAATTAAAAAATAGTATAATATATTTTTCTAGTAGCCCGCGATCTTTTCGAGTCGAGTATCGAGTAGCTCGACTCGTTAAGAACTCGAGTCGAGTCCAATTGAGTCGAGTGTTGGCTGAGCTTTGACTGAGTCAAACTCGAGTAGCTCGCGACATGTCTTGTCTTATTTACAGCCCTACTGTCAATTTTAGAAATCGGTGACAAAAATGTACTTACTAAACACAACTGACCATTCCAGTAGTTTACCCTTAAAAACATTCCACTAATGGAATGTAACACCCGGGTTTAGGGGTCGGGTGAAAATAATATTAAAATAATGTTTCAGGTTTCGGTTTCATAATTATAATAATAAAATAATATTTTGGGCCTCGTATTTTCAAAATAAATATTTTATGTTGGACCTAATTTGATTTAAAGCCCGATTCCATGGATTTTTGGATTTTTTTTGAGATTTTCATCTCATTAATGGCGTTTTTGTAAATATTTCAAAGTTAGGAAAAGATGAGCTTTTTGAGACAAAAAAAGGTATTCTTCTTCTTCATTTTCATTTTCACGTCAAAATCCAAAACCCTCCCTAATCACTATTCCATCACCTCCCTTGCCCTTTGTTGGTGATTTTTGAAAGGTAAATACGTTTTTGACTTGTCCTTACCTTCCTCTTCATGTTGGTACCATTAGTTTTCAATAAAACCAAGTATTTTGGGTTTTGGGTTTTTCAAAGATTTTGTTAAAGGTTGTAGCTTTATGGATTTTTAACTAAGATTTTGGTTTATTGTTGTTAGATAAGTTGTTTGTAAACCATAAGGTCCAACATATATGAATTTTAAAGGGTTTTATGATGATTCTCAGATTTGGGTTTAAGTGGGGGTTTTGGAGGGTTTAAAGGTTGGTTTTGGGGGTGCTATGTGTTGGAAATTGAGGGTTGATGTTAGTATGATAGTTAGAGGTTATTTTGGGAGCCTTTAGGTGTGTTAAAAAGGTTGAAATCATTGGTTTTGGACTGTGCTTTAGGGCTGCTCAGGAATGAAGAATTTGGGGTTTTCTTTAGCTTGAAAACATGTGCTTTGTGCTTGGTTAGTGTTTCGGGTTTGCTACATTGAATTGTGAACTGATTTGAGGTTATTTTAATTGTGTTGGGATGATTACAAGCAAGGATTTGTGTTGGTGAAGCCTCGGGAACCAATCCGGAACCGTTGGGAGCTTGATCGGCTAGTGTGGTTGAGCTTGGAATAGTCGGTGAGTGGTTAAATGTTTTAAATTGATTTTCAAGGTTGGTTCAAGCATGTGGACTAGGTTGGGCTTGGTAGGCCCACCTAGAGTTGGGATTAGAGTGGGAGCCTAATCCCAAGCTTTAGTTAGAGACTATGGTTGATCTTTAAATGTTGTGTATGCCTCATGTTTAATTGTGATTGTGGTGGTTATGTATATTGTGTTATACATGTATGTTGAGGCATGATTTTGATGCATTGTTATATGCAAGTGGTTTGTGCATGACGGTGAGTCATGGTGAGTACGTGCTAAGCACGGAAGTTGTTATGAAATGATGTTGTGAAAGGCTATGAATTGTGTTTAGTATTGACACTAGTATGCTTGGGTACAATGATCGATCATTAGGATGTTTAGTGTGCACACGTGAGTCAAAATGCGTGCGTGGTCTTGGTGATGGTAGTCATCAAGATGGAGTATGGGTTCGCCCGGAAATTCTTCTTATATATGTTAGTCGGTGATGAGTGTAATCCCATCGACGGGGCGTGAGGATGAGTGGAATCCCCTCCGCGTGAACGGTGATGAGTGTAATCCCACCGTAAGGTAATGGTTGTTGTTGGATGTGAGTTCCAACGGTTATCCGCGTATTCGAGTCATAGTTAGGTGCCAATATGGGTTAATATATGTGTTTACATATGATGTGGATATGGACTTGTTGAGCATGGCATCATATTGAGTTTATGTTCATGCATCATATATATTTTGGCTTATGTGGTTCGAAGGTGAGATCATGCATTCTCCTTTGGTTGTATGCTCGTGCTTGGACCCTGCACTGTCGAGGTTTGTTTTAATGAGCTACCCTCACTAAGCTTCATGCTTACGCTCTCTTTTGTTCGACAATGCAGATCTGTAATTCGTGGGTTGCTAGTGCAAGAAAAGGGCCTCCAAGTGTGCTAGTTTGGCTTTTGAGTTTATCAAGTATGGACTTTTATATTATGAGATTGTAATAGTCAAGCAATGAGATTCGAGCTTTTGATGTATGTTGATGCTTGGTTTTAGGAGCATGTTTAGACTCCTTGTTTTTTGGATGATATGTTTGAGGTTGCTTGCCTAGTATGTTGGCCTTGTGCCCCTTTATGATTGCTTTTGTGTATTTTGTCTAAGGCATGAAACCTTATAAGTGTAAAGTATGTCTCTTCATGGTAAATGTATGAATCCTTTGATCGTATGCTCCTTGTTCGTTTTGAATGACTCGTATGTTGTTCCATGGATGTTGGATGTTGTATGTATGTTTGCGTGTGGCTAGGGAAGTCTTAAATTGCATCTAGAGTTGTGTTTTAGAGTATTTGGCTGCAAATTTGAGTGTTGCAGTGCAGGGCGTATCGGTACGCCCTAGGGCCATATCGATACGGTCCTACAATTGGGACACAAGTTTGGCCTAACGTACCGGTACACGGGGGTGTATCGATACGCCAAAGCCTCTCTGGAAATCTGAGATTTTGACGAGATTTTGGCGTATCGGTACGGGTCTAGGGTGTATCGGTACGATCTTGTATCGTTGACCGTAAGAAGTTGACAAGTGATGGCGTATCGGTACGGTCAACCTGTGTATCGATACGGTCTCCCTGGGTTGACCTTGGGCTGTTGACCTAGTCAAGGCGTATCGATACCCTCTTCTAGTGTATCGATACGTTCTGTTGTGAAAGTTAAAATGGGCTGTTTAAAATTGTATGTTCGTTGTTTCGCCTCGCTTGTTGCTTCTGCTGTCGTTGATTCATATAGGATGTATTAAAGCATATAGACAAGATAATAATAAATGAAAAGGTTTTCTCGGGTTGTTAACCGATGTGGAGCCTTAACGGGTTTCGCCTCGGTTATCCCTGGTGTGACCCGCTCGGACCGGTCAAGCGTCTGGACCGGGACGAGGGGGTTATACTTGTTGGTATCAGATCCTAAGGTTTCCGAAGACCTTGGGCAGGTAAGTGAGGTAAGTTAAATTCTTGTATTGCAATTGCACGGTGTTTGCTTGCCATGTAAGCATGTTTGCTTGTTTATCAAGTATGCCTTGATGTATGCTTGTTTAAGCGTATATGTATGTTGTTTTGTTTGAAGCATGTTGAGTAGAGTCTAATTGCTTCTATTACGTCGGAAAAAGGATTTTTAAGTGAGGGAAACATACTTGAGCCACTTGGACCCTTGCCTTGCTAACCCTATCTTTGTGTGATTGTTGTGTTGTAGTTGTTATCTGTGAGCGCGTATGATGAGGCCTAGAGGTAGACCGAGGTTGGTTCGTCAGGAACCACGTGTTGCGGCTCCTGTTAATGAGCCGGTGACTGGAGTAGAGGCTCATGTGGGAGAGCCTGCTGTTAGAATTAGAGCTCCTCCACCACCACCACCCCCTCCTCAGCCTGAAGTGGGAGGCGAGGCTGGAGCTGAAGGAGCGGGACCTCAGGTTGGTTAGGGTGGCCAAGGTCCTACGGGGATAGATATGGCTCCGCTAGTTCAAGCTATAGCGGGAGCGTTTCAGGCCGCAGTTGCCGGAGCTCAGGCTGCAGCTCAGCCGAGAGGTGATGATATCAGCTTACCGTTAAAGAGGCTCCGTAGCCTAGGGGCGAAAGAGTTCAGGGGATCTACTCCTGAGAGGTCAGAGTTGTGGTTGGAGAAGACAATATGTATTCTAGCTCAAATGGGATGTGTGGGAGCTCGTAAGTTGGGCTGTGTGGTTTCGTTACTTCAGGGTGATGCCTACACCTGGTGGGTCACCATTACTACCGGTGTGTCGGAGGCCGAGATTGGTTGTATTTCTTTGAGACCGCTTTCCGGAAGAGGTATTTGGGGTCGAGATATTTGGATGAGAAGATGCGGGAGTTCATGGCTCTTGTTCAGGGAGATGCTTCAGTGACTGATTATGAGATCCGTTTTTTCCGTTTAAGTCAGTATGCTCCAGAGTTGGTTTCTACTGAGAGGGGTCGTTGTAACCGGTTCAGATATGGGCTTCACGAGGAAGTTAAGAGGTACACCTTAGCTTCATATTATTCTGATTTTGATGTCTTGGTCGCTAGGGCCAAGGACATCGAGCATAGCTTGGGGCTGACCAAGCGTTCAGGAGGATCCAGGTCGGGAAAGAGGCACAATAAATTTGACCGTGGGGATGCCAAGAGGCATCGGGGCAGTGGACATCAGTTTGACCATAGGCGTGGCGGTGGCCACCATGGTAGAGGCCACTAGGGCCATAGAGCTGGAGGGCGTTTGCCCGAGTGTACTCGATGTGGGAGACAACATTCAGGAGAGTGTTGGGGTATTTTCCATGCTTGCTGGAACTGTAGTTCGAGAGACCACTTCAGGAGAGAGTGTCTGCATCAGGCGGCATAGGCATCGAATCTAGCACAGGCTCCTGCGAGAGCGTTTGATTATCAGAGAGGTCGTGGGCACGGTCGTGGTTACTTCCAGTCGAGGGCCGATGCACCTAGGATAGAGGCACCGAGGAATCTTGCTCACGTGGTGGCAGTATAGGCCGAGGCCGGTGGACCAGCTAGAGTCTACGCTCAGAGAGAGGCAGGGAATGACACAGATGTGATAGCATGTAATTTTGAGTTACAATCTATATCTTTGCTTTCCTTAGTCGATTCGGGTTCTACGCATTCTTACATTTTGAGTGAGCATGCAAAGAAGTTAGACATACCTGTTGAGATCTTAGATGTAGGGATGCATGTGACTAGTTTCTTTGGTGAGACAGTTGTAGTTAGACGAATGTATAAGAGGTGTCCGTTGGAGCTTCCGTTCTACGGTTTTGATATTATCCTGGGTATGGATTGGTTGGTTGAGCACAGAGCTAGTGTAGATTTTGAGACAAAGAGAATTTCGTTGAAGCTTTCTAATGACTACGAGGTAGTAGTAGTAGGCGAGAACATTAAGTTCTTGTCGAATGTTGTGTCAGATTTAGATGCTCATAGGTTGATGGATTCCGGTTGTAGTGCTTACTTAGCATATGTGATGAATCCGAATATGAGTGAGGTCAGACCCAAAGATATTAGAACAGTTTGTGATTTTCCGGATGTGTTTCTAGAAAAGTTACCGGGTTTGCCTCCTGACAGAGATGTAGAGTTTGTGATTGAGACTGTTTCAGGGTCTACTCCAGTTTCTATTGCTCTGTACCGTATGGCTCCGAAAGAGTTGAAAGAGTTGAAGAGTCAGCTTCAAGAGTTGTTAGACCGTGGTTCATTAGGCCTAGTAGTTCGCCTTGGGGTGCACTCGTGTTGTTTGTAAGAAGAAAGATGGCAGTATGAGAATGTGTATTGACTACAGGCAGTTGAACCAGTTGACAGTAAAGAACAAGTATCCGCTGCCTCGTATAGATGATTTGTTTGATCAGTTGAGGGGTGCTTCAGTGTTCTCGAAGATAGATTTGAGATCAGGGTACTATCAGTTGAAGGTGAAAGAATGTGATGTTTCGAAGACAACCTTTAGGACTAGATATGGTCACTATGAGTTCCTTGTGATGCCGTTTGGGCTCACGAACGCACCAGCAGCTTTCATGGATATGATGAACAGAGTTTTCAAAGACTATCTAGGCCGGTTTGTAGTTGTTTTCATAGATGACATCCTTGTGTACTCGAGATCAGAGGAAGAACACGATGAGCACTTGAGACTTGTTTTGCAAAGATTGATGAATAATCAGTTGTATGCTAAGCTTAGTAAATGTGAGTTCATGATTCGAGATGTTGTGTTTCTTGGCCATTTAGTTTAAGCTGAAGGTATCCGTGTTGATCCGACGAAGATTGAAGCTATTGTTGAGTGCAAACAACCTAAGTCAGTGACTGAGATTAGGAGTTTCCTAGGATTAGCCGGTTACTATAGGAGGTTTGTAGATGGTTTCTCTAGAGTAGCTGCTCCGTTGACTAAATTGTTGTAAAAGGGAGTGAAGTTTGAGTGGTCAGATGCGAGAAAACAAGGCTTTTGAGAAATTGAAAGAGGCTCTGACGAATGCTCCAGTGTTATTACAACTAGTTTCAGGGAAAAAGTTCGTGATCTATAGTGATGCTTCCTATGTAGGTTTAGGTTGTGTTCTGATGCAAGAGAGAAGAGTAGTTGCCTATGCTTTGAGACAGTTGAAGGTGCACGAGAAGAACTACCCTACACATGACATTGAGTTAGTCGCAGTTGTGTTTGCGTTGAATATTTGGCGTCATTACTTGTATGGTGAGAAGTGCATAGTTTACACTGACCATAAGAGCTTGAAGTATTTGATGACTCAGAGAGAGCTGAACTTGAGACAGAGAAGATGGCTTGAGCTGTTGAAAGACTATGATTTGACCATTGAGTACCATCCGGGTAAGGCAAATGTAGTAGCCGATGCGTTGAGCAGAAAGGTCGCAGTTGAGTTGCGAGCTATGTTTGCTAGACTAAGTGTGTCTGATGATGGTGGTTTGATTACCGAGTTGCAAGTGAAGCCTTCCTTGATTCAGATGATCAGAGAGAAGCAGTTGCAAGATGTGTCTTTAGTTCCTCATGTTCAGGACATAGCCGAAGGTAGACTGACTGAGTATAGTTTCAGTGGTGAGAATATGTTATGCTTTAGAGACAAAGTTGTTGTACCAAAAGATGTTGAGTTGAGACTTTTGATTCTGAGTGAAGCACATTCGAGTCCTTTTTCGATGCATCCGGGTAGTACTAAGATGTACCGAGATTTGAAGAATGATTATTTTTGGGTTGGTTTGAAGAAGGATGTAGCCGAGTATGTGAGCTGTTGCATGGTTTGTCAGAGAGTAAAGGCAGAACGTCAGGTTCCTTCAGGTTTGTTACAACCTTTGAAGATTCCGAAATGGAAATGGGAGAGGATCACTATGGACTTTGTGTCGAGGTTATCGTTGACTCCTTAAAAGAAGAATTCTGTTTGGGTGATAGTTGATAGATTCACTAAGTGTGCTCATTTCTTAGCAGTGAACACCACATATTCTTTAGACAAGTTGGCAAATTTGTATATTCGCGAGATTGTGAGACTTCATGGAGTTCTGAAGTCTATTATGTCAGACAGAGATCCGAGATTCACAGCGAGGTTCTGGAGTTGTTTGCATAGTGCCCTAGGTAGCCGTTTGCATTTCAGTACTTCTTATCATCCGTAGTCAGATGGACAGTCAGAGCGAGTGATACAGATTTTAGAGGATATGCTCCGTTGTTGTGTGATTGACTTCCAAGGTTCTTGGGAGAAGCACTTGCCCTTAGTTGAGTTTGCTTACAACAACAGTTACCAGGCTAGTATACAAATGGCTCCTTATGAGGCTTTGTATGGTAGACGATGTAGGACTCTGATCTGTTGGGTTGAAACAGGTCAGAAATTGTTACCTATGCCAGATTTGCTTAAGGGAACTACAGATAAAGTGAAGTTGATTTGTGACCGTTTGAAAAAAGCTTCTGATCGTCAAAAATCTTATGCATATTTGAAGAGAAAAGAGGTTGAGTATTCTGTGGGTGAGAAAGTGTTTCTGAAAGTATCTTCGTGGAATAAGGTAATGTGATTTGGCCGGAAAGGCAAGTTGAGTCCGAGGTTTATTGGTCCGTATGAGATAGTTGAGCGGATTAGGCCAGTAGCTTACCGTTTGAGATTGCCTTCAGAGTTAGAAAAGATCCATGATGTTTTCCACGTGTCGATGCTTAGGAAATATAGATTAGATCCGTCTCATGTTATACCCGTTGAGGAGATAGAGTTGAATCCGGATTTGTCTTACAATGAAGAACCAGTTGAAATACTTGCTTCTGATAGCAAGGTGTTGCGTGGTAAGACCATAAAGTTGGTCAAGGTATTGTGGAGACATAGAGGTGTGGAAGAGGCCAAGTGGGAGAGGAAAGCTGATATGCTTGAGCAGTTTCCATACTTGTTTCCGTCAGGTAATTTCGGGGACGAAATTCCTTAAGTGGGGGAGAGTTGTAACACCCGGGTTTGGGGGTCGGGTGAAAATAATATTAAAATAATGTTTCGGGTTTCGGTTTCATAATTATAATAATAAAATAATAATTTGGGCCTCGTGTTTTCAAAACAAATATTTTATGTTGGACCTAATTTAATTTAAAGCTGGATTCCATGGATTTTTCGATTTTTTTGAGATTGTCATCTCATTAATGGCGTTTTTGTAAATATTTCAAAGTGAGGAAAAGATGAGCTTTTTGAGACAAAAAAGGGTCTTCTTCTTCATTTTCATTTTCACGTCAAAACCCAAAACCCTCCCTAATCACTATTCCATCACCTCCCTTGCTCTTTGTTGGTGATTTTTGAAAGGTAAATATGTTTTTGACTTGTCCTTACCTTCCTCTTCATGTTGGTACTATTAGTTTTCAATAAAACCAAGTATTTTGGGTTTTGGGTTTTTCAAAGATTTTGTTAAAGGTTGTAGTTTTATGGATTTTTAACTAAGCTTTTGGTTTATTGTTGTTAGATAAGTTGTTTGTAAACCATAAGGTCCAACATATATGAATTTTAAAGGGTTTTATGATGATTCTCAGATTTGTGTTTAAGTGGGGTTTGGGGAGGGTTTAAAGGTTGGTTTTGGGGCTACTATGTGTTGGAAATTGAGGGCTGATGTTAGTAGGATGGTTAGGGGTTGTTTTGGGAGCCTTTAGGTGTGTTAAAAAGGTTGAAATCATTGGTTTTGGACTGTGCTTTAAAGCTGCTCGGGAATTAAGGATTTGGGGTTTTCTTTAGCTTGAAAACATGTGTTTTGTGCTTGGTTAGTGTCCCAGGTTTGCTACATTGAATTGTGAACTGATTTGAGGTTATTTTGATTGTGTTAGGATGATTAGAAGCAAGGATTTGTGTTGGTGAAGCCTCGGGAACCAATCTGAAACCGTTAGGAGCTTGATCGGCTAGTGTGGTTGAGCTTGGAACAGTCGGTGAGTGGTTAAATGTTTTAAATTGATTTTCAAGGTTGGTTCAAGCATGTGGACTAGGTTGGGCTTGGTAGACCCACCTAGAGTTGGGACTAGAGTGGTAGCCTAATCCCAAGCTTTAGTTGGAGACTATGGTTGATCTTTAAATGTTGTGTATGCCTCATGTTTAATTGTGACTGTGGTGGTTATGTATATTGTGTTATACATGTATGTTGAGGCATGGTTTTGATGCATTATTATATGCAAGTGGTTTGTGCATGACGGTGAGTCATGGTAAGTATGTTCTAAGCACGGAAGTTGTTATGAAATGATGTTGTGAAAGGCTATGAATTGTGTTTAGTATTGGCACTAGTATGCTTGGGTACAATGATCGATCATTAGGATGTTTAGTGTGCACACATGAGTCAAAATGCGTGCGTGGTCTTGGTGATGGTAGTCATCAAGATGGAGTACGGGTTCGCCCGGAAATTCTTCTTATATATGTTAGTCGGTGATGAGTGTAATCCCATAGACGGGGCGTGAGGATGAGTGGAATCCCCTCCGCGTGAACGGTGATGAGTGTAATCCCACCGTAAGGTAATGGTTGTTGTTGGATGTGAGTTCCAACGGTTATCCGCGTATTTGAGTCATAGCTAGGTGCCAATATGGGTTAATATATGTGTTTACATATGATGTGGCTATGGACTTGTTGAGCATGGCATCATATTGAGTTTATGTTCATGCATCATATATATTTTGGCTTATGTGGTTTGAAGGTGAGATCATGCATTCTCCTTTGGTTGTATGCTCATGCTTGGACCATGCACTGTCGAGGTTTGTTTTAATGAGCTACCCTCACTAAGCTTCATGCTTACGCTCTCTTTTGTTCGACAATGCAGATCCGTAGTTCGTGGGTTGCTAGTGCAAGAAGAGGGCCTCCAAGTGTGCTAGTTTGGCTTTTGAGTTTATCAAGTATGGACTTTTATATTATGAGATTGTAATAGTCAAGCAATGGGATTCGAGCTTTTGTTGTATGTTGATGCTTGGTTTTAGGAGCATGTTTAGACTCCTTGTTTTGTGGATGATATGTTTGAGGTTGCTTGCCTAGTATGTTAGCCTTGTGCCCCTTTATGATTGCTTTTGTGTATTTTGTCTAAGGCATGAAACCTTATAAGTGTAAAGTATGTCTCTTCATGGTAAATGTATGAATCCTTTGATCGTATGCATCTTGTTTGTTTTGAACGACTCATATGTTGTTCCATGGATGTTGGATGTTTTATGTATGTTTGCGTGTGGCTAGGGAAGTCTTAAATTGCATCTAGAGTTGTGTTTTGGAGTCTTTGGCTGCAAATTTGAGTGTTGCAGTGCAGGGCGTATCGGTACGCCCTAGGGCTGTATCGATACGGTCCTACACTTTGGGACTCAAGTTTGGCCTAGCGTACCGGTACATGGAGGTGTATCGATATGCCAAAGCCTCTCTAGAAATCTAAGATTTTGACGAGATTTTGGCGTATCGGTACGGGTCTAGTGTGTATCGGTACGATCTTGTATCGTTGACCAGTGAGGGCGTATCGGTACGGTCAACCTGTGTATCGATACGGTCTCCCTGGGTTGACCTTGGGCTGTTGACCTAGTCAAGGCGTATCGATACCATCTTCTAGTGTATCGATACGGCCTGTTGTGAAAGTTAAAATGGGTTGTTTTAAATTGTATGTTCGTTGTTTCGCCTCGCTTGTTGCTTCCGCTGTCGTTGATTCACATAGGATGTATTAAAGCATCTAGACAAGATAATAATAAATGAAAGGTTTTCTTGGGTTGTTAACCGATGTGGAGCCTTAACGGGTTTCGCCTCGGTTATCCCCGGTGTGACCCGCTCGGACCGGTCAAGCGTCCGGACCGAGACGAGGGGGTTACACGGAATAATAATCCTAAAATTTAAATCAAATACATAAAATAATATTTAAAATTTTATATTTTCAGAACATTTTTCTTTTTAATTTACTTTTTATTAATTATTTTTAATATCACAACATCTTTCATTAAAAAAACATAATAACAAGTTTAACCCCTAATTTCTATCATTTTTGTCACTTTAACCCAATGCTTTTTGGATCATTTGACTCTCGATCTTTAATTTTAAAGCAAATTGTTGTTTTTAAACTAACAAATATGTTTGGACCATTAAAATTTTAACAACATTGTCGTGGTAAAGTATAAAAAAACATATAAATTCTCAAAAATTAATCAATTAATCAATAAAGTATGCATGAACTTTCACACAAGTTGTCACGGTGCTGCCAATTTTAACTACTAGTAAGTTTTATAGTTCAGAAAAGGGTTGAGTGGCAAATAAGTGCTTAAACTATACCTTTTTTAGATAGGTACTTAAAGTATTTTTCGGGCCAAATAGTTGTCTAACGTTTTCAACGTTACTCAAATAGGTGTTCGTTGTCAAAGTCCGTTAATTTTCATCGTTAACTGACACATGTCAGCTTCTTAAATTTCCAAAATTATATATAAAAATTAATCAAACAAAATATTTTCTTTATTTTACAAAATAGCCCTAAAATTTGAAATCCCTAACACCTCAAAACCTAAATCTCGATTTGACCTGATTTTGCCGCCAATTGCCACGTAGCCGCCCACCACATCCGTCACCGGACTATCACGACCATTTACCCCACCACCTCGTCACCGGAAATCGGCCGACGTCCTATGAAACGTTAAAATCATCGAATGATTCATTCGAATACTTTGCGACGAATGGTGGCATAACGGATGATGAACGGTGTGTGGGTCGTTCATCGAGGGGAGGGGAGGATTTGGGGGTTAGGGATTTTGAGATTATTTGAAAATTTTAGGATATTTTAAAAATTTTGATTTATTTTTTAAAAAATAAAATTCATAAAATGTTTAATATTAACATGTGTCATGTTTTTATTGGTTAACGATTTTTTTTAACGGACAGTCATGGCGGGCACCTATTTGAGTAATGTTGGAAACGTTAGACACATGTTTGGCCCGAAAAATACTTTAAGCACCTATATGAAAAAAAAAGTATACTTTAGGCACTTATTTGCCACTTAAGCCTTCATAAAAAAATAATTTGACTAATTATTGATGGTTAAAAAGTGATTGAAAAAGTAGGATAAAAGTGACAAAAAAAGATAAACGTCAGGGGACTAAACTTGTCATTATTCCATAAAAGATAGTACCACGTCATCAGATTTAATCAAACTTTTCAAAAATATTAGACCCCTAATTTGACTAAATCAAGTGTTAAACCTTTATGTAAGTAACCCTTAACATGTGAATAATTATTCTTCCACTAATTTTTTATTAAATTTATAGAAAAAATACAATTACAATACATTCAAGAAGAAGAATATTTGGATTAAACAATCTAAAAAATTCTTACATCCTAAAAACAAAGAAAAATGAAAACTCCATAAAAATAAGCATACTAACAAAATTTAGCAGCCTCCTGAATCTTCTTTTCTCTGTCCAAACGAGACGCATAAAGAAATGAGTTGTGCGTGATCCAAACTGTCAAGCAAAAAGTACCGCTACCCAGGACTGATTTCATCGGCAAACAACCATCAACCGAGTGGGGATATAACTTTTCAAGTGACCACCGACAAAAACATAAATCAGAAACTAGTGTCGACTGAGTCTATGTGCGAACAATAGTCGATCGCAAGGGGATGTTGAAACATGCCACAAAGACAGTTGAACCAAACCACAAAACATAAACAAAGACATGTCACAAGGACAAAGAAAAAAAACGTGTCACACGGACAGAGAAAGTGAATCTTATTAAAATAAAAAATAAGAAAACTAATAGAACCGGTGGTTGACAACCAATACTAAAATTGATTGCCGACCACCGATCAAAGGGATTGATCAAAGTAGAGGGCAGCTAGGGTTAAAAGAATTTTGGTAGTGGAGAGTGACTAGGGTTGAAAGTTTTATCCAGTAAGATTCTACATGTGAGTGATTTTTATATACATGTTGTATAAATAAAATTTATACAATTATGTATATTTACTCTTTAAAAATTAAAATTAAACTCTTAATCATAAAACCTTAAGCCCTATCAATTAAAACTTTAAAACAAAAAATCAACGAGCGGTAAGCAGCTTGGTATCGCTTAAGCATGTCTCTAGTTTAAAGCCTTGTGTATACATAAAGTTCCCGCAGAGAGACTCACCCACTAAAACTAGAAATGCGACGCGAGTCGATCCAAATTAAAAAAGGTAATAAAAAAAACCTAAAACAAAAAGGATCGTGTAGTGATCTAAAAACTACACGATATGTCTATTGAATAATTTAAAAAATATTAAGCCCTTATTTGGGCATTTAATCTAACATATTTGAATAACATTTAAATCAATTTATTTATGGCTCAATATTTCATACATTGTCGGTATAATTTTTTTTACACAAGTATGTTAATTTTCAAGTCAAAATATAAAATTTAAATTTCTAACCTTAAAACTCTAACTCGAAAACTTAAATCATAAACCCTAAGTTTTAAACATAAATCTTAAATTCTAAACCTCACCACCTAAACACATAACCTCTAAAGCCTAAATTAAAACCCTAATCTTCTAAATAACCCCACTTGTAAAAACTTTAATTTCTACCGCCAGTGTATAGCATAATAATCTTTTATCTATTTCTTTACAGTATAATAGATCATATTTTTAGGTAAAAAAAAACTTGCGTTATCATCGATTTTACACTCTGAAAATAATTATATTCAAACCAACGGTGGAATTCAAGTAAAATTTTCGAACCCAACGAGTGGTTACAGTGAAAAGGATAATGTTTATCTTAAGAGAGTCGAGTTTAAGCAGTTTTGTTTGTAAAGTGTGTATCTTATCAAAGGCTACGAAAAAAGTATGAGCAAATACTACCTTATAATAATAAAATATTCAAGGATTCAAACTTAATTCAAATATTTTATGATATTTTTTAATAGGATTATTATCCCATACACAGGCGATGGAAACTTTTTGTTTCGATAAGTGTCTTATTTTTAGGGTTTAGGGTTTTAGTTTAGAGTTTATGATTTTTAATGTATGGGTTTAGAATTTAGAGTTCATGGTTAGAATTTAGAGTTTATGATTAGGGTAATATGGCTAGAGATTTAAGTTTTAACTTATAAACCCTCAATTTTAACCCTAAACCTAAAATTTTATCGATGGATCCTAAATTCAAAAAAATACACTTAAATTCCTAAACTTTAAACCATAAACAAAATTTACACGAGCGTTTATGCCTAAAATAATTATTTTTAATAACAACTAAACATTTAAAATATTAAAGATAATTTTGAATA
Source organism: Hibiscus trionum (assembly GCA_030270665.1). Taxonomy (NCBI): domain Eukaryota; kingdom Viridiplantae; phylum Streptophyta; class Magnoliopsida; order Malvales; family Malvaceae; genus Hibiscus; species Hibiscus trionum. The sequence continues at coordinate 984,661 of BSYR01000034.1, read as the reverse complement.
CACTTTTCAAAAAATACTTTCTCAAAAAGGCAAATAACATGAATAAATGGAGTTTAATTGACTTTTACTCAACGCTAATGAGATTTGGAGACAGTAAGTTTGAAGTACAAGGTGAAGGCTGATAATTGCAGATATCTTGGGGTTCGGGTCGGAATCAGGTATGGAGATCCACCACATCTGACTGACAAGGTCGGTGGTGGAACCCCCAAACCACTGAGCCAGGCTCTGATCTTGGTTAGGACCATCAGCCCAATTGCCCAAACCTCTCTCTGCTCGAATCCAAACCTACCATTAGTCAAAAAAAGACCTTTGAAGCTGCAGGTGGTTGCACGTGCGTGTTCCCCCTCCTCTCACGTGCATGCATGACTCATGCAAAAAAGTTCCAACCAACCCATTAATAAATTAATGTTTGAATATGAAAACAATCCAAATTTAATCTTTTAATTTTGTACAAAGGGTAAACTAATCAGGTGACTATCAGATTTTAGGATAGTTCTATTTTAACCACCCAACTAAGCAACTCGTCAATCAGACTATTAAACTTTTAAAATGCTTTTATTTTAATCACCATCCGTTAAAATTTAACGGAAGAAATGACGTGGTAGTTAACGGAAATTTGTATAATTATACATTCAGTTAATGTTAGTTACTTATTATATCAATTTGGTCATAGTTTTTATTTAATAAAATAAAATTAATCAACCAATTAGATGACAACATGTGATGTCATTCGATTGGATGAATTTACTCTAATTTTTAATTTATTTTATTTAATATTTAATGTATTTATTTTCCTCCAATCAAGTGATGACATGTGTCATCGCCTGATTAAAAGAAAAATAAAAAGAGGTAGATGGCTTTGGTTGGTGTTAATCCTGCAACTTCTTGGGAAAATTTCCAAGCCTTTACGACTACGTCATTAAATCTTTTGTGATATAAATTGCATCATTTTTATTTGTTTAAATAAAATTTATGACAAATTTGATATAATACATAATTAACATGGACCAAATGTGTATTTTTTATAAATTTTCGTTACCTACCACGTTACCTTCTCTGTTAGATTTTAACGACTAGTGATCAAAATATGACCAATTTAAAAGTTTGATGGTCTGATTGACGAGTTGTGTAGTTGGGAGTCAAAATAGGACTGCCCCCAAAGTTTGACGGTCACTTGAGTAGTTTACCCTTATATATAAGTAGATAAATTTATAGAATTGTCGAATATATATTTTAATATTTTGATGTGATTGTAATGATGGTAACTATTCTTTAACACTTCTTTTGAAAACCCAGGCACAATGCATATATTACACTTAGAGATGGGCATTTCACACGGCTCGATCGAGTTAAAAAATAAGTTTAGGTCATGTTTTTATTAAGAGTTTTGTCGGGGCGGGTTTTAGGGTGAAAAACATCTGACTCGACTCCGGGCTAATTGTAACCCCCTTAGCCCGACCTAGACGCCCGACCCGAACTAAGAAGATTACACGGGGAGAGCCGAAGCCAACTCATTAAAGCCGACCTCGATTAACGACTCAATTTTTTCCCTTTTTATCTTCTCTAGATACACATTAAGATCGTATGCGATAATTAAACTCTTAGAAAGAAACGGCGCAACAAATAGAGCTCGATTAGAGGTTCAATTGCATACATTTAACTTACATGGTTTAAACTGTAATTTTTGAAAATTACAAGGATTAATCCAATTTTAAGATTACCAATCCTTAGTTAGTCAGGTATCATGCTTCCATGTCAAATTTCATCACAAACGAGTCATCCAAACTCAACTAATTGAACATACAACATCCAGGGACCAATATGCAACATTTCAGAACTTTAAAAGATTCTTTCCACTGAAAATAACGGTCAGGTATCGGTACACTTAAGCCTGTATCGGTATGCGGGAAGGCAGTAGTCAAAGTTGGGAAAAAGATATCGACACACTTCCCCGCGTATCGGTACGACCTTCAAACTTTGCACACGCATATCGATACGGGGAAAATTCGTATCGATATCCCTGTGTTGATTTGTCTGAGAAAAGCCTTCAAGTATCGATACTCAATCCCGAGTATCGATACGCATACTAGAAACACACCTCAAACAGCCTTCAAATCACATTTAACAACAACTATACATGTCCAAAACATTCTTACAAGGTATAACAAACATTTCCAACATATATGCATCATCACACAACCAAAGACAGACAATAAACATGGCACTTCATGAAGATTTGGGAGCTATATAAGCATGCTTTTAAACACAACTCATAGCATAGCCAAACACCAAAATATAAATTCATAAATCATATAGAGGCCAATTACATGTCTCAAAACTCAAACAAAACATGTTCAAGGTGTCTCACATCACCAAAACAAACTAAAAGTGAAAACCCTTCTCATTGCCTCTTATTACACTAAAGTAAAACCACATACATTGCTTAGCCAAAATACTTGGATAACCTTTGCTTGCTTGCTGCTAAAAATGCTCTTTCTCTGCATTGATGAAACAAATGAGCGTAAGCATAAAGCTTAACGAGGACCGCTATAACACCAAAACATTTATCAATGCATTTTATAAAAATCAAAACATCATTCTTTGTAAAAACATGCCTTTCTTTAAACCATGCACTTTCAAACACATTTCCTCCTTCAAAACCACATGCTCATAGCATCATGGATTAGAACAGCAAAACATTTGCTCATGCTTAAACCAAGCATTACACGCATTCAAGCATAAATCTCAAGCATCACATGCTTTCTCAAAATAAACATTCATCGCTAACTAATTACTCAACGTCATTATATTGGCTCGCAAGTGATCCATAACAAGAATCATATCAAAACACAACACAATTGATACAATCGGATACGCGAATTACAAGCGTTGTCCCAAACGCTTCATACACCCTACCGGACACTCAAGGCTCACACACGAGATTAGACCATCAACCGTTGTGACACTCGTGGTGGAGTTTAACGGTACAATCGCAACCCCTCAACACCACTCATCGGTAGTTGTATAATTCTACTAACGAGAGCACGAGACACATACCACAAGATCCACACATGGGATTAAACCATCAACCGTTGTAACCTTAATCTCAGTCGTTAGGGTACTTGGATGGAGTGTACGGTACAATCACAATCTATCAACATCCAATGCGACTTTATTCACGGTGCACCCAATCCTATAGCCGGCTAACTATATCTGATTAAAGTAACCAAAACTATTTACCATCACTTGCTAATATAATCATCAATCATCATTAATTTATTGTTTTACAAGCATAAACCACAATGCCATTTTCACAAGCATTAGCATGCTTAAAACCAATTGCATAAATCATATAAACTCAAGGATCACTTACCATGTGCATCCTTAACAAAATAGAATTTTAAACCAGCAACATTATTGCTCAAAACATGCTTTAAAATATTAATCAAACCACATTTGATTCAAGTGCATTTTAAACCAAAACATAGTACAAACCGAGAGAGACTTTCGTTTTACTTACTCTTGAGCTTAGCTAAGTGTTTCAAACTTACACTAAGCTCCAAAAATCACGTTCAAAACGTTTCAAAGCTGGAAAACTCTTTTCCACTCACCGATACGCGAAACTTCGCTTGCCGACGCGAAGATCACTCGTCTGAAGCTTCCAAAAATGCTTCGCTTGCTTCCAAATCAATGTCCCCTATTTTTAGAGCATCAAAAACAGAGACCTAATGCATTAAAATGCATTCCAACACCAGCAACTAAACACAAACTCGTTGCCCAGCAAAACTACATCAATCTACCCATCCGAAACAACCGAAAACTCATTCAATTGCTTCCTAAACCAAGCCCAGCCAACAATCATCACTTCCAACCTTTAATATTCATCAAAACACATCCAAAAACAACCTAAACCCCTTCTTAAACCTCCAGCAACCACTTCACCATCAAATCACTTAAAAAACTCAACTAAAACTATCATAAAACTCAAGGATCTCAAAGATTACGGGATCTACATCACCAAAACACTTTTTCAACATCATAATCATACCAAAACTCAATTATAATCCATCCAAAACAGAGATCATCAACAAAACTCCGAAAATCAAGAATTAAACCTTTATTTTGCCAAATTATACATTGTCTCTAACACATCATTAATACTTTACAAAGACGTTTTGAAGGAATGTCCTCTAGTCTCTAAGTTAGAGTCTCAAGGAGAATGTCAAAAAGCAAATGGGAAAAGGTAGGTGGGAAGCGATCGTCGGCGGCTAGTGCTGGATTATCAGAAGAAGAGGCGGCGAAGAACGAAATCTAGACGGTTTTTGTGGATAATTTGAGTAAGAGAGTCTCAAGGTATGCTTTGAAGGAATTGTTCAATCATCATGGCAAGGTAGTTAGGGTTTTCATCCTCATTTCTAACAATAAGGCGAGGTACAAAGATGTTACTTTTGCCTTTGTAATGATGGCTTCCAAACCAGAAATGGATAGGGTTATATTGAAGCTGGATAAAACGAGGATAGATAGAATGGAGGTAAGAGTCTCTCAAGCACGGTATCCCTAGAGTAAGGTTGATTCAAACCGAAGGAGCGGCCCGAAGGTAAGTTTCACAGCTGTTCAAAAGAATCAGAATGCGTCGGGTTCACCGTCTAATAGTCGGGATCCATCCTCTGAAGGTAGTAGGGAGAAAACTTACAAGGACGCTTTATTAAATAAAGGTAGAACGGAAGAAGGACTTAAGGGTGCTACTTTGCTAGATTTCAAAATCCCTGCAAAAGATACGGGGTGGCTGAAATATTGCCTGGCTGGTGTTATCAAGGAACAGTTTGAGCTGGAGTTTGTCCAGAGAGCTCTTCTTAATGATGGTATTGATGTCAAGGTGGTGAAATGGGGTGTCGATGGTGAGTCTTGCGTGGTTATCTTCAAATCATCTGAGGATTTAGATGATGCTTAGAATCAGAAGAAAGAAGCTATGTTTTACTGGTTTGATCATCTAGACCAGCTGTTGATTGATGGAGTACCCCATTATTTTTGCAGTGTCAGGTTATATGGCATCCCATTGTTATGTTGACATGAGCTATTTTTTGAAGCGCTGGGTAATAGGTGGGGAGTGTTCGTTGGTTCAAACTTGGGTACTAAACAAAAAGAGAGGTTGGATATGACGTGTTTCGTTATCAGAATCGCGAGTGTTGAAACAATCCCGGAATCAATCAAAATCTCTTCAATGGATTTCCCATTTAAGATTAAAATCAAACTTGGAAGGGCTCCAGTTGAATCCGTAGAAGACGGTCGAGACCTTTATGGTAACAAATTTCTCGACGAATGGCCGGAGTTCGATTCAGTGAAGTCTGTTTCCGACGAAGATGTTGTTGGCGGTGGTGAAGAGGGTGATGGTATCAATCAAAATGCTAACGGTAGATCTGGAGAGTCAACTCCCTCGAAATTGGAAAAGACGATTGGTGGGATCAAGGATATGGCGCAGTCACCATCTATTATTTGCCCCACATTTTTAATAAGGCTGAAATCAATGTCAGAAATGATAATGAAATGAAAAATTCCACAAATGCGGCTATTGGAGGGGGTGGGCTCATCGAGGAAGTAGCCCAAGTGTGCGATTCTGAATTGGGCCCATTTCGGGGCTCCAAGGATAATGAAGTCGATGGTTATGTTGGAGGCGGGCAGGAAGGGTCCAACTTTGTTTTAGGGGTAAGCCCGAATCAGTGTCTCCACTTATCTTCTGCCCAAGCAGATTGTGAAGGGCGAGTGCCAAACGATGCTAACATTTCGGGGTCGAAGGATTGGGTGCCAGACAGCCTTGAGGGTGTGGTCCAGTTTACCCCTGGTAGCTCTTCTCCCCCGTCTCTCGAGGTATATCAAATGTCGAGCGGAGTCCCTCGTGCTTCATTCCTGACGGTATTTTCCAAGCGGGATCAAGAAGAAGGGTTCGACAGATTGTGCGGGGGACTTTGGAGGGGGCCAATGTCTCTACTGAGAAATCAATTAGGGGTTCTAGACTTGGGGAAGAGATGTCTGCGGTCGGTCTTGAGGCGGAGTCTGTGTGGGAATTCAGTAACATCTTAGAGATTTCCTTTAATGAAGGTAGGGACGAATTGATTAAAAAAGTCTATGAGATGGAAAGAGAGCTCCACCAGCTAAACTAAGGCTCTATTTCTTGGTTATAGTAGATAATTAATGGATTTTTCTGTCCTTTCGTAGAATATCCGGGGCATTAGAATGAGGGAAAAGAAGAAAGCGGTTCGAGATGTTTGTAGGCGTTGTAAAGCAAGTATGTTGTTTTTATAAGAAACAAAGCTTGATAATTTCTAGAAAACCGAGATTAAGAAGCTATGTTCTACTGATGATTTTGAATTTGCTATCTCCCCAGCAATTGGCTCAGCGGGAGGTTTACTGAGTATCCGGGATAGGAATTTCTTTGAGGCCACCGATATAGTAATTAAGCAGTGGTTTATCGCTATTATTGGTATTTGCAAAGATTCGAATTTCAGGTGTGGTCTTGTAAACACTTATGGTCCGTCGGTTGATGGGGAAAAAGAAGAATTCTTCTCGGAGTTGCTTAGTTTTCTTAATAAGTGGCAGATTCCTTGGTGCCTTGGAGGAGATTTTAATCTTTTTATGGATCCCGAGGAAAAGATTGGCTTCTCGCTTAATAAGTCTTTGATTTCTCTGTTCAGGTCTTTTGTGAGTAATGCCAGGTTGGTGGATTTACCTCTAGTAGGGGGAAATTCACCTAGAGTAATTACAGAGATCCACCAACCTTCATCTGATTGGATATGTTTTTAGTTTCGGCAAGTTTCATCCTGGAGTTTCCTAATTTAATTCAGAAGTTGCTGCGTAAATCTCTTTCTGACCATAATGCGATACACCTAACGGTAGAAAGGGAGAACTGGGGTCCTAAACCCTTTAAATGTTTCAACTATTGGTTCGCAGAAGAAGGTTTTGATGATGTGGTGGTCGGTTCGATTTTGAGAATGAAGAAGAGAAATAACTCCATAAAGATTGGAGGTCTAATTAAGGGTACAAAAGAGGCATTGAATGTGTGGAGCAACAAGAGGGGGAAAATTTTCAGATTCTTATTCCATTACTGGAAAATCAAATTTCTGAGCTTGAAGTTTGCATTCAGAGTGGTAACGGGGGTGTTGGTGCAGCCTATAGATTATGTGTGTTGATGTGTAAGTTGTGGGAACAATATCGCATCGAAGAGTCGCAATGGCTGCAAAAATCTCGTTTGAAATGGCATTTATGGGGCGATCGAAACACTCATTTTTTTCACTTAGTGGCATCGGGGAGGAAGCGAAGCAATACTATCCATACTCTTAATATCGATGGTACTATACTTTCAAAACCTGCGGACATTAAAGTTGTCGTTAGGAATTTTTTCCTTAAATGATACAATTCAAATCCAGCAATGGAAGTAGATGAAATGAATCTTGATTTTGCGAAAATCAGTAATGAATAGGCTGGTTTCCTTCAGAGCAGGTTCACAGAAGAAGAAGTGTGGGTTGCTCTCTCTAGTACGGATGGTAATAGAGCGTCGGGGCCGGATGGATTTAATCTCGATTTTTTAAAGAAATTTTGGCATTCACTTAAAGGGGACATTATGAAGTTTTTTGACGAGTTCTATGTGGGAGGCTGCTGGGAAGCAAGAATAAATCACTCGTTTATCACGTTGATTCCTAAAATTAAGAATCCGACCTCTTTGGACGAGTTTCGCCCAATCAGCCTTGTAAGTGGGATGTACAAACTTCTTTCAAAAGTTCTTGCTAAGAGGATGAGTCAAGTTCTGGATTCTATAATTGGTGATACGCAATTTGCGTTCATACATGGGAGACAAATTCTGGATTGTTCCTTAGTTGCGAATGAAGCTATTGATTTTCAGAAAAATTCAGGCAAAGCAGATGTGGCTTTTAAAATAGATTTTCAAAAAGCCTACGACTCGGTCAGTTGGGATTTTTTGTTGAAGGTGCTTAAAGCTTGTGGTTTCCCGTCGATGTGGTGTAAATGGATCCTTCAGTGTGTTTCCACTGCCACTATCTCTGTTCTTGTCAACGGTGTGCCAACAGAAGCTTTTTCGATATCCCGTGGTTTGAGACAAGGATGCTCTTTATCACTCTTATTGTTTAATGTTGTCGGTGAGGCACTGAATCTAATGTTGAAAAAAGCAGTGAGTTGTAACTTATTTGAAGGTTTCAAAATTGGAAATCAAAATTCCCCTGTGGTTGTTTCCCATCTGCAATTTGCGGATGATTTGCTGATCTTTTGCGGAGGAACCAAATTGCAAGTCCGTAATGTCAAAAGGGTTCCGCGGGTGTTTGAGTTGGCTTCAGGCTTAAAGCTCAACCTCAAAAAGAGTAAGGTTTTTAGGATTAACTTACCAGAACATCTGATTAGTGGATGGGCCGAAGCTGTTGGGTGTTTGCCTGGGACTCTACCTACTCTCTATTTGGGGCTGCCCCTTGGTGCATCAAGGAACTCGATTGGTCTGCGGGATCCGGTGTTAAATAATTTTAGCTCTCGACTTGCGGGTTGGAAACCCAAGTTTCTCTCAATAGGTGGTCGATTAACACTAGTTAAGTCGGTGTTATCGAGCTTACCAATTTATTTTATGTCTTTATTCAAGCTCCTTGATGTTGTAGCTGCGTCTATTACTAAAATGATATCGAATTTTTTATGGGGTGGAGATAATGAAAAATAGAAAATTTATTGGGTGAATTGGGGTTCGGTGTGTGTTCCTTAGGAGGTGGGTGGTCTTGGGGTCACAAATATCAAGACTCTAAATCGGTATTTACTGAGCAAATGGAGTTGGCGATATGGCAATGAATTGAACAGCTTTTGGAGGAAGGTGATAGTTGCGAAAATTCCGGGGAGTGGTGTTAAGTTGCTTCCTCAAAAGGCAACAAAGAAGCAAGTGTCTTGGATTTGGCATGGCATTTCTAATCCTTTGTTCAACAATGACTCTTGGAGCAACTTGGTTCGGCCGAATCTCGAATTAAAGGTGGGTAATGGTGATAATATACAATTTTGGTTAGATTGTTGGATTAGTTCTGATACTTTGCAAGTGTTATTCCCACGGATCTTTGCTCTTTATGTGAAGAAACAGGCGGTGGTTAGTGAGTTTGGGAAGGAAGATAATGGTCGCTAGAAGTGGGAGATCCCTTTAAGAAGACCGTTGTTTGATTGGGAGCAACTTCAATGGCGGAATCTTCTGGTCTTACTGGAGAATTTTAAGTCTAGAAGGGTCGGAAACGATTGGGTGAGTTGGGAAGGGGCAAGTGATGGTAGGTTCTCGGTCAAATCTCTCTGAAATCTCGCCAATCTTTCTCTTAATAAAAATAAATTCTGGAACACGTCGGTATGGGTTGGTTTTGCTCCCCCAAAGTAGAGATCTTCGTTTGGAAATTGGCGTGGGGAAGAATTCCAATGAAGTCAGAGTTGGCAAAGAGGGGTGTGATGTCCCTAGCTAATCTATCATGCCCTTTCTGTAATGTCGAGCAAGAAACAGTTGAGCACTTGTTTTTCTCGTGTCACGGGGTTTGGAAAATTTGGTGCTTTTTTTGCAACTTGGTGGGTACTTTTGCATCTTTCCAAAATGTGCCACTGAAGTTCTTGGAAGATTGGCATAATCTATGGCCTAGAAAAGCAGGGATTTGGTGGTCATTCATCCCCTTCGCAATTATTTGGACCATTTGGAGGATGAGGAATGAAATCATTTTTAATTCGAAGATAATTGATTTTTGCCAAGTTGATCTGTTGGTTCGGTTCAGGTTGGCTAGTTAGCTAAAAGCTAAATTTCCGAAGAAGCTCATTTCTATCGTGGAGTTAGTGGCGAATCCCTTACTTGGTATTGATGTGTGTCAACCGAGAAAGAAGAACTTGGTCCAACTCAAATGGAGCCCCCCTCCTAGAGGCTTTGTGAAGCTCAATATCGATGGAGCTTACTTGACAGTAATAGCTGCAGGGGAAATTGGAGGGGTGCTTAAAGATTGTCGCGACAACATTTTGCTCAATTTCTAGGTGGGAGGTGTTTTTTGTTTGTATTGCTGATCGGAACTTTGGTGTTACTGTACTTTGAATTTCAGTTCTATTAATAATATGTAGTGGGGTACTCTTTTCCCCTTTCACTAGGAAAGGGGTTTTTAATGAGGCCCATTTTACTTTAAAAAAAATCTTTATTTTGCAAGATTTTGATCTTAAATCAAAACTATAATAAAAACTCAATTAAAAACAACAATTAGGAGTCAATAATCTTGAGAATTTCAATAAAGAACCTTGATTAGAGGTTGAGAACGGAATTTACCTCTAATATTTGCTTTCCTTAATGTTTGACAAGTTTTTGCTTCACAAATCTTGAAGAAATTGAAGAGAATTCTTGGAAAGGGATAAGAAATCAAAAAAAAGAGTGTGAGAGAAAAGAAATCTTGAGAAAAAGTTTTAAAAAATGTGTTTGGCTGAAATGAGGATTGAAAAGTTAGTTACGTAAAATGAAACCTCCTAATTTTTATTATTATAAATAATTAAAATAAAATCCATTTTAATCCATTATTTTAAAACACATTTCAAATTAAGGAAAGGTGTAATTGCATAAAAGCTTCCTAAAGATTCTAAGATTTTTTACTCCTCTTTTGAAATTTGCATTTTTCCACAGTTTAAAACTTTACATTTAGGTCACTACCCAAAATGTACCGCTTTTAAAACTCATTTTGTAAAATTGATTTGAACAACCTCTTAAACATGATTTTAGAGGATTTTAGCAATTTTTTTCATATTTTTATCCTATCCCGAACCTTGATCTCCCTGAACCACCTAATACGATTCGAACCGTTTCCGACCGGCCCGATCCGATGTCTAAAACATCTAGGCCCAAAACCAGGGCGTTATACTAATAGTGTAATTTTTTCTTATGTTTTTAGAGATATTTACAATAATGCCCCCTGTTTATATTTTTTTATAATTAAGTCCTTAAAATTGTTTTTTTAACAATTTGGTCCCTAGAATTATATTTTTACAATTAGGTCCTTAAAATGAATATTTTTTATATAGATCCTATCAGGTGGGTCGGGTTGAGTTTAGGATAATTATTTTCGGGTCGTGTTCGAGTTAGCCAAAAACTCGACTTGTGTCAATCCCTAATTACGTCGGTCGAATCTCCTAGTTAATTTTAATTTAGTCTTTCTAAATTAAAAAAAAATCATATTAAGCATCAAGTTTTAGAAATTACAAAATGGCTATTAATTTTATCGAACTGTGTATATAATGATTATTGAATTTTGTTAAACTATTATAAAATGATCATTAAAATTTATCGAACTGTTATAAAATAATCTTAAAATTCATCCAAATTTATCACGATTTATAACACGTAACGATTATTCTACAATAATTTGATAAGTTTAATAATCATTTATGTAACCTTCACAACCTCAATAACCAAAAAGATTTTACCCATAGTCGCATACAAGTGTAAAACTGAAAGTTAAAAATTCTGATATTCGTTGTCATCGGGACTCAACAAAAAGTATAAATAAATGTATAAACAGATCTCTAATCTGATCTCACACTGTTCTAAACAAAGCCTTATTTTAATGCTTCTTTCTTCATTGTTTTCTGCATAAACTAATTGATTTTTTTTTACTGTTTTTAAGAAGAGATTCCTTTTCATTGGAAAATGCTGGAAAACCAACGCTTTAAATCTCGTTACCGTTTTCAGATCAAATCAAAGCTTTTTACCAGTCAACATTACTCCCAAATTTCACACCGTTCTTTTCCTCAAGAAAGTTTCAGCAACACTTTCCCGGGAAAATCTTCAAAGTTCCCAGATAGAGGAAAATACGAGCGCCAGTTCAGCCCAAACAAAAGGTAAGCAATATTTTACATTGTTGAAAATATTACATTAGGGTTTTCATGAATCAAATCTTTACTATATATAATCAGATTATTTGTTGACAATGTCTGGATCCCACCATAGCCTTATAACACTTAGTATTAGTTCAGTTGATAATGTCGTTGTTGTAACATTTAAGAGGTCATGAATCTGAATGCAATTAAATGTTTTTATCTCTGATCTTGGGATTTAAGTATTGTAATTTGTATGTTCAAAAAATAATTTTAGTTTTTTTTCTAAAGTAAACTAAAAATATTAAGATTCCAATTTCATATTTGGAAACACATTTTTTTTTAATTAAAAAACAACAAACTTTTGCATACGTAGGATTTGAAAGAAAAAATAGAGAAATAAGTCTGTTAGTTCACATAAAACCTAGACTTTGAAATACTCCCAATATTTTTTTTAAAACACTCAATGCATTACTTGAAAAAAATACAGTAAAATAATTTTTAGTCCCTGAACTTTATAAATTTTTTAAACTTAATCCTATTTTTTGTCCATGTTAGTCTTCAAACTTGGACCTTTGGCTATTTTTCGATATTTTGATGATTTGACATTATAATAGTGTTCCACGTTACATAATTTCAAAGTGTCATATCATTAAAAGACTAAATTTATAAGAAAAAAGTTGTAAAGTTCATGAATTAATGTGGACCCAAAAAATATTTGAGGATCATATTAGAAAAATTATCAAATTTAAAGACTAAAAAGTTGCTTTATACCGTAAAGATATGCGCAATATTTAGTATTTACTTGTCTATTAGGACTTTTCTTTATATTTCTATTGATAAAACATGAATACGATTTTGTTTTTTATTATTGAAATTACACTTTCAAATATAAGAAAAAAAGTTTTTTTAGAAACCAAAACAAAAGTTTAATGACGATTTTATAACATTCGAAAGTTTAACAAATTATTTTTTTTATTGAAATTACCAATTTAAACTTGTAACCAAATCAAAAGTTTATTAGCAATTTTGTAACTTTCAAAAGTTCAATGATTAAAAAATCATTTTAACATTATTATTATTGTTATTATTATTATTATTATTATTATTACCTAACAATATATGTGTTTATTATTCTATTAATTAGTATGTAGATTAGAGCCAATAAATAGAAATAACAATGTACTAATAAGAGTTTTGAGTCAATGCGAATCTAAGTTTAAATTGGTCCTTAAACTTATCACTAGTAGGGATCATTTGTAGCCAAAACAAAAGTTTGATGACCATTTTGTAACATCCGAAAGTTTAATAGCGAAAAGATCATTTGTATATTGTATCCAAATGTTTATTAAGTTGTCGTATATAGAGTTATTTATCAAAAATTAAAATATATCAAGATTAATTCGCTTGAGTGTATTTAAACTTATGATATGTAAAAAGTATCAACCAAGTTAAGATTCAGACGAATAATATATATTATAAATAAATTAGATTCGAATATAAAACATCATAATACATGTAGGAAAGCTAGGAATAGGAAGATGAAATGTCCATTCATGATAATGGGTGACTGAAGGAATTGTTGCAAAGCTTAACTTGAAATGGGTATGAGAAGGAGACACCATGTTTCGATTCCTTTGTGTTTATATTTATATTCCGAAATGGAAATTAAAGCATTGTTCTTCCCCATCAACGGTGTCGTTTTGCTGTCTCCCACATCACATCACGTGATTAAATATTTTTTATACAAAATAAATTAATTAATATTTATTACAGATAATATTTGTATTTGTTTTTGGTAATGTTTTGGTATTTAAATATAAAAAATTACGTGGCATAATAATTAATAACCATTTTGGGAATGAAAAAGGGTAGTTTTGTAATTTAAGAGCCTTCCCATGGTTGTCATGAAATGTCAACCTCCTAAAACAGGGAGCTTTAGCCGTTTAGGTAATTCCAGAAAATTATATCCAAAAAAAATAATTCCAGAAAATAAATTTTAAGTTTGGGATTATTCTAACAAGGCTACCGATGGCGACAGTGTCATTAATTTTGAGTTTAAGGTTGTGAGATTAAGAAATTTTGGGGTTATTTTATAATTTTTTGAAAATTTTGAGATATTATTTAATTTAATTTATTTTCAATTTATTTTTTAAATAAATAAATAAATAAATAACAAAAGCTACGTGTTAATGTATTTTTAGTTGATGATTTTTTTAACTGTGTTATTTTAAAACACTAACGGAATGAAGTTTTAGGCAACGATTTCAGCCGAAGAAAACATTAGGTACTTATCTTAGAAATGTATAATTTGAGCGCATATTTTTTAGTTAAGTCTAAAAAAAACAAGTCAAACTCCTCCACGCGCTCAGCCCATAAACCCTCCCCACTCTCCTATTCCAATTTGTGTTTTCCAATTTCCACCGGCCGGCAACCAACATTTTTGACGCGTGCGTCTCACCTCATTTCTTCAAGCGTTCGAATTATTGCATGTCTTAAAATGCATGCAAGAAAAATATAACCTCACTTCAATATTTTCCCCTTTATATATCTTGGAGTAAAGCAACTTCTAAGTCCCTTAACTTTGCAATCCTCTCAATTTAGTCCCTGATTATTTTTCTCCATATAACTCTTAAAGTTGTTAACTTTTCTCATTTTTAGTCTTTACGTTGATGTTACGACACTTTAAAATTTGTCAAGTGTCACGTCACCAAGAAGACCGTTAAATAGTTAGAATTCCAAGTTTAGGACTAATATGAAAAACAAATAGGGATCAAGTTAATTTTTTTTATCAAATTTAGGGAGTAAAAGTTAATTTACCCTTTTCTTTCAAATTTAAAAAAATCTAGTATAAAATTCTATAAAGGCTCTATGTCCATAATGCGTAGGCTTATATAATATCATTCCATTCAATCAATGCATAAGATTTTGAGAAAGTGAGAGAAATGATGAAAATCATCAAATGGTTTATTTAATTTATTTATTTTTGCAGTTTTTTTATTAAAAAAAAAAGCAAAGAGTGAAGAGATCCAATGGTGGAGAATTCGCCACGTAAAGGAAGAATAGTAGTAGGGCCCACGACGGGTGACGCCGTTGATGAATCCGGTGATTTAATCGAGTGTTCCGGAAAGTATTGCCGATCATGCACCGCCGGGGTAATCGCCGACTGTGTGGCACTCTGTTGTTGCCCTTGCGCTTTGCTTAACCTCTTGACTCTCGCATTGGTTAAAGTCCCGTGGAAGATGGGGAGGAGGTGTTTGGGGCTCGGGAAAAAGAAGAGAAACCGGGTGGAAATGGAGAGAAAATGCAAGAAAAAGTGTCGCGATTGCAGTGAAGTTGAAAGCAGTTCGAGAGGGGAAATGAGGGAATTCTCGACGGCGTTTGGGGTGGAAGAATCAGAAGAAAAACAAGAAATGGGAAATTTCAGTGCGAGATTTGAAGCTGAGAAAGTTTGGTTAGAGCTGTATCAAGTTGGGCATTTGGGATTCGGTAGGGTTTCTTTCACCGGAACTTGAATACTATTCCCTTTTCTCTGTTTGGTTCTCGAGAAAATGTGAAGTACATTGTTGTTTTGGATTTGTAAAGTTTTTTCGCAAAATATTATATTGCTTTCCCTTTTTAGTTGGTTTAGGACGGGAATTAACATAAAATATAATATGGGATTTTGTCTGTTCAGATTAGTACATAGTTATTTGTAAGAAGAAGAAAAATCGTCAAATAATCACATGGTATTTTAACGTATTACCTTATTTTTCAGAGTTAATTGCACAGATGTTTTAAAATTATGATTATTGTTTTCAATTGATCTATAAACTTTTGATCATTTTAATTTTATCTTTAAATTACGACTCTCATTTTAAATTGGTTCATTAATTTTTAAATGTTCTAACTTCATTCTCAAACTATAACCTTTATTTTAAATTGATTCCTCAAACTTTTGAATGTTTTAATTTCTTCGAAATTATGCAACATTAATTACCGTTCATGCCCCATCATATTATGTAACACATTAATGTTTACATGACAATTAACAATTTTTTAACGATTTTATTAACAATGGACGTGAATAGAATATATCAATAGTTTGTGGATGAAATTAGAATGTTCAAAAATTTGGAGACCAATTTAAAACGAGGGTTATAGTTTTGGGTTGAAATTAAAATGTCCAAAGTTTGGGGATCAATTTAGAATGAGTATCATAGTTTTGGGGTGAAATTAGAATGCTCAAAACTTTAGAGACCAATTTAAAACATGAGTAATAGTTTGAGGATGAAATTGAAACATTTTAAAATTTAGGGACTAATTAAAAATGAGAGTTATAGTTTTTTTTTTGAATTAAAATGACATTGGAACAAAGCTATCTAAGGCACAACATGTGCATCATTGTTTAACAGCTGAAGAACAGCAGGGGGTGGGAATTCCAGCACTTGTAGGTCAAATGCGACAGGATCAGCAGTCTTGGCAAGCATGTCTGCGACACGGTTCGACTCTCTCGGAACCCATAGAACTGTGGTTGCCCAGTTCTGACGTCGAAGATTGGCGATGGCGCGGATGAGAGGCCCAGGAGTACCGTCGACTTGAGACGCATTTATTAATCGCACTGCGTCCGCACAGTCGGACTGAATTTGTACCATGTCGTAACCATGTCTCCATGCAAGTTGGAGACCATTATAAATTGCCCAAAGCTCAGCATGAAGTGTCGAACAAGCTCCAACGGCTCGCTGAAATCCTAGTAGCCACTGCCCAGAGTCGTTCCGCAGTGCACCACCTATCGCTCCCATGCTTGTGGTCGCAGCCACCGCAACATCAACATTTAGAGCAACCCAACCAGAATTTGGACGGCACCAGCCTTGCACCACTCGAACGCGCGGTTGGGTGCTGGAGTGAATCTTGCTGTCGCGGTAATATGTAGCCCAAGTAACGGCTCGAGCAAGAGTGGCAGCATCCTCGGGAATGATCCCGTTGAAGACATAATCATTCCTGCTCTTCCATAGCTGCCACAGTGTGGATATAAACAGCAGCGGCCATGGCAAGTCATAAACTCCATGGATGAGGTTGGTGGAAAGATTGGAAAGAAGCCAAACTTGTGCATCCTGTTGATAGAAATCAGTTGCAATGCTTGCCGGCAACAATCTATTCCATATGGCAGTTGCTGCACTACAATCTCGCAGGACATGTAATATAGTCTCATCCTCTAGAGTACATCGAGGGCATGTCGAAGAATGACCTATATGTCGGCGATAACGCTCATGGTTTGTCATTAATTTATTCTGAGAGAGAACCCACAAGAAGACACGCAACCTTTGCGGCATCGGCGCTTTCCAAATGAGCCTCCAAAGAACATTAGGTGTCGCCTCTAAGTTTCCAGTGAGCAAACCATAGGCAGATTTGGTTTCAAAGTTTCCTCGTGGCGTCAAACGCCAAACTAATTGATCATTCGCATCATCAAGCCTCAGACATTTAATGCCAAGGATATGTGGAATAACATCCGGGTGAAAGATAGCCAGGAGCTGATCGCGATCCCATTCCCCATTGTCCGCAACAAGGTCTGAGAATGAAATGCTTGGGAGCTCAGCATTATGCTGCGTTAAATAAGCCGATAAGGGGCCAAGGGCTGGGATCCAGACATCGTGCAGTGGGTGTATCAAAGTCCCCGACCCAAGAGACCATGCAATGCCGCTCTTCAAGACGTCCCAATATTGCGCAATGGCTCTCCACAACGGTGTGCAATTCTGCCGGTGAATGTCAGCCGGGAGGGCCTCAAAGACGCGATACTTATCGCGAAGCAATTTAATCCACAAGGAGCCAGTGTTTGTAAGAATGGAGAATCCGACTTTCATGACAAGGGCGATATTAAAATCATGTATACGGCGAAGGCCAAGGCCACCATGTTTCAAAGGTTGGCACAACGAATCCCAATTGACAAGTGATAATTTAGAGACGGATGCATTTGAACCCCATATGAATTGGCGAATTAGCTTCTCAATTGTAAGATATACCGTCTTCGGGAGTAATGTTGCTTGCATAAAATAGACTGGAATTGCTTGAATAACGGACTTTGCAAGCGTTATCCGTCCAGCTAGGGAAAGGTTGCGTACAGCCCATCCACTTAGGCGAGATTTTATTTTGTCCAGAATAAAATCATAGTCGAAACATTTTGCTCGACGGTTGAGCACCGGCACACCCAGATATTTCTCAAAACAGTCAACAGTTTGATAGCCCAAGAGAGAAGCAATATTTGACCTCAAAGTAACAGCCGTATTCGGCGAGAAATAAATAGTAGTTTTACGGCTACTTACTTGATGGCCAGAAGATGCCCCAAAGACGTGAAGAATCTGCTGGATGTTTTCCGCCTGCGATATGTCTGCTCTCGCATATAGAATGAGATCGTCTGCGAAAAACAAATGCGATAGGGGGTTACCATGTCTTATGAATCTGAAGGGAATCCACGAACCTTGTGAGACAGAGTTACTGATAAGGTGGCCAAGACGCTCCATTGCGAGGACAAAAAGATAAGGCGACAATGGATCGCCTTGCCGTATTCCGCGCTTAGGAGAGAAAGATGTCGAGAGTGTTCCATTCCATTGAACTTGGATAGAAGAAGTTGTGACACATTCCATAATAATACGCTGTATTTTTTGCGAAAAACCAGCATCAATAAGGGTATCGTCGATGAAACTCCAATGCAGACGATCAAAAGCCTTTTCAAGATCGACTTTGATGGCCATCCAACCATCGACAGTCGAAGAGGATTCCATAGTGTGAATAGCTTCTTGATTGATAATCACGTTTTCCATAATCGATCGTCCTGCGATAAAGCTTGTTTGGTTATCACCGATCAAAGATGAGAAGATATGCTTCAATCGGCGAATAATCAGTTTGGTAATCAACTTGTAGAGGACGGTACACAGACTGATTGGCCGAAATTCAGCAAAAGACTCAGGCTTGTCTTTCTTAGGCATCAGGACCAACACTGTTCTGTTAAGATCTTTCTCCAAATTTCCACCCTCAAAAATATCGTGAATCATACGACAAATCGAATCGCCAACAATACTCCATTTTTGTTGAAAAAATTCTGCATGCAAACCATCCCAACCAGGTGATTTGAGGGGGCTCATATCCATTAGAGCAGCATGAATTTCATCATTGGTGGGGATAGTTTCGAGAGCATGGAAAGCAGCGTCGTCAATTGCTGGGAACGCGCCGGTGATGGGGAAAAGTGGTGCATTACCGTCGGCACAATCAAAGAGCTGAGAGAAGTAGCGCACGACTTCCTGTTGAAGCATGTGATCATCATCACACCATGCCCCGTCCGAAAGTCTGAGTGAAGTAATATGGTTTTTCTGCTTTCTAACAGCAGCTCTTCTATGAAAATAACGGGTGTTGCGGTCCCCGTTTTGAATCCAATCTGATCGAGATTTCTGCTTCCATAACAATTCTTCTTGATCAAGGGTATTCTCAAGCTCAATCAGAAGTTCGGATTCTAAGCCAGATAAGAAGCACGAAGGGCGAGAACCAAGAGCTTTTTGGATACCTCGGAGTCGAGCCATAAGAGAGCGTTTTTTGTGTCCTAAGTAGCCAAAAACACATTTATTCCACACCTCCGCTGCTCGAGTAAAAGTGACAAGAGTCTCGGACATGGTTGTGCCAGGGTGCCAATTATCAGAGACCATTCTGTGAAAGTCTTCATGACTTAGCCAACTCGAAAAATATTTAAATTGTGTTGCATTGGACCGATTCTTAGGTGGACCAGATTGTAGGAGTATCGGCCGGTGATCGGAGCGAAGGCGAAGTAGGTGAGACACGCCAGCCGCGGGGTAGCTCTCATCCCAATGATTATTACAAAGAAAACGGTCAAGGCGAGCCAACGCCATGCCACGAGACCATGTGAAGTCGGGACCCTTATACCCTAAGTCGCGGAGCCCATAATCACAAACAAAATGCTGAAAGTCTTTGGATGGTAACTGTCGACATCCCCTCCTATCTTCCGAAGAAAGGGTGGCATTAAAGTCTCCAAAAAGGATCCATGGAACCGAAATTCCAACTGCCAAACGGCGAAGGTGCGACCAAAGATGCTTACGACCCGTGGAGGAAGGGCTAGCATAAATCGCCGTGGCAAGGGCTGAGTTACTAGATGCTTTATCAGTGATCCGGAAATGAATAAATTGGAAGTGATTGAGAAGAACATGGACAGTGATGGAATCATACCAAGCAAGCCATATCCTTCCGGAGAAATCTGCAACTTCGACACGGTGTGAATTCGGAAACCCCAAGGATGCAATAACCGAGTCTGCTTTACGGCCACTGACTCGCGGCTCAACAAAGACTACCAAATCCGGCTTATGCTCCCTCAAGACTTGCCTAGCAGCCGGGAGAAAACGCCAATCACCACAACCCTGAACATTCCACGATAAAAGTTTGATATTCATCATAAAACAATAATAGGAGAGGGACCAACTTATTCTAACATTGCTACAGCATGAGAGCTGCCTGGGTCCTCACTAGCGTCAACTGCCTGATATTCTGTCTGCATACCAACAACTTTTGGGGGAGGGTCCACAGGGATATTAGGAGCAAGCTGCGGGACGGGTGAAACATTAGGATCGGGGGGGTCACCCGTGGGTGTGATAGGTTGGGGGGAAGAGGCGGGCTCCTGGGAGTTTGTAGGGATATTTGGGTTGATGTTTTCATCGACAACAACAGCTGAGTGTTTTGCTGTGTCGAGGGTGTGAAGGGGTTGGCGGGAACCACTAGGCTTGGCCTGGTTTCGGGAAAGGACGGGGAAATCAGAGAGAACAAGGACGGGGGCCTTACGCAGGGTTATAGGTTTAGATGGAGGAGCAGCTGTGATTTTTCCTTTGTTTTTCGACTTGAAGCGTGTTGGAGGGATGGGTGCACGAGCTTGCTGAATTGGAACGTCTAACAGAGTAGAACCTAGCCCTTGGCCGACATTAGAGGCGACCCCTTGAGCGACATTGGAACCCTCTGCATCAGCTTCAAAAATGGGGTTGAACCGAGAACCTTGGAAAACTGAGTTGGTTGGGGATGTTTTAGCCTCAGTTGGCTTACCCTGTGGTTTGCGACCACGGCGCTCAACGACCATCCATGGTCCATATGCCTCAGATTTCTCCCGCTGCTGACCCTCACAAGATGCACCGTCACTCGGTGCTACATCAGCGCTTGACTCAGTATCGGCAGGGGGTTTGGCGTCCGGACATTTTTCCGCAAGATGACCATATTTACCACAGGTAAAGCAAATCGTTGGAAGCGATTCATACTCTATTATTTGAACTTGGCCATTGATGAGAATTTTAGAAACCAAGGGCTTACTCAGATCAATAGTGACCGCCATTCAGGCGAACCGCCCACGTCGTCCATGCTCCGTTTGATAGTCAATTCGGATCACTGAGCCAATTGATTCTCCTATCTCCATAATTAGATTTTTCTGGTACATGATCACCGGGAGACCCGACAGCCGGATCCAGGCCATAACGCTACTCGGAAACGGAACCGCTGTGGAGAACAGTGGTGTCCAGGTCTGGACAGTAAGGTAGTGACCAAAAATGGTCCAAGGCCCTTGCGTGAGAACCTTCTGATAATCAGCTTTCATCCGAAAAGTGACAAGGAAATAGTCGTTTTCGATGTCCATTAGTTTGATCGGTTGAGCAGGTTTCCAGAGTTCATAGATTTTGTTTCTCAACGTGTTATAACCAATCCGCCGTCCTAGGAGTTTGACCACCAACGTTTGGTCGAGGCTCTTTTCGGCTAGGGATATAATTCTCTCCGAGAAGTCAATCGAGATCATGCCGTCAGTTTTACTACGAATGACATCGCCTTCTTCGATCTCTATCTCTTCCTCATCTATGATTTCATCAGCCTCATCCGGGATAAAGGTAGCTTTTTGTGTTAGGGTTTCTTTATACGAGAGACCCGTGGGGAGGCCATTGGCCACTCCGGCAGAAGGACCAGGGGTATTCGTAGGTAGAGGGGCGGGCCCCCCTCCGTCCGGTGGATCATCATCCAACCGACGGTGCTTCCGAGGGTTGGGCGGGGCGGTGGTACTGTCCTCAAAGATTCCTATCATGCGAAAACCCTAGAAAATAATTAAATCTTTCTAACTAAAGTTTTTTTTTTGAATGGTCTAAAAGTAGAGTTATAGTTTAAGTATGTAAAATTACCTCTATTTTTTAGCTTTACATAAATAAATATCTGTATATAATATATAAGGTAGGACTAAGCAAGGGTTTATATAATTTTAAAGTAAACTACACCACATACCACTCAACTATAGTCGCTGACTCGAAAATACTAATGAACTTTAATAAAAGTTCAAAACTACCATTGAATTTTAATTTATGACTCGAAAATACCAATCCGTCGTTAACTCTTGACACACCCGTTAAGTTAAGTCAAAACGACGTCGTTTTGGTGTGGCTATTTTGAAGCCTAATTTAACCCAAAACGTCGTCGTTTTGCTGGAGGAAAAATATTAAAACAATGCACTTGGAAGGGTTTGAACTTATAACCTTCAAATATAAAGGCTAGGTCTTAACCATTAAACCAACATGATATTATATAATATTTTACCAGAAATATTATATATCTCAAACTACTTGAAATAAATGATATTAAAATATAAAAATATAAAATATATTATTTTTAAAAAACCTCAAAATATTTTAAAAATATATATTTATATTATTAATAATATATAAAAAACCATAAACCCTAAAGTATTAACTCACAAACCCTCAACACTCAAACTTAATCCCTAAATCTTAAAGTTTAAGATTTAGGGTTTAAGGGGTTATATATATATATATATATATATATATATATATATATATGTTATGAATATTTTGAGTATTTCAAAAATAATATATTTATATTATAAATAATATATAAAAAATATAAAAAAAATTATTTTAATTAAATTATATAAACTTATCCATTTGGTTCAATCAAATTACTTTATAAAAAGTAATATTATAAATAATATTAATGTATAAATCATATAAAATATGTTATTTACATATATATCAATAAAAATATATTATTTTTATGATTTTTTATATATTATTTATAATATAAATATATATTTTTAAAAATATTTATTAAAATAATATATTATTAACATAATATATTTATATTATAAATATAATATAAAAAACCATAAATGCTAAACCCTAAACCTCAAATCATAAGGTTTATAGTTTAAGGTTTGGGATTTGTAGTTTAAGGTTTAGGATTTAGGGTTCGAAGTTTATATATATTATTTATATTATAAATATATATTTTATGAATATTTTGAAGTTTTTTAAAAATAATATATTTATATTATTTATATATTAATATTATTTATTTCATAATATGAATTAATCTCATGTAGTTTGAGATATATAATATTTATGATAATATATTGCATAGTTTCAAGTTGGTTTAGTGCTTAAGGTTTAACCTTTCTATTTAAAGGTCTTGGGTTTAAACCCCTCCAAGCATATGGTTTTAATATATTCCCTCCAGCAAAACAACGTCGTTTTGGGCTAAATTAGGCTTTAAAACATCCGCACCAAAACGATGTCGTTTTGACTTAACGAGGGTGTTAAAAGTTAACGGCAGAGTGGTATTTTCGAGTCACAAACTGAAGTTCAGTGTTAGTTTTAAACTTTTTTAATGTTTGGTGGCATTTTCGAGTCCGTGACCATAGTTGAGTGGCATGTGGTGTAGTTTACCCATAATTTTAATACGAAGATGAATTTAAAACAATCATTTATTTGATTTTTTAAGATTTTTATTAATAAAATAATTAAATAAAAAATTATGATTCCCACTTTGATTAAAATTTTAGAACATCTGAGATCCAAACATTTAAGTTGTGAATAATGTATTTTTCATCAAAGAATTAAAGTGTTAGATATGCTTTTTTTTCTCTAATAGATAAATTGAGTTTATTTTTTATTAAATAAAGATGTATTATATTCTCATGTCGGGATTTATTAATTGATAATAATATTGATATGTTACAACTAAACAATTCAGAAAAGAAATATTTTTTAATATACATGCATGGAAAAATATAATTTATCTAATTTATATTTAAATTTTAAAACTAAAAATCTTAACCCTTAAAATTGACAAATTTATTTTCTCTAAAAACAAAACATGGCAAATTAGCATTGAAGTTTTTTTTTTTTTTTGCGTGTGCGCGCGCGAAAAGTATGATTTCATTAATAAAAGAATTATACACAGGAAATATTAATATGTGTCTCATTTAAAACAAGTCTAATATTGACACATATATAATAAATAAATAAACATCTAAAGTATCTCATATTCTTATATTATTGACAATGGAGAAATTCATTATTTTAAGTAGGGTTGTGTACGGTTCGACTCGGTAAGCAATTTTAGTAGTCCATCAATTTTTTATTTTTTCATATTAATCTTGGTCTTTAAAATGTCGTAGGAGTATTTTATTTTGGCAAAATAGCTTTGTTTTATGAATTTTAAACATTAATCGGAAAAATTCGTAAGTTTTTTTTTATAAATATAACTTAAAAAATTATTTTTTCTACTAAAATTAATAATTAATAACCCATGTAGAGTATTTTAAGTACAAAATACTTATTTTTACAATATAAAATCATTAAAATTAATTACAAATTAAATAAAAAATAAATACAGTTCAATTCGGATAAACACATTTTGTGAACCATAAATAGTTCAAACACTACAGTTCGGGCCGATTTTCGATTTTTGTAATTTAGGCCTAAATATGAGTATTCAAATTATGAATTTTAAATTAGAGATATCATCGAATAGAACTCAAATAGTAAGAAGTAAGAGTTTGATGGGGCAAATCAAATTAATCAAGTCGTGCATATATAATGGAAATAAGGTTTTACTTTAAGTTGAATCGTTTTCATTTAAGCTCGGATTAGAATTTTTTTTTTTGATAATTAAATCTGGAAAAGATTATATCCAAAACCTGGAACAATACAACAATGAGCACATTTGTTGTTCACTGCACTGGGAAATTAAGCAAATGGCGGTTCAGTTTCAAACTCTAACCCGCTTCTTTTAATCGCCACCTGGAGAAGCAACGGCAACCGCAACAGCAGCAGAGACGCAAAGGCGGCGGCTGCGGATAAGAGGAAGTGGGTGGAGAGAAAACAGTCTACAGTTCGTTGCTTCAGGGGAAAAAAGAAGAAGGGGAGTTTCGTTGCTTCAGGGAAAATAAAAAAAGGGGCGTTCCGAGAATCGAACTCGGGACCTCTCGCACCCAAAGCGAGAATCATACCACTAGACCAAACGCCCATCTTGAAAGTCTGTTAGATATTGATTTTGATAACTATAAACGTGTAATAGATTAATATTTTCCAAAATAATTATAAAAGATAAATTGTTATTTATATACACAACATATTTATTTAAAATTAAATACGAAAAAGCCTGAGTTTGTAAAAATCTATCCAAAGCCCGACCGTATGGTTGGGTTCAGCCGTTCAGGGAAGATATAGGTCAATGTATAATTTTTATAATATTCGAATATAAATTCATCACATTAAATCAGGTTGATTATTCAATTTTTTTTGTATTAAAAGGATAATATTTAATATATGTGTGGTGGTGGAAATTTTTTGCAAGGGTTTTTGTAGTTTACCGTCATGTTCTCTTAATTAATATTAAAAAAAACTCAACAAGTGTCTCAGTAAAAAAACATATTATATTTATCTCAAGAGATACGGGTTCAATTACAATGTCTGTAAGGTGCATGCGCTTTGCCAAATAATTAAAAATATCTATAAACAGATACTAATGCTATACTAAACGGTTCTAAGTGAAGGATCAAGCCCAAATCACAGTCTTTGTGGTTTAGTATAAATGTACAATGAAGCCTTCAAACATTTTATGATTGGGTTTAGTTTCTTGGATTAGGCCCAACTTTAATTTGCACGTGCATTTTAGTTTTAGGGGTTAACGTTTTAGTTTACTGTTTAAAGTACATGAGTTTTGCTTGTAGGATTTATAATTTAAGGTGAGTTTAAAATTTAGGGCATATGGTTTAAGGTTTAGTCTTTTAGGGTTAGGGTTAGGGTTAAGAATTTATGATTTGAGTTTACAATGCAAATGTGTAGGCTTGTATAAAATTAATTTTACACAGCTTGTGTATCAAAATTTTACCCATAAATATTTATATATTTATTCAAGGATTGTGTTATAGTACTATCCATAAAACAATGTTCAAATTAATAAGGTTTTTTTTTCTTTTACAAACTAGGATTGATACACCATAATAAAATGGAAGGTTTTTTTTTTCTTTTACAACCAGAACTGTTCATGGATCATATTACTTTTAGGTAGGGATGTATACAGTTAGGTTCAGTTTAATTTGATAAGTTATTTTAATAATATGTCGGGTTTTTAATTTTTCCATGTTAACTTAGGTTTTTAAAGTTTTGTATTTTATTTTGACAAAATAAATTTATTTATGACATGTAAACATTAAATGATAAAGTTTTAAATTCTATTTTATAAATATTTATTAAAAATTTAATTTTCGAGTGAATAATAATTAATAATGTATCTATAATATTTTAAGTATAAATATTTATTTTCATATTATAAAATAATTAAAATTAATTATAAATTAAATAAAAAATCAAATTCGGTTCAATTCTAGTAATCGTGGTTCGTAAACTTGTAAACCATAAATCGTCTAAACACTTCGGTTAGGATCTATTTTCGGTTTTTTGATTAACCATGCTCAGCTCTTCTCTTAGGTTCAAATTGGAGATGATAAAGAAAATTAGTCAGTAGATCGACTCAAAACGAATATAATCTAAATAATTTAAATATATATTTATTTAAATTTAATAATATAATTTTATCTACTAATATTAAAATAAAAAATGTTATATTTAAAACAAGACAATGGATAATTTGGATAAACTTGGAATTTTTAAATTGGGCCTCAACTAGGCCAACCCATAAACATTTCTAATTGCGTGAAAACTTTGTATTTTTTTGTTGCCCTCCCGGTTTCTTAAGATTTTATCCTGATTAATTTGGATCAATTCGCATCACACACCTAGTTTTGGTGGGTGAGTCTCCCCGAAAAAAATCTATAATTTTTAAAACAAAAAATGAATTGATAATTGAAATAAGAATTTGTTTAAAACATTATATTTAATATTAAAAATATAATAAAAAATCATATTATTTTTCGTTACATATAATGGATTTACACATGATATAAATTTATAATTTTATATTATTACAAAGTACAGAGATTATTATAAGCATTTAATATAAAGAATTTACATAAAATATATTTAGCAAATAATTACCTTTTTAATATCCTATGTATATAAAGCCATTGCGAAGAGCTTTTGTGATTTTATAGAGTTCGGTTTGTCTACTATATGTATAATTTACTGCACAATTAGTATATAGATAGGTAAATAGATAAACAGGCAGTTAATAAATTATACAATGTCATCTAACAATGCACATACGCCTTGTAGACAAAGCGATTCGAACTCGTGTCTCTAAATTGTCATAACACGTCGTGACAAGTGACTAGCAAGACATAACGAAAAAAAAAGACGAGCAATTGTTTACGCAATTCAATACGGTAACCTGCGTCAACAACTCAATCAATCAATCATCAAGTAAGTTTTTTCAATAGAAAGCCCAAACACTTGATCGATAAAACGGTTTAATCTCAAGAATTTATACTCAGTAGTGTTCCTAGAAAAGAAGTGGTATGTGCATGTTCCAATATTGAAAACTATGGCCGACAAATCATGTGATTTCTTTCCTTAAGTTTCACATGGAAGTTTGCCTTTTAATCTATTCATGATTTCCCCACACATAAAACATGTGATCAAAATGAAATGAGTGGCTCAAATTTGAACTCTCCAAGCAATTGAAACCTCATTGTCCTCTCTTTCCATCCTATTTTGGATAAGAAGTTTGGTGTTAGCACTTCAAGTTCGGCACAATGCACAATTGCTCCATCCAACGCCAATCGAATGACCTAACTTTGTATTTTTCGTGTGTATATATATGCATACATACACGAAAAATATAAAGTTAGGTCATTCGAAATGGTATATGTATATATGAGAAATTTAATTAATTAAGTTCAAAATGTGTTATAATATCGGAACGATAATGGCGAGATAAGAAACAATCATAAACACAGAAAAGAAAAATAAACACCAAAGTTTACGTGGAAAACCCAAAAGAAAAAAAAAACTACAGGCAGAGGAGGAAATATTTTCACTTTGTCGAAAAGAAGAGAATACAACTGATGATTTCAACCATAGTACCTAGTATACATGTATATGGATAGGTTGTTTGGTTACAAAAAAAACTTGTATAATTTTTTTTACTCATACTGAGTTTTCTACTCTTCGACGCATGCATATAAAAAAGATGAAGTAGAATTTCATACTCTTCGCCAGCCCGAGGAGATTCCCACTTTTGTCACTGCTTCCTTATTAATACCTGAGCTTGTCTACAAGTGAATTTGAGCAACAACTCTAACAAAATGACATATAAAATACAACACGATCAAATTTTGTATGGAGTAATTGAATTAAACTTCGAGAATTCGAACTGAACGGGACTGAGAACGAACTTTTGGGATCGGGATTCGGGTTTGAGAGTTATGTTACCAAGTGGTGATATTGTTGTGCCAAAGGAATGTGGAATTTAGTTTGTAGTAATTAATGTGAAATTTAGTTTTTAATGAGGCACTCAATTTAGGTTTTAATTGTATTTTTAATCTCTTAATTAAAATTATATTTGCCGAGTAAAACAAATAGAGGAGCATGTGAAAGATTTGGTTGAGAACACTACAATGAGTTAGGCTCACGTCGAGCGTCGAAGGGTTTGCATGGTTAATGCACCAAATTTGGAAACAAATTGGGAAATAGGCAAAGTTGAAGAGTGTTATTTTCCTTATGTCATTGCCTTGAAATATCGACTTGACGTGTCGGTTTTCCTATGGCTTTAGTTAGGTAAACTCATGGATTATGTCTCTCTATCTCTTGTCAACATCGTATATACGAGAAAAAAAATTATACTTAAACGGTATAAACTAAAATTTACAGAAGTTAATTAAATTTTTTAGTATTAAGACATACATAAGACACCAATATATATATATATATATATATATATATATATATATATATATATATATATATATATTGAGTATTTCTACATGAGGAGAGAGATGAGTTGTTTAGGATCGAACTCAAAATTTAATGTCAACTAGGATTAAAATGTGTCCACTGTTAGTAAACCATAGACTTAGTTTACATATATCGATAGAGTATTTAGTTTCTTTAATATAAGGTTTGGGGTTATGGTAATTTAAATAAAGTGTAAAAATTTAAAGTTTTACATTTTTTATCGTTAGATGAGTGAAAGTTAATGATTGAGATTAATAGTAGAAAATAAAATTTTTCTATTTTTGTCTCGTAAAATATCTTTATATCCTACCGTTATTCTCAACCATTAATTTGTTTTTTTTTAACCATGTTGGATGACACTTACCGGATCAAATGGACTGCGGACCTTTAATTCAATTACTTCTTAGGTCCCTGTTAGTTTTGAAACTATGTAAATTAGGCTTTGATTCTCTACTTCCGGTTTAAATATTTATTATATCTTTATCAATTTTGAAATTAGACAAAACAAGTAATATCTTCATTTTCTTTGTTTAAATACTTTTAGATATGTGTCGATTTCAAAATTAAGCAAAATAAACCCTAAACCCATTTTTAAAATTTAGCTTAACCATTAGACCTGACCCCTTTTTATTACTATTTACCCATAATCTTTCATCCTAATTTCGTTCTTGACGATAAACTAAAGCCACTTATAGAAGAAGAAAAATTCACCGCCGGTGTATCAAATTCCGGAAACTTTATTGATTTATTTACATCTGAAGTAGATTATATAAAAAACTAAGTAATTAACTAAAAACTCTCATGCATATACATAATGTATATGTATGTATAGGTGGATATTTATATAAATATATATGTGTGTAGTGCTATATAAGATCCCACTACAAGCCATACTTAAACCAGATTAACATAATGGGATGTACCGAGTTCAAGTCTCAGCCTCATCTATAAACAACCCTAATATTATGCCATGGAAATGTGATTAATTGATCTTCATGTTTATTCCCCATTAAGCAACTGCATGGACCAGATATCCTCCATGCTCCAATAGTTTTCGTTGTTCGATTGATTGACGACGTGTTGTTGTGGCTGCTGCTGCGGCTGAACGGGAAACAGTTCGACGTTTCCGTGGTTAAACGACGAAATCGGAGAGTACGTTTCCATGAAACCAGCAGGACTGTTGCAGGGCAATTGGCTTGTGCTTGCTTGATGGCCATGTAATTCAGGGTTACTGACATGGGAAGAATACATCTCTGCTTGCTTGTTGATGTGTTTCTGGATTCGAGTCCTCCAGTAATTCTTTATTTCGTTATCCGTCCTACCAGGCAGATGCTTAGCTATTTTGGACCATCTGCATATACATACATATCGAAGATTATATTAAATTTAGAATACATAATATAAATTAATAACTTGAACTCGAAATTTAATCAAATCGATTCATAGTAGGTCCAAAATAAATAAAGGGAGACCTACCATGTATTAAGGTTCATGTCAACTTCAACCAAGTTCAAGTGCTTCTTTATCTTCCCAAAAGAAGCCCTTAACATGTGCCCAATTGGGAAGGGTTCAGCTTAAAATGGAAACCTTTTAAATATCCAATCTGTTATGTTAGCTGTACCACTTTTATAGTTATTTGGCACACTAATGACTTTACATACCTGAGTTCTTACTTCTTACTTGGTTTATATCTGATTAATTTTTTTTAAAAATATTAACAAGTGACATCATTAATTTATTAACGATGTATAAATATATTCATCGTTAGTATTTAAATAAAAATCTATATATCATGTCACAAATTTCATTACTTGTATATATCTTAATTATTAGCCACTGAAGTATGAAAAACGATCATTTTGGTCACTAATCTTTCATAAGCTATAAAACAGTTGCTAAATTTATCAAACTGTTACAAAATAGTCATTAAATTATTCGAGTTGTTATACTATTTTGTACCATCTAGTGACCATTTCGTAACAGTTCAACCTTCTAAAACACAAATTCACCATTTGAAATAAAATTATTGCAGAATAATTTAGACAATAAATGGCAGCCAAGCCTTCACAAATATATAATCAAAATTCAAGAGAAAATAATAAAAATCATCAGAATTTTTTGTAGCCATAGAAAATTCAAGAACTGGGGTGAGCTTTATGAAGGAATTATTGCATCCACAAAAAATAAGAAAGGCCATGTGACAGAGAAATCTTTTTGGTGGTTGAAAACAAATCAAACCCCATTTTGCTGAATCCACAAGAAATATATAGGCTCTAGAGAAGTGCACTTCTCTTCTTCTCATAATCAAAATTCAAAATGTTTGTACTTCAGACTCATAACACACACCATTGACATTTGACAACAAGTGAAGAAGATCAACAGGTAATATAGTTTTATATTTATTTGTTAATTTGTATATGAACAATGCATATATATATATATATATATGTGTGTGTGTGTGTGTGTGTATTATCATAACATGAACTGACCTATTTCCCCACTTAGCATGCAGTTCCATGATCAAGAGTTGTTCTTCGGGAGTGATGTTGCCTCGACGTACGTCCGGGCGAAGATAGTTCAACCATCGGAGCCGGCAGCTTTTTCCGGTGCGTTTCAACCCTAACAAAACAATTCATTTACATTAGGGTTACTATGAAAAATTGATGTAGCACTATGCATGTTCTTTCAATGAGTTTGCTTTCATGTATAAATGCATACATACATATATACATATACATATATATTTACCAGCAGCTTTAGCAAGATTATTCCAAACACCTTCACCGTGATTAGCAATATAGTTGATGAGAATCAAATCTTCTTCCATTGTCCATGGCCCTTTTCTCACTTCAACCTCTTGAGATTTGCATGGTTTTTTATCCATAATTTTTTTTTTTGAAAAAAGAGAGAGATAGAAATAATATTTATTTATATAAGAAATTATTCTATATAAAAAAGAGAGGGGGAAAAAGAAAGAGAAATGGAGAGATTGTGATGGAGAAGAAGGTAGATGGGGTTTATATAGAGAAAAATTAAGAAGATTTTTACTAGTAATATCTGTTGCTAATTATCATTAGATATGAGATATTTGACCTAACTATTGTCTTAATTACAACACATGCATGCATGGCCTCATATTATACACACATGTATAATGATTTTAGGGCTAGTATATGAATAAATTATCACATTTCAATAATTAGTACACTCCACTAGCAAACTTATTATTAAGATAATACATACTCTTAAACTCACTTTTTATAGTCCTAGTTAGGTCAAATTTGATAGAAAGTCCATATACTATATGTTTTCGATATATTTAATCATTTTATTATAATTTGATAGTTTTTAATTCTCTATATTTTGTGAAATTAATTTTTTAATACCAATAATTAAAAAAGAACTCGATTACTCCAATGTAGCCATTTATAATATATTTAATAAATATTATAAATAAAAATTAAGTTGAGATTAATTTTGTGTGTGGATAATATCACATTTGTACTTGTACTTTTATTCAATGTAGCATATGTACTTTTAAAATCTCTAATGTGGCATTTTTCCTTTGACAAAATGTTTAATATGATACCTGTAATTTTATAAATGTCCAATGCAGTACACATTCCTTTTTTTTTACACATATACTTTGTCAAAATGTCCAATATAGTACATGAACTATAATTTCGTGTATTACTATAGTAGCTTGATTAATATAGTTATTAAGTGTTGTATTCGTACTATCATTTTGTGTATTGTTATGATAATTAAGTTAACACAGTTATTAAGTACCAAATCAATTAATGAAAGGCTCAATAGGTTATCGGCTATTCACGTAGCGATCATGTTGTGGTTCGTTGATTGTTTTTTTTTCTTTCGTGATAAGGTGCTTCAATTGTAAGGCATATTGTATGTACTGAACTCCTTAATATTTATGCTAATTTGTTAATATATGATGAGCACTCTTTTTCCCCTTTTTTTGCTGTCATGGGTCGGATTTCTATTCGTCTTGGGGTATGAGGGGTTTCTTAATGAAGCACAATTTCCATTAAAAAACTTTAGTGAAATTTTATAGGTGCTATAATAAAAACACAAATTGATAGTTGAAGTTAGGGATGGCCAAATAATCCGAATTCGAACTGATTCGGTGTGCCCCGATTCGATTCGGTCGAGTTTTTAGTCTTGAATTTCGACGATCGGAGTGGGGCAGGGCGAGTTATTTATAGTGTTGAGTCGGGGCGGGTTCGGGTATATGCTAGAAATTCCCCGCCCCGCCCCAGTATATATTTAACTTAATATATATATATATTATATTTATAAAAATACCACTATATATAAACACTTTTATGGTTGTTAAGCTAATTTTTTTGTTTGTGCTTATCGTAAAAAAAAAATTAGATGTTGTTCAAGTTTTAACATATATGATTCTGACGATCAATGGTTCAAGTTTATTTTTTAAATATGTAATTTTTCATGTGGGTAATTTAAAATTGGTTTTTATTTTATTTTTATATAGGTTTAAAGTCTTTTGAAACTAAATTTCGTGGTCGTAATGGTGGATTGATCGGATCTAACTTTTGTCGTCGTCGGAGATTAAGATTTTTTTTGAATTTTTCAGGTCGAGTCAATTCGGGGTCAAATTTAAGAGTTAGTATATCGAGGCTGGATGAGATCGGGTTTAGGGACTTATAGATCGAGGCGGCAAAAAAACCGGCCCGCCCCACCCCGTGCCCATCCCTACTTGAAGTACAACATTAAATATTTTATCAAAGTGCGAGTGCCACATTAGCCATTTGTCAAATTACAAGTACCAAATGTGACATTATCTTTTTTCTTTCTCTTTAAAATGTAAGTTATCTTCTTAATAGGAAAAATATTTGGAAGTTTGGAGGGTCTCATAGTGAAAACGGAAAAGAAAAGAAAAATAGTTAATTTTTCAAAATATTCAATCAATCACTCTTGATTATTTTTTTCCTTTTTCCATAGATTATTCGAAATTCAATATACGGAAGATAAGCCATTAAACTTCAATTCTGATATGAGAAAATGAATCTTTAATTAAAATAGAAGCTTCAAAAAGAAAATATTAACCGTCCATTTGGTTCTAGAAAACAAAGAATGTTTTATTTTCTTGGAAAATAGAAAACGTTGAAGAAAATATGTTTGATTTTAAAATTTAAAATTAAATTTTAGAAAATAAAAACAAAAATAAGTGAAAACTTAAAAACATAAAAAAGTTGTTTTCATTGTTTTTATTAAAAATATTGTAGGAAAGTGGAAAATATGAAAACAAAGGTTTTTTAATTTTAACTTCATTTTAATCCAAATTCGAATCCTTCTAATATTATTTTTAAAAACTTTGGTTTATTTAATCATATTTTATTTATAATAATAATAATAATAATTTTCTAACTATATTTTATTTTAGTATTTAATAATTATTTGTTCATTTCTATTTTGAAAAGCTTGATATCAAGCACATTTTCACTATTTTTATTAAAAAGCAGTTTTCATCCCTATTAACCAAGCAGGTTTTTTAATTTTTAAAAAATAAAAAATAAAAAAATATTTTCTAAAAATGAAAATAGAAAACAAAAATAAGGAATATTTTCTATAAAAAACCGAACCCTTAATTTGTCAAATCTAAATAAATATACATACATATAAAAAATATTTCAGAGGTAGCTCACATAAGAGAGATTAATCTTTCAAAATGATCAAATAAGGGGTCAACCTTCTAGAATTGGATCAAATAAGGTGCTTTGCCATGCAGACATGGGGTTAATTACGCCAGGCATCCTTAAATTACAGCTTAGATTTTAAATTGGTCTTCAATATTCAAATACATAAATTAATTTAAAATAGATATAAAAAATTATGTAAAATACTATTATTTAAATAATTTTATATAGATTTCGAATTCTAATATAATAAAAAAAGAATTCTAAACCTCAATTATTTTAAAAAAAAAAACTAATATATTGATCAGTTGACATAATTTTAAACGAAGTGGATGTGTAATTCAATAGAGATATATGGAGTCTATGCAAAAAATAAAGATAACTTTTATAAGTAACCAATTAATGTTGTGAATAAAATAACGTAGAACAACGAACAAGAATGAAAGAATAAAGAGATGAGAGAAAGAGGAAGATTTGTATTATTCTCAAATATAGACTTGTGTATAATGCCTTAATCAAATCATATATTTGAAGGCATAAGAAATACATAATACATCGAACTCTAATTAATGGAGATAATATTCCTATGATAAGTAAATCAAATATTCTAGATAACGTTCTTATCATGATAGACATCCACATAGATAAATATTCATAACACTCCCCCCTTGGATGTCTATGAAGATAATGTGCCTCGTTAAAACCTTACTAAGATAAAAAACCCAGTGGGAAAAATTTTTTTAGTAAAGGAAAAAGAATACACACATCTTTGATACGCATAACTTGTTGCCTCATTAAAAACCTTACCAGGAAAACCCATTTGGGACAAAACCTCAGTTAAGGGAAAAATAGTGCAACGCGTATTTACTCGCCCTCATGAAAACACCACAAAAGATCTTTGAATCTTCATGATTCAATCTTGAATACTTTTTTCTAAAGACCGCGAGGGATGAAACTTTGGAGTAATATTTTCCACGATGTATCCACCTTTCATTATCTCTACACAAGATAGTATTTGTATCATATCTTGTGAAAGTAAATCACATATCTTCTGGATATGTTGGGTCAATGGTCTTAGCCAAACACATTTTTGGCTTGCCTCGTGCATAACAATTATTTCTACAAGGTTTGAGGAGGCATCGACGAATGTTTGAAGATCTAAAGGTAATTATCTTTGTATATCCATCTTGACCAACTAATATGTGCTGCTTCAAGACCAAGAAAAGATATAGTTATCTTTATTCACATTCAACAATCTTACAATTATTGGGGGTACTCAATGGATATGCTTTATTCATATTGAATCTCGTTAAGATTCTTTTAGCATGTGTCCATTCATAGGCAAAAATGCATATTTAAATGCTCGATCTTTAGGTCGAAACAAAACCACATCTCAAGATTCTTTTTCTCAAATCATTTCCTTAAATAACCAAATGCTTTGAAAGCTCTTTAGGAGTTCTAATAATATTTAAATTATCATAATGAATCTTGATCCGAACTCCTTTTATAAAAAGCATAAGGAAATATGATCATTCTTATAGTATTTCCTCAATTAGTACTCACTAAGGCGATTATACCAAATGCACCAAAATATTCAATGAGACATTACTAAATAAATTTCCTCAGAAATTTTCAAATGCTTCTAGCATTTTAAATCCGTCAATGGTAACTTTCTTTTTATAGGGATCCACAAAATGATTAGACGTATATAAAATATTTCATAACTGCCAAAGTAATTGCATCCACCATGAAGTATTTAGAATTCTTCATAAATTATGATTATGTAGTATTTACCACTACTGTTAAGTGTGCAAAAGTCTTATATTTATGCTCTAGTCTAGCTCAATTATTGTTGTTCTTAAGCATAGTTTAGTTACATTTATTAGGAAAACATACACAAAACTGCATAGATTAGATAATTTGCCTTATTTGATGAACTTAATTGTTTTTATATAAAAGATACTGCTCAGATGCGTTTTCTCTCTGTGCACAGGTACCCGCCCAGGCAGATGCCGCCAAGGCAACAAAGAGGGTAGAAGAGGAGAAGCTGGAAATTGATGGAGGAAGCTATTGGACCATCTGGAGAGCTGATCGAGAACTGACAAAGAGGAGAGGCCCAGAATGAAGAGCCGTGCCAACCCCTGCACACCAACCCAGAGCTCTGCCGAGACAGACAACAGTATGCCGCCGAGGCAACAACTCGAGGAAAGGTGGAAATATGCAAAGTTGTATGCGAATGAAAGAGCTCATCATGCCCGATTTTTGGAGGCCACTTGCACGTGCATTGGAGCCCATCATACAAAGAAAAACCATGGTCAAAGTCAAGGTGGAAAAAGTCAAACGGGAATCTAGGAAGATTTAATATTAGACTTGTTCTTTTAATGAATTGTAATTAGATTCTAACTAGGATTCCTACCCTAAACTGACTTAGACCTAGGCTCCTCCCCTATAAAGTTAAACTAACTTGAAAGAGAGAAACACAATCGAGATTAGAGAGAAACCCTCATTCTTGTCGAAACATACCATTGTGCCGCCATC
Organism: Hibiscus trionum; assembly: GCA_030270665.1. Classification (NCBI taxonomy): domain Eukaryota; kingdom Viridiplantae; phylum Streptophyta; class Magnoliopsida; order Malvales; family Malvaceae; genus Hibiscus; species Hibiscus trionum. The sequence goes on along the minus strand of BSYR01000034.1, from coordinate 947,391 downwards.
TCCATCATGTTCTAAACCTTTCCTAGGGCTAAGGGTTGGTTGCCTAGTAGTTGTGAGGGTTTTGCTTGTATTTTTTTGGTTTCATTTTTTGCAATAAAATTCAAGGTTTGTTTACTCTAGGTTCTTCATTGTGTGCAATCTTTATCGGGAGAGAAGAGAGCATCAATCTATTCATTCAATATCAGGATATTTGGACTCACGAAACGAGTAAACACGGTTTTATCCAACCATAGGATAAAGCTACTTTGGCTTAAGGATAAGTTAGAAGTTCAACGGCTAAGACATGCTTCATAATCGGTTGGTGTTCATCCTTAGATTCACGCCGGGAGGTATTGTCCAAGACGTGTCCGCCAATAGTACTTCAAGCTTAGGAATAAGAGAAAGTCATTGAAGGGAGCCTTGCCGAACCTTGAATCATCGCTTAACTGCCCAGGCAATCACATTGGTCTCTACCAAGGCAGGCTTCTGCTGAGGCATACTCGTGGGCGGCTACCAAAAGTTGTTAAGTTGATATGCAAAACTGTACCGAGACAGTGCATCCAATCTTCACATTACGAAACATTCCAATACCGACTCATTCTCTCACTATGATTTCTCAATTTATTTTATTTTATTTAGTTTTAGTTTTAATTAAATCCAAACAACTTTTAATATTTGTGTTTTATTTTTATTTGTGTAGAAAAGTAAATTCTGAAGGTTGTCACAATCTCTGTGGAGACGATATCTTAAATACTATAACTTGGCACCGTGTATACTTGCACGCAATTTGCGCATCACTTTTGCACGCAACAACTACTTATTTATGTCTCACTTGCATTACACCTTTAGGTGTTTGGACTGTTGGTCCAAATACTTATCTTTTAGAGTTCAAAGCGTCTTTCTACATTGGCCAATTCAATATCTATACTTATGGATAGATTTCTATACAAGATCCTCATTTTCTTTCTTTACTTCTATAGAAGTATTCTATTTAAAATTGTTTTCAAAATCGTTGTCGACAACTTTTTTTTATTTTGGTTCCATTCTCGTAGTGACATAACTCATCGAGATCTCTTCAAGATTTCAATCTTTATTTCAGGTACCTAAAACTTTTCTGTAATCACTAATTTTGTCCGGGGTGTTAACCCGTTTTTATATTTTGCAATAATGGGCTTCTATTATCTTAATTATATATCGTATGGTTAAAAAACTAAAAAAAAATGTTATTAGTATTATTTGTACAAATTAGTGGTATATATATAATACTATTTATTTTCATGTTTGGTTATTATTGTGAATAGTCAATTGAAAAACCCTAAATATTACTAGTAAATTATATTACCTTCCTATCTTGTTACCGTATTATTATTATTACTAATGTTATTATCATATGTTATATTATCATCATCATCATCATTATTATTATTAGTGTTTTGAAACAAATCTAAGAATACAAAAAATTAATAATGTATATGCCCAATTATAAATAATAGTCCAGGTTCATATATAATGCTAGCAGTGCACTTACACTAAAGCCGAAAATATTATACGAATATTATACATAAGGCTCGTTTTAGGCCCAGATCTAATTAAATCCTAAGCCCTAATAATCTGCCCTAAATCAATAACATCAAAAGCCCTAATCTAATCTATTGTTTGCGCAGCCAAAGCTCCACCATCAGATCATTCTTGATCTGACGGTCCAAATCAAAGCCTTGTACGACCTTTGGATTGCCGCGTGGAGCACACGCCCCTACCAGACAACCGTTCGACTTCCTTCACGCGCGCGTACAAATCATGTCGTTTGAGCCTCTTCAGCTTTCACATCGACCGTCCAGATCTCTATCGGCAGCCGAAATCGCTCCACGTCGATTGCCCCTCTACATGGTCCCCCTCCTCACGGCCAGCACATGCAAACAAAGAAAACGAACTGTCAGGAAATGCACAACAAATTTCAGGGATTTCAGACGGATGCAAACAAGAATTAAGCAGCCAATGGGATTTTTTTCCTTTTTTATGTAATTTAAATTTTTTTGTAATATTCGACTTATAAAAACCGAAACCAAAGAGATGTAAACCCTAAGCAAGAAGGGGGAAATTTTCAGAGCAATAGAAGTAACAAAAAGCCTCAAGTTTCCAAGGTATCTCGGCTCCTCTTTTGTTTCTTTTTTCTTTTTCAAAGCATCATAAGCGTTTAGCTTGAGTTTTGATTTTACCTTCGGTTTCGGTTCACCTTCTCCGTGTCCGTTTGTTTCCCTTTTGCTGGCAATAAACCTTTCGACTTCCCCGGTCGTGTTGGGTGAGCTGATGGGAGGGGTAAGTGGCAGATTGAGGGTTTTTCTTTTTGAAAAGAAAAACGGTTCGTTTCTTATTTATAAAAACTATATATTAAAATATCAAAAGGGTTTTTGATTTTAGGTTTTCGATTGAAAAAGAGGGTTTTTCGGGTTTTGGGGTTCGTCGACATGGCGACATTCGTTGTTTTTCAGAGAAAATGAGAGGGGAAGGGTTTTCGGAAGTGTGTTCTCAAAATGGCAAAAAGGGTTTTTTGGGGGCTGAAACGCGTTTTTATAGTGCTTTTAGGTTTTAAAAGTGGGTTATCTATGTTATAAGCCCCTCCGCGTCTCTCTTATTGCATGAGGGAAGGTCTCCGCGGCTTTAAACCACGCCCGTCGTCCCTCAAATTTTTTAATGTTTTTAATTTTGTCCTCCTTAAAGTTAATTTAATCCACTTCTTGAACAGTTTAATATCCTATTCAATCCTTGAAATCTTTTTTTGTTCCATTTTGGTCATGTTTCCAGTGTTACAGCCCCCTTGATTACCCCTTCTATTCATGCATATTTATTTTCATGGTTTTTACTGTTTTTACTCATGTCCTTGCTTTATGTTGTTGATATACATGTGTAATGTGGCTTGATATTTGCATTATATGGTATAATATATAGTTTTAAAATGAATACTTCAATATATGCAAATTATGATGGTTTGATGTGATGCTTATATTGTCATGCATTTTTAAATGGCATTCATATGACTTAATATTTTGATTGCATGGAAATTAATGTTAACTTTAAAAGGGAGGTACCTATTAATCCTGATATTCGTGTCGTAATAGTCCTAACCCAATGGATGTTGACCGGATATTTGGGTTAATCCTTACCGTCTAAATGTAAATGATAATTAAAATTCGATAATATCATGACATCATATTTAAATGTTCGCATCATGCATAAAGGTGACATACAAAATTCGAACCATAAATTAATACGACATTCAGACTTATATGATGCCGATTTAATCTATGGTTCAAGGTACCATCATCCATATTAATTAAATGTCTGATTAATTTAAACTCACCAATTTGATAAAGCCCGTACAATTAAGGTTAATTTTCAATTAAGAACCCCCTAATTAAATTTATTTTAAATTTCAACAATTTCCATCAATTAAAAGCAACAAATATTTTGGTACCGATTTCTGGGCGTGATGGGGGTTCTAACCCTTCCCCACACGTAACCAACTCCAGAACCCTTTCAAATGAATATCTGGTTTTTGTGGTATCCGGCCTACCTTAGTGGCCGGCGGCGACTCCAAATTTTTATTATTTTCCAAAACATAAACTTTTTAAAAAGAAATTCCCCATTTAATTGACTCTATAAAAATGTGGGATACTTTTAAAGTTGATTTTCAAAAAATGTTATTACATCTTCTAGAGTTTTATTATTAATTATATCTTGGGTCTCTTCAGGAGCATCCGCCTCCAATATATGGTCATCTCATACTATTTTTATTTACGAGAATTTCGATCATTGGAACCAATTTTCATGCTTCATGCATGATTTACATCCATTCGCTCAAACATGTAATTCAAATTTAGAGCACTTCAGCTGGTATATGAGACTTAGTTACTCTCATTGGGCCAGTAAATATGTCTGACAGTTAACATGTAATAACATGAATTATCTTATGAACTTCTAGTTCATATACGAGGATCTAGATGATGATAATTTATTTTTCTTTATCCAGCTGATTATTATCTCCCCTGATGTTGAGAAAAACATGTCATAAATGATTCTCCAATTAATGTTTAAGAATTTAAATATAAAAGGAGACACATACTCAATATATATTCTCAACCCTTTTTATTTACCCATTTTGTGCGTTGTGGTGGAGCAATTCAACAATATATCGCACATTCAAAAATTATAAAATGAGAAATGTATGGCTTCTGACCAAAAACCAATCATGACGGAGAGTTTATTATAACTCGTTGGCTTGATGCATATATGTGATGCTATATGGAAATACCATATAAATAATAAATGTTTTGTTCTTATAGTTTAGCTATTAAAGAGGAGGCATCCAATTAAAATTTTGCTAAACTGTATTTTTCATAATCAATAAGCTTTGTAACAGTTATTTCAACCAATATAGCCTAAAATATAAACCCACAAGCTTTTATAAGACGAATAGTCCAATTGCATAATCTGAATCTTTTTCTAGTCAATCTCACAAACTTCTAGTTGTAAGTTGATAAAATAATGTAGATGCATCTACTAAAATAATATAAAACTTTCCACATTTGTGGGTAAATGGGCTCATATTTCATTCAGATATGCAAGACATGCAGTCTCAACTTTAGTACAAGAACTTCAAGTTCTTTTGGTAAGTGGGATCTCAATCATTTCCTTTGAGAACAAGTAACACAAGATCTTCGTGTTCTTTTAGTAAGTGAAATTTAATCAGTTCCTTTAAGCAACACAAGAACTTCATGTTCTTTAATAAGTGTGCATATAAATCTCAATAGCTTTCGCATCATTATTAATCAAGATGGTCTAACCGATCATGCCAACTATATAAATCTGTGTATATATATTTTTGAATTTGGTAAACTTCTGGTTTACCATAACATGTGATTCAATCTCACCCGTACATGTCTAGTACGGCCATCAAAATTTTTCCTTTGAATAGAAATATATTTAGCTCTTTCGGAGCTTTCAAATGGAAATTATCTTTTGGTAGCAATATATAGCTCTTCTAGAGCTTTCAACTAACTTTTTGGCTACCAAAACTTATATCCACATTGGCTTATTTCAAATGTCAATTGATAACATATGTTATCTATAATTCTCAAAGGAATATTTTGCGAACTCATATTGCTCTCTTAAAATTTCCACTTCTAGTGGTGATGATATTATTACCATTAGCGGTAATTATTGCAATATTCGCAATTCTGCACTTTTCACAATGTATTTTCTCTCAAAAATTTATTGCTCTTTTGGAATATCAATATTTTTAGTACTTTGAGATATAGTACTCACATTATCCCTTGCGTTTAAATGAGAAAATATATCTTATGCTTCTGCTAAGCATAAATCATCACCATAGATTGTATTTGATAAGTAATCATGTGAAACAAAATAAATAAATATAAATACAAAACATAAATAATTAATGTGTAAAGTAAATAAACATAAAACAAAATAAATAAAAAGATAAATAATTCTCTTCAAGGTTATGATAATAAATAGAATATGATTTATTCCCTTCGAGGATTATAAGAAAATCAACAGCATCCAAATGAGTTGGACTAACAATGTCCAAATAAGTTGGACCAATATCATCTTCGTCATTTTTCGCAAACAAAATTTGCTTCTATTTTTTCCCTTTATCATCCAATGATTTTTGATTTTTCAGCGTACCATAAGTACGAAACCAATGGTTTATAACATCGCATTGGTAATAAAAATGATTTCATTTCCTTAGAATGATCTTTATCATTCTTATCATCCTTATAACCTCACTACTGGTGGGTAGAAGTATTCTTAAAATGACCATAACATCTATGTCCATGGCCTCGACCATGACCACAACTACTAATGTGGCATTTATTCTTTTCATTATAAAATCTCACATTCACTTCAGGGAATGAAGTAGAGCCAGTGGGCCTTTGAAACCTTTTCACGATATTGTGTCTGAAGACAACATTATTTGTCGTGAAAAGTGGAGTATATTTTTATTAACATATCCTCATCACAGAGAACAAAGATTTAATCTCTGTACGCGACATTGTTAAACCAGTTCACAAGGTCATTTAAAAACCTCTTTTGAGACCAGTAGCCTCGCAAAACAAGATGCCGAGCCAATATACTTGGATTATATCGAAGTTATGTCTCTAATTGAATAATGATTTTCCATGTTTGCATTCACTTTAGGGAATGAAACAGATCCAATAATCGCATGGAAAAAAATCATGCTTGCATTCACTTCAGGGAATGCCTCCCATAAAACTTGTTGGGTCAAGACGAATTTTCGTAACTTGAACTTGGGAGAAGTCGATAGTTAAGTTTTTCGACACATGGGAATTATTGCTTTCGAGCAAATATAGACTTTATAACAGTCTTCTTGTAGATTCAAAATCACCGTGATTTATCGCACTTTAAAATCATAGTTTAAGGGAGAAAATAGATTATACCGATAATGATTTTCCTCTCTAGGATGATGGAGACGTAGTAAATGACCGAGACAACTTCTTATAATCATTTTATATCACGTCTTTTTCCAAGTCATTTAAATACATGTAAAACTCAAAACAAGGTTAAAAATATTAACTCATTAATAGTAATAGAATATCATAAACATCTTGTTTAAATATAAAACATTAATTGAGACATGAAAAATATCAATAAATATTAACTCTCAATAATATTAATAAGAAAATCTATTACTAGTACGTAATTGAGAAACATGAGAAAATCTCAATAAACTTACATCAATAAACTAAATAAAATAAAAATATGAGGAGCATATGCAAGATTATCTATTTTCCATGAAAATAGGCGCACATGTGCATAGTCTAATGTGTTAATATGTTCTAACCCAATATTTTTCTTTTTAATTTATATTAATATGTTTGGTTTATTGATTTTAGTTCAAACACATCAAAGAAAATTAATCAAGAGAGTAAATTAAATTTATGTAATTTACACCAAACACAACCAGTTCGTCTCTGTCGATTCGTCTTTTGGTTTGTGAGAAGCCACAAACTCATCTCTTTCCAATGCTTGAATGTTTAGGGTAATGTGATTAGTTTAGGGGTTGAGGTTAGGGGTTTGTGGGTATAAACAATATATGTTTCAAGTTGAGTGTTTAGAATTGGGGTTATGAGATCAATTTAGGGATTGGGCTTGTACTTTGATTCTTAGTGATCGTAAGATTTAGGAGTTGATGTTTGGGGGTTTAGGGGTTTATTTTTGTTCATATTAGTCCCTAATTTTTTTAACTGAATTGACCTCGATTTATTTCAAAAAATTTCTAATCTAGTCAAATATTTTTAATATGATGATATTTTTGTTCATTGTAGTCCCTAAAACTTTATTTTTAGCCGAAATTGACTCATATATATTTTTATTTTTTGTAATTTAGTCAAATAATATTTTTTTATTATAGTCCCTACAATTTAATTTTTAGTAAAAATGCCTCGTATTTATTTATATTTTTACAAGCTCGTCCAATTTATTCGACTCCGTAAAATTTAATTTTTAAAACAAATTGACCCATATTCAATTTTTCTTATAATTTAATCCAAAGCAAAAAAACATTGTTTAAGGATTCGGCCCGCAAATCCAAGGAACCAAACACATATTTCAATTTCAAAATCCCGCCCAAGAAATTAAAACAACATGTCAACAATTAAGTTAAAAAAATATGGAGGGAAAAACTTTCACACACACATAACAATTAACATGCATACACAACATAAATACATACATAACAATTAACATACATTAATACATGCATATATAGTTTAGGGGTTAAGGTTTGAAGTTTATGGGTATAGTTTAGGGGCATACATATTAATGTATATATATGTATGTATTAATGTATATATATATTAATGTATAATTGTATATGTATGTATGTATAGATTATATTGGAGTAAATTAATATATATATATATATATATATTAATGATACATACACACATATATATACATATAGTAAAACTTACATATAAACATATACTTTATTTGTAGTCCAAATTGACTCTTATTCCTTTTTATTTGTAATTTAGTCCAATATTTATAATTTTAATTTAATATCTTTGTTCATTATAGTCCCTAAAACTTTATTTTTTATTCCAAATTGACCCCTATCTTTTTTGTAATTTAGTCAAATGTTTATAATTTTAATTCAATATCTTTGTTCATTATAGTCCCTAAAACTTTATTTTTATTCTAAATTGACCCCTATTCATTTTTAAATTTAATCCAGTGTTTTTAATATTAAGATATTTTTATTCATAATATTAACTAAAATTTTATTTTTCACCAAAATTTACCCTTATTAATTTATATATTTTTTAATTTACTCCAATATTTTAGATATGAATCATTTGCTGATATTTTTGTTCATTCTAGTCCCTAAAACTTTAATTTTAGTATAAATTGACCCTTATTCATTTTTTGTAATTTTGTCCAATGTTTATAATTTTAATTTAATATTTTTGTTCATTATAGTGTAACCCCCTCGTCCCGGTCTGGCCGGATGACCGGTTCGAGTGAGCCACACGGGGAAAACCGAGTGAAACCCCTTAAGGATTCCCCCTCGGTTAGCAACCCTATTTTTTTCATTTTAAATCTTGTCTAGAGGAGTATTAAATCTTAAGTGATCACACAGCGGAACAACATTTACGAAACAAACAAACGAACTCAACCCAACATTTTACAGCCCAATTTTTAACTTAAACTGAAGGCGGTATCGATACACTTAAGGGGTGTATCGATACCCCTTGACTTGGTCAACTGGTCAGAGTCAACCCGTGGAGACCGTTTCGATACGCCCAAGGAGTGTATCGATACCCTCCTCAACGGTTGACTTCCCACAGTCAACTCTAAGATGACCGTATCGATACTCCAAAGGCCCGTATCGATACCGAAATGGACAGTAGCTCCAGTGACCAAAATAGTATCGATACGCCCCCTCGCGTATTGAAACACGAGGCTTGAAACAAGAAGGCTGTATCGATACGGGACCAACCGTATCGATACCCCTGCTACGAACTTACAGGTTTTAGCTGATTTAAGGCACAAGGAGGCCTCTATATCCCTCTAAAACCTCAACCAACACACTAACATCAATCCTAAGGCAAACCAACCATAAAAGCATGCTTTCACAAGAAGCCAAAGGGCACTAATCAATACAAGGTGATGCACAAATCATACAAGCAACTTAGCATTCAAACATGAACAAGGCATCCATACTTGGCATTCCAACAAAAGGCAATTTAGCATTTAAGGTCACACATGGTGCTCAAAGGCCTTAAAAGGCACAAGATAACACAAAAGAGGTTTGCACTCATATACAAGGCAACCTAGACATTCTAAAGCATGCCATCACACACCAACATTCATTATAGTATCACATGCTTTACAAACCATATTCAAACCAAACATCCACATTTAAATGAGTCATACAAGCTCATACAAAACCCTTGCCACATTGCTAGCTAATACAAAATTGATAACCGTACTTGAGCCACAAACTTGGAAAGTCCTTCTTGCCTTGCCCTGAGCTAACACCACGCTAATGATCTGCATTGTTGAAAATTGAGAGCGTAAGCTATAAGCTTAGTGAGGGTGCTCTAAAACGAAAAACATCAACAATGCAGGGTTCAAGCATGTAAATCCTAATCTCACATACATCAAACATTGGCATATAATCAAGTAGACCTAGATAGTCTTTCAAGTGGCATAATATGGCATCTCACCTCATACTAAGCATCAAGCATCAATATCAACAATCATGTATCAACATCATATATCTCATCATATGAACAAGTTAATTGGCCACTTTAAATTACCCCGATTGTGCGGATTTAAACCTCAACAACACTTTACCTCGGTGGGATTACACCCATCACCGGACCTTGCATGTGCGGGATTCCACTCATCGCCACATGCCCTACGGATGGGATTCCACTCATCATCCCGTAGAAATATATAAAAGCTTCTGGTGGAATATTACATCACCGTACTCCTCCTTGATGACTTAACGCCATCAAGGCCACGTACGTTTTGACTCAATTTGTGTGCACACTAATCCTAATGATCGATCATTTGCAACCGGTAATTTAATTAGTGCCAATTATCATAACCACATTATATATCATCAACCACATTCCATGCTCATCACATATATATACATTTCATGAATATACATGCACCAATCAACCACAATCACAAGAGCATAGCCAAATAGCACAATAGCATTTATGGAGAACAAAGGCTAAATTAACTACTTGAGTTAAATAGAAGTGGCCTACCAAGTACACTTTACACACATACACTACACATACTCCAACCAAACTTTAAATCAAGTTTGAAACCACTCACCGCCATTCCTTAGCAACCAAGCGAAACTCCTACGAACCCGGATTCGGTCCCAAAGCTTCTTCGATGACTCCTCTCGCTTCTATCCAACCAACAACCACAATCAATGCTAATATTCAAACAACATTCAACCTTTGAGTTCAAATCAACTTCACCCAAATTTCCAACCAAATTTAATCCCCAAATATCTCAAATTCGTACTCCCCACAACCCTAGCTGAAAACTCCACTTCCAATCATCCAAATGACTCCCAAAAGGCCCCAAATCACCTTCCTAATATACCTAAACCAACAGCCCTTCAATTTCAACCTTAAACTTCCCAAAAACCCAAGTTTTGACACCTTAAAATTTGCTCTAAGACCCTACTTCGGATTTTCATCAAAATTCAACCTAATTGACATATAATGGGTATTTTAACATGAGTAAACAAAGCCCCAACTCAATTTATCAAAACAAGATGAAAATCTCATAAAAATCCAAGCTTTTAGTAAAACCCTAACATTTTAAAAGTCAATGTTTTTGAAATCCAAGACCATAGGTAGATAGAGGATAAAGAGGAGAGTAAGAAAATGATTTTACCTTTCAAAAACACCTTGAATTGAGGGAGAAACACAATGGAATAGTAACCTAAGTTTGGGAGGGTTTTGAAGAAGGGTTTAGTGTATTTGGCGTTGGAAAGGGGGATGGGGGAAGAGGATGACAACTTTTTCTTTAAAGTTGTCTTGCTTTTTAAATCTTTTGGGTCAAATTACAACACTGGTCCCTCCCCTTTTTACTATAGTTCAATTAGGTCTTAATTTAAGTTGAATTGATTTAATTTAATTTTTAATGACTCGAACTATAAACCCGGCTAACTCCTAGCCCCAAAACACGGGTGTTACATATAGTCCCTAAAAGGCTAAAACTATATTCTTATTCAGTTATTCCAAATCGAATCATACTCATTTTTTTCAATTTAGTCAAGTTTTTAATTTGATGATATTTTTATTCATGTTAGTCTTTAAAAATTTATTTTTCACAAAAATTGACCCTTATTAATTTATAATTTTTGTAATTTACTCTAATATTTTAGAAATGAATCATTTGATGATATTTTTGTTCAACTATTGTCTAATATTTATTTTTAATGTGATTCGTGTTCGTGAAAGGCGTTGAATAATTAGCTCGAAATGAATGACCAACCCAAAGTCTATCTGTAACGCCCCGAGTTTAGGGTCAGGAGATAATCGTGTTGGGTAAACCGTTTCGGGTTAGGTAAAATTTTGAAGCTATTTTTTAGATGGATAACCTTTGTTTTTTATTAAAGGGAAAAATGGGAATTTTGAATAAAAGAAATAAAGAAAAGGTTTTGAAAAGCTATCATCTTCTCCAAAATCCCATTTTCACGTAAAACCCCTCCAAAATCCCATTTCACTATCCCATTGCCCCTAACTCTTCATCCAAGCAAGATTTTTCAAGGCAATTTCTTCCTTGCTTAGATTTTTACTTATTTGACTTGTACTCATTGAAAACTTTCCTTTAAACCCATTAAAATGCATTTTTGGTTTTGGGTTGGAGAAATGGGTATTTTTCATGGGTTTGTTTTACAATGGTTATATATGTGCTTTAATCCAAGTTTTAAGTAGTAAAACATATTGGGATGATGGTTGGATATGGGGAAACCTGAAATGGGTCTAAAAATGGGATTTTGGGTTAAAATGTAAAGTTTTTGGCTTGGTTCTGGGTTGAAATCATGGTTGATGATTCCTTTTCTGTTGGGGGATGTTTTTAGATGATTTTTGGTGTGTTTCAATGTTTGGAAATGATGGGTTCACCTTGAGGTTTCATTAGAACGAATTTGGGTGAAGTTTGGGTTGAATGTCGATTTGTTTTGTTGCAAGATTGTTGAGTTCTGAGTTGCTGCTATGTTTGTGGGTATATTAGCATCCTAATGTTCTGTTTTGGGTTGCCTAAAGTAGATGAAACAGATTTGGGCTTCGTGGACGTGAATCCGGGTAGTTCGAAGGTTTGAATTGGCATCTTGGATAGCGTTTGTGTGTTGGCTGGTGAGTGAAAATCGTTTGAAGCTTTAATATGTTCAATGAAGGTTTCTTAGGGTTTGTGTGGAGCCTTAGAGGCTAACCTAGACCCAAGCGTAAGTTTGTCTATTCTTACCTTGTTTGGTTGATTGTTGGCGTTCGTGTTTATGTGTGTTGTGGTGTTGATTGTGGAATGCTTTTATCCCTGTTTTAATGTTGTTGTGTTATCGTAGTTGATGTCAAGCCTCACATGGTGGTTAGTCGTTGTGTATGGTGATGTGTAGTCCCACCGGTAGTGACTAGTAGATGAGTACGGTAATGTGTAGTCCCACCGGAAATATGCTAGTTGTTGTATACGGTGATGTGTAGTCCCACCGGGGTGGTTGTGCATGTCCATACCATGTTTCGTTTATGCTTCTGTTTTATCGTATCTCTTTCTTAAATGGTTTTGCTTTTAAAACTAAGATATATGTTTTGAACTGCATTATCGTTGTGTTTTAGAGCTCAGCTCACTAAACTTTAAGCTTATGCTCTCTTTTTCCAACAATGCAGATCGTTAGTAGTTTCGGAGGCAAGCGGGGCAAGGGAGGAGTTCTTGGAGTTCTTTGCTAGCTCAAAGTATGGTTTTCTTAGTTGTAATAATACTTAGGCAATGGGAATGCTAGACCATGTTAGGGAGTTGGTGTTAAAACTCCTATGTTTGGCTATTGTTAATGTTGCTAACATGTTTAAATGTTGTTACCTTGTTATGTTGAGGCTTGTTATGGCCTTGGGTAAATTGCTATGTGTTTTGACTTGTTAGTGTTTTTGAACTAAAGTGTTCTTATGAGCTTTTGGGTTTGAGACCCATTTTTGCGTGTATGCATTTTTGAAGCTTGTCTTTAGGGTGTTTTGCCTCTAGATTGTTCGTTTAATAAGTTGTCATGTGGTTTGTGATGTTTCGGGGTAAGTTTGGGAACATTTGGAGATGCCGAAATGTATTTTCGGGCCAAACTGTGTCCAGGCGTTTCGGAACGACCAAGCTCCATGAGCACCCGTATCGGAACGTGGGTGGTGCTGTTTCGATACGATTTGCCATTGGAGGCTCCTATTTCTGAACCATGAGGAGTCATTCCGGATCGGCCTGATGTTGCTTTTTGAATGAAGCTCACGTTTCGGAACGGTAGTCCTATTTCGAAACGCAGGTAGTTAAAACGGCTAAAGTGCATCTTTGAAGGTTTTCAAATGTTACGGTTTAGTCCCTAATGCTTGTATGCTTCCTAAATGAGTTTATATGTATCCCTTGTGATGGTTTTGCCTCGTGACCATGGAACTTGACTAATAACTATTTGGTAAGGCTAAGTTACCTTTATGCCTCTGCTCGGTTCGTATTCGTGTTCGTTTTTCCGATGTTTGCCTTCACACATAGGATTAAACGTGACATTTAGACAAGATTAATAAAATGAAGAAAAAAAATTAGTGTTGCTAATCGGAGTGAGGCCTTAGCGGGTTTCGCTTCGGTTTTCCCCGTGTAACCCGTTCGGATCGGTCTGCTGGCTAGGCCGAGACGAGGGGTTACACTATCGATCATTTGTACCAAACTCAAACTTAATACGAATTCGAAACCCGAATTAACCCAACCTGAAATGAACTCGACCTGAAATGAACCTGACATGAAGTCTACCCGAAGCCGAATTAACCTGTCAATTAACCGTTTTGACTCGACCTGAAATGAACCCGACTTGAAATGCACCCGACCCGAAATGAACCCGACTTGAAACGAACATGACCTGAAATGAACCCGACCCGAAACTGACCCGCACTCGATCCGAATCGAGTCAAAACAAAAAACGACTTGTATCCAATTTAACCCGACCTGAAACTCATTCGATTACCTGTTTTTTACATCCCTAACTCTAATAACAACAAAAATTGCCTCAGACCCACGATCCAAGTTTTTAAACTGTCTACAATTCCTTTCTTCCCATAAATATTTTGTCAAAGTAAGATAATAATAATTTATACATTTAAATCTAATCATAATATATCAAATTAATTGCAAAATAAATAAATAAATAAAATATCATAAAAACTTGTTAAATATGTGATCTTGATCTCAAATTAAAGGCCAAAGAATTTAGGGAAAATATATATTAATAAAGCATAGAAAAGCTTTTAAATTAAAATGACACATTCCTAACTGAATTAATTAGTCATTCAAAGAAATTATAGCCACTCATTAATCTGATTAATTTTATCAAAGAAACTATCTCTTGCTTTCTTGGGATTTATTTTATTTTCAAAACAGAAAGTTGTTTGGATTGTTTATCAATTTGATAACTTGTTGAGTGGCTATAATTTCTTTAAATAAAATATGAAATCAGACAAAACTATTCAAATTCATAAAATCTTTGATCAAAGTCCAGTTTATTTTCATTAAGTGGATATTCGAATTCTTCAATAGGTTTAACTTTATAAAATTGATATATGGATAAATATTCTATACACGGGCCACAAGCGTCTTAGTTTTAGGGTATAGAGAGGTACTTTAGAGTATAGGGTTTAGGTGTAGGGGTTTAGAATTTAGGGATAGCTGTTTCAATTTAAGGTTTAGGGTTTATAGATTAAAACCTAAATCCTCACCATATTACCCTAAAAACTAAACCCTAACCTATAAACCCTAAATTATAACCCTAAACCTTAAATTGAAACAACTATCCCTAAATTCTAAATCCCTACACCTAAACTAACTCCATATACCCTAAAACTAAGACGCTTATGAAAATTTTCAGTTTTCACCGCCAGTGTATAGGATATTAATCATATATATATATATCCACACACACTAAATTGTTTCACACCTACGATTTTACTTGCTCATGGACTCAGTCGGACTGAGTCTTTTCATATAATCTTTACATAAAAAAGTCAAAATGAATGGTTTAAAATTCGAACACGGTATTAATGAATCTATATACAAATTACTTATCACTCCGAACAATTTTAAAAAATAGAATATGTCTTTACATAATTTTTTTTGTTCATCCACGTCGCAAATGTGACATAATTGAAATGTTTCATCAAATATGAAGGACTATGTATCAAAATAAAAATATTTAAAAAAAATTAAAAGAATAATTTAAAGTTGTACACTTCAAATTGATTAGATTTTCAAAGTAGCAAAAAAGGAAGGGCTCTTTTCCTTGATTTGCTTTGCTTTTACTAATTAAGGATGTTTGAAAGAGAAATTAAGGCTTTATATGTAAAATAATCGATAACCTTGCTTTAGGAGCCAATCAAATTGCTTAAATTGGACTAAATCTCAACCACATGAAATTTGTCACTAACATTTAGATTTTTTTTTTGAAAGGAAACTAACATTTAGATTAGGGTATCAAAATATTTTCATACACATACATACACACCCACACATTAAACTTTAGGATAAACTACATAAATGGTCCCCTGACTATGCTCTAATTATCTTTTGCGTCACCTCAAAAGTTACAAACTGGTCCTCCAACTTAAAAAAATAACAAATTGGTCCAACGCCGTTAAAAATTTAACAGCCGATGACGTGTCAGTTAATATAAATTGGTATAATTTCATAATTAGCCCTCAAGTTCTATACTTATTTTAATTTAACCCTAATTCTAAAAATTAACCCACATAATTTCAATAATATATCAATTTAGCCCATCTTTTTTTTTCTATTTCTTATCCCCTTTAATTCTTCAATTCATTTTCACCCCCTAAAATCCATTTAAGAGCCCCCAAAAATTTAACGAGTCCTTTGATAAGTACATCAGTGTAATATCAGGTTGTGATTCTTGCAAAGATAGCAAATGAGTGATCATAGTGTTTTGTATTCTTGAATCGTTTTTGTTCCTTTTATGTTCATCAACCATCCCTTGCATTACTTCATATGTTCTCTTTCCCACATCTTTTATCCTTCTTATGTATCCACTGTAATTGACCCATTGTAATATTGGCAAGAAATCTCCCGGATACGAAGACACAGACAATTCAAAAGCCTCTTTAATGATCTCCTTGAACCGTCTACCTTCTTCAAAATTATGGGCAAAATTGTCGTCGAGATAATGTTTCCCCGTCGTGATTCTCATGATTATAATAAACGAAAGCTCCAAAAACATTGATTTAGCTTCACCTTGGCGAACCCATCGATTGAAAGCCGGAAGCCCAGTACAATTGGAGCAGTAAACGATTGATTTCTCGTCTCTTCGAATGTCCAGAGACATGTTCAGACGAGTCAAGGAGAAGATCTTAACGGTGGATAGTTTCTGGAGGTTGCGTCAATGGTCGTCGTATGGGGCAAGACCGAGAGTGGTGTAGTTGTAGCCGACATACTTGCCCATGATGAAACGAGGGCGGTTGGCTAAAACGATGTCGTTCTTGGTGAAAAATTGTTGGACGACAGAGGGGGAGGAGACGACGACGAGGAAACAGTAGTCGAGTATGAGGGAGAAGATGGGGTCGTGTTTTTTTTGAAAGAGAAAAGAGTGTTCGATGTAGGGGTTCTTTGAGGAGATGGAGGTGACCCAGAATCGAAAGAGGCAACGTACTCAATGGAAGATTTTTTCATCTTGAGATGATCAACTTGGTGGCCAGCCATAAAAAAGTGCTGAAAGCAAAGAGAATATCAAGATTTGTTCCATTTTCAATTTGCTCAAAGCTAAGAATTCGCTGAAAATTTCCAGGTATGAGTCGTATATGAAGGGGATTGAGGTTGTGCAATGCAATTATACCAATTCACCCCAAAATAATGTGAGTTAATTTTTAGAATTAGTGTCAAATTAAATAAGTGTAGAACTTGAGGGCTAATTATGTAATTATACCAATTTATATTAACTGCCACGTCATCGGGCGTTACATTTTTAAATATGTTGGACTAATTTGTTACATTTTTTAAGTTAGGGGACCAGTTTGTAACTTTTGATAGTCAAGGGACGCAAAAGATAATTAAGCATAGTCAGGGGACCATTTATGTAGTTTACCCTAAATTTTATCACACACGCAATTGGACTTGTTCATGGGTCTGATCGGGTTGGACCAAAGCTTGTTTAAAAAAAATCAAACTTGAACTCGACTCGTCTAGACCTATCCAAATAGCTCATTTCACTATTTAAAAATAAATATATTAAAAATTTAATACATATATTTATAAAATTTAATCAACAGATGACAAAGGTGGGCTCCTGTGGCCTATTGGAAACCAACTAGACGAGGACTCTGAAAAAGACAAAACTGCGTCTACACCTAAGTTTAACTTAGTCGCTCTTGTAGAACGAGAGGTGCCGGCAATCTCGCGGAATAAGGGTGGTGGGCAACGAAAGAATTCGAAGCAACGAGCAGATAAGGCAAGGGCAAATTTGTAAGGAAAGCAACAAGCGATTTTAAAAGAGGCACGTGCGATTGTGGAATTAGGAAAACTTTTAGGCACCTCGACAATAGGAAATGAGGAGACAATTGTGAAAGATATAGCGAGATAGATCGAACGGGGGATCGAGAGGAGTAGTTGGCGTTATGAAGGTGTTGTCATGAAATGTGCGAGGTTTGAGTTTGTCGGCAAAGAAGAAGGTTATTTGGAATGTGGGGCTCAGGTGTTTAACAATGTACAACGTTGTTCCCTTTCTTGTTTGGTGCTTCATTGGTGTATGCATGATGGTGTCAGTTAGAAATTGGGAGTGATTGGTCTGATTTAGTGTGGGGTGCTCGATTGTTGTTTTTTGCTTTGGCTTAGTTGTGCTGCTCTTTGTTCGATTGGATTCCTCGACATTATCGGGGAGTACTATTTTCCTTTCCTTAGGGTTAAGGGGTTTTTTTAATGAGGCTCCTCGATAATAATATATATGTATGATTTTCTCATTAATAAAATCATATTTTATGATAATAAAAAAACAAATGACAAAGGTTGAATGGTAGAGAACTTAATTAAGGGTTTAATAACCGAGTATCGACTCAATTAGGAAATAAATAAAAATCATTTTTATAAATAATTATTATTATAACGATGTTTTCGTCTTTTCATACTTTTATATAAATTTTAAATAAAATAAAAATCAATATTTAAAATTTGAACACAAGACTAATGAATCTATGTACAAATCATTTACACTCCGAACAATTTCAATATTAATTTTTTTACATAAAATATTTCCGTTCATCACACATTGTATATGTATCAAAATACAAATATTCAAAAAGAATCATAAGAATTAGGGGTGAGCGTTCGAGCGAGCCGAGTCAAAAAATTTCGAGTTATTCGAGTTGACGCGTCATATTTTACGACTTGAACTTAATTTGAAACTTTTTCGATTCGAGTCGAGTTTATGAAATTCGAGTCGAGTTCGAGTCGAGTCGAGTTTTCGAGTTTCTATACAAATTTAATTGTAATTATTTACCATGTTATAGTACGATTTGATTCCAATTTAAACGACTTTCTCTATTCATATAAGATATGCATATATATATATATATATATTTCTTCATATTATTTTTCACATGCATAAGTAAGATTTGTAATGTTATTTAATAAAAAAAATATCATCTAAACTTCTAAAATATATTTATAATATTATTTTTAAATAAGGAACTTTTAAGGATAAAGTACTGATGGGGGTATAAATGAGTCAATGAATTGATGTAAAGAAAAAAATTACAAAAAAATCGGTTGAATGATCAAATTGAATAAAATATAAAGTTAAAGGGCTAAATTAAAAAAAGAATAAATTTGTTTAAAATATAAATTGAAGTTATATAGATATTATATAGTGTTAGTGAATCATGTGGTTTAATTTTTGGTAAAAAAATAGACTTAAAACGAAAGAGAAATTAAAGAAATGGGAAACATTCAAAGTTGAGGGGCTAAATTACAAAAGTAGGAAATTTAATTTAAAAATATGAATTGAAGCTAAATAGGTATTCTAGTTTCTACATTGGTTTAGGAGCATGTGGTTCAATTTTGGTCAAAATTGACTTAAAACGAAGGAGATATTGAAGAAATGAGGAAATCATACAAAGTTAAGGGGCTGAATTGAAAAAATATGAAATTTATTTTCAAAAATATAAATTGAAGATAAATATGTATTTTACACTGGTTTAGGAATACGTGGTTCAAATTTGGTCAAAAATGAACTTAAAATGAAGGAGGAATTGAAGAAAAATGAAATCAGTGACTAAATTGCAAAACTGTAAAATTCGATTTTTCAATTTTTCGAGTTGGGCAAATTCCAAACCGACTCGAAATCGAAATTTTTTCGAGTTAATCGAGTTGACTCGAATAACTCGAACAACTCGAATAACTCGACTCGAATAACTCGAAATTGAAAAAAAATATCGATTTTTTCGAGTCGAGTTTTGCTCACCCCTAATAAGAATAATTTAAAGTTTGACACTTCAGGCTTAACCTTGAGCTACCATTTTTATTGATTAGACCTCAAAGTAGCAAAATGGAAAGGCCCTTTTCCTTCATTTGCTTTGCTTTTATTAATTAAGGATACTTGAAAGAGAAAATAAGAGTTTATATGTTAAAATAATTTATAATCTTGATTTAGGAGCCAATCAAATTGCTTAAATTGATTGGCCAAAAGGACTAAATCTCAGCCACAAATTGAAATTTGTGGCTAATAATTGGATCAGGCTGCTTTCAACCATGAGAAAGTAGATGGAAAACAACACAAAATGTTGGATTAATGATGTTTGTTTGCAAATTGCAAAATAAACCCAACTTTTTGTTTTTATTTTTGAGATTATTATTTTATTAAAATGGGGATGTTTCAAGCTGAATGTAATCCATTTACTATGAGCAACTATTGTTATCAATTTATTTATTTGATTATTTCTATTGTATGAGCGTGTTTGCAATTTAGATTTTGATTATGGATTTGGTGATGGTAATTGATGTTTATTTTTTTTAATGAAATATTTTATCTTCATTTTAAGATTAATGAAAATCATTCTTTAAAAAATAATAAAATTAGTGATAATTATTTTTAAGGCTCAAGTACAAAATGCAATCATAATTACACGTAATATTTTTTTTTGAATAGATTACAAGGTAATATTTGTTTGTAGATACTCTCAATCCTTTGACAATGCACACACTTTACAGACATTGCGATTGAATCCGGGTCTCTTAGAATGAACGTCATCTGTTTTTCCACTGAAGTCACTTGTTGAATTTTTTTTCTTTGTCTTTTGATAACATACACCTTGTAAATACTTGATATATTTGAATGTATTATAATTAGAATTATTCGTTATAAATCACAATAAAATTAATAACCAGGATATATCTGGAACCAGACCAGAATAAATCTAAAACAAACCTAAACGTGAAAGATTTACACCATAATAAAATCGGAAACTAATTTACTCATAATTTACATATGAAAGGAGTCGAATATGCGTGCCCAATGAACTTTTAATCTTTTTAACAAGTTTTAAGTAAATTATTAATAAAAATACACATGTGATGTCGTGACATTATCTTTATTATAAGGTTTAATAGTAAAAAATGTTTAAAATATATGTTTTTTTTCCTTTTCAAATAGATGCATAAAGCATTTTTCGGCATAAGTGTTTAACGTTTACACCGTTATTATTTTAGGTGTCTTGTATTAACAGTCGTTTTAAAATTTTCGTTATCCAGTAAAAGCATAACACATGACATGTTTTATTTTATTTTTTATTCTTTAAAAATTTCATAATTTTAAAAAATATCCTAAAATCTTAAAAAAAATTCCAAAATACTCCCTCAGTTCGTAAGTCTCAAATCTCGATTCCAGCCGTTGCCACCGCCAATCGTCAACGGTGTGCCCACCACGTCCGCCACTAGACCCCCACGATTACTTCTCCCATCCCCCCTTCATCGAAAAACGATGGAAGATGTGCCTAACGTCGAAACAAAATCGAACGACAAGAGAAAAAAAAATCAATGGGCGATAAACTGGGGCCAATGAGACGACGAGCGGCTTGCGAGTCTTGCGACGAAAGAAAATTTCATTCCGTTACCGGCACTGTGATGAGTGGCAACGGCAATTTTTTTATCCTTTAATTTATTTATATTAAATGAACATCCTTTATTTATTTTAAATATATATTAAAACTGAATTAATTATAAATATGACTTCCATTTTTTTTACAATTATGTTTTACACTCCAATCTTTAATCCTCGCTCCTCCGTCTCTATTAATATCTACATTCACATGAATAATCATTAAAAATTCAAATTCAAATATCATCCAAATTTACAAAAAGCAAGATACCACTAATAATACAAAACAGGACGCAAATACAAAACATTTCCGGGAGGTAATTCTTATATCATGATCATGTATTTCATTGTATAAAAATCGTATTTAAACGGTTATATATATATATTAATACGTTAATAGTTTAATAATATTATATTAATTTTGAAATATTAATGTATTAATATCCAGGGGCGAGAAGTCATATGGGGCTGGTAGAGGCTTGACTCCTACAGTCTACTCTTATGATCTATTCTCTCGTTCTTAC
Source organism: Hibiscus trionum (assembly GCA_030270665.1). Classification (NCBI taxonomy): domain Eukaryota; kingdom Viridiplantae; phylum Streptophyta; class Magnoliopsida; order Malvales; family Malvaceae; genus Hibiscus; species Hibiscus trionum. The sequence continues at coordinate 925,482 of BSYR01000034.1, read as the reverse complement.
GAGTCATTTTTTAATTTCACCCTTGTAAAAATTTTAAATTATAATTTATTTTAGTTACTTTAATATCATAAAATAGTTTTTGTCTTAGTGGTAAAGTGTATAATTAAATGTAAACGTATTAGTTAACAGATCAAATCTTGCAATTGACAAATTAGTCTTGTTTTCTTCCCCGAATTTCTCTATAACTCTTAGAGTAACATTTTATTCTCGGCCCGTTAACTTTTAATTCCTGGCTTTGCCCTTGTTAGAATCGTGTTTCGTGTAAAAAACAATACCTTGACTCGTTGTGACTTGTCTTGTATCTAATTCACATTTCGACCGGAAAATCAAATATTCAATTTTTTGAATCAGTAACATAATAATTTGTATATGAATTTTAAAAAGTTGATTACCCGATTTTTCTAGATCAAATCTAATTCAATATCTGAAAACACACAACCCTACTAGCAAAGCTAGTGCATAAACCTCAAAATCCTTGTATAAAAACATTATTGTCATGGAATTGACCAAGGAGGTTTATGCACTTGCCTTGCCAGCAATTGTGATGGAAAGCCAATCGAGCCTCTCGTAAAGGCCCTCACCGGAAGTTGCACAGGTACTCTGGATGTGTCTATATTAATTTGATCCCCGAATCACATCGAAAAACCGCACAATACGTTGATCGTAAAACATGTCGGGAGAGAATAACAAAGAGGAAACATACCTCATTCAAATTTTAACATCCTGAACAACTCATCCCTTGCCTCGTTCAAAATCAGTTGGACTTTGGATATTGGGTAGTTTAAGAAAAAATTGAAAAGTCGGAGTAACATAGCATTGTTATGCCATCTTTTTCCGAATAATGATCATTATCAAGATATATTTTTCAGAATGATATCGTTACGTGTCACGAAAAAATAACACAGACATGACAAGTTCCAACTTTAGAATGTCATGTACCTAGCTAATAGAAACTGTAAGCACATACATACCTTGTCTTGACCACTGTTTCAACATTGAATCCTGCAAGGAAATCAATGTTTTAGACTTGGTAAACCATCAAAAAGCCAGTCTAATTAGGTAAAATAATTGCAAACAATAATCATTCCTCTTACTTACCCGTGTCCGACACTCGTCCGATACATTGGTACGGAGATATAACTTCCGATGATCCTCAAGATACATGACAACACGTAAAAAATTCGACCATACCCGAAACTAACAACCAGTTCATCGACTATGAATCAAAATGAACTATTTTGAACCATTTCTGTTGCTTCACAGTGGCGATCAAAGTGACATTAGAGCTGTGCTTTGTTAATGGAAATTCATTATAGCAGCTTTTCCTCAGTCAATTCCAAACATTTTCTTTGAATTTTCCCAAGAACCAATCACAGCATGATCATTACTGCTGCAGCTTCTGCCAGTTATTTACTTTTCCCCTTATGATCATCTGCAACAACCACAGACGTCGAATTTCTTCACCAAATAGTAAAAGCTAGTAAAAAAAACTTGGAGATGCGGGGTATCGATCCCCGTACCTCTCGCATGCTAAGCGAGCGCTCTACCATCTGAGCTACATCCCCTTTGGTTTTGGCTTCAAAAAAATAAATATATTGATTTCGTTTATCAAAAAATCTCGAACTATGAACAATTTTATATTTTATTATAATTTAAAATTTTCCAAAATAATGTTTAATCTCAATTTATTTATATTAAAAGTCCAATTCTAAGATAATAAACTTATGGATTATATAGTTAATTTTTAATGCATTTCTTACAATACTGTACTAAAACAATTAAAATAAAAATCATGCTTAGTGGGTCTTAAATCAATTCGTTGAAGTACATTTAAGTGCGCGAGTGTGTAAAATTCGACTCGAAAAAATTGAATTGTACGTCTAAACGTAAAAATACTCGACTCAGCGCAAATAAATTTCAAATAGAGTTTTGGTTGCAAAATGGCATTCTAATAACTTGAAATTTTTAGTACTTAGTAGATTGGTTTTTAAGTTCGAGTTGAGCCCCTCAATTCTGCTCGATATATATATGTGTATTGTATATAGTTATAGAAAATTATTTAAATTGAAATTAATTAGTACAATAGCTTATAAATGTTTACAATTAAATATAAACCGAAACCCAACCAACTCAACTCGATCGGCTCAAATTTCATAAACTCGACTCTACTAACTCAAAATTTTTTACTGAGTCAAAATCTTTTAACTCGAATCAACTCGATCAAATATTCACCTTTAAATGCAATTGCCTTTTTATTATTTGGAGATTATCGGTAATTTAAATACAATATAAATACACCAATAAAAGTTGAGTACAATGACAAGGCATATTGCTCTTCTAATATAAAATGAACAATATTTTACTAAAAAAGTACGGTATAAATAAATCATATGCTAATCACTTGGGCCTTATTTGATGATGATACACTGAAAGAATTCAATCAAATGTAAATTAATATTTTCAATTATTTAACTTTTTAATGCATTTGATAATCCAAAATGGAAACTATTTTTTTGATTTTTTTATATAAAAATGTGTGAAAATAATAAGTAAATAAGGATCTACTTACCAGTTAATGGATAATAAATTTTAATTTATTTAACTTATTCCAAATTTTTATTATCATCTAAGTTTTACATTTATCAAATATTTTGATTATATTATATTTTTAATTTTTTTGACAAATTCTGATCCTATAGAGGGGAGAGGAAGGGAAGACTCTAGGGAAAGAAAGGAGTGTTCTTAGTGGGTCTAGAACCCATGACCTAAGGGAAGGGGAGACTCTATGTTTTACATGTATCAAATATTTTGATTATATTATATTCTTAATTTTAAGTAATATACCAATCGGACTTTATTACTTATATTTAGTATTTGATTTTGTAACACTTCAATTTTTTTAGTTTATGAAACAGCTTAGCTAAAAATAAATAAATAAATTATGAAGACATGGGTTTATTAGGGGTGTTCAAATTGCTAATTTTGTTCCGGATTGAATTGATTAACAAAAACCAAATTAAATAAATTATTTTTTATTTAACCTTTAACTGGATCAAAATTTATTTAAAAATTATTAATTGAATCAATCAAATTTTGATTATTTATGTTATTTTTTAATTAATCAAAATTTCTTATAAGTTTTAGTGTTTCTATTTTTTTCTTTAGTTAGATTAGATTAATGTGGGTGTTTTTTATTTTGAATTAAAAATTGGTTGGGTCTTGTAATAGATTTAGGGTTAGAAATAGTTGAGTCTCTTAACATCTTAATAGATTTGGGCTTAAATTAAATATAATATATTTAACATTGTCGGTTAATATGGTTAATTAATCAATTTTGAATCAAAATAATTGATAAACAAATTTTTAAAAGAAATTTAATTATTAACCGACCAAACACTTAATTAACTGAAATAAATTTCGATTCAGTTGGTTAATTCAATTTTAACCGGACAATAAATACATCTAAAATTTACCATGCCTTTGCCTCTAGTTTTTTTTAATAAAATAAGCATACTAATGTTATGACCATTTATGTTTTGGAGAAAGAGATATGATTCAAACTTTGAACGATATAATAATACTTAACCATTGAAACAGTAAAATTATCAACATTTTTTTTCTTCAAATTTTTTTTTTTTTCGAAATTCACTTTAGCCTATCGTATATAATAAATATGATAATTTTTGTTCATATTCGTGGCCACTGGTCAGGCAGTCACAATGGGTAAGATTGTATCATAAATTTGGTAAGATTATTATCATAATATCTCTATTAATTTTAACTTTTTGAATATTCAAGTATGTAGTCGTCTCTCTTTCCCAAACTTAGGTTTTCTCACAATACTTTTGTTGGCCTTCCTCCTGATTTTTGTTTAGGTGGCCGCTGAACTAATTTATCGTTGGTTCTCAACCGCCATTGTTTATTATTTCTCTTATTTTTTTATACAATATTTTTTTTGAATTATTTTCAATTTTAAATAAAAATCTTTGTCATTCTTACACATTTTTCTCTACTCTTATAACACGTTTTCTCTGCTCTTATGACACGCTCTTTATGACTTTTGGTACGTTTTTCGCATACCTTTGCGGTCGTGTTGGTGCTCGCACAAAGGCACTCATGACTTTTGTTTTATGATTGGTTTGTCTTTGGTCAAATATAGTCAAAATTGTGTAGCGAAACAGCCTGCCAAATAGTTTGCTTCGCTCACCACTCTTTTATCACTTCGTAAAACGTCTCGCTCGATAGGGACAATGAATTTTTATGAAGGTTACTGGGTTCTTTTGATGTTGGACATCATTCTTAAGGGAATGTTTTGTTTTTATTCGTATCTTTGGGTTTAAATTTTTTGTTTTATGTATGGTTTTTTATGACAATTGTCCCCATTTTTCTCTCGATGCTTGGGTGCGTTGTAATTCTGATTACTCCCATTATTTTTAGTAATGAAATCCAGTTGTTATCGTTCAAAAATAATAATATCTCTATTAATTTTCAATTAATTAAATTAACATATTTTTTAATCATAGCAATAAGTTGAGTTTATTTTAAAAGATAAAAGATAAAACAAAACAACAAACTATAATCATAAAGATATTTTTTACTCAAAGGACGTTAATAAAAAACAAAAATAGTCGGCGATAGTGTCTTAGTGTTGGTCACTAACCGCCGGTATTCCTTCTTAGGGACAGACGCATGATTTTATATTATGAGGTGCAAATTTTTATACTTAGTAAATTTATACGATAAATTAAAATTCTCACTACAAGAAATTCATAATATTGCAACAAAATTATTTATCACTAAAATCACTAAATTTGTCACGACATATTTATTTTGACAAATAAATTTTGTTGTTTTCTGAAATAGATGATTTATTGCAGATAAAACCGATAGCATTGAGACGGCTAAACTCTGATTTGCGGTTGTTTGTGGTCTTCAATAGTTTGATCCCTTTTGTGGTTCGTTTTTCAATACAGTGAAATTTGTTTTGCAAAGCAAGCTGTATAATTGTTGGTTTCGCTCATCACTCATATATACTTTGATCTATAAGTGTATAGGTGGATAAAACAATTATTTCATACTTCATTTCTCTAATATTTCATCTCATACATGTCATTACAGCTCAATGAACTTGTTTGGCTTGTTTAATTTTTCGTTTTCTAGCTCAATGTAGTCAGATATGTTTCATCTCCTACATGAACGTCAAAGCTTGGGTTTGAAGAGACTTTTGAATGTATTATAATTTTTTTTTAATTGAAATCCGCTAATTTTATTAAACGAGGATATATCTAAAATTACAATGAAAATTCACAACTGAATAAACAAAACACTTAAATTTAGACATATTTCTAGTAAACAAAATTAGCGTCTCGAGATCATAAGAGGACCATACAAGGAAAAGGTAATAACCTAACCCAAAGACTCGAAACAAAAGGAGGATACAAACATCACCAAAATCGACGATGATAGGTAAAACCATCAACAAACAACATAAAAATGCATATCACAATGAAGGTACGTTGACAATAAGGTCATTACTACAATTCAACCGCGAATAAGGAACAGTAGATGTAATCGCGTATCCAAATCTAGTTCGAGGGTTCGAGATAGGGAAATCAACATGATAATGAAAGGAGCGTAGGGATGGCAATGGATCGGACTTGGATCGGACTTGGATCGGACTTTGTAAAATCCAATTCCAATCCAATTAATAATCGTGCCTAAAAAAATCCAAGTCCAAATCCAAGTCCAAATCCAATAAAATATCTAAAATCCAAATCCAAAAGTCCAAATCCAATTAATTTTTTTCTTTTTAAGTAACAACTCAAACAAATATCTTTAAATAAAAAATAATTTTCATAAAAAAAAATTAAACTAATAGCACAAACAAATCTCAAAAAATATTATAAACCAATATAAAACAAATTAAAGTAACAACTCAAACTTCAACTAAAAAAATTCAACAACAAATAAATTATCCTTACATAAACTACTATTGTCTTACTAGTCTAGTAACATAACTACTTTCCAAATTACAATTATAAAATATCTAGTAAATATTACAATGCAATATGAAACAAATTAAAAAATATAATCAAAAGGTTCAACCATCAACATTTGACATAGAGAAAAAAGTTTCTAACCATTAAGCTTCTATTGTTGGTCGGTACACCCCATGGCAGAGCGAAAAATTATCCGACGATCACCATCAGAAATCCATGTACGAAGAACGAATCGGGGTGATTAAGAGTGAAGAATTACCTATTTAAAATCTGGAATTCTGAATTTGAATATCTATATTAATATACATACTCTCAATTCAACTTAATATATATATATATATATATTAAACTTAAGAGTTTTAAATATTTTTGTTCGGATTCATATATGGATCAGACTCGGATCAGGTATGAATTCGGATCGGATCATGACAATGTCCATATCCGATCCATCTCCTATTAGGACTCAGACATTTTTCGGATTTGGATTCAGACTTTTTTCTATCGGATTTTTTTCTTCGGATCGAATTCGGATTATATTGTCATCCTTAAAGGAGCGCCATCTCGATTAGTCATGGCGTCGTTAGATCTAACCCTAATAGAAAATCAAAATAAAAAAGAAAAAAACGTGCTATAAGACAAAAAAATATACCAAAAAGTAAAAAAATCGTGCCGCAAAAATATAATAATTTATTAAAAACTAAAAAACAAAACAAACGATAGATTTCGGCCACCAGTATTAAAACTGGTACCGAAGAGCAAAAGTTGTAGAAGAGAAAACGGCGCTCAAAACCCTACAATATTGAGAGAGCGGCAGATTTTTTTAGTACTCAAAAAGCTATTTGCTATTAAACTTTCGAATGTATTATAATACTCTTTTCTTTTTCAACGTTCTTATTAATCTACATTTAAAAAATAATTTTTGAACCATAAAATTAATGAATTAAAATCGATCATTAAAGAATGATACATTTCACAATGCAACATTATATACATGTATCTAGTCATCCACAGCATGTAAGTGCATGTATCGCGGCAAAATTTTCATTTCAATACCAAAATTGATCAATTAAATGATTCAAAAAAACTCAAACGTTCATTTTTCCTATAAAATAATTATTAAATAATTTAATTCAATTAAAAGGATTGGGCATTGGCCGATATAATTATCAATATCTGATTTATTGGTCGTTTAATTTAAATTAAGTATCGCAGAGTCTAATTATGAGAGCGACCATTCCAACTCCATTTAGCCCGAAGAATTTTAATTCATGTGCGCCAATAGGGACAAAAATCATCTGCCCTCTAACCATGCCTCATCTATGCCTCACATTAAAAAAAATTAAAATTAAATTATAAATCTTAACCTAATTTCCACATCCTAAACCCTAAATTCTGAAAAATACTCCATACCCCTAATCTCTAAACCATAATCACAACTACCAACCTTAATCCCTAAACCCACTTTTTAAAAGTGGGGCACCAAAGGAGCCATAGTTTGGAGGCAGACGATTTCTATCCCGGGATTTATTAACTTAATAATCATTTTTATTAAATTCATATCAATTTGATTAGAAAAAACGAGGGTCGAATTTAACTTAAAAAAGAATAAGAACCAAATTATTGATCATAAATTACCACTATCAAGTATCAACCTTTCTCATTCCACTATTTAACTAAACAACTTCTTTTACTGATTTCAACCATCTAAATAAGATAGGTTAACATTCCTCTCTTCAGCTACAAGAAGAGAGTATTAGGGCGAGTTTAGTGACTAAAACATGAACATGTTGGATTTTCTAGTTGTTGGTTTGTGATGATTGTCGGAAACCTACCTTCAACTTCCATTGTTGGTTGGTTCTGTGCCAAGTAAACAGACACAGGTTACCAAGGGTAGAGTGACCGTTGATCTTCTTGTTTTCTTACAGGTTAAGAATCTGTTCTTGGGCTCAGAGAAAATGGTATTGTTTATTTCTATTTACTTTTGATTTTTAAGACTTGTTGTATGCTAGTATTTCTTAGCAAATTATCAGTTGTGGGGTGGGTTTTGTTGCAGGATGGATTGAGGAGTGCCGGAGCAGATGCACTCCTTAAAAATATATTTCTATAGTTTAGATATTTCTTTTGTATTTTCTATTGACAATCTAATTTTGCATCTCCTAAATTTTGTAATTTGTTATCCTTATTTTTTTAATATAGTTTCTTAATAGTTTGCACCCTTTACATAAAATCTTGCGGCGGTCCATGTTTTATGGTATTATTTCTGTAACTTTGTGTTGGATCAGAATGGTTGCAGAGATGGACTGACAGGGTGCTGGGGCAGTCTCGCTCACCCCTTAAAAAATTTGTAATTTTACAGTCACTACATTTCTAGTAGAGCTTCGTAATAGTTTGCATCTCTGACATAAAGTCGTGTGTCCGTCTCTGTTATGTCGTATTATTTTTGTAACTTTGTGTAGGATCAGAATGGTTGGGGTGGTGATACATCAGACGAGCTGGAAATGAGTGATGATGGTATCTCCATCTCCTCTAACTCACGAGTGTTGCTTGCAAATGGGGAAGCTGCTTTGGGCACAACCGAGGTACGTAATTACTTCACATGGCATTGCAGTTATAGTATTTGTTGGGCAAGTTTTATTATTATTATTATTTTGTTTAAACAAGAAAAAGTAATGCAAGTTTAATATTCTTTGTTTTTTTAATTCAGGGTAAACATCATCAAATAATGTTAGAGTTAGGGTTTGTATCAGTTTTATCATTAAACTTTAAATTAGTTGTGGTTTCAATTATAGCATCGGTAGCAGACTCGTCGACTTCATTTCATTTTCATCAAAGTTAGGATTGTTTATCCATTTGATTAATGAACTTGTCTCATTGTCCTCTATCACTTTGCTTCTTTAGATTTTTAAAACCACTTTAAAGTTCATGAAATAAACACACAAAAACCTTCTTTTAGGGTTTTTTCAAATTTGAGGAGTTTGGGTGTTTGTTCAAAAAATCAAACGGTAAAAAATATTCTTTTGAAAAAACATATCTCGAAACTAGCCTCATTAGTCCGTTGTCAAAGGAGATCAGATTGTATTAGCACGTTGAACTTTTAGTTAGATTTTTGTTGATTTTGAGTGAGTTTCGTGAAAAACTTAACCTAGTAGAAAAAAGAAGAGCGAAATGCGAGTATTTTGGTACTGATCTTTCTAGGGATGGGCAGCGACCAACTGACAGTGACTGTCTGTTAGAAAGTTTAGTGCCTAAAATTGAAGCGTTTTAAAGTTTAGTGACAAAATCGATACACAATGATGTCGTTAAATTTTACATCATTAAATTAACAGCGATGGAAATGTTGCATGCATTGTACTCTACAAGTGACTTCTCCATGTATATAATTGTTAACAGACAAATTCATTCAAAACTAACTCATGTTTAACTTTTATGGTCTTCAAGGTAAGTTCCTCTGCAGATTCTCCAAATTCCAGCTTAACTGATCGTTTTGTTGGGATGGGGTTTTCTGAGAAACTTGTCGCGCAAGCAATCAAGGAAAATGGTAAAGCTTGAAGGTCTTTGTAACTTAGTGCACAAGTTTCTATCCTAAGCACATTTATAATCCTACTTCACTGTTGTCCAGGCGAGAAGAACTCTAATTTAATACTTGAAACTCTCCTTCAATACTCTGTGAGTTGTTCTGCATATATATATATATCCGTCTATTCGGAAGATGATTATTAGGAAATCGATGCTTAATTTCTCTTCTTTTTTGGAATGAAGGCAAGCACGTCGGCTAGTTCTTCGAATTCCAAGTTGATTGGTCGTTTTGTAGGCATGGGATTCTCCGAAGAAATGGTTCTCAAAGCAGTTCAAGAAAACGGAGAGGGAAATACAGATACCATATTGGAGACTCTCTTGACATATTCGGTTAGTTGTACGCTTGAATCGTGATTCTAGTTCGTTTGTTTAGCTTCGGAAGCATACTTTTGTTGCAATAGCAAAGTCTACATTATTTTAAACATTGCAGGCTCTTGAAGAGTTGTGTCCCGCCCAGCAACATGCTGATTCTTGTACTTACTCGGATCATGAACGGACTTCTTTCGATGATTTCATGGATATTGATAGTTCTTCTGAGACTGAGGTATCTAACCTTTAATAATGTTACGTATATTCGATGAATCGAAATATTTCATCACATTTTACATGTAAATTATTTATGTCTGTTTTTGCTTTTTCATATTTGCATGCTAGGAAATCAAGAATCCTGATTTTGATGAGTTGAGTAAGCTGTTATACTTGACAAAAATCGGGTACTTAGAGGCTGATGCTTCATTAGCCATGGAGAGATGCGGTGAGTGTTCTCTAACGACAACAAAACAAAACACAACCTGAGATTCAACATTTAACTCTTTAAATACTGCAGGTCCGGACTCATCGATTGCCGAGTTGACGGACTTTATATGTGCTGCTCAAATGGCGAAGGCTGACGAAGCACTTTATCCCATTGAAGATGTGGTAGTTTCTTTTCCATTTCTAAGAGAATATGCCAATTTGATGTAGTTTTCCTTGAACTATTTTCAGTAAAACTTATGGATTCCGTCCAATCGAACAGAGGCCATTCTGCAATGACTTCGATTACAAGAAAAGGCGAAACTCGGGGTACAATGTGGGGAAAAAGAAGCAGATGAAGCTTGAAAAGAAGCTTCCTAATGATGTTGACGAAGCTCTTCATCTTCCGAATCCAATGATTGGTTTTGGAATCCCAACCGATCCATACCAGATAACTCGAAGAACACTTCCGGAAGCCGCTGTTGGGCCTCCTTATTTCTACTACGAGAACGTTGCACTTGCTCCGAAAGGTGTATGGAGAACCATGTCGCGGTTCCTATATGAAGTGGAGCCGGAGTTTGTCGATTCGAAGTACTTTTGTGCCGCTGCACGGAAGAGGGGCTACATTCATAATCTGCCGATTGCGAACAGAGCTCCCCTGCTTCCGTTTCCTCCACGCACAATACAAGAAGCTTTTCCGTCGACAAAGAAATGGTGGCCTTCCTGGGACACAAGAACAAAGTTGAACTGCTTGCAAACATGTACCGCGACCGGGAGCGTGACGGATAGTATCCGCAGGGCTCTTGAACCTCACGATGACGAGCCACCTCTGAGTGTTCAGAAGTACGTTTTCGAGAAGTGCAGAAGATGGAATCTGGTATGGATCGGAAGAAACAAGGTTGCTCCACTTGAGCCCAATGAGGTTGAAATGCTTCTCGGTTTCCCTAGAGACCATACACGAGGAGGAGGAGCCAATCGGAAAGATAGATACAAATCACTCGGTAATTCGTTCCAGGTGCGTAATAATCGAAACGATATCAACATAAAATAAGTCACGCCTGTAATGCTATGCTTATAGAATATATTGTTTCAGGTGGACACAGTGGCGTACCATCTTTCGGTCTTGAAAGACATGTTTCCTAGTGGTATCAATGTCCTGTCTCTTTTCTCCGGGATTGGTGGTGCCGAGGTCGCCCTCCATCGGCTTGGCGTACCATTGAAGAATGTCGTATCGGTGGAAATATCGGAAGTGAATAGGAATATTGTCCGAAGTTGGTGGGAGGAAACGAATCAGAGGGGGACTTTGATCGACATACCTAACGTGCAAGAGCTAGACGGAGATCGGTTGGAGCGATTGATGAGTAGGTTCGGTGGATTCGACCTTGTTATCGGTGGCAGCCCGTGTAACAACCTTGCCGGTAGCAACAGGCTTCATCGAGATGGATTGGAGGGTAAAGAATCGTCTCTCTTCTTCGATTATTATCGTATATTAAACTTGGTTAGAGAAATGCAAAGGAATTAATGGTTTTAAGCACATTTGTGTAGCCTTGCTTCAAATTGAATTATTTTAGAATATACTTCGATATTTTAGTTTATTTATAATATTTATTTTGCTTCTGACTTTTTATTTTGCTTGAATTTATTGAGTAGTCTCAATAGAAAAAAAAATAGTGTTGCTTCTTCTATGTGATCTAAGTTTAAGTAGCATATGTAGTCTGAATGTATATGTGAGTTTATCTAACATTTACAGTCAAATTAAAAAATTACCTTATAATTTAATTAAAGTAGTACTAACTAAAATTTTATTTTGCTTCGATTTTATATTTGAACATACTTTTAAATTCAAATAATAAAGTAAATTAAAAAATCTCGTTTAATTTCATGAGATGATAAAAAAAAGACTAAGGGGTTATTTTGTCTCCGAGTTTGACTCAAATTAGTAATGTTGTCCCTCACGCGAAAAGAGGTTCAATTAGGTTTTCTAGTTCGCACATTGGAGCAAATTAGCCTGTTGACCAATGTTGACCGTTATGGTACTGACGTGACAGTTAACGGTGTTGATGTGGTAGTCAACTGTGCTGATGTGGCAGAGAGGCTGAATTGAGTTTTTAAACCGAATTCAAGGGCATAATTATTTTTTTTCTGAGTTTAGGGGCATAATTCATTTTAATTAAAAGTTTGATAATTTAAAAAAATAATGAATTTAAAATAATAAGTTAATAAATATTTAAAATATTTAAGTACTCATAAAATATTAAAAAAATAAAAATACTATAATGAATTTTAAAAAAATTAAGTAAAAACATAAAATTAAAAATATGAAAATTTATAAATATAAAAACTCAAAATTTTAAAATATTTATAAACCATCATAAAAGTCAACTGTTTATGGGTATGTTAAGCCTACTAATATTCCTTAAGTATATTTTCAATGGAATCATTCTTGTGTTAAAGTAGAAAAAATAAAAATTTCCTTCATTTTTCTACATCAATTATTAATGAGCATCAATTTGATGTAGAAAAGCAAAAAAAAAATTGAGTATTATTGTTACTTTAATAGACCGTGTCGAAACGGTTTTGCACACATTTGAAACTGTCAAACACAGTTTCGAAACACCAAAGGAGTCTATCGAAACAGTTAACCAATTTTCAAAAATTCCGTTCAGACAAGTAACGGCTAATTCATTTAATACTCAATTTTGAAAATACTTAACCCTTGTATCGAAACGGTATGAGCCGTTTCGAAACGATACTTAAAAAACAAAAGTCCAGATGAAGGTTGTATCAAAACGGGCTTGCCCATTTCGAAACTCTAGTCTCGAAACAGGGAATTTCTTATCGAAATGACATTTTTCAGTAAGCTCCTAAAATCAATCCGTATCGAAACGCATTGGGTGTTTCGAAACGTCTGGGCGATTTTGAGTAATTTGACTTTGAAACACTTAGAAAATTTTATGGCGTTTAAGTTTTAACTTTAAAACATTTTAAGTCTAAAATTTACTTGTCAATTATGAGTCTTTTGAGTACTTAAAAATTCATTTACTTTACAATTTGGTCCTTAGATTATTTGTTATATCAAAATCAAACATTGGTTTTACAATCTCACTCTTTTGATATAACAAAACCAAAGTAAACTCCCCCTAAATTTAAGCTAGATTTTGAAAAGATTTAAAGAAAAATTTAGTTTAACCTTTCTTCCCTTTTTGTTAGATCAAAATCAATGAAAGAATAAAGAATATAACCAAGATATAAAGTAATATAGCACAAGACAAAGCATAATTAAAACAACATAATATAATTAGGCATAATAAACCAAAACAAAAGTTCGAAAATATCCAAACTTAATACCTAAAAACAAGAGATCAAAGCATAGATCCTAAAACAAAACATAGATAGGTGCATAAAAAAGGAAAATACTAAACTAGATGATATGTAATGAGATGCAAAGAACTAAGGCTCATCGTCATCTTCATCTTCATCTTCATCATTAGCAATGCTCTTTCTAAATTGCCTCCACTCGCCATAAAAGTCAGTAAAAGACATGTTCATTGATGTTTGTTGAGTTTCAACCGAAGTAAGTTGATTCTCAACATTTTGAGCATGTTCCTCCAAGGATGTGAAACGAGTGTCAATAGCGGAAAATTGAAGTTCATGTTGGTTTGCAAGCCATTGAATTGCTCGGTGAGAAAGGTCATGAGAGTTTCATTGTTAGGTGGAGCAACTTGAGGTTGAGGTTCGAGAGCCGCAACTTGAAGAAGATTCTCAACACGAACCCAATCTCCATCAATATAGTAAAACTTGCAACGAAGAAGAGTGCGCTCATCGATGGGATCCTTGAGAGATTCCGGAAAATCAAGAGAGCAATCGATCCTCAATTTCAAGAACAAATAACTCAAAGCGGTTTCTGTTGAGTTGTGTGGGGCTCGATTCGATCAACCAATGTTGCTCACCAAGTGGTGGAGAGGTGGATATTTGGGTGTTAGGGTTTAGGAAGCTAAAAAGAGAATTGACACAATGAATTATAGTGGTTCAACCTTCTAACCAAGGTCTACATCCACTACCTTAGCTCCCCACTAAGGATTTCTCAATCAATCCACTATTGATTCGTCCCCTTTTCTAGGCTTAGGAGGTAACCCTTACACACAATCAAGCTTTCTACCCAAAGCCTTGATTGAAACCCTCTCTTACAAAGAGATAAACAAAGCAAACTTAAAATCCTCTAATAGGTGTTTGTTTGCACAAGTAAGCACTCACCCAAAACCTAAAATACTTGAGCAAATTTGGCAATTTTGGCTCATTAGTGTTTGTCTATACAATAAATGACAATTTAAGCTCTAAGACAATTCTTGATCATTTGATGTTTGACAATATGAGCATTAACCTTCTCTTGATGCTTGGAGGTCCCTTTTATACTCCCAAATGAGTTTGTAGCTGTTACTAGCCGTTGGGATCAATTTGGAGCCGTTGAGGACTTTATTTCCCTTCATAAATGCTGTTCTGCAGCTATCCGTATCGATACGCGTGGAACCATATCGGTACGGCCTTCATGAGGAACTAGCCGTTGGGCTCTTGCCAGCCTAGGCGTATCGATACGCTTGAGGGCGTATCGGTACGGGTTCACATTTGAATGGCCGTTGGGAAATAGCCGTTGGGGTTGGTTGAAAGGGGATCGGTACGCTTACCTGGCGTATCGAAACGATCCCGATCCGTATCGAAACGGCAAGGGCTTGTATCGATACGGATTTTGACAGTGGCCAAACTGGGGCAAAAAGGTATCGGTACGGGTACAACCGTATCGATACGGGTACGTTAAAAACACAAGTTTGGCTATTAAAAACATGAAAAATCTTTGCCAAAAACCTCTTAAAATACCTCAAACATAATTTCAAGTTGTTTGGACTTAAAGACAAGTTTTAAATTCTTTTCAAATTAGTCCAAAACATTTTTCAATTATTATATCAAAACATTAGTTCTACAATCTCCCCCTTTTTGATATAATAAAAACCACTTGAAAAATTGTTTGGGATTTTCCCCCTTTAACTTTAAAAAATGTGAATAAGAGAATTAAAGATATAAATCAAATAATTTCAAGTTGTTTGGACTTAAAGACAAGTTTTAAATTCTTTTCAAATTAGTCCAAAACATTTTTCAATTATTATATCAAAACATTAGTTCTACAATCTCCCCCTTTTTGATATAATAAAAACCACTTGAAAAATTGTTTGGGATTTTCCCCCTTTAACTTTAAAAAATGTGAATAAGAGAATTAAAGATATAAATCAAATAAAGCTCCACCTTATTCATTTGAAAATTCAATTTTTCAAACCATTTCTCCCCCTTTTTGTTATATCAAAAAGAATTTAAAACATTAAGTTCAAAAATAACAATAGAGGTGAAAAAAATGACAAAGTAAGAATTTGGTTTTAAAATGGCTCCCCCTTACTCAAGGCATCATTAAAAATGTTAGTCCAACATTTATGATCATCTAGTTGAATAAACTAAAAATAAATCAAATAAATGCTAAAACAACTAGGTTTTTACCAACACTTGAACTCAAGGTAGGATGTGAAGCCTTCCTTCTTCAATTGTTCTTCCTTGTGTGCATGGAGCTCCCCCTCAATGTTTGACTTGTTGAACATCTCCATCACACCTAGCAATAGACAATCAAGTAATTTTTGGTATCCAAATTGCTTTGGATCCATGAACATTAGTAGCACAAATTTTTGACCCCTTAGAAATCCATTTTTCAATGTCATCCTTTTTAATTGAAGTGGTTAGTCCTTTTGGGACCCAAACACTTCTAAAACATTTACCATTTTTAAATCTAGGGGCACTAGATTGTCTAACATAGAAATTTGATTTTCCAAAATTGTTTTTCATTTCTAGCTCTTTGGAAATCAAATCCTTTTCTTCTTGAACTTTTTGAAGCAATTTTTGTAAATCAAAACATTTTAATTCAAACTCTTCAAGTTTTGCTTCAAGTTCAAGTTTGGTTTTAGAAAGCAAATCATTTTGAATTTTTAACTTTGAAATCAATTTATTGTTTTTCAAAATGTGGCTTTTAAAATCTAAAATCAAATCATCATAGGCATCTTGTAATTCATCAAAAGAGTAAGAACATGAAGTAGGTAAATTAGAAGTTACCATTGAATCTTCTTCGATGGCCATAAGGCAAAGGTTGGCTTGTTCATCGTCGGTGGAGTCCTCATCACTCCAAGTAGCCACATGTGCCTTCTTCTTATGGCTAGAAGTGCTTGCCCTCTCCTTTCTCTTAGGTTCTCGTTCAAGCTCTCTCAAGGCTTTCTTCATGAACGGGGCACACTTCTTGAAGAGATGAACTATCTCTTCATCTCCATCCTCCTCTTAACTTGAGTAGACATGGTGGCAAGTGGAGGACTTGAGAGCCATGTCACTTGCATTGATGCCAAGCCCTTTGATTTTCTTCTCTCCCATAGATCTAATTTCTTCCCTCTTTTTCTCATCCTCTTTATTCTTCTTCATGATTTGATGAGTAAGGAGTGACCCCATGAGTTCATCAAGCTTCAAAGTCTTCAAATTTTTGGCTTCGATGATGGCGGTCCTCTTTGAGTCCCATGACTCGGAAAGTGAGTAGATGAGCTTTTGGACAAGCTTCTCTTCCGGAATGGCTTCTTCATAACCTTTAAGACCATTGGTGATGGTGGAGAACCTATCAAACATCTTCTCGATGTTCTTTTTCGGATCCATCTTGAAGTTCTCATACTCTAAGGTTAGGAGCCCAATTTTGGTCTCCTTGACTTCATCGGTTCCCTCGTATGTGACTTCAAGCTTGTCCCATACCTCCTTGACACTCTCACAAGAAGACATCTTCTCATAGATGGATGGACCAAATGCACAAAATAGAATGTGCAAGGCTTTGCAATTTAGCTCCATCTTCTTGCGATCGTCGACACTCCACTCCGCTTTACTTCTTTGAGGCACGAACGGACCATCTTCAACTATATCCCATAGCTTGTAATCTCTTGATTTGATGAATAACTTCATCTTTATCTTCCAATGGGCATAGTGGGTTCCGTCAAAGAAAGGCGGTTTGTCGATAGATTGTGCCATTTGAGCCGGTTGATGAACTAGTGATCGAGCTTGCTGGATCTTCTCAATAGGATGTGAATCCCCTTCGATTGAGCCAAGCTCTAATACCAATTGTTGAGTTGTGTGGGGCTCGATTCGATCAACCAATGTTGCTCACCAAGTGGTGGAGAGGTGGATATTTGGGTGTTAGGGTTTAGGAAGCTAAAAAGAGAATTGACACAATGAATTATAGTGGTTCAACCTTCTAACCAAGGTCTACATCCACTACCTTAGCTCCCCACTAAGGATTTCTCAATCAATCCACTATTGATTCGTCCCCTTTTCTAGGCTTAGGAGGTAACCCTTACACACTATCAAGCTTTCTACCCAAAGCCTTGATTGAAACCCTCTCTTACAAAGAGATAAACAAATCAAACTTAAAACCCTCTAATAGGTGTTTGTTTGCACAATTAAGCACTCACCCAAAACCTAAAACACTTGAGCAAATTTGACAATTTTGGCTCACTAGTGTTTGTCTATACAATAAATGACAATTTAAGCTCTAAGACAATTCTTGATCATTTGATGTTTGACAATATGAGCATTAACCTTCTCTTGATGCTTGGAGGTCCCTTTTATACTCCAAAATGAGTTTGTAGCCGTTACTAGCCGTTGGGATCAATTTGGAGCCGTTGAGGACTTTATTTCCCTTCATAAATGTTGTTCTGCAGCTATCCGTATCGATACGCGTGGAACCATATCGGTACGGCCTTTATGAGGAACTATCAGTTGGGCTATTGCCAGCCTAGGCGTATCTATACGCTTGAGGGTGTATCGGTACGAGTTCACATTTGAATGGCCGTTGGGAAATAGCCGTTGGGGTTGGTTGAAAGGGGATCAGTACGCTTACCTGGCGTATCGAAACGATCCCGATCCGTATCGAAACGGCAAGGGCCTGTATCGATACGGGTTTTGATAGTGGCCAAACTGGGGCAAAAAGGTATCGGTATGGGTACAACCGTATCGATACGGGTACGTTAAAAACACAAGTTTGGCTATTAAAAACATGAAAAATCTTTGCCAAAAACCTCTTAAAATACCTCAAACATAATTTCAAGTTGTTTGGACTTAAAGACAAGTTTAAATTCTTTTCAAATTAGTCCAAAACATTTTTCAATTATTATATCAAAACATTAGTTCTACAGTTTCATAAGTGAAGGAATTGACAAGATCCGAGTTACAGTTTTAGACAAGATGCACCATCTTGACAAACATGATTCGGCAAAGATTTGGTCGACGTTTCTCATGAAAGCAACGAGGCCAAAAATCGTCGACTTGACGGATGTGGGAGAACTTTCCTCTGGATGGACAAAACCACCAAGAGACCATGAGATGAAAAATGCAATCATGAGCATCAAGAACCGTAACAGAGCCACCAAGAGTATGTCCCAAAGAGTTTTCATCTGAAATACCCTCATCTTCAAACCCAAAAATATTGACCAAAGTTTGAGGATCAATCCGAAACTTCTTCCCCATGATGTAGGATTCAATGGCAATCAGTTGAGAACGATCGTCATTGGAAATACATAGGGCATTGACATAAAAAAGAAGAACCTTGTTACGGTACAAAGTACCGGGTAAGCTCAAAAAAGGCAAGAAACACCAACGCCTCAATAAAGTAAGATAACGAAATTTAAAACGTCCAGAATCCAAAAAGGGTATAGAAGTAACACGCTCACGTCGGATTGAATGATCTAGAAAGAGTTTGAAGTTGTTATGGGCATCATTGTTTCGAAGACTCTTTTGATATAGTAGAGTGAGGTTGGGACGAGGGGATTCGTCATTATTGTTTGTACTTCTCCCGGCCTCATCAGTTCGTACTCTCTTTCTAGAACCCATATTTGAAATCTAAAAACAAATAAAGATATAATACACATGTATGCGTAAATCAACTAAATTTAATCCAATAGTCAAGGTATTGATAAAAATATATACAATATAGTTTAAAAACATATATAAATATAAAACGATTTTTTTTGGTAAAAAAATTTTCGAAAAACAGTAAAGAAAAATATATGATATAAATTTTATATTCAAACAAAAAATTCGAATTTTAAATAATTTTTGCAAAAACTTCAAAACTCATACTATAAGTACATATTCTATACAAAAATTGAGTAAAAATATTTAAGAAATTCAAACGAAAATTAAAAAAATAAAAGAATAGGGTTTATACCTTGATACAGAAAATTGGATGAATAAAGGATGATTAATGCACCAAATTGTTTGCAAAGCCTTAGCCTTGATGTGTAAATTGAAAACCCTCAAAAGATTTTAGGTTTTGGTGTGAAAAATCAAGAGATTTGAGGAGTTTATATAGGGGTTTTCGGCTAGGGTTCGAAAGAAAAAAAGAGATTGGGCTTTAATTACAGTTGAATACTCATTTAAGGCTTATTTAAACAATTTGCACAAACGCGTATCGATACGCCACTTGGCGTATCGGAACGGGGGGATTGAAACGCTTCCGAGCCGTTTCGGTACAAGTTCTGTTTTGTTACAGGTAACAACCGTTTCGAAACAACACTGCGAACCTGTATCGAAATGCGAAGAGCTTGTTTCGATACGACAAATTACAGTAACCAACTTATTTTAAGAAGTGAGAGCTTGTGTCGAAACAGATGCACATGTTTCAATACACCTTTGCCAGAAAATACATTTTGTGCAGTTTTAAGTCAAAAAAGTCAACTTAGATCAAGCCTATATGCATGTAAAGGATATATGAGCATGTCATATGGACTAAAACTGTTGTATACTCCCCCTAACAACAAGCATATATGCAAAAGGAGGTAAATCAACACAATTATGATCATCAAATAATTTCAAGCACATTTTTGGTCATTTGGGACCTAAAAGGGTCAAGGAAGGCTGGTTAAACCTAACTCTCTCTTAAGGGTCCAAAAACGTTCTTTATCTAAATGTTTGGTAAATATGTTCGCTAATTGGTTCAAGGTATCAACATATTCTAGAACTACATCATTTTTCAAGACATGGTCTCTAATAAAATAATGTCTAATTTCTATATGTTTGGTTCTAGAGTGTTGGATGGGATCCTCAGTGAGACAAATGACACTAGTGTTTTCACACTTAAGGGGTATGGTATCTACTTGAACATCATAGTCTAAAAATTGCTGCTTCATCCAAAGAACTTGAGCACAACAACTCCCTAAGAATATGTACTCCGCTTCGGGGTAGATAAGGCTACGCTATTTTGTTTCTTAGAGAACTAAGATACGAGCATACTAACTAAGAATTGACATGTTCCGGAGGTACTTTTCCTATCTATCTTACATCCCTCATAGTCTACATTGGGGAAAGCATGAAGGTCAAAGGAGGAATACCTAGAATACCAAAGACCTAAATTAGGTGTATCTCTAAGGTATCTAAAAATTCTCTTAATGGAAACTAGGTGTGATTCTCTATGGCTAGCTTGAAACCTAGCACACAAGCAAACATTAAACATAATATCCAGTCTACTTGCGGTAATGTAAAGCAAAGAGCCAATCAGAGATCTATAAAGCTTAGAATCGACACACTTACCTCCCTCATCTTTGTCAAGCTTGATTGATTAGCTCATTGGAGTGGCTTGAGGCTTTACGTTTTCCAAGCCAAACTTCTTGAGCATGTCCTTTATATGTTTTGCTTGATTGATGAAGGTGTCATCTCTTCTTTGCTTGATTTGGAGCCCCAAAAATAATGATAGCTCTCTCATCATGCTCATCTCAAAATCACATTGCATTAGCTTAGAAAATTCTTGGTAATGAAATTTATAAAATAATATCATCAACATATATTTGAACAACTAAGATGTCATTGCCATATCTTTTAATGAAAAATGTAGTATCCACCTTGCCTTTTTAAAACTTTTTTGAATTAAAAAGTTTGAAAGCCTTTCATACCAGCTCTAGGAGCTTGTTTTAAACCATACAGAGCTTTAGTTAGTTTGAAAACATGATTTAAAAATTGTGGATCTTCAAAATCCGGTAGTTGTTCAACATACACTTCTTCATTTATAAAACCATTTAGACAATAACTTTTCACATCCATTTGAAAAAGCTTGAAATCATGATAGCATGCAAATGCAAGAAGCATCCTAATAGCTTTTATTCTAGCTACGGGTGCATATATTTCATCAAAATCAATTCTCTCTTCTCGAGTGTAACCTTGAGAAACAAGCCTAGACTTGTTCCTCACTATGTTACCACTCTCATCTATTTTGTTTCTAAATACACACTTAGTTCCTATAGTAGATTGATTACTAGGCCTATCAACTAACGTTCATACTCCACTTCTCTCAATTTGATTAAGTTCCTCTTGCATAGCCAATATCTAAAAATCATCTTTTAATGCTTCTTTGATATTTTTAGGCTCTATGCATGAGATGAATGCAACATGACTCATAAGTTTGAGAGGGGATCTAGTAGTTACCTCCTTGAATGGATCACCCAAGATTTCACCACTTTTGACATAGTTGAACTCCCTTGGGTATGTCACGTCTTTTTCCTCAAGAGCCAAGTCTTTCAAGGCTTCAAGAGGTGGATCTTGTGCTCCCTCTTCTTTAGTTAGAATCTCATTCACCTTTGATGTTTGTCCTCCATCATTGGCTTCAATGATCCCTACATTATCATCATCACAAGATTCCTTCCTCGGAATGAGGTTATCATCGAAAACAACATGTATAGACTTTCAAAAACCAAAGTTCTTTTATTAAATACTCGATAAACTTTAGAGTTTAGGGAATAATCCAAAAATATTGCTTCATCACTTTTAGCATCAAATTTTCCTAAGTTGTCTTTTCAATTGTTTAAAACAAAACATTTACAACCAAAGGGTGGAAATAACTAATGTTAGGCTTTTTGGATTTCAAAATCTCATAAGGTGTTTTCTTTAAAATAGGCTTAATCATTACTCTATTAATAATATAACAAGTCGTATTAGTGGCTTCCGCCCAAAAATACTTAGGTAAATTGTTTTTACAAAGCATGGTCCTAGCCATCTCTTCTAAAGTTTTATTTTTTTCTCTCAACTACCCCATTTTGTTGAGGAGTGCGAGGAGCCGAAAATTTATGGCTAATACCATTTTCATTACAAAAATCTTCAAAACCCATATTTTGAAACTTGGTTCCATGATCACTTCTAATATGTGAGATTTTAAGATCAAGATCATTTTTGGTAATTTTTGTAAATGTGATGAATTTTTTTTAAAATATCATCCTTAGTACTTAAGAATAGAACCTAAGTGTATCTAGAAAAGTCATCTACCAATACAAATCTATATAACTTACCACTCAAGATCATAGTTCTAATAGGCCCAAATAAATTCATGTGGATTAATTGTAACACCCTACTAGTCGAAACATCATTAATGAGGTTCTCTTTTGTTTACCCTGAGCACAAGCATCACATATTTTATGTAATGAAAATTTTAGTTTGGGTAAACTTCTAACTAGATTTTGGGAAACCAATATTTCTAAACACTTATGCTAGCATGCCCTAGTTTCCTATGCCACAACCATGCATCATTCTCATCATGTGCAACTAAACATGCATGTGATGAATGTATGCCATCTAAATGCACCATATAAATGCTTCATATGCGATGACCAATTAGCATTAATTTATTTATTTTAATGTTCACAATTTTACACTTATTTTTATCAAAATGAACATCAAAACATTTGTCACAAAGTTGACTAATGCTCAATAGATTATGCTTTAGACCATTGACATATAAAATATTTTCAATAAATGTAAATGAGAGATTACCAATGGAGCTTATGCCTTCAATGTGGCCTTTGGAGTTGTCACCAAATGTCACAATTCCTCCACTTTTTGGTTTAAGTTCCTTAAGAACCCATACACTCCTAATTTTTTGAACTTTAGATTGCTTTTGAAAACCTCTTTGTGTTGGGGTAAAATGATTTTCTCTTAATATATTAGATTTTTGAAAAATTCCCTTTTCAAGAGCATGTTTCCTAATAGTAAGAGAATTTTTGAGATTATTCACTTTCTTTGTGTGATAATATTAGAAATCGGAAAGAAATTTTTCTTGGTCTATGTTTTTCTTTTTAAGTTCATTAAAAAATTATCAAGCATAAAACATTCTTTTTCAATTCGGAATTGGTTTTAGAAAAATATTCATTTTGAAGTTTTAAACCTTCTTTTTAAGCCCAGATTAAGGTTGTATCGAAACAAGACTCTAGTCTCGAAACAGAAAATTTCGTATCGAAACGATATTTTTTAATAAGCTTCTAAAATCAATCTGTATCGAAACACCTTGGGGGTGTTTCGAAACGCCTGGGTAATTTTGAGTAATTTGTCTTTGAAATACTTAGAAAATTTTATGGGGTTTAAGTTTTGACTTTAAAACATTTTAAGTCTAAAATTACTTGTCAAATGTGAGTCTTTTGAGTACTTAAAAATTTATTTACTTTGCAATTTAGTCCTTAGATTATTTGTTATATCAAAATTAAACATTGGTTTTACAGATTTTTTTAATTGAAAAATATTTTGATTTTATGTGAGGGTTCTCACTTTGCTTATTTTAAAATTATCAGGAACCCAAAGGATATTTACATCAATTTATTAATCGATTTTTCGTATATTCTATTTGTAAAAGTTTAACTTGAAAAAACAAATTATTTATCTAATTTTATTCAAAAACTAAATAAAATGATTAAATTAATTTAAAATTTAAACAAATTATTTATCCATTTTTAAAATTTTAATAATTTCTTAAATTATTATTTTTTAGCTTAAATATTAAATAAATTATCAAACTTTCAATTAAAATGAATTATGCCCCTAAACTCGGCAAAAAAATCAATTATGCCATCGAATTCGATTTAAAAAATCAATTCAGCCCCTCTGCCACGTTAACATAGTTGACTGCCATGTCAGCACAATTGATTACCACGTCAGCAACGTTAACTACCACATCAACATCGTAACAGTTAATGTTGGTCAAGGGGCTAATTTGCTACAATATGTGAACTAGAGGACCTAATTAAACGTATTTTCGCGCGAGGGACATTACTAATTTGGGTCGAATTTGGAAGCAAAATCACCATTTTAGCCTAAAAAAACTATACAAAGAGCTCCAAAAATGCTATATATATGCTTCACTGGAAAACAAAAGAAAATTTTGAAAGTCCTTTTAACTGAAATTAAAAAATTGGGGTAAAATACTAAAATGTATCGTTCATTAACCAACTATATTCTTATTCCTATTTTGATCACTTAATTTTTAAAATTTTCAATTTCATAAATGAACTTTCGTATTATTCCTGTTTTAGTCGCTCTGAATTATTTTATTAATATTTTATATGATATAGTATTTATTATTATTATTTAATATAAAAATAATTTAAAATAAATATATATAAACACCGCCCATCGTCTACTATTCACCGTTCGTCATCGTCGGACGCCACCGTCGACTGTCATAGATGATGGTCGTTCAATTTTAGATTCTACCAATCGTTTCGTTTCGGCCCCTGAGTTTGGATTCGACTTCTAAATTATCGAAAAAATCTCCGAAGTCCACAAATCGAGTAGAAACTTTTTTATTTCTCTCTTGTTGATCTCCCTCATTCGCCGTTGGATGGAGCATGTTTCTCAGTATGTTGTTTTTCTCGTGCCAATGAAATTTTCTACCATTCAAATCCAGGAGAAGAATTTTCGTTCACCAGTAAATGGCTACGTTGTCAAATAGAATTGTAATTTAGGGTTTGAGTGGGTCGCCGAAATAATACTTTTTATTTTAAATATTTTAAATTTAATAAAGTAAATAATTTTATTTTTATTTCAAATTATTTTTATCTTAAATATTAATAAATGACATGTCATATCAAAATAATAAAATAATTCAAAGTGGCCAAAACAGGACCAATCCGAAAGTTCAGTTATTAAATTAATTTTTTTAAAAGTTAAGTGGTTAAAATAAGAATGAAAAGATAATTGAGCGATGAACAATATAATTTACCCAAAAAAGTTGTTACTAGTGAAAAAATAGTGATGTTAAATTTATAAAACAGTTGTCGAAGCTCAATATCATCCTAAAAATAAGAAAATGACTTTTGCCTTGAGATATGTTGATAATATTGGTTATATATTATTACATAAATATATATTATAACTATTTATACTATTTTATAATATATATATATATTATTTTAATAATATTATTTTATATTTCTAACATAAATTATAAATAATATTTATAAGCTTAATATATTAATAAAATATATATATATATATATATATATATATTATTTGAAATTAACAGTGGGATATGATGAGATCTTTTATAAAAATGAATTGCTTTCAAATTAAAAGTTTTATTTTAACCATTAAACTCAAATAACAAAATGATATATTTTTATTATTTTTGACCAATAATAATCACTAACTTTATTAAATAAAGAGGAAATATAATCAAGTTATAAGAAGAATCTGCAAAACTAGAGTAGACAATCACATTAACTGATCAATTCTTCTAAAACCATTAAAATGCACAAACTAGCCACTAAAGCATAAAATCCAATCGTACAAGGAAAGAGTTAAAACCTAACCAAACAACTAAAAAAATATTGATAAGCACACTACTATCGTCGGTAAATAATAAAACTATCAATAATAACATAAAAATACATACAACATGATAGCACACTACAATAGCAATAAAAGAAAAGGCATGTCTTAAGAGAGCAGAGAAAGCATGCTACAATAACAAAAAAATCAACCATTATCGTTAGAAAATGACAAAAATTATTAAATCAAATCACACAAAGATTCGAATACGTAAAGAATAAATTAAAAACATGGAAAAGAGAAGGAAAATGAGAAAAAATCATAAATCAAGAACACAACAACGACTATAACAGAAGAGAGCAGAGAAAGCATGTTATAATATCTCCTTCTCGGGTCGATGTTCAACCACGGACATATGCTAATATTCTTTCCGGTTTCGACGGCAGTTCGGGAGTACATTTTACTGGCATAACAGAAGAAGAAATTTTAGTCAAGGATGAGGATGTAATGGTCAATGATGGTGGCCCGTGTTGACTGTGCAAAAGTTCTACTTTTTACCCCTTATTTACCCCATATTCATGCTGCATTCAAGTATATTTCATTGCATTTAGGATAGATTTCAATTATACATCACAATTATATAAAAAGGCACAGTTGCTACTGATTTTGGTTACTTTTATAGGTAGCTGCTGTAGCAGACTCAGGGCAGTGGAGAAGCAGAGCTGGAACACAAGACTGAAGTCGAGAAGGACGATGTTGTCGAGGCCGCTGGCGTGGCAGCTAAGGACGACAGCAATGGTGAAGGGAAAAAGTGAAATGGAGCTCGACAGAAAGAGAAAATTAAGTCGGTCTGTCGTGGAGCACTCATATATTTTTCCTAGCCCTAGATCAGAATGAAGGCCAAGCCCAAAGTTCAAGGAAGAAACTCCAAGCAAGCAAAGAGGACGAATTAAAGACATCTACTCTGAAGATTTAGTCTTCAATAGAATTGTACTTTAATTTAAACTTGTATTCTTGCCATATTAGAAAACTTGAACCCAAGGCCTATATAAAGGCATGTAAGTCGACCTAGGGAGGGATATCTTATTCTCTACCCGTCTTCCCCTAAACCCTAGTTGTTTTCCCCCTTATCATCATGTTCTAAACTTCCCCTAGGGCTAAGGGTTGATTCTTTAAAGTAGTTGCAAGGATTGCATTGTTTTAGGATTTTTTCTGTTCAATAAAATAGACTTCAAGTTTGCTTATTCTGGTTTCCAACATCTTGCAAGAGTATCGAGAGAGCATTGTGAGATTATACATTTACTTAATATCGGGAGAGTTAAGTATACGAAAGGAATAAGTACGGGTTCTCCAGTTTATGGTTGAACTATCTCGGACCTAGGGATAGGACGAGGTTAAGTGGCTAAGGGTTGATTCTGTAAAGTAGTTGCAAGGATTGCATTGTTTTAGGATTTTTTCTGTTCAATAAAATAGACTTCAAGTTTGCTTATTCTGGTTTCCAACATCTTGCAAGAGTATCGAGAGAGCATTGTGAGATTATACATTTACTTAATATCGGGAGAGTTAAGTATACGAAAGGAATAAGTACGGGTTCTCCAGTTTATGGTTGAACTATCTCGGACCTAGGAATAGGACGAGGTTAAGTGGCTAAGGAAGAATTCAACAACATCGATGTTCATCCTTCGATTCACGTCGGGAGGTATCATCAAAGACGTGTTCATCGACAGACTTGGACCTAGGGATAGGACAAGGCACAACAAGGATTCTTGCCAAGCTTGAAGTACAGAGTTGTGTGATCGCTGCCGCGACATCAACAGACCTCTGCCGCCGCAGGTGCTGCCGCGACAGGAGCAACGACAGAACATGGAGTCCTATACATTGCAACACCTACACTACTGAGCAAATCAATACCGGCTTATTCTCTCTATCCTGATTTCTTTAATCTTTTATCTTCAGTATTCTTCAGTATTCCCTTACAAACAATTAAAATTATCTTCTTCATTCTTGTGCAGCAATTCAAGGTTAAGGCTATTTCCAGTCCCTGTGGATTCGACATCCGATACTTCGTGTATCACTTTACTACTTGCGTCGTGTACACTTGCACTCTATTGCGATAGACTCTTTTACACGCAACAAGTTTTTGGCGCCGTTGCTGGGGACTGACAACATATCTTTACCCTACTTTTACTGCACGTTCTTTTAAATTTTTCTGTTTTTATTTAGATTGTTCACCCTGTGCTTTTCACAAACTCTTTCGTTTGCTTATGTGCAGATCTCAACGAGGCAAAGAACCTGAGCACAAATTAGACCCTAAAATCGAACGAACGTGCAACCTCAGGAAATGAGTCCGCCTCCTAGTAGAAAGAAACGAGTACCTGGAGGAACAGTTAGAAGCAATGGTGAACGGAAGACACGAAGAGAGGAGGAACAACCAAGGGAATCCCCAAGATCCTAACGATCCTATCGGAGATGAAGGAAACGGACAGCCTGCCGCTCCTCCTGCTGCTGGGGCCGCACGCCGGTCATGCCGTGATTACATGATCAACGATCATGTGGAACTAGAAACCACCTTGCCAGACGTGGAAGCTGAAAATTTCGAGCTAAAACCTGTCATGTTCAGCATGATTAATTCCGCTGGCCAATTTAGTGGTGCTGCTACAGAGGATGCTACAGTAGAAAACTTGCTGAAGAAAGATTCAAAACCGGTCTATGTTGCAGAAGAGGTATGTGAAATTTGCAGTGGGAATCATAGTTCGGAAGACTGTCCGCTACAGTTAGAGGAAAGGATGTATGTTGGAAACTTTAACAAGCAAAGGAACTATGACTCCAACAATTACAATCCCAACTGGAGGAAAGACCTCAAGTTCTCTTGGAGCAACCGAATCAATGCCCTGAATCCTCAAGTACAGAACACTCAAAATCATGGGGCACCTAGAATTCTGACTCGGAAGCAACCAAACCAACAGCCGCAACAGCCGCCGACAGCCACACCTAGTATACTGGAGCAGGCCTTGGCCACGTTTATGTCACAGACAGGAACTTACATCGCAAACATGGATCACTTCGTCAAGAAGACTAAGTCATTCATGGATAAAACAGAGATGCGAATGACTAACCATGAAGCTACTCTAAAATCACTGGAGACACAGATGGGTCAGGTTTCCAAGCATATTAAGCCAAGGCAGAACAGAGGATTCCCTAGCGATACTGAGGTTGCTAGACAACCCACACATGAGCAGTGCAAAGCTATCACAACTAGGAGTGGGAAGCAATTACCATGGCCGGAGAAGAAAGCTGAACTAGTTAAGGAACCAGCCCTAGAATCGACTGCCGCGAATGCTGCCCCGGCAAACGATACACAGCCTGCTGCCGCCACACCTGTCACGACAGCAGAAGGGACAGAGGAGAAGGATGAAGAACCTAAGCCTCCTCAGATCCGAATACCATGGGAAGGACGCATTGAAGATTATCGTCCTCCACCTTCTTTTCCACAACGGCTACAAAAACAGAAATAGGAGTTCCAGCTTAAGAAGATCTATGGTAATTTTAAGCATGTCCACATCAATATTCCGCTGTTAGATGCCATCAAGGAGATGCCCGGTTATGACAAATTTCTCAAGGATGCTATGTTGAAGAAATCCAGACTTGGGGAATTTGAGATGGTTAAATTGACAGAAGGATGCATGACTATTCTGCACAAGCATCCACCCTAGAAAACGAAGGATCCTGGGAGCTTCATAATACCGTGCATAATTGGTGATAAATTCGTGGGTAAGGCACTTTGTGATCTAGGTGCTAGTATTAATTTAATGCCAAAATCTGTATTTCAGAAATTAGGTATTGGACAAGCACGACCCACAACAATTATGCTGCAGCTAGCAGACCGCTCTTACGTGCAACCAGAAGGAAAGATTGAAGATATCCTGGTAAGAGTGGATAAGTTTATTTTTCCTGCTGACTTTCTTGTTTTATATTGTGAAACATATGAGAATGCACCAATCATCCTGGGGCGACCCTTCTTAGCCACAGGCAGATCACTAATTGATGTAGAAAAGGGAGAACTCACAATGAGAGTGAACGATCAAGAGATCAAGTTAAAAGCTCTCCAAGCCATAAAACACACTGATGTAGAAGAAGAATGCAAGGCTATCACTGAAGTAATCATTGATCAACCCTGCATCAGGTCGGGCTGCCATGACATCAAATTTGGCCACTGCCACAGCAGCCATCTGGAAGACTGTCACGGCAGCGACGACGACAGCAGCTCCTCAGATTTTGACATATCTGACACTGAAGGTCATGAGGAGGTAAACTGGATAGGCAGTCGTCCAGGTAAGTTATTCGAGCCCTTAAACTATACCTCGAATGAACATATCATCCAAAAGCCCTCAACTGTAGAACCACCTGTTCTAGACCTTAAGCCCCTGCCAGGGCAGCTCAAATATGTTTTTCTTGGATTAAATGATACGTTGCCCGTAATAATCTCTTCCAAGTTGATGCAGGAACATGAACAACAGTTGATAGGGATGCTGCAACAGCACAAAAAGGCTATTGGATGGACGATAGCTGATATCCAAGGCATCAGTCCGGCACTATGCATGTATAAAATCCTCTTAGAGGATGATCACAAGTCGACCATTGATGCTCAAAGACGCTTGAATGATGCTATGCGAGAAGTGGTTCGAAAAGAAATTATCAAAGGGCTAGATGCTGGGATAATTTACGCCATCTCGGATAGTAAGTGGGTGAGCCCGGTGCAGTGCGTTCCTAAGAAGGGAGGAATAACCGTGGTGACCAATGAAGAAAACGAATTAATCCCAACCAGGACTGTGACCGGTTGAAGGGTTTGTATGGACTACCGGAAGCTTAACAAAGCTACTCGGAAGGATCATTTTCCCCTGCCTTTTATTGATTAAATGCTTGATAGATTAGCGGGAAAGCCTTATTACTGTTTTCTTGATGGTTACTCGGGTTATAACCAAATAGCCATCACGCCGGAGGATCAAGAGAAAATGACTTTCACCTGCCCATACGGTACTTACACTTTTAGGAGAATGCCATTTGGACTTTGCAATGCACCAGCAACCTTTCAGAGGTGTATGATGGCAATATTCTCCGACATGGTGGAGGATTTCCTGGAAATAGTTATGGACGATTTCTCTATCTTTGGAGACAATTTTGAAAGCTGCCTAGGCAACCTACAGAAAGTGCTCGAGAGATGCGAGAAAGCGAACTTGGTATTAAACTGGGAGAAATGTCACTTCATGGTGGATGAAGGGATAGTCCTAGGCCACAAGGTAAGCTGCCGCAGCATAGAAGTCGACAGAGCCAAAATTGAAGTAATTGAAAAGTTGCCGCCACCCACCACAGTCAAGGGAATTCGGAGTTTCTTAGGGCATGCTGGGTTTTATCAAAGGTTTATAGCAAATTTTTTGAAGATCACCAAGCTGTTATGCCACCTACTAGAGCAGAATCGTCCCTTCGACTTCAATACTGAATGTACTGAGGCATTCAGAGTTTTGAAAGAGAAGCTAATAACAACCCCTATCGTACAGCCACCGGACTGGAAGTTTCCATTTGAAATTATGTGTGATGCTAGTGATTACGCTGTAGGGGCAACACTTGGGCAGAGGAAGGACAAGCTATTCCACGTAATTTATTACGCCAGCAAAACACTCAATGATGCCCAAGTGAATTACACCACAATAGAGAAGGAACTGTTAGCAGTGGTGTTTTCAATTGACAAGTTCTGATCCTACATACTTGGAACGAAGGTGGTGGTCCACACAGACCACTCTGCACTGAAGTATCTGTTTGCTAAAAAAGACGCAAAGCCCAGACTGATTCGTTGGATTCTGCTGCTGCAAGAGTTCGACATTGATATCAAGGATAAAAAGAGGACAAAAAAACAAGTTGTAGATCACTTGTCAAGGTTAGAGAGGGGAAAAAGTCTTCCAATAGACAAGACACACATACTAGAGACTTTTCCTGATGAGCAGCTGTTCACTGCCACCAGCACTACCGCAACAGCCATGGCGGCAGGTAAGTTTTCTGAACTCCCCTGGTATGTTGATTTCGTTAATTATTTAGTTAGCGGAATATTTCCTCTTGAACTTAACTATCAAGCTAGGAAGAGGTTCCAAAATGATGTTAAGCATTATTATTGGGACGAACCTCTTCTTTTCAAAAATTGTGCAGATCAGATCATCAGGAGGTGTGTACCATAGGATGAACAGGAAGTTGTGCTTCATCACTACCATGCTTCACCATATGGAGGACACTTAGGGGGTAACAAAAATGCTGCCAAG
The DNA here is from genome assembly GCA_030270665.1 of Hibiscus trionum. Taxonomy (NCBI): domain Eukaryota; kingdom Viridiplantae; phylum Streptophyta; class Magnoliopsida; order Malvales; family Malvaceae; genus Hibiscus; species Hibiscus trionum. The sequence continues at coordinate 893,231 of BSYR01000034.1, read as the reverse complement.
GTTTTGCAGTCTGGTTTTTATTGGCCTTCACTGTTCAAGGATGCCCAAGCATTCTACAAAAGCTGTGACAAGTGTCAACGGACTGGAAACATCTCAATGAGACATGAGATGCCACTGCAAAACATCCTTGAAGTCGAAATCTTCGACGTTTGGGGGATTGATTTCATGGGACCGTTCCCAGCATCATGTGGGAATCTTTATATCCTCATGGCAGTGGACTATGTGTCCAAATAGGTTGAAGCGATCGCCACACAGAAAAATGATGCCAAGACTGTTCAGAGATTTCTGAATAAGAACATTTTTTCCAGATTTGGCATCCCTAAGGCAATCATCAGTGATGAAGGGAGACATTTCGACAATAGGGTAATAGCTGCTGCCTTAAGGAAATATGGCATTAAGCATCGGATCGGAACAACTTATCACCCTCAGACCAATGAACAGGCCAAAATATCCAACAGAGAGGTAAAGAACATTCTTGAGAAGATGGTTATCAAAAAGACTGGTCCTTACACCTCAATGATGCACTTTGGGCCTACAGAACATCATTTAAGACTCCATTGGAAATTTCACCCTACCTGCTGATATATGGAAAAACATGTCATATGCCTGTTGAGATAGAGCACAGAGCATACTGGGCCATCAAGGCAGTGAACATGGACTTGGAAAAGGCAGGACAGAAAAGGCTACTTGACTTGAATGAGATTGAAGAAAATGACCAATGGCCTATGACAACGCAAGGATTTACAAGGACAAGACAAAGAAGTGGCATGACAAGAAGTTGCTGCCACGACAGTTCTACCCAGGGTAGTTTGTGTTGTTATTCAACTCTAGGTTGAAACTCTTCCCAGGGAAGTTGAAATCTAGATGGTCCGACCCATTTCAAGTTGTGCAAGTTTTTCCTCATGGTGCAATCACGATCAAATCCCCAAAGGAAGGGCACCAATTTAAAGTCAACGGACAGAGACTGAAGCATTATCAGGGGACTGAAGCCCCAAGAATGCAGGAAGTGGTTAATTTAGGAGATGGCCCTCAAGGCATCCCTAATTTAACTTAATTTTTTTATTTTATATATATATATATATATATATATATATATTAGGGAATTAGAATTATTTTATTTTTAAGGACTAGGTTTTTATTTTAATTATTTTTAGGAAATAAAGGAGACAAGGAGAGGAGAAGAAGTGAACTAGCAGCCCAAAAAGCCCAAAGGAGGAGTCTGTCGTCACAGCTATCGCGATAGACGCGGATAATACAGCCTGTCAACACGCTGTCGCGACAGACGCGCAGTAGACACGGAAACACGTGACAGACGCATCAGAAACCGCGTAACAGCTGGCCTCATTATTCGCTCATGTCGTTACAGCTCCAACGGGCAGCAACCTCTTCATCTATATAAACCCCGTTTTACTATTCATTTTTCACCTCACTTTTACTCTCTCTACTTGTTTTCTCTCTAGATTTACATTTTCTTTCATCTCTACAGTCTTGCAACCATGAGTACCAGAAACACAAGGAGAAGTGCTGCCTCAAGCTCTGCCGCAGCAGCAGGCACTCCTAGCCACGACAGAATCCCAAACCGTTTTGCCACCGCAGATTCCAATGACCGATACTACACCTCCTTCCAGAAAAGGGAGATGTGGGAAGAGAAAGGGTTCATCTACACCAAACGAACGGAGAACCTCAGGCTCGAACCATTCATCGCCCGCAAGATCAGAGCACTTCAATGGCAGATGTTTGCTGCTCAACCTGAGGAAATGAATGTCACTTTGGTCAAAGAATTCTACGATGTCGTTGACAGCAAAGACATGACGGGCGTGACAGTACGTGGTAAGGAAGTGTAAAACTAATGTTTTGATATAATAATTGAAAAATGTTTTGGACTAAATTAAAAAGAATTCAAAACTATTTCCAAAGTCCAAATAACTTGAAACTATGTTTAGGGATGTTTTCAAAGGGTTTTAAATGTTTTCAAAAGCCAAACTACACAAAACCGTCCAGGTGTTTCGAAACACCCTTAGGTGTTTCGATACGGGGGATTCTAGTAGCAAAAGTGTTTCGATACGAGTATCGAAACGAGCCATCCCTGGATGTGAATTTTGCCCAGCGTTTCGAAACGGGCTATGTCATTTCGATATGCCTACGTGGCATCGACCACAACGGTCATAAACCCAAACCGCTATTTTCCAACTAACTTTTAAATGCAGAGTGTTTCGATACGGTGCCTAGAGTTTCGATACGGCCCATGGCATTTCGATACGGATGCTCAACGGCTCTTTCTACTTAAAGAGCGTATCGAAACGGGTTCGAGCATTTCGATACGGGTAGCAGCAGAACTGCATTTATGGTGGGAAATAAAGTCCTCAAAGGCTCCAATTCAACCCCAACGGCTAGTAACGGCTATAAACTCATCAAGAAGTATAAAAGGGACCTCCAAGCATCAAGATATGGTTAATGCTCATATTGTCAATCAACAAATGATCAAGAATTGTCTTAGAGCTTAAATTGTCATTTATTGTATAGACAAACACTAGTGAGCCAAAATTGTCAAATTTGCTCAAGTGTTTTAGGTTTTGGGTGAGTGCTTTAATTGTGCAAACAAACACCTATTAGAGGGATTTGTGTTTGTTTTATTTATCTCTTTGTAAAAGAGGGTTTAATCAAGGCTTTGGGTAGAAAGCTTGATCGGTGTATAAGGGTTTCCTCCTAAGCCTAGAAAAGGGGACGAATCAATAGTGGATTGATTGGAAATCCTTACTGGGAAGCTAAGGTAGTGGATGTAGACCTTGGTTAGAAGGTTGAACCACTCTAAAATCATTGTGTTCTTTATATTTTAGCTTCCACACCAATTCCACCCAAAAATCCACCTCTTCACCACTCGGTGAGCAACATCGGTTGAACGAATCGAGCACCTCTCAACTCAACAGGAAGTCCCTCTTGAGCCGGAATACATTAATACACTCTACTGACTCTACGTCGGCAGAAAGGAAGATGGGCATAAGAGGTTCGTGGAGAGCCTGTCGGCGCAGGATTACGTCGCTGTCATGGCAGAACTGACAGAAGAAGGGACCCGGTGGAATACAGACCCAAAACACCCACGGACGGTGAAACGCGCCCAACTCACTCCCGAGGCGAAATTGTGGAACCACTTCGTGAAAAAGAATATTATGCCTTCATCACACAACAACACAGTGGATCAACCCAGGTTAGCTATCGTTCATTCTATTTTAAACGAGAGACCCATTAATGTTGGCCGCTATATTCGGGAGGGGATTTTGGACTTTGCACTTCGGCCATCGGGACCCCTTGTCTTCCCCTACCTCATCACAAAAATCTGTTGTGGCCACAACGTCCCTGAAATTGCTGAAGATCTCAAGGTTCGAGGTAAAGGATGGACGGAGAAAAATATCTTCAGTTTGATGGAGCTGAAAGCTGCAACACCAATCTCCTGCTTCAACCCGTCTGCCGCGGCAGAAGAGCCAGCAGAGCCTACCCAGACAGAGCCTGCCGCCACAGAACAGCAGCAGCCCACAGCAGCAGCTCCCCCAGCAGACCCCTCCACTCAAATCCTTGCCACCCTGCAGAAAATAGAGGAACGGCAGCTGGGCCTGATGAGCTTTGTCCGCGATTTCACAACAGCAACGGTACATTTCATTCAAAGTAATTTAAATTTCACAAATGTACAGTTCCTTGTTTTCCCCAATCATTATTTTGCTGCCCTTACACATGCCCATACCCCTACCCCTGCTGCCACACCACAAACACCTTCTGTTGCGTCCACTCCAACCCCGGCCGCGACAGCTGCAGGTGGCAGCCACACCACCACTGCCTCTGCCAGGGGAGAAAAGCGAAAAGAGCCACCATCCGACCTCGACGAATTTATTGATGGTTTCTCCTCCTCCTCAATTTGGGAGGAATCTGATAGCGAGCCCTCTGTCAAGAGGAACCTTTCCAAAGAATTCACTCAGATGAAGCGGCAGAAACCCAACACCGGTGACGGACCATCCGGCCAGGGAAAGACTGGTAGCAGCAGCAGCAGCTCTTCCGAGGAGGTTCAAGTGCTGGAGAGACTACCCCAGATCTCACCTACTCGCATCCAGCCCCCGAGGGAAGCAAAGAAAAAGACTGCATCCACCTCTCCGAGTCATCTTCCGGCACTGACTATGAAAGTCACTGCCCGCCGGCAGGTACAGATCAACAGCAGCAGCAGCAGCGACGACAACACTTAAAATTTAAGTTTTTATCTTATCTTTGTTGTCTGCTATTTTGTTATAATTGTGATGTTTTTTTATTTTCTGTTGTCTTTTTATTTTGTCATCATGCATTGAGGGCAATGCAACCCTTAAGTTTGGGGTGACATCCCTCCATTAATGAAGTGTTTATTATGTTTAGAATTTGTGTCTAAGTATTAGTTTATTTTTGCTTAAAAAAATAATAATAAAATAAAATATCTTTGGCTTAATTTTGTGAACTTTTATTATCTATTGCTGCCACCTCTGTCGTGACAACCCCTTAAAAATATTTTAGGAAGTAAGTAGAGCCTTAGTACAGTTCTGAAAAACTGAAACACTTTGTGACTTACTTGATAAAAGACTTTCTCTAGCATACTTAGAATAGAAAACTTAGAACTTAAAGTAGAAAGAGACTAGAAACTCAAGAAACCTAGAGGTGTCTATCATTGGCTCTAGGAAAATAACCAGAGTAAAACTTCTAGAGGTGCCTATCACCGGCTCTAGATAGTTAACTAGAGGTGCCTGAAATACTGGCTCTAGTAGAGAAGAGAAAAATTCCGACAAAGAAGGAAAACAACTAGAGGTGCCCGTTACTGGCTCTAGTGAAAATAATGAATTAAGTCTCGAAGGAAAATTCTAATCAAGATAAGTATAATATTCTAGTTGCTAGGGAAGTCTATATTCAGGTATGTTCACAATAATTGCACACACATGCACGAGAACTATACTTTTGCTCTAAGTAGATCCTTAAATATTTGAACAGGTGCTAAACATGATAGGGATGGTATTGTGGATAGGGATTGTTCACAAACTTAAGCCAAGAAAATATATATATGTGTGTGTGTGTATGTATGTATGCATGCATGTTAGTTAGGTTGCATTTTCTTGAGGACAAGTAAGGATTCGAGTTTGGGGTTGTGTTGAGTGTGCAAAAGTTCTACTTTTTACCCCTTATTTACCCCATATTCCTCCTGCATTCAAGTATATTTCATTGCATTTAGGATAGATTTCAATTATACATCACAATTATATAAAAAGGCACAGTTGCTACTGATTTTGGTTACTTTTACAGGTAGCTGCTGTAGCAGACTTAGGGCAGTGGAGAAGCAGAGCTGGAACACAGGACTGAAGTCAAGAAGGACGATGATGCCGAGGCCGCTACTGTGGCAGCTAAGGTCGACAGCAATGGTGAAGGGAAAAAGTGAAATGGAGCTCGACAGAAAGAGGAAATTAAGCTGGTCTGTCGTGGAGCACTCATATATTTTTCTGAGCCCTAGATCAGAATGAAGGCCAAGCCCAAAGTTCAAGGAAGAAACACCAAGCAAGAAAAAAGGACGAATTAAAGACATCTACTCTGAAGATTTAGTCTTCAATAGAATTGTACTTTAATTTAAACTTGTATTCTTTCCATATTAGAAAACTTGAACCCAAGGCCTATATAAAGGCATGTAATTCGACCTAGGGAGGGATATCTTATTCTCTACCCGTCTTCCCCTAAACCCTAGTCGTTTTCCCCCTTCTTATCATGTTCTAAACTTCCCCTAGGGCTAAGGGTTGATTCTGTAAAGTAGTTTCAAAGATTGCATTGTTTTAGGATTTTTTCTGTTCAATGAAACAGACTTCAAGTTTGCTTATTCTGGTTTCCAACATCTTGCAAGAGTATCGGGAGAGCATTGTGAGATTATACATTTACTTAATATCGGGAGAGTTAAGTATACGAAAGGAATAAGTGCGGGTTCTCCAGTTTATGGTTGAACTATCTCAGACCTAGGGATAGGACGAGGTTAAGTGGCTAAGGAAGAATTCAACAACATCGGTGTTCATCATTCGATTCACGCCGGGAGGTATCATCAAAGACGTGTTCATCGACAGACTTAGACCTAGGGATAGGACAAGGCACAGCAGGGATTCTTGCCAAGCTTGAAGTACAGAGTTGTATGATCGATGCCGCGACATCAACAGACCTCTGCCGCCGTAGGTGCTACCGCGACAAGAGCAACGACAGAACAAGGAGTCCTATACATTGCAACACCTACACTACTGAGCAAATCAATACCGGCCTATTCTCTCTATCCTGATTTCTTTAATCCTTTATCTTCAGTATTCTTTAGTATTCCCTTACAAAAAATTAAAATTATCTTCTTCTTTCTTGTACAGCAATTCAAGGTTAATGCTATTTCCAATCCATGTGGATTCGACATCCGATACTTCGTGTATCACTTTACTACTTGCATCGTATACACTTGCACTCTATTGCGATAGACTCTTTTACACGCAACAGCCTGTATCCGGTAATTCGGTTCTCAGAACGTGTCCAAGAGTTAATTGATCGCAGCATGGGTAGGGCCTTGATTGTTCGCCTTCTTGGAAGGTCTATTAGCTATAGAGTGTTATGGAATCACATTCAATCTTTGTGGCAATTTTCTGGTCGTTTCCAGTTAGTTGATCTCGATAATGAATATTTTCTTGTGAAGCTGGAAAGAGAGGATGACTACTCTAAGATATTAACAGACGGACCCTGGACTATTTTTGGTAGTTACCTCATGGTGCAACCATGGAGCATGGAATTTTCAACCTCAAAATCACATCCTTCGCATGTTGTAGTTTGGGTGAGATTATCGGGACTGCCAATAAGGTATTATATGAAGAATTTGTTTCGTCGCATTGCCAACATTATTGGGAAGGTGATCAAGGTAGATTATAACATTGTTGTAGGTGAGAGGGGTAAGTTTGCTCGCCTTGCCGTGATGGTGAACCTTAATAAGCCACTCTTACCTTGTATTGGCATAGACGATTTTTTCAAAAGCTTGAATATAAGGGCTTATATCAAATATGTTTTCATTGTGGTGTTTATGGTCATTCTCAAGATTTTTGTGCAGCTAAGGTGGTTGATAAGGCAGTGGCTCCCACTACGGATTCGATGCAACTTGAACAGTCCCATGGTCTAGCGGATTTTTATGGTCCTTGGATGGCTGTGGAGAACAAAAAGAGAAGTCCCCGTAAATGCGTTGATAATCCCCATCCAGTAAAGGGGTTAGTGAATGGTACAACGACATCTCGTTTTCATATCCTCCAAGACGTGGATGGAGGTTTTGTGGTAGAAGATAGCAGAGCTAAAGGAAAAGTGGTTGTGGGTGACACTACGGCTGATATGCCAGGTGGTGCCGCATGAGGGGAGTATGGTTGCAAGCTCTAGTCGATCAAAGGGGAGTGTAGAGGTTCATCATGGTCAGCCGATAGTGGTTGTGCGTGAAGAGAATTCACCGATAACTATTACTCTGACTATACCTAGAAATGTACCAATTGTGGTTGAACATGAATGTCAAGGTTCTGATCCTAGAAATGCTGCAATTACGATCATTAATGATGGACGAAAGGTTTATTTGACGCAAAAAGGGGGTTCTAAGGTTTGGTTTCAGGGTGTGTATATGAACAACAAAGGACTGGTGAAACCGCAGTCGCGTGGGAAGAAGAAATCAGACCCTCACTTGCCAACAATTTCGTTGTTATCGGAATGGGTTCAGTCGGCTTCTGCGCGATTGGATGCGTTGCAGCTGAAACATCCACGTTTAAAACCAGCAGATTCAGATGGTTCGGATGTTTTGCCAACTGAGTTGCAGGAAATACATGGGAATGCTAGTGAATCATGCACCCCTACGGTAGTGGACTATTTACCTGAGGGTGATGCTGTCTCGGATTCGACCTCCCTTATGGTGGAGGACTAGGTCGGTCTTCTTTCATGCTTTTTTGTTATAATGATTAATTTTATTATATGGAATATACAAGGAGCAGCTAGCTCCTCTTTTCGAGATCATCTATGTAGGATTGTTTCTTCATCAAGACCTTCTCTTGTTGCTTTGATGAAGACTCGCATTAGTGGTGACCGGGCTGACCATGTTATCCATAACTTGGGGTTTCCTTTCTCTTTCTAGGTTGAGGCCTAAGGTTTCAGCAGGGGCATTTGGCTGGTGTGGAATGTGGCGTTAAGGGTGAAGGTTTTATCTGTGTCAAATCAGTTTGTTCATGTTTCCATCCAGGCGAACATGTTGCCTCGTCTTGTGCATCTGACAGTTATTTATGCAAGCCCACATATTCAGTACAGGAAATATATTTGGCAACATCTTGCGGCTCTCAATCCAAGTATTATCAACCTTGGCTTCTTGGCGGCGATTTCAATTCTATCTTGCATATGGAGGATCGACGAGGTGGAGCGGGGAATCGCCATCGTGTTAGTCGAGATTTTCAGGATTTTATGTTTGATGAGGCTCTACAGAAGATTGAGTTTAATGGGCCTTGCTTCACTTGGTCATGTGGGGATTTGTTTGAAATATTGGATCGCTATCTTATGAATTTTGCATGGTATGATTTATTTCCAGATTCCCTAGTGTATCACCTTGATAGAATAGGTTCAAATCATCGGCCTATTCTCCTTCGTACAACTACTCTTATCCCGGATGTGGGGGAGAAACCTTTTCTTTTTGTTTTTACATGGAAAAACTCCAGTGAGTTTGCTATTGTCCTACAAAACTCGTGGGATAATCATTTGCCATATGAGGAAAATATTGAGAATCTGCAGAAAAATTTATCCCATTGGAATGATCATAGCTTCGATCAAATGGGGAGGAAGAAACGACAAGTTCTTGCATGACTTCGAGGAATAGATAAAGCATTGAATATATGTCACTCGTCTTTCCTTTGTGCCCTTGAGAAAACTCTAAAAGTTGAGCTTGATAAGATTCTTGCGATGGAAGAAAGCATTTGGAGACAAAAGGTGCAATGCAACTGGATTCTAAGTGGTGACCGTAACACTTAATATTATCATGCGATTGCGAACGGACGAAGGAAACGGAACTCGATTATGACACTGAAGGATAAGAATGGTGAGTGGGTTTCGAATTAGGAGGATCTTAAGCAACTAGCGCTGTATTATTTCACCAAGCTATTCTCGTCTAAAGGCGCTAATGGGTACACATATAACAGCCGTGGAGTGTTTTGTGGGCTTAAGCCAAAGTCTAAAGATTTGCCCGAAATGCTAGTTACCTTTGATGAGGTGCGCCATGCTTGTTTTCAAATGCAACCTTCCAAAGCCCCGGGAGTCGATGGGTTTCATGCTTTGTTTTTTCAGCGCCACTGAGATGTTGTGGCTGAAGCTGTTTGTAATATTATTCAGCATATGTTTGCCACTGGGTAGGTGATTCCTAATTTAAATATAACCCTCCTTGTTCTTATTCCTAAAGTGGAGACGCCGGAGTCGATTTCTCAATTTACGCCGATTAGTTTGTGCACTGTTGTGTATAAAATCTTCAGCAAGATTATTGTGAATCGGCTTAAGCCCTTTATGGCTGACTGGATTTTTGAGAACCAGACCAGCTTTGTCCTTGGGCGTTCTATTACTGATAACGTTGTGATCGCACATGAAATTATTCATTCCATGCGCTTGAAGAAAGGTAAGAAATGATGGTTCGCTATCAAGGTGGATCTCGAGAAAACGTATGATCGCTTAGATTGATTGTTTATTGATGACACTCTATCTGAGATTGGCATTCCCACATATTTGAGGTCTCTAATTATGAGTAACATTTCTTCAGTGTCGATACAGATCCTTTGGAATGGCACTAAGCACGCGGAATTCAAGCCTTCTCGGGGTATACGACAAGGTGGCCCCTGTTGACATACATATTTGTTCTTTGCATGGAATGATTGGCTCATGCCATTCAGCGTGAGGTGGATCAAGGTAATTGGAAGGCTTTCCAAATCATGCGGAATGAACCATCTATTTTACATTTTTTCGCGGATGATTTGGTTTTTTTCGCGGAAGCTTCTTTGGAGCAACTTGAGGTAATTCAACAGGTTTTTAGGGACTTTTGTATGAGTTCTGGGCATAAGGTGAGCATTGCGAAGACCAACATTTTCTTTTGCCATAATGTTCACTCTTCATTACAGGAGAATATCAGTTCATCTTTCGGGTTTCAGTGCGTCACTAATTTAGGCCGGTACTTGAGTGTTCCACTTATCCATGGTCGGGTCACTAAAGCAACTTATAATTACTTTATACAGAAAGTGGCGGATAGATTAGCAGGGTGGAAAATACGGTTCTTTTATGTTGAGTGGATCGTTGAATCGATTTAAGCTAAGAGGGGGTGAATTGGATTTTTAGAAAGTTTGGTGGTGAAGTGGTAAAATAAAATTTGCAAGAAAATGCACTTAGAGTGGTTCAAGTTCCAATTGAACTCTACATCCACTACCTTAGCTCCCACTAAGGATTTTCCAACAACTCCACTAGTTGACCTTCCCCTTTTCTAGGCTTAGGAGGAAACCTTTACACAATGGCCAATTTTCTACCAAAAAATTGACCAAACCCTCTCACTTGGTTACAAAGAAGATTAAAGAAAATAACTAGTATCTCTCAATACAAATGTTGCCCAATTACAAGCACTCAACCCAATTGAAACAAATAGAATGAGAAATACAAAGAACAACAATTGGGGTTTTACAAGGAATATGGAAATTTTGCACATAGCTTGAATTTGATGTTTGGATGTTTCTCTTAGGATCAATAGTTGTTGCTGGTGCTTTTAGGACTCCCTTTTATACCTTCTCATTGAATTCTAACCGTTGGGGTTGTTGTCATCATAATTATATCTATTGGGATGCAATCTTCCTACCATAAATGCACTTCTGCAACTACCCGTTGTGAAACGTTCGATCCTGTTTCGAAACAGACTAAAATAGAAATAGTTGTTGGGTGTAATTAAGAGACCGTACCGAAACGGATGGGATCGTTTCGATACGCTAAGAGCCTATTCTGAAACATGCTAGAGCCTGTTTCGAAACATTTTACCACTGCCAAAACATGTACCGAAACAGCTTAAAACATTTCGATACACTCTAAAAGTTTCTCTGAAAATCAGTTATAAAAGTGAAACGGTCATATTTTTGAATCCAAGTTTGAAAATCGTTTCGAAACGTTTGAGGTCGTTTCGATACTACCGTATCAAAACGGTTCAACCCGTTCCGTTGTTCTTCATCTATTTCGAAACATGGAGACCTGTTTCGATACACCCGTGTCGAAACGGGAAGGCTTGTTTTGAAACACGTGTTAACAGTTTCAAAACATTCTGAAATGCCTAAGGCCGTTCCGAAACGGTGACTCGAAAATCACTGTTTTGACTTGGAAAACACTTAGAAAAATTTGAATAAACTTAGGTTTTGACTTGGACAATTTACTTAGAGACTTTGGAAAGTTTTGAGGACTTAAAAATTTATTTTTTTCTTTTTCAATTTAGTCCTTAAATCCTTTGTTATATGAAAAATCAATTCATTAGTTTTACAATCTCCCCCTTTTTGATATAACAAAACCAAGTATAAATTTTTAAGTGTTTTGAAATCTTTGAAAAAGTTTTAACTCCCCCTCAATTTAAGATAGGTTTTAAAGTTTTGAAAAGATTTAAAATTGAAGCATTTGAAACTCAAAACCAACTTTAAAAACACTTAGGCTCTTAGATTACTACTCCCCCTTTTTGTTAGATAAAAATAGATATATGAGGCTAATAAGAGAATAAACGGAGTCATAAACAATAAACCAAACAACATAATTATCATAGATATCATTAAGGTTCAAGAAACAACATCAATAACATAAATATTTAAAACATTTAAGTTCAAGCTCAATCCTAAAAACAAATAATCAAAGCATAGGTCTTAAAGATAAAAACATAAATAGATGCAAACTTAATCCTAATATGACATACTAATATGATATGCAATATGAATCCTAGGCCTCGTCATCATCATCGTTACCACCATCAAGAGAATCATCCTTGTCCTTAGCTTGATCTCGGCGAAAGTACCTCCAATCACCATAGAAGGTGGAGAATGAGAGATCCATGGACGTTTGTTGATTCTCAAGAGTGGAAACATGATCCTCAAAGGATTAAATATGAGTGTTGAGAGCACCAAAACCCGAAGCCATGTTCGTGTCCATTGTGTTGAATCACTCAATAAGGAAGGCCATAAGAGCATCATTGTTGGGAGCCGCAACGGGAGCCGGAGCTTGAGGTTGAGGCTCTACTTGAGGTGCTGGAGCTCTCCTATCAACACGAACCCATTGGCCAAGTGTGTAATGAAACCCGGATTTCACAAGAGAAGATTCACCAATATTTTTCTTTCAGGGTTCTGGAGAATCATAGAAACAATCAAAACCGAGGCTACCAAAGATATATCTCAACATTTTCCCATAAGTGAAAGATGTAAGTGAGTCGGTTGTACGAATCTTCACTTGATGGACCATATCGGTGAACATGATTTTTACTAAGTTTGGTCGTTGTGCTTGGCGAAAACACACGAGCCAAAAGTGATCGACTTGTCGGATGTGGGCAAATTTTCCTCCTAAAGGGTGAATGAACCAAGAGATGATCAAATGCAAGAATCGGTCATGAGCATCCAAGGTAAGAACGGATCTGGTGTGAGCTCCAAAGTGATTTCCATCCTCAAGACCTTCATCTTTGAGCCCAAGGGTGTTCTCTAGGACGGATGGATCAATACGGAACTTCTTGCCCAAAAGATAAGACTCGATGCCAATGACCTCGGTATGATCTTCATTGTTGATGAGAACGGCATTTGAGTAAAAGAGCAAGACCATGTTCTTGAAGACGATGTCGGGAATGCTCAAAAAGGCTAAGAAACTCCATTCTTGCAAGAGAGGTAGATAACGGAATTCAAAACGCTCGGAGTCAAGAAAATCTATATCAACAACTCGCTCTCTTCAAATGGCGGAATCATGAATGATTTTGAATCGTTCTTTAGTATCTTGATTCCTAAGACTTTTCTGAAAAAAAAGGGTAAGGTTTGAACGAATGTTCTCTTGGGTCAAACCTTCACCCGCTTGAGTCTTTCATTTCTTTTTTTCCATTAAAAAAATTCCTAAAAAGACAAAGCAAGCATAAAAAGAATTTGAGTGTATGCACTTAAATCCTAATTCAATCCAATACAAATCTCATTAAGGTTTTAAAAACACTTTAAAAGGATATAAAAAAAATTTGAAGATTTTTTTTTGAAAACTGTGTAAAAAATACGATTAAAAACAAATATATTCGAATCAAAAAATGAGATTTTGAAGAAAAATTACAAGTTTTTGAAAACCCATGATATAAAACATATATTCTATACAAAATTATAATTTTCTAAACTAAGATTCGAATGAAATCGAAGGAAAAGGAAAAAGTTAGAAAATACCTTAAAAAGGAATTTTGGAAGAATGGATGGATGAAATTGCATCAAGTTGTTGAAGCTTGCTTAGATTTTAGTTTGGGAGTAAAAGCCTTCAAGATTTGATGAAATACAATGAGGTTTGGAGGGTTTTTATAGAGGAAAAATGATTTAGGGTTTTTAGGAGTTTGATAAAAAGTGAAATTGAGCATTTAAAACCCCTTAAAAAGGCTTCCAGGATACGAGTTTCGAAACAGGCACGACCGTTTCGAAACAGGCATACTGAAACGTCAACTATCTTTCTAAAACCTGCTGACCGTTTCGATATAGATTTGACCGTATCGAAGCCCACGAGATTTCCCGTATCGAAACGCATTTGGGCCGTTTCGATACATGTCTTGGCAGAGCCAAAATGTTTCGAAACCCTTTTGGGGCGTTTCGAAACACCCTGGTCACATTGTATTCATTTAAGGCACCCGTATCAAAATAGAGTGACCCATTTCGATACGCCTAGGCTTGGAGGTGCAGATGAGGCTCTAAATTGCAGAAAAACTGAATTTTAATAAGTCCTAGATGCATAAATGATATGAATGAGCGAGAAAAACATGTTGAAACACAATCATACTCCCCCTAACTATAAGCATGGATGAAATTAGGATAAAAAACATATAAGCATGTCATTTTGCAAGAAATCAAGCAATTTAAGCACAAAAAGGTCCTAAAAGGTCAAGATAGGCTAGTTAGACCTCACTCTCTCCTAAGAGACCAAAAACGCTCCTTATCTAGAGGTTTTGGTAAAGATGTTCGCTAATTGATTTAAGGTGTCTACATACTCTAAAACAACATCTTCCTTAAGGACATGATCTCTAATGAAATGATGTCTTATTTTTATGTGTTTGGTTCTAGAGTGTTGGATGGGATTTTTTGTAAGACATATAGCACTAGTGTTATCACACTTAAGGGGTACGGTGTCAACCTTAATACCATAGTCTAAGAGTTGTTGTTTCATCCAAAGGACTTGAGCACAACAACTCTCTAAGGATATGTACTCGGCTTCGGTGGTAGATAAAGCTACATTGTTTTGTTTCTTAGAGAACCAAGGTATGAGCATACTACCTAGGAATTGGCAAGTGCCGGAAGTAATTTTCCTATCTATTTTGCAACCCTCGTAATCCGCATCCGAATAAGCATGAAGGTTAAAGGTTGAGTCTCTAGGGTACCAAAGACCTAAACAAGGAGTATATCTAAGGTACCTAAAGATTCTTTTAACGGCTATGAGGTGAAACTCTATAGGACTAGCTCGAAACCTAGCACACAAGCAAACACTAAACAATATATATGGTCTACTTGCGACAAGGTAAAACAAAGATCCAATCATAGAGCGATAAAGCTTAGAGTCAACACACTTGCCTCTTTCATCTTTGTCAAGCTTTGTAGATGAACTCATTGGTGTGTGTTGAGATGTGAGGTGCTCGATTCAATCAACCGTTCTTGCTCGCCAAGTGGTGGAGAGGTGAATTTTTGGGTGGAAGGGTTTAGGAAGTTAGAAAAATAAAGACACAATGATTTATAGTGGTTCGACTACTCAACCGAGTCTACATCCACTACCTTAGCTCCCCACTAAGGATTTCACAACCAATTCCACTAATTGATTCGTCCCCTTTTCTAGGCTTAGAAGGAAACCCTTTACACCGATCAAGCTTCTACCCAAAGCCTTGATCAAAACCCTCTTTTACAAAGAGATAGACAAAGCAAACTCAAACCCTCTAATAGGTATTTGTTTGCACAATTAAGCACTCACCCAAAACCTAAACACTTGAGCAAATTTAACAATGTAAGCTCACAAGTGTTGTCTAAGCAAGAAATGAACGATTTAAGCTCTAGACAAGTTTTTCACTCATAATGTTGTAACAATTGAAGCTCTTATCAATCTTGATGCTTGGAGGTCCCTTTTATACTCTCAATTGAGTTTGTAGCCGTTTATGGCCGTTGGGGATGTTACCGTTTATAGCCGTTGGGAATATAGCCGTTTATAGCCGTTGGAATAGTACCATTTATAGCCGTTGGAAATAGTACCATTTATAGCCGTTGGGAATAGTTCCATTTATGGCCGTTGGGAATAGTACCATTTATGGCCGTTGGGCTATTTCAAAGCACACCGTATCGATACGGCTAAGCGTATCGGTACGAGTTATAGCTACTGGAATTCTGGTAGTTTGAAAACCATAAGGCGTATCGGTACGGTTCAATACCGTATCGGTACGGTCACTTAAAATACACGGTTTTGACCACTTTAAATGTACTTTAAGTCCATTCAAAAGCCTTAAAAACCCTTAAACATATTTTCAAGTTGTTTTTGACTAAAAACACATTTTAAATTCTTTTCAATTTAGTCCAAAACATTTTTCAAATATTATATCAAAACCTTGGTTCTACAATCTCCCCCTTTTTGATATAATAAAACCAACTTGAAAATTTTGTTTGGGATTCTCCCCCTTTAGCTTTAAAATTGTGAATAAGAGATTAAGATATGAAATCATATAAAGCTCCCCCTTATTCATTTGAAAATTCAATTTTTCAAACCATTTCTCCCCCTTTTTGTTATATCAAAAAGAATTTAAAATGACATTTAAGTTCAAGATAACATAGGAGGCAAAAAAATATTTTTGACACTTAAAATTTTGGTTTTAAAAAATTGGCTCCCCCTTACTCAAAGCATCATGAGAATGTTAGTTCAACATATATGAATATCTAGTTGACATAAAAGAAAATAAATCAAATAAACACTAAAGCAACTAGATTTTTACCAACACTTGAACCCAAGGGAGGATGTGAAGCCTTCATCTTCAAGTGTTCTTCCTTGTGTGCATGGAGCTCCCCCTCAATGTTTGACTTGTTGAACATCTCCATCACACCTAGCAAAAGACAATCAAGTAATTTTTGGTATCCAAATTGCTTTGGATCCATAAACGTTAGTAGCACAAATTTTTGACCCCTTAGGAATCCATTTTTCAATATCATCCTTTTTAATTGAAGTGGTTAGTCCTTTTGGGACCCAAACACTTCTAAAACATTTACCGTTTTTAAATCTAGGGGCACTAGATTGTCTAACATAGAAATTTGATTTTCCAAAATTGTTTTTCTTTTCAAGCTCTTTGGAAATCAAATCCTTTTCCTTTTTAAGATCATCAACTTCTTTTTGATGATCTTTTTCAATCGTTTGAAGCAAATTTTGTAAATCTAAAACTTTAAGCTCAAAATTTTTGATTTTTGCTTCAAACTCTAAATTGGTTTTAGAAAGCAAATCATTTTCGATTTTTAACTTTGAAATCAATTTCTTGTTTTTCAAAAATGAAGCCTTGAACTCAAAAACCAATTCATCGTAGGCTTCTTGTAACTCATCAAATGTATAAGAATTTGAAATAGATGAGTTAGAAGTTACCTCCCCCTCATTGAGGGCCATAAAGCATAGGTGGGCTACTTCATTATCGGTGGAGTCTTCATCACTCCAAGTGGCCACATATGCTTGTTTTGAAGTCTCCTTGACTTCATTGGTCCCCTCGTATGTGACTTCAAGCTTGTCCCATACTTCCTTGGCATTCTCACAAGAAGACATCTTCTCATAGATAGTTGGGCCAAAAGCACAAAAGAGCATGTGCAAGGCTCTACAATTAAGCTCCATCTTCTTGCGATCGTCGGCACTCCATTCCGCTTTGCTTCCTTGAGGCACGAACGGACCATCTTCAACTATGTCCCATAGCTTGTAATCTCTTGACTTCAAGAAGAATTTCATCTTTGTCTTCCAATGGGCATAGTGATCTCCGTCGAAGAAAGGCGGTATGTTGATGGATTGCGCCATTTGAGCCGGTTGGTGAAATGTTGATCGAGCTTGCCGGATCTTCTCAATAGGATGTGAATCCCCTTCGATTGAGCCAAGCTCTGATACCAATTGTTGAGATGTGAGGTGCTCGATTCAATCAACCGTTCTTGCTCGCCAAGTGGTGGAGAGGTGAATTTTTGGGTGGAAGGGTTTAGGAAGTTAGAAAAATAAAGACACAATAATTTATAGTGGTTCGACTACTCAACCGAGTCTACATCCACTACCTTAGCTCCCCACTAAGGATTTCACAACCAATTCCACTAATTGATTCGTCCCCTTTTCTAGGCTTAGAAGGAAACCTTTTACACCGATCAAGCTTCTACCCAAAGCCTTGATCAAAACCCTCTTTTACAAAGAGATAGACAAAGCGAACTCAAACCCTCTAATAGGTATTTGTTTGCACAATTAAGCACTCACCCAAAACCTAAACACTTGAGCAAATTTAACAATGTAAGCTCACAAGTGTTGTCTAAGCAAGAAATGAACGATTTAAGCTCTAGACAAGTTTTTCACTCATAATGTTGTAACAATTGAAGCTCTTATCAATCTTGATGCTTGGAGGTCCCTTTTATACTCTCAATTGAGTTTGTAGCCGTTTATGGCCGTTGGGGATGTTACCGTTTATAGCCGTTGGGAATATAGCCGTTTATAGCCGTTGGAATAGTACCATTTATAGCCGTTGGAAATAGTACCATTTATAGCCGTTGGGAATAGTTCCATTTATGGCCGTTGGGAATAGTACCATTTATGGCCGTTGGGCTATTTCAAAGCACACCGTATCGATACGGCTAAGCGTATCGGTACGAGTTTTAGCTACTGGAATTCTGGTAGTTTGAAAACCATAAGGCGTATCGGTACGGTTCAATACCGTATCGGTACGGTCACTTAAAATACACGGTTTTGACCAATTTAAATGTACTTTAAGTCCATTCCAATGCCTTAAAAACCCTTAAACATATTTTCAAGTTGTTTTTGACTAAAAACACATTTTAAATTCTTTTCAATTTAGTCCAAAACATTTTTCAAATATTATATCAAAACCTTGGTTCTACAGTGTGGCTTGAGGCTTTGCTTGCTCCAAGCCAAACTTCTTGAGCATATCCTTGATGTACTTAGCTTGATTGATGAAGATGTCATCCTTCATTTGTTTGATTTGGAGTCCCAAAAAGAATGAGAGCTCCCCCATCATGCTCATTTCAAATGCACCTTGCATCAACTTAGAAAAATCTTGATAAAGCAATTCATTAGTAGAACCAAATATAATATCATCAACATAAATTTGAACTACTAAGATATCTTTGCCATTGTTTTTAATAAAAAGTGATGTGTTCACCTTTCCTTTCTCAAAACCTTTTCCAACTAGAAAACTTGAAAGTATTTCATACCAAGCTCTAGGAGCTTGTTTTTTTGACAATTTAAAAACATGGTTTGGAAAAATAAGATCTTCAAAACCCGGTGGTTGTTTCACATACACTTCTCCGTTTATAAAACCATTCAAAAATGCACTTCTAACATCTGTTTGAAAAGGCTTGAAATCATGATAACATGCAAATGCAAGTAGCATCCTAATGGCCTCCATTCTAACTATGGGTGCATAAGTTTCATCAAAATCAATTCCCTCTTCTTGAGTGTAACCTTGAGCAACAAGCCTAGCCTTGTTTCTCACTATGTTACCACACTCATCTAGTTTGTTTCTAAAGACCCATTTAGTTCCTATAGTAGATTTATTTCTAGGCCTATCAACGAATGTCCACACTTTACTTCTCTCAAATTGATTTAACTCATCTTGCATGGCCATAATCCAAAAATCATCTTTTAATGCTTCTTTAACATTCTTAGGCTCGATGCATGAGATAAATGCAACATGATTAAGCATTTTAAGAGAAGAACGAGTAGTTACCCCCTTGGATGGATCACCCAAGATTTCACCACCCTTGACATAGTTTTACTCCTTTGGGTAGCTCACTTCCTTTTCCTCAAGAGACATGTCTTGCAATGCTTCTAGAGGTGGTTCTTATACTTCTTCCTCTTTGGTTGGAATCTCATTCACCTTTGATGATTCTTCACCATCATTGGCTTCAATGATCCCTACATCATCATCATCACAAGAATCCTTCCTCGAAAGGAGGTTATCATCGAAAACCACATGAATAGATTCCTCTACAACTAAAGTTCTTTTGTTAAACACACGATAGACTTTAGAGTTTAAAGAGTAACCTAGAAAAATAGCTTCATCACTTTTTGCATCAAATTTACCTAGATTGTCTTTTCCATTATTTAAAACAAAACACTTGCAACCAAAAAGATGAAAATAGCTAATATTAGGCTTTTTAGATTTTAAAATATCATAAGAAGTTTTCTTCAAAATAGGCCTAATCATTACTCGGTTTATAATATAGCAAGCGGTGTTAGTGGCTTCCACCCAAAAATACTTAGGTAAATTATTTTCACAAAGCATAGTCCTAGCCATTTATTCTAAAGTTCTATTTTTCCTCTCAACTACCCCATTTTTTTGAGGAGTTCGAGGAGCCGAAAAATTATGGCTAATCTCATTTTCATTACAAAAGTCATCAAAACTCATATTTTGAAATTTCATTCCATGGTCACTTCTAATGTGTGAAATTTTAAGTTCAAGATCATTTTGGGTTATTTTTTTGAAAAAGTGATGAAGTTTTCTAAAGCCTCATACTTGGTGCTTAAAAAGAGAACCCAAGTAAATCTAGAGTAATCATCAACAAGTACAAAAGTATATGATTTTCCACCCAAGCTAGTAGTCCTAATTGGCTCAAAGAGTTCCATATGGATCAATTGCAAACACCTACTTGTAGAAACATCATTAATGGACTTAAACGAGGCTCTATGTTGTTTACCTTTAGCACATGGATCACAAATTTTGTCTAATGAGAACTTGAGCTTAGGTAGGCCTCTAACTAGATTAAGGGAAACTAATTTTTTCAAAACACTAATGCTAGCATGCCCTAGTTTCCTATTTCATAACCATGCATCATTTCATTTTGTGCAACTAAGCATGCATGGGATGTATGAATGTCATCTAGATGTACCATATATATATTGCCTATGCGATGACCAATGAGCATTGTTTTATTAGATTTAATGTCAACAATTATACACCCATTTTATCAAACATAACATTAAATCCTTTATCACAAAGTTGACTTATGCTCAACAAATTATGTTTTAGACCATTGACATACAACATATTTTCAATGAGTATGGAAGAGTGATTACCTATGGAGCAAATACCTTCAATATGGCCTTTGGAGTTGTCATCAAATGTTACTACTCCTCCACTTTTTGGCTTTAATTCCATGAATCGACTCTTGTCTCCGGTCATGTGCCTCGAGCATCCAGTATCAAGGTACCACGAATTTTGACTTTGTGTTTTGGCCTTGTAGCAATGTTCCCTCATCAAATCCTCCTCAAGAGCCATGAGGCAAAGATTGGCCACTTCATGTTCCTCGTCCTCGGATGACTCCTCATCACTCCAAGTAGCAAGCTTAGATTTGAGCTTCTTCTTCTTCTTCTCAAAGCTCTTCTTCTTGAGTTGAGGGCAATCAGAACGTATGTGACCCAACTTCTTGCACTTAAAGCAAATGATCGGATCCCTTTCTTCTTCTTTGCCTTTGTTCTTGAAGTCCATCTTTCTTTGAAATTTTCTCCCTCAGTTGGACTTCATGAACTGTGAGAATCGTTTGGCTATCATAGCCAACTCCTCAAAGTCTTCCTCCTCACTAGAAGAGCTCTCCTCTTGTAGAGAGGCTTTGAGAGCAACTCCTAGCTTCTTCTTCTTTTCTACCTCATGCTTCTCTATTCTTCTCTCTTCCTTCTTATTTTCTTCTTCTCTTTCTTGCTTCATAATCTCATGTGTAAGAAGAGACCCAACAAGCTCATCAAGCTTCAAAATTTTCAAATTCTTAGCTTCAATGATGGTCGTTCTCTTACCATCCCAAGACTCCGGGAGAGAGTATAGAAGCTTCCTTACTAGCTTATCTTCGGGAATCACTTCACTGAATCCTTTAAGACCGTTGACGATGATCGAAAAACGATCAAACATCTTTGAGACGCTCTCATCGGGGTCTATCTTGAAATTTTCATAGCTCAAATTTAGCAACTCGATCTTCGTCTCCTTCACATCGCTAGTACCTTCGTAAGTCGTCTCCAAAGAGTCCCAAACTTCTTTTGCGCTTTCGATAGATGAAAACTTCGAGTAGATATCCGGACTAAGTGCAAAAAATATAATGTGTAGAGCTTTTTTGTTGACTTGCATCATTCGTTTATCTTTCTCGATTATCTCCGACTTCACCTTCGGAACTAGTCTTCCTTCGTTGTTTCTTTTAACCAGAATGTAAGGACCTTCTTCCACTACATCTCAAACCATATAATCCATTGACTTGATGAAGAGACGCATCCGATTATTCAAATATGGGTAGTTGTCCCCATTTAAGAAAGGCGGTTTAGTGGTAGATTGTGACTCGTAAAGGTTGCAGGTTGAAGTAGATGTCATGGCTTGTCTTTAAACTTGGTCACACTCTCCTAGGAACTCCTCTTGTGGTTGTTAATCTTTCAAAAGAAGTAGGCTCTGATACCAATTGTTGAGTGGATCGTTGAATCGATTTAAGCCAAGATGGGGTGAATTAGATTTTTAGAAAGTTTGGTGGTGAAGTGGTAAAATAAAAATATGCAAGACAGGGAACTTAGAGTGGTTCAAGTTCCAATTGAACTCTACATCCACTACCTTAGCTCCCACTAAGGATTTTCCAACAACTCCACTAGTTGATCTTCCCCTTTTCTAGGCCTAGGAGGAAACCTTTACACAATGGCCAATTTTCTACCCAAAAATTGATCAAACCCTCTCACTTGGTTCCAAAGAAGATTAAAGAAAATAACTAGTATCTCTCAATACAAATGTTGCCCAATTACAAGCACTCAACCCAATTGAAACAAATAGAATGGGAAATACAAAGAACAACAATTGGGGTTTTACAAGGAATATGGAAATTTTGCACAAGAGCTTGAATTTGATGTTTGGATGTTTCTCTTAGGATCAATAGTTGTTGCTGGTGCTTTTAGGACTCCTTTTTATACCTTGTCATTGAATTCTAGCCGTTGGGGTTGTTGTCATCATAATTATAGCCGTTGGGATGCAATCTTCCCACCATAAATGCACTTCTGCAACTACCCGTTCCGAAACGCTCGACCCTGTTTTGAAACAGACTAAAATAGAAATAGTCGTTGGGGTGTAATTAAGAGACCGTACCGAAACAGATGAGATGTTTCGATACGCTAAGAGCTTGTTCCGAAACGTGCTAGAGCCCATTTCGAAACATTTTGCCACTGCCAAAACTTGTATCGAAACGGCTTAAAATGTTTCGATACACTCTAACCGTTTCTCTGAAAATCAATTATAAAAGTACAACGGTTATATTTTTTAATCCAAGTTTGAAAATCGGTTCGAAACGTTTGAGGTCGTTTCGATACTGCAGTATCGAAACGGTTCAACCCGTTCCGTTGTTCTTCATCCATTCGAAACATGGAGACATGTTTCGATACACCCGTATCAAAACGGGAAGGCTTGTCTCAAAACACATGTTAACAATTTCAAAACGTTTCGAAACGGTGACTCGAAAATCATTATTTTGACTTGGAAAACACTTAGAAAATTTTGAATAAACTTAGGTTTTGACTTGGACAATTTGCTTAGAGACTTTGGGAAGTTTTGATGACTTAAAAATTTATTTTATCTTTTTCAATTTAGTCCTTAAATCCTTTGTCATATCAAAATCAATTTATTAGTTTTACACTTTCCTTTGTCGGGCGTATTGTGTTGGCAAAATCCGTGTTGGCTTCTATTCTTATATATGCCATGCAATCAACGAGACTGCCGAGGAATGTGTGTGATGAACTTGAGCTGCTGATTCGAAATTTTATCTGGGGTCATAGTAGTGATTCGAGGGGAGTACACCCTGTGAATTGGGGCACTATCTGCTCTCCGGTGGCTAATGGTGGGTTTGGGTTTAAAAATCTCGGTCATCAACATGAAGCTTTTTTATTGAAGCTTGTGTTCGCAATGATATCGGCCTTGGATAAGTTGTGGGTTCATGTTTTGAGAGCAAAATATCATGTCTATGATTTTGTGTCGCGCTCCCTACCGAACATGAAAGGCTCATGGTTATGGAAAGGTGTTTGCCTTGCTTGGGAGGATGTTAGAAAGAACCTTATGTGGAACCTTGGTGATGGGAATATGGTTGACTTTTGGGATGACTCGTGGGTGGATACTCTTGGCTCGTTGCGTAGTTATAGAACAGATGGAGTTTCTCATGCATCGCATTGCACTCTGATACGAAGTATGGTTGATCATAATAGGGAGTGGAGGTGGTCGGAATTTATCGATATGGTTCCCCCTAGTGTTGTTCAGCACATCGAAGCCATTAAGCCTCCTAACGCTACAGGTATTACTGATTTACCAGATTGGTCTTTAGAGCCTTCCCGCCGCTTTATGGTCAATTCTGCCTACCGTTTGTGTACGAATCACCCTTTGCTTGAAGAGGATCAATTGTGGCTTTGTCTTTCTAAGTACATAGGGCTTCCGAGAGTTTAGAATGTTTTTATGGCAAGCTTGCCATGATCCAATCATGTCGAATGTGGAAAGCGTTCGTCAACACCTTGCGGATGACCCTAGCTGCCCAATCTGTGGTGCTGTCAGCGAGAATGTCTCGCATGTGTTGCGTGAGTGCGTGGAAATTAAGGAGACCTTGATGCGCGTGATTAAGGAGGATAAAGCGCAAGAGTTTTTCGAGCTGGAAATCCGACTGTGGGTTGTTAAAAACCTGAGTGAGCCTGCATATTTTCCTAGAGATTCGACAAACTGGGACCTGGTTTTTGGGTCTGTAATATGGCTGAATTGGCTGCGCCGAAACAAGGCTATTTTTGGGCCGTTGAACCCTATTCCAGAGAGCTTGTATCAGCAATGTATGCGATTGTGTAGTGAAACACAATATGCCGCTGCTTTGGAGGAGCTGACTCGGCCTTCCCAATAGCGTGCATGTTGGTTTATCACGATGGTTGAAGCCTCAGATGGGCTGGATTAAAGTGAATGTCGATGGGGCTTGAAACCCGTCATCCAACTTAGCTTATTGTGGCGGTGTAGGTAGTGATGGCAATATGAAGTGGTGTTTCAGATTCTCAAAGAAGATTGGGATTTGTTCTATTTTCGATGCTAAGTTATGAGCTGTTTATGAAGGTCTTGAGGTAGCTTGGTCGTTAGGTTATACTCGTGTTATCGTTGAGACGGATAATAAGGATGTGCACGGTGGTTTGGCTTTGAAAAATCCTCTATGAATACCATCTTCCATTCGGGTCCATCTTGCTGAGATTCTTGATAGAGATTGGGAGGTGTGTTTTAATTGGGTGCGTCGTGAATCTAACTCGGTAGCGGACAAGCTTGCAAAATGGCCAAGGATCTCCCAATAGCGTATCATAGTTTCTCGATCCCCCTCTAGCTATTGTTGATGTGTTAAATGCATATTGTATGGGAGGAGTGTGATGGTTCTTATGGTTTTTGTGATGGTTAGATGACTTGCTAGGCCAAGGGCTTATGTTTTGTTGCCGTGGGTTGTTTTTGTGTGTAACGATTATCAGTTTTTTAACGAGGCGTAGGGTAATCTCTCTTTTAATTCAAAATAAAATAACAACGACTATAACAAAATATATAGATGACAACGTTTGATTAAATATCTACTACACCACCTCTTAAATCCAAAAAAGAAAAAGAAAAGAAAGAAAGAAGAAACCATAAACGCATAAGACGACTCACTAAGAATAATAATCAAATAATTTTAAATTAATATAATATTATTAATTAAATAATTTTACGTTGGGTAAATAGACTGTAACTCGAAAAATGTCATTTTTATGTGACATGCAATTAATATACTATATACCTATTTTATGTGACGTGCAATTAATATACTATATACCTACAACGAGCATTTTAAATCCAGTTTGGCATAAACATAGGATGTACGAAATTTGGCCAATAGATTAGAATGTATATTAACTTAAATAAATCAAAATAATTTCGACACTGATTATATTATTTCTCAAAGTACAAAATCTTTAAAAAGTATTTAGTTTTATTTCACAATATTTTGGTGTATTTATATAAAATTTTGAATGTTAATAATTATATTATATAAATTTTGATATATATATATATTGATAGAAGATATTTACATATATTTTAATCGTATTTTTATTATTTTTATAATATTTATCATATCGTGTCTAAAATTACAATATAAAAGTAGATGTATCAAATTTTAGTAAAATATTTAATGAAAAGTAGAATACAACTCATCATTTATTGCATTTTACATTTTTGCCCCTATTATTTAGAGTAAGAATCTCAACACAGTGACATGAAAAAAGTATGGGAAACAATGTCATGTGATTTCCTCTGAGAAATAAGGGTGTGTTTGGTTTGCGAAATCATTATAAAATTGAACATAAATTATTAGTTTTAAAAAAAAATTAATTTCTCTCTTATTATTCAATTATCCTTAATTATCGGTCTAGTGATAAAAATAATATTACTTATTATCTTTTTAGTTGAAAGATCTAACTATTAGCCGATTTAGTTGGTTAAAGGCTAAAATTTTTATGGATAAAAAATCTATTTTTTAAATTGCATTTATGATCACAGTTAAATATAAAATATTTTAATTCGAATAAAATCTATCTAAACTTTTTTAAAATAGAATTATAAGATCATATTATTTAATTTTAGAGGTGATTATGAGATTGAGTCGAATAAAAAGATTGAGTTAATCGAGTTAGTGAGTCTTATTTTATAATTCAAATTTCATTTAAATTTTTTTAGTCGAGCTTATGATATTCGAGTCGGGTGAATTTAAGTCGAAATGTTCGAATTTTTGTTTAAATTTAGTTGTAAATATTTATAATGTTATAAATTATAATAATATTTTGTTACAATTTAACGACACTCTATAACTATACATGATATTCATATATATTTATTCATATTTTTTTCATATATGATATACATATATAAAATAAAATTGAGGGACTCATTCGAGACAAATTTTATTCACCCAGCCCAAAATTCAATAATTTCAATAGCCAAACACGCCCAAACTCTAATGCTTTCTCTTTTATCTATACGGTCATGTCAACAGTCAAAAGTGGATGAAAATACCAAAATCCAATAATCTCACAGACATGTGAATGAAAAAAATAATAATTTTATAATATTTTAAATAATTTTCCACACAACATTTAAATTATCTCATAAATAATTTTTTTTTAAAAATGAGTACGTCAATTTAATGATAAAAAATAAAGAAAAAAATTAAGATAAATGTTTACAAATTGATCCAGACAAATTTCTAAAACGAAAAGTAATACGTCTAGATCATAAACATGACCAAAGAAAGAAAAAATAAAAATCTAATTTAAAGACTCGAAACAAAATAGGTGAAAAACATTACCGAAGCTCGACGATAAAAGTAAAAAAAACATCAACAACAACATTAAAAATGCATATTGCAGAATTGGGGTACGTTGACAACACGTTTATTACAGTTACTAAACTTGTATCTATATCCTATTCGAGGGTCCAAAATAACAAGATCAACAGATTAACCAAAAGAGCATCATCTTAATTAATTGTGACAACGTCTAATCCAACATTGAAGCAAAGCAAAAAATAAAAAAATGTGTCAAAAGATGAAAAAATGTGTCAAAAGACAAAAGTACATACAAAAAAGTAGAGGAAAGTGTGTTATAAAAACAAATTTATTAAAAACTTATATAAAAAAAGAAAATAATGAAGCGACATTGTTGCTGATTTTTGAAGCTTGCGGCGTAGAATTTATTTGAAAGCTATTTTTATCTCATAAATATTCAAACTCTTAAATCAAACAAAACTATATTTAGATGTATTCAAACCATTAATCTTGATATACCGATTGAATTAAGATTTTTAGTTAACAAATGGTAATTTACCTTTAAATACTATAATATTTTTATTTAATAATAATACCAAATTTTTTGTTTTTCAATATATTTAATGGAACGAATCAAATAACTAATTCTTTGTGTTTTGTTGACTCATAAAAAACCCTAATTATCTCACTTGAACTATCACCAAATAATAAAACTTATTTGAGAAAGATGTCATCTATCTAAGTTTACGAAATCGTAATATTAAAAAAATTACAATAATAATTGTGTTAATTGAACTAGAATCCAATCATAAATATATAATATAGTAACAAAATATTTTTCTTAAAAAATAAGAAAATATTTGAATTGGTGTTTTCTCTTTAAATAAGGTGATTATCTAAAGTCATATCTAAATTTAAATTTTTAAAAATATTTTACTAATTAATTATTAAAAATATATTTGTCGCTATATTTAAATAAAAAATAACTAAAAAATTTAATTTCAATAACAAAATCCAACCACTAAATATTATAAAATTATAAACTAATAACTATTATAATTAAAAAAATAGGCATTGGCCAATTTGTTTACAAACCCAAACGTCAACTACCACGCACCATCACTACGTAAAGAGCTTGTAAATTTATTTTTTTGAGGCGTTTCAGGTTAATTTTATTATTATTTATGTTTGAAACTTATATATATATATATATATATATATATATATAACTTACTTTCTTTTATCTCTCAAAAAATTCTGATTCTGGCACACTAAATAGACTCTTTCCCCCTATATTCTTCTCCCTATTTTCATTTCACTGTCAAAAAAACTCAAAGGAGAAAGGAAAAAGATCACAGCCATCGACGAAAACCTCCATTTTCTGGTATATATTGCATGCTTTAACTTTGCTGTTTTTTCAAGTGTTCGTTTTTTTAACTTCATTGTGGTTTTTATTTTTGAGAGAGTTTCAAGATCAGGTTAATGTAATTGTGTTCGAATCTGTGAGGTTTTTCGTTTTAATTTTTTATTTTGCATTTAACAAATTGATTTTGGCTGAAATTGCTGTTTGTTTCCGTTGATTTCTGTACTAGTTAGGCTATTATCTGATGCGCTTTTTTTTTGCCCTTTCTGTTTGGCTATCGAGAAATAATTTGTTTTTTTTTTGTGCTTCAGTTTTCTCAGGAAAGAATAGGTCAAATTTTAGTGATCTTTTTCAGAAAAATTATTTGTGTGTAGAATTATATACTAATTTTGATGTTTTTTACTTTAATAATAACAATATATTATTAAATAAAAATGTGGTTTATGAGTAAATTGTTATGTTTTTTTCCCCTTTTTATGCATATATTCTGATAAATTTATTGAACAAAAATTTATTAGTTTATATATTTTTTAATGGAAATGATTTGCAATGTTTCTTAAGATGCAAGAAGAGTACTGTGGCTATAAATTGTAAGCTGAATCTTGAGTTTAGGGTTACTGAACAGAGGAATTGACTTTGTTTTGATGGATAGTGTCCTTTCCAGGGCAATTCTTAGCCTATTGGCGACGTTGATGGTTTTAAGCGTCTTTTTTTTTTCATTTTAACTCGGATCTAGTGACTTAAACTTGAGCATCTTTCATTTTTAGTCGTTGGTTGTGATTCTTGTGAAGATCGGTGGAAATGTACCTTGAACTTTTATATGTTACTAAGGATATGGTTGCTTCTATGTCAAGTAGAAAGACTTAGATAGCCTTTTGTTGCTGTTAATGTTGTATATATGGGTGTAAATGAACAGAGCGTTCACGAACTGATTGTATAACGTTCGTTTATGTTCGTTTATTAAGCTAAATAAACAAGTATGAATAAAATTTTTATGTTCGTTTAATAAATGAATGAACACGAACATAGGTGTGTTCGGTTCGTTTATGTTCACAAACAAGCTCATTTATAGGCTCGTTTATAGGTTGTAAATGCTTGTGGATTCTAAATACTACTTTTTGTTGTTGCTAAGGATGTTATATAAGTTCATGTTGAAATGTAAGTTTTATTTTGTTGTTTTTGTTTTATGTATTTATCTATTGTCAATTTAGTTAACATTTATGAACGTATAAACGAACATGTTTGCGAACACGAACACAATATTAAAAGTTTAAACGAACACGAACCGAACATGAACACCTTTAAAATTAAACAAACAAACACGAACATAGTCTTGTTCGTTCAAGCTCGATTCATTTACACCCCTAGTTGTGTAGGAGTCATTGAGTTTCATTCCTCTATGGTAAATTCCATGTATGCTGCATGGATTACCTTGAGCATAGATTGTTTGTTGATAAATTGTTTAAAACATTGATTCTGATCGGTTCTCATATGTTTCTTTTACAGGTTAAGAAACTGCTCTTGGGCTGTACAAAAGCTCAAGGGAAATGGTACTTTTAGTTTTATCATTTATTTCTAAATTTTTGTGTCGATTTTTATTCTTGTGGCATTTCTCAACAAATTCTCAGTTATGACTTATGAAGTAGGTTCAGTTATATTATTTGGCTTGCTAAAACAAAGGAAAATTTGTATTCTATTATTATATGATCTTCTATATGTATTTGATATCATGATGTTATCTTTAATTTTTGTAGGATCGAAATAGTTCTGGTGGTGATGCTGATAATTTTGACTGGGATACAGAAGATGAACTGGAAATTGATAATTATGCCATATCCTCTCGCTCAGGAGTGTCACTTACCAATGGGGAATCTGTTTTGGGCACAACGGAGGTACATGCTCATATGTAATTACTTTATGCAGCATTCTGGAATAGTATTGCAGTTGCTGTATTAATTTGGATTTTAAGAGGAAATTTTTAGTGATTATAAGGATTGTCTGATTGAATTTTCTTTCATTTGCAAGTTTTAAAGAAACAATTCACATTTGGTTAGTGATATTAATTGATGAGATCTTATGGGAACTAGTTGAGATGGTGTGTTTAACATTAAAACATTTGTTACAAGTGGTTTCTGTAAATTCTGCATCTCCTTCTCATGTACTGCTTTATTTTGAAGTCTAAACTCTTTCTTATATTAGAAGCTTGAATTTTTCATTTGCATTCTATTTAGTTGGTGGTATTGTTGATGCGTTTGGCTGAAATGTCACCGTTTGCCTCCTTAGCAATGAAAATGTCACATTCACTGAGTTCAATTCTTTTTACTTTGGTGTCTACCCCAATTATTCTTCTAACACCTGTTTTTGCAGACAATCTTCTCTCCTATACTTTATATGTAATTTTTCTAGGAATATAATGGTCAAGGGATAACTAACTCATGATTAACTTTTATCTTCTCAAGGCGGGTTCATCTGCAGATTCTCCCAATTCCAAGTTAATTGATCATTTTGTTGGAATGGGGTTTTCCGAGGAACTTGTTGCAAAAGCAATTGAGGAAAACGGTAAAGTTTCTAGGTCTTTTCCACTTGGAGAATAAGTTTAAATCTTAAGCTCATTTATAATCCTGTTTTACTATTGTCCAGGGGAGGAGAACTCAAACTTGATACTCGAAGCTCTACTTCAGTACTCTGTGAGTTACTGCATATGTCCTATTCTAATGATGCTTATTAGTTGCATATACTCTGATGCTAGAAAGTTGCTGCATATGCACTAGGCTGAATTTTTTCTGTTAAATCACAGATTCATTAGCATGTAGATTTCATAAATTTATTAATTTTTGATTTCTCGTTTTGAAGGCAAGCTCATTGGCTAGTTCTTCCAATTCCAAGTTGATTGACCATTTTTTAGGGATGGGGTTCTCTGAAGAAATGGTTATCAAAGCAATTAAAGAAAACGGTACGGTCCTTTCTTGTTTTATTAGAATTTAGACATCACTGTTCATCTCAACTTCTTTATCTATAATCCTGTCTATTTTCAGGAGAGGGAAATACAGATACGATATTAGAGACTTTGTTGACTTATTCGGTAAGTTGTATGCGGTCCCCCCGAACCTTTTTTTCTAGTGAGCATTATTTCTGAAGCACACTTTTGTATGCTAGAGAAACCAATTTATGTGAACAGTAATCTTGATTTTGATGCAATCGCAAGTCTACATATTCAGTGGTTCAGAATAGAATTGTCTTTCTGAGACCTGAGTTGTTGGACTATCTTGCAAATTAGTTGTTTACTCTTTCTCTTTGTTATATCATTGATTGATTAGTTCAAAATTTGCAGGCTCTTGAAAAGTCTGCTCCCGTCCAACATGCTGATTCTGATAACTATTCATCTGATTATGATGGGAGCTTTCTGGATGATTTTACTGATATCGATAGTTCTGATGATACCGAGGTATCTAACCGTTAATGTTATACCTATTGTTTCATCTGCTCGATTTTCAAACATTTCTAGAAGTCACCATCTGTTAATACCTTGTGCTTTGATTTTTCTGGCCACGCGGATGTTATAATGTGTCCTTTAGTCATTGATTTGCATTTTCTATAGATGCTATGTTTTAGCTACTGACTAATTACACATATTACATTAGCAAATATTTTATCGGATTTCATTTGTAGATTATTTATTTAAGTTTTTGCTTTTCCATATTTCTATGTTCTAGGAAACCCTGAATCCTGATTCTGATGAGGAGAGTAGACTGTTATACTTGACGAAAATGGGGTACTCAGAAGCTGAGGCTTCAGTAGCCATGGAGAGATGTGGTGAGTGGTTTCTTTTTTCGAATGAGGAACTACAAAAACACAACCTAAGCTTCAATAACATGTAAAGCATTCGTCCTAAAATCAATTGGTAATATACGAAGGACCTAATCGGATATAAGACCACGTGAAAGCGAATACTTAATAGATGTGGGATAGCACCAGGTAACATAATGTGCCCAAATTGGAACTCCCAATAATAAATATATGGTTCGGACTTTACAGACATAATAAATTTGCTCCAAAGTTCTGTACTTGTAGAGAAACCCAAGTTTACAACAATGAACTTTCAATGTCACTTAGGGTTAAGTCTTTAAGAGGGGATGTAGTTCTTACACTCCAATTGTACCTTAACATTAACTCTTTAAATACTGCAGGTCCGGACTCATCAATTGCAGAGTTGACGGACTTTATATGTGCTGCTCAAATGGCTAAGGCTGCTGATGCACTTTTTCCAGTTGAAGATAGGGTAGTTTCTTCAGACTTGAAATACTCTTTGTAAATCTTTGTAGTTTTCTGTTCACATTTGCATTCAAGTAACATAATATGCCAATTTTATGTAGTTTTACGTGCATTATTTTTGGTTGAACAGAAGCCATTCTGCAATGATCCCAATTACAAGAAAAGGCGAAACGCAGGCTTTGATTTGTGGAAAAGGAAGAAGCAGATGAAGCTTGACAAGAAGCTTCTTAATGAAGATGACCATGCAGTTCATCTTCCAAATCCAATGATTGGTTTTGGGGTTCCTACCGAACCAGATCAGATAACTCAAAGAACACTTCCAGAAGATGCTATTGGGCCTCCTTATTTCTACTACGAGAACGTGGCACTTGCTCCGGTTGGTGTTTGGAGTGAAATGTCACGATACTTATACGATGTGACACCAGAGTTTGTCGATTCAAAGTATTTTTGTGCTGCTGCACGAAAAAGGGGCTATATTCATAATCTGCCAATTGAGAACAGATATCCTCTTCTTCCGTTTCCTCCGCGCACCATACATGAAGCTTTTCCATTAACAAAGAAATGGTGGCCTTCCTGGGATCCAAGAACGAAGTTGAACTGCTTACAAACATGTACAGCAAGTGCCAAATTGACTGAAAGGATCCTAAAGGCTCTTGAAGCTTATGGCGATGAGCCACCTTTGAATGTGCAGAAGTATGTTCTTGATGAGTGCAGAAAATGGAATCTAGTATGGGTTGGAAAGAATAAAGTTGCTCCACTTGAACCTGATGAGGTGGAAATGCTTCTCGGTTTCCCTAGAAACCATACACGGGGAGGAGGATCTAGTCGGACAGAGCGAATTAAATCGCTCGGTAATTCTTTCCAGGTGTGTGATTTTTACTGTTTTTTTTCTTCTTCTTGTAATTGTCAAATTCCTAAGTAATAATGGTTTTGGTACATGAACGTCGATAATGTTTCTGTTATTAATTTGATTCTTCTTACGCGACTCTTTGGTTTTGAGATACATTATCCATGCTCGCGGTGCTATGCTTATGGAATAGCTTATTTCAGGTCGACACAGTGGCTTATCATCTGTCAGTCTTAAAAGACATGTTCCCTGGTGGTATCACTGTCCTGTCGCTTTTCTCTGGGATTGGTGGTGCAGAGGTTGCCCTCCACCGGCTTGGCGTACCTTTGAAGGCTGTTGTATCGGTTGAAAAGTCGGAAGTGAATAGAAACATTGTTAGGAGTTGGTGGGAGCAAACAAATCAGCGAGGGACCCTAATTGATATACCAGATGTGCAAGAGCTGAATGGTGATCGGTTGGAGCAATTGATTAGTAGATTTGGCGGATTCGACCTCGTCGTCGGTGGCAGCCCATGTAACAACCTTGCCGGAAGCAACAGACATCACCGAGATGGACTCGAGGGTAAGGAATCTTCTCTCTTCTACGATTATTGTCGTATATTAGACTTGGTTAGACTTATGCAAAGGAATCAATGATTTCTTGTGGATACTTGCTTCGAATTGAATTCATCTTGCATCTTTATCATTGTCTGAACATAACATTCTTTCCAAGGGAAATGGAAACTTGAATGTATCTGAAATGGATATTTCAGAATAACAATATTCTGATTGTATGATGACAAGGAACTGATGTATCCCATCTATGTTACTCGGACTTTTCATTTTTCTAAAGCATCCGTGTCCAATACATGTGTATGATGCTTATCCAAACACGTATTCGTATCTGACACATACACTCAAGTTCGAGTAGCATAGTATCATATCTATGTCACTTTGACTCTTCATTTTTCTTAAAAGTATCCGTGTTAAACATTCGTGTGAAATCCGGGGTCTGTCATCTTTAAATTTAGAGTCTTATATTAGAGATGCCCATGGATTGTAGGGTCTGTGCATGGTGCTAGTATTATATATAATTGTCCAAAACATGTTTATTTAGGTATGTTTACATTTGTAATTTTTTAAACAGCTAAAACAAGCCAGGTTCGATCGTATTATTTTAGAATATTTTTATTTAATTTTTAGTTATATATACTATTAAAAAAATCACATGTAAATAATTTAATATTTTTTATAATCACTAGTATCAAATCTATTGGTTAATTAATTCAGATCAGGTATTGTAGAGGTTTATTATGTGGCGATTCTTTCAACCCAATTATTCTATTCACAATGTTGGTATTTAAATCTTTGTACTTGATGGATCTATCGTCTTATCTCGCCACACTAAATGATATTTGGTAACAATTTAATATTTTTGAATAGCTATATCATTATGGAGTATTATATTATGGAAAAATACTTTGATATATAAGTTGGTTAAATTTAGGTGTTTAATTTAAGGTTGGGTTTTACTCTATGGTGTAAATTGTAGAGTTTAGAATTTAAGGTTTAAGGTTAGAATTTAGAGTTTATGATTTAAAGTTTTAGATGTGAGTAATTATTTGATACACTGGCGGTGGAAACTAAAAGTTTCCACAAACGCCTTAATTTTAGGATTTAGGGGCTTAGTTTAGGGTGTATGGTTTAGGTGTATGTGTTTTGAATTTAGGGATAGTGGTTGAAAATTATAGCTTAGAGTTATAATTTATGGTTTATAGATTAAAACCTAAATCTTCACCATATTACCCTAAACCCTAACCTTTAAACCCCAAATTTTAACCATAAACTTTAAATTCTAACCACTATTCCTGAATTTTAAACTTATATACTTAAACCCCTAAACCCTACACCTTAAACTAAAATATTTGTGGAAACTTTCAGTTTTCACCGCCAGTGTATAAAATAATAATCCTTTAGATTTTACACCTTAAATGGATTAATATTTGATACACTGTCAATATAAAAAAAATTATATAAGCATGCTTATTTTTAAGTCTAAATTTAAAATCTAAAATTTTAACTTTAATGCCCTAAAAATCTAACCACAAACCTTAAACTCTAATTCCTAGATTTAAACCATAAATCTTAAATTCTAAACTCTAAATCATATAATCCTAACCTTTAAACCGTAAACTAAAACCATAAACCCCTAAATAACCTCACTCGTAGAAAATTTGTTTTTCACTGCTAGTGTATAAATAATAATCCATAATTATATATATTACATTAAGTAGAGATGTATTATATTCTCAAGGTAAATATCGAAATTTAAACTCATATAATATTAGATAATATAATACTTCGTAGAAAGGTATTACATGTTATACCTATATAGTTTTCATGTGATACAATTATCTTGAATTTTCGTTAGGTTAACAGCGTAACAATTTATTCCTTCAAATTTATGAGAAAAAATTGGGTAGTTAAGTTAATATTAAAAAAAGGCGTAAATAAAAAATCAGCCCTTAAATTATTATTTTTTTACGTTTAGACCTTAAACATTTTTATAGTTTAAGTACTTGAACTATTATTTTTAATCACTTTAAATTCTATAGTTATTTAAATTGAAAAAATATTTTTGACCAATAAAATATTGACACATTATAAGAGGTTTTTTTTGCCAAAAGATAGTTTAGACACTAAAAAGTAAAAAAATGGTATAGTTTAGATACTTGTTTTGTTGTGAATGAGGCAAACTACTTATCCCGCTATAAAATAGTTTAAATACTTACAATAATAAAAAAATAATAATTTAAGTACTTGTTTTGACTAAATAATAGTTTAGGTTTAAAAAAAACATAATTTAAGGACTAATTTTTCATTTAAGCCTAAAAAATTAGGTTTGTTTTTCTTAACGGAATCATTCTTGAATCTTTTAAATATTAACATCTAAATCCAAATCGTAATTAAATAAGAGAAAATATTTCATGCACTGACGGTAAAAATAAAATATTTTCGCAAGGCCTTAGTGTTTAAGGATTTAGTTTAGAGTTTAAGATTAGGAGTATTGATTTTAGGGGTTGTGGTTAGAATTTAGTGGTTAGAGGTTAAGGTTTAAGTTTTAGGATAATATGTTAGGAATTTGAGTTTTGAGTTTTGACTATAAACCTTTAATTCTAATCACAACAATTAAATTTAATATATCTAATCCTAAACCCTCTAAATCATAAACTCTATACTAAATCTCCAATTCCTAAAAGTAAGGCATTTGTGTAAACTTTTTTGTTTTCATTGTTAGTGCATGAAATAATTACCCATTGAATAATATAACTTTTTTTATAATTCTAATTGAGTACAAATAAAACAATTCGAATCTGAATCACTTAAGTCCACTATGACTAGTCTTTCCGATCAGTAAATATAATTTTGTCTAAACTCTTTTTGAATTTAATAAATTCAAAACTTCAAAGGAAATTGATGATATATATTTGTACACTAAAAATATATTTCTCATACTGTTATCACATTTCATTATTTTGTAATTTTAAAAGATAGGATGAGTCTGCCACGCTCGACGAGTATCACAAACGACGAGTACCAATGAA
Source organism: Hibiscus trionum (assembly GCA_030270665.1). Taxonomy (NCBI): domain Eukaryota; kingdom Viridiplantae; phylum Streptophyta; class Magnoliopsida; order Malvales; family Malvaceae; genus Hibiscus; species Hibiscus trionum. The sequence continues at coordinate 856,362 of BSYR01000034.1, read as the reverse complement.
CACTATTAAATTAATTTATAAAGATTTAAAATTTAAAATTTAAAAGACTCAACGTGTAATTATAAATTATTTAAAAATCAAAAAATATATTAATTAAAATACATTATTTTATTTTTATTTTTAATTAAAATATCTGTAAATTACAAAACCCTATTTTTTGTTCATTTGAAATTCAAGTTGTTGCGGTCGCTACCTTGCCATCGCCACAGCCTTTGCCGTGGTTGAGAGTCAGAACCATATTGTGCATTTGTGTTTGCGTTTTTCCAATGTTTTGCAATTTGGGATATTTATAAGCGTTTTTCCAATGGTTCCGACTCTCATACTAAACAATATTCATCATACTCCTTTTATTACATTGTTTTGCAAGTTGTGTTTGCGTTTTTCCAATGGATTCGATATAGGGAAAATTCAATATAAGATTTCAACCAAATGCATATGCTAACGGCGGCAGCGGCTTAAATTTCAAATGAACAAAAATTTTAGATCATATAAATGTTGTGTTGAAAGATAAATCAATTGCTAAAATTAAAGTGGTAGTTCCATGGCTGTCACCTAGTTGTCAACATTGCAAGGCATTTGGGCACTTCACCAGAGTGTGTTCTGTGGCTGCTTCTAAAACGGTGCAAGTTTGGAAGAAGAAAGAAGTAATAAAGAATTATTCTGTTAAGGGTTGTGGTGAAACTTTTACAACCGGTGGACTTAGACAAAAAAACTCTTGAACTTGATGCTAAGTTAGACACAAATTTAGTAAAAATGGATGCCGAGCCTGAAACAGATTCAGTAGCAAGAGAGGTAGGGGATAAGACTGTGGCCGCTGCTGATGCATGTTCTAAGATTCTCGAGGATGAAGACACAAAGTTTTTCGCTTTGTTCAAAAGAAAAAGGAAAGGGGTCGACCTCCAAAAAAGGAGAAAAAAAAAAGACTCTGGTTAGTTCTTCTCATTTGGTGGGTACTCTTCAATGTATTGATATTGATGGTGATAAAAGGAAGAACAAGAATATTTTTTTCTCGGTTTTTTTATTATAACTTAAAGCCTACTCCCACATTGAATGCCTCGTTAATTGGTTTATAAACCCAAAATATATGGTGAGGTAATTGTTGATTCAGTTGGAGTTAACTCTCTCCCCATTTGCTCATGATTGTATGGTTTTGAAATGTGCGAGGGTTAAATAAGCCCTACAAACAGAAAAAAAATATGTACAAATTAAAAAAAAAATTGAATGTTGATATTATCTGCTTTATGGAAATCAGAATTAAAGAGTAAATTTTTTTAAATATCATTTCCAAGTATGCTGCTAAGTGAAACTATGCTTCTAATTACAATTATATTGAGAATGGCAGATTGTGGATTTTATGGAAGAAACACTTGAATTTTGTTATGATGATGGATTGTAGTCAGGCCATAACTCTTAAAGGACTTCTTTGTGGGCACCAAGTCTGCATTACTGCAATATGTGGTAGTAATAATGGGCAGCAAAGAAAGGAGCTTTGGGAACATTTGGAATTTATTGCTACAACTGTTGGTTTCAACTCCTTAATTGTGGGAGGTGATTTCAACATTTTTACCTCTGCATCAGAGAGCTCAAATTATGATTGGTTAGGTCCTTATTGTACTGGGATATGGAAGATTTTTAATATTGTTTGGACACAATAGGGCTGGTTGATCATCTTTTTCTAGGACCAGGGCCGGCTGTGAGGGGGAGCACCCTGAGCGACCGCTCAGGCCCCCAACCAGCCTAGGGCCCCTAAATTTTATTTTTTTAATTAATCAAATAATTAATTTAATGGTAAAAATTAATTTTTTCTAGATAAATAAATTAATTAATCTAACAATGAAAATAATATGCTTGATAAAAATTTAATCATATTTTTATGATTTATTAAAGAAATGCTTAACTACAAAATAAGTGTACAAACTATACTCTTTTTTTATTTTTAGACACTAAAATTGTAACACCCGGTAATATATATATATATATATATATATATATATATAAAGAGAATAAAAATGGGGAAATGAAGGTGAGGGTGTGGAGGCTCGAACCCGAGACCTCAACCCTCACCATCCAACGTGTTAACCATCTAAGCCAAGGCTCATTTCTAATTTTACCTCCCCCTTTTTGTCCTTAAGATTAACGAAATTTTGTTTTACATCTGCATTTAATTGAAGACGCGTCTTTTCACCTACCAAATTGAATGCCCTCTTTCAAGCTTCGAGAAACACCCCCTCTCCCAACGCTCCTACCTACCCCGACCGGCCACCGTTGCTTCCCCCTCCACCGTCGGTCCGTGCGCAACACCACCGCCGCCGGCGTGTGCGCCGCTCTTCCCTGAGCTCATCCCCGGTAGTCACTCGCCTTTCCCCCGCCGCCATCGTCGTGATTCGAGGGCAGAAGGTTCGACGAACCCTACCCTGAATTTCGTCAGCTTTAGCTCGCCGTTTAGCCTCCGTCAGTCGTCCGTTCGGTGTGTTGTTGCCACCACCGTGCTCCCCGCGTCGAGCCAAGCAAAACCCAGCCGGCCCGTCGTCCATTCGCCGTTAGGAAGTCGTTCGTCGGAGCAACGTAAGTTCCGACGACCCCCTTTGCTATTCGTAGTTTTCCGGCGAGAATTCAGTCCTTCTCGGTTGAGTTTTGCTTGATTAAAAGGTATTTCGGTGATGTATACTTTTTTTCAGGTGAGAAACGGTGATTTCGGCAACTCCGGTGACTTCTCCGTCGGTCGTCCGGTGACCAGATCGGTTGGGTAAGTGAACCGGCTCGAACTAGCTTGAACCAGATGAACCGGTCGGTCCATTAGCCAAACCTGAATTGATTTGGCCTAAAGCCCAAACCCAGTCAACCCGAGCCCATCGCCCGAGTCCGACCCGACCCGTCTCTGACCCGAACCGACCCGTGTCCGAGTCAACTCGCTGAGTCAACTCAGTTGACCCCTGTTGGTTGCTGACGTCATCATGATGTCATCGGTTGACTTGGCCCCGTTGACTTTGACTTCCTGACGTCAGCGTCGACTTTGACCAAAAAGTCAAACTTTTCGAAAAGGCCTTATTTTATGTTTTTCGACGTCCTGAGTCCGTTTTTGAAGCCCGTTTTGCGAAATTCCGAATCTAAGGCCCCTGAATCTGACCTTAAACCCAAATCATGCATATGTACTTAATTATCCTATTCAGATATCAGTAAATCGAATAAGTGACTAAAATAGTGTTTTAATTGTGTAAAGGTACCCGAGACTCATGTGACCACTCTCCAACTCAGCCTAGCTCCTCACGACCCGCTCACCCTCACGCTTCAGTGAATATCAGTATGAATTTAAACCCTATGTATAAGAATAAGTTTAACTCTTATTTCACATTATGACCATTACTCTTTCTTGATCTAGGATCCGACCCCGTATCTGAGCGTACTGAGGCAGGTGTCCGTTAGACCCTTCTCCGACCAGCTTTGAGGTGTGTTCCATGTGTGTTATATTCTGTTGAATGAATTGCATAATGATTTAATCATAACCAATACTATGTTTGTTTAATATCTTAATTGTTGTTGAGATTGCATTACTATGTTAGAAATGAGATGAAATGATGAACTGGTTATATAGTGACATTCTCTGCCGACATGATGTATGTTTGCTCAATTCGTATACTTGTAATATGATCTCTTGATCTGTGATGGAATTGTCTGATTGTCTGATAAACTTGAAAGTATGACATGTTAGCTTGACTTGAGATGTTACAATCTGTTTGTATGTTGAATGATGAGAATGTCTGCTTTGCTCAATAGGTATGCCCAATTATCTGTCAAAAGTATAAATCTTTTGTTTCTGATATTCTGAATAGAATGCCTGCCACATGTACTCTGTTATTCATATCTGAGATCTGGACACTGATTACTATCTGGAGTATACTATTGGGTTATGTCATGAAGTCTCTGTTGGTACAGCCCTGATCAAGCTGGTAAATCCTTATGGACTCAAGGTCTCCCCTTGAGTGGCACCTATGCCCATCGGGCCTAGGGTAAGTCCTTATGGACTCAAGGTCTCCCCTTGAGTGGCACATATGCCCATCGGGCCTAGGGTAAGTCCTTATGGACCTAAGGCATCCCCTTAGGTGGCACCTATGCCCATCGGGCCTAGGGTAAGTCCTTATGGATGCAGTTCTGGGGGACTGCATTTGGTGTAAGGTTGGAGGGTAGTCACTAGTAAACTCATGCATGCATCTGAGTATTTGCATTGATCTGCTATGTGTTCTTATGATCTGATTGTTATGTATTCATTGCTTGTTGATCTTCACTTATTGGAACACACTAAGCTCCCTAGCTCATGCCTTCTTCTTCTCCCCTTTCAGATACTTGTGATAGGCTACCCCTTTTGGACCCGACAACTGGAGGATCGGCACATTTAGCTCTAGACTGTTTTAATGTTCTTATCTTCCAAACTGTCTGTATTTGGGTGACTTATGCCTATATTTTGATACGACTTATCTTTTGGTTTTGCCGGGTGTTGGCTTTTGTTATAACTGAACACTTTATGCTTTCATATCATCTATTTTGTAATTACATGATACTAAACTTTTGCTTACTACTTTTGGATGGATTTGAAAGCGTTATTAGTAGATTTTATAATCATTCTGAGAATAGCATTGATATGCTTTCGATAACAGGTTTTATGGTATGGTTCGTAAATCTCCCGAAAAGGGGGAAACTATGTCAGTTTTGATATTTTGACTATGATATTTCACAAGGGTTTGATTATAGGTTGTGACTGCCTGGAGTTGGGTTAAACGCATAAGCGGGTCCAGGTGGTTACATTTAGTGGTATCAGAGCTTTTGGTTTTAAAAAAACCTCGGACTGTGTATGAGTCCATTTTACGCAATGTTTGAAAAGTTTTACAAAAAGTGTTTTGAAATAAGCTAAGTCACCCAATTTCGTCTGCTTAATTGTGTTCGATTCTCCATTGCTATAAACTGACCCTAAGCTTATTCCTTGTAGAGATCTTCTGCTATGAGTACTGCAAGAGGACGTCGACCTATTCGGAGACGCGGTAGACCTGTTCGGTTTGCCGACGCGATGAATGATCCGGTGGTCGAGCCACCTACTTCAACTCATGTCCCTGGTCCTACTGAGCCTTCCGTACCATCTGGCCCTACTGTAGTGACTGCTCCTCAGTCTGCCCCTGGGATTGATGTGTCTACTCCGGTTAGAGGAGCACCGTCTTCTTCTGAGCCTCCCACATCTGTTACTGACGAAGCCCTTAGTAGGCAGTTTTTGCAGTTGATTACTGGTGCGGTTAGAGCAGCTGGTATTGTCCCTGAGGTTCCCATCTCTCAGACCTTGATCACGAATGGGGCGAGAACTTTTGATGGCCCTACTGGTAGAGCCCCAACCGAGGCAGAGGAATGGCTCCACGATCTGGAGAGGCGTATGGATTCTTTGGGTCTTGAGTCACCCAAGAGATATTTGGGAGCCGTCTCTATGTTGTATGGGAATGCTCGTACTTGGTGGGAATCTGTGGTTAGTAGTGTTCCTGCGGCCCGTTTGACTTGGGACTTTTTCAAGGAGCGCTTCAAAAGCCGCTTTGTTGGTGAGCGTTACATGAGGCAGATGCAAGAACGATTCAGGACATTGACTCAGGGAGATATGTCTGTATCCGAGTATGAGACAAAATTCTTGGGCTTGCTCAGATTTGGGGCTAGTTTAGTGCCCACCGAGAGGGGAAAATGTCGTAAATTTGCGATGGGGCTGAGATATGAGCTATGTGTACATGTTGTTGGTCATCTGGATAAGGACTTCGATACTTTAGTTGAGAAAGCTAAAGACCTGGAAGAAGTTGAGCTAGCAGCCACTGGTGGAGGTAGAGCTGACCGAGAGCGGTCTAAGAAGCCTCCTAATCCCGAGCCTTCCTCGCGTCATGGAAAGAGGAATCGCACTTCTGGTCATCATAGAGGTAATTCTGGATCCAGACCTGATGCTTCTTCGACCCCGGCTGCTAGTAGAGGTGATTCGTCTGGTTTCACCCCTATGCCCCTTTGTGTGCATTGTGACAAGCGACATGGGGGCGAGTGGAGAAGGAAGACCAGTGCATGTTTTCGATGTGGGTCCGGAGACCATTTTCTGAAGAATTGCCCTGTCCCATCTTCTGCACCTCGAGCATCCTCCCAGACCCCTGCACGCTCACAGACATCCGTACAGACTCCAGCCAAGGGTCGTGGTCAGAGTAGACCTTCTGCATCTGCTGCTAGGACAGACTCTAGAGCACGATCCTATCAGAGTGGGGGACCAGTCTTGTCTGAGGCTAGGCAACCAGCACTGGTATATGCTACCAGACGAAGTGATGATAGAGATGAGCCGGATGTTATAGCAGGTACATTTACCATTTTCTCTGTTCCATACTTTGCATTGCTCGATAATGGTTCTACCCACTCCTACATTTTAAGATCTATTTCCCGAGACCTTCCATTTCCGATAGAAGCCACAGAGAATGTTGTTACTGTTATGAGCCCAGTAGGTCAGTCGGTGACCGTGGATAAGGTGTTTAGGCGTTGTCCTCTTGAGGTTCAAGGGGAAATCTTTCTGGTTGATCTTATGGAGCTTCCAATGGAGGAGTTCGATCTGATTTTGGGTATGGATTGGTTGACCGAGCATCGGGTTAACCTTGATTGTGAATTGAAAATGGCAACCTTAAGGACTTCTGATGGTCAATCAATGGTTTTAATCGGTGAACGTCGAGGTTACTTATCTAACGTAGTATCTGCTCTGACCGTCGACAGAATGATTCGGAAGGGATATGAGACCTTCATTGCTTCTCTCCTGAATACGAAGGGTTCTCTATCCAAGATTGAAGAAATTCGCACTGTCAGCGAATTTCCTGATGTCTTTCCAGAAGAGTTGCCCGGATTACCTTCGGATAGGGATGTTGAGTTTGAGATTGAGACTTATCTGGGGTCTGCACCTGTATCTATGAATCCCTATCGTATGGCCCCTAAAGAGCTTAAGGAGTTGAAAATTCAGTTGCAGGAGCTGCTTGACCGAGGTTTCATTCGACCTAGCTCTTCACCTTGGGGAGCTCCAGTCCTCTTCGTCAAGAAGAAAGATGGTTCACTCCGATTATGCATTGATTATCGGAAGTTGAACAAGCTGACAGTTAAGAACAAATACCCGTTACCCAGGATCGACGATTTGTTTGATCAATTTCGGGGAGCCACAGTTTTCTCAAAGATTGATCTTCGGTCTGGATACTATCAACTGAAGATAAAGGGATCTGATGTTGCGAAGACAGCTATCCGCACTAGATATGGGCATTATGAGTTTCTTGTGATGCCTTTCGGTCTTACCAATGCACCAGCTGCCTTCATGGACATGATGAACCGTGTGTTCCGACCCTTTATAGACCAGTTTGTTGTGGTGTTTATTGATGATATCTTGGTTTATTCTCGGACAGAATCTGAGCATTTTGAACATTTGAAGATTGTTTTGCAAACCTTGAGAGAGCATCGTTTGTATGCTAAGCTGAGCAAGTGTGAATTTTGGCTCAGAGAAGTGACATTTCTGGGGCATGTTGTATCAGCTCAAGGTATCCAGGTTGATCCTAGTAAGATCGAGGCTATCACCAGTTGGAAGCCACCCAAGAATGTCTCTGAGATCCGTAGCTTTCTGGGTTTAGCTGGTTACTACCGCCGCTTTGTCGAGGGTTTCTCCATCATTGCTGCCCCTTTGACGAAGCTTTTGAGGAAGAATGTTCCTTTTGCTTGGTCTGATGCCCAGCAAGCTAGTTTTGAGAAACTGAAGGCGGCTTTGACTCAAGCTCCGGTCCTTTCACAACCCGAGTCTGGGAAGGACTTCTCAGTGTATAGTGATGCCTCACTCTCCGGGCTTGGTTGTGTACTGATGCAAGATAGGAAGGTAATCGCTTATGCATCACGTCAGTTACGACCACATGAGTGTAACTATCCGACCCATGACCTCGAGTTAGCTGCGGTGGTCTTTGCTCTGAAAATCTTGAGGCACTATCTCTACGGAGAGAAGTGCTATATCTTTACTGATCACAAGAGCTTGAAGTATATCCTCACTCAGAGGGATTTAAATATGAGGCAACGTCGTTGGGTTGAGCTGTTAAAGGACTATGATTGCGTGATTGAGTACCACCCAGGAAAAGCCAATGTTATTGTCGATGCCTTGAGTCGTAAGACTATATCCGACTTGAGATCTCTGTTTGCCAGGATGAGTATTTATAGTGATGGCAGTTTGCTAGCGGAGTTGCAAGTTAAACCAACTTTGGCCGAAGAGATTAAGGCCAAGCAACTCTTAGACAATTCCTTACTCCCAGTCATGCAACAAGTTGAGCAGGGATCCACATCTGTTTATGCCTTCGATCAGGATGGCGTTTTGTGCTTCAAGGGTCGTTATTGTGTTCCCGATGATGCCGACCTAAAGCGAGCCATACTTAGTGAGGCTCATAGCAGCCCTTATGCTATGCATCCTGGTGGAGACAAGATGTACCAGAATCTGAAACAAAGGTACCGCTGGGAGGGTATGAAGAAGGATATATCAGATTATGTATCGAAGTGTATGACCTGTCAGCAATTCAAAGCAGAACATCAACATCCTTCTGGTTTGTTACAACCCATTAAGATTCCTGAGTGGAAATAGGAGCGTATCACGATGGATTTCGTTACCGGGTTGCCTCTGACTCCTTCTAAAAAGGATTCTGTCTGGGTTATTGTTGATCGACTCACCAAGTCAGCTCACTTTATTCCTGTACGAGTTACTTATTCTCTAGAGAAGCTGGCTAGGCTGTATATCTCATAAATCGTCAGATTGCATGGGGTACCCTTATCTATCATATCTGATCGAGACCCGAGGTTCACTTCTCATTTCTGGGCGGCCTTGCATAATGCTTTGGGTACGCGTTTAAATTTCAGTACATCCTTCCATCCTCAGACTGATGGGCAGTCTGAGAGAGTAATTCAGGTTCTTGAAGATATGTTGAGAGGATGCGTGTTAGACTTCCGCGGTAGTTGGGAAGATTTCTTGCCCTTGGCCGAGTTTGCTTATAATAATAGCTATCAAGCTAGTATTCGCATGGCCCCTTATGAAGCTCTGTATGGTCGTAAATGCCGAATTCCTATCTGTTGGACCGAGTTGTATGATAAGAAGACTTTGGGTCCGGAGTTGGTCCAAGAAACTGAAGAGACTGTCAGATTAATCCGTGATCGCCTGAAAGAGGCCTTTGACAGACAGAAATCTTATGCTGATCGAAGAAGAAAGGATATTGAGTTTGAGGTCGGTGATCAAGTCTTTCTGAAAGTATCTCCATGGAAGAAAGTTCTGAGATTTGGAAAAAAGGGTAAGCTGAGTCTGAGATTCATTGGGCTGTACCGTATCATGAAGAGAGTTGGGCCAGTTGCCTATCAGCTTGAGTTACCTCCTCAGCTCAGTCGTATCCATAATGTCTTCCATGTGTCCATGTTGAGGCAATACCATCCAGATCCTAGTCATGTCATTCAGGTTCAAGATGTAGAATTGAGGCCAGACTTGTCCTATGAGGAGGAACCAATCCAGATCTTAGATTTTGATGAGAGAGTTTTGAGGAACCGACGCATTCCGATGGTAAAGGTACAGTGGAGAAATCGGAGTCCTAGTGAGGCTACATGGGAGATTGAGGGATCCCTGAGAAAGCAGTTTCCACATCTGTTTGATTCAGGTAAATTTCGATGACGAAATTTTTCTTAAGGATGGGAGAGTTGTAACACCCGGTAAAATATATATATATATATATATATATATATATAAGAGAATAAAAATGGGGAAATGAAGGTGAGGGTGTGGAGGCTCGAACCCGAGACCTCAGCCCTCACCATCCAACGTGTTAACCATCTGAGCCAAGGCTCATTTCTAATTTTACCTCCCCCTTTTTGTCCTTAAGATTAACGAAATTTTGTTTTACATCTGCATTTAATTGAAGACGCGTCTTTTCACCTACCAAATTGAATGCCCTCTTTCAAGCTTCGAGAAACACCCCCTCTCCCAACGCTCCTACCTACCCCGACCGGCCACCGTTGCTTCCCCCTCCACCGTCGGTCCGTGCGCAACACCGCCGCCGCCGGCGTGTGCGCCGCTCTTCCCTGAGCTCATCCTCGGTAGTCACTCGCCTTTCCCCTGCCGCCATCGTCGTGATTCGAGGGCAGAAGGTTCGACGAACCCTACCCTGAATTTCGTCAGCTTTAGCTCGCCGTTCAACCTCCGTCAGTCGTCCGTTCGGTGTGTTGTTGCCACCACCTTGCTCCCCGCGTCGAGCCAAGCAAAACCCAGCCGGCCCGTCGTCCATTCGCCGTTAGGAAGTCGTTCGTCGGAGCAACGTAAGTTCCGACGACCCCCTTTGCTATTCGTAGTTTTCCGGCGAGAATTCAGTCCTTCTCGGTTGAGTTTTGCTTGATTAAAAGGTATTTCGGTGATGTATATTTTTTTTTAGGTGAGAAACGGTGATTTCGGCAACTCCGGTGACTTCTCCGTCGGTCGTCCGGTGACCAGATCGGTTGGGTAAGTGAACCTGCTCGAACCAGCTTGAACCAGATGAACCGGTCGGTCCATTAGCCAAACCTGGACCGATTTGGCCTAAAGCCCAAACCCAGTCAACCCGAGCCCATCGCCCGAGTCCGACCCGACCCGTCTTTGACCCGAACAGACCCGTGTCCGAGTCAACTCGCTGAGTCAACTCAGTTGACCCCTGTTGGTTGCTGACGTCATCATGACGTCATCGGTTGACCTGGCCCCGTTGACTTTGACTTGCTGACGTCAGCGTTGACTTGCTGACGTCAGCGTCGACTTTGACCAAAAAGTCAAACTTTTCGAAAAGGCCTTATTTTATGTTTTTCGACGTCCTGAGTCCGTTTTTGAAGCCTGTTTTGCGAAATTCCGACTCTAAGGCCCCCGAATCTGACCTTAAACCCAAATCATGCATATGTACTTAATTATCATATTCAGATATCAGTAAATCGAATAAGTGACTAAAATAGTGTTTTAATTGTGTAAAGGTACCCGAGACTCATGTGACCACTCTCTAACTCAGCCTAGCTCCTCACGACCCGCTCACCCTCACGCTTCAGTGAATATTAGTATGAATTCAAACCCTATGTATAAGAATAAGTTTAACTCTTATTTCACATTATGACCATTACTCTTTCTTGATCTAGGATCCGACCCCGTATCTGAGCGTACTGAGGCAGGTGTCCGTTAGACCCTTCTCCGACCAGCTTTAAGGTGTGTTCCATGTGTGCTATATTCTGTTGAATGAATTGCATAATGATTTAATCATAACCAATACTATGTTTGTTTAATATCTTAATTGTTGTTGAGATTGCATTACTATGTTAGAAATGAGATGAAATGATGAACTGGTTATATAGTGACATTCTCTGCCGACATGATGTATGTTTGCTCAATTCGTATACTTGTAATATGATCTCTTGATCTGTGATGGAATTGCCTGATTGTCTGATAAACTTGAAAGTATGACATGTTAGCTTGACTTGAGATGTTACAATCTGTTTGTATGTTGAATGATGAGAATGTCTGCTTTGCTCAATAGGTATGCCCAATTATCTGTCAAAAGTATAAATCTTCTCTTTCTGATATTCTGAATAGAATGCCTGCCACATGTACTCTATTATTCATATCTGAGATCTGGACACTGATTACTATCTGGGGTATACTATTGGGTTATGTTGTGAAGTCTCTGTTGGTACAGCCCTGATCAAGCTGGTAAATCCTTATGGACTCAAGGTCTCCCCTTGAGTGGCACCTATGCCCATCGGGCCTAGGGTAAGTCCTTATGGACTCAAGGTCTCCCCTTGAGTGGCACCTATGCCCATCGGGCCTAGGGTAAGTCCTTATGGACCTAAGGCATCCCCTTAGGTGGCACCTATACCCATCGGGCCTAGGGTAAGTCCTTATGGATGCAGTTTTGGGGGACTGCATTTGGTGTAAGGTTGAAGGGTAGTCACTAGTAAACTCATGCATGCATCTGAGTATTTGCATTGATCTGCTATGTGTTCTTATGATCTGATTGTTATGTATTCATTGCTTGTTGATCTGCACTTATTGGAACACACTGAGCTCCCTAGCTCATGCCTTCTTCTTCTCCCCTTTCAGATACTTGTGATAGGCTACCCCTTTTGGACCCGGCAACTGGAGGATCGGCACATTTAGCTCTAGACTGTTGTAATGTTCTTATCTTCCAAACTGTCTGTATTTGGGTGACTTATGCCTATATTTTGATACGACTTATCTTTTGATTTTGCCGGGTGTTGGCTTTTGTTATAACTGAACACTTTATGCTTTCATATCATCTATTTTGTAATCACATGATACTAAACTTTTGCTTACTACTTTTGGATGGATTTGAAAGCGTTATTAGTAGATTTTATAATCGTTCTGAGAATAGCATTGATATGCTTTCGATAACAGGTTTTATGGTATGGTTCGTAAATCTCCCGAAAAGGGGGAAACTATGTCAGTTTTGATATTTTGACTATGATATTTCACAAGGGTTTGATTATAGGTTGTGACTGCCTGGAGTTGGGTTAAAAGCATAAGCGGACGTCCGTTAAAAAATTAAAAACAAGTGCTCAAATTATGCTGCCTTTTGTTTTAGGTGTCTATTTTTAAAAAAGTTAGTGCCCAAATTATGTCGTTTTTTTTGTTTTAGGTGTCTAAAGTTTCATTTTTTATATAAAAAATAATGATCGATACCTCAAAATGATAACAAAATAAACTTTAGGCACATAAAGAAAAAAAAACGTGTATAGTTTGGACACTTATTTTGTAATTAAGACTTAAAAAAATATTACTTTGATTGTTCAAATTAATAAGATATGCTTTTGTTATATAGAGGTCAATTTTTTAATTTTCGCTCAGGGCCCCGAAAATCTCCGAGACGGCCCTGTCTAGGACCTTTGTTTACTTGGTCAAATAAGCAGCATCCTGGCTATTTTACAAGAGAACTGGATAGGGTTCTTATGAATGCACAGTGGGCTCATGAAATGTCTAAGTCCTATGTTGAGTTTTTGGCTCCTGGAATTCAGATCATAGTCCAGCATTGCTTTGGCCAAGGAAGGAGATTCAAGCAGATATGCCTAAACCTTTCAAATATTTTAATTTCTGGTCATCTCGCCTTGATTTTGACAGTGTGGTTCAGAATTCTTGGTTGGCTCCAACTTTTGGGAATCCAATGCAAGTGTTATTTACAAAAATAAAGAGACTGAAAACTTGTTTAAAGGCTTTGAACAACGATTTTTATGGGGATATTTCTGGAAAGGTGGCAAGAAAGAGAGAACATCTTGGATGTCGGCAATTTGTAAATTTAAAGACCACTAGCAGGGATCTGAATGTGGAGAAATACCTTTAAGAAAGAGAGAACATCTTGGAATTCTTTGAGTCTTATGTTATGTTGCCATCATTCAATGCAACTGCCTTAAATCTTCTTCCAAATGTGCCTAATGCAAGTAGGGCGAAGGATTTCAAATCTATCTCATGCTGCTTAATTTTTTACAAAATTGTAACCAGGATCATGGTGACTAGATTGGCTCCTTATTTTTCTGACATGTTTTCAAAAATTCAGTCAGCTTTCATCAAGGGGAGAAGTATAACTAACAATACTCTTGTCGCGACCGTTTTTTTGAAAGTTCGCTTTTTAAAGGTTGGAATAAAAACAACCTTGACGATTGAAATCCGGAAATTCAGGATATTTGATCATTTTTATCTTTTTAATTAATTAGCCTTCCATTTTAATCAAAACATCGTTTATTTTGCTTAAAATCATTTTGGAGTCGCCACCGGCCACTTTGGTAGGCCGGACACCATAAAAACGCACCAGAGTTTCTTTTTGAAAAGTTCGGGTTCGGGAGTCGGTTACGTGTAGGGAAGGGTTAGCACCCCTACGAACGCCCGTTATCGGTACCTTATTAATTACACATGGCATTTTGGCATTTTGAACATTAATTTGTACTTAATTAGATCTTTTAACCGTAAAACGAATTTATTCTGAATGAGAGTATCTTTTTGTAAGAAAGTACATTTTGATCGAATATGATCATGAAACATCCAATTGTATTAGGACACTTCAACTTATATTCGGAAAATGTACCTCAACACAAAAAGTTTAATGCATGATTTATTATTATCTTGTCATTTTTAAGTAAACCCTAATTAGGCTCCATTAATTAATTTAATTTAAAATCTATGAATGTTATTAATTTGGGACATAAAAGAAAACACCCAAAATAATATTGGGCACTTTCTTTATCGAGCCCAAAAATAACAACATTCCTAATTAGAATGACACTAATTATTAACCCTGTTTTATTTTACTTGTTAAATTTACCTAGTTAATGATTTATTTCTATTTTCTAAGTTAAAGTGGAAAATTAAAACTTTTATCGGAATGCTCATTGATTAACATCACTCTACCTTGTGACACTAGCCAATATTGAGCATTCTAACATTGTTTCAAATATCTACTTATTTTCTACAATGATCTTCCTATTCAATTATGATTGGGTAAACTACACTAATGGAACTAATCTAATTTAACATGTGATTAATTGTCCATACAATATAATGACATAATATTTTAAAAAACATTTCAAGCATATGAATTAATTATACAATTAAATAAAACAATTAATTAAAGTAATTAATTAAAATAATTAATTAAAGCAATTAATTCTAGAAAGGACTGAATTGAATTAAATTGCATCTTAAGTGACCAAATTACAAATGAGTATGTGACTGATTTGTAAGGGAATTAAAATATAAGAACCCAAATCTAAAAACCTGAAAGACCAAGCCTAGATCAATTAACCAAGCCCAAACCAAATACCTAGGCCCAAACTACTGACCCAAGCCCAAACCAACGTTTTTGGTCGATCGGGTCACGGACCTGTATCCAAACCCATACAGAAACGCGCGGATCCTCTGTGACACGACTCCCCAAAACGACACCGTTCCCAACTCGGTATAAATGGCCCTAAACCGAGTTGAAACGACCATTTGATCCGTTCTCCATCTCTCTCCTCAATTCTCTCTCACTCTAAATTCTCTGAACCCAAACACCAAAAACCCGAAAACTCAACATGTTTTTGCCTCGGTTCTTCTTTTGTTCTTAAAAAATCCTTCACTCAATCTTCAAAAATACTAAAATCCCTTTCCAAAATTTTTTTAAAGATCAAACATCATTTTTTCAAGAACAAACGTAGAACATTTCTAAAACCCTTCATTTGATCCTCATAAACACCTAAGCCCTCTCTGAACTTGTTTTTCAAAGATCAAAACCCTTTTTTTTTTCAAGAACATATCGAAAACTAAAAAAAAACATCTCTTCAATCCTCATCTTTCCAAAACTTTTCCCCGACCTGTTTCTTGGCCGCCGAGGTGATATCGACCACCGAATATCATCTTCGGTCTTCTTCTTCCCCTTTCCGATGACCAGATCTTCTCCAATCATCTTCTCCGGCATCCCCACAACTTCCGACCACCATCCATCTTCTTCTTCCCTTTTCCGATGACCGGGCCTTCTCCGGTCATCTTTCTCGGCCAGACCTGGCTTTTCCGGCCACCGTCTACAACTCTGACCACCGCCTCCGCCGTCGTCGGAACCCTAAATCTACCCAAAAGACTCTTTTTAAACCATAATCCTAGATCGGAGCCCTGTTTCATCAAAACACCCATCTTCTCCCGATCCTAAGCTATCTACCCGGGACTAGAGACCTCTCCTCTCTGTTTTTCGACTCCGACAATGATCCGAACGCTTGTTTTTTCACTCCGATGACATTTCCGACAACGGCGAAGCAAGATAAGCTCTCAATCTCTCTCTTTTATTATTTATTTATTTTTTATGTATTGTTAGTTTCTAAGTAGATCTGATACTTAAAGATCTAGATCTGTTTTATTTTTCTTAGATTTAGGTTCTTACATGTGTTATGGATCTAATTTATACCTAGATTTAGGTTTGAACTGTGTTTTATGTCTGAGATCTGTTTTTTAGACAGACTTAGGTTTAGTTTTTTTTAGGATTCAACTCGTTTTTTATGTTTTTCGAACAGGTAAAAATGAAAAACAAGGAATAGAGGTTTTAAATATCTCGGTTCGGTATTCTGACGGTTCCGGTGAGCTTCCAGCAAGGTCCCCGTGTCCGGTTATCTTCTCCGATTGACTCAGGCCCCTCAATTAATTTGTCTCTCTCTTTTTCTTTTCGATTTCTTTTTTTTGGAAATTATTTGTGTAATTATGGCTGCATTAATTATGTTTCTCTCTCTCTTTACAGGTATTTATACCTGCGTCAGGAGTGACGTCATCCTTGCACGGATGGCAATGCTAGCTGGTCCCAGCTTGGTGAGAGTCCGAGTGAAATGAGATGGGCCAAAACCATGTTGACACGTGTCCCTTGGGGCTCAAATTCAAGTGGGAAAAAGAAACACAGAGGGGTTCGAAGGGATTTTTGTGTTTGTTGGGCTAGTTTTGGGTTGTTAACAATTGTAATGGGTTGGGTCTGAGTTATTATGGGTTGTCAACAGTTGTAATGGATTTTGGCTTTTGGTTCGGGCATTTGTATTGAGCCTTTTGTTATGTATTTGGACTTTGTATTGTTTTTTGGACTCTAATGCATTTGGGTTTTTCTTTTATTATTGTTTTGTTTATTATTATTTATATACTATTTATATATATGCAAACCCGGACAAAAATCTGGTTCTACAGCTGCCCCTCTTTGCTCATTCCTATGGAACATGAATAGGGCAAAGACTGAAAAGACACGGATTTTTTTCCGAACCATCTGCTTGTCAAAGCTTGAATATATTCTTCTCATTGTGAAATTCTTCAATCTTTGATAATCCGACGCTGCTCTTCGCTTTCTGAGGTCTGAACATGTTCTTCTCATTATGAAATTCTTCATTCCTCATTCTTTTGCTGGTCTTTTTTGTAACGGTACTGGATAAGTAAGCTCTTTTCATTTGGAACTTCTTCATTCTTCAACGGACGGACTCTTCTCATTATGAATCCTTCTTTGTTGGGCGGACTCTTCTCATTATGAATCCTTCTTTGCTGGGCGAACTCTTCTCATTATGAATCCTTCTTTATTGGGCGGATTCTTCTCATTACGGATCCTTCTTTGCTAGGCAGATTCTTCTCATTATGAATCCTTCTTTACTTTTTCCCGTTAAAACAAATGAAATATGCAGATTATCATGATCCTAATGTCCTATATGATGCATGAACTAACGGTTTACTAAGATCCATCAATCAGCTTCCGCTCTTTTGGGTCTCTTTCTAGATGCTCCTCGTCTGATTCTATCCAACACCAGGACTTCACCATTGCGACCCCCTTTCCGCGTTTCTGGCCATTTGCCCTAAAGCGCCCTTTCGGGTTTTCACTTTAGTTTGCTTTTCTCAAAGCGCCCTTTCAGGTTTTCACTTTGATTTTTTCTTTTTTCTGAAAGGCGCCTTTTCAGGTTTTCACCTCCCTTTTTCTTTTTTCCTTTTTCTTTTTTCTTTTTTTTTTCTTTTTTTTTCTTTTTGGAAGTGTTATGATCAAAGAGGTTTTATTTTGATCAGCCACATATTGCTTCAACCAATAAAGAAACCTTGTTGTTCCTAAGAATTTCTACCGAGCTGCGAATACTTCTCTTCTTGGCACCCGCCAAAATCAACTCAGAGGGACCTTGTAATGTTTTGCCCTCATATTTCTGATCATCTCATTATAGATAAATCATTGTTCTTCGGGTGACAATCTCTGTTGCGGCATTCATGATCAAACTTCAGTTTTGCACTTCCTCATCTTGTACACTCTTCTTCAATTCCTAGAGTGACAAGATCCACCTGCATTTCTAAAACAAAGTAATACCAGGGAAATTATCTGTTTTTCATTATATCAACCATTTTAAGATGCTTTGGAATAAAAGGAATGCTCGAAAGTGAGTTCATGAATTTTATTGAGGCTTATAAATTGGAATACAACGGATTTGGAAATAGTCATGGCAAACAAAAAAATTAAGAAACAAAGTCAGATCTTCGGGCATCCAAGGCATGAAGGATACAACTACCCTATCAACCAAAAGTAGGGCTGAGTTTGCACTCATGTCCGGTGGTCTTCAAATGTTGCTGGAATGCTTTCGAATGTGAAACCTCTTCTGAAATACCAGGTGTCTGAGAGGTTTTGATTATCAGATGCCTAACTTCACTCATATGAGCCACCTTTTCAGGTTCTCAACTCAGATCCTCCTTTGGTTTCAAGACGCCTTTTGCGGGTTTTCATCTTGAACCCCCTTATTTTATTTTATTATTTTTTATGATATCTAAGGCACCATTTTTGGGGTTTTCACCATAGATATTTTCTTTTTGCGAGAGCGCCCTTTCGGGTTTTCACACCATTTTTTTCTTCTTTTTTTCAAACTCTTTTTGTATTCTTCAAGCATAATACTTTTTGACTGAATCCGAATTCACCGGCTTATGTAGCTCTTTGTCGTCCATTTCAGCCAGTATCAATCATCCTCCGGAGAAGGCTTTCTTGACAACATATGGCCCCTCCCAGTTAGGCATCCATTTCCCGCAATCATCTCGATGCATTAGTAGGACTTTTCTTAACACAAGATCCCCCTCTCGAAATTCTCTCAAGCGCACTTTTTTATCATATGCTCGCATTATCATCTTTTGGTACATATGTGTTGGGTTTTTTGCACGCTCGAATCGATCAACCGATTATGCTCGCCAAGTGGTGGAGAGGTGAATTTTTGGGTGGAAGGGTTTAGGAAGCTAAAAGAATAAAAACACAATGATTTATAGTGGTTCAACCTTCTAACCAAGGTCTACATCCACTACCTTAGCTTCCCACTAAGGATTTCACAACCAATTCACTAATTGATTCGTCCCCTTTTCTAGGCTTAGGAGGAAACCCTTTACAACGATCAAGCTTCTACCCAAAGCCTTGATCAAAACCCTATTTTACAAAGAGATAAACAAAAAAAGCAAACTTGAACCCTCTAATAGGTGTTTTGTTTGCACAATGAAACACTCACCCAAAACCTAAAACACTTGAGCAAATTTAACAATGTAAGCTCACAAGTGTTGTCTAAGCAAGAAATGAACGATTTAAGCTCTAGACAAGTTTTTCACTCATAATGTTGTAACAATTGAAGCTCTTATCAATCTTGATGCTTGGAGGTCCTTTTTATACTCCAAATTGAGTTTGTAGCCGTTTATAGCCGTTGGGAATATTGCCGTTTATAGCCGTTGGGAATATAGCCGTTTATAGCCGTTGGAATAGTACCATTTATAGCCGTTGGGAATAGTACCATTTATAGCCGTTGGAAATAGTTCCATTTATGGCCGTTTGGAATAGTACCATTTATGGCCGTTGGGAATAGTACCATTTATGGCCGTTGGGCTATTTCAAAACACACCGTATCGATACGGCTAGGCGTATCGGTACGGGTTTTGGCTACTGGAATTTTGGTAGTTTGAAAACCCTAAGGCGTATCGGTACGGTCCAATACCGTATCGGTACGGTTACTTGAAAATCATGGTTTTGACTACTTTAAATACACTTTAAAACCATTCCAATTGCCGTTTAAAACCCTTAAACATATTTTCAAGTTGTTTTTTACTAAAAACATATTTTAAATTCTTTTCAATTTAGTCCAAAACATTTTTCAAATATTATATCAAAACCTTAGTTCTACAATCTCCCCCTTTTTGATATAATAAAACTAACTTGAAAAATTGTTTGAGATTTTCTCTCTTTAGCTTTAAAATTGTGAATAAGAGATTAAGATATGAAATCAAATAAAGCTCCCCCTTATTCATTTGAAAATTCATTTTTTTCAAACCATTTTCTCCCCTTTTTGTTATATCAAAAAGAATTTAAAATGACATTTAAGTTCAAGATAACATAGGAGGCAAAAAAAAATTTGACACTTAAAATTTTGGTTTAAAATGGCTCCCCCTTACTCAAAGCATCATTGAAATGTTAGTCCAACATTTATGATCATCTAGTTGAATAAAACTAAAATTAAAACAAATAAATGCTAAAACAACTAGATTTTTACCAACACTTGAACCCAAAGGGAGGATGTGAAGCCTTCCTTCTTCAAGTGTTCTTCCTTGTGTGCATGGAGCTCCCCCTCATTGTTTGACTTGTTGAACACTCTCCATCACACCTAGCAAAAGACAATCAAGTAATTTTTGGTATCCAAATTGCTTTGGATCCATAAACGTTAGTAGCACAAATTTTTGACCCCTTAGGAATCCATTTTTCAATGTCATCCTTTTTAATTGAAGTGGTTAGTCCTTTTGGGACCCAAACACTTCTAAAACATTTACCGTTTTTAAATCTAGGGGCACTAGATTGTCTAACATAGAAATTTGATTTTCCAAAATTGTTTTTCTTTTCAAGCTCTTTGGAAATCAAATCTTTTTCTTTTTTAAGATCATCAACTTCTTTTTGATGATCTTTTTCAATCGTTTGAAGCAAATTTTGTAAATCTAAAACTTTAAGCTCAAAATCTTTGATTTTTGCTTCAAACTCTAAATTGGTTTTAGAAAGCAAATCATTTTCGGTTTTTAACTTTGAAATCAATTTCTTGTTTTTCGAAAATGAAGCCTTGAACTCAAAAACCAATTCATCATAGGCTTCTTGTAACTCATCAAATGTATAAGAATTTGAAATAGATGAGTTAGAAGTTACCTCCCCCTCATTGAGGGCCATCAAGCATAGGTGGGCTACTTCATCTTCGGTGGAGTCTTCATCACTCCATGTGGCCACATATGCTTGTTTAGAAGATGATCCATTCTTTTTGGATTTGTGGGAGTCCTTCATCTTCTTCATCGATTCATGCTTGGATTTTTCCATTTTGCTCTTCATGAACCGGGTGAATTTGTTGAAAAGATAGGCCATCTCTTCATCTTCACTATCCTCCTCACTTGAATCTTCATGATGACATGTGGAGGACTTGAGAGCAATGGCATTTACATTGATTCCAATGCTTTTGAGTTTCTTCTCTCCCATAGCTCTAATTGCTTCCCTCTTTTTCTCATCCTCTTTATTTTTCTTCATGATTTGATGAGTAAGGAGAGACCCCATGAGTTCATCAAGCTTCAAAGTCTTCAAATTTTTGGCTTCGATGATGGCGGTCCTCTTTGAGTCCCAAGACTCGGGAAGTGAGTAGATGAGCTTTCGGACAAGTTTTTCTTCCGGGATGGCTTCTCCATAACCTTTAAGACCATTGGTGATGGTGGAGAATCTATCAAACATCTTCTCGATGTTCTCTTCCGGATCCATCTTGAAGTTTTCATACTCTAAGGTGAGGATCCCAATCTTGGTCTCCTTGACTTCATTAGTCCCCTCGTATGTGACTTCAAGCTTGTCCCATACCTCCTTGGCACTTTCACAAGAAGACATCTTCTCATAGATGGTTGGGCCAAATGCACAAAAAAGCATGTGCAAGGCTCTACAATTTAGCTCCATCTTCTTGCGATCGTCGGCACTCCATTCCGCTTTGCTTCCTTGAGGCACGAACGGACCATCTTCAACTATGTCCCATAGCTTGTAATCTCTTGCCTTCAAGAAGAATTTCATCTTTGTCTTCCAATGGGCATAGTGATCTCCGTCGAAGAAAGGCGGTATGTTGATGGATTGCGCCATTTGAGCCGGTTGGTGAAATGTTGATCGAGCTTGCCGGATCTTCTCAATAGGATGTGAATCCCTTTCGATTGAGCCAAGCTCTGATACCAATTGTTGGGTTTTTTGCACGCTCGAATCGATCAACCGATTATGCTCGCCAAGTGGTGGAGAGGTGAATTTTTGGGTGGAAGGGTTTAGGAAGCTAAAAGAATAAAAACACAATGATTTATAGTAGTTCAACCTTCTAACCAAGGTCTACATCCACTACCTTAGCTTCCCACTAAGGATTTCACAACCAATTCACTAATTGATTCGTCCCCTTTTCTAGGCTTAGGAGGAAACCCTTTACAACGATCAAGCTTCTACCCAAAGCCTTGATCAAAACCCTATTTTACAAAGAGATAAACAAAAAAAGCAAACTTGAACCCTCTAATAGGTGTTTTGTTTGCACAATGAAACACTCACCCAAAACCTAAAACACTTGAGCAAACTTAACAATGTAAGCTCACAAGTGTTGTCTAAGCAAGAAATGAACGATTTAAGCTCTAGACAAGTTTTTCACTCATAATGTTGTAACAATTGAAGCTCTTATCAATCTTGATGCTTGGAGGTCCCTTTTATACTCCAAATTGAGTTTGTAGCCGTTTATAGCCGTTGGGAATATTGCCGTTTATAGCCGTTGGGAATATAGCCGTTTATAGCCGTTGGAATAGTACCATTTATAGCCGTTGGGAATAGTACCATTTATAGCCGTTGGAAATAGTTCCATTTATGGCCGTTGGGAATAGTACCATTTATGGCCGTTGGGAATAGTACCATTTATGGCCGTTGGGCTATTTCAAAACACACCATATCGATACGGCTAGGCGTATCGGTACGGGTTTTGGCTACTGGAATTTTGGTAGTTTGAAAACCCTAAGGCGTATCGGTACGGTCCAATACCGTATCGGTACGGTTACTTGAAAATCATGGTTTTGACTACTTTAAATACACTTTAAAACCATTCCAATTGCCGTTTAAAACCCTTAAACATATTTTCAAGTTGTTTTTTACTAAAAACATATTTTAAATTCTTTTCAATTTAGTCCAAAACATTTTTCAAATATTATATCAAAACCTTAGTTCTACAATATGGCTGTGACAGATTGCCCTTAATCTCTTTTCCTCGATGAGATTTAACTGATCAAATCGAACCTGCAACCATTCTACATCATCTAACTTGGTTTTTGACAATACCTGGAGTGACGGAATCTCAACTTCAATAGACAGCACCGCCTTCGTCCTATAAACCAAGGAATAAGGCATTGCCCCAGTCGAGGTCCGTATTGATGTTCGATATGCGAATAGAGCGAACGGTAGCTTCTCATGCCAGTCCTTGTAAGTTTCTGTTATCTTTGATATAATTTTCTTTATATTCTTGTTTGCCGCTTCCACTGCCACATTCATCTTTGGGCGGTAGGTTACTGAATTGTGATGAATGATCTTGAATTGTTCGCACACTTCCATTATCACTTTGTTATTGAAATTTGTAGCATTATTAGTAACAATTCTCTCTGGTAGTCCATATCAGCAAATTATCTCTTTCTTCAGGAACTTAATGACTGTGGTTCTTGTAATGTTGGCATAAGAGGTTGCTTCCACCCACTTGGTAAATTAATATATCGCTACGAGGATGAAGCGATGTCCGTTTGAAGCTTTGGGATGAATTTGCCCAATAACATTCATGCCCCAGGCTGCAAAAGCCATGGTGAGTTCATGGTATGTAGAGGGACTGGTGGAGAATTGATCTTGTCAGCGTATATCTGGCACTTATGACACTTCTTTGCGTATTTGATGCAATCTCCATCCATGGTCGTCCAATAATAGCTGTATCTCATAATCTTCCTGGCTATTGAGAGCCATTTACATGTGTGCCACATATCCCGTCATGTACCTATGCCATTATAGTCTTTGCTTTGTTGGCATCAACACATCTCAGCAGAATCTGATCTCTGCTTGTTTTGTTTAGGATTTCCCCGTCGAGTACATATCCTGAAGCCATTCTTCTGACAGTTCTTTTTTCATTATCATTTGCCCCAGAGGATAAGTCTAATATTTTAGGTATTGTAAAATATCATGGTACCAAGGATGTTGATCAATTTCCTCTTCTATGCTACAACAATGAGCATATGTTTCATAGCTCTGCATTCGGATAGGCACCATATCTTCTGATCTGTTTGCTAGGAATACCGAAGCCAGTGTAGCTAAGGCATCCGCCATTTGATTATCTTCCCTGGGGATGTATATAAAGGTTATTAACTCAAACGCTTTTATTAGCTCCAGGATCAATTTTCAGTACTCGATCAATTTTGCATCTTTCGTTCCCATTCTCCGTGAAGTTGGTAAATCACCAACGCCGAATCTCCATACACTTTTAAGACTTCTACTTTTCTTTCAATGACAGCTCGCAGGCCCATCACACATGCTTCATATTCTGCCATGTTATTGGTACAAAGAAATTCTAGCCTGCTTGTGGACGGGTAGTGTACATCATCGAGTGAGATCAATACTGCCCCAATTCCTCGTCCAAGGGCATTAACCGCTCCATCAAAAATACAATTTCCAGGTTTTTCTTTCTAGAATTCCAGCTTCTATCATGGAGACATTCATCACATCTTCATCTGGGAAATCGAAGTTCAGGGGCTCATAATCCTCCATTGCACGACTGGCTAGGAAATCTGCTATAACACTTCACTTTATTGCTTTTTGACTCACGTACACAATGTCAAACTCTGATAACAACATTTGCCAGCGTGCCAATCTTCTAGTCAATGCTGGTATTTCCATCATGAATTTTAACGGGTCATGACGAGAGATCAGCCATGTTGTATGGTATAACATGTATTGTCTGAGCCTTCGGGTTACCCAAACCAGAGCACAACATAGCTTTTGAATTGATGGGTACTGAACTTCGCATTCAGTAAACTTCTTGCTCAAGTAATAGATGGCTCTTTCTTTCTTTCCTGTGTCATCATGTTGCCCCAATATGCAACCCATTGAATTCTCGTAGACCATCAGGTAAAGGATTAGTGGCCTGCCAGGAACCGGTGCTACTAATATGGGAGTATTGGTAAGATATTTCTTGATTTTGTCAAATGCTTCTTGTCACTCTTGATTCCATTCTCAAGGGTTATTCTTTTTCAACATCCTGAAGATTGGATCACATTTATCGGTCAATTGTTATATAAACCGAGAAACATAATTCAATCTGCCAAGGAACCCCCGAACTTCTTTCTGTGAGCTGGGTGGCAGCAGGTTCTGGATAGCTTTCACTTTATCAGGGTCTATCTCGATTCCCCTTCTGCTGACAACGAAACCAGGAAGTTTTCTAGATGTTACTCCAAAGGTGCATTTGTTAGGATTAAGCTTCAGTTGGTACTTTCTCAATCTCAAGAATAACTTTCTCGGATTTTGGATGTGCTCCTCCTCGGTATGGGATTTGGCAATCATTTCATCTACATATACTTCAACTTCTTTATGCATCATGTCGTGAAACAAGGTCACCATCGCCCGCTGATATGTTGCCCCAGCGTTCTTTAGTCCAAAGGGCATCACCTTGTAACAATAGGTGCCCCATAAGGTTATGAAGGTGGTTTTGATCATATCTTCTGGACTCATTTTTATTTGATTATATCCTGAGAAGCCATCCATAAAGGAAAACCAGTAATGTCCTGACGTATTATCGACCAGAATGTCTATGTGTGGCAGAGGAAAATTATCTTTTGGACTAGCTCGGTTCAGGTCCCTGTAGTCAACACACATTCGTACTTTCCCATCTTTCTTTGGTACATGTACTATATTAGCCATCCATTCTGGATACTGTGATACTGCGAGGAAACCGGCATCGATATGCTTCTGCACCTCTTCTTTTATCTTTATCACCATTTTCGGTCTCAACCTTCTAAGTTTCTGTTGAACCGGCATGCATTCAGGTCTAATGGGTAATTTGTGTACCATTATATCAGTGTTCAACCCTGGCATATCTTGATAAGACCAGGCAAAGACATCTTTGAACCCACGTAGCAGATCAATTAATTCTTGCTTCTTTTTGGGCGAAAATGTTGCCCCGATCTTTACTTCTCTTTTAGTTTCTTATGTTCCCAGATTGAGAATCTCCAATTCTTCTTTATGGGGCATGATCTGCTTATCTTCTTTTTCCACCAACCTCAGTAATTCTTCAGGGATTTCGCATTCTAGTTCATCCTCAACTTCATTGATTTCCGCTAGACATACTGGATGTTCAGGTCCTACCCTAGGATTGGGTTTAGGATCATTCATGCAGTCGATAGTTGAAGACCTGCAAAAAAAAATAATATATTTTGAAAAGGATGCGGAAAAATAAAAACTCGTTTGCCATTTGTGAAACAGCATGGAAAGCATCTTTATTAAAATGATGGTATAATGGCCCTTTACAGATAATCCCCTTACACCCGCGGGCAAAGGTATAAGGTGGTCCCAGTATTTACTCTGTTTTAACTTTGGTTACAAAGGAAGTATCTTCAGATGTCCAGTTCTTCAATGTCTTGCCTAGGCCACAGGGACGGATCAATCTCAGATAATTGTCAGGCTGAGCATTCTCGAAGATTCCTCCAACAAAAAGTCCATCTAGATCATTGCTGAAGATTTCCTCCTCATGTAGTTTTATTGTTTCTTGATTGACCTCCTCCAACTGTTTTTCAACATTGGTGAACCCACGTGATTCGAAGATCTTTGTCATGTCAAAAGATGTTACCAGGCGGGAGGACGTCTCCTTTTCTTGTATGCGGGCTCTTCTTTGTTCTCTCTGCTTCTTTAATTCTCTCAATCGGTCTTTTATTGTAGGAGCAAACCCCAATCCAAAATGATCTTTCTTCATCAGAAAAGGCCTCGGTCGCAAACTTCCCTGTAAATATTTTCCAAGCCCCTTTCCTGTCTTCGCACCTCTTCCAAGTGTCTCTCGTACAGTCATCTTGGTGCAGTTTGACAGTCTTGGCCGTGGAAATGGCTTCCCCTCAGCCACGAAGGTAGCATTTACGAATTACAGCGCCCGAAAAGAGCACTCCAAGGCATTTTCATATGTTTGGATGTAGGGTACATCAGTTGTTACAAAGGCAATGATGTCTTCCTCTTCTCCAACACTAACCAACTTTCCTTCTATGACAAACTTAAGTTTCTGGTGTAAAGAAGATGGGACTGCCCCTGCTGAGTGAATCCAGGGTCGTCCAAGCAAGCAATTGTAAGTGGGTTTAATATCTATCACCACAAAGTCAATATTGTAAATTGTCGGTCCTATCAACAATGGTACTTCTATCCTCCCAAGCACATCTCAGATTGTTCCATCAAAGGCTCTTACAGTGTTCTGATATGCCTTCATATGGGAGTCATCGATAGGCAACCTCTGCAGAGTCGCCATCGGCATAACATTAAAGGTTGATCAATTGTCAATTAGGACACTGGGCAGCACATATCCTTTACAATGCGTAGTGATATTCAAGGCTTTCACTGACCCCATCCCTCCTTCTGGAATTTCATCATCGGTAAATGTTATGTAATTGACGGTAGTGATATAATTTACAATTCTGTCCAACTTATCCACTGAGATGTTGTTTGGCACAAACGTCTGATTTAGCACATTCATCAAAACATTTCGGTGTCCCTCAGAACTCAGTAATAACTCTAGGATTGAAATCCTCGCCTGTTGCCACTTCAATTGTTCTACAATGTTGTACTTGCTGTGCTTCAAAAACCTTAGAAATTCCCAGGCTTGCTCCTCCGTCATCGGTTGATTTATCTTTGGAGCAGGGTCTTCCTCAAAAATCTTTTCAGGGACGATAAATACCTTTTCTTTAGCTTTCTCAGCTTCTTTCATGACTTCTGGGGAGGAGTAACATCTGCCACTTCGAGTGAAATGGCCTACTTCGTTTACTGCCTCCGGATTCGTTTGCTCTTTCTCTTGTCCTTCCTTTGTCTCTTCATTCGGTTTTGTTTCTTACAACTTCTCTTTTTCCGGTATTGACACACTGGCCGCGTAATTCCAAGGGACTGCATTGGTACTTTTGAAAGCAAACAGAGCGGAAGTTGAAATTACTATCTTTGGTGTCACCACTGGCTTCGTATTTGCAACCTTTGGTTTAACAGT
Organism: Hibiscus trionum; assembly: GCA_030270665.1. Lineage (NCBI taxonomy): Eukaryota > Viridiplantae > Streptophyta > Magnoliopsida > Malvales > Malvaceae > Hibiscus > Hibiscus trionum. Next base: position 828,546 of record BSYR01000034.1, on the reverse strand, counting down.
CACAACCAGAGGTTTGTGCACCCCATATTTTACTCTAGAGTTTTTCGAAGCACACACTTCGACCTCTCTCCTTGCACCAACCTTTTCAAAGAACTCAATCTCTTTGTTATCCATCATTTTTTGAACTAGGTCCCTGAACTCCTGGTAATGCTGAATTTCATGATCACACTCTTGGTGATATTCATAATACACCTTAGCAGGTATTTCCATCTCAATTTTAATGCCAACTTCAATCATCGTGGCGTTATATAGCTGTTCAAACACCCATCTCAACGGAGACTGAATCTATTAAACATTGATCTTTCGCCTCTTCGCCTCATCATATTCTTCTATCATGTTCACCCCGCGTCCTCCATGACTCGGAAGGGGATTAGCAGCGATACTGGGTTCATCAAACTTCAATATCGCGGTATTGATCAAATTCTGCACCACCTTCTTGAATGATGTGCATGTTTCAATTGAATGTCCCGGTATTCCAGCATGGAATTCACAATGGGCATCAGCTGTGTACCACGGAGGGTAAGGAGGCTATAGAGGTGTCAGATGATACGGTCTCACCAGATCCGCCTCATGCAATTGAGGGTATAATTCTGCATATGACATTGGGATGGGTGTAAAGTTCATTCTATCATTTCTCGGTCCTCGGGAATCCCTCTTGTTTGAACTTTGAGAGTTTCCAGTTGAGGTTCTGGGTGATGTAATGGTCACATTTTTCGGTGCCTCATAAGTGCTTGCATTATTCACTTCATTATCTTTCCTCTTATAGTTCATGTGAGAACTCTCTCCACTTTCACTCCTTCCGCTCTTTATCGCGACTTCTATCAGCTCTCTTGTCATCACAATGTCAGCAAAGTTTTGGGTAGCATTGCTGATAAGCCTTTCAAAAAGCGGTCCTCTCAAATTTTGTACGAACATATGAGCAATCTCGCTTTCCATTAGCGGGGGTTGTACTTGCGCTGCAATATCTCTCCATCTTTGAGCATATTATCGGAGCGTTTCATCATTTCTCTACTCCATCCCCTGCAACATTACCCGACTTGGGATCATTTCTGTGACATGCTTATAGTGCTCCACAAAAGCTCTTGACATGTCCTTCTAGGATCGGATATTCACCCGGCTTAGTTGGGTATACCAACGAGCAACTGAACTAGTTAGACTGTCCTAGAAGCAGTGTATCAGCAACTTTTCATCTTTCAGGTAAGCAGCCATCTTTCTACAATACATCGTAAGATGGGCCTTGGGATATGAAGTTCCATCGTATTTCTCAAAGTCTGGAGCTTTGAACTTAGGAGGAAGTACTAGATCAACTACCAGACTCATTTCAACAGCTCCTAGTATCATCTCATTAGCTTTCTGTAATTCCAGCAAGCGATCCTGTAGAGCTTTGCAGCGCTCCTCGTACTTGCGCTCAATTTCAGCACGTATTTTTCCAATCTCATCAAGAGCATTCAAGTTTGACACCTCTTCAGCATTCTCAAAGTTTGCACCAATGTGTACTGGGTGACTTGGTGTTGCTCCAGCTAGGTTGATGTGGACCTTTTTCGTTGTTGAAGGTTTTTCTGGCTGCATCCTGATGTGGGAGGTTGTCTCTACTTGATCATTCACCTCGTTAGAAGCTCCTTCAACTGCTTTGGCCTTCCCAGATACCTTAGGGCCCAATAGAGCAGTCAGTCGGTTGATGATTTCTGCCTGGTTTGAGTGAAGCAATCTTTAATTGATTATTCGATCCTGTCGAAATGATTCTGCGTTTCCACGCATTCATTTTCGAGATTGGTAAGCCGATCCTCAAAAGCCATGGATCGTGAACGCATGCGAGTTTCGTATGAATGTGAAATGGTTACGGCTTAGAGCGGATTCTGTCATCAAACCTTTCTCTTATTAAATTCCTTATTTATCATAAGATTTCAAAATGAATAAATGTGTGCATGTATGCATGAGTGCATGAATGCATGAATGCAATAAAAGAACATCGAATTTAGGAACCAGTCTTCCTTAGAAACATTATATTCGTCCGAAAATTTAATTACACAGAGGGGATAAATTTGCTATATAAAAATGCTAGCCCTAACTCCTAAGTTGACTAACTCGTGCAACAGACGCACAATAGCTTCCCCGTGTCCCTCTTCAATGTTAGGCTGCTCCAACATGCTTGTAGCTTGCCTTGACAAGATTTGGACATACGAAGCGATACTTCTGACTTGGGCTTTAAATCTGACTAGTTCATCATTCTGACACTGGACCGTTCGCTGGGCTGCCTCATATTTATCCTTCCATGCTCCACTCTCTTCCATTACTACTTCTTCATATCCAGTCAACTTGTCCTTCAGGTCTTGAACAATGACTTCCAGCTCAGTTATTCTTTTCTGCATTCTTTCTTTTGCTATCTCTGTTTCGACTTTATCCTCATTGTGATACTTGGTTATTAACTCTTCAAGTTGTGACACTTGGCTAGTCAAGTCAAAATTTCGGGCTTGTTCTTCTTCTAACCTTTTCTTGGCTTTGTCGTTCGATTCTTTGCTTGCTCGTGTTTTTCTGTCATACATCTTTTTATAATCATCCATGTCTCAAGTCATTGCATTCAATTCTTCTGATAAATTCTTTATTATCTTGCTTGTTCCACCCTTTTGTTTGGCTTTGTAGTCATTGTGCAATTCCCGCAGCTCTTTTAGTTCTTGATTCACTTTCTTGTTCTGTTCCACCAGCTCATTCTCCTTTCCTTTGTGGATCTCTACTTGCAACTGTGCCATTGTTAATTCTTCCTTAAGGTCCTGGACTCCTTTTTCATACTTTTTCAAATCTTGCTCCTGGTCATATCTGAGTTTCTCTAAAGCTGAAGGTGACTCCTAGATTGCATGTGTTGAAGTTTCGGCTCTTTGGGGCATTTCTTGAAATGTAGTGTCATTGACTCTCTGGGCCCTCCACTCATCGTATCTTGCCATTACTTCAGATCCCGAATAAGGTTGAACCCTTCTTGGTGTTTCCCAAGCCTTTAAGGTCTGCAGAATTAGCCCTTTGTAGTCATTGCTCTTGTGAGCATATTCGAACTTAGCCATTCCAACAGTAGCAGGCACAAATTGTCTTGATCCGAATTATCTCGAGACTAACAATGGGCAATAAGCTATTCCTCCCCAAATTCCTGGTAAAGGAACCCAGTCCCTATTACCACATCGATATAGAAAGGTTGAACCCGTATTCGGCCAAGGTGCTTTCCATACTACATCCGTATCCCTCAAGTCTTTGAGATATTCAATCCAGTGCTTCCCAGTCTTCTTTTCCAAGACACAGTCAATTAAGTGTTCTCTGATTGGTGAATAAGTATCTAGGTATCTAGCTCCTCTGTAAGGTGTGTTCCATTTGTGGCCCCTAAACCATATTTCTAGCAATTGTGCACACCCCCAGAATTTTGCTTCCCTATCTTTTTGCAGTTGGTGAGTGACCTATAAGTTTCTGTCAAAATTGTCGGCACCGGGTTAACTCCTTTACTCAATTGTTCGAATAATCCAATAGTCGATGAATCAACATGCTCACGGGTTCTGGGAAAAATTACTAGGCCATAAATACACAAAGCAAACAGGCTTCTCACTCTGATCGGTTCGTCATGACTTGTCAATATTAGCTCTTTGAGAATTCTCCAATTAACTCGTTGCTTGTCATCATTTTGGTCGGTGTTGTCATTTTTGGTCAACCTTTGATCCCACCACTCCTTGGTTTTTCCTGTTAATGGTACCAACTTTTTGACAAACCCTGAATGTCCAATGCTATTGAGTGACTTGGTGTAGATCTTGTCACTTTCTATTTTTGGGCAGTTGATCAGTACCTAGTATTCTTCCAATGTCGGTGTCATATCTACTTGCCCAAAGGTGAAGCAGTTATAGGCTGGGTTCCAGAATTGAGCCATCGCCCTTAATAAATCTTGATCGACCTTCATTTCTAGCAATAGAGCTATGTCCCCGAATTCATCTCGAAATGACTCTTTCATCTTGTTATCCCACTGATCCCAAATATGTTTAAAATATGATAAACATGCCTCCTGATTAGTGGTTAGCTTTGCATATCCCTTCATCTTTGATATTTCTCATCTTCTAAGGCTATCCTTTTTTTCGTGTTGTGTCTGCTCGGACCAAATCTATACAGCAGTATTATCCTCTCCTACTTTAAATCCTCTTGACATATCGAGTATTTCTAATTTTGATTGACTCCAAATTCGATGTTGAAAATAAAAATGCAATTGATGACAAAAATAAACAAAATAAACAAACAACAAACAAAACAAACAAACTTGTGTTAGTATCTTGAATTAATATTGAAGACAACTAAACAAACTACGAGATTAATAACTATTCGAATTAAAATAGTAGTATTTAATGCAACAAATTAAATAGAAAAATGAATTTAAACCGGCAGCACCTGTCATAGGTCACTGTCTGGCTCTAGTGGGGTGGACTTCTAAAACAGAATGTGGGTTTTATTCTAGACTCTCGGTTCCCGAACTGTCATTACTACCTATTGCGGCAGCAAGACATCGATTCAGTAGTATAGGTCCCTTACAACGGAGGCGTAGCCCCCACGGTGCGTAAGGTTAGTATACCGGAAGAAGACAAAAACCCGAACTCGGAGCTGAAGAGCATCACGTCGGATATTGTCTTACTCCCACTTAAGGGTGAAAAACCCAGGTTTAGGGTTTATGCATGAATGACATGTATAACATACACAAAAGCTACCCCCATTCTTCCTAAAATCCATCGAACAATTTTTTCAGCAAAAAATTAAATTCAAATTAATGTTAGAAATGTCAAAATGCCACGTGTAATTAATTAAAATGTCTGACTCTCAATTTTTCCCCAACGGAGTCGCCAAGCTGTTGCGACCGTTTTTTTGAAAGTCCGCTTTTTAAAGGTTCGAATAAAAATAGCCTTGACGGATGAAATCCGAAAATCGAGATTTTTGGCCAATTTTATCTTTTTAATTAATTAGCCTTCCATTTTTATCAAAACCTCATTTATTTTGCTTAAAATCATTTTGGAGTCGTCACCGACCACTTTGGTAGACCGGACACCATAAAAACACACCAGAGATTCTTTTTGAAAAGTTCGGGTTCGGGAGTCGGTTACGTGTAGGGAAGGGTTAGCACCCCTACGAATGCTCGTTATCGGTACCTTATTAATTACACGTGGCATTTTGGCATTTCGAACATTAATTTGTACTTAATTAGATCTTTTAACCGTAAAACGAATTTATTCCAAATGGGAGTATCCTTTTGTAAGAAAATACATTTTGATCGAATATGATCATGAAACATCCAATTACATTAGGACACTTCAACTTATATTCGGAAAATGTACCTCAACACAAAAGGTTTAATGCATGATTTATTATTATCTTGTTATTTTTAAGTAAACCCTAATTAGGCTCCATTAATTAATTTAATTTAAAATCTATGAATGTTATTAATTTTGGACATAAAAGAAAACACCCAAAATAATATTGGGCACTTTCTTTATCGAGCCCAAAAATAACAACATTCCTAATTAGAATGACACTAATTATTAACCCTATTTTATTTTACTTGTTAAATTTACCAAGTTAATGATTTATTTCCATTTTCTAAGTTAAAGTAGAAAATTAAAACTTTTATCGGAATGCTCATTGGTTAACATCACTCAACATTGTGACACTAGCCAATATTGAGCATTCTAACATTGTTTTAAATATCTACTTATTTTCTACAATGATCTTCCTATTCAATTATGATTAGGTAAACTACACTAATGGCACTAATCTAATTTAACATGTGGTTAATTGTCGACACAATATAATGGCATAATATTTTAAAAAACATTTCAAGCATATGAATTAATTATACAATTAAATAAAACAATTAATTAAAGTAATTAATTAAAACAATTAAATAAAGCAATTAATTCTAGAAAGGACTGAATTGAATTAAATTGCATCTTAAGTGACCAAATTACAAGTGAATAGGTGACTGATTTGTAAGGGAATTAAAATATAAAAACCCAAATCTAAAAACCCTGAAAGACTAAGCACGAATCCATTAACCAAGCCCAAACCAAATACCTAGACCCAAACTATTGACCCAAGCCCAAACCAACGTTTTTGGTCGACCGGGTCACGGACCCGTATCCAAACCCATACAAAAACGCGCGGATCTTCTGTGACCCGGCTCCCCAAAACAGCATCGTTCCCAACTCGGTATAAATGGCCCTAAACCGAGTTTGAACGACCATTTGATCCGTTCTCCCTCTCTCTCCTCAATTCTCTCACACTCTAAATTCTTTGAACCCAAACACCAAAAACCCGAAAACTCAACATGTTTTTCGATCAAAACCCTTGTTTTTTCCTCGGTTCTTCTTTGGTTCTTCAAAAATCCTTCACTCGATCTTCAAAAACACTAAAATCTCTTTCCAAAACTGTTTTTTAAAGATCAAACATCACTTTTTTTCAAGAACAAACCTAGAACATTTCTAAAACCCTTCGTTTGATCCTCATAAACACCTAAGCCCTCTATGAACATGTTTTTCAAAGATCAAAATCCTATTTTTTCAAGAACACATCGAAAACTTTTCAAAAAGACATCACTTCAATCCTCATTTTTTCCAAAACTTTTCCCCGACCTGTTTCTTGGCCGTCGGGATGATATCGACCATCGAATATCATCTCTGGTCTTCTTCTTCCTCTTTCCAATTTTTGGACCTTCTCCGGTCATCTTTTCCAGCGTCCCTGCAACTTCCGACCACCATCCATCTTCTTCTTCCTTTTTTCGATGACCGGACCTTCTCCGGTCATCTTCCTCGGCCAGACCTGGCTTTTCCGACCACCGTCTGCAACTCCGACCACCGCCTCTGACGTCGCCGGAACCCTAAATCTACCCAAAAGACTTCTTTTTAACCCTAATCCTAGATCTGAGCCATGTTTCATCAGAAACACCCCTCTTCTCCCGATCCTAAGCTATCTACCCGAGACTAGAGACCTCTCATCTATATTTTTCGACTCCGACAATGATCCGAACGCTCGTTTTTTCACTCTGATGACGTTTCCGACAACGACGAAGCAAGATAAGCTCTCAATCTCTCTCTTTTATTTTTATTTATTTTTTATGTATTTTTAGTTTCGAAGTAGATCTGATACTTAAAGATCTAGATCTGTTTTATTTTTCTTAGATCTAGGTTTTTATATGTGTTATGGATCTGATTTATACTTATGTTTAGGTTTGAACTGTGTTTTATGTCGATCTTTAAAAAGCATTCGACTCAATAAGTTAGAAGTTCTTGATGCGGGTTATGGAAGCAATGGGAGTTCCTGTAGTTTTCTGTAACTAGATTGAAGAACTAATGTTTTGATATAATAATTGAAAACTAGTTTTGGACTAAATTGAAAAGATTTCAAAAGTGCCTTTAAGTCCAAACAACTTAGAAATATGTTTGAGAATTGTTTTAAGAGGTTTTGAAGTGTTTTCTAAAGCCAAAATTTACAAAACCACCCAGGTGTTTCGAAACTCCCTTAGGCGTTTCGAAACAACCATTCACAGTTTCAAAACGTTTCGATATAGTTTTGTCTGTTTCGAAACGGGCTTTAATCTGGGTAAGGATTTTTACATAGCGTTTCGATACGCCTATGTGGCAAAGACCTCAACGGTCAAAATCCTCAACGACTATTTCCCAACGGTAATTTAATTTGTAGCCTAACTGTCAATCGTACCGAAATGGGTTGTAACCGTTTCGATGCGTCTAGAAGGGTTTCGAAACGGCCATAGGCATTTCTATACAGCCTGCTGCATCAGACTTCAACGACTAGTTCTGAAGAGGGGCGTTCCAATACGGGCTCGACTATTCCGAAACGGACAGCACCAGAATTGCAATTAATGTGGGAAATAAAGTCTCTAATGGCTCCAAAACATCCTCAACAGTCCTCAACGGCTACAAACTCATTTGGGAGTATAAAATGGACCTCCAAGCATCAAGAGAAGACTAATGCTTCAATTGTCAACAACATTATGATAAGAAATTGTCTTAGAGCTTAAATTGTCCATTTCTTGTATAGACAACACTAGTGAGCTAAATATTGTTAAATTTGCTCAAGTGTTTAGATTTTGAGTTAGAGCTTTATAGTGCAAACAAGTACCTATTAGAGGGATTTCAAGTTTTCTTAAGAATTTCTCTTGTAAGAGAGTGTTTGATTAAGCTAAGGGTAGTTAGCTTAATCGTTGTAACGGTTTCCTCCTAAGCCGAGAAAAGGGGACGAAATTCAAGAGTGAATTTGTTTGAAATCCTTAGTGGGGAGATAAGGTAATGGATGTAGACATTGGTTAGAAGGTTGAACCACTATAAATCCTTGTGTCTAATTGTCCAATTTTCACCTCCCACTAAAACACCCAATTATCCAACTTCTCTACACTTGGCGAGCAAGAACGGTTGAAGGAAATCGAGCACCATAAAACCCAACAATTGGTATCAGAGTGAGGCTCAATTGAAGAGGATTAACATCTTATTGAGGCGATCCAGCAAGCTCGGTCAACATCTTAATCAACCGGCTCAATGGCGCAATCCATCGACAAGCCTCCTTTTTTCGATGGGACAAATTATGCTTATTGGAAGACAATAATGATTTCCTTTGTCAAATATAAAGACTACAAGCTTTGGGATATCATTGAAGATGGCCTGTTCGTACCAAAAAGAAGTAAAGCTGAATGGAGTGCCGACGATCGTAAGAAGATGGAACTAAATTGCAAGGCTTTGCACTTCATCTTTTGTGCACTTAGCCTCAATATCTACGAAAAAGATGTCTTCTTGCGAGAGTGCCAAGGAAGTTTGGGACAAGCTCGAAGTTACATACGAGGGGACAAACGAAGTAAAGGAGACCAAGATCGACCTCCTTAACCCAGAGTATGAAAACTTCAAGATGGAACCATATGAGGACATTGCAAAGAGAAGCTTGTCCGAAAGCTCATCTACTCCTTTCTCGAGTCATGGGACTCAAAAGGACCGCCATCATTGAAGCCAAGAATCTCAAGACTTTGAAGCTTGATGAGCTCACGGGGTCACTTCTCGCTCACCAAATAATGAAAAAAAAGATGAGAAGAAGAAGGAAGAGATTAGAGCCATGAGGGAGAAGAAGCTCAAAGGGCTTGGCATTAGCATAAATGCCATTGCTCTCAAATCCTCCACATGCAACCATGTTGATACAAGTGAGGAGGAGGGGGAAGAATAAGAGATAGTTCACATCTTCAAGAAGTGTGCCCCTTTCATGAAGAAATCCTTGAAAGAACTCGAACAAGAATCCATAAAAAAGAAGAGGGCAAACACTTCAAGCCATAAAAAGAAGGCATATGTGGCTACATGGAGTGATGGAGACTCCTCCGATGATGAACAAGCCAACCTTTGCCTTATGGCTATCGAAGAAGATTCAAGGGTAACTTCTAATTCATCTACTTCATGTTCATATTCTTTTGATGAATTACAAAATACCTATGACGATTTGGTTTTAGAATTTAAAAATCACATTTTGAAAAACAAGAAAGTGATTTCAAATTTGAAAATTCAAATGACTTGATTTCTAAAACCAAAATTGAACTTGAAGCAAAACTCAATAAGTTTGAACAAAAATATTTTGATTTACAAAATTTGCTTCATAAAGTTCAAGAAGAAAAAGATTTGATTTCCAAAGAGCTTGAAAAGAAAATAATGTTGGAAAATCAAATTTTTATGTTAGACAATCTAGTACCCCTATATTTATAAATGGAAAATGTTTTAGAAGTGTTTGGGTCCCAAAAAGACTAACCACTTCAACTAAAAAGGATGAAATTGAAAAATAGATTCCTAAGGGGACTAAATTTTGTGCCACTAATGTCTATGGATCCAAAGCAATTTGGATACCAAAAATTACTTGATTGTCTTATGATAGGTGTGGTGGAGATTGATCAACAAGTCAAATATTGAGGGGGAGCTCCATGCACACAAGGAAGAACACTTGAAGGAGGAAGGCTTCACATCATCCCTTGAGTTCAAGTGTGGTAAAATCTAGTTTTTTTATTTGTTTAATTTTGATTTATTCTCTTTTAATTCAACTAGATTATCATGTGTTGGACTAAAATTCTTTGATGATGCTTTGAGTAAGGGGAGTCAATTTTAAAACTAAAATTCTTATTTTTGTCATTTTTACCTCCTAAGTTATTTTGAACTTAAAGTTATTTAAAGTCTTTTTGATATAACGAAAAGGGGGAGAAATGGTTTGAAAATTGCATTTTCAAGAGAATAAGGGGGAGATTTAACTTCTTTTAATTTTTGAAATCTCTTATTCAAATTTTTAAATACAAAGGGGGAGAATCCCAAACAATTTTTCAAGGTGGTTTTATTATATCAAAAAGGGAGAGATTGAAGAACTAATGTTTTGATATAATAATTGAAAAATAGTTTTGGACTAAATTGAAAAGATTTCAAAAGTGCCTTTAAGTCCAAACAACTTAGAAATATGTTTGAGGATTGTTTTAAGAGGTTTTGAAGTGTTTTCTAAAGCCAAAATTTACAAAACCACCCAGGTGTTTCGAAACAACCTTAGGCGTTTCGAAACAACCATTCACAGTTTCAAAAAGTTTCGATACAGTTTTGTCTGTTCCAAAACGGGCTTTAATTTGGGTAAGGATTTTTACATAGCGTTTCGATACGGGCTTCACCATTTCGATACGCCTATGTGGCAAATACCTCAACGGTCAAAATCCCCAACGGCTATTTCCCAACGGTAATTTAATTTGCAGCCTAACTGTCAATCGTACCGAAATGGGTTGTAACCGTTTCGATACGTCTAGAAGGGTTTCGGAACGGCCATAGGCGTTTCGATATGGCCTGCTGCATCAGACTTCAACGACTAGTTCTGAAGAGGGGCGTTCCAATACGGGCGCGACTATTCCGAAACGGGCAGCACCAGAATTGCAATTAATATGGGAAATAAAGTCTCCAACGGCTCCAAAACATCCCCAATGGTCCTCAACGGTTACAAACTCATTTGAGAGTATAAAAGGGACCTCCAAGCATCAAGAGAAGATTAATGCTTCAATTGTCAACAACATTATGATAAGAAATTGTCTTAGAGCTTAAATTGTCCATTTCTTGTATAGACAACACTAGTGAGCTAAATATTGTTAAATTTGCTCAAGTGTTTAGATTTTGGGTGAGAGCTTTATAGTGCAAACAAATACCTATTAGAGGGATTTCAAGTTTTCTTAAGAATTTCTCTTGTAAGAGAGTGTTTGATTAAGCTAAGGGTAGTTAGCTTAATCGTTGTAACGGTTTCCTCCTAAGCCGAGAAAAGGGGACGAAATTCAAGAGTGAATTTGTTTGAAATCCTTAGTGGAGAGCTAAGGTAATGGATGTAGACCTTGGTTAGAAGGTTGAACCACTATAAATCCTTGTGTCTAATTGTCCAATTTTCACCTCCCACTAAAACACCCAATTATCCAACTTCTCCACACTTGGCGAGCAAGAACAGTTGAAGGAAATGAAGCACCATAAAACCCAACATAGATTAAAGCATGTGTTACTATGTCTAGATTTTCAGTAACATTGAATAGCAACTTGGTGAGATTCTTTAAGGGACAAATGGGTGTCAGGCAAGGAGATCCACTCTCTCCTTACATGTTCATTATAGTGATGAATGTGCTTTCTTTAATTCTTGATATGGCAGTTAGGAAGAACATTTTCCAATTCCACCCAAAGTGTAAAAGGATACACTTGACTCTCCTAAGTTTTACCGATGACCTTATCATCTTTTGTAAAGGGTCTTTAAACTCTATCTTGGGAGTGAGGAGTGTTCTGAATGTTTTTTTACACCATGTCTGGCTTCAACTTAATGTGGCTAAAACAAATTTTTTCATTGTTGGTATTTTAGAATGTAAAATGCTGGAGAATCAAGAGGCCATTAGGTTTAAAATTAGTAAATGTCACTTCGTTATCTTGAGATCCCTCTAGTAAACAGGAAGCTTACTGAGAATGATTATGTGCCTTTGATTGAAAAGATTAAAGGGAAGTTAGGGGAATGGCAAGGGAGTAAGCTTAGTTATGCTGGGAAATTGCAGCTGATTAAAGCATTTTTGTTTATTGTAGCTAACTTTTAGGGTAGGCAACTGATTATTTCCAAAGTTGTTCTGAAACGTATTAACCAGCTTTGCTTTCGGTTCTTTTAAAAATAAAAGGACTCAACTGCTACTAGAGTACGTGTGAGCTTGGACAAGATATGACTTCTAAAATCTGAAGGTGGGTTGGGGCTTAAAAACCTTATTTGTTGGCACAAAGCTTGTCTTTTGCAATTAATAAGGATCATTCTTGCAAAAGAAGAGTCTATTTGGGTGGCTTGGATCCAAGAGTATGTCTTGAAGGAAGCTGATTTTTGTGGAATTGAGGTGAAGACTTATCATAGCTGGATCATGAGAAGTTTGTTGAAACTCAGGCTTAAAGCTCAAAGAATTTTTGCTCCAGTCAGTGATTGCGGTCTTATTAACATACGCTGGATTTAAAAATATTGTCGAATACATGAAGAGAAGGTTGTCTGGCATAAACTCATATGATTTCCATTTCATATCTCCAAACATGCTATTATTATATGGATGACCCTAATAAACAAGCTTCCTACTTCTAATAGATTGTTGAAGATGAGAATTTTAGTTTCTTTTGTATGTGGACAGACAGATGAGTCTCGTGACCCTTTGTTTTTAAAGGGGGTATAGTCAAGAGTTTGGAGTAAGTGCAGAGTGCATCGGGCAACTGGGAGCTGGCTTAGGCAGTTGGAAAACTAAAAGGTAAGTCCCTAATTGTCTTTGTTTTAAAGTATGCTTGGAGTGTTTTTATTCACATGGTGTGGATCTAGAGGAACATGAGAATATTTCAGAAGGTAGCTAGGACTAAAAACGAAATCTTAATTACGATTAATTGTACAAAAGAAAGATATATATAAAAGTAATATTGTAAATAAATATATGTTGACTGAGAGATAGATTGATCCTCTGCTTATTTTTTTGTAGTGAAGTGGCAGTTTTGGCTGCTTAAAAATGAAAGATCATAATTTATCTAAAAAAATAAATTTTATATTTTTTAAAATTAAATAGATTCTAAATTTTTTAAATAATTTCATGTTACGAACAAATCAAATTAAATTAAAAAAATCCTCATAATATAGTTTTACACTAATTGTCCAATAAATCGAATACCAAATTCTTTCAGAAAATGCTAGCTGTCCAAATGCGTGTATTAAAAGGCCTATAAATTTATTGACTCCTTTAATCAGCAGCCTCTTTTGAATTTCTCTCTCTATCCTACCAAGACATAGCGAGGAGAGAGAGAACCCTAAAAATAGCAAAATATTTTTTATGATTTTACTTTTTCTATACAAAAACGATTATCGCTTCATCTTCATCGAACCGATTCCGTCAGGTATTTAGATCTTCGTAATTTCTGTTTGAGTTTCTCAGATCTGAATTTCGTTTTTGTATTTTAGATTCTAATCTCTACCCACTAAAATTTTGTGAAATCTAGGGCTCTAAATTATGTTTAGATTAATTTGGTCTCAAGGTTTTGATCGGTAATTAATAGAATATGATGTGGAGAACTGGAGTTTTCTAGTTCTGTTCTTGAATCTGGGATCTGATTGAATGTGAAGTATGTATTTGATGGAGTCGGCTTTTCTTTTCTTTTGAATTTTTAACATTAATTGAGCTCTTTTTATGGGCAGATCTGGGTGTTGAAATATTTGAGGCTTTGGCCTTAAATCTTGTACCTGTGTATTGATTATTGCAAAAGGAGTTCAAATTCAATCAGGTATCTCAATTTTATTTTGTATTCAATCAGGTATCCTTCAATTCCTGAACATAATCCTGATCTTGCCACTCGAGTGGCGAGGTCAGCTTTAGTTAAAGCGGTTGAAGTGGCCTTGTCATCAACTCATGGCGGTGTCAAGGCTCAAAATTTAATTGGACTTTGCCATCCCTTGGTGACAGAGGCGAGGTCCATTTAATATTTTTTTAAAAAATGTAAAAAGGCAGAAACAATGATTTATTATAAATGAAAAATGATTAAAATGCAAGTTCAATTCCTGGTTTTGGTTATCCAAGCTATTTACCTTTTGAGTTTGTAGTTATGATTCTGTTATCGGTTTCTCATTTGTGCCTCTGGAGTTTTTGGTGCTTGCAGATTTTTGTTTGTGCCTTTCTTGAAATGGCTGCTACTGCGACTGCCTCATCTGCTGCTCCAAGATTTGCTCCGTCAGACCCCACTCTTCCCAAACCATGGAAAGGCTTAGTTGATGGTACAACTGGTTATCTCTATTTTTGGAATCCGGTAACCAATGTTACCCAATATGAAAGGCCTACAAACGTAGAATCTGTTCCAAAGTCTTCTTCTGTTCCTATAAGTTCTTCAATTCAAGTTCAGCAATCTTCTGGAGGACCTAATGGATATAATCCTGACAAGGAAAATGATCGGCATGGAAGAGGCAGCAATGGTGTATCAAAACTTGAGCCAGTATCACGGTATAATCAGGTAATTTTTTCTCTAGTTTACTTTAAATTGTGCACTTAATTCTCCTGGTTTACTTGTTGGTCTTACTTGAAATTCAAAACTAGTACATTCCCTCAACTCTGAGTAATGTAATATGCCCCATTTCTTTCTGGTGTCTAAATGGTTCAGTTTCTGTTACATTTGATTTTGGGACTTTGATTCTTGGTTTTTCTTTTTCCAAAATTAAAAAGAAATTAAAGCATATTAAGTTGGAATTTATGAATATTTGTATGTTCTGCGTACGATTAATTTAATGTTCTTAATTTGCAATAGAATGCAAGTGGTGGACCTGTTCATTCCCATAATACACCTAATGGGACTTATGGCTCTGTGGTTGGAGGATCTTCTGCTAGGGGACATGCATTGGTGGCCGGGGGAAGTAATTTGTCTGGTGATGCTTATCGCCGTCAGCATGAGATAACTGTAACTGTGAGTATGATAGTTGCGATATTAACCATCTTATTTTTCTATGTTTAATCAGGGACTTTGGCTTCTGAAAATCTCATTGTGCTCGATGCCTTATTAGATTTCACGACTCGAATATTTATATTTTCATGACAAAAATATTTTTCCTTAAATTTTGTAAGGGAGATGAAGTGCCCCTGCCCTTTTCTTCATTTGAAGCAACTGGCTTTCCTTCTGAGTTACTTAGTGAGGTATGCTTCTCTCATATCCTTTTGGTCTGTATAACATTGGTGGACTTGAAAGTCGAATCTTGTGAGTTAAATCTAGCAATGCAAATTGAACATTTCTCATCTAAAGTTCTGTGATTGCTTAAGGTTCCTATGTTGAGCATCAGACTCATGTTAATTATTTTGCCATCTTTACTCTTTGTCGCAGGTGCGATATTTGCTCCTTGGGGGAGCTAATGTCGTACGCTGTGGTGCCCTCTGTGGGGGGCCTTGCTTGTAATTTTGGGTGCCTTTTTATGGTGGACCAATTTTAGGAAGGGCTTTCTGAATGATCCACGTTCGGTGCTGGGACTGCTGTTGCTGATGATTCAGTCTGTCACTCGGTCCGAACGGAAGAAGAGGCCTCCTCCTGTTCCAGCTTGCTTCAGCAAGCATTGGCTGCCTGCATACGGGGGATGATGCTTCTTCTTGCATAAATCACTCCTGTATGACAAACCAACCATAGGTCTTGAGGGCAATACATCTGCTCACTGAGGATCCTGGATTTTTCATTCTATTGCTTTTAACAGGTATACAGTGCTGGGTTTTCTGCTCCGACCCCAATTCAGGCTCAATCGTGGCCAATTGCATTGCAAGGTAGAGACATAGTGGCCGTTGCTAAAACAGGTTCAGGGAAAACTTTGGGTTACCTAATTCCTGGATTTATGCATCTTAAGCGGTGCTGTAAAGATCCTCGAATGGGTCCTACTGTGTTAGTGTTGTCTCCTACAAGGGAGTTGGCTACTCAGATACAAGATGAAGCTGTCAAGTTTGGGAAGTCTTCAAGAATTAGTTGCACGGTGTGTTACAATTCTTCAAGTCTGTACTTCATGTTTTCTCATATTTTTGTTGCATTTTTATCAACAATTCATCATCCAATTTCGATGATGTTTCTATTTTTTATTTGAGAGGATCCACCGATCATGATATCTTATTTGAGTTGCCATATTTTTCTTTGCAGTGTTTGTATGGAGGAGCACCAAAGGGTCCTCAGTTGAGAGATATTGAGAGAGGAGTAGATATTGTGGTTGCCACTCCTGGCCGGTTAAATGATATTCTGGAGATGAGGAGAATCAGCCTTCATCAAGTTTCTTATCTTGTGTTGGATGAGGCTGATCGCATGTTGGACATGGGTTTTGAACCTCAAATTCGGAAAATTGTGAAAGAAGTCCCTACTCTCAGGCAGACCCTCATGTACACAGCAACATGGCCAAAGGAAGTCCGAAAAATTGCTGCAGATCTACTGGTAAACCCCATTCAGGTCAACATTGGCAATATCGATGAGCTTGTGGCAAACAAGTCTATTACCCAGGTTTCTATTCCATTGCTGTGAATCCTGACATTAAAGCAGAATCCAACTGTTATTTAGTAGTTTCTGTTGTGAAGGAATGGCCACTTTTATTATATTGTTGCTGATAGAATTAAAATTGTCTTATCTCGCAGTATGTTGAAAAATTATCACCAATGGAAAAACACAGAAGATTGGAGCAGATACTGCGTTCCCAAGAACCAGGATCAAAGATTATTGTTTTTTGTTCAACCAAGAAGATGTGTGATCAACTGGCTCGCAATCTCAGTCGACATTTTGGAGCTGCTGCTATCCACGGAGACAAATCTCAGACTGACAGGGACTATGTGCTGAATCAGTTTCGAACCGGGAGGTCACCAGTTCTTGTTGCCACTGATGTTGCTGCTCGGGGATTGGACATTAAAGATATCAAGTAGGTCTTTAATGTTTTCTCAGTGATTTCATTACATCTGTTGTGTTAGTATATATCATGATACTGATTGCATTATTCAACGTCTTCCGTAGGGTGGTAATCAACTACGACTTCCCTACCGGAGTTGAAGATTATGTTCATAGAATCGGAAGGACTGGAAGGGCAGGTGCAACTGGATTGGCATATACATTCTTTGCTGATCAGGATTCGAAGCATGCGTCAGATCTCATCAAAGTTTTAGAAGGAGCAAACCAGCGGGTGCCTGCAGAACTTCGTGATATGGCTTCACGTGGTGGAGGGATGGGAAGGTCTAGGCGTTGGGCTCCTAGTTCTGGTGGCTTTAATGGGGGACGTGGTGGACGTACTGATTCAGGGTTTGGTGGCAGGGACGGAGGAAGGGGTGGTCGTGGAATTTCTACGTCAGCCTCTAGCTGGCATGACAGAAGTGGAGGACGTGGTTATGATCACGAGTCTCGTGATAGGTAAAAAATGATTTGTACTTATTTCTAGATTTATGTCAGTTCTTGCATTATGCTTTGCAGTATTTGGAGATGAATCTTTGAATGCAACTTGTTTTACGCTCACCCTTATTGTTATGCAATGCATATATAGGTATAATCGTGGCTTCCATGATAGTTACGAAAAGGGACGTAGTCGTAGTCGAAGTCGTAGTGTAGACAAGTATGGTAATGGTCATGGACGTTCCCCACCGCGTGAAATGATGGTAAAACGTGATTGATCAACATACAATAATGGAAATTCAAGGGAAGTGAAACCAGGGCCTCATGTAGGTTCCGGAATGGAGAGGAAGGCATGATTATCGTTCTTATCTCTGCCTATTTTTTTCTCTCTTATTATTTAAAGGCAAAGTTGTAATTTTATGTAATGTAATGTGATTGCTATGACCAAACCAAGACTAGCAAAATTTATCATGAATAAAAGTAATTTATAGTTTCCGTCTTTATTTCGACTGTTGTTCTTGGTGTATCTGCTGGACATGAAGCTGTCTCTGTTTCTCTTTTGTTTTTAGATATAATGTAAAAAAATGTCCAAAATATTTGGTTGATTGATTTAATATTTTGTCTATATCAAACTTGTATAATTATATATGTTTGTCACGTCATTTTAAACTATTTACTACTAGTTAACTAACTCAAAATAAACCTTATTTCAAAAATCTTTTCAGCCAAACGTTTGGCTTTATGCTTTATTTTTAGTCTTATTTTAAGTTTGGTTTTACTCTTCGATTGTCTGATTGGATGGTAATTTGGATTGTTGGTTTGGATATTTATAGGTGTTTGATTTTTTATGTTTAAATATTTTTTTAAGTATTTATTAATTTCAAAATTAAGTAGATTGGGTTATGATCATCAAAATTCAAGAATTTTGTATTGAAGACTTGGAAAGAATAATACACTGAGAGCACTTTCAGCCCTTAGATTTGATCTCATTCAATGTAGTTATCAAAATTAAGGGTTTATTGTTCGGTTAAAATTAAATTAATAGATCAAATTAAATTTTAGTTTAATTAGTCAATTGATTAATGAAGCATTCAACCGTTAAACGGTTATAGATTTTTTTCAAAGTTCGATTATTGATTAATTTAATTAACCAAAAATTTAATATATAATTGATATATTTTAATTTTTAAGATCAATTCTATCAACGTCCTTTATATTTAAAACACAATTTATATTTCAATCTCAATATTAAATTCAACACAGAAAAATAAAGACTAAAAAAAAACAATTAACTCATTTTCAATTTATTGGTAATTGAATTACTAATTAGAGAATTTAAAAAATTAAAAATTTTAAATAATTCAAAAACCGGCCAAATTAACCGAAAATTCACTTTGATTATTGTGTTTTTTAAAAAAGTGATTCAATTACCTGTTAAAAGATTTTGAATGGTTTAATTTAATTATTAACCGAAACCGAACCGACATCGAATTCAAGTAAGTGGTGGTTGAGAAAGCTATATAATGGATTTTATGAAAAGGGGGTTTTCGTTTGATGGAGAAGCTCTCTCAAGGAAATCTCTAATTATTATAGTTTGAACATAAAAACAAGTATTTTTATTATTAAGCCAGAAAATGAAGGTGTAATTAAGTAAAATGGAGAAGAAAAAAAATCAGGCCTTGACCGACCCATGGATAAGTACAGTTAAGATTTAAGAACAATGACTTGTAACGAGATCCCTTGGAACATGTCATTGACTGAGTTAAGATTCAATCAAAATACAAGGATTCAAATTCTCGATATTGTTTTCACGAGACACACTTACGTCTTGCGAATGTCAAATATCCGGTGTGCCCTCGAGTTTCAGCGGATGGCCGAGCCATGACTGCCGGAGAACTTGCCTTGTCCCCCGCACTTGCTTCACTTGAAGGCTGCCTCCTCTTGCATGGAGGGCATGCAACGGAATCACCATCATCAGATTTCGAGTGATCCATTTTCCATTCGCGGACTTCATACGTACGGAGCAGTATTTCAAAGGTCCTTATATCTGTGTTACATGAAATGTTAATGATGATTTAACAGGAAGACTGCTCAAACAAGACAGGAGGAAATTGTATCGAACGATTTACCTGTAAAGTCCGATCTAAGAGTTTCACATGAGCGTTGCACTTGTTCGATGCACGGTGAGAAGGAACACAAAGTTCCATCTTGTTTCAACATGTTTCGAGCTGAAGGGATGGCAAGCCAAGGTTGAGGTAGGTCCAGAAATACGGAATCAGCCAACCCGGAAAACTCATCGGGAAATCCCTCGCCCTGAATATCTCGGACTCTCACAGTGACTAAATTGGTTATTCCGGTCCTTTCAAAGTCCTCTCTGTTAAAGGAGAGAAACTGTAAACCAATTAGCAAATGAACCGGCCCTTCTCTCGCTAACCAACACATGGAAGAATCAAAGAAAAAAAAACACTATCCTCGGATCTTTCTATTATCGATTAGACAATCAGAAACCATATAATGGGACGAGAGATGCATCATAAATGAGACTTTGGCAAGGTTCATTCTTAATTTTTCAGTTACATAAACTAAGTAAAGATACGTAAACCGAGATAATTTTGAGACCATGAAGCATCTTAGCAACACAATGTACATCTAAGAACATATCAAAACCCGAATAGACTTTGAAATCGACCTAGAATTCAAGCTCAACCTAAGCTATTATTAGATCATATTTTGTAACTCAAATCTTTGAAACCGTAAAGAGATAATTTTGAGACTGAAGCATCACGGCAACAAACTGCGGATCTAAGAATAACCCAAAAAGTCATCTGAATCAGAATTCAAGCTCATTCCAGGCAGTTATTAAATCATATTGCACTCTCACAAACAAGACTAGTAAATATCCGTAAACTGAGATAATTACGGGACTACGAAGCATTACAGCAAGAATACATCAAAACACAAATAGACTTCAGAAATTGACATAGAATTCAAGCTCAAGCTAATAAGCAGTTAGTATATCATGTTTCATTACGAAACTAGTCGATATCCATAAACCGAGATAATTTTGAGACAATGAAGCATCAAAGCAACAGAACATAGAGCTAAGAATACATAACCTGAATCAAGTTCAGAAACCGACCAAGAATTCAAGTTCAACCTAAACAGTTATTAAATCAAATTTCATAATTCAATCTTTGAAACCGAAATTTCATCACAATACACTTTCACAAACGAAAAGCATAAGGCTTACCTAGCTGAGGCAGCTCTCTGTTCATGGAAATCAAAGGTATACACGTGTCCCGTAGGAGCCACAGCCCTAGCAAGCGAGGTCGTTAACGAGCCACTACCGGTCCCAGATTCAAGAACCAAACAACCAGGAACTACTT
Source organism: Hibiscus trionum (assembly GCA_030270665.1). NCBI lineage: Eukaryota > Viridiplantae > Streptophyta > Magnoliopsida > Malvales > Malvaceae > Hibiscus > Hibiscus trionum. Next base: position 807,746 of record BSYR01000034.1, on the reverse strand, counting down.
CCAAGTACATAATCACGAAGCTAATATCCGCAATATAAAGAATTTGAGTCCTGTGACTTAGAACCAAAGTCCATAACTCCGGCGTCGGAGCCAATAGGTATACGAATCCACCTTTGTTGCTGAACACTTTGGAACCGAATGGCTTCCCGATCCAATCCGAGTGCTTAAATACGCCGAAACGGTTTTGAAGAACCGAATTCTCACACACTTTAACAGCTTTCATAGTATCATGCCTCTCATAAACAATAACTAAATCTCCATCACTAATACAACGATTGAAAGATATCTTCTTTGCAGAATCCATCGGCAACATCCTTAAAAGACTGAAAAACCAAATTCAAATCAATCAACTATTTACATTGTTATCAGGAAATTTTAACACATACCCAAAGTTTCATTAAGAATAAACAAGCACATAAATTACCAGGACCACCCAAATTCATGAAAATATACATACATACATATATTTAATTTCATGGATAGTTAAGCTAGAAAGTTGAGAAAAAAGACTTACCCTAAAACACTTTTGAATCAGGAAATATTTCCAGAGATGGAGAAGAAAAGATGATTAAAGCAAGCTAAAACCCTGGGGTTTTTTAGCTTCCATTGTAGGGCTAAAACCCTAAAGTAAATTCATGGGAGACTAGAAACTCCATCAAAATCGAACCCATCGGATTAAGACCCAATAAGATTTTTCAGCTAAACCAGGTTTGGGCCTTTGTGTAGTTTCATTGGATTATATATAGTCTTTTTTTCTTTATTAGGTAACCAAGCGATTAAAGCTCTCAATTGATATTTTCCTCTATTTTAAGTTGTAAGTTCAAAATATATTATGAGCAAATTTTCCACCCTCCTTCTCTATGTAGGAATTGTTCAAAATATTAACTATTTTTTGGGTTTTGATCTATCAATTAATTTGGATTGGTTATTGTAAAAATTTATAATAGGAACGATTCTCCCAACCTAGTATGTTTAATTCGTAGCAATATGAATATATACAAGAACGACAACGGGACATGACAGGTTTCTATAATATATAAAATAATTATAACTTAACTTGACCCGAACCTAAAATAATAGAAGTATAACTCGATCTTAATCTACCCCGAAATTTTAACAAAAATCAACTAAACTCGTCCTAATCTGAAAAAATAATAAATATAATATATAAAATAATAAAAGGGTATTTTAGTACATATATCGAGGTGGGCGGGTATTATCCTTACCTAACCCTAAAAATTTAAACAGAAAACCAACCTCAATCCCCAATTGAAAAAAAAAACTACCCTCGTTGGAGTCAGGAAAATTTTTCCATCCCCAAGTATGAACGATTGATGATGAAAGAAGAGAAATGGTTAGTTTCATACTTCTGAAACACATTGTGCACACATGATGCTCGAACCTGAGTCACCTGAATGAAATACATCATTCTTTACCATTAGGACCACTCCACCGATTTAGAAGTTTTTTTATTTGTCATTATAGACTCAGTTAACACTAAATTTAAAATATATAGAAAGTAATCAGATCACTATACTCGACTCGACAGGTAAATACGAGTAAACATAGAGGAAGGGAGGAGGCCTTATCTCTCGAAACCAAGTGAGGTAAAAGCCTAAAGATTTCTCATGCTCTATCGGCCCTTCACTTGGATATGTTTGTGGATAACAATCCTTTTCTTTGTTTCTCTCTTTCAAACCCCACTTTGCTCTTCAATCTTCAATATCCTCGTCCTTTTTCATGCATTTCCCCCTATAAAAGCCCCCACTCTAAATATCTACCAAAAATATCCCACTTTTTCATTTCCATTTCCATTTCCTCTCTTTGGTTTTCTAAGAAATGTGCCAAAAACATCAATTCCCTTGTTTGCATTGCCACCCACATGACTACATTAGAATGGTATTTACACTTTGTTACTATCTCCCATATTCTTTTAGAATAAAAAAAAAACATCATAATCTTTGGTTTGGGTTTTTGTAGGTTCAACATATGATAGAGAGCTGTCTGGTTTTTCAGATGAGCAAAGATGAGTGTGTCAAAGCACTTACCGAGCATGCCAACATTGAACCAACCATCACCCTTACAGGTAAATCTGCCCTGCCCTTTCTTGTTTTATGTATTCGTATCGTAATCTTGTTTAAGATACAAAATTTATGCATGTGTCGTATGTGTTCGCTTTTGTTTTGCAGTTTGGGAAGAGTTGCTTAAAGAGAACAAAGCATTCTTTCGAGAGTATTTCCAGGCTTCGTCTCCTACGCAGCGAAGACAATGGAACTTTTCATTCTGATGATTAATGTCACTCCGATTACAGAATGAGTGTCGAATAAAAGCATGTTCAATATATCTGAATTTTGAGTTGATTACGAGTTCAAAACTTGGACCGAAAGAACAAAAGACGATAACGGTCCAAGACGAACATTAGGGCATCTAAGGAAGTAGTCATGCAGAGAATAGTCACAGTAATGGAACAAACAAGACAAATCTCTGATATCTGATTCAGCTAAACTCACATTTCTATTAAAAAATTTGAACGAAAATAAACCACAATTCATACTCAATACCACTACGCTGTAATAACGATTCGACTTAAAGGGCAGAATCAACATAAAACCGGACTTGGTATTCGTTTATTAGTTTTAGGGTAGACAGGCAGCTTAACTATATTCTAAACAGATGATTTTGCAAACGCTCCGGCTTCGGTTAGCAGAGGAACAAGTTTACCTTCATTGTTCAGGCCTGTCGTGGCTGCAAGATATATGAACACGGTAATCAATTAACAAACAGAGACGGTATGAAGGATTTCGTTCATAGAGTTTAAAGGGGCATACTGTCACAGCCACCAATGTGTTTCCCGCCAATGAAAACGTTTGGCACAGTCCGTTGACTGGTCCACTCGGCCAGAGCGGCTTGAATATCACTTCCATCACCTTCAAAAATGCAAAACATGAAAGACATAATCATTTATCCCTTCCTACAACTAATGTTAGATATATTCTCGCTATTTCTTTTGAAACGAAAGAAGTTGAAGTTCAACAAGAAAGAGTTGCAAATCCGACCCTTTACTCATATTGACAATAGAAAATTTCGCAGGGTGCATCTACAGCTACAATCCTGTCGGAAACAAATTGTTCAGTGTATTAATGAGTTGTTTAAGACTGATTCAAGATAATGTACCCAATCCTTCACAATGCCAGAAGACATTCAATCGCTCTAGAGGCATTCTTTAGTAGACTTAATTGAAGGTAATGGACTTACATTCTATTATTTTTATAACCAAAACCATACACTCTTGTCCAAATCTCAACATCTCGAAGCATTGGAACCGCAGAATCGACAACGAAACCGAATGTGCCAAACTGAATTGGGCCATCTTTCGGAGCTAAACTCAAAATATCAGAGAGAAGGCTCTGTATCCATTTGCTAGGCACAATGAAGCCATAAAATTTGATAACGAACGCTACAGATTCTCCTATATTACCATTCAAACTGCCCCTCAAACTCGAGATTACATCCCACATAAAAACCCAACTGATGGAGACATGGCATTCGATTAAAAAGACACTAAAGATTATCGTATGTTACTGTAAAACAATACCTCAAACTAGAGATTATGTCCCGCCCAAAAGAGGGGACAAACACCAATGGAACAGCACTACAAATTCTTCCATACTACAGTTCAAACCGTCCCTCGGACGTGAGATTACTACCACATAAGAACACAAATAAAGCAAAGTTCGGTCAACAGTGATGGAACGACATATAAGGTGGGAAGGGCAATTGATCCCTCCCCCAATTTGATGGGTTAATTGTACTTTAGGTCCTAATAGTTTTAAAACCATTCCAATTAAGCCCTTGCCCCTCCCAAAAATTTATGCTTTATTATTTTTTAGGATCTTATAATCTAAAATTAATAAAATTAAACCTTGAGCCCTCATTTTTTTCTAATTTAATTACTTTTTAAGACCTTTCAATTTTAAAATTTATAAACTTAAAACTAAACTCCCCTAATTTTCCCCTAATTTTGATGGTTTAACTCTATTCGTTTCAAAGTTAATTAGTCAGTCCCCTCGCAGTTCAATCTTGACTTCGTCCTTGTCGGTCAACCAAAAATAATCTAATCATTTTAAAAGACTCGGTCAAACAGTTTGTGTAGCTGCTGCTGCATTGACTATACAAGATTTGCTAGCTTCCATACATTTTAATCGATTTTTTTATAACTTTTTCCATATGATATAATCCATACAAACAAAGCCGCAGAAATCATTGTTTGATTGTAGTGAAAGTCGAAAGATATCAATTTCAAGACACCAAACAAAATCCAATCAAATTAATAAGGCTTAAGGGTGCTTAAAGCCCTTGAACTTCAAAAAGAATCAATTAAGCCTGTAACTTTTTTCACAACCAACCAATACATTTAATCTGAGTACAGAAAGGCTTGTTAATCCGTATGGGAATAGATTAAGCCTGCTACGACATGTTGCATCAACAGATAAAAAAATTGTAAGGACTTAATTGAGTGCCAAAAAAGTAGGCTTAATTAATTTTTTTTTCAAAAGTTCAAGTTCTTAAGCCAATTAATACTAATAAAAATCAATGCAATTCAAATCACAAGAATTGTTTGATCTAAACATTCGATATGATCCATCCCAAACAAAAAAGAGCAAAAGCATTGATCAATCAAATCAACTCACAGAATCCAAGCAAACAAAACTTCATTTCAGATCACGAAATTGTTCCAAACGAATAAAAGAAAACTAACCTTCTTTGTCCAGCTCAATGGCCTTGAAAGAAGCTCCGAGTTTTTGAAGCAACTGCTTCACATCCACACAGAACGGGCAGTACGACTTGCTGCATCAACACATACGTATAAAATACCAAAAAATGCATACGAAGGATGAATGATGATACGTATAAAACTACGTATACCTGAAAACGACGACGGGAGTGGCGGAAACGATTTCCTTAGCCTTTGGCAAAGCCATTTCTCTCTTCTCAGACTTCGGATTTGAGCAGAGAGGCGTTGAGGGTTTTATAGTGGAGGGGAAATGAGAGAATCAAGGGGAGTGATGAAGAAGGTGGTTTTTCTAAAATGATCTGGACCGTTGATTTGATTCCAAATTAGGTATTGGTGGGGCCTTTCGGATTTAACCCAATGTTTAATAGCTTGAAATAACACGAAAAATTTACATGTCAGTACACTCCGCGATAATGGTGTTATATAAAAAATATGTTTGACTAATTTTTTTTTATTTTTTTTATAAAATTATATAAAATATAAAATATTTTTGACGCGTCATACTGCCAAGTCATTTCAAGTTGTTTATCGTCAGTTGACTAATAATTTTCATCCGTAGAGGGGCCATTTTGACCAGAAATGAAATATTAGGGGTTAAATTGATTAAAAAATAAGGGTCAAAATGATTATCCAATCAAATGCTAAGAGCATTTTTTGGTTTTATGCCTTTTTTTAATCCAAATTCAATTAATTAATAATCTTTTTGGATTGGATAAACATAGAGGGAAACAAATATTCAAAGGTCAAATTCTTTTATTAATCCTTGTATTATATATAAATGGTAGATGTAGTCCTGTTACATTAATTTAGTCGTTTTAATTTCCTCAAAATCTGAAATGTCAATCCTAACCCAAATGGTAACTACTAAATATATAAGTCAAATTTCATATTCAGTTCTTGTACTATGTGCAAGTTCTAAAGTTAATTTATTTTTTCTAATCTGAACAATTTAGATCTTTGTAATTTAATCATATTGTCCTTGTAATTACAAGAACTAAAATTAATCTAAATTAGGATACAAGAGCTAAACTCACCACTTAAATATGATATAGGGACTAATGATAACATTTCACCAATAGTTAAGGGTTCATTAGTTAATCTTAACCGTTAGAATCAACAATGAAGTGGATTTTCTTAAAAATACCCTTCCCAAAAATAGAAAAAAGCAGTGTCAAATGTCAACGCGACAAGTTAGACATAATTATTTGGGTAAATTATGTAAATTATCATTGAATTTTATTCTCAAATTTATTTTGGTCATTAAAATTTTAAAATATTTAATTTACTAATTAAAATTTAGATATTAAACGTTTTTTTGTTACTCTTTCGTTAACTTTTGGACAGCGTTCATTTATCGGTAAACAAAGGAACTTCTCAAAGATTCGAACGGTAAAAAGCTTCACTAGCACGAGGGAAGCAATATAGTGAGAAACGGGCTCCATCTAATGGTGGGGGAGGGAGATCGGTGAGAGAAAAATCGAAAGATTTTTGCCCGATTCGTGAACTTCAATGCACTTTTTAGCGAAAATGGAGGTCGGAGTCGGACTCAAGGGGAGAGACGAAATGACTGGTGAAATTTAGTACCGAACGACGACAATGGCGAACGGTGGAGTGACAAAAAACATTTTATGTTTAAACTTCAATGACAAAAAACGTTCAATGTTTAAATTCCAGTGAGTAAATTGAACGGTTTAAAACTTCAGTGACCAAAATAGGTTTGACAATAAAATACAGTGATAATTTACGTAATTTATCTTAATTATTTTTTTAAGAAAAAATGTGGTAACATTCTTATTATGTAGTTAATGGTTTTAACTATCTGAATTAACTTATAAAAGTCGAATGGCAAATTATGTCTAATTAAATTATGAACAAAAAATAATAATTAAGTTATCAAATCTGGGAAGAAGCGAAACGACATGAGAGTTTAACATTGTTTTTAGTGCGTTGAGAAAGTGTTTAGTTTAAGAAAAATTCTACAACGAGCGACGAACATTGATGAACTTCACTAACGATGAACACCGATGAACATCATTATTTTTTTAAAATTTTAAAATTTAAAGGACTAAAATTATAATTAAAATTATCTCTTAAAAATAAAAATCAATTTAATAGTTACTTTATAATATTTTTTAATAGGTTAGAATCAAGTATACCCAATTCTTCTAAAACCTAACAAAATCAATCTCTTAAAAAAATAGAAATAAATTTATAATTTTTTAATAGATTAGAATTAATAATATGAGAATTGGGTATATTTGATTCTAATCTATTAAAAAATTATAAACTGATTTCTATTTTTTTAAGAGATTGATTTTGTTAGGGTTTAGGAGAATTGAGTATATTTGATTCTAACCTATTAGAAAAAATATTATAAAGTAATTATTAAATTTATTTTTATTTTTAAGAGATAATTTTAATTATAATTTTAATTCTTTAGATTTTTTAATTTTTAAATTAAATTAATGGTGTTCATCGTTATTCGTCGCACGTGGTAGACTCATTCTTAGTTTAAAATAGAAATGTTTGGTATTACTGCTAAAATGTACTTTTTAAGTGGATAAAAAAGTTTATTTTAAACATTATTTTTAAAAATAAAAAAGAATTGGTGATGCAGCCGAGGATAAATGAATAATTATACTAAAAAGTGCTTTTGAAAAGTTACCATTTAAAAAAGCTGATTTAAAAGAATATTCTCTTTTTGGGAATTAATTGAAAAATATCTTTATTAATGGTTATGTTAAAAATATTCTCTTTTATCCCATGTAAGGCGAACTCGCTTTGGCTAAACGAGAGTTATGTGTTGAGTGGGTAGGTAAGAAATCAAAAAAATAATTTACTAAATTTTTTTTACACAAAACTCGCTTTTAGCTAAGCGCGAGTTTAAAGCTCGCTTTTGCCTAAACGCGAGTTTGCCTTACGTGAACCGAAAGAAAATATTTTATTACATAATCATTAATGAGGATGTTTTTCTAATAATTTTTTAAAAGAGAATATTCTTTCAAATCAGCCAGCTAAAATTTTCAGCTTTTGAAAATTAATTTTAAACCAAAACTGAAAATATACTTTAAGCTTTATAAGTTAATTGTTGCTTTTGACTCAAAAATACCTTTAAAAAATAATGGAGAACGAATTTGACTTCGCTTCTTAAAGGACTAGAAGAGGCAAAAGATAACATTTGTTCATTCATTAATCTCAGTTCTTTTAATAATACTTACCTCGCATAAATAAAATTATTCGAATTTGAATCAATTAATAATAATTTTCTTTTTCATTAATATCACTTGATTAATTCAACATTTGATTATTTACTAATATAAAAAAATAATGTTTACACATTGTCGTTATCTAATTCGTGCTTGTACTAAAATTATTTTTGTAAAATTTTTTGTTTAGGTGACAATTCGATAAATAATATAAAATTATTTTAGTACAATGTAAAAAAAAGAAACACTGGAATTTTCATACTCCAAGAAAGAAAAAATAAAAAAAAAATATTATTGTAAAAATGGATGAAGCCTCTGTTGCCGAAATGGATATCTGGAAATCAAACTAGTTTTGTCCCAAACAGGTCTATTTCGGACAACATTATTCTCGCTCAAGAGGTTGTCCATTCTATGCGGAAGAAATCAGGGAAGAAGGGTTGGATGGCTATAAAAGTTGACCTTGAGAAGGCCTACGATAGGCTTGAATGGGATTTTATCCGGGAAACTTTGGAGATGATTGGTATCCCATCTGAGTTACGTCAGCTTATTATGCGATGTATTACCTCTGTGTCTATGCAAGTTCTGTGGAATGGGTCTGCTTCTTCGGCTTTCAGGCCTAGTCGGGGAATTAGGCAGGGTGATCCGCTCTCGTCGTACCTGTTTGTTATGTGTATGGAGCGACTTGCCCACGAGATTTATAGTGCGGTTGATGGGGCCAGTTGGAAGCCGATTCACCTCTCTAGAGGTGGTCCTGGGCTTTCGCACTTATTTTTTGCGGATGATCTTGTCCTCTTTGCGGAAGCTTCGGTTGAGCAATTGACGTGCATTGGTTCTATTATACATCGTTTTTTGTTTGGACTCTGGGCATAAGGTAAGTGCTGCAAAGACTACTATTTGTTTCTCTAAGAATGTGCCAGTGGATCTTCGTCAGTACATTAGCAGTGGTTTCGGCTTTACTGAAGTCAACGAGCTTGGACGCTATTTAGGAGTACCTTTGCTCCATAAGCGGGTTACTTTGGACTCCTATCAGTATTTAGTTCAAAGGGTTAGAGATAGGCTTTCGGGGTGGAAGGCTAAGCTTCTTAATATTGCAGGCCGTATAACCCTTGCTAAGTCTGTCCTCCAGGCTATTCCATCATACGCGATGAAAACTACTCTCTTACCTAAAGGTACGTGTGACGCGCTTGAAAAGCTTATCTGAAGCTTCATTTGGGGTAATTCTACTAATGGATCGGCTATCCATCTTGTTAAGTGGAATGATCTTTGTCGTCCTACAGAAGAAGGGGGTCTTGGTTTCAAGCATTTGGAGGCTCAAAATGAAGCTTTTCTGATGAAAGTTGGTTTTGGTTTACTCACTAGACGTGAGGATTTGTGGGTTCGCGTTCTTCGTCACAAGTATAAATGTGTTAATGTGATTCCTTCTTCAATTGCGCAACCTAACTCTTCAAGGTTATTGAAAGGACTTTGCTTGATTTGGAATGATCTCACAAGTAACATTGTGTGGAATTTAGGCAATGGAGCTTCAGTGGATTTTTGGTGAGACCCGTGGCTTTCTGATGTTGGTCCTTTAATTGAGTATCACTCTAATGCGGGCTCATTAGACTTATTGTTTCGCTCTGTATCGTCGATGGTTTTGCCGTCAGGAGAGTGGGCGTGGAACTCTTTCCAAGCTTGGTTTCCGTTACCTATTCTTTTACGTATCGCGGGGACTAAGACTCCGGTCCCTGATCACCAAGTTGACTCGGTGGGCTGGCTGCTTTCTGATGATCGTCGCTTTACTGTTAGTTCAGCTTATCGAACTCGTGTGGGGGTGTTACCTTCTTCAATTGACCCTATCTGGAAGGTAATTTCAGGCTATAAGGGGTTACATAGGATTCGTATTTTTTGTGGCTCCTTGCGCATAATCGGATTCTCACTAATGAGGAACGGTGCCGACGTCACATCTCCAATGACAGTCGATGTAGTGTGTGCGATGGGCAAGTGGAGAGTGCAGACCATCTCTTTCGGCATTGTTTTGTGGCGAGGGGTGCTTGGGCTAGCCTGGTTCGGCAGGATAAATTGGATGATTTTTTCAGCACCGATTTTCGGGAATGGTTGCTTACTAATCTTTCTTCCTCGGTGTATGCTGCTACGAATAATGAGGAATGGAGCTCTTTGTTCCGGAGTATGTTCCCCTGGAATCGGTGGTTGTGCGAGGGTTGCGCTTAGTGTCAGAGTATCGCGCGGCTGTTTCAAGGAGTAGTTTGATTGGAGATATGGCCGGTCCGTTACGTATAAATGTTAGATGGTCTCCTCCGATTGTTGGTTGGGTTAAACTCAATACCGATGGTTCTCGTTGTACATCTTCGGGTCTTGCGGGGTGTGGGGGCGTCATCCGCGATAGCCTTGGTAGATGGCGGATGGGTTTCGCCAAGTTTATTGGAATTTGTTCTTCGCTTGAAGCTGAATTGTGGGGTGTTTTTGAAGGGTTAAATCGAACTTGGGAGCCGGGTTTTCGTAAAGTTTGTGTGGAGCTTGATAATAAATGTGCCGTTTAGTTGATTCGTAAAGAGTCTTGTGGTTTGGATGTATCGGCTTTGGTTGTCCATATCGATAGACTTCTAGCAAAGGATTGAGATGTGTTCGTTACCCATATTTTCCGTGAGGTGAATGGTGTCGCGGATGGCCTTGCTAAGTTGGGTAAAGACCCGAGCAGAAGCTTTGTCTTGTTTCCTACGCCTCCGCTGGAAGTTGCCACTGCATTGGGCAAGGATAGCATGTAGGTTTGAGGTCGGCACTGGAACTGGCTGCTTTACCAGCGTTGATTTTCAGCTGGTCGATTGTGTCTGCAAGGAAGCTGGTTACTTTACCAGCGTTGTTTTCTGCAGGTCGATATGTGTTTGCAAGGCAAACTGGCTATTAGCTTTCCCTTCTCTGTTTGTCTTTGTTGGTAGAGTTTTTATGGTTTCCTCCTAGTTTGTTTGTTTGGTTTTCGTCTTGTCTTTAATGTTGTTTGTGCTTTCATAGGTACTCTTTTGCTCCATCTTAGGTTAGAGAGGTTTTTAATGAGGCCTATGCTAGCATCCCCTTTTCAATCAAAAAAGAGATCATATCTTAATCTTATTTAAAGGGGAGAAAATTTTTTTTAAGAAAAAAAAGTCATCTCAGTGAATCTAAAACTCGAGACTTTAAAATAATAAAAAAATAAAAATTAACAATTTGACAAACTAATAGAGTGTACTTGCAGGGCCGGTCCTAGATTTTTGGTGGCCCAGGGCGAATATAAAATATGGGCCCCAAATTAGAAATTTAAATTGCGATTGTTGTCGTATTTACAGTCATGTTAGGTTTTATTGTGGTTGCGGACATTATAGATGCTATTTCGGTCACTACAAATATCGTGGTTGTGAAATCTCTTAATAACATATGTTATTGTGGACATAAAAATTGCAAGTAACGCGGTTTAAGATGGTGTCGATATCCATGAGCGGATGTAGCATATAAATTGGGGGTGCAATTGACTCTACTTGATTTGTTGGGGCATAAGACTTTTAAGGAGGTAATATAAATTTTTCATAGGAAATATTAGATTTGACCCCACTTAATTTGTTTGGGTCAACAATGCTTATTCTAGTGGTATAGAAATCCTCAATACATCATACTTCACTCGTGACCTCACTATAAGAAAATTCTAGCTCCGACACTACCACTATCGTCATGTAACAGTCGTTGTTACGGTTGCATACTATTATTTAAATCTATGTCCCTAATAACAAGTAATGAAAAAAATAATAATTTTCAGAGTAGGTCCATAATAACAAGTATTGAAAAATTGGGCCCCTAATAACAATAATTGAAAAAAATGAATTTTAAAAGTATGCCCAAAATAACAAATATTAAACAAAACAGGCCCCTAATAACAAATATTAGAAAAAGTTGAATTTTAAGAGTAGGCCCCTAATAATAAATGTTGGAAAAAATCAAATTTCTATTAACAAATATTAAAAAAATTGGGCCCCTAATAATAAGTATTAAAAAAATTAGACTATTAAAAACAAATATAATTCGAATAAAATTATAATAACTTGCTTAAGCTGTGGGCCCTGGGCGGGTGCCCTTTCTGCCCCTGCCCAGGGCCGGGCCTGTGTACTTGCTTAATAATTTAATACGATTATTTCTTAGTGGTCACTTTTTTTTGATCAAATATTTCTTACTGATCACGTGACATGAATGAAAATAATATATAATGACATGATATAATCATTTCGAGGCTTATTTTTTATATAATTGCCACATGTCGTGTTTGTCTTCATTACTGTGATCCAACGGCTACCAAAAGTTAATCAACTCTGGGATTAATAACAAATTGTTCACAATAGAATGTTGCGCCCAAAAATGGTAAAATCCACCTCACCGCACCCAATCAAACCCTAAAACCCTTGCATTTCTTTGCCATTGTTCTCCCTCTTAAACCCTAAACCCATTTTTATTATCCCACAGAAAACCCAAACCCAAACGCTCATTCCTTACTCAACTATGGCGATGTTATCTCTAGCAATGAGAGCTCGAGCTAAACCCAACCCTCTCCTGACATGGAGAGCCTTACACTTGCGCAACTTCTGCAGCGGCCGTTTAGGTCTGTCGATGTCGGAGTCCAACTCGCCCGACCCACCCGTGGCAGGGACCAAGTTTCTTGAGTCGTTTAAGGAGGAGTTCGAGATTGGGTCTCGGGTAATTTCGCTTGAAACGGGTGAAATGGCTCGTTTTGCTAATGGGGCTGTTGTTTTGGGGATGGAAGGGACCCAAGTTTTGTCCACCGTTTCAGCCGGTAAAGGCGACGCTGTTCGAGACTTCTTACCGCTCACTGTACGTAATATATTCAATTTTGCATTCTTGCTCTTTCCTTCAATTTGGGTAATTTTGAATATTAATGTTGGAGTTTTCGTTTTGGTTGAAATGTAATATTGACTCATTGTTATTTAAACATGTTTAGTTCCATATCAATATTCTAAGTTTGCTTAGCTAGTTAGGTTCTGTTTGAATTGTCAGTTTTTTGTTTGTTTGTTTACTCTTTGATTATAGTTTATATATTTTCTTCTTCAAAACAAATAGTTAATCGGAAAAAGTGTCAACTTTATTACAATTTGATGAGTATTTCTAGTTAGGGGAGAAAGAACAAGTTATTGCATTTTAAAGGGTTTTGAAATCTGGGTTTGTAAAATTGTGTTTGGTTTTTGTTGTATCAAAAGCTGTTATAGAAAGTAAACAGATGAAAGAAAATTTATAATTTAATTTTTAGAAAATTCATTTCTTAATTCTTACAGACTTTTGTTTTCTAATTTTGTATCTCAGTCCTGTTTTTGCCTTTTTTGACCTTGGAAGCATGAACGCCACAAAACTAATGAAAATCAGAGTATTAACCATTGAATTATGATTGCCAATTTGTGATTTTCATCTTGGGTGTATGTCAGGGTTGACTACTTTTTGGTCTTATTGGATTTTTTTTCTTGTAAGGTTGATTATCAAGAGAAGCAATTTGCTCAGGGTGTGATCCCAAATACATTCATGCGTAGGGAAGGTGCTCCAAAAGAACGTGAACTTTTGTGTGGTCGTCTAATTGATAGGCCCATACGACCTCTTTTTCCAGCTGGCTTTTACCATGAGATCCAGGTGTTGTTCCTTTTCAGATTCAAACATGTGCATATATATGTATGTATATGCATATATTTTAATTTTTCAATTGATTGACATAGCTGGATTCAATAGGTAATGGCCAGCGTTCTTTGTTCTGATGGGAAACAAGATCCAGATGTGTTGGCAGCTAATGCGACATCTGCTGCTCTTATGTTATCAGATATTCCATGGGGTGGACCCATTGGAGTGGTACGGCTAGGGAGAATTTGCGGGCAGTTTGTTGTTAATCCAACTATGGATGAGGTATAAACATAAGCTTTTGTTTAGTTATGGATGCTGGTTTGGACTCTATTGTGATTATCACAGGTAGTCTTAGCTTAGTGTAGAGTTTGATTTTATTTGTAATTGCCAACTTACCTTCTATTATATATATATGGCTATGAGTTAGCCATCAGATGCTCATCATAAAGGTATCCCTTGCAAAGTTATTGCTTATGTAGAGTTATTGAGTTGTCTAACTATTATTCATTGTGTTTACCATCCTTTTAATCCCTTTAAAATAAATCATCAGGTTGGAACCTAGATAATAGCTAAAACGCTTATTGGAATGCTGGCTAGTTAGAAAGGGTATTGTTGGGGAAAATAAAGGTAGGCTGATCTTGGTGGGATGCAGTATAGTTTGTTCATTCATTCAGGTTTACTCATACTGCTACTTTTATTGGATTCTAGAGGATTGTCTGGTATGCTATTATTATAGATGGTGTATGGTGGGATGGTGGTCTCAATGTAGCTCTTATGGGCAGTAAGAATATGTGGAATGGATCAAGATTGCTTTGAACGCTTATATTATTATTTTCCTTGATATGCCTACTTTGTTATCATTTCTTGGGTTTTGCTCTGGTCTCACCGTGATGGTCGTTTGCTACCATGTTAATGTGTTGTGCACATTGCATACAATATTAATTATTCTTATTTTGAGAGGAAAGCTGTTATTTGTTTGTCTAACCTATATATTGAAGTTGCTTTTAAGCTTTGTAAACGTCTACAACTCCGCAGACCATGACGCTTGATCTGTCAGGTTTAACTTATTCTTTCATCTATGCTTATTGGATGCGTTTCAGCTTAGTTTAAGTGATCTCAACTTGGTATATGCATGTACGAGGGACAAAACCTTGATGATAGATGTGCAAGCTCGTGAAATCTCCGAGAAAGATTTAGAAGCTGGGTTAAGACTGGCTCATCCAGAAGTGAGTCACAGGCTTTTGGTAAATTTTTGTTGTGTCTATCATTTAATAAAAATCCCATTAAGATGGTTTGTTGATTCAGGCGGTTAAATATCTTGAACCACAAATCAGACTGGCTGCAAGAGCTGGCAAACAAAAGAAGGAATACAAACTATCCATGGTCTCAGAACAAATCTTTGAAAAAGTTAGAAACCTAGCAGAAGCACCCATTGATGCCGTTTTTACCGATCCCTCATACGGCAAGGTGGATACATGTCTCCCTTATTTACTTCTTTCGGTCTAGATATGAAAATGTGAATTTATATATAGTTAGAGTTACTTTTTTTAATGTATTCTTGAGTTTCATGCTGTGGTAATTTTTAATGATGTAGTTCGAACGTGGAGAAGCTTTAGAGAAGATAACACAAGATGTCAGAAGCGCACTTGAAGAAGAATGTGATGAACAAAGCTTAAAAGCTCTGCCAAAGGTTGTGGATAATGTCAGGAAAAAGGTGAGCTCTGGATAAAGCTGTAAAATGAATTTCTTCTTTTTTTGACTTAACAAAAGATTTGATTGCACAAATAACATAACTATAGATTCTCAGTGATCACGAGCAATGTATAAGTTTCTGACAAGATATAGATGGAAAAGAACTGTTCCTACCTCAAAACTGAAACCAGGGGGTTAAAAATTGGATGATTTTGTTACTTCACCCTTATATTTTTGCCTATCCTTGTTCTTTAACCTCTTGAAGTTGACATATTGCATGTTAAATAAATATATCAGGTTGTTCGCAAAAGAATTATTTCTGAAGGAAATAGAATTGATGGGAGACATCTTGATGAAGTTAGGCCAATATACTGTAAGGCTGGCCGTTTGCCTCAATTGCATGGATCTGCTCTTTTTAACCGTGGAGATACTCAGGTTAAAACACAGTTTTTCTTGTTTCTTCTTCTACATATTTCTTTGGACTGGGGGCTTATATTTGATGTTTTGTTTCAGGTTCTTTGTACTGTGACACTTGGTGCACCTCAGGATGCCCAACGCTTGGATTCCTTGGTTGGTCCCCCAACAAAGCGCTTCATGCTTCACTATAGTTTTCCACCATTTTGTATCGATGAAGTTGGTAAACGAACTGGCTTGAACAGACGTGAAGTTGGGCATGGTAAATCAATTTCTTTAATCATCACAAAATGTGTGTGTGTGTGTATAAAAACTTCTTACCAGTGAGGTTTGTGCTCATCTTTTTTCTTACACTTAGGAACTCTTGCGGAGAAAGCTCTTGTTGCTGTATTACCTCCTGAGGAAGATTTTCCATACACAGTTCGCATTAATTCTGAAGTCATGGCTTCAGATGGTTCAACATCTATGGCTACCGTATGCGGAGGTATCCATTTCACTCTGTAATAAGTCAATATTAAAATATGCTTAGGCAGACAGTTCTGTATGTGGATGGATCAATAATATTTACTCCCTCTGTGGCTCCGTCCACTAAAGTTGTCACTTATTAACTTTTGTTGGTATTTTTTTTTCAACTTTGACTTGCTATTTAAATTTTTTATTAATAAAAAATTGAGAAAATATGATTTAAAACTTTCAATGAAATAGTTTTGAAATATATATTTTATAAAATTTAATTATTTGAAATAATTATGGTCAAAGTTTTAAAATTTGACCATTAAAAGTCAGTAATTAACAACTTTAGTGGGACGGAGGGAGTATTTCCTCTAAAATATAAACCAGTCATGTTTTAGACTGATGACATTTCTCAATCAGGCAGTATGGCTTTGATGGATGCTGGGATTCCATTACGAGAACATGTTGCAGGCGTTTCGGTGGGTCTTGTTACCGATGTTGACCCAGAAACTGGTGAAATTACAGACTACCGTATATTGACGGATATTTTGGTGAGAGATGTTTTACTTGACCTATTCTAACATATTGATTATGTGATAAATCTTTTGGTTGATTTTATTTTATTTAACAATAAACCTTTAAAAGATGTTAGAATCCAACCTTAGTCATTATTCTACCTTGGATTATGTATCTGGTACATGTTACTGCTTTTAAGTATGGACGAAAACATTAGCTATATGGTTCCAAGGTCATGTTTTCTAAGTTGTGACCTCAATAATGTTTAGTTGGTTGGTAGAGTTTATTAAAACAGTGATCTCTCTAGGGTCTTGAAGATCATCTGGGAGACATAGACTTCAAGATTGCCGGGACAAGGGACGGAGTTACTGCAATTCAATTGGATATAAAACCTGCTGGGATTCCTTTAGATATAATATGCGAGTGTTTGGAGCCTGCACGCAAAGGACGCCTTCAAATCCTCAATCACATGGAGAAAGAGATTAGTGTGCCGCGGAATCAAGATGATAGGAATTCTCCTCGACTAGGTTCAAATCCTGATTTGTTAGCTTTTGGTTTTGTACTTAAGTAGCTGAGCTGCTATGCAACAATTAATTTCACGCTTCAACTCAAAATCTATGCTTTGTGATGCAGTTACATTGAAGTTTAGCAATGATGCTATTCGGCGGTTTATTGGGCCTCTAGGTGCTCTTAAAAGAAAAATCGAAGAGGAAACAGGTGGGTGTTGAATTTGAAAAACATTTTACATTTGATTGGGGATGTAATTTGATTGAGTTTTTTTTTTTAAATTTCCATTATGGTGTTACTGGAATAGTGGTATGAATAATTTTCTTAATCTACAATGCTTTTCTTTAACGTAGTGAGGATATAAGTTTCCACCCTTCATATTGAACATGGAAGATGATTTTTGTTGTTAGACTCAAGAATCAGTTTGGCAGCCATGAAAACTATATTTGTGCTGCAGATTAAGTAGTTCTTTTCAATTATGGATGATTGACAAACATGTGTTTTGTGCATATTTTGCCGAATAACATTTTATTGCTGCAAATTACAGTTGCATTCCATCCGTTAAATAACCATGCTAATGCTTTTCAAAATTCAGGTGCTCGGATCTCTGTAGGTGATGGAACAATTACTATAGGTGCTAAGAATCAGTCTGTAATGGAGAAAGTGCAAGATAAGGTATTCATATTAATTGACATCCGATATTCCTCTAGTTTAGCATACTATAATACCTGTAATCACTTTGACTAGCTGAAAAGTACACAAATTTCTCGAGAATGGGGATTGTTTACAATTTTAAATGCTCAAACCCTTTGCTAGCAGCTTGAATAATTCCCGCCTCTATGTTACCACTAAAACAAACCTCACATATAGAAGTGAAATTTCATTCTAGGCCGACTTTATCATAATTCAGTGCCTTGAGTAATCCTTTGTGCCCTACAGGTTGATTTTATAGTTGGCCGTGAAATTGAAGTTGGAGGAATCTATAAAGGCATTGTGACATCAATCAAAGAATACGGTGCCTTCGTAGAGTTTAATGGTGGACAGCAAGGTCTGCTACACATTTCTGAGTTGTCACATGAACCGGTAAGTAACATAAAAGTAATGGTAGCTTGGAGTTAGTGTAGTCCTGTACTTCGACCGATTCCTATGTTCTAGCAGTGTTTTTGGCTCATGTACATTGCTTTACAAAGGTTAGAAGAATCTGTTAACTAGAGTTTATCATGTTTAGGGTTTAGGTGTATTTTTTGAACTCTTTAGTTTACAAAGGTTTTACATAAGGTCGCACAAAACTCATAATTTATATTTATCTTTCATCAGGTGTCTCGGGTTTCAGATGTGGTGTCTGTCGGCCAGCAAATTTCTTTGATGTGCATAGGGCAGGATGTTCGTGGTAATATAAAATTATCTCGTAAAGCAACTTTGCGTCGGTCTGAATCCGAGGAAAAAGGTGCAACTGAAGGATCTGCTCCTGTTACTAAAGAAAAAACTAGTATTTGGGCATCACTTGAGAATGTGTCAAAAGGAGAACACCAGAAGTCTACTCTTGAGGAGTTGCCCGCAAGCAAAATGGAGAAAACTGAAACAAACCGGTCCACCTCGTTACAACCAGCAGTAGTTATTCGAAGTGCTGCTGAGTGTGACGAGGAAGAGAAATCTGCTGGTTTGATTAAGACTTCCAAAAGGGCACCCAAGGCAAAGGGCACGTTGAACAGGGATAGTAAACCAAAAACAGTCCAGTCTTCCAATAACAAGCCTGATTCTTCGACCCTCAGCAGTATGCTAGCGGAATCCTTATCTCAAATGGGAGGGGAGAAAGAATTTGTTCCTGAAGATGAAGGTGAGATTAATTTGGATGATCAGAACAAGGAAAGTGATGTTAAGACTCCATTGACACCTCAAAAGCTGAAGCGAGGAACTAAGGTTACTGCCAAGATTTATCAAATTCGTGCACGTGGTTTAGTTCTAGATTTGGGTGGTGGAATTCGTGGCATGTATAGGTTTGAGGTATGTATCCTTCTTTTTCCATTTTTTTTGTTGAACATTGGTTGCTGCTGTGAGGATCTTCGCTTCAGCCTTTGAAGTAACTTATTTTTATTTCCTCGCAGCCCAATGGTGAAAGGGAGTTTACAGTAGGTGATGAATTGCGAGTCCAATGTTCAAGTTTTACGAGTAAAGGTATCCCGGTCATGTCTTTGGTGGACAAAGAATGATGCCGCATGACTGTCCTTCCTCGGAATATAAAGCTCTTGTAGATGGAGAAATGTGTGATGGATATTCTTGTTCCGGAGACCGAACGGTATTGAATTTTTGACACTGTTTTAGTGAAGAAGCATGCGCGAAGAAGATGCATCTATGAATCTAATTTGAGGAAGCTTTCTCGGTAGGAACCAGCAGCAAGGTAGCAATTATCACTGGGCAAACCTTCATACTTAAACTTGTCGATTTTCGCGTGTCATCCATGTGCCATGCATGTTACATGTCCGGCACTCTTTAACCTCGGGATTTTGATAATATGAATGATAGTATCTGAGAATTTGAAGGTATAGGGAAGAATATGTAGCACTAGCCGGATTAAGTCCAGTAATTAAGAGCGAAATCCTTCATTGAACATAGCGATGAATCGGTCCGTAAGTACCTGTTTTGAATAAAATTAGTAAGGTATTGGCATTGTGCTGTTTTGATTTTTGTTTAAAAAATTTAGCATCATATGATCTCATGAATATGTACATTTTTTTTCTTCAATTAAATATGATTCAAAGTAATCAAACAAGCCTATTCCATGGGCGTGCGATGTACGGAAATATTGTATGTATAAATTAAAAGAAACAATTAATAAAATATAAAATAATTGAAATTAGGATGTCAAAACTGATTTATAAATTTAGAGATAATGGTATTGTTGCCCCCATTATATTTTGGCGACTTTCTATGTGATGTTAGGGTTGTTAAAAAAAGTCAGGACCTGAAACCTGCTCGAGTTAGAACTTGATTTGACCCGAGAATTTGATGATCCGAACCCGAACTATAACTGACTGTTGCTAACCCGAACCCGAGTTGAACCTGTTACTGTAGCAACCGAACCTGATCTGCGTCCGACTGAAAACGACCCGAACCCGAATCTGACCTGTTAATTTTGACCTGAAACCCGACCTGCATCCGACTGAAACGAACCCGAACCCGAGACCGACCTAGCAAATTACCTGATATTATCCGACTGAATCGACCCGAGATCCGATTTTACCCGACCTGTTTTGAACCCGACCTGTTAATGGACTCGACCTGTTTTGAACCTGAAATGTTGTTGACCTGAACTAATGTAGACCTGGCTAAAAATGTTAAATAATTTAAAATGTAAACTGTTGATTATAAACTTAATAAATTTTTAGTAGATTATGTTAATTTCATTACTTAGAAAAATTTTATCTTCCATTATACTTAGAAATTTGTCTTAATTTGTAACTACATTATGTATAATAAAATTATATACTTAAAAATTTGTTTAAGTATAAAAATATATATTATATATAATAAAATTATATACTTAAAAGATTTGTCATAATTTTTATTAAGTATATAATATATTAGTAATATATAGATAATATAATATATTAAACTTATTATGCTTTGCTATATAATATATATTATGTTAACTATATTATGTTCATAAACTTTATTATGTTCATAAAATTAAAATAAATACAAAATATAAATTAGTATTATGCTTAATATAAAGTTAACGTTATTATACTTATATAACATGTGAAACAATTGTCTTTCAATTATATAATATATTTTATATGGGCCCCTAAAACCTATAATATATATATAAACTTATAACTTATAAGTTATAAGTTATATAATGTATTTATAATATAATAATTAATAATAAATAATAATTAGTAATAGTTTGGGCCTTGGGCCTTTGGGCTCATATCCCACCACCAATTTATTTGAGATGGGCCCCTAAAACCTATAATGTATAAATAATATATATATATATATATATATATATTTATAACTTATAATTTATATAATGTATTTATAATATAATAATTAATAATAAATAATAATTAGTAATAGTTTGGGCTTTGGGCCTTTGGGCTCATATCCCACCACCGATTTATTTGAGATGGGCCCCTAAAACCTATATATATATATATATATATATATATATATATATATATATATATATATATACTTATAACTTATAAGTTATATAATGTATTTATAATATAATAATTAATAATAAATAATAATTAGTAATAGTTTGGGCCTTGAGCCTTTGGGCTCATATCCCACCACCCATTTATTTGAGATGGGCCCCTAAAACCTATAATGTATAAATATAATATATATATATATATATATATATATATATAAACTTATAACTTATAATTTATATAATGTATTTATAATATAATAATTAATAATAAATAATAATTAGTAATAGTTTAGGCCTTGGGCCTTTGGGCTCATATCCCACCACCCATTTATTTGAGATGGGCCCCTAAAACCTATAATGTATAAATATAATATATATATATATTATATTATATATATATATATATATATATATATATATAAACTTATAACTTATAAGTTATATAATGTATTTATAATATAATAATTAATAATAAATAATAATTAGTAATAGTTTAGGCCTTGGGCCTTTGGGCTCATATCCCACCACCCATTTATTTGAGATGGGCCCCTAAAACCTATAATGTATAAATATAATATATATATATATATAAACTTATAACTTATAAGTTATATAATGTATTTATAATATAATAATTAATAATAAATAATAATTAGTAATAGTTTGGGCCTTGGGCCTTTGAGCTCATATCCCACCTCCCATTTATTTGAGATGGGCCCCTAAAACATATAATGTATAAATATAATATATATATATATATAATTATAACTTATAATTTATATAATGTGTTTATAATATAATAATTAATAATAAATAATAATTAGTAATAGTTTGGGCTTTAGGCCTTTGGGCTTATATCCCACCACCGATTTATTTGAGATGGGCCCCTAAAACCTATATATATATATATAAACTTGTAACTTATAAGTCATATAATGTATTTATAATATAATAATTAATAATAAATAATAATTAGTAATAGTTTGGGCCTTGGGCCTTTGGGCTCATATCCCACCACCCATTTATTTGAGATGGGCCCCTAAAACCTATAATGTATAAATATAATATATATATATATATTATATATATAAACTTATAACTTATAATTTATATAATGTATTTATAATATAATAATTAATAATAATTAGTAATAGTTTGGGTCTTGGGCCTTTGGGCTCATATCTCACCACCGATTTATTTGAGATGGCCCCTAAAACCTATAATGTATATATATATATATATATATATAAACTTATAGCTTATAACTTATAAGTTATATTATGTATTTAAAATAAAATAATTAATAATAAATAATAATTAGTTATAGTTTGGGCCTTGGGCCTTTGAGCTCATATCCCACCACCCATTTATTTGAGATGAGCCCCTAAAACCTATATATATATATATATATAAACTTATAACTTATAATTTATATAATGTATTTATAATATAATAATTAATAATAAATAATAATTAGTAATAGTTTGGGCCTTGGGCCTTTGGGCTCATATCCCACCACTCATTTATTTGAGATGGGCCCCTAAAACCTATAATGTATAAATAATATATATATATATATATATATTATAAACTTATAACTTATACTTTATATAATGTATTCATAATATAATAATTAATAATAATTAGTAATAGTTTGGGCCTTGTGCCTTTGGGCTCATATCCCACCACCCATTTATTTGAGATGGGCCCCTAAAACCTATAATCTATAAATATAATATATATATATATATATATATATATATATATATATATATATATATATATATATATATATATAAACTTATAACTTATAATTTATATAATAATTAATAATAAATATTAATTAGTAATAGTTTGGGCCTTGGGCCTTTGGGCTCTTATCCCACCACTCATTTATTTTAGATGAGCCCCTAAAACCTATAATGTATATATATATATATAAACTTATAACTTATAATTTATATAATGTATTTATAATATAATAAATAATAATTAGTAATAGTTTGGGCCTTGGGCCTTTAGGCTCATATCCCACCACCCATTTATTTTAGATGGGCCCCTAAAACCTATAATGTATAAATAAAATATATATATATATATATAAACTTATAACTTATAACTTATATAATGTATTTATAATATAATAATTAATAATAAATAATAATTAGTAATAGTTTGGGCCTTAAGCTCATATCCCACCACCCATTTATTTGAGATGGGGCCCTAAAACTTATAATGTATATATATATATATACTTATAACTTATAAGTTATATAATGTATTTATAATATAATAATTAATGATAAATAATAATTAGTAATAGTTTGGGCCTTGGGCCTTTGGGTTCAAATCCCACCACCCATTTATTTTAGATGGGCCCTAAAACTTATAATGTATAAATAATATATATATATATATATATATATATATATATATATACTTATAACTAATAAGTTATATAATGTATTTATAATATAATAATTAATAATAAATAATAATTAGTAATAGTTTGGGCCTTGGGCCTTTGGGCTCATATCCCACCACCCATTTATAATAATTAATAATATCAATAATAAATAATAATTATTAATTGTTGGGCTTTGGACTAAATATTTTAGATAGGCTAAATATAATAATTAATAATAATTATTAATTGTTGGGCTTTGGGCTAAAAATTTTAGATGGGCTAAATATTTTGTAGCCCTTTGAATTTTAGATAGGCTAAATATTTTGTGGCCCTTTAAATTTTAGATGTTTTTCATTTAAGTCCTTTAAGTTTTAGTTCAATTCAATTGAGTTCAATTCAATTTATGGATTTAAATACATATATAAATACATATATTTTATAATTTTATAAATACATATATTTATATATATACATATATTTTATATGTATATTTATGTATTTATATACATATATACACACATATATACATATATATATATATACATGTACATTATATATTATATATTAACATACATATATTTGTATAATATGTATTCATTATTATGTATGATATGTTATATGTATAATGTATTAATAATTTAATATATGCATATGTTTGTATAATATATATATATATATATATATATATATATATATATATATATATATATATATATATATATATATACACATGTATATATACATGTATGTTGTTAGTATCATAGTATGTATTATGTATATACATATACATGTATTTATGTATAATACATTACATATACATAAATACATACATGTTTGTATAATATATAATTATATATTGTAATTTATATACATGTGAATACATAAAAATACATATATATACACATAATCACATATATTTATACTTATAAAGTTATTATAATAATTAATAAGTTATATTATATTATAATAATTAATTAATAATATTAAATTATAATATATATGGGCGGGAAAGTTTATTTTGAAACCGCCCAATTCCCAAATTGAATTCCAATTTGGGGTAAATTATAAATAAAGTCCTTTATATTATATAAGTTGTTTATTCAAGTCCTTTAAGTTTTAATTCAATTCAATTGAGTCCTTAAAACTTTATTTTTAATTCAAATTAACACTTATTTATTATTTTTTCACTATAGTCCATAAAACTTTGTTTTTATTCAAAATTGAGCTTATTATAGTCCATAAAAATTTATTTTAGTCCAAATTAGCTCTTATTTATTATTATTTTTTCACTATAGTCCATAAAACTTTGTTTTTATTCAAAATTGTTCATTTCTGGTGAACCTAAATTAACCCGAACTGAAATGAACCCGACGACCTGAAATTACCCGACCTGAAATGAAACCGACCTGAAATGAACCCGAACTGAAATGAACCCGACCTGAAATTTACCCGACCTGCAATTTACCTGCCAATTAACTGATTTTACCCGACCTGTTTTTACCCGATCTGCAACGAGTTTGACCTGAAATGGACCCGACCTGAAAATTGACCCGGCCTGAAATGGACCCGACCTGCAAATTACCCGACTGCAATGGACCCGCACCCGACCCGAGTCGAGTCAATTTTTTTTTACCTGAAATGACCCGTATCCGATTTTACTCGACCTGACAGAACCCGACCTGAAACATGTCCGATTACCTGTTTTTACATCCCTATGTGATGTTTGTACTTTTAAAAGTTTTTAAACTTTAAAATTTGGCATTGTAAATGAAAGGCTTAAAGGGCTATTTTTATTCTTAAAGTAATATTAATTTATTGATTTTGTCCCTATGATATTTTCGTATTAATGTGGCTCTTGAAATTGTTTCGGCGCTGATGTCGTATTTAATGGTGCTGACGTGACAGTCCATGTGTAAAGATGATATGGTAGAAGGGTAAAATTGATTTTTGACCGAATTTGAGGGTAAAATTAATTTTTAGTTGAGTACGATGACATTTTTGGAGAAAAAAATATGAATTTAAAAAAATATTAAAATAAAAAATGAATAAAACATTTTAAAATTATTTTATTAATATATAATTAAAAAATATATTAAAAATATCTAAAAATAAGTAAAAATTATAAAACTAAAATATTACAGGTTAACAAATTATAAATTATTCAAAAATTAAAATTAATTTTTTATAAAGTATTAAAAATTTTGAGAACCTTCATATTTTTTTTTTTGACGATTTTAGTGTTTTTTGTCTTAAAAGAATGTAAGCCGAAAAGAATCCTAAAGAGGGTTAATGTGATTCTCTTAACCGAACAAAAATCATATGTCCTTTTTTGGTGCATCTATATATGTCCTAATACTAAAAATATTAAACTTTAGATTAATTAAATTTCTAACTCTACACTCTAACTCTAGTTTTTAAATCCCAAAACTGAAATTTTAAATCCCAAAATTAAACTCTAAACCCTAAAAATTAACCCCTTTACTTGATTAATTAAATTTATACGAATACTTTTACGTTTTATAATCACTTTATATTAATAAAAAAATTTATTAGAGGTTAGGATCTATAATTTGAGATTTAGAAATTAGGGTTAGAGTGTATAGTTTTTTTTAGTATTGAGACATAGATAGGACCACCAAAAAGGGGCATAAAATTTTTATTCGGTTAAGAGAATCACATTAACATTATTTTAGAATTCTTTCCCCTTAAAAAATGTAAGAGAAAGAAAACCAAAATCATCCAAACTTTTTGATGAAGAATTTTAAATTTTTAATAATTTATAAATATTTTCAAATTTTAGTTTTTAAATAATGTATAATTTATTAGCTTATGACATTTTAATTTTATAAATTTTACTTATTTGTAATATTTTTTAGTCACATATTAATACAATATTTTAAATTTTTTATTAATTTTTATGTCATCTTAATATTTTCTTAAATTCATATTTTTTTCCTAAAAAAATAATTTTACGCTCGTACTCAACCAGAAAATCAATTTTGCCCTCAAACTCGATAAGAAAATTAATTTTGCCCCTCTGTCACATCATCTTCATACGTGGACTACCACATCGTCACACATGAACTGCCACGTCAGCACCATTGACCGTTACGTTAGCACCGTTGACCGCCGCGTCAGTGTTGTAATGGTTAACATTGGCTTTCATCAGTCAAGGGGAAAACGATGATGCAATTCGACTACTCCAAGAGTTAAATTGATGCGAAAACATCATAAAAAATCGATAAATTTAGACTGTTACATAGGTAAAATAGCCCTTAAGCCTGAATTAAATAAATTAAATTGGTTCAACTATCCTGAACAACTCTGGGGGTATGACCACCATTGGTCTTTGTCCCTTTGGTTGCAAGTCGCAACTCCACGAAAACTATAAAACAACTTCTAGATTAATCAACTCTTGATGGCTTGAGCAAGGGACAAAGTTAAGAATTAAGACTAATGGGGTAAGGTATAATAATTATAAAATAATATGGACAAAATTTAAATAAAATAAAAATTATAGGTCTAAATAAGTATAAATTTCCATTAATTTTTTAGTAATTGTTTTTTGGAGGCCACAAAATTAAAAAATACTTAAAAATTGAAAATTAGGGGACTAGCTTGAGCTACTTAAGTTCAATAACGGAACTAATCAAGGACCAATGCATGATTTCTATAAAAATACTTAAAAAATTAAAAGATTTCAAGTTAAGACAATGTGTTGGTATCAGCGAACCACAATCATGCGAGTACCTAGTTGTAACCTTCTGCGAACATACCGGCAGAGCCAAAGTTATTTTGTTGCAGACTCGATACGCGAACATCATCCGGATCACGTGATGATGCACGTGATCCACGTCAATATCCGAGTCAAAACGAACTCAACTCACTAACACACATATCCCCTTTAATCGACACGTGCCTTCACCCGCCCAACCCTTTATAAGGAGCCATGCATCCCTAAGTAAAGGGGGGAGAATAAGAACCAGATCCCTAGGGACATACAACAAGGATCTCACGTCCTTACCCTCTAGACGACTTAGGAACTTCTATTCAAAAGGGTTGTTCACACAAGTGATCAACAATTGGTGCGATGAGCGCGGAGCCTCCGCTTTTTCAGTATGATCCTCAAGACATGACGAGAAACGATCCCCGACGAGAAATCATAGAGGAAGCGGATGAGGAAAATCCCTTCTCCCGAGCTCAGGACAACCAACTGACCAGCATGCAAAGTAGATCAGAAATCATGGAGGAATACACTCGTACCGCGCTAAAACAACTTTAACAACAGCAAGAGTGTATCAAAAAGCAAATGCAATGTTCAGAAGAAGGGCGCAATGAGAAGATTGTGGAGGAATCGCGGGCAACTACGACTAAAACGACTGAGGGGGATTGCATGCATGCAACGAGAATCAACCAAGACACTCCAATGGTAAGCCCCTTAAGAGTTTCAGTTGAAGGCATGCGGATCGCAGAACCCTCAAACCCTGACATAAAGGAAGAAGCCTACCATCCTGTAGGAATGGAGAAGAATCACAAAAATAGGAGAGTAATTACAACATTGGTCAAGAAGGGAAGGTGAAAGAGACAAGTGAAGAAAAAAGCCCAATGACATGTGGAAAGCCGAATCAGAAAGGGACCATCGCTCAGTTTCTGAACATATCACCCTCTAATAGATTTGTCATCACGTATTCTACATCAAGTAAAACACTTAGAAATACTAGAGCCCCCACCACAAATGAGGCCAAACCCAGTTAGAGAAAGAGCGGACAAAAGATGCGAATTTCATGAGGCATAAGGCCACAACATAGATGAATACATCCATTTGAAGGATGTAATAGAGTCTGCCGTTAGAAGGGGACAATTAGAAAGGTTTATTAAACGTAAAGTAAAAGGGTGCTCAGTGGAAACAAGGGCAGAAGGTATAAGAGATTCAGGTGATGGATGTAAAAATCATGGGTAGTATGGGGGAGACATTAGGTACAAGAAGCGGGAAATTCGAACGAGGGACGCAAGGAGCCATTGTGATCACCTTGCTAAAAGAAGGGAAGTGATTCCTACCAAGGAAATTCGTAAGCAAAGTTGCTCCCCCACGACCTCCTTAGCAGTAGAGACACGTAGTCGCAGGTGGCGTCCGATGCAAAATTGTAGATCAGTCAACAACCAAGTATGCTAGCAAGAATGCGAGAGAATGACGAATCCTCACCAAGAAAAGATGCATCACATAGGCAAAGGTACGACCCAACTCAAATTGTTCAATATGGATTCCGCTTTAATATACATCTAAGATTTTATAGATCATTGTGTACATTTTTTTTTCAATTTTATAAATCATTTTGCACATTTTATGTGACTGTTTTGGTTGGTGAATATGCCATTCCTACTAATACTTTGTCAATCCTCAATTACCGCAAAGATGAAAGGTTCGCTGACCACTTCCACAATAAGTGTGCATAGTAAAGTGACCGCATTTATGAAAGGTCCGCTAGCCACTTCCACAGTAAGTGTGCTTAGTAACGTGACCATAAAGATGAAAGGTTCGCTAGTCACTTCTACAATGTAACACCTTAAAAATCGACCTAGTTGAAATTGGATTCCGACGATCGCAAATCCAACATCGGAAAGTCAAATCATTGCAATGACTTTTGACCAAATGGTCAACTATTGAACCTTAATTTAGTATTGTTATTGACCAAGGACTATATTGAAACCATTGAAACATATTTTGGTGATTAAATTGTGGAAAATGAAACTACTAAGGTAAAAGTACAAAGAATGGCAAGTTGAGGGACTAACTAAGTAATTAATCCCTCGAGGGGACTAATCACCCCTATATGGGCATGTAGGGTGAAGTTTTGATAATTGTTTATATTGGTTGTGTTTTTTGTCCTTATTTCGATTAAATACAAGTTTGAGGGACTTAACTGGGTTGTTTTATGTTGTTTTCATGTAGGGGACGTGATGCTAGAAATACGCTGGAGTACTGCAGGAAATGCTGGAGTCATAGGTAGATTCATGGGCATGAATCAGAGCATGAATGTTGATTGGGCGCCATGTCAGCGTCTTCTACAAGCTGACGTCAGCAGCACTGATAGCTTATCAAGCCGCTTATCAGATAGCCTATCTCCGGATTTTTGAATTTTAAATTTTAAACTTTGGATAATTATTTCGTTTAATTTTTGAATTATCATTTTAGGTTTACCTAGGTTATTTGAAACACTATAAATACCCTCTTTTGGGGTAAGACTTGGGCATCAATCATCATTCAATTGAATTAATCACTTGAATCATTTCTCTTTCAAAGTTTCTCTCTTCTTTTTCCTTTTAGTTTTTCTTTTCTTTTTGAGATTACTTCTAAAATGTCGAGCATGATTAATTTAATAACCATGCTCGGCTAAATCTTCTTAAGCCGAGGGCTTATGCAATGACACGTTCTCAAGGCGAGGTTCGAATTTATGCTTCAAACATTTCATAAACTTTTCTCGATTTCTTCATACTTTATTTTCTAAATCAAAATGATTTTTAAACCCAAAGATTGACTTTAGAGAAAACAATTGTTTTGATCTATCAAGTGGGAGGGAGGATCGGTTATTGAAACAAATCCGACTTTCAGGGAACACACTTAGTAAATTGATTACTAAGGGAAATTGAGATCGAATCATTTTTATAGAAATAACTTTAGCAATATCAAATTAAACGGAGATTGTTTACGTAATTACTCATGACTGGCATCTTCCCAGTATGCAAACTAATCGATACAAAATCATTCGCACTATTATTATTACCAGCCATTACATTATAGAAGTAACGAAAAACATTGATAGAGGGTGTCGTCCGTTTCGAAACACATGCCTAAAAATGGGCTGTTTGACATCTCTAATGGGTCCCAAGGGTTGGGCTTAGGCCCTATTTGCTGTTAGGCTTCTCGTGAGCCTTGTTTCCGTTGTCGTTTCACACATAGGTTTAATAAAAGCATCTAGATAAGATTATAATAAACGAAAAAGTTTTCTAAGGTCGCTAACCGAGGTGAGACCTTAACGGGTTTCGCGTCGGTTTTCCCCGTGTAGCCTACTCGGACCGGTCAGTCGACCAGACCGGGACAAATGGGTTACAAATACCGAAAGGAAAAGAAAAAGTAAAATTTTATTAGACTTAGTAAAAGTCAATAGTCAAAGTTACCACAAATGTTGACCAAAGTATATTATTTATACTGAATTAAAACTAAAGAAAACAAAAAAGAAAATAAAGAAAATTAACTAACAAAACTAACAACTGTATCCTAAAGATGATCCCACTGAACTTATTACCAGCCAATTCCAAGATTTGAAGGTTTATGCATTTGCCAATACTTGATGGAATAGAACCTGATAATTCATTTCTACCTAAACTAAGCTGTTCAAGATTACGAAGCTGGACACACAAATCATGGAGCAAAGTACCAGAAAGACTATTCTCACGGAAATCAATCTTCTTCAAAGTTGCGATTCCGAAGACCGAAGATGGCAGCCGACCAGATAGTTGGTTGAATCTCATGTTCAAGATCTCTACTCTCTAGACTAGACATGTTGACAAGTGTTTGAGGAATTTCCCCACTAAGCTGGTTGAAGCTTAATTTGATGAGCCTCAAACGATGCAGGTGCCCCAATTCATTAGGAAACACCAACTCTGGCATGTATGACTCCACAGGAAACACCAACCCAATTGCAGATAGAGTTAGAAGCCGTCCACTCGTTTGCCAAGATATCTTGAGGATCGCCGGTGATGCGATCTTTAAACTCGAGCAGTGCAAACTGATCGGTGATGAGATTCCTGACGGTCATAGCTGAGGAAATTACGAAACATTGTACTGACAGAACATAGAGAAGATGAAGGCACGGGTTGTGGTTCATGGTTTTGGAAAGAAATGAGCCAAGAAATTTTAGAACAAAGGAACTTGAATTGTAGGTGGGTGATCAAGAAAGGCCAGATAGCATTCTTTAAGTATACATGCACATTTTATTCAACATTCATAGCTCTCTTTTCTAATAATATTATCTCTAAAATTCTAACCCTAGTTATCTTCTTGAGAGAATAATGTGTCTTTGTCATTGTACCCTCAACTTTGGTCAGAAATGATGAAATTATACAAAGTTGAGGGGATAAATTACAAAAAGAGAACACTTATTTTCAAAAATATAAATTGAAGCTAAATAAGTATTCTAAAGTGGTTCAAATGCGATCTAGAAGGATTGAGATATAATTATTAACGGATTGAAAATTTATTAAAACGCCACCCCATTGAAAATGGCAAAGGATGGATACATTTCCGATTAAATAAAACATCATTGTTTGGACGTGTGTATTCATCCACAATCTCTGAATCTAATCTTTTGAATATTTACATAGATACATATTTATAATATTTTCGAATATTTTATTATTTTTAGATATGTCCTTTTTATGTTTCAATTTATTTTGTTTGTTAGATTTATGAGTTTATGTTTAGGGTTTAATGGTAAGTGTGTCAAGTTGATTGTTTGGGGCTATGAGATTAGTTTAGGGATTGTGTGATTATGCTTGCACTCTAATTATTAGTGAATAGTGTCTGTAAGATTTAGATATTCATGTTTGGGGTTTAGGGGTAAATGTGTCAACTTAATTATTTGGGGTTATGAAATTAGTTTAAGGATTAGGGGATTAGGCTTATACTCTCATTATTATTGATTATAAGATTTAAGGGTTGAGGTTTATGGGTATTGTTTAGGGGTATACATATATACATACACATATGTCTGTTAACCCATTTTGATTTTTTTTTAATTACTCTAATGTTTTATAATTATAATTTGATATGACTTTAAATAATTAACTCAAAATTAATGACGATTGACGAAGGTCAACCTAAAGTCTATCAACTACTTATATGGTTGTACGACCGAACTCAAACTGAATACGAATTTCAATCCCAAAAATACCCCGACCTGAATTACCCGACCTGAAGCTACCCGACCTGAAATTACCCGACCTGAAATGCACCCGACCTGAAATGCACCCGACCTGAAATGAACCCGACCTGAAATAGACCCGACCTGAAACGGACCCGACCTGAAATGAACCCGACCTGAAACGAACCTGACCTGAAATGAACCCGAACTGAAATGGACCCGACCTGAAATGTATCCGAACCCGAATTAACCTGCCAATTATCTGCTTTGGACCCGACCCGTTCTAACCCGACCTGAAATGGACCCGACCTGAAATGGACCCGACCTGAAATGGACCCGGTCTGAAATGGACCCGACCTGGAATGAACCCGACCTGAAATGGACCCGCACCCGACCCGAGTCGAGTCAATTTTTTTTTTACCTGAAATGACATGTATCCGATTTTACCCGACCTGACAGAACCCGACCTGAAACCTGACCGATTACCTGTTTTTACATCCCTAACGACACTGCAGTGGGAAACTTAGTCACATAGAAAAACAAAAAGTAGTCTATTGTGTGTCTAAGAGCAGTGTAGAGATTGAATATCGAGCACTTGCACTTGGGATTTATAGGATCCAAAAGCTAATGAAAGAATTGCATTGAACAATTTGACTTGCAAAATGATACCCAATCAACTATTAGCATTGCAAGTAACCTTGTTGATCACGATAAAACTAAACATGCCGAGACAAACAAATGGCACTTTTAAGAACTACTTTGATGTTTATAATGTATATCCACTTACCACAAAATAATATGATTTATACAGATAAACCAAGTTGGAATGTATCCAAAGTCTTATCTTAACTAAAGATAGATATAAAAGCACTAACAAGATTTCCTAACTATATTAGAACTCTATATATCAACTATGTATCGTCTCATAAATACACGTTTGAATATCAGAAACATACAAATAACTACTTTCTCTCCGTTCAAAATACTTGTTTTCTCCATAAATAAGTTGCAAGCTTTACAACCAACATTATTATTATTTTAAGATCCACTAATTGGTTTAGTGGTTGAAGATGTTCATATTGTTCCATTTTATATAGGTTCGAATCTTGATATGAGAATGTAATATTGTTTAATAAAAATCATTATTATTGTTCTAATTATTTATTTTTGAATTAATATAAAGGAACTAGAGATTTTCTAGAATCCTAAGTTTTCTAGAGTTCCAACCCTCTCTACTCGTTTTTTTTATAATGGCAACTGAATTTTATTAAAAAAATTATAGAAGATATTACAAATACAACACATTTAGAAGGGGGAATAATGAAGACTGGTTCATTAAAATCTCATACATAAATTTAAAAGTTCAAAAAAAATATTTTTATAGAAATTAGCATATTGTTAAAATCCAAAAACTTTCATAAATCTCTTTTCTACTCAGTTTTCAGTTATACTTGTTGATTTTCTTTTATTTTTGCCCCAAATCACATCAATATGGCCTAAATTTATACTTTCTCTGCTTGACAAATTGTGCAGCCCAAGAATTGGAAAAGGATTCATTATTTTTATCAAATTGGAAAAGGATTCACATGACCCATCAGTAGGGTGTCCATAATTAGGTATTTAGATTTTTGGTAAATATCAGTTCGTGACTTGGTCTATTATTTAACACAGGACACTCGTAAGTCGGGTATTTGTAATGACTGAGTACCCGAAATTTCGGGTCACAGGTACCCGAATTAAATTTTATTATATTTGTACAAATCATTAAATTTAGAATAATTTGAAAGAATAAAATTAAAATTTAGAAGTTTAAATTATATAATAACATAATCCAAACATAAAGTTTAAATCCAAGTTATATAATCAAAACATAAAAGTAAAAAGTAAAAAAATACAACTAAAGATAAAAACATAAAATCGTGTATTCATCAACGACATGAGATATTTGAGAACGGAATTTTTATTTTATATCTGTTAATTTTTTACTTAAGTGTATGAATTTTATTTTATATCTTAACTTAATTCTACATTTTGTAACTTAAGACAACAATTACTTAATCTGTTTTAATTAAGTAAAATCATATATTTTATAACTTTATCAATTTTGAACTGCAAAAGTTGTAGGAAGACTTACAATTTTTATAACTTGAATCTGTTAAGTATAAAATATTAAAGTTGTAGACTTTCAATTTTTTTATAATTTCTAAATTTACTTAATCTTTTTTCAATTATAAATGTTATACATAAGTTATAATTTCACTAAGTTTTACAAACTTGAAGAATCTGTTAAGTGTTAAGTATAAAAAAATAAAATTGTAGACTTATAAATTTTTGAACTACAAATGCTATACATATGTTATAACTTTAGTAAATTTTATGAACTACAAATAAGTTTACAATTGTTATTTAATTTTTTATAATTTGTAAGTTTACAATTTTATTCAAGTTAATGAATAAACTTTAAAATTAAAAACAACTCTTCATTTAATTTTTTATTTTCATAAATTATCAATTACTTATTCTTTTTTCAAACTTTAGTACTTAATATATATACATCACCTATATCAATATATGTAAGTGTATATGTATATACATTATATATGTATATGGTATATCAACTTTTATAAATTTTATAATTCATCATGTCATAGGTTTCGGGTTAATTTCAGCTCAGGTCAAGAACAGGTCGGGTCACTTAACAGGTCGGGTTTAAAAGCAGGTCGGGTCCATTTCAGTCGGGTCCATTTCAGGTCGGGTCCATTTCAGGTCGGGTCCATTCCAGGTCGGGTCCATTTTCAGGTCGGGTCCATTTCAGGTCGGGTCCATTTCAGGTCAGGTAAAATCAGATATCGGGTCAATTCAGTCGGGTAATTTCGGTTATTTGCCAGGTCGGCTTCGGGTTCGGGTTCTTTTCAGTCGGACGCAGGTCGGGTTTCAGGTCCAAATTAACAGGTCCAATTCGGGTTCGGGTCGTTTTCAGTCGGACGCAGATCGGGTTCGGTTGCTACAGTAACAGGTCAAATTCGGGTTCGGATCAACAACAGTCGGTTGCAGATCGGGTTCGGGTCAACAAAAACTCGGGTCAAATCAGGTTCTGACTCGGGCAGGTTTCAGTCAGGTTACCAGGTTCTGACTTGTTTTTACATCCCTAAGTGTCGTCCCTGAATTTGGGTAGGAGGAGCACGTGCTTAGGGGTTAAATATTTGTTATTAGGCTCTAATTTTCTCAATAATTAGTATTAGTGGTTCAAAAAAATTTAATATTTGTTATTAGGAGCATACTTTTAAAATTATTTTTTCTAACATTTGTTTTCAATATTTATTATTAAGGACATACTACAAATTAGAGGCCTACTTTTTAGGTTCGTCCTTAGCCACCAAAATTTTATTAATGGGACTAATGACCAGTAGCCATCAGTAGACTGTTAAGTGTTAAAAAGTACTATTTTTATTACTTTTTTACCCATATTATCGTTACACTTAAGCTCATTTTAGTTGCATTATTAGACATTCATGCATATTTTCATAATTTCCTTCATCGTTATGCTTGAGTTCATGTTTTGATTAGTTTTGGTAGAAAAGATATTGCTGGGGCTGTTTTGTGTGTGCAGGATTAATGCCTGGGAAAAGCTGGAAGTTGTCGTGGCAACCCAAGAAGTACATGCCGAACCAGTTGCCGCGGCAACCGTCAACAAGAGATGACGAGGCAAAGTGATAGCAGAATTGATGAGCGGACAAATCTGACTTAACCTGGATAGGTGGCGTGGAGAAAAAGAGTTGGAAGTCCATGAAGAGGTCAAAAGAAGATTAAATTCTAAGAAAATAGGAAAAGTTTAGTTGGAATAAAATCAAAAGAGATTTAATATTTCTTTTATTCAATTTAATTCCAACTTAACTTTCTCTTCAAGAAAGACTTTGACCTAGCCTTCTCCTATAAATAAGAAGCCAAGCCGCCAGCTACAAAGAGAAGGGATCGATTAAAGAGAGTTCGACTAGGGGGTTGTGCGATATCATCTTCTTCTTCTTTATTCTATTCGATTCATGTTTGGAGATTATTCCTTGTATATCTTTCGAAACATAGCCATGAATTGATGTCAATTGGCTTTGGTTATTTTGGGTTTGTGGTTTTGATAAACGATTAGATTTGTTTAGGTTTTTGAAGTTACAATTGTAATTCAAGGTTTGTCCATTCTTAGTTTTTAATCTTGTTTGCGAGTGAATTGGGAGAGGATCTCGTGAAACTACCTATTTATCTAATATCGGGAGAGTTAGATTCACGAAACAAATGAGCATGGTCTTTATTCAATCAAATCGATGGTGAAGACTAATTCGACTTAAGAATAAGTTGCGGATTTCAACGGCTAAAAGGAGCGCAAGAGCGGTTGTTGTCCACGCTGGGAGGTATTATCAAGGCTTGCACAGTCAACTAGTATTTCGACTTAGGGATAAGAAGAAATCATTGAAGAACGCTTCGCCGAATCTTAGAGGTTGTCGCTCGGTTGCCCTGGCAATCACTGCCCAGGCATCGTTATACTAGTTGCCCCGGCAACCGCTATTCCAGTTGCCTTGGCAACCCGATTGTTACCAATTGTCGCGACAATTGAGTTGTCGTTGCACTATTTTACCGAGACGATCCATTCGACTATCACTCCTCAACTCACGATAGAACTCTTCCTATCACCTATTTGTGTTTTTTATTTTTTACAGTGCAATAACTTAAGTAAAGTGACCCAAACCAATTCCTGTGGAGACGATACTCGATATTCATATTACTTTATTACTTGCGACATATATACTTGCACACTTACGTAACACTTATTACACACAACATAGACCTTCTATTAATTCACCAGCCCAACTAACATCAAAGAAAATTTCCACATTCCTAGTTTTATTCTTCTTGAAATTTGAAAACCAACCTATGTCCATGTGTCTTTTTAAGACATCTCAAGATTCTATTCATTGTTTTAAGATGAACCTTTAACTAAATCTATAGCCTCTAAAATAAGATTGCTTGTGTAAATTAAAATTTACATTATGTATTAAATATTTTTCCTAAATATAAATACATCAAACACACATTTATGGCCGTTCGTCTAGTGAGGTGAGGTATTAGATTTTTTAAGTAAAGTTGTGAGTTCGAATCCTCGTTATGAACCTTTGCGGTATTCAATTCAAATTACTCAGTTAATGAGTTAAAAATAGATGCTTAAACCAAAGAAGATAAACCCTTATCATTGAATTAAAACAATGAAATTTTGTGGTGCCAAATACAAATACAAATACAAATATACATGAAAATATAAGGGCTTGAAACGAAAATATCCCTTTCTCGACTTCGTCCTCGAATAAGTTTTGTCCCACGTTCTTCTTCCCCATAAATCTCTCCCCCCTCGGGACAACCTCCGAATTAAAATCTACCCCCTCGATTATAACTTTATTACGACCATGCCATTCCCCGCCACCTCCTCTCTCCGGCATACACTCTTATCTATCTTCCAGAAATAGCCCTCCGTCGCATCGTAATTTACCTTCTCTCGTTTTCAAATCGGGTCGGATTGGATCCGGAAATAGACGGTAGCTCCGAAGGCATTGTTCCTTCTATTCTTCTAGAATATTCTGTAAGTTTTGTTTGTTTCTTTTTCCCCACTGTTATATAAATTTCATTTATTGATTTTTTCTGCAAAACCTAGATGGCTAATTTTGTTTTGATTTTTCCCTAATTATACGAATTTCGTCTAAGTAAATGGATTTACTTGGAATTCCTTTAGTTTGAGCTCATTTTTGCACATTTCTAATAGTTTTCGGATTAGGGTTTGTTTCTCTTATCTTTTTCGCTTGATTTTCGACTAAATTTGCGTGCAAGTTTTTTGTCCTTTTCAGCATTAATGTAATTTAAGTGAGAATTGGTTTTATTGAACTTGTTTTCAATAGGTTACTAATGAGAATTCATGCTCAAGGAAGAAAGAAATCAGTTATCCCGAATTTTGTTGTGTAATGTTGATAACTTTGAAGCAATTTTGAGTTGAAAAGAAGTTCCATAGAGGTATTCAATTATTTTCTGCATCTTTTAGTTCTGTTATGAGTTTAAGGATCATAAAAAGCACATCAATGTTCAATGGTGTTTTTAATAATGGCATTTGGTTTAATTGGTATGTTGGTCGATTTTTATGTGAGGGTGAGTTTTAGGCGTTTGGAAGAAGGTTTTATTGAGGAAAAGGTATTCATTGTAGTTTATACGAGTCATTTTTTTTGTAGAAATTAGAAAATATAACATGAAGATTGATCTCCAAAGTGTTGCAATGTTCTTGATGGAGACTACAGAGTATTGTTATGCAATTTTGATAGATGGATTTGAATTGGAGACTTCGAATGTCGGAATTGGGCCTATGGAAACCACTCATCATAAACCTATGGAAGTTTAATTTGTTTGCTTTAAACTTAATATTCTTTGATTAACTCTTAGAATCGAAAATAAGGTTATAGAAATATCAGAAACTTCATTCTGAGACATTTGACATTGTAATCAACTTGTTTATAGAGGCTATCTCATTGGCTTGCTTCCCTAAATTGACGTATGGTTTTTTGGGACTATGGGTTCTATGATTCATTTGGACATATGGTTATTGTGATAAGTGCATTAGAAATTGTGTTAAAAATAGATTAATCTGCTTAAGGAATGAACATGATATCAAGCAAGCAGTACCTTGATAAGTATATGGAGTTGCTTGTTTATGGATTTAACATCTCTGCCTTATTGAGTACATAAATAATTTTTACAGTTGTATTTGTCTCGACTGTTAAAATGTTTCTTTTCCCCCATGCATTCCAGTGATGTAAATGTCCTTAATGTCTGCAATCTAATTTTGCTTTTTGCATAGATTGCTTTCTTCTATGCTGTTTTATGTTGTTGGTACCTATCTTAACTCTCTCCTTTATTCTGACCTTTTCCTTCAAATTTCTTCTCTAGGCACTTGAATGCTGCATTTGGTTAGAGTTTAGAGCTTTGTATGCTGTAAAAGGACACAGATTTATTATTTATTTCAAAAGGGTCTGATGGAGCTGAAAGTCTCATCGCCTAAGCTTGGTGGTATTTCTCCTCCTGATTGCATAAGTGATCCCAAGGAGAAAGAAGTTAGTGATGAAGAAGATGATGATCGCAACCATAAGCATCGTAGGCGGGATGAATGCTCTCAATCATTAGAGAGAGATTCTACAGATCATTTGTTTACAAGGCCATACAGAAAGCGCAATAAACCTTTTGAAAATGGGCATAATGAATCTCAAGCAAGTGAAACCTGGAAAATTTCCAACAGTTTACCTCTGGAAAAAGACTTGACATCTAAGTTTGATAGAAAATTCCCTGGGTTAGCTTCACTTCCTCGAGGACATTTAGACATGAACCAGAGAATTAGGTCAAACCAAACATTCAGTGGAGATTCTGGTCCTGGTCGGGGAAGAGGAAGGGATAACTCTTCTTGGAATCAACGTGATTCTAGGTTCAACTCAGTTGATATTGCTTATCAAATGGTTCAGCCAGGATCAGTTGCTCCAAGTCTCTTTGCAGGAAGGGGATTGCCAAATATTTCAAATGCACAAGCCTCATCATGGAGTGCCTTTGGGCTTATGACAGGAATACCAAATGGCGGTCTTGATACGCTCCATTCTATTGGTTTACAAGGGGTGCTCAGGCCGCCAATGAATTCTTCATTGAATATGGGCATTCCTCTCCAACGTTGCAGAGACTTTGAGGAGCGTGGATTTTGTCTAAGAGGAGATATGTGCCCAATGGAGCATGGTGTCAATCGTATTGTTGTTGAAGATGTTCAGGTATGCATTTTGCTAATGTCTATCTTGATTTTGACATGCAGAGGTTTATGCAGTTTTCCATGAGCCTTTACGAACTTTATCTACACACACATATTTATATATGAGTGTGTGTGTGTGTGTATGCGCACGTGTGTGTCATGTGGCAATGTAGTTTCACCTAGGACCAGCTAGGGAGGTTGTTCATCCAATTTACCTTCTCTGGTGACCACAGAAAGTATAATGATGAACAATGTGTCAAGTATCTTTCTTTTTTTAAATGTTAAAATTTTCCATTTTAACACCTTTTAAATGCTTGTGGCAATATACTTGCATTATATTCTGCACTACAACCAGAAGCAGGGCTTTAAAGTGAACCTTGCTGTTACGTTTAGGGTTTAGGGTTTAATTTGTTCTTTTAACCTTGAATCATTTAGCATTCCCTGTATATCTGAGTCGACGGTAACTTTCTTTTCTGATTTGCAGAGTCTGTCACAGTTTAACCTTCCTGTCACGGTTCCAAGTGTGCAAATATTGGCAAAACCTGCTGGACCCGGGCCACTAAGTCTAACTTCAGGCCTTCATCCAACCACTTTGATGAACAGCAAGGGTATGCATAGCAAAAATAACAAGTCTGGAATGACCGAGGATGCTATAGGTTTGAATGGTGCATATACTGGTTCTACTAGTGCAAATGGTGATTTGTATGATCCCGATCAACCCTTGTGGAATAACAACTGCCCAGAAGCATCAGCTTCACTGACCGGAGTACGGTCACCTAAGATTAATGAAACAGAACCGTTGCTAAATGATGACATCTCTGATCATCCTCCTGGCAGGTTACGTGATAGTGCTGATAATGAATTGCCAATTAAACACACCGGATCACAGGGCACAAATTTGTCTGTTTGGGGTAGAATTGGTAGCTCCAGAAGTGGAATAGACACAAAAGATAAAATTGATCCGATACCCTCGGACCATCTTGAGAATGAAACCAAGGAAGAACGAG
This sequence comes from Hibiscus trionum, assembly GCA_030270665.1. Taxonomy (NCBI): domain Eukaryota; kingdom Viridiplantae; phylum Streptophyta; class Magnoliopsida; order Malvales; family Malvaceae; genus Hibiscus; species Hibiscus trionum. Next base: position 766,225 of record BSYR01000034.1, on the reverse strand, counting down.
GAGTGTTTCCTAGCTCTCAAGACACTTCTTGTCAGGTCAAGCGGATCAGCAGTGAGGATGGTGGCTCCAAAGTTATGGATTCTTCATTGAAGTCACAGATTGATTTTTGTAGTAGCAGAAAACCAACTCAAAAGGCACTTCATACGCTGTTTGTCAGCGGGATTCCCCAGAAATGCAACAAACGAGAGGCTCTTTTTTCCCATTTTTGTAAGTTTGGAGAGGTTATTGACATTTACATTCCATTAAATAGTGAACGGTCCTTCGTCCAGTTTTCAAGGAGGGAAGAGGCAGAAGCTGCTTTGAAGGCACCTGATGCTGTAATGGGTAATCGTTTTATTAAGCTTTGGTGGGCTAATCGGGATAACATACCTGTTGATGGAATAAAAAGTGGCAGTGGCGTATCTGTAATTCCACGTGGTCTAACAGCTTCTGCTATTCGAGCTCAACCTGTTGCTGACAGAGGAAGGGATAATCTTCAACCTGTTGCTCAGATGAATAATGTTGTCCATGGTGCCGGTGTGGCTTCTCTGAACACCCCTAAACCTGTCAGTATGAATGGTCCCCAGGTTCCACCTCCATTGCAGAAAAAGTTAGAGACTCTGGAGCAAATGAAAGAGGAACTACGCAAGAAGCAAGAAATGCTAGAGCAGAAGCGGCACAACTTCCGGCTCCAGTTGGACAAACTTAAGAAACAAGTACCAAGAACTTTCTTTATTTTATATACAGTTCTCCTTAATATGCACTTCTTGATTATATTTTACATGTCGCAAGAATTGTTGTGTTGAAATCAAGTTCGGAAATTGCATGTTTTCATGGTATTGTTGAATGATGCAGAATTCTGTAGCCAAGTGATGTGAAAAACTTCACTGTTGGCTATTTTCCTAACCGACGTCAAACATGCATGCTTTTTATTTTTTTTAATAGTTTGATTACATATACATGCTGACATGAGTTGAGAGATTATGATGGAACAGAAAATGAGTGTTTTAAAACGTAAATGTGGGTTGTTATCCCCATGTTTTAAGCAGGTTTACCTTTTGATTCTATTTCAACCTTTTGCAGTCTAGTGGTGTCAAGGGAGATCTACCAACTGAACCAGCTGCTAAGAGGCAAAAGGTGGGAACTGCAGCTGATCCTGCAAAAGCTTCAATTCCTAGTTCCTCTGAAATAGGGATGGTGGATAAGAACAAATCGACGGAGAATGTTGTGTCTCGAAGTCCAAAACTGAGTACCTCCATGGCATTGCAGGAATCTACGAGCTCAAAGCAGCAGTCCCTTAAGCCTCATCTGTCTGCACCTATTATGCATCCACTCCTGACGAACAAATACAAATTAGACAACCGACCTAGTGCTTTTAGAGTTATCCCGCCATTGCCTTCTGGTTTTGCAGATGTGAGTTGCCCTCTCTCCTTTTCCTCATATGAGAAAATTGTATTTACTCCCATCTTTAATGTCGACGGATTTATTCCAAAGTGAAATTGGGCCATTTGATAATGATTAGAGAAATCTATTTTCTTGCACATGAAAATTTAACTACAATCTTTGTATGCTCTTTTGAAAAAACCTCTGAATAGTTTGATCCCTTGGGCATAGTGTAACTATATTGCTCTGATTCCTTATTTTTCTTGAAATATCCGTGTCCATATATTCGAACATGGGTATAGGGGATATGACCTTTCAAGGACCTTCCAAATACATGGAAAAACATAGGAAAAACATGTCCTTGCCAGACACGTACCTATATTTGATACTATCTTGTTGCATGGTGTTGTAGAATTCGTTGTTAGGTAGCTTGTGTTCTTAGCCTTTGAACTTACCGAAAATTCTTGGCATAAGTCCATCTCCCCTAACTGAAAATGATGTTTTAATGACATAAACTCATATCTGGTTGTCAACTAGGTTGCTGTCTTGAAGGAGCACTTCTTACAATATGGAGATCTTTTCTCTGTGGAGCTACAAGATGCGGAAAACGAAGATAACAATGATGATATCAGAGCAGAACCATTGAAGAATTGTTCGGCTCTTATAACTTACAGCACACGGAAATCGGCAGAAAGGGCTTATATAAACGGTAAATGCTGGCAAGGCAACAATTTGCAGTTTAAGTGGCTGACGTCTAACACCAACTCTCACAGCAAAGGAACTTCATCTTCCGCATCGAAGCAACCTTTAGAAGGCGAAGGCGAAGGCCAGACGGAAGAAAAATCAGCATGCAGCATTGCCCAAGAAGTCCATGGAAAGAGTTTAGTTGAGCACATGGAATTGGGTGGAGTTTCAGAGCAGAGTCCATCCCCAACATCTAGCATGAAAGAGTCACCTAAAGGCGACACAAGTTGAGGACCGGGGCTTTTTTTCCAGATTTGTACAGTGAGGTAAATAAACTATTCAATCTGTTGAAACTCTCCAATTTTCACGAGCCTTTCATTCTCAATAGCTGAAATTTCTTCTTTTTCTAGTTTTATCTTGTTTCATGACTGGGATTATATGTAAAAAAATGTTTTTTTTTTGTTCTATATCTTTGATTTGCCACCGTATCTTCTTTTTCTAGTTTTATCTTGAGTGGCAAATTGTATGGTCGTTTGTGATAGTTTTTGTAGGGCTAAAGTCCTCTGATGCTTTTACTTCAATTTTACACGAAACAGTTTTGGGAACCGAGTTCCATTTCAGTCTTACATTGTCTTATAAGGCTAAGTTCGAAATGCTTGCATTGAGTCTCTATTTTATAATTCAAACTTTATTTTAGTTTTGATTTTTTTTTTCAAATTAAATTCGAGCTTTTATAATCATATACGCAATTGAGATACTTCATTTGAATGTGAAAAGTGATTAATATAAATTTTGAGCACTTCTTTATAACCACTAATATTTGAGGTTATAAATATTTGATTTATTGTCTAACTGGTATTTAATTCATTATTTTGCAGATTCTCTCAATCTAAATCTAATTTACTAGATTGAGATACTTGTCTTTACTTAAGAAGGTTAGTGTTGAACTGATTGTTATATTTTAATACAACACTTTGATATAATATTTATTATACCCAAAGCTTTCCACAAAATTAACTATTAGACCCCAATTAAGAATTCAATTTCACATCTTGGCTTAATTGGGTCTTTTAGTCATGGTGTTTAATTAATTCATAACTATAATCCAATTAAGAATTCAATGTACAACATAGTTACATAGGAATAGATATCTTAAATTCAATGTACAACATAGTTACATAGGAATAAAAATCTTACTCTTTTTTGTGTTTATTTCTGCTACTAAACTCTTTTGGTGTCTATCATACTAAACTCCTTTATTTATGAAAATTAAATTTAAAGTATAATCTAAATGTTAGAACTTAAAATTTAATTTTGGGACAAAAAAATACCAAAAAGGATTGCAATTGCAAAATTTTACTAGACGTATTTTAAAACATATATTAGCTCAGCAATTTAAAACATTTTGTAAAAGCATACAAAAATACCACAATATATAACACATATTATTATTTATTACCCATTATATCAAACCCAACACCTAGTACAAGGCTAAATTCAACATGCACGAAAATAGCACATACAAGCTTTGCAAATGAAAAAACAACACTAATTAATTAAGTGCATTTTACTTGCAACCAAAGCAACTTCCATTTGAAAATACTAAGCCCTAACACCCTGATCATGGCTCTTGTTCTCGATGTTCTGCCCAACTTCCTTGGTCTTCTGCCCGGCTTCCTTCGTCTTCTGCCCGGCATACCCCACAATATCTTGCATGCCCCTCTTGGCCCACTCCGTGTCAAAGTGCTCGCTGCTGGTGGCTGTGGCCTGTCTCAAGCGGTTGAACACGTACGAGAGCGACGACAGCCCCGTCACCCCGAACACACCCGACGACAAGAATCCGACCACCACCATCGCAACAGCTATGGCGGCGGGGATGAGGACGGGGCTGAAGATGACGAGGAGCGGTGTCGCCACTGTTAGGCCGATGACGGTACCGGTTAGGGTTAAACCGGCTAATGCAAGGAGGGCTCCCCCTATGGGAAGGAGGGTGAGGACGGCTAGAACTTGGGATGTTGACGGTCCACCGGATCCGGATTGGTAGTTCTTCCCGGTACCGATTCCACCACGAACAACCTGGTCAAAGCGGTTCTGTGGGTGGACCTGGGCATGGAGAGGGCGGTCACGGTCTGCCATTGATGAAAACTGGTTAGGATTTTAACTTTTAAGCGGCAGATTAAAAGAAGAAGGAGAGAGAGAGAGTATTTGAGTGAAGTATGGAGTGGGTGTGGGATTTTATAGAGGAGGAGATGGGTGCAACGTGGAGACACGTAGGGGGTGACTTGGAGACCTCAGGCTCTGCATGAGAAACAAGTTTCACTGTGATTCCTGCACATAATTACATGGGGAAATAATCATGGGATAAGTCATTTTTAGCCATTAAACGTCATAACATTTTTTCAATTCAGTCCTTTATTTTTTTATCCACGTTCTACTTAGGGGCAGATCTTAACAATACAGGTTGAGAGGGTTTTATTTAAAAAATTTATAAATGTTAGATGTTTGAATTAAAATTTTCAATATATTTGAAGGGTTTAGTTTATTTTTAAAAAATTGGAGGGTTTAACTAAAATTTTTAAAATTGTGAATGAAATTTTTTAAAAATTTTAGGTGGACACCTAATTAAAATTTTTAAAATATAATAACAAATCTTTAAAATTTTTAAGGTGTCTGAATAAAGTTTTTTAGAATTTTTAATTTTCAGACTAATGGTTAATTTACCGAATTTTGAGGGGTTAAAATTCACTGACTCTCATAATAGTCCGCTATTCTAGTTCTCGATAGGGGTAATAATGAGCCTGACCGGCTCGCGAACTATTCAGGTTCGGCTCAGTTAAAGTTCGGTTTAAGTGAGCTCGACTCAGGTTTAGGTTCGGCTCGAGACCTTAACAAGCCGAGCTGACCCAAGCTCGGCTCGAAAAGCTCGTAAATAGGCTCGTAATAATTATGTATTATATATATGCTACATATGCACTAAAAGTAATATGTTTAGAAAAAGAAAAGTAATAAAATAAATTAGTGAAAATTCACTAAATTAACTAAAATAAATTGGGCATTTTCTTTAGTTGGTTGTTCTTTGATTTTGCATTTTCTTTGATTATGTGTATGTATTGTAAAAATATTTTTTGGTTATTTGGATTAATCTATTTTTTATGCATTCTTTCTCCTTTCTCGACATTGAATTTCGTTTCAGTGTTGATTATGAAATGGGCTTTTAATGAGGCCCCATTTTTATATAAAAAATATAGCAAAATTTTTCATTTCGAGCCGAGCTCAATAGTATTGTTTCCGAGCCGAGCTCGAGCCTAAAATTTCGAGCTCGGCGAGCCTTGAGCCCGAGCCAAGCCCAATAATATTGTTTCCGAGCTGAGCCTGACTCGGCTCGACTCGTTATATATATTGAGAAATTATTTCCTGAACGCTTCTCGATTGTGTCATTTATAATCATGTCATTTAAAAACGCTCACCTATTTTTTTTAGGGTAAACTACACCAGTGACCACCAAAGTATTTGAGCGTACCTATTTTAACCACCGAATTATCAAACTCGTCATTCCGACCACCAAACTTATTAAATTGACCTATTTTGACCATTGCTGTTAAAAAACTAACGGAAGGGTAACGTGACAGTTTAACAAAAATTTATAAAATTACATATTTGATCCCTGCTATTTACCTATTATGTCAATTTGATCTTATTTTTAATTTAATTAAATAAAATTAATCAGCCAATCAGATGATGACACGTTTCATCACCCAATTGGATAAATTTACTTAATTTTAATTTAATTTATTTAATATATTTTCCTCCAATTAGGTGATCACACGTGTCACCACCTAGTTAAAGGAAAATTAAAGAGCTATAAAATTGCCTTGAGCTGGATTGAACTTGAGATTTATGGATGTTATTCAACAACCTTAACCAACATGTCAAATCACTCGTATTGAAATGTACTGCACCCTTTTATATACATATCTTATACTGCAATATATGTTTGAGAAAAAAAATAGAAGTGAACTAAATGGCCTTGGGGTAGATTAAACCTAGGACCTGTGAGAATTATGCCAAAGGCATAACCAACGCACCAACCTACAATTATTAATATGAATTGTACCCTTATATATATATATCTTATACTGCAGTAAATGTTTGAGAAAACGAGTACAAATGATTGAAAGGGGATTCAAGCCTAAATCATTTGGGAGGTGTAAAATCACACAAACCACCAAATCAATTCAAATAATTAATTAAAATGAAAACATCTTAATTATGTTTAAATTAGTTATTAAAGCAAGATTTAAAATGAAAATAGATTTATAATTTTTATTTTTAAAATAAATTGAACATTTTTTTCTTATTTAACCAACTTGTCTTAGTGGTTAACGGACGGTTGTTGTTCTTAAAGGTCACAGGTTCGAAGAGCTGCAGCTAGGGTGATTGATCATGTATTGTCAAATGGTTGAGAGTATATTCAGAACAGATACTACTTGTAATCACTTTAACTTTCAAAAAAGAAGTATCTACCATAAAAATGAACAAAAAAAAGTGAAGATGTAGCTGTGTGAAAGATAATGACACAAGAAAAATGGTGAGATGGGTGATTATAAAATTAAATTTTATATATTTGATCAACTTTTAGTTTTTTATCGAATCAAATAAAAAAGTGTGGAAATATTTTATAATTTATTATGGTTATCCAAACAAAACCAACTTTGATGTTTTTTAATATATTTTAAAATAAATATTTTATTTTTCAATTAGAGAAAATAAGTAAAATGTTGTAATCTTTCCGTCTCATTCAATATGTATTTTATACTTAAATCGAATTTGAGTTTAATTTTTTAATTTCGATCAAATGAACCAATTTTTTGTTTATGGCTCGACAGATTTGCAATACTATTATTTAGTCAAAGAAAGAAGAAATTCACTAGAAAAGAAAGGGTAAATTACTATTAAATTCCACTCTCAAATTTATTTTTGTTTCAATTTATTTACCGAAGTTTAGACATTAAATGTTTTTATCACTTTTTCGTAGGGATGGCAATTTGATCCGAATTCGATCTAAATTCGATTCGATCCGAAGGAATTTTCCGATCCATATTCGATTGAAAAAATGTTGAGTTGTGAGGAGCTCGATTCGATCAACCAAAGTTGCTCACCAAGTGGTGGAGAGGTGGATATTTGGGTGGAAGGGTTTAGGAAGCTAGAATGGAAAAATGACACAATGATTTATAGTGGTTCAACCTTCTAACCAAGGTCTACGTCCACTACCTTAGCTCCCCACTAAGGATTTCACAATCAATCCGCTATTGATTCGTCCCCTTTTCTAGGCTTAGGAGGTAACCCTTACAAACGATCAAGCTTCTACCCAAAGCCTTGATCAAAACCCTCTTTTACAAAGAGATAAACAAAGCAAACTTAAACCCTCTAATAGGTGTTTGTTTGCACAATGAAGCACTCACCCAAAACCTAAAACACTTGAGCAAATTTGACAATTTTGGCTCACTAGTGTTTGTCTATACAAGAATTGACACTTTAGGCACTAAGACAATTTCTTGATCATTTGGTGTTTGACAATATGAGCATTAGCCTTCTCTTGATGCTTGGAGGTCCCTTTTATACTCCCAATTGAGTTTGTAGCCGTTACTAGCCGTTGGGATCAAATTGGAGCCGTTGAGGACTTTAATTCTCACCATAAATGCATTCTGCAGCTCCCCGTTTCGAAACGCTCGATGCCGTTTCGAAACACTCCCAATGTAGAAAGAGCCGTTGCAGTCTGTCAGGGCATCCGTTTCGGAACGCCTCCTGGCCGTTTCGGAACGCCTCATGTCCGTTTCGGAACGCCTCCTGGCCGTTTCGAAACCCGTATCGAAACGCCTGCATTTAAAAGTTGGTTGGGAAAATAGCCGTTGGGGTTTATGACCGTTGGGGTCATTGCCACGTGGGCGTATCGAAACGGCCTAGCCCGTTTCGAAACGCTGGGCAAAAATCAAGTCCAGGGAAGGCCCGTTTCGAAACACGTTTCGAAACGAAATCGCTACTGGAATCCCCTGTTTCGAAACGCCCTGAGGTGTTTCGAAACACCTGGACAGGTTTGTATAATTTGGCCTTTGAAAACATGAAAAACCCATTTAGAAACATCCCTAAACATAGTTTCAGAATATTTGGACTTTGGAAATTGTTTTAAATACTTTTTAAATCAGTCCAAAACATTTTTCAATTATTATATCAAAACATTAGTTCTACAAAAAATCTGATTCCGAGGAAAATGTCCGAGTCCTAATAGGAGATGGGTTGGATATGGATCATGTCACGATCCGAATCCGAATCCGAATCCGATCCAAATTTATGTCCGATCCGAATCTGACGCATCCGATCCATATCCGAGTCCGAATCAAAACATTTAGGACTTTTAATTCCTTAAAACAAAATATCATGTATAATGTTTACATTAAAACAAGAAGACAACATAACTAAAGTGAAAAGTTAAACTAAATACATTAAAAGAAACATAACTACATATATTTTTTAAACGAGAACATAAATGTATATATTAGGTAATTTGAAATAATGGTAAAAACAAAATTAACTATATATATATATACTAAAAGTGATAATAAAATATAAATGTCTTAAGAATGTAAGTTAAATAATAAAAATGTGTATTATGATTTATATATATTAATTAATCTTAATATAGTGTAATATATCTATTTATATTATATGCATGTATAAATAAATATGAAAAAAAATAAATGCAAGATCAAGTCATAGATAAACAAACAATAAAATAAATACAATGGAGAAACAAATAAATGTAAATATCAATGAATTACTAAAAATTAAGGAAGTTAGTGAATGAAACAGTAAGTAATGTGCAATTGATAGATAAAGTTATGATATATTATGCTAAAAATATGAATTAAAATAGAAAGCAAATTAAAAGCATAAAAAATAAACACAAAAATTAAATGTAGTCAACAAACAAGGGATAAAAATGAACAAGTGTAGAATTAAATAGCATAAATTAAATGCGTAAGAAATTAAATATACAAAATTATGGACTGATTTGCACTAAAATAAAATTATTAGAGGGCCAAAACACAATATACCCTAAAGACACTAAAATTCGCGAATCTACCCCTCAGACTTGGGTCAAGACTAGGGATGACAATTTAATCCGAATCCAAAAACTCTGATCTAAATGCGGTTAAAACAAATTCGAATCCAATCCGAAAAAATCCGATCAAAAAACAATCCGATCCAAATTCGTTTGAAAAAAATCCGAATCCAAATCTGGAAAAAAATATCTGAGTTCGATTGTAACAGATTCGGACTTGGATTTTATACAATCCGATCCAAATTCGATCCATTGCCATCCTACTCTTTCGTTAACTTTTAGACGACATCCATTTATAAGCGAACGAAAAAACTTTTTCAAGATTCAAACGGTGAAAACCTTCATCAGTACAAAAAAGCAAGATATTAAAACGAGCTTCTTTCAACGGTGGAGGAGAAAGACCGACGAGAGAAAAATCGTAAAATTTTACTCGATTCGTAAATTTTAAAGTATTTTTAGTAAAATGAAAGTTAGGATCAAATTTAAAAAATCAAAACAGAATGACTTGTGAAATTTAAAAATGACCGATCATTTATAGCCGTCGACGACGGCAAACGACATTTGTATCGTAATATTGTTAAAAAATTAATGGAGGAGATTTACATAATTTACCCAAGAAGAAAACATGCATTACACAACCTACGGTCACAGGAGACTGAGAACAAACATGGCTGACGGTCACAAACAGTCAAACCGATCATACTTAGGCTTAGTTTGTGGTTGCTTTTAAAAAGTGCGGTTGGAAAAGTGATTTTAAAAGTGCTGTAGAAAAATGATTTTGAAAAGCTGAGTTTAAGATTTTATTGTTTGTTATTGCTGTCAGAAAGTGATTTTGAAAAGATAAAATGTCTATTTTAGACATCATGTTATAAAATTTAAAATATATTAATTTAATCATATTTAGATTCATTGATATTATAACATATGAAATAGATAAATTTAAAATTATAAAACAATTTTTATTTTATATTAAAATATTTTTAAAATAATATATAAAATATGAATAATTTTTTAGAAAAATATAAATTTTAAGTATATAAATTATTTTTAAAATATATTAAAAATAATATACAAAATATATTAATTTAAGTTAAATTCATTAAACTAAAAGTTACGACAACCAACATAAATATTACAAAAAATATGAGCTTACGATTTACAATAATTTCTTTAAACTACAAGATACGACACAAAAAATACATTAGTACTTGCAGTTTACAATGATTTCATTAAATTACAAGCTACGACACAAAAATATATTAGTGCTTGTAATTTTCAATGATTTCATTAAACTACAAGCTATGACACAAAAACATTACAACTTGCAATTTAAATTGAGTTCATTAAACTACAAGCTATGGCATCTCTCACGAATTCCATTTCATCACCATATGACATGTTTAATTCATCACCAATATCTTCATAACTTTCTTCATCTTGCACATCTTCTGGGTTAATATTTTCGTATTCCATGAAATCGGCATCATCCCGACCCGCATGTTTTCGAATAAAATTGTGCAACGCCATTGTGCATATAACGATCATCCTTTGTTTTTCAAAACTATAACTTGGCATATCCCTTAAAATTGCCCATTTTTTTTTCAGTACACCAAAAGTTCGCTCAACCACACTACGTAACGATGAATGTGAATGATTGAATATCTCTTCTTTACCAGACACAGGTCTACCTCTACGAAAGTCAGGTAAGTGATATCGTTGTCCTCTATAAGGCCCAAGAAAACCTTTCATTTGTGGGTATCCAGAATCAACGAGGTAATATTTTCCTATATATCAAAGTACAAAAATAATTAATTAAATCATTTAAATGTAATTTAAAAAACAAATGAAGGAAATTTACCATTTGGTGGGTGTGGAAATTTTAATCGTGAATCTCGAATAGCATCAAGAAATATCCTCGTATCATGTGCTGTTCCTTCCCATCCAGCAACGACAAATGTGAAGCACATATTAAAATCACACACTGCCATAACGTTTTGAGTTGGGACACCTTTTCTTCCTATGTACGGTATTTGTTCATTTGGTGGAAGAATGGCATGAATATGTGTACCATCAATTGCACCTATGCAATCCTACAAAAAAAATCACATTAGTACACAAGCATCTTTAAAGTAAATAAACCTCATAAATATGAAACTATAATATTTAAATGTTACCTTAAAATGTGGCATATATCTAGAATCATTAAGTATTTGTTCTGGTATTGTGCTAAAAGAACGATCATCTGGTGCGATTATATCCATAGCCATTTGTGAAACTTTCTCCAACATAATTGCAAAATGTTGACTGATTGTCCATCCAGACCTTTGAAATCGCTCTCGACATTGAGAAACGGATGCGCCAATTCCCAAAATATACAAAAAGATGCCCAACATTTCTTTAGAAGAAATTCTTCTTGTACCTTGTAGATTGTATCGTGTTTCTAAAACTCTCAACAAACTTTTGAACACGATTTTTGACATTCTAAAATTAATCTGACAACGCGATTCGTGACCATCAAGGATCTCACGAATCCAAACATCACCTGATTGTCTCGAATCCATGCACGGTTGTTTCAATAAATATTTTTCATAATATAATTGCACGGAAGATGCTGTCACAGCAAACAACCTATGATAATTTTGTTGAAGCTATAAAAGCTCATTAATCTCCCCTTCATCATCATGAGAACTGTTAATAATACTAATACTCATTACCTGTGAAAAATTATAAAAACAAAAAATAAACATTTTAATAAAAAATTATAAAAAATAAATATACCAAACATATATAACATAATATATAAACATCACCAAATATAATAATCTCCACCATCAAAATACATAAATAAGTATTCTCAGCAAACATAAATATATAGTGAAATATCAAGATCCAAAATAATATAAATAGTAAACATAGGTTGCACTTATCAGTGTCCGAAACAAAATAAAGATTAAACATAGATGACACTTATCAATATCTCAAACTAAATATTATAAGAAAGTGACACCTACTAGTTCCCAACAAAAGTTTAGTGATTCATATCTCAAGGACTAAGAAGACTAGAAAGTTTTAAACTATCCTCCATTTCCTCATTAAGCCATCGAACTCTAACCCTTTGAGGAATTGATAAAAACACAGTTCGTTTCTCTTTATTCGCTATTAGTTTCAGTGCGAAAAAGTAGAGTTTACTAGCTTCTGGAATTTCCTCAGACAATTCTTCGAGCATTTTTACTGCTTGTGGAATGCCAAATGGATCTGTAATAGGATTCAACCTTGATGTTGCTTCATTCATACTTACGGCCGTGCTGCATAATTTATCAATTTGCAGGGACAACTTTGCAGCCCCTCGAGTTTGTTGTGAGGATTTCTTTTTTCCAGTCTTTAAATGAGAAGGTCCTGCCTCAGTGGATTTTCTCTTTTGTTGCACATTTTGTGTTGGTTCAGATTGAATTTCAGGACTTTCATTATTTTCATCACATTCTACTTGGTGAACAAATTCCATTGCATTGTGTTCTTCATTTTCTTCAAGTGTCTCATTATAATCTTGCTCGATAAAATCAGTAGGTAATATACCCAAGAAGGTGCCCATGCTTTATCACCAGTTGCAACTATCCCCTTGAACATTTGGTCTAACTTATCTTCCAATTCAGGATCAATGCCTGCAAGTTTGAATCTCTGAGCTTCGGGCATCACCTACATAAGTTGATAGTTTTATTAAACACTTATAATAATATTATAAATAACCAAAATAAAAAAAATTAGAATTAGTAAATGTACCTTTATCTTACTCTCCCACCACTCTTCGGAAGCATCAACGGTTCCTTTCGTAGGATTCCACCCTAAACCAGTATCTTTTTCTTTAAGCTTCTTCCATAACCTCCATTCTTTTTTCAATAAATCCCATCGATTCTTCAATTGTCTTTGCGTATAAGGCTTTCTCGTCTCATTCTCAAAGTTTTTCACTATGTTAACCCATCCTTCTTTTTTAAAATGAGTACCGGGTCTATTACCATTTAATATCTCCTTAATACACAAATCACATAATATTATTGTCAACCTCCTATCCCATGATGCCTTTTTTTCACCACTTCCTTCAACATTCAAAATACTTCTCATCTAGCATATATATACACACACATTCAAATATTATAAAACTGACAGACTTGATGCAAAAAATACAATGAAAGCGCACATTCAATTCATGCACATTTATACAAAACAGTAAGTACTTTTCGTTTTCAAATATTCCAAGAACAAGTTTAATTTGCAATAAAGTAATTTTCTCACCTTGAATTGATGTTCTGACAGTTTTTCGCTTTCAAATATTTTAAGAACAAAATTTTCCTGCATCAAGACATTTGCATAACATTCATATTTAGCTAAAATTATATTGAAAATAATGTATATTGAAAATCACGTGAGACACACAAAATTCAAACAAAATTTAAAGAAAAATTTACAACAAGAGCCAATAACAAAACAATGGTTTTTCTTATTTCCATCCATTCATGTCAGATTTCTGTAACATTGGTTCATTCTGCCATCAATTTTTTTTAACTTTCAAGTTCATGCGCTAGTTTGGTTCAAAGCATGTGGCTAGCTCTTGTAAATCTCCAGGAGCTATCTCTTGGAACAATTCTATATTTAAGATTCCTAAACAGATCCTATTTGTCTACTTTGACAGTATTAAATTAATGTAAATTCAATATTCATCCATTCAAAACAGTGAAAGAGACTAAAAGGGCAAAAAATATTCATCCATTCGAAACTAAACATTTGCAGATCTAGCTTGGAAAAGGGCAAAAAATAGTTCCTGTTCTAATTTCTTGGAAATGAAGGAAAAAAAAAATGAACTGGTCAAGCTTCAATGCTTCAATTCTCTATTAAACGTGAAATTAAGCTATTGTGCAAGTTCTTTTCAATATCTAAAGAGAAAACCAAGACTATATACCAAAAGTAGTCAAAATGTAACCAAGTTCAAAATTGGGTCCACCAAATCATTTATTCGGAAAGGCATACAGCTCTACATTAGCTTATGCTACATTTTAGACCCAACCACAACTCCTAAGAGTTATCAGCTTCTGCTAGCCTGAAACTGCTCGCAGTTCATTGACCCGTTTTTCACAAACTCTCTGGCCACCAAATTGATCATCTTCGGTATAAATGAATGAGGGGAAAAACAAGAGATAAAGGAATGGAGAAAAAGAGCAAACAAGAGCAGAAAATATACCATCAAATTTGGGTAAAATGCAAAAATAGAAGAGAAAACAAAAGATAAATGAATGGGTCAAAAGCCTAAACTCTCAATTTCATAATCAAAACAAGGAAATAAAAAACATAGCATACCTGAGAAGATGGAGCTGCTTCTGAACTAGAACAACCCTGCAATCGTAAAGTTGAAGAAAGATATTCTGAACTGAGAAAAGCATTAAAACCAGAGAAAAAATACCGTTGTTTGTTGAAGGTTTAATGAGGGGTAATTTAGACCTTTTCATTTCAAACGAGATTCTTAACCCAAAAAGCTATAAATTATAGATTTTGGGTTTGAGAAAATAATTCAGTTTGTAAAATGAGTTTTGACCTAAAATGAGCATTGTTTGGCATTGATTTTGCTTAAAAAAGTGAGTTTGGGCTTATATAATCAACCAAAAACAGGCCCTTATTCCAGTTCCCTCATGACAGACTCACTGAGCTTTTGCAGAAATAAATGCATTCTTCATAAAAAGACATTCTTTTATTTATTCCATGATCATCTTTCATAGAATCTTTAATTAATTAATTCGAATTAGACATTACAGAAATTTATTACTATAAAATAATTCTTTCGATTCAATTTGTTCAAATCAATGGTTGTTTCCAAGTAAATAACCTTTTAAACGAAGATTTATTGGTCGATCAGTTATAGTTTGATATATAAGCTAGCGTAAATTAAAGGTTACACATGCTTGATAAATTTAGGGCTTAAGAGGTTTAGTTTAGGGTTTATGGGTTTATATTGTATGATTAAGAATTTAGGGGTTAAAGGTTAAGATTTAAGATGAGTTAAGGATTTAGATGTTAAATTTTAAGGAATTGTTGTGTAATTTTTTTATACATGTTGTATATCAAACTATAATTTTTTTATATAACCATCGATATATAATTTATTGGTTGACAAATCTAAATCAAGTACAGTAAAAACTCATTATGGAGTGATATTTTCAACTCAATTTTCTCATTTCATGTTGTGTCTTCCTTCCAATAATGATCGGTGACGGCGGTCGACATGAAGTTAAGGTTTTTTTAAATGAAAAATATAGAAAGATAATGGTAGGTTTAACGTTTCAATGACAAAAAAATATTCGAAAAGTAATTAATTTTTTTTTATAATTCAATGACCCAAGATAACGTCTAAATTTTTTATAATTCAATGATCCAAGATAACGTCTAAAGTTCAATGGTTAATGGTATAATTTATCTAAGGTATTTTAAAATATTGATTGAGTTTTAGCTTCATTGACATATCCTAAAAATCATAGAATCAAAACGTGTTCAAGTGCAATTACCAACTCCGATTTAAAATTTAAGAGTATTATAGATACTTTAAATATCCTTTTAAAGTTAAGAGTATATTAGGCTGGTTGGCCAAATTATTCATCGTTGTTCTCTTATATTTCTTTAGGTCATGAGTTTTAGACTTATTAGGAGCATGGGCGGTGCCACATTGATCATTGGGGTGTCGGTTGGCACCCAAATTTTTTTGAAAATTGTATTTTTTTTATAATTTGTATATAAAAAACAAAAAATATATGTAATTGACACCCCATTACAAATAAAATGATACCCCTTTATAAATAATTAATTCCTCTTAAATATCGTTCGAAAAAATGATACTTATTTAATAAATTCTTAGCTCCGCCCCTGATTAGGAGCAACTCATTCCTTCTTCTAGAGTCTCTATTTCTCCTTTCTTTAGGTAGGATTAGAATTAGGATTTATAAAAAAAAACAAAAACAAATCATTGGAGGTAGAATCTAAATCTCGCATTTCACGATACAATTAATTAGGGAAATTAAATTAAGGCTTAAATATAAAATAAGTGTAAGTATCTCAATTTTCTCATTTAGGAGTCAAAACTATTTTTTTAGGATAAAACAGAGGTTTAACGTTTTTATTTTTGTCAAAATAAATGTCTTATAAAAAAAACTACAACACTAAATCAATAATCGACACGTAGCCTAAAAAAACCAAATTCACAAATGTAAATAAAAGTTTAGACATCTGTTTGGAGTAAAATAAAAAGTTTAAACATCTAATTTATCTAAAAAATAGTTTAAACACCTAAATAAAAAATAATATACTTTAGGGATTTATATTATATTTAAACCTTAAATTAAATAACCAAGGGAAGCTATTGTATAAAATTAAACCCATGAATACAAAGAGAACAATGTTTTTTTAAAGACTATATTAAGAATGTTAAAAAAAATAAACTACATTCAATGCCATTTAATTATGAGTTTAATAACAAACATTTTATTTTTTTCTTAAATGTTACAAACATGCCACTCATTTTAAATATTGTTATAAATAAGTCACTAGTCGTTAAATATTAGATGAGAATATCGACGTGATTTGGTATAATAATATATTTAGTCTTTAAAAATTATACAATCTATTAATTTGGTCCTAATTCGGAACATTTTAATACATTTAAGGCTTAAGGGCTACTTTTGCCCATGTAGTAGTCCCAATTTATCGATTTCGCCCCTATAGTATTTTCACATCAATTTAGCCCCTAAAGTAGTCGAATTGCATCAATGTTTAGGGTTTAGGAATACTTTTATGTTTCATAATCACTTTAGATTAATAAAATTTTCAATTAGAATTTAGGATTTAGGGTTTGAGATTTAGAAATTAGGGTTAGAGTGCCAGTCAAGGGAAAAACGTTGATGCAATTTGACTACTTCAGGGGCCAAGTTGAAACAAAAGTATCATAGGGGCGGATTCGATAAATTGAGACTACTACAGGGGCAAAAATATCCCTTAAGCCTAAATTTAACCATTCATATTTTAAATTTTCATCATCTTAGTTTTTGTTCTTCTCCTAGAAATGTTATATTATTTTTATGGTATAATAAAAATTAAACAGTAACTTGTTCCCTCTTTATTGCATAATACAATTATCTAACTATTGCTTTGATCTAATGTGTCACTTGTTTTGACAATATCGCAAAAAGACTAAATTGATGAAAATTTTAAATATTAAGGTTTAAATTTATTGAATTATTTAGAACCATGACAAAGTTAATAAAACTTATAAGTTTTGAGAACTAAAAATGCTATTGTACCATGTCACATTATATGTGTGTTTTAATTTTAAGGAGGAGTAAATAAATTGTGACAATATTTTAATTAATTAATTGACTTGTTTGTAACTTAAAAAAATAATTTATTTATTTATTATCAAACATATATTAACCCATATAGTTAAAAAAAAACTAAGCCCATACACACTTACACTGAACTGAAAAAGGCCCAACAATTTTCTCATCCATGTATATATATATGAACCCTAGTTTTGCTTTGCATTTGGAAAACCCTAGCCTCCACAATTTCTCTTCCAGCCAGCCGGTAAGTATAGCCGTCAACAGATCAAAACAATGGGCCGCGTCCGTACCAAAACAGTGAAGAAATCTTCCCGTCAGGTGATCGAGCGGTACTACTCTCGCATGACCCTCGATTTCCACACCAACAAGAAGATCATCGAAGAAGTCGCCATCATCCCATCCAAGCGGCTCCGCAACAAGATCGCCGGCTTCTCCACCCATTTGATGAAACGGATCCAGAAGGGTCCCGTTCGCGGCATTTCCCTCAAGCTCCAAGAGGAAGAGCGTGAGCGTCGCATGGATTTCGTCCCCGATGAATCCGCTATCAAGGTCGACCAAATCGAAGTCGATAAGGAAACACTCGATATGCTTTCGGTTCTCGGGATGGGTGATATCCCTGGCCTCGTCAAGGTTGACCCGGTTGCTGTTGTTCCTCAGGTCGGGTTCGGCCGCGGCGGTGGACCGGGTAGGAGGTTTTAAGTGGTAAGTGTTCATCTATTTTGAGTATGTTATGGGTTTTGATTCAATGTTTTTGTCCATTGTTGGAACAATGCTAGTTATGTTGAAAGTGTACTGGAATTTATTAGTTTGATATGCACTTGAAATTGTTTGAAATGAGCAACTTTTAGTTTCTGGCATGGTTGATTGCCATTTTTATATTCTGAGGTGATTGAATTGGTTAATTTGAGATTAAGGCACCATTTGGTATTCCAGTTTTGGAATTTCATTCAATTATTAGGTGAAAAATAGAGGTCAAGAATTGATATAAGTTTTTCAATGGCAATTGCAAGCAAGAAGTAGAAGATTGTATGATTGAATTCCGTAACCCACTTTGCATAATCCTTGGGTGCATATTTCTCTGATCATTATTGGGTTTGAATATTTATTATTACTGTTAAAACATAAACCAATTTGGTTTCTTACATCAGCTTGCAATTTGTCTTTCGAAATTTTTGGTTGAAAGTGAGTCTTTGGGAAAAACATCTAATTGGTTATTTACTTATTGAGTTCGGATTTCATCTTTGATTCTTGCTTCTCCTTGGTGATGTTGGTTTCGATTATTTTTTTAATAAGATTTGCCGGTAATTGCTTTCTTCATCTTGCAAATTGAGTGCTTGCCTTTTGATCAGACACCTGATAGTTTGTTATGTGTGGGATCTTGTATCTGTCCGATGTGGATACATGCTCAATACAGTTATGGTCAGGTGTTCTAAAGTTTTTCTATGTATTTTGAAAACCTTTATGTTCCATTCTCATATCCATGTCTTGAATGAGTATTTCATTGCCTGATATATGTCTTTTTATCTTCTCTATGACCAAGCCCCGTGTGAGGACAAATCTTGGCCATGTCAATGTCCTGAATCCCCTACTTTGAGCTCTATTTTTGTAAAGATCGACCATGCCTTCTGTTGGATAGTGTTCCTTTCTATATTTGTACGTATTTCCCTTGTGTTGTTTACTCTACTAGGTCTTCTTCCTGGAATCTGCTTAGCATGATTCTTTTATGACTATTTATGTTTAGACTCCATTTGTGGCGACCATCTAATGGCTTACTTTTAAAACCCCTTCAACTAGATTCTATCTTCAATTTGGTTTTATGCCCTCAAAACATATAGTATTAAATTGTGGTTGCAGTTGCGGCTGTGGATGTGGTTTCAAAGTCCAAAATATAACTATGATTTTAGATGTGTTTTGTGGTGTTGCTGTGACCTCCAAAACTGTTACGGTGTGACTGTTATGCTATGTTCCGGCCAAACACACTATTGTTTGAATTAGTTTTCGGGTCTCTTGGTTTCTTTGCTCAGCCTCATCAACAATTGTGGCTTCTTTGATGCCTTCCTCATCTTGTTATGGATCCATTTTCTGCAAACAGAAATTTTGGAAAAGGTGTGTTGGGATTTTCAAAGTTTTCTTTTACCTTGAAAATGTGTCGATTATGATCATGGTTAAAATTAATTGAACCGGGCTACCAGTTCAACCATCTTTAACCGGTTTTGGTGGGTTTTCTAACATTTTAGTTATAACTTATGAACCGTCAAACCAATTGGATTTGTATTTTACCCTTTTTAGTTTGATAATTATTTGATACACTAGAGATAAAAAATTGTAGTTTTCACAAGCGCTTTAGTTTAAAGGTTTAATGACTCGGTTTAGGGTGTAAGTGCTTTAGTTTAAAGGTTTTAAGACTCGGTATAAGGTGTAAGATTTAAGGGATTAGGTTTAGTAGTTTAGAATTTAGTGGTTGTGAATAGAATTTAAGGTTTAGGATTGGAATTTAAGTTTTATAGGTTAAATCTTAAATCCTTAACATAAAGCCTAAACCTTAAATTCTAACTTTAACCCTTAAATTCTAACTTCAACCCTTAAATTCTAACTATTACTCATAAATTTTAAACCTTTACACCTAAACCTTTAAACTTAACACCCTAAATTAACTTATTAAACCCTAGAACTATGATACTTGTAGAAACTTAAAGTTTTCACCGCATGTGTATTTGATATATATTTTTGTAGTTTGGGTTTTAAATCTATGATTATGTTTGATTATCAAGTAAAACCATAATGTGATTTTGGTATTTGTTGAAGTGTTTAATATAAATATATTACTTTATTGCTTTAACTTTTAACACTTGTTTTAAAAAAAACAAAATATTAAATAAAAATATATTTAGCAATATCCAAATAACAATAGTAATAATTGATTACCTTTTGATTTTTGTTTCAAGGATAAATTAATAATGAACTGATTGTGTTTTCCATTGAGTAAAGGGTAATTTTTAACCCAATTATCTTTTTTAATTTCTTGTATAACTATTAGATTTGTTTTATGAAATATTCGATTTTGTTTGATGATTTTTTTTCATTTTTAATTTAAAAAGCTCGATATAATTTTTTTGGATAAATGTTTGAGTTTTATTATCCAAAGAAAGCAGTAAAGAGCTGCTACAATCCAATTCAAAGCTGTGAATTAAAGGAATCAATCATATGTGTATACCCATGTAGGACTTAGAGGGGGCTCATATTTTGAAGTAATTCAAAATTGGATTTTCTATTACTGAATTTATGATAAAAAAAAAGTAAACTATACTAATGACCACCGAACTATGGGTTGGTGTCGATTTGACCACTATATTTTCAATTGTGTTAAATATACCAATAACTATTTAATTGGTTTCAATGTAGCCACATGCCGTTAAAAAAACGAAAAAAAGTTAACAGAACTGTTAAAATAATTGGTATAATTACACATTTAGTCCCTTTTATTCATACAATCATTCAATTTAGTCTTAATTTTAATCTAATAAAATAAATTAATTATTCAATTAGGTGGTGACACGTGTCACCACCTTATTTGAGGGATTTATCTATTTTTATTAGATTTATTAAATTTATTTTCCTTCCCCAATCAGGTGGTGACACGTGTCACCACCAATTGGAGTAAGAAAAATGAAATAGGGAAAATGGCCCCAAGGAGAATCGAACCTGGGTCTTTAGGGAAAATGAACAAAACTCTTGCCACTGGGCCAAAGTTTTCTCTAGTGTATGGAATACCAAATATATTATATGTCGTATATGTTTGGTTTAATCATTACCAACAAACCTCGAATATATATTTGGTTTTGTATCAGTCTTTCTTGGGGACGATGAACTGCACAGATTTCTTCTTGCTGTGGTGATGCCCCCTCAAAACCCCGTATTTAATCAACTGGTCCCTCACAAACCTTTCGTATATGAAAGTAGCCCCCCTCGAGGTAATCCGTAAGCGGCACCTTAAAATCTCGACCTTTGTGCTGATACCAGGCTCCAGTTTTTTCATCCTGCAGCAAGCATATAATCCTTCAAAATGGAAGAGAATGTAATCTAATAACAAGATTGACAAGTGTATTAAACAATTAGAAACATCAAATACAAAAATAGAAACAATTTTGGAAGTACAAACCCTCATGACAAAATGTATAGTTTCAACTGCACTGCTGGGATTGAAATCAATCCTTACTTCATGAAATTCGTCGTCTTCAGACGGTTTCTTCATCGGCGTCTCAATTGCATAGTCCTGAAAAGATCTCACTCACTATACATGATTATGTCAAAATGAAAAGGCAGGCTTCACAGAACAAATAGAAGCTGCAACATACTTTAATGGGAATTGAACCATGAGGCCACATGTCTTTAGGAGGTTGATCCCATTCACTGCAGAATTCGAAAGAAGGTTGTTTTGGATAACTTAAGTCCCCAATAGCAAACTAATATATTTGTACATGCAAAAAGTATTCAATTTCATAACCTACAAACATGTTCAAGGAGCTGTTAAAAATAAGGGTTACCTGTAAGTATCATCAACATAAGAAACTCCCCAATGAAGAATTCACTTTCCTGGAAGATTACATCCTACTGTAAGCCGCCAGTGCAGCTGATCCTTTGATTGATCCAACCTAATGGAAAATTTTTCCTCCACCTATTATTCTAGATCAAACAAATTAACAAACACTGCAAAAGCAGAACATTTCCACAAATATTACACGATGTATCAAAAATAAGCCTCCCTGATGAACAGAAGACACAAAATAACGTAATCAAATTATCCATTCTTTTGCCCCCAGAAAGTTTTTCTTCTTCCAGGTAACCATACATGAAGCAAAACATGCAAAGGTGAAATATACACCAGGTACTCAACAAACATATAAAGATTAATAATAACCTTTTCGATTCGGTTTGTGAGGGACCAGTTGATTAAATATGGTGTTTTGAGGTGGCATCACCACAGCAAAAAAAATCTGTGCAGTTCATCGTCCCCAAGAAAGACTGATACAAAATCAAACATATATTCGAGATTTGTTGGTAATGATTAAACCAAACATATACGACATATAATATATTTGGTATTTCATACACCAGAGACAACTTTGGCCCAGTGGCAAGAGCTTTGTTCATCTTCCCTAAAGACCCAGGTTCGATTCTCCTTGGGGCCATTTTCCCTATTTTATTTTTCTTACTCCAATTGGTGGTGACACGTGTCACCACCTGATTGGGGAAGGAAAATAAATTTAATAAATCTAATAAAAATAGATAGATCCCTCAAATAAGGTGGTGACACGTGTCACCACCTAATTGAATAATTAATTTATTTTATTAGATTAAAATTAGGACTAAATTGAATGATTGTATAAATAAAGGGGACTAAATGTGTAATTATACCAATTATTTTAACAGTTCCGTTAACTTTTTCGTTTTTTTTAACGGCAAGTGGCTACATTGGAACCAATTAAATAGTTATGTGGTATATTTAACACAATTGAAAATATAGTGGTCAAATCGACACCAACCCTATAGTTCGGTGGTCATTAGTATAGTTTACCCTAAAAAAAACATAGACATCAAACTTACTGTCTCTGAAGTGTATTAATAGAGCTGGTCTAAATAATAAGTTGTTTAAACTATAGTTTAAACAAGTATTGAATTTGAACCGTTTTATTTGCGGAAAATTTTTGTGAAAATAAAACTTTGAAATCCAGAAGAACGCCAAAAAAAAATCAGTGAAGTGTTATGCTATTCTGGTATATAAAATTTAAAATATTATAAATAATTGATTTTGTCCTTACTACCTGTGAACTATAATTAATTTGTCTTGAAAATATTATGTATTGGTGGTGTAAATGATAAGTTTTCACAAATGTTTTAGTTTTAGGGTTTAAGGATCTGGTCAAATGTTTATGGTTTAGGGGTTTTATTATGAGAATTTTGAATTTATGATTTAAGGTTAAAATTTAGGGTTTGTGATTAAAATTTAGAGATTCAAGCTTTAGTTTTTATAGTAATATAGTTAGAGATTTAGGTTTTAACCATCTTAAATTCTAATCATACCCTTTAAATTTAAAACTCATCGACTCAAACCTCTAAACACTAGACTTTAAACAAAATCTCTAAACTTAAAAATTAAGGTGCTTGTGGGCATGGATGAAGATATTAAGAGGAGAGGAGAGGCCCTCTACTCGCGAAGTTTTTTTTTCACCTTTGTTTCTTTATTTAAATTTTGTTAAAAATTAATTTATTTATGAATTTTCTCCTCCTACTTTTAAAAATTTATAGTTTGTCCCGAAACTCTAAATCTCAACTCTGTCCATGTGGGAAAACAAATTTATACAAACGCTTTTGTATATATATCGAAACCGGATAGGGTTTGATGCAGTGAAACTTGGGTAAAAGGATAGGGTTGTGGCCCAATACACCCGGCGGCACATAAATGGCTCTAATTTTACTCGCACAATTGTACGGAACGCTCCGTAAATCAATTTTCCATGTCAAAACAAAAAAGGGCAAAATCGTAAGCTGACTTAAATCTAAGCGGGAAAAAGAGCCGTTGCTCATTAGCCTACCCAAATTTGGCGCCAAAACAATAGGAATAATAAAAAATTCCCCCTCGGCTGCCCGTAAATATCCGGGTAGCCACCCCTTTATAATTCTCTTTCTCTCTCAAATATCCCCCTTTTAAGATATCAAAAAGCTTAGCCCCATAAGCCACCTCTTTCTCATTTTCAAAACTCCCCCTCTTTTTTTCTTTCTTATTATTCCCCCAAAATCCTTTCTTTTTCATCCCTTTGATCAAAAACCAAATTTTTGCCTGATTTTATTCAAACAAATCACCTTTCCCCCTCCTTTTGATCCTGTAGAAAAATGGGGTTCTCCAAAAAACCACAACCAGATGGAGCCTTGGACTCCGAAGGCAAGAAATGGGTAATCGCCGGTATCGCGAACCGGACATCGTTGAAGCCGATAAAGACGAAGCCAAGAGCAAAAGAAGGCAACGAAGAAGAAGGAGAGGGTTGTTCAACAACTCCAACATCAAAAGAAGCAAAGATACCAAAGAAATTACTATGCCCTTTAGCTCCAATGAAGCGCAGGCCTACACTCAGATGCCATTATAATGGAGTTAGGGAGTTCTTCAACCCTCCTGATTTGGAATCAGTGTTCAAGCTCCATGTCGTTGAAAACTAATCCTTTTTTTTTGTTAGGTTAGCCAAAATAGTAGGAGAAGAGCTCAAGGTGTATAAAGATATGATATTTTGTATGACATGACGAGTTAGAGTAGTCTTGATTTTACTTCATTTTCAGCTCAATGTTTTCTTCACTATGATATAATATATATTATAAAGCTTCATGCTTTAGCTTAATAGTAGAAGCTACTAGTTCATAGTGTAATGGAATGGTTTGGATTTATGTGACTTTGTTTTGTAATGCTTGAATTGAACAGCTTGGAGATTATGAGATTGTTGGTTGATGTTCAAATCAATAAGCTTTAGTTACATTTTTCTTGGTTCATGTTTAGATTTCGAATATGGTCTTTAAAGTTTGAATCTACGTATTGTTACACTAATACTTGTTATGGACTCTTTTAGTGTGCAAAATTGTAAGGAATAAAATGATTTTTTCTGTAAATTGTAGATTGAACACTAAAGTGTATGTGTGAGTATTTGATCGAGTCAAGTCAAAATATTTTGAGTTAGTTGATTTGACAAACCTTATTTTATAACTCAAATTTTGGTTTTTTTTCCAAATCGAGTCATGTTTATGAAACTCGAGTCAAGTTGTTCAAATTTATTTGTAAATATTAATAATGTTATGGTATTCATTTGTTTCAATTTAAACGACTTTCTATAACCATACATGATATACATATATATATTTCTTTGTATTTTTCATATGTGATATACATATATGAGACGAAATTGAAGAATTCAACTCAAACTTAAAATCGATCCACTAAATAGTAAAAATTTCGAATTATTCGAGTCTTATTTTATTACTCAAACTTTATTTAAAAATTTTAAATCAAAATTGTAAAATCTCGAGTTGAATTTTAACCGACCCTAGTAAGCATGGTTTGGCTTCAAATTTTTTGACATTTTGGAAGTGTTTGGTCCATCAAATTCTTTGTTGCATTCAGTGGGCAGTACATGCTCACAGTAAATGATTGCTATGCCATACATATTTGATATTTTCATTAAAAACAGATTTTCAAAAGAATCTTTATTTCAACCAAAACTTTGCCCTTGTTCAACTCTCTCTTTTTGTACAAAATTACACACACGTGGAGACTGTATACTCATACACAAAGCCTTAAAGTTGTCCAACAAAAATTTTGTAAAGCAAAATCTTTAATTTTGTATGTATTTATATTATTTTCACGTCATATTATTTAAAATAATAATTGAAACATACTGCACGAATTAACGTGTCTCAATGGTTAAGGAAACGATTGTTATTCTTAGAGTTCATTGGTTCAAAAAACCAACAACTGTAGCAGGGTGATTGAACATACATTGTCAAATGGTTGTACTCTGAAACCTATTAAAATTCACGTAGTCTAAATTTTAGACAATATGTATTATGTAGTATCAAATGATTATTTAAAAGATATATTAAAATTTATAAAAATATATAATACTTTGAATGCGATTATTATATATAAAAATATTAGAACTCGAAATAATTATTAAAATAAACCAAGGTGTAGCAATGGCAAACCCCGAGTTGGAGCTAAGTGCTCATGCTTTTATATGATTTTGAAAAAGACAAAGTGACATTGAGTGGTACTGGTAGGTTAGAATCCAATGTTTTTTTGACAACAAGAAACTCTTTACTTTTTCTCTTCTTTTTTTAGAAAAAAAAAACTTTAGTTTTGAAAGTATTTAATTATCTACCATCGGGGTTGATCCAAGTGATAAATCGTTTGGTATCATTTAAGCAAGTCTCGAATTCGAGGCGTTGTGTATGCAGAAAATTTCCGTTGGGAGACTCACCCACTAAAATCAGGTATGCGACGCGGGTCGATCTGAATGAGTGAGGGCTAAACCTTAGAAACTAAAAGGCAACCAAAAAAATATTATTAATTATCTGGTATCAAAAACTAATTTAAATTGAAATTTTAAAAATAATATTAGGGAAAAATAATCAAAAATATTTCAAAAGATCAATTTTATTAATAAAAAATATAAACATTTTGGTTGTAAAATAAGTAATATATATAAGGTATCATCAAGCTTTGAGTGTATTGGTAAGGTACATTGCACTCCAAATTCCTAAGGAGAAGACACGAATTCAAATCTTGGAGAAGACATTGTAGGGAGGGGCAGCTTCGCACCCCGAACATGGACCGTAAGGAGTTAATCTCATCTATCTATTTCTCTCATCTAACGATCTAAAAATGTGTAAAATTTAAATAGTTTTAAACTAATTTATGATCATTAGAGGGGTGAAATGGATAATAATTGTCAAAGTTTAGAAAATCTTTAATGGTGATTGTCAAAGGTCAGAAAATCTTTAAATCATCAGGCTTCAAAGTGTAAACTTTGTTGATTATATACTTGTATTTTATTAGTGGAGACCTTTGTGTTTTTCCAGGTTTTTCATCCGGTTAAAACTTAAAACCATGGAATCCAATGCTGGGATTGAAGAGGGTCACCCAAAAATAACCTAAAATATTTTTAACTTGAAATTTATATGAGTTCAAAACAAAATTCAAATATAAATGTATTCAAATACATATCGACTGAATTTTAATTTGATTGACATTATTATTAAAAATATAAGAGAGTGTGAGTTTAAACACGAACAAATAATATTCTCCGATTCAATGGATGCAGAACCTAATTTTTTTTGTTCAAATCATAACTTTCCATTAGATTAAAAAGAAACAAACACATCAAGGAAGACCATAACAACCAAACACATGTGCCGGACATGCACAACGACCATGCATCCACGCACAGACCATGCAAGGCCGAAAACAAAGACAAAGGAAAAGGAACAACTCCGACCAGCCACCGTAAAGGTAACCAGTAAAACGAAAAAAGGAAAAACACAGCCCTACATCCGGCGAAACAACAAGAGCTACCCCGTAAGGGGGAATGCTCTTCATAACAACATCATCCTTGTTTAAACCAAGGTCCATGTCTTTAAACAGAACAACTGTAGGTCGATTATAGAGGAAACTAAAAAGTGAACCAAAACTCCTTTTCTCCGGGAGATCGACTAGCTCCGTGCCTGAGAGCTTTATCCAGAGGCAGGCTTCCATCGTCGAGACGATGGTCCTTATCAAGGCAGCAACAGTTGTGGTCCCAAAACGATAGAAGAGTTGGATCGTTGAGTATCCTCCCTGACCAAGACAACCAAACCAGACGCAAACATCACTGTAACCAATCACCAGAAAAAACGATCGCAACCAAGGATCACCCGTCGCCCAAGCTAACCCCGTGATCCCAAGGGAAGGAAAGAGACGCAGCGGACGCCTATGAACCTTCCTTTCATAGGCTGCGTTGCTTCCGGGTCTCATGGTGACTCCAGATAACTCCCATTGGAGTTATCCGACTCAAATTTCGGCACCTCAAAGGGATTGAAGGATGATTTTGGTTGGGATGTAACAATCAATTCTTCTCCATCACTGACCTGGACTTCTTCGTTTAAAACGAAATTGTCATCAATGCACATAGAGGGAACTCGAGTAATGGTTTTCCCAAACGGATCAATGCCCAATTCAACTAGGCCAGATTCATCCACCATCATTCTAGTATACTCCATAACAAATTTCCTTCTTACTGCCTTCCGAATCAAGGTAAGTCTCTTTGAGCTCGATGTCTTCCCTTTCCTCTTGCGTTCGATTTCTTGGATAATTGTAGAAGATGTGAATAAAGGACCAGGAAACAATGTCGCTGTTAGCATCTCTTCCTTAGCAGCAAGGCTCTTTTCGGATAAGCACCAGTTTGAGGGGCCAATCTGGACGATTGCTTGCGAGACTTGATCCCATAGTTCTTGTCGTTTGTTTGGACCAAACAAGACAAAATCGTCCTAAGCTCTTTTCCGTTTCCTTTGAGGTGTGACCTTCATATTATCTAGGCCTACAGCTATAACATTGCACCAGGAACTGTTGATGTTGGCAGCAGTGGAAACGAGTTTTGATTTTGAACTTTCATCAGAGACGATATCTGGTTTTGAGTAAGGAGATACGAGATCTCTAATTGCAGGTTCTATTTCATTGTTTGTGCCAGGCTTCCTCGTATAGCCACGTTGATCATCAATTTCCAAACTTGGGGAAAGAAAGGTTGACCTTGGTGTATATCGAAATGACTTGGCTTGCTTCCTTAACCGAGACATCCTGCTGTCTTGGATATGTGCTGGATACGCCTAGATTCGAGTGCCCAGCCAGGGAGTGTTGTCCATACGTTGTTTTTTCGATTAGCAAGGTCCTCGCGGCGGCTTTGTTTCCGGTGGCCTTAGGAGGTGGAAACTTCTGTTTTCCCCCAGAAGTTGCACGTAGCCACGGCCCGTATCGCCCGGCTAACTTGACGATCACTATCTCGTGCCTGCAATCCCGTTCGACGTGTCCCAAGCGTCCACACTTGAAGCAGAATTTCGGTAAACCCTCGTATTTGAAAGCTATCTCCAACGGCGCGTCTCTCTTTCGGTTTAAGGCAAAACTTGTCTTTAGGGGATCCTCCACCCTCAAAGCCACTCAGATTCTCATGTTTTCTTGCCAGACTGCAGGACCCTCATCGTCCAGTGAGGAACCGAAGTACGTCGGGAAGAGATTGTTGATGTGTTTAACGTTATCTTTCGTTAATAACCCTATAGGAAGGTTGTGGACCTGCACCCTTCACTACAAGAAAATGCATTTTTAGTGTCATTGAAAATAATCACAAAAAGTGTTAAATTTAGTCACTGAAATTTACAGTGACTATTTTTCTGAGTCGTCACTAGTCGTCACTAATAACTCTATCACTATTATATTAGTGACAACTTTCATGATTTCGTCACAATAGTTATATTTTTTATGACCACACTATTTGACACAAAAGATTATTTATAGTGACTAAAATTTAGACACTAATGTTATTCTTATTAGTGACAAACATTCTATCACAAATACATGTTTAAATAGTGTCTAAAATATGTCGTCGCTGTCAATAATAAAAAATTAATTATATTTTTAATTGTAACTATTTTATTTAAGGTTTAAACTATTCACTAATTGTCCCTGAAATTTAATAGAACTTTTACATTTTAGTCAGCAAACTTTTAAGTTTTCATTAGATCACTGAAATTTAATTATAGATGATATAACATATTCAGATATCAATTTTTAGTAAATAAATGCAATGCCTGGCTTCAAGAAGGACCAAACCTGGAACCTTTAGGGCGAGAGTGCAATACTTATCCACTAGGCTAGACAAGAAATTTAATACTATTTTGAAAGAAAAATAATATTTAGGTTTAATTGTAATTGAAGTTAATTTTATTATTTTAAAAATATTTATTAATTATAACACTAATTATTATAATAATAATTTAAATAAATTTTCTATGGTTTCTTATACGAAGTACGTATGTTGAAGAAACTATTTAGATTTTTTTGAAGAAAAAACTAATCAAAATAGAATATATCTTTTAAAATTTTCAAAAAAATTCTATCATAGATTATGCTAAAATCACACAGTAGTCTTTGTACTCTAATTTGGTCACTTTAAATTTCTATACTTTTTAAATTTTGACTATTGAAATATTTTACCTTTTGACAAACTAGTTTATGATAACTTTAATTTTTATAATTATAAAAATAAATTTATCATTGTGACAATGTCTAATTTGTCATTACTTTTATTTTTTTATTGGTGACAAAATTTATCACAACAAAAAGTGAAACTTTAAGTGACAAGTAATTTCATTGTAACAACAAATATCAAATAATAGTGACCACTTCACATATCGTCACTATCATGTGTCAAAGTTTTAGTGACAATGAACTTTGTATCACAATTGTATACTTATAATGAGAATTCATTTGTGAAAAGTGTAATCGTCACAATTACTATTATTACAGTGACCAAATAAAAAGATGTCACAATTATTTATACTAATAGTGTCGCACAAAATTTTTTTCACAAAAAGATAATATTTGTGACAAAATTATTCCTAGTCACTAAAAACCTATATTGTTACAATTAAAAATATAATTAATTTTTTATTATTGACAGCGACGACATATTTTAGACACTATTTAAACATGTATTTGTGATAGAATGTTTGTCACTAATAAGAATAACATTAGTGTCTAAATTTTAGTCACTATTAATAATCTTTTGTGTCAAATAGTGTGGTCATAAAAAATATAACTATTGTGACGAAATCATGAAAGTTGTCACTAATATAATAGTGACAGAGTTATTAGTGACGACTCAGAAAAATAGTCACTGTAAATTTCAGTGACTAAATTTAACACTTTTTGTGATTATTTTCAATGACACTAAAAATGCATTTTCTTGTAGTGTCTTTTACAAATGGAGTAGACAAGATAATGTTTGCATGATCAAAGGATATGTTTAAGAGATAATATATAAAAAAGAGTGGAGATTGGGAGTTTAACCTTTTATTTTTAAGGTTTATTTACATATTAAACAAAGGTTATTCTAGGGATTAGCTTCCTTTATGAAAGCATTTATATTATAACATAAAGTCTTAAATTGATATCATATGACCAACAAATGTTAAGTGCAATGGTAAGACATATGAGATGGTTCCGGAGTCGTCCAAAACCGGTCGTTTAATGTCGACCCCTATTTTTCGAGTCTCTTGTCTTGGAAGACGTTTTGCTGTCCCTCCCCAGTCTTGGCTCTTGTCTGCGGTTCCTGATGATCGTTCGATGGAGGCCAGTCCTCCCGACGTCTCACGATTCTTCCCACAAAGTTACGGTGATTCGGGAAGAAAGATTTCGCCTTCGAAGTTTGGGGGTTTATGAGGAGCCAGGAAAGTAGACAGAGTTCCTATACCGGATCCATCCTCGGTCGGTTCCCCTTCACCTTGTTGTTTGTCCTGGCTGAACGACCGCCCCATAAACCCTCTTTTCTCTTTTTGTGGGCCCCTATTGGTTTATCCTTAGCTCTCCTATTGATGCTTATTTAGAAGGAAGGGTTCGGTTATGTGCTTCTAGTGGCAGATTCATAAATACTGTTGAGGGTGAGCACACATATATTAACATCATGTACCAATCTGATTCGTTTATTATTTAGGTGTTTAAGTTCGATTTTTTAGCTTACACGAACATGTTCATTTAGTGTTCACAAACATGATCATTTATATGTTAGCGTACATAAGCGACTAGGTGTAAATAAGTTAACAATGTTTATTTACAATGGTATAAATACGTTATTAATGCAAACATTAGTGAAGTAAAAAATAACGGTTAAATAATTTGTCTACCGTGACTATATGGTGGATATGTCGCTGTGGTTAATACGTATATAATTAAAGTTTGTTTAAAAAATAGAAAACAATGTCTTCTGTTATAACTTACATAGACAAACCTATATAACATCTTCATGATGTGGACAATTTTATACGAACATTTGTTTCACCTATATTGTGGTGGATTGAGTACAATCACGCATAACAAAAAGGAGGAAAACATACCATTCACGCTAGCCATAAATACACATTAGTGAATCAGAAATCTTCAAATTACAATCTACAAAGCAATACAATATACAATACCTACAAGACTACATCAAATTCGAAACAACTCAATTAGTGCTTATTACCGATTTATATTCAATCAATAAAAAATAAGGAAAAAACAAATGCATTTGTTAAATTGATTCAACAAAATTAGTGTAAAAAATCATTAATTCATAAAGTCATATTTCTATTATACTCACAATTAATGTAATCTCTAATTCAAAACTAAAATGTTCAAAAAGGAAAAGATAAACATAAATCCACTAAATATTTAATTATTATATCTCCATTTGTATTGCTATACACAAAATGGATCGTAATATATTGATAATTTGAGGGTGAAATTAGCATGTTCAATAGTTAGGGGATCAATTTAGAATGATAGTCATAGTTTGAGGATAAAATTTAAATGTTCAAAATTTGGGGTCAATTTAAAATAAAAATTTTAATTTGATGATAAAATTAGACCGTTCATAATTTTTAGATGTGTAGTGCAATTAACTCTATTTTTTATGTTATCTCATTCATCAACAAATTTGGGATTTACGGTATCAATAATAGAGCCAATTTGTCACCATATAATTGTGCTAATTAATGTTAATAATTATGCAATTTATTGTTGGTGGAGTATCGGATTTTTAACATCTAATTCATTTTTAAGATATAAAAGCTTAAGGTGTATTTGGATGGATATGGAGTTGTAACAACAGTAATATTGATATGCACTCTTTTTTTCCCACTTAAAATTAAGAAAGTTTTTAATGAAGCTCGTGTTAATGTTTATAAAAGTAATAAAAGATAAATTTCCTTTTAAAAAATAACTGAAATATACTGAAATTAATAAAATCACTCATAATAAGTGTTACTCCATATAACTCAAATAAACTCCAATAAACTAAAATACAATCAAATAATTCACTTGAAATTTGAACTCATAATTTATCCAAAAAAAAAAAAGAAATTTGAACTCATAATCTTAATACGTGTAAAATATTAATATTAATTCAATGATGAGGCAATGTATGGAAAATGGTGATCATGGTACCCTCTCAAATGTGTATTGTATTTGTAAAAAAATAGTAAATTTTTTTAAAAAATTTATATCAGATTATCTCAAAACAATATGACCAGTGGTAGAACTACATATATGAAAGGGTGCTAAATGACACCTCAATTTTAATTTTTTATATAATAATATTAGAAAAAATTGACACCAATATAAAAAATATTGACATCACATAAAAAAGAGTATTATGTATTAATTTTCTAAATTCTAACGTCGTATTCTAAATTTTCGGTGTTAGATGTTGATCTTTGGGGAGTGTATCTAGGAGTTTTATGTGGATGAGAATATTTATTGGGTACTTATATTGAAATTGGAATTATTAAACAATTGTTGGAGAATATTTATTGTTGCATTGATTACAATAGGCTCAGTAAGAAAAAAAATAAGTGAACTGTTTTATTTTTATATATTTTTTTAATAGTGTAAAGGTGGTTACAATGTATTATCTGTTCATATATATTTTTAATATTTAATAATGTACATACACCTTGTAGACAGAGTAATTTGAATTTGTGTCTCTTAAGATAAATATCATCCGCTTTTTCACTGGGGTACTTGTTGGATTCTAATTTTTATATTTTCAACATGCTGATCAATACATTTTTATTTGATTTGTATTCAGATAAATTTTTTATTTCAATAAGAAAGAATTGATTTATGTAAATATAAAATTAAAAGCCAATGTGTTATTAGTATTATTGTTATAATCGGAGAAAGGTGACAAGGTTTGAATCCAAGATAAGAGGTTATTAATACTATTTAATCATTAGAGTAGGGAGACTGTCGGTTCTAATGTGTTTTTTAATAGTTTTAAGGTGATTATAAGGAAGTAATTGTTCATATGTTTTTTAACCCTTTGCTAAGGCCTACACACCTTGCAAATAAAATTATTTGAACTCGAATCTCATAAGATGTATATCATCATCTTTTCTACTGGGACCACTTGTTGGGTTCCGATCTATTGTTATCTTTTTTTTTCAACAATGTCATCAGGATTTTATTAAACATTATGAAAGATATTACAAATACAATGCATCCAAAAGAGAGTAAGGAAAAATGGACCAGTCCACCAAAAATCTCATACAAATGTGTAAAGAAAATGAAACACTTCCATGAAAATTAGCATACCAAAACCCAGAAACCTTCATGAATCTCCTTGTCTCTAGCCAAACGAGACACCTTAAAGGATGAAAAAAGAGTGGTGAGTGAATCAAACTATCAGGCAAATTGCTCCACTACACAGTTTTGATTACATCGACTAACAAACCATCAAACGAGTGAGGATCAATCTTTTCTATAACCACTGATAGAATCAAATCAGAAAGCTAGCGCCATGAGGATCTCTATACGAGCATCAAACGACTGCTAAGGTATGCTAAAATTGTGTCAAATGACATATGAAACGAACCATAAAAGTCAATGAAAAGCGTGCCACAAAAGATGAGGAAACACGTGCTACAAGAGTACATATTTTTATTAAAATTGAGAAAACAAACATGAAATAGCAAAACATCGGTGGTCGACAATCAATATTAAGACCGATAGACACTACCCATTAAACAAAAAGATGATAAGAAAATCTTGAAGCAGCTATAGAAAGAAAACTATTTTTTTAAGGAGAATGATTTAGTTGCTTCCTCCGATTTATTGTTATCTAAATACAAATAAAAAGAAAAGAAATATTAAATACAAATTAAACGTTAAAATTTTATTTGAACATAACGATAAAGCAATATCAGATAATTAATTTTGATGAATTTTTAGGCATATAAAACAGTAGTTTTCTCAGTATGAATTTTTTGAAAAAGAAATCTAATGATATTTTGTCCCTCAAACTTAAGAAGAATTATTTTGGTCATTAAATATTGTTTTGTCTCTTTTTGATCTTTGAACTTTTAATTTTATAGATTGAATTATTTGACGAAAAAGTAATGGATTTGTTAAGCTTACATCAATTGTTTTTTTTTCTTTTGTCAATGTTGATGTTAGTTTTTTTTTGTCTTTTTACACAAAAAATTAAAATTTAAAAAATTATAAATTATAAATCATTTAAAACATAAAAATATAATCAAATTAGTAAAGACTATTAATATCATAAAAATATGAATAAATGTTACTAGAAATCCGTTGTTTTTTACGTCAGTGTGTTCATTTTGACAAAAAAATTGAAAAGTTCGATAGTCAAAAGATGTCAAAAAGCTCAAGGATTAAATTGAATTTTTTAAAAGTTTGAGGATAAAAAAATTATTATGCCAAAAAATGCAAGCATATAATAATTCTTTTATGGATTTTGCTATTGACAGCTCTTAGGGCTGTCAATAAAAGTTCTATAGATTCTTATAATTAATGTTTGTTTTGCTTTTTAATAGAATCTAATAAAATATAATTAATTACATTCTTAAAAAGTTTTGTTTAATTAATTTAGGGTGTTTAATGTAATTAATACTCACCTAAAAGGGTTTATGGTTTAGTGTTAGTGTTTTAGGAGTTTAGTGTTTAGGTTTAGGTTTAGGTTTGTATGTTTTAAGACTCAATGTTTAGGGTTTAGGTTTAGGTTTGTATGTTTTAAGACCCATTGTTTAGGGTTTTAAGACTTAGTGTTGAGGGGTTAAGGTTTAAGGTTTAGGATTTAGGATTTAGGGTCTAGAGTTTTAATGTTTAATTATAAAAAATTATAGATTAATGGGACACAAGTATTTAGGAATGTAATTAACTACATTCTACTAAATTCAATTAAAAAGCACTTAGAGCCGTCAATAGCATAACCTTTTTTTTATAGTAATACTTTGATATACAAATTGTGTAAAAAAAATTGCACGAGCCTACATAATTACTCTTTAAAAATTAAAATCTAACTAAATATCTAAACCCTGAATTTTAAACCCTACCAACTAAATCCCTAAATCTTAAACTCCAAAACTAAATCTTTGACTCCTAAAAGTATAATTGTGTAATATTAATGTTGGGAATATTTAAGGAATAAGTTTCACCATCGATTTAAAATATTGTTGTGCATTTTTAAATTAATTATTTTTGCATTATAAATATTGATGTAAACAAATTTTCTAAATATCGGCAATGAAAGAATATTATTTAACTATTAGTTAGTTTAGTAAGATGCGATATTATTTTCTTTAAACAAGGTCAAGTGTTCGAATTCTAGCGCTATAAATAAAGAAAATTGTGTTGGAAGGATTGTCTCCATAATGAATCTCGATTGTACTTTATCTCAATTAGACTATCTATGGATCATATATAAGTAGTTATAAAAAAATCAAACTAACAACTATTTAATTACCAATTTAAGAAATTAATTAAAAATAAAAACAACAAAATAATCAATAAATGTTTTTCTTTCTCATTCCATTTATTAATTAAAATTTATTTAATTATTAATTTAAGAATTTCTTTTACCATATCTTTTTATTTTTGTCCAATTTATAATATGGGAGAAAGGAATGATATTACAGTATTGAATCCGTTCTCAATCACTACTCTACTCCAAGAACATTTTGATAAAGATTGCTTTTATTGAATAAAAATATTAATAATTTATTATTTATAAATTTCAATTTAGTGTCATTAGGCAATAATTATTTTTTTATTAGTCTAAATATACAAAATAAGTCTTAACCATTTAGGGGTTGCTCAAATAAGAACTCAACTATTTAAAATAGTCTAATAACAATTTTATTTTTTGTATATGCTCAAATAAAGGTGTAATCTTTTAAAATAGTCGAATAAATGTAAATATTTTTCAAACTTGTTTAAACAAGAGTCTAACTTTCTGAAATTGTTCTCAAATGAGGGCTCTTATTTGAGCAAATTCAAAAACGTTAAACTCTTTCAACCTTTTTGAAATGTTAGGCCTTAATTTGAGCATATTAAAAAAATATCAGATTCTTATTTAGCCTTAGTTCTTCGGTGTTGATGGGTTAAAACTACTATTTGAAAAAGCGCTGTGAGAAGTTAAAATGTTAAGCTTAAACATGCATTAAAAATATAATTAATTAAAAATAAGGTAAACTAGATAAATGATCACCGAACTTTTAGAACAGATTTATTTTAGTCACCTTACTTTTAAAATATTTGATAAGATCACTCAACTTTTAGTTTGAATTCGATACGGTCCCTCCCGTTACCTCCGTTAAAGTTCACGTTTGTTTTTTATTTTTCCTTAATAAAAAATGGGTAAACTACATCAATCATCATCTAACTTTCTTCTCACTTCTATTCCGGTCACTAGAGTTTAACAACTTTCAATTTAATAAATTAACTTTCGAATTGTTCATATTTTGGCCACTCTCAAATGACATAGTTATACAAATAGAAAAATTCGATTAATCTTTAAAAAATTCGGTAATGATTTTTTACTTTGCTTATTAAATTTACCATATTTGATATTTTAATAAGCAAATTAAAAAATATTACTCGAATAAAATATTTCAATTAATCGGTCAATCGATTATCTGATTTAATTGGTACAATATAAGGTCGAGAATTGAATAATATGAATTTAGCAATTAATCAAAATAATTTTTAAGGATTAATCGAACCCAATTTCGGTACAAATTTTTTAAAATAAATTATTTTCAATTCGATTGCGGTTCACATTTTTAAGCAAAATTGATTAACCGATATGGTCTATTATATACAACATTTCTATATTTTATGCATTACAATATGTTATAGTCTAGTGACTTTGATACCATTCTAATTTTTGTTTTAAAAAAGTTTTGGCTTTGGTATGATTAATAGCTGTGAACTTTCAATTTTTGACTTTCTAGTTGTTTTTTATACCTTTATCACAACCAAAAAATTATTAAATTGAGCATATTATCATATTTGATATTTTAATAAACAAAGTAACAAAAAAATAGTGTTATAATCAACTATTTTGGTTAACTGATTAACCAATTATTTGATTTAATTGGTACAATATAGGATCAAAAATTGAATAATCTGAATTTACTAATTAACCAAAATTTTTAAGGATTAATCGAATTTTTCTATTTGTATAAACATGTCATTTGAGAGTGGCCAAATATGAACAATTCGAAAGTTAAGTTATTAAATTAAAAATTTTAAACTCTAGTGATCAAAATAGGAGTGAGAAGAAGATTGAGTGATGATTGATGTAGTTTACCCATTTTTATTAAGAAAAAATGAAAAGTACCGTCAACTGCTAATGGAAGGTAACGAGAGGGACCATATTGAATGCGAACTAAAAGTTCGATGACTATATCAAATTCAAACTAAAAGTTGGGTGACCTTATTAAATATTTTAAAAATACGGTAACCAAAATAAATCTGCCCTAAAAGTTCGATGACTATTTATGTAGTTACCCTACAAAATATGTAGAAAAATATAATTGATTACAAAATACGAAGAAAAAATGAGGGTGTTTTTAATAATTTCATACATAAACGCATATTTTCAAAAATTGGAAGCACTAATTTAAGTTTTTGCATTTGAGTTAAAAAGTTGTTTGAAAAACACTTTTTATCTCAGAAGTCCCTCGTTTCTTCATTAGTGATGGTGTCAAAAATACTTTCGAATCTAAAAACTAATACTTTTTAGCCGCAACAAAAAAAATTAGGTCTTAAGGCTCACCCCTTTTGTGTTCTGGTGACAAAGGTAGATGTTCATCATCCCTTGAGACTTGAGTTTGAGCACCAACAATGCATGTTGTGTGTGCCGTCTTTAAAAAGATTAAGAAAGTTGAACAGATACTACATTTGCATCACACCAACATATTCAAAAAAAATTCTTAAAACTCTTAAGTATTTTGAAAAGTTAGATCGTCTAAAAGAATAGACCCTTTTGAACTCAAGAAGTAATTTCGGTAGAAAAGAAATAATAATTTTCATAGAAACTTAAGTTCGAGTAATTTTATTTACAATATGTGCATAAATTTTAGGGAAAACTACACCACTGACCACCAAACAAATTGGTGATACCTATTTGAACCACCGAACTATAAAAACGTCAATCACACCACCGAACTTATAAAATCAACCTATTTTGACCACCGCCGTTAAAAACCTAACGGTGGAGTGACGGAACTGCCACGTGGCAATTGTTGGGTATATTTAAAAATTACACATTTGGTCCCTGTTATTTACACATTCTTTCAATTTAGTCCTAATTTTAAATTAATAAAATAATAAATTATTTAATTAAGTGGTGACACGTGTCAAGACTTTATTGGAGGATTTTAATTATTTATATTTAATTTTATTAATTTATTTTCCCCCTTCAATCAAGTGGTGACACATGTCACCACCAATTTAGAGGAGAAAAATAAATTTTTCATCATCTGCGCTAAGATGGATTTGAACCTAAGTCTCCCAAGGGTAAAGGCAATGACTTTGCCACTGCACCAAGCACAACTTTGTGTTATAATTCTCCAGATATAATATATATCTCTTTTTAGTTTCTACAATTATAAGCCAAAAGCCCAAACCCTAAACACTGATTTCACATATATAAATCCTAAACCCTAAACTCTAACCCTAAATATTTCAAATTAATTTCACGCTAAATATTTCAAATTAAACATCAAACCCTAAAATTTCAAATTAATTCCACGCTAAATATGTAACACCCGTATTTTGGGGTTAGGAGTTAGTCGGGTTAGTTGGTCCGAGTCAGTAAAATTAATTTTAATCAAATTGATCTTAGTTTGAGCAAATTGAGTTTTAAATAAAAAAAGAGGGATATTTTGGTAATTTAAAAAAAAAACACCCTTTTATATTAAACCACCCATTTTATCTTTTCTTCTTCATTTCTTCTTATCAACCGTGAAGTTCCTCCCCCTTCTTCCATTTTCTTCTCCACCCGATCGTGCCTCCATTTTTGGAGCTTTTTGAAAGGTAATTACATTTTCGACTTGCTCTCATCTTCCTCTACTTGAAAGTACAAATAGATTTCATTTTCATCAAAGTTTTAGAATTTGGATTTTTGGAAGATTTGAATAAAAATTATATTTTGGTTGATTTTAACTTAAGATTTTGACTTGATATTGTTAGATATGGTGTTTATGAACCAAAAGGGCCAACATATATAATTTTTGAGGTGTTTTATGAAATTTCCGAAATTGGGTAAAAATGGGTTTTTTGAAGGGTTTTGGGTGATTTTTGGGGGTTGTTTCAGGTGGGAATTGATAGCCCAATGGTAGTACTATGGTTAGGGGTTGATTTGGGATTGTTTGTGGGTGCTATGGATGTTGGAAACATGGTTTTTGGACATGGTTTAGGGGCTGCCCGAATTTGATAAAAATGGGATTTGTTCATGGTTTGCAACATGGTAAATTGCATTTGAATTGTATTCCGGGTTGGTATTTTGATGGTTGATGTTAGAGTAATAGTTGGGGGTTGTTTTGGAAGCGTTTGAATGTGCTAAATATGTTGAAATCACAAGTTTTGGACTGTTTTTCATGGCTGCTCGGATTTGATGATTTTGGGGATTGTTTATGGCTTAAATTGTGTGTTTAATGTTGGAAATTGGGGGTTGATGGTTATACTATAGTTGGGCAGTGTTTTAAACATGTTTAAGAGTGTTTTGGATGACTACAATTCTGATTTTTGACGGGTTTTAGTGGAAGTACAAAAATGAGAAATTGAAGAATGAACTTGGCTTTGAATTGTGAGAATTGAAGTGGATTTGTGTGTTGATGTTAAACTTTGGGTTTGTGACTGATTTTGAGGTTAATATATTGTTTTTGAATGGTTAGAAGCAAGAGAAATCAATGGTGAAGCTTCGGGCTCGAATCCGGAAACTTGGATGCTTGGTAGGCTTGTCGGCTTGTGCTAATGGAGTAGTCGGTGAGTGGTTAAATGTTTTTTTAAAATGGCTTTGAGTATTTTGGTTCAAGCATGTGAACCTAGGATGGGCTTGGTAAACCCACCTAGAGTTGGGATTAGAGTGGTAGCCTAATCCCAAACTTTGATTAAAGACTTGGGTTGCACTTTTTAATGGTTGTATATGCCTCGTATTAAATTGTGATGGTGTTGATTATGTATATGTTGTATACATGTATGATGAGGCATGTTTGATGCATTGTTATATGCATGTTGATGATAGATATGTTATGGTTGCTAATAATGTGCACGTGGTGTTGACGTGTGAAATGATTTTATGAGGTGGTTTCATGATCCGAGGATCATGGTGAGTACATGCTAGGCATGGAAATGTGGTTTGTGCATGACGGTGAGTCATGGTGAGTACATGCTAGGCATGGAAATGTGGTTTGTGCATGACGGTGAGTCATGGTGAGTACATGCTAGGCATGGAAATGTGGTTTGTGCATGACGGTGAGTCATGGTGAGTACATGCTAGGCATGGAAATATGGTTTGTGCATGACGGTGAGTCATGGTGAGTACATGCTAGGCATGGAAATGTGGTTTGTGCATGACGGTGAGTCATGGTGAGTACATGCTAGGCATGGAAATATGGTTTGTGCATGACGGTGAGTCATGGTGAGTACATGCTAGGCATGGAAATGTGGTTTGTGCATGACGGTGAGTCATGGTGAGTACATGCTAGGCATGGAAATGTGGTTTGTGCATGACGGTGAGTCATGGTGAGTACATGCTAGGCATGGAAATGTGGTTTGTGCATGACGGTGAGTCATGGTGAGTACGTGCTAAGCACGGAAGTGTTATGAATTGATATGTGTATCAATGTGATATGAAATGTGATTTCCAATGTGAAGCGATATATGATGTGGTTAATACATTGAGTTATGTATCATTGTATGATGAATTTATAAGTTGTTGAGCATGACATGAATTTGGTAATATGTTCATGCATCATTTATAATTATGGCTCATGTGGATCGAAAGTAAAATCATGTATTATATCATGATAGTTGCTCGAGCTTGGACCCTGTATTGTCAAAGGTTTGTTTTATGAGCTTACCCTCACTAAGCTTTTATGCTTACGCTCTCTTTTGTTCGACAATGCAGATAAATAGCTTGTGGGTGGCAAGGGAAAGGAAAGGTCTTCAAGTGTTGCTTTGGTGAGCTCAATGTATGATTTATAAATTGAAAGATTGTAATAGTAAAGCAATGGGATAAGTGTTGTGTGTCTTGATACTTTGATGTGTGTTGATTTGGTTTGGCACTTAGATGCCTTGTTTGATCTGTAAATATCACATATGATACATACCTTGATGAATACTTGAGTGGTGCATGCCTTGATGAATGATTGTGTGTGATGGCATGTCCTTTTTGGATGATTAGGTTGCTTAGTTGATATGTCTAAGTCTACTATGTGTTAATTTGTATCTTTGGTATTGTTGAGATTTTTGTATGTCCATATATGCATAAATTGCTCTTTAATTGGAATGATATGTATGAATGCATTATTCCATGTTCGAATGACTTCTTTGGCTTAAATAGGTGTTCTTGCATATTTGTATATGCTTTATTGCTTCCTAAGATATGTTTCAAATGATTCTAACTTTAACTGAACCTTTTTTTCAAAACATCTATGATCCGTTTTTGCACTAAAGCTGTTTTTCCAGTCTCCAAGGCAAAAAGGATCGATCCCCTGGAAAAAGGGATCGATCCCTTCGTTGACAGAATCGTTTCAAATTCTGCTTCCAGCCTCCAAGTGCAAAAGGATCGATCCCCTTGTTTATGGGATCGATCCCTTGTGATATAGATGCTAAATTTTTAAAAATTGAGGTTTGCAAGCTTTACGTTTTAGTCCTGATTCTCGTATGTGCAATTGCTTGAGTTTGAGATGTCCGTTTGAGTTGAAATTTGGCAGAGAGGCATGAAACATGACTAATTTCATAAT
Organism: Hibiscus trionum; assembly: GCA_030270665.1. NCBI lineage: Eukaryota > Viridiplantae > Streptophyta > Magnoliopsida > Malvales > Malvaceae > Hibiscus > Hibiscus trionum. The sequence continues at coordinate 723,094 of BSYR01000034.1, read as the reverse complement.
GGTAACTTAAAATTTGGTAAAGTCCTCTTAATTTCCAAATTTACAAATTGGTCCCTAAATTCGTATTTTGTTCAATTGAGTCCCTTATTGTTTTCCGATTGCTGTGATTTTTGAGTATGCTTATCTCAAGAGTATGCCTAGGTTTAATGTGCATTTAGACAAGTTTAAAAAGAAAAAAAAGGGTCGTTAATCAAGGTTGACTTTCGGGTTGACTTTGGTTTTCCCCGTGTAATCTTCGTAGTTCGGGTCAGCCGTCTAGGCCGGGCTACGGGGGTTACATTTGTTGGTATCAGAGCTTAAGGTTTTCGAGACCTTGGGCAGGTAAGTGAAGTAAGTTGTGTTTTATGATTGATATGCACGGTGTTTACTTATCATGTAAGCATGTTGCTTGTTATTCGAGTATGCTGTAATGAATGATTGCTTGCTTTGTAAGTATGATTGCTTGTGTGACAAGTATGTTGATTGTTTGTTTAAAAGCATGTTGCTCATTACCCATGTATGCGGTGATTTGTGATTGTTTGATGGAGAAGGTATGTTGTTTGATCGTACGCATATGTTTGCTTGTTTAGCAAGTATGCCTTGTAATATGCATGATTGAGCATGTATGTGTGTTGAGTTGCTTGAAGCATGTTGAGTAGAGTCCCATTGCTTCTATTACATCGGAAAAAGAGATTTTAAGTGAGGAAATCATACTTGAGCCACTTGGACCTTTTCCTTCGCTAACCCAGTTTGTATGTTAATGCGTTGTCGTTGTTGTTGTTAGTTTATTGCTTCTTGGTAAGTTTGAGGCCAAGGCGCGGATTGTGAATCGGTAAGTGGAAACTGTGGGTTCTGAAAATGTGAATGATATTGAGGGAGTTCATCGCTTTAGTCAGAGAGGTATGGTTGTACCGGAATTGAGGTACAAATTGGTTGACTGAGTTAGTGTGTGTATGTGGGTTGGTTCCTGTTGATGAGGAACGGTGTGATCGGTTCTGGTGTTAGTGATGAAAGAGGTGACGACCTATGAGTGGGAGTCAGAGTGGCATCGATGAAATAGTAGGTAAGCCTTGGTACAGTTTTGAGCTTGTTCCCTTTTGATTGATTTTGAATCTACATTTCTATATATTGTTAGCAAGCATGCAAATTTGAATGTGCCGATGAGGTGTCAGAGGTAGGTATGAGTACCTTAGTACTTTGGGGCGAGATCAGGGTAAGGGTCTCGTTTGTGTAATATGAAAATTCAGAAGTGTTAGTTGGTGACCGTTGGGGTTCAACTTATGATTTTAATACAAGATAGCCAGTTAGTGTTCGCGAGTGGGAGCTAGTTTGTGTGGTTGGGTCGGTGCACGTTGAGTTGTGTTTCAGCAAGCGAAAGAGATTAAGTCACTTCCGATATAGTTGAGTTGAGAAGGGAGTCTTGAGTTTTGACTCTAATTTGTTTGTTAGAGGTAGAGCAAGACCAGCATGACTGTTTGCGGGTGTTCAGAATTGAATCTTGAGGTTACGAAAAGCTTAATGAATAGTTTAGAAGAGTCAGATTTTGTTGAAGAACCAGTCTGTAAACAAGAGGGTCGAAGACTATCAGCTGTGCACATGTGTATTTACAATGTCTTCGGATTTGTCCGTTTCGTGTGAACATGCGGAAAAAAAAATTATGTACGTATTGAGACCTGGGAAGTAGGGACACATGTGACTAGACCTTGTGGTGAGATAGTGGTGGTCAGAAAATGTGCAGAAGATGTTTGTTGATGGTTCAGAGTTATGTGTATGCAGTATATGTAAAGTGATCATCTTCCTACAGTTTTGATGAACCTTCTGGCAAGGTTTGGCTTGAAGAGCACACAGTTAGTGTATACGTCGAGACAAAGAGAGAATTGTAAATAGTCTTTTGAAGATAGTTGCTCCATTGATAGGTTGCTACAAAAGAATGTTCAGTTGTGTGGTTAGATGCGAGACAATGAGTCATTGAGAGACCGAAAGAAACTTTGAAGAGAGCTTCGACCTTGAATCAACTTATATATAAAAAAAAAATTTGAACCATAGTGATGCGTTGCATGTGGTGGTAGGTTGTAGGCTTATGCAAGATAAAAGATTGAGTACCATCCAAAGAGAGTTAACTCAGTAACCGATGCTCCGAGTTATGTTGTTGATAGATTAGTAGTTAAGTTGCGAGATGTAATTGCCGAATTCAGTTTACCGAATGATAGCAGTTTTGGGGCTGAGTTTCATGTTAAAACTATTTTGAGTCAGATACTTGAAGGGAAACAGTTGCAAGACATATTTGTGGCACCTCACGTATAAGACATGGTAGAAGGAAGACCTTCAGGGTGCAATCTCAAAGATGATAGAGTTTGTATTTTCAGAGACAGAATAGTTGTGCCGAATGACATAGTGTTTGGAGACGTATTGTTTGGGCCGAAGCACAAGACAGTTCATTTGTATCGCTTCAGAGTAGTATGAAGACGTATCGTGGGTTAAAGATGAATACTTCTAGAATGGGTTGATGAGCGATGTGGTTTAGTAGGAGAGTAAGAGTATAATTTGCCAGTGTGATGAGACCGAGTGTCAGTCCCTTCTAATTTGTTACATCCGTGGAAGGTTCTTAATGGAAGTGAGTAATAGAGATTTGAGATTTCAACTAGATTATTCTGAAGACGTTTGTATAGTGGTGGGTTATCTGTTGAAGTCCGATGGTCAGTTAGAGAAGGTTATGAGTCGAGTGTTCAAACAGTGTTGTATGAGATTGTGAATCGAGCTAGTTCAGATATTTATTTGTTGCGGTTACCACCAGAGTTAGAAAGGGGTTGGTAATGTGACTTGTGTATCTATGATTCGAGAGTGTGAGTCAGATCTGTTCCGTGCTATGTTTGTTAAAGATATTGAGGTGAGTTTGAAATTGCGTGCAACGAAAAAAAAATGAGTTGAGATCTTAGCATCAGATAACTATAGACGTGTGGTAAGTATACCGAGTTGGTTAGTGTGTTGTGGTGAAAAGGTAAGTGTGGAAAAGCAGTTTCCGTGGCTCTTCCTGTTCGATAATTTCGGGGACGAAATTTCTTAAGTGGGGGAGAGTTGTAACACCCGTATTTTGGGGTTAGGAGTTAGTCGGGTTAGTTGGTCCGAGTCAGTAAAATTAATTTTAATCAAATTGATCTTAGTTTGAGCAAATTGAGTTTTAAATAAAAAAGGAGGGATATTTTGGTAATTTTAAAAAAAACACCCTTTTATATTAAACCACCCATTTTATCTTTTCTTCTTCATTTCTTCTTATCAACCGTGAAGTTCCTCCCCCTTCTTCCATTTTCTTCTCCACCCGATCGTGCCTCCATTTTTGGAACTTTTTGAAAGGTAATTACATTTTCGACTTGCTCTCATCTTCCTCTACTTGAAAGTACAAATAGATTTCATTTTCATCAAAGTTTTAGAATTTGGATTTTTGGAAGATTTGAATAAAAATTATATTTTGGTTGATTTTAACTTAAGATTTTGACTTGATATTGTTAGATATGGTGTTTATGAACCAAAAGGGCCAACATATATAATTTTTGAGGTGTTTTATGAAATTTCCGAAATTGGGTAAAAATGGGTTTTTTGAAGGGTTTTGGGTGATTTTTGGGGGTTGTTTTAGGTGGGAATTGATAGCCCAATGGTAGTACTATGGTTAGGGGTTGATTTGGGATTGTTTGTGGGTGCTATGGATGTTGGAAACATGGTTTTTGGACATGGTTTAGGGGCTGCCCGAATTTGATAAAAATGGGATTTGTTCATGGTTTGCAACATGGTAAATTGCATTTGAATTGTATTCCGGGTTGGTATTTTGATGGTTGATGTTAGAGTAATAGTTGGGGGTTGTTTTGGAAGCGTTTGAATGTGCTAAATATGTTGAAATCACAAGTTTTGGACTGTTTTTCATGGCTGCTCGGATTTGATGATTTTGGGGATTGTTTATGGCTTAAATTGTGTGTTTAATGTTGGAAATTGGGGGTTGATGGTTATACTATAGTTGGGCAGTGTTTTAAACATGTTTAAGAGTGTTTTGGATGACTACAATTCTGATTTTTGACGGGTTTTAGTGGAAGTACGAAAATGAGAAATTGAAGAATGAACTTGGCTTTGAATTGTGAGAATTGAAGTGAATTTGTGTGTTGATGTTAAACTTTGGGTTTGTGACTGATTTTGAGGTTAATATATTGTTTTTGAATGGTTAGAAGCAAGAGAAATCAATGGTGAAGCTTCGGGCTCGAATCCGGAAACTTGGATGCTTGGTAGGCTTGTCGGCTTGTGCTAATGGAGTAGTCGGTGAGTGGTTAAATGTTTTTTTAAAATGGCTTTGAGTATTTTGGTTCAAGCATGTGAACCTAGGATGGGCTTGGTAAACCCACCTAGAGTTGGGATTAGAGTGGTAGCCTAATCCCAAACTTTGATTAAAGACTTGGGTTGCACTTTTTAATGGTTGTATATGCCTCGTATTAAATTGTGATGGTGTTGATTATGTATATGTTGTATACATGTATGATGAGGCATGTTTGATGCATTGTTATATGCATGTTGATCATAGATATGTTATGGTTGCTAATAATGTGCATGTGGTGTTGACGTGTGAAATGATTTTATGAGGTGGTTTCATGATCCGAGGATTATGGTGAGTACATGCTAGGCATGGAAATGTGGTTTGTGCATGACGGTGAGTCATGGTGAGTACATGCTAGGCATGGAAATGTGGTTTATGCATGACGGTGAGTCATGGTGAGTACATGCTAGGCATGGAAATGTGGTTTGTGCATGACGGTGAGTCATGGTGAGTACATACTAGGCATGGAAATATGGTTTGTGCATGACGGTGAGTCATGGTGAGTACATGCTAGGCATGGAAATGTGGTTTGTGCATGACGGTGAGTCATGGTGAGTACATGCTAGGCATGGAAATATGGTTTGTGCATGACGGTGAGTCATGGTGAGTACATGCTAGGCATGGAAATGTGGTTTGTGCATGACGGTGAGTCATGGTGAGTACATGCTAGGCATGGAAATGTGGTTTGTGCATGACGGTGAGTCATGGTGAGTACATGCTAGGCATGGAAATGTGGTTTGTGCATGACGGTGAGTCATGGTGAGTACGTGCTAAGCACGGAAGTGTTATGAATTGATATGTGTATCAATGTGATATGAAATGTGATTTCCAATGTGAAGCGATATATGATGTGGTTAATACATTGAGTTATGTATCATTGTATGATGAATTTATAAGTTGTTGAGCTTGACATGAATTTGGTAATATGTTCATGCATCATTTATAATTATGGCTCATGTGGATCGAAAGTAAAATCATGTATTATATCATGATAGTTGCTCGAGCTTGGACCCTGTATTGTCGAAGGTTTGTTTTATGAGCTTACCCTCACTAAGCTTTTATGCTTACGCTCTCTTTTGTTCGACAATGCAGATAAATAACTTGTGGGTGGCAAGGGAAAGGAAAGGTCTTCAAGTGTTGCTTTGGTGAGCTCAATGTATGATTTATAAATTGAAAGATTGTAATAGTAAAGCAATGGGATAAGTGTTGTGTGTCTTGATACTTTGATGTGTGTTGATTTGGTTTGGCACTTAGATGCCTTGTTTGATCTGTAAATATCACATATGATACATACCTTGATGAATACTTGAGTGGTGCATGCCTTGATGAATGATTGTGTGTGATGGCATGTCCTTTTTGGATGATTAGGTTGCTTAGTTGATATGTCTAAGTCTACTATGTGTTAATTTGTATCTTTGGTATTGTTGAGATTTTTGTATGTCCATATATGCATAAATTGCTCTTTAATTGGAATGATATGTATGAATGCATTATTCCATGTTCGAATGACTTCTTTGGCTTAAATAGGTGTTCTTGCATGTTTGTATATGCTTTATTGCTTCCTAAGATATGTTTCAAATGATTCTAACTTTAACTGAACCTTTTTTTCAAAACATCTATGATCCGTTTTTGCACTAAAGCTGTTTTTCCAGTCTCCAAGGCAAAAAGGATCGATCCCCTGGAAAAAGGGATCGATCCCTTCGTTGACATAATCGTTTCAAATTCTGCTTCCAGCCTCCAAGTGCAAAAGGATCGATCCCCTTGTTTATGGGATCGATCCCTTGTGATATAGATGCTAAATTTTTAAAAATTGAGGTTTGTAAGCTTTACGTTTTAGTCCTGATTCTCGTATGTGCAATTGCTTGAGTTTGAGATGTCCGTTTGAGTTGAAATTTGGCAGAGAGGCATGAAACATGACTAATTTCATAATGGTAACTTAAAATTTGGTAAATTCCTCTTAATTTCCAGAATTTACAAATTGGTCCCTAAATTCGTATTTTGTTCAATTGAGTCCCTTATTGTTTTCCGATTGCTGTGATTTTTGAGTATGCTTATCTCAAGAGTATGCCTAGGTTTAATGTGCATCTAGACAAGTTTAAAAAGAAAAAAAAGGGTCGTTAATCAAGGTTGACTTTCGGGTTGACTTTGGTTTTCCCCGTGTAATCTTCGTAGTTCGGGTCAGCCGTCTAGGCCGGGCTACGGGGGTTACAAAATATTTTAAATTAAACCCTAAACCTTAAACCCTAAAAATTTCAAATTAATTTCACACTAAATAATTCAAATTAAACCCTAAACCCTAAACCTTAAATATTTAGGGTATTCATTCATTGTCAGATTCTTCTTCCATAGCAGCCTTAGTTTGTGAGGAAGAATCAGGAATAGGGTTGTTTTATGAAAGATGTTGAAAATTGAAATGAACACAGAGAACAAAGGAGAAGTAAAAGTAAACAAGAGATTTGATCCCAACCAGACGAGCAAAAGAAGATTTGGATGAGGACTGGATCCTATCCACAATAGACAACCTTAAATATTTAGGGTTTAGGGTTTAATTTGAATTATTTAGCGTGAAATTAATTTAAATTTTTTAGGGTTTTGGATTTAATTTAAAATATTTAGCGTGGAATTAATTTGAAATTTTAGGGTTTAAGGTTTAATTTGAAATATTTAGTGTGAAATTAATTTGAAATATTTAGGGTTAGAGTTTAAGGTTTATGATTTATATATGTGAAATTAGTGTTTAGGGTTTGGGCTTTTGGTTTATAAATGTAGAAACTAATAAGAGATATATATTATATCTGGAGATTTATAGCACAAAGTTCTGCTTGGTGCAGTGGCAAAGTCATTGGCTTTACCCTTGGGAGACCTAGGTTTGAATCCACCATAGTGCAGATTAAGAAAAATTTATTTTCTCCTCTAAATTGGTGGTGACACGTGTCACCACCTGATTGGAGGGGGAAATAAATTAATAAAATTAAATATAAATAATTAAAATCTTCCAATAAGGTCTTGACACGTGTCACCACTTAATTAAATAATTTATTATTTTATTAATTTAAAATTAGGACTAAATTGAAAGAATATGTAAATAACATGGACCAAATGTGTAATTTTTAAGTATATCCATCAATTGCCACGTGGCAGTTCCGTCACTCCACCGTTAGATTTTTAACGGCGGTGGTCAAAATAGGTTGATTTTATAAGTTCAGTGGTGTGATTGACATTTTTTATAATTCGGTAGTTCAAATAGGTATCTCCAATTTATTTGGTGGTCAGTGGTGTAGTTTTCCTTAAATTTTATTATAGGCTAAAAACATCACATATACAGACTACAGTATACTGACGAGACTATTAAGAATGGTATAAAATATTACACCATTTTCCTAACCTTTACCCTATGTATTAATGAATATTTAACGACACTAAATAAGATGACAGTATGACACTATAGATTAAAAAATTAGATTGAAAATTTTCAAAATTTTAATTAATTTACTAAATACGAAATGAATTATTAATTTAATAATCTTCGAGTAACGTCTATAGGTGCTTACTTATCTCGTCGTTTTTAAACATTTATGACAGTTTCATCAATTTTTTTGAAAAACAAAACATCAATATCAACTTAATAAATGTGAGATAATTATTTTCTTGATTGCCTTTAATGCATTTCTACATCGTAATAATTAGTTGACACACTTTACAAGAATTTGAATTTTTTTTTTTCAAACAATTCAGCAATTAATGTACAAAAAGAAAAATATAATTTTGGTCCAAAAATCAAAGTTGATAAAAAAGGAGAAAGAATCCAATGTACATAAAGAATAAAGGAATCCTAAGAACAACAAGATTCTATAAACCATTGATGAAAAGTAAATTACATAAATAATGACTGAACTATGAAAATAATATCATTTTCGTCATTAACATTTTAAAAGTTATCAAATAATTATTAAATTAATACGAAATAATCGTTAAATTTATTAGAATATAACCAAATAATTATTAAATTCTATCAAATTGTTATGGAATGATCATTAAATTTAGGTTTAAGTTTATCATAAGTTTTTGAACTTTTGAAAAACAAATTAATTAAACCCTTGAACTTTTATTACACCCAATTAAGCCTTTATACTATAAAATTTTATTAATTCACCCCTTTGACCAACATTGACTGATAAACTTAAAAGTTTTTTGGACTAGTTAGTGCAACGTGTCGTGTTACAATGTTGTCACTTGACATTTTCAGAATTTTTTATTTTATTTAAAAAATATTTAAAAGTTCTAAACAATTTTTTGAAAAAAACATAAAAATTATTAAAAAAAAGCATCTTTCTAAAAAATCTTATTAATTCACCCCTTTGACCAACGTTAACTGATAAACGTAACAATTTTTTGGACCAATTGGTACAACGTGTCGTGTTACAATGTTGTCAATTGATATTTTTAAAAAAAATTTATTTTATTAAAAAATTAATTAAAAGTTCTATTTAAAAAACTTATAAAAATTATAAAAAGTAGTTTTCTAAAAAATCTATAAATGTCACATTATAGAAGTGTAACATATCACGTGATAGTAATATATCAATAAAAAAAAGTCAAAAATTAATGGTCAAAGTTGTTCGAATGGCTTAATTGAGTGCAAAACAAGTTCAAAAGCTTAATTATTATTTTTTTCAAAAGTTCAAGGCTTATGATACCCTTAAGCCTTAAATTTATCAAATTGTTACACTATTTTATACGTCCAATAATCATTTTTTAACTGTTCAATAAATTAATGATTATTTTATAATTTTTATAGGTTAGTGGTCAAAATAATTAAATTTTCATAATTTAGTGACTATTCGTGTGCTTTGTCCAAAGACAATTTTCAACACTCCCATACAAATAATGGCAGGTGTGGCACCGTAGCTATTTCGACCAATCATCGGCTTTCTTTTTTCTTCAGTTCAACGCGGTTTTGATTTCCCCGCCGCCCCCGCTTTTGGGCGGCTCTGCCCGTGCCCGGGGTTTTTTGTTGGCGGGAAAATTGACTTTGAATTCACAAATTTTAGGGTTTTCTTTCCCGCTAAAAAAGAGTAAATAATCAAATGGGTTACTGTTTATGGCGGCTGCCACTTTTTTTAGGCTGAATCAGTGAGTACGGGTTTTTTAAGTAAAAAAAAATCATACACTAGTCGAGAAAACAAAAAAGATTTTAGTGTTTTAAGTTTAAGATTTAGAGATTAAAATTTAAGGTTTAAAATTAAATCTTAATATTTAAGGGTTAAAGTTTAGGTTTTAGGGTAATATGGTTAGAAATTTAGATTTTAACATATAAACTCTAAATTTTAACCACAACTATAAATTCAAAACCCATAAAGCCTAAATAAAATCTCAAAACCCTAACACCAAGACGTTTAAGGAACATTTTTGTTTCTACCGCTAGTGTATGTAAACTTGTATTATCTATAGGTTATGGGTGTATTTTATTTTTGTTATTTTTAATTTCTTAGATTTTGTAATTTCAATCGGTAACTACGAAATTTGTAAAGAGAACAAAATTGATGGACTGATATTGATTTTTTTTTCTCAAAAATATATAAATTTAAGCTTTAAAATTTAAAATCTATTTCTAATTCTAAAATTTTATATCGTAGTCAATAAATTTTAAATTCAAAACGCTAAAGTCTAATCCTCTAAACTTTAAACCCTAACTCCTAAAATAAATATATTTGTATAAACTAAAGTTTATACCGACAATGAATCTATATTTTTTGTCGTCTGTTAAATTAAATTTTAGCATTAGTATTTACATTGTACATTAGTCGTAGGTATAGTTCTTGGTTCTCCACTTTGATAATGTCAAGTCATGTAATTTTTCTTTAAAAAAACAATAAGTCAGTAATTTAATCATATTGTCTCAATATTATTAAGCCAAGTTTAAATTTTCAAAATTTAAAATAAAAGACAAAAATTAATCCAATTAAAGTATAAAAACTAAATCCATATTTTATACACAAACATACTAACCATTAAATTTAACTTTTTTTAATCTGAACCATCGAAAAGGATTACAGTGGCCCCATTTTATTTGAAACGTCCATTTGGTTGACTTGTTTCCTCTTACTTCATGTGTTTTGGCACATATAAGATTTTGTTGTATTTTTCGAGTCATTGTAATAATAATGATGTCAATCTAAGTGAAAATAAATTTATAATTAAATTTAATAATTTAAAATTCAACATATTGTGCATGAAGTTTCATCTTGATTAAAAAAATTAGGGTGGATTTTTTTATATAATGTCTAAATTACCTTAACTAAACTTACAATTGTATCGTTAATATATTTTCGTATAAAAAGATACTAAAATTGACAATTTGACCTTAAACATATGAAGATGAATCTTTGGTTATATTTCTTTGTCTATCAAAAAAAAATGAAAAAAATATTTTTTAATCGATAGTTAAACATTAGGTTAAAATCTAAGAATGTTGTCTGGTGAAAGTTTTTTTATAGCTATTAATATTCGATTTATTAATTAATTTGAATATCATATATTGTATTGGCTCATATAGACAATTTATCTTATTAACAACATTAAAATTTAAAATTCTAATATTGTTTAAATAACTTAACACCTCATCCTTAGACCAACAAGTAGTTTAATAGTATTTTTTCTTTCAATTTGAAGGATTGTTTGGTGAAATGTTAAAAAATAAATGTGCATTATTTTACTTTTATTTATGATTTATTGGTACTCTTTTACTTTATTTATTGTCTGTTTTATACATGTTTTCACCTACACGTGTACTTGATAAAAAAATAAAGATAAAATTTTGAAAATAGTCCAATTTAAGGTCGTGTAGGTAGGGGTGGGCATTGTCGGGTACCCGGTTCATCCGGGTACCTCATTAAGCGGCTCGTGTCCCGGCCCATTATATTCGGGTATTTGTAAAATTCGAGTACCCAAGTAATCGGGTACTGGGTACCCAGTTCTTATTTTTTTTTATTTTTTTAATTATAAAATTAAAAAAAATCACATGTTAAACACAATTTTTTTAAATTAAACTTAAAACTTAAAAGAATATAATACAAACATAGAAAAAATTTAGGAATTTTAAACTTAATTTTAGAGTAAAAATATTAAGAAACGTAAAATAAAAATATAATTTTAAATATAAAAAATATATATTAAATTTTATTGGGTTGGGTCGGGTACCCGGTAAGGGGAAACTTCCGGCCCGTGTCCCGAGAAATTTTTTGGGTCGGGTACCCGACTCAGTCGAGTATTTTTTTTTCTCGAGAATTACCCGGCATTTTTAGGTTCGGGTCGTCGGGTCGGGTCAATCAGGTTGGGTATTTTTGCCCACCCCTACGTGTAGCCGTAGGTGGAGTTTTTCCATAAATATTACTTTAGGCTTTATTTTTTTCTTAAAATATTATATTTACTATAGTACCCTAGAAGTCATATTCAACAGAATTCGACTTTAAATAGTAAATTCTAAAAGTACCCTTAAATATGAGTGCATGAGGATTCGACTTCAGACAATTTTTAAGATTTTTTGGGAAAAACACTGTTTAAAGTCGCATTCTGCTGAATTCTACTTCTAGGATATTGTAACAAATGTAACATTTTAAAAATTAAAATGAGAAATACACTATTTTAGGGAGAGAAAAAACTAAAGCTATATTTGAGGAAAAACTCCTCAAAAGAACAACGTTAAAAATGTGGAATCCGTCAAAATAAAAAGAATACTTTCTAAAGAAAATCAATGCTTTTTTTAATAGAAAATCAATGTTTTTTATCCATTATTTCTTTATATAAATTTTCTAATTTGTTTATTTTATATTTTATTCGTTTTATTTATTACGATGCATGCTATATTTTATTAATTTAACTTGCGTAAAGTTTTTATTTTTTAAAGATTTCACAAAAGAATATAATTAATAAATTTATTAGAGATTGATCCAAATTATGGTTGATAATATTTAATTAGTATTTTAGTGTAATTCTATTGACTATATAGTACAACTGTTTATTTAATGTGATAAATATTATTTAAATGTAGAAAATTTTAGTGAAAAAAGATTTCTTGTTGTTTAAGTTCGTTTCTAATAAATTAATTGCCTCATAAATAGACAATGTAGTTTAAATTTTAGGATAAAATAGGGTTGGTAATTATTGTTTGAGATTTTCTTGTATAATTTTTGACTATAATAAAATTTCTCTCATATATTGTGGCTTTTTCGAATTTTCATGTAAAATTTGTGCGTTCATTCTGTTTGTTTTTCTTTTTGATTTGTGATCTATTACCATTATCTTACATAATATCGTAAAAAACTGTTATTAGAGCATTCAAATTTGATTTATTCACGACAATGACAATGACAATTATGAAGTATGAAACTTCGCCTTTTAAACTGTTATCAGAGCATTCAAAGTTTTTGAAAAACTTTTTTTAGTATATAATTTGTATATAAAAAATTAAAAAATATATAAATGACACCCCTCTATAAATAAAACGACACCCTTTTATAATATAATTAACCCTCCTTAAATACTGTTAAAAAATAACACCCTTTAAATAAATTTCTGGCTTCGCTCCTGCCGCATTGTACACACCTCGAACCTTCTTTAACCTTTTTATTTTTCTTGGTTCCATTATCACTCCTAAGGATGACTGAGGGGGACGGCTGGAGGCGATCACCCCCACTAAAATTTTGGAATTCGTATGATTTAGAAAATTTTAATTTTTTATATATTTCCTATTGAAAATCTATTTTCACCCTCAAAATTTTATAAATTCGCCCCCTTAACATAAAATTTTGCATCAGTCCCTGATAGTTCAGATTAGCCTCACTTGACTTCTCTTCCTCATCATTCATGTTTTAGCAAAAGAAAACGAGAAAGAAATGCCAAGAATTAGAAATAATCTTGAGAGGTGAAGGCGACAAAGGATAATATGGGAAATTCTAAAAACCAACAGCTTAAGAACCAACTAAATACAAGCCATCCAATAGAGGCCATTGGATCAAGCCGGTTCACTATGAACCGTAGGATTGAGAAAAAAAGTTACCTGGTGAACCGGTAACCTTGAAATGAGAGGGTTATTTACTAACCCACAAAAAGTTTGAAACTCCCATATCGCGCGATAGAGGGAAAAACCAGATAGGGTTTCGATGCTCTCAAACCCAAACCCCTTCATTTGAACGCAAAGATTAGATTGGAAGCTAAGGAGCGACGGAGGAAGAACGATGTTCAGGTAAGATCGATGTTTTTAGTTTGGGTTCAAAAATTTTGTGATTATGCGTTAGTATTCAATGGTTTGGAAGGAAGTAATGGTGGGTTGTGTGATTTGAGTTCAGATTGTTGAAGGAAGTAATGACGACTTGGGGTTTAAAATATGGAAAATTACTAGGGTTCAGAATTTGTAGGATTGTTGATTTTAGTTTGTTTATATGTTATGGTTTTATGATTTTAGCTACGAATGTTGGAGAAATATGTGGTTAAAGCTCTTACTCGAGTTGTTTCAAGTACACAAGTGAAATTTCTTAGCTTTCAATCATGTCAGTTCTTAGGATTGTTGTTCACAAAGAATGTGATTGTGGCCCGATGTTTTTATTTGAAATTGTGTTGTTTCTCTTTGCTTCATTGTTTGTGTCTTATGAGGTTGAATACATTTTTGCATTGAGTTCAAAAATTTTCGTCATTTAAGCACTCTAACAATTTTTCTCTTGAGTATTGTTCTCTATTTTCTTTTGGCTCTACTGTTACATATCAACTTGTTTATCTTTTAACTTTAATAGCTGGACTAATATCTTGTTCATTATGAGTTTTTATGTTTTGAAATCTTTAATTTGGGGAGATCAATTCTAGTAAAGATGACCCCTTAAGCACATTTTAAGCCCTTGGCTAAAATAATTTTATGTATGTTAGTTTCTAGAGACAAGTGAAGAGAGTCTGACAGTAGTTGCAGGGATGTTCAGTAGCAAAGCTTGGGATCATAATTTGTAGGATTGTTGATTTTAGTTTGTTTATATGTTATGGTAAGATCGGTGTATTTAGTTTGGGTTCAAAATTCTTATGATTATGCATTAGTAATCAATGGTTTGGAAAGAAGTAATGGTGGTTTGTGTGATTTGAGTTCGGATTGTTCAAGGAAGTAATGACGGTTTGGGGTTTAAAATAGGGAAAATTTGTAGGGTTCAGAATTTGTAGGATTGTAGATTTTTGTTTGTTTATATGTTATGGTTTTGTGATTTTAGCTATGAATGTTGGAGAAATATGTGGTAAATATGGTGAATGAATGCTAAATTATGTTAAATTAATGGTTTCTACACAAGTATAATAGCTAAGGTAACATGTGTATTATGGAGAATCCTCTCATTTGGCCGAAACATCTTTAAGGAATAAATGATAATTTTGTTGCTAAGGATTCTTGAGGATTGGAACTCCATGTTAGGGGGTATATGCATGAGCATCCTTTGGTTCATAACTCTTTATTTTAGTGTATTTAATTGTTTTGGTTTTGTGATTTTAGCTATGAATGTTGGAGAAATATGTTGTAAATATGGTGAATGCATGCTAAATTATGTTAGATTAATGGTTCCTACACAATTGTAATAGCTAAGGTAACATGTGTATTCAGGAGAATCCTCTCAGTTGGCCGAAACAAATTATGTATGATTTATGCTTTATTTAGGATGTTAGAAAAGTAGTTTCATAAGGTAAACTTGTTTTAGTAAATTAGGGTAATTTTCATGATTGATTTGTTCGATTTTGTCGATTTTCTATCTGAGTAGAAATGTTTGGTTGTTTAATCATAAATTTTAAGATATTGTTATGATAAAGTAAACAAGGATTGATTGAAAAGTGTATGAGTTATCATTTTGTCGTATATTGCTTGAGGATCAGTAGGTTAGGGAATGTTTGAGAAATACATATATGTGTATAAAAACGATGGATTGTTTTGATGTATATAAGTATATGAGTATAATTATCATGTTTTGCAGAAATATATGAACATTTATGGGTTGTTTTCTGAGTATATGAGATTTAGTGGACTATTCGAGTATATAAGTATTATGTAGCGTATTGATAATTGTTACATTAGAATTTGTTAAGTTATTCACACAAAGATGCAATAGGTGATAAAATATCGAATTAGACATGTTTCGAATGGTGTATGTAAATTTGAAGGTCTAATAAATTGTTTGAGGTTTAAGTTGAATCTATCTCTTACATATGCCTTGAGTAAATTTAAAATTGGTAACTTTTAGTATATACACTTGATGCCTATAGTCAAATCTGGTGACATTTATGATAAAGGAAAATAGTTAAACAATAAATGCAGTCTTTTTTTAGGGGGGGTCGATACTAGGTTCAAATGGTTTCGAAACCCCTTTAACGTATGGTACTTTCGGGCATTTATGCCAAAGCAGTATCAAAACCTCTATAAGGGGATTCAAAACCCCAACTAACAACATTAATTTTAGTGTAATCTAAAAGACCAATTTCGAAACCTGTAAGCAATTTCTAAGGGTTAAACACATTTTTCATGCAAAATTCCAATCTTTAAAACACCCACAACCACAATTCTTACTTTACTATATGGCTCCTCATCTTTTCTTGAAAAATTCTGAAACCACTTGCCCAGTTTTAACTCATTTTTTTTCAAGATTGAAGAATGACTCCTCTTCTTTTCTTCATCAACCGGTAGCTTCCTCTTTATTTTTTACATTGGGTGCTTCAAATCCATACTTTTGGGTAAGGTTTCAAAACCCTAATCTTTGTAGCACTTGTTTTTTTATATGATGTTTATCCTTTCTAGCATTATATGAACATAACTCATACTTGTTCAATCAAATGTTCATTTATTTTTGGGGTATATAGAAAATCCTTCAACTTTCGAGAATTTAGTGCACCCAATACTGAATTGGCTTGATAATGTATATATTCTATCTTGATTATTTGCAGGAAGGTATATCCAAGCCATTTGAATCCTTTAAAAATATTCCTCAACCACTTGCCCACCAAGTGTTTGTTAAAATTCCCCAACTAATTTTTTTAAAGCCAAAATTCCTCATTGCTACTAACATGCCTCATAAAACCAAACCCCCTAAAGCGAAACGACCTCAACTTGAAAGAGGTCAATCTTCTCGTTCGAATGAACCTCTTCAACCTCAATCAAAACCTCATCTTCAAAATCCAAATTTTTTGAATCTGTGTTTTTGAGATCTTGTTTGTCTTAATCGTTTTCATCAAGTTTACGAGGCAAAAGCAATTAGAGCCAAGCAAATTATAGACTTAGATTTTTTGACCTCCGAGCTGTATGATTTTGAATTCTGGCCTTTATTTGTCGAATGGGGTTGGATGAAATTTCTTGATATTAAACCTAGTGTCTTTCATAACCTTGTCCAAGCCTTTTATGCCAATGCTACTCTTGTTCACGCTTCAAACAATAAATCCAAGGTTTTTAGGATTGACTCATATCTTATGAGAACCGAATTTAGTCTCACTCAAGAAAATATTGCCCAACACCTATGTGTAGAAAATACTGGTGGTTGGTATGAATCGGAAAGGGTCCCTATTAAGTTTGATGATGATAGTCCTACTCATCTTCATATCTATGATAGACTTCTCCATCTTTTAACCACTTGGTTTTTTCGTCCCTCCGATGGAATATGCACTCGCATACGTCATACCGATTATTGGTTGTTACACCAACTTTGCATCGGTAACCGTTCTAATATCGCCCAAATTATCTTCACATCTCTTGTAAAAATTATTAGCAACCCTTCTAGATCTCTCAATTATGGATGTGTTCTAAGCCACGTCTTTGAGAGTTTAAACATTGACACCTCTCTTGGCCCCAAAATCCCTCTGAAGAGTAAAATTGATGAAACAACAACAAAGAAGACTGATTGGAGGTTCATTGATGGTGAATGAGTTCATAAGAAGAATGAAGCCCGAATTGATGAAACAAATGTTCTTGCACAGGATGTTCCACCTCCCATGACAATTGATTCCATGTATGCGGCTATGATTACTCGCTTTGAAAACATAGATGCTTTTCTCCGCAGTTCTCATGTAGAGACTACATACCTTCTTCGTAGCATAGATGCTCGTGTGACATCTTTGGAGCAAGACATGCATGATGTTCGTGGTCATCTCTTTCCACCTACATCGCCTCATGATGAGCCGAATGATTAGGCTTTTATGCATTGTATTATGACTTTATGCTAATGTATTTCGAACTTATTTTGACCGCGTTAACTTTGATTTATAAATGTACTTGCATAATTAGTTTACGAAATTGTTTTCTTGATGGATTCATGCATAATTATATTTCTCTCATTTTCACTATAACAGAAAACAACTGAACAACTTCGGATAATTGAAAAAATATTTTGTCGTCAAATTATTTAAAAACAAATTAAATGCCATTTACAATTAAATTGAAAAACATATATTTTTTGAACCATAATGGCATAATGCCTCAAAACCATAGATATGAAGTTTCCAAACCCCACTAATGGCAGAATTCCTCAAAATCATATTTGGCCATATGTTTTTGAAACCCTATTGGAGGTTTCGAAACCAGTATGGCAGAATGCATCAAAACCATATCTTGGCATTAGGTTTCAAAACCCCTCTTCAAGTTTCGAAACTAATATGACAAATTTACTCAAAAATCAGATTAAGGTATGAGGTTTTGAAACCCCATTGCTGGTTTCAAAAACAGTATGACAGAATCCTTAAAAATCAGATTAAGGCATGAGGTTTCGAAACCCTAGTTATGGTTTCAAAACCGGTATGCCAGAATGCCTCAAAAGCATATTTACGTATTAGGTTTCGAAACCCCCAACGTGGTTTTCGAACCAGAACGACGGAATGCCTCAAAATTATATTTAGGCATGAGATTTTGAAACCCCCATAAAGGTTTCGAAACCCCCTTGAGGTTTAGGCCTTCGCGAGTAGGTGTAAGAAATTCGATATATACCATTTTTCTTACAACTTCTGTAAGGATTTGTGTATACCTTGTAGTACTTTGTGTACATACACAAATCCTTACATATCTTGTACCATATTATGTTTTCTCGTAGAAAATTATGTGTGTGCACAAATCCTTACACAAAGTTGAGCCACTTTGGTCCATGTTGAGTAGGTGTAAGAAATTCGGTATATACCATTTTTTCTTACAACTTTTGTAAGGATTTGAGTATACCTTGTAGTAATATGTGTACATACACAAATCCTTACATATCTTGTACCATATTATGTTTTCTCGTAAGAAATTATGTATGTACACAAATCCTTACACAAAGTTGAACCACTTTGGTCCATGTTGAGTAGGTGTAAGAAATTCGGTATATACCGTTTTTCTTACAAATTCTGTAAGGGTTTGTGTATACCTTGTAGTAACTTGTGTATATACACAAGTCCTTACATATCTTGTACCATATTTGGCAAAATGCCTCAAAATCATATTTGGCCATATGGTTTCGAAACCCTATTGGAGGTTTCAGAACCAGTATGTAGAATGCATCAAAAATCATATCTTGGCATTAGGTTTCAAAACCCCTCTTTATGTTTCAGAAATAATATGGCAGATTCACTCAAAAATCAGATTAAGGTATGAGGTTTTGAAACCCCATTGCTGGTTTCAGAAACATTATGACAAAATCCTTAAAAATCAGATTAAGGCATGAGGTTTCGAAACCCTAGTTATGGTTTTGAAACCGATATGGCAGAATGCCTCAAAACCATATTTACACATTAGGTTTCGAAACCCCAACGAGGTTTTGAAACCAGAACGGCAGAATGCCTCAAAATTATATTTAGGCATGAGATTTTGAAACCCCCATAAAGGTTTCAAAACCCCCTTGAGGTTTGGGCCTTCGCGAGTAGGTGTAAGAAATTGGTATATACCATTTTTCTTACAACTTTTGTAAGGATTTGTGTATACATTGTAGTAATTTGTGTACATACACAAATCCTTACATATCTTGTACCATATTATGTTTTATCGTAGCAAATTATGTATGTACACAATTCCTTACACAAATTTGAGCCACTTTGGTCCATGTTGAGTAGGTGTAAGAAATTCAGTATATACCATTTTTCTTACAACTTCTGTAAGGATTTGTATATACTTTTTAGTAATTTGTGTACATACACAAATCCTTACATATCTTGTACCATATTATGTTTTCTCGTAGGAAATTATGTATGTACACAAATCCTTACATAAAGTTGAACCACTTTGGTCCATGTTGAGTAGGTGTAAGAAATTCAGTATATGTCATTTTTCTTACAACTTATGTAAGGATTTGTGTATACCTTGTAGTAATTTGTGTACATACACAAATCCTTACATATCTTGTACCATATTATGTTTTCTCGTAGGAAATTATGTATGTACACAAATCCTTACACTAAGTTGAGCCACTTTGGTCCATGTTGAGTAGGTGTAAGAAATTCGGTATATACCGTTTTTCTTACAACTTCTGTAAGAATGTGTGTATACCTTATAGTAATTTGTGTACATACACAAATCTTTACATATCTTATACAATATTATGTTTTATCGTGGGAAATTATGTATGTACACAAATCTTTACACTAAGTTGAGCCACTTTGGCCCATGTTGAGTAAGTGTAAGAAATTCAGTATATACCGTTTTTCTTACAACTTTTGTAAAGATTTGTGTATACCTTGTAGTAATTTCTATACATACACAAATCCTTACATATCTTGTACCATTTTATGTTTTCTCGTAGGAAATTATGTATGTACACAAATCCTTACACTAAGTTGAGCCACTTTGGTCCATGTTGAGTAGGTGTAAGAAATTCGTTATATACCGTTTTCTTACATATTTTGTAACGATTTGTGTATACCTTGTAATAATTTGTTCACATACACAAATCCTTACATATCTTGTACCATATTATGTTTTCTCGTAGGAAATTATGTATGTAGACAAATCCTTACACTAAGTTGAGCCACTTTGGTCCATGTTGAGTAGTGTAAGAAATTCGGTATATACCATTTTTCTTACAACTTCTGTAAGGATTTGTGTATACCTTGTAGTAATTTGTGTACATACACAAATCCTTATATATCTTGTGCCATATTATGTTTTCTCGTAGGAAATTATGTATCTACACAAATCCTTACACTAAGTTAAACCACTTTGGTCCATGTTGAGTAGGTGTAAGAAATTCGGTATATACCGTTTTTCTTTCAACTTTTATAAGGATTTGTGTATACCTTATAGTAATTTGTGTACATACACAAACCCTTACATATCTTGTACCATATTATATTTTCTTGTAGGAAATTATGTATGTAGACAAATCCTTACACAAAGTTGAGCCACTTTGGTCCATGTTGAGTAGGTGTAAGAAATTCGGTATATACCGTTTTCTTACAACTTTTGTAAGGATTTGTGTATACCTTGTAGTAATTTGTTTACATACACAAATCCTTACATTTCTTGTATCATATTATGTTTTCTCGTAGGAAATTATGTATGTACACAAATCCTTAAACTATGTTGAGACCCTCTTGGAATTTGTGTACGAAATTCGGTACATACCATTTTTCTTACAACTTTTGTAAGAATTTGTGTATACTTTGTAGTAATTTGTGTATATACACAAATCCTTACATTTTTTGCAGCAAATTACGTTTTCGCATAGACACTTATGTATGTGCACAATTCATTACGTTGTAACATTTTATGTATATACCCTTTTTCTTACAATTTTTGTAAGGAATTATGTATGTACATAAATCCTTATGTTGTAGCATTTTGTGTATATACCGTTTTTCTTACAGTTTTTGTAAGGAATTATGTATACGCTTCATAATACTTTATGTACATACAGTTTACCCGGTTAACCGGTTAGCCTTCTTTTAGCCGGCAATTAAGTGTTGTTTTCTAGAACTACCCGGATAATCTATATAATCTTACTTCCATACAAATCGTCAACTTAACCGATATTTATACAATAAAAATCTTGCTTATTTTTCCTTGGGTAATTTACATTTTAAATCATTAAACTTAACATCCACTTTCATTTAAATCAAAATTTTTTTATTTAGTCAAATCATACAACTTTTATTATTTATAAATTAAATTACTTATATTCAAACCATTAAATAATTATAATGAAAAAAATTAAATTTGACACTTTTATTTAACATATTTTAATATATCATCAATAAACAATGTTTAATTAGTAATTTAAATATTTTGTTATGATGTGTAGGTATTTTAATTATTTTTCTTTAATATATTTAAATAAAATGTTTCAGAAAATTCTTGCAGAAAAATATTAAAATTATCAATAAACATTATTTGATGAAGATATGTAAAAATATCTTAAATAAAAGTGTTAGATCCATTTTTTTCATTATAATTATTTAATGGTTTCAATATAAGTGATTTTCATTCATAAATAATAAAAATTGCTTGATGTAATTTGATTAGATTAAAGATTTGTGAAGTAGATGAAAATGGATGTTAAGTTCAGTGATGTAAAATTAAATTACTCATTTTCTGTTTTATCACTTTTCTTTTTCTTTGAAATATTATTTGAATTAAGATGTAATATTAATATGAAATATATATGCGGAGAAAATACGATGAAATTTCTTTCATGTACTAAAGGTATGACATATACAAATATCATACAATTTTTATTTTATTCTATGATCTTTTGATATCATATGATTATATTGAATTTGATTGTTGTAAAGTCAAGTCTGATTGGATCCTTATTGAATAAAATCAGCAATGAATCGGCAGTGTGGTTGGAGTCTAAATTATCGGCGGAGGAAATATGGGGTGCGGTGATCTCAGCAGATGGAGATAGAGCCCCGAGGCCGGACGAGTCTAATCTAAACTTTTACAAAACTTTCTGGCCTTCGATTAAGGACAAGGTCCTGGGTTTTTTTTTGATGATTTCCATAGAGGTAAAATGAGAGACAAAACTCTGAACCACTCTTACATCGTCCTCATTCCGAAAAAGGAGAACCCACTGTCAATGGAAGACTTTCGGCCGATATCGCTGGTAAATAGTCTATATAAAATTTTGGCGAGAGTCCTATCCAGAAGGCTAAGATTGTGTATTGACGAAGTGATAGGAGACACTCAATTTGCCTTCTTGCCCGGCAAACAGATTGTAGACTGTTGTTTGGTTGCTAACGAAATCATTGATGAATTGAAGAAAGGGAAACATGAATCAATCGTTTTTAAGGCTGATTTCAAAAAAGCCTACGATACAGTGAATTGGAGCTTTCTTGACTTCATCATGGGAAAAATGGGATTTGGAGCGAAATGGAGGAAGTGGATTTCCATGTGCGTATCTACTGCATCCATATCAGTGCTTGTCAATGAAGTACCTTCGGACAAATTTAAAATAAACAGAGGGCTTAGGCAGGGCTGCCCACTATCTCCGTTGCTGTTCAACCTGATTGGTGAAGGCCTAAGCTCAATGATAGTCAGAGCCACTGGTTTAAATATGTTGAAGGGAGTTTCTATCGGAAAAATGGGTTTTAGGATTTCTCATCTGCAATTCGCAGATGATTTAATCTTATTTCTCAATGCGGATTTAGATAATGTGAAATGTACTGCTAGGCTATTGAGACTATTTGAAGCAATGTCGGGTTTGCAACTGAACATGAAGAAGACAACTCTTTATGGTGTAAATATTGATGATTCGTTGCTTTCACAGTGGGCGTCAGAGCTGCGATGCGTCTCCGCCTCCTTTCCTACTATTTATTTGGGGATGCCTTTGGGTTGTGATCAGAATTCGACTGAACTGTGGAAGCCTGTGTTGGAGAGAGTTCAAGCCAAACTTGAAGGCTGGAAGGGATCTCTTCTATCATTGGTGGGTAGACTAACTCTAGTTAAAGCGGTATTAAGTAACTTACCGGTTTACTACATGTCAATTTTCAAAGCACCCGCCTCAGTTTCCGATAGGCTAAATAAGATAGTGGCGAAGTTTATTTGAGGTTTCAACAAAGACAAAACCATTCACTGGATCAAATGGGACAACCTATGCACCGCGAAAGATTGTGGAGGTCTGGGGTTAGTTGATGTCAGAACCAAGAATCAGGCCCTATTAAATAAATGGATTTGGAGATACGTTAGCGAGGGCGATCAATTGTGGAAAAGAGTGATAGCGGCCAAGTACGGGTACTCATCGGGAAGGTTAGATCAGAATGCTGGAGACCATAAAAAACACTCTTGGTTATGGAAGAATATTATGCAGCCGTTGAGTAGCAAGGAGGACACGTTCACAAGAAATTTTAGATTTTTGCTAGGTGATGGGAGTCTAATTAACTTCTGGGAGGATTTTTGGACAGATGTTCCTTCATTGCGAGAAGCTTACCCCAGAATATTTGCCGTCTCACTGTGCAAAATAGGGTCTGTGAACGAATTCGGAAAAAAATAAATGGTGTTTGGTGCTGGTGTATTCCACTAAGAAGAGCTTTTTTCGAATGGGAATTGAACCAATGGGAGGCCTTCCAAAATACCATAAAGAAAGCTTCACTGTTAAAGTTAGAGAATGATTGTGTGAGGTGGGTCGGTGCATCTAGCGGTACCTACAAAGCGAAAGACTTCTGCTCGTTGATATCAACTAATGGTCATACCAAGGATGTCGTGTGGAAAATGGTGTGGTCTAATCTAGCTCCGCCAAAGGTGAAGGCATTTGTTTGGAGAGCAGTCCACGAAAGACTTCCAAAACTTAGCAAAAGAGGTATCCAGTTGCCGCCAAACTCCTTATGTGTATACTGTAAAATGTGCCCCGAATCAGTGAACCACTTGCTTGTTCATTGCAATCTGGTCTGGAAGGTTTGACAAAAATGGGCAAACCTATGGAACATTTCTTTGACTGTACCGTGTTCCTTTAAATCCCTTGTCATCTACTGGAATACCCAGCCGGTTGACTCAAAATCAAAACAGGTATGGAAAACTGCTCTGTTTGCCTTTGCATGGTCTGTTTGGTGCTGCAGGAATGACAATATCTTTAATAAATCCAAAGTGACTGAAGTTTCAGTCTTCGAGCTTGCTGTTTTGAGACTGTTTCAGTGGCTAAAAGGTAAGTGGTCGGCTTCACTATTCCATTATCATGATTTACTAACAAGTCCTGCTGCCGTCTCTGTGGAGCAAATGCGAGTAGGGCGTCCCGATGTCTCGTTATGGCAGCGGCCGCCGGAAGGAAGTCTAAAGTTCAATGTCGATGCATCCACTATGGTAAGCTTCGATGATGCTGGAATTGGAGGCATATTAAGAGATCACAAAGGTAACTCTGTTGTCATTTTTTCAAAATCGATCGGACTGTCGGACCCTACTGGTGCGGAGATATATGCAATTCTTGAGGCGTGCAGATTATTTTTAAAACTGAAGGGGAGTCGGAGTTTGTGTTTGTCTATCGAGTCCGATTGCGAGCAAGTCTTAAAGTGGATTGAGCATTTTCCACAATGTCCTGCGATCTTTGCTGATCGAATACAGGAGTGTGTGAACTATCGATCAAAATACAATTGGAAATTCAATTTTGTGTACAAGGAGTCTAACGGTGTAGCCCACAGATTGGCCTCCAAGGGTGTATCAAGGGGTGAAGATTTGATATGGATATCACAACAAGAAAAGGTTGCTTGAGTGACCACAGTATTGAGCTTGGAAGAGTGGTCCCATTATTCGACGGTTGGTTTATGCACAGAAGCTAATACAGGTTAATGTCTTGCTTTTGGTGATCCATGAGACTAAGTTGTAGTGTATTAGCCTGCTTGTGGTAGGAATACGCTCTGATGAACCCTGTAATCCAGGATTGTGTTTTGTATGTACTCGTACCCTTTTCTAATAAAATGAGGCACTCTTTTCCCCCGATAGGACTAGGGGGTTTTTAACGAGGCCTCGAGTTCCCTTTCAAAAAAAAGTCTTATTATCTCAATTTACAATATTTAAACTTGAAATCAGTCCCTATTGAGTTGAGTTGTATGGAGCTCAATAAATAAAATTTTATATTTGAGTTTTATAGAGAAGACGGTAAACATGGTTAAATTTTCTTTTTTTCTTCTAAAATTCACTAACTGACCTAGTGATCAAGAATGTTTATGTTGTCCCATTTTGTATAAGTTTGAATTCAGACATTTACTTTGAATATGTAATATTTCTTTAATTGATAAAAAAATCTTTTTAGCGCCTTGGTTGACGATAAAATACTTCATATATAAAACTAAAAAAATATTATATTATATTGATGAATCAAGTATACTTCATGTACTATTGGAGTATTGTCAAAGATGGGAATATGAAGAAACTAGGGTTCTGAATATTATGATTTGGGAATTTGGGGAGAGAAAGCGTTAAAGACAAAAGAATTAAGAATGCTTTTATTATTTCAGAACTTACTTTTACAATATCCATAAGCGTATATTTATATTAATAAAGAAACAAAATAAAGAAAATAAAGAATGGAAAACTACCTAACTAATTTACAAAACCGTTTAATAATACTAATATCCTAAGAGCCCCCGTCAAGTTGGAGCATACAAATTATGGATGACCAACTTGGATATAGATTCACGAAATAAATCAAGTGGTAGTGCTTTTGTAAAACAATCAGCAAGCTGATTAGAAGAAGAGACATGTAACAAATGCAGCATCCCTTGATGAAGTTTTTCCCTTATCAGATGGCAATTAATCTCTATATGCTTGGTCCGCTCATGTTGAACTGGATTTTCTGCAATTTTGATTGCAGATAGATTATCACAGTATAAATTGGCAGATTGAAAAGGCAAACGTAAATCAGAAAGAAGAAAAATGAGCCATTGCAATTCACAAGTAACAGTAGCAAGAGCTCTATATTCAGCTTCACTTGAAGATCTAGAAACAGTGGGTTGCTTTTTAGATTTTCAGGAAATCAAAGCCGATCCTAGAAAGATACAGAAACCTATAGTGGATTTGCGTGAGTCTGAACAAGATGCCCATTCAGAATCAGAAAATGCATTAAGTTTGAGATCATTATTTGCAGGAAAATATAAGCCATGACCAGGACTTCCCTTCAAGTATCTAAGAATTCTATGTATTGCACATAAATGAACATCAGTGGGAGCAGCAAGAAATTGAGATAACGGGTGCACGACAAAGGTTAAGTCAGGTCTAGTGTTAGTTAAGTATAAAAGCTTACCTATCAAACGTCGATAAGAAGTAACATCATCCAAAGGAACACCATCTAATTTGGAAAGGCTACTCTTAATATTAAAAGGAGTCGAAGCAGGCTTTGAACCAGAAAAACTAGTTTCTTCTAACAGGTCAAGAGTATATTTACGTTGGCAATGATTAATGCCATCTTTTGATCCAGCTATTTCAAAACCTAGGAAATTTATAAGGTCACCTAAGTCTTTTATTTTAAATGTATCATGTAAATTTTTTTAATGTGATTTATCTCAATCGGACTTGGACTAACAAGAACAATATCATCCACGTAAACATCAAGAGCTATGAAATTATCATCTTTCCCTTTTAAGAACATAGACGCATCAGAAGAGGCTTGAACAAAATTTTGATCTTTTAATAAAATAGTGAGATGTTCATTCCATTGCCTGCTTGCTTGGTTTAAGCCATACAAACTCTTATTTAATTTACAGACTAAACTAGATTTATTAGGCAAAAAACCAGGTGTCTTCATTTAAAAAATTATGCAAAAAAGTATTGTTAATATCTAGTTGCTGTAAATGCAATTCTTTGCTGCAACAACAACAATAAGAGTTCGAATAGTGGTTATCCTAGCAACAGGACTAAAAGCATTTAGAAAATTTAAACCTGGTTTTTGAGTATATCTTTTTGCAATAAGCCTAGCTTTATATCTATTTAAGGTGCCATCTGACTTCAATTTAGTTCTATAAACCCACTTATAACCTATTAGTTGTTTTTCACTAGGCAAAGGAACTAAATCCCAGGTTCTATTTTTTCTAAGGCAAGAATTTCTTCATTCATAACTTCTTTCTAACAAACATGTTTAATAGCTTCTCTATAGTTTCTAGGTTCTTTCAAAGAATCAATGTTATTAACATAATTAAGATGACTAAAAGATATATGGTCATAAGAGAGAACCTGAACAATGTTGTGAGGTGTAGTGTGTGAAATTGGTTTACTTCATGGTAAGGAAATCTGATAGTCATCAAGCTTAAAAGGTAATTTGACAGTTTCGAATGTTCTTTTTGGCTGAATAGGAATATTGGACTGTGCTAGAAGGCTATCAACAAAAACAAAATGTTCTGGCAGATTTGATGCAGTGGATTGGGATTCTAAAATTTGAACTGGAGGTAATAAAGCTGAATCCTCCAAACTTAAAGAATCTGCATGAACTAACTCTTCAAATGAATTGTTAGTATCACACATAGGAAAAATAATATCTGAAATTTGATTAGACTTACCTGTTTGAAAAAGAAAGACAATCTCGAAAAAAAAACATCTCTTGAAACGAAAATACTTCTGGTATTAATATCATATAATCTATATCCTTTAATATTCTTTGGAAAATCAATAAAGACTCACTTAATAGCTCGAGGATGTAATTTGGTCTATGGTTTAAGAAGCACAGAAGCATATACAAGGCAACCAAAAACTTTAAGATTATCTAAATTAGGTTTTGTTTGAAAGAGAATCTCAAAGGGAGTTTTGTTAGCAAAACACAGTCTAACCAAAAATTCAAAGGTAAAAAAGCCTAAATTCGTAAACATCTAGCAACAAGAAGAAGATGTTGA
Source organism: Hibiscus trionum (assembly GCA_030270665.1). NCBI lineage: Eukaryota > Viridiplantae > Streptophyta > Magnoliopsida > Malvales > Malvaceae > Hibiscus > Hibiscus trionum. The sequence goes on along the minus strand of BSYR01000034.1, from coordinate 694,992 downwards.
AGCTTGCACTCAACAATAATGTTCTGTTGTGGAGTGTGTGTGCAAGTATTCTGATGAATAATCCCTTTAGTCTTATAAAAGTCTGATATTGCAAATTCTTTTACATTATCAGTTCAGATACATTTAATTTTTGAAAAAAATTGAGTAGCAACCATTTCACAAAATTCAATAATCAATTTTTTGACATTAGATTTTAACTTCATAGGAAATACCCAAACGAATTTGCTTATATCATCTATAATTGTCAAAAAATATGTATGACCATAAAAGCTTTTTTACAGGAAATGGACCCCAAACATCGACATGAATAATATTAAAATTAGAAATCGAAACAAAAGTACTACTTGAAAAGGAAAGCTTTTTTGTTTAGCTAAATGACAAATTTCACATTCTGAAGAATAGGCAGTGATTTTTTTATTATGCAACAAGAAAAAAAATGCATCCTTCTTTAAGAGGGATGTCCTAATGTAACATGTCAAATGTTTGAATTGGAAACAAAATTACAAATGAAAGAATTGCAACTTTGAGAATTAAAGGTATTCAGTTTGTTCAAACCAGTAACCTCACTAGTTGTACCAATCGTCATCGAGTGATGTACATCCTGTATGAAACAAATTTTTAATAAATTTGATAATTTATTTAATTTATAATTATTTTTCTAATGTAAAAATATGTATTTTATACTTAAAATATTGTAGATGTATTTTTAATTATTATTATTTACTTAAAAAATTAAGTTTTTAATAAATATTTATGAAAAATATTTTAAAACTTTAACTCTTATTGTTTAAAAGTCGTCAAATAAAGTTATTTTGTCAAAATAAAATACAAAATTTTGAAAACTTATGTTAATATGGAAAACCCGAAAACCGAGGTTAACCGAACCGAAAACCGATGGTTACTAAAATAGCTTACCGAATTAAACCGAAATCGAATCGTATACACCCCTAATATAAACCACAATGAACACAGAGGGGCCTCTTGGAATCACTAGAAAATTTTTTGGAGGCAAAGTTCTTAGATTCTTGTCTAATCAAATCAGAATGAGGAGAATATCGACTGACCAACAAGATATTAGACTCATGATCATGATTAACAGTAGCAAAAGGAGATCGTTCATGCTGAGTCACTATAGAAAAGACCTCATTTATACTGGGTAAAGGTTTACGCATCAGAATCTGAGTTTTAGGGATCGAAAAATTTTCGTTAAGACCTCTAAGAAAGCGTAAAACAAGATTTTGCTTTCGATAGGTCAAGGCATGAGAAGAACAAGAAGACAATGGCCTCAAATTACAAATTTCATCCCATAAAGTTTTTAATTGAGTAAAGAACGCAGAGACCGTGAGAGTACCTTGATTCAAACTAAAAAATTCCTGCAACAGATCAGAAATTCGCAGCAAATTCCCTTGACTGAAACGATCGAACAAGTCAACCCACAAATCCGATGCGTTGTCTATCCAAATCATGCTTTGTGTGAATTCGGGAATCAAAGCCCTCTGGAGACAGGACAAAACCAAATTGTTACATTTGATCCAAGCGAAGAAACGAGGATCGTCTTGCTTCAGTTCTTTGATGGAGCTACCGACAAAACCAAATTTATTTTTGGAGATGAGCGTCATACGAATTAACCTAGCCCATCCATGGTAGTTCTTGCCATCCAACAGAGATGAAGTCAACACCGGTGGCGAATTCTCACTAAAATGTATGTAATACGGATCAGAAGGATCGTTATTCTTGAAGGTGTTACGAGAAAGATCAGCGGAATGGGAGTGCGAATCAGAGATTTCATCAATTGATATCATGTTGAAGATGGGAATATGAAGAAACTAAGGTTTTGAGTATTATGATTTGAGGATTTTGGAAGAGAAAGCGTTAAAGACAAAATAATTAAAAAGGCTTTTATTATTTCAGAACTTACTTTTACAATATCCATAAACGTATATTTATATTAATAAAGAAACAAAATAAAGAATGAAAAATTACCAAACTAATTTACAAAACCGTTTAATAATACTAATATCCTAACAAGTATTTAACCAAAAAAAAGCAAACGAGAGTGAAATGCCAAGAACAAGAACTAATCTAAGAGGTGAAGGTGGCAAGGGAGAATCTATATAACCTTACTTACATACAAACTTTCAACTTAACCGATATTTATACAATAAAATCTTGTCTAATTTTCTCTTTTACCACCTTTCTTTTTCTTTAAAATATTATTTAGATCACATTTTTTTAATATGTTGGTGTGATGCAAATGTAGCATCTGTTCAACTTTCTTAGTCTTTTCAAAGACGGCACACACAATATGCATTACTGGTGCTCGAACCCGGGTCCCAAGGGATGATAAACATCTACCTTTGCCACCAGGACACAAGGGGATGAGCATATTTAGATCACATTATATATTCGAAACAAGTACGATTGGGTTTCTTTTGTGTACTAAAGGTGTGACATATACAAGTATTATACTTTTTTATTTTTTCTAAAATATTTCGATATTCTATTGTTGTATCGAGTCTCGGTTGTTTTAAAATCAAGTATGGTTGGATCCCAATTCATGTGACAATGCTTTCAAATCTTATTTTTCTCGATTTATAATATTTAAACTTGAAACTGATGTCTATTAAGTTGAATTGAAGCTTAATGAATAAAGTCTTTCGTTTTAGTTCTATAAATTGTGTTGATTTTGTCCTGTTTTTGAAATAGTTAAGGTATTTTAGGGGGGTTGTAAGCAAAAGTCGTGAAAAATCTTTTAGTCACACAAATCCATCATCTTATATTATTTTAGCATTATAATGGATTTCTCCTCTTACGCCTTTCGTTTTTCTTATTATAGGTTTCGACCAAAAATTTTGGGTCTCTTTCAAACGTTGATCAAATATCTTTCTTTTGAGTAAAAAAGAAGAAGCAAACCTACTAAAATTAATAAACAAATACTGACACTTAATACTTACTTCATTCTTATCACTATGTAGAATTTTCACTATTTATCAATTCTAGTATATACGAACAGAGGAATTAACAAATATTGTTTTAATATTTTCACAAATATGACACAAGCTAAAATATTTTTATAAATATTACACTTTAAATAGTAAAAGTGAAGATGATTTTATTAATTAAATTGAAGCTCGTCGAACCCATTCGGGTTGGGGCAACGCGAATGTTCGGACCGGTCGGGTCCTTTTTTGGACATGTGGATATTTCACCCACTTTAAATTAATTTTTTTCCTTACATATATGACATATCTTTTGAATATTTCGAATTTAATAGGATAATATTTGACTTTCCATTAAATTCCGGTATTCGAAGGTAATAAAGCAATTCACAGAAAACATATCTGTTTAATAAGGCATTTAATTGATTATTTCCGAATTAAATTGGATATAAAGTCAATAGCCTTTAATTCGGAATATTTTATTTTCCATATTTTCCTCCTCCACTCCCCTATATAAACCATGCATCTCCCCAGTTTTCAAGACACTCAAATCGTTTTCCTTCTCTCATTCTCTTTATCTCGGTGTTAGGCTAAAGCAAGAGTTCAAGTTCGATATCTCTTTAGTTTGTGCTTCTATTGAAGATCTTCTTCTTGTTGTATCTTGGGAGACGAACGACCAACCAAACTCAATCACCGTGGAGTCGTCGAAATTTGTCTTAAGGAAACTGCTTCTCGCAGGCCTCAACACCTTCTCTACTCAACTTTAATCTGGTTTTACATTTTCTACTCTTTTCAATTATTTGATTAAAGTTATTATTTTATTTTATCGTCTTGGATTGATTACTTTGTAACAATCTTAATACAAATCTTTCTTCTACCTTTCTTCTAATCCGAGACGATATATTCGTGATAGAGATAGCAAATAAATTGGTTTCAAGATTCATCATGCCATTTTAACGGATTTGCTAAAATCTTAAAATTAGACAAATCTGGTTACAGAAATTGTCGGTAATAAACGAGAAATTAAGTTTCTGTTTATTGGAATTTATATTAATTCATCTTTGGTTCTTTTGAACAGAAACAATGACTATTATAGATTCCGTCGATTCTACTGCTAAGGTCCATGTACCTGCATAGACTTCGAAACAACCGATACCGAATCTGAATGCAACGGAGGTGGCAATGAGCCACAATGAGAAGCCGTCGAAATTTTGCGAATAGAATTTCAAGACATGGCAACAGAAAATGTTGTTCTGTCTGACCATGCTGAATATGGCAAAGTATTTAAAAGAAGATCCCCATGTTGTCGCCGTAGGGGATGGAGAAAGAGATGCGGATGATCTCACCGCCTTCAGTATCACAAAGGCTTGGAACAATACCGACTTTCTATGTCAGAACTGCATCCTCAACGGACTGCAAGACTCGTTGTATCCGGTATATGATTTGTACAAAACAGCAAAACAGATGTGGGCAGCACTGGACAATAAGTACAAAGCAGAGGATGTTGGGGCTAAAAAGTTTTTAGTAGCCAAATTCTTAAATTTTACTATGGTTGATTCAAAACCAGTAGTAAGTCAAGTTGAAGAATTCCAACTAATCATTCATGGAATTCTTGCAGAAGGGATGCTTATTAGTGAATCTTTCCAAGTAGCCGCCATCACGGAAAAATTGCCTCCAGGATGGAATGACTTCAAAATTTACTTGAAGCACAAGAGGAAGGAAATGTTAGTCGAAGAACTGATTACCAGACTTCGAATTGAAGAGGACAACAGAGGTAATGCCAGGAAAATTACTTTCAAAGAGGCCAAGGCAAATGTTGTCGAAGTCAAGAAGGGCAAACAACCTCAACATCACCAAGCCAAGCTAAATTTGAGGCCTAATGGCGGAGTCTCCAAAAAGGAGAAATTCAAAGGGTTGTGCTTCAAATGTGGCAAGGTAGGGCACAAGTCCTCTAAATGCAGATATCCATAAAGAGCTAGAGCCAATGAGGCCAATGTTGTGGAGGATGAAGATCTATCCGCGGTGATTTCTGAAGTCAATCTGGTTGACTCTAACCCAAGGGAATAGTGGCTTGACACTGAAGCCACACGTCATATATGTTGTGACGAGAACTCCTTCTCTGAGCTGATACCTTGCGATAATGGGGAGAAGCTCTACATGGGAAATGTTGTGACTTCTAAGATCAAAGGGAAGGGAACAGTGGTCTTGAAGATGACTTCTGGAAAAGAACTCAAGCTGCAGAATGTATTGTACGTGTCTGACGTACGCAAAAACCTTGTTTCTGGAACACTTTTAAGTATTCGCGGTTTTAAAATGGTTTTTGAATCCCAGAAGTTAATTCTGTCAAAAGGGGAGATGCTTGTGGGTAGGGGATATGTATTGAATGGAATGTGGAAACTCAATGCTATCTCTGTAAAATCCAAAATAATGAATAAGAATGTAGCTTTTTCTTCTGTTTACATGTTCGAATCATTTAATTTATGGCATGGTAGACTTGGACATGTTAATTATGATACCTTACGTAGGTTAATTAACTTGGAACACATCCCTTCATTTCACATTAATTATAACCATAAATGTGAAACGTGTGTAGAAGCAAAATTAACAAGGTCTTCATTTCAAACAATTGAAAGAAGTACAGAACCACTTGATCTAATACATAGTGATGTTTGTGATTTGAGATTTGTTCAAACTAAAGGAGGAAATAAATATTTTATTACCTTCATCGATGATAGCACAAAGTATTGCTATGTATATTTGCTTAAAAGCAAAGATGAAACTATGAAGAAATTTATACTCTATAAGCAAGAAGTTGAAAACCAACTTAATAAAAAGATTAAGGTGGTAAGAAGTGATCGTGGTGGTGAATATGTTAATCCATTTGGTGAATATTGTTCACAACTTGGAATTATTCATGAAGTAACGCCATCATATTCTCCCCAATCTAATGGATTAGCCGAACGGAAAAATCGGACTCTAAAAGAAATGATGAATGCTTTGTTAGGAAGCTCTGTGTTACCACAGAACATGTAAGGGGAAGCGGTTCTTTCGGCTAATTACCTTTTGAATAAGGTTCCTCAAAAGGAAAAGAATAAGACACCATATGAGTTGTGGAAAGGTCGAAAGCCTTCCTATAAACACTTGAAAATGTGGGGGTGTCTTGCCAAGGTAATGGCTCCATTACCAAAACAAATGAAAATAGGTCCAAAAACCGTGGATTGTATTTTTATTGGATATGCTGAACATAACAATGCTTATCGATTTCTTGTGTATGAATCAAAGAATCCTGAGATTCACAAGAACACGATAATGTAATCACAAAATGCATCATTCTTTGAAAATACATTCCCTTATAAATCTAGGGAACTTGATCAAAGTTCAACAAAACAAACTTTGGATGAAATGATTCCAAGTAATCAACAAGAGGCTGAAAATGAAATAGAGCCAAGAAAGAGCAAACGAGCAAGGGTAGAAAAATCATTTGGATCTGATTTCTTAACCTTTATGCTTGAGGCTGAACCTTTAACGTATAGTGATGCTATACGCTCCTCTGAAGGCACCTTATGGAAAGATGCCATTAAGAGCGAAATTGATTCCATCATGCAAAACCATACATGGAATTAGTGGACCTTCCTCCTGGAATTAAACCACTAAATTCAAAATGGATTTTTAAAAGAAAAATAAAAGCAGATGGAGCAATTGATAAGTACAAGGCAAGGTTGGTAATCAAAGGATACCGAAAAAAAGAAGGCCTTGATTACTTTAATGCATTTTCCCATGTATCAAGAATAACATCCATAAGAATGATACTCGCAATAGCTGCTCTGCGAAATTTAGAAGTACCTCAAATGGATGTTAAAACAGCTTTCCTAAATGGAGATCTTGATGAAGAAATTTACATGGAACAACCTGAGGGTTATGTAGTTTCAGGTCAAGAAATGAAAGTATGCAGATTGGTTAAGTCCTTGTATGGACTTAAACAAGCACCAAAACAATGGCATGAGAAATTTGATAATGTCATGATGACTAACGGTTTCAAAATAAACGAGTGTAACAAATGTATATATGTCAAAACTATAGACATTGGATATGTCATCTTATGTTTATATATTGATGACATACTTATTGTTGGAAGCAACAATGAAATGGTAAAACGTACCAAAAACATGTTAAATTCAAAATTTGACATGAAAGATATGGGACTGGCCGATACGATTCTGGGCATCCAAATCAAAAGGTCATCGGAGGGTCTCATATTAAGTCAGTCACACTATGTAGATAAGATTCTTGGGAAATTTAATAAGGAGGATTCTGACATAGCCTTAACTTCGTTAGACCCTTGTTCACATCTATCAAAGAATCGTGGGGAAAGTATCCATCAAGTGGAATATGCAAGAGTCATAGGCAGCTTAATGTATTTCATGAGCTGTACTAGACCAGTTATCGCTTTTACTGTGAGTAGTTTAAGCAGATTCACAAGCAATCCAGGGAAAGATCACTGGAAAGCAATTGTGAGAATACTGAGATATCTAAGATATACTCGGGACTACAGATTGTATTGTTCCAGAGACCCCGTTGTCTTAGAAGGATACTCTGATGCCAGTTGGATATCTGATATTCAAGATACCAAAGGCACAAGTGGATATGTATTCACTTTGGGGGGAGGAGCCGTGTCATGGAAATCCTCAAGACAAACTATTATAACCAGATCCACAATGAAATCTGAGTTTGTTGCTCTAGACAAATCTGGAGAAGAAGCAGAATGGCTTCGTCAATTCCTTAAGGATATCCCTGAATGGTCGAAACTTGTGCCCACAGTATGTATACACTGCGACAATCAAGCAACAATTGCTAGGGCACAGAGTTTCATGTATAACGGTAAGTTAAGGCATATGCGCCGTCAACATAACACCGTCAGGCAACTGATCTCAAATGGAGTTATCTCTATTGACTTTGTAAAATCAAATGATAACATTGCAGATCCACTAACCAAAGGATTGAATCGAGATCAAGTTGAGAAAATATCTAAAGGAATGAGACTAAAGCCCATGAGAAGTAAAGGCACTATGTGAAGGAAAACCCTACCTAGTTGACTGGAGATCCCAAGATCTAGGTTCAAAGGGACAACCTAATTACATAGACCCGTGCGATCACTGTGGGGGATCTTTCCCCAAGTCCATTCCTATGATGTAAACAGTGATAAAAAGTGGTTCAGGTTAAGCAAAGCTTTTAATGACCATTTTATGCTTCGGTGAGCCAAGCAACATAAGTCACCTATGTGAGAGTGAAGTGGGGTCGCTTCAAGGAGACTATTGGGCATAGTTCTTTCAAACTCTTGCAGAACCAGGCGATGTCCACGACCACATGGACATAACCATGAGAACTAATACTCTTGTTAAAGAGGTAGTTGTGTGAAGTATATCATCGTTTACACAAACAGCTGAACAGTTCAAGGACATCACGTCTACTAGTTAGCTAGTAAAGTAAATATACTTTCACAATGGAAGGTTCAAAGAAGGAAACTTACCTATCCTATGCAACTATCAATCGTAGATCCTATCATCACATCGAGTCAAAATATTTTTATAAAATCATCAATTTCATTCATGTGGGGGATTGTTGGAAAAATGTGAGAAATTGGAAACTTTGAGCCATATTTTCTAGTGGTAAAGGTGGATGTTCGAATGATGAATTTATTATTTAATATTCTACTCCATGAAACCTTTACAACGGTATCTCATATGCTCAAAAAGGTTGAGTAATGAATGAGAAATTGATGCTCAAAGTGAGGATGTTGTGAATTGTATAAGGAAAATAAAACCCTCATATCCCACATGGGTGGGATAACAAGCTTGGGAATAGTTTAAATACACTAATCCACTTGGAAGTCATTGAATGACTTGAATGAACACTATCCATCACGCGCAGGCGTCGGGGGGGGGGGTGCAAATCGAAGCTCGTTGAACCCATTCGGGTTGGGGCACGCTCGCACGTCGTGGGCGACGCGAATGTCCGGACCGGTTGGGTCCTTGCTTGGACCTGCGGATATTTTACCCACTTTGAATTAATTTTTTTCCTTACATATATGACATATCTTTTGAATATTCCGAATTTAATAGGATAATATTTGACTTTCCATTAAATTCGGGTATTAAAAGGTAATAAAGCAATTCACAGAAAACATATCCGTTTAATAAGGCATTTAATTGATTATTTTCGAATTAAATCGGAAGTAAAGTCAATGGCCTTTAATTCGAAATATTTTATTTTCCATATTTTCCTCCTCCACTCCCCTATATAAACCATGCATCTCCTCAGTTTTCAAGACACTCAAATTGTTTTTCTTCTCTCGTTCTCTTTATCTCGGTGATAGGCTAAAGCAAGAGTTCAAGTTGGAGATCTCTTTAGTTCGTGCTTCTATTGAAGATCTTCTTGTTGTTGTATCTTGGGAGACGAACGATCAATCAAACTCAAGCACTGCGGAGTGGTCGAAATTTGTCTTAAGAAAACTGCTTCTCTCAGGCCTCAACACCTTCTCTACTCAACTTTAATCTGGTTTTGTATTTGCTACTCTTTTCAATTATTTGATTAAAGTTATTATTTTATTTTATTTTATCGTCTTGTATTGATTACTTTGTAACAAATTTTAATACCCATCGTCTAAGAACAATGTTTTGATATTTTAAAGAAAAAAAATCAAAGTCGATAGTAGTAGATATCGATTTTGAAAAAGAAATTAAAGATGATGGACTTACCCTCCATCTTCAAATAGGGTGGGGTGGCTGCATGGCTGCCACATGGACATAATATATAAAAAAAGTTTAAAGACGGAATGCTTTGCTACCGTCTTCAGCATTCTGTCTGCGCAAAGACAACAAGACGTGGCAAGTTGGCCAGGGCAGGCTGGCAGGGGTAGTGGTTTGAATGCTTTGCATTTTTTTTTTTGCTCAAAGGATAACTTCATTTCCACTTTAGAAGAGAACATAGTCGTCAACAAAGGACGTATTGGAATCAGGGTTCCACATGGTTTGCCCCTGACATCTTTTAGCATATTTGGCTAGCCGATCGGCTGCCTGATTACAGGACCGCAGAACAAAAGAAAACATACAAAACTTGAAGGATCTAGAAGACAATTTGATATCCTCTTCCACGGCCGCTGTGGCCCAGTCGGACAAAGATCCATCATTAAGTCTGCAAACAACAGCTTTACAATCGGCTTCGATGATGATGCTGTCGTAACCATTCCTGCCAGCCATCGAAATGCCCAGTCTAATGGCTAAGGCTTCCGCCGCTGCCGCAGAGGTGGCAATGAAAGAATCAGAGATTCCTTGTAAAAATGATCCAGAGATATCCCACGCAATGGCCGCAGCTGACACCGTCCCTGAACATGGATCGAAGGCAGCGTCACAGTTAATCTTGATCGATCCCGGAGGTGGAGGTGTCCAGGATTCTGGTTCCGGACGAGGGTGAGACTCCCTCGAATGAAATGAGGGTGTTGTGAGGTGGTATTCAGAGAAAGCTTGTTCCGCTCTTAGCCAAACATCCCAGGGACTATCCTTCTTACTCTCGTGAACCCAAGCATGCTTCGGGAAGGGTGGGTTTTTATGATTAGAGGTGGGTTAAATGGTTGAGATTTAATTTTATTGTGTTAAATAGGGATTGAAGGTAAGAAATGTTGTAGAATTTTTTTTTGAGAAGATAGTGTAAAGAATGAGGAAAAAGGAAAATTTGAAGAAAATATTGTAAGTACATGACAGGGCCGGTCCTGACTATTTTTTGACCCGGGGCGAAATTAAAAAAAATGGGCCTCTAATTTTTAAAAAAATTAAAATATACATAATATAAAATTTCTATTTATTAAATTAAACAAATAGTAATTCATTACGATTTTAAAAATATCAAAAATATATTTAAGCATACAAATACTTATAAAAAATATTGTCTTCGAGCATTTTTTAATGCAAAATCATTGATGATAGTGTCAACATCAATGCTTTCCAACATATTTTTCTCGATACATAACATAGCTAGCTCATTCAATCTTTCTTGTGACATTGTTGACCTCAAGTAATTTTTCAATAATTTTAACTTTGAAAAACTTCGTTTCGCGGATGCTACCATCACCGGCATTGTTAATAAGATTCGATAGGATTCAAGCATATTCATACCCAAAATTTATTAAACAAATATAAAAGAATAATCTTATTTAGAATTTAAAAATATATAAAAATAAGAAGAAAAAAATATTGAAAACATGATTTTACCTAAAATTAACTCCCATAAAAAAATAAATCTCCACAAGAATTTTACCTTCAAAGTTATGTTTGAATCTGAAATTAAATTGAATTAGAGTTGGACCAAAGAATGAAGATGGAGAGTCTACATATTCATACCCAAAATTTATTAAACAAATATAAAAGAATAATCTTACGTAGAATTTAAAAATATATAAAAATAAGAAGAAAAAAATATTGAAAACATGATCTTACCTAAAATCTTAAGAACAAATTTCAATAGGATTCAAGCAGACAAGCATCACAACTGATGATAGGCAATTGTGATTGTGTTTATGTTTGTGAGAAATTGAATTTTCAGATTAATTGTAAAATATGAAAGAGAAGAGATTGAGAAATTAAAAAATATGTTTGATGAATTGATAGGAAATTGAGAGATTGGGAAATTGGGAAATTTGGTATTAAAAGAAAAAAACTAACGTTCAGAAAAATTTACGTTGATATGGGAAATTGGGAAAGAGGTTTAATTTATTGATTGTGAAAATTTAGAAAGACAAATTTTAATCGGTTAATTAATATTAGTTTTTTGGAAAGAAAATTTTTAATTAGTGTTTTTTGGAAGTAAAATTATTATTAATTATTATAAAAATTTCTAGAGATTTAATAATGGGCCCCATTATTTTATTTAACAGCCTTTTTAATTATTATAAAAATTTATGGGCCCTATTATTTAATGTAGTAATTTTTTTAATTATTATAAAAAAATTAAAGGATATTAATATTATTTTTTTTAAAAATATGGGCCCTGGGCGGGCGCCCTGCTGCCCCGGCCCAGGGCCGGCCCTGGTACATGAGATGTGTATTTTATTTTTTTAATTTAGTATTATTATTTCATTAAGTTTAATTTAAAATTTAAAATTGTATGTTATAGTGTAGTTAGTACAAAAATTTAATTTTTATTTTTTAACTTAGTATTGATGATGATTAATATAAAGAGAGCTGATCTTTAGGGTGGGCAGGAGGGGCGCCCGCCTAGAGCCCACTATTTATATTTTTTAATTATATATATATATATATATATATATATATATATATATATATATATATATATATATATATATATATGATTTGTTAAAATTTAAATATTTATTAATGGATTCCATTATCTCTAATTAAAAAATTATTTAGTCTAAACATTATTGAGTCTTAATGTCATAATTGTGATTTTAATGATAATTTATTTTTCTAATATTTATTATTAGGAGTTCATTTTTCAATATTTGTTGTTTGTGGCTCATTTTTTTTCATTACTTGTTATTAGAAGCTCAAATTTTTCTTAATATTTGTTATCATGGGCTACTCTTAAAATTCATTTTTTTAATATTTGTTATTACGAGTCCAATTTTTTTCAATACTTGTTATTTGAGGCCCATTTTTTTCAAAATACTTGTTATTAGGGGACTGCTCTTAAAATATATTTTTCTCAAAATTTGTTATTAGGGGTCTAAATTGTTCAATACTTGTTATTTTTGGTCTAAATTTTTTTAATACTTATTATTTGAGGTTCAAATTTTTCAATACTTGTCATTACAGACTCATTTCTTTCAAATATTTATTATTAGAGGCATACTCTTAACATTATTGTTTTTTCAATAACTGTTATTAGGGGTCTACTCTTAAAATTTATTTTTTCAATATTTTTTATTGGGGTCTAATTTTTTCAATATTATTTGGGTCCAAAATTTTCAATAATTATTATTAGAGGTTCAATCCCCCAATATTTGTTATTGGGGGTTATTCTTAAATTTTAAAAAAAATTAAATATTTTTATTATGGACGTACTAGTAAAGTTTATTTATTTTTCGATATCTGTTATTAGAGACCTACTCTTAGAATTCAATTTTTTTCAACACTTATTATTAGGATTCTAATTTTTTATTTGCCTCGGGCCTCCAAAATCTCATGACCGACCCTGAATATAAGTTTAATGTTTGATGTTTTGAATATTTTTGTCTTAAATAGGTAGTTGAAGGTAAAAAATTGTAGAATTTTTTTTTTTGAGAAAAAATGAGCAAAGAAGAAGGAGGAGGAGGAGGAATATTTGAAGAAAATATAGTAAGTATATGTGCATTCTATTGTTTAGTTTAGGTTCGTTAGTTTTATTTTTTAATTTTTAAATTGTATGTCATATTATTATTATATAACTATAAGAAAAAAAAACCTTTTTTTTAAATTTTTGATGTTTGAATATTTAAAGAAAATATAGTAAGTAGATGTGTATTTTAATTTTTAATTTAGGTTCATTAGTCATATTATTATAATTAGTAAGAAAATGTGATTTTTAAATTTTTAATTCAGTATTGATGAATAATATAATTTTAATGTTATTATTATGTATTTTAAAATTTTGAGTAATTTAATTTAGTAGTAAGTAAGTTGTATTAGTTATTTTAATTTTTTTAGAATTGAATTGCATGTAATAGAATTGTAGTTTAAGTGAATTTCTAATTAATGATAATTTAAATTTAAATTAATAAATTGATTTAGTTATGTAATTTTAAATGTGTAGTAGAATTTATATTTAAATTGCATGTATGTAGTAGAATTAAATTTAAACTAATAAGTTGGTTGATTTAATTTAGTTATTGTAATTTCAAATGTAGTAGAATTTAAATTTAAATTGCATGTACTAGTAGTAGAATTGTAGCAAATTACATTGTAGTAGATTTAGTGTAACCCCCATGTCCCGGTCTGGTCGGATAACCGGTTCGAGTGGGCCACACGGGGAAAACCGAAGCGAAACCCGTTGAGGTTCCCCCTCGGTTAGCAACCCTATTTTTTTTATTAACTAATCTTGTCTAATTGCCTTATTAAGCCCTATGTGAAACACGTCAGCGGAAAACACAAACATCATAGCGTCGACCAACCAAAACAGCACATTAAAACGACACAATTTCCTCTTTTAAACAGGACGTATCGATACGCCTTCAGAGGGTATCGATACGCCTTGACCAAGGTCAACACCCTATGGTCAACATAAGAAGACCGTATCGATACAGCCCTCGAGCGTATCGATACGCCCTTCTCGGTCAACACCACTTGGTCAACTAGGTTGAACCGTATCGATACGCTTGGACACCGTATCAATACGCCATACACTCCACAACTCCACAGGATTACAGAGAGTTGGGACTGTATCGATACACCCCACGTATCGATACGCCCAGCCAAACTTGTGTTCTCTGAGCAAGGCCGTATCGATACGGCCCCTAGGCGTATCGATACGCCCTGCACTGCAAGACCACAAATTCTAGCTAAACGACCTCAAACACGACTCTAGATGCAATTTTCGACTCACCTAAGCATATACAAACATGTAGGCACACATAATTAAGTCAAGGGAGTCAATCAAACATAGACTAAAACACTCATACATAGCATTCTAGTTAAAGAGCAATTCATGCAATATTGGCATGCATAAGAACACAAAGGACCTTAAAAGGGACAAGACATCATGAAAGGCTTGCACACATACACAAGGCAACCTAAACATTCTAAAACATACCATCACACATCAAAGCATTCAACATAGCATCGCATCCATACAAAAGCAAGATATTAAGGAGTCTAAACATGCTCCTAGCAACCAACATCAACCACAAAGCATTACACATCTCATTGCTTAAACTATTACACGTTTAACATTGAAATTCATACTTGATGAAATCAAGCCAAAACCACACTTGGAGGCCCTCCGCTTGCCCGAGCAACCCACGAACTAAGGATCTGCAATGTTGAACAAAGAGAGCGTAAGCAATGATGCTTAGTGAGGGTAAGCTCTAAAAACAAACCTCAACATTGCAGGGTCCGAGCACGATCTAGCCAAGGTAACCACAATCATACCAAGGGTCCACAAGATAAATTGCATGAACAACATATCACATATATGCCATAACCATGAGCTCAACACTACCATACATGTAATCACATTTAAACATCCAATCAGCTCATATATCTCAACACATTGATACACATATCAATCAACATTGGCACCTAGTTAAGACTCAAATACACGGATAACCGTTGGACTCACATCCAACAACACAACCATTACCTGACGGTGGGATTACACTCATCACCGGTCTCGCGGAGGGGATTCCACTCATCCTCACGCCCCGTCGATGGGATTCCACTCATCACCGACAATATTTAAATACCATTTCCGGGCGTACCCGTACTCCTCCTTGGTGACTCAACGCCACCAAGGCCACGCGCGACTTTTGACTCATGTGTACACACTAACATCCTAATGATCGATCAGTTGTATTTAAGTTTACTAGTGCCAATATTTTACTCGTTCCACATTACTCATTTCAATCATTTCCGTGCTTAGCACGTACTCACCATGAATACAATCATGAACCAACATCATGCATGCATTAAGCAATACAAATCATGCCTCATCTCTCATGCATAATACAATGTATATAAGCATTCATATCACAACACATACGAGGCACATACATTCATACATTGAAGTTCATCCAAGGGCTCTAGATCAAGCTTAGGACTAGGCTACCACCCTAATCCTAACTCTAGGTGGGTCTACCAAGCCCAACCTAGTCCATATACTCGAACCAACCAATTTAAAATCATTTAAACGATTAACCACTCACCTAAGCTTCCAAGCTCAAAGACCAAGCAAGCGACCCTTCTTCAATTTCCCGGATTCTCTTCTGATGCTTCACCGACGCCCAAATTCGATTCTACTCAATCTCAAACACAAACAAAACATTCATAATCAATATCTCATCAACGGAAACATCCCGGATCAACACTTCAAGCACTCAATACCCAAAACAAGTCCCAAAAACAGAATTTCCGAGCTGCCCTTAAAGCCCACCAATATCTTCCAATTCAAGCATCCAAATAACCATCAAACACACCCAAAGCAGCCCTCATATATAACACTAACATCAGCCCTCGAGAACCAACATTAAACAGCCCCAAAATACACTTTAAAACCTCCCAAAAACCCCTTTAAAGCCAAATTCCGAAAATTGTTTAAAATCGTTTGGAATTCACATATGTGACATCATTTGACTCCTATATACCATAACTAACCATAATGAATCAAAATATTAGGTTTAGCTACACAAAGGCACCACTTTTAATCAAATATTCAAAAACCTCTATTTCCTTAAAACTTCATGAAAACGAAAATAAAGTGTACTTTTGAGAAGAGGGAGGTGAGGGGAGTTCAAAATTACCTTCACCTTTAAATTCGGAGTTGAAATGGAGGAGCTTTGGAAATGGAATAGTGAATGTGGAAGGGAGTTTGGTTTCCTGTTGATAAGCTTTGGAGAAGAAGATGAATAGTAGAGAAAATGGGTGTTTATTTGACATGTGACATATTTAAAACTCAAAAGACTTCTTTGCCCTTAATGAAATGGGGTATTCACAAGGGCATACCCTCTATGGCTATTTGGGGTTAAATTGCAAAACATAATAACTCAAATTAATCTAATTTAATTTGGAAACGAAACCCGAAATTCTTAAAAACCATTTTAATTATAAAACCGAGCCCAAAATGATATTATAATATTATTTTCACCTAACCCCTAAACCCGGGTGTTACAACTCTCCCCCACTTAAGGAATTTCGTCCCCGAAATTACCTGGTGGAAATAGATACGGAAACTGCTCAACCATATCCGCTTTCCTCTCCCACGTGGCCTCTTCCACACCTCTATGTCTCCACAACACCTTGACCAACTCTATGGTCTTGCCACGCAACACCTTGCTATCAGAAGCAAGTATCTCAACGGGCTCTTCATTATAGGAAAAATCTGGATTTAACTCTATCTCCTCAACGGGCATCACATGAGAAGGATCCGATCTATATCTCCTAAGCATAGACACATGAAAGACATCATGAATCCTTTCTAACTCAGAAGGTAACCTCAAACGATAAGCTATGGGCCCAATCCGCTAAACTATCTCATACGGACCAATGAACCTCGGACTCAACTTGCCTTTCCGGCCAAACCTCATTACCTTCTTCCACGGAGATACCTTCAGGAATACTTTCTCATCCACTGAGTACTCAACCTCTTTCCTCTTCAAGTCTGCATAAGACTTCTGGCGATCGGAAGCTGCTTTCAAGCGGTCACATATCAACTTCACCTTTTCTGTGGTTCCCTTAAGCAAGTCCGGCATTGGTAACAACCTCTGACCTGTCTCAGCCCAACAAATCGGAGTCCTACACCGTCTACCATACAAAGCCTCATAAGGTGCCATCTGAATACTAGACTGATAATTGTTGTTGTAAGCAAACTCAACTAACGGTAAGTGTTTCTCCCAAGAACCCTGAAAATCAATCACACAACAACGAAGCATATCTTCTAGAATCTGTATCACTCGCTCTGACTGCCCATCGGACTGCGGATGATAAGACGTGCTGAAATGTAGACGACTACCCAAAGCACTATGCAAGCAATTCCAGAACCTCGAGGTGAATCTAGGATCCCTATCCGAAACTATAGACTTCGGAACTCCATGAAGTCTCACAATCTCACGAATGTACAAGTTTGCCAACTTGTCTAAGAAATCCGTAGTGTTCACTGCTAAGAAGTGAGCACACTTGGTGAACCTGTCAACAATCACCCAAACTGAATTCTTCTTCGAAGGAGACAAAGGCAACCCCGATACAAAATCCATGGTGATCCTCTCCCATTTCCATTCCGGAATCTTCAAAGGCTGTAGCAAACCTGAAGGAACCTGATGTTCCGCCTTCACTCTCTGACAAACCATGCAACGGCTCACATATTCGGCTACATCTCTTTTCAAACCAACCCAGAAGTAATCATTCTTCAAATCTCGGTACATCTTGGTACTACCCGGATGCATAGAAAAGGGGCTCGAATGTGCTTCACTCAAAATCTGACGTCTCAGCTCAACATCTTCCGGTACAACAATTCTATCTCTAAAGCACAACAAACTCTCACCACTGAAACTATACTCAGTCGGTCTTCCTTCGGCTATGTCTTGAACATGGGGAACTAGGCTTACATCTTGCAACTGTTTCTCTCTAATCAACTGAATCAAAGAAGGCTTCACTTGCAACTCGGTGATCAGACCACCATCATCGGACACACTCAACCTAGCAAACATAGCTCTCAACTCAACGGCCACTTTTCTACTCAAGGCATCGGCTACTACATTTGCTTTACCCGGATGGTATTCAATGGTCAAATCATAATCTTTCAACAGCTCTAGCCATCTTCTCTGTCTCAAATTCAACTCTTTCTGTGTCATCAAGTACTTCAAGCTCTTGTGATCGGTGTAAACTATACACTTCTCACCATACAAATAGTGACGCCAAATCTTCAATGCAAATACAACTGCGGCTAGCTCTATGTCATGAGTAGGGTAGTTCTTCTCATGAATCTTCAATTGTCTAGAAGCATAAGCAACAACTCTCTTATCTTGCATCAGAACACATCCTAAGCCTACGTAGGAAGCATCACTGTAGATCACAAACTCCTTACCTGAAACGGGTTGCACTAACACTGGAGCATTCGTCAAAGCTTCTTTCAATTTCTCAAAAGCCTTCTATCTTGCATCTGACCATTCAAACTTAACTCACTTTTGCAACAATTTAGTCAAAGGAGCAGCTACTCTAGAGAAGCCATCAACAAACCTCCTATAGTAACCGGCTAATCCTAGGAAACTCCTAATCTCAGTCACGGACTTAGGTTGTTTCCACTCAACAATAGCCTCAATCTTCGATGGATCAACTCGGATACCTTCGGCCGAAACAACATGGCCAAGAAACACAACCTCTCGAATCCAGAACTCACACTTACTAAGCTTCGCATACAACTGATTGCTCAACAATCTCTGTAAAACAAATCTCAAGTGCTCATCATGCTCTTCTTCTGTCTTCGAGTACACAAGTATATCATCAATGAAGACAACCACAAACCGGTCTAGATAGTCTCTGAAAATTCTGTTCATCATGTCCATGAATGCTGCCGGTGCATTCGTGAGCCCAAATGGCATCACAAGAAACTCATAGTGACCATACCTAGTCCTAAAAGCTGTCTTCGGAACGTCACACTCTTTCACTTTCAACTGATAGTACCCGGATCTCAAATCTATTTTCGAGAATACTGAAGCACCTCTCAACTGATCAAACAAATCATCTATGCGAGGCAACGAATACTTGTTCTTCACAGTCATCTGATTCAACTGTCTATAGTCAATGCACATGCGCATACTACCATCTTTCTTTTTCACAAACAACACGGGAGCACCCCACGGAAAAATACTAGGCCTAATGAAACCACGGTCTAATAACTCTTGCAACTGACTCTTCAATTCTTTCAACTCTTTCAGAGCCATACGATACGGAGCTATCGAAACTGGGTTAGACCCTGAAACTGTCTCAATCACAAACTCAACATCTCTGTCAGGAGGCAAACCCGGCAACTCTTCAGGAAACACATCTGGAAAGTCACACACTGTTCTGATATCTTTCGGTCTAGCTTCACTCATATCCGGATTCATAACATAAGCTAAATAGGCCCCACATCCAGAGTCCATCAACCTATGAGCCTCTAGAGCTGACACCACATTAGACAAGAACTTAATGTTCTCGCCTACTACCACTACCTCGTAGTCGTCAGAAAGCTTCAAAGAAATCCTCTTTGTTTCAAAATCCACACTAGCCTGATGCTCGACCAACCAGTCCATACCCAATATAATATCAAAACCGTAGAAAGGAAGTTCCATCATATCAACTGAAAACACATGACCCTGAATCTTCAGTGGACACCTCCTATACATACGTCTAACCACAACTGTCTCACCAAAAGAGCTAGTAACATGCATACCTACATCTAAGATCTCTACAGGAATATCTAACTTCTGTGCATGCTCACTCAGAATGTAGGAATGCGTAGAACCCGAATCAACCAAAGAAAGCAAAGACATAGACTGTAACTCGAAATTACCTGCTATCACATCGGTGTCGTTCCTGGCCTCTCTCTGAGCATAAACTCTCACTGGCCCTCCCGCCTCTGGCTGCACAGCCACAACATGAGCAAGGTTCCTCTGAGCATCTCCCCTAGGTGCATCAGCCCTAGGCTGGAAGTAGCCACGACCGCGCCCACGGCCTCTCTGAGAATCGTTACCTCTCGTAGGAGCCTGAGCAATGTTCGGTGCCTGAGCTGCCTGACGTGGACAGTCCCTCCTAAAGTGGTCCCTCGAACCACAGTTCCAACAAGCATGGAAGTTACCCCAGCACTCTCTAGTGTGCTGCCTCCCACACTGTGCACACTCGGGCAAACGCCCTCCTCCTCTATGGCCCTGATGGCCTCTACCATGGTGGCCACTGCCACGTCTCTGATCAAACTGATGTCCGCCACCTCTGTGCCTCTTAGCATCTCTACCATCAAAGTTGTTGTGCCTCTTACCAGAACTAGATCCCCCAGAACGCTTGGTCAGCCCCAAGCTATGCTCAATGTCCTTGGCTCTAGCAACCAAGACATCAAAGTCAGAATAATCAGAAGCTAAGGTATACCTCTTAACTTCCTCATGAAGCCCATATCTAAAGCGATCACATCGAGCCCTCTCTGTAGGCACTAACTCTAGAGCATACTGACTCAGACGAACAAAACGAATCTCATAATCAGTCACCGAAGCATCTCCCTGAGTGAGGGCCATGAACTCTCGCTTCTTCTCATCCAAATACCTCGGTCCCAAGTACCTCTTCCGGAAAGCAAACTCAAAGAATTCCCAATCAATCTCTGTCTCTGGAACCCCGGCTGTAATGGTGACCCACCAGGTGTAGGCATCACCCTGAAGCAATGAGATCACACAACCCAATCTACGTGCGCCCGCACAACCCATCTGAGCCAAGATACGAACTGTCTTCTCCAACCATAACTCCGACCTCTCCGGAGTAGATCCTCTAAACTCCTCAGCTCCCAAGCTACGGAGCCTCTCCAACGGTAGACTAGCATTATCACACCTAGGCTGAGCTGCAGCCTGAGCTCCCGCAACTGCGGCCTGAAATGCTCCCGCTATCGCTTGCACTAACGGAGTCATGTCAATTCCAGCTGGACCTTGGCCACCTTGAGGTCCATCTCCTCCGACTCCATCTTCACCTCCAGCTCCAGGTGGTGGAGGTGGTGGTGGAGCGCCAACTCCCGCAGCCACCGACCCTTCCAGATGAGCCTCCACTCCGACAGCCGGCTCAACAGGAGCCGCAACCCGTGGTTCCTGACGAACCACTCTCGGTCTACCTCTCGGTCTAGACATTGCTCTCACGAAAATTAACTACAACCACAACAACAAAACATACAAGTTGGGTTAGCAAGGCAAGGCTTCCAAGTGTTCAAGTACGTTCCCTTACTAAAACAAAACCATTTTTTTTCAATGTAATAGTAGCAATGGGACTCACACACACATGCTTTGAATAAAACAAGCAACATACTCGTCAAACAGGCAACCATTCTTACAAGCAAGCAAACACCATGCATATCAAGCAAAAACTTAAACTTACCTCACTTACCTGCCCAAGGTCTCGGTAACCTTAGGCTCTGATACCAACAAGTGTAACCCCCACGTCCCGGTCTGGTCGGATAACCGGTTCGAGTGGGCCACACGGGGAAAACCGAAGCGAAACCCGTTGAGGTTCCCCCTCGGTTAGCAACCCTATTTTTTTTATTAACTAATCTTGTTTAATTGCCTTATTAAGCCCTATGTGAAACACGTCAGCGGAAAACACAAACATCATAGCGTCGACCAACCAAAACAGCACATTAAAACGACACAATTTCCTCTTTTAAACATGACGTATCGATACGCCTTCAGAGGGTATCGATACGCCTTGACCAAGGTCAACACCCTATGGTCAACATAAGAAGACCGTATCGATACAGCCCTCGAGCGTATCGATACGCCCTTCTCGGTCAACACCACTTGGTCAACTAGGTTGAACCGTATCGATACGCTTGGACACCGTATCGATACGCCATACACTCCACAACTCCACAGGATTACAGAGAGTTGGGACCGTATCGATACACCCCACGTATCGATACGCCCAGCCAAACTTGTGTTCTCTGAGCAAGGCCGTATCGATACGGCCCCTAGGCGTATCGATACGCTCTGCACTGCAAGACCACTAAACGACCTCAAACACGACTCTAGATGCAATTTTCGACTCACCTAAGCATATACAAACATGTAGGCACACATAATTAAGTCAAGGGAGTCAATCAAACATAGACTAAAACACTTATACATAGCATTCTAGTTAAAGAGCAATTCATGCAATATTGGCATGCATAAGAACACAAAGGACCTTAAAAGGGACAAGACATCATGAAAGGCTTGCACACATACACAAGGCAACCTAAACATTCTAAAACATACCATCACACATCAAAGCATTCAACATAGCATCGCATCCATACAAAAGCAAGATATTAAGGAGTCTAAACATGCTCCTAGCAACCAACATCAACCACAAAGCATTACACATCCCATTGCTTAAACTATTACACGTTTAACATTGAAATCCATACTTGATGAAATCAAGCCAAAACCACACTTGGAGGCCCTCCGCTTGCCCGAGCAACCCACGAACTAAGGATCTGCAATGTTGAACAAAGAGAGCGTAAGCAATGATGCTTAGTAAGGGTAAGCTCTAAAAACAAACCTCAACATTGCAGGGTCCGAGCACGATCTAGCCAAGGTAACCACAATCATACCAAGGGTCCACAAGATAAATTGCATGAACAACATATCACATATATGCCATAACCATGAGCTCAACACTACCATACATGTAATCACATTTAAACATCCAATCAGCTCATATATCTCAACACATTGATACACATATCAATCAACATTGGCACCTAGTTAAGACTCAAATACACGGATAACTGTTGGACTCACATCCAACAACACAACCATTACCTGACGGTGGGATTACACTCATCACCGGTCTCGCGGAGGGGATTCCACTCATCCTCACGCCCCGTCGATGGGATTCCACTCATCACCGACAATATTTAAATACCATTTCCGGGCGTACCCGTACTCCTCCTTGGTGACTCAACGCCACCAAGGCCACGCGCGACTTTTGACTCATGTGTACACACTAACATCCTAATGATCGATCATTTGTATTTAAGTTTACTAGTGCCAATATTTTACTCGTTCCACATTACTCATTTCAATCATTTCCGTGCTTAGCACGTACTCACCATGAATACAATCATGAACCAACACCATGCATGCATTAAGCAATACAAATCATGCCTCATCTCTCATGCATAATACAATGTATATAAGCATTCATATCACAACACATACGAGGCACATACATTCATACATTGAAGTTCATCCAAGGGCTCTAGATCAAGCTTAGGATTAGGCTACCACCCTAATCCTAACTCTAGGTGGGTCTACCAAGCCCAACCTAGTCCATATACTCGAACCAACCAATTTAAAACCATTTAAACGAT
Organism: Hibiscus trionum; assembly: GCA_030270665.1. Lineage (NCBI taxonomy): Eukaryota > Viridiplantae > Streptophyta > Magnoliopsida > Malvales > Malvaceae > Hibiscus > Hibiscus trionum. Next base: position 671,275 of record BSYR01000034.1, on the reverse strand, counting down.
TAACCACTCACCTAAGCTTCCAAGCTCAAAGACCAAGCAAGCGACCCTTCTTCAATTTCCCGGATTCTCTTCCGATGCTTCACCGACGCCCAAATTCGATTCTACTCAATCTCAAACACAAACAAAACATTCATAATCAATATCTCATCAACGGAAACATCCCGGATCAACACTTCAAGCACTCAATACCCAAAACAAGTCCCAAAAACAGAATTTCCGAGCTGCCCTTAAAGCCCACCAATATCTTCCAATTCAAGCATCCAAATAACCATCAAACACACCCAAAGCAGCCCTCATATATAACACTAACATCAGCCCTCGAGAACCAACATTAAACAGCCCCAAAATACACTTTAAAACCTCCCAAAAACCCCTTTAAAGCCAAATTCCGAAAATTGTTTAAAATCGTTTGGAATTCACATATGTGACATCATTTGACTCCTATATACCATAACTAACCATAATGAATCAAAATATTAGGTTTAGCTACACAAAGGCACCACTTTTAATCAAATATTCAAAAACCTCTATTTCCTTAAAACTTCATGAAAACGAAAATAAAGTGTACTTTTGAGAAGAGGGAGGTGAGGGGAGTTCAAAATTACCTTCACCTTTAAATTCGGAGTTGAAATGGAGGAGCTTTGGAAATGGAATAGTGAATGTGGAAGGGAGTTTGGTTTCCCGTTGATAAGCTTTGGAGAAGAAGATGAATAGTAGAGAAAATGGGTGTTTATTTGACATGTGACATATTTAAAACTCAAAAGACTTCTTTGCCCTTAATGAAATGGGGTATTCACAAGGGCATACCCTCTATGGCTATTTGGGGTTAAATTGCAAAACATAATAACTCAAATTAATCTAATTTAATTTGGAAACGAAACCCGAAATTCTTAAAAACCATTTTAATTATAAAACTGAGCCCAAAATGATATTATAATATTATTTTCACCTAACCCCTAAACCCGGGTGTTACATTTAGTCTCGGATTACTAATATTTTTTTTATTTATCATGTAACTTTGTTAGAAGGATGACTGATCAAGCTCTTCTTTTGAGATTACAAGATCGACACATCATTAGTCTTAGGGTTGATGAGATGGTACATTTTTTAATAATTTATTTATTAGAAAATCAATAACTTCTGTAATTTGTTAATAATTATGTTTAAATTAATGCATTAATTATAGGATATGGAGGATACCTTTAAACATCATCGGAACATGATAAAAAATCCTCAAGACGATAGAATTATTCCACGGTTGTAAATGGTGAAATTTTATCATGTAATATTTATTCGTGGGAACAAGTTGGTGCCCAGGCTGATCATCACTCAAATTGAGCGTTGGAAATAGGGATGTAAAAACAGGTAATCGGACAGGTTTCAGGTCGGGTTCTGTCAGGTCGGGTAAAATCGGATACATGTCATTTCAGGTAAAAAAGAAATTTTTGACTCGACTCGGGTCGGGTGCGGGTCCATTGCAGTCGGGTAATTTGCAGGTCGGGTCCATTTCAGGTCGGGTCAATTTTCAGGTCGGGTCCATTTCAGGTCGAACTCGTTGCAGATCAGGTAAAAACAGGTCGGGTAAAATCAGTTAATTGGCAGGTAAATTGCAGGTCGGGTTCATTTCAGGTCGGGTTCATTTCAGGTCGGTTTCATTTCAGGTCGGGTTCATTTCATGTAACACCCGTGTTTTGGGCCTAGGAGTTAACCGAGTTTTTGGTTCGAGTCAATAAAATTTAAATTAAAACAATTCAACCTAATTTGTGATGTAAATGAGCTTTTATAACAGGGGAGGGACCTACATTGCGATTTTACCCAAGAGTTTTGAAAAAGGAAGACAACTTTTAAAGTTGTCATCTTCTCCCCCTTTCCCCTCTATTCCCACGTGAAAAACAAAACCCCTCTCCAAAACTCTCTCAAATATTCAAGTTACTATTCCATTCGATTTCAACTTCGTTTTAAGGTGTTTTTGAAAGGTAAACAAGTTTTCTTACTCTCCTCTTTATCTTCTATCTACCTATGGTCTTAGATTTTAAAGTTATGGAGTTTTGAAAATTAGGGTTTGTTTTAAAGGTTGGGTTTTAAAGGGGTTTTTCATTTTGTTTCACAAAATTGAGTTGGGGCTTTAGTTAATCATGTTAAAAGGTGTAACATATATCAATTTGGTTGAATTTGGATGAAAATCCGTAGTATGGTCTTAGGGCAAATTTTAAGGTATTAAAACTTGGGTTTTTGGGAGGTTTAAGGTTGAAATTGAAGGGCTGTTGGTCTACCTATGTTATGAGGATGTTTTGGGATCATTTGAGAGTCATTTGGAGGTTTGGAAATGGAAATTTCAGCAAGGTTTTAGGGGAGCACGAAAATTGGTATTTTGGATGATTATGTGATTTGGGGATTTGTGGATTTTGGCTTGTGTTTGTAAAGTAAGTTAAGGGTTGGGTTTTAGCATCGAATTGTGAAGTAATGTATGTGTTTTGCTCGGCTAGAAACAAGAGGAGTCGTCGAAGAAGCTTTGGGACCGAATCCGGGTTCGTAGGAGATTTGCTTTGGTTGCTAAGGAAGGGTGGTGAGTGGTTAATGTTTTTAAATTGGTTTTTAAGTGGTTGGTTCAAGCATGTGAACTAGGTTGGGCTTGGTAGACCCACCTAGAGTTAGGATTAGGGTGGTAGCCTAATCCTAAGCTTTAGTTAGAGACCTTGGTTGATCTTTAAAGTGTTGAATTATGCCTCATGGTTAATCATGCTTATGGTGGTTAAGCTTATGTTGTTATACATGTATGTGGGGGCATGGCTTAATGCATTGTTATATGCATGTTGATGATAGATGTGATATGGTTGTTAATGATGTATATGTGGTGTTGTCATGTGAAATGAGATTATGAGGTGATTGCTTGATCCGAGGATCATGGTGAGTACATGCTAGGCATGGAAATGTGGTTTGTGCATGACAGTAAGTCATGGTGAGTACGTGCTAAGCACGAAAGTTGTTAATAAATGGTATTGTGGAATGTGTTAGTATTGGCACTAGTATGCTTGGGTACAAATGATCGATCATTAGGATGTTTAGTGTGCACACGTGAGTCAAAATGCGCGCGTGGTCTTGATGATGGTAGTCATCAAGATGGAGTACGGGTTCGCCCGGAAATCTTCTTATATATCTATATGTCAGTGATGAGTGGAATCCCATCGACGGGGCGTGAGGATGAGTGGAATCCCCTCCGCGTGAAATGAGGCGTGAGGATGAGTGGAATCCCCTCCGCGTGAACGGTGATGAGTGTAATCCCACCGTCAGGTAATGGTTGTGTTGTTGGATGTGAGTTCCAACGGTTATCCGCGTATTCGAGTCATAGCTAGGTGCCAATACGGATTGTGGTTTATGTTGCCAATATGTGATTAATTGTGAGCCAATGTGATTTGGGATGTGTTGCTAACATGGTTTAATATATGTGATTTCATATGTTGTGGATTTAAACATGTTGAGCGTGACATGATATTGAATATATGTTCATGCATCATTTATAATTATGGCTCGTGTGGATCGGAAGTAAGATCATGCATTTTATCTTGGTTGTAGCTCGTGCTTGGACCCTGCATTGTCGAAGGTTTGTTTTATGAGCTTACCCTCACTAAGCTTTTATGCTTACGCTCTCTTTTGTTCGACAATGCTGATCAATAGCTCGAGGGTGGCAAGGGCAAGGAAAGGTCTCCAAGTGTTGCTTTGGTGAGCTCAATGTATGAATTTTAAGTGATAGAATGTAATAGTTAAGCAATGGGATATGTATTGTTGTTTGAGTTTGGGTGTATGTTGATGTTTTGATTTGGCCTTGGTTTGTAAAACATGTTATGCTTTGATGTATGCTTGTGTGTGGTGGCATGTCTATAGACGTTTAGGTTGCCTTGTTATAGTGCAAACCTCTTTATGCTTATCATGTGCCTTTTAAGGCCTTCGAGCACCAGGTATGACCTTAAATGTTAAAATGCCTTTTTGTTGGAATGCTATGCTTGAAAGCTTATGTTGCTTGTATGGTTTGTGTATCATCTAGCGTTGGATTGTGCCTTTGATTTCAAGTTAAAGCATGCGTTTATGTTTGTTTTGCCTTAGGATTGATGTTAGTGTGTTGGTTGGGGTTTTTAGAGGGATTTAAGGGCCTCCTTGTGCCTTAAATCAGCTCAAACCTGCAAGTTCGTGGCAGGGGTATCGATACGGTTGGTACGGTATCGATACCACCTTCTTGTTTCAGGCCTCGTGTATCGATACACTTGGGGGGTGTATCGATACCATTTTGGTCACTGGAGCTACTGTCCATTTCGGTATCGATACCGGCCTCTGGTGTATCGATACCGTCATCTTAGCGTTGACCGTAGGAAGTCAACCGTTGGGGAGGGTATCGATACACTCCTTGGGTGTATCGATACGGTCTCTACGGGTTGACTTTGACCAGTTGACCTAGTCAAGGGGGTATCGATACACCCCTTAAGGGTATCGATACCGCCTGTAGTTAAAGCTTAAAATTGGGCTGTAAGATGTTGGGCTGAGTTCGTTTGTTTGCCTCGTGAATGTTGTTCCACTGTATGATCACATAGGATTAAATACTCATCTAGACAAGATTTAAAATGGAAAAAAATAGGGTTGCTAACCTAGGGGGAATTCTTTAGGGAGTTTTCACTCAGTTTTCCCCGTGTAGCTTACTCGGACCGGTCATCCGGCCAGACCGGGACGAGGGGGTTACATTTGTTGGTATCAGAGCCTAAGGTTTCCGAGACCTTGGGTAGGTAAGTGAGGTAAGTTAAGTTCTTGCATTGAAATTGCACGGTGTTTGCTTGTCATGTATGCATGTTGCTTGTTATCCGTGAATGCTGTGATGTATGATTGCTTGATTGAGACTATATGTTGTTTGATTGTACGCATGTGTTTGCTTGTTTAGCAAGTAAGCCTTGTTACATGCTTGTTTGAGCATGTATATGTGTTGAGTTGTTTGAAACATGCTTAGTAGAGTCCCATTGCTACTATTACATCGGAAAATAGATTTTAAGTGAGGAAATCATACTTGAGCCACTTGGAAGCCTTGCCTTGCTAACCCAATCTTGTATGTTTTACTGTTGATGTTGTTGTTGATTTAATTGCTTTTCGGTAAGTAGAAGTTGTAGTTCTGAAAAGGTGAACGATGTAGAGGGAGTCCATCACCTTAGTTAGGGAGGTATGGTTGTACCGGAATTGAGGTACAATTTGTCCGTTTGAGATGGTGTGTATGTGGGTTGATTCCTGTGGATGAGGGACGATGTGATCAACACTGGCATCAGTTGGTAAGAAGAAGTGAAGGCATATGAGTGGGAGTTAGAGTGGTGTCGATGTTTTAGCAGATAAGCCCTTGGTACAGTGTTAAGTTGCTTCCTCCAGTTGATTCTAAATCCGTGCTTTCGTATATCGTTAGCAAGTATGCAAGTTTGAATATGCCTGGTGAATTGTTAGAGGTAGGTGCGAGTATCTTGGTTCTTTTAGCGAGATCAAGGTAGGGGTCTCGTGTGAGTAATCTGAATTTCGGAAATGTTAGTTGGTGACCGTTGAGGTTTGGCCTATGATTTTAATGCAAGACAGCCGGTCAGTGTCCGTGAATGGGAGCTAGTTTGTGTGATTGGGTCAGTGTACGTTGAGTTGTCTTCCAGCAAGCGGAAGAGATGAAGTCACTTCCGATGTAGTTGAGCCGAGAAGGGAGTCTCGAGCCTTGACTCCAGATTGTTTGCTAGGGGTAGAACAAGTCCAGCATGACTGTTTGTGTGTGTGATCAGAATTGAATCTTGAAGTTACGAGATGCTCTAAGAACAGTTTAGAAGAGTCAGATTTTGTTGAAGAACCAGTCTGAAGACAAGAGGACCGAAGACTATCAGTTGTGTACATGTGAAGTTGCAATTTCTACGGATACCTTCTTTTGTGTGAGCATGTAAGAAATTAGATATCTTTGTTGAGACCTTAGATGTAGGGACACATGTGACTAGCCTTTTGGGAGATAGTAGTGATCAGAAAAATGTACAGAAGATGTTTGTTGGTGGTTCAGAGTTACTATTTTCTAGTAGATGTGAAGTGATTGTCTTCCTACGGTTTCGATGTACCTTTTGACATGGTTTGGCTTGTAGAGCACAAAGCTAGGATATACGTTGAGACAAAGAGAGAGTTGCCTTGGAGTTGCAGATTTCTATGTGACTGTAGTAGTAGGTGAGGAGGTGAACTTCTTGTCGAATGTTGACCCAGCTTTGGAGGTGGAAGATTGATTGAGTTTAGTTGGCAGGCTTGCTTAGCAATTGTGATGGATTTGATTTGGAATGAAGATTAAACCACAGAATGTTAGAATAGTTGTGTTTTCTTTACCTAGAAGTGTTTGGAAGAATTGTCGGTTTACCTCTTGTTAGAGGAGAAGAGTTTGTTATTGAGACCGTTTTCGAGGTTGCTTCTGTTTTGTTTGTTCTGTAACTTATGAATTCCGGAAGAATTGAGAATGTTGAAGAATTAACTTCGAGACTTGTTAGACCTTAGATTCATTAGGCCTAGTGCATCATCTCAGAGTTCTACAGTGTAATTTGTGAAGAAGAAAGAGTGACAGTACGAGATTCTGTTCAGATTACATACAGTCAAAACAAGTGACAGTGAATGATTAGTATCCGTTTCCGAGTGTCAGTGATTTGTTGGTCAGTTAGTGTGTGCTTTAGTCTATTTGAAGATTAGTTTGAGATCCGATTTCTACCAGCTGAAAGTGAGAGAAGTTGATGTACCGAAGACAGTTTCCGGGGCAAGATGTGATCGCTTTGAGTTCCAAGTTGTACCGTTTTGTTTTACTAGTGTGTTAGTTACCTTCATAGAGAGGTTGAGCAGAATATTTTCCTGAGTTTCTTGATCAGTTGTAGTAGCTCTTCTAGATGTCACGTGAGTATATTCAAGTGCCGAGGAAGATCATGACAAGCTTTGAAGTTAGTGTGGTAGATTCTATTAGAGAATTAATTGTATACCAAGTTGTGCAACGTGAACTTCGAGTTAATAAATATATTCTCTTAGGACATGTAGATTAGCCGAGTGTATTAGAACAAATCTTGAACAGACAGAGGAAGATGCGATTTGGAAGAAATTGAAGACTGTGACAGGAACCTATAGTTCTAAGTCTAGCAGTGTTACTACCGGAAGTTGTAAATAGCCGTTCGAAGATAGCTGCTCTTTTGTCAGATTGCTACAGAAGAATGTTCAGTTGTGAGGTTAGATGCGAGACATTGAACCTTTGAGAAACCGAAAGAAACTTTGAAAAGAGCTTCGACCTTGATCCAGCCTATACTAGAGAAAGAGCTTGTGAACTGTAGTGATGTGTTACATGTAGGGTTAGGTTGTGTGCTTATGCAAGACGGAAGATTGTGACTTGTTCATCGAGTTAGTTGAAAGACCGTGAGAAGAGTTATCCGATATGAGACATAGAGTTAATTATAGTTGTATTTTCTTCGAAGACTTAGAGACAAAGCTTGTATAGTAAGAACTGCACAGTGTGTACGTACATATTATCAGAACTTGAATTGTTAGACAACTTAGGAAGGGTTGAAACTTGAACAGCCTAAAGTGTTAGAACTGCTTGAAGACTGTAATATCAAGATTGAGTACCATCCGAAGATAGTCAACGTAGTAACCGATGTTCCGAGTTGTAATTGTTGTTAGATTAGTAGTTGAGTTGCGAGTTGTATTTGCCGAATTCAGTTACCGAATGACAGTATTTTTGTGGCCGCGTTTCATGTTGAACCTACATTGAGTCAGAATGCTAGAAGAGAAATAGTTGCAAGACAGATTCTTGGCACCTCACGTGCGAGGCATAGTAAAAGAAAGACCTTCAGAATACAGTTTCAGAGATGATAGAGTTTTGCATTTCAGAGACAGAATAGTTGTACCTATGGACATAGTGTTTTGAGACGTATTGTGTTGGCCGAAGCATACGGCAGTTCATTTGTATTGCATCTGAGTTGTATGAAGACGTATTGTGGGTTGAAGACGAGTACTTCTGGATTGAGTTGATGAATCATGTGGTTCAGTATGAGAGTAAGTGAGTAAATTGTCAGCGTGTTAAGACCGAGCGTCAGTTTTCTTCTAGTTTGTTACATCCGTGGAAGGTTCTTAATGGAAGTGAGTAATAGAGATTCGAGATTTCAGCTAGAATAATTTCGAAGACGTTTGTATAGTGTTTGGTTACCTGTTGAAGACAGAGGGTCAGTCAGAGAAAGTTATGAGTCAAGTGTTCAAACAGTGTTGTATGAGATTGTGAATCGGGCTAGTTCAGTTGTTTAATTGTTGCGGTTACCACCAGAGTTAAAAAAAGGGGTTGGTGATGTGATTTGTGTATCCATGATTCGAGAATGTGAGTCAGATCTGTTTCGTACCATATTTGTTGAAGAGATTGAGTTGAGTTTGAAATTGCGTGCAACGAAGAATCAGTTGAAATCTTAGCATCAGACATCTATTGTTGTGTGGTAAGTCTACCGAGTTGGTAAGTATTTGGTGGTGAGAAGAGAAAATGGAAGTGTGTAGGAGCAGTTTCAGTGGCCCTCCGTGTTCGATGAATTTCGGGGACAAAATTTCTTAAGTGGGAGAGAGTTGTAACACCCGTGTTTTGGGCCTAGGAGTTAACCGAGTTTTTGGTTCGAGTCAATAAAATTTAAATTAAAACAATTCAACATAATTTGTGATGTAAATGAGCTTTTATAAGAGGGGAGGGACCTACATTGCGATTTTACCCAAGAGTTTTGAAAAAGGAAGACAACTTTTAAAGTTGTCATATTCTCCCCCTTTCCCCTCTATTCCCACGTGAAAAACAAAACCCCTCTCCAAAACTCTCTCAAATATTCAAGTTACTATTCCATTCGATTTCAACTTTGTTTTAAGGTGTTTTTGAAAGGTAAACATGTTTTCTTACTCTCCTCTTTATCCTCTATCTACCTATGGTCTTAGATTTTAAAGTTATGGAGTTTTGAAAATTAGGGTTTGTTTTAAAGGTTGGGTTTTAAAGGGGTTTTTCATTTTGTTTCACAAAATTGAGTTGGGGCTTTAGTTAATCATGTTAAAAGGTGTAACATATATCAATTTGGTTGAATTTGGATGAAAATCCGTAGTATGGTCTTAGGGCAAATTTTAAGGTATTAAAACTTGGGTTTTTGGGAGGTTTAAGGTTGAAATTGAAGGGCTGTTGGTCTACCTATGTTATGAGGATGTTTTGGGATCATTTGAGAGTCATTTGGAGGTTTGGAAATGGAAATTTCAGCAAGGTTTTAGGGGAGCACGAAAATTGGTATTTTGGATGATTATGTGATTTGGGGATTTGTGGATTTTGGCTTGTGTTTGTAAAGTAAGTTAACGGTTGGGTTTTAGCATCGAATTGTGAAGTAATGTATGTGTTTTGCTTGGCTAGAAACAAGAGGAGTCGTCGAAGAAGCTTTGGGACCAAATCCGGGTTCGTAGGAGATTTGCTTCGGTTGCTAAGGAAGGGTGGTGAGTGGTGAATGTTTTTAAATTGGTTTTTAAGTGGTTGGTTCAAGCATGTGAACTAGGTCGGGCTTGGTAGACCCACCTAGAGTTAGGATTAGGGTGGTAGCCTAATCCTAAGCTTTAGTTAGAGACCTTGGTTGATCTTTAAAGTGTTGAATTATGCCTCATGGTTAATCATGCTTATAGTGGTTAAGCTTATGTTGTTATACATGTATGTGGGGGCATGGCTTAATGCATTGTTATATGCATGTTGATGATAGATGTGATATGGTTGTTAATGATGTACATGTGGTGTTGTCATGTGAAATGAGATTATGAGGTGATTGTTTGATCCGAGGATCATGGTGAGTACATGCTAGGCATGGAAATGTGGTTTGTGCATGACAGTAAGTCATGGTGAGTACGTGCTAAGCACGAAAGTTGTTAATAAATGGTATTGTGGAATGTGTTAGTATTGGCACTAGTATGCTTGGGTACAAATGATCGATCATTAGGATGTTTAGTGTGCACACGTGAGTCAAAATGCGCGCGTGGTCTTGATGATGGTAGTCATCAAGATGGAGTACGGGTTTGCCCGGAAATCTTCTTATATATCTATATGTCGGTGATGAGTGGAATCCCATCGACGGGGCGTGAGGATGAGTGGAATCCCCTCCGCGTGAAATGAGGCGTGAGGATGAGTGGAATCCCCTCCGCGTGAACGGTGATGAGTGTAATCCCACCGTCAGGTAATGGTTGTGTTGTTGGATGTGAGTTCCAACGGTTATCCGCGTATTCGAGTCATAGCTAGGTGCCAATACGGATTGTGGTTTATGTTGCCAATATGTGATTAATTGTGAGCCAATGTGATTTGGGATGTGTTGCTAACATGGTTTAATATATGTGATTTCATATGTTATGGATTTAAACATGTTGAGCATGACATGATATTGAATATATGTTCATGCATCATTTATAATTATGGCTCGTGTGGATCGGAAGTAAGATCATGCATTTTATCTTGGTTGTAGCTCGTGCTTGGACCCTGCATTGTCGAAGGTTTGTTTTATGAGCTTACCCTCACTAAGCTTTTATGCTTACGCTCTCTTTTGTTCGACAATGCTGATCAATAGCTCGAGGGTGGCAAGGGCAAGGAAAGGTCTCCAAGTGTTGCTTTGGTGAGCTCAATGTATGAATTTTAAGTGATAGAATGTAATAGTTAAGCAATGGGATATGTATTGTTGTTTGAGTTTGGGTGTATGTTGATGTTTTGATTTGGCCTTGGTTTGTAAAACATGTTATGCTTTGATGTATGCTTGTGTGTGGTGGCATGTCTATAGACGTTTAGGTTGCCTTGTTATAGTGCAAACCTCTTTATGCTTATCATGTGCCTTTTAAGGCCTTCGAGCACCAGGTATGACCTTAAATGTTAAAATGCCTTTTTGTTGGAATGCTATGCTTGAAAGCTTATGTTGCTTGTATGGTTTGTGTATCATCTAGCGTTGGATTGTGCCTTTGATTTCAAGTTAAAGCATGCGTTTATGTTTGTTTTGCCTTAGGATTGATGTTAGTGTGTTGGTTGGGGTTTTTAGAGGGATTTAAGGGCCTCCTTGTGCCTTAAATCAGCTCAAACCTGCAAGTTCGTGGCAGGGGTATCGATACGGTTGGTACGGTATCGATACCACCTTCTTGTTTCAGGCCTCGTGTATCGATACACTTGGGGGGTGTATCGATACCATTTTGGTCACTGGAGCTACTGTCCATTTCGGTATCGATACCGGCCTCTGGTGTATCGATACCGTCATCTTAGCGTTGACCGTAGGAAGTCAACCGTTGGGGAGGGTATCGATACACTCCTTGGGTGTATCGATACGGTCTCTACGGGTTGACTTTGACCAGTTGACCTAGTCAAGGGGGTATCGATACACCCCTTAAGGGTATCGATACCGCCTGTAGTTAAAGCTTAAAATTGGGCTGTAAGATGTTGGGCTGAGTTCGTTTGTTTGCCTCGTGAATGTTGTTCCACTGTATGATCACATAGGATTAAATACTCATCTAGACAAGATTTAAAATGGAAAAAAAAATAGGGTTGCTAACCGAGGGGGAATTCCTTAGGGAGTTTTCACTCGGTTTTCCCCGTGTAGCTTACTCGGACCGGTCATCCGGTCAGACCGGGACGAGGGGGTTACATTTCAGGTCGGGTAATTTCAGGTCGTCGGGTTCATTTCAGTTCGGGTTAATTTAGGTTCACTAGAAATGAACAATTTTGAATAAAAACAAAGTTTTATGGACTATAGTGAAAAAAATAATAATAAATAAGAGCTAATTTGGACTAAAATAAAGTTTTATGGACTATAATAGGCTCAATTTTGAATAAAAACAAAGTTTTATGGACTATAGTGAAAAAAAATAATAAATAAGAGTTAATTTGAAGTAAAAATAAAGTTTTTAGGACTCAACTGAATTGAATTAAAACTTAAAGGACTTGAATAAAAAACATATATAATATAAAGGGCTTTATTTACAATTTACCCCAAATTGAAATTCAATTTGGGAATTGGGCGGTTTCAAAATAAATTTTCCCGCCTATATATATATTATAATTTAATATTATTTATTAATTATTATAATATAATATAACTTATTAATTATTATAATAATTTTATAAGTATAAATATATGTGATTATGTGTATATATATGAATTTTTATGTATTCACATGTATATAAATTACAATATATAATTATATATTATACAAACATGTATGTATTTATGTATATGTAATGTATTATACATAAATACATGTATATGTATATACATAATACATACTATGATACTAACAAGTAACAACATACATGTATATATACATGTATATATATATTATACAAACATATGTATATATTAAATTATTAATACATATAACATATAACATATCATACATAATAATGAATACATATTATACAAATATATGTATGTTAATATATAATATATAATGTACGTACATGTATATATATATATATATATATATATATATATATATATGTATATATGTATATAAATACATAAATATACATATAATATATATATGTATTTATAAAATTATAAAATATATGTATGTATATATGTATTTAAATACATAAATTGAATTGAACTAAAACTTAAAGGACCTAAATGAAAAACATCTAAAATTTAAAGGGCCACAAAAAATTTAGCCCATCTAAAATTCAAAGGGCTACAAAATATTTAGCCCATCTAAAATTTTTAGCCCAAAGCACAACAATTAATAATTATTATTAATTATTATATTTAGCCCATCTAAAATATTTAGTCCAAAGCCCAACAATTAATAATTATTATTTATTATTGATATTATTAATTATTATAAATGGGTGGTGGGATATGAGCCCAAAGGCCCAAGGCCCAAACTATTACTGATTATTATTTATTATTAATTATTATATTATAAATACATTATATAACTTATAAGTTATAAGTTTATATATATATATATATATATATATATATATATATATATATATATATATATATATATATATATATATATATATTTATTTATACATTATAGGTTTTAGGGCCCATCTAAAATAAATGGGTGGTGGGATATGAGCCCAAAGGCCAAAACTATTACTAATTATTATTTATTATTAATTATTATATTATAAATACATTATATAACTTATAAGTTATAAGTTTATATATATATATATATATATATATATATATATATATATATATATATATATATATACATTATAGGTTTTAGGGGCCCATCTCAAATAAATGGGTGGTGGGATATGAGCCCAAAGGCCCAAACTATTATTAATTATTATTTATTATTAATTATTATATTATAAATACATTATATAAATTATAAGTTATAAGTTTATATATATATATATATAATATATATTATATTTATACATTATAGGTTTTAGGGGCCCATCTTAAATAAATGGGTGGTGGGATATGAGCCCAAATGCCCAAGGCCCGAACTACTACTAATTATTATTTATTATTAATTATTATATTATAAATAAATTATATAACTTATAAGTTATAAGTTTATATATATATATATATATTATATTTATACATTATAGGTTTTAGGGGCCATCTCAAATAAATGGGTGGCGGGATATGAGCCCAAAGGCCCAAACTATTACTAATTATTATTTATTATTTATTATTAATTATTATATTATAAATATATTATATAAATTATAAGTTATAAGTTTATATATATATATTATATTTATACATTATAAGTTTTAGGAGCCCATCTCGAATAAATGGGTGGTGGGATATGAGCCCAAAGGCCCAAGGCCCAAACTATTACTAATTATTATTTATTATTAATTATTATATTATAAATACATTATATAACTTATAAGTTATAAGTTTATATATATATATACATTATAGGTTTTAGGGGCCCATCTCAAATAAATGGGTGGTGGGATATGAGCCCAAAGGCCCAAACTATTACTAATTATTATTTATTATTAATTATTATATTATAAATACATTATATAAATTATAAGTTATAAGTTTATATATATATATATATATATAATATTATATTTATACATTATAGGTTTTAGGGGTTCATCTCAAATAAATTGGTGGTGGGATATGAGCCCAAAGGCCCAAGGCCCAAACTATTACTAATTATTATTTATTATTAATTATTATATTATAAATACATTATATAACTTATAAGTTATAAGTTTATATATATATATATATATATATATATATATTATTTATACATTATAGGTTTTAGGGGCCCATCTAAAATACATTATATAATTGAAAGACAATTGTTTCACATGTTATATAAGTATAATAACGTTAACTTTATATTAAACATAATACTAACTTATATTTTGTATTTATTTTAATTTTATGAACATAATAAAGTTTATGAACATAATAAAGTTAACATAACATATATTATATAATAAAGCATAATAAGTTTAATATATTATATTATCTATATATTACTAATATATTATATACTTAGTAAAAATTATGACAAATCTTTTAAGTATATAATTTTATTATTCATAATATATATTTTTGTACTTAAACAAATTTTCAAGTATATAATTTTATTATACATAATGTAGTTACAAATTAAGACAAATTTCTAAGTATAATGGAAGATAAAATTTTTCTAAGTAATGAAATTAACATAATCTACTAAAAAGTTATTAAGTTTATAATGAACAGTTTACACTTTAAATTATTTAACATTTTTAGTCAGGTCTACATTAGTTCAGGTCAACAACAATTCAGATTCAAAACAGGTCGGGTCCATTAACAGGTCGGGTTCAAAACAGGTCGGGTAAAATTGGATCTCGGGTCGATTCAGTCGGATAATATCAGGTAATTTGCCAGGTCGGTCTCGGGTTCGGGTTCGTTTCAGTCGAATGCAGGTCGGGTTTCAGGTCAAAATTAACAGGTCAGATTCGGGTTCGGGTCGTTTTCAGTCGGACGCAGATCGGGTTCGGTTGCTACAGTAACAAGTTCAACTCGGATTCGGGTCAGCAACAGTCAGTTACAGTTCGGGTTCAGATCATCAAATTCTCGGGTCAAATCAAATTCTGACTCGAGCAGGTTTCAGGCAGATTTTCAAGTCCTGACTTGTTTTTACAACCCTAGTTGGAAACAGGAAACACATACATTCTATATGCCATATAAAGAATGCACGATCGCGTTAGAAGACGTAGTCATACTTATTGGGGTGTTGGTAAACAAGAAGCTATTGGTTGAGCATACTGAGAATACAACTCAAAGTATTTGGAAATGCTAATTTGGAAGAGCTCTCCAGAATTTGTAAAATAGAATGTTGGTGTATCCAAGATCATGAAATCCAAAGGCCATTTATGGGTCAGGTAGAACAGATCCTGGAAGGATTTTTCGATGTAAGCCTGCCCCCGATGTCACGATTTCTACACTACAACAAAACAGGTCATTAGCGGCGTTTTTTTAGTTCTATAGCGGCGTTTTTTAATGCCGTTAAAAACATTCCCGGCGCTTTAAAAAGCGCCGCAAGAAGTGCCGGATAAACCAGCGCCGTAACAGTTCGCGGCGTTTTTGAGCAAGAAACGCCGCGACAGATCAAAATCTTTTACAAACGCCGCGAAAAACTGTTCTGTAGTGGCGTTCATTTTACAATCGCCGCGAAAAACTGTTCTGTAGTGGCGTTTGTATTATACAAACGCCGCGAAAATCTGTTCTGTAGCGGCGTTTGTATTTTCAAACGCCGGGAAAAACACCATATTTTCAACAAAAAAAACTAAAAAAAGCATATTATAAATCCACATTCCTTTTCTCAAATAAAAAAATTAATAGTGGGAACGGTCAGTACTAAACATTTAAAATAACTTCTAACATTACAAATCCATTTCTCAAACTCATACTACACAAACAAGCAAAGTTAACATGAATTAAAATTGGAATGAAAGAACCCATTCAAATCAAGTCATGGTGAATCTAATATATGAATCAGAAATGAATCAAATACATGAATCATAAAGAAGTGTATATGACTTTAGATTCTAAAACTATACCAACACCATCATCAACACTTGCACTTTCCACAAACTGAAAAGTTTGATCATATTCATACCACTCTGGTCTATAACGATCATCTCCTAACAGAATTTTCAGCTTGAGGGGGTGCCTCGTATGCACCTCCAGCACGAGCAGGAGCTGTAGCAGATCCATAAGGTCCGTTGTTCGGGACTGCAGCTTGTCCATGTGGTGGAGCAAGAGTTCTAGCTGGTGCATCTAAGGTTGCATTCCTGGATGCATCATTTGCGCCTCCTCTTTGACCATCATAACTAAGCCCTCTCTGCGCATCATAACTAGGCACCCTGTGTGATTCATAACCACTCCCTCTTGATGCATCATAAACTGCTCCTCTAGACATCTCGTAGCCAGTCCTTGTAGGAGTAGGTCCAGATTGAGCTCCAACATAACCAGCTGCACCTTCACCTGCACCAGTAGCACCTGATGGTAGAGGACCATGTCTCTGAAATGCACAATGAGCAGAATGTCATTGATCTACAACATACAATTAGCTTACTCAAAAAACATAATTTATCCTAAAATAGCAATTGTTTTCGCAGTTAAAAATCTAAATTTTGTCTGTGCATGTTTTTTTTTTTTTCATGTGCAGATATCCATACTAGCAGTTGCACACATACCGACGACCTATTTGTGTTTCAGCACAGAGATTTATGCCAGCAACCCTATATATTCTTCCAGGATTGGTTTCGATAAGGAAAAATATGAGATCTCAAACTATAATTCTATGCACCATGTAAAGCATGGTAGCTTTAACATGACTACTTTTTCAATTAACTTTAGCGATACGCAAAATAACCAGATATATTATTTATTTTTCTTAGGAAAAGATTTATGGCTACCAAGATGCATTACGTATATAGTTGAAGTTTACAATAAAACTGTTTTTGCACCATAGTTGGATGATTGATGTATCAGTAAAGGAGTTCATGGGAAAATATTCTAGGCCAAATATCATCTTTATCATGTTACATGCATAAACACACAATCTCAAAGCAAATAGGAACAACGCTAAGGTGTTGAAAAGTGAAATTTACATGTCCATAACAGTTACTAAACTTGATTCGCCATTAACACCCAAAACTTGAGAAGGATGGCAACCTCTCTGGCCTGAGAACTCTCTTATGCTATACAACTTGATGTTCAGCTGCCAAAGAAAGAACATGCCATATGTCTAATATATGATTAGATTCATTAATCATCACTGGCATACTATGAAGAAGGGAATTTTGCAGCAGAACAATGTTCAAAGATACAAATTTCAATAGAATGTTACCTCTGATGTTGACAAGAACTTGTATATTGCACTCTGTCATAAACATTGGAATAATTAGCATTCACTGAGAAGAATAGTTTCACGGTAATAAACAATATGTAAGTATAATGAAGTTCCGATACACACCTGAGGAGTGCTATTAAAATCACCCCAAGCATAACTGGGGCATTTCCCCATCTGTTGGAGAGCACTTGTGCCCTTCAGGAGAGAAAACGAATCTAGAAACAAAGGTGATTAAATTAAAAACAAGAGAAAATCACTAAAGCAAACTGAAACCATTTTGTATTACAACTTAGGAACAAATAATGGAGAGAAAAAACTATAAAATGCAACTGATGTCATCTTCTGCTGAATGCTAAACGCACCTCCCAAGACATTCAAAAAGGCCAAAGAAACAGTCAATTAGATAAGTTAAAAGAAGCATGGGGTTAAATCTAGAAACCATATTCGTTTCCACCTGGCTAAACAAAGTATCATAAAGAGCCATTAAGCTATTCTGGCCGACAGCAGCACAAGCCTTGCCATTTTTTTCAACTGGTGGGTTTTGAAGGTAATCAACCAAGCTACAACACAAAGATCAAATCAATTTGTTTCAAAAATATTATATGGAGTAATTAGGTTGTAAAGCCATTGCTCTTGCAAAAATTAGAAACTTACAGAGATCAGAAAAGAATAGTAGAAAAATAACAACGAAGGAGACGAGAGTGGCCTTTGGCTTGCTGGTGCGATTGATATTCTTGAGGAACGACCGCTGACGAGGATCGACGGTGAGGAACGACTGCTGACGAGGATCGACGGCGAACATGAGTACAGCGACCGGGAGAACGCGAGGAGCAAGAGCAGTTAGGGATTTGATTTTTGACGATTGATTTGGGGAGGGGGGGAATGGTCTGACTAAATGACGTGTGTTTTTCGCAGCGTTTTTAAACCAAACGCCACAATAGAATGACAATTGCGGCGTTTTACAATTAAAACGCCACGAACGGTCGACCAATTGCGGCGGTTTTAAGACAAACGCCACTATTTTCTACTTGTTTGCGGCGGTTTTTTAATAAACGCCGCTAAAGATTTAGATTTCTGGCCGCAATAAGTTTAATAATAGCGGCGTTTGCTCCTAAAACGCCGCGAAAAATGCCGCTATATCTCAAGATTGGTGTAGTGCTAAGAGAAATTAGTAATGACCGGAGCACTTGTATTTATTCACAGGCTTAACCATAAGCGTGAGTTGAAAGACGCAGACCATGCTTTAGTTTTTGCTGCTCCAAGTAAGAACCGTTCATCCTGGAATGAGTTCATGAGGCATGGAGAGAATATGATAGAAGCGCATTCAGCATGTATTTAACAACAAATAAACAGCTTGTGTCTTAGTTTTACCTTATTTCTTTGGTCTTTAGTGCGCAAGTTATTTTTACATGTTTCAGTTTGTTGATTGTAGACTTATAGGCAAAGTTATTTCTGCCGAATATCTAACAATATCTTTTGTCCCGAAAAAGGAACAAGAAAATTGGAAGAAAAAATAGTAAGAAATAATGAATGCTCTGAAATCTTCCCTCAAACAGAAACATTACTGCACAAGAAAGAAGAAAATGATGTTTGTGTCTAGTCTCTAGTCTCTTCCGTAAGAAAAATTTATGCCTTTCAACAAGTTGACCTTCTCAATCGTATGCATCCAAGGTTTGATATATCACAATAGTATCTGGGATGAAAAGTGTCATTGCTTGTAATAAAGCCGGTAGCTCATTATACGACTTATCGTAATCACCGTACACCGACTTCATTGCATTATTCTTGCACACCAACCCTTGTTATATCTTATTTGATATCCAAACTGCTGCGCAATGGTTGCCTGAATCACTGAAACAGGAACCCTTAAATTTGCTTCAAACAATTTCATCATGTGATGGCTTATTACATTCGAGTCCAATTTGCGGTGGTCCTGGTCGATAGAAATTCGTAAATATGTGTGATCGTCATTGTACTTTGTGACCACCCAAGCATTTTTTCTTTGAATCTTCGTCACTCGGATCTAGGGATTGGCAAAGGTCGGGTTTTTGGCCCACCGGACCCGACCCGAAAATAAACACCCTAAACTCGCACCCGACCCGAACATATTCTTTAAAAAATTCGACCCGACCTGAAAATAAATATACTAAATCCAACACCGACCCGACCTATATTAAATAAATTAATTTTAGGGACCTAATTGTAAAAATAATTTTAAGGGACTTAATTTTAAAAAAATATAATTTAAAGGACTAAATTATAAATAAAAATTCAATTTTAAGGAATTAATTATAAAAAAATATATATATAGAGGGGTATTATTATAAATATCCCTAAAAAATTTAAGAAAAATTACACTATTAGTCCCGGGTGAGGTCGAGACGGATATTTTCCACCATAAATTCAAACCCGACCCGACCTGAGTTTATCATCAACAAAAATTCGGCTTGACCCGAACCTAATTTTTTATTAAAAAATTCGGCCCGATCGGGTCGGGTCGGAACCCGTCAGGTCCGAGTAAAATGCCCATCCATACTAGAATCTTTCAATTGCACTCTTGTCCATATTTTACACACTTGGCAAAGAAAGTCATCGGGGTGGATTCTACAACAACGAAGTCTACATGCTTTTTGATGTTATACTCTTTAACTGCCAATGTAGCTTCATTCTTTTCATTAAATTGAATCCCAACTGATAATTCATCATATTCACTTAAAGTTAATTGTGGCATATCCAGGAATTGAGGCGCTCTCATCGCATCGAAATCTACTAAGTTCATGTGAGTTGGAGGTTCATACTATGTAATGTCGTCCCCGGTCGAAACGAAATCTTTAACACCGAAATCAGGGGCACCACCAATTTCATTAGGGAACAAATCGGGACCCTCGATATCTTCATCTTCGCTAGAATCTTCAAGTGTTTCTCCCCACTGACCTCGAAAATTTTTCACATCAGCATCAATAGTCGGATCAACAACCGACCCATATGATGATGCATACGTCGAAGGCTAAACTAGATAAAATGCACTCGATGTCTTACTTGCCAACATTGCAAAAAAAAAGCTACCTCTGGACATATTGATCTCATTGCCGAAACCCATTTGAGCAGTTTCTCCAACTACGTTTCTAGATGGGTCGAGAACATCACTCACCTCAAGAAACAACTCGATATTTCGAATATCCATATATTTATACTCTGCAATCATTATTTCAACATCACTATTATCTCGGAGAGTTATTGCAGAATATCTAACTGGATTGTGACATGTTAGCCACCGGTACCGCAAACCATGAATCTCACCTCCAATTTTCATTTTTATCTTCTCCTTCATTTCTCGAATCATGATTTTCTTTTCAAATCTCATTTTCGTAGTGCTTTCAAATTCAAATACAACCCCGACATCAGTTTTCACAATTTGTCTATTGTAATAGACAATCGTCATAAATTTATAGTTGCTCATTTTCTTTGTATGTTCAAAACAATACATATTTTCAATCAGAATACACAAATCAAAATAAATATACTAAATTTTAAATTACTATTACTAACATCGGAGACAAGTTCTTTTCAAATATATTTTTTAAAATATACTAAATTATTATTTTATAAATATATTTCAAATATATATATTTTAAATATACTAAATTATTTTTGCCTTCACTTTAACCATATTTCGAATATAGTTTTTCGATTCTAATTTTTAAAAATATACTAAAAAATACTAAATATTTCTACAAATATTTTATTAAATTATTTTCCTTCATTGTTGGAATAATTTATAATTTATAATTTATAAATTCTAAACAAAAACTTAAAACGGGAGATGGATACGTAATTTAAAAATTAAAAACTAAATTAACTTACTTACTTGTTAACTCCAAAAAAAAAATTCACCAAATCTACCCTTTTTTTCCTCCAAATATCCAAACTACATTTATAAAATTAAAATTATATCAAACATACAAAATAAAATGAACAAATTAAAATAAAACTTAAAAATAAAATATCAAATCTATTTACAATATTTTCTCTAAAAATTTCTTCTTCTTCACTCAAAATTTTCTCTTCAACCTCACATATTTAACACGAAAAACTACATTTTATTTCTCCTTACCATCCTCTACCACTCTTTTAATAACACTAATAAATTTTTAACCCTTACTTTTTTCTACCCTTATAAATTTAAAAAACACCCTAAACCATTCACCCTTTTTTAGCCATGCATGCATGCATTCAAATTTACCCTTCCACCCTCCCACCATAAATGCTGAAGAAGGTGGGAAAAGCTTTCGTCTTTGAACAGCGACGCGCCTGCATGCGTGCCACGTGGCAATGCTGCCCATATTTGAAGACGGAAGGTAAGTTTGTCATCTTCAATATTTTTATTGTTCATAGTTGATATGTACTCCAATCGACTTTGAATTTTTTATTTCAAAAAATGAAATCACTGTAGCAATTTGATGGGTGTTACTATCATCTTTACTTTCACTTTAGCAAGGGTAATATTTGTAAAAATAATCTAACTTATGCTATAAAAGAGTTGAAAGCAATATTTAGGTAATTCCTCCTTATACAAACTCTCTAATTTTCGAAATAGAATAATTGAAGTGCTTTTATAAATAAAATTAAATAATTGAAGTGCAATATTTTTCTACCAACTCAGAAAACTCAATATTTTTATGTTGTTTTTTTTTTATTTTACCCAAAACCCTCTCCCTTTTTATAAACATCAAATCATTAGATTCAAATACAATTTTAATAGTCGGAAAAAGACTAAACAAGTATGAAATACATAAATTCTAAAATGTTTTATGTTGAAATGAACTTTTAATTTTCAGAAAATCACAATGTTTTTGTTACAAAGGTACGATTTACATTTTTAAATTGAAAACTTTTGACCTTGCTCTAACTATAACGCCAAAATTTGAACTTATTTTCTACCTAGTATTTGGTTAGCATGAATTGAATACAATGATTAATTAAAAATATTATCACTCTTTTAAATACTTACCTTTTAATTTTCAAACATACAGTAAGTGTACATGTTATAACTATCAAGAAAAGCCTTATATTTTTTTAACAAAAAATCAAAAACTTTATATTGGAGCAAGGTCATCACGGAGGTTTACCCTTATTCAGGGGCGTATCTTATGGAAGGGCGGATCCTTTCAAAAATTATTATTATATTTCAAATTTGTAAACATTTTAAATTAAACCCCCTCTTAAAATTTTCAAAAGTTTTGATTAAGTCTTAATTTTTAAAAATAGTTAGTGAAAAATTTAAATTAAACCCTTCCAAATTTTAGAAAAAATTAATATAGATTTCTAAATGTTTTAAAATTTTAAATACCCCATCAAACTAGGTTGCCAAGATCCGTCCCTGTTCATATTGATTCCGAACAAAAAAACCGATGACTAAGGTCAAAGCATAAAACCTTTAAACGATTACCCTCGTCACCAACATCGTCACTCTTCCTTATTCTTATCATAGCTCTCAATTTGTTTTTTTTGTTGTTGAAGATTCCATTGCAGAGCAAAGCCTTTTTTCACTCGATCAAACATTGGTTGAATAGAAATAGAGAAGATTAAATTAAAAGAATGTATAAAGTACAAGAGTTAAATTTATTAAATTTTTATAAATTAAGACTAAACTGATTTAATATTTAAATATAAAAGACTAACTATGTTATTATACATATTTCTATGTCATCCCTAAATTGATGACCAAAATAAAAATTTTAGGATAACTTAATCATATATATATATATATAGCAGTCAAACTAGTCAAATCCAAATTAAACAAAGGACAGTGACTCCATTGCAAAACGACGACAGTTAAAAGGTTCCTTATAATTTAAAGGCTTAACCGTAAAAAATGTTTAATTTATATTTTTTTCTAATTTGATGCTTAACGTTTTTTTTGGACAATTTTAGTACCTAACGTTTAATTTTATAACTCAAACTTAAACCTTAAATTCATCCCAAACCTAAACTCTAAACCTAAATCTTAAATTTCTCTAAAAACCCCAAACCCAAGTCCTAAATTCATCCCCTCCCACCACCGATTTAACCACCACCGCCCACCTTTACCTTCATTGAACCCCGACAACTAAACCCCCCATCATCCTGTCGTCAAAAAGTGACGAATGAATCGTCGATTGCTCTATCGACGAACATTCAACAATGAAGAAAAAAAAGATTGATTGAGCTTATGACCGGCGATTAGAGGGTCGGGATACTAAACGGTGAGGTACGTGACGCTTGGGTGGTGAACGGTGAACCACCGGCGTGTGAAATACCAGACGATGAGAGAGATATGATTTGTGGGCTTGATCGAAAGAAATTAAAACTTTAAGTTTTTTTAAGAAATTTATATTAAATAAATTTAGAAATTAAATAAAAAACCAGACCACATATTATGTTATAACTGAATGACAGTTTATTTTTAACGACTGTTGACGAAAAAATTTAATATAAATTATAAATATAAAAAGCTAAACACTAAAATGACCTGAAAAAACATTAGACACGGAACTAAAAAAAACTATAGGTTAAACACCTTTTTGACGGTGAAGCCTAATTTAAACGACAAATAACCCGATTACCAAATCGGAAGCCCAAAAATTAAAATCACCTCCCTTTTCTCCACCACCAATAATCTCCCTAAAACCCTTTTTTTGGTTCAAAAAACCCTTTTTTCTTCTTAGGGCTTTCTCCTTCGTGTTTCTTCGATTTCAACTCCCCATGGAGAGCTCAACTGTTTCCTAATTTTTACCAAGCGCAGGCTTCTCTGCCTCTGACTTTAGCAGAAATGCTGCTGTCAAAGATGGTTCACTTCAATTTTTTGCTTCTTTTCACTGTTTCGTTTACGGCGGTGACCGGAGCGACGTCACATTCGAGCTCCGGTCCTCATTTAGCCGACGTCAACATACTTTTACCCCCGAAAATGACGAACCCCGTCGAATACCGGCTTCAAGGCAGTGATGGCTGTTTCAAATGGTGCTCTTTCCCTACGTTTTAAAAGATTAAGTATATATCTACGAATATAAATACGTATGACTTGTTTCTATTTCGTTTTTTTTTTCAGGTCGTGGGATCATCATGATATTTTATCAGTTCTGCCGGAGTATAATGTGACAAATCATTGCTCGACAAGTGCACGGCTGAGATCAATTGCGCCTTACTCTGGTAGAAAAGAAACTGCGGTTTACGCTAGGGACGTCAACACCGGAATCGTAATCCGGTGCAAGGTTTTCATCGATAATTTTGATAGAATTCAAATATTTCATAATTCAATTAAGCTTGATCTTGATGGTCTCGCTACTCTACGAGTTCGTGCCTTTGATACTGAAGGTAATTTCAAATATTGGAAGAAAAAAAAGACACGCACACGCACAAATAGGCTAATATCCACTCCTTTTGATCGTTGCTCGTCTTAACTAAAGGAAAAAAAATAAGGCCAAATACCTAGTAATTTTTAAAAATATATATTGTTTCAATAACTATGTGCATAGTTTTATATGGAAGGATGATGTTATGGTTTAGATTTTAGTAATTTGTTCGTTAATTATGATTTTTTTATTGCAACATTGTTATGAAGTAAATTTGACTTACTAGAAAGCAAGTAGCGAAGCTGAAGACAACTAAGTTAGCATCATGTCATTTTTAGCTTATGTTGAAGAACTTTCATCCGTATTAGGGGGCACATAGTGCATACAACTAACAAAGTTATCATTATAATGGTGTGTATATATAATGGTTTTATTATGGTTGCCTTTTTCCCTGTATTCCAGACAACGTGTTCTCATCATTGGTGGGTTTACAATTCATATGGAAGTTGATGCCTAAAACTAGTGGGTCGAGTCATCACCTTGCCCATGTTCCCTTGAAAGATTCTCCCTTAAGTGACTGTGGTGGATTGTGTGGTGACTTAGATATTCAGATACAACTTGAAGAAAAGGTAATTGTTTGGTACAGTTCGCATGGTAAATTAGTAATGAGTTGCCATGTAATCTTGCATTAAGCCAAGACTTATTCTGTAATACTTGTTGCAGGGTGTATTTTCAGATTTATTTGTTGTAAAAGGCATTCATATTGGCCATGAGAATGTTTCAGTACAGTTGCTTGAGCCACCGTTAGAGGGCATGGACGATAAGATTGTTCTAACTGTAGCAGAAGCTATATCACTATATCCACCATCACCTGTTTTCGTCCTTATTAATGCTACTCTTCGTTATAGTCTTAAGGTTATCCGCGGGAATGTCCCTCAAGGTAACATATTCGAGTGATTGAATTGATGGGTATTTCTTTATACTGTCAAATTTATTTGGAGTAAACTGGCTATTTTTGTTGCATTGATTGATACTCTAGGGAAAAGTCTAAGTATCTTTCAACTGTTATTTGCAGAGGTAGCTCTTCCATCACCACATCATCGATGGTCTGTCTCAAACAGTTCAGTTGCTCGAGTGGACTCTACAATGGGTTTCATTCACGCATTAACATTGGGTCAAACAACTGTCATTGTTGAAGATACTAGAGTTGATGGCCATAGTCAAATGTCATCTCTTAAGGTGGTCTTGCCAGATACCCTGTCTTTGTACATATCACTGTTGTCTACTTCTGGTGATCCAGTAGAAGGAATGGAACCCATTCCACCCATGACACGTTGGTATGTTGTCTCTGGAAAACACTACCTCATTCAACTCAAGGTTTTTTCTCGGGGTCCGTATTCACAGGAAATCTACATTACAGAGGTACCTTATGGGTTATTTATTTTCTCCATTTAGCAGTGATATAGATGAGCTATGTTAACATCAAGAACTTTTTGGCCTGATGCACTACATG
Organism: Hibiscus trionum; assembly: GCA_030270665.1. NCBI lineage: Eukaryota > Viridiplantae > Streptophyta > Magnoliopsida > Malvales > Malvaceae > Hibiscus > Hibiscus trionum. The sequence continues at coordinate 645,058 of BSYR01000034.1, read as the reverse complement.
ATTGGGCTCTCGTACGTTTCTTGACAATACTAAAAGGATCAATCATTTTTAGGTTAACGTTTTTCTTGTCATTCAGTTGTTAGCTCATTAGTGTAATTTAATACACTAATTAGTTTCTCATTATTTTCATAGTTATTTTCAATTCAGACTTCCTTTCCTTCATTGCAGAATGATGATATTGAGTTTTATGACAACCAATCTGGCTACTGGAAAATTGCCCCAGTGTTAGAGCCTAGTGCATCAAGATACAGCTGTAGGAGTGCTAGAATTTTGGAAGCAACTTCAGAGGGATTGGGGAAATTGACAGCCTCTTTAGTTTACTATAATGGACATCATGATACTAAAGAGGTGAAAATGTCATTTGCTTGCCCTTTTCTTCTTATTCTTTTGAGAAACAAGATTATAGAAAGCATCATTATTTTTTTCTTATTTATTGTTTGACACTGATTACTTTTTCTCTCTCTCTTGGCCTTGTCGTTTAGGTTCTCAAGGTTGTTCAAGAGGTTATTGTTTGCGATCAGGTAAAGTTTAGCTTGGAAAAAGTAAGCGGTGAATCTCAAGTTGTTCTCCTTCCTTGGGCACCTGCAGTACATCAGGAGATGGAACTAAAGGCTGCTGGAGGTTGGTAGCATTTTACTCGTCCAATTACTAAAATTAATTTTATGAGTTCTGATACCTTTTAATGGGCTTCAATCCTATCATAGGTTGTGCAAAAGCCTCAAGTGACTATAAATGGTTTTCTTCGGACATTAATGTTGTTTCGGTCACTGCATATGGAGTTGTCCAGGCAAAGAAGCCTGGTAAAGCTACAGTGAAGGTGGTGTCAAGTTTTGATTCATTCAATTATGACGAGGTAAGTTCCTTCTACAGCTTTCTTTGTTCTTATGGTTACAAAAGATCTTAGTGTAGCATAAAATTTATAAAGGTCCTATGGTAGATCTGGTGCTGTTTTGAAGTTACTTTCTGCAATGTTTTTGACAGGTCATGATTGAAGTTTCAATTCCATACTATATGGTTATGTTACCAAACTTCCCTGTTGAGACTGTTGTGGGATCACATCTCCCAGCTGCTGTTACAATGAAAACGTCAAACGGTTATGTCACATTCCAGAATCATTTGGAAACTTCTTTTCTTCCCTGCAAACATTCCTGTTGAAGTTGACTTGCCATTTGCAGGTGCCTTCTTTTCTAGATGCGATGCATTTCATTCCTTTATAAAGTGGAAAGTTGAAAGCGAGTCCTTCATTGTTTCCAATGGAACAGAGGACGCATCAGTCCTTGAAAAGATAGATAATTTGGAGCTCCATGTACCGGTGGATGGTCCTACATGTTCATGGACCTACATATATGCTTCTGCATCCGGTCAAGCAATGCTGCATGCAACATTTTCGAAGGAATATCATCATTTTGACCCCTCTTTTACTGGGCCTAATGTTTTAAGAGCAACTTCCAGAATAGCATCATACAGACCACTTACTGTGCATCAGGCAGGTGACGGGAGCCAGTTTGGTGGTTACTGGGTTAATACAGCTGGAGCGGAAGCTGGTAATCAACTAGAAGATCAGGATAAGGTATATCTTGTCCCTGGAACACAGTTGGATGTTATGCTTCATGGAGGACCAGAAAGGTGGGACAAAGGTGTTGACATCGTGGAAACAGTGGAGATTTTTGATGAAAAACATGCACATGGTAACGGAGTTCTTGTGCATCAGATTTCTAGCAGCCATGGCAGTTTGTATAGACTTTTATGCCAAACACTGGGTACTTTTGTAAGTTTCTGTGCTATTCCTAGACAGCCCTTTACGAGTTTCAGTTCGAGTCTATATTCTTGCTATTCTTTCCTACAGATATGGTCTATTTAGTCCCTAATCATGAGATATTTGCTTTCTATGGTTCCTAACTGTTCAGAAACTTGTTTTTAAACGTGGAAATTTGGTTGGAGATCATCATCCTCTTCCCACATTAGTAGAAGCTTCAGTGTCTCTTGCTTGCAGCCTTCCTTCCTCTATTGTAGTTATAGTGGATGAACCTGGTAAATGTTATTATTTTTGTTTTGGACTGATGTGAAATATGACCTTTAATTTCTCTACTCCCCATTTTTTCCCTGCCTTTTAACCAGTTGTGTGATTTTGGTTGATGTTACAGTTAATGATCGAGATGTTATTCGGACTTCAATTCAAGCTGACCGTAGCCCAGGGCAAATTCAAGTCACCCCTGTTACTGTGGAAAATGGGCAAACTATTAGAGTGGCTGCTGTCAGCATTAGTGCCAATGGAGTGCCGTTTGCAAACTCTTCTTCCCTGTGCTTAAAGTGGGAGCTAGGCAATTGTGACAGTCTGGCTTATTGGAACCATTCTTACGATTCAGAGAACCATAATAAGTCTAGTTGGGAGAGGTTCCTGGTCCTGCGAAATGAATCGGGAACGGTACTGCCGGACATTGATTTGTTACTTTCTAGTTCAGTTTTACGTTATATTTAGCAACATCTCCGCCATGAATTGACAGTAGAAAAGCCATGGGACGATTAAATGCTAAGGGAAGGGGGTGAGAGGTCTTTGTCAAAATGGAAGGGGGAGGTTGAGCAAAGAGTTAGTTCACTGAAATACAGTGAGGGTAGCTGTGATAATACTCTTTAAACTAACAAAGATACCATAGCTAAAAAATTAGTAGTATCACTCTGCAATAATATCTTAAAGTTGTTAAGCATGAAAAATGCATATGGGTTTAAAATTTAAATTAGCTTCGAGTAGAAGCTGGCGATATATTTAATTACTTTTTTGCAGCATTTAAGTATCTAATGTCGGTCGGGTTCAATTGATTAAGAATCAGGTTAGAGGCATCCTTCTTGTGTATTAGGTCATAGAATAACTAGAGAAGTAGAAGACTGCCTAACTGTCCCATCCTATATATTTTTCCTCAATCATGTAATAACTATGTACACTTGGGGCATAATGATTGTTAGATCATCATTCCTGAACGACAATTTTACCTGTTCTGTGTGGAGGTTGTACAAGTTTTACTATTTTGGATTATTCCTCAACAGACATTGTTTACCACTGAATACTGATATGTTATATCCTTGCTATTTTAGAACTTTTTATACTATTTAGATGGTTGGCCTTCTATGTGCTTTTATTCCTTAACTATTCAATACTTAAAGCAGCCATTTTCTTCTCATGATGTGTTAAGTTGGGATAAATGAGATTTCAATTGCTTTTGTCTCACTCAGTGTATTGTCCGTGCCACTGTTACTGGATTCATTGGTAGTTCCCCTGCTGATCGTTATTCTTATGAATTGCCTGAAGATTCAGAGAATTTTCTTACAGATGCTGCACAAATACAGGTAGGTTGTGAATAATCTACTCAAACGACATAAAATTCACTAAATACCTTTGTCTGCCATTTTCCTGCTGTGCATGATCTACTAAAACAAGCTTTGTTTGCCTTCTACGGTTCTTCCTTTCTTTGAAAAAAAAATATTGCTTTGTTTCTTTTTTGGGAAAAGGGGTTTGGGGGTTGACATGATATAAAAAATTATTCAAATATTTTGCTATGTTAATCTTTGCAGCTTGTTTCTACACTAAGAGTGACCCCGGAGTTCAATTTGTTATATTTCAGTCCTGATGCTAAGGTAGAAATCTAGCACCATCTCCACTCTATTCATTTGGTGATTTCAATTGAATATGCGTTACTATTTTGAAACAAGTTTGATGAAGTTGATGTGGTATGCATTGCTTTTGAAGCTGATTTGATCATTCTCTTTATGATGATATGCATTGCTGGTGAAACATTTGATGCATTTTTGATGAATTGCAAATGAGTTTATGTTTTTTCCTTGAATAAACTTGTTTGCCTTATACTTTATAGTTCTCAAACAATTACATTTTTGTAAATCTAATTATTCGCTTGCAATGATCTGTTGATATGGTCTACTTGCTAGTTGCTACATGCAGATTATGGTGTTGCTTATCTAATGACTAACGAATAGCTGGGATTGGAGTGATACCATGGTTCCCTTGCTAGATTTGGCATTTAAGAAATAATGTCCTGGGCAGTGCTTGCTCCCAAGGCCTTCAATGAGGGAGTAAAAGAATGGATAGCTGAGGCTTCAAACTGGCAATAATTTTGTTCTAATCAACTTTCATCTTTGCGTGTCTTTTTTATAATGATAAATGAATGGTAAAACCTGGGGGAATTATCATAATATTATTGCTAATTTTACAATTCCATCCATCCAAGTCCCAGTATATCAGCCACATTTTTGTTTATCATACTAATCAGTAATCAGTCAAAAAATATACCATGCTACTAACAACAATTATGTAATTGTCATGACTCACATTCTACGGCTCTTAGATGTGGTGTCTTGTACACGCTTGTTATTATTTGTTGATTTTGCTGTTGCTTTTTAGTTGAATAGAAGGGCAAATTAGATTTTAGATTAAGCTATTATAACTATATTTAGTGACTGATGTTTAATGATACTTAATGTGTAGAAGCTTTTGAACGGCACATCTTCCATCTTTCTGAGCCTAATTTATTTGCAAACTAACCCTGTTGGTTTAATTTTGTTTTCCAGCATAAGCACTGCCAATTTATTCTCTCTTCTCTGAGAATTTTGGCCATTTACCAATTTTCATACAATACACTTAATCATTGTATTCATTAGGCAAATTTGTCAATTTCTGGAGGGAGCTGTTTCTTGGAAGCTGTTGTGAATGATTCTCGAGTAGTTGAAGTTACTCGGTCACCACCTGGTTTACAATGCTTACAATTGATGTTATCACCGAAAGGCCTGGGAACTGCCATTGTGACAGTTTATGATATTGGGCTTACTCCTAATCTTGTGGCTTCTGTCGTGGTAATCTCTTACCCCATTTTAAAAATGAAAATGCTTGTTACTTTCTTAAAAGTGAGTTTTGGCTCTCTTTGGCAAAGTGGAAGGAAAGTCTGTAGAAAACCCCTTTTATTCATGCATTATGGTTAGGTAATTTATGGGATCTCTTTGGCAAAGTGGAAGGAAAGTCTGTAGAAAACCCCTTTTATTCATTCTTTATGGTTAGGTAATTTATGGGTATCTTGATGAAATCCTTCTGGTTTTCCAAAAATGTGATGCTTATTTGTGTAGATATTTTCAACAAAACTTCATTTTGAGTGCTTAAAATAAGTATTGCTCCTGAAAGTTGGTGCTTTACCTTAAGTCCCAAACTAATTTGAAATACATGAAATATTTGGACATAATGTGTACAGTTCCATTATGTTACAGTAAATGAAAATACATTTTATTTACTTGAAGTAGCTTTTAGGATCTCTAGGCAAATTTGAAGGAAATGAAAGTTTGAAAGAAATCCCTTTCTGGGGATGTTGATGCTGTTCAGCGTTCGCTTTTGAAAAATTATCTAAAAGCAACTTGCTCAAACACATTTCTGTTGTCTAGAACATTTGTGTTTTATGCATGTTAAGATCTGCAAATTCATAAATGAATCCTTGTTTTAATTAGAGAAACATGTGGAACTATGTTTTTTGAATCTTATCATGGCATGTCCATGTAAAGGTATTGCTTAGATCAAATTAAAGTTTTCTTTAATTTCTTTGCAATGAAATGCTGGGTTAATTTGAAATTACAACATGCTACTCGTAATTTATTGCTCCGATGACATTTTAACAGGTCCAAGTTTCAGATATAGACTGGATTGAGATTATGTCCGGAGAAGAGATAAGCCTTATGGTGGGTTTTTTTCACTTTGCCATATGCTTAATCGATACTCCCCCCCCCCCCCCCCCCTTCCAACTTGGGTTTGCTCTTATTGACTGGTAATTTGATATTTGAAGGAAGGAAGTTCAAAGTCAATTGGTTTGATGGCTGGGGTTGATGATGGAAGCACTTTTGATATTCCTCAGGTTTGAAATGATTTCCATTTATCATTTTGCTGAAGCTATATATACTTGATAATCTTTTGTGGAGACATGTTTTAGACTACATGCTTTGGGAGGTATGCTAGGTATTTAGCCAAGCTAAGTGCAACTGAATACTGGGCACATGCTGCCTTATGCGTATCTTTGGCCTCCCATGTGTGGGATCCTTTTATATAGCCTAATGGTTCACTTAGTACAAAATCTATACACAAACTATTTTGACAATGTGTCTCATAATATAGTGTTCTTTAAAAATAAACCTTCATACTGTGTTCTGATGGTTTCTGATGTGTCTATCTCTCTCAATCCATGTATATGCCATGTCGTCTCATTCTTTCTATTACCTTGATGGTTCCTTTTTGTGCAGTTTGCTTATATGAATATCCATGTGCATATTGAGGATGATATAGTGGAACTTGTGGACAAGGATGATTTCTCAAGCACAAGTGGTGGGTTTGTTAGCGCACAGAATTTCAAAATCAGGGCAAAACATCTTGGCATCACAACTCTTTACGTAAGTCATTTATCCTCTTGAAGATATCTCTTATGTTATCATTTCCGTAGGACTTGTTGTGATCACTCAATCAAGAGTTTGTTTGTATAAATTTCAAGAGAGATATTGATAACAGGTCAGTGCTAGACGACATTCTGGACATGAAATATTGAGTCAAGCTATCAAGGTTGAAGTTTATGCTCCACCTACAATTCACCCACCAAATATTTTCCTAGTACCGGGTGCCTCTTACTTGGTATGACTGTATTCCTTTACTTTCTAAATCTATATACACATCGTATTATTCTATGAACACTTCTTGTATCATATTGAGCTTCATATCCTCTTCCGCTTTACTCCTCTTTGCACCCCCTTTTCCTACTTTTATTTGAAAATTTAATTATTCTTTTTCTTTGTTTCTAACTATATCACATGCATTTGTCATGCTTTTAGCTCACTATAAAAGGAGGTCCGACCCTTGGTTCCTTTGTGGAATATACAAGTACAGATGATGCCATTGCAGCAGTGGACAAAACTTCAGGGCGATTGACTGCAACTTCAACTGGAAACACTGTAAGATATAAGATATGATACTTAAATAATTGTTTTGTTTATCTATACAAATGAAAAATGGTTTATAACATTTTTGTAAGAATACGCATAGTAATCCTAATCCGTATAGGAGTTAATTTATTAGTTTAGTAATCCTAATCCGTATAGGAGTTAAGTTATTAGTTTAATTGCTGTAGTAGTATTCTAAGTTTTTTAGATAGAGTAGGAAGACTAAACCTAGTAGGACTCCTTATCTAAATTAAAGTCCTAGCCTATATAAGGCTGTAAGTATCATTGTATTGAATCAGATTTTTTCAATCATCTAATAAAACAGAAGAATTTTCTGTTTATCTTCATGGTATCAGCCTAAATTCGATCCAATCGATTTTTCTTTTCTTTTCTTTCTCTAATGGTAAATTCTGGTTAAAGTGACCTGCGCTCTTTATCCTCTACACCTGCTTCCTCGATGGCAGATTTGTTGGAACCTTCTGGTTCGGCTTCTTTGTGCCATAGGTTCACAGGCACAAATTATGTTCAATGGTCCCAGTCCGTTAAACTCTTCCTTATCGGGAGAGGAACTCTAGGATATGTCACTGGGAAAACTTCAAAACCTGCTGCAGCTGATGAAGGTCTGGAAAAGTGGATCCAAGAGAATGGTCGGATCATGTCTTGGCTCATCAATACCATGGTCCCTGAAGTTAGTTCTCAGTTTCTTCTCTATGAGACTGCCAAGGAGATTTGGGATGCTGCTCGGGATACTTACTCCAACACAAACAACAACTCAGAGTTGTTTGGGATCGAAAGCACTGCTGCTGCACTGAAACAGGATGGGATGACTGCTACTCAATACTACACAACTCTCACCAATTTGTGGCAGCAAATTGACATGTATGAAGCCCATGAATGGGAGACCCCAACTGATGCTGCACTATTTCGAAAGATTAACGAACAAAGAAGAATTTTCAAGTTCCTCAATGGCTTAAATAGGGATTTTGATCCAGTCAAATCTAAGATCCTTGGCCTTAATCCCCTTCCTTCACTGAGAGAGGTCTTTTCTGAGATTCGAAGAGAGGAAAGTCGCCGCCTCTACATGATTCCAGAAGCCCCTGTTCCTGACAGCTCTGCCATGGTCACACAGTCTACTTCCATCCCTAAAACAAAGAAGGGACGAGCTACATGTAACTACTGCAAAAAACAAGGCCATTTAAAGGAAAATTGCTGGAAATTACATGGGAAGCCCTCTGACTGGAAGCCTGACAATAATAAAAACAAATCTGCCTCCTCCTCTGATGATGGTCAAACTACTACTTCAGGTGGTTTTACTAAACAACAAATGGCTCAGTTACAAAAAATGTTTAGTAAACTAACTGGCAATATTGAAGGTAATTTGGCCAGTACAGAACCTCAAGGTATGGATTACAATCCTTCCCCTACTGCTTTTCTTTCAACTTCAAATATATCTACTTGGATTATTGATTCTGGAGCCACTGACCATATGACTGGTAATAAGGAACTGTTTTTTGATCTCCATACCTCTTCCTTTAAAAACTCCATTAAGATAGCCGATGGATCTCACTATAAAATCCAAGGAAAAGGTTCTGTCTTTCTTACTCCAGATTTACTTCTGAAAGATGTATTATTTGTGCCTGATCTAAAGTGCAACTTATTGTCAGTGAATAAATTATCCAAGGATTTTAATTGTGTCCTGAAGTTTAAGGGTTCTGATTGTGTTTTACAGGAACTGGACAGGAAGAAGACGATTGGCAGTGCTAGCTTGCAGAATGGTTTATATGTCTTCTCCAGTATTCAATTCCCTCAAAACCCTTCTTCTACAGCTTGTATTTCTTCCTTAGGACAAGATGATATCATGTTGTGGCATTTTAGGTTAGGCCATCCAAGTTTTTTCTATCTTTCCAAATTGTTTCCCAAGTTATTTATTAATAAAAAACCTTCCTCTTTTAAATGCCATGTTTGTCCTCTTGCAAAACAAACTAGAAATTCATATTTACCCTCTACCTATAAACCCTCGCATCCTTTTTCTCTTGTCCACAGTGATGTTTGGGGTCCTTCTCGTGTGAAGAATATTACTGGGGGTCGTTGGTTTGTCACATTTATTGATGATCATAGTAGGCTTACTTGGACATACTTGTTAAAAGAAAAATCAGAGGTTAGTCAAGTCTTTGAACAATTCTATAGTATGGTTGAAACCCAATTTGAGACTAAAATTCAAATCTTTAAGTCTGACAATGGGGGGAATTTTTCACTAAGTCCTTAGGTGAATTCTTCAAAGATAAAGGCATTGTCCATATAAGTTCATGTGTTGATACTCCACAACAAAATGGGATTGCGGAAAGAAAAAATAGACATCTTTTAGAAGTAACCCGAGCTCTAATGCTTTCCAACAATGTTCCTCATTACTTGTGGGGTGAGGCATTATTAACCTCTACTTATCTTATTAATCGTATGCCTAGTAAAGTATTGAATTTTCAAACACCCAGGGATGTATTCTTGTCTTTCTTTCCATCCTTCAAACCTATGAACTCTAATCTTCCCTTGCGTATCTTTGGCTGCACTGTGTTTGTACATAATTTTAGTCCTACGAGATCTAAATTTGATCCCAAGTCTTTGAAATGTGTCTTAGTTGGATATTCTTCACTCAAGAAAGGCTACAAATGTTACCATCCCCCTTCTAAAAAATTCTTTGTTACTATGGATCTAACCTTTTTTGAGCAGGAACCTTATTTCTCCAAGACTGAAATTAAGGGGGAGACATTTGGTAATAATTTTCAGCTTGTTCCTACACAAGTTCCTCTCTCTTCACCTTCTCATTATCCTCCCTTACTTGAGTCTCAAACTTCTTCCCATACTCCTACTAACTCATCACCTAACCCATACCTTTCTCCTGTTACTTCTCCTGCATCAAAACAGTCAACTCAAACTTCTTCACAGCCTCCAAAACAATTGCAGGTCTATACCCGAAAAAGGAAGACTATTCCAGAAACTGTTCTGCAATCTAGCACTCGTCAAGAATTAAATTTCAGTCCAGTTGCCTGTGAAGAAAGTGAAGGTAATGAATCTGTTAATATACCTTCTCATCTTCTTTATGATTATGAACCTATTGCTAAGAGAAAAGGGGTGAGACAATGTACCAAATACCCTATCCAAAGGTATGCTGCCTATGGAAGTTTAATGCCTTCATTCAAAGCTTTTACAGCTTGTTTAGACAGGGAACAAATTCCAAAGAGCTATGAAGAAGCAGTTCAGAATCCTAAATGGAAGAAGGCTATAGAGGAAGAAATTAAAGCACTTCAAAAGAATGGAACTTGGACTATTACAGACCTACCCCAGGGTAAGAGGACTGTCGGCTGTAAATGGGTATTTACCATCAAATATAATTCTGATGGGACTATTCAAAGGCACAAGGCAAGGTTGGTCGCAAAAGGGTTTACTCAAACCTATGGGATCGACTTCAAAGAAACTTTTGCTCCAGTGGCAAAATTGAATTCAGTTCGAATTCTTCTTAGTTTGGCAGTAAACTGTGACTGGAAACTACACCAACTAGATATCAAGAATGCATTCCTAAATGGAAATCTTGAAGAGGAAGTTTACATGGAAATTCCTTCAGGGGTAAAAGGTACAGGACAGTCTCAGAAAGTTTGCAAACTAGCAAAATCACTCTATGGACTTAAACAATCTCCTAGAGCCTGGTTTGAGAGATTCACCAAGGTTATATTGAAGAATGGGGTTCAAGCAATCCTCGGCCGATCACACCTTGTTCAGTAAGGTAACTTCTTCCAATAAAAGAGTAATCTTAATTGTGTACGTGGATGACATAATTATGACAGGAGATGATGAAGAAGAAGTTAGCAAATTGAAGAACTTCTTAAGTAGAGAATTTGAAATCAAAGATCTTGGGAGTTTGAGATACTTCCTAGGCATGGAGGTAGCAAGAACCAGCAAAGGGTTAATTATCAACCAACGAAAGTATATCCTGGATCTTCTTAAAGAAACAGGTTTACTGGGTTGCAAACCTGCAGACACACCAATGGAGGCAGGCCTAAAATTCAACAAACCAGGAACTAGTCTTGCGGCTGACAAAGGACTCTACCAAAGATTAGTAGGTAAATTGATTTACTTGTCCCTCACCAGACCCGACATCTCCTTTCCAGTAAATGTCATAAGTCAATATATGACAGACCCTAGACAAGAACACATGGATGCAGCAAAGAGGATCTTGAGATATTTAAAAGGGACACCAGGACACGGCCTATTTTTTAAGAAAAGTCAAGACAGAACTGTGAAAATCTACACTGATGCAAGCTGGGCAGGAGAGCTCACTGACAGGAGGTCAACCAGTGGATATTGTTCCTTTGTTTGGGGAAATTTGGTGACTTGGAAGAGTAAGAAACAAACGGTGGTTTCAAGAAGCAGTGCTGAGGCCGAATTCAGGGCCCTAGCCTTGGGAATATGCGAAGGAATTTGGCTATTGAAATTTCTTAGAGAGTTGGGAATGGCACAAGATGAAAGTTTTGAAATTTTTTGTGATAACCAATCCACTATTCAGATAGCCAAGAATCCTGTACAACATGACAGGACAAAGCACATTGAAATCGACAGGCACTTCATTGCTGAGAAGTTGGCTAAAGGGACAGTCTCTCTCAACTACATTCCTACAGAAGAACAAGTGGCAGACACTCTCACAAAGCCTCTGCCAAAAGCTCTTTTCAGCAAATTTTTGTCCAAACTGGGATTATACAACGTATATTCACCAGTTTGAGGGGGAGTGTAAGAATACGCATAGTAATCCTAATCCGTATAGGAGTTAATTTATTAGTTTAGTAATCCTAATCCGTATAGGAGTTAAGTTATTAGTTTAATTGCTGTAGTAGTATTCTAAGTTTTTTTAGATAGAGTAGGAAGACTAAACCTAGTAGGACTCCTTATCTAAATTAAAGTCCTAGCCTATATAAGGCTGTAAGTATCATTGTATTGAATCAGATTTTTTCAATCATCTAATAAAACAGAAGAATTTTCTGTTTATCTTCAAACTTACCTTCATGAAGATTCTTGTTAATTTTGCTAGTGTTTTGAGCACTTAGTATTTTCAAGTTGTAAATAAACTAGACGCTCCACTTTAACGGATTTGGTTTGTGATGAATGGAGACATATTCTTGTGTGTGGATGCTGTTGAATGTTTATATTAACATTTGCTAGAACATTACTTTGCTGTAGATGCATTACATTCATATTCTTTCTTTATTTCACCAGCCATACAGTAGTGGGAAAATCTCATTTGGACTCAGCAACTGTACTAAATGAACTGAGTGCAAATGAGCTGCTCTTACAAGAGCATATATGTGGATACTAAAAAGTCTTTGTCAGCTGTTAGATTAGTTCTTTTGGTAAATTTTATCATCTAAAATTCTATTAAGGTTAAACGCTTATTACCAGCTTGCTTTTGGTTTTCTCTTAATGAGTTTTAACCATATGATAAGTTTTTAATTTATGTATATTTTTTTGCTATTACTATCAGACTTTGATTGCCAAAGTTTATGGGAATGGTGATGATGTGATTTGTCAAGCTTATAGCAGTGTTAAAGTGGGAGTACCATCTTCAGCAATATTGAATGTACAAAGTGAACAGCTTGCTGTTGGCCGTGAGACACCAATTTATCCTTTATTTTCTGAGGCAAGTGTGGACATCCTGAAGAAATCTCAAATTCAATCAACTACCTAATCTATTCTGAATTTTTACAGATTTTTTATTTATTTATTTTCAGGGAGACTTATTTTCTTTCTATGGGCTATGCAAAGATTATAAGTGGACTATAGAAAATGAAGAGGTTGAATCAACTGTTGAATCCAATTGTGTTTGTCTGTGATGTATTAATTTGTCTTTGATTTTTGGATAATTGATTTATTAATTTGCCATATGCTTCATTTTTGCATAAAGTACTGATTTCATTTTGCTTTATAGGTGTTAACGTTTGGGGTCCCATTGGTTGGTTCAGAGGTGGTTCAGCGCTTTAGTTATGTGGATAAGGAAAAACTTAGTTTTATCAATGTCCTGTATGGAAGGTATACTTGTGTTGATGAAAATTATCCATCGTCTTTCTTTTACGGAAACTTATCATCATCATTGTGTTATTTATTACTGCTTCATGTAACCAACAAGTCTTGGCTGTGCACTTGAAATTCTAAGTTCGTATTTTGGAAATGATGAGGGTGGGGAGAACCTTGATGAGTATGGTTGTTTTTCCTACTTCTCACAAGATTGTTCATTGTGAGGTATCCTCTATTAAAGCTTGCTGGAGTTCGGGTTCTTGGGGTTGAGTGGTTTATACTGCATTTTATTACTATGATGAATGATTCATAAGTGTCATTTTTCACCAAATTTGTCTGGTTTTTTGAAGTTATTAGGAAAATCTGAAGTGGATGTTGCCTTTAAGTGAAGGTATTTGATTTAAGTTAAAGGTTTACCTGCAAGGTTAAAACAGCAGTATTCTTCTGAATGTCTCTTGGAATCTAACTATAGATTGAGATTAGAAGGGACTCTTTTGAGTCCAAACGCTTACAAAATGACTTTGGAATAGAAAGGACAATCATGAAAAATTCCTTTCTGCCTCTTTGTTGTATTCAAACTTGGTCTTAGATAATGGATATTTAGTCTGGAGACTGATGATATCTAGATAAATTGACTGAATATGTTCAAATGAACAACAATGTTCAAGGCCTAGATGACCTTGTAGCTAAATTCAGGAAATACAGAATCTTAGGGTTTTTATGGATTTTGACATGATTTGCAACTTACAGGCACATCCACTCAGCCCCAGTGACCCCTTAATTCAAATTCAATCTAGAAGTGATTATAAATCTATGTTGGCAAAATGAATCTTTGCTACCGGACCAAACTGTGTGATTACACTAGCTATTCAAATGATTAATTATCTCTCTTGTCCAGGGCCCCTGGTAGGACAAATATTGCAGTTTCATTTTCATGTGACTTTATTTCTTCTGGTTCACACTTGGAGACAAGGACTTACAATGCATCCCTCTCCCTAATGGTGGTTTCTGATCTTCCCCTGGCACTTGGAGCTCCAATTACATGGGTTATTCCTCCCCATTATACCACATCTAGCATCTTGCCTTCATCGACAGAGTCACATGGACAAAAAGATAGTCAGAGCCGCAAAGGAAGCATAATATATTCTTTGTTAAGAAATTGTGAGGAAGGAACAGAAGTTTCACAGCGTGCTGTTTCCATTGATGGTGACAAAATAAGAACAGAAGAGAGCAATAATCTTGCTTGCATTCTAGCCAAAGATCGCATCACTGGAAGAGCTGAGATTGCTTCTTGTGTCCGGGTTGCTGAGGTATTTGTACAACCTTTTGTATTCCTGCTCAATAACTAACATATGTAGCAATTAGTTAATACTCCTTTACCATTATCCCCTTTGACTATCAAACTTTATTAATGTCCAGATATGTTTAAAATTTATACATGTTACCTACTAAGTCGCCTTTATTTGATGCCCCATCATTCAAAGGACAGAATGTAAACACAAGTGTTTCAACACTTACGGATATCATTTGGTAAGATAATCTATATTCCTTTTAGGTGGAGCAAATAAGAATAACAAACAAGGAGTTTCCATTCCATGCAATTGATCTCGCTGTTGGTGCAGAAATTGAACTTTCAATAAGCTATTATGATGCTCTAGGTAAGGTTGTTAAATTATTTCCGCTGTTATTTTTTAGATCCTAATCAATATTCTCATGATTTTATTTTCCCAGGGAATCCCTTTTATGAGGCATCTAATGTTATTCTCCACTATGCTGAAACTAATTCTCCTGATGTAATCTCTGTTAACAATACCCGTGATACCAATATGATCCATCTAAAGGTCTGTTAATCTCTTGAAATTAATTCAAAATTTAGGGTGACTGATCAAGCAATTCCAATTCTTTTTACTTTTATTGTTTTATAATTTATCATATAGAGTGCATTGCATTAAAGATCTTATTCAAATGCATGACAATTTAACTTCAAGTAATATCATTTAATCAAATGTTCTGCTTGAAGGCCATGAGACATGGTAGAGCTCTTCTACGAGTATCAATTGACGGTCGTCCACAGAAGTCGGACTATATGCTGGTACAAATTTCCTCAACACTTGATATATTTTGGTCAGACGATCATTGCACAACATGCTATAAAACTTTATTAGGCTGATATTACTTGAGCTTATTCTAAGCTTAAGGCCTTGTTCTGACATGCATTTTATTCAATTCACTACTTCTATTGCTATCCGAAAAGCTTTCTACTTTGACCAAAATCTATTATCTGTGTGTAAAATAGTTTCTCTTTAGTTTATAAGCCTTATTCTTCATTTCTTCAGATTTCAGTTGGTGCCCACGTGCAGCCCCAAAATCCAGTCCTTCACCGGGGGAGTTCTATTAAGTTCAATGTAGTAGGTGGGTTTCTGGTGGAGCATTATTTTTAACAGAGAAATTTGTCTTGTTTCCGTAATTAGCTATTTTTGTCCATTTTATATGTTAGGCTCTGATGATCAAGCTTCAGGTCACTGGTATAGTGTCAATGAAAGTGTTATAGTTTTACACACTCGATCTGGACTGGCAGAAGCAATTGGGGAGGGATCTACCCAAGGTACTAAATAATCATTAATAATATCCTTATATTTGTGTTAAATCTGCCATGTTTTAGAAAATCGATGTGAAATATTTCATCAGAATGAGATGCCATTCAATTGATTTAATGTTTGTTTATTTTAAGTAGTTCATTTTGAAAGTTCCGACGTCAAGCTGCGAACGACAGTCACCGTTCTACCTGGAAGTACTCTTGTTGTGGATGCTCCAAAGGGGATGCTGACAAATGTTCCTTTTCCCTCTCAAGGATTTAGCTTTTCTGTGAAGTTCAGGTTTGTAGATTAATTAGTTTTTTTAAGCGTGTTATGTCAACTTGCAACTTGACTCAGAATGGTTATTCTAAAATTTTAAGTGGTTAAGAAAACTTACAGCAAATCACCTTATTAACACTATTACACTGTTAGCGTTAGTACTTTGTTCGAATGAATGTAAAATAATTTTGATCTGGAATAAGCTTTCTATGAGATTTTTAAAATATGGATGTACATGTAAAAGTAATCCCTGTATGCCCCCTGCTATTGTTTATTCTTAATTCAAGTACTACAAACTAGTCCAGTGGGTTTCTTAAGCCTATAGATGGTAGTTTCTGGAGTTCAATATCTGTGAGTGTACGTCTCATGGAAAATAGCGTATGTAACCTTGACTATATTTAGGTTTCCTTTTCTGGATTTCATTTTCATGAATTTTAAGGAAATCATAAATTTAAAGTTTTTGGAGCTGGCAGACCACCATCTTTGGTATTAATGACTATGTTGTGTACAAGTCGTGGGACTTATTGAAGAGGACTAATGCTTATTTATTTAGTTGTGTTTTGAGCAAAACAAATAGCGCTGAATAAGCAAGATTTTTAACTCTTACCATACACCAGTGATACAGATGACAAGATCAACACCATTGGAAGCAGTAAAGGAGCTCCATATGACTGTGGGGTAGAACCTCCTTTTGTCGGGTATCTCTCTTTCTCTTCTTCAAGTTTGAATGTTGATCTAGCTTATAAGAATCTTGTTATTTGTAATGGTTTTTGTTCTCTGCAGCTATGCAAAGCCGTGGATGGATCTTGATACTGGCAATTCATTTTGCCTATTCTTCCCTTACTCTCCAGAGCATTTGGTTCGCACCGCACCCGAGTTGAAGGACATGAAACCGTATATTTATGTTTCCATCAATGCTTCAATGAAAGAACACAGCCATGTTTCTGGATCCGCATCTGCACTTTTTGTTGGGGGATTTTCCATAGTGCAAATGGGAAAGGTAATTGGTTGATGATTTATATTATTTGTTCATTAAATAAGGAATACTTATCTTGATTTCATGGACTCTTCTATATGTTCGTATGTTGTAACAAGTTTTTCTGCATTAAACATGAATAAGGATCATGGACAACTTTCTAAATGTTTTCTGTGTTCAGGATACGACACAGTTGAATCTGACCCCAGACTCTAACAAGACTGTCATAACCATCTTGGGAAATACAGGTAAAATGACTAGGGCACACAGTCTCTTTCTGTGCATCTCCTCGCCTCCTTACCATTGCTTCCTCCATTGTTTTTACTTATTTTATACAGACGAGGAGTGGAAATTATCCGAGTTTCATTGTACACCCCGAGACTTAGCATATAAAGGCTGTAGTGAGTGTATTAAAGTAATTAATGCACCTTAATGAAGAAAGATAGGATGGTTGGGGGTGGTAGGGATGAGGAAGAAGCAATTCTCTGATAATAACCGGATTTTTAAGCTTTAGAAAATTATAAGGTACATATAAGCTTGTTGGCCATTTTTTTATTAAAAAAATATTACTGAAGCATAAAAGGATTTACAAAAGCTTTCTCGTAAGTCAATATATGTTAGGACCTATATTTGCCAAGTGAATCCCCATGGCCAATTGATGGATGATTGCAACTGTGAAGCATTCATGTGTCATTTTTCGGTTTCGATAATTAGAACTTATAGAAGTTCTGTTTTTTCTAGCTTTTAGAAAAGGTCTGAAAGTTTCTGTTTTCTTGAGTTTGTATGTTTAATCTTATAACATAAACAACTGTATGCATTGCTAACCTCGCATAAGACTATTGTTAATGCAATGCCATCTCCAGCTCCATTTGTCAATCAAATATTATTCTCCTCTTTTGTATGATTTCTGTAGATGTTGAAATCCACTGGCGTAGCCAAGGATTGTTAACGATTAATCCCATCCATGAAGAAGGATTTGGTGCCGCACGCCGCATACAGTATGAGGTGAGATTGCACATTCTTGTTGAATAACAAATTTGTTCGGCCAATGGGGCTATCCCAGTGGTAAGGATGGGTTGGGTAAAGCCTTATATAACTGCCTCATGTACAAAAGAAAACGTTTTGCTATCTTAAATACTCCAAAGCACAGTGTATCTTCCGAAATGATCAAATTATGGACCGAAAAGCTGTTTCTTAATGGGTAATATATAATGGTTCAAAACCCTAGTAAGCTTTCCTGTGATCTGTAGACAAACCCTGGGAGTTTAACGAAGCTTATTTCTAAATTATGATTACATGGAATTTCAGGTAAAAGCTTCAAGTGCCAAGCGATTCACGGATAAAATCATTGTCACACTCCCATCCACCGGTCAGCTTATTCTTGAATCCGGATCTTGTTATCATGATTACGATGTTGAATAGCTTCTCATCTGTTCTTTCTTTTATTTCAGGTCAAAGAGCGGAATTGGATGTTACCTATGAACTGGATGAGATACCCGAACCAAAAGCTACTATTAATATTTCCTTTTGGGCAAAGGTTATGGGAAGTCTTGCCCTAACAGTAATCACCTTGATCATCGGTTTCATATGTTTCTTCGACCAACCTCCTGGATCATCTCAGCCACCATCCACTCCTCAGCCCTCTTCAACCATATCGGCACCTGTCACGCCTGACCGGAGAAGTCCACTTCGTTTCGATGAACAATCTCCACGAACACCACAGCCATTTGTAGATTATGTGAGGAGAACCATAGATGAAACTCCGTACTACCGGCGAGAAGGGAGGAGGAGGTTTAATCCTCAGAACACGTACTGAATTTCTATTATTTGGTATCCATCGAACTTTATATTGTTTAGAAGGTAGAATCTGGCGAAAAGTCTGCTAAATTTTGTTGTACCATGGATGTATATACAGGCAAAACTTATAAATTCAAATTTCAATGGCTCGAGGATCGGATCGTGGTAAGCTGTATGCTTAAGTTAATGTTTATAATTTGTTGGTCCATCTTATTATTAATTTTTATGTCATAATCGAGCATAAGATGTTTCATTTTTTTTAAAAATGGGTGAACTACCGTATTGGTCACTTATCTTTATTTCGTGTACACTTTTGGTCACCAATTTTAAAAAATGATTGTTATGGTCACTTACGTTGTGTTTTCGTTTTTTAAACATTTGGTCATTCGGGTGTTAATTGTTGTTAGTCACTAACGGTGTGTTGACTTGGCATAGTAAATTTTTTAACCATCCAAATAAAAATGATTTTTATAATTACACATTTAATCCTCTATATTTATAATTTTTTATTTCTTCTTCCATACACCATCTTTCACATTTTCTCCATATTTACTATTGGTATAAATATAAATGATTAAATGTGTAATTATATAAATTATTTTTATTTCAGTGCTTAAAATAGGAGTGAAGTAATAGTTTAGAGGTTATCTAGCTCACAACACTGGACTACTCAACACCATTCTCATGAATTTCCCAACGATTTATTTCCAACAATCAAGTAACACGCACATCGAACTCTAAAGCAAAACAACATATGATAACCTCAAACAATATTGTCCAAACATCAACTTAAGAAATCACTTTGGATGAGCTTCACATCGGTTAAAAATTCTTTCGATCATCATCCACGGTTCAAAACTCTTGAACTCAAACATCATCTATTTTCGGAACGCGACACCTACTCGAAGGTATTAGGCATGTAAACGAATCGAACGAATACGAACGAGGGTATGTTCATGTTCGTTTGTTTAATTTTAACTGAACAAATGAATGAACACAAACAATTAAACGAACATAATTTCTTGTTCGTATTCGTTTGTTAAGGAATGTAGCTTGTTCATGCTCGTTTGTTAAAATGATAAACGAACACAAACGAACGAACGAACACAAAAGGACATGTGAATAAATGTAAACGAACGAACATATGTGAATATTTTTTATTAATTATAATACTTTTGTTATGAAAAATAATAAATATAAATGGACATGTGAATAAATTTAACCGAACATAAACGAACGGATTGCCGAACGTTCACGAACATAAATGAACGAGCGAGTCTTTTTTTCGTGTTCGTTTATTTAATAAAATGAACATAAAATTTTGTTCATGTTCGTTCATTTAATAAATAAACGAACTTCCTGCTGAACGGTTCATTGAACGGTTCACTGAACGTTTGGTTCATTTATAGCCCTATAAGGTGTGCTACTTGGAACACTTATTTGTCATTCATCAAAACTCTGATCAAACGTTTCAAAAACATGCAAACTCTAACAATCGAACTTTACCATTAATCTAGCTTGAATTAACAACCCTTCTTTCTGACTTGGCTAGTCAAGATGGACTTAGCACTTCACTTAACTAGAATCTCGCTACAACTCGAACGTAAGCTAATTCATGATCATATAGTTTCACCATTCAAGCAACTTGTTTCTAACCAAAAACCATTGTTGCTTACGAACTCTTACTAGAGATCAACACTTACCCAACTATCCTCGAAGATTCCAGATATTTACTCCCAAACCAACCACTTAATCCCAACTATTAGTTGTTCTGAACCTCTAACAATCCCTCAAGGATTTTCATAAGGATCATCCAACAAGATCTGTTACCACACAAGAATCCTGGTTCCACATAACCATAGCCGTTAAACCACACCTCCGTTGCGCTACTCTAATAATATTCTCACTGTTTTACCACACATGTAGACAATCCATCTCAAAAAATTGATAGAGCAAATACTCAAATCATTAAACTCGAGATTATACCAACGCACTCGCGAGTCCAAACCATCTCACGACTTGTCCTTAAAGTCCAAACATCTTCTCAACAATTTTTTTATCACAACTTCTCTTTAACCTTCAACTTAAGATACTCAAATTATGAACGATCATACAAAGACTTCAAAACTCTTAAACCACTTACAAGATCATCAACAACGAGAAACGAGTAACGGTCATTCATCGCTACGCGTTGACTCACAACATCCAATGCCACCACACTTTGCCATACCAACACAAGCACGTCTCAAGGTGAACCACTTGGCGACGACACCCGTATTCACTCACTTTCCAAATGAGTTCTCACTCTAAAAGTTTAGTCGGTGCCATGCCACAAGGTGATGGACACTAACACCGAACTCAGCGTTACCTCTATTGTGGGTTCTAATCCATGATTAAGAGGTAAGCCCACCCATTCCCAGAAGAGCACCTCAACATTTTCTTAAACGTTCGCAAATCTAAAGTTTTGGACTTTTGATCCCCGTATCTATTATGTGGGCTAAGAACGTCTTGCAACTTATACGACTCTCTTTGAACAAACATCACATGAACACAACCTTCACGCTAGAGAGGCAATGGTTCATCGCGTCCATTACCAACAACCTGGTTCACCTTGAACCCCTAACTTTGAGACTCCTACTTGAAAACCAAGGCACACATCGTGCTCACACGACCAACCTACAACACGATTAACATCCACTAACTAGGGAGATAGTAAATCTTAAAAAGTCAACGAGGACTGTTACTCTCAATCCCCATTTACCACCCACGGTAAGAACATTACTTACAAGAACTTACAAAACTGACGAACTAATCAATCCAACAATAACCTCTAGATCTTACCACAACACTTATCTAACAAGAACCAAAACCATTATGAACGAGAGATCAAATTCCCATCAATGTAACAACTGAAACCAAAACAAATACATGTACCTGACATATCATCAGTGGCAAAGCTGTCATCCTTGGCCTGATTGGTAGTGTAACGCCCGAGTTTAGGGTCTGGGAGATAATCGTGTTGGTTAAACCGCTACGGGTTAGGTTAATTTTGAAGCTATTTAAAATGGATAACATTGGTTTTAATAAAAAGGGCAAAATGGGAATTTTGAAATAAAAGAAATAAAGAAAGGGTTTTTTTTGAAAATGCTATCATCTTCTTCAGAACATTTTCCTTTTCACGTTAAACCTCCCCAAAACCCCATTTCACTATTCCATTGCTCCTAGCTTTCAATCCAAGCGATTTCTTCAAGGTAATTGATTCTTTAACATGGTTTTATCTTCCTTGAGTTGTAGATACTAAGATTTTTGCAAAAACCCATGGTTTAAACTTGTTTTGATTTTAAAGTTTGGTTTGAAATGAAAGAGAGTTTATGGGTTTTTCGTTGGGGTTGGTTGTGGCTGGGTTTAGGTGTGTTTTTAACTTTGTTTTATTTATAAAATAACATGGAAATGATGGGTTGTTATAGGAAACCCGAAATGGGTATTGTAGGTAACTTTGGGAGTTGGAAATCTTGAGTTTTTGGACGAGTTTTGAGTCTAAATGACAGCTGATGGTTTGGTAGCTTTGGGTTGATGTTTTGGGATGTTAAAAGATAGATTTTTGATGATAAATTCGTTGGGTTTGGCTGCAAGTAGTTTGGGGCTGAGTCGAATATGTTTTGGGTGAAATTTAGGCTCGAATCGATGTGTTTTGTTGCAAGAATGTTGAGTTCCAAGTTGCTGCTATGTTTGTGAGTATATTAGAATTCTAATGTTCTATTTTGGGTTGCCTAAAGTAGAGGAAACGGATTTGGGTTTCGTGAATGTGAATCCTGGTAGTTCGGAGGCTTGAATCGGCATCTTGGATAGCGTTTGTGTATTGGCTGGTGAGTGGATCAATTTTAAAAGCCTTAACGTGGTTAAGGAAGTGTTTTGGGAGTTTGAATTGAGCTTGAAAAGCCAATCCAAGCTCAAGAGTAAGTTTTAAAGGTTTCATGCAATTAAATCGTGTTTTATGGTTTCTAGATGCATGTTGAACATGTCATGTTGTTATGTGTTAAATTGCATTGTTGCACATGTTGGGATGGATGACTTGTGTTTCTATTTACATTGTGAGAACATGCCTTGCATGGAAGTTGGTCATGAGAAATGGTTCAAGCATCGGTAATGCTTGTGGTTTGTGAAATGAGTATATTGACATGTGTTGAGTTGCTATCGGATATAATTGATCGATCAATAGGATTAGAGTGCACTCGAGGTAAAAGTCACGCGTGGCCTTAGTGATGTTAGATTCCACTAAGGAGGAGTATGGTGATGTGAGATTCTACCGGAAGCTATGTTTTACTAGACGACTGAGTACGGTGATGCGAGATTCCACCGGAAGTGCCTAGTGGGTTTGAGAAACTATCCGAATATCCGAGTAAAAGCGATGAATGTCAATATACCCGTGATGCTCTAAATTCTCATGTTAAGCATGTTGCGTTGCTCTTTCTATTTATGCTTATGCATGTAGTTGATAACATTGCTTGTGTTATGAGAATGAGCATGAGGCAAGCTTATGGCTTGTGGTTGCATTCGGTAAATGCACGTGATGCTAAATGCATGTTGTTATGTGTTCAAGCCTGGGAAATTATTTGGAAATGATTTTGGTTTCGAGCAACTTATGTTTTAAAACTGCATTGTTGTAGCTACCGTTTTGAGCACCGTTCACTAAGCTTAAATGCTTACGCTCCTCTTTCCAACAATCCAGGCCCTTAGACCTACGGAGCAGCTCGGGGAACAAGGGAGAACCCAAGGGAGTTTGGTTTGCTCAAGTGTGGTTTTAGACTTCAATAATTAGTATTAAGCAATGGGATATGACCTTTTGTTTCGAGGAGTTGTTGGCATGTCATTTTTGCTTAGACAAGTTTGTTGGGCTGTGTTTGGCTTGAAATGCCTCTTGTTATGTTGAAATATGCTTTGGTTTGACTTTTGACATTGTTGGTGAATGTTAAGCATGATTGTTTTCATTATAAACCTTACCTTGTTGAATGTCGCTTCGTTAAGTGTTTATCTTGTTTTACGTGTGTATCCATGGTTGCCTTGTGTTGCATGTGTGGTTGTAAGTTGCTTAGATGCTTGTTAAATGCGTATTGTATTGGACCTCTTGTGCTTTTAGCTGCTAAAACCAGTCTTTCTGGGCAGGGCGTATCGATACGCTCAAGGGCTGTATCGATACGGTCCCTTGTTTTGAGCAAGGTGTACCGATACGCGGGGGCGTACCGATACCCAAAATGTTCTATGGAAATATACGATTTTGACGAGAAATTGGGGTATCGATACGGGCCTCAAGTGTATCGATACGGTCCATGGTGTTGACTTTAGGAGTTTGACCTTTAAGGGCGTATCGATACCAGCCTTGAAGGGTATCGATACGACCTCTTGAAGTTAACCATGGGGAGTTGACCGTTGATGGCGTATCGATACGGTCCTTAGGCGTATCGATACGGCCTGCAGTAAATCATTAAAAATCAGCCTTCTGAATGTCTGTTTGCTTGGTTCATGTCTGTATTTGTTTTTCCGCTGCACATCTCTTCACATATGTTGTGTAATGGCATCTAGACAAGATAATATTAAAATAAAATTTTCTAGGGTTGTTAATCGAAGTGGAGCCTTAACGAGTTTCTCTTCGGTTTTCCTCGTGTAACCCGTTCGGTGAGGCCTGGTGGCTAGGCCGGGCCAAGGGGGTTACATTTGTTGGTATCAAAGCCTAGGTTTCGTCTAGCCACAAATACATCCTAGACATACTTAGATCACATTATCCACAAGTAGCCTTTACATGAGGTCACTCAGAAATTCAAGTTACCCGAGCTCACTCAGCCTATCGAGTTTATGCCTTATCCGGATCACCGTAGCCACGTATAGGTTTCTAACCACACCTAGATCACTCAACCTTTGGGTACGTCGAATGTACTTTTTCACACAGCCTGAACTACACATCCCCTTATATAAGTACCGTAGTACTGACTTTAGGACATCCAGATTCCTTTTCATCACACATAAAACAATACATGCTCCCCGAGCATTCAAACACCTCACCAAGAGGTAAGTGGCACCAAGCCAAGCCATCAAAAATGCCCATGGCATGACACTAACCATTACATATATATTGGGTCATCATTTACCAAGCTATTTCACGTTACTCTCATACCTGGGGATTAAAACCCGGTTTCTCAGTTTTACAATTCATTTTAACCCTTCAAAAGCTCATTGGGCCTTATCCCTCGAATTATAAGCCATTCGAACTCAAAACATAATTTTCGAGAAAATTGCCTAGTGGGTATCGATACCTAACATCGAGTATCAATACACCTCTATGGGTATCGATACTTACTCCAAATATACCGATACTCAGCTTCATAGGAAAGGGTTGACCGTTGACCCCATACCAATACACATTCCTTGTAACGCCTCAATTTTAGGGTCCGGAAGTTAACTGGATTTGGTTGAATGTCTGTTCGAGTTAGTTTTATCGGTTTAGACTAGTTTCGAGATTTATTTTAAATAAAAGGTTTTTTTGGAAGGATTTAAATTATGGAATTTTTTAAAACATTATATATATATATATGATTTTTTGTGGAAATAATTTTGGAAAATTGTTTTCGGAGAGTGGACATTTTAGTCTAGTGGCTAAAATGTAAAGTTTCAAAACTGTTTTGGTGACTAATTTGTAAAAGAATCAAAATGTTGAATCTTTAAGGAGCTATTTAGCCAAGTCTAATTTCAGACTTTTCCCCTAAATATTTTGGTTTCTAAAATGTTTTAAAAAGGATTTCTAAATATAATAAAAGATACTTGAAAGGTTATCATCTTTACAAGAAAATTTACGTAACCTTTCTCTCCACATTTTCTTTCAAAGTGCTTTCATCCAAACAACCTTATTTACTCAAGATTTCAAAGGTAAACTCTTATTTACATTGATTTTCATCATCAAACTTGTTTCTAATGATTTCTCTCTAATACCCAATTATTTTCCTTTAGTTTTCTTAAGATTTTTCATTAGAAAAAGGGGAAAATCAACCATTAGAGGCGAGCTATGTTTTTCTCCTCTAATGTAAGTTCTTTATTGAAATTCCCACGTTCTTGATTCTTTTATAGTGTTTATTTAAAGATTTTATATTGGGTTTGATGGAAATGTGCATAATCAAGCTATTTAATGTAGATTTGTGAGATTTTCGTATGGGTTCTGTTTTGCTGGGTTTGTGGTTGTTATTAAATGTGTTTTTGATGTTAGATAAAGTTGAAATGATGGTTTGATAATGTAAAACCCAAAACTAGTTGAGTTGATAGTGTTTAAGGTTGAAATTCTTGAGATTTTGGCTTGGTTTTGTGGGAAATCAGTGGCTTATGGTTTCTTGCCTTTGGGTTGATGTTTTTAGGTTTTAATAGATGTGGTTTTGATGATAATCTTGCTGGGTTTAAGCTGAAGTTTGATTAGAGTTGATTTATTAATGTTTTCGATTGATTTCAGATATAAATCAATGGACGATTGTTGCTAGATGCTGGGTTTTTAAGTTGCAAAAAGTTTAAGGGCTTGAAATCACTCTAATGATCTATTTTGAATTGATTAGAATCATGGGAAACTGATTTGGGAACTTCGGACGCGATATTAGACGATCCGAAGGCTTAAATTGGGTGTTCGGATAACGTTTGGGTATTGCTGGTGAGTGGAACTGTTTTATAAAGCCTTAACATGGTTAATGATAAGATTTTAGGGGTTTAGATTGAGCTTGAAAGGCCAATCTAAGCTCAAGAGTAAGTTTGGTTGTTTTCGGCTAGTTTTGCCTTGATTTTGTGGATCATGTTCATGCTATGTTGTTTACATTAAATCCTACTGTTTTCATGCATTTTGATCTATTTAAATGTTTTCCCATGTGACCCCATATGTTAAATGGTGATTTTAATGAGGTAAGTGTGGTTGAGTACATGCTATGCATGGAAATGTGTTATATATATAGGATGAGAAATGTTGTTCTTGTGGCCTTATAAAACAATGGGTAAGTGTTTACCTTGATGGGTCTATTGACACTTGATGAGATTTTATTACCGGATATAATTGGTCGATCAATAAGATGAGAGTGCACTATAATGGTAAAAGTCGCGCGTGGCCTTAGTGATGTTAGAATCCACTAAGGAGAAGTACGGTGATGGGCATTCCACCGGAAGTTTATATTTACTAGACGGGTGAGTACGGTGATGGGTATTCCACCGGAAGTTGTCTAGTGGTCTTGAGCACGGTGATTAGCATTCCACCAGGAATTTATCCGCATATCTGAGTAAAAGTGCTAAAGATGTCAATATACTCATGATATTTAATTTGCTTATTATGCTTATATTGTGTTGTTGATGTTATGAATCAATTGAATTTAAATGATTCATGTGGTTATGGAAAGTGGTTATTATGCCTTGATTTGTGTTTCAAGCATGAGTTTGAAATGAGCATGATATGCTGGGATTTTGCTTTGGTGAAATGATTTGAGAAATGACTTTGTTTTCAAAAGCAAGCAAAATGGTTTAAAAACTGCATTGTTGTTGTTGTTGTTGTTGTTTTGAGAACCGCTCACTAAGCATTCTTGCTTATGCTCTTTCTTTTCCAACAATGCAGAGCCATAGGCCATTCGGAGCAGCAAAGAAGCAAAGGAGGTGTCCAAGAGTTTATTTTTCGCTCAAGTATGGTTTTGGCATCAAATAATAGCATGTTAGCAATGTGATAGGACCTTTATGGCTTTGGGAGGTTTTGATTTGAGACTCCCTGTGTTGAGACATGTTTGAGATGCCTTTTTAGTCTTGTTAATGACCTTTGTATGTTCGTTTATGGTTTGATTTTAAGTTTGGCCGTTTATGTGAATGCTTTCTTATGTTGAATGCTTAAAGTTTTTCATATGTGATCTAATGCTTTTTGGATGATTGTGCTAGGATCCTTTGCCTATAGATTGCTTGCTTATGATGTTATCATGTTGTTTGAATCATGTTTGAGTGATAAATATGCTGCAATGAGTCTTTTTCTCGTATGTGTTTCGAAACAGCTGCTACCATTTTGATACAGTATGCATATTTGGCCTAAATGTTTCAAAACGCATAAGGGTCGTTCTGAGACCCCAAGGCCATTTTCAGGCATGTATCGAAACACGGGGTCGTTTCGATATGCCTCTGTATTATCTAAGGCAAGTGAATCGTTACATGTATGTTGGTCTCGAAACAGGTGAGGCATGTTTTGGTACGTTTTGCTACTGAAAGTGGTAGTTTCGAAGCAGGCTTGGTCTGTTCCGAAACGTGTGTCTATTTTGTTAGTTATGGAATGTTTCCAAGTTCTGTTTCTTTGCGTTTTAGTCCCTAATCGCTGTAAAGGCCAATTGGACCTCAAATCGATGTCCGATTGAGGCGAGGTTTTAACCGCTGCTTACATAAATATATAGGTTAATAATGAAGCCTTTAGAAAAGATAAAAGAAATTATTTAAGGGTTGCCAATCGAAGGGAAATATTAGTGGGTTTTTCTTCAATTTTCCCCGCGTAGCTCACTTTGTTCGGTCTTGCGACTAGACCGAGCTAAGGGAGTTACATTCCTCGCGTACTGGTACTCCCTCACTACCGATACGGCCCCATGTGTAATGATACCATTTTAAGTTACTAGAATTTCAATGGAAAAATGGTTACCGATACCTACCCTAGGCGTATCGATACCCCCTTTAATTTTGCTTGTGTTCATCATAAATAACATAGGGTATCGGTACGGGCTCTCCGCGTACCGATATCAAAGCCTAGAAATGGCTTCCAAGGCTCAAGAAATCACTTCCCAAGATCCCAAAACCTAACCTTTAACCCCATAAATTAATCCTACATATAATGGGAGTTAATTAGAGTGGTTTACTACCATTTTTACACAATACTAATCCGAATTTCACCATTAAAGGCTCTAAGCTACTTTTATACCAAAACTAGCAACCTTAACCACAATATCAAGCAAGGCAATTACTTTAGGATATTCAAGAATCAAGGAGTCAGAGATGTACTGACCTTAGCTAGAAATCCTAAACTCAAGCTTTCCAAGCAAAACCCTTCAACTTTCTCTTTTGATCCAAGCTTAAAGAACCCCCAAAGACCTTTTTCCATACCAACATGAAAACGAAACCATATGTGAGATAACAATCAGGGGTAGGCTTGAACATGAATTTATAATCCTAAACCTCAATGAAAAGCTTCATAACATCTTAAATCACGAAAAACCCAAAATGACAACTTACCATTTTAAGAAGAGAAACCCACTTTCATGAAGCTTAAATGATGGAGACTAATTTATTCTTCACTCATGAGCCACTGAATCAACTCTATAAAGGTAAAGATTTGATCTTTAAACCTTGGTGGCTTGGGTTTCCATGGAGGAAAAGGCAAGGATGAAAGAGAAGAATAAAAGGGCGAGTGATAGAGTGATATCACAAGCTCCCCCTTTTGTCTCCCCTTCAAACACATGAAACACCAAAGAATTAAAGGTGATCAGCCCATTGTCTTTAAAAAGGGTATAATTACCCTATGAAACCCCTTAACTTTCTTCATTTTCCTAAAATGGTCACTTCCCAAACTTATATGGTCCAATCCTCATCCAACAAGGCCCAAAGTTGACCTAATGGGTCCAAATACTCCAACAAACACGAATGTCTATAACTCGGGTTGACGCCTAAATATTGACTTGGAAATCAAGGTCATTACAACTGGGTCGATCCTGAGCATGTCCGTAGTCGACCATGCGAAAACATCTACGTTGTCTCGCAATAATTTTATCAACCTTCTTCTACTTTGCTTGTCTAACCCCGCTACAATCCTGGTGGTCTTCTCAGGATCATCATGGATTTATTTAAAATACCTACCTCAGGTCCTCTTTGTTGTAGCGGAGCTTCTCCGTTAGTGTGGTTATGGCTTTTTTTTTTGTTTCTGGGCTAGACGAAGTGAAATAACATGGCACTGCCTTGCTGTCTTTTGATCGGTCTGCATGAAGCCTTCTTCTAAGGGTGTGAGAAATTTGACCTGTAAGCAGAAAGGGAAACTATCATTTTGGCTTTTCTCATTAAGGGTCTACCGAAGATGACGTTGAAAGAAGTTGGACTATTGATGACCAGAAAAATAGTTGTTTGCGTGGCTTTATTGTCATTATCTCCCATGGTTATGAGAAGTTGGATGGAACCCTCTACCTTAATGGGTTGGCCGTCAAACCTGTATACCAGACTTGCTGACTTCATCTCCAAACTGAGAATTCCCATTTGCTTAAATGCCTTCCAAACCAACACTTCCACAACACTACCTATATCAACCAAAATTCTTTTGATGGTGAACCCAACTATCACAGTCGTGACGACGATCGAGTTGTTACTTTCTTCACCCAAAATGTCGCTCTTCTCTCTTTTTGAAAATGAGACATGCTACGAGTTTTCGTGCTTCGATATATTTGTTGTTTCTACCAGGAACGATACCGTTCCCTGCAAGTGCGTCTTAAGTTTAGAGCTTGGTTGATTCCTCTCCTCGCCCATTCTGATTAACATGTGTATAGTGCCCCCACTATCTGGGTTGCTTCCTCTGCAGCCTAGCCCCCGAGGTTGTTGCCCCCCGATTTCTTTGCCTCAGCCTTCCTTGGCAACCGTCTAATTAGTCTCTCGCTCTTCAATTCTTCGGCTTGTCGCCGTTCACCTTGACCTTGCATAGACTTTCATTATCGTTTAAACTGTTGTAGTTGTTGCATGGCCTCCGAGACCGGTAGATTCGCCAGGCCACCGTTCTGCACTGCTTTTGTGTTTAGGTTGGCCTAGGTATCACCGCCCATCCTCGGAATCCTTAAATCTTCCGAAAATTTTATAGGTCGTGTGTTGGCTCCACGCTCACCGCACCAAATTTTTATTGTAAAAATAGATAAGGGTCGAAGACGGTGGTTAAATGGTGATCGAGAAGGCGGCTCTGGGACAGAGCTCGTGTATTGCTCTCGTTACCTGCAGGTAATGGTTTCTGGGATGATGTACCTGCCTCGCTCTCCTTGTTGCATGCCTTGTTTTATACTACTAAGACATGTGTCAAGATTGAGTTGTCATGACGTTTTGATTGGACTAGTTATGACTTGACGTCTTAAGTTTTCCCTTTCGCATGTGGGGATCACATGCGTAGCCACATGATCGTTGGATGCGGAGGGTATCGCATGGTTCGCAGGCGATCTCACGCGTGGTGGTCCGCGACAATCGCGTATGCGATATCCTCTGTATTAGGCTGTTCACATTCTTGATGAATTCAACTTAATTAGGATTTCAATATATATCTATATTAATATACACAATTACAATTCAACTTAATTAGGATTTTAATATATATCTATATTTTTTAAATGAGTAAACTACACCACATACCACTCAACTATGGCCCCTGACTCGAAAATGCCACTGAATTTTAAAAAATATTAAAACTAACACTAAAATTTAATATGTGACTCGAAAATACCACTCCACCGTTAGCTCTTGACATTCCGTTAAGTCAAAACGTCGCTTTGGTGTAGCTGTTTTTAAGTCTAATTTAGCCCCAAACAACATCGTTTTACTTGAGGAAAATATTAAAACCATGTACTTGGGAGGTTTTGAACCCAGGATCTTTAGAAAAAATAATTAAGCCTTAACCACTAAACCAACATAATATTATATAATATTTTACCACAAATATTATATATCTCAAACTACTTGATATTAATTCAAATTATTCTATAAAATAAATAATACTGTAAATAATATTAATATATAAATAATATAAAATATATTATTTGTATATATAACAATATATATATAAGTGTATTGTTTATATTTTTATATAATATTTATAATATAAATATATTATTTTAAAAAACCACCCAAATATTCATAAAAATAGTATATTTATATTATAAATATTATATAAAAACTCTAAACTCTAAACCCTAAACCTTAAACTACAAAGCCCAAACCTCAAACCCTAAACCTTATAGTTTGAGGTTTAAGGTTTTTTATATGTTATTTATAATATAAATATATTACTTTTATGAATATTTTTGGTTTTTTATAAAAATAACATATTTTTATTTTATATTATTTATATATTAAAATTACTTATAGTATTATTTTTATAAAATAATTTGGTTGGACCAAATAGATAAGCTTATATAATTTAAATAAAAATATTTTATTTTTATAATTTTAATATAATATTTATAATATAAATATATTATTTATAATATAAATATATTGTTTTAAAAAACACAAAATATTTATAAAATTAATATATAAAAAAACCTTCAATCCTAAACTCTAAGGTTTAGGGTTTAAGTTTGAGGGTTAACAATTTAGGGTTTAGGGTTTTTATATATCATTAATAATAGGGTAAACTACCTGAAATACCACTCAACTTTAATGTGTGACTCTAATATGCCACTGAACTAAAATTCGATACTATAATACCATTGAACTTCACTGTGTGATTCAAAGTTAGCACTCCACCGTTACTCCCATTACGGAATTCGGACGTGGACTCTAACTCCCGTTACAGGGATGACGTGGCCGATAAAAAAATAATATCTTTTTCCAGATATGATCCACCTCATTATATTTTATGTTTTATTTTTATTGTAAAACGACGTAGTTTTGTTAAAGACTCTTTATCTCCTCAAAATTAGGTTAATGAAATTTCAAACTTCTGAAATCACTCTGAAATTAGACGCAAAAAAAATCAGTGGGTTTTCTATGGATTGTTATTGATTATTCAAGTGGGTTTCTCTGGGTTTTCTCTGAAAGAAGATTGTAGTGATCGATTGTTAGAAATAAATCAAATGGAAAAACGTGGGTTTCTCTGGGTTTTCTCTGAAAGAAGATTGTAGATGATGTTGTAGAAGAGACTGGAGATGATGATGTAGAAGAGGATGATGATTATGTAGAGGATGAGATTGAACAAACTGATAGTGATAGTGGATATGAAAATAATGATGATGCCTTAAATGATGAAGCTCGAGAAGAAGAGGTGGAACAATGGAAGGCTGATCCTACCTTTTCAATAAGTTAGTTGTATTTCTTTTATTCTTTCTTTAAGTCTTATACCGGTATAAGTTGTATTTCTTTTATTCTTTCTTTAAGTCTTATACCGGTATAAGTTGTATTTCCACTCCCCTTAGTGCATTAAGTACCACAGTAGTACAATACTGATAATCAAAACAAAAATCCAAACAAATCTCTCATTCCTTCTTTGGATGTTATTCGTCTTGATTTTGTTTAGCAGTCCGACGAGAACAACTCTTGCACGTGGGCTCATTGGAGGATCAAACCAACAAAAAAATATACAATGTTTATGAAGAAAACTCCCGTAATTTTTGCAGCCAAAGAATCTCCTTCCAGGGTTGGCATTAGACCACGATGTAGTCAGCTTTGTCGGATATCCGCATCCACACACCGGAATTGAAATGGGTTCTTCTACTTCAACCCTGCGTTCACTTGATCTTTGCCATTCTACCTCCATTGATTTGGATCAGCTTCAAAATCTATGCTGGGAAATAGAAAATAGGAAATTAGGGTTTTGTTTTCAGTCAAAAGAGATTTTATAGTAAAAATAAAACATAAAATATAACGAGGTGGATCATATCTGAAAAAAGATATTATTTTTTATCGGCCACGTCATCCCTGTAACGGGAGTTAGAGTCCACGTCAGAATTCCGTAATGGGAGTAACGGTGGGGTGCTAACTTTGAATCACACAGTGAAGTTCAATGGTATTATAGTATCGAATTTTAGTTCAGTGGCATATTAGAGTCACACATTAAAGTTGAGTGGTATTTCAGGTAGTTTACCCTTAATAATATATAAAAATAATATATTTTAATATATATTAATATATATATGCAAATAATATATATTTATATTATTTATATTATTATTTATTACATAAAATAATTTGAATTAATCTTAGCTAGTTTGAGATATATAATATTTGTGGTAAAATATTATATAATATTATGTTGATTAAGACTTAGCCCTTGTATTTGGAGATCTTAGGTTCAAAACCCTCTAAGCACATGATTTTAATATTTTTCCTCCAGCAAAACGACGTCGTTATGGGCTAAATTAGGCTTCAAACCAGCCACACCAAAACGACGTCGTTTTGACTTAACGGGGGCATTAAGAGTTAACGACATAATGGTATTTTTGAGTCACATATTAAAGTTCAGTGTTAGTTCTGAACTTTTTTTTAAAGTTCGGTGGCATTTTCGAGTCATGAGCCATAGTTGAGTGGTATGTGGTGTAGTTTACCCTTTTAAATCTAAGAGTTTTAAATGTTTTTATTCGTATTCATATATGGATCAGACTCGGATCATATAAGGATTCGGATTGGATCATGGCAATGTCCATATCCGATCCACCTCATATTAGGACTCGAACCTTCTTTTTTAGATTCAGACTTTTTTCGATCGAATTTGAATCGAATTTTTTTCGGATTGTATCGGATTCAGATTATATTGCCATCAGTTTACTCTAAATTATAATATTTTTTTTTCTTCCAATTACTCATCCTTTCTGGGATTTCGTAAAAGTCTAAAATACTCTCAATTTCCCCTATTTCCTGCAATACCTCCCCTCACACTGTACCAAGTACCAACAATATGGAGCAATATAACCTCAATGTTCCAATCGCTGCAACCGTAGAAATACATATTAACTGTCGTCAACCAGCTCCTCTGGCCCCGCCAGCCCCACAAGATCCACCTGCCCCACAGGCTCCACAAGCGGCCCCAGAACAACAGGCCCCTCTAAAATACTCTTTCTTCATGCTTCGGCTGAGTTTTATAGGAATGAGTCTTGCAAGTATATCCAAACTTGTGATTGTGATGATTATTTGAAAGGACTCAATTAAGGCTAAACGAAGAGGTGGACATAGTTCAGTAATATCTGGATCCGAGCAGTGAACCTGAGATAACAGATGTAGTCTTGGAGGAGATGATTTGTAATCACATGTTCAAGTTAGTCTACATGAAGAACTCCGGATTGGTAAATATATTTTGCAATGGAAATTATGAAGGCCTGACTAAAATGTTCAATCTGTTCAATAGAATTCCCAATGGTGTCTCAGTCATAGCTGCGATGGTTTCCCACCTTAAAAAAAGTGGAAAGTACTTAGTTTCAAATATCCGGTGCAGTTTGTGCAAAGGATACTGGATGAAAGAGATAGGTACTGTCATATCATCTCCCGCTCATTTAGGAGTTCCAATATGTTCTAGAAGGCCCTGAACTCCTCTTTCAAGCATGTGATTAACCCCAGTTCTATTTTTCTCGAGCACATTTCATTGTTTATAGATAACAAACTTCGCCAGGGATCAGAAGGTGTCAATTAGAGTATATGAAGATAATTTTTGATAAAGTGATCATCTTGATTTGTTACTTGCATAAAAAGGAAGAGTTTGAAATTGTTACTTGCAACACTTTGCTAGACGTCTTATCTTAGGAAAAATATGTATGATGCTGAGAAAATATTGGTCGCGAAGCTTAAGACAGAATGCAGAGATGTTTTTAATTCAAAATTACAAGCCATGCTAATGTAGGGGTTTTATACAAACCATCATGAGCTAGAAGATGGTGCTATACTTACTTGAATCTTGCCCATTACCATTGAGATTGTTGCTCCAGACTTATGCTTGACATCCCTTACCAGTGGGAACATGACAATTGTTCCTTCTTTTCGGGACAAGTTGGTTGGTGTTGCGGAGAAGGCCAAGGCATCACATGGTATTAGTGATCTAGATGTTGAGGTGAAGGAGGAGGACGTGCGTCTAGGAGGGGTGGGTATGCTGCCAGAGATTTATTTCTCGGATAGGGTACATGATGCTATAGATGCTAAGTTGGCGACTTCAATGATTATTCGTCTCCTGGGGAAATCAATTGAATATCGAGCTTTGCTTAATCGAATTCAAGCTATGTGGAATCCTGTTGGGGACATGAGTCTCATTGATTTGGATAAGTATTACCTTGTTCGATTTGCTAATAAAGCTGATTTTCATAAGGTGCTTGCAGGAGGTCCGTGGGTTATCTATGACAGTTATCTGACTGTGCAGCCATGGAGTAAATATTTCTCTACTAAAAAGTTCATCCATCTCAGACTATGGTTTGGGTCTGGATGCCCAAGCTTCCATACATGTATTATACCAAAAGTCTTTTTAGGTATATCGTTGCGGCCATTGGAAAAATTGTTCGAGTGGATTACAATACCATGTGTGCCTTGCAATTATTGTTGATCTTAAAAAGCCACTAGTTTATGGTATTGTTATTGATGGACAACGACAAGATATTGAGTATGAGGGATTATCGTCGATCTGTTATAAGTGCGGTAAATTTGGGCATTTGAAAGAAACATTTGGTGTTGAACCGTTGCCAGTGCAAGATGGGGAGAGTGCAAAAGTGCAGCGGGATCTTATTAAGCATGGTCTCTTGGCAAAATTTATCTTGCTAAGAATCAAAGAAACCTTTCAAAACAGAAAAAGAGATAAAACAAAAAACTAAAAATTTAAAACTGAGATGTCTAAAGTACTGAAAAGAAAATAACTCTCCTAAGCCTATTTACAATGATTAGACTGGGTTGGCAAAAATTTACCGAATATCCGTAAGGAGAATGGTCTCATTGACATTAGTCTGACTTCCTTCCTAGTAGTACTTCAGTTTTTGGCCCTTGGTTGATGGATGATAGGTTGTGGCAATCTTTTGTTTGAATAACCAACGTAGAAAGCCGAATGATTGCTTTCCTTTGAGTATTCCAAACTCCCGATTGCACAATGAAAGAGAATGTTTTACCATGCTGGCTTTGAACAACCACCTTAGAAAACCAAAGAATCTCTTTGGTGTAAGTCTAGAGACCCTTTGATTGAACTCAGCACCCCAGTAGTGCTTAGGCTTTGCTGCTCTTTTCTCCTTTGATGTTGAGGCATGTTTGAGGTGACTTAACAATTGTTTCAATTCCAAGTTCGGCGACTCCTCACTAGGTGCCTTGATTTCTCTACCTGCCAACTCAAGTGATTCAGGTCTCCTGTGATAACTAATGACTTCACTCAGCTCAGTCAATTTTTCAAATTCTTCACCCATCACAACGTCAAAATCCTACTCTATGGCATCAACATATGTGCCCTGGAAAAATTGTGCTATGTCTACATTGAGAATGGACTCCATCAGCTCAACAACTTGGTATTCCTCAGGTTCATCTGCACACTTAAGACTTTGAAATACATTAAACGTAACATGCTGGTCATTCATACGCATAGTTAGCTCACTTTTTGAACATCAATTAATGTCCTACCAGTGGCAAGAAATGGTCATCCCAATGTTATTGGGACATCAATATCGGCCTCATTTTAAAATAATAAAATCAACAGGGAATATAAATTCATCTACCTTTACCAACACGTCCTCAATCTTACCCTTGAGACGTGCATAAGATCGATTTTCCAATTGAAGTGTTATTGTGCTAGGCCTTGCTTCAATACGAAGTTTTCTAAAAACTAACATTGACATCAGATTGATGTTGACTCTCAAGTCGCACAGTGCCTTGCCCATGAATATATTGTCAATAATACAAGGAATTGTGAAACTTCCCGAATCTTTCAGTTTTGGTGGAAATTTATTGGTTATCGTTGCACTACATCTTTCAGTAAGAGTGACTGTCTCGAAATCACACAGTCTCTTCTTTTTGGACAAGATATCCTTAATGAATTTAACATAGTTGGGCATTTTTTCGAGAGCTTCTACTAATAGTTTGTTGATCTATAGTTGTTTAAGAACTTCTAAGAAGTGTTTAAATTGCTGATCTTGCTTGTGTTTCTAGAGCCTTTAGGAAAAGGTGATGGCGGATAAGAAAATGTTGGCTCCACTGATTTTGACAAGGTGGTGTTGGCATTAGATTGAGATCTGACATTGCTGGTGCTTGCTTCCCCTTTCTCAGCTTCTTTGGTTTCTTCCGCTGGGACTGACTTATCCTCATGGCATATCTGAACTATAGATATTTGTTTGGTGTTGGCATACAATTGGTTGTTTGTTTGGTGTTGAAATCACAACTTGTTTACCACTTCTTAGGGTGACTGATTTCCATCGAGTATCCTCTGTATCACTTGGCAAAGTTCCTGGAGGTACGACATTAAGTACGCTGGAAATCCGTCTTATCTGAACTTCCAAGTTACTCATAGATACGACTAGACTATGGATAGTTGCATTGTTATGCTCCATATAATCCTTTTAGGGTGTTCTTATTGGAAGATCTTTGCACTAGAGGTAGATTATTCTACGCTCTCTATGTCATCACATACTGGTTGAAACCTGGTGGTGCATTGGTGCTTTGACACCGGACATTAAATTAGTTACCTCTCTGGTTCGACCATAAAAAGTTCAAATGTTGCTTTCACCCCACATTATATGTATTGGAGTAGGGGTTGTTACTTCATTTGTAAGTGCCAACAAAATACACCGACTCTAGGTTTGTCGGGCATTCTTCCATGATATGGTCGTCATCGCAAATAGTGCAAAATGGTTCAAAACCTTTACCTCTCAGAATTCGGTAGGCGTTTGCATTGTCTTCACTATATTAGTGAGGTTGACAATTTGAGCATTGATTGATGAAAGTGCATCAAGTTCCAACTTTCCAGTTGCTCTCGTCCCGGCTCCTAATCTAGCGGTATGATATTGAAGATCATTGCTGGCGGTCCTTTCAAGGATGTCATATGCCTCTGTGTAATTTTTGTTTACCAACGAACCATTTGCCGAAACATCGATAACAGTCCTGACATGAACAATGAGTCCGGTATAAAAAATCTTCATGTTGGTCAAAGTAGGGAATCCATGCATGGGGCATCTTCTCAACAAGTCCTTGAAACGCTTTCAGGCGCTATACATAGTCCTATCATCAGCTTGCCTAAAAGTAGTAATTTCACTACGCAGCTTGGCATTAAGTTTAGGTGGGTGGAATCTCATAAGGAACTTCTGGCATAAATCCGCCAATGTAGTGACTGAACTAGGTGGCAATGAATTTAACCACAATTTCGCTCTATCTCACAAGGAAAATGAGAATAGCCTCGGCTTTATTGTTTCTTCATTCACACTAGGCTGTTGAAATAGTTGACAAACTTCCATGAATTGCTTCAAATGCTACCTTGGGTTTTCATTAGGTGATCCATCAAATTGTCCTCCATTCAAACTTGAAAGTTTTTGGTTCCATTGTTTTTAAAGTCAAACTTGAAAGTACAATTTTTTATGTTTCTATTTTTATAAAGGTGTAAATGAACAGGACATTTGATGAACTATTCATATAATGTTCATTTTAAGTTAAATAAAATAGTATGAACAATTTTTTATGTTCTGTGTATTCAGTTTGTTCATGTTTATAAACAAGCTCATTTATTTATTATGATATTTAAAAAAATATTAAAATATTATTTCTATTTAGTATTTGAATTTCAACTCAATCTAGGAAATGTATATTATATTTGCAACCACTATTGATAGTTTGAAAAAACAAGTTATAGGCATCGTTTGGTACATCAAATGTGAAAGAGGAGTGCCGTGTATAGAAAAATGGATGAAAGATTTGTTACTACATCAAGGTGTTCAATTTATTGATAATTCTTATATATATTATTCTTCTTACCTTTTGTTTGGCAACTGTTAAAAGATAAGTATTATGTATGAAAGTATCATCTTACCTTATGATAATTTTGTAAGCATAAATCGAGCAAAAACGCATCGAAAAGATCGAAATTCATAATTACCTCCAGCCATTGTCAAAACTGTATGCCAAATTGAGATGTGGTTGCACCACCGTTGAGAACGTCTCGAACCACCGTCGAATTTATCAAATACGGCTACACCAGAAAAAACTCAAAATGCAAAGATCTTCTAAGCACTCGAGAAACCTCACTAAATGGAATAAAATACTTTGTGATTCTTGGTGCTTAGGGACCTTGTGCCTATGAGTATTTATAGGTGATTTTTCCATCAAAAATCAACCAACCGTACCATAATCACACGAACTAAAATCGTGCAACCATAATCACTCGAACTAAAAGCATGCAAATGTCCTTATTTGTAAACATGGGAAACGGTTCACCACGAACCAACAATTATAACAAATTTATTATATTATTGACACTAAATTCAGTTTTAACTATACTATATTGTATTTAATAAACAAATAAAATAAAGAGCTTCCTAATCAAAATTTGTTCAAATTTTCAAATATCGTTTTTTAATGAGATTAGACAAACTCATAATCATAAGCTTTGAATAAAACTAGATTAAGTAAAATAAAGTTTAAATTATTAAATAAGTAATAATTTCTCATAACATCTAACATAAACAAAGAAATAGCCACTGAAACTAATTTTCAATAAAATATATCCTTATAAATAACAATAAAAAACATAAATTCCAAACACATTGATGTAAATAAGCATTAATAGCTTATTTACACATTTATAAATAAGTATTGGTAACTAATTTACACTTAGTCACTTATGATGAGTTATGTCTGTTAACATGTAATTATATTGTTTTTAGTTGTTACTCTGTTTTTAAATTAAAAAATTGTATATGCGAGTTATATCAGATAAATTTTTTTGTTT
This sequence comes from Hibiscus trionum, assembly GCA_030270665.1. Taxonomy (NCBI): domain Eukaryota; kingdom Viridiplantae; phylum Streptophyta; class Magnoliopsida; order Malvales; family Malvaceae; genus Hibiscus; species Hibiscus trionum. The sequence continues at coordinate 604,761 of BSYR01000034.1, read as the reverse complement.
TATTAATATTGGTTCACTCAATGATATTTTTTTGGTTTAAGTTATGGCCTAGATAAGGATTTTCTGTAGATGCACATTAGCAGGACTAATGTTCTCTGAAATTTCCCTTTTTGCGTTCGATTTTTCTACTAGATTTTGGCTGCTTGTGTTGCTGATCTTGGATTGCTTTCTTTTGAACTATTTTGCTCTTTTCACGTCCAAATCTTTTGGTTGTGAGTTCGTCTGTCGGCTGAGGTGTTTGAAGATAGAATTGTTGACCGAAAGTACACTCTGGTTGATCAATTCATTAGATTGGCTTCAAATTTCAGTGCAGAAAATCATTGAGCTCTCATAGAGAAAATCATCGATTGTCAATGTGAGCTTAACTGGACTTAACCTCTGTGTCTTTTCTTCTACAAATGGTATTGCTCGTGACTGGTTCTGAAAAATGGTCCTCTAGTCATTAGAAAGTAGGAACCTAATTTGAAAAGGCTTGCTTTTAATTGAGTAAGATGCTGGTATGGATTCAGTTATATAATATTCCACTAGAGCTTTATTCACAAAAGGGCCTAAGCTATATTGCTAGTGCGTCGAGCACTCCTTGTTAGAGGTACTTGTTGAGTAATGCTCGACTTATTCTCGTTAAAAAATCTCGTTGCTCATTAAGCTATGATAAGTGTAAAATATTGCATATTTTTAATGTGTTTTATTCTCCATTTTTATGATATATATACTCCTAAATTGTTTCTTTTGAGCTTTATTTTGGTAGGAGCTTTATTGGACTATGTCTGCCGAAAACCAACAATTAAAGGTAGAATTTAGAATTTCAATGGATGTCATGGTATGAGTCGTGGACACGACCTGAGGACGATGCAATCCAAGCCTGAGGAACAACATATTACGGTGGTCTAGTCACCAGCTTCTAGAAGGCAAATCAGCATAAAGTCGAAATTTGGTATTATCTTAAAAATAAATGCATGAGAGATAAATATGCGATTATCCGGAAGATAAATACGAGATTATCTTAAATAAGGCTTAATAAACATTTCCCTCTAAACTTTACATGTTTTCTCAACTTGCCCCTTAAACTACGTTTTGCCCACTTTGCCCCCTAAATTATTCACCGTTACCCATTTTGCTCCATTCCGTTACCTTTTCCCATTAAAAAAATTCAGCCAATAACAACTTGCCATGTAAAGTGGGGCGGATTTAAGGGGGACAAAAATTCAGCCAAAATTCAGCAAAATGGAACAAAAAAAATTCCGTTAACGGAATGGAGCAAAATGGGTAACGGTCCATTCCGTTACTCATTACCTTTTCCCATTTCTAGCATGCAAAACCAAGATGTACGATCAACACCACCCCTCGCCAATGAGACATCCAAGCAATTCGCTTCTCGATAAAAACATGAATACATGAGCTCAACAAAAATCCCCCTCGGATGTAATTTCTAGCCAAAAGATATCGTCAAGCACCAACAAAAAAAATGGTCCGATGTTGCGTGTTTCCATACTATTCGATCCTCACACTTTGAACAAACCACACCACGCCACTCTATCGACACAAAGGAAAACACGCACCACAACCAATGAATAATTCCACCATACCTCGTAGATTACCACACCATATATCACCTAACAAACTCGCTTGATCCCCTCCCACACACGGTACGCATACTCCTACTATACCACAAAAACAAACATCCAAGAACCGAGCAAATCCGTCTCCTCTCTCGAATGTCAAAAACATCCGAAGAAGGCGTAAACACATAAACAAAATCATTCGTAAACCATATCTTATTCACCATACCATCACTTGATGTCTTTAATTTAGTCACATATAAAATGACCAACGCACACCTTTGTTGTCGCAAAAAGCGTTGAACCGATTTACGCTTCAACGCTAACCCAATCCCTCTCACATTCCACGACCACAAACTCAACGCTCTTTGTAATTATTGTCGTTCTCGCGCTTCAATCATACGTGCAATATCATTTACAATGTCTTGTTTGTTTCCAATTGTTTTCACCCCAATCAGTTTACCCAATTTCAATGTTTCCTCCGCTTCTCTTAAAATAATCTATTTCCGGTTATAGAATTCTGAATCTGACAAAGAGCCATTAGCAATTACCTCGAATGATGTTCATATTATATTCTAATCATATTCAAATTATATTCAAAATATCATATTCAAATTAAATTTCGAAAATAATTTGAATATGATTCGAATATAATATGAACATTATTCAAATATAATTCTAATATAATTTGAATTTTGCTCAAAAAATATGTTTCGAATATATAAAATTTTGAATTAATAATTAGAATATAATTTGAATATGATTCAAATATAATTTGAATATGATTCAAATATAATACGAACATAATTCAAATATAATTTGAATTTTACTCAAAAAGTATGATTCAAATATAGTAAAATCCGATTTAATAATTAGAATATAATTGGAATTCAAATATAATTCAAATTTTGCTCAAAAATACAATTCAAATTTAGCAAAATTTGAATGTAATCGGATTATGATTTGAATTTTTCTCAAAAAAGAATTTAATTTATCTAAAAATTACTAAATTAGTATTAAAATATTTGATTTTATTTATTTTTATTAAACATTAACATTTTAATAAAATAGTATTAGTAATAATCACAAATATTAGACTAAGTTATAAAAATTAGAAACAAATAGGAGTCAATTTAAGGTAAAAATAGACTTTTCAGTGACTAAAAAACAAACCTGACATGTCATTTACCCTTTAAATAAAACCATGCAAATTGATTTAGTCAATGAGTTGATAACGTGGCAGGATGCTATTGGATGGATTTTTTTTAACGGCAAATGGTAACAAAATGGGGCCAAATAGGTAACGACGAATACTTTAGGGGGCAAAAGTGGGCAAAACGTAGTTTAGGGGGCAAGTTGAGAAAACATGTAAAGTTTAGGGGGGGGAATGTGTATTAAGCCTTTAAATAAGGGCCACTAGTTTAAAATATTTATCCCTTATTTTATCTTTGATTTAAGAGATTTGTTATTTTATCTCTTTAAAATCGTTGTGTATAAATATCTCTTTAGACTAGTTTATTAAACATATTGTAATTTGTAACTTCCTTGGTCATTTCTATAATAACTTTTACTTTCTTTTCATTCTCTACTTTATTTTTTATTTATTTTTCATACCATAATGCTAAGCATGATCCAACCCATGTTTAGCTAATTTTTTAACTTAGCCTAAAGTTTTGCGATGACTCAATTCTAATCGTGAGAATTAAGTTGTACTTAACAACTCCGAGAAGTATTCTTCGATTCTTTGTAAGCTAGGAGTGTCAATCGGTAATTTCTTTAAAAGTTACTGCATCTTCAACTCAAAAAAGTCGACGTTGATTTGAAAGGTATTTTAGTTTGTGGTTTGGGAGTCAGATTGGTTGGTCGTAATTCGGCTTCCTGTGAACAAACTTAGCGACGATTTGTTAAGGGAAATCAAGATCGAGTTTGATTATCTGTGAGACACCATAACTCGAGTTGGGCTCTTCCAGTACTTAAAGTGGCTTGGTGCTAACGACGATAGACGTGGTTAGACCAACAATGATCATATTTCGGAGAAATACTTGAAAATCTCTCTTAACAAGAGAGAAGAGTTAGCTTCAGGGTTTGAGCTTTGCAGACTTGTTGGGTTCTTCGGTGCTCGATTTCTTCAACCGTTCTTGCTCGCCAAGTGGTGGAGAAGTGGGGTTTTAGGTGTAAGAGGTGTGGAAGCTAAAAAGATTAAGAACACAATGATTTATAGTGGTTCAACCTTCTAACCAAAGTCTACATCCACTACCTTAGCTTCCCACTAAGGATTTCTAATCAATCCACTATTGATTCGTCCCTTTTTCTAGGCTTAGGAGGAAACTCTTACAAACCGATCAAGCTTTCTACCCAAAGCCTTGATCAAACCCTCTTTACAAGAGATAAAAAATATGCAAACTCAAATCCCTCTAATAGGTATTTGTTTGCATAATAAAGCTCTCATCCAATCCTAAAATACTTGAGCAAATCTAACAATTTTGGCTCACTAGTGTTTGTCTATACAAAGAATTGACAATTAAGTGCTAAGACTCATTTTGATCATTATGATGTTGACAATTGAAGCATTAATCATTACTAGATGCTTGGAGGTCCCTTTTATACTTCTCTTTGAGTTTGTAGCCGTTACTAGCCGTTGGAGATGAATGGAGCCGTTGGAGACTTTATTTCCCATCTTTAATGCTGTTCTGCAGCCTTCCGTATCGATACGCGTGGACCCGTATCGGTACGAACTTCATCAGAAACTAGCCGTTGGGCTCTTGCCAGCCTAAGCGTATCGATACGCTTGAGGGCGTATCGGTACGATATGACATTTAAAAGGCCGTTGGGAAACTTGCCGTTGAGGTTGTTAAAATGGGGATCAGTACGCTTACCAGGCGTACCGAAACGATCCCTCTCCATATCGAAACGACAAAGCCTGTTTCGATACGGGTTTTGGTAGTAACCAAACCTGGGCAAAAAGGTATCGATACGGGTTACACCGTATCGGTACGAGCAACCTGAAAATTTAAGTTTGGCTATTTTAAAGCATGAAAAACTTTGCCAAAAAACCTTTTAAGATCCCTCAAACATAAATTCAAGTTGTTTGGACTTAAAGACAAGTTTTAAATTCTTTTCAAATTAGTCCAAAACATTTTTCAATTATTATTTCAAAACATTAGTTCTGCAAGACTGTAATCAGCGTACTATCAAAGAGGGAAAATCTATTTCGATAGATCGATCGAAATTGAGGCTAGCAAAGCCTAGAGCTATCTCATCATTATTAAATTCCTTATAATCTTCTATCTTATTTATCAGTTATTTTTTATCTTTATTATCTTTAAAATTCCCCCTTTTTTGCAGATCATTCAAATTAAGAAGCGAAGCTGTCAATTTTCTTAGTCCTTGTGGATCGACCCTACTTCTCTATTCTATTTTTCATTATTTATTAGAGATTATGATTATTTATTTGACAATTTCAGCACTTGTCAAATTGGCGCCATGGTCGGGGACTTCGACAAAGTTACTAATCGTTTCTTGTTTTAATCTATGATCAGATCGTTACCTGGAGAACTAACACACAAACCGAAAATCGAAGCGCTTGCCAGAAGATTGCGAGGAGAAGCTCTTCGACGCAGAAGACAACAACAATCATTATTAGTACCTGACTTTGACGTAAGAACTCTTGAAACTGAAGATATATTCTAATTCGAAGACAACAAATTGGAAGACATGGTCGAACAAACTATCCGAGAGCTCGCTGCAGCACCTGACAAGCAACAACCATTGTGCATCACGTTCCATAATGGAAAAACACCGTCTGTAACACCCGGGTTTTGGGGGTCGGGTGAAGTAAATAATTAAAATAATGTTCCGGGTTTTGTTTTCAAAATAATTAATTGTGTTGGACGTATTTTAAATCAAGCCCAATTAGTCATGGATTACATACTATTGTGAATATCCCATTTCATTAAGGGTAAAAAGGACATTTGACTTTTTAAAAGAAACAAACAAATAAAAAATAGCTTTTTGCTCATCTTCTTCCGCTCCCAAAAACAAAACTAACGACAACTCCTCCCCTCCATTGAAAGTCACTATTCCATCACCTCCTTTCTTCATTCTTGGTGATTTTTGAAAGGTAATTACATTTTTGAGTTTTCCCCAACTTCCTCTTTCTCTACATGTTTTTAGTTTTCATGGAAACCCATTATTTTGTGTTTTGAGTTTTTGAGCTTAAAGAATAAAATTCCAAACTTTATTGACTTTTGATCGAGCTTTTGATTCTTTGAAGTTAGATAAGTGTTTAGTAATCCAAATGGTCCAACATATGTGATTTTTACATGGTTTTATAATGATTCACGAATTTGGGTTTAAGTGGGATTTTAAAGTGCTTTAAAATGGGTTTTTGGGGCTGTTTAGTGTTGGAAATTGATGGCTGATGGTTGTATGATGTTTATGGGTTATTTTGGAAGCTATTAGGCGTGTTAAAAGTGTTGGAATCAATGGTTTTTGGCTGTACAAATGGGCTGCTCGAAAATATGTGTTTAAGGGTGTTCTTAGTTGGCTAAATGCTTGTTTTGGGCTCTGAGGGTTGCTATAGTGATTTGTGGGCTGATTTGTGTTTGTTTTGTTGGCTTTGATTGACTAGCATCGGGATTTGGTGTTGGAGAATCTTCAGGAATCAATTCGGAACCGTTGGGAGCTTGATCAGTTGTTTGCTTGTGTTTGGAAAGTCTGATGAGTGGTTCTTCGATTTTAAATTGGTTTTCAAATATTGGTTCGAGCATGTGGACCTAGGTCGGGCTTGGTAAACCCACCTAGAGTTGAGATTAGATTGGTAGTCTAATCTCAAGCTTAATTTAGAAGACTTTGGTTGAACTTCTAAATGTTGTGTTATGCCTCTTGTTCCATATTTATTTGTGATTTATGTTGTTATGTATATGGTTATATACATGTGTGTTGAGGCATGATGTTTTATGCATGTGATTTTGGAATGTGGGTGCATGATGGTAAATCATGGTAAGTACGTGCTAAGCACGGAAATTGGTAATAATGTTGTGAGGTTGAGCTATGAAATGAGTTAGTATTGACACTAGTATGCTTGGGTACAAATGATCGATCATTAGGATGTTAGTGTGCACACGAGTGTCGAAATGCGCGCGTGGTCTTGGTGATGGTAGTCATCAAGATGGAGTACGGGTACGCCCGGAAATCTTCTTTTATATGTTAGTCGGTGATGAGTGGAATCCCATTGACGGGGCGTGAGGATGAGTGGAATCCCCTCTGTGTGAAACGGTGATGAGTGTAATCCCACCGTAAGGTAATGGTTGAGTTGTTGGATGTGAGTTCCTACGGTTGTTATCTACGTATTCGGGTCATAGCTAGGTGCCAATACGTATTGTTAAATGTGTTTCCATATGGTTGTGTTTATGGACATGCTGAGCATGGCATGATATTTGATGTTATGTTCATGCATTTTATATATTGACTCTTGTGGCTTCGAAGGTAAGAAAACATGCATTCTTCCTTGGTCATGTTGCTCGTGCTTGGACCCTACATTGTCGAGGTTTGTTTTATGAGCTTGCCCTCAATAAGCTTTATGCTTACGCTCTCTTTTGTTCGACAATGCAGATCCTTAGTTCGTGGGTTGCTTGTGCAAGGAGAAGGCCTCCAAGTGTGCTTTTGCTATCCTCAAGTATGAACTTTTAAGTTATGAGATATAATGGATAAGCAATGGGATTTGTGTTGTTGTTTTGTGTTAGGAGCTTGTCTAGACTCCTTTGATATGTTTATGTTTTGGTGTGGCTTGTTGATGCCTTATTTTGGATTGTAAACCATGCTTATGATGCGTATCATGAATGCTTATGTGTATGTCTCGTGCTAAGGCATGGAAACCTTAATATGCAATGTATGACTCTTTTGGTGAATGCTTGGTTCCTTAAATGTATGGCCTTTACATGTATGTTAAGTGTTTAGGCATGCTTGTACTAGGGTGTATGCCTCTAGATTTGTGGTTGCATGTTGTGTCTTGCTTCTTGAAGTCGTTAGGGATCGTTTAGAGATGCTTTATACTGGTTTTGGAAACTCACTGGTTGTAGGTGTTTCGAAACGAGGGAGGCTGTTTTGGAACGGGTGTGGTTCTAGGGACACCCGTATCGGAACGCGTTCCGGTACAGTTTGGCTACTGTGAACCCCTGTTCCGATACGAGTTTCGAAACGTTTTGGCTATTGTGAATGCCTGTTTTGAAACGTGTTTCGAAACGTCTAGGCGAAATGGTCCCCTGTACCGAAACGGGGTGGATGCGTATCGGTACGGGTGATTGGCTTTTTAAACTGGGCCCGTGTTTCGAAACGGGCAAGCCTGTTTTGAAACACAAGCCTGAAAATGGGGCTTTTGACATCTCTAAAGGTTCTCAAGTGTTGGGCTTAGGCCCTGTTTGATGTTAGCTTTCTTGTGGGCCTTTTTTTTCCGCTGTCTCTTCTCACATATGTCTAATTGAATCCATCTAGACAAGATAAATAAATGAAAAGGTTTTCTCGGGTTGTTAACCGAAGTGGAGCCTTAACTGGTTTCGCCTCGGTTATCCCCGTGTAACCCACTCGAATCGGTCAGTCGCCCGGACCGGGACGAGGGGGTTACACTTGTTAGTACACTTGTTGGTATCAGAGCCTGAGGTTACCGAGACATCGGGCATGTAAGTAAGGTAAGTTAAATTATTGTATTGTAATTGCACGGTGTTTGCTTGCCATGTAAGCATGTTTGCTTTTTTACCAAGAATGCTTGATGTTTGCTTAGTTGATCGTATGTGTGTGTTGTTTGAAGCATGTTGAGTAGAGTCCCATTGCTTTTATTACATCGGAAAAAAGAGATTTTTAAGTGAGGGAAACATACTTGAGCCACTTGGACCCTTGCCTTTGCTAACCTTATCTTGTTTATTGTTGTTGTTGTAGTTGTTATCTGTGAGCTGTTATGTCGAGGCCTAGAGGTAGACCCAGGTTGGTTCTCCAGGAACCCCGTGTTGCGGCTCCATTTAATGAGCCGGTGGTTGGAGTAGAGGCTCATGTGGAAGAGCCTGCTGTTGGAGTCGGAGCTCCTCCACCACCACCACCTCTTCAGCCTGATGTGGAAGGCGAGACTAGAGCTGAGGGAGCGGGACCTCAGGTTGGCCAGGGTGGCCAAGGTCCTGCGAGGATAGACATGGCTCCACTAGTTCAAGCTATAGCGGGAGCGTTTCAGGCTGCAGTTGCCGAAGCTCAGGCTGCAGCTCAGCCGAGAGAAGATGATGCTAGCTTACCCTTAGAGAGGCTCCGTAGCCTCAGAGCAGATGAGTTCAGGGGATCTACACCTGAGAGATCAGAGTTATGGCTAGAGAAGACGGTTCGTATTCTAGCTCAGATGGGATGTGTTGGGGCTCGTAAGTTGGGCTGTGTAGTTTCGTTGCTTCAGAGTGATGCCTACACCTGGCGGGTCACCATTACTACCAGCGTGCCTGAGGCCGAGATCAGATGGAATTTCTTTGAGACTGCTTTCAGAAAGAGGTATTTAGGCTCGAGATACTTAGATAAGAAGAAGCGGGAGTTCATGGCTCTTGTTCAGGGAGACACATCCGTGACATATTATGAGATCCGTTTTGTCCGACTGAGTCAGTATGCTCCGGAGTTGGTTCCTACTGAGAGGAACCGTTGTGATCGGTTTAGGTATAGAATTCATGAGGAAGTCAAGAGGTACACCTTGGCTACTGATTATTCTAATTTTGATTTCTTGGTCGCTAGGGCCAAGGACATCGAGCATAGCTTGGGGCTGACCAAACGTTCGGGAGGATCCAGTTCAGGGAAGAGGCACAACAACTTTGATCGCGGTGATGCCAAGATGCATTTGGGTAGTGGACATCAGTTTGATCATAGGCGTGGCGGTGGCCACCATGGTAGAGGCCATCAGGGCCAGAGAGCTGGAGGGCGTTTGCCCGAGTGTGCCTGATGTGGGAGGCAGCATTCAGGAGAATGTTGGGGAAACTACCATGCTTGCTGGAACTGTGGAACGAGAGACCACTTCAGGAGAGAGTGTCCGCATCAGGCGGCACAAGCACCGATTCAGGCACAGGATCCTGCGAGAGCGATCGACTATCAGAGAGGTCGTGGGCATGGTTACTTCCAGCCGAGGGCTGATGAACCTAAGATAGAGGCACCGAGGAATCTTGCTCATGTAGTGGCAGTTCAGCGAGAGGCCGGTGGACCAGCTAGAGTCTACGCACAGAGAGAGAAAGGGAATGACACAGATGTGATAGCAAGTAATTTTGAGTTACAGTCCATGTCTTTGCTTTCCTTAGTTGATTCGGGTTCCACGCATTCTTACATTTTGAGTGAGCATGCAAAGAAGTTAGACATACCTGTTGAGATTTTAGACATAGGGATGCATGTGACTAGTTCCTTTGGTGAGACAGTTGTAGTTAGACAGATGTATAGAAGGTGTCTGTTGAAGATTCAGGGTCATGTGTTTCCTGTTGATATGATGGAGCTTCCGTTCTACAGTTTTGATATCATTTTGGGTATGGATTGGTTGGTTGAGCACAGAGCTAGTGTAGATTTTGAGACAGAGAGAATTTCGTTGAAGCTTTCCGATAACTACGAGGTAGTGGTAGTAGGCGAGAACGTTAAGTTCTTGTCGAACATTGTGTCAGCCTTAGAGGCTCATAGGTTGATGGACTCCGGTTGTGGGGCTTATTTAGAGTATGTGATGAATCCGAATATGAGTGAGGTTAGACCAAAAGATATCAGAACAATTTGTGATTATCCGGATGTGTTTCCAGAAGAGTTACCGGTTTGCCTCCTGACAGAGATGTAGAGTTTATGATCGAGACTGTTTCAGGGTCTACTTCAGTTTCTATTGCTCCGTACCGTATGGCTCCGAAGGAGTTGAAAGAGTTGAAAAGTCAGCTTCAGGAGTTGTTAGACCGAGGTTTTATTAGGCCTAGTAGTTTGCCTTGGGGTGCTCCCGTGTTGTTTGTGAAGAAGAAAGATGGCAGTATGAGGATGTGTATTGACTATAGGCAGTTGAACCAGTTGACAGTGAAGAAGAAGTATTCGTTGCCTCGTATAGATGACTTATTTGATCAGTTGATGGGTGTCTCAGTGTTTTCGAAGATAGATTTAAGATTAGGGTACTATCAGTTGAAGGTAAAGGAGTGTGATGTTCCGAAGACAGCTGTTAGGACTAGATACTGTCATTATGAGTTCCTTGTGATGCCGTTTGGGCTCACGAATGCACCAGCAACTTTCATGGACATGATGAACAGAATTTTCCGAGACTATCTAGACCGATTTGTAGTTGTTTTCATAGACGACATCCTTGTGTACTCGAGATCAGAAGAAGAACATGATGAGCACTTGAGACTTGTTTTGCAGAGATTGATGGGTAATCAGTTGTTTGCTAAGCTGAGTAAATGTGAGTTCTGGATTAGAGAGGTTGTGTTTCTTGGCCATGTGGTATCAACTGAAGGTATCCGAGTTGATCCGACGAAGATTGAAGCCATTGTTGAGTGGAAACAACCTAAGTCAGTGACATAGATTAGAAGTTTCCTAGGACTAGCTGGTTACTATAGGAGATTCGTTGATGGTTTCTCTAGAGTAGCTGCTCCGTTGACTAAATTGTTGCAAAAATGAGTTAAGTTTGAGTGGTCAGATGCAAGACATAAGGCATTTGAGAAATTAAAAGAAGCTTTGACGAATGCTCCAGTGTTAGTACAACCAGTTTCAAGGAAAGAGTTCGTGATCTATAACGATGCTTCCTACGTAGGTTTAGGTTGTGTTCCGATGCAAGACATGAGAGTTGTTGCTTATGCTTCGAGATAGTTGAAGGTGCACGAGAAGAACTACCCTACGCACGACATTGAGTTAGCCGCAGTTGTGTTTGCATTGAAGATTTGGCATCACTACTTGTATGGTGAGAAGTGCGCAGTTTACACTGATCATAAAAGCTTGAAGTATCTGATGACTCAGAGAGAGTTGAACTTGAGGCAGAGAAGATGGCTTGAACTGTTGAAAAACTATGATTTGACTATTGAGTACCATCCGTGTAAGGCAAATATAGTGGCTGATGCGTTGAGCAGGAAAGTTGCAGTTGAGTTGCGAGCTATGTTTGCTAGGCTAAGTGTATCAGGGGATGGTGGTTTGATCATAGAGTTACAAGTGAAGCCTTCGTTGATTAAGATGATCCGAGAGAAACATTTGTAAGATGTATCTTTAGTTTTTCATGTTCAGGACATTGCAGAAGGTAGACCGACAGAGTACAATTTCAGTGATGAGAATGTGTTGTGTTTCAGAGACAAAGTGGTTGTACCTGAAGATGTTGAGTTGAGACGTATGATTCTGAGCGAAGCACATTCGAGTCCTTTTTTTTATGCATCTGGGCAGTACTAAGATGTATCGAGATCTGAAGAATGATTATTTCTGGGTTGGTTTGAAGAAGGATGTAGCCGAGTATGTGAGTCGTTGCATGGTTTTTCAGAGGGTAAAGGTAGAACATCAGGTTCTTTCAGGTTTGTTACAACCTTTGAAAATTCCGGAATGGAAGTGAGAAAGAATCACTATGGATTTTGTGTCAGGGTTGCCGTTGTCTCCTTCAAAGAAGAATTCTGTCTGGGTGATAGTTGATAGATTCACTAAGTGTGCTCATTTCTTAGCAGTGAACACCACAGATTCTTTAGACAAGCTGGCAGATTTGTATGTCCGAGAGATTGTGAGATTGCATGGAGTTCCGAAGTCTATTGTATCAGACAGAGATCTGAGATTCACATTGAGGTTATGGGGTTGTTTGCATAGTGCCCTAGGTAGTCGTTTGCATTTCAGTACTTCATATCATCCGCAGTCAGATGGTCAGTCAGAGTGAGTGATACAGGTATTAGAGGATATGCTCCGTTGTTGTGTGATCGACTTTCAGGGATCGTGGGAGAAACATTTACCCTTAGTCGAGTTTTCTTACAACAACAGTTACCAGGCTAGTATCCAGATGGCTCCTTATGAGGCATTATATGGTAGACGATGTAGGACTCCGATCTGTTAGGCTGAAACGGGTCAGAAGTTGTTACATATGTCGGATTTGCTTAAGGGGACGACCGATAAAGTGAAGTTGATTTGTGACCGTTTAAGAGCAGCTTCCGATCGTCAGAAATCTTACGCAGATTTGAAGAGAAAAGAGATTGAGTTTTCAATGGGTGAGAAAGTGTTTCTGAAAGTGTCTCTGTGGAAGAAGGTAATGCGATTTGGTAGGAAAGGCAAGTTGAGTCCGAGGTTTATGGGTCCGTATGAGATAGTTGAGCGGATTGGGCCAGTAGCTTATCGTTTGAGATTGCCTTCAGAGTTAGAGAAGATCCATGATGTGTTTCTTATATCTATGCTTAAGAGATATAGACCAGATCCGTCTCATGTTATGCCCGTTGAGGAGATAGAACTGAATTCAGATTTGTTTTACAATGAAGAACCAGTTGAGATACTTGCTTCTGATAGCAAGGTGTTGCGTGGTAAGACCATAGAGTTGGTCAAGGTGTTGTGGAGACATAGAGGTGTGGAAGAGGCCACGTGGGAGAGGAAAGCGGATATGCTTGAGCAGTTTGCGTACTTGTTTCCGCTAGGTAATTTCGGGGACGAGATTCCTTAAGTGGGGGAGAGTTGTAACACCCGGGTTTGGGGGTCGGGTGAAGTAAATAATTAAATTAATGTTCCGGGTTTTGTTTTCAAAATAATTAATTGTGTTAGACATATTTTAAATCATGCCCAATTAGGCATGTATTACATACTATTGTGAATATCCCATTTCATTAAGGGTAAATAGGACATTTGACTTTTTAAAAGAAACAAACAAATAAAAAATAGCTTTTTGCTCATCTTCTTCCCCTCCCAAAAACAAAACTAACGACAACTCCTCTTCTCCATTGAAAGTCACTATTCCATCACCTCCTTCCTTCATTCTTGGTGATTTTTGAAAGGTAATTACATTTTTGAGTTGTCCTCAACTTCCTCTTTCTCTACAAGTTTTTAGTTTTCATGGAAACTCATTATTTTGTGTTTTGAGTTTTTGAGCTTAAAGAATAAAAATCCAAACTTTATTGACTTTTGATTGAGCTTTTGATTCTTTGAAGTTAGATAAGTGTTTAGTAACCCAAATGGTCCAACATATGTGATTTTTACATGGTTTTATATTGATTCACGGATTTGGGTTTAAGTGGGGGTTTTAGAGTGCTTTAAAATGGGTTTTTGGGGCTGTTTAGTGTTGGAAATTGATGGCTGATGGTTGTATGATGTTTATGGGTTATTTTGGAAGCTATTAGGTGTGTTAAATGTGTTGGAATCAATGGTTTTTGGCTGTGCAAATGAGCTGCTCGAAAATATGTGTTTAAGGGTGTTCTTAGTTGGCTAAATGCTTGTTTTGGGCTTCGAGGGTTGCTACAATGATTTGTGGGATGATTTGTGTTTGTTTTGTTGGCTTTGATTGACTAGCATCGGGATTTGGTGTTAGAGAATCTTTGGGAATCAATCCGGAACCCTTGGGAGCTTGATCGATTGTTTGCTTGTATTTGGAAAGTTCGGTGAGTGGTTCTTCGATTTTAAATTGGTTTCCAAATGTTGGTTCGAGCATGTGGACCTAGGTCGGGCTTGGTAAACCCACCTAGATTTGGGATTAGTTTGGTAGTCTAATCTCAAGCTTAGTTTAGAAGACTTTGGTTGAACTTCTAAATGTTGTGTTATGCCTCTTGTTCCATATTTATTTGTGATTTATGTTGTTATGTATATGGTGATATACATGTGTGTTGAGGCATGATGTTTTATGCATTGTGATATGCATGTGATTTTGGAATGTGGGTTCATGATGGTAAATCATGGTGAGTACGTGCTAAGCACAGAAATTGGTAATAATGTATTGAGAGCAAAATGGGTGTAACGGAGCAGCCTCAAGGGCGATCGGAGCAGCCTCAAGGGCGATCACAACGCAAGGTATGGACATTATTCGTGATGAATCTCCCATTACAATTGCATTGGAAGGGTGTGTGGCAGGTGTTCGACAGGCATGGGAGAGTTCTTGATGTTTTCATACCTAAAAAGAAATCGAAGGAAGGAAAAAGGTTTGGGTTTGTGCGAATGGAATCAAGAACAGATGCGGACAGGGTAATTGAGAGGTTGAACGGATTCAGATTGTATGGGGCTTGGATTAGGGTTTCGTATGCACAAAGGGAGGCGAGATCAGAATATTGGAGAAAGAAAACGATGGAGAAGCAATCGAATTCGATGAGGACTAACTCGCAGAAATTAATTGAGAAAGAAGCGAATTCAACGAGACCAAGGACGCATGCGGATCATGAAATATACGAGAACAAGGGGACGAAAAACACATTAAGAGATAACCGAATTGTGGAAGGCGTGGTGGATACCGAGAAAATGGAGATTCTTGACAAATGTGCAGTGGGATTTTGTAAATCGCCATTCAAAATCAGAGAGCTTGCGATGGAATTTCTGAAGGCAAAGTTGAAAGGCTTCTCAATTATGAGAGTGGCGGGCTCAATGATATTGTTGATGTTTGAGAATGTTGATATTCACTCGCGACTATTAGAGGATCAGGCGTTTGAGAAGTGGCTGGAAAATGTCATGCCGTGGAATGCGACATTAGGACTACCGAATAGGAGAGTATGGTTATCCGCCAGTGGAATTCCAATCCACGCATGGTCCGAAGGTACGTGCCGGAACATTGCTGATTTGTGGGGTGAATTCATACAATTGGATGGGGAGACGATCGTACCGTCATCGTTTGAAAGATGTCGCTTTCTAATCGAGACGGATTGGCTGGAAACGATAGATGAGATACTAACCGTGAATGTAGGGGGACAATCGTTCAGAGTGCATGTGTTGGAGACGGAGGAAATTTTGGGCGTAAAGTGCGATTGTTGTTGCGGGGTAGAGGATGAGCCTGGGGATGAGCCGACGGGCAGTGAAGATGGCTCGAGTGAGGCACAATTAAAATGCCATGGTGAAGGGGGAAGTAGCCATGCGGATGGGGACACAATTGTGCCGGATTCAATATCAGGGGCAACAAATACGGTGATGCATTGGAATGATTTGTGGAAGGAACAACAGGGCGTTGCGGTGGAAATTGAGGAGGCCTTGACGAGGGATAGTTCATGGTTAGCGGATGAGGATGTGGGGCTGGTGTCACGCCCTACAGTGGATCAGATGCAGTTGGTTGGTGTGGAATATGAAAGAGCTTTGAGTGAGGAAATTCGCGATACAACATTGGAGTTTGGAATGGATGAACATCAGAGGCAGCAGGGGATAAGATCAGAAGTTGAGAGAGTTGGCAAAGCGATAGTTGTTGAAAAAATGGGAAACTCCGGAGGGTAAGGAATTTATCTGAAATTCTTCTAGATGAATTATCCCCTGAAAAGAGGCGAGAAGCAGAGAAAAAATGGCGAAAAGGGGTAGAGGCCGGCCAAAAAAGAAATTGACTGCCTCGCAGGATTTAGCAAATGTTTCCCTCTCGGATTCTGATTTTGAGAATAGGAAGAAGTCGATAATTAAGGAGGCGACGGAGACATTGGCGTTGGGGAAGTATATTGGCGCGACGGCAATTGGCAACGAGGAACACATTGTACAGGATATTGCAAGGCTGATTGCGGATCGCGAAGGAAATCAATAGCATCTAGGGATGCGAATGTTGTCGTGGAACATAAAGGGATTGAGATCGAGTGTGAAGCGGAGAGCGGTGCAAAGCTTGGTACGACAACATCGGTGTGAGTTGCTGATTTTCAGGAAACAAAAATGGAGGAAATTCTGGGCGAGATGGTGAGTAGATTGTGGACATCAGATGAATTTGAATTTGCTTATGCTCCAGCTAGGGGACGATCCGGGGGTGTTGTAGTGATATGGGATATGACACGGTTTAAGGCAGAATCGGTGAGAATTGGTGCTTGCTTTGTGACGATCGAAGGTGTGTGGATCCTTGTCGATTGGCGTTGTGGTGTGATTGGGTTATATGCGCCTTGTGTGGTGAATGAACAAGGGGAATTGTGGACAAGGGTGACGGAGGAAATGAAGAATAAGGAGATCCCTTGGTGCGTTGGAGGGGATTTTAACGAAGTGTTGCATCCGAAAGAGAGGAGGGGCTGCGTAGCAAGGTCGAGGGGTATGATTATGCTACAGGAATTTGTGGAAACAAATGCGCTGCTGGATATGCCGTTGAGGGATAGATGTTATACTTGGTTTGGTCCGGGTAAACAGTGTAGTCGGACCATGTGCCGTTGTTGTTGGTAAGTGATCCAAGGGACAGCGGACCAAAGCCATTCCGTTTTATGAATGCTTGGTTGTTATCAAAGGGGTCGCTGGAAAAGATGGAACTCGAATGGGAGAGATTGGGGACATCGGATGTGGGATGGGGGAGGTTGAATATTTTAGCGAAGTTGCGAGGGATGAAATCGTATCTAAAGAGGTGGAATGAGCAATCGTTTGGGAATATAGATGGCCGTATCAAAATGTCGACTAGAAAATTGGATGCAATTGATTGCATGGTAGAGAATGGTTCGGCTAAATGGGAGGACATAGAGGATCGGTGGAAACTAAATGTGGAATTATGGAGGCTATCGAAACTACGGGAGGTGCATTGGCGACAAAAGTCGAGATGGGCTTGGTTAAAGGAAGGTGATCAGAATACAAACTTCTTTCACCGGGCTGCGAGGATACGTATGATGCGTAACTCGATTAGAGGGGCGTTGTGGCATGGTCGATGGGTAACGGAACCGACACATTTGAAGGCTTATTTTTTCTTTGAATTTAGGAAACATTTTGCGCGTATTGAGATGGCAAGATCGATGGAGGCATTGGTGGATTTTCCTTGCCTAAGTGAATTTGATGCGACGTGGTTGGAGTTGGATTTCACCGAAGAGGAAATTCGGGAGGTGTTGTGGAGTTGTGAGGGATCGAAAACACCAGGACCGGATGGGTTCACCTTTGAGTTTTATAAAAAAGGTTGGTCCTTTTTAAAGAGAGACGTGCTGCATTTTGTTACGGATTTTGCGAAATCGGGTAAGCTTCCATCGGGTGTAAATCAGCTTTTGTGGTATTGATTCCAAAAAAGGAGAATCTGAAAGTGGTTAGTGATTATAGACAAATCTGTCTCTTGAATTCATTATACAAAATATTGGCAAAATTCTTAGCAAAGAGATTACAGGAGGTGCTGCCAAAATTGATTAGTGATGTGCAATCCAGATTCGTTCGGGGTAGGCAGATTTTAGATGGTATTTTGCTGGCAAATGAAACAATTCATTCGATGCAGAAACGACAAGGTGGTGAGGGGGTCTAATTTTAAAATTGGATTTTTCGAAAGCTTATGATTGTATTAAGTGGGATTGTCTAGATCACATTTTGCGCAAAATGGGATTTGGAGCGATTTGGCGTAAATGGGTGATGGAGTGTGTATGTACAGCAAGACTGTCGATTCTAGTCAATGGCTCGCCGACGGGTGAATTTGAAATGCAGAGGGGCTTGCGACAGGGTGACCCGTTGTCACCTTTACTCTTTGTAATCGTGGCAGAATTACTACACCAATTTTTACATAATGCCATGCGATTGGAGGTGTTTAATGGGGTGTTAGTGGCCGAGGGATGTGTGGTGTCACATTTGCAGTTTGCCGATGACACGATCCTTTTTTTCCCAGCGAAGCTTGAGTATGCAAGAGATTTGAAGCGTATTTTGACGTGTTTTGAGTACGCATCCGGTTTGAAAATTAACTTTGCTAAGTCAAGGTTGTATGGGGTGGGGGTGGACGAGGAATTAATGTTGCGGATTGCTTCTGTTTTGGGGTGCGAGTGTGACACATTACCGATTATTTACTTGGGGCTGCCTTTGGGTGTCAATCCGCGGAGTTTACAAATGTGGGATCCGTTAATTCAACGATTCAGACAATGTTTGGCGGGATGGAAACGTGATACGTTGTCCTTTGCGGGGAGGTTAGTATTGATCAATTCGGTTCTATTCGCATTACCTTTATACTATATGAGTTTATTTATGGTGCCGAGGAGTATAATAAATAGGATTGATCGTATCCGACGTAGATTTTTGTGGGGTGGTTCGGACACTAAAATTAAATTTAGTCGAGTGAATTGGTCAATTGCTTGTAGACCACGACGCCTTGGGGGTTTGGGAGTGATTAATTTGCGCGCAAGAAATTTAGCGCTATTAGCCAAATGGAGATGGAGATATGCTATCCAAGAAAATTCACTATGGCGCGAAATTATTGATGTGGAATATGGATGTAGTGACATTAAATGGTGGCCAAACGAAGTGGGATTACGAAAGATGTCGACTATTTGGCGACAAATTGTTACCATACATGATGAGGGAGAGGTGAATGGTTTGATGTGTAGGGAAGCATTTGTGTGGCAATTGGGTGATGGCGAGAAAATTATATTTTGGCAGGATGTGTGGTGTAGTGATGAGCCTTTGGCAGTATTATTTCTGAGATTATATCGCCTTGTGATTGAGAAGGGGATGACGGTAAAGGGGTATACGAAGGGAGGAAATTTTGAGCATGAGGAATGGGGTAAGTTCTTTGTTCGCCCATTGCGATCATTGGAACTCAATCAGCTTCAGGAGGTTCGTGCGCTATGCTGGAACTTTCATCTCTTTCCGACACAGTGTGATCGGCTTGTATGGATACATTCCAAGACCGATGAGTTTTCCGTGGAGAATTTGTTTAAATTGATGCAATCGTTTGGGTTGGAGGTGAACGCGGAACTGAATATGATTTGGAGGCTGCCGATACCACCAAAGGTTCAATATTTTGTATGGTTTGCTTGGCTGAACAAATTGCCGACGATGGACGTTTTGATCGCACGGGGGATGCAATTAGCGGGGGAGGATGTCTACTGTGTGTGGTGTCGGGCGAGAGAGGAAACGCTCGACCATATCATGGTCCAATGCCCAGCGGTTTGGGAGGTGTGGACTGGATTTTTTCGGTGGTGGAGTGTTGAAATGGTGCAGCCGTGGGGGGTTAGGACGCTGCTAGAAATGTGCTTTGATTCCTTGTTTGTGGGACAGATGCGAGGCTGGTTGTTGGCGGGGTGTGCAACGACACTTTGGTCCTTATGGTTGGCTCGAAATAATTGTTTGTTTCATAAGACACGGACGATATCGGGGGAAATTGTTTTCCTAATCAAGTTAAGATCGGTGTATTGGGTGCGGATGGTAAGTAGTGATTGTGTGATTTTGGAATTAGCGTGGTGGGATTCTCCATGGAAGTGTGAAACTAATACACCTGCTGCATTGTTGAGAGCTAATGTACAGTGGGAAAGACCGCCGGTGGGAGTGTTTAAATTCAATGTAGATGGGTCGGCGAGGGGAAAGCCGGGTAAGGCAAGGTGTGGGGGTGTGTTAAGGGATGAACTTGGGCGTATTTTTGCTATGTTTTCGGGTCCGATAGGGGTTGCAGACTCGAATGAAGCGGAGCTCCAAGCTATTTGTCACGCGTTGGAGATCGTGGTAGGTTCAGGGTTGGAACAACGCCCGTTAGTGGTGGAGTCGGATTCCACAACGGCGGTGGCATGGGTAATGCATTTGGAGAAACGGCCGTGGAAGTTTTGGCGTTGGTTTCTGCAGATTGATGAGGCTTGTGAGGCGTTGAATGATGTATGTTTTCAACATGTTTACAGAGAGGCGAATAGGCTTGCGGATGCACTGGCGAAAAGTGGCGTAGATCGGGCAAATTGGTTTAAACAATGTGCTTAGATTGTTAGATTGTTTGGTTATTGGTGTTTGTTCTGTATACACGCTCATGAGTACTCTTTTCCTTTGTAGGATTTAGAGAGGTTTTTAATGAGGCTTGTGAGCGTGATGGTCATGTATGTTCAAAACTTAATAAAACATGCATGTTGCCGATTAAAAAAAATTGGTAATAATGTTGTGAGGTTGAGCTATTAAATGAGTTAGTATTGGCACTAGTATGCTTGGGTACAAATGATCGATCATTAGGATGTTAGTGTGCACACGAGTGTCGAAATGCGTGCGTGGTCTTGGTGATGGTAGTCATCAAGATGGAGTACGGGTACGCTCGGAAATATTCTTTTATATGTTAGTCGGTGATGAGTGGAATCCCATCGACGGGGCGTGAGGATGAGTGGAATCCCCTCCGCGTGAAATGGTGATGAGTGTAATCCCACCGTAAGGTAATGGTTGAGTTGTTGGATGTGAGTTCCAACGGTTGTTATCCGCGTATTCGGGTCATAGCTAGGTGCCAATACGTATTGTTAAATGTGTTTCCATATGGTTGTGTTTATGGACATGTTGAGCATGGCATGATATTTGATGTTATGTTCATGCATTTTATATATTGACTCTTGTGGCTTCGAAGGTAAGAAAACATGCATTCTTCCTTGGTCATGTTGCTCGTGCTTGGACCCTACATTGTCGAGGTTTGTTTTATGAGCTTGCCCTCACTAAGCTTTATGCTTACGCTCTCTTTTGTTTGACAATGCAGATCCTTAGTTCGTGGGTTGTTTGTGCAAGGAGAAGGCCTCCAAGTGTGCTTTTGCTATCCTCAAGTATGAACTTTTAAGTTATGAGATGTAATGGATAAGCAATGGGATTTGTGTTGTTGTTCTGTGTTAGGAGCTTGTCTAGACTCCTTTGATATGTTGATGTTTTGGTGTGGCTTGTTGATGCCTTATTTTGGATTGTAAACCATGCTTATGATGCGTATCATGAATGCTTATGTTTATGTCTCGTGCTAAGGCATGAAAACCTTAATATGCAATGTATGACTCTTTTGGTGAATGCTTGGTTCCTTAAATATATGGCTTTACATGTATGTTAAGTGTTTAAGCATGCTTGTACTAGGGTGTATGCCTCTAGAGTTGTGGTTGCATGTTGTGTCTTGCTTCTTGAAGTCGTTGGGGTCGTTTAGAGATGCTTAAAACTGGTTTTGGAAACTCACTAGTTGCAGGCGTTTCAGAACGAGGGAGGCTGTTTCGGAACGGGTGTGGTTCCAGGGACACCCGTATCGGAACGCGTTCCGGTATGGTTTGGCTACTGTGAACCCCTGTTCCGATACGAGTTTCAAAGCATTTTGGCTACTGTGATTGCCTGTTCCGAAACGTGTTTCGGAACGTCTAGGCGAAATGGTCCCCTGTACCGAAACGGGGTGGATGCATATCGGTACGGGTGATTGGCTTTTTAAATTGGGCCCGTGTTTCGAAACGAGCAAGCCAGTTTCAAAACACAGGCCTGAAAATGGGGCTTTTGACATCTCTAAAGGTTCTCAAGTGTTGGGCTTAGGCCCTATTTGATGTTAGCTTTCTTGTGGGCCTTGTTTTCCGCTGTCGCTTCTCACATAGGTCTAAGCAAATCCATCTAGACAAGATAAATAAATAAAAAAGTTTTCTCGGGTTGTTAACCGAAGTGGAGCCTTAACGGGTTTCGCCTCGGTTATCCCCGTGTAGCCCACTCGGACCGGTCAGTCGCCCGGACCGGGATGAGGGGGTTACACCGTCCGAGTTAAAGACGAGTTTGATTCATCTTTTGCCTATCCACATTCCACGATTTGCAGAATGAAAACCTGCATAAACATTTGAAAGAGTTTCATATGGTTTGTCTGAGTATGAAACCACATGGAGTATCCGAAGATCAAATTAAACTCCGTGTTTTTCCTTTTTCTTTATTTGATGCAACCAAAGATTGGTTATTTTACTTACCGTCTAGTTCAGTTGATACATGGGCTAACATGTATCGCTTGTTTCTTGACAGGGTTTTCTCTATGGCTAGAGTGAGCGAACTAAGGCGAAGGATTGTAGGGATTCGGCAAAAAGATAGTAAATCGTTATATGATTACTGGGAACGATTCAAGAAGCTATGCGCCAATTGACTTTCTACTACTGATCGTTTGAACAGAATGGGAATAGAGGCGAATGTTATTTGCAGATTATGTGGCTTGGAGGTTGAGACTCGGAACCATGTATTCTTGGATTGCCATTGCTCTAAGAAAGTTTGGGGGGAAATTTTTGTAGCTATGTCGCATAACTAAATCTAAAATTGTTCGAACTTGGGAGTAGGATCTGTTGTGGATAATTACTTGGTTTAAAGGTAAATCCCTCATTGTTCACATTCAAAAGCTTGCATGGTGTTCATTGTTTATACTATTTGGGAAGAAATGAAATACAGACAACTCAAAGGCACAAGCCGTGAACCAGAGGGGGTTTCATATGTTACAAGGGAGATTGTACAAATGCTCGTTTCTAAAATTTCGGTGTTCTTGGGGCGAATTCAAAAATTAGACCCATAGTTAGGGATTTAAATTATGATTGTGGTTGTGTTTTCGGTCATATTGCGTTAATCGCGATTGTGGACATAACAGATGCTAGTTGTGATTTTTTTAATAACATGTTATTTTGGACATAACGATTATGGATATCACGGTTTCAGACGATGTTGCTACCTCTATATAACACTCGTTGTTGCAGTTGCAAACCGTTATTTAAATCATTGTCCCTAATAACGAGTATTGAACAAATAAACTTTAAGCGTAGGTCCCATAATAACACTGTAACACCCACATTTCCGTCCTAGAATTTAAAGCTGTTAAATTTAATTTATTTATTTATTCTTAGAAGCAATTGAGTTTGCAATTAAGTGAATTATTCAATTTGGTCCTTGAATTTCTTAATTGGGCAACTAATGCACCAATTCGAATTAAGAAGTAATTAAGCCTCTGAATTAAGAAATTTAGCCAAATGATAAATTAGTGGATTCAAATTAGTAATAACAAGATCCAAAGTGTTGAAATTAGAGGAATTAAAAAGTGGTACATTTCCTTGTGGAAATCGGACCAAATTGGGAAATTAAAGAAAGATTGGCAAGGGAAAATTGATGACCAATTTAAAATAAAAATAATGTTTGAAAATTGCATGTTAAAAACTAAAAGTCCTTAGGCTGCCCTTAGTAAAATGATAATAAAAGATATAGGCTAAAGGACACTTAAGTAAATTTAGAGGCTATCAAATCCCCCAAATTAGGGAGGATGTCTTCTCTCCATCATTTCTCCTCCTTGTTGTCGTGAGGTTTGAGAGAAAATGGAGGGAATGGAAGCTCAAAAGTCTGAACTTTTGGAGCTCAAATGGTGAAGGTTTGGCTTGCATGTTTGAAGGATTAAGCTAGGAATTGAGAAGGGTAGCTAGTGATAACAAGAAAACCAAAAAGTAAGTTCTATTCTCCTTGTAGCTATTCGGTTATGTATCACACCATGCATGCAAACTTAGAATTTGTTTAAACATGAAAATATGAGAGTCTTGATGAATATAATAAGTTGAGCTAATGAAATCCTTGAAAAAAAACTACTTGTGAATTTATGAATAGATTCAAAAAGGGACTGTTTTAAGATAAAGTGTAAAGTCATGGATGATTGGAAAATTGGTATGATTAGAGACTAAATTAGAAAATTCTTATTAGGAGAAAGTTGTAAAGAAATAAGAATTCTATGAGGAACTACTTTTGGTTTGCTGGAAAAATGAATTAGAAAGGGAAAATTCGATTAGAACTAAAATTGGACATGTATTCGGAAATAATGGAATTTAGGGACTGAACTGGAAAATCTGTAAAATTGAGTACTTGACCGTTGAAATTAAAAGTTAATGTGGATTGTAAAATGTCATGAAAGAATAATATAATTCATGCCATAAGTGAATTCAGACTTTGAAGGATGTAATTAGATGAATTTTAAGCTAAAGGTGACAATTGAGTAAGCTGTCCAGTGGAATACAAACCATAAGCTGTAACTTTGGAAATTCACCAAAAATAGGGTATAAGGTATTTCGAATTGAAATTTTTACTGTATAAACTTTGGTATGTCTAGAATCACTGAGAGAAAACGGAACTCAATTCCAGTATGTAAATTAGGAGATATGAATTTTTAAAGTTGGACAGTACAAGCTGTCCAGATTTATCGAAAAGGGGTGTATTTAAGTAATAACCTGTATTTACTCGAATAAGATAAAAATATGAGGTTCTCATGAGTAGAAATTTGAGTTTAATACCTTTCTAATGGTACATGATAAGTGAATTTTGGATTAGTAATTAAAAAGATATGATTAAAACATTAACTAGTCCTCCAACTAGTTTAATAGAAAATCAGATTTGAAAATTTATGTTTATGCTTGGATATGAAGAGTAATTATGATTGAATTGCTCTCTAATATAGTGTGTATTCGTTTTATGTTGAGAATTAAGATCGAAATTGTGAAGAGACTTTGGAGGAAGCTATGATCGATCAATCGAGGGGAAGAAACAAGGACATCTTAATTCAAGATCAAGCTTAAGGAGTTGTGAGTGTAATTTTGTATTAGAGTTGGGACTAGTGTTTGAACCGCCTTATTATTCGTGTAATTTATGATTTTTATGCATGAAATTGGACCTATTTGATATTTGGTAATGTGTTTATAAGGGAAGGAGATTAAAGGAAAAACGGATGCATGATTTGAGATTTTGGCTAATGTTTGAATGTGTGAAAATGCGGACTGTTTTATGTGATTTTAAATGCCATGATTTATATGCTTGATTCGGATTTTGATAATGTCTGACTATGTGCAAATGTGGACTGCCTATGTGATCTTCTTGTATGTTGAACAAGCATGAATTTGGATCCTTGATAATGCTCGATTATATGAGTATGTGGACTGCCCTATGGTACTTTTGCTATGCTTAATATGCATGTGACTATATGTGAAGTTGTTGCCTATGTATGTTGATGTGATCGAATGAGCATGCAAATCGAATTATGAAAAATGTATATGCTAAATAAATTAATGAATAATAAATGAACAAGAATAATATGCCATCGGTCGATTAGAAGTCTTAGATAGTACGGCATGCCTAGAGTCTGAGCTATCTTGTTTGTTGCTTCGTGCAACCATTGCTTGTTGCCTTGTGCAACCATTGTTAGTACCTTGTGTACTCATCGACTTGATGATTAAAGGTGTTCTTGATTGTTGTTCAAGACACATTGATGCTAATGGGCATCCATTGTTTGTTGCTTCGTGCAACCATTGTTTGTTGCTTCGTGCAACCATTGTTTGGTACTTGGTACCTTCTTGATGGCTTGAATATCTGATTCGTCTACTCTACCTAGGGCAATGAAATAAAATGCAATGTAACCTAATTAAATTAAATGGAATTGCTTAATTATGTAAAGCTTATGAAGTGGATAAATGGATTGATATGACTTGGTATGATATGACGTGAAATTAATGTGAATGAATTTTGTGGACATTGGTCCTTCCGATTATGTTATATTGCATATGAAATGCTTTCAAAGTTCGAATATATGTAAGGTGGGCAATGGCCCTGTTCGAATACATGGAAATTGAGATGTGATAAGTATAATAATTTCTGATTTTTGGTTAATGGTTTGTGACCTATTCGAATGATAGGCTTATGGAAGATTTGTGATTTTGCTTTGATAAATTAATGATGCTATGTATTGATTGGCATGAATCTTGGTTATTTCGATCGTTAAGCATGAAATTGAGTATGATGGAAATTGAGTTATGGTATTGATCGAATCAAATTGAAGCATGTGATAAATTAATGTTGTTTGAAATGTATTCGGGCATGAGCTATGAATGTTGATTATGTTATGCATGATGCTAATTGTATTTGATGTTTCGTAAGCTTAGTTGGGTATAAATTGGATGTTAATAACCTAGCTAAGTAAACTCAATGTTTGATCACACTTAAATTCAAGAATGAATTAGATTTAGCATTACCTCGCTAAGTACAATTTGTACTTAACGCTCCGTTGTTTTCTTCTTTCCAACTTTAGCAGGTTAGCTTGGACCTTAAAGCTAGCATTCGATCGGATCAAGTTACAAGACCATAAATATGTATGATCTTAGTCTTATATTTAGACTCCTAGATGGTGGCTTTGAAGTTTGTCTAAGGGCTCGTTTTGTTTTGTTTGGTCGTAGCCTAAGTCTGCGATGGTGTTTAAGGTTATATGCTCCATGATGCTTAATTAGGAGGCTACAATCATGTTTTGTATTTAAGTAGAAAGCCTCATTATTTTGTTGTATATAAATGTAAGTCGAGCTAGTGGTCTTGCCGATTCTTTTTGTTGTTCATAGTTTATAGCTTGACACGGTTTAGGGGCATATAAAACTTGATATTTTGTAATGATCTAAGTAAAGGAAATCGAATGCCATGGTGTTGAAATCTAATATGCCTTGTATGCTAAATTGATGTAATAAATTATTAGTAATTGGATTATTTCGAAAATCACCTAGACTAAGTTAATCAAAGTTTCGAATGGCATGACAATGAACAGCTTAAGCATTCGGCATGTTTGATATAATTGTATTCGAGATAATAATTTGGTAATCTTCTAGTAAATGATTAGAAATATTTGGCTAATAGAAAGCATAGTGACCGAATGGTTAGGTTATAGTTTTGAAATTGGAATTCGGTAATGATAATATGAAAATTGTAAATTAACTTGAAATTTGATAAGTAAGATTAAAGAAATTTTGTTTAGTGGTTTATGTTTAGAAAAAGTTTTTGTTAGCCCACTTTCCGCATGCACATTAATATGAATAACTTAATTAAGAATGGTTTTTGTTTCCGATTTTCTATTTTCTGGTTCCGATAACGCTCCTAACTCCCAGCCTGGGTTAGGGGTGTTGCAAACACATATTGAAAAAAATTAGACATCTAATAACAAATATTAAAAAAATTGAATTTTAAGAGTATGCTCATAATAAGAACAACCCTAGCCGCTCACTAATATTTTTCTCTCAACTATAGAGCCGCTCACTTTTTTTTTCTCTTTTCCTTTAAACACATGCGGCGGCACTAATTTTAATATTGGTTGCCGATCGTCGGGATCTATCGTTTCGTTTGTTTTATTTTTTTAGTTTTCAATAAATTATTCTACTCTTGTGGCACGATTTTACTCTACCTTTTGGCACGTTTTTCTATGTCATTTGGCATATTTTTTTCTTTTTTTCTTTTCTATTAGGGTTGGATCTGACGACGCCACGACTGATCATGATGGCGCTCCTTTCATTATGCTCCTAACCTCCCTGTCTCGGACCTTCATATTGGATTTAGATACGCGATTACATCTACCGTTCCTTATTCGCGGTTGAGTTGTGGTAATGACCTTATTGTCAACGTACCTTCATTGTAATATGCATTTTTATGTTGTTTGTTGATGGTTTTACCTATCATTGTCGATTTTGGTGATGTTTCTATCCTTCTTTTATTTCGAGTCTTTGGGTTAGATTCTTACCTTTTTCCTTGTATGGTCATATTTTGATCTCGAGACGCTAGTTTTGTTTACTAGGACTTTGTCTAGATTTAGGTGTTTTGTTTACTAAGTTGTGAACTTTCATTGTAATTTCATATATATCCTCGCTAATAAAATTAGTGGGTTTCAATTTTTCAAAAGATTATGCTCATAATAACAAATATTAAAGAATAATTGAGCTCTTAATAACAAGTATTGAGAAAACTGGACCCTTAATAAAAAAGTATAAGAAAAAAATTGAGATTCAAGAGTAGGCCCTAATAACAAATATTGAAAAAATTAGGTCCCTAATGACAAGTATTGAAAAAACCGGGCCCTTACTAAAAAATGAATTTTAAGAATATGCCCATAATAAAAAAATATTGGAAAAAATTGAGCCCTTAATAACAGATATTAGGAAAATAAATAAATTTTAAGAGTAAACCCCTAATAATAAATATTAGAAAAAATTGGGCATCTAATAATAAATATTGAAAAATTAGGTCATATTAATCAATATTGAGAAAAACTTAGGCCATAATAATAATTATTAGAAAAAATTAGTCGCTATAATTAATATAAAAATATTTTTATAAGTATAATTTACTATAAAAATTTCAAATATGGCACTAACTGTGCATATTATATTAGTACACAAATATATAGAGGTAATGTACAACTTTAATAAACTGGGGTTTTCTTGATTAAATTTCGATAGATATACACGTTTTTTTTGGCGAATAAAGATGTTGGTGTAACACCACGTGCCTCATTAAAAACCCTCCTACACCTAAATGGGGGAAAAGAGTACACATGGTGTTACCGAAAGGGTAATACAATCAAGCAAATAAAGCACTAATCATCTCCCAATATCATCGGTAATCAACTGAGTAACTTCTGGTGGAGGAGTATCAAACACCAAGCACCCTCCCTGTCTATTCTGAGCCAAACTTGCTAATTTATCCGCAACCATGTTCGCTTCTCGGTAAATGAATCGTACCGGCAAATCCCACTGTTGGAGAACAAGTTTCCTCAGACGCTGGACCAAAGCATTATCCGAAAGAATACTAGACTCCATGTTTAGGATCGCCGCCACTGTTTTGTTATCCGTTTCCAAATCCACCGATCGAAAGCCACGCTCCCACACAAAAATAAGCGCATCATACGCCGCCCATAGTTCTGCCATAAGCGCAGTACAAGCCCCAATAATCCTCGCAAATCCAAACACCCAATCGCCAGCATCATTACGGATGACACCACCTATCGATGCTTACTTCACCGCACCCCTCACCGCGCCATCAATATTCACCTTAACACGTCCCAGATTTGGTGGCTGCCACTTCACGACATCTCTGCTATTTGGACCAGCACGCCCACAATTCCGAGTTGCACCATTATGTATAAGCGAAACACAGTCCTGGTACAACCGTGAAGCTTCCAACAACACAAAAGACGACCCCCCGGGACGGCTGTTGAAGACTTTGTTGCAGCGATCCTTCCACAACAATCAGCATATAATGGCGAAAAGAATATTCCAGCTGTTTTTACCCTGCTGCATAGTAGCAGTGGTGGACAAATTCTCTTGCACCCAATCCTCAAATCCCATCGCAAAGAACCGTCTCGCAGCGTTAGCCTGCAGCACATGGTTCCAAACATCTCGTGCTGCGGGGCAATCACGCAGTACGTGCATTATGTCCTCCACCATCGTGTCGCACCCATGGCAGCTGCTGTCCACAGTAATATGGCGACGATACCTCTCGGCATTTGTCATCAACTTCCCGTGCATAACCACCCACCAGAACACACGCACTCGCTGCGGAACATTCAGCGCCCAAATCCTCTACCAAATACCATCGGCAGAACTGCCATTACCCTCGCACAGTTTTGCATATGCCGACGACGTAGTGAAATTCTTCATATCAGTTCACCGCCAAGTTGGACGATCCACACCCAGCGCAGCATGAGGGGGCAGCACTGCTGCTATCCGATCCAACATTTCCGAAGGCAAGACAGTGCTCAACCTTTCCCAATCCCATTGACCCGCCGCATTAGTCATTAAAGCCACTTTGACACCATCCGGCGCACTCCCATTCAAGCAAAAAGGCGCAAGGATCCCCACATCATCCAACCAACAGTCCCACCAAAAATCCGTCGACCACCCATCTCGAATGTTCCAACCAATACCCTTATGAACCTCCTCCCACACTTGACTAATCCCATGCCACAATCGAGAGCTGCCAACACGGTGTATAGAAGATGGTAGAGTCCCCTCCCACTTGTATTTATGTCTAAGCACCTTCACCCATAATTTATCCGTATCCGTGATTAGTCGATATCTCACTTTCATGATAAGAGCTTCATTGTGACGATGTAAATGACGTAAACCAAGTCCCCCATCCTTAACGTTTGACGCCAAAACCTCCCAACGTACAAGGTGCACACCTCTCTGACCATCCGTCCCTTAAAGTGTCGAATCATTCTCTCAATCTTATCGCAAACCCCTTTTGGCAGCCATGCAGTTTGCATGACATAGTTCGGGATCGCTTGAATAACGGCCTTAGCAATAGTTATACGACCCGCAAGTGCTAACGTGCGGGCAGCCCATCCGGAGAGTCTCCTCTCAATCTTATCAAGAAGAAACCGATAAGTAGCTGTTGTGACATGCTTATGAAGCAACAGTACTCCCAAATACATACCTAGATCTTCGACCAACTCAAAACCACCACAGTTCGCCAAAGCGACACGCCCATCCATATCACAATTTTTGGAGAAATAGATAGTAGTTTTCGAAATACTCACCTTATGCCCCGAACACTCACAGAAAAGATCCAGGATAACTTTAATACGAAGCATTTGCTCCATCGATGCTTCCGCGAAAAGCACCAAATCATTTGCAAAGAACAAGTGCGAGATGTTTGGACCATTTCTGGAAAGCCGAATACTCTTCCACTCACCCCGATCAACACTCCTATTAATAGCATGAGAAAGCCTCTCCATACACAAAACAAAGATGTATGGTGACAGCGGATCCCCCTGACGAAGCCCACGAGATGGTTTAAAGCTTTCAGAAAGACTCTCATTCACATCAATTCTTGTTGATACAGTGCTAACACACCACATAACCCATTGACGAAACTTTTCCGGCAACCCAAGGTCCCTCATCGTCGCATCAATAAACGACCATTCCAAACGATCATATGCTTTCTCAAGGTCCACCTTAATTGCCATCCAGCCCTTCGATCCCGTTTTCTTTTCCATCGAATGAATAATCTCCTGTGCGAGGATTATATTATCAGTAATCTGTCGCCCAGGGACAAAGCTAACCTGGTTCTATCCAATCCAATCAGATAAGAATGGTTTCAAACGATTAACCAAAATTTTAGAAACAATTTTATACAGAACATTACAAAGGCTAATAGGGCGGAATTGACTTATCGGTTCAGGATTCGGGACCTTCGGAATAAGAACCATAATGGTCTGATTAACCACCTCCGAAGTACCTCCAGACTCAAAGAAACCCCTAACATATCGAATAACAGACTCGCCAACTATGCTCCAGTTTTTTTGATAAAACATAGCATGGAAACCATCTGCTCCCGGGGCTTTCAGCGGCTCCATACTAAACACTACCTCCCTAATTTCCTCCTCAGTCACATCCCGAACCATCCAATCAAAGCCATGACCCGTAACACTCGGAAAACCATCACAGAAGTCCGCATGGGCACAGTGCATGTAGC
Source organism: Hibiscus trionum (assembly GCA_030270665.1). Lineage (NCBI taxonomy): Eukaryota > Viridiplantae > Streptophyta > Magnoliopsida > Malvales > Malvaceae > Hibiscus > Hibiscus trionum. Next base: position 573,181 of record BSYR01000034.1, on the reverse strand, counting down.
GGACGAGAAGAGGCTGGAAAAGAACTCTACCGCATGCTTCTGAATTCCTTCTTGATCATCACACCAAGACCCATCAGCAAGACGTAACATGTTAATAGCATTTTTCTTGCGACGGCTCATAGTAGAAGCATGGAAAAATTTTGTATTACGATCACCCAACTGAATCCATTTGCTCCTAGACTTTTGAAACCATAAACTCTCCTCTTGCCGCAGGACATCACCCAACTCACACTTTAAGGACTTTTCTAACTCAATAAGGAAAGGCGTCGGATATCGTTCAATAGCCAGCTCCACTCCCCTGATCCTAGCAAGCAACTGATTCTTCCTACGACCGATATGGCCAAAAACATCCCGGTTCCATTGCCTACTCTTAAACTGCAAGTTATCAAGATTAACGTTTTTTTAATAACTTTCTGCTTCTTTTTGGATAATAGCAAAAATAAATTTTATACAGAAATATTTTATAAAAAAGTAAAGGTGAAATTTAATTCACCCCGTTTAGAAAAATTACAGTTTTAAGATCAACTTACAGACTTTCGACACTATAAACAATGAAAAAAATAAGAGTATTTTACATGGCTCTTCTTTCTAATGGCTAAAAGTAATAAAAAAAATTCGTGGATGCAGATTTAAGACGAGAATCCAATCAAGTCAAGTCAGTTATATAAAAAAAAAGTCAAGGTTTTAGCAAGGTTGGACTTGGCCGGGGGTGCACTCAAGTGCTCCAGCAAACATTGTGAGAAACGGCACATTTTCACCAGGCTTATAAGGAAGCGTTTTTGGTGGCCTTTGTATCTCCAGACGGAGTGAAAAAGACACAATTCACAAATGTGTCACCTTCTGAAATCCAGTCCCAGCTCTTCCACACTTCCGGAGGCCTCCAGCGTTGTCCTTTGTGATGAAGCCGAATATCGGTTGCCCTGGCAGATAATTGTAGCCGCCAATGGCATACATGATTCTAATGTTCACCACATGGATAAAACCAAATCGGCACCTACGCATCCTCACTATCAATCCTTTACCGAAATGGTTCAAAGCAACAGTGATCTGCATCTTCTCATCTTTTTTTCTTTCTTAGCAAATTAATTTTATACATGTAACACCCCAAAAATTACGCCTAAATTCGTAAAATTCATAATTTAGAAATCTAATTTTAATCCATAATTCTTAAAAACCCTAATGATTTGGGAATTTAATTCAAAAACTCTAATTGAGTTTGAGGGTTAATTTGAGAAAATTCAGATTTATAAGACTTAATATAGAAATTTAGGGGTCAATTTGTAAATTATAAAATGCTTAGGTACTAGTTTGCAAACCCTCATAAAGTTCAAAAGCTTCCCTTGTGAATTATCCAATAAATTGGGTATATAAACCCCGTAGCAGCCGCACTTAACCCAATTTATTTTAGAAATTGAATTATACTTGGATTCGGATGCATCGACTTTTTCTTCAACTTAAATTATTATTTTTACTATATTATTATTATTATTATTATTATTATTATTATTATTTTAAACCTAATTTGTTTATATTATCACTGGTCAACTATACATATACATAGTCATAGTTGTTACGCACAGAAATAAACCTAAGCAAGTTTTAAAGTGATGTCGCTCTTAGTTATTCTCGTGTTTTATGAATTTTTCTCGGATTAATGTTGCCATCACCTTACATCGAAGCCGCAACCACCCTTTATTCGTCGTTAGAGTTTTATTGTTGCGAGGTGTGTTTTCTTCTAATGCTATAAATAAAATTATATATTATCTTTCTATGTGTTTTACCCCTTATACGATTATTTATATGTATTATGCTTTGTATGGTTGACATCACGTGCATACGATTTTCAAAACGTGTTTTAATTATAACTTATGGAATATTTGATTTATGAAACACCAGATTTACGGATCTATGATTTATGGATTTATGGAATATGATTTATGAAGTATGTTTATGGAATATCGGATTTATGGAACTAAGTTTATGAAATTTGATTTTTAATCATCATGTATGTATGAGCATAGGCTGGGATTTGTACGGAGGAAGCAGTGGTTTTTACCACACATCGATTGGTGACGTTGTAGTGAGGGGTTCTGGGGAACCTACCTCTTTTTATGGCGGTTGTAGTTGAGTGCATTGAATTGTGAATGTGATATTTGTGTTATGGTTTTTAAAGAATTTTAAGAAAATAATATTATGTTTTATGATTATGGTTTTTCTTGGACTTTAGAGACACACTAAGCTCTATAGCTTACTCCCACATAGTTTCCTCTTACAGATATATCAGAGACATAGGCAACTCGGTACTTGGAGCATCTCGTATTTTACTTGGATAATTAATCATCAGTATGAATTTTATTTTAGACTATCAGATTATTTTAAATTTATGTTTTTGGACATTTACGTAATTCCAACTGTGAAACTTTATATTTTTGTGATTATGTTTTAGCATGTAATTACAGACTTTATTTTAGTTATTTTATTAAATGATCGAAATATTTTTATAATGTTTATATTTTGTAAACAATTGTGGTATTTTGCTGTAATTATTATTATTTAATAATTATTTTGTTTTGTAAATTATTTAAACCTAAAATCAATTACTTGAGGGAAAAGTTTTCAATTGTAACTTCCTAAATTCGGTCTTTCCTTTTAGGCCGAGTTTAGGGAGTTACAATACGAGCTCATCCCAGGAGCATGCCTCATTAAATACTTCCCTAAGCTAAATAAAGAAAAAGAGTACACACCCGAAGTGCAAAGGATCACCCAGAAAATAATACAGAAATCAAACGCCAGACATACTAAAGAAAGTTGTCCTAAACAACCATATGACAGGGCTTTAGACAAAACCACCATACTGAAAAGAAACTGCTACCCAATTCACTTATGCACCCACATCAGCTTTGCAAAGCTATCACCAACATGCTTTTAACATAGAAGATCAATGCACACCATCCTTAGGAAGGCAAACCGCAAGTAAGTTGATCTGTAAATTAAATTTATAAAGGTTGTCTTCTTAGCCTAAAAAAGAGAAGAACAAATTAGTAAAGAATTTGTTAAATATTCTTAGTAGGAGCTAAGGTAGTGGATGTAGAGTTTGGTTACAAGCTTAAACTCTACAAATGTCTTGTTCTTCATTTTTAATTGTTCCTTTTGCTCCTTTTATTTCTAAAAGTGCCAATTCACCCCCTTTTGGACATTTCTGTTAATTCGATCCACTCAACACTGTGTAACCAAATCTTAACACACACTGTGATATTCACATTTTTACTGTTAATCTCAACCATACCAAAAAATATAAAACTTTCAGATTTTATATAGTGTAAGATGACCCTATCTCTCTCTATATATATGGATATGATCTATTTTTAACTTATATACGCTTTTTTTTTTGGATTGTTGGATGGGTTATGTGAATATTATCCCTTGAAAAAAAGAATTTAATCTCATCCATCCAACGAGACACAAAATGTGTAAAACTATGAGTTTTATATTATGTGCAGGTGGATCTTATCCTATATATATAGTTAGGATCACCTTACAATTGTAAAATTCAATTAGTTTTACACTAATTCATGACTATTGAATAAGCGAAATAGATGAATGTAAGTACGGGATAAAAATAATCCAGGATTGATCGTGTGAATATTATCTATATATATATATATATGTATTGAACGATGTGTTATCTAATGATATAATTCACATCATATCCAGATGATTTTAATCTCATAGAAGATTCATACAAACAAACCTAAGGCCATGATATGTTAGATAGAAGAGGGAGAAGATGGCAAGAAGGAAAGAAAGGAAATGGTGTTATCAACCATGGTAAGGTTAATTACTTAATATAAATTACTTTTAAGATCTCTGCAACTATAACGGCTATATTGTAGAGGACGAAGAGTGTTTTGGTTACACCCAGTTTTAGAATATATACTGAGTAATAAATTACATGAGATATCATGTACTTGTACTTTTGCGCATGTCTTACTTTATACCGTCTCTTGTGCATGTCTCATTTTACATGAGATATAATGTATTTGTAATAGGTTACAAGGACGAAAAGTATTTTGATTACACCCGGTTTCTCTTACTCGTAGAAGTAGACAATACTAAACCACTTTAAATATCGACCCTTGCGCATGTCTTATTTTATATCGTTATCGCTTTGGATATTTTCCGCATACCAAATTCCTAACATATTTCTTCTTTTAAAATCCTTTTGATGATTAACAAACCCAACCCCATGAGCTTGTTTCACAGGTTTTCAGGTCAATTGTTATTTTACAAAGGCTTACAACTTAGTTCCCCAACTCTTGCTTCAGCTAATAACAATCTCATACCAGCTTTTACCTTCATACTTGCTGTCTTCTTCAGTTTCTAATCGTCTCTATGATTCCCATTTTTTTTGGTTTCATGTTTATGATCTTTACATGTTTGATAAAAGTTCCCTTAGAAGTTTGATCCTTTATTCCCCCCTGTTTTTGCACATGCAAGGATGGAGAAAGTAGCATTTAGAAGTTCAAGTACCCAAGCTAAAATCATTGGCACCACAGCATCAATACTTGGTGCATTTCTGATTGTTTTCTACAAGGCCCCCAAAGTGATTTCCTCCTCAGCATCGTCCCCGTATTCGTCGTCTGATTTGATTCAAAGGCCTCTAGTGTTTATGTCAACTGAATCAAATTGAATCCTTGGTGGCCTCCTACAGGCTACTTCATGTCTTCTTTATTCATATGCTGATATCATCCAGGTGAAGAACATGTTTCCAAGCTCTACAAGTACATTGATATAATCATGTAAATTGTTTTATATAAAACTAAATTTGACTTTTATTACAAACTACAGTCTCAGGTAATGAAGATCTACCCAGAAGAGATCAATGTAAATTTCTTTTACAACTTACTTGGGGTCATTATATCTCTACCAATATGCTTTCTTGCTGAACCAAACTAGAGTTCCTGGAGATTAAGTTCTACTTTAGCTGCTGTTGTTGTTTTCTACTCGGTAAGACCTCAAGTTATCAATCGGATTCGGATGTGACTGTCAGATATGAGAGTGTATCCGACACGGGTGTAGTTAGATTTTTCTATTCTTTTTCATGTGTTGAGAGAATCCTTTGAAGTCTTATACATGTATGTATGTGTCTGACACGAGCGTTGAACATGGGTGGTTCGAGAAAAAAATTAAGACTTCGAGAAACATATATGGCTGCTGTGACTCTTTTTTCTTTCTGAAATATCTATGTTTGACATCCATGTTCCTTGTATATGCTGACACAATGACACTGGTTCGAGATATGACCTTCAAAGAACAAAAACATGCCGGATTTCAAGTTGGCACTTAACGCCAACACTGACCGCTAGTCTTATGAAATAACCTGATTGAAATGATACTTTAGTTGAAACCTTCAGTTGCAAAGTTTTGAAATTTAAGATCAATCTTGAATCTGACTCATAGTTTGGGAGCGTCTGGTCGAATTAACCAAAACTTTTAAAAGAATGGAATATACCATGTTGAATATGATACTCATACCTAAGTTTTACTGATGAAGCATACACTGTTTTTTTTCAGTGTCTGAATGTTTCTTTATTGTTGCTCCTTACTTGTTTAGGGACTCCTTGGGTACCCCTTTCTATATATCATACACATCTGGGGGTACACTTAAAGCGGCCTGTATTTGTTGCGAGTTTCAAGCCAACTCAACTGGTCATTGCAGTTGTTACGACTTACGAGCATCGTATTCTTTGGTGAAGCAGTATTTCTTGGAAGGTACTAAATCGACTGTCGTAATTGATCCGAGATCTACACATTCTGCACATTAGTTTCCACCTAATAAAAAACTCGATGTTTTGCTGTGTGATCGGATCACTAGTTTTATCTACAGGTCTGTATTTCATGTTGTGGGGAAAAGCAAAAGAAGAACAAGACATGACAGATGATGACTCTAGCTTAAGCACCATTGATGACAGGGTCCCTTTGCTGCAAAGCCATCAAAGTTGAAGAAATGTTGTTGTTTTTCCATGGTTCAATGCTTCTAGTATCATTGGCTTCCCTTTTCTCAAATTTCTATAGATACATGGAACTAGGTGCTTAATGCCAACATTCTAATTCTTGACTGATCAGAGCGAGTCGAGTTTAATCAGTTTCGATCGAGTTTCTTCGAAATTCATTTAATGGTAGACAAAGAAAAATACAACCCCATGAATTTGTTTCATCTTTGGGAGATATGTTTTCATGTCAAGTACTTGTATGTAAAAGCTTAGAATTTGGTTCCTCAACTCCTAATTCAGTGATATAAGGGCTTCTATGATGGTTCGCGCCTTGCTTGAATGTTGTTGAAGGCAACCCCTTTAATTGTCGGATCTAGAAAGGAAGCAATCAACCTGCAAAATAAAGTAGGCTTTGAAATAAGATGGCTTGGAAGGTGATGTTTGTGATGCGGAAGAATGAAGGAAATGGGCAGATTTGGTTAAGTGTTTAGGCAGACAATGATGGTGGATGTAGGTGATAGAAAATATGAAGGATAAAGATAGTATCTTAAAGAATCGAAGGATGAAACAAAGTTGTATTAAAGCTTAGTCTCAGACCTTATATGATTACTTTAAGGGGTGGTAGAAAAGGACTTTGACCCTTTAGATATATTAAACTAAAAGAACTAAAAGTATTAGGGTGAAAAATAGAAGAGTTGACGCCACAAGTACAAATACTTGATAAGTGGATAAAGTTCAATTAAGAACTAAAAGAGAGAAAATTTTCACAAAGGACTTTTATAATATGAATGAGATGATTTACAAGTGAAAATACAATCTAAATTTATAGGGGATGAAGGGGAATAGCCGAAAAGGCCTCTAACTATTCGGCTAAAAGCGGTGCCTCCCTCCAAAGGCCTATGTGGTGTTTCGGCCACCATTGAATCTTCCTCCACTCCGTTTTGGCGCACAAGGCTCTTCCCTCCATTGCTTTTGTCACCCATTCTCATTTCCCTCCAAAATGACTAAGGACATGTTCCTTCGGAGGGGACATGACCCTTGAGTGTTGAGCTGGCATGTGTAGGTGTAGCTGAAGTGAGCTGGTCGAGCTTGTTGTGAGCTAGATTGAGCTGAGCTGGCTAGCTGGTTGAGTTGCCTCGACAATTTGAGCTATGAGCTGATGGAACTACCTCGACAATTTGAACTGCTAGCTGATTGAGCTGTCGTGGCAATCTTGAGCTGCCTCCTAGCTGGTTGCCTTGACAAATGAAAACTTGCAAGCTGATTTGAGTTTCCTCAACCGTCTTTTAAACACCTTGAGCTAATCTGAGCTGCCATAAATGTTCTTGAGCTGTTCCAAACTGCCATAAATGTTTCTAACCTGATTTGAGCTGAATTTGAGGTGTATGAGCTATACCAAGCTTGTGCCTTCATCCTTAATACCTAAGGAAATATTAAACAATGTGTAAGCTGAAATTGGTTTAAAATATAATGCATGAGTAAGTATAAAATGCAATGTAATGCAAATATACTTAAATGATCTAGAAATAAATATAAAGATGTGTATCATAGGTTATGGATGAATATCATATATTATGATAACATATGATCTTCAAGTATTTCTTAATATGCAAAAGCATGTTTATAACAATATGTAATGCATAAAGAAGATAATATAAGATGAAGTAAGGTAGAACTCTCTTAGAATTAGCCTTGATGATCTTTAATGACGTGATTAGATCATGGAGAAAGTTGGTGTTGTTTAGGATTGTATCATTCAACCATTGTTAATCTTTATATACTTCACTTCAAAGACCTATGGTGTTTCTGTCATCTGAATCAAATTGGATCATTGGTAGGATCGAGACATTCGAGTAAAATTTTTTTGAGTTAGTTGAGTTGATGGGTTCTACTTTATATTATAGTTCAAACTTTATTTAAATTTTTTTCGAGTCTGAGTTTATGTAATTCGAGTCTAGTTGTTCGAATTTTTATTCAAATTTAATTGTAAATATTTATATTGTTATGTTACTAATTGGTTCCAATTTAAATGACTTTCTATAATCATATATGATATATATTTTTTATGCAATATACATACATACATACACACACACACATATATATATATATATATATATATTTCAGGTATAGTTATGAGACTTGATTCGAACTTGAAAATTGATCTACTAATTACAAAAGAATTTGAGTTATTCAAGTCTCATTTTATTACAATTTAAGTCAAGTCGAGTTTTTTTTACGTTGAGATGAGTCGAAAAAGATCAACTTTCTCGAGTTGAGTTTTGCTCACCCTCAATGCATCAAACAACCTTGTTTTAAGGGTAAACTACATAAATGACCACCTTACTATTGCAAAAGTTGCGATCTGACCACATTACTTTTTTTCTTCACAATTAAACCACCAAACTATTTAAATGATATCAATGTGACCACCGGCCGTTACTTATAAACTCGTTACTTATAAACTCTATCAATTTAGTCCTAATTTTAATTTAATAAAATAAATTAATTATTTAATTAGGTATCAACACCTAATTGGAGGAATGTAATTATTTATATTTAATTAAATTATTTTATTTTTCTCCTCCAATCAGGAGGTGACACGTGTCACCACCATTTAGAGGAGAAAAATTAAATTTGCACAAATATGCCAATGGAGGGAATTGAACTTGAGAATGGGTGATTGAAAAGCAATGGCTTAGCCACTACACCAAACATGTATTTGTGCTAAAAATAACCCTTTTAAATATATGTTTTATTCGATTTTTGTTGAGAATGTTGTACGCCGACGTTATCCTCTTTTTCTGCGTCTGATACAGGTTCGTCAACTATGAAAGATTAATTCCGTTTTCCCATGATCCCGACACAAGTCGGTCTCATGCATGTTTTGTTCTCTGTATCTGTCAAATTTTCATAAACCAATTGTTGTTATAATTTCAAGGGTAACTTCAAAGAACTAAAGAAAGAACTTATAGTTCTCCAAATTCTACTAAGTTGCCAAGTTTTGGAGGCAGTGTTCCAGAGATTATGTTATTATTATCCAAAGACCTGCATGATATTTGATCCACATATATTTTCTTAGTAAATGTTTGCTTATAAAGAATGGTGAAATTTTTTTTGCTGAGAGTTCCTTAATTCTTACAGTAGATATAGTTTCTTGCAATTTGCAAGCTCTTTTCGAATGGGTCCAGAGAAATATTGTGGGCAATTGACATGTACAAAGTGAAATAAATAAATAAATAATCCAAAGAAGTGTGTATTTAAATATAAAAATTAAGAAATAATAATAATGAAAGAAAATGAAAAATATACATAGAAACCAAGGAATATAATGATTTCTTATTCCAGTATGTCAAGAGACATTGTCCTCAAACATAAAATAGAGTGGACTTGTCTTTCATTTCGAAATCAACCATTTTGTATGACAACGAATTAGGTTAGGTTTATAAGTTCCATTAGTCAATAGTTTGAAGGACAATCAAGGTAACCTACTCCTTTTTTGCTCTGACTATTTATAAGTTGCATTAGTCAATAGTATGAAGGACAATCAAGATAACCTATTTACTTTTGCTCTGACTATCATCAAACGCAGAAAAGAGGATAGCGTCGGCGTATAACATTCTCAACAAAACTCGAATAGAACATATATTTAAAAGGGTTATTTTTAGCACAAATACATGTTTGGTGCAGTGGCTAAGCCATTACTTCTCAATCACTTATTCATGAGTTCAATTCCCACCATTGGCATATTTGTGCAAATTGAATTTTTCTCCTCTAAATGGTGGTGACACGTGTCACCTCCTGATTGGAGGAGAAAATAAAATAATTTAATTAAATATAAATAATTAAATTCCTCCAATAAGGTGTTGACACTATGGGTGATAATGAGCCTGAGCTTGGCCAGGCTCGGCTCGGCTCGGAAACAGTGTAATTGGGCTCGGCTCAATTACATTGGCATATTTGTGCAAATTGAATTTTTCTCCTCTAAATGGTGGTGACACGTTTCACCTCCTGATTGGAGGAGAAAATAAAATAATTTAATTAAATATAAATAATTAAATTCCTCCAATAAGGTGTTGACACTAGGGGTGATAATGAGCCCGAGCTTGGCCAGGCTCGGCTCGGCTCGGAAACAGTGTAATTGGGCTCGCCGAGCTCGAAATTTTAAGCTCGAGCTCGGCTCGAAAACAATTCTATTGGGCTCGGTTCGGGCTCGAAACTCGTCAGGTTCGGCTCGAAATGAAAAATTTTGCTATAGTTTTTTATATAAAATATTCGTTAAAAATCCATTTCATAACCAACACTAAAACGAAATTCAATGACCGGAAAGGGGAAAAAGTGCCCAAAATTAGATTAATCCAAATAATCAATAAATATTCTTATAATACAAACACATAATTAAAGAAAATACAAAATCAAACAACAATCAACTAATGAAAGAAAATACAAGCACATAATTTATTTTAGTGCATATGTAGATTCCGAGCCTGTTCACGAGCTTTTCGAGCCGAGCCTGGGTAGGCTTGGCTCGGCTTGTTAAGGTTTCGAGCCGAGCCCGAGCCCGAGTCGAGCTCACTCGAGCCGAGCTTTGACCGAGCCGAGCCCGAGTAGCTCGCGAGCCGGTCAGGCTCATTATCACCCCTAGTTGACACCTAATTAAAGGACTAAATTGATAGAGTTTATAAGTAACGAGGACTAAATGTGTAATTATACCCTTATTTTTTTAACTGCCACGTCACCCTTCCGTTAATCTTTAACGGCTGGTGGTCACATTGATACCATTTAAATAGTTTGGTGGTTTAATTGTGATGAAAAAAAGTAATGTGGTCAGATTGCAACTTGTGCAATAGTAAGGTGGTCATTTATGTAGTTTACCCTTGTTTTAAACAAGATATTTTATACACGTGTCACAAGACTAATGGTGGGGGGATAAGGGGACGGGAGTCACAATCATGGCCATGACCATGGGGCAGAAAACTTATTACTTGTCACCACTCATCACCACAACCGTCCATTAGATTAGACTAATGCCAAACCCAAATTGATGATTTGATTCCATCTTTGACTATCCCAAACATAGGAACCACCAGGATCACAGCACATGCCTAATCCCCCAAGCATTTAGACCTCAAGAAATGGAGTGTTAGATGGAGGAGACGAAGATGGCAAGAAGGAATGTATTCAAGGGACTGGTGTTGCCAAGCATGGCCATGGTCGGAGTAGAGTGCACCACTGTAATCGGCAACATTCTAGTCAAAGCTGCTTCTTTCAAAGGGAAGACCTACTTCGTCTTCACTGCCTACTGTTATATCTTAGGCACATTTGTCTTCCTCCTCTTAGCCTCCCTCTTCAAGAGGTCTTTTTCATGAATTCCTGAATTCTGTACCGAATCTTTTGGCTCTAACATGTCTTCTTTGTTTATGCGTTTTGTTAGCAGAAAAGCAGCTCTCCCTCCATTGAAGTTCCCTCTTTTCTCCAGAATTTTCATTCTTGAGCTTATTTTGTATGCATGGATTCTTTCTTTCTCTCAAATTTCGTTTAATTCTTAACAAAGAAAAACAACCCAACCCCATGAATTTGTTTCATCTTTGGAGACAGGTTTTCGGGTCAATTGTGTTATTACAAAGGCTTACAGCTTAGTTCCCCAACTATTGCTTCTGCCAACAGCAATCTCATACCAGCTTTCACCTTCATACTTGCTGTCATCTTCAGGTTTTTCATTTTCTTTTCCTGTTTTATGTGTTTGAGATAAGTCCCCTGAGACACTTTTTGCCCCTGGTTTTGCACATACAAGGTTGGAAAAAGTAGCCTTTACAAGTTCAAGAACTCAAGCTAAGATCATTGGCACCATAACATCAATCTTTGGTGCATTTGTGGTTATTTTCTATAAGGGCCCCAAACTAATTTCCTCTCTAACTTGGACATCGTCGTCTGCTTTACTTCAAAGGCCTCTAGTGTTTATGTCATATGAATCAAATTGGATCATTGGTGGCCTCCTACAAGTTGTTACATTTCTTCTTGTTTCATTTGGGTACATTATTCAGGTAAAAAACATGTTTCCAAGCTTTACAAGTACACTAATCTAACCCTTTAAAACATTGTACATTAAACTAAATTTTACTGCAAATTTTCAGTCTCAAATAATGAAGATTTACCCGGAAGAGATCACTGTAACTTTCTTTGGCAATTTGTTTGGAACCATTATATCACTACCAGTATGCTTACTTGTTGAACCAAGCATGAGTTCCTGGAGATTAGGTTCTAATTTAGCTGTTGTTGCTGTCCTATACTCGGTAAGACTCTAATTTATCAATCACACTCACATGGGTATAGGTAGATTTTTCTATAACTCAAGTACGATTTATCTTACACGAGTATAGTTAGATATTTCTATGTTTTTTAGGCTTAATACCAAAGTAAGTGTCCAAATTATATCTATTTTATGAGATATGTACCTAATTTTTTAGCTAAAATATGCGACTAATATTTTATTTTGGCTCGTTTTATAGTCATTTTAAGCACCTACTCCCCCCTCCAAAAAAAAAATTGAGGCACCTATTTTATCTCACAAGAAGATAGAGTTTAGACATTTATTTTAGTATTGAATTTTTTTTAATGTATTTAGAGGATCCTTGCATGTCATATCCTTTGTATCCGTGTCAGATAACAGTGTTAACACGAGTAGTTCAAGAAAAATGAAGATTTTGAGTAACATAGATGACTACGGTGAAGCTATGTTGCTTCGACTTTTTATTATTTCAAAAATTCTCTAAATGTGTTCGAAAACTTAGAGGATTAATTGCAGCAGATCTCCCCAAACTATGTGCAAATTTCTAAATTGGTGCCTAAGCTTTTGAAACCATGATGAAGCATACAATTTCTTTGGTTTCTATATGTACCTTTGTTGTTGCTACTTGTTCAGGGACTTGTTGGGAACCCCCTTTTATCTGTCATTCACATCTGGGGGATACACTTGAAGGGGCCTGTATTTGTTGCAAGTTTCAAGCCAACTTCAATCGTCATTGCAGTTGTTATGAGTGCTGTATTCCTTGGTGAAGCAATATTTGTCGGAAGGTACCGAATCAACCCCGTTTTATGATTCGACTCTCTTTTCAGTTTAACACATCATGATAACATCCATTGCATCCGTAACCATAGCTGAAACCGATGATACACCCATCTTACAATCATTTTACGGTTTTGGTTTTCTTCGATGTTTGCCGTAATCGATGTGGATTTATACATTTGTCATTGCATTTATAATATACAAGTAGCAAGCTTGAACCAAAACCTTAATGTTTTGCAGTGTGATTGGAACCCTAATCTTATCTACGGGTTTGTATTGCGTATTGTGGGGTAAAGCAAAGGAAGAGCAAGAAATGGCAGATGCAGGCACCATTGAGGGGAGGGCCCCTTTACTTCAAAGGCAACTAAGTTGAACAAATGTAACTGATTTATCATGGATGGACGCTATCATACAATGACATAACTCAACATTATTTATTTATGGAGGGTATTTAAAATTTTCTAAATTTAAAGGGCAATAATGAACTATATTTGTTTTGAGGTTTTAATGCACAATTTTACCATAGATTAAATTTATTTTCTAATATTTTTATGAAGTCATGACCCCATTAGTCCCATTGTGCTCCGCCCCTGCTTCCACCATATTCTTTTTTTAAACATTAAATGGAAACTTCATTAATTACAAATCGAAAGGAGAAAATCTTATAAAGAAATCGAAACAAAGTTGAAGAAGTAAGGCTTAATACCCAAATAGGTGCTCAAATTATACTTGTGAATTACTTTTGGTGTTTAAATTATTTTTAATTCTAAATAGTTGCTTAAAGTTTTAATTTTGATCATTTTAAGTGCCTAACCGTTAATAAAAACCGTTAGCCAATTAATTTGTGACAAGTGACATATTTTTAATTTTTAATTTCTTTTAATTAATTATTAAATAAAATTTAAAATTCAATTTTCTAAAAAAATTAACAGTTTTAAATCTTTACAAAACAGTCCCAAATCCCTAACCTTAAACCCCAAATCCCCAAATTACCATCGATGTCACCATTTACTACCTCACCGGAGGCCACCACTACCGCCTCCGGACCACCGCGACCGTTTCCCCCAACCACCGACCGCCGGTAATCGACGGTAGGTGTGCCGACGACTTCTTTTCGCGTTTTTGGCTTCTTTCGACGTTAAGAAGCCGATCAACACACCTACCGCCGTTTACCGGCGATGTGTGGTTGGGGAAACGATCTTGGTAGTCCGGCGGCGGATATGGGGGCGGCGGCGAAACCAATGGTGGTGGGTTCGGAGAAGTTAAGGATTTCGAATTTGGGGCCATTTTGTGAGTTTTGGGAAATTTAGGGTTTTTTTAAAAAAATAAGTTTGAAAAATTAAATTAAAAAATAAAAAAATGTTTTTTAATAAAAATAACGGTAGTTAACGGTTAGACACCTAAAATGACCAAAATTGAAGCTTTATGTACCTATTTAGAGCTAAAAATATTTTAGGCACCAAAAGTGATCTACAAGTATAGTTTGGGTATTAAGCCAAGAAGTAACAATAGCCGGATGTATGAAGCTTAAGGAATTGGAGGATGGTGCCGGATGTGACGACAACTACCAGAGACACTATCGCGAAATCCAAGCATCGGGGGAAGAAAATCGACAAAAAGAATATCGTTCAGGCTGATGAATATCTCTCTTTTCGCCGAGACAAAAATCGGAGACACCTTCATCCTTGGAGAGAGCATCTGAAAGAGGAACAGAGCCTAAAAACTTCATGAGCACGGACTGTTAGCATGTACATGCTTCCACCAAATTCATTCAATGATAATATTTGTAAACATATGCTTTTTCTTTACATTGAATAACTATAAAAACTTCTTGCAAAATATGAAATACAATATCTCGAACTTGAAACAAACATATAAATTATCCTTTAAAATATTAAACTACTAATAAAATTATACTAAACACGATATGGGTCGTAAATAATTATGAATACAATATACATACACGAATGTGTCAATGTAAATAAACGAACTATTAATTATAAAAAATATCTAAAATCTTCTAATGTTTTAAACACATAAGCTATAGTTCAAATTTAGACATGATATAAAGAATAATATGAACAAAAATTCGGGTCTTATAATATGAACATATCATTTTTTCATTATAGCCACTTGTTGGATTCAATACAAGATTTTTTTTAAAGTTTAAGTTTTACTATTGATAATATTTATTTACTAAATACTATTTTATCTCAATTATGTTATGAATATTTATCAATGTGGATGTCGATAAGAACTTTATCAAGGAGAATTGATTTACTTTATCATTAGGAATATTATCTACATTAATTAGAGTTTAATGTATTATGTACTTATTATGTCTATAAATAGATGATTTATTAAAGACATTGCACACAAGTCTATATTTAGAATAATATGAATCTCCTTTTTTCTCTCATCTCTTTATTCTTTCACTCTTGTTTGTTGTTCTACGTTATTTTATTCACAACACGTTATCAGCACGAATTTGCTCAGAAAATATTGATTCAAATCAAATTTCAACTTTCATCCGAATTGAGTCGATGAACTCCATCCCCATCGTGAAAAGCTGAAGACCATACCGTGTTATCACACTTGTTCATTCCAAGGATTGCATTGACACGCGTCGTTACTTGCGTCAAAATAAATCCTTAAACGCAAATAAATAATTTAAAATAATATAGCGAGAGTAAGGGTCGATCCACATGGACTAGGGAGTTCCAACACCTATTTGTTTTGACGTAGACCAAAAAACCTGCAAACAATAAAAAGGGGGGTTTAATAAACTAATTCGAGTAATGAAAGTATAATAAAAGCGCAAAGAAATATTGAAATAAATTATGGAATGAATTAGCCTCAAGCTTCGCTTTGCCACAACTCTTCTCGATCACGGAAATGGATTTTGCTTCAACCTTCTTGCCGGTTACAGTCTACAAGGCCCAACCCTTGTAACTTGCTTCTCTACGGTAAACTCAATTCCCAAGGCAATCCTTGAAATCAAGTGCTAAGTTGATTAGCTACGACCATCAATGCTAACACAAGTCTACATTAGTGCTAGAGAAGCCCATGCTCGGATAGTTGTATCGGATAACCGCAAATCACTATAAAAACCTCCATTAATCTCTAAAAATTTTCACATCAAACTTAAAATCAATTTATAGTTTTTCATCAACACATCAAGGCTCAAGCTTTGCAAGAAATTTGTGCATTATTCATCATTTGTTCATCCAAATTTCCTCATTCAAGGTATAAACCCTTTTTTCTTTTCTTTTTAATTTTCGTTCAATTTTAATGGTTGTCTTCAATAGAATTTTGTATAAAACACACACACACACACATATATATATAGTATGGGTTTTCATGTTTTTACAAAAAATCTTCAAAAATCGAAATTTTTTTATTTGAATATAAATTTATACCGTATATTTTTATAATATGTTTTTTCAAAACTTTTTTATCCAAATTTTTTTATACTTGTATATATTTTAACCTATAAAATATAGTATTTTTATCAATACCTTGAATTATTAGAATTTATCTTTGGATTGAATGTGATGATAATTGCATACATGTTAGAATTGTTTTGATGTTTTCAGGATTATGGCACCTAAAAAGAGAGCGAAACGATATTTAGTCTCTACATCTTCTGATCCTATTGGAGACGATGAGGGTAATCCTAAACCAAACCTCCCTTTCATAATCCAAAATACTTTTCCTAACCTTTTGGATTTTTCACGTTACAAGCTATTTCAAGGTTTTAACCTTAGGGAAGAACGTGTTGTCTCAAACCCGTTTTTAAATTCCGAACGTTTTAAATTTGAATATCTTGGTTTGTTTAGAAGATGGAAACTTATGAACTATTTAAGCCTATCTCCGATTTTATATCGAAATCTAGTTATAATCTTCTTTTCAAATGCTAAATGTATTCCTGATGCTAAAAAGAACATGTTGTTTCCATTGAATCTCATCTTTTGGGCACGCCATTTAGAATTGATCAAGATGTTCTTTGTCAAGCTTTTGGTTTTGAAAATATCGGGATTGATGATGAAAATTCTTTGGGTCATGGTCCTCTTGGTTCTGTCAATGTTTTAAATGCCCAAGATCATATACTTCATCTTATAATTTCTTGGTTTATTTGTCCCTTGGGTGGAAAATTTTCAATCATTCGTCAAGTGGATGACTTTTGGCTTAGGTGTTTTCGTGAGGGAAAGCGCCCTAATCTTTGTCAAATTATATTTGCTGATCTTGTCTATCTTGTTTAACACCGTCACATCGACCAAGTCAAAGCTTTTTACTATTCGACGACCTTGAGTCATTTGTTTCACTCCCTTAAGATAGATTGTTCCCATAACTATCCCGAACCCCTTGGCATACCCATAGATGAACGTTCCCTTACTCGGGCTCACTTTGCCTACCTCAACAATGAATGGGCTCGTGTTCCTCGAGCTCCTCGCCAAGATGTTCAAGTGGAAGCTCCACAAGGCCCTCAAGGTGCTCCTATTGCTCAATCCTCCATGGATACTCTTATGACGTTTCTTAATGAGAAATTCAACAACATGGAAGCCGATTTTGCCGCCATTGATACTCGATTCACATCATTGGAAGATCGAGTCAAGGGCCTTGATACTCGCTTCACATCTTTGGAGGATCAAGTCAAGGCCATTAGACTTCAACAAAATTCCATAGATGTCTCTCTCACCGCATTTCATGGTGCTTGGCTCAACCACACTCGGAAACCTCAACCAAGTCAAGATGATGAGGATGAAGATGACGAGGACGAAGACAATGGTGAGGACGAGTAGTTTTGCACCTCATGGCATATCATTTAGTTTTTTAGTTTATGCACCTATCTATATTTTGTTTTAAGAACCTATGCTTTGATTTATGTTTTTAGGATGAAGTTTGGAATTATGTTTGCACTTAATTTGCTTTGGATTTTGTTGCTTAATAATATTGAGTTGCTTATTTATGCTTTACATTTGTGCCTCATGTTTATTATCCTTATTTTCTGCATTGATTATGTTTGATCTAACAAAAAGGGGGAGAAGTGTAAGAGCCAATCTTTGAACCAATTTTTGAAAACCTATCTTAAACAAAGGGGAGTAAGCTTTTCAAAGTTTTCAAAACTTAAAAATTTATACTTGGTTTTGTTATATTAAAAAGGGGAGATTGTAAAACCAAAATTGATTTTGATATAACAACAAACTTTAAGAACTTAATTGCAAAAATAATAAAATTTTAAGTATTTCAAAAACTCACCAATTGACAAGCCTTTTTGAACCCAGTACTCTTTCAAGTCAAAATATATTAAAATGGTTCAAATTTTCTAAGTCTTTTCAAGTGTTTTAAAGAAAACTTCAACAAAATGCCCAGGCGTATTGATACCCTCTAGCGTATCGATACGAATTTTCAACGCTGGAATTTTAATCTACCATAGCGTACCGATACAATTGAACCCCGTATCGATACAATATTC
Organism: Hibiscus trionum; assembly: GCA_030270665.1. NCBI lineage: Eukaryota > Viridiplantae > Streptophyta > Magnoliopsida > Malvales > Malvaceae > Hibiscus > Hibiscus trionum. Next base: position 554,646 of record BSYR01000034.1, on the reverse strand, counting down.
ATTTGGGTTAGACTTTAAGCTATAATGTATCGATATGAATCAGAAACGTATCGATACCATTTTTCATATAAAAATATTCTTTGCTATAGCGTACCGATACGGTATGTCACCGTATCGATACGATATGCTGACCTTTGCAAAAATCTTTACATTTAATATTCGAACGTTGGCTTGTCAGTTATGGGAATCCAAAATTTTAAATGACCTTTGAACAATATCGATACACTAAGGTAGTGTACCGATACGTTTTTTTTCAAAACAAAATTCAGGATTCTAATGAGAAAAAACTATATCGATACGACATTTCGTATCGATACGCCCCTTAAGACTGCACCGATACACCCTTCTAGCATATCGATACGCTTTGTTTTTCAGTCACAATGGCTCTTTCTTCTTTGAGACAGGTACCGATACGCCCTCGAAGAGTATCGATACAGGTAGCAGTTGAGGAGCATTTATTGCGGGAAATTGTAGCCCAACGGCTGGATTAATGACCTCAACCACCCAAACAGCTAGAAATCAATGCAAGGGTATAAAAACAAGTCTCAAAAGCTACAACAACAACAACTATTGAACCTTCAAGCAACATCAAAGCATTCATTCCAAACCATTGAGCCTATTAGAGTCAAATTGTGTACCCAACTTGTAAAATTCTCAAATTGTTCATCTTTGTTTCAAGTTTGGGAAGTGTTGGTTTGTAATTGGGCAATACATTAGTCTTGTGAGAGATACATTTCAAATTGTCTTTTGTTCTTTGTAATTGAGAGTCTTGTCATTCAATCTTTAGGTAGGCACATGACAAATCTGCACTTTACCAATGGCTCGAATCAACTTATCAATTTCTAATAAAACTGGCCACCAACGCCAAGGTCATAGAGAATAGTCGTTTATCCAATTTACAACCAAACTTGAATCAGATTCTACTAATAAGACAACTTTCTCAATCCAATTTGCCTCAATAAAAGCTTCCAAAGCTATTTTGACAGCCATTAATTTTGCAAATACTGTACCTTTTCCATCGACAAGACAGAAAAAGATAGCTCTCAACACTCAATCTTCATTGCGAAGTAGCCCCTCCACATCCTGCTAAATCATCTGTAAATGCCCCATCAACGTTAAACTTTACCGCACCTGAATTCGGGGGACCACTCTATAAAGCGTTTAGCCTTGTTCAAACCTCCTCGCAAATCACACACTGGATTATCCCACCACTCATCCATATTTGGACTCCAATTATCTTTTGTCGCCTTTGTGAAACCAAAATTGATTTTGATATGACATCTAAACTTATGGACCAATTTGCAAAACAATAAATTTTTAAGTACTCTTTAAAGTCTCACTATTGACAAGTATTTTAAACAAAATAATATCTCAAGACAAGTTCTTAAAATGATAAATTTTTCTAAGTATTTTCCTATAAGTTTTCAAGTCAAACTATACAAAACGCCCAGGCGTATCGATACCCCTAGGCGTATCGATAAGGGTTTTAGCCACTAGAATTTTAATGGACATAGCGTACCGATACAGTATTACCCCGTATCGATACGATATTCATCTGGGCAACTCTTTCAATGATACCGTACCGATACGCTTTGCAACTGTATCGATACGATAAGCTTATTCTTTGCAAAATATTTGCATTTAATTTTCGAACGTTAACTTGTCAGTTGGTTGGTATCCCAAATTTTAAATGACCGTTATACCGTACCAATACGCTAAGGATGCATATCGATATGATCTTTAAGAAAACCAAACTTGGTATTCCAGTGAGCAAATATTGTATCGATACGACCCTTCGTAGCGATACGCCCCTTAAAACCGTACCGGTACGCCTTCTATGCGTATCGATACGCTATGTTTTCAGTCACAACGGCTCTTTCCTCTTTGATGCAGGTATCGATACGCTCCCTACGAGTACCGATACGGTAGGCAGCAGAGCTGCATTTATTGCGGGAAAAATGCTCTCAACGGCTCTATTGATGATCCCAACTACCCAAATGGCTAGAATTCAATACAATGGTATAAAAACAAGTCTCAATTGAACAAGCAACAACTATTGAACCTACAAGCAACATCAAAGCATTAAATCCAAACCCTAGTGCCTTTCATTGTCAAATTCTTGTACCCAACTCTTGTGTTCTTATTGTAATATTGTATTGTGAGTTTAGGGAGTGTGAAATTGTAATTGGGTAAACATTCATCCTTTGAGAGGAACTTTTAGAGTTTACCAAATTCATCTCTTTGTAAAAGTGAGTGGATTAAGCTTTGGGTAGAAAGCTTAATTAAATTGTAAGGTTACCTCCTCATCCAAGAAAAAGGGAAGAATTCAAGTAGTGAATTAGTTGAAAATCCTTAGTGGGAACTAAGGTAGTGGATGTAGAGTTCATTTGGAGAACTTGAACCACTCTAACTTCTTGTGTCACATTTTATTTTTCACCTTTATCTCCTACCAAAATTTTTATCGCCAATTCACCCCCTCTTGGCCATTTGCAATTGTGTGTTCAACTCAACAGTTGGTATCAGAGCTACACTCATTGAAAGGATTACAACTCTCTTGAGTCAATTCTAGGAGAGTTTGATCAACAATTAGTCAAGCAATGACATCCACCTCCAACTCCAACCTCTACGAGTCCCAATCTACTACCAAGCCACCATTCTTCAATGGGGATAACTACTCATATTGAAAGAATAGGATGAGGCTCTTCATCAAGTCTACCGATTACATGGTGTGGGATGTGGTTGAAGAAGGTCCATACATACCAATTAAGAGATTGGTGAAGCAAGTCTTGTCCCAAAGGTGAAAGCCGAAATGACGGAAGATGAACGAAGAAGGATGCAAGTAAATGATAAAGCTCTTCATGTCATCTTTTGTGCACTTGGTCCGAATATCTACTCCAAGGTGTCTTCGATCGAGAATGTTAAGGAAGTTTAGGACACCCTCGAGACAACATATGAGGGAACTAGCGATGTCAAGGAAACAAAAATCAGGCTACTCAATCTAAGCTATGAAAATTTCAAAATGGATCCCGATGAGAGTGTTTCCAAGATGTTTGATCGATTCTCGGTCATTGTCAATGGATTGAAGGGTTTCGGTGAGATCATCCCCGTAGACAAGCTAGTGAGGAAATTGTTGTACTCTCTTCCGGAATCATGGGATAGCAAGAGAACGACTATTATTGAAGCTCGAGATTTTAAGACTTTCAAGCTTGATGCTCTTGTTGGATCTCTACTCACCCATGAGATCATGAGGAAGGGAAGAGAAGAAGAAAATAAAATGGAAGAGAAGAAGGTTGAGAAGAAGGATGTTGAGAAGAAGAAGATTGGAATCACTCTTAAAGCTTCATACCATGAAAGCGATTCTAGCGAAGATGAAGATTAGGAGATGGCCATGTTGGCCAAACGGTTCACTCGCTTTATGAAGTCCAATCGTGGGAGAAAGTTCATTAGAAAAGAAGACTTCAAGAGCAAGAGTAAGGACGAGGAGAATGACCAAATAACTTGCTATGAATGCAAAAAATCCGGCTATATTCGCTCCGAATGTCCTCAATTGAAGAGGAAGAGCTTATGGAAGAAGAACAAGCTCAAAGCTCAAGTAGCAACTTGGAGTGACGAGGAGTCATCCGAGGAGGAGGAGGAAGTGGCCAATCTTTGTCTCATGGCCATTGATGATGAACCAAAGGTAAACCCTAACTCATCTAATTTTGATTTTACCTTTGATGAGCTTCAAGATGCTTACGATGAATTGCAAGAGGTTTATGATGAGTTAGTTGGAAAATATAAGGAATCCATTTTGAGAAACGAGAAAAACATTTCCGATTTGAAAAATCAAAATGAAACATTTTCAAGAACTAACTCCGAATTGGAAAAGAAAGTTTTGTATTTAGTAAATCTTTCAAATGATCTTAAAAAGAGAAACCTTGAACTTGAAAAACTTATTTCCGATTTTCAAGATTATCACACAAAGGAAGTGGATAATCTTAAAACATCAATTGCTATTGGGAAAATCCATTTTGAAAAGGGAAACTCTTCTAAATCCCAATATGTAAAAAGAAAACCTTTTATTCCTAAACAAAGAAATTATCTTAAGCAATCTAGAGGTCAAAAGGTTAGAAGTGTTTGGGTTCCTAAGGAACTCATTATTTCTAATAATATGAATGCTATTACTTCTTGGATTCCTAAGGGAACCAAAGTTTTGAAGGCTAACACACATGGACCCAAAATGATTTGGGTACCAAAAATCAAGGCCTAATTTCTTTGTTTGAGGGGGAGCATTGCTACAAGGCCAAAGCTTCAAGCCAAAACTCATGGTACCTTCATACTAGATGCTCAAGACATATGACCGGTAACAAGAGTAGATTTGTGGAACTAAAGCCAAAAAGTGGCGGAATGGTAACTTTCGGTGACAACTCCAAAGGCCACATTGAAGGAATAGGCTCTATTGGTAATCACTCTTCTATTTTCATTAAAAATGTTTTGTATGTCAACAGTCTTAAACATAACTTATTGAGCATTAGTCAATTATGTGATAAGGGTTTTAATGTTTTATTTGATAAAAATGGTTGCAAAATTGTGAACATTAAAACAAATCAATTAATGCTCATAGGATATAGAATAGACAATATCTACATGGTGCATTTAGATGACATCCATTCATCTCATACATTCTTAGTTGCACATGATGAACATGAATCATGGCTTTGGTATAAAAATTAGGACATGCTAGCATGAGTGTTTTAGAGAAATTAATTTCCCTTAATCTAGTTAGAGGTTTACCCAAACTTAAGTTTTCTAATGATAAAATTTGTGATTCATGTTCAAAGGGTAAACAACATAGAACTTCATTTAAATCCATTAATGATGTCTCTACTAGTAGATGTTTACAATTGATTCATATGGATCTTTTTGGGCCTATTAGAACAATGAGCTTGGGTGGTAAATCATATGCCTTTGTACTTGTAGATGACTATTCTAGGTTTACTTGGGTTCTATTCTTAAGTACAAAAGATGAGGCTTTAGAAAAATTCATCACATTTTCTAAAATAACTCAAAATGATCTTGAACTTAAAATTTCTCACATTAGAAGTGATCATGGAACCGAATTTCAAAATCTAGGTTTTGAAGAGTTTTTAAATGAAAATGGGATTAGCCATAATTTTTCCGCACCTCGCACTCCTCAACATTATAGGGTAGTTGAGAGGAAAAATCGAACTTTAGAAGAAATGACTAGAACCATGCTTTGCGAGAATAATTTACCTAAATATTTTTGGGCGGAAGCCACAAATACCGCTTGCTATATTATAAATCAAGTAATGATTAGGCCAACTTTGAAGAAAACACCTTATGAGATTTTAAAATCTAAGAAGCCTAACATTAGCTATTTTCATCCTTTTGGTTGCAAGTGTTTTGTCTTGAATAATGGTAAAGAAAACTTAGGTAAATTTGATGCTAAAAGTGATGAAGCTATTTTCTTAGGGTACTCTTTAAACTCTAAAGCCTGTCGTGTATTTAATAAAAGAACTCTAGTAGTTGAAGAGTCTATACATGTTGTTTTCGATGATAACCTCCTTCCGAGGAAGGAATCTTGTGATGGTGATGATGTAGGAATTCTTGATGCCATTGATGGAGGACAAACGTCAAAGGTGGATAAGATTCCAACTACTAGAGTTTGGGTTCCTAAGGAACTCATTATTTCTAATAATATGAATGCTATTACTTCTTGGATCCCTAAGGGAACCAAAGTTTTGAAGGCTAACACACATGGACCCAAAATGATTTGGGTACCAAAACTCAAGGCCTAATTTCTTTGTTTGTAGGGGGAGCATTGCTACAAGGCCAAAGCTTCAAGCCAAAACTCATGGTACCTTGATAGTGGATGCTCTAGACATATGACCGGTGACAAGAGTAGATTTGTGGAACTAAAGCCAAAAAGTGGTGGAGTGGTAACTTTCGGTGACAACTCCAAAGGCCACATTGAAGGAATAGGCTCTATTGGTAATCACTCTTCTATTTTCATTAAAAATGTTTTGTATGTCAACGGTCTTAAACATAACTTATTGAGCATTACTCAATTATGTGATAATGATTTTAATGTTTTATTTGATAAAAGTGGTTGCAAAATTGTGAACATTAAAACAAATCAATTAATGCTCATAGGACATAGAATAGACAATATCTACATGGTGCATTTAGATGACATCCATTCATCTCATACATGCTTAGTTGCACATGATGAACATGACTCATGGCTTTGCATAGAAAATTAGGACATGCTAGCATGAGTGTTTTAGAGAAATTAATTTCCCTTAATCTAGTTAGAGGTTTACCCAAACTTAAGTTTTCTAATGATAAAATTTGTGATTCATGTTCAAAGGGTAAACAACATAGAACTTCATTTATATCCATTAATGATGTCTCTACTAGTAGATGTTTACAATTAATTCATATGGATCTTTTTGGGCCTATTAGAACAATGAGTTTGGGTGGTAAATCATATGCCTTTGTACTTGTAGATAACTATTCTAGGTTTACTTGGGTTCTATTCTTAAGTACAAAAGATGAGGCTTTAGAAAAATTCATCACATTTTCTAAAATAACTCAAAATGATCATGAACTTAAAATTTCTCACATTAGAAGTGATCATGGAACCGAATTTCAAAATCTAGGTTTTGAAGAGTTTTTAAATGAAAATGGGATTAGCCATAATTTTTCCGCACCTCGCACTCCTCAACAAAATGGGGTAGTTGAGAGGAAAAATCGAACTTTAGAAGAAATGGCTAGAACCATGCTTTGCGAATATAATTTACCTAAATATTTTTGGGCGGAAGCCACAAATACCGCTTGCTATATTATAAATCGAGTAATGATTAGGCCAATTTTGAAGAAAACACCTTATGAGATTTTAAAATCTAAGAAACCTAACATTAGCTATTTTCATCCTTTTGGTTGTAAGTGTTTTGTCTTGAATAATGGTAAAGAAAACTTAAGTAAATTTGATGCTAAAAGTGATGAAGCTATTTTCTTAGGGTACTCTTTAAACTCTAAAGCCTATCGTGTATTTAATAAAAGAACTCTAGTAGTTGAAGAGTCTATACATGTTGTTTTCGATGATAACCTCCTTCCGAGGAAGGAATCTTGTGATAATGATGATGTAGGAATTCTTGATGCCATTGATGGAGGACAAACGTCAAAGGTGGATGAGATTCCAACTACTAGAGTTTGGGTTCCTAAGGAACTCATTATTTCTAATAATATGAATGCTATTACTTCTTGGATTCCTAAGGGAACCAAAGTTTTGAAGGCTAACACACATGGACCCAAAATGATTTGGGTACCAAAACTCAAGGCCTAATTTCTTTGTTTGTAGGGGGAACATTGCTACAAGGCCAAAGCTTCAAGCCAAAACTCATGGTACCTTGATAGTGGATGCTCTAGACATATGACCGGTGACAAGAGTAGATTTGTGGAACTAAAGCCAAAAAGTGGTGGAGTGGTAACTTTCGGTGACAACTCCAAAGGCCACATTGAAGGAATAGGCTCTATTGGTAATTACTCTTCTATTTTCATTAAAAATGTTTTGTATGTCAACGGTCTTAAACATAACTTATTGAGCATTACTCAATTATGTGATAAGGGTTTTAATGTTTTATTTGATAAAAGTGGTTGCAAAATTGTGAACATTAAAACAAATCAATTAATGCTCATAGGACATAGAATAGACAATATCTACATGGTGCATTTAGATGACATCCATTCATCTCATACATGCTTAGTTGCACATGATGAACATGACTCGTGGCTTTGCATAGAAAATTAGGACATGCTAGCATGAGTGTTTTAGAGAAATTAATTTCCCTTAATCTAGTTAGAGGTTTACCCAAACTTAAGTTTTCTAATGATAAAATTTGTGATTCATGTTCAAAGGGTAAACAACATAGAACTTCATTTATATCCATTAATGATGTCTCTACTAGTAGATGTTTACAATTAATTCATATGGATCTTTTTGGGCCTATTAGAACAATGAGTTTGGGTGGTAAATCATATGCCTTTGTACTTGTAGATAACTATTCTAGGTTTACTTGGGTTCTATTCTTAAGTACAAAAGATGAGGCTTTAGAAAAATTCATCACATTTTCTAAAATAACTCAAAATGATCATGAACTTAAAATTTCTCACATTAGAAGTGATCATGGAACCGAATTTCAAAATCTAGGTTTTGAAGAGGTTTTAAATGAAAATGGGATTAGCCATAATTTTTCCGCACCTCGCACTCCTCAACAAAATGGGGTAGTTGAGAGGAAAAATCGAACTTTAGAAGAAATGGTTAGAACCATGCTTTGCGAATATAATTTACCTAAATATTTTTGGGCGGAAGCCACAAATACCGCTTGCTATATTATAAATCGAGTAATGATTAGGCCAATTTTGAAGAAAACACCTTATGAGATTTTAAAATCTAAGAAACCTAACATTAGCTATTTTCATCCTTTTGGTTGTAAGTGTTTTGTCTTGAATAATGGTAAAGAAAACTTAGGTAAATTTGATGCTAAAAGTGATGAAGCTATTTTCTTAGGGTACTCTTTAAACTCTAAAGCCTATCGTGTATTTAATAAAAGAACTCTAGTAGTTGAAGAGTCTATACATGTTGTTTTCGATGATAACCTCCTTCCGAGGAAGGAATCTTGTGATGATGATGATGTAGGAATTCTTGATGCCATTGATGGAGGACAAACGTCAAAGGTGGATGAGATTCCAACTACTAGAGTTTGGGTTCCTAAGGAACTCATTATTTCTAATAATATGAATGCTATTACTTCTTGGATTCCTAAGGGAACCAAAGTTTTGAAGGCTAACACATATGGACCCAAAATGATTTGGGTACCAAAACTCAAGGCCTAATTTCTTTGTTTGTAGGGGGGAGCATTGCTACAAGGCCAAAGCTTCAAGCTAAAACTCATGTGATAGAGTAGCGCAAACTTGGATTTGGAAGCCTTCAATCAAGTTGTTGCAAGAACTAAGAGCTCTAGACTCAATCAAGAAAGCTATGGGCAGATATGAAAATTCAATAGAAAAGAGAAGGGCTTTTCTTGAAAATTTCAGATTCAATGCTGGAAATTTAAAGAAAAGAAGACAATAAGGAAGATTAGAAGATGAATAATAAAATATAACGAAAAAGATTAAAAAGATGAAGAGAAGAGTAGGTAAAACAAATCTGAAATTTCCAGCTTTGTTTATGGAATTATAGGAGATGGCGTGAAGATTGAAGATGAAGATGGCTTGATGGATTTGTGATGGTTTTGTCCTCGGCACCCTCTTAGACGCAATTACCTAAGCAAGCAACCTCAAGCGGCTCTAACCCACCCTCCTAGACGTGATTACCTAGGCAAGCAGGAGTGTGAAGATGATCTCACTCACAAGAAATCGTCGAACTTATGTTGAAGAAGACTTCTAAGGCACAAGTAATCAGCACTTGCAAAAACAAACTCACTAAATATTTCATTGATCAAAGAAAATCTGAATAATCTGCCTTACAATGGTGGAGGCTTCATCCTTTTATAGGTGAAGGATAGCCAAAGTAATCTAACTTCTACTAAAACAAGGAAACCCTAATTTAATTAAAAAAATAAAAGAAAAACAACCTTTAAACTCCTTGTGCTTGGGCTGTAAGTGATAAGCTGAAAAGTGCAGGTGATAAGTTGATAAGAGTTGCTTGGGAGAAGGGTGGATGGTTCCTAAAGTATATAAAACCCTAAAAACATAATTTAAATGTTAATAATTAAGTTGGGCTAAGTCTAATTCGTTCAAAAGCCTTATAAAATAGCTTTTGGGCTGAATTTTACAAATTCCCGTAATAATCCCGTATCCAGTTTTCTGCACGCGCAGTCTTCAGTAAAATGAACATATCTTGAGTTCCCGTTGTCCGGTTGATGCGTTTCAAGATGTGTTGGAAAGGTAACTGAATGCCGGTCAAATTGTTAGAAGAAAACTCTGCCCAGAAATGCCAGGATCTCATCCGAAATGTCGTCTCAAGTTGGTTGACTTTCCAGACTTCACAAACAGATTCAACTTCTTGTCCAATATGCATTGCTTTAGCCCTCCCATGCATGTATCATCATGGTACCTTGATAGTGGATGCTCAAGACATATGGCCAGTGATAAGAGTAAATTTGTGGAACTAAAGCCAAAAAGTGGTGGAGTGGTAACTTTCGGTGACAACTCCAAAGGCCACATTGAAGGAATAGGCTCTATTGGTAATCGCTCTTCTATTTTCATTAAAAATGTATTGTATGTCAACGGTCTTAAACATAACTTATTGAGCATTAGTCAATTATGTGATAAGTGTTTTAATGTTTTATTTGATAAAAGTGGTTGCAAAATTGTGAACATTAAAACAAATCAATTAATGCTCATAGGACATAGAATAGACAATATCTACATGATGCATTTAGATGACATCCATTCATCTCATACATGCTTAGTTGCACATGATGAACATGACTCATGGCTTTGGCATAGAAAATTAGGACATGCTAGCATGAGTGTTTTAGAGAAATTAATTTCCCTTAATCTAGTTAGAGGTTTACCCAAACTTAAGTTTTCTAATGATAAAATTTGTGATTCATGTCCAAAGGGTAAACAACATAGAACTTCATTTAAATCCATTAATGATGTCTCTACAAGTAGATGTTTAGAATTGATTCATATGGATCTTTTTGGGTCTATTAGAACAATGAGCTTGGGTGGTAAATCATATGCCTTTGTACTTGTAGATGACAATTCTAGGTTTACTTGAGTTCTATTTTTAAGTACAAAAGATGAGGCTTTAGAAAAATTCATCACATTTTCTAAAATAACTCAAAATAATCTTGAACTTAAAATTTCTCACATTAGAAGTGATCATGGAACCGAATTTCAAAATCTAGGTTTTGAAGAGTTTTTAAATGAAAATGAGATTAGCCATAATTTTTCTGCACCTCGCACTCCTCAACAAAATGGGGTAGTTGAGAGGAAAAATCGAACTTTAGAAGAAATGGCTAGAACCATGCTTTGCTAAAATAATTTACCTAAATATTTTTGGGCGGAAGCCACAAATACCGCTTGCTATATTATAAATCGAGTAATGATTAGGCCAATTTTGAAGACAACACCTTATGAGATTTTAAAATCTAAGAAGCCTAACATTAGCTATTTCATCCTTTTGGTTGCAAGTGTTTTGTCTTGAATAATGGTAAAGAAAACTTAGGTAAATTTGATGCTAAAAGTGATGAAGCTATTTTCTTAGGGTACTCTTTAAACTCTAAAGCCTATCGTGTATTTAATAAAAGAACTCTAGTAGTTGAAGAGTCTATACATGTTGTTTTCGATGATAACCTCCTTCCGAGGAAGGAATCTTGTGATGATGATGATGTAGAAATTCTTGATGCCATTGATGGAGGACAAATGTCAAAGGTGGATGAGATTCCAACTATTAGAGTTCGGGTTCCTAAGGAACTCATTATTTCTAATAATATGAATGCTATTACTTCTTGGATTCCTAAGGGAACCAAAGTTTTGAAGGCTAACACACATGGACCCAAAATGATTTGGGTACCAAAAATCAAGGCCTAATTTCTTTGTTTGTAGGGGGAGCATTGCTACAAGGCCAAAGCTTCAAGCCAAAACTCATGGTACCTTGATAGTGGATGCTCAAGACATATGACCGGTGACAAGAGTAGATTTGTGGAACTAAAGCCAAAAAGTGGTGGAGTAGTAACTTTCGGTGACAACTCCAAAGGCCAAATTGAAGGAATAGGCTCTATTGGTAATCGCTCTTATATTTTCATTAAAAATGTTTTGTATGTCAACGGTCTTAAACATAACTTATTGAGCATTAGTCAATTATGTGATAAGGGTTTTAATGTTTTATTTGATAAAAGTGGTTGCAAAATTGTGAACATTAAAACAAATCAATTAATGCTCATAGGACATAGAATAGACAATATCTACATGGTGCATTTAGATGACATCCATTCATCTCATACATTCTTAGTTGCACATGATGAACATGGCTCATGGCTTTGGCATAGAAAATTATACATGCTAGCATGAGTGTTTTAGAGAAATTAATTTCCCTTAATCTAGTTAGAGGTTTACCCAAACTTAAGTTTTCTAATGATAAATTTTTTTATTCATGTTCAAAGGGTAAACAACATAGAACTTCATTTAAATCCATTAATGATGTCTCTACTAGTAGATGTTTACAATTGATTCATATGGATCGTTTTGGGCCTATTAGAACAATGAGCTTGGGTGGTAAATCATATGCCTTTGTACTTGTAGATGACTATTCTAGGTTTACTTGGGTTCTATTCTTAAGTACAAAAGATGAGGCTTTAGAAAAATTCATCACATTTTCTAAAATAACTCAAAATGATCTTGAACTTAAAATTTCTCACATTAGAAGTGATCATGGAACCGGATTTCAAAATCTAGGTTTTGAAGAGTTTTTAAATGAAAAGGGGATTAGCCATAATTTTTCCGCACCTCGCACTCCTCAACAAAATGGGGTAGTTGAGAGGAAAAATCGAACTTTAGAAGAAATGGCTAGAACCATGCTTTGCTAAAATAATTTACCTAAATATTTTTGGGCGGAAGCCACAAATACCGCTTGCTATATTATAAATCGAGTAATGATTAGGCCAATTTTGAAGAAAACACCTTATGAGATTTTAAAATCTAAGAAGCCTAACATTAGCTATTTTCATCCTTTTGGTTGCAAGTGTTTTGTCTTGAATAATGGTAAAGAAAACTTAGGTAAATTTGATGCTAAAAGTGATGAAGCTATTTTCTTAGGATACTCTTTAAACTCTAAAGCCTATCTGTATTTAATAAAAGAACTCTAGTAGTTGAAGAGTCTATACATGTTGTTTTCGATGATAACCTCCTTCCGAGGAAGGAATCTTGTGATGATGATGATGTAGGAATTCTTGATGCCATTGATGGAGGACAAACGTCAAAGGTTGATGAGATTCCAACTAAAGATGAAGATGCACAAGATCCACCTCTTGAAGCCTTGAAGGACTTGGCTCTTGAGGAAAATGAGGTATCTTACCCAAGGGAGTTCAACTATGTCAAAGGTGGTGAAATCTTGGGTGATCCATCCAAGGGAGTAACTACTAGATCCTCTCTCAAATTAATGAATCATGTTGCATTTCTTTCATGCATTGAGCCTAAAAATATTAAAGAAGCTTTAAAAGATGATTTGTGTATTTTGGCCATGCAAGAGGAATTAAATCAATTTGAGAGAAGTAAAGTTTGGACATTAGTTGAAAGGCCTAGTAATCAATCTACTATAGGAACTAAATGGGTGTTTAGGAATAAACTAGATGAAAGTGGTAATATAGTGAGAAACAAGGCTAGGCTTGTTGCTCAAGGCTATACCTAAGAAGAGGGAATTGATTTTGATGAGACAAATGCACTCGTAGCTAGGATGAAAGCCATTAGGATGCTTTTAGCATTTGCATGTTATAATGATTTCAAGCTTTTTCAAATGGATGTGAAAATTTCCTTTTTAAACGGTTTTATAAATGAAGAAGTGTATGTTGAACAACCACCGGGTTTTGAGGATTCAAAATTTCCAAACCATGTGTTCAAACTAACTAAAGCTCTTTATGGTTTAAAACAAGCTCCTAGAGCTTGGTATGAGAGACTTTCAAATTTTTTAATTGAAAAGGGTTTTGAAAAAGGTAAGGTGGACACTACACTTTTTATAAAAAGATATAAAAATGACATCTTAGTAGTACAAATCTATGTTGATGATATCATTTTTGGTTCTACTAACGAATGTTATTGCAAAGAATTTTTCTAAGCTAATGCAAGGTGAGTTCGAGATGAGGATGGTAGGGGAGCTCTCATTCTTATTGGGACTCAAAATCAAACAAAGGAAAGATGACACCTTCATAAATCAAGCTAAGTACGTGAACGATATGCTCAAAAAGTTCGGCTTGGAGAATGCAAAACCTCAAGCCACACCTATGAGCTCTTCTATAAAGCTTGACAAAGATGAAGGAGGTAAGTGTATTGATTCTAAGCTTTATAGATCCATGATAGGTTCTTTGCTTTACCTTACCGCAAGTAGACTGAATATCATGTTTAGTGTTTGCTTGTGTGCTAGGTTTCAAGCTAGTCCTAGAGAATCACACTTTGTTGCCATTAAGAGAATTTTTAGATACCTTAGAGACATACCTAACTTAGGCCTTTGGTATCCTAAAGATTCCTCCTTTAGCCTTCATGCTTATTCGGATGCGGATTATGGGGGGTGTAAGATAGATAGGAAAAGTAATTCCGGGACATGCCAATTCTTAGGTAGTATACTCGTATCTTGGTTCTCTAAGAAACAAAATAGCGTAGCGTTATCTACCACCGAAGCGGAGTCCATATCCTTAGGGAGTTGTTGTTCTCAAGTCCTTTGGATGAAGCAACAACTCTTAGATTATGGTGTTGAAGTAGAAACTATACCCCTTAGGTGTGACAACACTAGTGCCATTTGTCTCACTAAGAATCCCATCCAACACTCTAGAACCAAACATATAGAAATTAGACATCATTTCATTAGAGATCATGTGTTGAAAAATGATGTTGTTTAAGAGTATGTTGACACCTTAGCGGATATATTCACAAAGCCTTTAGATAAAGAGCGTTTTTGGACCCTTAGGAGAGAGTTAGGTTTAACTAGCCTTTCTTGACCCCTTCTAGGTCCCAAAATGTCAAAAATTTGCTTGAAATTGTTTGTGATTCATGCTTGTGTTAATTTGACTCCTTTTTGCTTCTATGCATGTTGCTAGGGGGAGTATGCATTAAGATTAGCCATTAAAACTTGTTCATAGGACATTTACATGCATTTAGGGACGTTTAAAGTTGGATTTTTGCACTTAAATCTGTCATAAATGCCTTATCTGGTAAAGGCGTATCGATACGGCTAAATCGTATCGATACGGGTTCATCACTGGGAAATCTTTGGAGTTCAACGTGTATCGATACGACCCTGCGTATCGATACGGTTAAGTCAAGGGATTTAATCCAGGTCAAGTCGTACCGATACAGTCCCACGTATTGATACGACAGTAACGACAAATAAAAAATTAGGGTTAAAGGGTATCGATACGCTATACACGCGTACCGATACGGTCTCGATGAAGAGGCTTTTTAGGGCTACATCTGCAAAAACACTTTAAAATTAAAAACCCCTCTTTTCTCTTCAAAACCCTAGCCGCAACCCTCTATAAAAACCCTCTCAATCCTTCAATTTTTTCCATCAAACTAAAAAATTCTTTGAGGGTTTTTTTTATCTCAACATCAAAGCTAAGCTTTGTCAACAATCTAGTGCACTCACATCAACACATTCATTCAATCTAACAATTCAAGGTATAAAACTTTTCTCTTTTATTTTCTTTTATTTTCGTTCGATTTTTATAATTGTTTCAACTTAGTTTTTGTACAAAACATACTTTTATATTACGTGTTTCAACTTTTTCATCAAAATTTTTCAAAAATCATTTTTTTCATTCGAATATGTTTTATATTCGTATTTTTTTTAATCTTTTTTTTTAAAAAAAATCTTTCTCAAATTTGTATATATCTTTTTCAAATAAAATTTTCTTTTACAATTACCTTGAATTATTAGAATCTATTGGTTTGAATAAGATGTTAATTGCATACATATTCGAATCGTTTTGATGTGTTTTCAGGGTTATGGCACCGAAAAAGATAGCTAAACGTTATCTTGCTACTTCCGATCCTAGTGAGGATGCCGAGGGTAACCCTAAACCTAATCTCCCTTATATTATCCAATGTAGTTTTCCCGACAATTCTGATATGTCTCGTTACAAACTATTTCAAGGCATGACCCTTAGGGAAGAACGTGTTGTGTCTGTCCCGTTTTTAAGCTCTGCCCGTTTTAAATTTTAATACCTCCCTTTAATTAAGCAATGGAAGTTTCTAAATTTTTTAAGCATTCCTCGTATTCTATATAGGAATTTGGTCATCATATTCTTTTCAAATGCTTTATGTGTTAATGATGAACCTAGAGAACATGTCATTGCTAGTGAGTCCTTTGTTATGGGCAAAACCATTAAAATTGATCAAAATGCTTTATGTACGCCTTTTGGTTTTGAAAACATTGGTATTGATGATGAGAAGTCCTTAGGTACGAGTTCTTTAGGCTCAGTCAAAGTCTTAAATGCTCAGGACCGAATCCTTCATCTTCTTATTTCTTGGTTTCTGCGTCCATCGGGAGGAAAATTTTCTACTATCGTCAAGTTGATGGTTTTTGGCTTAGGTGCTTTAGGGAAGGTCAACGTCCAAACCTTTGTCAAATTATGTTTGCCGACCTTGTCTATCTAGTCCAACACCGTCACACCGACCAAGTCAAATCTTTTTACTACTCTACGGCTTTGAGTTACCTTTTCCATTCCCTTGAAATTGATTGTTCCCATGACTATCCCGAACCCCTTGGCCTACCCATAGATGAGCGTTCTCTATCTCGTGCCGGTTTTTCTTATGTTGACAATGAATGGGTTCGTGTCCCTCAAGCTCCTCCACAAGATGCTCCGGTTGATGCTTCTCATGCTTCTTCAAGCTCTCAACGAGCTCCGATTGAATCCTCTTCCATGGGCACCCTAATGACATTCCTCAATGAGAAGTTCACTACCGTGGAAGCCGGGTTTACCACTATGGACACTAGATTCACCTCATTGGAAGATCGCGTCAAAGGTATGGAGAATAAAATGGAAGCCATGGCTCTTCGACAAAACTCCACGGATATCTCTCTCACCGCCTTCCATGGTGCTTGGCTTAACCAAAATCGGAGGAATCGACCCACTCAAGACGATGAAGATGAAGAGGACGAGGAAGATGATGATGATGGGGCGGATGAGTAGTTTTTGCATACCATCTCATGGCATTTAGTCTTTTGTTTTTTGCTATTGCACCTTTGTTTTAGGATCTAAGTTTATGCCTTTTATCTATGTCTTAGGATCTAAGTTTGGATCATTATGTTGTTTTTCCTTTGAAGTTTCATTTGAACTATTATGTTTGCTTTGAATTTTATACATTAATTGTTGCTATTATCCTTTTGTTTATATTTGATCTAACAAAAAGGGGGAGAAGGATTATAGAGTCAATTTTTTTTTTGAAAATCCATCTTAAATTAAGGGGGAGAAAGGTTTTCAAAAACTTAAAAATTTATATGTGGTTTTGTTATATCAAAAAGGGGGAGATTGTGAAACCAAAATTGATTTTGATATAACTTCTAAACTTATGGACCAATTTGCAAAACAATAAATTTTTAAGTACTCTTTAAAGTCTCACTATTGAAAAGTATTTTAAACAAAATAATATCTCAAGACAAGTTCTTAAAATGATAAATTTTTCTAAGTATTTTCCTATAAGTTTTCAAGCCAAACTATACAAAAACGCCCAGGCGTATCGATACCCCTAGGCGTATCGATATGAGTTTTAGCCACTGGAATTTTAATGGACATAGCGTACCGATACGATATTACCCCGTATCAATACAATATTCATCTGGGCAACTCTGTCAATGATACCGTACCGATACACTTTGCAACCGTATCGATACGATAAGCTTATTCTTTGCAAAATCTTTGCATTTAATTTTCGAACATTAACTTTTCAGTTGGTTGGTATCCCAATATTTAAATGACCGTTATACCGTACCGATACACTAAGGATGCGTATCGATACGATCTTTAAGAAAACCAAACTTGGGATTCCAGTGAGCAAATATCGTATCGATACGACCCTCTGTAGCGATACGCCCCTTAAAACTGTATCGGTGCGCCTTCTATGCGTATCGATACGCTATGTTTTCAGTCACAACGGCTCTTTCCTCTTTGATGCAGGTATCGATACGCTCCCTACGAGTACCGATACGGTAGGCAACAGAGCTGCATTTATTGCGAGAAAAATGCTCTCAACGGCTCTATTGATGATCCCAACTACCCAAACGGCTAGAATTCAATACAAGGGTATAAAAACAAGTCTCAATTGAACAAGCAACAACTATTGAACCTACAAGCAACATCAAAGCGTTAAATCCAAACCCTAATGCCTTTCATTGTCAAATTCTTGTACCCAACTCTTGTGTTCTTATTGTAATCTTGTATTATGAGTTTGGGGAGTGTGAAATTGTAATTGGGTAAACATTCATCCTTTGAGAGGAACTTTTAGAGTTTACCAAATTCATCTCTTTGTAAAAGTGAGTGGATTAAGCTTTGGGTGGAAAGCTTAGTTAAATTATAAGGTTACCTCCTCATCCATGAAAAGGGGAAGAATTCAAGTAGTGAATTGGTTGAAAATCCTTAGTGGGAACTAAGGTAGTGGATGTGGAGTTCATTTGGAGAAATTGAACCACTCTAACTTCTTGTGCCACATTTTATTTTTCACCTTTATCTCTTACCAAAATTTTTGTGAAACCAATATTTTAATTTTGATATAACTAAAGAACCTAAGGACTAAATTGAAAATGTGAAAACGAATTTTTAAGTCCTCAAATATCCCTATATGATTTAAAGAATATGCCTAAGTTAAAAACTAAGTTTATTAAATATTTTCTAAGTGTTCTTAAAGCCAAAACAGTGATTTTCGAGTCCATGTTTCGAAACGGCCTAAGGCGTTTCGAAACAGTTTTGAAACTGTCAATCCATGTTTCGCAACGGGTATCGAAACGATTTCAACACTGCCAACACGTGTTTCGAAACAAGTTTCGAAACGACTTTAGAACATAGAGAAACCGTATCGAAACGACATTCAGTGTTTCGAAACAGTTCTTCATTTGATTTGAAAAATATGACTGTTGCAAGTTTTTAACTGATTTTTAACAAACCGTTAAGGCGTATCGAAACGATTTCAAGACGTTTCGATACGACCCTTGACAGTGGCAAAATGTTTCGAAACAAGTTTCGAAACGGCTCTTAGCGTATCGAAACAGGTTAGATCGCTTCGATACGGGCTCTTTAATGCACCCCAACGGCTCTTTCTATTTTGGTCTGTTTCGAAACAAGGTCGGACATTTCGAAACGGTTGGTTACAGACTGCATTTATGGAGGTGAGATAACACCCCCAACGGCTCTATTGATGAATGCAACAACCACAACGGATAGAAATCAATGAGAAGGTATAAAAGGGACCTCTAAAAGCTCCAGCAACAACTATTGATCCAAAAGCAAACATCCAAACATCAAATCCAAGCATTTGTGCCTAAATCCCATTATTGTCTAGAAACCCCAAGTATTTTTCATTCTTATCATTTCAATTGGGTTGAGTGCTTGTAATTGGGCTAGTTTATGTATTGAGAGATACTTATTTAGCCAACAAATTCTTTGTTTTAATTGTGTGAGGATTGGGTCAAATTTTGGGTAGAAAATTTGACCGAAAATTGTAAGGGTTACCTCCTTAGCCTAGAAAAGGGGAAGAGCAATTAGTGGAATTGTTGCAAATCCTTAGTGAAGCTAAGGTAGTGGATGTAGAGTTCATTTGGAACTTGAACCACTCTAAAATTCCTTGTCTATCTTTTTAATTTGCAATTTCCACCACCTAGACCTTTAAAAATTCAATTCACCCCCCTCTTGGTTCATTTCGATCATTCGATCCACTCAACAATTGGTATCATAGCCTACCTCTTTGAGGATTAACAACCACAAGAGGAGTTCCTAGGAAGAGTGGGATCATCCAAAAATCAAGAGATGGCTTCTACCTCCGGTTCGAGCATGTATGAGTCTCAATCCACTACAAAGTCACCCTTCATCAAGTCCAATGAATACTTGGTTTGGGATGTAATTGAAGATGGCCCCTACATTCCATTGAAGCAAGATAGTGAAGGGAAGATGGTTTTGAAGAAAAAGGTGGAGATGAGTGAAGAAGAAAGGAGAAAGATCCAAATAAATGACAAAGCTCTCCACATGCTCTTTTGTTCATTTGGTCCGGACATCTATTCCAAAGTATCATCCATTGAGAGTGCCAAAGAAGTGTGGGACACACTTGAGACTACCTATGAGGGAACCAATGATGTCAAGGAAACTAAGATTGGAATTCTCAATCTTAGTTATGAAAATTTCAAGATTGAGCCCGATAAGACGGTGTCCAAGATGTTTGATCGTTTCTCCACCATTGTCAATGGGCTCAAAGGATTTAGAGAGACAATACCGAAAGACAAGCTTGTCCGGAAGCTACTCTATTCACTTCCCGAATCTTGGGATAGGAATATAACCGTCATCATAGAACTAAAAATTTGAAGACTTTAAAGCTTGATGAGCTAGTGGGTTCTCTCCTTACTCATGAGATTATGAAGCAAGGAAGGGAAGAAGAGAAGAAGAAAGAAGAGAAGAGAGTAGAAAAGCTAGAGGTTGAAAAGGAAAAGAAGATGAGAATAGCTCTCAAAGCTTCATTACTTGAGGAGTGCTCTTCTAGTGAGGAGGATGAGCTAGAAGAATTGGCTATGATAGTCAAACGATTCTCACGCTTTTTGAGGTCCAACCGGGGAAGAAAAATTCAAAGGAAGATGGACTTCAAAGGTAAGAACAAAAAAGAAGAAAGGGATCAAATCATTTGCTTCGAGTGCAACAAACTCGGCCACATACGTTCGGAGTGCCCTTAACTCAAGAAGAAGGGCTTTGAGAAGAAAAATAAGCTCAAAGCCAAGCTTGCTACTTGGAGTGATGAGGAGTCATCCGAGGATGACGAACAAGAAGTGGTCAACCTTTGCCTCATGGCACTTGAGGAAGATTCCTCCATGGTAACCTCTAACTCATCATCTTTAGATTTTACATATGATGAATTAAATGATGCATATGATGAGTTACAAGAGGTCTATGATGAATTAGTTGAGAAATACAAGGAGTCGGTCATTAGGAATAAGAAAATTATTTTGGAACTAAATGATAAAAATGACTCACTCTCTCAAGCTAATTTAAAATTTGAGAAAAAGATATTAGGATTGAAAGATGAACTAAAAATTTTTCAAGATGAAAATGTTGACCTTAATAATCTTTTATCTCAATGTAATAGTGAACACCAAAAGGTGTTAGATGAGCTAAATAAGCTCAAAGAGTCTTTTAAAAATGTTGGTAGTGTTAAGCATGAAATAGGTAAATCTTCAAAATCAAACCAACCTAAGAAAAAGACTAACTACTACAAACAAGGTAGCTTTCCTAGACATAGTAGAACTAAAAGAATTAGAAGTGTATGGGTTCCTAAGAAACTTGTAAAATCTAATAACATTATTGCTATGTCATCTTGGATTCCTAAGGGAACCAAGGTTTTGGGAACTAACACTCATGGACCCAAAATGATTTGGGTACCAAAAATAAAAGCTTAATATCTTTGTTTGTAGGGGGAGCATTGCTACAAGGCTAAAGCACAAAGTCAAAACTCATGGTACCTTGATAGTGGATGCTCAAGGCATATGACCGGAGACAAGAGTATATTCATGGATCTAAAGCCAAAAAGTGGAGGAGTGGTGACATTTGGTGACAACTCCAAAGGCCACATTAAAGGTATTGGCTCCATAGGTAATCACTCTACTATTCTCATTGAAAATGTCTTGTATGTCGATGGTCTTAAACATAACTTATCGAGCATAAGTCAATTGTGTGATAAAGGATTTAATGTTTTATTTGATAAAAATGGATGCAAAATTGTTGACATTAAATCTAATAATATTATGCTCATAGGTCATCGCATAGGGAACATATACATGGTGCATCTAGATGACATACATACATCCCATGCATGCTTAATAGCACAAAATGAAAATGATGCATGGTTGTGGCATAGGAAACTAGGACATGCTAGCATTAGTGTTTTAGAAAAACTAGTTTCCCTTGATCTAGTTAGAGGTTTACCCAAGATTAAATTCTCAAACGATAAAATTTGTGATGCATGCTCTAAGGGTAAACAACATAAGTCTTCCTTTAAATCCATTAATGATGTTTCTACAAGTAGATGTTTACAACTTATCCATATGGATTTATTTGGGCCAATTAGGACTATGAGCTTGGGTGGTAAATCTTATGCATTTGTACTTGTTGATGATTTTTCTAGATTTACTTGGGTTTTATTTTTAAGTACTAAAGACGAGGCTTTGGAAAAATTCATCACATTTTCAAAACTAACCCAAAATGATCTTGAACTTAGAATTTCTCATATTAGAAGTGATCATGGAACCGAGTTTCAAAATTTAGGGTTTGAAGAGTTTTTGAATGAAAATGGTATTAGCCACAATTTTTCGGCTCCTCGAACTCCTCAACAAAATGGGGTAGTTGAGAGGAAAAATAGAACTTTACAAGAAATGGCTAGAACCATGCTTTGTGAAAATAATTTACCTAAATATTTTTGGGCGGAAGCCACAAACACCGCTTGCTATATTGTTAACTGAGTAATGATTAGGCCAATTTTAAAGAAAACACCTTATGAGATTTTAAAATCTAAAAAGCCTAACATTAGCTATTTTCATCCTTTTGGTTGCAAGTGTTTTGTTTTAAATGATGGAAAAGACAACTTAGGAAAATTTGATGCATAAAGTGATGAAGCTATTTTCATAGGATACTCTTTAACCTCTAAATCCTATCGAGTATTTAACAAGAGAACTTTAGTAGTAGAAGAATCTATACATGTTGTATTCGATGATAACCCCCTTCCAAGGAAGAATTCTTGTGATGATGATGATGTAGGAATCATAAATGCCTTTGATGGAGGACAAACTTCAAAGGAGGATGAGATTCCAACAACAAAAGAAGAGGACACACAAGATCCACCTCTTGAAGCCTTGAAGAACTTGGCTCTTGAGGAAAAGGAAGTGAGCTACCCAAGGGAGTTCAACTATGTCAAAGATGGTGAAATCTTGGGTGATCAATCCAAGGGGGTAACCACTCGATCTTCTCTTAGATTAATGAATCATGTTGCATTTATCTCATGCGTAGAGCCTAAGAATATAAAAGAAGCATTGAAAGATGATTTTTGGATTATGGCTATGCAAGAAGAGTTAAATCAATTTGAGAGAAGTAACGTTTGGACATTAGTTGATAGGCCTAGTAATCAATCTACCATAGGAACTAAATGGGTCTTTAGGAACAAGCTAGATGAGAGTGGTAACATTGTGAGAAATAAAGCTAGACTAGTAGCACAAGGTTACACTCAAGAAGAGGAAATAGATTTTGATGAAACATATGCACCCGTAGCTAGAATGGAAGCCATTAGGATGTTGCTTGCATATGCATGTTATCATAATTTCAAGCTTTTTCAAATGGATGTTAAAAGCGCGTTTTTAAATGGTTTTATAAATGAGGAAGTGTATGTGGAACAACCACCAGGTTTTGAAGACTCAAAATTTCCAAATCATGTTTTCAAACTCACTAAAGCTCTTTATGGTTTAAAACAAGCTCCTAGAGCTTGGTATGAAAGACTTTCAAACTTTTTAATTGAAAAAGGGTTTTGAAAAAGGTAAGGTGGACACTACACTCTTTATAAAAATGTATAAAAATGACATCTTAGTAGTTCAAATTTATGTTGATGATATTATTTTTGGTTCTACTAACGAATGTCATTGCAAAGAGTTTGCTAAGCTAATGCAAGGTGAATTCGAGATGAGCATGATTGGGGAGCTCTCATTCTTTTTGGGACTCCAAATCAAGCAAAAGAAGGATGACACCTTCATCAATCAAGCAAAGTACATAAAGGATATGCTCAAGAAGTTTGGCTTGGAGAATGCAAAGCCTCAAGCCACACCTATGAGCTCATCTACAAAGCTTGACAAAGATGAAGGAGGTAAGTGTGTTGACTCTAAGCTTTACCGTTCTATGATTGGATCATTGCTTTACCTTACCGCAAGTAGACCAGATATCTTGTTTAGTGTTTGCTTGTGTGCTAGGTTTCAAGCTAGTCCTAGAGAGTCTCACCTTATAGTCGTTAAGAGAATCTTTAGGTACCTTAGAGATACTCCTTGTTTAGGTCTTTGGTACCCTAGAGACTCCACCTTCAACCTTCATGCTTATTCGGATGCGGATTATGGGGGGTGCAAAATCGATAGGAAGAGTGCTTCGGGAACTTGTCAATTCCTAGGTAGTATGCTCATATCTTGGTTCTCTAAGAAACAAAATAGTGTAACCTTATCTACCACCAAAGCAGAGTACATATCCTTAGGGAGTTGTTGTGCTCAAGTCCTTTGGATGAAGCAACAACTCTTAGATTATGGCATTAAGGTTGAAACCATACCCCTTAAATGTGATAACACTAGTGCTATATGTTTGACAAAAAATCCCATCCAACACTCTAGAACCAAACACATAGAAATAAGGCATCATTTCATTAGAGATCATGTCCTTAAAGAAGATGTGGTTATAAAGTATGTAGACACCTTAAATCAATTAGCGGACATATTTACAAAACCTTTAGACAAAGAGCGTTTTTGGTCCCTTAGGAGAGAGTTAGGTCTAGCTAGCCTATCTTGACCTTTTAGGACCTATTTTGTGCTTAAAATTGCTTGATCTTGTGAAATGCCATGTTTATGTGTTTTGTCTCCTAATTTCATCCATGCCTATAGCTAGGGGGAGTATGTTTATGTTTGCATATGTTTTTCCTGCTCATTCATGTCATTCATGCAAGTTATGCCTTAGAAAAATTCATTTTTCTGCACTTTTAGAGCCTCGTCTGCACTTCCAGGCCCAGGTGTATCGAAACGGGTCAACATGTTTCGATACGGATGCTTTAAATTCCTATCTGAGAGAAGGGCGTTTCGGAACGCCTTAACAGGGTTTCGAAACGTTTTGGCTACTGCCAAGGGGTGTATCGAAACAAGTTTCGATACGAGTCAACGGGACTTCGATACGGTCAAACCCGTATCGAAACAGTCAGTTAAAGTTGAAAAGTCGGTCAATCTTTCATGCCCGCGTTTCGGAACGGTCAAGACCGTTCCGAAACGGATTCGCGGACTG
This sequence comes from Hibiscus trionum, assembly GCA_030270665.1. Classification (NCBI taxonomy): domain Eukaryota; kingdom Viridiplantae; phylum Streptophyta; class Magnoliopsida; order Malvales; family Malvaceae; genus Hibiscus; species Hibiscus trionum. Next base: position 529,660 of record BSYR01000034.1, on the reverse strand, counting down.
CTTTAAAGGGGCTTTTAATAATAAAGTTTAACACAAATTAAAACTCTCCCAAACCCTAAAAACCCTAGACTCGAGTTTTTCCTATAAAAACCCTCTAAACCTCTTTGTTTTTCACCAAATCTTGAGGGGTTTTTCTCTTAAACACAAGTCTAAGCAAGCTTCAACAATATTGTGCAAGGATTTTCATACATTCATCCAAAATCCCAATTTAAGGTATTTTTCATCTTTTTCTTTTTCCTTCAATTTGTATTCGAATCTTAGGTTAGAAAATTTTATTTTTGTATAGTTTATATGTTTTGATACTTGGGTTTTTCAAATCTTGTAAAATTTTTTTCAAAATCTTCAATTTTTTTATTCGAATATATAATTTTTCTCGTCTTTTTATTTACTTTTTTTCTCTTAATTTTTTTGTTTTGTTTATTTGATTTTAAAAACTTGTTTTTAAACCTAAGTGGGATTTATCATTGGATTGAATTACGAAATCTCATGCATACACTTAAATTTCTTTTCGCTTGCTTAATGTTTTTAGGATGGCTACGGATAATATTCACAAAAAGCGTAAGATCAGTCAAGTTAACGACTCGAGTATTCGTCCTAATCTCGCTCAGCTTTTTTAAAAAAGTCTTCGAACTCAAGAGATGAGGGATCAGTTCGCTTATGTCAAGGAGTATGAAATTCGTCGTGAGCATGTTATTGATCTCAACTTCCTTGACTCCGAGCGCTTTCTTTTTCGCTACCTCAACCGTTTGAGAGAATGGGGTTTTCTTGGTCTTTTGAGCACCCCGGACATTTGCTACAAACACATGGTACTTCTCTTTTACTCCAATGCTCAATTTATCAATGATGAAGACAACTCCGAAGTTGTTGGCCTTGAGTCTTTTATTTTGGGGAAAATGATTGTCGTTAACATCCCTCTCTTGGAGTCTACATTTTTTTCTCAAGAATGAAGGAATTGAGAGTGAGAGTCACTTTGGTTCTCACACCGGTTCGGTGCTTACTTTGGATGCGCACGATCGATTCCTCCATTTGATGGTCTCATGGTTCCTTTGCCCCTCTGGAGGTAAATATTCTCACATCCGTCAAGTAGACTATTTTTGGCTTGAGTGTTTCCGTCGTGGTGAGCGCCCTAATCTAGTTAAGATCATATTTGCCGAAATGGTTAACAATGTTAAGCTTCATGACACCGATGCACTGAAATCCTTCACTTATGGAACGGTTTTAAGTCACATCTTTAGCAAGCTTAATCTTGATTGCACCTACGACTCTCCGGAACCTCGCAAGTCAAAAATTGGTGAGTCCTCTCTCCGTAAGTCCGGTTTTCGCTATGTAAACAATGGACATTGGGAACGTGTTGATAGGGAAACACCTCCTCCTCCTCCTCCTCCCGTTGAACCTCAACCACAAGCTCAAGTTGCAAACAATGAAGCTCTCACGGCTTTCCTTACCGAGTGATTCAATGCCATGGACACATACATGGCTTCGGGCTTTGGTGCTATCAATACACGTTTGCAAAATGTAGAGGATCGACTCCAATCCCTTGAGAATCAACACTCGGCCATGGATATGTCCTTCTCCACCTTTTATGGCCAATGGATGAACTTTCGTCAATCTCAAGTCAAGAGTGATGATGAGACCTCGGATGATGATGGTGACGACGAGGCCTGGGATATTCATGACATATCATATTAGCTATGCATTTTAGGATTAAGTTTGCATCTTTATTTCCATTATGTTTTATGAACCTATGCTTTTGATTTTATTTGGGATTATGCTTTGAACTTATTGTTGAAGATTTATGTTTTGGATATTTTAATTTTATGAATTAATATTATTGTTGCTTATTGTTTATTAACCCTATTTCTTCTCTATGAGCATTGTTTATTATTTTTTATCTAACAAAAACGGGGAGAAGTAATCTAAGAGCCAAAAATTCGTTTTAAATGTTTAAAGTGTTTTTAAAGTTTTTAAACCTTGAATTTAAAATTTAAAACTTTAAAAACCTATCTTAAATTGAGGGGGAATTAGAATATATTCAAAATTTCCAAAACTCTTAAAAATTCTAACTTTGGTTTTGTTATATCAAAAAAGGGGAGATTGTGAAACCGATATTTTAATTTTGATATAACTAAAGAACCTAAGGACTAAATTGAAAATGTGAAAATGAATTTTTAAGTCCTCAAACATCCCTATATGATTTAAAGAATATGCCTAAGTTAAAAACTATGTTTATCAAATATTTTCTAAGTGTTCTTAAAGCCAAAACAGTGATTTTCGAGTCCTTGTTTCGAAACGGCCTAAGGCGTTTCGAAACAGTTCTGAAAATGTCAACCCATGTTTCGAAACGGGTATCGAAACGATTTCAACACTGCCAACCCGTGTTTCGAAACAAGTTTCGAAACGGCTTTAGAACATAGAGAAACTGTATCGAAACGACATTTAGTGTTTCGAAACGGTTCATCATTTGATTTGAAAAATATGATCGTTGCAAGTTTTTAACTGATTTTTAACAAACCGTTAAGGCGTATCGAAACGATTTCAAGCCATTTCGATACGACCCTTGACAATGGCAAAATGTTTCGAAACAAGTTTCAAAACGGCTCTTAGCGTATCGAAACAGGTTAGACCGTTTCGATACGGGCTCTTTAATGCACCCCAACGACTCTTTTTATTTTGGTCTGTTTCGAAACAGGGTCAGGCGTTTCGAAACGGTTGGTTGCAGACTGCATTTATGGAGGTGAGATAACACCCCCAACGGCTCTATTGATGAATGCAACAACAACAACGGCTAGAAATCAATGAGAAGGTATAAAAGGGACTTCTAAAAGCTCCAGCAACAACTATTGATCCAAAAGCAAACATCCAAACATCAAATCCAAGCATTTGTGCCTAAATCCCATTATTGTCTAGAAACCCCAATTGTATTTTTCATTCTTATCATTTCAATTGGGTTGAGTGCTTGTAATTGGGCTAGTTTATGTATTGAGAGATACTTGTTTAGCCAACAAATTCTTTGTTTTAATTGTGTGAGGATTGGGTCAAATTTTGGGTAGAAAATTTGACCGAAAATTGTAAGGGTTACCTCCTTAGCCTAGAAAAGAGGAAGAGCAATTAGTGGAATTGTTGCAAATCCTTAGTGAAGCTAAGGTAGTGGATGTAGAGTTCATTTGGAACTTGAACCACTCTAAAATTCCTTGTCTATCTTTTTAATTTGCAATTTCCACCACCTAGACCTTTAAAAATCCAATTCACCCCCCTCTTGGTTCATTTTGATCATTCGATCCACTCAACAATTTTTATCACCAATTCATCCCCTCTTGGCCATTTGCAATTGTGTGATCAACTCAACAACCTTTAACCAAAATAACGCTCGAAGTTTAGTGAGAAAAAAATTTTCCACCAGTTTTGGTTGAGTTTCCTTGAAAACTGTCATTTCTTGCAATCCATAAGCACCAACATGTTGCCCCAACCGAGATTAACCATAAGATTTTGCTTAAACACCTAAGCCCAAAACTGAGGCGTTACACTTGCTCTGGAAGCAGTGATCGATGAGCTGATTCCTTTATGCACACTTCTTGAAAGTGGTGGATGCTCGTACGACCCTTTATTTATTTTGGCTCGCTTGCTCTGGAAGCGGCGATCGTTGAGCTATTTCCTTTATGCGCATTCTTGAAAGTGGCAAACTCTCATTGTAACCCCCTCGACCTGGTCTAACCGATTACCGAACTGAACGGGTCACACTGAGAATATTGAAGTAAATCGGTGAAGACTTACCACAATAAACGACCCTATTCTTTTTGTTGTATTTTGTCTAGATGCTCATTAACATCCTATGTGATTGTCACTCGCAGCAAAAGAAACTCCAATGCAAACATACAACGATTTGGCACTCAATTTCTTATAAACAAAGGTTAGGGACCATTTTCTATTTTAACGAATTACACGGATTTCAACCAAATTAAAGTTACCAATAGTTAATTAGTTAGGTTTCATGTCTACATATCAATTTACAACTTATTTCAATCATCCAAACTCAATCAATTGAACATCCAAACATTTAGTGACCAAAACGGAAGAAAACATAACATAAAAAAGCCTTAATTATCCAACTTAATAGCCAAGCGTATCAATACACTTCATTCCGTATCGATACGCCATTATCTCATCAATTTCTTAGATTTCCAGTAGCACAAAAGGGTATCGATACAACCTCGTGTACCGATACGGTGTCTTATTTTGCCCTTTGGTTGTATCGATACGATCTTTCCAGTATCAATACGGTATGCCTATTTTGGCTATATTGTACCAATACGGTAGCCCGTGTATCGGTACACCTAGGCCTGTAATGTCACAATTTGCTTGTTTTACAAGTCAAAACATATCAAATATCAACCCAACATGTTAACAAAGCATAAGCAATCACTTATGTCATGATTCTAAAGGCAAATAACACCAAGGCATGCTTTCAACATCAACACAACATATTTAGCAATCTATATGCATGCTCTCTAGGCATAGTAGCCATTTGAGTATCAAAATGCAAACCAAACCAAATACTAGCAATTAAAGGCCATTTACAAGTCTATTAAGGCATTACAAACTTGTGCCAAACCAAGGAGTTCACCACATACACTCCCAAATTATCAAGGTAACCTCCCATTGCCAACTTATTACTACTGATTCATTTAATAACCATACTTGAGCTATGAGCGACGCTTGGACTTCTTCACTTGCTTTCTCGCTGCCCGTTCAATCTACTTTTCTGCATTGTGGTAAAAAGAGAGCGTAAGCACATTTGCTTAGTGAGGATGCTCAAATCAAAACTTAGTAAACAAGTATAACGATTGCTATACAAAGATGAGGAAAAATAGTATATTTTTTCATTGAGAAAGTGATCCTTTTATGCAAGAAGAGTAACGACTTTGACCTAATTACTGGGAAAAGAATAACAAACATTTCCCTCCAAAAGTTAGTTTTACGATAACAACTTTCACAAGCTGTTGCCAGCTATGGATCATTTTTTCAGCAGCTCATTCTTCAACATATCCTCTGCTTCTTTTTCTTTTTCAAGTTGAGATAAGTTGAGAACATTAAGTTGTCGCCTGAGTGTTTCAAATTGTTGTACTGGAGAGGGTTTGGTGAAAATATCTGCAAGCTGGCAGCGAGCTGGAACGTAGTTAACTTGCAAGGAGCCTGCAGTGACCTTCTCTCGTATGAAATGAAGGTCAAGATCGATGTGTTTGGTTTTGGCATGGAGAACAGGAATGGCGGCCACGGACACAATACTTGTGTTATCACACCAGATATTTGGGACATCAGAAAGAGTAATACCCATGTGATGTGACCACAACCAGCAAGAATTCCAATGAATTTCCTAGAGGTCCTATGACTCGTGCAAGAGCTAAAATGATTCAAGATGATGTGGAAAGTTTGCTTTGCCAATGCTGGAAAATGAATGAAGAAATGACAGCAACAATTAGATCTTGCAACGTTTTGAGTTTGTTGGAAAGTTGAAATAAGTTGCATAAGAATTTGCATGAGTAGTTGCATAAGAATTTGCATGAGTAGTTGCATCATAGTTCATTCATTCCATGAGAATAAATATGCTTGTTTATGCATTTATGCAAGCACTTCATTTATGAAAATACTTCACTTATGTATGTGTTTCATTTAAGCATGTAGGTTCATTAATTAAACTAGTTCATTCATTGAACTTGTTCAATTAATTCTTTAAGTTTGCATAACATTTTTATCATATTTTGATTAATATTTTATGTGTTTTTAGTGTCATTATACGTTGGGATTAAGATGGAAACAATTGAAGACTTTTCATCTTCTTCAAGGAGACATGCCATCTTTATCACCATTCAAAGAGAGAGTCTTTGTGAATTCCATGGGGGATGAAGCATTTAGAAGACTTTATTATGCTTTTATTCAGCCAATAAAGTTGAGAAATAAAGAAAGGAAGTGGAAGAGACACATACACTTAGATGCAAACATGGGCAGATTCATTCCAAGTCATCTACATGCACTTTTAAGAGTCAAGCAAGTGGAATATCAAAGGATCCATCACTTGGACGTGTATAAGTCTTCATTCAAGCCTTATTATGTCCAAATTCATTCTAAATTACACAAATGGCCAGCCACACTTGATAGGATTGAAGACAAACCATTGAATGTCATAAATTGGAGCCTTAATGCATTGTTTTGTCCATTCAAATTCTAGCCTGCCATGTACTATAAATAGGATGCTCATTTGCCTTTGTAGGGGACCTTTTTTTGATGAAAATATATGAGAGTGTTCTCTTCATTGTTCTTTAAGAACTTTATCGGTTTTCAAGCTAGTCTTGTGGCAAATTTTCCCTTTTCATTCCATTCTATTTATAGCGTTGGTTCCTAGCTTTCTAGCTAGCGGGTCACGTTCCACCATTCCACCATCACTTCCATTTGGTTATATTGTTGGTTCTTAGCTCAATTATAGCTAAAGGGTCATAATCCAACCTTATTCCATCATTTCACAAAGGGTAAGAACGTGTAAGGTTTGGGTCAACATTCACTATCTTGTTGGTTCTTCCTTGTTCCACACCGATTCTATTCCACATATCCATATCAACTTCTATCCATTTTTTTTCCTCACATTTATCTTTCAAACCATAATCACCAACCATTCCAGCACCTATTAAAACAACAACTTTCACCATCTTCATTCCATATACATCACTTCCACACTCAAGTTTCAAGTTTGCAACTTCATGCTAGAATCACGATCGGGAAACATCACATACGAATTCGGTCATCACACAACCGGATACGTATCATTTGGCATCAGAGCTATTTTGATTCAGTAAGTTAAGTGTTTCTCTCTCTCGGTTTGCATAAAAAAAGAAAAAGAAAAAAAAAGAAAAGAAGAAAAAAAAGAAAAAAGGAAGTTTGGTTGTTGTTGGTATTACTCAATTCAGCAAATTATTATTTCCTATTGCCTTGTTATTTTCTAATCATTCTACTTTTCTACCTATAGCCTTTTTTTTCTTCTAAACCCTTTCTTCCAGCCAATTTCCACAAGCAAACTTGTTAAGCCTTGAGTAAGTTCTCTAAGGACTTTGATAGGAGAACAAGAGCGGTAAAAGGCAAGAGTGCACATCAAGGGTAAAAGCCATCCCGAGTGAAACACGAGTGTGCGTGTTTTCCTTGGAGTGTAACGGTGAGAATTTGTGCTAGTGAGGTTTATTAGTTAATCATGTCTCAAGATTCCGTGAGAAACACTATTGGTGCTAGTAATAATGTTAACATAGATGCAACTAACTCCAATCTTCAAGATATTATCCGAGAGATGGACAAGTTGTTGCAACAAAGGTTGGGGCCGATGCAAGAACGATTAGATCATTTGGAGGAAAGATCTCAACGAAGGCATAATTCAGATCACGAGGAAGAGTATGAGGGAAAGGTGGATGAAGAACTCATAGACGAGCGAGCCTCCCAGCAAAGTTTGAGGCGTCGAGAACCTAGGTACCAAAGAGCTCGGCCAAGAGTCGATGATAATCTTAGCAACATCAAAATAATCATTCCTTCTTTCCAAGGAAGAACGGATCCTGAAGCTTATCTTGCATGGGAAAAAAAGTTGAGCACATCTTTGAGTGCCACAACTACTCCGAGCTTAAGAAGGTAAAACTTGCAGCCATTGAATTTACAGATTATGCACTAATATGGTAGGATCAGTTGACATCTAGCAGGAGACGCAATGGCGAACATCCAATTTCTACTTGGAATGAGATGAAGGCCGTTATGCGTAGGAGGTTCGTTCCAACTCACTATCATAGTGAGTTGTTCAACAAGATGGAAGTAGCCATGATCCGAGCCAACATTGATGAGGATAGAGAAGCCACCATGGCCAGATTTCTATCCGGCCTTGATCCTAATATTGCGGCCACTGTTGAGTTGCAACATTATGTGGAGATCGAAGACATGGTTCATATGGCCATGAAGGTCGAGAGGCAACTCAAAAGGAAGGGCACAACTCGTGCCTATGGAGGCTCTTCTTCTAAATGGGGGCAGGGTACCTACAAACAGAAGGCATCCTTTACGCCTAATGAACGAAGCGTTCCAACAAAGAGTGCCAAACCCATTGCCGAAACTAGTAAGGGAAAGAGCACCGCTATGACAGTTCGATCCCGTGATGTGAAATGCTTCAAATGCTTGGGGCGAGGTCACATTGCTAGCCAATGTCCAAATCGCAACACAATGCTCATTCGAGAAGATGGAGAGATCGAAACTGACCAAGAGGAGGAAGAAGATGATGTTCCTATCCAAGAAGAAGAAGAGATGGAACATGCTGTAGATGGTGAGGTTCTTGTTGTGAAAAGAAGCCTAAGCGTGCAAGCCATAAAAGGAGAAGATCAACGCGAGAACATCTTCCATACTCGCTGCCATGTAAACGAAAAGGTATGCTTTGTCATTATTGATGGAGGAAGTTGTACTAATGTTGCTAGTACTTTGATGGTAGAGAAGCTTAGATTGGCAACAACAAAACATCCTCATCCTTACAAGCTACAATGGCTCAATGATGGGGGAGAACTCAAAGTCACCAAGCAAGTTATTGTGCCATTTTCCATTGGAAAATACAAAGACGAGGTGTTGTGTGATGTTGTACCAATGCACGCTAGCCATATCTTGTTGGGGAGACCGTGGCAATTTGACAAAAAAGGCTATACATGATGGTTATACCAATCGTTACACTTTCACCCATCAAACCAAAAAGATCACTTTAGCTCCTCTTTCACCAAAACAAGTCCATAAAGACCAAATCCACTTGAGAGAGAGTTTCAAAACAGCCAAAGAGAAAGAAAAAGAGTTTAAATCCAAAGAGAGTGACAAAAATGAGGGAAAACAAACCATTCTTTTTGCAAGAGAGAAAGAGATCAAAAAGTGTTTGCTTTCAGAGAAATGGGCACTTGTACTCATGTACAAGGAAAATCTTTTGAACACTAATGATCTTGATCATGGTTTGCCATCTTTTATTGTCTCTTTATTGTAGGAATTTGAAGATTTGTTTCCGGAGGAGATTCCGAATGGGCTTCCACCAATTCGAGGAATAGAGCATCAAATTGATTTCATTCCCGGAGCCATCATTCCAAATCGACCAGCATATAGAAGCAATCCGGAAGAAACTAAGGAGTTGCAAAGATAAGTATCCGAGTTAATGGAAAAAGGCTATGTGAGAGAGAGCCTTAGTCCATGTGCCATGCCGGTTTTACTTGTACCTAAGAAGGATGGAACTTGGCGTATATGTGTGGACTGTCGAGCAGTGAACAAGATAACGGTAAAGTATCGTCATCCTATTCCTAGATTAGATGATATGCTTGATGAATTAAGTGGTTCTAACATCTTTTCTAAGATTGATCTTAAGAGTGGGTACCACCAAATAAGAATGCGAGAAGGAGATGAGTGGAAGATAGCATTCAAAACCAAGCAAGGTTTGTATGAGTGGTTGGTTATGCCATTTGGCTTAACTAATGCACCAAGTACATTCATGAGGTTAATGAATCATATACTTCGACCATTCTTGGGTAAGTTTTGTGTGGTGTATTTTGATGACATACTTGTGTATAGCCAAACTTTGAATGATCATGCTCAACATTTAAGGTTAGTATTGGATTTTTTGCGAAAAGAAAAGTTGTATGCTACCCTAAAAAAATGTACATTTTGCACTAACAAAGTTGTGTTCTTAGGTTTTGTTGTTAGTTCAAAGGGTTTGGAGGTTGATCAAGAAAAGATTAAAGCAATTGAGGAATGGCCGAGACCTACTAACATTAGTCAAGTGAGGAGTTTTCATGGACTTGCTAGTTTCTATCGCCGGTTTGTTCCCAATTTCAGCACCATAGCCGCACCTTTGACCGGAGTTATCAAAAAGAACTCTAGCTTCTTTTGGGGAGACGAACAAGAGAAGTCTTTTTGTTTGATTAAACAACTTTTAACCAATGCACCCTTATTATCTATACCTGATTTTGATAAAGTTTTTGAAATTGAATGTGATGCATTAGGTTTAGGAGTTGGAGCTGTATTATCTCAAGATGGACGTCCTATTGCATATTTCAGTGAGAAATTGAGTGGAGCAACTCTAAATTATTCAACTTATGACAAGGAGATGTATGCTCTCATAAGGGCATTAGAAACGTGGCAACACTATCTATGGCCTAAGGAGTTTATCATCCACACAGATCATGAGGCGCTGAAACACTTGAAGGGACAACACAAGCTTAATAAGAGACATGCCAAGTGGGTTGAATTCCTAGAAACATTCCCATATGTTATCAAATATAAGAAGGGTAAGGAAAATGTTGTTGCTGATGCTTTATCAAGAAGGTATACTCTTCTTAACCTTTTGGATTCTAGATTGGTAGGTTTTGCCTTAATCAAAGAGCTTTATGAATCTGATTATGATTTTGGTGAAATTTACAAAGCTTGTGAAAAAGGAACATATGAGAAGTTTTGTAGGGTTGATGGCTATCTTTTCAAGGAAGGAAAGCTTTGTATCCCTCAAGGATCCATTAGAGAATCGCTTATCAAAGAGGCCCATTGTGGAGGACTAATGGGACACTTTGGAGTGGCCAAAACGCACTCTATATTGCAAGAATATTTGCATTGGCCAAAGATGAAACGAGATGTGGAGAAGTGGTGTGAGCATTGCATCACATGTAAGAAGGCAAAGTCCAAAGTCATGCCCCATGGACTTTACACACCATTACCGATTCCAAATGCTCCATGGGAGGATATTTCCATGGATTTTGTGCTAGGACTTCCACGCACAAGGAATAACAAAGATTCCATTTTTGTTGTAGTAGATAGATTCTCAACAATGGCTCATTTCATTCCATGCAACAAGACTAATGATGCTTCCCATATTGCTAATCTGTTTTTTAGGGAAGTTGTGAGATTACATGGAGTTCCAAGAACTATTGTGTCTGATCGAGATGTGAAGTTCTTGAGTCACTTTTGGAGGACGCTATGGAGTAAGATTGGAACAAAGCTGTTGTTTTCTACAACTTTTCATCCACAAACGGATGGCCAAACTGAAGTTGTCAATCGTGTATTGTCCATGCTTCTTAGGACAATTATACGCAAGAATCTAAGGACTTGGGAAGAGGACTTGCCACATGTTGAGTTTGCATACAATCGCTCCATGCATTCCGCCACTAAATGTTCTCCATTTGAAGTGGTATATGGTTTCAATCCTTTGACCCCAATTGATTTGCTTCCTTTGCCTATTGATCAATTCAAAAATAAGGATGGGCAAAATAGAGCTAAATTTGTGAAGAAGCTTCACCAACAAGTGCGGGAGAACATTGAGAGGAGAACAAAGCAATATGAGCAGCAAGCTAACAAAGGGAGGAAACGAATAACTTTTGAACCCGTAGATTGGGTTTGGTTGCACTTGAGGAAGGAGAGGTTTCAAGCTCAACGCAAATCGAAACTTATGCCTCGAGGAGATGGTCCTTTCCAAGTGGTCAAGAGGATTAATGATAATGCTTATCAAATAGACCTTCCCGGTGAGTATAATGTGAGTGCTACTTTCAATGTTGCTGATCTATCTCCTTATGATGCAGGTGACGATTTGGGGGCAAATCGCTTTCAAGAGGGAGGGACTGATGTGACCACAACCAGCAAGAATTCCAATGAATTTCCTAGAGGTCCTATGACTCGTGCAAGAGCTAAAATGATTCAAGATGCTGTGGAAAGTTTGCTTTGCCAATGCTGGAAAATGAATGAAGAAATGACAGCAACAATTAGATCTTGCAACGTTTTGAGTTTGTTGGAAAGTTGAAATAAGTTGCATAAGAATTTGCATGAGTAGTTGTATAAGAATTTGCATGAGTAGTTGCATCATAGTTCATTCATTCCATGAGAATAAATATGCTTGTTTATGCATTTATGCAAGCACTTCATTTATGAAAATACTTCACTTATGTATGTGTTTCATTTAAGCATGTATGTTCATTAATTAAACTAGTTCATTCATTGAACTTGTTCAATTAATTCTTTAAGTTTGTATAACATTTTTATCATATTTTGATTAATATTTTATGTGTTTTTAGTGTCATTATACGTTGGGATTAAGATGGAAACAATTGAAGACTTTTCATCTTCTTCAAGGAGACATGCCATCTTTATCACCATTCAAAGAGAGAGTCTTTGTGAATTCCATGGGGGATGAAGCATTTAGAAGACTTTATTATGCTTTTATTCAGCCAATAAAGTTGAGAAATAAAGAAAGGAAGTGGAAGAGACACATACACTTAGATGCAAACATGGGCAGATTCATTCCAAGTCATCTACATGCACTTTTAAGAGTCAAGCAAGTGGAATATCAAAGGATCCATCACTTGGACGTGTATAACTCTTCATTCAAGCCTTATTATGTCCAAATTCATTCTAAATTACACAAATGGCCAGCCACACTTGATAGGATTGAAGACAAACCATTGAATGTCATAAATTGGAGCCTTAATGCATTGTTTTGTCCATTCAAATTCTAGCCTGCCATGTACTATAAATAGGATGCTCATTTGCCTTTGTAGGGGACCTTTTTTGATGAAAATATATGAGAGTGTTCTCTTCATTGTTCTTTAAGAACTTTATCGGCTTTCAAGCTAGTCTTGTGTCAAATTTTCCCTTTTCATTCCATTCTATTTATAGCGTTGGTTCCTAGCTTTCTAGCTAGCGGGTCACGTTCCACCATTCCACCATCACTTCCATTTGATTATATTGTTGGTTCTTAGCTCAATTATAGCTAAAGGGTCATAATCCAACCTTCTTCCATCATTTCACAAAGGGTAAGAACATGTAAGGTTTGGGTCAACATTCACTATCTTGTTGGTTCTTCCTTGTTCCACACCGATTCTATTCCATATATCCATATCAACTTCTATCCATTTTTTTCCTCACATTTATCTTTCAAACCATAATCACCAACCATTCCAGCACCTATTAAAACAACAACTTTCACCATCTTCATTCCATATACATCACTTCCACACTCAAGTTTCAAGTTTGCAACTTCATGCTAGAATCACGATCGGGCAACATCACATACGAATTCGGTCATCACACAACCGGATACGTATCACCATGTCACGTAGAATAGATTGTACCCAGATTAATTCAGAAGAGGTGTCTGCAAGGCTACGATATTCTGATTCAGTTGTGGATCTAGAGACTGCCCTTTATTTGCGTGCACACCAAGATATAAGATGACTCCCAAGTAGTACACAATGGCCAGAGGTAGATCGTCTATCGTCGACATCACTACCCCAGTCAGCATCAGAGAAGGCAGTGAGTACCATAGAATCAGATTGTTGTGCTTCAAACCAAAGGCCAAAGTCAATTGTGCCTCTGAGATAGCAAAGAATCCTTTGGACTGCCTGCCAATGAACTTCTGTAGGGGATTGCATATATTGTGCCACCTTTTTGACAACAAAGGCGAGATCAGGACGTGTATGGCATATATATTGAAGGGCACCTACAACACTTCTAAAGCCTTGTGTGTCACAGAGAGGTTCACCATCGTGTCTGCTGAGCTTTGGATAGGTGACCATAGGTGTCATGGCTGATTCGGCATCAAGATGAGCCGTTTTAGTGAGTAGTTCAAGTGCATACTTATTTTGGCTGAGGAATAAGCCATTTGCAAGAGTATGTACCTCAAGCCCGAGAAAGAACTTCAAGTTGCCAAGGTCTTTGATGGAGAATTGAGCATGAAGGGTGTCGATAACAAGTTGTATATGAGGTGAGGAGTTTCCGGTTAGTAGAATATCATCTACATAGACTACAATATATGTGGTAGTGCCATCACAAATTCGAATGAATAAGGAGCTGTCAGCCAGTGATGCATGGAACCCAAGGTTGCATAAGCATGTTTTTAACTTGAGAAACGAGGTTCGAGGGGCCTGACGTAATCCATAGAGGGCTTTTTTTAATTTGCATACAAGAGGAGGACCATCAGGGTTGTGCTTAACAAAGCCATGAGGCTGATGCATGAACACTTCTTCGCTTAAATCCCCATTGAGGAACGCATTGTTGACATCAACGTGATGGAGGGGCCAGCCATGAGATACAGCTACTGAAATAAAGATGTTGATCGTGAAGAACCTGACCACTGGGCTAAATGTTTCGAGAAAAATCATGCCCAGGAACCTGAGTGAATCCTTTTGCAACGAGACGCGCCTTAAACTTATTGATTGTGCCATCAGGGTTGTATTTGATTCTAAATAGCCATTTGCAGCCAATGGCTCTCTTTCCAGGAGGCAGAGGGTTTAGGTCCCACATGTTATTTTTACAGAGAGCATTGTATTCGAGCATAGTGGCAGCAGCCCATTCAGGTTGTTGTAGAGCTTCTTGTATAGTCGTAGGGGTGAAGTGAACTTGAACAGTATACAACTTAGGTTTAAATGTGCCAACCTTACTTCGAGTTACCATAGGATGGTTATTACCGACTGAAACTGATGGATCAGTTGACGTAGGAGCTGGTGTAACCAAGGGTGATGTAGTTGTTGTAGGGGCAGGAGGCACGATATTCCCTGGGGCGGGTATATCAGGTGATGAGGGAGAAGGTAGGTGAGTAGTTTCATCTTCTTGAAGGACAACAAGACTGGGATGTAGTGTTTGTGGGATTGAGGGTGCATGCTCATGCATATAAGATTCAGTGAAGTTGTGTGGAGCAGATGTGTCTTCAGCAACAAAAGAGGTGGCTTGTGGTGAGACAGTGTTAGAAGATGAGGATGTCGAACCTATTACCTCAGGAAACGATGAAACATAAGGTGTGGCTCGAGCCTAAGATGTTGTAGAGGATGTAGGTGAACCCTTAGCAAAAGGAGATACATTTTTATTGAAGATAACGTTTCGAGAAACGTAAATTCTGCCAGCATCATCAACACACTGATATCCATGGTGCTTGGGTGAATAACCAAGAAAGAGGCAAGCCTTGGATCGAAGTTGTAGTTTGTGACTGTTGTAGGGACGCAAGTGAGGGTAGCATTCACAGTCAAAGACCTTCAAGAATTTATAGTTAGGAGTTTTGCCAGTGAACTTTTGTAATGGAGAAGAGTCGCCAAGAACCTTAGTTGGTAGCCTGTTAATGAGATACACGACACTCAAAATAGCATAGGACCAGAACTTGAGAGGCATGGATGCTTGAGCCAATAAGGTTAAGGCTGTCTCAACAATGTGACGGTGCTTGCGCTCCACCACACCATTTTGCTAAGAAGTGTGGGGGCATGAAACACGATGTTGAATACCAAGAGAAGCAAGTAGAGAATCAAGGAAGTGGAACTCCCCACCACCATCAATCTGAATTGCTCGAAGAGGGAAGTTGAACTGCGTTTGAATAAGAGCATAAAATAACGAGAAAGTTGTACGTGCATCAGATTTGTTCTTAAGAAGGTAAACCCAACAATGGCGCGAGTATATATCAACAAAGGAGATGTAGTATTTAAATCCATTAGAAACAACTGAAGCAGGTCCCCATAAATCCACTTCTACAAGTTCAAACGGTGATGCATACACTGTATTAGAGGACTTAAAGGGAAGAACATGACTTTTCCCTAACTGACAAGCTTTACAAATGGTGTGACCATCTAGAGCTATTTGTTTATTCATAGCTAAATTAAGAACATCACGTGAGGGGTGTCCAAGACGTTGATGCCATAACCAGTAAGCAGAGGAAATTTCTGTGGAATATGCCATGGCAGGACTAGGAGATGCAGCGCCAGTGAATGTGTATAAGCCACCTTCTTGAACCCCATTGATTAGTGGAAGACTTGTTGTCTTATCCTTCACACAACAAGAGTTTGAATGAAATTCCAAAAATACATTATTATCAGCAGTAAACTTTGACACTAACAATAGATTACGCGTGATCTCAGGAACATGAAGTAAACGGGATAACCTAAGCTACCGAGAGGAAGTAATGAAGGCAGCTTGCCCTATACTAGAAATTGAAAGAGCAGATCCATCACCTAAATGAACTTTGCCCGTACCAGAGTAAGTGTTGGCAAAATGAAGGGCATCAGGTGCATTTGTGACATGATGCGTAGCACCGGAGTCAGGGAACCAAACCACAAACGATGAGCCAGGAACAATAGCAACAAGAGAGTTAACCTGAGGGGAGTCAAGGGAAGGGCCAGGAGAGGCAAGATTAGGGCCCACAGCAGTAACAAATGGATCATAAGCAACATCAGGTGAGTTAGTGGCATAACAAGCATTAGCCTGAGAAGAGACCGGGGGCTGAGGCTAGGAAGTAGAGGAACCACCACGATAATTCTTGTCAAACCGATGCCAACAACGATCGGCAAGGTGACCAAGTTTTCCACACACTTGGCATTGAGTCATGGGACGGCCTCTGAAGCGATCGCCAGAGTTCATAGGGTCATCACGGCGACGTGAGTCAGTGGATCTGGGTGGATCATCCGAGAATCGGGTATTGTTAATTCTAATTGGCATGCGAAGAGGGTCAACAACACGGGTTTCAGCATCTACCAGAATTGAAACAACTGCCTCCATAGTATAAGGTTTGTGACTTGCTGAAATTACAGCCACAAATGGATCATATTCAGAAGGTAAGCCGTTGAGAATGGTGGCAATCTGCTCGACGACTGAAACTGGGCTACCACACGAAGCAAGGAGGTCACATATCTCTTTGATCTGCATGGTATAGGTACGCATTGACAGATCTTCCTTCTTAATAGATCAGAGTCGACAGTGTAAATGCATCAGCTTGGTGGTGGACAGTTGAGAATATAGGCCAGAGATGGTCTTCCATATCGAGAAAGTGGTGTCTGCACCAACCAATTGTGGTAAAATATTAGGGCCAACGGTGGATAAGAGCCAGGAGGCGATAGAGCTGTTTTATTGGACGAACCGGAGATAGGCTGGATTAGTTACACGGGAACCAACTTCATTAGTAATGAGCTTGGGAGGTGAGGAAATGGATTCATCAAGATAGTCTTCATGTTCATGACCACGTATCATCAACATCACCTGCTGCTTTCATAGAAGAAAATTAGTATCATCCAATCGAATGCTAATTCGTTTGTTGGAAAACGATTGTTCAGTACTCTCTTCTCGTATGGAATCGGTGACATCAACAACAGAGTTAACCATGGTGGGAAGACGAAAGGAAAAAAAGAATCACAGGATCTCTGAAACAACTGATACCATGTAAAACTTAGTAAACAAGTATAACGATTGCTATACAAAGATGAGGAAAAAGAGTATCTTTTTTCATCGAGAGAGTGATCCTTTTATGCAAGAAGAGTAACGACTTTGACCTAATTACTGGGAAAAGAATAACAAACTTTTCCCTCCAAAAGTTTGTTTTACGATAATAACTTTCACAAGCTGTTGCCAGCTATGGATCATTTTTTCAGCAGCTCATTCTTCAGCATTGCTAGCACCTAAAAACGATTGGTTAAAATAAAAGTTAAACAATCATTGAATATCCATATGACCATGCCATTTGATCTTCCACCACTCACATATCAAAGACCAGAAACTGTTTGCAAAACTACAACCCACAAAAAGGTGATTTACATCTTCAATTTCAATTCCATACCTTTCTCGGATCCCATGTCATGTTACTACCTTTCTCGGATCAGCTCCTAGAGGAATGCCTAAATAGATAAAAAGGCAATTTTTACTCTTGGATGTCATGTTTGCACTGCTCGAGCTAATAGGGCCCTTGGGTAAAACATAATTTAATTAGCTTGAAGTGGTTGTGGCATCGCCTCACCTTTTGTTATGCATTTGCGTTACTTTGTTCTATCATCTATTGCGGAATGAATTTTTTAGTTGAGGTTTGAGTTACGAAAAAGATTATGATTATCTACATAGGCTGAAACTGTTTGAGTTGTCGTTTCTTTTGCGGCACACGGTGTTTCATTTTTGTATTTTGTTTTTTATTATGTGCTGATGTCGACAAAGAGTTTCACTTTTCTTGTGAAATGGACTCACGAAAGTAATTTTACTGTTTGGCGTGCTATGTACTTATGGGGTTTCTGCCCTCGGGGTATGTATCTTATTATTTCATTAGTTGCATTGTTTTCGGTTATAATTACGCTCATTGATATTTGTTTATTATGTTTGATGCGTGTTAACCTTTTATGGTGATTTAGACAATACGAGACAGACCATGATGAAAAAAAGAAATTTTTATTGGCTTTGGCATGTGTATGGGACTATTCTTGCGTTTATTAACTAGAACTTTTAAAGTTGCGTGGTCTTTATTGGTTACTCAAGATTTCTGGATTTGGGCATTAAATGTTCACCTTAGAATTTTCCATAATATTTTTATATTAGAAACTAAAAGGGTAAACTACAGCGGAGGTCACTTAATTATGAGTAAGATTACAATTGGTCACCTAATTATTAAAAGTTACATTTGGATCACTCAATTTTGGGTAAGGTTACATTTGGGTCACCCAATTATTAAAGGTTACATTTGGGTCACTCAATTATGGGTAAAGTTACGTTTGGGTCACCCTTCATATTTAAAAAAGTACATCAATTTAGTCATTTTTTCTTCCAAATCACGTGTATATCCTCGTTAATGTTAGAGTACTTCATTTGAAATCATTAATTAATATAATACACAAATTGACATGCTTTTTTTAAACATGAAGGGTAACCTAAACGTAACCTTACCCATAATTGAGTGACCTAAATGTAACCTTTAATAATTGGGCGATCCAAATGTAACCTTACCTATAATTAAGTGACCCAAATGTAACCTTACTCATAATTGAGTGACCTCCGTTGTTGTTTGCCCAAACTGAAATAGCTTGACTTGGTACTCTCACTCTCCTACTATAAATAGGATTCTTTGTATGTATGTTGTGGTGAATGGATATAAGAGTGGCTTATTTTCTTGTGTGCAGAGTATCTTCCTTTTTTCTTTTGTCTTGCAATCTTGTACGTTCTAAGCTATGATGATGAGGGTTATGCAAAAGCTTTGTTTTACATATCCCGGTGAGTGTTTTTTAATGTCTGAGTTATTTTTATTGACGGGAAATAGTATTCAGAAGGCTATCTGCAGCCATCTATGGTGATGAATTCCAACATACAGTGTGTTTGGGATATCCTGAGAGCAAAGCTCTCCACATGTCGTTGTGCGTTGGTGTTTGGAACCACATTTTGGCACAACAAATGCAGGTCGGGTTGTCAAACCTGTGAATGTTATGGACATTTGTCGTGTTACTTGCATATATAAGGTCAAGATGGTTGCTTGCTCATCAGTTGCAGTGTTTGTGGCATCGACAACTGTCAGCATGAACAACTCACACCTGATGGTTCTTACGGCGGAGCTGAAACGGGGATGGGAGAGGTATTTGTCCTTTTCGTTTGATCTGGTTGTGGCATTCAAAAGCCTACTTTTCTTTCTCAATAGGAGGAGTTGTTTTCGATTTGTTGGCTTTTCCAGATTGGGCTTACTAAAGATATTTTCAAGTGTTATTCGTTTTTTCCTTACATGGGTTTTATGATTGTAATATTTTGTTTATTCTTGTTTGTATAAAAGCGTTGTGCTTTCACCATCGTTGGGTTTATTATGGTTACTTGCCTTGTATTGATTTATTTATGTGTGAATTGATTTATTTTCTTAGGGTGCATTCTTTCCCCCTAATGGCGAAAGAATGTATGGGGAGTGGGTAATGAGTTGAAAATTACGCTTGTGCTCTAAAATCCATATCGCATTTTTCTCCCTTTGTGATAGTGATATGCGAATAAAAATCTCTGGTAGGCTATTGCCCTTTATTTGCGACTAGTTCTTTGGCAGGTTACGTACTGGTGTTATTGTCTAGGGCTAAGAGGGATCTTGCCCTCTGGTGAGATAACTTTGGTTATTATATATTTTATTAATTTCTGAGCGACTTTGTTATTTTGGTGTCAGTATATATATTTTGGAACCGACAATCATTGAGCTGATTCCTTTATGCACACTTCTTGAAAGTGGCGGACGCTCATACGATCCTTTGTCTATTTTGGCTCGCTTGCTCTAGACGTGGCGATCGTTGAGCTGATTCCTTCATACATACTACTTAAAAGTGGTGGACGCTCATACGACCCTTTATTTATTGTGGCTCGCTTGCTCTGGAAGCGACGATCGTTGAGCTGGTTCCTTTATGCACATTTCTTGAAAGTGGCTGACGCTCATACGTCCCTTTATTTATTTAGCTCGCTTTCTGTAACCCCCTCGACCCGGCCTAGTCGATAGACCGAACCGAACGGATCACACGAGGAATATTGAAGTAAATCGAGAAAGTTTACCTCAATAAACAACCTTTTTTATCTTGTCTAGATGCAACTTAGTTTCTTATGTGTGTACACATGCAGCGGATAAGACCACATCACAAATGCTCATTGATTATAACCAATTTTGGGTTTAGGGACCATTTTGTAATTTTGACAAATTATAAGGGTTATTACCAAATTCGGGTTACCAACCTTTAATTAGGTTCATTACATGCTTATCAGTGAAATCTCGGCTCTATATAACTTCTAAAACCCATTCAATTACATACAAGGCAATAAGGACCAAAACGTAAGAAACAAAAACTTAGAACAATTCAAAAACTAAATTAACGGTCAGACGTTTCGAAACAGGAAGCCCCGTATCAGAACAGTCGTTTCGGAACACAGGTAACCGTTTCGATACGCGGGTTCATTTCGAAACCCTTTTTAGGCTCGTTTCGGAACGATAGTTCACAGAGGCAAAATGTTTCGGAACAGGCCTCACCGTTTCGAAACACCAATGCCATTTCAAGCCTCTGTTTCGAAACAAGCAAGGGTGTTTCGAAACACCTGGGCTGTAATGTTTTAAAAGGATGATTTAATTTAATTTGAACCCTCCAAAACCATCCTGATACATGCCCAAACATGTTTGCAACACGAATACACATCAAACTCTAAACATACAAAGCAAATGCATCAACATGGCATCATTCACAAAATCAAAAGCACTAAAGGCATGCTTCCTAAGAGTTAAAAGCACCAAAAGGCCAAAATCCAAATTCAAGCATAAACCAAAACTTAGAGGCCATTTACATATCCAAATATGCATCCCATACTTGCACAAAACCAGAAAATACCAAACTAACAATATTCATTGCATTGGACACCCCCATTGCCTTTATTACACTAGTTCAAGAACACAACATACTTTTAGAGTGTCTTGGTAAGATTCCTTGAAGATGCTGCCTCCAAATGTCTAGTTATCGACTTGCGAAACCACGTTTGCCGACGCAACTGTCGATTGTTTGAAGCCTCCTACAACACTTCGTTTGCTTTTGGATTACTACCCCCTCCAATCCTTGCTTCTCCTCTAACTTGGCAAGTTTAGCTTGATAGAACTTGAAAAAAAAATGAGAGAAATCACCAAGGAAAAGTTGGAAATCCAAAAGAGAATTTGAGAGTAAAGAAATTCTAGAAATTTGAGAGAAAATGGAGAGTGTTTGACTGAAATGAAAAAGAGAAATGAAAAGCTCGTCAAAATTCTTTTAATCGATTGATTACCTCTTTAATTAATTAATTAAAAACCTTTTTAATTATTTAATAAACCATTTAAAACACATGCCAAATTAGGGAAAATGATTAATTGCCAAGTAGCTCCCTAAAGATTCTAAGATTTCGACTCTTCTTTGAGTAACACATTTTCCCAACTTTTAAATCTTTACATTTTGGCCACTACCCAAAATGTACACTCTCAAAAATCCATTTTGTAAAATTGACTTAACCAACCCCTCAAATATAATTTTAGAGGATTTTAGGAATTTTTATCATATTTTTATCCCATCTTAAACCTTGATTTCCCTAAACCACCTTTTAACGGTTCAAACAACCGACACCGGTTCCACCGGCCCAACCCGACTTGCCAAAACACCTAAGCCCAAAACTGAGGCGTTACACTTGCTCTGGAAGCAGTGATCGATGAGCTGATTCCTTTATGCACACTTCTTGAAAGTGGTGGATGCTCGTACGGCCCTTTATTTATTTTGGCTCGCTTGCTCTGGAAGCGGCGATCGTTGAGCTATTTCCTTTATGCACACTTCTTGAAAGTGGCAGACTCTCATTGTAACCCCCTCGACCTGGTCTAACCGATTACCGAACTGAACGAGTCACACTGAGAATATTGAAGTAAATCGGTGAAGACTTACCACAATAAACGACCCTATTCTTTTTGTTGTATTTTGTCTAGATGCTCATTAACATCCCATGTGATTGTCACTCGCAGCAAAAGAAACTCCAATGCAAACATACAACGATTTGGCACTCAATTTCTTATAAACAAAGGTTAGGGACCATTTTCTATTTTAACGAATTACACGGATTTCAACCAAATTAAAGTTACCAATAGTTAATTAGTCAGGTTTCATGTCTACATATCAATTTACAACTTACTTCAATCATCCAAACTCAATCAATTGAACATCCAAACATTTAGTGACCAAAACGGAAGAAAACAGAACATAAAAAAGCCTTAAATATCCAATTTAATAGCCAAGCGTATCAATACACTTCATTCCGTATCGATACGCCATTATCTCATCAATTTCTTAGATTTCCAGTAGCACAAAAGGGTATCGATACAACCTCGTGTACCGATACGGTGTCTTATTTTGCCCTTTGGTCGTATCGATATGATCTTTCCAGTATCAATACGGTATGCCTATTTTGGCTATATTGTACCAATACGGTAGCCCGCGTATCGGTACACCTAGGCATGTAATGTCACAATTTGCTTGTTTTACAAATCAAAACATATCAAATATCAATCCAACATGTTAACAAAGCATAAGCAATCACTTAGGTCATGATTCTAAAGGCAAATAACACCAAGGCATGCTTTCAACATCAACACAACATATTTAGCAATCTATAGGCATGCTCTCTAGGCATAGTAGCCATTTGAGTATCAAAATGCAAACCAAACCAAATACTAGCAACTAAAGGCCATTTACAAGTCTATTAAGGCACTACAAACTTGTGCCAAACCAAGGAGTTCACCACATACGCTCCCAAATTATCAAGGTAACCTCCCATTGCCAACTTATTACTATTGATTCGTTTAATAACCATACTTGAGCTATGAGGGACGCTTGGACTTCTTCACTTACTTTCTCGCTGCCTGTTCAATCTACTTTTCTGCATTGTGGTAAAATGAGAGCGTAAGCACATTTGCTTAGTGAGGATGCTCAAATCAAAACCAACCAATAATGCATTTAAAAACCATTTCTCAAATAAAAGTCTCTTACACATCATGCTCATCTATCTCATGCTTTAAAACACATTAAAGCAAAACATTCAACTTTAAAACAAATGTATCATTTGGCTCATGCATTGATCCTAATGCAAATATCAAAATAGGCTTCACATGTTTTAACTTACAAAACATGCTATAAAATAGAATCTCATGTATAATGCTCATCATACAAAACCATTTAAATCAATGATCCATGTAATCCCATATATTTTCATTCAAGTGACCCGGATGGCTACACTCTATCCCAAAACACATGGTGTGGTTGTTCCCACCATAAACTAACTCGGATATACGAATACACCTTATGGCGTGGCTATTACCATCATAAAAAGGGCAGAACACTTGGTGTGGTTGTTCCCACCAAAGTATTCACAAGGTGTGGTTGTTCCCACCTTAATGCTCGTCAAGATGTGGTTGTTCCCATCTTATGGCGCACATGACACGACTGTACTCATCATGTTATATCACACGTACGTACGAATTTTGCTAACATTTTATAGTGCACTCTCATCCTATTACTCGACCAATTATATCCGATAGTATCAAGTCTCATCACTTTTCCAATATACACTTTTAAACCATGTTACTTCACTATTTTTCATATGCATCATTCAAAACAATTTCATCAAAGTATCTCAAACACATTAAACCATGTATTTAGGCATTTTCTCAAACATGTTGCATGCCACTTTCTAAACACATGAATTATCAAAACATAAACATATACAACATTTCTCACTTCCAAAACATGCATATAACATTAGGTAAAACAATTCTATCTTCAAAGCATGAGCATGAATTTAATAAACCATGGAAACCGAAAACTGAGAGCGAAATCTTTTGTACTTACTTTTGAGCATAGATTAGTGTTTCAAGCTTAATCTAAACCCCCAAACCTTACTTTCAAACCTTTGAAAATCTTTAAAACCAGTTCCACTCACCGACAACACCTCACTTGCCTTGTCGAGGCGAAATCAAGCTTCTTAATCAACTGCAACACCTTCTGAAGCTAACAAAACATCATCCCCTGATTCTATCCAAAGGAAAACTGAGGATTAATGCACAACCTTGCATCAAAATCCCCAGCAACATGAAACTACATCATCCTCCATCAACAACCAAGTTTTCGCTACCCGAAAACTACCGAAAACACCGACGAAACCTTTCTAACAAATCTCCAGCCATTAACCAGCGAGATTAACATCAAAACAACATCAATTTACATCTAAAAACACCTTCTCAATACCAAAGAACGTCCAAAAATCAATCGACCACAAAATCAAGCCAAAAACTCAAAGATTTCAACCTAGAAATCAACCAACTCACCTAGTTTCGGGTTTCCTAAATTAAAATCACTTAATCAACATTTCAATACATCATAATCATAATATAATTGTTGATTTAATATTGCATGGGAAAATATGAAGTATTCAAAGTAAATATGCAAGTAAAAACAATGCCAAGAATACGTCTTTTACGTGCAAGTATACACGGTCAGCAAGTAATATAAAAGTAAGTTGAGTATCGTCTCCGCATGGATTGCCTAGGGGAATTAATTTTTACGATTAGTGCTTGTGAACTAGAAAATAAAGTGATGACAATTGATTGAAGGAATGGGTAGAATAAAAGAAGTAAAGAAATAAATATGATAAAGAGAACATAAGTAAAGTGAAGATTACGGTAATGAAGATGATAGCAATCTGGCAAACAATGGGTGCAAGAATGATAACAAAGATTTGGCATAAATGTCTAAATTTTATGCTAGTAATGCCGACTAGTAATGATGTCATGTCTTGGCATTGATTGCCGAGCAAATTCAAGATTGGCATTGCCTCTGTCGATGGCAATGTCCTAAATTAGTCATGTAAAAACCCTTTTATGTCTATAGTGCATGCTTTTCATCAAATAATTCGATTAAGAACTAATCTTTACTCCTAAGGGGTATATTTCTCTCTTGTGCTAAGATCATCTACTTGAACATCTTCTCTTAAAGCATCTCACCTTAGGATCTAGCAACTCGATCGTTGCCACCCAAGTCTGTTAAGATATTGAGGTGCAATAGGCCAACTATACCAGTGGTCGCTTGGCACAATATTTAGGAAATAGTATGCCAGATAGAAAAACAATGCCAACGCAATTGAATTATTAACAATTAAACATAAAACATAGCAAATAATAGTTTGAAATCATTCTTTAGCATAGGAAAGAAATATAAAAGATTAACAAGAATTAAAGCAAGGAAGGAGGTCTCTCGATGCAGCCCTTCAATGGATTAACGATGTCTCATGGAATCTTCAAGCCTTTGATCTTGTTGTCTTCGATTCCTCCTTCTCCATTGTTACAGGCTGCTTCTTAAATTCAAGCCTTCATCTTCTTCATCGCCATTTTCTCCTTCTCCAAAATCGTTTTTCAATGATGATTGATCTTCTCTTTAAATAGGCTTGCGTAGAAATCTTAGGACAAGCCTTTGAATTTAAAATTTGAATGCGCAAGGGATAAGGCTTGCGATCACCTTATCATTTGCTATGGCAGCTTTGAACAACCACCTTAGAAAATCGAAGTATCTCTTTGTTGTAGGTCTTGAGAACGTTTGATCAAACTCAGCACCCCAGTAGTGCTTAGGCTCTGCTGCTCTTTTCTCCTTTGATGTCGAGGCATAGACATCGTCATAATCCTTTTTTATGGCATCAACATTAGTGCCCTAGAAAAGTTGTGCTATATCCTCTTCGAAGATAGGTTCCATGATCTCGACAGCTTGGCATTCCACAAGTTCACCAGCGCACTCAAAAGCTTTGAAAATATCATCAGTAATATATGCTTGTTTTACCAAGGTATGATTAGCAAATTCTGGCTCCACCGGTTTTTCCGAGTTGGTGCTGACATCAGATTAAGATCTGGCATTACTGGTGCTTGCTTCCCCTTTCTTAGCTTTCTTGGTTTCATCTTCCGGCAGTGATTTCTCTTTTTGGCATACAACCGGCTGCTTGGCAGGCGTTTCATTCTCAATTGGTTGGCCACTTTCGAGAGTGACAACTTGGCTTTTTTCTCCCCATGTTTGTCGAGCATCCTCTGTATCACTTGGCAGAGTCCCTAGAGGTCTGGGATTAAGTGCGATGGCAATCTGTCCAATATGAACTTCCAGGTTCCTCATGGATGCTACTAGACTCTAGAAAGTGGCATCGTTATGCTCTATATAATCCTTCAGGGTGTTCTTATCGGAAGATCTTTGCACTGGCAGTAGATTATCCTAGGGTTTCTGTGGCATTGCATTCTGGTTGAATCCTGGCATGGCATTGTTGTTATGTCGTTGGTCATTGTATTGGTCACCGCTTTGATTCTCCCAAGAAAAGTTGGGATGATGCTTTCAACCTGCATTATAAGTATTGGAATGTGGGTTAAAGTTTTAATTAAAATTACCAACAAAATTTACCGATTCAGGGTTGGCATGGCAATCATCCACATGATGATTCTCTCCACATATCGTGCAAAATGGTTCCAATGCCTTGACTTCTTAGGATTCATTACTCTTTTGCAAAGTTTTCACAATGCTCGTGAGATTAGAAATATAGGCATTGATGGATGTTAATTCATCAAGCTCTAATTTTCCGGTTGTTTTTGTGCATGTCCCTAGTCTGGCAGTGGGATATTCAAAATCGTTGGCAGCAATCCTCTCAATGATGTCATACGCCTCTGTGTATTTCTTGTCCAGCAATGAACTGTTTGCCAAAGCATCTACAAAGGTCCTGGCATGAGCATTGAGTCTGATGTAAAATATCTCCATTTGGGTCCAAGTAGGGAATCCATGCATGGGACATCTTCTCAAAAGGTCTTTGAATTGCTCCCAAGTATCATAGAAAGTCTCATCATAAGCTTGCCTAAAGGTAACGATTTCACTTTGTAGCTTGGCATTAAGTCTAGGTGACTGGAATCTCAGGAGAAACTTTTGGCATAACTCTGCCCATGAAGTGACTGAACCTGGTGACAAGGAATTTAGCCACAATTTTGCCTTACCTCGCAAGGATAATGAAAGAGTTTTAGATTTATTGTCTCTTCAGTCACACCAGGCTGGTGGACTAGTTGGCAAGCCTCCCTAAATTGCTTCAAATGTTGCATTGGGTCTCCATTAGGTGATCCATCAAATTGACCTACATCCATTAGCAATTTAATCATTATAGGTTTAAGCTCAAAGTTAGCCATATTTACCTCTAGACTAATCGGTCCTAGCATCAAATCATCTATGGTGGGTGCTAGTTGTTCTTTGATAGATCGTTCTTCAAGAATCTGAGAAGCAACAATAGGTTATGGCAGTATAACTGCGGGTATTGCCGGTATCCCCTGGTTGTTGGCATTGCTTATGGAACTGTTTAGCTCACCATTTCCATCCTCTTGGTTATTGGCATTGATTATGGCACTGTCTTTCTCACCATTGCCGTCACGAGCCTTTTCTCGACGCTCTCTTCTTAACCTTCGTAGCGTTGGGTCATATTGTAAATCTTCCTTGATAGTGCTGATCTTGTACATATACCAAACGAAATAAGTTAAACAAAAAAATAAAAACAAGTAAAAATTAAAACAATCAATACCATTGCAATCTTCGACAACGACATCAAAAACTTGTTGACGTAATATTGCATGGCAAAAGAAGAAGTATTCAATGTAAATATGCAAGTAAAAATAATGCCAAGAAGATGTCTTTTACGTGCAAGTATACACAGTCAGCAAGTAATATAGAAGTAAGTCGAGTATCGTCTCCACAGGGATTGCCTAGGGAAATTAATTGTTACGATTAGTACTTGTAAACTAGAAAATAAAAGTGATGACAATTGATTGAAGGAATGAGTAGAATAAAAGAAGTAAAGAAATAAAAATCATAAAGAGAACATAAGTAAAGTGAAGATTACGGTAATGAAGATGATAGAAATCTAGCAAACAATGGGTGCAAGAATGATAACAAAGATTTACATAGAATATCTGAATTTTATGCTAGTAATGTCGTCTAATAATGATGTCATGACTTGGCATTGATTGCCGAGCAGATTCAACATTGGCATTGCCTCTTTTGATGGCAATGTCCTAAATTAGTCATGTAAAAACCTCTATATGTCTATAGTGCATGCTTTTCATCAACTAACTCGATTAAGAACCTATCTTTACTCCTAAGGGGTAGATTTCTCTCGCGTGGTAAGATCATCTACTTGAACATCTTCTCTCGAAGCATCGCGCCTTAGTATCTAGCAACTCGATCGTTGCCACCCAAGTTTGTTAAGATATTGAGGTGCAATAGGCCAACTATGCCAGCAGTCGCTTGGCACAGTATTTAGGAAACAATAAAGTATGCCAGATAGAAAAACAATGCCAACACAATTGAATTATTAACAAGTAAAGATAAAACACAGCAAATAATAGTTTGGAATCATTCTTTAACACAGGAAAGAAATACAAAAGATCAACAAGAATTAAAGCAAGGAAGGAGGTATCTCGATGCAGCTCTTCAATGAATTCCTGATGTCTCATAGAATCTTTAAGCCTTTGATCTTGTTGTCTTCGACTCCTCCTACTCTATTGTTGCAGACTGCTTCTCAAATTCAAGCTTTCATCTTCTTTATCGTCTTTTTCTCATTCTCCAAAATCGTTTTTCAATGATGATTGATCTCCTCTTTAAATAGGCTTGTGTAGAAGTCTTAGGATAATCCTTTGCATTTAAAATTTGAATGTGTAATGGATAAGGCTTGCGATCACCTTATCCTTTGTTTGGAGTGCAAGGTCGATTAGGTGATAAGCTGATAAGGCTAGGGCTGATGTCATCATGCTGGCGCTGCTCTGGCATCCCAGCTTGGCATGATTCTGCCGACCGAGCTCGATACTATTTTTCTGCTATTTTTTCAGAGATTGATTTAATCCATATTTTCTCGCAGCTTGATCTGGTCCTATTTTTTGGGGTTCAGTAGCTCCTTGGCATGGCATCAAGTTCCTCTACTATGCCAACCGATGCTTAGCATTGTTGTGCCAATGACGTATTGGTGTCTTCTCTGAAATCTCTTCCTTCTGCGATGCTTCGCTCTGTTGTGCCAACTGCTATACCAAATCTTGCAAAAAGTGCCAAAAAAACCCTTCACACTAGTATAGACAAAATTCTCAACTCTTTATGCAAATGCATGATTTTATGACCTAAATGTACTTAAAATACAAGAAAAAGCATGTGAAATAGGCATATAAATCAGTACTTTTGGAGCGTCAACAATATTCTCATTACAAACCCAGCAAAACCGATTCGAAACAATGATTTCTTGATTTAATCAATTAAACATCAGTTAAACCAATTTTCCTTAGTTGTAACATCAAAACCCAATAGAAAACACTCATAAAAGATCAAGTACCTGAGAATTTCAATAAAGAACCTTTCATTAGAAGAGGAGAACGAAACCTTACCTCTAATGGTGACTTTTGCCTTCAATTGTAAGGATTTACATGAGAAAACAAAGATTAAATCATAAGATTTTGATAGGAAAACATTAAGAAATCATTTGATGTTAAAAGATAAATCAAATCAAGTGTTTACCTCAAATCTTTGAAGAAGAAGAAACTGATGTTTGGCTGGAGAGAATTTGAGAGAAATGATTGGAAGAAAAGATAGTTACGTAAAATAGATTTTAAGATTCAAAATCATATTAATTCTCTTCATCTTGTTTGATTAATTAAAACCACTTTAAAATTGACCAATTAAAGGGAAAAATCTGAATTAGACTTTAGATCAATAGCTCCTTAAAGATTCAAAGTTCTGATCTTTTACGATTTAATCACTAAAATAGTTTTTTTATCTTTACATTTTGGTAACCGATTTCCAAAATGCCAAACCTCCAAAATCCATTTTCCAAAATTGATCCCACAAAAATCATATATATATATATATATATATATATATATATATATATATATATTAAATAATGATTTTTAAACATTTTCCCATACTTTTCCAACCTCAAAAACCCTTTAAAATAATTATGTAGAAATAATGTTTTGATATAATAATTGAAAAATGTTTTGACTAATTTGAAAAGAATTTAAAACTTGTTTTTAAGTCCAAACAACTTGAATATATGTTTAAGGTATTTAAAAAGGTTTTTGGCAAAGTTTTTATTGATTTTAAATAGCCAAACTTGAATTTTCAGGTTGCCCGTACCGATACGGTCTAACCCGTATCGATACCTTTTTGCCCAGGTTTGGTCACTGCCAAAACCCGTATCGAAACAGGCTTTGCCGTTTCGATACGGTGAGGGATCATTTCGATATGCCTGGTAAGTGTACCGATCCCCATTTTAACAACCCCAACGGCTAGTTTCCCAATGGCCTTTTAAAAGTCATACCGTACCGATACGCCCTCAAGTGTATCGATACGCCTAGGCTAGCAAGAGCCCAACAACTAGTTTCTGATGAAGGCCATACCGATACGGGTCCACGCGTATCGATACGGAAGGCTGCAAAATAGCATTAAACATGGGAAATAAAGTCTCCAACGGCTCTAATTCAACCTCAACGGCTAGTAACGGCTTCAAACTCAAAGAGGAGTATAAAAGGGACCTCCAAGCATCAAGTAATGGTTAATGCTTCAATTGTAATACAAAAAATGATCAAGAAATTGTCTTAGTGCTTAATTGTCATTTCTTTGTATAGACAAACACTAGTGAGCCAAAATTGTTAGATTTGCTCAAGTGTTTTAGGTTTTGGGTGAGAGCTAATTTGTGCAAACAAATACATATTAGAGGGATTTGAGTTTGCTTATCTTTTCTCTTCGTAAAGAAGGTTTGATCAAGGCTTTGCGTAAAAAGCTTGATCAGTGTATAAGGGTTTCCTCATAAGCCTAGAAAAGGGGACGAATCAATAGTGGATTGATTGGAAATCCTTAGTGGGAAGCTAAGGTAGTGGATGTAGACCTTGGTTAAAAGGTTGAACCACTATAAATCATCGTGTCCTTAATCCTTTTAGCTTACACACCACTTGCACCCAAAATTCCACTTCTCCACCGCTTAGCGAGCAAGAACGGTTGAAGGAATCGAGCACCTAAGAACTCAACAATTGGTATCAGAGCTTGGCTCAATTGAGGAGGATTAACATCCTATTGAGAAGATCTGGAAAGCTCGATCATCATTTCTATCAACCGGCTCAATAGCGCAATCCATCGACAAACTGCCCTTCTTCGACGGAACTCACTATGCCTATTGGAAGACAAGGATGAAGTTTTTCATAAAGTCCAAGGACTACAAGCTTTGGGACAAAGTAGAAGATGGTCCGTTCGTGCCTCAACAAAGCAAGGCGGATTGGAGTGCCGAAGATCGCAAGAAGATGGAGCTTAATTGCAAAGCCTTGAACATCCTCTTTTGTGAATTTGGCTCAAACATCTATGAGAGGATGTCTTCTTGTGAGAGTGCCAAGGAGGTATGGGACAAGCTTGAAGTCACATACGAGGGAACCAACGAAGTAAAGGAGACCAAGATCGGGCTCTTCAACCTAGCGTATGAAAACTTCAAGATGGATCCGGAAGAGAACATCGAGAAGATGTTTCATAGGTTCTCCACCATCACCAATGGTCTCAAAGGCTATGAAGAAGCCATACCGGAAGAGAAGCTTGTCCGAAAGCTCATCTACTCCCTTCCCGAGTCATGAGACCCAAAGAAGACCGCCATCATCGAAGCTAAAAACTTGAAGACCTTGAAGCTTGATGAACTCATGGGGTCACTTCTCACTCATCAAATAATGAAGAAAAACAAAGAAGATGAGAAGAAGAGGGAAGAAATTAGAGTTATGGGGGAGAAGAAGCTCAAAGGGCTTGGCATCAACACAAATGTCATTGCTCTCAAATCATCCACTTGCCACCATGTAGATTCAAGTGAAGAATAGGATGAAGAAGAAGAGATAGTTCATCTCTTCAAGAAGTGTGCCCCTTTCATGAAGAAAGCTTTGAAAGAGCTTGAACGAGAATCCATGAAAAAGAAGAGGGCAAGGACTTCAAGCCATAAGAAGAAGGCATATGTGGCTACTTGGAGTGATGAAGACTCCACCGACGATGAACAAACCAACCTTTGCCTTATGGCCATCGAAGAAGATTCAAGGGTAACTTCTAATTCATCTACTTCATGTTCATATTCTTTTGATGAATTACAAGATGCCTATGATGATTTGGTTTTGGAGTTTAAAAATCACATTTTGAAAAACAATAAAATGATTTCAAAGTTGAAAATTCAAAATGATTTGATTTCTAAAACCAAACTTGAACTTGAAGCAAAACTCGAAGAGTTTGAACAAAAATGTTTTGATTTACAAAAATTGCTTCACAAAGTTCAAGAAGAAAAATATTTGATTTCCAAAGAGCTTGAAAAAAAAAATCTTGGAAAATCAAACTTTTATGTAAGGTAATCTAGTGCCCCTAGATTTGTAAATGGTAAATGTTTTAGAAGTGTTTGGGTTCCAAAAGGACTAACCACTTCATCTAAAAAGGATGAAATTGAAAAATGGATTCCTAAGGGGACTAAATTTTGTGCTACTAACGTCTATGGATCCAAAGCAATTTGGATACCAAAAATTACTTGATTGTCTTATGATAGGTGTGATGGAGAGTGATCAACAAGTCAAACTTTGAGGGGGAGCTCCATGCACACAAGGAAGAACACTTGAAGAAGGAAGGCTTCACATCCTCCCTTGGATTCAAGTGTGGTATAAATCTAGTTGTTTTTGCTTTCATTTGATTTATTTCTTTTTATTTCAACTAGATGATCATATATGTTGAACTAACATTTTGAGGATGCTTTGAGTAAGGGGAGCCATTTTAAAACCAAACACATAAATATTTCAAAATCTAAACCTCTATTGTTATCTTGAGCTTAAAAGTGTTTTAAATTCTTTTTGATATAACAAAAAGGGGGAGAAATGGTTTGAAAAATTGCATTTTCAAATGAATAAGGGGGAGCTTTACTTTAGTTTAAATTTTTTTATCTCTTATTCACTTTTTTAAACTTAAAGGGGGAGAATCCCAAACAATTTTTCAAGTTGGTTTTATTATATCGAAAAAGGGGAGATTGTAGAAATAATGTTTTGATATAATAATTGAAAAATGTTTTGGACTAATTTGAAAAGAATTTAAAACTTGTTTTTAAGTCAAAACAACTTAAATATATGTTTGAGGTATTTAAAAAGGTTTTTGGGCAAAGTTTTTATTGATTTTAAATAGCCAAACTTGAATTTTCAGGTTGCTCGTACCGATACGGTCTAACCCGTATCGATACCTTTTTGCCCAGGTTTGGTCACTGTCAAAACTCGTATCGAAACAGGCTTTGCCGTTTCGATACGGTGAGGGGTCGTTTGGATATGCCTGGTAAGCGTACCGATCCCCATTTTAACAACCCCAACGGCTAGTTTCCCAACGACCTTTTAACTGTCATACTGTATCGATACGCCCTCAAGTGTATCGATACGCTTAGGCTGGCAAGAGCCCAACGGCTAGTTTCTGATGAAGGTCGTACCGATACGGGTCCACGCGTATCGATACGGAAGGTTGCATAACAACATTAAAGATGGGAAATAAAGTCTCCAAAGGCTCCAATTCAACCCCAACGGCTAGTAACGGCTACAAACTCAAAGAGGAGTATAAAAGAGACCTCAAAGCATCAAGTAATGGTTAATGCTTCAATTGTAATACAACAAATGATCAAGAAATTGTCTTAGTGTTTAATTTTCATTTCTTTGTATAGACAAACACTAGTAAGCCAAAATTGTTAGATTTGCTCAAGTGTTTTAGGTTTTGGGTGAGAGCTTGTAACCCACTAGACCCGCCTATGCGTTACAACGGATCCTAGGAAGTCACATTAGGGTCACAAGAGCGACCCACAGTAAAAATACACATAAAAACATATTTCTTGAAAACATTTATTAAACTGTGAAACCAACTTCTGTTTAAAATACCATTTCGGGATGTCATTTAAACACATAATAAAAATTTCAGAAAGTGTTTTACAGACACTGCCATAAAACAATACATGACATACATGCCCACTAACTAAACAGTAATGTACTCCAAAGGCAACGCCGAGACGACCCCGAACACTGCTGCCAACTATTATGCCATGATATATTCTTTTATCCTGCGATGGTAAAAACAGCGTGAGCTTGGAAAAGCTCAGTAATACAGAACTATCAAAAGATGCTATAAGCTCATGCATATATATGGTAGGCATAACATTTTCATGATGTTCCACGTAGTAACAGTCTCTATTTCTATTCTACTATTTCGAGGTTGCATCATACTCGAGAATAACGATATTTGTTCTTTATTCAGACATCGAGAATTTGACAGGAATTATATAGGCTGGTGACATACAGAGGTGGAAATCAGAGAGTTTAGTGTCTAGTGTGTTCCAACAGTGCAATGTTAATGCATGAAATGTAACAATGCAGTAAACCCTTTTTTCAAATACATTTGTTTCAAGTAGCAGTAAAAATCATTTTAATTCTTTATTTACCCTCCAACCATACTCCAGTATATAGTTTCCCCAGTGCGGTATCATGTACAGGCATTAACCCGAGCCCATTGGGCGTGGGTACCATCCTAAGGATATACCTTAGAATACGGGTGGCCCTTGCCGTAGCATAGGAACCGAAAACGGGCGGACCTGGCCGAAGCCTAGGATCCGAAAACGGGCGGACCTAGCCGAAGCTTAGGATCCGAAAATGGGCGGACCTAGCCGAAGCTTAGGATCCGAAAACGGGCGGACCTAGCCGAAGCTTAGGATCCGAAAACGGACGGACTTACCAGCTGGATCAAGGCTGAGCCGACGGTAACTTCATATCATGTCCGAAGTACCCCAGTGAATCAGATCATCAATAGATCATTAGTCAGTAACTGTATTTTTAGTAACACATTATCCATATAGCATGTTTGTCATATCGGGTGCATAGGCATATACTAGAAATATAGTACAGTCATACTTAATTTATAAAACATGTCATGTTCATGTGAGTTCAAGTATGTCAATCATGTGCTCGTGATCGGTATTATAACATGTAAATCAGTATGCAAAAACAGTCGTGTAGCACACATGGAACACACTAGGTGGAATAGTTTATTTCCTTGGAGATAGTTGTCATTTACGGAAGAGAACACATTAAACTTTTGACAATTGAACAGATTTTTGAAACGAGGCCCCTATTAAAAGAGGGGTCATTTTATCATACATGGGTATTATGGTAATTTATACCAACAAGGCCCTAACAGTGGCTCGGGAATTTTGTTTGCTCATCAGGTTTCCAACCAGGCATTCAGAGATTTCTATGTCAAGGTATTTCACGACATCAAATACATTCAGGGCTATTTTGATTACTTGGCCAACGAGGGCATTTTGGTCATTTAACTATCAATGGTGATTTTGTAATTTAGCCCAATAGTGATAAAATGAAGATTTGCAATATTTAAGATTTCCAGAAGTTTATCGAGCCTCTAAAACCAATCGAACTAACATGTCCCAACCTTACAGCACTAACCAACCCTTCTGATGTACGCACTTCACGAGTATCATTTCCAAATACTGATTGTATCGTATATCCGAACGGTTGCCTTCATACTTCACCACAAAACTTGCCACAGAGTAGTCAAACTTATATTCTGTGTGGAAAAACTTCCATCCATATATTAATATCAGGAGTGATTGACGCACATGAGTCACGCTTCAACCCTTAGGGGCATTTCAGTCATTTTTAGCCTTATTGGCATTTCTAAAATTTTATCAAAGGTAATTTACTTACTCCAGTCAAGGGGGTATTTCAGTCATTTTCAAGATCGTGATATCCATCATTCCTGTCAAATGAACCATTTGTAGTATTTCAATCATTTAAGTACTCGTGGGTGTTTCAGTCATTCAAGAAATTTCGATACCTCCAACCACTTCATTCATTTCAGAACTCAAGGGTTTATCCATCCTTCCAGTTAATTTGCAAACCTCGGTGTCCGAGGATACATCAGCCTTTTTTATCAATACGATCATTCCGATTAATTTAACCATAACAGTATTTCCAATACTTTTAGTAATTACGATCAATTCAGTATTTGAGCCACTTGATTAATTCAGAGGTATGGATAGTTTTCCGTAAATCTATACTCGGAGATTCATTCCAAATTCAAGGAAACCTAACACCTTACAATCTCGAAGGTTTAAATCTTGTTACCATAACTTTCCTAGTAGTTCGAGGTTTTTAGATAAATCGGCTTGTTTTACCATATCCAGTATAGATTTCTAAATCGCTTCCAATTCCAAGGGTATTTTAGTCGTTCCCATACCTTAAGGGCATTTTCGTAATTTCATATCCAAATATTTGTTTTTTTTTGCATTTAATCATTTGATAAAAAATAATCGCGTTTGGAGAATTTGCTGCCTTATTACTTAAATTATTGAACTCCAAATCATTACATTTATTAACTTTCCCGTTCGAGCATTTCAATCTTATCTAGGTTATCATACTCAATTTCATATCCGGTTTGACTTATACAAAGCTAACATCACTCATCATCATATTTATGCATGCATTAACCGAATATCGACATGTTCATAAAGCATACAAGAGGTAGTAATGTATTACCTTAACTCTGAGCTACATCAGTCGATTCATGATACGACATTCGAACACCCTCGAACCCGAATTCGACATTCCTCGACCTCCCGAATACAAGGAACTGTGAGTACCTTCATTCGCACAAACTCCAATTTCAGTCCTTATTCACATTTCTCATAATTGATTAATAAATTACATAAGCAAACTCAAGTTCAAGGTTTAATTCGGAGGCTTTCGGGTTAGAATTTCATGAAACGGGCATCAAAATTGGACTCAGAACGTCGAAAAACATAAAATAGGGTTTTTCGGGAAAAGTTGACTTTTTGGTCAAAGTCAACGCTGACGTCAGCGGTCAAAGTCAACGCTGACGTCAGCGGTCAAAGTCAACGCTGACGTCACTGGTCCAAAGGTTGACTCAGCGAGTTGACTCACTGGGTTGACTCGGGCAAGTTGACTTACTGGGTTGACTCGGGCGAGTTGACTCACTGGGTTGACTCACTGGGTTGACTCGGGCGAGTTGACTCACTAGGTTGACTCGATCAACGGGTCAAACTCGGGTCGGGTTCGGGTCAACTCGGGTCAGGTTCGGGTCGGGCAGACGGGTTGGGGCTTGGTACGGTTTGGGCTCAAACCGAGTTTGGCCGGTTCAGACTGGGTTGAACCCGGTTCACTTACCAAGTATTTAAGCTTACCGGCCGATCACCGGAAAAGGTCGCCGGAGACGCCCTTGCCGCGATTCCACCAGAAAAAGATAGATCATCAATCTAACATTTCAACCCACAAGCCACTAATACGAAATAAGCCGGAATTTCGACGGATCTTACCCTGGAAATTTGAAACCCGCCAGAAAGGTATGGTACTCCGATGAAGGCTTTCCCGGCGACAAAATGTCAGGTGCTTAGAAGGGTTTTCCTCGCCTCCACACGGGGAGCATGCCTGGACGGTCGACGCGCTTCGTCGACGGTGGAGATGGTCGGAAACGGAGGGGAGAAGAAGGGAAAGGTTAGGGTGTTTCGACTGAACTTCACCCTTTTCCCCCACGACAGACAACTCGGGCAGGTGCGTGGTTGA
Source organism: Hibiscus trionum (assembly GCA_030270665.1). Taxonomy (NCBI): domain Eukaryota; kingdom Viridiplantae; phylum Streptophyta; class Magnoliopsida; order Malvales; family Malvaceae; genus Hibiscus; species Hibiscus trionum. Next base: position 491,700 of record BSYR01000034.1, on the reverse strand, counting down.
CGACGCTGGGCTCGGAGCTGGTCGGCGCACACGCCAGTGGTGGCGGTGTCTCGCACAGGGGAGCGGTGAGGGGAGGGCGACGGTGGTCAGATGGGGGTTGGTAGGAGAGTTTCGGTGAAGTCTTTAGAAGGGAAAAAATCGAGCATTTAATTTTTCCTTGGTACGTGGAGGGGCATATCAGATTTAATTACCCAAGGCAAGAAACAAAAGATGGTTCAAAATGAAACTAGGGGAACTCAAACACTAAGAGCCATTAGCCTAGATGGTTGGGTCACGGCCATGGTTACCTTGGGTCGTGGGTTCGATTCCCACAACCAGCAACCTTCATTCTCTATTTTTTTTCATCATAATTCATTTTTCTTGGGGTGTTACAGAGCTAATTTGTGCAAACAAATACCTATTAGAGGGATTTGAGTTTTCTTATCTTTTCTCTTTGTAAAGAGGGTTTGAACAAGGCTTTGGGTAGAAAGCTTGATCGGTGTATAAGGGTTTCCTCCTAAGCCTAGAAAAGGGGACGAATCAATAGTGGATTGATTGGAAATCCTTAGTGGGAAGCTAAGGTAGTGGATGTAGACCTTGGTTAGAAGCTTGAACCACTATAAATCACTGTGTCCTTAATCTTTTTAGCTTCCACACCACTTGCACCCAAAATTCCACTTCTCCACCACTTAGCAAGCAAGAATGGTTGAAGGAATCGAGCCCCTAAGAACCCAACAAATTAAATCCTGAAACTAGTCTAATTTGTTCGAACCGATTCTCCCGAACCATCTAGCCTAAACCCAGCTAACTCCTAGACCCAAAATCGGGGTGTTACATTCATACAATCCTTTTTATATTTGGCACGATTGCTCTGAAAGTGGCGATCATTGAGCTGATTCCTTTATGCACGCTTCTTGAAAGTGGCAGACGCTCGTACGACCCTTTTTCTATTTGGCTCTCTTGCTTTGGAAGCGACGATCATTTAGCTGATTCTTTTGTGCACACTTCTTGAAAGTTGTAGGCACTCATACGACCCTTTGTTTATTTTAGCTCGCTTGCTCTGGAAGCGATGATCGTTGAGCTGATTCCTTTGTGCACACTTTTTGAAAGTGGCAGACGCTCATACGATCATTTGTTTATTTTGGCTCACTTGCTCTGGACTATTGGACATCAAATGTAACAAATATCCTTTGCAAGTTGCTTGCATTGAATAATCTGTTTTGTTTTTAAAGATAAAACTTTTTGAGGTTCCTAGCATTCCATGTTCTTGGAACCTTCTTTCCATTGAAGTCTACGAGTTTATATGCCCCGAATCCAATCACCTTGCGGACTTGGTACGGTCCTTCCCACATGGGGGCATTTTTCCCCTCTCGATCGGTGGTTTATTGGCCTCTGTATTTCTTAACACTAAATCACATGGCCGAAATTGCTTGCTGTTATACCAACAAGGTTGTTATACTAACAAAGATGCCTATATTAAATCCTCAACTAACCTAAAGCAGGAGAGACACCATCGTATTGTATGGTTCTATATGTTGGAACCTCTATCTTTGTTGGTATAACAACCTCTATACCGTATGTGATATTGCATAGTGTCTCTACTGCTTTTGGTTAGTTGAGGATTTAATGTAAGCATCTTTACACCTGTGAGGGGAAAATGATATAATATAATAATGACATTTTAGGCATGTATTTAAAGTACTTGTTACATGTACCAGTGTGGGAAGTTTTTCAAAGTGCACATAGAATTCCTGGCAATTCGTATGTCCATGCTCCTTTTACATCGCCCACCTTTTTTAGCGCATACAATATTTTCTTGTTAACCGCTTCGACCTGACCATTCATTTGCGGGGACTTAACTGAACTTTGGGTTAACATGATGTGGAAATTCGTGCAAAATTCTTTGAATCTTTTCTACAATTGAGTCTTGTTATCTGTGATTATTGTATGGGGAATGCCGAATCTGCACATTATGGATTTCCATAAAAAAATTCTCCATTTCCTTTCTATTATCATCGCTAATGGCTATGCCTTTATCTATTTGGTAAAATATTCCACCACAACTACCATATATTTTCGTTGGTCTTCCACCATCGGGAATGGGCTCAATATGTCGATGCCCCAAATCGCGAACGACCAAGGACTTGTGATGGATTTAAGTAATGTTGTTGGCTGCCTCGGGATTGGGGTAAACTCTTGGCAAGGTGCACATTTGCTTACCATCTCTTTAGCATCCCTTCGCATTGTAGGCTAGTAGTAGCCCTGCCTGATTACTTTCTGGGCTAATGAATGCGAACCTGGGTGGTGTCTGCTGACTCCTTCGTGAATTTCTTGTAGTACCAAATTGGCCTCCTCAGGTCCTAAGCATCGTAGAAGTGTTGCGTAAATCTTCTTTTGTACAAAATGTCATTGATGACGGTGTACCGGGCGGCTCGTCACGTTAATTTAAGTCTTTGGGTTCTATCATCGGGCAACATTCCCGTCTTGATGTACGTCATGATTGGATTCATCCAAGTATCTCCTGTATTGAGTTGACATACTTGGCTTTCTTTCACAAAAAAAGGTACTCTCGGTATTCCATCAAGAATCTAAAACTCCTTTGGATTTCGAGTCTTGTTGCTAATCTTGCCAAAGCGTCTGCTCTGGCGTTGTCTCCTCTAGGTATTTGCGTTGTGGCGTACTAACTAAACTGTCCTAATAGTTCTGCATTGTAGAGGATTAGTTCTACAGAATTTTTCCATGTGTAAAATAAAGTGAAATAATTGTGGATAATAATACGCTTACATATAAATGAGCTTGTTGCGACCTGTCACCCTCTGATGGTACTTGAGGAGTGTTTCATCGTGAACATCATATTTGCCTAACAGTTGTTAAACACCAGGTGTGAATCGATAAATATTTGTGATTTTACCTTAAGTCTTGCCGCAAGCTCTAAACCCGCTATCAAAGCTCCATACTCTACTGCATTATCGAATAGGGCGAATGCGAAACTAAGCACATACTACCATTCCTATTTTGCGTTGGGCGCTCAACAACACACCTTCTCATGCTCTATTAATAGCCCAAGGGAGGATGTTGCCCCTCCTGACTTTTCTCACTGGTGTCAACATTATCAGGGAATGAAGTTGTTTGAGTTGTGAATATGCACTCCGCGACAAAGTTAGCCAGAATCTGAGCCTTGATCTCCCTCTATCGTCGATACGCTATTCCGAATTCACTAAACTCCACCCCTTATTTTAACATTTGTCCTTGAACATTCATCTTTCCTAACAAATCTTTGAAAGGTTGGTTTGTGAGGATGACTATCTGATGTGCTTGAAAGTAGTGGCGAAGCTTTCTGACTACTATTACCAAGGCGAAAACCAATTTCTCCACTATTACGTACCTCTTTTCTGCTGGTTGTAGGACCCTACTGATGTAATAGACTGGCCTTTGGATGCTCTTCTCATGTCGGACCAGTACTGCTGCTACAATTTTAGTGGTGGCCGCCAAGTACATGAGTAAGGTTTCCCTCTCTCTATGCACTGCTAACATGGGGGACTAGCTAAGTATTTTTTCAAATGGTTGAATGCTTCCTGACAATCTTGTGTCCACTAGAAAGGACCTTTCAAGGCTTTAAAGAACGGGATGCACTTATTGCTAATCTGGACACAAAACTGTTTAGGGCAACCACTTTGCCAATGAGTTTCTGGATATCACTAGTATTTCTTGGTGGTGTCATATCAAGAATTACCTTTATCTTTTATGAGTTTGCATCAATGCCCTTTTTCGAGATTAGGAAACCTAGAAATTTTCTGGTCCCTACCGTGAAGGCACACTTTTTAGGATTGGGAAGAATTTTATATAGGCGTAAAATATCGAAGACTTCCTATGTATCGACCAAATGTTGCTCAAAAGACGTAATCTTTTCTAGCATGTCATCCACGTAAACTTCCATATTTCTCCCTATTTTGTGACAAAAAATCTTATTGACAACTTTTGATACGTTGCCCCTACATTCTTTGTCCTCCTTTGCCATTGTGATCTGGTTGTATAAAAAACGTCCATGAAGCTCATGAACTTGTAGCCTGCTGAGACATCGACTAATCTATCAATTGATGGCAACGGTAAACTATCCTTAGGGCACGCCTTGTTGAGATCGGTGAAGTCTACACACATCCGCCACTTGCCACTAGGCTTCTTCACCATGACTACATTCGCTAGCCACTGCGGGTACCTAGCTTCTTCGACAAAATCTGCCATGATCAACTTAACCACAATATCAAGCAAGACAATTACTTTAGGATATTCAAGGGTCCATTAAAGGCTCTAAGCTACTTTTACACCAAAGCTAGCAACCTTAACCACAATATCAAGCAAGGCAATTACTTTAGGATATTCAAGAATCAAGGGGTCAAAGATGTACTCGCCATAGCTAGAAATCCTGTTGAGTGGATCAAATGATCGAAATGAACCAAGAGGGGGTGAATTGGATTTTTAAAGTTCTTGGAGGTGGAAATTGCAAATAAAAAGATTGACAAGGAATTTTAGAGTGGTTCAAGTTCCAAATGAACTCTACATCCACTACCTTAGCTTCACTAAGGATTTGCAACAATTCGACTAATTGCTCTTCCCCTTTTCTAGGCTAAGGAGGTAACCTTTACAATTTTCGTTCAAAATTTCTACCCAAAATTTGACCCAATCCTCACACAATTTAAACAAAGAATTTGTTGGCTAAACAAGTATCTCTCAATACATAAACTAGCCCAATTACAAGCACTCAACCCAATTGAAATGATAAGAATGAAAAATACAAATGGGGTTTCTAGACAATAATGGGATTTAGGTACAAATGCTTGGATTTGATGTTTGGATGTTTGCTTTAGGATCAATAGTTGTTGCTGGAGCTTTTAGAGGTCCCTTTTATACCTTCTCATTGATTTCTAGCCGTTGTGGTTGTTGCATTCATCAATAGAGCCGTTGGGGGTGTTATCTCACCTCCATAAATGCAGTCTGCAACCAACCGTTTCGAAACGCCCGACCCTGTTTCGAAACAGACCGAAATAGAAAGAGCTGTTGGGGTGCATTAAAGAGCCCGTATCGAAACGGTCTAACCTGTTTCGATACGCTAAGAGCCGTTTCGAAACTTGTTTCGAAACATTTTTCCACTGTCAAGGGTCGTATCGAAACGGCATGAAATCGTTTCGATACGCTTTAACGGTTTGTTAAAAATCAGTTAAAAACTTGCAACAGTCATATTTTTCAAATCAAATGAAGAACCGTTTCGAAACACTTAATGTCGTTTTGATATGGTTTCTCTATGTTCTAAAGCCATTTCGATACTTATTTCGAAATACGGGTTGGCAGTGTTGAAATCGTTTCGATACCCGTTTCGAAACATGGGTTGACAGTTTCGAAACAGGGACTCGAAAATCACTGTTTTGGCTTTAAGAACACTTAGAAAATATTTGATAAACTTAGTTTTTAACTTAGGCATATTCTTTAAATCATATAGGGATGTTTGAGGACTTAAAAATTCGTTTTCACATTTTCAATTTAGTCCTTAGGTTCTTTAGTTATATCAAAATTAAAATATTGGTTTCACAATCTCCCCCTTTTTGATTTAACAAAACCAAAGTTAGAATTTTTAAGAGTTTTGAAAATTTTGAATACATTCTAACTCCCCCTTAATTTAAGATAGGTTTTCAAAGGATTTAACTTTGAAATTCAAGGTTTAAAACTTTAAAGCACTTTAAACATTTAAAACGAATTTTTTGGCTCTTAGATTTCTTCTCTCCCTTTTTGTTAGATCAAAAACAATAAACAAGGCTCATAGAGAAGAGATAGGGTTAATAGCAATAATCATTAAGCAATAAGAAATAAGCAACAATAATATTAATTCATAAAATTAAAATATCCAAAACATAAATCTTCAACAATAAGTTCAAAGCATAATCCCAAATAAAATTAAAAGCATAGGTTCATAAAACATAATGGAAATAAAGATGCAAACTGAATCCTAAAATGCATAGCTAATATGAGATGTCATGAATATCCTAGGCCTCTTCGTCACCATCATCATCCGAGGTCTCATCATCACTCTTGACTTGAGATTGACGAAACTTCATCCATTGGCCATAAAAGGTGGAGAATGACATATCCATGGCCGAGTGTTGAATCTCAAGGGATTGGAGTTGATCCTCTACATTTTGCAAACGTGTATTGATAGCACCAAAGCCCGAAGCCATGTTAGTGTCCATGGCATTGAACCGCTCGGTAAGGAAAGCCGTGAGAGCTTCATTGTTCGCAACTTGAGCTTGTAGTTGAGGTTCAACGGGAGGAGGAGGAGGTGGTGCTTCCCTATCAACATGTGCCCAATGTCCATTGTTTACATAGCGAAAACCGGACTTACAGAGAGAGGACTCACCAATTTTTGACTTGCGAGGTTCCGGAGAGTCGTAGGTGCAATCAAGATTAAGCTGGCTAAATATGTGACTTAAAACCGTTCCATAAGTGAAGGATTTCAGTGCATCGGTGTCACGAAGCTTAACATTGTTAACCATTTCGGCAAATATGATCTTAACTAGATTGGGGCGCTCACCACGACGGAAACACTCAAGCCAAAAATAGTCTACTTGACGAATGTGAGAATATTTACCTCCGGATGGGCGAAGGAACCATGAGACCATCAAATGGAGGAATCGATCGTGCGCATCCAAAGTAAGCACCGAACCGGTGTGAGAACCAAAGTGACTCTCATTCTCAATTCCTTCGTTCTTAAGAGCAAACGTAGACTCCAAGAGAGGGATGTTAATGACAATCTTCTTCCCTAAAATAAAAGACTCAAGACCAACAACTTCGGAGTTGTCTTCATCATTGATAAATTAAGCATTGGAGTAAAAGAGAAGTACCATGTGTTTGTAGCAAATATTCGGGATGCTCAAAAGACCAAGGAAACTCCATTCTCTCAAACGGTCGAGGTAACGAAAAAGAAAGCGCTCGGAATCAAGAAAGTTGAGATCAATGACACGCTCACGACAAACTTCGTACTCCTTGACATATTTGAACCGATCCCTGATCTCTTGAGTTCGAAGAGATTTTTGAAATAGTAGGGTGAGATTTGGAAGAATACTCGAGTCACTAACTTGACTGGTCTTACGCTTTTTGTGAACATTCTCCGAAGCCATCCTAAAAAATATATTAAGCAAGCGATTTAAAATAGGTTTAAGTGTATGCATGAGATTTCGTAATTCAACCCAATGATAAATCCCACTTAGTTTTAAAACAAGTTTAAAAAATTTACAAAACAAAAAAAAATTAAGAGAAAAACAGTAAAAAATACGAGTTACAATTTATATATTCGAATCAAAAAATTGAAGATTTTGAAAAAAAATTACAAGATTTGAAAAACCCAAGTATCAAAACATATAAACTATACAAAACTAAAATTTTCTAACCTAAGATTCGAGTACAAATTGAAGGAAAAAGAAAAAAATGAAAAATACCTTAAATTGGGATTTTGGATGAATGGATGAAAATCCTTGCACAATATTGTTGAAGCTTGCTTAGACTTGTGTTTAAGAGAAAAACCCCTCAAGATTTGGTGAGAAACAAAGAGGTTTAGAGGGTTTTTATAGGAAAAATTCGAGTCTAGGGTTTTTAGGGTTTGGGAGAGTTTTAATTTGTGTTGAACTTTATCATTAAAAGCCCCTTTAAAGCAGTCCGCGAATTTGTTTCGAAACGGTCTTGACCGTTTCAAAACGCGGGCATGAGAGATTGACCGACTTTTCAACTTCAACTGACCGTTTCAATACAGGTTTGACCGTATCGAAGCCCCGTTGACTCGTATCGAAACTTGTTTCGATACACCCCTTGGCAGTAGCCAAAACGTTTCCAAACCCTGTTAAGGCGTTTCGAAACGCCCTTCTCTCAGATAGCAATTTAAGGCAACCGTATCGAAACAGAGGAACCCGTTTCGATACACCTGGGCTTGGAAGTGCAGATGAGGCTCTAAAAATGCAGAAAAATGAATTTTTCTAAGGCCTAACTTGTATGAATGACATAAATGAGCAGGAAAAACATATGCAAACACAAACATACTCCCTCTAGCTATAGGCATGGATAAAATTAGGAGTAAAAACACATAAACATGGCATTTCACAAGATCAAGCAATTTTAAGCACAAAAGAGGTCCTAAAAGGTCAAGATAGGCTAGCTAGACCTAACTCTCTCCTAAGGGGTATGGTTTCAACTTTAATACCATAATCTAAGAGTTGTTGCTTCATCCAAAGGACTTGAGCACAACAACTCCCTAAGGATATGTACTCGGCTTCGGTGGTAGATAAGGCTACACTATTTTGTTTCTTAGAGAACCAAGATATGAGCATACTACCTAGGAATTGACAAGTTCCCGAAGTACTCTTCCTATCGATTTTGCATCCCCCATAATCCGCATCCGAATAAGCATGAAGGTTGAAGGTGGAGTCTCTAGGGTACCAAAGACCTAAACAAGGAGTATCTCTAAGGTACTTAAAGATTCTCTTAACGGCTATAAGGTGAGACTCTCTAGGACTAGCTTGAAACCTAGCACACAAGCAAACACTAAACAAGATATATGGTCTACTTGTGGTAAGGTAAAGCAATGATCCAATCATAGAACGGTAAAGCTTAGAGTCAACACACTTACCTCCTTCATCTTTGTCAAGCTTTGTAGATGAGCTCATAGGTGTGGCTTGAGGCTTTGCATTCTCCAAGCCAAACTTCTTGAGCATATCCTTTATGTACTTTGCTTGATTGATGAAGGTGTCATCCTTCTTTTGTTTGATTTGGAGTCCCAAAAAGAATGAGAGCTCCCCCATCATGCTCATCTCGAATTCACCTTGCATTAGCTTAGCAAACTCTTTGCAATGACATTCGTTAGTAGAACCAAAAATAATATCATCAACATAAATTTGAACTACTAAGATGTCATTTTTATACATTTTTATAAAGAGTGTAGTGTCCACCTTACCTTTTTCAAAACCTTTTTCAATTAAAAAATTGAAAGTCTTTCATACCAAGCTCTAGGAGCTTGTTTTAAACCATAAAGAGCTTTAGTGAGTTTGAAAACATGATTTGGAAATTTTGAGTCTTCAAAACCCGGTGGTTGTTCCACATACACTTCGTCATTATTAAAAAGCCATTTAAAAACGTGCTTTTAACATCTATTTGAAAAAGCTTGAAATCATGATAACATGCATATGCAAGCAACATCCTAATGGCTTCCATTCTAGCTACGGGTGCATAGGTTTCATCAAAATCTATTCCCTCTTCTTGAGTGTAACCTTGTGCTACTAGTCTAGCTTTATTTCTCACAATGTTACCACTCTCATCTAGCTTGTTCCTAAAGACCCATTTAGTTCCTATGGTAGACTGATTACTAGGCCTATCAACTAATGTCCAAACGTTACTTCTCTCAAATTGATTTAACTCTTCTTGCATAGCCATAATCCAAAAATCATCTTTCAATGCTTCTTTTATATTCTTAGGCTCTATGCATGAGATAAATGCAACATGATTCATTAATCTAAGAGAAGATCGAGTGGTTACCCCCTTGGATGGATCACCAAGATTTCACCATCTTTGACATAGTTGAACTCCCTTGGGTAGCTCACTTCCTTTTCCTCAAGAGCCAAGTCCTTCAAGGCTTCAAGAGGCGGATCTTGTTTATCCTCTTCTTTTGTTGGAATCTCATCCTCCTTTGAAGTTTTTCCTACATCAAAGGCATTTATGATTCCTACATCATCATCATCACAAGAATCCTTCCTTGGAAGGAGGTTATCATCGAATACAACATGTATAGATTCTTCAACTACTAAAGTTCTTTTGTTAAATACTCGATAGGCTTTAGAGGTTAAAGAGTATCCTATGAAAATAGCTTCATCACTTTTTGCATCAAATTTACCTAAGTTGTCTTTTCCATTATTTAAAACAAAACACTTGCAACCAAAAGGATGAAAATAGCTAATGTTAGGCTTTTTAGATTTTAAAATCTCATAAGGTGTTTTCTTTAAAATTGGCCTAATCATTACTCGGTTTACAATGTAGCAAGCGGTGTTTGTGGCTTCCGCCCAAAAATATTTAGGTAAATTATTTTCACAAAGCATGGTTCTAGTCATTTCTTGCAAAGTTCTATTTTTCCTCTCAACTACCCCATTTTGTTGAGGAGTTCGAGGAGCCGAAAAATTGTGGCTAATACCATTTTCATTTAAAAATCTTCAAACCCTAAATTTTGAAACTCTGTTTCATGATCACTTCTAATATGTGAAATTCTAAGTTCAAGATCATTTTGGGTTAGTTTTGAAAATGTGATGAATTTTTCTAAAGCCTCATCTTTAGTACTTAAAAATAGAACCCAAGTAAACCTAGAAAAATCATCAACAAGTACAAATGCATAAGATTTACCACCCAAGCTCATAGTCCTAATTGGACCAAATAAATCCATATGGATAAGTTGTAAACATCTACTTGTAGAAACATTATTAATGGATTTAAAGGAAGACTTATGTTGTTTACTCTTAGAGCATGCATCACAAATTTTATCGTTTGAAAATTTAATCTTGGGTAAACCTCTAACTAGATCAAGGGAAACTAGTTTTTTCTAAAACACTAATGCTAGCATGTCCTAGTTTCCTATGCCACAACCATGCATCATTTTCATTTTGTGCTACTAAGCATGCATGAGATGTATGTATGTCATCTAGATGCACCATGTATATGTTCCATATGCGATGACCTATGAGCAAAATATTATTAGATTTAATGTCAACAATTTTGCACCCATTTTTATCAAATAAAACATTAAATCCTTTATCACACAATTGACTTATGCTCAATAAGTTATGTTTAAGATCATCGACATACAAGACATTTTCAATGAGAATAGTAGATTGATTACCTATGGAGCCAATACCTTTAATGTGGCCTTTGGAGTTGTCACCAAATGTCACAACTCCTCCACTTTTTGGCTTTAGATCCATGAATCTACTCTTGTCTCCGGTCATATGCCTTGAGCATCCACTATCAAGGTACCATGAGTTTTGACTTTGTGCTTTGGCCTTGTAGTAATGCTCCCCCTACAAACAAAGATATTAAGCTTTTTTTTTGGTACCCAAATCATTTTGGGTCCATGAGTGTTAGCTCCCAAAACCTTGGTTCCCTTAGGAATCCAAGATGACATAACAACAATGTTGTTAGATTTTACAAGTTCCTTAGGAACCCATACACTTCTAATCCTTTTAGTTCTACTATGTCTAGGAAAGCTACCTTGTTTGTAGTAATTAGTCTTTTTCTTAGGTTGGTTTGTTTTTGAAGATTCACTTATTTCATGCTTGACACTACCAACATTTTTAAAAGACTCTTTGAGCTTATTAAGCTTATCTAACACCTTTTGGTGTTCACTATTACATTGAGATAAAAGATTATTAAGGTCAACGTTTTCATCTTGGAAGAATTTTAGCTCATCTTTCAACCCTAAAATCTTTTTCTCAAATTTTAAATTAGCTTGAGAAAGTGAGTCATTTTTATCATTTAATTCCGAAATAATTTTCTTATTCCTAATGACCGACTCCTTGTATTTCTCAACTAATTCATCATATGCCTCTTGCAACTCATCATATGCATCATTTAATTCATCATATGTAAAATCAAAAGATGATGAGTTAGAGGTTACCATAGAGGAATCTTCCTCAAGTGCCATGAGGCAAAGGTTGGCCACTTCTTGTTTGTCATCCTCCGATGACTCCTCATCACTCCAAGTAGCAAGTTTGACATTGAGCTTCTTCTTCTTCTCAAATCCCTTCTTCTTGAGTTGAGGGCACTCCGAACGTATGTGGTCGGGTTTATTGCACTCGAAGAAAATGATTTGATCCCTTGCTTCTTCTTTGTTTTTACATTTGAAGTCCATCTTTCTTTGAATTTTTCTTCCCCGGTTGGACCTCATAAAGCGTGAGAATCGTTTGGCTATCATAGCCAATTCTTCTAGCTCATCCTCCTCACTAGAAGAGCTCTCCTCAAGTAGTGAAGCTTTGAGAGCTATTCTCATCTTCTTCTTCTTTTCTACCTCTAGCTTTTCTACTCTCTTCTCTTCTTTCTTCTTCTCTTCTTCCCTTCCTTGCTTCATAATCTCATGAGTAAGAAGAGAACCCACTAGCTCATCAAGCTTTAAAGTCTTCAAATTTTTAGCTTCTATGATGGCGGTTCTCTTCCCATCCCAAGATTCGGGAAGTGAATAGAGTAGCCTCTAGACAAGCTTGTCTTCCGGTATTGTCTCTCTAAATCCTTTGAGCCCATTGACTATGCTGGAGAACCGATCAAACATCTTGGACACCGTCTCATCGGGCTCCATCTTGAAATTTTCATAACTAAGATTGAGAATTCCAATCTTAGTTTCCTTGACATCATTGGTTCCCTCATAGGTAGTCTCAAGAGTGTCCCACACTTCTTTGGCACTCTCAATGGATGATACTTTGGAGTATATGTCCGGAACGAATGAACAAAAGAGCATGTGGAGGGCTTTGTCATTTATTTGGATCTTCTTCCTTTCTTCTTCACTCATCTCCACCTTTTTCTTCAAAACCATATTCCCTTCACTATCTTGCTTCAATGGAATGTAAGGGCCATCTTCAATCACATCCCAAACCAAGTAGTCATTGGACTTGATGAAGAGACGCATTCTATTCTTCCAAAACGGATAGTTGTCACCATTGAAGAATGGAGGTTTTGTAGTGGATTGAGACTCATACATGCTCGAACTGGAGGTAGAAGCCATCTCTTGATTTTTGGATGATCACACTCTTCCTAGGAACTCCTCTTGTGGTTGTTAATCCTCAAAGAGGTAGGCTCTGATACCAATTGTTGAGTGGATCGAATGATCGAAATGAACCAAGAAGGGGGTGAATTGGATTTTTAAAGTTCTTGGTGGTGGAAATTGCAAATAAAAAGATTGACAAGGAATTTTAGAGTGGTTCAAGTTCCAAATGAACTCTACATCCACTACCTTAGCTTCACTAAGGATTTGCAACAATTCCACTAATTGCTCTTCCCCTTTTCTAGGCTAAGGAGGTAACCTTTACAATTTTCGGTAAAATTTTCTACCCAAAATTTGACCCAATCCTCACACAATTTAAACAAAGAATTTGTTAGCTAAACAAGTATCTCTCAATACATAAACTAGCCCAATTACAAGCACTCAACCCAATTGAAATGATAAGAATGAAAAATACAATTGGGGTTTCTAGACAATAATGGGATTTAGGCACAAATGCTTGGATTTGATGTTTGGATGTTTGCTTTAGGATCAATAGTTGTTGCTGGAGCTTTTAGAGGTCCCTTTTATACCTTCTCATTGATTTCTAGCCGTTGTGGTTGTTGCATTCATCAATAGAGCCGTTGGGGGTGTTATCTCACCTCTATAAATGCAGTCTGCAACCAACCGTTTCGAAACGCCCGACCCTGTTTCGAAACAGACCAAAATAGAAAGAGTTGTTGGGGTGCATTAAAGAGCCCGTATCGAAACGGTCTGACCTGTTTCGATACGCTAAGAGCCGTTTCGAAACTTGTTTCGAAACATTTTGCCACTGTCAAGGGTCATATCGAAACGACATGAAATCGTTTCGCTACGCCTTAATGGTTTGTTAAAAATTAGTTAAAAACTTGCAACGGTCATATTTTTCAAATCAAATGAAGAACCGTTTCGAAACACTGAATGTCGTTTCGATACGGTTTCTCTATGTTCTAAAGTCGTTTCGATACTTGTTTCGAAACACGGGTTGGCAGTGTTGAAATCGTTTCGATACCCGTTTCGAAACATGGGTTGACAGTTTCAAAACTGTTTCGAAAGGCCTTAGGCCGTTTCGAAACAGGGACTCGAAAATCATTGTTTTAGCTTTAAGAACACTTAGAAAATATTTGATAAACTTAGTTTTTAACTTAGGCATATTCTTTAAATCATATAGGGATGTTTGAGGACTTAAAAATTTGTTTTCACATTTTAAATTTAGTCCTTAGGTTCTTTAGTTATATTAAAATTAAAATATCGGTTTCACAAATCCCGAACTCAAGCTTTCCAAGCAAAACCCTTCAACTTTCTCTTTTGATCCAAGCTTGAAGAACACCCAAAGATCTCCTCTTTTCATACCAACATGAAAAACGAAACCATACATGAGGTAATAGCTAGGGGTAAGCTTGACCACGAATTTATAATCCTAAACCTCAAAGAAAAGCTTCATAACACCTTAAATCATCCAAAACCCAAAATGGCAACTTACCCTTTTAAGAAGAGAAGACCACTTTCATGAAGCTTGGGTGATGGAGATTAATTTCTTCTTCACTCATGAACCCCAAAATCAACTCTATGAAGGTAAAGATTTGAGATTTAAACCTTGGTGGATTGGGTTCCCATGAAGGGAAAGGTAAGGATGAAAGAGAAGAAGAAAAGGGTAAGTGATATCACAAGCTCCCCCTTTTGTCTCCTCTTCAAACGGATGGAAATCATCTACCCTTTTCTGGTGCCCCTACTTATGTCTCACACCTAAAATTAGGTTTAGGGTTTAAGGTTAGGGTTTATGGTTATGGTTTAGGGAATTTAGCGTAGGGTGTATTTTGTAGGGTATAGTGTGTAGGGTTTAGGGTTTAGAATTTAGGGTTAGGGCTTGGAATTCACTTTTTTAGTATTGGGCATATGTAGGGGCACCGAAAAGGGACAAAGGATTTTTATCCCCTTCAAACACGTGAAACACCAAAGAATTAAAGGTGATCAACCTATTGTCTTTAAAAAGGGTATAATTACCCTATGAAACCCCTTAACTTTCTTCCTTGTCCTAAAATGGTCACTTCCCAAACTTATATGGTCTAATCCTCATCCAAAAAGGCCCAAACTCGACCCAATGGGTCCAAATACTCCAACAAACATGAAGGTCCATAACTCGGGTCGACGCCCAAACATTGACTTAGAAATCCGGGTCGTTACAACTCTCCCCTCCTAAAAAGAAATTATGTCCTGAAACTTTAAAGAAAGGGAGGAGATGAAACCATCTTAGATCCAACCATTTCCCAACTCTCATATGTTCACCTTGATTCTAAAATTTCTAACGGCAATTAACACTAGAGTGGGCAAATGTTCAAAAAACACAAATGTAACATAAGTGACCATAACGGTCAATTTTTAAAATCGGTGACCAAAAGTGTACGCGAGATAAAAAAAAAGTGACCATAGCAGTAGTTTACCCAAAAATATTGCTACAAGAACAATTTGTTATATTGATCGACACGTTCGTAAATTTGCAGTGTCCGTGTCAGTGTTATTTTTTTGTTTCACTATTAGTATTCAATTTAAGCATAAGGTCAAAAATAGCCCCCCCCCCCCAACGTTTCACCATTTGGTCAATTCACCACATATTCTTTTTTTGGTGCAAAAAAGCACACAACGTTTGATTTTCATTCAACTTTCACCCTAAGTGGATGAAAACCGTTAGTCAACTAACGGTCAACGCCCGAGGCTGACGTGGCATGTCTGCATGGCATGGGGAGATGACGTGGCGATGCCACGTGGCACTTTGCGATGTGGCATTTAAAAAAATAATTAATAATTTATTTTTAAAATATATATATATATATATATTGAATTTTTTTAACTAATCAAATGATGCCACATGCACTTTGATGATGTGGTATGATCCGATTGGTTAAAAATATTAAAAAAATATTTTTTAAAAATAATTATATAAATATATTAAAAATAAAATATCCTAAAATTTTCAAATATTTCTAAAACAATCCCTAAAACCTTAAACCCCCAAATTCAGCCACTCCCACCGGCGTTGGCCGCATTGCCGGCAACGGAATGAAGCTCCCTCCCCTCGTCGAACGACCCACACATCGTTCCTCGTTTGTTCTGCCACCGTTCATCGCGAATCGGACAAATGAACCATTCAACGATTTCTCCTTCGTTCGGCGTTTCGCACGGCGTCGATCGATTTCCAACGACGGAATGGTGGGGTAAATGATCGTGATGGTCCGACGACCGACGTGGCTATCGACGATAGAATTGGCTTAAATCGAGATTTAGGTTTGAGGTTAGGGATTTTGAAATTTGGAGGCTATTTTATGAAATTTGGAAAATTTAGAGATTTTTTAAAAATTAATTAATTTTTAATTTTTTTAAAAAATATCATGTGGAACTGCCACATCAGCAAAGTGCCATGTGGCACTGTCATGTCATCCCTTCATGCCACGCCTGCGTGCCACGTCAACCTCAAACGGTCAACGCCTGTTGACTAACGGTTTCCATCCACTGAGGGTGAAAATTGAATGAAAATCAAACGTTAGGTGCTTGTTTGCACCAAAAAAAGAATAGGCGGTGAATTGACCAAATGGAGAAACGTTGGGGCAATTTTTGACCTTATGCCTTCAATTTATTGGTTGACTAATTCGGACCGGATATTGTAGAGATACGTTATGAGACGATCCTTCCAACTTAATTTGTTTCATTTTCGAGCCACTGACCTTGCTTAAGGGATTTAGTACATCATCCCACTAGATTAACTGTTGTTGGTCGTGTTGGTGTTATTATTACTATATGTGATGTCATAAAATCTTGTACATACGCGAGGAAGATAACAAAATCTTAAAAGCTTATTTGGTTTTAGAGATTTTTTTTATTATCAGAAAATTATTTTTATTTTTGTAAACAAAACTGAACCAATTGGACTGTATGAATGCAAACCTCTGATAGGGTCAATTATAATAGCATAAATTTTATTGAAGATTATATTTTAAATGGAGAAGGAAGCTTTATAGACTTGAAAAATAAAGACTTATGGGCTACTTTTTTGATTTTGTAGTAGTCTCAATTTATTGATTTCGTTCCTATGATATTTTTACATTAATTTGATTTCTAAAGAAGTCGAATTGTATCACTGTTTAGGGTTTAAAAATATTTATGTTTTATAATCACTTTAGATTGATAAAATTTTCAATTAGGGTTTAGGATTTAAAGTTTGAGATTTAAAAATTAAGGTTAGAGTGTCAGTTAAGGGGCAAACGGTGATGTAATTCGACTACTTCATGGACCAAATTGATGCGAAAATAATATAAGGGCAAAACTAATAAATTGGGACTATTACAGGGAAGAAAATATCTCTTAAGCAAAAAAATAAACTACTAGTTACACAAGTATTCAACTCTTTTAAGCCTAGTAGTGTTGAGCTCGACTAAACTCGTTAAGAACTCGATCTGAATGTTGATCAAACTTTAATCGAGTCAAACACAAATAACTCGTAATTTGTATCGTCTCATTTACTGTACTAATCTTAAAGAGTTTAACTCTTTCAAATAATTTGTTTACCTCTATTTGACTGTAGGAGAATTATGCGCTCTACAATACATATTGTAACTTTTTAAATTCGACTTGAAATATTTGAGGTGTTCACAAGTGTCGCATTCAAATAATTAGAGTGATTAACGATTTAAAATTTAAAATTAATTGATTTAAAGCAAATAAAACTCATAATCTATTAAAGTCAATAATAAATACAAACTTTAAAATAATTATATAAGATCGGAGCTTCAACACTAAAACAATCTATAAAAGTACACCGAAAAAAATCTATAAAAATAAGGGTGTGCAAAATAAACCGTAACTGTTAACCGTAAGTATTAACCGGTATAACTTTTAAATTTTACCGGTTAATTAACTTACCGTTAAAGCTTAAATAGTTACGGTTAATCAACTGTTAAAAATGATGGTTAATGGTTAATCGTTACGAAATTATTTAGACGTAAAATGAAGTTTGTGATTAGAATTTCTTTACTTAAATATTTTTTGGTAGAAGGTCAAAAATAGCCCCCAATGTTTCACATTTTTGCTAATTTTAGCCCTATCCTTTTTTTTGTGCAGACAACCACCTAACGTTTCATTTTTCGTTCAAATTTTACTCTTGTTGGATGAAAACCGTTAGTTAACTAACGGTCAACGCATGAGACTAACGTGTCATGTCTGCAGGGCATGAGGAGATGACGTGACACTAGGAACGGTGCTACATGCTGAATGGGAGGGGCTGTGCCCCCCTCGGTAGGGGAAATTTTTTTTACCCTTTGATTCCTTATATTTTTCCTGAAAAAAATGGGATAATTATGAATTTGCCCCCCCCCCTTTCAAAATTTATGTTTTGCCCTCAACTTCAAATCCTGGCTCCATCACTGCGTGACACTGCCACGTGGTTTTTTTGCTGACATGGAAATTGGTTAAAAATATTTAAAAAATATATTCTTTAAAAATGTCATGTCAGCAAAAATGTCATGTGGTAGTGCCACGTCCCCATGCCCTGCATACATGCCACGTCAGTCTAAGGCGTTGATCGCTAGTTGGTTAATGATTTTCATCCAACAAGAGTGAAATTTGAACGAAAAATGAAACGTTAGGTGGTTGTTTGCACAAAAAAAAGATAGGGCTAAAATGACCAAACGGTGAAACGTTAGGGGTCTATTTTTGACCTTTTATCATATTTTTTTAAAATTTAATACAATATTTATCGGAGAGATAATTTTATTATTCTTAAAAGAATTAGTGAACATTTGAAAAAAAAATTGTAATAGGTTACAAGTTAACCTGTAACCGAACAGTTAAGTAGCGGTTAACCATTTAAAAATTTAATTGTTAACCATTTCTTAATGATATATTACAGTTTAGTAACTACTATAACGATTAACCAATTATTTATATTAAATAGTACGAGTAACCTACCATAAACACCCCTAAAGGTAAGTACACTTATAAACTAACTAAATGGTATGATAAAGGTCCTACGAAAACACTCGCACAACTGTTAAAAATTTGTTCAGTTCTGCTTTCATCCCTAAAGCAATATAAAAAATTCTTAAATGAAAAATCAACTCCTAAAATATTTTTTGTTTGCTTTTAGTTTTAAACTAATTTTTGAGAAAAATAAATTTTTAAACTATCATTTATGGCCACTTAGTTTGGTAGTTATTTAAGTAAAAAAATTAACCAATAAATAGTTTATGAACTAAAAGAAAAAATGACATAATTTAAATACTTATTTTGACAAAAAATAATTTAAAGGTTAAAAGAAAAAAAATATTGCTTTAAGGACTGATTTTTCATTTAAAATTAATATAAAAAATTGTTAATCCAAATTTTCAATTGAAGCTCTTGTATAAAATAATTGAACATTGAAATCAGTCCGGCACTTTAAAATAATTAATGTGGAACTCATAAATTTGCAAATTTTCAATTCGATGTCATCGTAAATTAATTTCAACGGAGTTTCACTAATCGGTCTAGTTGCCAAAAATGTTTATATTGTCTCATTTTGTATGTGTTCAAATTTTAGTATAAAAATATAATATCTCTCTGATTAATCAAAAAATTAAATTTTAATGGTAATAATTTGAAGGGTTGGGGTATAAAATATATTTTTTATTTATATCGCGAGTGTGACAAAATCTAGCAATAAAATAAAATGTTAACGCTTAAAATGGTACAAACAAACAAACATTACACATTTTCCTCAGTTGTTACCGTTGTTAATAAGATTATAAATGGATCATCCATTTTTAAATTATTATAAATGAGTCATTCAATTAGTGAATTGTTACAAACATATTTTTTTACGTTAATTATTTGAGAGAGATATAATCAAATCACCTGAGTAGACAGTCATTGAAGGGAGAGCGGAGGGCACTGGAGAAAGGAGAAGACCGGAGCCATGGGAGGGAGAGCGGACGAGAGCAGAGCGCTGGGATAGATCGGAGTCAGGTTATGGAGGTCGAAAGGAGTTTTACTACCCTTCTTACAGATCGACAGGAGATAATTTCGTCCGAAATAAGCAGACAGGAAGCAAGAGAGGTTCTTCACTTTCCTATAAGCGCAGACAAGGAGTCTCCATCTTTGTGAATTTCATTAGCAAAAGAGGTATTTGAAACTTATGGAAGAATCCTATATACCTACCTATATTGCCTACAACAATCCTGGAAGACGATCTAAAAAAGATACGTTTGCGTTCATTAGATTTGCAAGGCCAGAAGATGCCCTAAAAGTGATAGAATATGGTAATAACAGGAGGATAGATGGATTCAATATCAAAGTATTCATGAGTAAGTTATCATCAAGCAACACAAGAGCTGTCGAAGAACCACAAAGAAGAAACGTGAAAATCGCTAGACATTCATTCAAGTTGGCAGACGGTCGCTCTTTAAAGGAAGTCCTGACTCCTGATGTCCAAAAGTGTACCATGGAAGAAGATGCAAGGAAGGTTGATGATAAATATCCGCCTGAGGTTGTCTCACAAAAGCCACCTGCTACTCTATTTCACTTCAGCATTCCCAAACAAGAATTGGAGTGGTTAGATCGGTGTATAGTTGGTGTGGTGAAAGGAATGTATGATGCAAATTTGAAGCACAGATGAAACGGTCAGATGACTCGCTAAATTCTGAAGATATTGAAGGGGTGAGGACCGGAGACGTGGATGTCAATCATAGCTTTAAGGATATTTCGGCACCGCTAAGCCCCAAGTTCATGGGAAAATGGAACTGTGGTATCTACCTCAACAAATTGCCCCACCCTGAAAAGCATGGTATCTAGAGAAGCAAAGCTGACGTTGGAGCCTGGAGGTATGTAAAGAAGTTGGTATCGAATACCAAGAAAAGGACGAGATTGTTCAAAAGAAGCTGGAGGCTCTAATTCCCGAGGAAGATAGGGCAAGCTATGGTGAGTGCTCGTGCTCCAATTCAATTATGTCTTACATAAATTTGGCTATTACTTGGAACGTCAGGGGCGCTGGTAAATTTGAAAAAAAAAAGGCAGCAATTAGAAAGATAGTTGGATTGAAGAAGCCGAGTGCGATCTTTATTCAAGAAACTAAACTAAGAAATGTCGATGATAGTGTAGCCTCCATCTTATGTGGTCGTCATAGAAAATTCGAAGTTGCCATTAGCCCCTCATGAGGTTTAATTTCCTTATGGGTTGAGGAATTTTTTAAGGCCGAGTCTGTAATTCTTAGAGAAAACTTCATTTGTATCAGTGGAAAATTGGTGCCTAATTAATATTTATGCTCCGAATGACATTGATAAAAGAGAAGAGGTTTTTGAAGAGCTTCGTGCAGTGACAAATTCTTTCAACCTTCCAATTCTCATGGGAGGAGACTTTAATACTGTCAGAACAATCGATGAAAGAAAAGGTTTGGGGCATGGAAAATTTTTCAAATTTTATCAATGATCTGGGATTACTGGAGCCAATTATGAAGGGAGGATCTTTCACTTGGTCTAGTATGAGAGAAATTCCAACCTACAGCAAACTGGACTGATTTCTCGTGTCCCCTAAGTTAGTTGCTCTTTGGCCTCGCCTTTCCCAACCAATATTACCAAGAGGTCTCTCGGATCACAACCCTGTGAGTCTTGGTCAGGAAAATATTTGTGAAGCAGGTAAAGGCTCAAGAATTTCTAAGATCTTGAAAATAGTAAAGAACAACACTAAGGAGTGGGTGAAGGACAATCGAAAATCCGAGGGGGAGTCCGCCTCAGTCTTAAATTCCATGTGCCATGAGATCGAAATGGAAACAGGGAAAGGAAATGTTGATCCCCGACTCCCTGTCAAACTCAAGCAGCTCCGACAGAAACTTTGGATTCGTGAAAGAAGGGAAGAGCGTGATTGGATCCAGAATCAAGGGTTCAATGGTTTAAATCGGGGGATAGAAATTCAAAAAAAATTCATCTCATGGCTTCTTCAAGACAATCAAAGAATCATATCAGCAATTTTGTCTATAGGGGAGAAACACATTCTGACCCATGTTCGGTTAAAAAGTTGATTCGACAGCATTTTAAAGATATTTACAACCAGTCCCATACTATCCCTGTTAGTAAACTTGACTGTAACCTGAAAAAGTTGAGTACCGAATCATCATGCTTATTGGAAGTTCCTTTTATGTTGGAAGAAATTTATAGAGCCTTAATGATGATGGAGAATTCGAAGTCCCCAGGACCCGACGGTTTTAACAGTGTATTTCTAAAGAGATTGTGGCCTAGTTTAAAAGAAGAGATATTGGCTTTCTTCAACTCGTTTTATCTTGGTAACCTCCCCGACAAATCTTTCAACAATTCTTTTATTGTTTTGATTCCCAAGATCAAGTCGCCTTCAACAATAGATGATTACCGGCCAATTAGCTTGATGGGATGCATCTACAAGGTTCTTGCTAAAGTTTTGGCCTGCCGCTTAAGCTACGTTTTGGATGAAATAATTGGCGATCATCAATTTGCCTTCTGCAAAGGGAAGAAAATAATGGATTGTTCATTAATCTCAAATGAGATCATCGACTTCACTAGAAGAAAAGGGTTAGAGGGAGTTGTATTCAAGGCAGATTTTCAGAAAGCTTATGATTTTGTAGATTGGAAATTTCTACTTTTTGTTATGAAGAATATGGGGTTTGGAGAAGTGTGGTGCGGGTGGATTAGATCTTGCTTAGCTTCAGCGTCAATTTCCATTTTGGTAAATGGATCCCCTACGATTCCTTTCTCCATCAGACGTGGCCTGCGACAGGGGTGTCCACTTTCTCCTTTTCTCTTCAACATTATAGCGAAAGCACTGAGTTCGTTAATCAACAAAGCTGAGAAGTTGGGTTTCTTTTCGGGACTCTATTACAACAACAGCTCAGAAACAATTACTCATCTGCAATTTGCAGATGATCTAATAGTTTTCTCGGGAGCAAACGAGAACAGTATACGCAATTTAGTTCGTCTTCTAAGAGGGTTCGAACTAGCATCGGGAATGAAATTGAACCTCCATAAAACAAAACTGTTGGGAATCAACCTTGAGGAGAGTTATATAAGTGATTTGGCAAGAATGGTTAACTGCCAAAGTGAAAAGTTACCTTGCACCTATCTAGGATTACCGTTGGGACACCATAAAAATGATAAACAAATTTGGTGGCCTATAGTGGAGAGAGTGAGAATCAAACTAGCTGGGTGAAAATCTAAATCACTATCTTTCGCCGAAAGAATCACTCTTGTCAAAGCGATAAATTCTAATCTCCCGATCTATTTTATTTCAATCTTTCCGATGCCGAAAGGAATAAACAAAGCACTGCCCAGCTTAGTTGGCAAATTCATATGGGGTGATAATGATAAACGTATGATTCACTGGGACAAATGGGAGGTATTATGCCTGCCTAAAGCTTATGGTGGGTTGGGAATTGTAGATTTCAGTATGAAAAATAGAGCCCTATTGTTGAAATGGATTTGGAGATTCGGGGTTGAAGTTGACTGTTTGTGGAGGAAATTATTACAGCAAGGTATGAAATGAATACTGACAGTACTTTTCCGTCAAATAGTAAGACACATGATATGTCATGGACTTGGAAAAAACATCATCTCTAACTTCAACAACAATGAGGATACTTTCATGTCCAATATTCGTTACTGCGTGGGAGATGGTAAAAGAATTCAGTTTTGGAATGAAAATTGGGTGGGCCCTTACCCCCTGATGGTGGCGTTTCCTAGAATCTTTGCTTTGGCAAGAAACAAATCTGGAGTAATAGCAGACTTTGGTTATTGGGATGAAAATACTTGGAAGTGGAGAATTACTTCGCGAAGAAATGTGTTTGATTGGAAGATAGATATGTGGTTGAACTTCAAGCAATTACTAGAAACAGTAAAGCCCATTCCCAACGTTAAAGACATCATTAGATGGACTGCCACCTCATGTGGTAACTTTGATGTGAAATCGGCTTTAAATTTGTCTTGTCCAAGTCGATCAGAACCTGAAGAGATTTGGAAGCTTGTTCGGGCGGGACTTGCACCTCCTAAAGTGGAAGCTTTCACTTGGAAAGCTATTCTTGAAAGATTACCAACCAAAGATGAGTTACTAAAAAGAGGGTGCAGTTCGACTATTTCTAGTTCGTGTCCTTTCTGCAATGGTTCTCCTGAATCAGTCAACCATATCTTCATTTTTTGCCCGAAGACGTGGTCAGTTTGGTTGAGGTGGTGCCAAGTGTGGAATCTTTGTTGGGGAAACCGGGTTATTTCCCACACGAACGTAGCTTCAAATCTGAGCTGAAATGTCGAGATCGAAACTACCGAAATTTGCACAGCGGACAAACCCGTCAACTATTGAATATTGAAACCTAATGGAAAAACCCAATAATAATCAACCGAAATAAATAATGGAGAGAACACACCGAATTTACGAGGTTCGACGAAAAATGTCGTCTACTCCTCGGGCACCACCACCGGATGATAACTTCACTAATACCAAAATGGTACAAACAAATGGAATTCCTAAGAATTCCCAAATATGAGAGAAGAGAAACAAATGGGAGAGATGGATGTTGGGATGAATTCAAATGGCAAATGCTAGGCCTATTTATAGTTGAGCTTTAAGGACTAAACCTATAAATAGCCTAAAGTTTAGGGACCAAAAATTAATTTTCCCATACCACTTTTCAACCACATTTTGCCAACTAATTTTCCACCCAATATTTGGTGCTTTCGGTGGCTTTTTGGTTGGCAATTTCCAGCCACTTTCAACAAATCTCCACCTTGGCTTGAAATTTCACCAAGCTTTTCAAAATTTCTTCTCCCCAAACGTTATCTTTTGTAGTGCCTCCAAATGCGCCCACGAGCGCCATACACCCGAAGGTGCTCAAACTTGCAAGATGTTAATCAAGTTCAAACAATGATTGAACTTGATTGATGTTACCACCTTGGTCATCATATCTGCAGGATTTTCTGCTGTCGCAATCTTCTGAAGTAGAATCTTTCCTTCTTCAAAGATCTCCCGCACAAAGTGATACCTCACGTCGATGTGCTTAGTTCTTGAATGGTAGACTTGATTTTTTGCTAAATGAATAGAACTCTGACTGTCACAATAGAGACTAATGTGACTTTGAACAACTCCCAAGTCTTCCAACAATCCGTTAAGCCAAATCGCCTCCTTAACAGCCTCTGCAACTGCCATGTACTCTGCCTCTGTAGTTGACAAAGCCACCGTTGACTGTAAAGTAGACCTCCAACTCACTGGGGCTTTTGCTAAAGTAAACAAATACCCAGTAGTAGACCGACGCTTGTCCAAATCACCAGCATAGTCGGAATCAACATATCCAACCACAAACTGACCAAGTGTTTCATCTTGCTCAAACACTAAACCAACATCTACGGTTTGTTGGAGATACCGTAGAATCCATTTCACAGCTTGCCAATGTCCTTTTCCAGGATCATGCATGTACCTGCTCACAACTCCAACTGCTTGTGAAATGTCAGGCCGCGTACACACCATCGCATACATCAAGCTCCCTACTGCATTAGCATATGGAACTTTTGCCATGTATTCTCGCTCTTCATCAATTTTAGGAGATAATTGAGAACTGAGTTTCAAATGAGAAGCAAGTGGGGTACTTACATGTTTTGTGCTTTCATTCATACCAAAACATTGTAATACCTTTTTCAGATATTGCTTCTGAGTCAAACAAAGCTTGCCTCTCCGTCTGTCTCTACTTATCTCCATGCCGAGAATCTTCTTGGCCTCACCTAGATCTTTCATCTCAAACTCTTGATTCAACTGAGCCTTCAATTTGTCTATCTCTTGTTGACTCTTTGAAGCGATCAGCATATCATCAACATACAAGAGAAGATAAATGAAAGATCCATCTTGTAGCTTTCGCAAATACACGCAATGGTCGTATTTGCTTCTTGTGTACTTCTGCCTCCTCATAAAGCTATCAAATCGCTTGTACCACTGCCTCGGAGATTGCTTCAATCCATATAGCGATTTGTTCAGCTTACAAACCCATTTCTTACCACCAGCATCTACATATCCTTCTGGCTGAGTCATATAGATCTCCTCTTCCAAATCACCGTGCAAGAAAGCCGTCTTTACATCGAGTTGAGCTAGCTCCAAATTCAACTGTGCTACCAAGGCCAACAATATTCTAATGGAGGAATGCTTCACAACAGGGGAAAATACTTCGTTGTAGTCGATTCCCTCCTTCTGAGCGTAGCCTTTAGCTACCAACCTTGCCTTGTAGCGAACATCTTTCTTGCTGGGAGATCCGTCTTTCTTTGCAAACACCCACTTGCATCCAATTGCCCTTTTACCTTCTGGTAAATATGCCAAATCCCAGGTGTTGTTCTTCTGGAGAGATTGCATTTCTTCATCCATGGCACTTTTCCACTTGTCACTTTCTAAGCTTTGCATTGCTTCTTGATAAGTAACAGGGATATCATCATCAACAACTGGAAGGGCATAGGCCACTGTATCTGTAAATCTAGCAGGTCTACGAATTTCTCTCCTTGGCCTTGTAATTGCAAGTGGTTCTGGTGTCTCCAATGGTTCTTGGGTTTGAACCTCTTCATCTTCTGATTCCTCCATTGGAGTTGGAGAATCAGTAACATCAATTGCTGGACTAATCACCGTCTCTTGAAACTCCACCTGGTTTGGAGTATACTCCACCTGTTGTGGAGTACTACTTGTCTGAACAGCTCCATTTGTTACCTTCTTCAACATGACAGATTCATCAAAGGTAACATCTCTGCTACAAATTATCTTCTTTGTGTCTAAGCACCAAAGTCGAAATCCCTTCACTCCATGAGTGATTCCCATGAAGATAGCCTTCTTTGCTCTAGGATCAAGTTTTGACTCCTTCACATGATAATACGCAGTGGATCCAAATACATGTAAGGAATCATAATCTGTAGCGGGTACTCCAGACCATACCTCCAACGGTGTTTTTCCTCCAATCGCCGATGACGGTAGACGATTGATGAGATGGCCAGCATATGTCACAGCCTCAGCCCAAAATGGTTTGCCCAACCCAGCATTGGACAACATACATCGAACTTTCTCAAGTAGTGTTCGATTCATACGCTCTGCCACCCCATTCTGCTGTGGTGTATGTCTAACAGTGAAGTGTCGAACAATACCATGCTCCTGGCAAACGTCAAAGAGCGGATCACTTCTATATTCCCCTCCATTGTCCGTCCTAAGCCGTTTGATCTTCTTGCCAGTCTGGTTCTCGATCATATTTTTCCACTTCAGGAAAACTTTGAGCACTTCATCTTTAGACTTCATTGTATACACCCAAACTCTTCTGGAAAAGTCATCAACAAAAGTTACAAAATAGTGTTTTCCTCCCAGCGACGTTGTTTTGGAAGGACCCCACACATCTGAGTGAACATAATCCAAAATACCTTTCGTATTATGGATAGCGGTGCCGAATTTCACTCTCTTCTGCTTTCCCAGAACACAATGCTCACAAAAATTTAACTTGCAAGCCTTTGCACCTTTCAACAATCCTTGCTTTGCCAAAATTTGCAAGGATTTCTCACCAGCGTGTCCCAACCGCATGTGCCACAACTGAGAAGAATCCAATTTGTCTACACCGGAAGCTGCTGCTACTGCTCCAATAACTGTACTACCTTGGTAGTAATACAAGTTATTTTTCCTGATGCCCTTCATTATCACGAGTGCGCCTGATGTGACTTTCAAAATTCCATCTCTCATAGTGACAATCGAGCCTTTGGATTCCAAAGCTCCCAACGAGATGAGATTTTTCTTCAAACTAGGCACGTATCGGACATCAGTCAAAACTCTGGTTGATCCATCTTGATTCTTCAATCGGATTGAACCTATCCCAATCGTTTTACAGGCGTTGTCATTGCCCATATAAACAACTCCTCCATTTAGTTCTACTAAATCGAAGAACCACTCCCGATTAGGGGACATATGATAGGTACAACCCGAATCCAATATCCACTCGTCTGAGCAGAATGATGACGATGAAGCAACCAGTGATATTTCAGAGTCACTAGTATCATGCTCTGCAACACATGCATCTGGAGCAGCTTTTCCTTTCTTCTTCAGCTTCGGGCAATCTTTCTTCCAATGACCTTTCTCATGACAAAAGGCACATTCATCTTTCCCAAGTCTGGACTTTGACTTTGATCTCCCTCTCATTTTTGGCTTTTGGCTTTTCGAGCGACCTCTTACCACCATGGCCTCCGCTGCATTGTACTTGCTCTCCATCTTGGTTTTCTTTCTGAGCTCGTAACTATACAGAGCAGCAGTTACTTCTTTAAGGGTCACCTCATCCTTTCCATGAAGTAACGTTGTTTCAAGGTGCTCAAATTCATCTGGAAGGGATGACAACAACATTAAAGCCAAATCTTCATCTTTGAAAGTTTCATCCATGCCTAACAGATCTGCCACTAACTCATTGAAGGCAGTGATGTGTTCATTCATATTGGTGCCTGGTTGATATTCAAATCTGAACAATCTTTTCTTCATGTGAAGACGATTCTGAGAGCTTTTCTTTAGGAATTTTTCCTCCAACGCTTTCCACAGTTTGCTTGCAGAAGTCTCGTTCTTGTAGGCATACTTCTGCTCCCTGGAAAGACAAGATCGAATCGTACTGCACGCCATACGGTTGATTGTTCTCCAATCTTTCTCCACCATATCTACTGGTTTTTCTTCCTCAATGGCAATGTCTAGACCTTGTTGAAATAAAGAGTCTAGCACCTCGCCTTGCCACATGCCGAAGTGACCGGATCCATCGAACAACTCCACCGAGAAGTTTGCATTTGTCATTATCCTCCTCACCGGTATAGAGGAAGAGCTTGATGCCCTATCTGATCCGTCTTTTGCCATGGCAACGAATAATATTCAACAGCACGAACTGGATATTGAAACACTGCACCAGGTAAGTTCCCAGGAAAGAGAGGTGGATCACACGGATCGCTTAAATACCCAGTCTTTCCTAGCCAGAACTTTCCTAGACATGCACTGTCACAACACCACACTTCTTTGCAGCAACCGAGAGACCGGGATAGCCTTCACCGAAGCTCTGATGCCAATTGTTGGGGAAACCGGGTTATTTCCCACACGAACGTAGCTTCAAATCTGAGCTGAAATGTCGAGATCGAAACTACCGAAATTTGCACAGCGGACAAACCCGTCAACTATTGAATATTGAAACCTAATGGAAAAACCCAATAATAATCAACCGAAATAAATAATGGAGAGAACACACCGAATTTACGAGGTTCGACGAAAAATGTCGTCTACTCCTCGGGCACCACCACCGGATGATAACTTCACTAATACCAAAATGGTACAAACAAATGGAATTCCTAAGAATTCCCAAATATGAGAGAAGAGAAACAAATGGGAGAGATGGATGTTGGGATGAATTCAAATGGCAAATGCTAGGCCTATTTATAGTTGAGCTTTAAGGACTAAACCTATAAATAGCCTAAAGTTTAGGGACCAAAAATTAATTTTCCCATACCACTTTTCAACCACATTTTGCCAACTAATTTTCCACCCAATATTTGGTGCTTTCGGTGGCTTTTTGGTTGGCAATTTCCAGCCACTTTCAACAATCTTAATATGGTATTCCTAAATAATTTAAAAGCTCTCTTATACTCATGGACTTCGTACCAGCCGCAACATCTCCATGCAAAGGTATGGCACCTTAGTTTTTTTTTTTTGTTTTTTATGGTCTCTATGGCTATGTAGGAACAATATTGTATTTCATGGTAAGATTGTAAACTGGGATCTGGTATATGATAATTGTATCCTGCGTCTGAGTCTTTGGAGCTTGGTCATATGGTCCGAGACTCCCATCGCAGCAAATGATCTCATGTTATCGCCTGTTAAGTTTCGTATCTTTAGAAGACATGATTGGGTGATCCGTAAGTCTTGGCAGCCTCCACCTCCGAACGTCCTGGTTTTTAATACTGATGGAGTTATAGTCCACAGCTTCGGTGAGGCAGGTATAAGGGGAGTTCTGCGTAACAACAAAGCCAATTGCCTTATCACATTTTCTAAGAATATTGGCGTCACTGACGTTACCACCACGGAAATTCTTGCTGTGAGGGAGGCCTGTAAGCTATTCAAGAACTCTAAATAGGTTAATAATGGCAGATTACAGATTAATTGATTGTAACAATCAAGTCACGTGCTATTGTGCCAACTTTGGTAGCTATTGTATACGATGGCGGATAAACCCCAAATTTCACCTTAATTTTCTCGTTCAATTCATCATATTAAATTCACATCAATCTCTCTAAAAACCATGAAATTGCCAAAAAAAATTCAAATTTCTTGAACCTCAATTTGCGTCGTCCACCGTCAATTTGCCTTCGCCTTTGGATATGTATTTTATCTCACCAACGATAGTCTCTCCACCTTTTGGATCATTGATTGGAGCCCTTGATCTTCGAGAACCACAAAAATTTAAATGAATTTTTTGTCTGAGTAATCAAGTGACTCATTTGCAATCTTACTAAAAATTAAGTGACGTATTTGTAATCTTACTAAAAATTGGATTACCTGTGGTGTAATTTACCCAATATAAAAATCCCTAAAATTGTTTCCTAGCGTCTCTTTCTAACGTCGGTTTATTTTTTACGATCTAATGACATGTTCGTAACAATCGATTAATGAAGTAACTCGTTTGTAACTTTTTGAAACTGTATGAACCATTTATAATTTTACTGATAATTGAGTGATCTATGATGTAATTCAACCTGAACATTAAAAAAAACATTCTTACACAACCTTGCCTTTGTTTAGCCGATAATAACTGCCGGTTGTTTCTATTTAAGGGTTTTTATTTTAACTTCAAATTCTTTCAAAAGCTTTGAAACTACAAAAAAAAAAAAACACATTTTTAGGGTTAAGCTTTCTCTCCTCCTTTCCCTACTCTGCCAATGGACCCTCGAGGCGGTGAACCCCTTCTCGACGCCGAAACCAACGATTTTCGATCTTCCGACCACCCTGAAGACGACAAGTCTAACCCTCACTCCGGCGATGGCGCCAGTCCTGGGTAAATCTCTGTCCTTCTGTTTGTTTCTGGAGAAAAAAATTGGGGAAACTCGAGGAAAATCTTGAAATTTTCGATTACCCATTGCTTAATTACATGTGAAAAACGTAAATTGACTGAAAACTAGATCGACTCGTTCTTTATATATATGTAGTTTTAGATTACTCTGTTTCCTCATAAAATGATAGAAAAAGTAAAGAGAAAACTTGAGCTTTTTTCCTTTACCATTGAGTTAAGGGCTTGGAAAATATACGGGAGTTTAAGTGAAATAGAAATAAAATCGTGAAAAGTTTGGTATTCTTGTCATTTTTTAGCATGGATACTTTGGAAGTGATTTATGATTTATATTCAATATTTGGGAATTTGCAGCAAAATTTTTGTAGGAGGTTTAGCGAGAGAGACAAGTTCTGGTTAGTTCTTTAGCTTGTTTGTTAGAGATTTTTATTAATCCCCTTGAATATGATTATAGCACGGATTGCTTCGTCTGTAATCTGTACCGACTTGGTTGTTTTTACACATTTTATGCAGCGCAATTTCTTGAGCATTTTGGTAAATACGGTGAAATTACGGATTCTGTGATAATGAAGGACCGGAAAACGGGACAGCCTCGTGGGTTCGGGTTTGTGACTTATGCAGAGCCTTCTGTGGTTGATAAAGTCATTGAGGACACTCATGTTATTAATGGGAAACAAGTAAGAATCAGCTTCAGTCTCAATGTTAAGTTGATTGTTATGGTTCCTTTTTGTAGTCTGGTGTACTCCGCTTTGTTTTTGACTTGAAGTACTGCTCTTTGGCTCGATTTTGGCCTATTAGGTAGAGATTAAGAGAACAATACCAAAAGGAGCTGCCGGAAGTAAAGATTTCAAGACTAAGAAGATTTTTGTAGGTGGAATTCCTTCATCTGTATCCGAAGGTGATACCAATCTTTTCCTTTCTTTAATACATATAACATTGAAGCTTGCGGCCATATGTCCAGAATGTCTTGATTCATTGTTGATATTTCTCGTAAATGTTAATCTAATTGGTGCAAATTGACAGATGAGTTCAAGGACTTCTTTACACAATATGGAGAAGTCAGAGAACACCAAATCATGCGGGATCATGCCACCAATCGTTCCCGTGGTTTCGGGTTTATCACTTTTGAAACGGAGCAAGCGGTTGATGATCTATTGGAGAAGGGAAACAAGATCGACTTTGCCGGTTCTCAGGTATGTATATTGCCTATTGAATTGATATTTCGTGAAATACCATATCGATTTCCATGAACGTGTACTGTTTTTCTTTGAGGGATCTGTACTTTCAGACATTAATTATATTATGTCCTTTTTACCCTTGCAGTTTATGAGTAAGGTGAATTTGGAGTATTTATTTTGTTATGTGAAATTTTACAAACACTAAACTGAGTCTCATGATGTGTCCCTTTGCTGGTAGGTGGAGATAAAAAGGGCGGAGCCGAAGAAACCGAACCAGCCCCCACCTGCATCTAAGCGATATAATGATTCTAGGACTGCATATGGCAGTGGATTCGGAGATGGCTATGGTAGATATGGAGGTGGTGGATTTAGTGGTGGTGGTGGTTATAATAGATCAAGCGGTGCTTATGGGGGTCGAGCTGGTGGTTATGGGGCATATGGTGGAGGTGATTTTGGCGGTTATGGAGGGTACGGTGGTCCTGGCAGTGGTGGTATAGGGCCTTACAGGGGAGAGCCTTCCCTTGGATACTCAGGTCGTTATGGAGGAAATTTCAACAGAGGATACGACATGGGAAGTGGCTACGGAGGCCCTGGTGAGTTCTACGGGGGATATGGCGCTGGAGCTGCTGGCGGTGGATATGGTAGTAGCTATGATGCCGGCCTTGGCGGGGGCTACGGTGGTGGTGGTGCTGCAGGTGGAAGTTCCTTCTATGGAAGTCGAGGGGGATATAGCGGTGCGGGTAGCGGTCGTTACCATCCCTATGGAAGATAAGGCTCTGGAAAAAAACTCTGTTGAGTGGTTATAAAATGTTCTCAATTTGTACCATTGTAGCTCTTTTGTTTATTTTCTTAATTTAGTTTCAGAAATTGAGGATTTGGTCATCCACTTTACCCTTAAAATTTTAATTTGAAGTTGAACTGTGAGAGCTAAGTGGCCTGATATTATCTCTTTTGTACTTTTTTGATTGACATTAGAATGCAAACTTCCCAAGCTGTGAGATTAATTTCCAGAAATAGTTATGTATAACTCAGCTCCTATTTTCTTAAGTTTAATCCATTGTCATATGTATTTAATTTTCTTAATTGTTTATTTAAGTATTAATTAACATTGCTCATTTAAAGAGACCATTAGCGTATTAAATAATTTCTCATTGAATAATGAGTTATATTTGGATAGATTGTGTAGAAATTATTTTACATAACCTATTTATTTTTTTGATTTAACCATTAATTTCCGACTCACCAGATTGAGTTTTGTAGAAATTCACTATAGGGTGATTTTTTAAACATTATTTTTTCATTCACAATGTCAAGATTTGAACTCTTAACCTTGTTTAAGAAATCTAGCATTTCATCTCGTTAGATCAATTAGTTGGTAATATATTTTATTTATCATAAGTCTAAATCTTAAACTCAAAACTTTTGTTTGATAGTTTTGTGGAACTTTACAATGTAAATCTTAAAGGGGGCACACTTTGTGCATCTTGGGGAATTCCCTAGTTGGGATGGCAGCCCAAAATGCATTATAGGATCTGTTTTTTTGTCTTGGATAATAAAATTCACAACTTATCCAAAAAAAACTTTACAATGTAAATCAAAATACTTTTTAAAATAATTATCTCAAAAGACTCTACATATAATAATTCATTTTAAATTTTGGATTAATTTATGTTTATTATCCAAATATATCGCACTAACCTAATTCAACAAATCAAAAGAAATGAACTATATTTACTATTCCGAAGAACATTTACAGTACGGGAAATTCTAAATACAAACAACTTATTGTCAACTAAATACCAACCATTTAATTTAGACCATTGGATAAAGTCACTTTATAGTGATCGTTAGATTTTAAAAAAAAGGTTATCCGGTGAACCGATAATCTTTATGTAGTGACTTATAAGCCAACAACACCGCTGCTCTCAATATCCTTCACGTCGCTATAGTACCTCTCTCTATCTCTTTCTCACAATTTAATTGCTTAATCCATAATCTCATTATCATTTTGTTGTTGTTGTTGTTTTTGGCTAATTATGGAAGGTATCGGAAAAGAAATTATCGAATCCCATGAGGGAAATCAAAGTTCAGAAGCTGGTTCTCAACATCTTCATCGGTAAAAGCGGTGATCGTCTCACCCGTGCCTCTAAAGTACACTAAACACATCCATTTTCATATCCCCAAATCATTTTACTTCAATTTTAATTTACCCTATTTTTGCTTTTGTTTAGGTCTTGGAACAACTCAGTGAACAAATCCCAGTTTCTTCCAAGGGTATAAATTCTCAAACCAATTCTGTGTTTTAATTTTTGGTTTTTGGGTAAAAGTATACTGTAAATTTTTGTACTTCAGTCAAAGTTTGAGATTTAGTCTATGTTCTTACAAAATGTAAAATAAAAAACTCATACATTTTCGATTTAAAATCCGTTGTTAATGTTTTCTGTCTAATTTTGTCAACTTGACATGCTTTATTACAAATTATATGTTGAGTAGGAAAAATTTTAGAACATGTAAAGTTGAAATATACGGGGGAGCTAAACTATGAATTGAATTGGGATTTTTAAATTGAAAAGTTTTAATTTTTAACTTTTTTTTTAACTACATGGACTAATTCTTAAAATTTTTCTAAGTACAGGGACCAATGAAAAAGGTATATTTTGACCTTTTTTTTTACCATTTTGTTATTTTTGTAACATAAAAATCTGAATTGATGCAAGTAGCTAGATATATTGTGAGATCTTTTGAAATTAGGCGTAATGAGAAGATTGCTTGCTACGTTACGATGAGGGAAGAAAAAGCTATGCAACTACTTAAGAGCGGATTGAAGGTCAAGGAATATGAGCTTCTGAGGAGGAGCTTCAGTGATACTGGTTGTTTCGGATTTGGTATTCAAGAGCACATTGATCTTGGAATCAAGTGGGTTTATTTTGGCTAACCTTTATTATCAAATTTTCATGTATTGTAATTGATGTTTATACGTCTATAATTCATTTTGGATACATGTTTTAGTTTAAAGTTAAAGAGTAATGATCATGATAGAACTATGTTGAAATTTTTTGTTAGTTTAGTCCATTAATTTTCACTGAGCTTTGTAATTAAAATACTATAAATTGAATTGCAATGCACTTGCTTTTATGCTGCAATGCTTTTGTTTTCGAGTTAAAAATTCCAACTATTTTAACTTATGGGTTTGTGGGTTCATTATGGCATTAAGATTTTAAGTTATCTTCCTTGTAGATGATATACCATAAGCATAAGAGAGATCTTGTGGATTCATTCTACTCATAGTTACATTCTATATTTGATGTTGTGAACTCCATAAAAGCATAAACTTACAAATGTTGCTTTTTTCCTCTAGGTATGATCCTTCAACAAGTATCTATGATATGGACTTTTATGTTATTCTCAAACGAGCTGAGTACCGTATGGATCGTCGTCGTAGGTGCAAGTCGCGTGTTGACATTCAGCACAGGGTTACCAAGGAAGATGCCATGAAGTGGTTCCAAGTCAAATATGAAGGTGTCATCCTTAACAAGTCCCAAAATATTGGAGCTTAGAAGTAGCAGTTTATGATCTAAGTTGAGTTGTTTCGTGTTTTGGTAACTCGATTTTGGATAATTTGTGTCCGTTATCATTTATTTGATGAGATTTATGAATGACTTTACAAATCCCTGGTACTTTTTTCCTCTTCCTGTTGGTTTATTACATTATTAATTCATCAATTGGAAATTTGAGTTTGGATCGAAACTTGTCGATGTCGGAGATGTTTGGTTTTTGAATATTTCCATCTCCATGTGAGAGCTTCATAATAACACCTACATGTCTCTCAACGACTAAACTATCTAAATCTCCTTTATCCTTAAATAAGAGATTATTATGTCAACGGAACTGAAACTCAATGAACCTAAATGATTGCATAGTTGAATTGTGCGGCAAATCTATTTTGACAGTGAGCTTAACATGTATGTGCCCTCCTCGTGTACTAGGTTTTGAGTTTTGACAATTTGCCTTAAAGACTTAAACCCCATTTTCTTGCTCCTCGAAGATATGGACTATGAAGTAATGTTTGATTTAGTGATCCCATTTCCAAACAAAGAACCCTTTGGTATATTATGTTTTACTATAACAAATACGGTATGTACAAAAATTCTTACAAGACTATTAGTCTTTTGGTCTTTAGAAAATTTTTGTAAGAATTTCGGTACAAACTTTATTTTACTATAAAGTGGTTACAAACTGTGTACATTTTAGTAATAAGTTCGGTACATACAAATATCCTTATAGAAGTTGTAAAAAATTACGTTTTATTATAACAAATAGGGTATGTACAAAAATCCTTACAAGACCATGAGCCCTTTTGGTCTTTGAAAACCTTTGATAAGAAATTCGGTGCAAACCTTATTTTATTACAAAGTGTAACAAATTGTGTACATTTTAGTAATAAGTTCGGTACATACAAAAATCCTTACATAAGTTGTAAGAAATTATGTTTTACTGTAACAAATACAATATGTACAAAAATCCTTACAAGATCATCAACCCTTTTGGTCTTCGAAACATTTGGTAAGAAATTCAGTACAAACTTTATTTTATTACAAAGTGGTAACAATATGTGTACATTTTGGTAATAAGTTGGGTACATACAAAAATCCTTACAGAAGTTGTAAAAAATTATGTTTTATTGTAACAAATAAGGTATGTACAAAAATCCTTACAAGACCATGAGCCCTTTTGGTCTTTGAAAACCTTTGATAAGAAATTCGGTAAAAACCTTATTTTATTACAAAGTTGTAACAAACTGTGTACATTTTGGTAATAAGTTCGGTACATACAAAAATCCTTACATAAGTTGTAAGAAATTATATTTTATTGTAACAAATATGATATGTACAAAATTTCTTACAAGACCATGAGCCCTTTTGGTCTTTGCAAACCTTTGGTAAGAAATTCGGTACAAACCTTATTTTATTACAAAGTGGTAACAAATTGTGTACATTTTGGTAATAAGTTCGGTACATACAAAAGTCCTTACATAACTTGTAAGAAAATATGTTTTACTGTAACAAATACAGTATGTACAAAAATCCTTACAAGACCATCAGTCCTTTTGGTCTTTCGAAACCTTTGGTAAGAAATTCGGTACAAACTTTACTTTATTACAAAGTGGTAACAAAATGTGTACATTTTGGTAATAAGTTCGGTACATACAAAAAATCTTACAGAAGTTATAAAAACTTATGTTTTATTGTAACAAATAGAGTATGTACAAAAATTCTTACAAGACCATGAGCCCTTTTGGTCTTTGGGAACCTTTGGTAAGAAATTCGGCACAAACTTTTTTTATTACAAAATACTAAGAAATTGTGTACATTTTGGTAATAAGTTCGGTACATACAAAATCCTTACATAACTTGTAAGAAATTATGTTTTACTGTAACAAATATAGCATGTACAAAAATCCTTAGAAGACCATCAGTCCTTTTGGTCTTTCGAAACTTTTGGTAAGAAATTCGGTACAAACTTTACTTTATTACAAAGTGGTAACAAACTGTGTACATTTTGGTAATAAGTTCGGTACATACAAAAAATCTTACAAAAGTTATAAAAACTTATGTTTTATTGTAACAAATAGAGTATGTACAAAAATTCTTACAAGACCATGAGCCCTTTTGGTCTTTGGGAACCTTTGGTAAGAAATTCGGCACAAACTTTTTTTATTACAAAATACTAAGAAATTGTGTACATTTTGGTAATAAGTTCGGTACATACAAAATCCTTACATAACTTATAAGAAATTATGTACATTTGTACCAAAATAGGGTATGCACAAAAATCCTTACAAGACCATGGGCCCTTTTGGTCTTTGGAAACATTTAGTAAGAAATTCGGTACAAACCTTATTTCATTACAAAGTGGTAAGAAACTGTATAAATTTTGGTAATAAGTTTGATACATACAAAAATCCTTACATAACTTGTAAGAAATTATGTACATTTGTACCAAATAAGGTATGTAGAAAATTTCTTACAAGACTATGAGCCCTGTTGGTCTTTGGTAATTTTTGGTAAGAAATTTGGTACAATTTTTTTTTCTCTTACAAAGTGGTAACAAACTCTGTACATGATTTATAACAAACTTTGTACAAAATATTTACCCGATCATCAAGTTCGCCGGTATTTAGCCTTAATATACCCGCCGTTTCCTAGAACTACAATACCAACTCAATTAAAAAATTTATCCTCAAACCATATACTATCTATTTCTTTAAGAGTAACTAGTATACTACTCACTATCACATAAGAACTTAAACAACTTATTATTCTTTTTCAGATCAAGTAAATGAAGGCAACACGAATAATTTTCGACAGAACCGTTTTATATATTTTCAGGACCTTAAGAGAAAATTCAAAAATAAGCTTTTTTATAAAACAAAAAAATGTTCCATTATTTGTAATAATTAATTTAATATTTAATTAATAAACTATAAAAACATGATTAAAATTTATCAAATACATTATTTTCATTGTTTTAGTAAGGAAACGCTATAAATACAACTAAAAAAAATAAGAGACAACCACTAACTTACTAAATTGCCACTTAAAAATTTTATTATGTTATGAAGGTAGAAGGTGAAGACCATGAACGATTGCTCATGCCTGATCTTCGGAATGTAGCCAAGGAGTTTATTACAAAATCATTTGTAATTCATGCTGACAATTATATGTTTTTTCTTTAGAAACTACATATCCCGACACAGAAGTACATATATCTTTAAGTTTAACAAATATGTGATCTCTAATTTCGGGATAATTTTGACATAATAAACAAAGCTATTGATTTACTTCTTTATTTTTACGAGTCAATTTTTTTTAGACAATCTATTTAGAAGTGTCATAGTTCTTGTCAAATTTTTTTGATCAAAGCAAAATTTCATTAAACATAACACATTGCAAGAAACAGGCTTAAACATCAGCCTAGAACCAAGAACGCATAATACTAAAAAAATCCTTAATGTTTAACTTAATAATCATTTTAACTTATATTTTTTAAGTAATTTAATCCCCAACATTTTATTTTGGGTTAACATAGCCCTTCCGTGAATAAAAACTGTTAGTCAATTGACGATAAATAATTTGAAATGACTTGACAGAATGACACATCAGAAGAAAAAATATTTTATATTTTATATAATTTTTAAAAATTATTTTTTGACTGAAATGTCATTATGTAAAGTCAGCATATTTTCCTATATGATACTGCTATCGCGACATGCACTGTCATGTAAGTCTTCCACGTCATTTCAAGCCATTTACCGATGGTTGACTAACAATTTTCATCCGTAAAAGGGTCATTTAGACTCAAAATAAAACGTTAAGTGCTAAATTACTTTAAAAAAATATAAGTCAAAATGTCAATTCAATCAAATGTTAAAATATTTTTTTTTGGCATTACTGAAAGCCTAGTCTGGGTGCAAAGTACTCAAGCGGGGCGGCCAACAACAGGAAAGAATGGAGTAGAACGTTCGGACCCAATAAAGGTTCACCAAACGAAAAGCCAGAAAAATTTGACAATATTTAGAAAATCGGTGGCCGATAAATGAACAACCTCTTCTTTAAGCTTCAATATATTATTTCAATACCAAATAGTATTTCTTCTAAGAAAAATACGTCATATTATAAAGTCTCATTCAATAAATAATATACAATATTTATAAAAATCAATAATTTTTTTTCCCTTAAGTGACATTTCATTTGATATTTTAAATAAGATGTGATTTTAGTATATTAAAATAGCACATGTAAAACATAATTATATAAAATGAAAATAACAGATATAATATGATTGTGACACATGGCTGTGAACAAGCTTTTTATTTTACGACCACACAATTTTTCAAAACATCTCATTAGTCCTTACAATGTCATAATAGTAGAATTGCTCTTAAAAATTCTATAATTCAAGTACGTATTAGGGGTGATAATGAGCCTGACCGACTCACAAGCTACTCGGGCTCGCTTTGGTCAAAATTCGACTTGAGCTCGTGCTTGGCTTGAGACCTTAACAAGCCAAGTCGACCCAAGCTCGGCTCGAAAACTTTGTGAACAGGCTCGAAATAATTATATATATACACTTGTATGTTCAGTGTTATTAACGTGTTATCGTGGTTAAATACTTTAAATCTCCTTCTCCTTGCGGACTTGTATAATTTAGAAAATGTACTATGATTGTAACGACCAAGATTTCGGAGTCTGTGTAACACCCGTGTTTTGGGCCTAGGAGTTAGCCGGGTATTGGGTCGAGTCAAATAAAACTTAATTAAAACATTTCAACTTCAAATAATGACCTAATTGAACTTTAGTAGAAAGGGGAGGGCTTATGAGGTAATTTGACCCTAAAGTCTTTAAAAAGCTAGACAACTTTAAACCAAAAGTTGTCATCCTCTCTTTTCATCTTCTTCCAACGTTAAAAGAGGGAAAACACCATTTCTAAAACCTCTCAAGCTTGGTCACTATTCCATTGATCCTACCACTTGATTTCAACCCCGTTTTAAGAGGTAATTACGTTTTCTTAATCTCCTCTTCAATCTCTATCTATCATTTGTCTTAGATTTCAAAAATATGGGGTTTTGAAAATTAGGGTTTATATTAAAGTTTGAATTTTTAAGGGGTTTTCTAATTGGTTTTGATAAATTAAGTTGGGGTTTTAGTTAATCATGTTATAATGAGTAACATATATCAAATTGGTTGAATTTGGGTGAAAATTCGTAGCTTGTTCTTGAGGTAGATTTTAAAGTATTAAAACTTGAGTTTTTGGTGGGTTTTATGTTGAAATTAAAGGGCTGATAGTCTACCTATGTTAGGAGGGTGATTTGGGATGGTTTGGAAGACATTTGGATGCTTAGAAATGGGTATTTCAGCCAATGGTTGTTGGGGTCCGAAAATTGGGCTTTGAGATGTTATGTGGCTTGGGAAATTGTGGAAATTGGAGTTGTGTTTGCAAAGTAAGTTGATAGTTGAGTTAGCATTGAGTTGAGAAGTAATGTGTATGTTTTGTTTGGCTAGAATCAAGAGGAAGCGTTGAAGAGGCTTTGGGACCGAATCCGGGTGCATAAGAGGATTGTTTCGAGTTGCTAAGGAAGGGCGGTGAGTGGTCTTAACTTGTTTCAAAGTTTGGTTCGAGTATGTGTAGTGTGTGTAAAGTGTGCTTGGTAGGCCACTTCTATTTCAATTCAAGTTGATAGCTTAACCTTTGATATCCATAAATGCTATTGTGCTATTTAGCTATGCTCTTGTGATTTCGGTTGGTTGGTGCATGTATATTCATGAGATGTGTATATGTGTGATGAGCATGGATTGTGGTTGATGATATATATAAATCATGGTTATGATAATTGGCACTAAATAATTACCGGTTGTAAATGATCGATCATTAGGATAGTGTGCACACAAATTGAGTCAAAACGTACGTGGCCTTGATGGCGTTAAGTCATCAAGGAGGAGTACGGTGATGTAACATTCCACCGGAAGCTTTTATTTATTTCTACGGGATGATGAGTGGAATCCCATCCGTAGGGCATGTGGCGATGAGTGGAATCCCGCACATGCAAGGTCCGGTGATGAGTGTAATCCCACCGAGGTAAAGTGTTGTTGAGGTTTAAATCCGCACAATCGGGGTAATTAAAGTGGCCAATTAAACTTGTTTATGTAATGTGATATATGATGGTGATATGTGGTTTTGACATATGGTATTGTACATGATAATTGATATTGATGTGTAATCTTGCTAGGATTGAGAGACCATATATGTCACTTGAAAGACTAGCTAGGTTTACTTGATTATATGCAATGCTTGATATGTGTGAGATTAGGATTACATGCTTGAACCCTGCATTGTTGATGTTTTTCGTTTTAGAGCACCCTCACTAAGCTTATAGCTTACGCTCTCAATGTTCAACAATGCAGATCATTAGCGTGGTGTTAGCTCGAGGCAAGGCAAGAGGGGCTTCCAAGCTTGTGACTCAAGTACGGTGGTGATTTTGTATTAGTTAGCAATGTGGCAAGGGTTGTGTATGAGCTTGTATGACTCATTTACATGTGTTGATTTTGGTTGATTATGGTTTGTAAGCATGGTATGCTATGATGGATGTTGTGTGTGATAGCATGTTTTAGATGCTAGGTTGCCTTGTTTTAGTGCAAACCTCTTTAAGCTTATCATGCACCTTTTGAAGCCTTGGAGTTCTATGTTTGACATTATATGTTAAATTGCCCTTTGTGATGCCATGTATGGATGCTTAGATTGTGTTGGAATGCTTAAGTTGCTTGATTATATGTGTACCTCTTTGTGTTGTTTAATGCCCTTTGGTTCTTGTGAAAGCATGCTTTTATGGTTGGTTTGCCTTAGGGTTGATGATAGTGTGTTGGTTGAGGTTTTAGAGGGATTTAGAGGCCTCCTTGTGCCCTATATTAGCTCAAACCTGCAGATTCGTAGCTGGGGTATCGATACCGTTGGTCTGGTATCGATACTGCCTTTTGGTTTCAGGCCTCGTGTATCGATACTCGAGGGAGAGTATCGATACCTTTTTGGTCACTGGAGCCACTGTCAATTTCGGTATCGATACTGGCCTCTAGGGTATCGATACCGTTATCTTGGCGTTGACCATGGGAAGTCAACTTTTGGGGAGGGTATCGATACACTCCTTAGGGTATCGATACGGTCTCCACGGGTTGACCAAACCCTGTTGACCTAGTCAAGGGGTATCGATACACCCCTTAAGGGTATCGATACCACCTGCAGTTTAAGGTTTAAAATGGGCTTTTAAATGTTAGTTTGGGTTCGTTTGATTGCTTCGTAAATGTTGTTCCGCTGTATGATCACTTAGGATGTAACTCTCATCTAGACAAGATTTAAAATGAAAAAAAAATAGGGTTGCTAACCGAGGGAGGGTTCCTTAGGGAGTTTTCACTCGGTTTTCCCCGTGTAGCTCACTCGGACCGGTCATCCGGCCAGACCGGGACGAGGGGGTTACATTTGTTGGTATCAGAGCCTGAGGTTACCGAGACCTCTTGCAGGTAAGTGAGGTAAGCTTAATGCGTTAGATGCTTATGATGTTCGATGCATGCTTTGCCATGAATCCTTGAATGCTTGCTTGATTGTATGCTATTTTGAAGCATGAATTGTCGTGTCTGGTGTGAGTGTGTGCCCATTGCTACTATTACTTAATTTAAAAGGATTTTTGGAAAGAGGAGTACTTGAGCACTATTGGACCTTTGCCTTGACTAACGTAATCCTTATCTGTTTCTTGTTGTAGTTTACCTTGCTAGTTGAACTATGAGACCACGTGGGAGACCTAGGATGGTTCGACCGGAACCACGGGCAGAGGCTCCGGGAGTAGAGCCGGTAGTTAGAGTTGAGGCTCAAGTGGGAGAGCCTGTGGTTGGAGTTGAAGCTCCTCCACCACCACCTCCTCCACCGGGAGCGGGAGGTGAGGCTGGGGCCGAAGGAGATGGACCACAAGGAGGCCAAGGTGGCCAGGGTGGCCAAGGCGGCCAAGGACCGGCCGGGATAGACTTAGCTCCATTGGTTCATGCAATAGCCGGAGCATTTCAGGCTGCTGTAGCTGGAGGTTAGGCAGCTCATCATCAGGGTGAGGGCACCGGGTTGCCATTAGAGAGACTTCGGGGCCTTGGGGCCGAAGAGTTTAGAGGTGCTACTCCAGAGCGATCAGAGTTATGGTTTGAGAAGACCGTCCGTATCCTTGCTCAGATGGGATGCACTGGTGAGTGCAAGTTGGGATGCGTTGAGTCTTTGCTTCAGGGTGATGCCTACACCTGGTGGGTCACCGTTACTTCAGGGATGTATGAGGCCGAGATTACGTGGGAGTTCTTTGAGACAGCATTCCGGAAGAAGTATTTGGGTCCGCGATACCTCGATGAGAGGAAGAGAGAGTTTATGGCATTGCTTCAGGGGAGTATGTCTGTGACCGATTATGAGATCAGATTTGTTAGACTGAGTCAGTATGCACCCGAGCTTGTACCTACTGAGGTGGAGCGTTGTAACCGT
Organism: Hibiscus trionum; assembly: GCA_030270665.1. Classification (NCBI taxonomy): domain Eukaryota; kingdom Viridiplantae; phylum Streptophyta; class Magnoliopsida; order Malvales; family Malvaceae; genus Hibiscus; species Hibiscus trionum. Next base: position 447,620 of record BSYR01000034.1, on the reverse strand, counting down.
TTCCGTTATGGGCTGAATGAAGAAATCAAGACTTATACTCTAGCTTCAGATTACACAGATTTTGATGTCTTGGTCTCGAGGGCCAAGGACTTGGAGCACAGTTTGAGTTTGACCAGGCGGTCAGGTGGATCTAGTTTGGGTAAGAGGTCCAGCAACTTCGATAGAGGTGATGCCAAGAGGCATCGAGACAATAGGCATCAGTATAATCATAGGCGTGGTGGCGGTAACCACGGTAGGGGCCACCAGGGTCAGAGAGCTGGTGGGAAGTTGCCCACATGTGCTACTTGCGGGAGGAACCACACCGGAGAGTGTTGGGGAAATTATCACTCTTGTTGGAGTTGTGGTGCTAGAGACCACATTAGACGTGACTGTCCACATCAGGTGGGACAGGCACCAGCTCAGGCTCCTGCTAGAGCCAACGACTTTCAGAGAGGCCGCGGGCGCGGTAGAGGTAATTTCCAGCCGAGGAACGATGGTTAGAGAAACTTAGCTCATGTAGTTGCAGTCCAGCCAGAGGGCGGAGGACAGGCTAGGGTTTACGCTCAGCGCGGGGAGCAGCATGACACCGATGTGATCGCAGGTAACTTCTCGACACAGTCTTTGGGTTTGCTTTCTTTGATTGACTCTGGGTCTACACATTCCTACATATTGAGTGAGCATGCACAACCTTTGAATTTTCCTTGTGAGTTGTTAGAGGTAGGAGTTAGTGTTACTAGTTCCTTTGGGGACACGGTAGTAGTTAGGAAGATGTACCGAAGGTGTCCGTTGATGGTTCAGGGACATGTGTTTCCAGTGGATATGATGGAACTTCCTTTCTATGGTTTTGATGTGATTCTGGGTATGGATTGGCTCACGGAGCATAGGGCTAGGATAGATTTTGAAACTAAGCGGATTTCTTTGAAGCTCACAGATGATTATGAAATTGTTGTGGTGGGTGAGAATGTGAAGTTCTTATCCAATGTGGTTTCAGTATTAGAGGCTAAGAGATTAGTTGAGTTAGGGTGTGAAGCATACTTAGCGTATGTGATGAACCCTAACATGAGTGAGGTTAGACCTCAGGACATCCAGACAGTATGTGATTTTCCTAGTGTGTTTCCGGAAGAATTGCCAGGGCTACCACCGGATAGAGAGGTAGAGTTCAGCATTGAGACTTATTCTGATTCAGCTCCTGTTTCGATTGCTCCGTATCGTATGGCACCGAAGGAATTGAAAGAGTTGAAGACTCAGTTGCAAGAATTGACAGATAGAGGTTTTATTCGACCTAGTTCTTCACCTTGGGGTGCACCAGTGTTGTTTGTGAAAAAGAAAGATGGAAGCATGAAAATGTGTATAGATTATAGACAGTTGAATCAGTTGACAATGAAGAACAAATACCCGTTGCCTAGAATTGATGACATGTTTGATCAGTTGAGAGGGGCAGCTGTCTTTTCAAAGATTGATTTGAGATCAGGTTACTACCAGCTAAAGGTTAGAGAGGTTGATGTACCGAAGACGGCCTTTAGGACTAGATACGGTCACTATGAGTTTTTAGTCATGCCGTTTGGGTTGACTAATGCACCGGCAGCTTTCATGGACATGATGAATAGGATTTTTCATCAGTATCTAGATCAGTTTGTAGTTGTATTTATTGATGACATTTTGGTGTACTCGCGAACTGAAGAAGACCACGACCGACACTTGAGACTTGTTTTGAAGACTTTGCTAGATCATCAGTTGTATGCGAAGCTCAGCAAGTGTGAATTCTGGATCCGAGAGGTAGTCTTCTTAGGACATGTAGTGTCAGCTGAAGGCATTAGAGTCGACCCGAAGAAGATTGAAGCCATTGTTGAGTGGAAGCAACCGAAGTCTGTGACAGAGGTACGTAGCTTCCTAGGTTTAGCCGGATACTATAGGAGGTTTGTAGAGGGTTTCTCTAAATTAGCCGCTCCATTGACACAGTTACTTCAGAAGAGTGTTCAGTTTGAGTGGACAGATGCAAGACAGAGAGCCTTTGAAAAATTGAAAGAAGCTTTGACCCAAGCACCGATCTTGATACAGCCTGAGTCCGGGAAGGACTATGTAGTCTACAGTGATGCTTCGTATGTAGGGCTAGGATGTGTTCTTATGCAAGACAAGAGAGTAGTGGCTTATGCCTCAAGACAGTTGAAGACCCATGAGCGCAACTATCCGACCCATGACATAGAGTTAGCTGCAGTTGTGTTTGCTCTGAAGATTTGGAGGCATTATTTGTATGGTGAGAAATGTACAGTATACACCGACCACAAGAGCTTGAAGTACATTATGACTCAGCGAGATTTGAATCTCAGACAGCGTAGGTGGTTAGAGCTACTAAAGGACTATGATCTTACTATTGAGTACCATCCGGGTAAGGCCAATATAGTGGCCGATGCATTGAGTAGGAAGGTGGCCGTGGACTTGAGAGCTATGTTTGCTAGATTGAGTTTGTCCGGAGATGGTGGCTTAGTAGCCGAGCTTCAGGTTAGACCTACTCTAGGTCAGATGATTAGAGAGAAACAGCTCTTAGATAGATCTTTGGCACCTCACGTGCAAGATATAGCCGAGGGTAGATCTTCAAACTACAGTTTCAGTTCCGATGGGGTTTTATGTTACAAAGACAAAATAGTTGTGCCTGAAGACAGTGATTTGAGACGTACGATCTTGACTGAAGCCCACAGTAGTCCGTTTGCTATGCATCCGGGAAGTACGAAGATGTACCATGATTTGAAGAATGAGTACTTTTGGGTTGGCTTGAAGAGAGATGTAGCCGACTTTGTGAGTAAGTGCCTAGTGTGTCAAAGAGTGAAGGCAGAACATCAGGTTCCCTCAGGTTTGTTACAGCCGTTGAGAATTCCGGAATGGAAGTGGGAGAACATCACCATGGATTTTGTTTCGGGTTTGCCTTTGACTCCTACGAAGAAGAACTCGGTTTGGGTGATAGTGGATCGATTTACAAAGTGTGCTCACTTCTTGGCTGTCAACACTACTTACACCTTAGATAGATTGGCCGATTTGTACATTGGTGAGATTGTCAGACTACATGGTGTGCCGAAGTCCATTGTGTCAGATAGGGATCCTCGGTTTACTTCTAGATTTTAGGAGAGTCTGCATACAGCTTTGGGTACCCGTTTGAACTTCAGCACTTCTTATCATCCTCAGTCAGATGGTCAGTCGGAGAGGGTTATTCAGATTTTGGAGGACATGTTGCGTTGTTGTATCATTGACTTCCAGGGTACTTGGGAGAAGCATTTGCCTCTAGTGGAGTTTGCGTACAATAACAGTTTTCAGACGAGCATCCAGATGGCTCCATATGAGGCCTTGTATGGCTGGAAGTGTAGAACTCCAGTGTGTTGGGCCGAGGTAGGATAGAAACTGTTACCTATGCCGGATTTGCTCAAGGGGACAACCAACAAAGTAAAATTGATTTGCGACCGTTTGAAGGCTGCTTCGGATAGGCAGAAGTCCTATGCCGATTTGAAGAGGAAGGAAGTTGAGTTCTCAGTGGGTGAGAAGGTATTCTTAAAAGTGTCACCGCGGAAGAAAGTGATGAGATTTGGCCGAAAGGGGAAATTGAGTCCGAGGTACATAGGACCGTATGAGATTGTGAAGAGGGTTGGTCCCGTTGCTTATCAGTTGCGTTTGCCATCCGAGTTAGAGAAGATACACGATGTGTTCCATGTATCGATGCTTCGTAAGTATAGGTCTGATCCATCACATGTTATGCCCGTAGAAGAAATTGAATTGAATCCGGATTTGACTTATGAAGAAGAGCCAGTGGAGATCTTAGCTTCTGACAGTAAGGTGTTGAGGGGTAGATCGATTGAGTTAGTAAAGGTGCGGTGGCGACGTAGAGGTGTGGACGAGGCCACTTGGGAGAGGAAGGAGGATATGGAAAAGCAGTTTCCGTATCTCTTTCAGTCAGGTAATTTCGGGGACGAAATTCCTTAAGTGGGAGAGAGTTGTAACACCCGTGTTGTGGGCCTAGGAGTTAGCCGGGTATTGGGTCGAGTCAAATAAAACTTAATTAAAACATTTCAACTTCAAATAATGACCTAATTGAACTTTAGTAGAAAAGGGAGGGCTTATGAGGTAATTTGACCCTAAAGTCTTTAAAAAGCTAGACAACTTTAAACCAAAAGTTGTCATCCTCTTTTTTCATCTTCTTCCAACGTTAAAAGAGGGAAAACACCATTTCTAAAACCTCTCAAGCTTGGTCACTATTCCATTGATCCTACCACTTGATTTTAACCCCGTTTTAAGAGGTAATTACGTTTTCTTAATCTCCTCTTCAATCTCTATCTATCCTTTGTCTTAGATTTCAAAAATATGGGGTTTTGAAAATTATGGTTTATATTAAAGTTTGAATTTTTAAGGGGTTTTCTAATTGGTTTTGATAAATTGAGTTGGGGTTTTAGTTAATCATGTTATAATGAGTAACATATATCAAATTGGTTGAATTTGGGTGAAAATTCGTAGCTTGTTCTTGAGGTAGATTTTAAAGTATTAAAACTTGAGTTTTTGGTGGGTTTTATGTTGAAATTAAAGGGCTGATAGTCTACCTATTTTCGGAGGGTGATTTGGGATGGTTTGGAAGACATTTGGATGCTTAGAAATGGGTATTTCAGCCAATGGTTGTTGGGGTCCGAAAATTGGGCTTTGAGATGTTATGTGGCTTGGGAAATTGTGGAAATTGGAGTTGTGTTTGCAAAGTAAGTTGATAGTTGAGTTAGCATTGAGTTGAGAAGTAATGTGTATGTTTTGTTTGGCTAGAATCAAGAGGAAGCGTTGAAGAGGCTTTGGGACCGAATCCGGGTGCATAAGAGGATTGTTTCGAGTTGCTAAGGAAGGGCGGTGAGTGGTCTTAACTTGTTTCAAAGTTTGGTTCGAGTATGTGTAGTGTGTGTAAAGTGTGCTTGGTAGGCCACTTCTATTTCAATTCAAGTTGATAGCTTAACCTTTGATATCCATAAATGCTATTGTGCTATTTAGCTATGCTCTTGTGATTTCGGTTGGTTGGTGCATGTATATTCATGAGATGTGTATATGTGTGATGAGCATGGATTGTGGTTGATGATATATATAAATCATGGTTATGATAATTGGCACTAAATAATTACCGGTTGTAAATGATCGTTCATTAGGATAGTGTGCACACAAATTGAGTCAAAACGTACGTGGCCTTGATGGCGTTAAGTCATCAAGGAGGAGTACGGTGATGTAACATTCCACCGGAAGCTTTTATTTATTTCTACGGGATGATGAGTGGAATCCCATCCGTAGGGCATGTGGCGATGAGTGGAATCCCGCACATGCAAGGTCTGGTGATGAGTGTAATCCCACCGAGGTAAAGTGTTGTTGAGGTTTAAATCCGCACAATCGGGGTAATTAAAGTGGCCAATTAAACTTGTTTATGTAATGTGATATATGATGGTGATATGTGGTTTTGACATATGGTATTGTACATGATAATTGATATTGATGTGTAATCTTGCTAGGATTGAGAGACCATATATGCCACTTGAAAGACTAGCTAGGTCTACTTGATTATATGCAATGCTTGATATGTGTGAGATTAGGATTACATGCTTGAACCCTGCATTGTTGATGTTTTTCGTTTTAGAGCACCCTCACTAAGCTTATAGCTTACGCTCTCAATGTTCAACAATGCAGATCATTAGCGTGGTGTTAGCTCGAGGCAAGGCAAGAGGGGCTTCCAAGCTTGTGACTCAAGTACGGTGGTGATTTTGTATTAGTTAGCAATGTGGCAAGGGTTGTGTATGAGCTTGTATGACTCATTTACATGTGTTGATTTTGGTTGATTATGGTTTGTAAGCATGGTATGCTATGATGGATGTTGTGTGTGATAGCATGTTTTAGATGCTAGGTTGCCTTGTTTTAGTGCAAACCTCTTTAAGCTTATCATGCACCTTTTGAAGCCTTGGAGTTCTATGTTTGACATTATATGTTAATTGCCCTTTGTGATGCCATGTATGGATGCTTAGATTGTGTTGGAATGCTTAAGTTGCTTGATTATATGTATACCTCTTTGTGTTGTTTAATGCCCTTTGGTTCTTGTGAAAGCATGCTTTTATGGTTGGTTTGCCTTAGGGTTGATGATAGTGTGTTGGTTGAGGTTTTAGAGGGATTTAGGGGCCTCCTTGTGCCCTATATCAGCTCAAACCTGCAGATTCGTAGCTAGGGTATCGATACCGTTGGTCTGGTATCGATACTGCCTTTTGGTTTCAGGCCTCGTGTATCGATACTCGAGGGAGAGTATCGATACCTTTTTGGTCACTGGAGCCACTCTCAATTTCGGTATCGATACTGGCCTCTAGGGTATCGATACCGTTATCTTGGCGTTGACCATGGGAAGTCAACTTTTGGGGAGGGTATCGATACACTCCTTGGGGTATCGATACGGTCTCCACGGGTTGACCAAACCCTATTGACCTAGTCAAGGGGTATCGATACACCCCTTAAGGGTATCGATACCGCCTGCAGTTTAAGGTTTAAAATGGGCTTTTAAATGTTAGTTTGGGTTCGTTTGATTGCTTCGTAAATGTTGTTTCGCTGTATGATCACTTAGGATGTAACTCTCATCTAGACAAGATTTAAAATGAAAAAAAAATAGGGTTGCTAACCGAGGGAGGGTTCCTTAGGGAGTTTTCACTCGGTTTTCCCCGTGTAGCTCACTCGGACCGGTTATCCGGCCAGACCGGGACGAGGGGGTTACAGTCTGAGAGTCAGTTTAACCCAAGTTGTGGGCCTCGGGTGTTTGGGCCGTGAATATAACACCTCTCACCCCGGATTAGAGGCAAGGAGCGTTATATTAACTTATAACTGATTCGGATTAGCAGCGGAAGGGGTTTATCAAATTCGTGTAATTTTTTTTCTTTCGATTACAACTATACAAATTATACAAATTGCAATCACTCAATTTCATATAACACATGAAAGATCCCTTATACATTCGATCAATAGCATAGTGGGCACATAAATTTCTATCCAATTCATACATTCGAATATCCTAATTAATTCCTATCAATTTGGATATCACATACATAGTCTAATTCAATTATTACAATCAATCTATGATTCGTTTAATACACAATTTAATTAAGATCTATTTTAAGTTCTAGTTCCATTCGAATGCCATTTAATCAATTCAATTCGGTTTACAAATACCAATTTCTAGTTTCCATAACTTAAACCATTCGATTGTACCATAACCCTTTTTAACTCAATTTTCATGATAGTCTATAATCACAATACAATTTATAGAGCTACCCGATTCATAATACATTCATATATAATCATATCCGAAAATATCAACCATAGTGTTTGTTTCCCTTATACAAAATCATTACCCGGGGTAAATACAAACGGCCAACCTATAAGTTGCCTATACAAAAAGAAATTTCCACAAAAAGAATTAAGCCCCAAACATATACTTGGGCGATCTATACCCCAAATATTTACCCCTTAAATACATACCAAAATGAAGGGAAACGTTTAAAAAGGTTTATACATAGCTAAAGTAATAATTCATAATCATCACCATTAAACCGAACTGAACTAACATGCAGAACGCTAGGCCACCCAACATAAGCACGACAAAGATAGGAAAAGGCATACTTAATCGTCGTGTGAGGAGAATACGGGTGGAGGATCAACAAGTTAGAACCTGAAATTTTTTGGAAGGAAGGAAGGGTTCGAGTGGTAAGTACTTCTCGTACTTAGTGAGGAAACCCTAATCTATTCGATTTCCATTTAATTTCTTATGATCATACAATATGTTTCGTTTTGCACATTATTTCATTCGAATGGCTCAAGCAATACAACAATCTCACAATTTATTGATACACACTAGTAATCATTCGAACATATGCATAGTAAGGCATGTAATTTCATTCGATTACAAGCAATTTCACACAATCATATCATTGATATGCATACAAGTCATGATTCCAAAAATCAATCTTTCAAATTATCAATTCATCATATTCGAATTGCATAGCATCACAAGAACAATAATTCATGCTATCTTAAACATCATAATCGAACATTTCAATTTCACCAATTTCATAAATTCAATTTCGGCAATTACATTTAACAAGCAGCAACAAACTGTAGCAGATAATTAATTAGTTTCATAATTCACTTATAACTTGCTGCCATCTAATACAAGGAATTACACCCAATCGAAAATTCAATTTCAGATTTCATCATTAAATTTTCTTATTCATTCAATTAGCAAGGCCTTGGATAGTAGAGTATGCTAGGTAATCAAGTCACATGTAACTGAATTGTGAATCAAAATTCACCATGTAATAGGAACCACGTACCAAATCGTATCAACGTATAACATATCATAATGTCCGCAGACATTAAGCAAGAAGGTACACTTACGTACCACAATATCGAGTACACTAACGTACCGATTTTCTTATCGAGCTCAGACTCTAGGCTAGCCGTACTACCTGGATAGACTATACACACCAAAGGCTTTGCTTATTGACATTTAATTTAAGTCATATCATTATTCAGAAATTTTCAGAATTTGCTTCTCAATCCTTCGATTGAAATCATGAAATTTCAATTTCAAAAGTATCATGATATCACATATAACACATAATGCATTTCAATTCCATTTACATATAATCAATTCAGCATTTGTGTCATCAAATTTCATCTCACATAATTCAATCCACATATCACAACTCAATTTCAAGTCAAGCTTACCAAGCATACACATGGTATCAACCAATTTAATCAAACATTGATCATTTTATCATCCTATCAATTATGCTAAAAATCAGCAATTCAACTCATCCAAAATCAGTCCAATATACATAAATTTCAGATTCAAACTAACACGACAAGCATCACATTTAAATTCAACACATTGAATGCTAATTCACATATCACATGCATACGATCATTTTTCCTTTTATTCCATCTTCCCTTACTAAAATCAGATAATTAATTAATATTTTCTTTAGGGAAGATGAGGGGAGAAAGGGGAAATGATCGCCGGCAGCATTGGACAGTCTTCGTGGGTAGGATATCGGAAACGCTGCACTGGAAAGGTTTATGGCAAGTGTTTGATAGGCATGGCGTGGTGCTCGACGCTTTCATCCCTCGGAAAAGGGCAAAAGATGGAGGGAGGTTTGGTTTTGTGAGGATGGCGAGTAGGACAGATGTCGAACGGGCAATTGAACGTCTAAACAGTAAATGGATATATGGGTCTCGATTGGTGGTGAGTTTGGCGAGATTTGCGGATCAGGGTTTGTTCAGAATTCAAAGAACTAGGGGTTTGGGTGAGTCTGATCGAAAGAGTAATGGTGATGAAAAGGGGCCATCAGAAAGACACAGTGTAAATTCGAAAAGGATTCATATAACGGCGAAGGTATTTAAAGGAAGTGTGGATGCAGCGAAAGAGAAAATCCTCCAATGTTGTATGGTGGGTTGGTGCCGTCAGCATTGGAGTTTAAAGGAATTGGCGTTGCGGATGGATATCGCGGATCACCAAGGATTGTCTATATTAAGAATTGCTGGATCGGCAATTTTGCTCATGTTCAGGGATGCACAATCAATGACTGAGGTGCTGGCAAAGACAAGTTTTGGTGAGTGTTTTTCAAAGCGTTAACGGTGGGATCCGGGGATGAAAATACAGAATCGAAAGGCATGGCTTTCCGTCTGAGGCATACCAATTCATGCCTGGTCCAGTGAGACCTTCGAAAACATCGCAAAGACGTGGGGATCGCTTGTTCAGATGGCGGATAACACATCATCGCCTACATCGTTCGAATGCGGCTGGTTATTGATTGAGACGGACTCGATGGAATCCATTGACATTCGATTGGTGTTGGATGTTGGGGGAATTTTGCATCCCATTTTCGTCAAGGAGGTGCCTATATTTGGGCCTCCTGTAGATTGCGAATGCACGAAGACAAATGATTCTAGTACCGACGAATCATCGGAGTGTAGTACGTCGGAGTATGTGCCGGAATCGAACATGGGAGTTGAAGATCAACATGAAACATCCGGGGATGTGGGTGCGAGGCTGCAGGACTGGAGATGTAACCAGCTGTGGAATGATGGTGAACGTGGGGAGCAGTTTGTAGTTGACACATCGGCTGCCGCGCCTGGGTGTATCATACCGGTGCCGTCGCACAGTGGCTTGATGGTGGACGACGATGTTGTTGGGCAGGTAGGAGTTTTACAGGTAATAGGACAGTGTGATATCCAAAAGAATCCTAGAGTTGTAGAATTTCAAAACTCTGGAACTGTAGAGGCTGAATTGCTCAAGCAACCTCTAGTGGTTGAACAAAACAAGGACGCTATTTTATCCGATCTTCACAATCAGCAGGGGGAACCGGCGACTGGAAATTGTGCAGCGACTGGTTTGGTTTCCGTCCCAATTGTGGCAGCCACTGTTGATCAAATTGGTTTGCATCCCATTCCTGTAGAACAGCTGGGCGGTGATTTAGCAACACGCCAAAGTGGTGAGAACGTTCCTACTATTCCTATTTTGATCAATGGGGTATTGAAGAAAACGAAATCTGTGAACGCATTATCCGGGGTGATCAAAAGTCTGAAGCAAGGTAGGGGTCGACCGAAGAAGAGCGGTGGCTGTGAATCACAAGTTATTGTCGCTGATGCTTCGCTAACGGATTCGGATTTTCATCGTCGGCAGCAAGCATTGTATCGTGAAGCTACAGCGACAGCGGCATTGGGTAATCTCGTGGGGGTGACGTCTTTGGGTCGTGAGGAAGAAATTTTACAGGATTTGTCACGAGTGCTGCAAGACGGCATTCGAAAATTGTAGTAAAGAGATTAATGAGCTGGAATGTCAGGGGGTTGGGGTCGCGCTTGAAGCGAAGACGGGTGGGGGATGTTGTTAGGAAGCAGCGTTTCGATATGGTGTTGTTGCAGGAATCGAAGCTAGAGGAGATATTGCCGTCGGTTGTTGCTGGAATGTGGTATAGTGATGGTTTTGAGTTCTCTTTTTCGCCATCCGTGGGGGCGTCGGGTGGTTTATTAGTGATATGGGAAGGCAATCGCTTTAAGCTGGAAGCGGTTGAAGTGGAGAGGCATTTTATTATGTTACATGGGCGATGGCAGCCGGAGGACTTTGTGTGTTGTATCATGGCGATTTACGCACCTTGTGATGTGTTGGAACATGAGTTTTTATGGCAGCGTTTATTGGCAGTGATTGGAGGCAATGTGGAACCGTGGTGTGTCGCGCGCGACTTTAATTCGGTGCTGCGACCGTCAGAGAGAGCAGTTTGTAGTATAATGTCGAGAGGTATGGCTTCTTTTGCTTCATTTGTGATTGCCGCAAGCTTGATAGATATACCGTTGCGAGGTAAACAGTTCACTTGGTTTGGTAGAGAGAATCGAAAGAGTAGAATAGATAGATTTCTTGTCTCCGCAAGGTGGTTGGATTGTTTTGCTAGGATAGATCAGCTGTCTTTGCCGAGAGGTATTTCGGACCATGCTCCAATTTTGTTGATGTGCGATGATGTTAACTGGGGCCCTAGGCCGTTTCGTTTTATTAATGTATGGTTGGATGAGAGACGGAACATTAGTCGTATGGCAGAGGAATGGTGCCGGTTGACAGATATGGGAGTCGGCAACACCAACATCTCGGTTAAGCTTAGACATATGAAAAATTTTCTTCGCCAATGGAACAAGACGGATTTTGGGGATGTTGAGAAAGAAATTTCAGACATTCAAAACCGTATCGAATGCTTGGATAATGGTGAGGAGGAGTTGGCCGTGGGGGAGGGAGACGAGCTGTGTGATCGGAAGTGAGCTTGGTTGCAAGCTTTATGGCGTGCGATTCGTAGGAAAGAATCGATGTGAGACAAAAGTCGCGAGCGACTTGGCTGAAATTGGGTGATCGAAATACTGCGTTCTTTCACAGGGCAGCGAAGTTGCGTGCAATACGCAATTCTATTGTGGGGTTGACTATTGGTGGGGTTTGGGTCACTGATCTGATAAAATTACGCAAACATGTAGTAAGCTTTTTCTCTAAGCATTTCGCTGCGGAAGAGAGATCATGTAGTTGGGTGTTCGAGGGTGCTTTCAGCAGGGTAAGTGCAGCTGAGAATTTGTCTTTGATTGCGCCGTTTTCTTCTGATGAGGCATGGATGGTCGTGCGAGGGAGTGAGGGTTCGAAGTCTCCGGGTCCGGATGGTTATAGTATGGAGTTTTTCAAGCGGTGCTGGGAGGTTTTAAGTGGTGATGTGGAACGGTTTTTGGCTACATTCTTTTCAACCGGTAAGCTGTCGGTAGGCGTGAATAACACTTTTATTGTGCTGTTACCTAAAGTGGATTCGTCGATGTCCTTGCATGTGTAAGGGGAGGGTCCTTGTATTCAGTCGACATGTCGTACTCTTTTCCTCCGTTAGGTTTAGGGAGGTTTTTGACGAGGCGCATGTTTCGACTGGCGTTGTATATTTTTTCTTTAATAATATACATCGCTTGCTGATAAAAAAAAAGATAATTAATTAATCCAATTGCATGCTCAACATAATTAAAAATCAAATTAAGGCAGTTGGGACTCTAATCCCAACTCTAAAGTCGTTTCACTCACAGTTCGCCGAGCTAATTCTGTATCCGAATGCCTATTGCTCGATTCGTAGCCATTCCCGGTGCAATCTCTTCCTCGACTCTTTCACTTCTAGGATCTAAGGCATTCAAGCCAAACAATAGGAAATTTTCAGAATTTATTTCATGCATTTCGAGGCTGAATTTTATCTTTTATTCAAAACAGTCCCTATACTAATATGGTTCGACAAGGCCAATTCCCATTTTCACTAATTTCTTATTTAAACGCTTAAAACTTTAAATTGATCACTAAATTTTGTGGATTTCACTTCACACAGATTATTTATCAATTTACTACCATTCCATTTTATCCAATTTTACAATTTTAATAAGTCACATGTTCTTAATTTTCCTTCTTTTCATTTACACACAATTCTGACCACCTAACTTAATTCGTTTCTTATTTCTTGTACACAACTCCAAATCGATCACCGTTTGTTCCTAAATTCAATTAACATACCCAATTTCATCATATCAAAATTTTAGATCGAAAATCCCAGTAGATTATTTTCTACAATTTTCCAAAGTTCACTGTCCAGCTAGGAGCATTGCTGGACAGTTTTGCATGCTGTTCGAAATGTATTTCCAGATTTTACTACATTCATCAAAACTCCTTTTTATAATTTTTCTACCACTTTAGACATGTCAAAGTAGAACATATCAAAAATTCATCACTAAACTCTTACTAGTGAATTTTCTACAATTTTCTAAAGTTGCATGTCTTGTAACTTACCAAATCTGTCCAATTAATTCATGCATGTTCATAAGCTTTCACCTTTTTAAATTTTCTTAAGGTTTCTTATGAACTTAGAAATTTCCAGCAGCATAACATCTAATAACATCCTCTTCATGATTTTCTAAACACATTAAAACATTTGATCTATTGAAATTTACACCATAATCGAACTAAGGAGGGAGTAAGCTACTTACTTTCAATTTTCCTTTGAATTTTCTAAGAGGATTTCAATGCCATGCAAGCTCTTCTTCCTCACCACCGAAACTCTCAAGCTTTCTCTCAAATTTTGTGTTTGTGATTTTGGTGTGAATGAACAAATGACTTAGGTGGTTTTGGTTTGGGGTAGCCGGTTAAGGAAAGAAAAGAGAGAGAAGGGGGACAATTTTAATGAGATATGACAACTAGGTCATGTCCCAACCAATCCCCTTATTAACATCTTTAATTATACCACTTAATCATATATATTCCTTAATAATATTATGATTTCATGTTATTTCAAGGGTTAATCCATGCATTTTAACTTTAGCATGCAAGCCTCATATTTTCTCTCTTGTTCGGTTTGGTCATTGGACAATATGACCGAATCTTTCTTGAACATTTACTTTAAAATTCAATTTGGTCCCTAATGAACCTATTTTCAATTCGAATATTTAGGAAATTATTCTAATGAATCACTTAATTATTTAATTAAACCTCTAATCTTCTAGGCTAATTTTTGGGATGTTACAGTGAAGGACTCCTTGGAAGTTTTGTTGGGCTTACTTTGTTGTTGGGCTTGAATCTTGGGTTGTTGGAATGTGTAGGATGAAGAGGGAAAGGTAAGTTGGTAAATTACCTCATATTTGAAGAGAGGAGAGGTGAACACTTAATTGTTCTGCAATAAAATAAAGAAGGTGATATCACCTTGTCTTTTTGCTTTACACTCATCTCTCTCATACCATCTCCCACCCAAGATCCAAAGGTTCAATCTTTGTGTTTTGGAGTGGAAATCACGGATTTTAGGTTTGAGGCAAGTCAACTAGCATCTAAGGATCTACATTTTGAGGTAAAAATTACCTAGTTTGGTGGAAGATGAGTTTTGGTGGGGATTGAAAGGGAAGAACATGAATGAGGGGTTTGACTCCATTTCTAGTTGTAGAATCCTTCTTTTTTTTATATTTTGAGTTTCCAGCAGCGTTGTAACTTGTTTTACAACATCTATTGTAGTGAAAGAGGTTGGGGAAGCTTCCAAGTCTCAAGAGAAGAGGAGGGTTTGTAACACCCCTCGTCCGGGTTAGGAGCGAGGAGTGTCGATGCATATAATCAAACAATGACACATAAATTTAAGGGCCAATTTGAACCTTTCTTAAAATTTACTTAGTGATTAAATTACCAATATGATTAATCCAATATACTAAGTTCAATTCATTCCAAACATTATAATCTTTCCATTCGAACTACTTACTTGTGATTCAAGAAACTATATATTCATCTCCAAACTAATTCTATTCAAATACCAAATCAAGTTACCAATTCAAATTACCTAGTCTTACTAACCATTTGAACGCTTAAGATTAATTCAATCTACAACTTAGATTCCCTATACCATTCGAACATCATCATCATTTTAAGACCCAATGCACATTCGAATACCATTAGACACAATCTCAATCATCCATGATTCATTAACTCATTCAAACAAGCTTTTACTTAAACTTCATTCATATATACATATCAAAAGAGACTAACATGTCATTCAAGTTCATACATCCATAAAATTATTGATTTACATAACCAAAGTGACTTAAAACATTACTATCCTTCCATCAAGTTTTTACATACATTTCATATACATCTCTAATATAAGCCAGATGCATGAAACTTGTGCAACTAGACACAAAACTAAGCCACCAACTAGGAGTGCAACAAGACATAGACAAGCCATACTCTCAATCTTCACTTGAGTAATGCTCGGCTAAAGATCGAGAAGCTTTAATCACGTTAGACCTGTGGTTTAGGAAGAACGAAAGACGAGAGTGATAAGTACATAGTGTACTTAGTGAGGTCACAACTACCTAACATGTTATTAAGCTTATTAACATTAGGATTCATTGTTCTATTTAACCAAGTTTAACCTAGCTAATTTTTCATATTCCATTCGAACACAATAGACCAAGGAAGCAAGGTTTCATTTCAAGCATACCATACACAATTCAACCTAACATCAAGCAGTTTCAATCAAAGTGAACATCAAACCAATCGAACAGATTACAACTTATCATTTAACTTCTCATTCAAGTCATGAACATATTAAGATAGCTTGTACTTCTTTTTAAATCATATAATTCCATTCCATAGCAAATTCATTAGCAAGTATCATTTGTTCAATCTTCATTCAAGATTTCAAGTCTTCTTTAAAGGTTTCTTTTTAATTGTTTTGCATTGGTAGATAGTTAGGACTAGGTAATCGAGTCACGTGTTAATGTACACAAGTACCGGATCATTTTAAGGCATCTTTTACACCACATATTAGGGTACACAAGGTACCTATCGTGTTAAGGTGTCTTATACACCACGTATTAAATCGAGCTCTAGACTCTAAGGCATGTCGTTCGACCTAAGACCAACTAGCAACCAAGGTATTGTTAAATCTTTTATTTTCAAGCAATGCGCATCAAGTGATTAAACATACTTAAGTACAAGGGCATTCAAGGTAACCAGCCATTTGAACATATCATACATAGAAGCATTGGATCTCAGCTCAATTCATAGATAATCAATCATCACACAAGAGCAATAAATCTAGTAGGCCATTCGAACATATCAGCATACATAGAAGCATTCAATCGCATCTCATTTATGCATGTTTGTACGTACCTTGTATCCAAGCAAGCTAGCATGCCATTAAATACCTTTGGCATAAGCAATGCATATAGGAACATGAATTTAGACATGAAATATCTTAGTATAACCAAGGTGTTCAATACAATTCAAGGAAACAATTCATCATGGCACCAAACAAGTTTTCCAATTAGTTCATTCTTCCCTTGATTACCAAATATAGGTTAGTCATTTTACATGGCATCAATTCAAGAAAAGAGATTGGTTAGGACCTAAGTCCTAACCCTAAGTGGAGTTACACTCAGAATATTCCAAGCTAGTCTTGTATTGCTATTCCCTTTTGTCTATCCCTTGATGATCCACCCTTAATTCCTTCAGCAACCTCTTCTAATCCTTGCTCTAACAAGCCACACACAACATGGAAAATAATTAGAATCAATACATTAACAATTCAAGCTCATTTGAACTACATTATCTAAAATAGTTTCTGCCCTGGCAGTTTGTACACCTTGTAGTAATCTGTTCATATCTTTTAATGTACACGTTAGATTTTTAATTATTTACACCCTTATAAAGCTAATTCAATTATCTTTCCAACCATCTATGGATCATATTTTTAGCCTTTCTAGATCGATACAGTTTATTAGTTAAAGTCGGGTCAATTTTACAGTTTTAAAACTGCCAAATTGTATCTAGGTCTACTTTAGTGAGCTATTTAACCTAGATCCATTACTAGTTCATTTTAGTCCTTTTTATCATAGTTTACCATGTTTTCCCTGTTTTTTCACAAGCCAAGTTGGTCCCTAAATATTTCATCTAGGTCCTTAATTTTGCCAATTTTACAAATTAGTCAAGTTTCACTAACATTGCCATTTAATCACTTTAAACCATTCATTTAGCCTTACTTCATGAAATCCAAGTTATCTAATATCCAATTCAATTTCCTCCCTTGTATTTAGCTAACATTACCAGCATTTGTTTTAGTCCAATTAAGTTCCAATTCTTTCAATTTATGCAAAATAGTCCTTAATTGGTGATTAAGCTAGCTAGGTGACCACTTTCCTTATCAATTTCAATTCCATCAATCTTATTATCAATTTAACTCAATCAAAGTCACAATTGATCAATTTTACATGATTTTATCTAGGTGAATATTTGCTAACAACGTCTCCTATTCAATCCATTCATCAATTCATCAATTTAAGTCCTTATTCAATTAGGCTAATCACCCTAATTACACCAATACACTGTTTGCTTAATCTTACATGTTACCCAATGATTCATATCTAATTTCACCTAACCAAATCCTCAATTTCATCATCTATTAAGCATGTATAACATCTAATATATCAAACAAACATCAAGTATCAATTCAGCCCAATAACTTAAGCTATTCGAATAGATAAGAACAAGGATGACCTACTTTGATTGCTTAACTTAATTCTCAAGAAAATCCTATAGCATGCAAGCTTTAATTCTCCTCCTTCAATGGTTTTCTCTCAAAATCTCCCCCCTCTCTACTTATTTTCAATTCGGCTAGCTTAGGAGAAATGAAGGAAGATGACAACTTGTCATCTTGATAATGGAATTAGGAATGTACTATTTTGTCCCTCATTAATCATTAATTAGAAGCTTAATTAGGGGTAACTGTGATAAGGTTTTTTGAGAAAACCGCTAAAGTGAGGCCTCATCACTATCTCTTCTTGAAAAAGATTTTATTTAAAAAGGGGGAATCCGGATTTATAAAAAGGATGAAAATTTGGAGTTGCCACCGGCCACTAAGGTAGGCCGGACACCACAAAACCAGAGATTCGTTTAAAAACGGGTTCGGGAGTTGGTTACGTGTGGGGAAGGATTAGTACCCCCATCACGCCCGGAAATCGGTACCAAATAACTTGTTGCCTTTTTAATCGATAGAAAATTATTCAAAAATCAAAGTGGATTTAATGAAGTGTTCTTGAATGAAAATATGACTTAAATAGCTCGGGATATATCGAATTGTGGCTTTGGAATTAATTGATCATTTAATTAAAAAGGATGACGGTACACCGGACCAAAGACTAAACCAACATCATAAAGACTGATTGCCGTGTTAGTTTAGGGTTCGGATCCCGTACGTCACCTTTATGCATGGTGCAATCAAGTAAAGGATGATGCGTGTTATTTTCATTTTTACGCTTTCGCTTACCTAGAGACGGTGAAAATTAACCTAAGTATTCGATAGACATCCATTAAGCTAGGGCTGTCATTTTCGGATACCAAGGTTAATTAATACCTCTCTTGAGGTTGATTTTTAAGTCCGGTTATCATGCTTAATTATCAGGCCTTATGAATGACAAGTATATGCATGTCATAAAAAAAGGCTTCAAATGAACATACAAGGAAAAAGCCCACACTGATAAAAGATTAAGCCCAAAACATGCTTGACCGAACTATCTCCTAAGGCCCAAAAGCCCACTTTAAAGATACCCACATTTAAACACCATGAAGCCCAAATTTAACATCCTTTAATTATCCATTAGTTAATTTAATTAGAAAGACAAATTACATTAATTTGTTTTAACATGTAAAGCTTAATGGATTAATAATCATGGCAACACATACATATTCGACTCACGAAATTACATGAGGCAAACACGAAAACATAATAACTCTAAACATCTTAGACCATAGAAACAACCCGAAAAAAACATATATTCGATACAACAGTAATTGAGCAATATACAAATCATGCGGAACCCACAAAATTATAAAAAACTGATTAACATGCATATTCGATATGACCAACTACAAATACGGAACAACAAAAACATTCATTAAACCCACGATTCTAAAAAACAACTAGAACTACATGTAAATGTTCGATTCGAAGACAAAACAACACATGGCATAAAGCATATATACTACCATACGAACAAAATTAAAATAACATTACAACATTGAGTAAAAAAAATCCAAACATCATACGAAACAAATATATGCAAAAGATGATGGCAAAATTGAAAGAAAAACAGAAAATAGCGGCTAAATTAAAAAGGCACAAAAAACTTAACATTGGGGAGAGGACCAAATTGAACACGGAATAAAAGAAAAGGGACTGGACGAATAATAAGACCCTAAACAGACTCGATCTGGGACGAAGAGAAGAACCGACTCAATACTCCAGGGACCTAACGTGCTATTTTCCCTTGCAGAAACCCCTAAGACGCAATTAACTCGACACGGAAGGACCAAACCTGCTATTAACCCATAAACTAATCCTAAAAATTCTATAAAAGCCCACCCTAACTCAATGGAGACACCTTTTCTCCCTCGGAAAACCCTAGCCGCCAACTCTCTCTCTCTCGACTCTCGACTCTCTAAACGCCGGTCGTTGCTAATCGACGGCCGGCGAGCCCTAAACACCCAAAAACCGAGACACGTCCTAACCTAAGCCCCGATCCTACCTCCGATTCCAAAAAAAGACCCTTCTTTAAAAAAAACCCAAAAACAGATAAACCCTAACTTTGAAAACCCTTCATTTGCACATCTCCGATCGTCGTCGATTCACCCATGCAATCAAGAAGACCAGGGGATTATCACCGGCGTGCGAACGGAGACAATTGGGAGGAGAGACGATTATCGCGAAGGTAAAAAACTCTAGTCTGTGTTTTTTATTTCGATTCGTAAATAGAAATGAAAACGGTATACCTCTGCGAATCTTATGCCTCTTATTGCTCTGAAAACTTTTCCGATTACAATTCTCTCTGAAAAAACCTCTTTCAAAAACTCTCTGTAATTTCCGAATCGTTCCCTCCCCTTTTACATTGCATTCTGCTCGGGTTTATATAGCCCTAATATTACATATTTCCCCTTTTCTAAATTACATGTAATTGCTGGAAAGTCTGCTGGTTGATTTGTACAATTTCGGTTTGTTGATTGCCTCTGATTTCTGGTCATTTGCGTGTCTGACATTTGTTTTTTTTGTGTTGCATGTGACCCGTGAGGAGAGGGGACCAGAGGGCTCGGCTGTTCTGAGGACGTGGAGCCGATCCCAAACGTCGGAGGGATCTAAACGGTCGTGAGGGATTCGAAGGGGGTCGGGCGTGCCTCGTACGCGCGCGTGGAGAGTTAAAACGACGCGCGTGAAAAAGCTGGGGGCCGCGCGTGGGGCTCTGGAACCTTCTCCGGCTCAATCTCAGCCTTTCGATGTTCTCCCGATCCAATGGTCATGAGGGGTGCGGCGCAAGGGCTACAGCAGAGGGCCTCTAGGGTTTCCTGTCTCGCGTCTTCTGGACCGTTAGATCTGGATCCCAGATCTAAGGGTGGGAAATGCGTCGGCTGCACAAGACATAAGTTAGGGTTAGGGTTTCTTAGCAGATTAGGGCTAGTATGTTATTCGGGCCAAATGGGCTTTGTAATAAATTTTAGGTTTTTATAATGTAAGTAGACTCTGATATTAATTAAACAATTGGGCTTTCATTATATGTATATATTGGGCTTGTTTATTTATAGTAGTCTTTATTTTATTTTTAGATTCGATAATAATAATGATAATAATAATAATATTAGATATTAATAATAATAATAATAATAATAGTAATAATAATATAATAACTAACACTAATAATACTGATATTATATAGTATATAATAATACGGTAATTATAGTAATAATAATAGGTTATAATAATAGATAGTAATAATAATAACATATAATACTAGTAATAGTTATAAAAACGGTAATAAATATAATGATAATAATAATAATAATAGATGATAGTAATATAACAATTATAGTAATAATGATAATTGAATAATGATAGTATTAATGCACGAACCAACTTGCCTCAGTGGTTAAGGGAACGGTTGTTCTTCCTAGAGGTAACGGGTTCGAGCACCAGCAGCTACAATAGGGTGATTGAGCGTTCATTGTCAAATGGTTGAGGGTATATTTAGAACAGATACTACTTGTAATCACCTTAGCTTTGTCAAAAAAAAATTAATGATAGTATTAATAGTAACATGTAATGTGTGATAATAAATAGTAATAGTAGTAATAATAGCATGTGATAATAATATTGGTAACAATAATAATAAAGAAGATGACATAATATATTAGTAGTGTTTAGGGGTTTTTCACATAAATGATATAATAATAGATATAATACCAATAATATGATATCTAAGTATTAATTAGACCAAGCCCAATGTGAATGAACAAAACCCAATGTGAAGAAACAAAGCCCAATGTGAATAAACAAAACCCAATGTGAATGAGCAAAGCCCAATATGAATAAACAAAGCCCACTCTTATTTAAGCATATTTAAGGGCTAATCAGCCCGGACAAAATTAGTGATTACAATTGCCCCTCTTTGCTTGTACTTGTGAAACAAGAGCAAAGCAAAGACTATAAGCACTAATTTTGTTCAACTTCCCTGTTTGGGTGGTTTGCTCCTCCGAAGTGGCAGGAACAATGAGGGTCGTTGGCATGTCCTTCATGAATGGCAAAGGACATAGTCGATTTATTCTTCCGAAGCGGTAAAGAATGAACTCCGAATAAATTGCTTTCTCGGAGCGGCGAAAGCAAATTGAACAGGCCTTCTAGCTTTTCTGTCCAGGGATCCTTGAACTCTTTTGCTCTCAGATCAGGATGCGGGGAGTATGAAATTCTTCGCCTGAAACTACATTTGCTCCTCCGAAGCGGCAAGAACCAAATTGGTAGCGTTCGTATTTCATTCCGAAGCGGCAAAGGACATAGTTGTTTCTCATTCCTCCGAAATGGCAAGGAATAAACCCAAATAATTTGTTTTCCCGAGGCGGCGAAAACACTGAGCAGGCCTTCCGGCTTAACTGCCCGAAAATCTTTGAGCTCTTTTGCTCTTAGATCCTCATGCGGCGAGTTTGAAATTCTTCGCCTGGTCTTTGCTTCTTTTGCGTTTTTGCTTCTTTTTGGCGGCAAAATGCCTCGGTGTATCTGTAAAGAAAAATGTCATGATGACATGTGTTAGTATGAACCTAGCACATGTATGCCTATGATGATGCATGAGTGAGTATGCCTCATATAGGCTTGATGCCACAACTTATGTTGCCGCTCTCTTCTTGATCTTCTGCTTTATCTTCAAAGCAGATGTTTGTCTCACACTCGGGTCTAAACATTGGCTCTTCTGGGAAGCCCTTTCGTGGATTCCAGTTCCGAGTTTTTCTTTCCCAAAGCGCCTTTTCAGGTTTTCACTTTGGTATTTATCTCTTTTTTATGAAGCACCCTTCTGGGTTTTCACTCCATTTCTTTTCTTTTTCTTTTTTCTCTTTTTTTTAATTTTCTCTTGTTTACTTTTTTTTTCTTTCTCTTTTTTTTTCTTTTCTCATTTCTCTTTTTCTTTTTCTTCTTTTTTCCTCTTATTCTTCTCTCTTTCTTTCTTTCTTTTTCTCTTTTTTTGATCTCTCTTTCTCTCTCATTTTCTTCTTTTTTTCTTTTCTTTTAATTTAAAAACCAGGAAACCTGAATGTTTTCTATTTTTTTTAAAAAAAACATCCCAAAAGGGATAAAGTTGAGAATTTAAATTTTGAGGAAAATGTCCTTTTGGAAGGACTAAGAGGAATTTGAATTTTTGAGAAAAATATCCTTTAGGAAGGATTAAAATTAAGAAATGGAGTTCTGAAAAAAAAAACATCCTCAAAGAAGGATAACATCGAGAAAATTGGAATTTTTAGAAAAACATCCTTGGAAGAATAAAATTGAGAAATTGGAATTTTAAGAAAAATTATCCTTTAGGAAGGAATGAAATTGAAAAATTGAGTTTTGAGAAAAACATCCTTTAGAAAGGATGAAATTGAGAAATCGGAATTTTAAGAAAAAATATCCTTTAGGAAGGAATGAAATTGAAAAATTGAGTTTTTAGAAAAACTATCCTTTAGGAAGGATACGATTGAGAGATCGGAGTTTTGAGAAAAACATCCTTTAGAAAGGATACGATTGAGAATCGAGTTTTAAGAAAAACTATCATTTAGGAAGGATACGATTGAGAAATCGAGTTTTAAGAAAAACTATCCTTTAGGAAGGATACGATTGAGAAATCGAGTTTTAAGAAAAACTATCCTTTAGGAAGGATACGATTGAGAAATCGAGTTTTAAGAAAAACTATCCTTTAGGAAGGATACGATTGAGAAATCGAGTTTTAAGAAAAACTATCCTTTAGGAAGGATACGATTGAGAAATCGAGTTTTAAGAAAAACTATCCTTTAGACAGGATACGATTGAGAAATCAGAGTTTTAAGAAAAACTATCCTTTAGGAAGGATACGATTGAGAAATCGAATTTTAAGAAAAACTATCCTTTAGGAAGGATACGATTGAGAAATCGAATTTTAAGAAAAACTATCCTTTAGGAAGGATACGATTGAGAAATCGAATTTTAAGAAAAACTATCCTTTAGGAAGGATACGATTGAGAAATCGAGTTTTAAGAAAAACTATCCTTTAGGAAGGATACGATTGAGAAATCGAGTTTTAAGAAAAACTATCCTTTAGGAAGGATACGATTGAGAAATCAAGTTTTAAGAAAAACTATCCTTTAGGAAGGATACGATTGAGAAATCGAGTTTTAAGAAAAACTATCCTTTAGGAAGGATACGATTGAGAAATCGAGTTTTAAGAAAAACTACCCTTTAGGAAGGATACGATTGAGAAATCGAGTTTTAAGAAAAACTATCCTTTAGGAAGGATACGATTGAGAAATCGAGTTTTAAGAAAAACTATCCTTTAGGAAGGATACGATTGAGAAATCAGAGTTTTGAGAAAAACATCCTTTAGAAAGGATATGATTGAGAAATCGATTTTTAAGAAAAACTATCCTTTAGTAAGGATACGATTGAGAAATCGAGTTTTAAGAAAAACTATCTTTTAGGAAGGATACGATTGAGAAATCGAGTTTTAAGAAAAACTATCCTTTAGGAAGGATACGATTGAGAAATTCGAGTTTTAAGAAAAACATCCTTTAGAAAGGATAAAATTGAGAAATTTGAATTTTAAGAAAAATTATCCTTTAGGAAGGAATAAAATTGAGAAAAACACATCCTTTAGAAAGGATAAAAACAATCAGGGATTAAGAACCTTGATACCAGTCAAAGGATTCTTGAGATCTATTTCTCTTCTCGTAGAGCCGTAGATCCACCCCTTTATCAATCTTCAAATGCCTGTTCAAAATTAGCAAAAGGCTATGGTGGTATGAGTTAGCATGCTCCTAACATAGGGTTGTCTAACTATTAATGATGCATGAGCATATTTCGTGACGCAAAGATGCGTATGGTCATGAGAATGCAAAGATGCATGAATTTAGTTTGTCTTTATTCTTTAAGGTCGGTGGTCACCATCTTGAGACTACAACCATTCCTCAGACACATGTCCTGACAAACTTAGCTCTCGTCTTTCATTGCTCATTCCCGAGTTCAATGACCCTAGTTGTAATCAGAATCACGCACTTCCAAGCCGTATGCCATCTCCCATCTATTCTGATTTGAAATCCTATATGCCAAAGCTCCAATTGTTCCACGAAAAATGATGCTCTAGTGGTCCTTCATCATCATACATCACGTAGTACCTCTCAATTTTGCCTCTCAATGCCGATGATGCATTTATCTCTGAAGTAATACAAGGAAATCTCTTTGTTTAAAAATATGTCAATTCGCTGGTCGTCATTCTAATGAAGAGTGGATTTTCAAATTAACATACAGAACCTTGAAACCAAATTCTAATTGAAAGAAGAACAGAATAGGATGCCCCGGATATCAAATGCAAGAGCGTTTTAGATTCAACTTTCTGGTGATCACTTGCGTCTATAAAGATTTTAAATGTTGCGGCGATATTTGAAGTTATGGAACTCTCCCCTAATCGCTCGGTTCATCCTCATGATTATGGTGCTTGCTGGATCAGCTCGATTACCATTCCTTCTAGTTCTCATCATGTTTATGATTACCATTGATTTCGTGTCAGTTTTCTCAAGGATTCCTTTTCAGGACTTATTTAATTTTTTCATTTATTTCTTTTTCTTAGGGGAATTCAACTCGTCACAATCCTTTGGCTCGAGAATAAAGATGGAGCATACAACGATACCCCGAGTTACTCGGCGTGGTCACGATTTTGAAAATATTACCATCACTCATAAAGCGAAGAGTTTCAGGATTTAGCGGAGTGCCCCTAAAATTCCACACTCATATCCGAAAATTCCTATTACCAGGTTTCGAACATTGGAGTGCTTTTGTTAATGCTTATTACCAAGCTCTGAAGTTAAAAACATTTTATTTTGAAATAATCTATTTTTTCACTTTTCTTTTTTTCTTTTTTTCTCTTTTTTTGGCACATTTAAGCAACTTTATTTGGGTTCTCTTAGGAGATTTCCTTATCATCGAACATCATCGAAGGAATAATAATCTTGTTTCTCTCGCTTTTCCGACCAGAGCGGACAAGGCGGGAAATCTTACTTCATCGTTATCACAACATTCAATCGATCTCTTTCATTAGAATCAATGCCACATCATGCATGTGATATCCGAGGACCTATAAAGGTAAGGAGGGATATACATATATATGATTTCAAGGTCATTGTATGTTAAAAAATGTCTTTTCATTAGAAAGAAAATCTAAGAATATAACAAGTGCACTCACAAAAGATCATTGCTATCTTCGGGCAAATGATAGTAATGTTGGTTCTATGCATTACTTCAAGAGAAAATGCAACATGCTCGCTAATTCCCAAAGAATAAAATTGAGAACAAAATCGAGAACTAAAACCCTAAAGGTAGTGTCTCTGAAGGTCATACTAGGTTGAGCTTTGAGCAAAGGTTCCGTCTTGACGGGCAGAAGATGCCCCTTGGGGTGGGCTGGACGAGGGACCGATAACAAGAGGATTCTTAAAGATCGGGGTGGCCGAGTGGTCTCCCGGTACTTGAGCAACACTCCTTCCTTTCAGACTGGACTGTAACAATTAGGATATTCCTTTCATCATATCTTGTCGGGGCTTGATGATGGTGTCCCTTAATTCTTGTTGAGTTCGTTCCATCTGACCTCTCAAATCGGCCTCTGGCTTGGCAAAGCTTTCCTCCATTTATTCATTTTAAGAATGAATGCATGTAATGTGTCGTATGCACAACAAGGATAGATGATTAGAGGTAATCAAACAGACATGTACAACTGAATGCAAAGATGCATTGATCATTAATTTTATTTGTTTAATGAATGAATGAATGTGTCATATTTACCACAAAGATAGGTGATTAAAGGTAATCAAACAGATATGTACAATTGAATGCAAAGATGCATTGATTTGATGGACATTAATTTTATTTGTTTAATGAATGAATGAATGTGTCGTATGTACAACAAGAATAGGTGATTAAAGGTAATCAAACAAACATGTACAACTGAATGCAAAGATGCATTAATTTGATGGACATTAATTTTATTTTTTTAATGAATGATTGAATGAATGAATGTGTCGTATGTACAACGGAAACATATGATCAATCAAAATGCCTAATTGAATGCAAAGGTGCACTGATTTGATGGACATTAATTTTATTTGTTTAATCGAATGAATGAATAAATGCGTTGTATGTACAACGGAAACATATGATCAATCAAAATGCATAATTGAATGCAAAGGTGCACTGATTTGATGGACATTAATTTTATTTGTTTAATCGAATGAATGAATGAACATGTTGCACGTATAACAGAATCAAAATGTATAATTGAATGCAAAGGCGCATTAATTTGATGGGCATTAATTTTATTTGTTTAATCGAATGAAATGAATGAATGAACATGTCGTATGTATAACAGAAACATATGGTTAAAGGTAATCGATCAAAAGGTATGATTGAATGCAAAGGTGCATTGAACATTAATTTCATGAATGTCAAGAGTAATCAATCAAAATGTAATTGAATGCAAAGGTGCATTGAACATTAATTTCATGAATGTTAAGAGTAATTAATCAAAATGTATAATTGGATGCAAAGGTGCATTGACCATTAATTTCATGAATGCAATGTGTCATATGTACAACAGAAATGCATGACTAAAGGTAATCAAACAAAATGCATAATTGAAATGCAAATATGCATTGAACATTAATTGCATGAATGCAATGTATTATATGAACAACAAAAACGCATGACTAAAGGTAATCAAACAAAATGCATAATTGAAATGCAAAGAGCAACACTGAGTTCGGAAAATATCCTCGTTAAACAACTCATGTCAATGGGAAACCTTGGTTTGTTACAACAATCGGATGAAATCCACTACACGTAGTTCTTGAGCTGGCGTCCAGGCCGACGACCTTCTCCAAGACTCACACAATCCCTTATTCTTTCTTGAAATGATCTTTTGCTAGGAATCGAGCGTTCTCTCATATCCACGTTAACAAATAGGCCAACTCTCGGTCCTGCCCCCAAGTGGTATAGGCGACGAATTATGATTAATCCATTGTCGATATTTGGTGCTATTGTCTTGCTCTTTTAAAGGGTCCCACTGAGCCTAACCTTCAAAGCTTATCGGAAGTTGAGGTCGGAATTCCCTCCGACTTGAAATATTTTTCCTTGTTCTAGGTTGTGACTTGATTGTCGACTCAAGGCGGCGAAGTGCCCGAGAAACTTCCGATCTTGCCCCGGAAAGCTTGGTTGTTGTTCGGTGTGGTTCTCGCTAATTTCCTTGCAAGACTCGGTATTTCCCAACTGTTGTAGTCAAATCAAAGCTGCCAACCGTGGAACAAATGTAGGTTCAACTCCAAAATTCGAAGTAATGGTCACTTGCCTGGGACATCTAACAAATAAGTGAGGTGGCCTTTTCTTGTTCTTGAAAGCCTTTCTTGTCTCGGAATCCCAACCATGTAGTCGTTCTCCTTGTGGCTACATTTTCGTCGTGGTCCTTCTCATTATTGTTACAGACCATATTTCCCACTAATCAAGTCTTTAATTTCAAACTATTTCCAACTCAATGCGCTCTTTATGCAATGATGAAATATGCAAAATAAGAGGGGAAGAACAAAAAGGAAGACGCGTTAGTTACAAGATAAACACGAAGAATTAAATATAAGCAAAATAAAGAAGGCAAGCAATTAACAAGACGACCCTAGCCATTCTAAGCTCTATGGTTATCCGCATGGCTCTAATGGGGTGGGCTTCTTATATTCTCACACATGAGTTTGGTTCTAACAAGGGTACCCGAACCTATCTCATCACCTACTAAGGAAACAAGAACCCCAATTCTGGCCCATCACAGGCTTGCGAATTGGTTTCAGTTTGAGGGAAAGCACGACCTAATGACGTGGAGGGTTGCTCACGTGTCAAAGGCGTGGATTCCGGAAGTGAATTACCGACCCGTGGAGGGATACTCACGTGGGTATGGGCGTTTCACTCCCACTTAAGGGTATAGCTCGGGTATAGATCTTGATGATCATGATGCAACACATGTCGGTGACTCTTTTGAAATTAAATGAAGAATTAACTCAAGACCACCAATTATCAAAGCTCGTGTACTTAAAGTCTTATTTTCAAAGAAGAACCATCTCGCTAAATTCGAATTAAATTTAAAAAATTTCCATCATTAAAGGCAACAATTATTTCTTTAGCCTAACTCTCTTTATGTTTTGAAAAACAAAATTACTCCCCAGCGGAGTCGCCAAACTGTGATAAGGTTTTTTGAGAAAACCGCTAAAGTGAGGCCTCATCACTATCTCTTCTTGAAAAAGATTTTATTTAAAAATGAGGGAATCCGGATTTATAAAAAGGATGAAAATTTGGAGTCGCCACCGGCCACTAAGGTAGGCCGGACACCACAAAACCAGAGATTCGTTTAAAAACGGGTTCGGGAGTTGGTTACGTGTGGGGAAGGATTAGCGCCCCCATCACGCCCGGAAATCGGTACCAAATAACTTGTTGCCTTTTCAATCGATAGAAAATTATTCAAAAAATCAAAGTATATTTAATGAAGTGTTCTTGAATGAAAATATGACTTAAATAGCTCGGGATATATCGAATTGTGGCTTTGGAATTAATTGATCATTTAATTAAAAAGGATGACGGTACACCGGACCAAAGACTAAACCGACATCATATAAGACTGGCTGCCGTGTTAGTTTAGGGTTCGGATCCCGTACGTCACCTTTATGCATGGTGCAAGCAAGTAAAGGATGATGCGTGTTATTTTCATTTTTACGCTTTCGCTTACCTAGAGACGGTGAAAATTAACCTAAGTATTCGATAGACATCCATTAAGCTAGGACTGTCGTTTTCGGATACCAAGGTTAATTAATACCTCTCTTGAGGTTGATTTTTAAGTCCGGTTATCATGCTTAATTATCAGGCCTTATGAATGACAAGTATATGCATGTCATAAAAAAGGCTTCAAATGAACATACAAGGAAAAAGCCCACATTGATAAAAGATTAAGCCCAAAACATGCTTGACCGAACTATCTCCTAAGGCCCAAAAGCCCACTTTAAAGATACCCACATTTAAACACCATGAAGCCCAAATTTAACATCCTTTAATTATCCATTAGTTAATTTAATTAGAAAGACAAATTACATTAATTTGTTTTAACATGTAAAGCTTAATAGATTAATAATCATGGCAACACATACATATTCGACTCACGGAATTACATGAGGCAAACACGAAAACATAATAACTCTAAACATCTTAGACCATAGAAACAACCCGAAAAAAACATATATTCGGTACAACGGTAATTGAGCAATATACAAATCATGCGGGACCCACAAAATTATAAAAAACTTATTAACATGCATATTCGATATGACCAACAACAAATACGGGACAACAAAAACATTCATTAAACCCACGATTCTAAAAAACAACTAGAACTACATGTATATGTTCGATACGAAAACAAAACAACACATGGAATAAAGCATACATACTACCATACGAACAAAATTAAAATAACATTACAACATTGAGTAAAAAAAATCCAAACATCATACGAAACAAATATATGCAAAAGATGATGGCAAAATTGAAAGAAAAACATAAAACAACGGCTAAATTAAAAAGGCACAAAAAAACTTAACATTGGGGAGAGGACCAAATTGAACACAGAATAAAAGAAAAGGGACTGGACGAATAATAAAACCCTAAACAGACTCGATCTGGGACGAAGAGACGAACCGACTCAATACTCTAGGGACCTAACGTGCTATTTTCCCTTGCGGAAACCCCTAAGATGCAATTAACTCGACACGGAAGGACCAAACCCGCTATTAACCCATAAACTAATCCTAAATATTCTATAAAAGCCCACCCTAACTCAATAAAAACCCCTTTTCTCCCTCGGAAAACCCTAGCCGCCAGACTCTACAACTCTCTCTCTCTCAACTCTCGACTCTCTAAACGCCGGTCGTCGCTAATCGACGGCCGGCGAGCCCTAAACAACCAAAAACCGAGACTCGTCCTAACCTAAGCCCCGATCCTACCTTCGATTCCAAAAAAAGACCCTTCTTTAAAAAACCCCCCAAAACAGATATAAACCCTAACTTTGAAAACCCTTCATTTGCACATCTCCGATCACCGTCGGTTCACCCATGCAATCCAGAAGACCAGGGGATTATCACCGGCGTGCGAACGGAGACAACCGGGAGGAGAGACGACTATCGCGAAGGTAAAAAAACTCTAATCTGTGTTTTTTATTTCGATTCGTAAATAGAAATGAAAACGGTATACCTCTGCGAATCTGATGCCTTTTATTGCTCTGAAAACTTTTCCGATTACAATTCTCTCTGAAAAAACCTCTTTCAAAAACTCTCTGTAATTTCTGAATCGTTCCCTCCCCTTTTACATTGCATTCTGCTCGGGTTTATATAGCCCTAATATTACATATTTTCCATTTTCTAAATTACATGTAATTGCTGGAAAGTCTGCTGGTTGATTTGTACAATTTCGGTTTGTTGATTGCCTCTGATTTCTGGTCATTTGTGTGTCTGACATTTGTTTCCTTTGCGTTGCATATGACCCGTGAGGAGAGGGGACCAGAGGGCTCGGCTGTTCTGAGGACGTGGAGCCCATCCCAAACGTCGGAGGGATCTGAAAGGTCGTAAGGGATTCGAAGGGGGTCGGGCGTGCCTCGCACATGCGCGTGGAGAGTTGAAACGGCGCGCGTGAAGAAGCTGGGGGCCACGCGTGC
Organism: Hibiscus trionum; assembly: GCA_030270665.1. Taxonomy (NCBI): domain Eukaryota; kingdom Viridiplantae; phylum Streptophyta; class Magnoliopsida; order Malvales; family Malvaceae; genus Hibiscus; species Hibiscus trionum. The sequence goes on along the minus strand of BSYR01000034.1, from coordinate 416,267 downwards.
GGTGTGTGGGGCTCTGGAACCTTCTCCGGCTCAATCTCAGCCTTCCGATGTTCTCCCGATCCAATGGTTCTGAGGGGTGCGGCGCAAGGGCTACAGCAGAGGGCCTCTAGGGTTTCCTGTCTCGCGTCATCTGGACCGTTAGATCTGGATCCCAGATCTAACGGTGGGAAATGCGGTGGCTGCACAAGACATAAGTTAAGGTTAGGGTTTCTTAGCAGATTAGGGCTAGTATGTTATTCGGGCCAAATGGGCTTTGTAATAAATTTTAGGTTTTTATAATGTAAGTGGACTCTGATATTAATTAAACAATTGGGCTTTCATTATATGTATATATTGGGCTTGTTTATTTATAGTAGTCTTTATTTTATTTTTAGATTCGATAATAATAATGATAATAATAATAATAATATTAGATAATAATAATAATAATAATAGTAATAATAATATAATAACTAACACTAATAATACTGATATTATATAATATATAATAATACGGTAATTATAGTAATAATAATAGGTTATAATAATAGATAGTAATAATAATAACATATAATACTAGTAACAATTATAAAATGGTAATAAATATAATGGTAATAATAATAATAATAGATGGATTCTCTTTTACCCTAAAACTTTTTGCTCTAAAACATCAGCCGCCGCTGTTTTCTTTTGCTCTTTTTCACTTTTAATCGTCGGCGGCGGCACCAGTTTTAATACTGGTTGTCGACCGCCGGATCTATTGTTTCTTTTATTTTTTTTGTTTTAATAAATTATTCTGCTCTTGTAGCACGATTTAGTCTACCTTTTGGTACGTATTTCTCTGTCTTTTGGCACGTTTTTTTTCTTTTGATTTTCAATTAGGGTTGGATCTGACGACGCCACGACTGATCAAGATGGCGCTCCTTTCATTATGCTGCTGATCCCCCTCCTCGGACCCTTGAACCAGATTTGGATACGCGAAGACATCTACCGTTTATTCACGATTGAGTTGTGGTAATGACCTTTTTGTCAACGTACGATCATTGTAATATGCATTTGTTAATGTTGTTTGTTGATGGTTTTACCCATCATCGTCGATTTGGGGGTGTTTGTATACGTCTTTTGCTTCGAGTCTTTGGATTAGGTTCTTACCTATTCATTGTATGGTCCTATTATGATCTAGAGCCGCTAATTGCTTCTTCTGGGTTTGTATCTAGATTTAGGTGTTTGTTTACTCAGTAGTAAATTTTCATTGTAATTTTAGATATTTTCCCGTTTAATAAAATTAGTGGTATCAATTTTTCAAAAAATAATAATAATAATAATAGATGATAGTAATATAACAATTATAGTAATAATGATAATTGAAGAATGATAGTATTAATAGTAACATGTAATGTGTGATAATAAATAGTAGGGTAAACTACATAAATGGTCCCCTAACTATGCTCCAATTATCTTTTGCGTCCCTTGACTATCAGAAGTTACAAACTGGTCCCCCGACTAAAAAAAATAACAAATTGGTCCAACGCCGTTAAAAATTTAACGGCTGATGATGTGGCAGTTAATTTAAATTGATATAATTACATACTTAGCCCTCAAGTTCTACACTTATTTTAATTTGACCCTAATTCTAAAAAATTAACCCACAAATTTTAATATTCTATCAATTTAGTCCATCTTCTTTTCTATTTCTCTTCTCCTTTAATTCTTCAATTCATTTTCACCCAAAATCCATTTTATTCTACCAAACACATGCATCCAATTCTCAAATATAACAAATTGAAATTTGAGGGATAAATTTCGAGTAAAAAGTAGGATTCAAAAAAATAAACATGCCTTGGTATTTCGATGATAATAAACCTGTCATTGATTTAACTCTATCCTGCAATTCTATTGTGTTGTCTTGCACATCCTGCAGTTTTTTCACTCTCTTCTGTAGTGAAGTATGTTCTTCCCTCATTACTTCCAGTTCTTTCTCTAAATCATCCACCATGATTTTTGAAGATTGAAGATCTCATGAATAATTTGCGGTCCATCAGCTGACATAACAAGCTTCATGTTAGTCACCAGATCTACAGAAACCAAATTATTTCCTAACAGCTTGATATATAGGAAGTGAAATTTTCAGAAATTGTAACATAGCAGCTACCTAACTCAAAAGCCAGGTCGCCACAGCTTTCCTGCAGATAGCTAGAGGTCGGAGTCGTTTCATTGTTGCGAAAAATAGTGGCCAGATTCCCGCAACCAATTGACCCGAATGCGTTGTATCAACTTGAAAAAAAATGGAGAGCCTTGTAGGTGGACATTTGAAGGAGAAGTGCTGCCGTTGTTTCCTTTATCGACACATTTTAGATAAGTTACTGGATTGTTGACAATGGTGATGTTGTTGCCATGGGAAGACCAGTCAAGTAACTCCAGATTAATGCTACTAATGAAAGGCTTTGACCCATCAGCAGTTTGGTTGCAAGTTACTCTGAACCTCGAATTGTGATAGCAACCGGTTTTAATTCCAAATGGAGATCGAATATCAATATCCCCACACTTTTCTTTACAATCAGAGCTGCCTACTCGTATTAGCCATGTAAGATACAGGATGAAGTAAAGCACAAAATCAACCCCCATTCTCTCTTAATTCTTTGATGGCTCATTCTAAGTCAATAAATATATAGCCTCATTACTTGTTGGTTCAAAGAAATTATATATAAAATTTTGAAAGTTGGTAACTTTTTCAAAGATTCCTGACAAAATCTGAATTGGCAGGAAATTATTTATTTTGTATGCACAAACCGAAATGATAGCAGGATTTGAATACCAATCTGACCAATGTCTAATAAACATAAAGATGGGATCAAAGCTTGAAAGTTGAAGGAGTGTCGGTGGAGGAGAGAGTATTCTGGTGCCGCCACAGTTCAACAGCAAAACTCCAAAATTTATACATAATTGATCCAAATAATTATGCTGGTGAAAATGAATTGAAGAATTAAAGGAGAAGAGAAATAGAAAAGAAGATAGACTAAATTGATAGACTATTAAAATTTGTGGGTTAATTTTTTAGAATTAGGGTCAAATTAAAATAAGTGTAGAACTTGAGAGCTAAGTATGTAAGTATATCAATTTAAATTAACTACCACATCATCAGCCGTTAAATTTTTAACGGCGTTGGACCAATTTGTTCCTTTTTTTAGTCGGGGGACCAGTTTGTAACTTCTGATAGTCGAGGGACGCAAAAGATAATTGAAACATAGTCAGAGGACCATTTATGTAGTTTACCCTAAATAGTAATAGTAGTAATAATAGCATGTGATAATAATATTGGTAACAACAATAATAAAGAAGATGACATAATATATTAGTAGTGTTTAGGGGTTTTTCACATAAATGATATAATAATAGATATAATACCAATAATATGATATCTAAGTATTAATTAGACCAAGCCCAATGTGAATGAACAAAACCCAATGTGAAGAAACAAAGCCCAATGTGAATAAACAAAACCCAATGTGAATGAGCAAAGCCCAATATGAATAAACAAAGCCCACTGTTATTTAAGCATATTTAAGGGCTAATCAGCCCGGACAAAATTAGTGATTACAGTTGCCCCTCTTTGCTTGTACTTGTGAAACAAGAGCAAAGCAAAGACTATAAGCACTAATTTTGTCCAACTTCCCTGTTTGGGTGGTTTGCTCCTCCGAAGTGGCAGGAACAATGAGGGTCGTTGGCATGTCCTTCATGAATGGCAAAGGACATAGTCGATTCATTCTTCTGAAGCGGTAAAGAATGAACTCTGAATAACGTGCTTTCTCGGAGCGGCGAAAGCAAATTGAACAGGCCTTCTAGCTTTTCTGTCCAGGGATCCTTGAACTCTTTTGCTCTCAGATCAGGATGCGGCGAGTATGAAATTCTTCGCCTGAAACTACATTTGCTCCTCCGAAGTGGCAGGAACAATGCGGGTCGCTGGCATGTCCTCCCTGAATGGCAAAGGACAAAGTCGATGCATTCTTCCGAAGCGGTAAAGAACAAACCCAAATAACTTGTTTCCCGAAGCGGCAAAAACAAACTGTGTAACGTTAGTAGGTCCTTCCGGAATGGCAAGTGACATAATTGATTCATCTTTCCGAAGCGGCAAAGAATAAACCTAAATAACTTGTTTTCCCGAAGCGGCGAAAACAAACTGAGCAACGTTAGCAGGTCCTTCCGGAACGACAAGGGACATAATTGATTCATTCTTTCGAAGCGGCAAAGAACAAATCCAAATAACTTGCTTTCCGAGGCGGCAAAAACAAACCCCAAATAACTTGTTTTCCCGAAGCGGCAAAAACGAACTGGGTAGCGTTGGCATGTCCTAAGAAATAGTAACAACAATAATGTGTGATAATAAATAGTAATAGTAACATGTATGATAATAAATAGTAACATGTAATGTGTGATAATTGAATAATGATAGTATTAATAGTAACATGTAATGTGTGATAATAAATGGTAATAGTAGTAATAATAGCATGTGATAATAATATTGGTAACAACAATAATAAAGAAGATGACATAATATATTAGTAGTGTTTAGGGGTTTTCACATAAATGATATAATAATAGATATAATACCAATAATATGATATCTAAGTATTAATTAGACCAAGCCCAATGTGAATGAACAAAACCCAATGTTAAGAAACAAAGCCCAATGTGAATAAACAAAACCCAATGTGAATGAGCAAAGCCCAATATGAATAAACAAAGCCCACTCTTATTTAAGCATATTTAAGGGCTAATCAGCCCGGACAAAATTAGTGATTACAGTAACCTTAGTAATATACATTTTTCCATGTATTCCTTATATTTTCTTCCTATTCGAATTAGTCCTCTTTAATTTGATCTCCCTTCTTTCATTTTCATTCAAATTAGTCCTTTATTGCTTAATTAGCATAGGTTTAGGTTCAATTGAATTATCATCTTAGGTAATTGGCTTGTAAGATTTCTAGGCTAGGATTTAGGGTACACAGGGTTTGAGGTGTTGGCTTAGAGATTTGTTTGCAGCTTTCAATTATGTTTTTAAATGGAGCTCCGATGTAACGTTTTAATTGCTTTATCAACTTGAAATATTTAAACTTAATGGATTTTGTGAAATGAATATGTTGGGCTAAATCTAGTTGCAAAATTTTATGGTTTCAGGTTTGGGCTTGAGGCCCAATTTGTGACATCCGGGTTGAGGGTGTTACAATAGTTGTATTAGAGCTTAGGTTTAGCCAGTTCTAGGAAGCCCTGGGGTTTTCTAGAGTGTTGAATAGGTGCCTAGCGAATATGTTGCCCATAGGTAGTTGTACTTATTTATGCTGAATATTCAATGATGTAACCTTATTTATTTACTTGTGCATAAAATGAATCAAGCCAAGAAGGGCACGCAATCATTAGGAGAGTTGGGGCTCACATGAGGAGAGCTATGATGAGGATTATGTCCCCGGCTCAAAGGAGATGTTAGAGGACGTTGGAGGTCGATGGGCCAATTATTTATCATCTGCATCAGACCCTTCACTGGAATGTGAGGGCTATACCCAGGCCTTCGACTACCTCTCACAAGGCACCGATTGAGAGGGTGCATTGCCATGGTGCTACAGACTTTCTTGGGTCGGGACAAGATAACCTAGTTTAGGTCGATCGGTGGTTGAGGGACACCCGTTGGATCACGCGTTAGATGAGGTTGAGATCTAAGGACAAGTTGACATGTGTTCTTTCCCTGTTGAAGGAGAATGCTCGTGAATGTTAGGAGGCGGTAGAGTTGAATTGGTATCCTAACCAACTTACTTGGGACGACTTCTTGGAGGGATTCAAGAAGAAGTATGTGGAAGAAGCCCACATTGATAGTTTGAGGGATTAGTTTAACCATTTGGTCCAAAGAAACCGATCGATCTTTGAGTATGAGCAAAAGTTCCTACAGTTGAGTAGGTATGCCTCTAAGTTGGTTGCTTCTGAGAAGATGTGATGCAAGAGGTTTTTAAAGTGTTTGAGGAAGGAGATTCAGATTTACTTGATTACTGCCCCACCAAAAGTGTTTTCAGAGTTGACTGCAAGTGCCAAGTCGCTTGAGCAAGTGCAATGTCTGACTTATGGCCCATTTGATGGGCAATGGAGCTCGAGTGGGAAGACTCATAACTTTTCCAACAGCTCGCAGTCTTACTCTAGAAGGAACATAAACTGTTGGAATCAAGGAAGAGGAGCTTCGAACCGGAGTTCGAGATCAGACCATAGGTCAGAGTCTACTAGCCATAGGAGGCCTTCATCATCTTCTGCTATGATGAGTCCGGAGGGTGTAGGCGCACCTATTTGTGATTAGTGTGGACGTAAGCATAGAGGCGAATTTTGGGGTTTGGTCAGGGTTTGCTTTGAGTGTAGATCATCAGACCACTTTCTGAAGGACTGTCCAGTAGCTGCCAACACCAATAAAGTTCATACTTAGAGGACCTCTCATCCAGCTCAGAGGGGTTGGGACTTTTCTAGAGGAGGAGCGAGCCACATGTTCATACATCAGAGTAGGGGTATGGTCCAGTCTACTGCTAAGGCACCAACGAGGGAGAATGCAGTCAAGGCTCAGGAGGACTACGAGGCTATCGATGTTATCTCAGTTACGTTTACCTTGTTCTTAGTTTCTATTATTGCTCTTGTTGATTTAGAGTCTACTCATTCCTACATCCGTAGTGGAATATCTCGGCAGTGGGGTATTCTTGTTGAGGATCTTGAGATAGGGGTTCGTGTGACGAATCCTTTGGGGTATGATGTTTTGGTGGATAAGGTGTATCAGAGGTGTTTGATTGAGGTTTAGGGTTTGATCTTTCTGGCTGATTTGATGTTATTACCGTTTCAAGAGTTTGATGATATCCTATGGATAGATTGGTTGTTTGAGCATGATGCGCGCTTGGGTTGTAGAGCGAAGAGTCTTAAGCTTCGTGGTTTGGATGGGGTGAAGTTCGTAGTAAAGGGTGAGAGGAACCCTTGCCTTTCCAATGTAGTTTCGGTCTTGGCGGTATAAAGAATGATCCAACAAGGATGTGACACCTTCTTGGCTCGCGTGGTTGACACAAGTGTTGAGAGCCCGACGCTTGAGAGTCTTCGGACTATTAGAGAGTTTGTTGATGTGTTCCTGAAAGAGTTACCTAGGCTTCCTCTAGATTGTGAGTTAGAATTTTGGATAGATGTGATACTTGGCACGGCACCAGTGCCCATTGCACCATATCGCATGACACTGGTAGAATTAAGGGAGTTAAAGAACCAGATCCAAGAGTTGTTAGAAAGAGTTTCATTCGATCAAGCATCTCACCTTGGGGTGCACCGATCTTGTTTGTTTAGAAGAATGATGGGTCGGTGAGGATGTGTATTGATTACTGTCAGCTCAACAAAGTAACGGTGAAGAACCGTTATCCACTACCAAGGATTGATGACTTGTTTGACCAATTGAGAAGTGCTCGTGTGTTCTCAAAGATCGACTTGAAGTTGGGTTACTACTAGTTGAAGGTAGTAGAAGTAGATCTTAAAAAAACTACTTTCAGGACGCAGTATAGACATTATGAGTTCTTGATAAAGTCTTTTGGGCTTACTAATGCACCTACGACTTTTATGGGCTTGATGAACCAGATTTTCCAGCCTTATCTAAACCAGTTTGTGATAGTCTTCATCGATGACATCTTGGTTTATTCGAGCTCGGAGGAGGACATGATTAACATCTTTGTATTGTTCTTCAAACCTTGAGGGAAAGATAGCTTTTTGCTAAATTCAGTAAGTGTCAATTTTGGCTCTTCAAGGTGGCGTTTTTGGGCCACATTGTTGCAGCGGATAAGATCCAAGTTGATCCATAAAAGATTCAAGTAGTGGTGGAGTGGAAACCACCTAGAAAAATCGCGAAAGTCACTAGTTTCCTTGGGCTTGCCGGATATTATCCTCGTTTTGTTAAAGGCTTCTCCATCATAGCGTCACCTATGACCAAGTTGTTACAAAAAGGAGTTCTGTTTGAGTGGAACGAGAAAAGGCAACAAAGCTTCAAGCAGTTGAAGGCTTATCTTATGGAGGCCCCGGTGTTGACGCAACCCGAACCGAGAAAGGATTATGTTGTGTTTAGTGATGCTTCATTGAATGGGTTTGGTTGTGTTCTTATGCAAGAAGTTAAGGTGGTTGCTATGCCTCAAGACAACTTAAGCCTCATGAACAGAACTACCCTACCCATGATTTTGAGCTTGCCACAATTATATTTGCGTTGAAGATTTGGAGGCATTATTTGTATGGGAAAAGGTGCTACATCTACATCAACCATAAGAGTTTAAAGTATCTGCTCACCCAGAATGAGTTGAATTTGTGGCAAAGGGGATGGTTGATTTGTTAAAGGATTACGATTGCATTATAGAGTATCATCCCGGTAAAGCTAATGTGGTGGCCGATGCGTTGAGCTGGAAGTCCATGTTAGATTTGAGGGCGATATTTTCCCGGTTGAGGATGATCGATGATGGCGGGTTGTTAGCCTATCATCGTGTAGAGCTGGAAGTCCATGTTAGATTTGAGGGCGATATTTTCCCGGTTGAGGATGACCGATGATGGCGGGTTGTTAGCCTATCATCGTGTAGAGCCTACCTTAGTGCAAGAGATCAAGAGAACGCAAGTGTTAGACGAAGAGTTGGTAGCGAAAACTGAGATGGTTCAGAGAGGTGAGGCATCCGATTTTGAAGTGCGGAATCTTGTATTTCAAAGGTAGGTTATGTGTTCCAGCTTTGGAGGATTTGCGAGACTGTATCTTGCGGGAGGTACACCGTAGTACGTTTGCTATGCATCCAGGGAGCAACAAAATGTACCAAGACCTTCGCTCTTTTTATTGGTGGCCTAGTATGAAAAGAGATGTGTCTGAGTTTGTGACAAGATGCTTAGCTTGTCAGTGAGTTAAGGCCAAACATCAAGTTCCTCTAGGTTTGCTTCAGCCTATTCAGATTCTACAATAGAAGTGGGATCGGCTGACTATGGATTTTGTAACGGGGTTATCGTTAACGCAAAAGAAGCACAATGCCATATGGGTGATTGTAGATCATTTGACAAAGTCTTCACATTTTTTACCTTTATGCATAAATTTTATGCTTGAGAGGTTGGCATGGTTGTACATCCAAAAGATAGTAAGGTAGCATGGAGTTTTATCATTGATCATTGCAGATAGAGATCCGCATTTCACAGCAAGGTTGTGGAAGAAAATACATGAGGCGTTGGATACCAAGTTAAATTTCAATACTACTTTCCTCTCTCAGACCGATGGTCAGTCTGAGCGAGTTATTCAGATTTTGGAGGATATGCTTCGGTGTTGCATTATTGAATTCGAGAAGAGTTGGGAAGAATGACTACTGCTTGTTGAATTTGCCTACAACAACATTTTTCAATCAAGCATCAAGATGGCTCCCTTTGAGGCCTTGTATGACTATTTCAAGTCTTGTGCCTATTATAGATATAAAGGACAAAATGATTTAATACAATAGAAAAGTTAATCACGAAGATGGTGTGTTGAATCATCACTTCCTGTAACTTAGGTGACAATGATATATTGCTAGATGTCACTCATTGTTTGTAATATTAGAACGGTTTTAATGATTACTACTAATGTTATAGGAACCTACAGGGTCACACCCCAGCAATGGCGGATCAACGTTTGGAGAAGGGTGGGTCTGTGCCCACCCTGAACTTTTTAAAGTTCACACATTTATTCTTAATTTTTTTAGTTTTTATAAATTGATCCTTATATTTTTATAATATCTAAGGCTTGTGCCCACCCTGAAATTTCGAAATTTTGTTTGTGCTCACCTTTAAATATATTTCTGGATCCGCCACTGCACCCCATGATTGAAAAGAGCAATTTATAAATGAGTTACACATGTACAATTTTAATTGTGCATGTATAAAATGTATAGTTAACATTAATATATATATATTCGATATATATATATATCTAGTTGTAATTTTAATTATACATGGAATTTCGAATTTAATTAAAATAATATAATTAGAGTAATTATACTATCTTTTAAACTCTCAGAATTAAATCCCTAAGGGTTAGGGCAACACGATATAAAAGGATAATTTTGGTCTAGCAGCCGTTTGATCCCTTGCTAAATGTACTTTCTCAAGAACAGTTTTTTTAGAAAAGAAAATTGATCTTAACTGCTTTTCCACCGAGTGAACTGAGTAGAGGCCAAGACGTTTTATCGCGGAGGCTTGCGATTCGAACCGTTCGTGATTGCTCTACCGCAACTGTAGTCTTGCCGTTTATCAAGGAACCCAATGTAAGTGACCGTATCCCTTCCTCATGAATTTAGTTTTATCGTACATGGATCGCTGGCGACACCGTCGAGTTTGTTTCCGCTGCGCCACAGGGTGCGCCGAGGATCCCAACATTAAAATGGTAGGAAACCACTTAAACTACCCTCCATAACTTGTAGGCTCAAATTTAGGTTTTACCGTTAAGGTTTAGGGGTGATTGGATTGAATTACAAACTCTAGAAAATGAATTCTTGGTTCGGGTAACGATACAGGTTGAACGCGTATTGGTACCCCAAGTTAAAACTGTTAAAACCATGTCAAATTTAAAGGGCATATCGGTACGCCTAAGGGCGTATCGATACATCATATTCCATCAAATTTCAGTAGCAAAAATAGGGATCGGTAAACTTGGGGGCGTAACGGTACCCATCGAGTATCAGTACACGACCCCATGTATCGGTATGGGGCTTTGATTAATAAAGAAGCGTACCGTTACTCGTAAACGAGTATCGGTGCTTGCTGGGCAATATGCCCAAAAATTTATGTTTGAGTTCGAGGGACCTATAATTCGAGGACTAGGGCCCAATGGATCTCTAAGGGGGTAAAATGAATAGTAAAACTGAGAAACCGAGAATCTAACCCCATATACGCATAAAATGAGTAATAACTAAATTAAAACCTTGGTGGCATGTTTGTATTGAGCAATAAGGATCCTTGGTGAATCGAATAAATATTGTGTGCCACGTAAGGGCATGTATGGTTGAGTACCTTGTTTGGTAGGATCCGGATACCCAAAGAGAGTTTTGCAACACTACAGTTAGATGTTTTCCCGAATGTACGTTCCCAAAGCTGTGTGGCAGTAGATCTCACTCGAAGATGCTCGACGAGAGATTCCGAGCATTAGTGTACGTTTTAGAAGCTGTGCGACACCGGTCCTCACCCAAGAGAGTACGTTCCCGAAGCTGTGTGGCATCGGGCCTCACTCCAGGTTTGTTGGTATCATGTGTATGTGTTATGTGTATGGTTAATATCTTCTATTGTTGTTATGTGTTTAAGCGGCTAGTGGTAGCGCCAATATTGTTATTTTATGTCATGATGTCATTCTTTAGCTACTTGCTCATATTTATGATTTGCATGAAGCATGATTGAGTGGAAGTGTATCCACTGAACTTCGTTAGCTCAACGTTCGGAATTGTTGTTTCTGTTCGCTGGTTGACGTGCATTATCGGAGCACCATCAGAGTAGGACTTCAGCATCGACCTGTGTCCGAGTGAAATACTTAGATATTTGGGCTATGTATTCGTAGGACCCTGTGTTGTATTGTAACTCTTAATTTGGATTTTAACTTATGTGTCGAATGCTTTTAGTTATTTATTTAAATAGATCTCCCATGTAACGTTTTAATTGGTTTATCAACTTGAAATATTTAAACTTAATGGATTTTGTGAAATGAATGTGTTGGGCTAAATCTAGTTGTCAAATTTTATGGTTTTGGGTTTGGGCTTGAGGCCCAATTTGTGATATCTGGGGTGAGGGTGTTACAATGGTTACTTGTGGACTTCAAAAATAAATATTATATTTTCTCAAACAGTTTTTCACATGTTATTTTTCAAAACTTCAATAAAAATATTTAAAAGGAATTTGAGGAAATCAACAAGTCGAGCTCGAGCCGACCTCAAACTGTCCAATTCGAGCTAGAGCCTAAAATTTCGAGCTTAACGAGCTTCAAGCCCGAGCCAATCCTACCCAGTCTCGGGCTCGGCTCGGCTCGTTAATACCCCTAGTACGTACTAAAGGATCAAGCATTTTCTTTATTTTTTTCTTGTTTTTCAAAATATTTCTTCATAATTCTTTTTTATAAATAATAGGGTAAACTACATTCCATATTTTTTTTATGACTTTGATAATAAACATATCACTTTTTTTTCCAAAAGTTATAAACAATTCATCAATTGAAAATATTGTTACAAATAAGTCATTGATCATAGATATTAGACAAAAATTATGACATAACCTGATATAATAACAGTTCTAGTCCTTAAATTATAAAAATATCCATAAATGTCAGTTATATTTACTTTACTCCATGTTGTTACACCTACTTCTTTTAGTAATGATTTTTTCATATTGATATTCTAAAAATAATATTTATACTTTATTTATTTACATCAATTTGGTTTATATAATTATTGGTATATTTAAAATATAATTATATATAACTTAAATATAACAAATATCACACATTTATTATTTCAGTATATATTTAGCATATATACTAAAAATATCAGCATTTTACATATAAATTTTTTGTTACTGTACATTTAGCTTGGTTGACATAATTAAGGCAAAACTTTATTCCAATGGAAATCTTTATCGTTACACAGAGGTGAAGTCAAAAAAGTTAATAGTTTTCAAAGTTTGATATCAATCTAAAAAAACACTTTTCTCCATCCAGTAAGCTCTCTCTCCCGGCCATCTGTTTTCCCTCTTCGTTGAACCTTTACCCTAGCTGCTCTCCAAAGTTAGGGTTTGGTCTAGTTGGTGTGGACTTCTTTGGCAGGGTGGTGGCTAGGAGCCACTGCTAAGCTGGGTTTGTAGTTTTCTCCTTTTTCTTTTCCTCCTTCCTTACGTGACTGGATCATTGATGTGCTTGGTTGTTTCGCATCCCCTGACAACCTTTTATAGGTTCCCTTTTCTCTCCTTTCGACTTGCTTTTTCGCTTGGCCCCTTGCATTTACTCCTGATGAAGCATAGTCAAGGTCTCAGTCTGGGAGTTGTGGACTGTAACTTCCCCACCAACCTCTCTGACTCAAAGCTGCCGAGTCAGGACTTCCTTGATGAAGCGGAACTCAATGAAGACAACGACGTCAACTTCTCCAGAAGAACCTGGCGTTACTGGGCAAACTGCTGTCCCCTAATCCAATCAAACTCCTGGCAATCACGGAAATCTTGAGGAAGGCTTGGAAATGTGACTCTCTTGAATGCCATGACCTTGGAAGAAATTTCTTTCTCTTCCTGTTCAAATCGATAGAAGATCGGCATAGGGTTTTGGGGTGCAAACCGTGGTCGGTGCAGGATTCCTTATTGCTTTTAAAGGAATGGCAGCCGGATAAAGCCTTGGAAGAAGTTGACTTCTCCATGGAAGAGTTCTGGGTTCAAATCCACCACCTTCCAATCGGCCTGATCACTCTAGGGAATATTCGAAGAATTGGCAAACTGTTTCCTTTCTTCTACGGTTCGACGTTGAATAATGAGAGTAAGGCAGTTTGGCATGGTCCTATAAGTATCCGAGTGGCCATTCGAGTTGAGGATCCCCTCAAAACGGGATTCATCTTAAACCACAAAAAAGACAAGCCACTAGAGATAGGGTTTAAGTATGAAGGCTTGCCGAAGTTCTGTTTTCGCTGTGGACGTTTAAGACACGTTGAGAGGGACTGCAACTCCAATATGGTAATGGTTAAGTTAGCGGGAAGGTACGGTCCTTGGCTGCGAGTCCCAATCAGAGCAAAACATAAGCTCTCAAACACCAAAATTTCCAACCGCGTCGGAGAAGCTCTTAGTGCACTACAGGACAAAACTGTCTGTGGGAAAGGAAAAAACAAATGGCACACTCCCCAACCCAAATCTTCTACAGATATGCAGGACAAAGTTTTGTCATCGAAGGTTGCCAATAACGTCCACTCAGCACAAGGTAAAGTCAACTTGGGATTTTCTTTTTCGGATATGGAAGGAAACAGCTGGCAAGAACCTCCTATAGGGCTCAACATGGAATTAGGGTCTGCACAAGGAAACTTACAGAACCCTACGTATGATGTAAAAGGGTCAAAGGCATCCTCGTATGGAGAGCTATCAGACTGTACCCCTGTTGATATCCAAGCCTCAGGGTCGAAATCTTTCCCTTCTCCTGATAATGTTGTTGATAATCCCTCAAGATCTTGGGGCAATCTGCTTGCTTTTGGGCTTGACAAAATGGAGGTGACAGCAAATAGGAAAAGGAAACGGGAGGAAGATGATTTGGTTCTCTTTGGTCCAGCTAAGAGGAGGGAATTATTGGATCAGGTTTCGAAGGCCATTGTTCAAATCAGCCCAAACAACTGGGCCATCTCAAAGAGGAACCCGGCTGCAAGTGACGCGTTTCTTACTACAGCTCTATTTCCGTCCTCAGTGTTTAATTGCTCATCCATAATCCACAGTATTGAACGAAAGAAAAGAGGAAGAACCTTCGGAACGTGTTGACTTACTCTGATTAAAAAGTCGGCGAGGCACAAATATGCTATGGAGTGTACGCGTATTATGATCGATGGAGCAGGCTTAATCGAACTTGGTATTGATCCTTTCGGAAAAAACATTACCAGGGTCCCTTCTATGTGTATCGATGATGAATTCTCACTCAACGAGGAAATACATATAAGTGATGGCGAGGATGTAATCTCTCAAGCACCAAAGCTGCACTACCTGAATCCCTTTACCGAATCTGCCATGGAATCAGATAACTCCAACAGGAGTTATCCGGAGTCACCATGAGTCTCTCTCGAGCCATGGCCTATGGTTGGAAGGAACATATGCTGTGCTTACGACTCCGTCCTTTCCCTTGGTTATCGTCTTTATCGTCTAGGTTATTTTTCTTTGCTTGGTTTGTCTCCTTTGGTAACGAGAAGCGTGGACTGGGGAGAGGCTCGATGAACACCCTGCCTCCTTTCAACCGGGTGATTATGGTTGCTGCCTTAATAAGGACCAACGCACACGCGTCGGAAGCCTGCCTCTGGATAGAGCTTCTCAGGCACTGTCATCGTCGAAAACCCAGGGAGGTGTCGAAGGGTCTCATTTTTTAGCCTTGCCCAACAGCAGTCAAGCTTGCTCGCTTTGGAAAATAGTCAACATGGTTCTATCCATGGTTCTATATCTAGGAATTCTTCAATTCCTGTGTTTATGTTGCTTAAGTTTTTTTTTTTCGGATTTCTCAGGCTTACTTGTTATCCCTGAGATGTTTTCGTTTCTGCGTCTGGTTTGTGGTTTGTCTCTGTAATGTCTAGTGTTGTGGACTGTTTGCCCATGCACGTCTTGCATGTTTGCTCCATGTTGTTTGCATGGTTTCCGTGTTTATGGGCCCCACGGACCATGTCTGTTATTTTGTTTTTCGGATTAATGAATATCAGTTAGCTTTTGAACAAAAAAAAAAGAAGTCAAAAAAGTTCTGGGACCAAATATAAATTATAAAATATTATGGGATTCAAAATGTAATTCTACCATTGTATTGGCTTCTGATGTTAAATATTTTTTTTGTTGGTAAATTCTAAATCTAATCCTTATCCTACCTAGAGAGAAGGGAAGGAAACTTTAAGGCAAGAAAGATAAGTGCTCATAATAGATCTAGAACTCATGATCTAAGGGGAAATGATAGAATAAAGATGAGCAGTTTGTTCAACCGCTAAATATACTTACCATATAGTAACTTATAATTTTATAAATTTTAAATATTTAAATTAAATTTTACTAATTTAGGGGCATGTCTTCTATCAAGCCAACCCTTATGAGAATTATTTTGGTATGAAAGATGAAATTGAGAAATGATGAAAATTTTGTTAATTAAAGGATTATGACTTTTCTTACTTTGTAGCTTAATTACTAGATTAAAAAAATTCAACCCCGCTCCTTTTCATCATTGTTAGTATATCATAAATAAATAAATAAATAAAAGAGGATAAATTACAGATTTTATCACTCAATTTTCTTATTACTCTTATTTTTACCAGTAAAATTTAAAAAAATTTAATTTAATCACAAAATTTTCGATTTATTCTTATTTTAGTTATTCAGACATTAAACCATAAATAGACTCGTGATATAACATTCACGTGTACTAATATAAATTTTAGTTTTTTTTACTCAATACGAATATATATATATTGTTTTTTTACTGACATGATAACTACATGCCACCTAAATTCCTTTCCTTTTATTATTTATTTATTTTTATTTATTTTATCTTCTTTCCACCGAAGATAAAAGTACTATATTTTCATCCCTATTTCACGTTGATATTGGCATCACCATTTTTTGTGTCTTTAACCACTAAAGGCACTAAAAAACTCGCCTCATCGTCTTCTACATCTCTATTACTTTAGATTTTCTCAAAATCACTTTAAAATCTAACAAAAGTCAATTCAAAATTTAAAAATTGCAAAATTTTAAATTATTATAATCTACAATATCTATCGTTCAATCAATATGGAATCAAGATATACATCTCACTTCTTCATTGTTCACCTCCCCACTGTTGAAATTTGGATGGGGATTCTTCATCACCAAGAAATCAAAGGTAATCTGAAACCAAACGTTTTCAATAAAAAAAATAAGAAAGTTTCGAGGGAATTTCATATTTTTTAAAAGATAGATGTCCGGTCATAACACCGTAAATTACTTAACAATGGAGTGACCGATATAGGAGTAGATCGAAAGTTTAGTGATTAAATTAAAAAGTTAAATTTTAGTGGCCAAAATAGGAGTAATAAAAAAGTTAGAGTGAAGGAATTTTGTAATTTACCCAATACGAATAAAAAGGAGCCGCCAGCAGCCAGTCTCCTTCAACCACCATTTCCATTTGCTTTGAAATCTCTCCTCATCGATATCCTTTACTCGAATTCGCCATAACCATCCTTCAAAACCTTGCCTTTTGTTTCTTCTTCTTCTCTAATGGCAGATTCTAGCAACTTCTCCACCGTTTCCGCCGAGGATGCGGCGAAGTTCGGTTTCACGCGCGATGAGATGTATTCCACTAACCTTGTCGGCACCGTCAATCCGTACGATCGCCACTTGTTTCTCCGCCACAAGTCTTATACCGATTGGGCTTCCCGTGTCGAAGAAGATGGCCTCCCTAATCTTCTCTCCTCCGCTCTTAAGTCTCGCAAAAACGACTTCCCCGTCAAGGTGCGTTCCTGTCGTTTCGGTCAATTGTCGTTTGCTTTTGAGGTTTCAAATTTTCAATTAATCATAGTTTTTTGTTTTTGCTTTTTTTTTGTCCTTTCAATATAGACAATGTTGACAGTTATTGACGGAGCGGAATCTGACGGCGATGTGCTGATTTTCCCTGAAATGATCAAATACAAGTTAGCTTTCCTCTCTTTTTTTCTAACTAATTTCTCTCTAAATTTTGTTAAATTTCCTTTTACATGATCTGATGCTGTACAAAAAGAAAGAAAAAAAAACAAGATTTGATCCGTTTTTTTTCTTCATATGTTGACCATCCAGTAAAAATCTGTTTTATATACACACATATACATATTTATATATAGAATTACTTTGTTAAAACGTTTTCCATGGAGTCATCCAAATTAAACCAGGAAATTAGTGTTTGTTGAATTACATATATATAGAATTACTTGGTCTAATGGACATGTGTCAGAAACTCGAAGCTGATTGTGGAGTTAAATGTAATCACTCTTCTGTAATTGTAGCTATGAAATGATGAGGATTAGCATGTGTTTTGTTTATTTACCATTTTCGTATGTTTATTTGTTGGGATTTTTTGCTGAGGATCTTTTATTTTATTGATGGAAGGGGTTTGACGGACTCCGATGTGGATGCCTTCGTTGAGGATGTTCTTGTGAATGGAAAATCATGGGCTTCTGGAGTGCAGGAGACGTTCACCGGTTCATATATCTTCGTGTGTGCTCATGGTAATCGTGACAAGAGATGTGGTGTTTGCGGACCAGCTCTAATTCAAAAGCTGAACGAGGAGATTGAGTCGAGAGGACTGAAGGATCAGGTGTTTGTAAATGCTTGCTCCCACATTGGAGGGCACAAGTATGCTGGGAACTTGATTATCTTCAGCCCGGATTCCGAGGGAAAGATTACGGGCAACTGGTAATGTCAGCATCATTGTGTCATTATGTTTCTATGCCATTCAATTGATTTTGATACTATTGGGTCTTTTTCCTCAAACGGTTGCAGGTATGGCTATGTTACTCCAGATGATGTACCTGAATTGCTGGATCAGCAAATTGCAAAGGGAGAAATAATAGAACGCCTTTGGAGGTTTGTGTTTTTCATCTATGTTGTGCTTAAGTTGGTCAAATATGCAGCATTCCAGTTGGTTCTATTTCTCGGTACATTCATTATTAGAGACGGACTTGGTACGACCCCAATCATTTTTGTTAGAAGAAGCTTTGACCATCTACTTTGTCACTAAGTACTTAAAATGGAGAACATTGGATTCTATTCAGTATTCACCGGAAGAGGAACAAAAATCCTTTGCGTCATTTTGGTGTCCTTATTTATACCACAACACTAAAAAAAACTAAACCCGGTACTCTAAACCTCAAGGCTTAAACCCAAAAAACTAAATCTTACACTCTACATACTAAACTCTAACCCTTAATCCCAATCCTAAACTCTAAACCATATTTTTAATGTTGAGACATAGATAGGGGCACCAAAAAGAGACAAATGATTTCTATTCCTGGAAGAGTTCATAGGTTACTCTTAGTGCTGCTTTCATTGATTGCCTCAACTTGCTCACAAGAAAGCCAACAGTAAATACATTTAACTAATAGTAATTAGCTTCTATTCGATTTGAATAGATTCGCCTGCCCCTTTTCTGTGCCCCTTTATATGCCCCACCAATGATTTCTGCCACTTGTATTAATGATTTTTTCTACTGTGATTCCAAAGGCTGTGCTTGATTTCATTTCCTTATATAACACCGATGAAAATTTTCCTTTTTGACTTTGTGCTCTTTTTTTTGCTAGGGTTTTAGTAAAGAACAAAATTCGTCTGCCCCTTGATATGCCTCACCAATGATTTATGTCACGTGTATTAATGATTATTTTTACTGCTTTATTGATAATACACGTGGCAGGCATGCAAAGGGACACAAAAAAGGACAGACGAATTCTATTCTTTAGTAAAATCGTTCATAATACTATTGTTTACTTTACAGTGTGCTTTGCTGGTAGGAAGCCCCGTGTCTATTGTGATTTGTGTGACTCCTCACATATTCCCTATTAACCTTTCTATGTCAACATCTGCAGGGGTCAAATGGGGGCTTCAACTGAAGGAGGCGAACAGAAGCTTCCAAATGGGACAGAAGCGAAGAAAAACGAGAAGCACGAAGAAACTACTGCTCAGAAGACAACAGAAAATGTGGGTGGTTGTTGTCAGGGTGCTAATGGGTTTACCTGTTGCATGACTGCTAGCTCAGAACCAAGTGAAAAAGAGAGAAGCGAAGAACCCGGGGAAGTGCCCGGAAAGACTGGGATGTGCAAACTCACAAGCTGGGTAGACTCATGGGAGCAACGTGACGTCCTTACGGCAGCAGCTGTGGTTGGAGCTGTGGCAACCATTGCCGTGGCTTATAGCTATTATAGAAGGTCAGGCTGAAGGATTCCTTGTAATCCAATGTCTTAAAGTTTGCCTGTTTTTTTGGTCGCTGAGGCGGTAGTTAATGAAATAATCCTCCAAACCACAAACTTCTTTAGGAGATCAGTACGGATATCGCTTTTTACGATCCGGATATTCAGAATACCAAATTTTAGACCAACTCATTTATTTCAGTACAGTTTGGATTTTGTTTCTGATTGTCAAAACAAACAGAAATTGCATTGGATTTTGCATTTGGAGAACGATTCTTAAGTGTGATTTTTTAAACTTTCTTTTAGGAGTTATTTTTTGACGAACAAGCCACAACTCTTCATTTTTAAACTTAAAAATCACTCTAAATTCTAAACATCCATGGGTGTCCCGAGAATTTGGCCATGGGAGTTGAGGTGGTTTAAGAATTAACGATGGTGGTGGGAATACAAATGGTGGCAATTTTGATGGTGGTACTTATGGTTGAGGTGATGAAAGAAACGATGATGGTGCCCGGCGCTTATTACGTATTTAAACTTGAAATTCAAGGGATAAGGTCTAACTTGTCTGATATTTAAATTTATAAGGACTTAACTTGTCTAACTTGAAATTTATTGTTTTGAGGATACATGCTCATTTTTCTTTAATTCAACCTAGAGGTGTAAATGAATAGAGCGTTCGACAAATTGTTAGTGAATTGTTCATATATTAAGCTAAATAAACAAGTATGAACAAATTTTTATGTTCGTTTAATAAACGAATGAACACGAACAAAAGGTGTATTTCGTTAATTTGTGTTCACGAACAAACTTGTTTATTGGCTCGTTTATAAGCTTATTTATTTGGTTTCCCTTTCCTTTTTTTATATTTTAAATATTGGTGAATGTATGGACTAAATTGAACACGTGGTGAGCTTTAGAGTTCAAACTATGAAGCCTAATGAGCTTTAAGATTAGTGGTGTAACCATTTTGGCAAACATATAAATGAACATGTTAGCGGTCATATAAATGAACATGTTCGCTAACATTACATAGATATGTTCACGAATGTTAAACGAACATGTTCGTGAACATTAAACAAACGAGCACGAACACCATCAAAAATAAATAAACGAACACAAACATGATATTAAAAATTTAAATGAACTGAACATGAACACCTTCAAATATAAATAAACAAACATGAACAAAACTTTATTCGTTCAAGCTCGGTTCATTTACACCTCTAGTTCAACCCCTAATTGATTATATAATCAACTCTTATATTTTAAACTTGAACAATTATTTTTTACAGGGATCAAGTTATTATTAAGCCAAAATAATCAAATAATTAAGTTTAGAACAGCGATCGGGGCACCCAAGGGAGCTCCGCCCCTGATAGTCGTGGTGAATCACAGGCAACTAGTGGCGGAAAGGTGAAAATAACAAGGGTTATGTGATGAGATTAACGGACGAGATGATAATAAAAGAATTGACCACGTGTTTTGAGGAAGAAAAAGGTCTTTAGCGTGTTACGGCGGTTTTTTAACGGTAAATGATGGTATTGGTCGGAATAAATAAATTAAAAGTTCAATGATTATAATATAAATTTTAAAAGTTTAGTGACCATATTGCAAGCATCCAAAAGTTAATGGACTACCATTATAATTTACCATAATTATTATATGAATTGGGTGTATTCGGAGGTCTCAATTACACTCTTCCATTCATAGCGAAAGAGATGATAATTATGTAATTACACTTTTTAATTTATAGGAGTGAGAATTGGTGTAATTATGGAGGTAATTACATTCTTCATTTTTTATGGATATTAGTATAAGAAATTTTTTTATACACAAGTTGTATAAACTTTAGTTTAAATAAAATTGTTAAGTTTAGAGTTTATGAATTTAGATTGTAAGAGTTAGAATTTAAGATTTAAAATTTAGGGTTGTATAGTTAGGAATTAGATTTAAAATTTTAAAAAATGATTGTATCAAAATATAACCATATTATTATAATAAGTTTTTTATAATAAATAACATAAGTTTTATATACACGCACTTCTTTTTTTTAAAATAGTTTAAATGTAATTAGAAAATAGTATATATTCATGCATATTCTTAACTCTTTGACAATACACACATCTTGCAGACAAATCGATTGAACTCGAGTCTTTTAGGATGAAGATCATCTGCTTTTACAATGGACAAGTCGGATTCTATACATACTGCATGTAGAGATGTTTGTTTTGATATAATAATAGAAAAATTATTTTGGACTAAATTGAAAAAGTTTCAAAATGTTTGTAAGTCCAAACAACTTGAAAATATGTTTGATGGTTTTTATAAGGCTTTGGAATGATTTAAAAAAAATTTCAAGTAGCCAAGCCTGAGTTTTTCAAGTAACCGTACCGATACGGTATGCCCGTATCGATACTCTTTAGGGTTTCATCTACAAGAAAATTCCAGTAGCCAAAACTCGTACCGATACGGCTTGACCGTACCGATACGGAGAGGACATGTATTGATACGCTACGTGACGCGATACGGTTGTTTTAAAACCCCAACGGCTAGTATCCGTATCGATACGGTTGTATCGAGTACCAATATGCTTAATTGCTCCCAACGGTCATTTTCCCAACGACTATTTGAATTGTAGGTCGTACCGATATGCTCTATCGCGTATCGATACTTATCAATTGAGGAAAGCCCAACGGCTAGTTCTGAAGAAGGGCGTACCGATACGGCTACCCACGTATCGATACAGAAAGCTTCAGAATTGCATTTATTGCAGGAAATAAAGATCCCAACGGCTCCAATTCAACCCCAACGGTCTTCAATGGCCACAAACTCATTTTAGGGTATAAAAGGGACCTACAAGCATGTATAGAAGACTAATGATCCACAAGTCAATAACATTATGATGAAAATTTATCTTAGAGCTTAATTTCTCATTCTTTGTATAGACAACACTTGTGAGCTTAAATGGCAATGTATGCTCAAGTGTATTAGGTTTTGGGTGAGAGCTTAAGAGTTCAAATATCAACCTTTTAGATAGATTTCTAGTTTGCTAAGTTTTCTCTTGTTAGAGAGTGATCCCAAAGCTCGATTTGTGAGCTTTGGATGCTAGACTTGGTGGGTGAGTCTAGGTTGTAATTGGTTGCCTCCTAAGTCAAGAAAAGATGAAGAATTCTTAGTGAATTGGTTGAAATCCTTAGTGAGAAGTTAAGGTAGTGGATGTAGAGCTTGTTCGAAGCTTGAACGACTATAAATCCTTTGTCTTTTTGTCTATCTTTTTGCCTCCACTAAAAACACCTAAAAATCAATCTTTTTCACACTTGGCAAGCAATTCGGTTGAAGGATATCGAGCCTAACAATTGGTATCAGAGCGAGGCTCAATCGAGAAAGTTTAACCACCTATTGAGGTGATCCAAGCAAGCTCGATCAACCACACAATCAACCGGTGCTCATGGCGCAATCCATCGATAGGCCACCTTTCTTCGACGGGACCAACTACGCCTATTGGAAGAATAGGATAATATACTTCATGAGAGCCAAGGATTATCATCTTTGGGACATTGTTGAGGATGGCCCATTCTTATCCCAACGAAGCAAGGCGGAATGGAATGTGGATGATCGCAAGAAGATGGAGCTAAATTACAATGCTTTGCACATTCTCTTTTTGTTGAGTTGTGTGGGGCTCGATTCGTTCAACCGATTATGGTCACCAAGTGGTGGAGAGGTGGATTTTTGTGTGGAAGGGTTGATGAAGCTAGAATGTAAAATAGACACAATGATTTATAGTGGTTCAACCTTCTAACCAAGGTCTACATCCACTACCTTAGCTCCCCACTGAGGATTTCTCAATCAATCCACTATTGATTCGTCCCCTTTTCTAGGCTTAGGAGGAAACCCTTACAACCAATCAAGCTTTCTACCCAAAGCCTTGATTGAAACCCTCTTTACAAAGAGACACAAGAAGCAAACTTAAAACCCTCTAATAGGTGTTTGTTTGCACAATTAAGCACTCACCCAAAACCTAAAACACTTGAGCAAATTTGACAATTTTGGCTCACTAGTGTTTGTCTATACAATAAATGACAATTTAAGCTCTAAGACAATTCTTGATCATTTGATGTTTTACAATATGAGCATTAGCCTTTACTTGATGCTTGGAGGTCCCTTTTATACTCCCAAATGAGTTTGTAGCCGTTAGGGATGAATTGGAGCCGTTGAGGACTTTATTTCCCTTCATTAATGTTGTTCTGCAGCTATCCGTATCGATACGCATGTAACCGTATCGGTATGGCCTTCATCAGAAACTAGCCGTTGGGCTCTTGCCAGCCTAGGCGTATCGATACGCTTGAGGGCGTATCGGTACGGGTTCACAT
This sequence comes from Hibiscus trionum, assembly GCA_030270665.1. Lineage (NCBI taxonomy): Eukaryota > Viridiplantae > Streptophyta > Magnoliopsida > Malvales > Malvaceae > Hibiscus > Hibiscus trionum. The sequence goes on along the minus strand of BSYR01000034.1, from coordinate 392,290 downwards.
TTAAATGGCCGTTGGGAAATAGCCGTTGGGGTTGGTTGAAAGGGGATCGGTACACTTACCTAGCGTATCGAAACGATCCCGATCCGTATCGGTACGGCAAAGGCCTGTATCGATACGGGTTTTGACAGTGGCCAAACTGGGGCAAAAAGGTATCGATATGGGTAAGACCGTATCGGTACGGGTACTTTGAAAACACAAGTTTGGCTATTAAAAACATGAAAATCTTTGCCAAAAACCTCTTAAAATACCTCAAACGTAATTTCAAGTTGTTTGGACTTAAAAACAAGTTTTAAATTCTTTTCAAATTAGTCCAAAGCATTTTTCAATTATTATATCAAAACATTAGTTTTACAATCTCCCCCTTTTTGATATAATAAAACTAACTTGAAAAATTGTTTGGGATTCTCCCCCTTTATCTTTAAAAATGTGAATAAGAGATTAAGGATATGAAATCAAATAAAGCCCCCCTTATTCATTTGAAAATTCAATTTTTCAAAACCATTTCTCCCCCTTTTTTATATCAAAAAGAATTTAAAATGACATTTAGCTCAAAATAACATAGGAGGCAAAAAAATTGGCACACTTAAAATTTTGTTTTAAAATTGGCTCCCCCTTACTCAAAACATCATTAAAAATGTTAGTCCAACATTTATGATCATCTAGTTGAATAAGCTAAAAATAAAACAAGTAAATGCAAAAAACAACTAGAATTTTTACCAACACTTGAACCCAAGGGAGGATGTGAAGCCTTCCTTCTTCAAGTGTTCTTCCTTGTGTGTATGGAGCTCCCCCTCAAAGTTTGACTTGTTGAACATCTCCATCACACCTAGCAATATACAATCAAGTGATTTTTGGTATCCAAATTTCTTTGGATCCATTAACGTTAGTATCAGAAATTTTAGTCCCCTTTGGAATCCATTTTGCAATGTCATCCTTTTTAATTGAAGTACTAAGTCCTTTTGGGACCCAAATACTTCTAAAACATTTTCCTTTAATAAATCTAGGGGCACTAGATTGTCTAACATAAAAATTTGATTTTCCAAAATTGTTTTTCTTTTCAAGCTCTTTGGAAATCAAATCTTTTTCTTCTTGAACATTTTGAAGCAATTTTTGTAAATCAAAACATTTAATTCAAACTCTTCAAGTTTTGCTTCAAGTTCAAGTTTGGTTTTAGAAAGCAAGTCATTTTGAATTTTTAACTTTGAAATCAATTTATTGTTTTTCAAAATGTGGCTTTTAAAATCTAAAATCAAATCATCATAGGCATCTTGTAATTCATCAAAGGAATAAGAACATGAAGTAGATGAATTAGAAGTTACCCTTGAATCTTCTTCGACGACCATAAGGCAAAGGTTGGCTTGTTCATCGTCGGTGGAGTCCTCATCACTCCAAGTAGCCACATGTGCCTTCTTCTTATGGCTTGAAGTGCTTGCCCTCTCCTTTATTTTAGGTTCTCGTTCAAGCTCTCTCAAGGCTTTCTTCATGAACGGGGCACACTTCTTGAAGAGATGAACTATCTCTTCATCTTCATCCTCCTCTTCACTTGAGTAGACATGATGGCAAGTGGAGGATTTGAGAGCTATGGAACTTGCATTGATGCCAAGCCCTTTGATTTTTTTTTTCTCCCATAGCTCTAATTTCTTCCCTCTTCTTCCCATCTTCTTTATTCTTCTTCATGATTTGATGAGTAAGGAGTGACCCCATGAGTTCATCAAGCTTCAAGGTCTTCAAATTCTTGGCTTCGATGATGGCGGTCCTCTTTGAGTCCCAAGACTCGGGAAGTGAGTAGATGAGCTTTCAAACAAGCTTCTCCTCCGGGATGGCTTCTCCATAGCCTTTGAGACCATTGGTGATTGTGGAGAACCTATCAAACATCTTCCCGATGTTCTCCTCCGAATCCATTTTGAAGTTCTCATACTCTAAGCTTAGGAGCCCAATCTTGGTCTCCTTGACTTCATTTGTTCACTCGTATGTGACTTCAAGCTTGTCCCATACCTCCTTGGCACTCTCACAAGAAGACATCTTCTCATAGATGGATGGACCAAATGCACAAAATAAAATGTGCAAGGCTTTGCAATTTAGCTCCATCTTCTTGCGATTGTCGGCACTCCACTCTGCTTTGCTTCTTTGAGGCACGAACGGACCATCTTCAACTACATCCCATAGCTTGTAATCTTTTGATTTGATGAAGAACTTCATCTTTGTCTTCCAATGGGCATAGTGAGTTCCGTCAAAGAAAGGCGGTTTGTCGATTGAATGTGCTATTGAGCCGGTTGATGAAAAAGTGATCGAGCTTGCCGGATCTTCTCAATAGGATGTGAATCCCCTTCGATTGAGCCAAGCTCTGATACCAATTGTTGAGTTGTGTGGGGCTCGATTCGTTCAACCGATTATGCTCACCAAGTGGTGGAGAGGTGGATTTTTGGGTGGAAGGGTTGAGCAAGCTAGAATGTAAAATAGACACAATGATTTATAGTGGTTCAACCTTCTAACCAAGGTCTACATCCACTACCTTAGCTCCCCACTAAGGATTTCTCAATCAATCCACTATTGATTCGTCCCCTTTTCTAGGCTTAGGAGGAAACCCTTACAACCAATCAAGCTTTCTACCCAAAGCCTTGAGTGAAACCCTCTTTACAAAGAGACACAAGAAGCAAACTTAAAACCTTCTAATAGGTGTTTGTTTGCACAATTAAGCACTCACCCAAAACCTAAAACACTTGAGCAAATTTGACAATTTTGGCTCACTAGTGTTTGTCTATACAATAAATGAAAATTTAAGCTCTAAGACAATTCTTGATCATTTGATGTTTTACAATATGAGCATTAGCCTTTACTTGATGCTTGGAGGTCCCTTTTATACTCCCAAATGAGTTTGTAGCTGTTACTAGCCGTTAGGGATGAATTGGAGCCGTTGAGGACTTTATTTCCCTTCATTAATACTGTTCTGCAGCTATCTGTATCGATACGCGTGTAACCGTATCAGTACAGCCTTCATCAGAAACTAGTCGTTGGGCTCTTGCCAGCCTAGGCGTATCGATACGCTTGAGGGCGTATCGGTACGAGTTCACATTTAAATGGCCGTTGGGAAATAGCTGTTGGGGTTGGTTGAAAGGGGATCGGTACGCTTACCTGGCGTATCGAAACGATCCCGATCCGTATCGGTACGGCAAAGGCCTGTATCGATACGGGTTTTGACAGTGGCCAAATTGGGGCAAAAAGGTATCGATACGGGTAAGACCGTATCGGTACGGGTACTTTGAAAACACAAGTTTGGCTCTTAAAAACATGAAAAATCTTTGCCAAAAACCTCTTAAAATACCTCAAACATAATTTCAAGTTGTTTGGACTTAAAAACAAGTTTTAAATTCTTTTCAAATTAGTCCAAAGCATTTTTCAATTATTATATCAAAACATTAGTTCTACACTTTTGTGCCTTTAGCTCAGACATTTATGCAAACATTTCTTCTTGTGAGAGTGCCAAGAAAAGTATGGGAAAAATTTGAAGTCACATACGAGGGAGCCAACGAAGTAAAGGAGACCAAGATCGGTCTTCTCAACCTTGAGTATGAGAACTTCAAGATGGACCCAGATGAAGACATCAAGAGGATGTTCGACCGTTTCTCCACAATCGTCAATCAACTCAAAGGTCTTGGAGAGGAGATTTTTAAAGACAAACTCGTTCGAAAGTTGATATACTCACTTCTCGAATCATGAGAGTCCAAAAAGACGACCATTGTAGAAGCAAAGAACTTGAAGGAGCTCAAGCTTGACGAGCTCGTTGGATCTTTTCTCACCCATGAGATGATGTCTCAACCTTTGAAGAGGGAGAAAGTGAAGAAGATCAAAGAGAAAGGCATTGATGTTAATGTTATTGCTTTCAATTCCTCCAAATGCCAACATGAAGAATCAAGTGAGGAGGAAAGTGAAGATGAAGAGATAATTTGTCGTTTCAAGAAATATGCTCAATTCATGAAGAGCGAAATGGAAGAATCTAAGCATGAATCGAAGAATAAGAAGAGGGCAAGCTCTTCAAGCCATAAGAAGAAAGCATATGTGGCTACTTGGAGTGATGATGACTCCACCGATAATGAACAAATCAGCCTTTGCCTTATGGCCATCTGTTGAGTGTGTAAAAGTTCTATAATTTACCCCCTATTTAACCCATATTTCTGCTGCATTCAAGCATAATTCATTGCATTTAGGTTAGAATTCAGTTTTACATCACAAATATATTAAATGGCACAGTTTCTACTGAAATTGGTTGCTTTTGCAGGTTGCTGCTGTAGCAGATGGAGAAGCAGGCGCTGGGCAGTAGAGAAGCAGAGCTGGAACTGGATGTGCAGACATGAAGGACGATGCTACCATGGCCGCTGCCGTGGCAGCCAAGGACGACAACGATAGTGAAGGGAAGAAAGTGAAGTGGACCTCGACAAAAAGAGAAAATTAAGCCCATCTGTCGTGGAGTACCCTTATATTTTTCCGAGCCCTAGATCAGAATGAAGGCCAAGCCCAATGTTCAAGGAAGAAATCCCAAGCAAGAAGGAAGGAAGAATTAAAGACTGCTGCTCTAAAGATTTAGTCTTTATTAGAGTTGTACTTTAATTTAAAGTTGTATTCTTGCCATATTAGAAAACTTGAACCCAATGCCTATATAAAGGCATGTAATTCGACCTAGGAGAGGACATCACCATTCTCTAGCTTTCTTCCCAAAACCCTAGCCGTTTTACCTTCCTCACCATGTTTTAAACTTCCCCTAGGGCCACGGGTTGCTTTGTAAAGTAGTTGCAAGGATTGCATTGTTTTAGGATTTTCTTTGTTCAATAAAATTACTTCAAGTTCGCTTATTCTGGTTTTCAACATCTTGTAAGAGTATCGGGAGAGCATTGTGAGATTATCTATTTACTTAATATCGGGAGAGTTAAGTATATGAAAGGAATAAGTGCGGGTTCTCTAGTTTATAGTTGAACTATCTCGGACCTAGGGATATGACGAGGTTAAGTGGCTAAGGAAGAATTCAACAACATCGGTTTTCATCCTTCGATTCACGCCCGAAGGTATCATCAAAGATGTGTTCATCGACAGACTTGGACCTAGGGATAGGCCAAGGCACAACAGGGATTCTTGCCAAGCTTGAAGTACAGAGTTGAGTAATCGCTGCCGCGATAACCAACAGACCGCTGCCGCGATAGGTGCTGCCGCAGCAGGCACGAAGATAGAACAAAGTTTCCTAGGATTTGCAACACCTACACTACTGAGCAATTCAATACCGGCCCATTCTCTCTATCTTGATTCCATTACTCTTTTATTTAAGCTTTCTTTATTATTTTCGTGACAACAATTTAAGCTATTCTTTTTTCCCTTCGTGCAGTAATTCAAGGTGAAGCTATTAGCCCAGTCCCTGTGGAGACGATATCCGATACTTCCGTATCACTTTACTACTTGCGTCGTGTAAACTTGCACTACATTGCGATAGACACTTTTACACGCAACACCATCCAAGAAGATTTAAGGGTAACTTCTAATTCATCTATTTCAACTTCTTATTGTTTTTGATGAATTACAAGATACATATGATGATTTGGTTTTAGAGTTTAAAAATCACATTTTAAAAAATAAGAAAGTGGTTTCAAATTTAAAAATTTAAAATGATTTGATTTCTAAAACCAAAATTGAACTTGAAGCAAAACTCAATGAGTTTGAACAAAAATGTGTTGATTTAAAATTTTGTTTTATAAAGTTTAAGAGGAAAAAGATTTGATTTCCAAATAGCTTGAAAAGAAAACTAATTTTGGAAAATTAAATTTTTATCAAAGACAATCTAGTGCCCTTAAAATTTTAAATGGTAAATGTTTTAGAAGTATTTTGGGTCCCAAAAGGACTAATTACTTCAACCAAAAAGGATGAAATTGAAAAATTGATTCCTATGGGGACTAAATTATGTGCTACTAACGCTTATGAATCCAAAGCAATTTGGATACCAAAAATTACTTGATTGTCTTGTTTTAGGTGTGATGGAGATTGGTCAATAAAGTACAACATTAAGGGGGAGCTCCATACACACAAGGAAGATCACTTGAAGAAGGAAGGCTTCACATCCTCTCTTTGGTTCAAGTGGTAAAATTAATTTAGTTGAATTTATTTGTTTTTTATTTATTTATTTATTTACTTTAACTCAACTAGATAATCATATTTGTTGGACTAACCATTTGATGATGCTTTGAGTAAGGGGAAGCCATTTTAAAACCAAAATTCTTGTTTTGGTCAACAAAAAATTACTTTTTTTTATTTTGAACTTAAAGTTATTTAAATTCTTTTTGATATAACAAAAAGGGGAGAAATATTTGAAAAATTGATTTTTCAAGTGAATAAAGGGGAGCTTTAACTCCATTTCATTTTTAAAATCTCTTATTCAAATTTTTAAATACTAAGGGGGAGAATCACAAACAATTTTTCAAGTTGGTTTTATTATATCAAAAGGGGGGGAGATTGTTGAGATGTTTGTTTTGATATAATAATAGAAAAATTGTTTTGGACTAAATTAAAAAGGTTTCAAAATGTTTACAAGTCTAAACAACTCGAAAATATGTTTGATGGTTTGTATAAGGCTTTGGAATGATTTAAAATGTCTTTCAAGTAGCCAAACTTGAGTTTTTCAAGTAACCGTACTGATACGGTATACCCCCGTATCAATACGCTTTAAGGTTTTAGCTACAGGAAAATTACAGTAGCCAAAACCCGTACCGATACGACTTGGCTATACCCAGACCTGGCAAACTTGACCCGAGACCCGAAACCCGAACCGAATTACCCGAACCGAAACCCGATTTTGACCCGAACATGATGATTCGAAGTTGACCCGAAACCCGAACCGAATTTTTTTGTTGAACCGAAATGGACCCGAACCGAATGGACCCGAACCGAAAGCTGAACCGAATATCGACCCGATTTTAACCCGATTTTGACCCGAATATCTATTTTTAACAATATAATAAATAATAAAATGAAGTATAGAAATTTGAGATCTTGGTGACCAATTTTATAATTTCATCATAAAATATAGCATAAAATTGAAATTGTAGACTAAATTGACAATTTGAAAGTGGAGAAATTTGAGAGTCCAATGACCAATTTTGTAATTATACCATATAAATAAATAGGGGTCAATTTTGGCTAAAAATTAAATCTTTGAAATTAAAATGAACGAAAATATCAATATATTAAATTAATAGACTAAATTACAAAGATTAGTTAATTTCAACTAAAAGTAAATTTTTAGAGACTAAATATCACTACGGGGAGGGGATTACTATATCCGAAGTCTAAACCGTGAGAATACTTGTGACTAAATTAAATTAAACTAAAACTTAAAGTTGACTAAAATGTAACATTTTAAATGCAACATGACCTAAAAAGTAATTAATCTCTAGCTTAAAAAATTGGTGGCTTATTTCCCTCCAAAATTTTGTCTTTTCTCTCTCTATTTTTTCCAATTGTCTTTTTCTTTTTTTCAATCTAGCTTAAAAAATTGGTGGCTTATTTCCCTCCAAAATTTTGTTTTTTTCCCTCTCTATTTTTACCAATTGTCTTTCTATTTTTCTTAATTTAATTGAGTTTCAATTTAGATTAATTTAATTGAAATTTCACATTTAGTTTTAAAATTATTTTAATTATGTCCGTGATTTATGCTTTTAGATTTTAGTTAGTTCAATTAGATCCTAAGTTTAATAAATTAATTCATTTCAGACATTATTATTATTATTATTATTATTATTATTATTATTATAAACTTTGATTTAATATAATTATACAAAAAAAAATTTATATGGATACCTGAAGCTTTGATTTAAATATTTAATCAAATTCAAATGCATAGATTAACAAGTTGAATCAGAATTAATCTCATACACCAGTAACTCTAAACTAAACCATAAATACTAAACCTCAAACCTTTAACCCAACTCAAATCGAATTGACCCGAAAATTTAAACGTTGACCCGACCCGAAATTGACTTGATTTTAACCCGAATCGAAAGCGACCCGAACGACCCGATTTTGACCCGAACCGAAAGCGACCGATCCGATATTGACCCGACCCGAAAACAACCGATCCGATTTTGACCCGATCCAATACCCGAACCGAATTCGACTCATCACAGACCCGAACCGAACCGAATCTAAACCGATTCTAGATAGACCCGAAATGACCCGAACCGAATGACCCGATTGCCACCTCTAGTTGTACCGATATAGAGAGGACCTGTATCGATACGCTATGTGGCGTTTCGATACGGTTGTTTTACAAACCCCCAACGGGTAGTATTCGTACCAATACAGTTGTATCGAGTACCGATATGCCTAACTGCTCCCAACGACCATTTTTCCAACGGCTATTTGAATTGCATGTCGTACTGATACGCTCCATCGCGTATCGATATGCATCAGCTAAGGAAAGCACAACGACTAGTTCTGAAGAAAGGGAGTACCGATATGGCTACTTATGTATCGATACGAACAGCTCCAAAACAACATTTATTGCGGGAAATAAAGGCCGCAACGGCTCCAATTCAACCCAACGGTCTCCAACGACTACAAATTCATTTGAGAGTATAAAAGAGACCTCCAAGCATCTATAGAAGACTAATGATCCACGAGTCAACAACATTATGATGAAAATTTGTCTTAGAGCTTAATTTCTCATTCTTTTTATAGACAACACTTGTGAGCTTAAATGTCAATGTATGCTCAAGTGTATTAGGTTTTGGGTGAGAGCTTAAGAGTGCAAACATCAACATTTTAGAGGAATCTCTAGTTTTCTAAGTTTTCTCTTGTTAGAGAGTGATCACAAAGCTCGGTTTGTGAGCTTTGGATGCTAGACTTGGTGAGTGAATTTAGGTTGTAATTTGTTGCCTCCTAAGCTAAGGTAGTGGATGTAGAGTTTGTTCGAAGCTTGAACCACTATAAATTCGTTGTCTTTTTGTCTATCTTTTTGCTTCCACTAAAAACACCCAAAAATAAATCTTCTCCACAATTGGCAAGCAATTCGGTTGAAGGATATCGAGCCTAACACATACACGTCTTTCTTTTCGTCTATATATATACACACGCACTTATTTCCCTATAACACTTATTATAGGGATAGGATCCACCTACACAAAATTTAAAACTCATAATTTTACACGTTTTGTAAATCGTTGGATGGGTGAAATGGATGGTCGAGATTAAAAACATGTAAAAATTAAAAATTCTTGAAATATCCCCTGATTATACATATATCGAGAGATAAGATCCTCTTACACTATGTAAAACTTGAAAATTTTACACCTTTTTTGGACCGTTGGATGAAGGTAAATGGATGAATAAGTTTAACGGTAGAAAATGTGAAGATTATCACTTGAAAAAATAAAATAAAAAAAATAATCTTATCCATTTATTACCACCATTTAACGGTCCAAAAAAAAGTGTAAAAGTAATTGAGTTTTATACAAAATAAGTAAGACCCTAACCCCTCTCTCTATATATATTCTTCGTTACAACATCAACTCGCAAGTTATCATTATTGCTACACGTTACAATTTTATAATATATATTTATAATACCATTTTCAACCCTGATAATTTTATTTTTATTTGCACATTCAAAAAAATTATTCGTAATTTTTTTTGAACAGCAAGCATGATTTTATTAACGAAAAATCATACAAAACACAACTAACGGCCTCGTTAAAAATCCCCTAATCCTAAATGGGGGAAAAGAGTGCCATCAGTTGTGTCAAACAACACGAAACAATCCACAAGCCCGTACCCATAACCAAGACACCCTGTCGACACCTCCCTTTGCAAGGGTATCCGCCAAATGGTTAGCCTCCCGAAGCACATGCGAAAAACACACCCTGGGCAAAACCTCGCACGCATCGTCTATCTGGAAGAACCATCGCCACAACTGCCACGGTCTGTGCTCAACACCCTGAATCCACGCGACCGCTACCGACGAGTCTGATTCAATAATCACATATTGAATCCCCTCCCATGACATCTCCCGCAACATCATCAATGAAAACGCAATCGCCTGCACTTTAGCCTCATTAGATTCCGCCACACCAATCGCCCCGGAAAATAATCCCACAATCCGACTCTCCCAATCCCGTAGCACCCCACCACATCCCGCCAACCCCGGTTTACCCCGAGCTGCCCCATCCACATTGAACTTCCACACCCCCTCAAAGGAGGCGACCACACCACTCCTCGTCGTAACGAAGTCACCACCTTTGATCCGCTCAAACAAAGCAGTGGGCATTTCCACCATGCCGCTTCATAAATTTCCGCTTGTCCGTACCGTAGTCGCGTCCAATGGAAGGACCGTAGCTGGACTAAGAAAAAAATCCCCTGATGCGATAGACGCTTGTCCTGGAACATCAGCTCATTGCGAGCTAACCAAAGAGACCAAAAAACACTAGCACATCCAATTAGCCACCAATACCGCAAATCACTAGAGAAAAAACTGTGGAAACAAATGCTGATAAACTCCCTCGCCTGCCTCGGACGCACCACCGACACCCCTCACCATGCGAAATAACAGTCCCATACCCGCCATGCCATGTCACATTGCCAAAGGATGTGATCAATCGCATCCTCTCCCCCCCCCCACAACTGCGGCATAGCAACGATGTCTCACCCAGCGGCAGTCCGCGATCCGCCAACATCCTTAGCGTTGGCAAACGGCCAAGCAAAATAAACCATAAAAAGCATTGTATCTTCGGCATCACAGGTATCCGCCAAGACCAACTCACCTCGGACATATCCGAAATGCCAAAAGATGACATCAACTTGTTTAACGCCCCCACCGAAAAACTACCCGCCGGCTCATGGACCCAAACGAGACGATCAGCCACCCCATAGCGCAGCGAGCAACCCTGCATACACGCCTTCAACTCCCGCATCAAACCTCATTCAAAGGATCGAAGGTCCCTACGAAAACACCTACCCCACTCGTCAAATGGCAGCCCCAACACATCACACACTTGCACCAACTTATCCACCACCAACCCATATAAGCGAGGAAAAGCATACTTCAGTGGTTCCGAAAGACACCAACAATCATGCCAGAACAACACACACTCACCATTCCCGACGATCCAAAAGAACTGGGTCACATTCATAAACCGTGACACATACTCATTTTGCTGCACGTCGACAATCTGTTTCCACATGGACGACATAGACCTCTTGCTTCTATGGTGTATCCGCCACTGTAGAACCTTCGTCCCATATTTGGCGTCAACAATCGCTCTCCAAAGAGATCCTTTCGCCTCGACATATCTCCATGCCCACTTAGCCATTAAGACCAAGTTCCGATCATGTAAATTCACCACTCCCAAGCCTCCCAAACGCTTCGGGCGACATGCAACTTCCCAATTAACCCGACTTAATTTGGCACGCTCCTCCTATCCCCCCCACAAAAAATTCCGACGTATGCGATCAATTTTCAGAATGATCTACTTCGGAACCAAGAACACACCCATATAATATACAGGTAATGCAGAGAGAACCAAGTTAACCAACACTAATCGACCCGCGAACGATAGCGAATCTCTCTTCCAACCCGCAAGCCGCTTGTGAAACCGTTGAATCAGAGGATCCCAAATTTCCATTCCTATCGGACATACGCCTATCGGAATTCCCAAATACCTCAACGGCAATTCCCCCCTCGGACAACCCAATATACTTCCCAAAGTGTTTAGCAGCGAATCCTCAATACCAACACCAATGATACATGACTTATCATAATTTATTTGTAGACCCATAACTAGTTCGAAACAAGTAAGCACCCTTTTCAGGTTTCGAGTAATCTCAATATCACTTTATTGTACACATACTTCAATATTTACAAATTGTTTTTACGATTTAAGATTATTTTTATAATAATAAAATTATTTAGAATTTAAATTTATATAATATGTGATAACAATTCATACAAGACACGTGAAATTAAGATATAATTACATTATGCTTTTCAAATATGCTCGTATCATATAGTTACATTTTTATGCAATTACGTTTTGGTGTTCAAACACATCTTTAAATAAAAGTTACATGTAATAGAGCGCAAATTTTTATTCTCACATTTTAAAGTATTTGCCTTTTATATTTGAATAATTTTTTTTTTGAATAATCTTAAGATCTTTTTCTTAACCTATAACCCACTCATATTGCAAACAAAGTTATTTGAGCCCGATTCTTCTAGGATGAACATCACTCTCTTTTCTATTGGGACAACTCGTTAGATTCATATCTGAATCAAATTTTTATTCCAAATAAATTTATTTTTTTTGATCAACAAGCGATGTATATTATTAATGAAGACATATACAACGCAAGTCGAAACATGCGCCTCGTCAAAAACCTCCCTAATCCTAATGGAGGAAAAGAGTACGACATGTCGACTTAAAACAAGGACCCCTCCCCTTACAAAATCAGATCGAAGCATGAAATAATGAGACACGAGACACCCCTTCCTTTGCTAACGCGTCAGCCAGTCCATTCGCCTCCCGAAAAATATGAGAAAAGCACACAGATCCTAACGACAAAGTAGCACGGTCGATCACACGGAAATACTCCCATAAACGCCACGGGCGGCGCTCCACCGGTTGAGAGGAAAGTAGCCAAAAACCATTCCACATCACCACTTAAAACCTCCCAGCACCGCTTGAAGAACTCCATACTATATCCATCCGGACCCGGAGACTTCGAACCCTCACTCCCTCGCACAACCGTCCAAGCCTCATCAGAAGAAAACGGCGCAATCAAAGACAAATTCTCAGCTGCACTTATCCTGCTAAAAGCACCCTCGAACACCCAACTACACGATCTCTCTTCCGCAGCGAAATGCTTAGAGAAAAAGCTTACAACATGTTTGCGTAGTTTTATCGGATCAGTGACCCAAACACCACCAATAGTCAACCCCACAATAGAATTGCGTATCGCACGCAACTTCGCTGCCCTGTGAAAGAACGCAGTGTTCCGATCGCCCAATTTCAGCCAAGTCGCTCGCGACTTTTGTCTCCAAATCGATTCTTTTCTGCGAATCGCACGCCACAAAGCTTGCAACCAAGCTCGCTTTCGATCACACAGCTCATCTCCCTCCCCCACGGCCAGCTCCTCCTCACCATTATCCAAGCATTCAATTCGGCTTTGAATGTGTGAAATTTCTTTCTCAACATCCCCGAAGTCCGTTATGTTCCATTGGCGAAGAAAATTTTTCATATGTCTAAGCTTAACCGAAATGTTGGTATTGCCGACTCCCATACCTGTTAACCGGCACCATTCCTCTGCCATACGACTGATATTCCGTCGCTCATCCAACCATACATTAATAAAACGGAACGGCCTGGGGCCCTAGTCAACATCATCGCACATCAACAAAATTGGAGCATGGTCCGAGATACCTCTCGGCAAAGACAACTGGTCTATCCTAGCAAAACAATCCAACCACCTTGCGGAGACGAGAAATCTATCTATTCTACTCTTACGATTCTCTCTACCAAACCAAGTAAACTGTTTTCCTCGCAACGGTATATCTATCAAGCTTGCGGCATTCACAAATGAAGCGAAAGAAACCATACCTCTCGACATTATGCTACAACCTGCTCTCTCTGACGGTCTCAGCACCGAATTAAAGTCGCCCGCGACACACCACGGTCCCGAATTACCTCCAATCACTGTCAATAAACGTTTCCATAAAACTTCCTGTTCCGACACATCACAAGGTGCATATATCGCCATGACACAGCACACAAAATCCTCCGGCTGCCATCGCTCATGAAGCATAAAAAAATGCCTCTCCACTTCAACCGCTTCCAGCTCAAAGCGATCGCCTTCCCATATCACTAATAAACCACCCGACGCCCCCACGGATGGCGAAAAAGAGAACTCAAAACCATCACTGTACCACATTCCAGCAACAACCGACGGCAGTATCTCCTCTAACTTCGATTCCTGCATCAACACCATGTCAAAACGCTGCTTCCTAATAACATCCCCCACCCGTCGTCGCTTCAACAACGAACCCAACCCCCTGACATTCCAGCTCATTAGTCGCATTATTACAGTTTTCGAATGTCGTCTTGCAGCACTCGTGACAAATCCTGTAGAATTTCTTCCTCTCGACCCAACGACGTCACCCCCACGAGATTACCCAATGCCGATGTCGCTGTAGCTTCACGATACAGTGCTTGCTGCCGACGATGAAAATCCGAATCTGTTAGCGAAGCATCAGCGACAATAACTTGTGATTCACAGCCACCGCTCTTCTTCGGTCGACCCCTTCCTTGCTTCAGATTTTTCACCACCCCGGATAATACGTTCACTGATTTAGTTTTCTTTAACACCCCATTTATCCAAATAGGAAGAGCAGGGTCGTTCTCACCACTTTGGTGTGTTGCTAAATCACCGCCCAGTTGTTCTACAGGAATGGGAAGCAAACCAATTTGATCAACAGTGGCTGTCGCAATTGGGACGGAGACCAAACCATTCGCTGCACAATTTCCAGTCACCGGTTCCCCCTGCTGATTGTGAAGATCGGATAGCGCAACTTGCTTGTTTTGTTCAACCACTGGGGGTTGCTTGATCAAGTCAGCCTCTATAGTTCTAGATTTTTGAATTTCTACATCTCTAGGACTCTTTTGGATTTCACACTGTCCTATTACCTGTAAAACTCCTACCTGCCCAACAGCATTGCCGTCCACCATCAAGCCACTGTGCGACGGCACCGGTATGATACATCCAGGCGCGGCAGCCGGTGTATCACCATCTACAACCTGATCCCCACGTTCGCCATCATTCCATAGCTGGTTACATCTCCAGTCTTGCAGCCCTGCGCCCACATCCCCGGATATTTCCTGTTGATCTTTATCTCTCATATTCGATTCCGGCACATACTCCGACGTACTACACTCCGATGATTCGTCGGTACTAGTATCATTTGTCTTCGTGGATTCGCAATTTACAGGAGGCCCAAAGATGGGCACCTCTTTGACGAAAATGGGATGCAAAATTCCCCCGACATCCAACACCATTCGAGTATCAATGGATTCCATCGAGTCCGTCTCAATCAATAACCAGCCGCATTCGAACGATGTTGGCGATGATGTGTTCTCCGCCATCCGAACAAGCGAACCCCACGTCTTTGCGATGTTATCAAATGTCTCACTTGACCAGGCGTGAATTGGTACTCCTCGGACGGAAAGCCATGCCCGTCGAGTCTTTATTGTCATCCCCGGACCCCCACCGTTCAAGCTTTGAAAAACACTCACTAAAACTCGTCTTTGCCAGCACCTCTGCCATTGATTGTGCATCCCTGAACATTAGCAAAATTGCCGGTCCAACAATTCTCAATATGGACAATCCTTGGCGATCCGCAATATCCATCCGCGACGCCAATTCCTTCAAACTCCAATGCCGACGGCGCCAACCCACCATACAAAATTGGAGGATATCCTCTTTTGCTGCATCCACACTCCCTTTAATTACCTTTGCCGTTATATGAATCCTTTTCGAATTTACACTTTGTCTTTCCGACGACCCCTTTTCATCACCATTATTCTTCCGATCAGACTCTCCCAAGCCCCTAGCTCTTTGAATTCTGGACGATCCCTGATCCACAAATCTTGCCATACTCACCACCAATCGAGACCCATATATCCATTTATTGTTCAAACGTTATATTGCCCGATCGGCATCTGCCCTACTCGCCATCCTCACAAAACCAAATCTCCCTCCATCCTTTGCCCTTTTCCTAGGGATGAAAGCGTCGAGCACCATGCCATGCCTATCAAACACTTGCCATAAGCCCTTCCAGTGCAACGTTTCCGATATCCTACCCACAAAGACTGTCCACTGCTGCCGGCGGCCATTCCCCCTCTCTCCGCTCATTCCTAGACTACAAGCTTTACTTCTAAATTTTAAATTCTAAACCCACAAACCAAATAAATTTATATTCATTATATTTTTTTAAAAATGGTATTGGCATCCTTAATTTTTTATTTTTTATAGGAATTAGGGACCTCGTTAAAAATCCCTCAAAGGAAAGGGGTGAAAAAAGTGCCCATGGACATTTTTTATTAAAGCTTAAATATCCGAAAATGACTACAAACACTAAAGTCATTACAACAAGATAAAAGCAAACCAATTATTAAAACAATAAATTGTTGAGTGGATCAACCGAATCGAAATTAGCCAAGAGGGGGTGAACTGACTTTTTAAAATTGAAGGGAACAAATTGAAAATTTGAAAATAGAAGACAATGAAATTTATAGTGGTTCAAGCTTAGAACAAGCTCTACATCCACTACCTCAGCTCCCACTAAGGATTTTCAACCAATTTCACTAGAAATTCTTCCCCTTTTCTCAGATTGGGAGGAAACCTATAACACCCCTCACCCCGGATTAGGGGCAATGAGCGTTATATTAACTTGTAAATTCGGATTCGCATTAAGCAGCGGAATAGGTAATTTTGGGAGTAACATTTTTTTATTCGAATCATGTACTTAAAAGTACACTAATTTCCCTTCATTCATTATGCATATAAATTATACAAGATTCCTTATCATATTTCGATCATTAGCATGGTGGGCACATGTAATTCATTCATTTACTTATCTTGAATTACAACAAGATCTAATTAAATTTCTAAGTTCATTCGACTACAATCATACATGTAATATACTATACATATCGATTCATTTCGTCTATAATCCATATCCATTAATTCCCATTCATTCGATTGCCACCCTAGCCATTTTAATTTGATTTCCATGTTATCATATGAGAACAACTCTAATTATAATACTAACCAATTCATACATCACATATATATAAATATCATATCCGAATAACATCCATAGAGTCCTCCGTTTCCCTTATACAAAATAACTTTCCCCGGGGTAACTATAAACGGCTAAACCTATCGGTTGCCTATACAAAAAGTAACAAAAAATCATGCCCTAAAACATATACTCGGGCGATCTATACCCCAAAATATGTACCCATTAATTACATATCAAAATAGAGGGAAACTACTTATAAGTTCATACATTATTTAAAATAGTAATTCATGAACATAACCAACAATGCAAACTGCACTAGCATGCTGACCGTTAATCCACCCATCATGAGCATAACAAATATAAAGAAGGGCATACTTAGTCTTCATGTAAAAAGATATCGGAAGGTAGGTCAACAAGCTATAACCTGAAATTTTTGAGAAGGAAGGAAAGGTTCGAGTGGTAAGTACTTCTAGTACTTAGTGAGGAAACCTTAATCTAATCAATTTCCATTTATTTACCAAGTGATCACACAATAATTTCCACTTTGAATTATTCATATATATTTCTATTCCACTCGAGTAGTTCAATCAATCTACCCAACTTCACAATCAATTATTAACAATGCTAACATTCGAATAGATCATTACAATACAACAAGCATCTTACAATCGATCACAAACAGTTTAGATACCATTTGTATCATAATCGAAACATTCTAAAATTTCAGTGGTTGTATTTTATTTCTATTGCATACAATTTACATGGATTAATAACCAATTTATCCATTTCTTAATTCACCAATCATCATTCGAACATCATGCTTCAATTTCATATATTCGAACAATATCAAATTCAGATAAACAAGCAGCAGCAAACTGTAGCAGAGAATCAATTAATTTCATAATTTATAATTGACATGCTACCATCCAATTCAAAGAAATTCACCAAATCAAGAATTTCAATTTCGAATTTCAATAATTTAATTTCTTATTAATTCAATTCGCATTGCCTTGGATAGTATAGTAAGCTAGGTATTCGAGTCACATATAACTGAAGTGTAAATCAAATTCACCATATAATAGGTACTACGTACCAATTTCATATCATCGTATCACATATCATAATGTCCGCAGACATTAAGCAAGAAGGTACACTTACGTACCACAATATCGAGTACACTAACGTACCGATTTTCTTATCGAGCTCAAGACTCTAGGCTAGCCGTACTACCTGGACAGACTGTACACACCAAGGGCTTTGCTTATTGATCTTTAATTTTAATCGTATAATTATTCGATCAAATTTCAGAATTTCTTTATTAATCCAATCGATTAATTTCTTGAAATATCAATTTCAGTGTCACATACTATCACATTTAACATTTAATAGATTGCAATACAATTTGCATATCCACAAATCAACATATACATGATTTCAATTTCATATCATATACACTCAATTTCACATTTCATAGCTCAATTTCCAATTGAGTTTATCGAACACATATATCATGTAAGATCAATGATTGATCACATATCATATCGAGCAATATCATCAATTCATCAAACAATCAATATCAATGTCAAAAGTTCCAATATTCAGCATCTTAATTTCATCCATAATCAATCCAATATGCTTCAAGTCAATTTCGAAATCAACATGGCAAATATCAATTTTAGTTATTACAGTCAATTGGGACCTACGTATGGTTTGGAATGAGAATGGGGCAATGAGATTCAGATGTATAATGTGTAAGCTGTAAAATGTGGAGGTACCCTAAAGGATGTAAGATTTCATGTCAATGTCGAATTGGTGCACTCTTTTTCCTCCACCTTAGGCTAGGGAGGTTTTTTAACAAGGCATCTTTCGATATTTCGCAACTTTAATAAAAAGCCTTAACTTTCAAAAAAACATGGCAAATATCAATTTTCAATTCAAGCACATAGATCACAAAATCACATATCACATGCATTCAATCAAATTTCCTTTATTCCTTCTTCCCTTATCAAATTCTAATATTTATTTAGTCCAATTGCATGCTCAATATATACTAAAATCAAATTAAGGGTAGTTGAGACTCTAATCTCAACTCTAAGTTCGTTTCACTCACAATTCCCTAAGCTAACTCTGAATTCGAAGGCCTTTTGCGCGATCCGCGGCCGTTCCAGCTACGTTTTCTTCTTCAATTCTTTTTCCTCTAGGATCTAATACAATTAAGCCAAATAATAGGAAAATTTTCAGAACTTTATTCATCCAATTCAAATCTGAATTTTCTTTTGATTCCAAATTTTAGTCCTTACACTAATTTGGTTTCGAATATGGCCAATTCTAATATCACTAATTCATTCTAATTAGTGCTTAAGTTTTCAATTTTCTTACTTATTCATGTGAATTTCATTTTTAACAGTCTATCTACCAATTTACCACCTTCCTTTTCATCCAATTTTACAAATTAAATTTCTCACTAGTTTTTCGATTTCTCTTATTTATTTCACACTGTTTTGACCACTTAACTTAAATTGTTTCCCATTTCCAGCATATAACTCCAAATTAGTCACTGTTTGTTTCTAAATTCAATTAACATGTTCAAGTTCATCCTATTAAAATTTCAGATCGAAACTCCAAGTAATTTATTTTTCACAATTTTTCAAAGTTCACTGCTCAGCTAAGGACACTGCTGGGCAGATTTGCATGTTGTTCGAATTAATTTTCCAGATTTCACTACAAATCTCAAATATCATATTTACAATTTTTCTATCAAAATATACATATAAAGGTTTGTTACATAAAAATTTCATCATGAAATTCTTACTATTTATTTTTCTACAATTTTCTGAAGTTGCATGTTCCAACTAATGTGAAATCTGTCCAACTTTGTTATCTCATGTTCAAAAGCCTAATGTCATTCAACTTCTTAATGTTTCTCATGTTCTTAAATTTCCAGCAGCATATCCCTTAATCTAATCACTTCCATGATTTTATAAGGAAACTAAGACCACCAATTTTTCAAGAATTTTCACATATTCGAAAGGTAGAGGGAGAGAGCTACTTACTTTCGATTTTTCCTTGAATTTTCTAGACCAAATCCTAAGCCATGCATGTCATTTTCTTCTTCACCGAAAGCTCTCAAGTTTTTCTCTCAATTTGTGTGTGAAAAAGAACAAATGGTTGCTTAGTGGTGTATCTTGGTGTAACCGGTTAGGGGAGGGAGAGGGGACACATTAATGAGACTTGACTTGCATGTCAAAGTCTCAACTAATGTCTTCTTATTAACCCTTGAGTATACTATCATTTCATGTTAATTCAAGGTAAATTTAAGAATTTTAGACTTTAGCATGCATCTCTTGTAGTTGATGCATAATTCGGTTTAGTCACTAGACAAAATAATCGAATTCTTCTTGAACCTTCCATTACATTTCAATTTGGTCCTTGTTGAATTCATTTCCAATTCAATAATTTAAGATTTTTAATCTAATAAGCCATCTAATTATTTAATTAAATCCTTAAACTTCTAGGCTAATTTTTTGGGGTGTTACATTTCTCCCCCCCCCCTTTAAAGAAAGAATTCGTCCTCGAATTCTTACTTGAACTGAACAAATAGGGATATTGGTTTCGCATTGTTTCCTCAGGTTCCCATGTTGCCTCTTCCATCTTGTGATTTCTTCACAAGACTTTAACCAAGGCAACATTTTCGTTTCTGAGTCTTTTGATTTCCCTATCCAGAATCTGAACTGGTTCTTCTTCATAAGACAAGTCTGGATTCAGCTCCACTTCTTCTGGTTCTAAGATATGGGATGGATCGGATCTATATTTTCTGAGCATTGACACATGGAAGACATTGTGGATTTTATCGAACTCACTGGGAAGTGCAAGTCGATAAGCCACTGGGCCAACTCTTTCTGAAATTTCAAAAGGTCCAATAAAGCGAGGACTGAGTTTTCCCCTCTTTCTGAACCGAAATACTTTCTTCCATGGAGAGACTTTAAGAAAGACTTTGTCTCCCACATTATGCTGAATATCTCTTCGTTTTAGATCAGCGTAGGCTTTCTGTCTATCAAAAGCTTGTTTCAAGCGAGAGTGGATGATTTGAACTTTCTCTTCTGTTTCTCTGAGCAGTTGTGGTCCCAACACTTTGTTTTCACCAAGTTCAGACCAACAAAGAGGAGTTCTACATTTTCTGCCATACAAAGCTTCAAAAGGAGCCATCTGAATAGACGACTGATAGTTGTTGTTGTAGGCAAATTCCACTAAAGGTAGAGATTTCTCCCAATTCCTTCCAAAGTCAATAATGCAAGCTCTAAGCATATCTTCAAGAATCTGAATTACTCGTTCAGACTGACCATCACTTTGCGGATGGAAAGCAGTGCTTAGATTCAATTTGGTTCCCATAGCTCTTTGCAGAGTTCTCCAGAATCGGGAAGTGAATCTCGGATCACGATCAGAGACAATGGAGATAGGAATTCCATGTAGCCGAATTATTTCTTGAATGTACAAGTTGGCTAAAGTCTCCAAACTGTAATTGATACGAATAGGGATGAAATGTGCCGATTTGGTGAACCGGTCAACAATCACCCAAATAGCATCATATTTTCTGGGAGAACAAGGAAGACCAGTCACGAAGTCCATAGTAATTCGTTCCCATTTCCACTGTGGCAATACAAGTGGTTGGAGTAATCCGGTGGGAACTCTATGTTCAGCTTTGACTCTTTGGCAATTGAGACATTTAGATACAAAATCATTGATAGCCGCTTTCATACCAGACCACCAATACAAAGATTTGAGATCTTTATACATCTTAACCGATCCAGGGTGGACTGAGAAAGAACTCTGGTGCGCTTCTTCCAGAAGATCTCTTTTCAAGCTTTCATCATTTGGAACACAGATTCTATCTTTGAAATAGAGGAGACCGTTTGTGTGAATATGGAATCCTTCTCCAGACTTTGTATCCAGTTTGGAAATAATATCCTGAAGTTCTGGATCAGCTTTCTGAAGATTTTCAATCCTTGAAATTAGACTGGACTGAATTTGAAGTTCGGACAGAAATCCTTGCTTTTGATACACTCGAAGATGAGCGTTGATAGCAGTTGGAGCTACAAGATTAATTTTAACAATTTAGACAGAATTATTATTGCAGACATATTAAATTTTTTATTAAGGATCAAGGATTAGGAACTTTACCCAATGTCGGTTTACGACTCAAGGCGTCTGCAACCACATTGGCTTTTCCTGGATGATAGTCAATGACTATATCATAGTCTTTCAACAACTCCATCCATCTGCGTTGTCTCAAATTCAAATCTTTCTGAGTCAGGAGATACTTTAAACTCTTGTGATCGGTGAACAGGTAACATTTTTCACCGTACAAATAGTGTCTCCATATTTTGAGAGCAAACACGATAGCAGCAAGTTCGAGATCATGCGTTGGATAGTTCAATTCATGAGATTTCAATTGGCGTGAAGCATAAGCTATCACATTGTCACCTTGCATTAAAACACATCCAAGACCCGCATGTGAAGCATCACTGTACACTGTATAATCTTTGCCCGGTTCTGGTTGGATCAAAACTGGGGCATGAGTCAAGGCTGTTCTGAGTTGGTCAAAGCTTCTCTGTTGCTTTTCAGACCATTCAAATGGTTGATCTTTACGAAGAAGTTTAGTTAAAGGTAAGGCTATAGTGGAGAATCCTTTGACAAACCTTCTATAATAACCAGCTAGACCAAGAAAATTCCGTATTTCACTGACATTTCTGGGAGGTCGCCAATCCATGATTGACTGAATTTTCTTTGGATCGACTTTAATTCCTTCTGCAGAAATTACATGTCCAAGGAAAGAGACTTCCGATAACCAGAACTCGCACTTGGAGAATTTTGCGAATAACTGGCGTTCCCGGAGAGTTTGCAAGACAATGCGGAGATGATTAGCATGTTCTTCTCGATTGCGAGAATAGACCAGAATGTTATCAATGAAGACGACCACAAATTTGTCAAGATAAGGCTTGAATACTCTGTTCATGAGATCCATGAATGCCGCCGGAGAATTTGTTAATCCGAAAGGCATTACCAGAAATTCATAGTGGCCATAACGAGTTCGGAAGGCTGTTTTTGACACATCCTCCTCTTTGACTCTCATTTGATAGTATCCAGATCGCAAATCAATTTTTGAGAACACCGATGCATCCCTAAGTTGATCAAACAGATCTTCTATTCTTGGGAGCGGATATCGGTTCTTGATTGTGATCTTGTTCAATTGACGATAGTCAATGCAAAGACGCATTGTTCCATCATTCTTCTTTACAAACAGAACAGGTGCACCCCAAGGAGAAGTGCTAGGTCGAATGAAACCCTTGTCCTAAAGCTCTTGAAGTTGCTTTTGCAATTCTTTTAATTCAAGAGGTGCCATACGGTACGGAGTGATAGACACCGGACTTGAGCCAGGCTATATTTCAATCCCAAATTCAACTTCTCTAGTCAGAGGGAGACCAGGTAGTTCCTCGGGAAACACATCAATGAATTCAAAAACAACAGGCATTTCAGATATTCCAAATTCAATTTGATCTCGTAAGACCATGGATACAAAAATGGAAGTGGGCTTTTTATCAATTAGGAGTATGGATTCTTTTCCTAAACCCTGAAGATACAATCTTTTATTTTGACAATCTACCCAAGCCTCATGTTTACTTAACCAATCTAAACCCAATATTAGATCGAACTCACAATAGGGTAATATGTAGAGATCAATAGAGAATGGCAAATTGCTAATATGCAATGAACAATTTCTACATATCAAGTTAACGTTCAAATTTCCTCCTAAAGGGTTTGAGACTATCAGACTTGTTTTCACAATTTCAGGTTCTAGTTTCAACCTTTTTACTATAGACAGACATGTGAATGAATGAGTGGATCCTGAATCAATTAAGGCATAAACAGGATGTGAGTTTAGCTCAACAGTACCTGCAATCACTTCAAGAGACTCTTCATCATCTCTACCACGAATGTGGTAAACTCTAGCAGGTGCTCGAGATTCCTAATGAGTGGTAGCATTAGAATGAGTACCCTTGCCTTTCTTCTGATAACTCGGCTGGGCTAACTTGGCATTCTTATTCCGATTAGATGATGTCGGACTAGGAACTGCTGTGTTACGAACTGGCATAGACTCAGGCTTATGAGGACAGTCTTTGATGTAGTGATCATCGCCACCACAAGCATAACAGAGATTCGCCTGAAGTCTACACTGACCACGGTGTGGTTTCTGACAGAACTTGCAAGGAGGAATCTTTTCAGAATTTCCCGTGCTATTGATTGAAATAGCCGGTGCTGAGGATCTGATCATTGTAGCTGGTTTTGAAGTGTAATTACTTCTCGGAGCAGAGGTGAAATTAGAAGACATTTCTTTCTGAAATTTAGTCTTCTTAAACTGCCACTGAGACTTTTCGTCTCGTTTCTGCTTTTTTTCAGGTCTATTGCCCTTTTTTCTCTTTTCAGCAGCTTTCATTCTAGCTTCGGTTGCAATAGCTTGATTTACAAGATTTTGGAAATCATTGATTCCCAAAGCAGTGAAGATTGGACTCAGTTCATCATTCATACCTTCAATGAACATTCTGCATTTATCAGCTTCAGTTTTAATGTATTCTGCACCGTATTTGCAATACTTGCAAAAGTCTGCAACATACTGCTCAATAGGACGATTGGCCTGTTTGAGGTGCAAGAATCTCTTTCTTCGTTCGGCTAAGTACTATTCACTGATGTACTTCTTTTTTGAATTCTTCAATGAAAAATTCCCATGTCACCAGCTCAGTTGGAACAGTTAGAGTTGTGGTTTCCCACCAATTCATAGCTTCATCAGCTAACAGAGCCACAACACAGTCCAATTTATGGTCATCGGAGCATTGTAATTGTCTGGATACCACCTTGGTGGTGTTTTCAAGCCAGTACTCTGCATCTTCTGGTCTTTCTTCATTTGTACCAGCAAAAGTGTAGGCTTGATGCTGAGAAAGTTTATCTATTGGTGCTCTGCTAGGTGCAGTAGGGACAGAAATAGCAGGTTGCTCTTGTTTTAGATTTGTCAGAAGTTGATTGAACATCTCCTTCATACTGAGGAGACATTCCCTTTGAGCAGACTGAACCATAGGATTTTCAAGTGGAAGTTGTTCTGTGTTCTGAACAGGTTCTTTATTGGATTGCTCAACGATCTGAACAAGCTCTTTAGTGATCCGTTCAGTGACTTGAGCAGGCTCTTTGATAATTTGCTCAGTGATCTGAGCAGGTTCTTTGTTTTTCTCCTTTCTTGGAGTTTCAGTTTGGGCTGGTGGATTATCACCCAATCTAACACTTTCACCTTCGCTCGAAGATTCATGTGAGCTCCCATTCTTTGGGTCCGTCATTTTCTATCATTCATTTAAACAACAAGAAGATCAGAAAGCTCAATACAATTATCTTAGTATGCAATTCATGGGTGGCATACCTAAAACAGTGCAGATGCATGCAAACTCAATTAAACTTTTAGGACTTAACCTAAAAAGCTCTGATTACCACTTTTTATATAACACCTCTCACCCCGGATTAGGGGCAAGGAGCGCTATATTAACTTGTAAATTCGGATTCGTATTAGGCAGCGGAAGAGATAATTTTGGGAGTAACATTTTTTATTCGAATCATGTACTTAAAAGTACACTAATTTACCTTCATTCGTTATGCATATAAATTATACAAGATTCCTTATCATATTTCGATCATTAGCATGGTGGGCACATGTAATTCATTCATTTACTTATCTTGAATTACAACAAGATCTAATTTAATTTCTAAGTTCATTCGACTACAATCATACATGCAATATACTATACATATCGATTCATTTCGTCTATAATCCATATCCATTAATTCCCATTCATTCGATTGCCACCCTAGCCATTTTAATTTGATTTTCATGTTATCATATGAGAACAACTCTAATTATAATACTAACCGATTCATACATCATATATATATAAATATCATATCCGAATAACATCCATAGAGTCCTTCGTTTCCCTTATACAAAATAACTTCCCTCGGGGTAACTATAAACGGCTAAACCTATCGGTTGCCTATACAAAAAGTAACAAAAAGAATCATGCCCTAAAACATATACTCGGGCGATCTATACCCCAAAATATGTACCCCTTAATTACATATCAAAATAGAGGGAAACTACTTATAAGTTCATACATTATTTAAAATAGTAATTTATGAACATAACCAACAATGCAAACTGCACTAGCATGCTGACCGTTAATCCACCCATCATGAGCATAACAAAGATAAAGAAGGGCATACTTAATCTTCGTGTAAAAAGATATCGGAGGGTAGGTCAACAAGCTATAACCTGAAATTTTTGGGAAGGAAGGAAAGGTTCGAGTGGTAAGTACTTCTAGTACTTAGTGAGGAAACCTTAATCTAATCAATTTCCATTTATTTACCAAGTGATCACACAATAATTTCCACTTTGAATTATTCATATATATTTCTATTCCATTCGAGTAGTTCAATCAATCTACCCAACTTCACAATCAATTATTAACAATGCTAACATTCGAATAGATCATTACAATACAACAAGCATCTTACAATCGATCACAAATAGTTTAGATACCATTTGTATCATAATCGAAACATTCTAAAATTTCAGTGGTTGTATTTTATTTCTATTGCATACAATTTACATGGATTAATAACCAATTTATCCATTTCTTAATTCACCAATCATCATTCGAACATCATGCTTCAATTTCATATATTCGAACAGTATCAAATTCAGATAAACAAGCAGCAGCAAACTGTAGTAGAGAATCAATTAATTTCTTAATTTATAACTGACATGCTACCATCCAATTCAAAGAAATTCACCAAATCAAGAATTTCAATTTCGAATTTCAATAATTTAATTTCTTATTAATTCAATTTGCATTGCCTTGGATAGTATATTAAGCTAGGTATTCGAGTCACATATAACTGAAGTGTGAATCAAATTCACCATATAATAGGTACCACATACCAATTTCATATCATCGTATCACATATCATAATGTCCGCAGACATTAAGCAAGAAGGTACACTTATGTGCCACAATATCGAGTACACTAACGTACTAATTTTCTTATCGAGCTCAAGACTCTAGGCTAGCCGTACTACCTGGACAGACTGTACACACCAAAGGCTTTGCTTATTGATCTTTAATTTTAATCGTATAATTAATCGATCAAATTTCAGAATTTCTTTATTAATCCAATCGATTAATTTCTTGAAATATCAATTTCAATGTCACATACTATCACATTTAACATATAACAGATTGCAATACAATTTGCATATCCACAAATCAGCATATACATGATTTCAATTTCATATCATATACACTCAATTTCACATTTCATAGCTCAATTTCCAATTGAGTTTATCGAACACATATATTATGTAAGATCAATGATTGATCACATAACATATCGAGCAATATCATCAATTCATCAAACAATCAATATCAATGTCAAAAGTTCCAATATTCAGCATCTCAATTTCATCGATAATCAATCCAATATGCTTCAAGTCAATTTCGAAATCAACATGACAAATATCAATTTTCAATTCAAGCACATAGATCACAAACTCACATATCACATGCATTCAATCAAATTTTCTTTATTCCTTCTTCCCTTATCAAATTCCAATATTTATTTAGTCCAATTGCATGCTCAATATATACTAAAATCAAATTAAGGGTAGTTGAGACTCTAATCTCAACTCTAAGTTCGTTTCACTCACAATTCGCCAAGCTAACTCTGAATTCGAAGGCCTTTTGCGCGATCCGCGGCCGTTCCAGCTACGTTTTCTTCTTCAATTCTTTCTCCTCTAGGATCTAATACAATTAAGCCAAATAATAGGAAAATTTTCAGAACTTTATTCATCCAATTCAAATCTGAATTTTCTTTTGATTCCAAATTTTAGTCCTTACACTAATTTGGTTTCAAATATGGCCAATTCTAATATCACTAATTCATTCTAATTAGTGCTTAAGTTTTCAATTTGCTTACTTATTCATGTGAATTGCATTTTTAACAGTATATCTACCAATTTACCACCTTCCTTTTCATCCAATTTTACAAATTAAATTTCTCACTAGTTTTTCGATTTCTCTTATTTATTTCACACTGTTTTGACCACTTAACTTAAACTGTTTCCCATTTCTAGCATATAACTCCAAATTAGTCACTGTTTATTTCTAAATTCAATTAACATGTTCAAGTTCATCCTATTAAAATATCAGATCGAAACTTCAAGTAATTTATTTTTCACAATTTTTCAAAGTTCACTGCTCAGCTAAGGACACTGCTGGGCAGATTTGCATGTTGTTGGAATTAATTTTCCAGATTTCACTACAAATCTCAAATCTTAGATTTACAATTTTTCTATCATAATATACATATAAAAGTTTGTTACATCAAAATTTCATCATGAAATTCTTACTATTTATTTTTCTACAATTTTCTGAAGTTGCATGTTCCAACTAATGTGAAATCTGTCCAACTTTATTATCTCATGTTCAAAAGCCTAATATCATTCAACTTCTTAATGTTTCTCACATTCTTAAATTTTCAGCAGCATATCCCTTAATCTAATCACTTCCACGATTTCATAAGGACACTAAGACCACCAAATTTTCAAGAATTTTCACATATTCGAAAGGTAGAAGGAGAGAGCTACTTACTTTCGATTTTTCCTTAAATTTTTTAGACCAAATCTTAAGCCATGCATGCCATTTTCTTCTTCACCAAAAGCTCTCAAGTTTTTCTCTCAATTTGTGTGTGAAAAAGAACAAATGGTTGCTTAGTGGTGTATCTTGGTGTAACCGGTTAGGAGAGGGAGAGGTGACACATTAATGAGACTTGACTTGCATGTCAAAGTCTCAACTAATGTCTTCTTATTAACCCTTGATTATACTATCATTTCATGTTAATTCAAGGTAAATTTAAGAATTTTGGACTTTAGCATGCATCTCTTGTAGTTGATACTTAATTCGGTTTAGTCACTAGACAAAATAACCGAATTCTTCTTGAACCTTCCATTACATTTCAATTTGTTCCTTGTTGAATTCATTTCAATTTAATAATTTAAGATTTTTAATCTAATAAGCCATCTAATTATTTAATTAAATCCCTAAACTTCTAGGCTAATTTTTTGAGGTGTTACAAAATCTTACAAATCGGTTAATGTTTCTACCCAAAGATTAACCAAGACTCTCTCAATACAAAGAAGTAATGACAATCTGAAAAAATAACTCTCTCAAGGTTTATATATTGCCCAATTACAAAAAATCACTCCCCAAACTTGAAAGAAAATGATACGATAAAAATTACACAAGTGGGGTTACAAAAATATAACTCATTAAGCTCAAGGGTTTGGATATATGCTTGGATTGTTGCAAATAGGTTGAATAGTTGTTGCCAAGGCTTTTGAGGCTTGCTTTTATACCCTTGCAATGATTTCTACCAGTTCTGGTGGTAAAGATCATCAATAGAGCCGTTGGGCTTCATTTTTCCCTCAATAAATGCACTTCTGCAACCTACCGTATCGATACGTGTCTCAAAACAGAAAGAGATGTTGTGCACATATAAGAAAAGCGTATCGATACGCGTATAGGCGTATCAGTACAGTTATAGTGTAAAATAAGGGGTGTATCGATATTAAAAGAAAGTATCGTTACAATTTTTGCTCACTGGAATCCTGAGAAAAACTTAAGCAAAAAGTGTAGCGATACGCTATATGGGCGTATCGATACGGTCCAACGACCGTTTGAAATTTGCTGATTTCATAACTGACAAGTAGGGGTGTTCAAACGGTTAATTCGGTCCGTGGCCAAACTGAATCACCCAAAACCGAATGAACCGAAAATTTTAAATCTTTAACCATTAACCAAACCGAACTTTTTTCGAAAAAAATTAACCAAACTAAAAAAATTCGATTAATTTGGTCTGTTTTCGAATTAACCGAAATTTATTTTAGTTCACAATAAAAATTATTACACAATAAAAATTCTTGAAAATATTTTTTAGTTCACAAAGATAATTTCCATTTTATTTTATTTATGGACACTCCATGATAGGTCACTAGAGAAGTAAAAAAACTAAACGAGGCAGAAAGTGTTTTCTTTGTATTTAGAGACAGAAATGTTGGGTTCTGTTTTTTAAAGCAGACATGTTGAGAATTGAAGTCTTAGTCGTCAACCTGTGGTTGGATCTCCTCCGGGGTTGGGTTCTGTTTTTTAAAGCATTTGATGCTTCTGGTCATTCATGTCGACATCGAAGTATGGTTACTTGTTTGTATGTAAATCTTTGTTGGGGAATTTTTAATGCTAAGGTTACAGGGCTGCTCATCAACTGTATAGAAAAGTAATGAACTTTGTTTTATATCAATGTCTATGCATGTACAGATATTTCTAATACCTATTTCTGTCAAGAAAAAAATCTACACAGATAAAAATATTAGAATTTTAGATTAAACACTAGATTATTTCATTTGGAATAGAAATGGGTTTTAAAATTTTAATGGGTATGAGCTTAATATGTATAATATATTTATTTTTTATATAATTTGGGTAATTCGGTTAATTAACCAATTTCGAACTGAATTAACCGATAACCGAACTTTAAAAAATTCTTTTAACCATTTCCCGGCCGAAAAAAGTTCGGTGGCCGACCGTTTAACCGAACTAGTTCGGTTTGTTAACCGATCTTTTGAACACCCCTACTAACAAGCAACGACTATATTATTAAATGCAAAGATTTATCAAATCAAACCAAACCAAACCGTATCGATACGGGGACAACCGCATCGGTACGCTATGCTTTAAAACTAAACTCTGTTTAAAAACTGTATCGATACGGGTTTAACCGTATCGGTACTCTTTAGGCGATTAAAATTCCAGTAACATAAAATCATATCGATACGACTATAGCGTATCGATACGCCTTAGCGTAATTGTAAGATTTAACTTTGAAACACTTAGGAAAATTTTGTTTGGTTTGAATGTTTTGACTTAAATTCAATTTTGGTTCAAATGCTTATCAATTTTGTGAGACTTTAAAATACTTAAAAATTTGTTTATATTTGCAAATAAGTCCTTAGGCAAATTTGTTATATCAAAATCAAATTAGGTTTTACAATCTCTCTTTTTTGATATAACAAAACCAAAGTAAATTTTTAAGTATTTTGAAAATTTTGAAAGGTTTACTCCCCTTAATTTAAGATTGGTTTTCAAAAG
Source organism: Hibiscus trionum (assembly GCA_030270665.1). Lineage (NCBI taxonomy): Eukaryota > Viridiplantae > Streptophyta > Magnoliopsida > Malvales > Malvaceae > Hibiscus > Hibiscus trionum. Next base: position 361,176 of record BSYR01000034.1, on the reverse strand, counting down.
TTTTGTAAAAATTTAGGCTTTTACGCTTTTCTCCCTTTTTATTAGAACAAAATCAATGCATATAACAAATGATATAGACCATAGATATAGTAATAAAACACAAGGTAAAAACATAATTAAAGCAACATAATATCATTAAACTTCAAAATAATATCCAAATCAACAGAATTTCAAATTATTTCAAACTTAAATCTAAACTTAAATCCTAAAAACATAAATCAAAGTATAAGGTTCTTAAACATAAGACATGGGTGCATAATAAAATAGAAATCATAAATAATATGATATGAAATGAGATGCACAAAGACTATTCATCCCCATCATCTTCGTCCTCATCCTCTTCATCATCATCATTGCGATTGGCTTGAGAGTTTCGAGCATTAAGCGAAGCACCATGGAAAGCGGTGAGAGAGACATCCATGGAGGCTTGTTGTTGCTCAATGGCCTTGACTCGATCTTCAAATGAAGTAAAGCGTGTATCAATAGCCACAAAACATGCATTCATGGTTGTATCTAAAGAAGCAATATTAGTCTCTAAGGAGGTGAATTGCTCATTTAGATACGCCATGAGTCCATCCAATGGAAGATTGAGCTTGGTTGACTTGTGGATCTTGTGGAGCTACCGGAGGAGGTTGATCATCTTGAGGAGGAGGTCGATTAACACAGACCCATTTATGGTCAATGTACTCAAAGTTTCCACGGGTAAGGGAGTGTTCATCGATCGGTTTGCCAAGAGGCTCGGTGGCATCATGCGAACAATCGATCTCTAAGGAATGGAACAAGAAACTCAAAGCCGTGACATAGAAGAAAGACTTAACTTGATCGATGTGACGGTGTTGAACAAGATAGACCAAGTCGGCAAACATGATTTGACAAAGGTTTGGGCACTTACCCTTATAGAAACAACGAAGCCAAAAAGCATCTACTTGGCGGATAGTAGAGAACTTGCCACCAGAAGGACGAAGCCACCAAGAGATGATAAGATGGAGGATACGGTCATGGGCATCAAGAACAGTTACAGAGCCAAGTTGAGAATGTCCCAATGAGTGTTCATCGTCAATCCTCAAAATTTCAAAACCAAAAACATTACATAAAATAGTTTGGAAAATTTGAAATTTCTTGCCCATAAGATAGGATTCAATAGCAATAACATGTTTCCTTACTTGATCATGGATGCACCGGGCATTAGCATAGAAAATCAAAACAAGATTTCGATATAAAATCGAGGGTATACTTAGAAAAATCATGAATTTCTATTATTGTAACAACCCAAAATATTTGAACTTAAAACGTTCGGAGTTTAGAAAGGGGATTGAAACAACTCTCTCATCTCAAATAGAAAAGGCTTGATATTGTTTGTAATGGTCTAAAGCCGAAGGTGATTGAAAACTATGTTGGGTAATAAAACCAAGGTTAAGTTTACTAATACCTTCATTTTCCGGATTGAGATTTGATGAACTATAAGGCAATTCTTTTCTTGGTCTCTTTTTAAGCCCCATAATAACCTGAAAACATCAAAACAATTCGAAAACAATGTATGCAATTATCATCACATTCGATCCAATAAATATTCCAATAATTCAAGTTATTGTGAAAAACACTATATTTTATAGATTAAAAATATATACAAGTATAAAAATAAATTTTGGTAAAAAGAATTTTGAAAAACAGTTTACTAAATTATATGGTATATTTTGATATTTGAATAAAAAGTTCAGATTTAAAAGAGTTTTTACAAAAACTTTAAAACTCATACTATAAATATACTTTGTATACAAAAACTGATTGAAAATAGTAAATAAAATTAAATGAAAATTAAAAAGAATGAAAAGAAGTTTTAATACCTTGAGTTATAAAATTGGATGAATGAAGGATAAAGAATGTACCAAATTGATAGCAAAGCTTAGCCTTGATGTGTAGCCCTCAAGAGATTTTGAGTTTGGTGTGAGAAATCAAGGAGATTAGAGGGGGTTTTATAGTGAAAATCGGCATAGGGTTTAAAAGAAAAAGATATTTGAGTTTTAATTAAAGTGAAACAACCTTAATGCCCATTTAAAACTCCAGCGGCAAACCGTATTGATACGCTGACGTGGCGTATCGATCCACCGTATCGGTACGATTTTTATATCGTATTGATACGCATGACTGTATCGAAGCCCCTTTAGCAACCCGTATCGATATGATGTTACCCGTATCGATACCCTTTTGCCAGAAAAGCATTTTTTAACAGAGTTAAGTTCAAAAATTGGATTTTTAATCGATCCTAAATACATGTGTATGATGAATGAGAAAAGTTTATAGACTAAAATAGATACGTACTCCCCCTAGCAACAAGCATAGATGAATCAAGAAGCAAAATTACATAAACATGATCATCATTCAAATTCAAGCAATTTTTTACACTTAAGAGCTCTAAAAGGTCAAGATAGGATAGTTAAACTTAACTCTCTCCTAAGAGTCCAAAAACACTCTTTGCCTAGTGGTTTTTAAAGATATCCTCTAGTTGGTTTGAGGTATCAACATACTCTAGAACAACATCATTCTTTAAGACATGGCCCCTAATGAAATGATGTCTTATCTCTATATGCTTGGTTCTAGAATGTTGGATGAGATTCTTAGTGAGACATATGGCACTAGTGTTGTCACACTTACGGGGTATGGTACCTAGATCAATTACATAGTCTAGAAGTTGTTGCTTCATCCAAAGGACTTCAGCACAACAACTTCCGGCCGATATATATTACGCTTCGGTGGTAGATAAGGCTACGTTATTTTGTTTCTTAGAGAACCAAGATATGAGCATACTGCGTAGGAATTGGCAAGTGTCGGGGGTACTTTTTATATCTATCTTAGAACCCTCATAATCTGCATCGGAATAAGCATGTAGGTTAAAGGAAGAATCTCTAGGATACCAAAGACCTAAACAAGGTTTGTCCCTAAGGTATCTAAAGATTCTCTTAATTGATATAAGGTGTGATTATCTAGGACTAGCTTGGAATGTAAACCCCAATTCCCCCCCCCCTCATTAGAAACCCTAATTGCTTAAATTCCTAATTTGTAACCCTAAATTTTGGGAATTTTTAAGCTAAAATCCTAATTGAATTTTAGTGACCTAATTATGAATTTCGAGATTTCAGTGACCTTTTTGAAAAGCGGGTATTACTTGTGACCCTTAATGAGTATTTTACCAAAAAGCTAGGGTAAAAACTTATTCCCTTGGCTTTTCGGTTCCCATTCCTTTCCCAGCTGAATTGTCTCTCCCCATCTCTCTCAGAATTCGATAACCACCCACACCCCCTTTTTTCTCTGATCAAGCTCCGGCCAAGAGCTTAATGTCGTTCGTCAATCTAAGGTTTCATTCTTCTCCCCTTTGCCGTCTAAGCAAAACCATTCCCTCATTTTCTTTCCGTCACCGTCTGTTTACTCGGAAATGGTACAAAATCGTTCGGAAGTACCTTGCGCCACAGTTGTCTTGTTCGTATGAGTTGGGTAAGCCATTTTAGTCATTGTTTTGGTTCTTTTCTTGTTTGGAGTTGTGATGTGAGTTTTTTTTTCATTTTATTTTGGCTAAAAAATGACCATTGTGGTCACCTAAAAGCATCACTGCCGATCGGTGCCGTCGAGGTTATCAAACCCTAGTTTTCTATTGCAAGAATAGGGGAGTGGCTCTGGCCAGTTGTGTATGGCTGCTATGTGAGTTTTTGGTTAAACCCAAAATCTGATTTGATCCCGAGAGCGGGAGCCCAAATCTCTGTGCAATCAGACCGAACCGGTCCATAGAGCCAAATTGAACCATTTTCCAAATCGAACCCATTAGACCAAACCAAATCAGCATTGAACCGGACCTATTAGACCAAACTGTAAATCGGACTGAACCAGTAACTAAACCAAAACGAGTGACGTTATCACTGACAGTTGGGTATGACATCATCGTTGACCTTGATGATGTCGCCGCTGCCGCCTTTGAACATTGATCGCCGTCATTGACTTTTGACCGCCACCGTTGACCGTTGACTTTTTAGTGTTGACTTTTTCAGTCAACTCTACATTGTTTGACGTTCTGATTCCAAATCCGCTGCCAATTTTTCCAAATTCGAACCCAAAGGACTGTTTTACTACTTACATTTATTTGTACTTAGTATTTTATGAACTTGTGAACATTAGAATCTGATTCGAATATTATTGTGTTCAGGTGACGTTGATTCGGATACAAAGATGCTTCCTTCCTCCTCTACTTGGGCGACCTCTTGTTGCTCAATCTTCGAGATCTGCTCGTGAGTTAGTTTGATATTTTTGAATATTAATATATTAGTGATATGGCATAGTAGTAATGGAAATTATGTAGTGCTTACTCTCGTAGGTGTCGATTCCGTCTGATATGGCATAGTAGCGTGGGAGACGTCACTCTCGACGTTGAGTTATTAGCTGCAAAAGGTTTGTTCTCTTTTGTGCTACATGTCTCGGTGCTTTGTGTATGTATGTTTGTGTATCGGTATAACTTGAGATTGACATGATTAAAATGATTTGAGAATATGACTTGACTGATATGATTTGTGATTTATGATTATGGCATGAATGATAAGATTTGTGAATATGACATGGCTAATATGATTGTGATTTATGATTTATGACATGATCTATCTGATTTGTGACTTATGACATGATTTGTATGATGACATGTCATGCATCATATATCAGAATCGGAGTAATTAATATCAGACTATTTGTGCATGCATCCTTACTTATTAAACAAGAATGCATTCGGATTTAGAAATCGGAATAACATATCATATCATATCATATGGGTTGGGAAAATGTACGGGGAAGATCAGTGGTTTCACCCTTCAGGCTGAATTCCAATTCGGACATGATGACGATGTAAAGAGTGGTTCTGGGGAACCTTACTCTTTAGACGATGATGTAGATAGGTGCATGTCATTGTGTCTCATGCATCATTTTTATACATACTTGTATATCGGAATGTCTGTTTGAATTTGAACATGTTGATCGGATTATCTTGATTTATGTTTTGTGTTTTGCACTTTAGATACACACTGAGCTTTATAGCTGACTCACCCTTAGTTCCTATTTCAGATACTCAGACTTAGGCATACGGTACTTGGAGGACATTGATTTATCAGACTTATTACATGTTGTCAGTATAGACTATTTCAGATTTATGTACTTTGTTTTATCTTTTGGATTTATATGTAATTTCGGGCTCGGGCACTTTATTTGGGGATTTATTATTTTTGGAATGCATATGATACTATTTCTGAATATTTCATCAACTTTTCAGAACACTATGATATGACTACGTTTTATATAATTAGATTTTTAATAATTAATATGAATATTAAAATTTTAAACTTAATGAGGTTTCTTAAGGGACAAGTTTCAAACATGACTTCCTAGATTCGGCCCATTTCTTTCGGGTTGGGTTTAGGGGGTTACATTTAGTGGTATCAAAGCCAAGTTTAACCCTCCGACTGTGTGGCTCAAATTAATTTTAAACCAGAAACGAATTTTGCATGTATTATTAAATGTTTTAGGGTAAAAGGGGAATTTCATAAGATTTGTTATCTTTAAAGAATAATATATATTTTGATGGAGTTACCCTTTGGGGAGTTCGATCTTATTCTTGGCATGTAATGGTTATCTTCTCACCGAGTCAAACTGGATTGTGAAAAAAAAGAGGGCAACTTTGAAAACTTCTGATGATCGTGAGGTTATTCTTATTGGGGAGCGCAGAGGTTTTCTATCTAATGTCATATCGGCTCTAGAAGTCGAGAAAATGATCATAAAGGGGTCTATTGCTTATCTTGCTTATATTCTTGATCTGAGACAGTCTGATTTTGGGTTAGATAAGATTTGTATTGCGAGAGACTTTCTAGATATTTTTCTGGAAGAATTTCCAGGGGTACCGCCAAAACGTGATGAGGTTGAGTTCGGCATCAAGGTTTATCCGGGTACAGCTCATATGTCTATGGCTTCTTATTGGATGGCACCGAAAGAACTTAAAGAGTTGAAGATATAGTTTTAAGAACTACTAGATTGGGGTTTCATTCGACCTAGTGTTTCACCGTAGGGAGCTCTTTTTTTGTTTTTAAGAAGAAGGATGGGACACTTCAACTCTGTATCGACTATCGGAAGCTGAATAAGCTGACGATCAAGAATAAGTATCCCCTTCCTCGCATTGATGATCTTTTCGATCAGTTTTGGGGAGCTACGGTATTTTCTAAGATAGACTTGAGATTTGGTTATTGCCAACTCAAGGTTAAGGATTCTAATGTGTTCAAAATAGCTTTCCGAACACGTTACGGTCATTACGAGTTTCTTGTAATGCCTTTCGGATTGACTAACGCCCCTACCGCATTTATGGACATGATGAACAGGGTGTTTCAACCCTATCTTGACCAGTTGTGGTACTTATAGATGATATTCTGGCATATTCCAAATCTGAGGCTGAACATGAGGAATATCTCTGGATTGTATTACAAACTCTACAAGAGAAACAGTTATATGCAAAATTCAGTAAGTGTGAATTCTAGCTTTCTAAGGTTATGTTTTTGGGGCATATAGTTTCTGCCGAGGGTATTTAGGTTGATCCGAAGAAAATTGAAGCTATTATGAGCTGGAAATAGCCCAAGAATGTTCTTGATATTCAAAGCTTCTTGGGTTTAGCCGGCTATTATCGGAGGTTTGTTGAGGGTTTCTCTACTATTGCAGCTCCGTTGACTAAGCTTCTGAGGAAGGATGTTCCCTTTGTTTGGACTGAGGCTCATCAGTCTTGTTTTGAGAAGCTTAAGACCGTTTTGACTGAAGCACCGGTTTTGATTCAGCCTAAGCCTGGTAAGGCTTATACCGTTCATAGTGATGCTTCTTACATTGGATTGGGATATGTTTTGATCCAGGATGGGAAGGTAGTGGCTTATGTGTTCCGATAGTTGAAACCGCATGAGTGTAACTATCCTACCCATGATCTAGAGCTTGCTGTCGTGATTTTTGCTCTCAAAATTTGGAGACACAATCTCTACGGAGAGAAGTGTTATATCTACACAGACCATAAGAGTCTGAAATATCTTATCACCCAAAAAGAACTTAATCTGAGACATCGACGTTGGTTAGAACTTTTCAAGGACTATGACTGTGAGATTGAGTATCATCTAGGCAAGGCTAATGTCATTGTCGACGCCTTGAGTCGTAATGCCATTTCAAATTTGAGAACTCTGTTTACTCAGATGAGTTTGTATGATGATGGCAGTCTTTTGACAAAACTTCAGGTTATTCCTACTCTAATTTCTAATATTCGAGCTGAAAAGCCTAGTTATCCGTTTTTGATTCACCGTATGAGAGAGGTTGAAGAAGGTACATCTCAGGATTTTTCTATTGATCAGGATGGTGTTCTGTGTTTCCGAGGTCTGTATTGCATTCCAAGAAATTCTGGGTTGAAACAGGTTATTCTCCGTGAGGCTCATGATAGTCCTTGTTCTATGCATCCTGGTGGGGAAGATGTATAAGAATCTTCGTGAGAGGTACTGGTGGAAAGGTTTCAAGCGTGATGTTTTTGGATTTGTATCGAAGTGTTTGACCTGTCAAAAGGTCAAAGTAGAGCGTCAACGTCTATCTGGGTTACTTCAGTATATTGAGATTCCTCAGTGGAAGTGGGAGCGTGTAACTATGGACTTTGTTAGTGGACTTCCTATGACTCCGTCAAATAAGGACTCCATATGGGTTATTGTTGATTGTCTAACTAAGTCAACGCACTTCATTCCTGTCCGAGTTGACTATTCATTGAGCAAGTTGGCTCGGCTCTATATTTCTGAGATTGTTCAACTTCATAGGGTGTTGTTGTCTATTATTTCTGACAGAGATCCAAGGTTTACAGTGAAATTTTGAGATTCTCTCCATACTACTCTGGGTACTCGGTTAAACTTCAGTACATTCTATCATCCGCTGACTGATGGTCAGTATGAGCGCGTGATTCATATTCTTGAGAATATGTTGAGGGGTTGTGTTCTTGATTACAAAGGCAGTTGGGAGGATTGCTTACCACTTGCAGAGTTTTCTTACCGTATGAGGCTCCGTATGGGCGTAAGTGTTGTACACCTATTAGCTGGACTGAGCTTAATGAGCACAGATTGTTGGGACCTGGTATTTTTCATGAGGCTGAGTAGACTGTCAAATTGATTATGGATCGGCTTAAGGCTGCTTTTAATAGACAAAAGTCTTATGCTGATTTGAGACGCTGGATATTGAGTATGATGTGGGAGATGAGGTTTTCTTGAAAGTATCTCCGTGGAGAAATGTACTTTATTTTGGTCAAAAAGGAAAACTGAGTCCTCGTTTCATTAGCCCTTATTGGAATATTCGTCGAGTTGGACCAGTAGCCTATCAGCTTGAATTACCACCTGAGCTTTAGCGTATTCATGATGTCTTCCCCATCTCTGTGTTGACATGTTATCATGTTGATCTGTTGAGTTGATCAAACAATTGCAAATGGCCAAGAGGGGGGTGAATTGGCAATTAAAAATTTTGTGAAGAGAATATTGGAAAATAAAATGACACAAGGGGTTATAGTGGTTCAAGTTCAACAACCGAACTCTACATCCACTACCTTAGCTCCCACTAAGGATTTTCCAAAACAATTCACTACTTGAATTCGTCCCCTTTTCTTGGATGAGGAGGAAACCTTACAATATCGATTAAGCTTTTCAACCCCAAGCTTAATCCACTCAAATACAAAGAAGATTTTTGGTAAACTTAAGTATCTCCTCTCAAAGGATGATTGTCTACCCACTTACAATTACAGCAACCCAAAAACTCTCAATAATATGACAAAATGAAATACAAAGAGTTGGGCACAAGAATATAGCTTTGAATAGCTCTAGGATTTGGATTTTTTGCTTTGATGATGCTTGAATGTGTATTATTAATCTTCCTGGTGAAATGAAGCTTGTATTTATACCCTTGAATCAGTTTCTAGCCGTTTGGATCATTTGACTTATTGAAGGAGCCGTTGGGAACATTTTTCCAGCTATTAAGGCAGCTCCCCAGCACCGCGTATCGATACACGACAAGGGTGTATCGATACGCTAGTTTAAATTCAAACTAGCCGTTGTGCGTAAAAACAGAGTGTATCGATACACTAGGCGTATCGATACGGTCCAAACTCTCTGTCAAGTTTGTTGCATCAAAGCGTATCGATACAGGGGTCGTATCGATACGGTCCAAACTCTCTGTTAAAAACATTAATTTGTTGCATCAAATTGTATCGATACTGTGACCAAGAGTATCGATACGTTGTAACGGTCAAAACAAATTTTCAAATAATTATGCTTGGCGTATCGATACGGTTATTACGCGTATCGGTACGGTTGCCCAGATGAACACGGTATCGATACGTATGGAAGGCGTATCGATACGCTATGTTTATTCAGAATTACAGTGAGTTTCAAGTGTATCGATACGGTGTGTGTATCGATACGCAGGGCCATTTTTGCATAATTTGGCTTTGAAAAACATGAAAAAGGTTTGAGAAACTTGATGTTTTGAGATCCAATCTTCAAACAAGATTTTATACAAAACATTATGTTAATATTTGAACCTTTAAAGAGTTCTTAAAAATTTATCTATTTTTGCAATTTGGTCCTTAAATTTTTATGTTATATCAAAATCAATTTTAGTTTTACAATCTCCCCCTTTTTGATATAACAAAACCATAATAAATTTTTAAGTTTTTGAAAACTTTGAAAAAGGCTTTTCTCCCCCTTGCTTTAAGATAAATGTTTTCAAAACAAATTTGTTTCTCCCCCTTACTTAAAGATATAGAATTTTTGAAAAATTTTGACCTTTACACAATGAGTCCTTCTCCCCCTTTTTGTTAGATCAAAAAGAAACACAAGGATTAGAATAATCAAGCATAGGAATATCAATCATAAAACATAATGCTCCAAATTCATAAACCAAGCAAGCAAGCATAATAATCCAAACCTTTTTAAAAATCCTAAAACATAGAAAATAGGCATAATTCAAGTTCTAATAAAAATGCAATGAAATCCTAAAATGTCCTAATATGAGATGCATCTATGCGTCTCCACCATCATCATCATGGTCATCCTCATCATCGTCTTCCTCGTCGTCATCTTCTCGAGGTGGTTGGTTCCTTCGATTTTGGTTGATCCAAGCACCATGGAAAGCGGTAAGAGAAAGATCCATTGAGTCTTGGCGAGCACTCAAGGTATCTATTTTCTTGTCCATGCCTTGGAGTCTTTCTTCCATCGATGTAAACCGATTATCTATAGCGTTGAAGCGACCGTCCATAGCATTGAACTTTTCATTGAGGAAAGTCATGAGATTTTCCATGGAGGAGGAGGAGGAGTCATGAGAAGCACGGCTAGAGGATGCGCGAGAGGCATTGACCGGGGCAGCGGGAGGATCAGCTTGAGGGTTGCGAACCCATTCATTGCCGACAAAAGAGAAACCAGAGCGAGAAAGGGAATGCTCATCTATGGGTTGACCAAGGTTTTCGGGAAGGTCATGTGTGCAATCAACACCAAGGGAATGAAATAGACAACTCAAGGCCGTAGTGTAGTAAAAAGATTGAACAAGTTTGGTGTGACGGTTTTGAACCAAAAACACAAGATCGGCAAACATAATTTGACAAAGATTTGGTCGTTTACCCTCCCTAAAGCATGTAAGCCAAAAATCATCAATTTGACGAATGGTAGAATATCTACCACCCGAGGGACGAATAAACCAAGAGATAATAAGATGAAGTATACGATCATGAGCATCTAAAACTTTTGCCGGACCTATGTAACCCGAACCTAAAGAGTGTTCATCATCTATCCCAACATCCTCAAAACCAAAAACAGTGCACAAGACTTTTTGATCAATTAGAATAGGAGTTCCCATAACCGAGGATTCAATGGCAATAACATGCTCATTGGCGTCATCATTGACACAACAAGCATTTGAAAAGAAGACAATGACAAGATTCCTATATAAAATAGGAGGAATATTCAAAAAGGTTAAAAGTTTCCATTGCCTAATTAAAGGAAGATATTTAAATTTGAATTTTGCAGAGTTTAAAAACGGAATAGACACGATTCGTTCTTCCCTAAGATTGATTCCCATACAAAGCTTATAGGTTTCTCTAGCTACGGGTGTGGGAAAACTAGTTTGGATAATATGAGGAAGGTTAGGAGTGGGATTACCCTCATCCTCATTAGAAACGGAAGCGGTGCGATGTCTCTTATTCCCTTTTTTAGGTGCCATAATCCTGAAAATACATCAAAAAGGATTCGAATATGTATGCAATTAACATCCAATTTAATCCAATAGATTCTAATAATTCAAGGTAATTTGTTTTTTTTAAAAAAAAATTGTTTTAAAGAATATTTACAACAAATTTTAGTTTTCGAAAAAAAAATTTTATCGAATATAAAATATATTCGAACCAAAAAAAAATTTATTTTTGAAAAATTTTATGAACAATATGAAACCCATAGTAAGTTAATCATAATGTATATTAAAATCAGTTGAAATAATAATTGAAAATTAACGAAATTTAAAGAAATTGAAAAAAAATTTACCTTGATTTCTTAGAGTGGATGAAAGAGGGTATGTTAGTGCACAAGATTGATGCCCAAGGATAGCCTTGATGTATGAAGTAAAATCCCTCAAGAAGTTTTGAAGATTTGTGTAAAATTTTGAAGAATTTAGAGGGTTTTTATAGGGGTTTTCGGTTAGGGTTTTTGAAGAAGAGAAGAGGAGTTTTAAAATTTTTGGATTTTGATTAAAACAGCCCTAAATAGGCTCTCCGTCCGTCGAGTATCGATACGCTATGCATGCGTATCGATACGCTATAACCTAATATTATCTTTGTCGTTTTATGTGTATCGATACAGTTGACGTATCGATACGCACCGGTGTTGACTTTTCCCTTGACTCTTCCCGTATCGATACACTACTCTGTATCGATACGCATTCATCTGCAAAAATCCCAGATTTGAATACCGTATCGATACGCTGATATGCAGTATCGATACACGCTTGCCTGTTTCTGCAATTTTGGTATTTTTATGTGCAAAAATCCAATTTGAAACGCCCCTAAATGCATGTATGTGTTATATGAACAAATTTTAATGACTTAATATGATACATACTTCCCTTAGCAATATGTGTAGGAGCAAAAAGAACAAAAATAACATAAACATGAATCACAAACAATCTCAAGCAAATTTTTGTCATTTTGGGACCAAAAAAAATTAAGAGAGACAAGTTAGACCTAACTCTCTTCTAAGTGTCCAAAAGCGCTCTTTATCTAAAGGTTTAGTAAATATGTCTGCTAATTGGTTCAAGGTGTCAACAAATTCTATAACAACATCATTTTTCGAAACATGATCTCTAATAAAATGATGTCTAATTTCTATGTGTTTAGTTCGAGAGTGTTGAATGGGATTCTTAGTGAGACAAATGGCACTAGTGTTGTCACACCTAAGGGGTATGGTTTCCATTTTAACACCATAGTCTAAGAGTTGTTGCTTCATCCAAAGGACTTGAGCACAACAACTCCCTAAGGATATATACTCTGCTTCAGTGGTAGATAAGGCTACGCTATTTTGTTTCTTAGAGAACCAAGATACGAGCATACTACCTAAAAATTGACATGTACCGAAAGTACTTTTCCTATCTATCTTACATCCCCCATAATCCGCATCCGAAAAAGCATGAAGGCTAAAAGTTGAATCCTTAGGATACCAAAGACCTAAGGTCGGTGTGTCTATTAGGTATCTAAAAATTCTTTTAATGGCAACAAGATGTGATTCTTTAGGACTAGCTTGAAACCTAGCACACAAGCAAACACTAAACATAATATCCGGTCTACTTGCGGTAAGATAAAGCAAAGAACCTATCATGGATCTATAAAGCTTAGAATCAACACATTTACCTCCTTCATCTTTGTCAAGCTTTATGGAAGAACTCATAGGTGTGGCTTGAGGTTTTGCATTCTCTAAGCCAAACTTCTTGAGCATATCACTTACGTATTTAGCTTGATTTATGAAGGTGCCATCACTCATTTGTTTGATTTGGAGTCCCAAAAAGAATGAGAGCTCCCCCATCATGCTCATCTCGAACTCACCTTGCATTAGCTTAGAAAAATCCTTACAATAACACTCATTAGTAGAACCAAAAATAATATCATCAACATAAATTTGAACTACTAAGATGTCATTGTTATATCTTTTTATGAAGAGTGTTGTATCCACCTTTCCTTTTTCAAAACCTTTTTCAATTAAGAAAGTTGAAAGTCTCTCATACCAAGCTCTTGGAGCTTGTTTTAAACCATAGAGAGCTTTTGTAAGTTTAAATACATGGTTTGGAAATTTTGAATCCTCAAAACCTGGTGGTTGTTCAACATATACCTCTTCATTTATAAAACCATTTAAAAAGGCACTTTTTACATCCATTTGAAAAAGCTTGAAATCATGATAACATGCAAATGCAAGTAACATTCTAATAGCTTCCATTCTTGCTACGGGTGCATAAGTCTCATCAAAATCAATTCCCTCTTCTTGAGTATAGCCTTGAGCAACAAGCCTAGCCTTGTTTCTCACTATATTACCGTTTTCATCTAATTTATTCCTAAAAACCCATTTTGTACCTATAGTAGATTGATTATTAGGCCTTTCTACTAATGTCCAAACTTTACTTCTCTCAAATTGGTTTAATTCCTCTTGCATGGCCAAAATCCAAAAATCATCTTTTAAAGCTTGTTTAATGTTTTTAGGCTCAATGCATGAAAGAAATGCAACATGATTCATTAATTTGAGAGAGGATCTAGTGGTTACCCCCTTGGATGGATCACCCAAGATTTCACCATCTTTGACATAGTTTAACTCCCTTGGGTAAGATACCTCTTTTTCTTCATGAGCTAAGTCTTTTAAACCTTCAAGAGGAGGTTCTTGTGAGTCTTCTTCTTTAGTTGGAATCTTATCCTCTTTTGATGTTTGTCCTCCATCAATAGTATCAATGATTCCTACATCATCATCATCACAAGATTCCTTTCTCGAAAGGAGGTTATCATCGAAAACAACATGTATTGACTCTTCAACAACTAGAGTTCTTTTATTAAATACACGGTAGGCTTTAGAGTTTGAGGAATACCCTAAGAAAATGGCTTCATCACTTTTAGCATCAAATTTACCTAAGTTTTCTTTACCATTATTTAAAACAAAACACTTACATCCAAAAGGATGAAAATAGCTAATGTTAGGCTTTTTGGACTTTAAAATCTCATAAGATGTTTTCTTTAAGATTGGCCTAATCATTACTCGATTTATTATATAGCAAGCGGTATTTGTAGCTTCTGCCCAAAAATATTTAGGTAAATTATTTTCGCAAAGCATGGTTCTAGCCATTTCTTCTAAAGTTCGATTTTTCCTCTCAACTACCCCATTTTGTTGAGGAGTGCGAGGTGCAGAAAAATTATGGCTAATCCCATTTTCATTTAAAAACTCATCAAAACCCAAATTTTGAAATTCAGTTCCATGATCACTTCTAATATGAGAAATTTTAAGTTCAAGATCATTTTGAGTTATTTTAGAAAATGTGATGAATTTTTCTAAAGCCTCATCTTTTGTACTTAAGAATAGAACCCAAGTATATCTAGAATAGTCATCTACAAGCACAAATGCATATGATTTTCCACCCAAGCTCATTGTCCTAATTGGCCCAAAAAGATCCATATGAATCAATTGTAAACATCTACTAGTAGAGACATCATTTATGGATTTAAAAGAACTCCTATGTTGTTTACCCTTTGAACATGCATCACAAATTTTATCATTTGAAAAATTAAGTTTGGGTAAACCTCTAACTAGATTAAGGGAATTTAATTTTTCTAGAACACTCATGCTTGCATGTCCTAACTTTCTATGCCATAGCCATGAGTCATGTTCATCATGTGCAACTAAACATGCATGGGATGAATGGATGTCTTCTAAATGCACCATGTAAATATTGCCTATTCTATGTCCTATGAGCATTGTTTGATTTGTTTTAATGTTTACAATTTTACAACCACTTTTATCAAATAAAACATTAAAACCTTTATCACATAACTGACTAATGCTCAACAAATTATGTTTAAGACCGTTGACATACAAAACATCTTTAATGTAGATAGAAGAGTGATTACCAATAGAGCCTATTCCTTCAATGAGTCCTTTTGAGTTATCACCGAAGGTTACTACTCCACCACTCTTAGGCTTTATTTCCACAAATTTACTTTTGTCACCGGTCATATGTCTTGAGCATCCACTATCAAGGTACCAAGAATTTTTGCTTGAAGCTTTAGCCTTGAAGCAATGCTCCCCCTACAAACAAAGAATTTAGGCCTTGGTTTTTGGTACCCAAATCATCTTGGGTCCATGAGTGTTAGCCTTTAACAATTTGGTTCCCTTGGGAATCCAAGAAGCAATAGCATTTAAGTTATTAGAAGTGATAAGTTCTTTAGGAACCCAAACATTTCTAATTTTATGACTTTTAGTTTGCTTATAAAAATTTCTTTGTTTAGGTATAAAATATTTTCTTTTTGTATATTGGGGTTTAAAATGATTTTCTTTCTCAAAATTCTTTTTCCCAATATCAAAAGATGTTTTAAGATTATCTACTTCCTTTGTGTGATAATCTTGAAAATCGGAAAGAAGTTTTTCAAGTTCAAGATTTTTAGTTTTAAGATCATTTGAAAAATTAACTAAAGATAAAACTTTCTTTTCCAATTCGGAGTTATTTTTTAAAAATGCCTCATTTTGAATTTTAAATCAGAAATTATTTTCTTGTTTTTCAAAATGGACTCCTTGTATTTTTCTACTAACTCATCATACACTTCTTGAAGTTCATCATAAGCATCTTGAAGTTCTTCAATAGAAAAATCTAAATTGTATGAATTAGAGGTTACCTTTGATTCATCATCGATGGCCATGAGACATAGGTTGGCCACTTCTTCCTCTTCCTCAGAAGACTCATCATCACTCCAAGTTGCAATTTGTGCTTTGAGCTTGTTCTTCCTCCCAAAGCTTTTCTTTTTCAATTGAGGACACTCGGAACGAATGTGACCCGGTTTGTTGCATTCATAGCAAGTAATTTGGTCTATCTCCTCTTCCTTGTTTTTACTCTTGAAGTCCCTTCTTCTCATGAATTTTCTTCCACGATTTGACTTCATAAACTGAGTAAATCGTTTGGCCAACATAGCCATTTCCTCTTCTTCATCCTCACTAGAATCGTTTTCTAATTGTGAAGCTTTTAATGCGATTCCAACTTTCTTTTTCTCAACTTCCTTCTTTTCTACTATCTTCTTCTCTTGTTCTCTTCCCTTTCTCATAATCTCATGTGTGAGTAGAGATCCAACAAGAGCATCTAATTTAAGAGTCTTTAAATCTTTGGCTTCAATTATAGCCGTTCTCTTGCTATCCCATGATTCCGGAAGAGAGTATAACAACTTTCTCACTAGCTTGTCTTCGGGAATGATTTCTCCGAAACCCTTTAAACCGTTGACAATGACCGAGAATCGATCAAACATTTGGGAAACACTTTCATCGGGATCCATCTTGAAGTTTTCATAGTTTAGATTGAGTAGTCCAATCTTTGTCTCCTTTACATCGCTAGTCCCTTCATATGTTGTCTCGAGAGTGTCCCAAACCTCCTTGGCATTTTCGATTGAAGACACCTTAGAGTAGATATCCGGACCAAGTGCACAAAATATTACATGAAGAGCTTTGTCGTTCACTTGCATCCTTCTTCTTTCATCATCGGTCATTTCGGCTTTGATTTTTGGAACAAGCCTTTCTCCATCTCTCCTCATGGGAATGTATGGACCTTCTTCAACTACATCCCACACCATAAAGTCGGTAGACTTAATGAAGAGCCTCATCCTATTCTTCCAATAAAGATAGTTATCCCCATTGAAGAATGGTGGCTTGGTGGTGGATTGAGATTCATAGTTGGAGGTGGATGCCATTGCTTGACTTGTTGTTGATCAAACTTTCAACTTTCCAAGGATCGACTCAAGAGGGTTGTAATCCTTCCAATGAGTGTAGCTCTGATACCAATTGTTGAGTTGATCAAACAATTGCAAATGGCCAAGAGGGGGGTGAATTGGCAATTAAAAATTTTGTGAAGAGAATATTGGAAAATAAAATGACACAAGGGGTTATAGTGGTTCAAGTTCAACAACCGAACTCTACATCCACTACCTTAGCTCCCACTAAGGATTTTCCAAAACAATTCACTACTTGAATTCGTCCCCTTTTCTTGGATGAGGAGGAAACCTTACAATATCGATTAAGCTTTTCAACCCCAAGCTTAATCCACTCAAATACAAAGAAGATTTTTGGTAAACTTAAGTATCTCCTCTCAAAGGATGATTGTCTACCCACTTACAATTACAGCAACCCAAAAACTCTCAATAATATGACAAAATGAAATACAAAGAGTTGGGCACAAGAATATAGCTTTGAATAGCTCTAGGATTTGGATTTTTTGCTTTGATGATGCTTGAATGTGTATTATTAATCTTCCTGGTGAAATGAAGCTTGTATTTATACCCTTGAATCAGTTTCTAGCCGTTTGGATCATTTGACTTATTGAAGGAGCCGTTGGGAACATTTTTCCAGCTATTAAGGCAGCTCCCCAGCACCGCGTATCGATATACGACAAGGGTGTATCGATACGCTAGTTTAAATTCAAACTAGCCGTTGTGCGTAAAAACAGAGTGTATCGATACACTAGGCGTATCGATACGGTCCAAACTCTCTGTCAAGTTTGTTGCATCAAAGCGTATCGATACAGGGGTCGTATCGATACGGTCCAAACTCTCTGTTAAAAACATTAATTTGTTGCATCAAATTGTATCGATACTGTGACCAAGAGTATCGATACGTTGTAACGGTCAAAACAAATTTTCAAATAATTATGCTTGGCGTATCGATACGGTTATTACGCGTATCGGTACGGTTGCCCAGATGAACACGGTATCGATACGTATGGAAGGCGTATCGATACGCTATGTTTATTCAGAATTACAGTGAGTTTCAAGTGTATCGATACGGTGTGTGTATCGATACGCAGGGCCATTTTTGCATAATTTGGCTTTGAAAAACATGAAAAAGGTTTGAGAAACTTGATGTTTTGAGATCCAATCTTCAAACAAGATTTTATACAAAACATTATGTTAATATTTGAACCTTTAAAGAGTTCTTAAAAATTTATCTATTTTTGCAATTTGGTCCTTAAATTTTTATGTTATATCAAAATCAATTTTAGTTTTACATGATCCGTCTCATATTATTCCTGTGGAGGAAATGGAGATCCGTCCTGATTTGCGTTTTGAGGCGGAGCCTGTTGAGATTCTTGCTCAGGACAAGAAGGTTCTTAGAAGGAAGACCATTAAGATGGTCAAGGTCTTGTGGCGTGGTCATAGTCATGATGAGGCTACGTGGGAGCCCAAGGCCGTTGTTAGAGCCCAATATCTGCATCTCTTTTATCCATGTAAATTTCGAGGCTGAAATTTCTTCTAAGGAGGGGATAGTTATAACACCCCAATTTCCCCTCCCCCCCAATTAGAGACCCTAATTGGTTAAATCCCTAATTTTTAACCCCAAATTTTAGGAATTTTTAAGCTAAAATTCTAATTTAATTTTAGTGACCTAATTGTGAATTTCGAGATTTCAGTGACCTTTCTGAAAAGTAGGTTTAGGGTAAAAACCCTAAACCCTTAATGAGTAATTTACCCAAAAAGTTAGGGTAAAAACATATTCCCTTGGCTTTTCGGTTCCCATTCCTTTCCTAGCTGAATTGTCTCTCCCCGTCTCCCTCAAAATTTGATAACCACCCACACCCCCTTTTGCTCCGATCAAGCTCCGGCAAAGGGCTTAGCACCAGCCGTTCGTCAGTCTAAGACTGTCATTCTTCTCCCGTTTGTTGTCTGAACAAAACCATGCCCTCATTTTCGTTCTGTCACCGTCCGTTTGCTCAGAAACGTTACAAAACCATTCGGAAGTACCTTGCGCCATCGTCGTCTTGTTCTTGTGAGTTGGGTAAGCCATTATAGTCATTGTTTCGGTTCTTTTCTTGTTTGGGGTTGTGATGTGAGTTTTTTTCCATTTTGTTTTGGCCGAAAAATGACCATTATGGTCACCAGAAAGCATCACTGGCGATGAGCGTCATCGAGGTTATCAAACCCTAGTTTTCTACTGCAAGAATAGGGGAGTGGCTCGGGCCAATTGTGTGTGGTTGCTATGTGAATTTTGGGTTAAACCCAAAATCTGATTTGAGCCCGAGAGAGGGAGCCCAAATCTGTGTGTAGTCAGACCGAACCGGTCCAGGGAGCCAAATTGAACCATTGTCCAAAGCGAACCCATCGGACCAAACCGAATTAGCACTGAACCGGACCTATTAAACCGAACTGTAAACCGGACCGAATTAGTATCTGAACCGAACTAGGGGACGTCATCACTAATAGTAGGGTATGACGTTAGCGTTAACTTTTATGATGTCATTACCGCCGTTGACTGTTGATCGTTGACCGCCACCTTTGACCGTTGATCACCGTCGTTGACTGTTGACCATCGCCATTGACTTTGACCGCCACCGATTAACCACTGACTTTTCAGCGTTGAGTTTTTTAATCAAAGTCAACTTTACGTTTTTCAACGTTCTGATTCCAAATCTGCTACCCGTTTTTCCAAATTCAAACCCGAAAGATTATTTTACTACTTACATTTATTTGTACTTAGTATTTTATGAAATCGTGAACATCAGAATCTGATTCTAATATTCTTGTGTTCAGTTGACTCGAGTGACTCAATGAGCTGACTCGGGCTGAGTTGAATTCGACGAGTTGACTCGGGTTGACCGGGTCGGATTCAGGTTAACCAAGCAGATGGATCAGGTCGGGATTAGGCGGACGGGTTGGGTCGGACTCTTGCGAGTCGGATCTGACACCAAACTGGGCTTGGTTTGGTTGGGCTCAGATCGTGTTTGACATATTGGGCCAACAGGTTTGGGTATCACGGGCTCGGGCTTGAACTAGACTAGTTTTAGGTCGGTTTAATCAAACGAGCTCGGTCCACGGTGGCCGGTCTGGGCCGGTTCAGACCACTTACCAAAGTTCACTGGCGGTACATCGGATTCATCGCCGGCGACTCCAAACGTTCCATTCCTGTCGAAAAACCAAACCCATGAGTTAGACAACTCGATCAAGCCTGAAAACATCATTTAAGCCTAAAATCTTACCAGATTTAACCAAAATAGATGAGAGATGGTCGGAAACGGCGTAGCTCCGATGAGGGCTAAGACAGCCATCGTTTAATGATCGAAGAAATGGGTTTTACTCACCCAACGACGGTGAGTCTAGATCTTGTGACCACAACTTGATCGGACGTTGAGGGCGGCTAGAAACTGAATAAATCGAAGACCAAGGTTTAGGTTTCCCGACGAAGCATTCAAACACACCTCCACAGCAAACGACGACGAAACATCACGGGTGGCTGCCAAGGCCGTGGTCGAGGCACAATGGTGGCAGCGGTGCACTCCACGGACGGCTGGTGGCCGAGATCGACAACATCGAGAGGGGTGGTTGAGAAGAGAGTTCAGAACCTTCTAGGTTCTCTCAAAATTCGAACAAACATTTTTTAGGGGTAGTTGGGGAGTCAAAAGGGTCATTAATTCTAGTCTAACTCCTCACCAACTTAACCTATAATATCACATTAGGCTAAACATGACAGAAATGAGCACTTGGCTCAACGGTTTAGCACACGGGGGGGAGGGAGAATTGAGGGGTGAGATCATAAGATCGAACCTCCACCAACCCCAACCTCCTAACACTTTTTTTGGTGTTACACACTGCCTCGACAGTGGAACGGACGATTGGCTCGGCGGCAAAATCGGTAGACCTTCAAGGCTCGGCAGAAGGCTTCGATATTGATCCCGCTTATGTCTAAGTCAGAATATTGTTGTTGCCCACTGTAGATGATACTCGTCACGGCGTGAATCTTGCAAAGACAGAAACCTTGGTTCGTCCTATTTTAGCCGCCTTAGACTCGCACCTATGTCTAGGCTGAATTGATCAATACCTTATTAGGATGAGGATCGTACTTATCCCTTTTGTGAGTTCGACTCTCTCGATACCGAACAAATAGATAGTTAACAACTAATCTTTCGAACTTAATTGAAAACTATAAAGAGCATGGAATAAGCAAACCTTGAAGTTTTATTGCAAAAATAAACTTAATTCCTAAACAACCACTCTCACACTAGTTTGCAACATACCCAAACCCAAAAGATAATTTAGAACATGATTGGCAGCAAGAAAACCTGGACTAAGCCCCAAAAGAAAAGCTAAGATGGTTACAATTACAAAATATGTCAAGTATATATAGGCATTAGCTAGGCCAAGTCCTCCTTGGAGTAGAGTCTTCAAAGTAGCTTTTGCATTAAATGCAACCTTTAATTTTGACTTCTTTGAGTTGAATGTGGACTCCTTCTTGTTGACTTGCACCGCAAGTTATCTTGATCTCCTCCTTCGGCGACTTTGTCCGCTGCTTCAGGCGTCAGAAAATTGAGTGGATGGCATCGTTGGAATTAGGATTTTCTGCTCTACAGATCACATGCGGCAGGTATGGCAGTGGCAGGTTCTCGACAACGGCTTTCTCTACTTGGAACTGCATCAATACAGCTCCCTGGTTTGCTGCCTCTGCATCCTCTCCTCTGATCTATCCTCCTCCTAACAACTTCTAGCCCTGAAATGCAAACTAAACTAAAACATTGTCTTTTCCTTACCAAATAAAAGATAATTAATAAAATCATGGCAAAGTAAAGAATATTGTAAATATGCAATGCATGAGCCTAAATATGCCTAAAATGCACTTAAGAACAGCAGTAATATGAGATGAAATGCATATAAAATATAGGACTAATGAGCACTTTAAAGTTTGGTGAAGTCAATTTTGGAAAATGAATTTTGGAGGATTGACATTTCGGGTTACTGACTATTTTGTAAAAATGTAAAATCTGTTTTTTAAAGGACTGTTTTGAAATAGAGCCAAAACTTAGAATCTTTAGGGATTTAATATATATTTAATGGGCATTTTTCTTTAATTGGCCATTTTAAATGTATTTTATTAAAAAGAGTAAAATGAGATTTTATTAAAAAGATGATTCTATTAATTAGCCTCTTCCAAAATCTATTTTGAAGTAACTTCCTTTTCTCTCATTTTACATCAGCCAAACACTTCATTTTCTCTCAATCTTCCAGATATTTTCACCTTTCCACTTCACTTTGATTTACAAATGATTTCCTTGATGATTCTTTCAATTATCTCAAAGGATTCTTGAACATTTTGCAACAAATCTTGTCAATTGAAGGAATAGGCAAGGGTTAGATGTAATTTTCGTTCAACTCCTCTAATCAAGGTTCTTTAATGAAATTATCAAGTCTTTAGCTCTCTAATTGTGTTTAATAACAATGTTTTATAATCTATTTGATAAAAATAATTAAATCGAGCCATGAAAGATGATTTCTCAAGATTTTCGTAATGGTATTGTTTTGGTTAATTTGATATTGATTTTAATCATGTTTTGGATGTTAAATGATGTTGAGATAAAGGTTTTACCATAAGGATCCCGAAATAGGTTGGATCTCTAGTTGTTAGATTTGGGTTTTTATGGTGATAATGTGGTTTTGGTGTTGCTAGAGGTATTAGGATGCAAATAGATTGTTTTTGGATGTTAAGTGATGATTAAAAATGGATGGAAGTGTTAGGTTTTGGCTGGGTTGAGTTTGTGGAGTAATTGAAGGTGTTTTTGGTTATTTCATATAAGCGTTTTGGTATTTTTGGGTAGAGCAGCGTGGTGACTTTGGTTGTTGGTGATTTTAATGCATTGAGATGCATTAATCCTCTGTTCTTGTGTGGTATAAATAGGGGAGAACGTATCGGAAGCAATCGGTGAAGTTCCGGAAGTTTCGAAAGCTTGATTACGCTTCGGCAAAGCAAGCGAGGCATTGTCGGTGAGTAGAATTTGTTTTAAAGCCTTTCAAAGACTTGGAAGCAAGGCTTGGGGGTTTAGATTGAGTTTGAAACACTAATCTAAGCCCGGAAGTAAGTTTGTGATGTTTCGCTCTCGTTTCTCGGTTTTATCCTATTGATTTTATGATCATGCTCATGTTTTGAAGATAGAATTAAACCTACTGTGTTTGCATGTTTTGAGAAATGATTTGACGATTTATGAGATCCCATGAGATAGAATTATAATTTTGAAGAGATAGAATTTTTTGAGAAAATGCTATGCTTTAATTATGCTTTTGAAATGGGATGAGAATGATTTATATTGATGCATTGAAAACAGTAGGTAAACGATGTTTAAAATGAGTATATTGGCATGATATGTGATTATTGTTACTGATATAATTGGTCGACCAATAGGATGACAAGTGCACTATAATATACAAAATTCGTACGTGCTCTTTGGTTCGGGCAATGGGGGTAGTGTCATCTCGTTCCAAAGTGAGAGTGTGGTGATGAGAGATTCCACCACGGTAGGTCTTGATGGTGTGAGATTCCATCAAGCTTTGTGGCGATGAGAGATACAGCCATGAGAGTTCGGTGATGAGAGACTCCACCGAGGTAGGACTTGACGATGTGAGATATAGACAAGCTATCCACATATCCGAGTAATGTTACCTAAATGCCAATATATGAGATTCACATGTACCTTGTTTGTAAATGATTTAATGAAATGAGATTTGCATATAAGATCATGTTTTGAGAAATGTTATATGAGAAACAAGCATGTATGACTTTGCTTTGAGACTTTGTATTTTGGTTAATGCATGAGATAGATAGTACATGTGGTTTAATTGATGTAATTTTTCTTTAAAAATGATTTTAAGCATGAGATAGAATGAGCATGATGAGATAGAGATTTTCTAAATGAGAAATGGTTTAAAATGCATTGTTGTTGTTGGTTAGTTTTGAGCATCCTTCACTAGGCATTATTGCTTATGCTCTCTTTTTACAACAATGCAGAGAAATAGTATATTTGGGCAGCAAAGAAGCAAGAAGCATCCCAAGGAGTGAGACTTAGCTTAAGTATGGTTTTATGTTTACCCATTAGTAATAATAGTTGACAATGGGAGGATACCTTAATGTTTTAGGAGAGTGTGTTTTGAAACTCCCCGATTTGTGGAAAGTTTGTGATGCCCTTGATGACTTGTAAATGGCCTTTACTTGTTGGTATTTGCTTTGGTTTGTGTTTTGACTCTTGAGTGGTCATATTGCATAGGTTGCATGCCTATAGATTTCCTTAGTGCAAATTGACATGCCATGATGATGGAATTGCCATGTATGATTGAGGTTTGGTATTTAGATATGTTGGAAGCATGTTGGAATATTTTTGTATGGATTAAAGTATAAAAAATCAGCAAAAAATGTCATTACAGGCCCAGGTGTTTCGGTACACCTAAGCTTGTACCGAAATAATATGCCAGAAATGGTTTAGGGGTTTCGAAACGAGGAAGGGGTGTTTCGATACGTTTTGTTACTAGAATCTCATGTTTTGAAACACCATAAAAGGTGTTTCGATACGAGCACGAGCTTCGAGACGATCGACCCTGTTTCGAAACGGGTGTTTCGATATAGGGCAACCTGTACCGAAACACCTAGCAGTTAAGTTGGTTAGTGGAATCTTTTGAAGTTATGTTTCTTTACGTTTTGGTCCTTGAATGTTGTGGATGCTATTAAATGAGCATGGATGATTGTTTTGAGTTGAGATTCGACAGAGGAGCATGTAATGATACTAATTAAAGTTTGGTAACTTAGAAATGGCATAAGTCCCTGTAATTTATTAAAATTACAAAACGATCTTTAAAATGTGTTTGTATGCAATTGAGTCCTTAAACGTTGTCTGATCGAGTTGCAAATTGTTCCGCTGCAAAGTTTATCACATAGGTTAATAATGATCATCTAGACAAGATAAAATAAAAAAAATTAGAGTCGTTTATTGGAGTGAACTTCTCGGTTTACTTCAATATTCCTCGTGTGATCCGTTCGGTTTGGTCTTTCGCCCAGACCGGGTCGAGGGAGTTACAAACGTAAAATCGTATCGATACGACTATAGCGTATCGATACGCCTTAATGTAATAGTAAGATTGGGCTTTGAACACTTAGGAAAAATTTGTTTGGTTTGAATGTTTTGACTTAAAATCATATTTGGTTCAAATGCTTGTCAATTTTGTAAGACTTTGAAATACTTAAAAATTTATTTATATTTGCAAATAAGTCCTTAGGTAAATTTTTTATATCAAAATCAAATTAAGTTTTACACAAACGACCAAAAATCGAAAACCAGACATCTGACTTCTTATGGCCACACCATGTCTGTTAAGAATCCAAAATTGTAAAGGTCCCTAGAATGCAGTCTATCCAATTTCATTTTTAGCCAGTTTATCCGCCTCGATGTTGCAGGCTTGGGGAATCAAATGCATGATAATGCTCCTATTACGGACTAAATTCGCGATTTCGTTAACCAAATCTGTAAAGCATGGGAGAGTCGCTACTGGGTGTTTAATTATGTCCGCCGCTTGTACACAGTCATATTCAACAAGTCTAAACTTATCACACACGGAGAATTAATGAATAGAGACATCGCATGCATAACGACCCTAAGTTCCGACAATATTGGAGGTCTAGGCCCTAGTCAACTAGAGAACTGACATAATGTTTTACCTTCATCGTCCCGTAGTAAGCCACCAGTCCCTCCAGCATTTTCGTTGTAAGTGATAACACCGTCGACGTTGAATTTGAGAAAACCCTTTGGAGGGGGATTCAAGTAATGACTTCCTTAGATTTTCGAGCTGTCGAGAGACTAGAATCTGCATTGGATATGTTCCACGGCCATACCTCCTCTCCTTTAGATCCAAAATCAGAGATCCTACCTTCTCTGTTGATGGCCAAGGGGAAGATTCGAGGAAACCTTATTTTGAGTGGAATATCACCGACCCAAATGTCATGCCAAAATAATATAGAGTTTCCATTCCCAACTTACGTCGACAGATTTTGGCGAAAGCAATTCCCAACATCCTCATTTTCAAAGAAAAAATTAGTGATTACTTTCCATATCCAAGAGCAATTTATTGAGTTTGAACTCGTAGGAAGGAGCCTCTGACTGTCTAAATTCAATTTGCTAGTGATAACTTGTTTCCATAGGCTTTCAGGATCATTCCCAAACTTCTAGACCCATTTATCAAGGAGGGCTCGATTTTTTAAATTCAACTCGATGACACCCAAGCCTCAATCTTGATACGTTAAATAGATAGAATGCCATTTTACCCAATAAATTTTTTCGCATCAGAAGAGCATCCGCATAAAAAGTTAGCCATGATTCTATTGAATGTTGTGCGAACCATAATAGGCATCTTGAACATCGACATATAGTACATCGACAAACTAGATAAGATAGACTTGATTAAAGTCACTCTTCCACTGATAGATAGAGAACTAGATTTCTAACTAGCTAGTCTAGTTAGGAATTTGTTAATTACATGTTTGTTAGGCTTGATAGACTCAATTTCTTTCAACCGATTTAGATTGCCAAGAGTCGGAGAAGTTTGTGTTTTGGGTGATTTTGTGGAAGCAAAAGGATAAATAAAAGACACAAAGATTTATAGTGGTTCGGCCTTCTAACAAGTACCTACATCCACTACCTTAGCTCCCACTAAGGATTTTTCACCAATATCCACTAGATATCTGTCCCCTTTTACCGGTTTAAGAGGCAACCGTTACAATCCTAGACTCAACCAAAGCTCACAGCCCGAGCTTTGGGAACACTCTTAAGCAATAGAAAATCTAGCAAACTTGAAAACCCTCACAAGGTGGATAGTTTGCTCTATTTAGTTCACTCACCCAAACTAAAACACTTGAGAAAATGTGACAATTTTGGCTCACAAGTGCTGTCTATACAAAGTATGTACAATAAAGCACTAAGACAAATTTGACATCATATTGTTGTTGACAATTGAAGCATCAGTCTTCCATAGATGCTTGGATGTCCCTTTTATACTTCCAATTGAGCTTCTAGCAGTTGTAGACCGTTGGAATTAAATTGGAGCCGTTTGGGTGCATTTTTTCCGTATTCAATGTTGTTCTGGAGCTTAGCGTATCGATACTCGAATGACCGTATTGATACAGTCCTCATCAAGAACTAGTTGTTGAGCTCTTCCAGCTAATGCGTATCGATACGCTTACAGGCGTATCGGTACGGCCTGCATTTCAAATAGTCATTGGAAAATTGACCGTTAGGAGCGATTAAAGCGTATCGATACGTGATACAACTGTATCGGTATGCGATTAGCCGTTATGGGGGTTTAAAGCTCTCCGTATCGATACAACAAAGGCGTATTAGTACGGGTTTTGACTACTGAAATTTCCCTGTAGCTGAAACCCTATGGGGTATCGATACGGTATACACTGTATCGGTACTGTAACATTAAAATCATAGGTTTTGGCTACTTTAAAACATTTTAAGTTATTCTAAAGCCTTGTAAAAACCCTTAAACATGTTTTTAACTTGTTTGGACTTACAAAACATTTTGAAACCATTTTCAATTTAGTCCAAATCAATTTTTCAATTATTATATCAAAACCTATATCTTAACAAGGTTTTCATAATGTTATCGAGTTTCTTTTGGGTCCTAAAGGTAGACCGAGATACTTTGAGGGGAAAGAGCTAGTAGAGCAACCAATGTTAGAGGCCCAAACAGATAAACGCGAAGCATCAACATTGATTCCGAATAGCTTACTTTTCTTCAGATTTGACAATAACCCCGAGGCAAGTTCAAATACTCGTAAGATTCTTGTAACATTGAGAACATGTCCTTGCGATGCTCCACAAAAGATCATCAAATCGCCGGTGAATTGTAAGTGTGAAACGCAGAAAGAACTACAGCCTCGCCCAGTAAAACCAGAAAATAACCCTCATCTGCATAGCCTTATTAAGCATTTGGTTCAAGGCTTCGCCTACTATGTTAAAAAATAATAGGCGAGAGGGGGCACCCTTGTCTAAAGCCTCTCGAAATTTTGAAGCGATTCGTAGGAGCCCATTGACAAAAACGGATATAAAAGCCGATGACAAACCTCTGAAAACCCAATTGCACTATCTTCATCTGAATCCCATTTTTTTCAAGACGAGTAACAAGGAATTCCAGTCAACTGAATCATAAACTTTTTGAAAGTCGGTTTTGAAAGCCACCCCGCTTCGACCAGGTTTGTTCGTGTGGTCAATTACCTCATTAGCAATTAAAGAGCAGTCTAAAATTTTCTGCCCGGGTATGAAAGCAAACTGGTTCTTGCTTATAATGTTGTCCGCACAGTTCCGCAAGCGATTCGTTAAAACTTTGGCCAGAATATTATAAACTCCTCCCACCAAACTAATAAGTCGATACTCTTCAATACCAGACGAGGAAGATTTCTTTGGTATGAGTGTGATGAAGGAGTAAAAAATACCTTTCTCCAAGTTTCGATAATAGTAAAAGTTTTCGAAAAATCTCAAGAAATCCTTTTTAAGGTGTGGCTAAAATTTCTTGAAAAAACTTATGTTGAAACCATCTGGGCCAAGGGCACGGAAGCCATCATAGGAGCAAATGGCACTCTACACTTCTTCCTCCGTAAATTTACTTTCCAGCATGGAAGATTGGGCATGACTAATTTTGGCAAAATTTAAATTCATATCAATAGCCGAGATGTTGTTGTACGCCTACTTAAAATAGTTGAAAGTGCAGCTTTTTATGGACTTTGGATCATTGTGCTCTGCTCCATCCTGCATGATCGAGATAATGTTGTTGTACGGCTACTTTCCTCATTTCTGTCGACTTTCCACAATTCTTCACTAAGAACTTTTTTTTGAAAGCTAAGATGATTACAAATAGTATTTGTTCTGAATATACTCTCAATTATTTGACAATGTATGCTCAATCACCCTGCTGCAGTTGTTGGTGCTCGAACTTGTGACCTCTAAAAATAACAATCGTTCCCTTAACCACTGAGACAAGTTGGTTCGTGCTGCCCTAATAACTTTTAGTTCCAATAAATCAGAAGAATTGGTATCCCCATTTTGAATTTTAAGCTCCAAGACCTTAATGTTCAAATAATGGACATAATTTTTTTAGGATAAAAATTATCTGCCTCTTTTCGGTGCCTTTTTATGCCCCAACACTAAAAAAATAAAATTCAAGATCTAACGATAAATTCTAAATCTTAAACCCTACACCCTAAAAAATATATCCTACTCTAAATTCCTTAAATTCTAACCTTAAACCCTAAATCTAATTTTTAGTGTGGGACATAAATAGAGGCACCGAAAAATGCATAAAATTTCTATTTAATTTTTTAAGGGTTGTTCATGTAAGGATTTAACATTTCAAAACAGTTATAAGAACTTAACGATTTCAAACTTGCTCGAATAATAAAAAAAATATTAGCGAAAATATTATATTCTTTTTAAGCTTAATCGAAAATGTTACACACTTATATAAATAATTGTTATGTTTGGGTCTTTATTTAAGAACTAAGCATTTAACCTGTATTCTCCTGTTTAAAATTAGTATTTAAAATGTAAAGATTCTGATTCTTTGAATATTATTAGTTTCGGTGTAGTATTTTATTGACACTCAATATTGGAGTTAGTAATTTACAATATGCCAATTCCAAATAATGACCAAATTCAAGCCCACGATTACTATAATATATAATTTACTCTCATTCATGTATGTATAGTACAAATACTAGTACCACAAGTACATTATTATATCTTTCTCTTTAATTATTATTTCAATAAAAATACCAAAAATCGACAAAAACAAAATATTCATTTTCTTATCGGGTAAAAGCTTTGGTTGAAGCAATTGATTGAGCATTATTAACTCAGTTGACATCGCTGATATTGCAACGTTTAAGAGATCGTAAATTTAAGTGTGTTTAGGTGCATATTTTTTGTTTAAGAGTCGGGAAGGATATAAACAGTTTATATATATTTTTAAAGTTTACATATTCGCCTTTAATTTTTTAAAATTTTATGAATTAATCCTTAATTTTTATAACTTGTGCCCACCCTGAAATTTTGAAATTTTTATTATTGTGTCCACGCTCAAAATATTTTTAGCTTGTGCCCACCCTGAAAAATATTTCTGGATCAGCCACTGTATACATATATGATAATTATTTAATGCATCGACAGTAGAAAGTTCTTTTTCCACAAGCGATCTTTTAAAGTTGTCACATGTTCCTTATAGGATCCCTAAACCTTAACCCTTAAATTATAAACCTCAAACTATAAACTTTGAATCATAAATCTATTCTTAAATCTTAAAACCTAACCACAATCACTAAATCCTAAACCATAACCTCTAAACCCTAAAAACTAGACGCTTGTGAGAAACAATTTTTCTACCGTCGATGCATAAAAAAGTTTATATTATTATTTATATTATCTTGTGTTATATAAATTTTATATTATTTTTATTATTGGTGTTGTTGTATAAAAGTTTGATGAAACATGTGGGAAGCAAGGGAAGGTGAAAGAAACAATCTTTGGTCTACCCTACTTATCTTTTATACAATACCTCCAAACATTTCCATCACATGGATCCTCAAATTTATATAAAAACTAAAAATCCCATGATTTGTTGAAAGGCCTACCAATTGAGAAAAACAAAATTACAAAAAAAACCCCAATATATTATTAATTATTAATTAATTTAATGAGATTATTTGCTAGTTCCTTTAAAATAATGTTAAATATTTAAATCATGACGTTATGAATGAAAAAAATTAGGTTGAAAGGATTATCCTATGTCTATACAGTATTCAATCTAAATTAATCAACAAATATATCGAATATAGATTGTTATAAAAAATCCGAACTTATTCACAAGAAAACCCACTTTTTCATTTTACTTTACTTTTATTTTATTGTTATTAAAATTTTCACAATAATGTCACAAGGAAGGAACATTTCATTTTTTAATTCTTTTTTGTGAAAATTTTTTTATTTAAAATTTCTTCGCGTATAAATTTGAATTTTTATATAATTCATTTACATACTAATTTAAATTTAGATTAAACTAAATTAGTTGTAATATAGTTATTACTCTCTCTGTCTCATTCAATATGTCTAATATTAATTTTTTGTTAATTTTTTGAACTTTTACTCATTATTATTTTAAATTTTTTATTGATAAAAATGTGAAAAAAATATGTTTTAGAAACCTTCAATTAAGTAGTTTAAAAATATATTTTTTATAAAATTTAATTAATTAAATATTTAAAATAATTATGGTTAAAGTTAAAAAATTGACCATAAAAAGTCAATACTGGACATATTGAATAGGACAGAGGAATATGTTTCTATATAAAAATTACATGGCTAACTGACACGTTATTATTGGTTTTTTTATGCTTATTTCGCAAATAAATACTTAAAGTATACTAACTTTTTTCATTTAGGTATATAAAATATTTTTCGGTCAAATTAAGTACATAAAGCACACATTTTGGTCAAAATATGTAACTAAAGCATTTTTCATCAAAGTAGATACCTAAAATATTTTTTTTCTCAAAATAGGTATATAATGTATTTTCTTAATCAATATCACATGACAACTTTTAGGAACATAGATGAAACACACACATATATACATAATACACACACTTTAGGTACTTATTTTGACCAAAATACTCTAGATTCCTATTTTGACCAAAAAATATTTTAGGTACCTATTTTGACCAAAAAATATACTTTAAGTGTGTATTTTGACAAAAAAAAATTCAAGTGCCTAAATAAAAAAAATTAGTATACTTTAGGTACTTATTTGTAATATAAGTTTTTTTATTATTATATTGCTTTGTAAATCCAAAATTGATTTAGGACCCACTTTTACAATAATTTGCAGTGGGCTCCATCAAACTTTTTTGCAGTCCACCGACAAGCTTTTTAAAGCCCTTTGTGGGGAAACCTAAATAAAAAACAAAATTAGTTTGACCTAATTAAATAATATGGTCCTTGTTTTTAACTTTTCTCTTGGAACTTAAAAATAAATAGTATTAATATTTTTATTCAATATTTAAATTATATACCTTATATTTTTTAAATCAAAAGCCACTTTTTATCTAAAATGTTTAAACTCATTATCTTTAAAATGTTACATTAATAATAATAATATCGATCGAATTAAAATTTAACATGTTCCTTTTTGTATTGAGCTACTCAAACTTGAATTTTTTTTAAAAAATAATATTCTATTTTCACTGAAACTATTATTTAGAAAAGATTATTATCTTTTTAACCATAATATAAAAAGCTTCCTATTAAAGCCATGGCTTCCAATATGGTGACATTTATGTAAGCTAGATTAGGTGAAATATTGGAGTCAAAAAAGTAAATATTACTTTACAAATAAAATTAAATAAAAATCACTTTTCTTAACTTTAATTATTTTTATATTTACTTATTGACTTTGCAATCATATACGTTGAAAATTAGATTGTTCAAGGTTTGATTCAAAGTTTGGAAAAATATTTATATTATATTATAAATATTAATATAAAATATGTTTTTATCATTTTGTAAGGTTCAATTCGAAATTGAACAAAAGTTTTTAAAAAATAAAATAGATTAAAATTTGATTTGATTCGAATAAAAAACCCGTGTAAATTATATTATAAAGTTATTTGTATTAAACAACCTTAAATTATGATTTAAAATTTAAATTAGTCTTTAAACTTTTACAATTAATTCTTATAAACTATTCATATCTTTTTAATCATATAGTTTTTTAACCTAATCATAAGTTTGAACGTTAAATGCCAACTTAAATCTTATGCGGAACATTTTTCAAACACGTGTGAACTCGTATTTATAATTTGGTCAATGTATTTTATACATACTCCCCATCATATCTAAGTTGGTATTTAAATACTCAAACATATTGTTCGACCGATGAAATAGCCTAATTGAAATGATATTAATAGTTTTAAATCTAAGGTAAAGTATTTTGATATTTGAGGACCAATTTGAAGTCTCGACGTAGTTCTGGGTTATCTAGTGCAATAAAATTAGAGGAGCTGTACCCGACAGTCAGTCCAACAAATGGGAGTTTGACAAGTCACCATCATATGGGTAAATAAGGTAAGTCAAGGAAAATAATACTATCGAATAAGTACGTGGCAGCTAATCATTGCATTGCTCAGTCAGACGTCTAGATGTCGGTGAAACATTATTAAAAAAGTCAACAGTCTTATGCATTAATTAATTAAAGGGTTTTACGGCGCCATCATTTTAGTCACCGATCGTTTAAAACATGCAATAGAATCATTAAACTTTTAATTTGTTTTTATTAGTCATTGTCGTTAGCTGCCGTGGCATGTTAGAGTCATCTTCTCCAAAAAAAAACCTTAAACCCTTCTTTCAAACTGATTGTCATCTCTTTTCACCGTCGTTTTTCTTTTGATCATAAATTTTTCTTCGATCGAAAAGATTATCAAACCACTTATTCTTCTTCTTTGATTCAAATTCTTCGAATAACCTTTCAAGAAAGTAGCATAAACATATAGGAAGAAACATCAAAAAGATCATACAACCGTTTTAGAAAACCATATATACCTTCTTGGTTCACGAACCTTGAATCTTTGGACTTTTCTTAGAATTGGAAGGTTATTCAGCGAATTTGAACAAAAGGAAATGAACAAAAGAAGAGAAGTGGATTGATGATCTTTTTGACCGAAAAAACTTTCGAACACCGACGTAAACGACGGTGAAATG
This sequence comes from Hibiscus trionum, assembly GCA_030270665.1. Classification (NCBI taxonomy): domain Eukaryota; kingdom Viridiplantae; phylum Streptophyta; class Magnoliopsida; order Malvales; family Malvaceae; genus Hibiscus; species Hibiscus trionum. The sequence goes on along the minus strand of BSYR01000034.1, from coordinate 327,300 downwards.
AGGTGTCAGTTAGTTTGGAAGAAGAGCTTAGGGTTTTCTTTTGTAGAAGATGACTCTAATGTGACACGTGAATTATTCTTAATGTAGTTATCGACAATAACCATAATGAAAGCGAATTACAAGTTCAGTGACTCTATTGCAAGTTTTAAAAGTTTGATGATCAAAATATAAGCACCATAAACTTTAATGACTATCTATATAATTTATCCTTAGTTAAATTAATTAATCACCGAATAACATAAAAAAATATAATGTATTAAGGTTGGTCTTATTGCCATTTTGGTATTACATTTTTCAAGAAATTAGAAAAATTATTTGACTAAATTTTATTATGGTTTATATGATTTTTATATAAATATGTACATCTATTGTCAATTGGCCTTTTATTCTTTTTCTATTAGGTTTAACCTTAACCTTTCAAAAAAAACAAATTTGACATTTGATATTTTAAAGAGAGGACATAATGTGTTTTTTGACAAATCTTAAATCTAATCCTAATCATACCTAAGGGGAAGGGGAAGGAGGACTCTAAGAAAGGAAGAAAGGGAAGCGCTCCTAGTGAGTTTAGAACCCATGATCTAAGAAAATATTAGAAAACAAGGATGAGCAACTTGATAAACCAGCCAAATGTACTTGCTCGAGAGAGTGCATAACGTTGATTAAAATATTAATTTTTTAACTGCATTAACATGACATTACATATGATAATTTACATGTAACTCATACTAATTTTTTGAATTGTTTACCAATGTAAATATAAGACAAATTATTTAATATAAGGATGATTTAAGAGCGTAAGAATCCCTTAAACTTCCGGGAAAAATTAATTAAACAACTGGATTTTTTGCACCTAATTAAATTAATTAAGTTATTTTACTAATTTTGACCATTAAATCTTGACAATCTTTTTTTAGATATTACCGCGATAAGCTACAGTTTTATCATGTGACATTTATAGTTTATTAAAATATTTTTTGATATTTTTTTATAAGTTTTTAGAATTTTTAGGAAATTTTTAAATAAAATAAAAAGATTCTGAAATGTAAGTGGCAATATTATGACACGACGCGCTGCACCAATTGATAAAAATTGTTAGATTCAACAATTAATGTTAATCAAAAGGCTTAATTGATTCAATTTATTGATTCAAAAGCTTAATTTTATGTATAAAAATTCAATAACTTAATCATTTTTTTCTCAAATGTTCAAAGACTTATTAAATCTTTAAGCTTAATATGAATGACATATTCAGCTCTATAAGGAACAAGGACCAAACTACAAAAATTTAAATAATAAAAACTAAAATTATCATTATGTCAAAAAATCAAACATTCATTTCATTCTTTATATAAAAAAAAACTAGCTCCTTTAAGAAATGGCTTATTATAAGAATAACCACCAAAACCGTATTTTTTAACTTTAGGTGTTTAAATTACTTTTTGATAAAAATAGATGCCTAACATTTTAATTTAGGTGCCTGGCCGTCAATTATCGTTAAAAAAATCCGTTAATCAATTAAAATGTGACATGTGTCAATTTTTAATTTCTTTTAGTTGATTTTTTATTTTTAGAAAAACTTCAACTTTTTAAAATTAGCTTCGACTTTACCAAATTTCACAAAAGACCCTAAATTTTAAAAAATCCTAATTAAAATCCCAAATTAGTCATCGACACTAGAATGAAGTCCCCTCCTCTTGCTGCATGATCCGCACAATATTTTTTATTTTTTCGACTGTTGTTCGTCGCTCGTTGTCCGAATTAAAGCTATAAATTTGACATTTAATTGAGGAGTCGTTCGTAGATTTTTGACTAATGAAGAATGAGATAAATTGTTATGTGGATTTTTTGACGAAAGTGGTGAGCGACAACATGACAATCGACAATGGCAATGACTAGATTTGGCTTTTGAGTTTTTGAGTGTTAGTGTCCTCAAATTTATTTATTTGTTGTGAAATTAGGAAATTTTAGGTTTTTTTTTTGAAAAAATTATGTCAAAAAATAAAAAAAAAAAGTTAATTTTTTTAAAATTAACATATTTAACGTCATACACTTAAAATTAACGAAATGAAATATTATTTTTTATTAAAAAATAATTTAAATACTTAAATTTAAAAATATCTATAGTTTAGGCACTTATGTGCAGATTAAGATTAAGGCTTTTAAGAAAAATCCATTACAAAATACCGTGTGGAAAACAGCTATCTTTTCTGATTCTGAATAACCAGTAACCACCTTCCATCAACCATATTTCAGCAGCAAACTCTCTCTTCCCCATTAATGCTTCCTCCTCTCCCTTTATAAAAAAAAAAAAATCCAAAATCTTTCATTTCCTTTGCTTACTAAGCTCACTTTCCAATAGAAAAAAGTTCCATCCTTTAATTTAATCTTTCTTGTGTCAGAGCTTGCTTGTTACTTCATTGCAGAAACTTATCCTGTTTTGTTGGTGGAATAACATGTGGGGCTTTATTCTTTGCTTCCCATTAAAGGGCACTTCTTGATGGTTTTTTGGATCTATAATCCTTGATTTTGGGTGATGGGTTTATTGTTTTAAAACTGAGAAAAAAAACCCAGACTTTGCATACTTCAACCATTGAAAGTTTTGGTTTTTTTTAAATTTACTTCAAATGTGGGGTTTTCAATTCATGGTCTGAGAAAGGTGGTTTGAAAAGATGGGATCTGAAAACGGGTTTTTTGCAGCTCAAGATTTGAGTATAGATTCTAAGTGGTTGATTGATCCTCAGCAGCTTTTTGTTGGTCCTAAGATTGGAGAAGGGGCTCATGCTAAAGTATATGAGGGAAAGTAAGTCTTTGAATCCTACTTTTGAACTAAATTTCAGCCTTTTTTCTAGGTTTGAGATTCACAAAAAGATTAGTTTTTTAGTGAATCCCATCAATTTTGAACTGTTTTTGGTGTAAATTCCATTGATGATTTGAGTAAATGTCTTATTTTTTGATCCATTTTGAATGCATTTAGATATAAAAATCAGACTGTTGCTATTAAAGTTGTTAGAAGAGGGGAAACCCCTGAAGAGATTGCAAAGAGAGAAGGGAGGTTTGCAAGGGAAGTTGCTATGTTATCCAGAGTTCAACACAAAAATCTAGTGAAGGTTATTCAAATCCTTAATTCGATTCCATTAATTTCTTTTCGAATTTATTATGTTAATTGTAGTGCATATGAGTATTTGCAAATCACGAAGTCTTAGGTTGAGGTTTTTATTTGTGTTGCAGTTCATTGGAGCTTGCAAGGAGCCTATTATGGTGATTGTAACCGAGCTTCTACTAGGCGGGACATTGCGTAAATACCTTCTAAATATGCGGCCGAAGTGCTTGGACATGCGAGTGGCAGTTGGATTCGCACTTGATATTGCTCGTGCAATGGAGTGCTTACACTCTCACGGGATCATTCATCGGGACCTGAAACCTGGTACGACCACAACCGTTCTTGGTGTGCTTATAAATCCTAATTGAGTAGCATACTTTGAAATTTTTGGCAATTTTGTCTAAAATAGTTGTATTAGTTCTGATTGATGAATTGACAAAAGGAATCCATGATAATCGATACATTGCCACAAGATATTTAAACTCTTTGTTTTTGGCTTGTTTAACGGGTAGGATGCTTGTTATCCGACAAAATGAATTTAGTACCGATGAGTCAATGTTCCATGTTTGTTAACCTGCAAGTGAGGATGTGATTCCGGGAAAGACAAAACATAGAATTATATATGAGATCCACTAATTGGTTGAGTGGCCAAGGATGTTCATCTTGCCCAATCTAGTATGGTTTCGAATCCCAGCATTTGCCTTAAGAATGTAATTATATTTCTACTTAATAAAAAAACATAGAATTATATCTTACAGGGGGTAAAACCGAGTAAAATTACGAATTTTCGGGAGGTCAAACTAGTTTTTAACTTTTTACCATTTCGGGTTAGACGAGTAGAATTAAGAGAGCTTTGAGTAGCTAAGGGGGCCTAGGCCCCTGCCAACCCTCTGTCGGATCCAATCCTGCTTCGAGGGCAACGAATAGTTATTCAAAAAAATTAAAAAAAACATAGGGGTTTTGGTTTATTATTGTTTGACTGGGAAATCAAGACACTGAACAAAAATCTATTTTGATGAATGCATTGGTTGTTTGACATATGATATTTCGGCTTAACCTTTGGGGTACGAGATTTGGGGCCTTACATAATCCGGTTATAATTGCTTATCGATATCCTAGTTCTTTTCAACAATGCTTGTATTGGGCTGTTTCTCTTGGCCGTAGTTGGATGGTGGCACGAATTAACAGATTGGTTAGATTGATACTGTATAGCAAGTCTCGGTGTAATTATGACCAACTGAGCCGTAATTATTTTATAATGATTTCTTATCCAAGGAATATTGTCTTGTTAAACTGACTTTGACAAATACAAATTCGAATACGTATATACAGTGAATGACTAAATTATACTTTATTTTCAGCATTATTATTCCTCTACTGGTCTCAGTTTTAGATGAGAGACCTTGAAATGGTGCAAAGGGATTGCATATGTTATTTACAATTCGAAAAACAAACTTACTGAAGTGATTGAAAACAATCCGTGTTTAAGTGAATTTTGTGCAATATTCCTCAACCGACTTGATCCTAATAAATTGTTTCCTTTTGCAGAGAACTTGATCTTGACCGAAGACCATAAAACAGTTAAACTAGCGGATTTCGGGTTAGCCAGAGAAGAGTCATTAACAGAAATGATGACTGCTGAAACCGGGACATACCGATGGATGGCTCCTGAGGTAATGTGCTGAATTATTTGGAACTCAAAACTGACTTCCCCCTATAAATTTCAGTTTTCTTTTTAGGGTTCGAGATGCTGACTCGTTTATATCTGCTAACAGCTTTATAGCACGGTCACGTTAAGGCAGGGAGAGAAAAAACATTACAATCATAAGGTGGATGCCTACAGCTTTGCTATTGTGTTGTGGGAACTGATCCATAACAAGTTGCCGTTCGAAGGCATGTCAAATTTACAAGCAGCATATGCAGCTGCTTTCAAGGTATGATTTGGAGCCTTGTTTTAATGTAATGCTTACAGATGTGTTGAGTTTAAAAAATGCGTTTTCAATGAGAATAAACTCGTATACAATTGTGTTTCTTCGAATGCAAGTATGGAATTCTGATTTTTTAACTATATTGTTTCAGAATGTTAGGCCTAGTGCTGACGACCTTCCGGGAGATTTGGCATCGATCGTGACTTCATGTTGGCAAGAGGATCCGAATGCTCGGCCAAATTTCAGCCAAATCATACAGATGCTATTACATTACCTCTCGATCATTTCACCACCGGAGCCAATGATGCCTCCTAAGAGAACAAATTCGGAGAATGCTGTTTTGCCACCGGAGTCTCCTGGTACGAGTTCATTGATGTATGCGAGAGATGACGTAGGGGAAACCCCAAGAGCCCCAGAGGAAAACAGGTCAAGAGGTTTCTTCTTCTGCTTTAACCAGTGTTACTGATCCCTCGATATCGTATATGATTTTTTAGGTAAGTTCAATAAGGGAGGAAAGGTAGAAACCGAAAATCTAATCGGATTAGCGTAGTTCAGTTATATGACAGAATCTAATGTCTCTGTTAACTTTGCATGTTGTTTTTTACATTAACTTCTGGGATGCAAAGGGTTGCTGTGATGGTAATTATCAATGTAAATAAGGTGCATCCGAATGCCTTTGCTCCTACAATTTGCATGATTTCATTAAAGCAATGTGGCGTTTTCTAGTTGGTAAAATGGAAGCCGTAGATCGGTACAAGGAACCGGTCGTCGATGTTGGGGTTCGGAAGCTTTGGATAGATGCATTTCTTCCGCTAATCAAAATGCAAATAGAAAGTGTTGATAGTGAAGTGGGAGCCGATGGCTCTTGGTGGTTCAACCCCGGTGACCTGAGTGGAGAGTCGCGTGTCGTGGTGATGATATTAATGGTTATCGGAATTGGGAGGAAGGAGATGAGAATGCCCCCTCTCCTTTTTCCCATACAAGGTTTTATCCTCCAAAACCAAAAATGATGGATCATCATATTTTTATAATAACTCTTTAAATCATGTGAAAATAATTATTATGTACGAGGCCTACATATTTAGAAAATAAATTATTTGTTTCTCTAATAAAATAAAAAGATGTCAAAGTAAGATTTTTTAATGAGACAATAAATTATACGTATTAAAACTATGCATACTCTTTCTTTTTTTCTTTTTTTTGACAATGAATAGTCGGTTTATTTTATTAATTCTTTAAAATAAAGAAAACGGACCCCACACCCATTTAAAGCAAAGCAAAGAAAAATAAATGAGCTATTCTATGAAACCCAACCGACTCAATCTTCCCCTACAAGCCAAAGCTCTCTGTTAAACAATGAAGAAACACAAAAGGGGAAAAAAGTAAAACGCCAGTGAATAGAGCATATCGACGATGGTGAAGCTGACGAAAACTTCCATCCTTACTGTCATCAGACGGCGTCCCGACGATCCGCCTCCACAAGCCGTTCAACGAGTGGTGGGACCTCCTCGATCCAGTAGCCGTCATCGTCTCCCAACGAAGAATTAGAGGCCAGAGCATGGGCCACCGTGTTTCCACCCCGCCGGACAAACTGGAAACGACATGCATGTAGGCGGTTAGCAAGCTGATGGGCTTCCCAGATTATTGAGCTAATAACGGAGAAATCCATCTCCTGACTTCTCATCTTCTTAAGAACGGCCAGACAATCTCCCTCAAATACCACCTCTGAAAACCCCAGATCGATGGCGAAGGAAATAGCATGCACCAGCGCAATGGCCTCTCCGGCGAAAGCCGAATGTACCCGGTAAGACTTCCTCCGACTTGAACCCAAAACGAAACCCTCGTTGTTCCTTATAACGCATCCTGACCATGAAATTTTTGTGTTTGGGTTAAACGCTGCATCGAAGTTGGTCTTGACAAAGGACGACGGCGGGGGCTGCCAACGGGAACAGAGTGAAGTGCCCGATTGTAACCGCACAGGTAATTCCTTCAGTTCGCGCACAAAACCTTGTATATGCCTTGTGGTTGACTGCCATCTCTGTAACGTATTTTCATTGACCAATTTGTTACGAGCCCACCAAATTGACCAAATCGTAACCAGAATTTCAACATAACGGGAAGATGGATAATTAGCAAAAAGCCATGAAAGCCATTCTCGTAGCTCTAGACTGTTAATCTGTGTATTCCATGTGAAACCCAGGCTAGACCAGATAGGGAGACTAAATTGACAGTCACGGATTATATGCAAAGAATCTTCAGGAAAAATATTACACCTAGGACAGGAATTATCATTCAGGATACGTCTGAAACATAGATTGGCTCTTGTAGGCACAAAATTCCTAATAAACTTCCATGTCTGAAATTTAATCCTAGATGGGCAAGGGACACTCCAGATTGTATTAAACAATTTCCTATCATTAGCCGTAGTCCCATTCGAATTAAGAAGTAGTTTGTAACCACTTCGAACCGTAAACATACCTGAAGGTTCTGCACTCCAAACTCGACAATCTACCTTTGGAAAACGAGTCAGCGGAATGGATAAGATCTGTTCCGCTTCGGCATTGCTAAATGTCGATCTGATTAAATCCTCATTCCACATACCCGCTCCTGGAATAGTCAAATCTGCTATTGTATGAAGAGAATCGATACGTGGGGTTGTAATCAAAGTTGGTGGCGTAGCTGGTAACCAGTAGTCATTCCAGATGTTGATGCCAAGACCCGACCCTACTTGCCATCGAAGACCAGATTCAAGCAATCCGCGGGCACTCCAAATACTCCGCCATATATACGAAGGGTGTGAACCAAGGCGTGATGTAAGGAAAGACAATCCTGGAAAATATTTCACTCGGTAAATGCGGCTCACCAAAGATGATGGGCGAACAATCATACGCCACCCTTGTTTACACAGAAGCGATATATTGAATTTCTGCATACCGCGAAATCCTAGTCCCCCATCCTCCTTTAAGTAGCATAAGTCCGCCCAAGTACACCAATGGATCCCCTGTCTATTGTGTCCTTTCTGCCACCAATACTTAGCCAAAATTGATTCAAGACGCCTACATAGAGTTTTAGGCAAAAGAAACACACTCATAGTGTAGACTGGTATAGCTTGTAGAACAGCTTTAATAAACACTTCTTTTCCTCCTTGTGACAAAGGACGTATAGCCCAGTTATTGATCTTGGAAGACATTCGTTCTCCCAATCCAATAAAAGCCTGACGCTTATTCCTACCAATCACCGAAGGCAATCCCAAGTACTTTTCCACACTGGAAGTTTGGCTTTCCCCAAAAATTTGTACAACTCTAGACCGAGTCTCATCACTGACATTTGTAGAAAAGAATAATCCAGACTTGTCGAAATTAACAATCTGTCCAGAATTCTCAGCATACATATTCAAAATATTCTTTAGATGGACTGCACTATTCACCGAAGCTTTACCAAAAACTAGGCAATCGTCCGCAAAGAGTAAATGTGATACAGTCGGGGCATACCTGTTCAACCTAAAGCCACTCAAATCTCCAGTGTTCAATGCTTGGCGCAACAATGAGGACAAGCCTTCCGTACAAAAAAGAAAGAGGTAGGGGCTTAGAGGATCCCCTTGCCTCAACCCTCTTGAAGGACAGAAAGGGCTACCAACCATGTCATTAATCACCACAGAATATGAAACTGATGACATACACCGTTCCATCAAAGATAGCCATGAATCCGCGAACCCCATCCTTTGCATAACTGCCAAAACAAAGCCCCATTCAACTCTGTCATATGCTTTACTCATATCGAGTTTTAAGGCAAAATGACCATCTCTTCCTGCCCGATTATTCTGGAAAGAATGTAAGACCTCATAGGCGACCATTATGTTGTCCGTGATTGCCCGGCCCGGAATGAACGCGCTCTGACATTCGTCAATACAAACATCTAGATACATTTGGAGACGGTTAGCCAGCATTTTGGATGCAATCTTGAAGATAACATTGCAAAGACTGATTGGTCTATAATGAGTCATATTACTCGGATCACTGGTTTTTGGAATAAGTACAATATGTGTACGATTAACCGACTGCATATCATAGACTCCAGTCAAGAGACCAATGCAGAAATCAGCTACCGAATCCCCTACAACATGCCAGAATCTCTGGTAAAAAATCGCCCCCAGGCCATCCGCACCAGCTGCTTTGAGGGGCCCCATGGATTGAAGCGCAGAATACACCTCATCCTTGGAAAAGGGGGCAGCCAAGGAAGCATTAATCTCATCCGATATACAGGGTCGTATTCCGTCAAAAATCTGACTGTTAAAAACAGGGTTACTGGAGGTGAAAATATCATGAAAATATTCATTCGCAACAGTATGCATATCCCCAATTTCCTCCATCCGCACACCTGTACTTGTGTGTAAAGCTGAAATTTTGTTAGTGCGCTTGCGTTGGGATGCAAATCGGTGGAAGAAAGAATTGTTTTGATCTCCATGTCTCAACCAATTGGCACGGGCTATTTGCTCCCAGTATACTTCAGATTTATCAATTTCCAAATTCAGAGCAAGGCGAGCCTCTATAATCTGCTCCAAAACGTCATCAGTTGGTGTTTGATCGGCTAACTCTTCAAGCCATTTTTTAAGAGCCTTTGTGGAAACCTTTCTCGAACACTGAAGTCTTCGAAACCAACATTCCAAGCCCTTACTAACTTCAGCTAGACGTTCAAGGAGAGAACCAGACGAAACAGACCACAGCTTCCGGACCTCAATCTCACAGCTATCTTCAGCCAACCAAGATGCTTCGAAACTTGAAATGGGAATGCCGATAACCAATCGAAGTGGCACCCGTGTCCAGAAGTAACGGACAATGATCGGAGAGGGAGTCAACACAATGTAAAAGTTGGTAATTAGGAAACGTGGACCACCACAGAGAGTTACCCACTCCCCTATCCAATCGTTCCCTAATATTTGTATCCGAGAACTTCCCTTTCTCCCACGTATACCATCTCCCTTTATATCCCAGATCCGAGAGCAAACAGTCATTCAAAGCATCCTGAAATGCGTTCATTTGCCGTGGGTTACGCAAACGACCTCCCACCTTTTCTGTTGAAATCAAAATCTCGTTAAAGTCACCAAGAACAACCCAAGGTACATTAGGACAGTTGTCTAACGAACGGAGTAAATTCCATGAGTTTTCACATAAACTTTCTTCGGGGGCTCCATAAAATCCCGTAAATCTCCAGCAATGACCATCAATATCTTTCGATATCAAAACATCAATATGATTATTCGAGAAAGAACGTAACACAACATCACATCCATCCTTCCAAGCAAGATAAAGACCTCCACTACGGCCTCTAGAGCTCACATCAATACCGGATAAAAAACCCCAACGCCGACGGGCGTGTGCCATATCATTTGATTGCAATTTAGTTTCCATAAGAAAAATAACTGAAGGTTTGGCATCTCTTAAAGTTGCATGGAGACGCCTACGCGCCCGAGGCTTCCCTAAGCCTCGGACATTCCATCCCAGGAGTTTCATTGGGCTCGGCCAGCCTGGGCTCCCAGGCCTGCCGCTTGTGAAGGTGATGACTCATGAGAATCCCGAATCCCAGAAACTATAGAGTCTTGTCGAAGTCGTTTAAGCCCATCAGAATTAGCTATTACAATACCCTCCTCACTTAAATCCATAGAAGTTGCGACTGATTGTACCAATCCAATCGGCCTCATAGCATCAGGCCCATGTCCCACAGAAGATCCACCAGGCCCAATTCCAGGATTATTATCTAAAACAAATATGCCTCCAACAGCGTTAATCTGGCCATATCTACCTCTGACATTTGTAACCGCTGTGTTAAATCGTGGATTGGATTGTGGCCTAATATTAGGATCAATTGGAGGTTGATTTTCCGCCCCTGCAGTAACTCCAAAACGGATCCCATCTTCCAATCGCCGGCCACCATCTTCGTCACGGAGCCACGGGCTAGTCTGTTGAATTCGACGAAACGGTGGCGCTTTCAGCGATGCATCCCACTGAAACACAACCTCCTGCTGATCCTGGAGGATACGAAGAGGGCAATAGCCTTCACCGTGTCCCAATCTTCCGCAGCGATAACAAAAAAGCTTGAGTTTTTCATACTGGAAGGTTACATAACCACTTTGCCCATTAGGAAGCAGCATCTTCTTCCGGCGTTTGAGTGGAATAAGCACATCCATCCTTACACGAATTCTCATCGTACCCCGAATACCCAGCGAAACTGCTCTAGCATCATACTCAAGAAAAACACCCAGATAATTACCCAATTGCTTCGCTACTGATTCTTTAATATAGCCAGGAGGCAGATCATGTACTAGAACATAAAAATCAACAAACTGTAGCTTTACATTCAGCGGTTCCTCACCAGCCTGCAGTTTGTGAAGAACCAGGAGGTGGGAGTTAAAATACCACGGACCATCCATCTCAATCCTCTCAACATCAACCGCATTAAAAAGCCAGAACAGAAAACGACTAGAGCCCAGATCTGATATTGCAATGCCTCCAATCGGATGCCAGAGATTCGCAAGAGTGATCCTCATCGCCTGAAAATTAATCATACTCGATGTCAAGAAGGATCCCACAAAGCAAAAATCAAAGGAGATCCGACTATCATCCGGAGCCGGGTCAACTTCTACAACAATTTCTTCCTCCTCATCCAGTGAGAGGTCTGCAAGCCCATCAGAAATCGTTGCCATTGAAACAAGAAAACGTGATGAAGACAAAAGAGAGCCAAAAAAGGCTATGCACCAAGGCTGAAGAAAGAAATCAAAGAAAACTGGCAAAAACCAGAGAGAGTAAAACTGGCAAAAACCAGAGCGGTCACGTGTCCCTCCTCGGGATGATTTATGTTACATTTGAATGTGTGACTACCCTACTTTGAATATAGTTAGGTGTGGATGTATTAGTTGGAAATTTGAAGTTCAAAATATGAATGTTCTTGATAACATGTGGAGTATGGTATGCGCCTTAAATATTTTACTTAGATATTTTACATGAGTTTTATTTATCTTAATATGATTCTAACGAGTTGTACTTTTAATGTTGGAGAGTGTTATGAATAATTGTTATTTGTGGATGTTTAGAACTCTACATATTAAATGTTATTTTGATTTATTTTATTATTAGGACTTTGAAGTCTATTAGAATTAAATTTTTATATGATATCTATTCTTTATGTTTATAAAAATAAAATTTAGAGAAAGTAGTGTATATGCTCCATATTGAGAAAATAATATCTTCAACTGAAAATAACAAAAGATTCTTTCTTTCAATATTGACAATATAACTGTCACAGAAAAAAGAATAACCGCATAATCAAAGTGAAGTTTCAATTATAAAAACAATACAGTAAAAGGATTAACTACTCTATGTGCCACTAAACTTTAAAAATATTTTGATTGAGTTTTTACGGTATCCTTCATCAATCTAATTGTGAATTTAAATAATAAATATCAATTTCCATTCAAAAATAAATAAATAAATATCAATTTGAATTTAACGTAGCACATGATTTCAGTTACACATTACTGATATAATAAGGATTTAATTAAAACATTTTAAAGTTTAGGAATCAACTGAAAGTTTAAGACATAACTTTGGGACATCCTCTGCAATTAATCTAAAATATAGTCTCTCTTTTTGTTTACGGAAATTTTTAAGAAAAATAATTTATTTTATCGACGTGGCCTTTTTGTAATGGTTTAAATTGAGATTGAGGCCCACAGTCTCTCAAGCCCAGATATTTGCTCGGTCCTTACGCAAAAAGGAAAAAAACAATCGCCGTTGCCGGGGATCGAACCCGGGTCACCCGCGTGACAGGCAGGAATACTCACCACTATACTACGACTTGTTGTTCTATTGTAAAACTTTGTAAAATATATTCAAATGTTTTATTTATTTTCAAAGAATGTTACATCTAACATGTATCTACCATTGTTAGGAGGATACTACAGATTTATTTTCAAAGAATATTAATCCATATACGTATATACACACCATCTTACTCAATGTACAAGGAAATGGATAATTCAGAATTATGGTCAATGGAAGAACCAACAGCAGTGCAGTAAAATGATACAAATTCAACCAAGTTGATGCCAGTACTATTTTGGAAGATATGAAGCAATAAAAACAAAGTTCCCATCAAGGAAAAATCTGGGAAATTCTCATTCTATTCATTTATGCAATCCTGGGAATGTTTCATACCATTAGTTGTTCAAGCTTCCGAAAACCGATAAATCTAGCTCTTTCGGATTCAGAAATCAACTTCAATAAGGACATGAAGTTTCCCCTTTACAATCACAGATTCCATGTGCCTAGGTTTTGTTAGATAAACAGTATGTGATTCTACCAATTCTACACCAATAGCCATCAAGAAAGCAGCCCCTTTCCGGTACTGACAAAACTTGTAATCGAAGACGCTGTTTTTTTCCAGACTCAGCCACGTTCTCTTATACAGTTACCAGGTAAAAGATATTTGTATTTCTCCGCATTATTCAACAAATATGCAGGAAGATGGACGGCGGAATACGAGTGAGGGATAGGTCCCATTTTCCCGATTATCTCCTTGAACGTGTATTCTTCAGGAATCATGTCAAATAGGTTATCCCCTCTGCATATTATGTCCTGAATCCTCTTGGGGTTCAAGAAGTGAGCAAATCTCACTCGATCGGTGTGGCTGTAAGCTTTCATCTTGAATATAAAGTCGCTAATATACCGAAAGCAAAAGCTACAATGCCACCCAGCATCTGCTAAGAGGAGATCAGATTGACGAAAATGAGCATATCTGGTTTTCCTCGCCTTGTGCCGGTACCGGTGAACTGAGGCTCTCCAGCTTTTGTTGTCTATGAGATACTCGAAAGAATACAAATAGTTTCTCAACTGAAGATGAAGTATAGGTGGTATATCATCACACCATCTCACTAGATTTATCGTATGCGCACTGGGGATCTCATCTACATCGGACATTATCAATAAATCATCATCTTCTATACCTGCAAGTCTGAGGAGCTGGTCCAATGCAACTCTCTGAAATGCCTCCTCGACAAAAGGATTTTCACCCTTCTTGAATCTCCCACCAACAGTCCCATACGTCAAGCGAGGCTCAATAAATTTAAATCTCTCTCTGTTGCGAGCAAACATCAATGGTTTCGGTAAGCCAGTAAACGTTGAGTTGGACTCGAGAAGCACGAATTGCGTAATGTACGGATACAATTCACTCCAACGAACCGTGAGCATGTCTATCTCATTGCTGAACAACACCGCATCAAAGACACGTCGAGGGTACTCGCGAACTTTCCACCCGTGAAGATGGCAGAGAGTATCCATCGTGACATTCTCGTGATAATAGTGAGGAAGCACGGTAAACGGTTTGGGAGGCGATTCCCATAGCGGTCTCAGGAAGTAGGTAATTTTCTGTCCATGCAAATATAGGCCGAAGATCGATGAAGGGATAACCACAAACAGGAAAATGTAAGTCCTGATATCGTACCCCCGCAACATACACCGCAATCTTGATATGGTCGATGCCGCTCGAGACGCCTGCTGCGGATTAGAAAATGAAGAACCTTAAAAGATATCAAGGTCAAACACAAAACTAAAGCATTTTACAATGTTCATTCAATATGATAGAGAAATACACAAGAATTGCATCATATTCCCATAGAACATCAATTATGCCTACTTTACACATCAGAAACATATAACATACATACATGTATACAATCATATATATATATATATATTGAATTTAAACGTTCAAAGTTTTGAATGAAACTCCAGGGCATATAAAAGCATTGATTTTGCATTCTCATGTTCATATATAAAAAAACCAACAATTTTCCTATTCCTTGCAAATACATTGCCAAAATATTAGTCCCCTAAAAGAGATTATTTCCCATTTTCTCATTAATCTCAAATAACCACCAAACAAGTATCATAAACAATCCAGAAATCAGAACCAAACAGGAAACATTTCCCAAGAAAAATATGATAGCAAATACAATACCTTCAATCTTAAACAAATTGAAGGGAAAAAACATTAAAACACCCATTGATCAACGAACAGAACATTTGAAACATAAACAGAAACAAAATACCTGTCCACAAACGTTGTCGCAGATATCATCAGTTTTCTTGGAATTCTTGTACCCATCAGACATGACTAGAAAACTCCACGAAGATTATCGCTTTCTAATCACTAAACTCTTTATAAAACAAAATTGTTTCTTTTGAAAGTCTTCAAATTTCCCAGAATTCAGATCAAAGTCAATTTTTTTAAAGCAGAGAAAATCTAGAAAACGAAAACCCAGTAAAGTTTTAGAAATGATTTCTAACAAAAGTTTTCTCCTTCTTTTCGTTTCTTTTCACCAACAGAGATGAATTTATTTATAACCCCCATAAAACCTCCATAAACCAAAAATAAATACAAAAAAAAAAAACTATGATTAAATAACTATGTAATTTTAGTAAACTTTTGATATTTTTAATTTTCAATTCTCTCTTTTTTTCTTCATTTTAGAAAAATTACTCTGTTGGTAACCAAACTATAGAGAGATTTATTTGTATGTCCCCAACTATGACAAGTTATAAAATAATACTAACCGACTTAAAAAAACTAACAAATCAGTTTGTTGTCATAAAAACAATTGACGGTAGCCCTAAATTTCACAATTTTTATTTATTTTAATTTGGTCCTTGTTCCAAAAAATTAACCTTCAATATTTTAATATTCTCTCCATTGAATGAATCATAAATGTTTAGGGTAGTTATTTAATGCAGCGCTGATCACCGATGTGATTAGAGGAGGAGGTTGTCCCCTTGAAAATTTGAATTTCGTATATGATTTTAATTTTTTTTATGTATTTCATATTGAAATTTATTTTTGCCCCTAAATTTTATAAGTTCGCCCCTAAAATTTTATAGTTCCACCCCTAACATAAAATCTTGGATCCGTCACTAGCACCAATGGAAAAACAAATTTTACAAGCATGCTTTTGTAGTTGTCACATATCACTTTTGAGTCCCTAAACCCCAACCCTTATATTTTAAATCATAAACTCTAAACTATAAATCATAAAATATATTCTCAAATATTAAAACTTAACCATAAATACTAAAGCACCGACCATAAAATCTAAACCCTTATATATTCTCAAATGGTAGTCAAACATAAAAACCTGAAAATTTTTTTTATTGATGTTAAGGGTTAATTTGTCGCAAAATTTATTGTTAAATCATTTTTTAACTGACACTTCATTTACAACTTTTAACGACATTAGGTTAATTTATTAATTTTTAAGTCGAATAACCATTTTATCTTTTCATAGTCGAGAACTCAAAATAAAGCGTCTTATAGTTAGAAGGCCAACAAGGTAATTTAGCCTTTCTTTTTTGCTTTTATATCTGCATTTTGCATTGTCATTTTATTGATGTAGAAAAAAAAAATGAGTAAGATTGGGATGTAAAAGCGAAATACTGAAAAAGGAATTTTATTTAGAGTATGCTTTTAATTAGAAAATATATATTTTAATATATGGGTATTTTGTAGTATTTCATGTTTAAATATAGTCCATGTATATCGTAACAAATTCCCTCATGTATATTAGTTGTTGTTTTTTTATCTATTTTGAGGATATAATTAAATAAAATTAATAAGTGTAACCTCATATTTGATTCGATTTATTTAGAAAATCCAAATGTCACAGTAGGTAACTAAAACGACCAACCATATTTTTCAAATCATAGTTTAATCAAATCAATTAAAAACGTTCATGTAATTTAGTAAAAAAAATACGAATTAACTTGCCTCAGTTGTTAAGAAAATGATTGTTGTTTCTAGAGGTCACGGTTTCGAGCTCCAGCAACAGGGTGATTGAGCATATATTATTAAATGGTTGAGAGTATATTCAGAATAGATACTACTTGTATTCACCTTAGCTTTTAAAAAAATAGTAAAAAAACGTTCATGTAATAAAACATCTTGAGATAAATAATCATAAAACGAGCATAAAAATAGTTTACAAAATCGAACTCCAAGTATAAATCATTGTAAAAGAATAATAATGACAATAGAGTTATAGACCCAAAAACATGATAATGTCCTATGAATACACACATTCAGCTAAAGAACAAAGGTATTGTACTATGATAAATGGACAGTGTTAAAATCCCTCAATGGTGTGCTCCTCATGAATCAAGTTTGTTAACATGTGAATATAAAGGTTCAAACACTCAATTTTACAAGCAATAGTACATTTATACCCATATACATTTATGAAATTTTGGTGGTCTAAGGGTGAACTTAAAAATTAAAATTTTAATAATAAATATTAGAAAAAAATTGAATTTTAAGAATAGACAACCAATAACAAGTATTAAAAATTGGGGCCTAATAACAATTAACAAGTATTTTAAAAAATTAAGAGTATACCCCTAATAACTAATATTAAAAAAGTTGGATTCCTAATATTAAGTATTGAGAAAAATTGGATACTTAACAACAAATATTGGAAAATTTTGAATTTTAAGAGTAAACCACTAATAACAAATGTGACAAAAATTGGCCCATAGAAAACAAATTGGACCCTTGATAATATGTGTCAAAAATATTAAATTTTCAGAATAGATCCCTAATAACAAGTATTAAAAAATTGAATCAAATAATAAGTACTTCCAATGTCCCAATAAAGTTGTCATCTTTGTGTTTTAAAATTGTTTCACGTAAATTGTCACTTTGAAAAACTCGACAACTTTTGTAAGGCACATTTACTTTTCTATCCTTTTTTAGTTTCCTAACAAAAACAAAAGTTAACATTTTAAGGGTAAACTTGTCATTTAAATTATTTTATATCACACATCTTGTATAAATTTTGTCTTTTAAAATTATGTGAAACTCAACATGTGACAAAAATAATGGGACAAAAGAAATATTTAAAAAAAATATTAGGCTATGAATAAGTGGCTCTCTTGTCCAGGCTCAAGGACGACATTGTTTATACTCTACTATATTATGTAGATCATAAACATAAAAATTCACACGAATATGAACAATGAGACATAGATATTATTTATAGCATATATACATGACCATTAAGATTATACATGCATTCACCTTTACAATAATAGTATTCACATAACATCAATAACCACACATTAATAATATCCACACCACAATAGCATCTATCTCAACAAGTCTATTACAAATACAATGCATCCAGACGGAAGAATAATATAGATAAGTCCACCAAAATCTCATACAAAAATCTAAAAATGCAAAAAAATAAATATTTCCATAGTGATTAGTATACCGTAAAAATTCAAAAGCCTTCCTGAATCTCTTTGTCTTTGTCCAAATGAGACGCATTATGGGATGAAAAAAATAGTGGTGAGCGAGCCAAACTATCAGGTAGATTGCTCCGCTACCCAGTACTGATTACATCGACAAACAACCATCAACCGAGCGGTGGTCTATCTTTCTATGATCACAAACATAATCATAATCAGAAATTAACGTCGTGAAGATCTCTGTGCGAGCACCAAACGATCACTAAGTGTGAAACCGATATTTTAATTTTGATATAACTAAAGAACCTAAGGACTAAATTGAAAAAGTCAAAACGAATTTTTAAGTCCTCAAACATCCCCATATGATTTAAAGAATATGCCTAAGTTAAAAACTAAGATTTCCAAATATTTTCTAAGTGTTCTTAAAGCCGAAACAGTGTTTTTCGAGTCCCTGTTTCGAAACGGCCTAAGGCGTTTCGAAACGGTTTTGAAACTGTCAACCCATGTTTCGAAACGGGTATCGAAATGGCTTTAGAACATAGAGAACCCGTATCGAAACGACTTCACGCATTTCGAAACGGTTCTTCATTTGATTTGAAAAATATGACCGTTGAAAGTTTTTAACTGATTTTTCAGAAATCGTTAAGGCGTTTCGAAACGAGTTTAAGATGTTTCGAAACGACCCTTGACAGTGGCAAAAGTGTTTCGAAACGGGTAAATACCGTTTCGATACGGGCTCTTAAATGCACCCCAACGGCTCTTTCTATTTTGGTCCGTTTCGAAACAGGTTCTCGCGTTCCGAAACGGGTGGTTGTAGACTGCATTTATGGAGGTGAGATAACACCCCCAACGGCTCTATTGATGAATGCAACAACCACAACGGCTAGAAATCAATGAGAAGGTATAAAAGGGACCTCTAAAAGCTCCAACAACAACTATTGATCCAAAAGCAAATATCCATACATCAAATCCAAGCATTTGTGCCTAAATCCCAATATTGTCTAGAAACTCCAATTGTAATTTTCATTATTATCTTTTTCAATTGGGTTGAATGCTTGTAATTGGGCTACAATTTGTATTGAGAGATACTTTCTTAGCCATCAAAATCTTTGTTCTTTTTGTGTGAGGATTGGGTTAAATTTTGGGTAGAAAATTTAACCGAAAATTGTAAGGGTTACCTCCTTAGCCTAGAAAAGGGGAAGAGCAATTAGTGGAATTGTTGCAAATCCTTAGTGAAGCTAAGGTAGTGGATGTAGAGTTCATTTGGAACTTGAACCACTCTAAAATTCCTTGTTTATCCTTCTAATTTGCAATTTCCACCACCTAAACCTTTAAAAATCCAATTCACCCCCCTCTTGGTTCATTTCGATCATTCGATCCACTCAACAATTGGTATCAGAGCCTACCTCTTTGAGGATTAACAACCACAAGAGGAGTTCCTTGGAAGAGTGTGATCATCAAAATCAAGAAATGGCTTCAACCTCCGGTTCGGGCATGTATGAGTCTCAATCCACCACAAAACCTCCCTCCTTCAATGGTGACAACTATCCATTTTGGAAGAATAGAATGCATCTCTTCATCAAGTCCAATGACTACTTAGTTTGAGATGTCATTGAAGATGGCCCCTACATTCCATTGAAGCAAGATAGTGAAGGCAAGATGGTTTTGAAGAAGAAGGTGGAGATGAGTGAAGAAGAAAGGAGAAATATTCAAATAAATGACAAAGCTCTCCACATGCTCTTTTGTTAATTTGGTCCGGACATCTATTTCAAAGTGTCATCCATTGAGAGTGCCAAAGAAGTGTGGGACACTCTTGAGACTACCTATGAGGGAACCAATGATTCTCAATCTTAGTTATAAAAATTTCAAGATAGAGCCCGATGAGACGGTGTCCAAGATGTTTGATCGGTTCTCCACCATAGTCAATGGCCCCAAAGGATTTGGAGAGACAATACCGGAAGACAAGCTTGTTCGGAAGCTACTCTATTCACTTCCCGAATCTTGAGATGGGAAGAGAACCACCATCATAGAAGCTAAAAATTTGAAGACTTTAAAGCTTGATGATCTAGTGTGTTCTCTCCTTACACATGAGATTATGAAGCAAGGAAGGGAAGAAGAGAAGAAGAAAGAAGAGAAAAGAGTAGAAAAGCTAGAGGTTGAAAAGAAGAAGAAGATGGGAATAGCTCTCAAAGCTTCACTACTTGAGGAGAGCTCTTTTAGTGAGGAGGATGAGCTAGAAGAATTGGCTATGATAGCCAAACGATTCTCACATTTTATGAGGTCCAACCGGGGAAGAAAAATCCAAAGAAAAATGGACTTCAAAGGCAAGAACAAAGAAGAAGCAAGGGATCAAATCATTTGCTTTGAGTGCAAACAACCCGTCCACATACGTTCGGAGTGCCCTCAACTCAAGAAGAAGGGCTTTGAGAAGAAGAAGAAGCTCAAAGCCAAGCTTGCTACTTGGAGTGATGAGGAGTCATCAGAGGATGGCGAACAAGAAGTGGCCAACCTTTGCCTCATGGCACTTGAGGAAGATTCCTCCTTGGTAACCTCTAACTCATCAACTTTAGATTTTACATATGATGAATTGAATGATGCATATGATAAGTTACAAGAGGTCTATGATGAATTAGTTGAGAAATATAAAGAGTCGGTCATTAGGAATAAGAAAATCATTTTGGAGCTAAATGAGAAAAATGACTCACTCTCTCAAGCTAATTCAAAATTTGAGAAAAAGATATTAGGGTTGAAAGATGAACTTAAATTTTTTCAAGATGAAAATGTTGACCTTAATAATCTTTTATCTCAATGTAATAGTGAACACCAAAAGGTGTTAGATGAGCTAAATAAGCTCAAAGAGTCTTTTAAAAATGTTGGTAGTGTCAAGCATGAAATAGGTGAATCTTCAAGAACAAACCAACTTAAGAAAAATACTAACTACTACAAACAAGGTAGCTTTTCTAGACATAGTAGAACTAAAAGAATTAGAAGTGTATGGTTTCCTAAGGAACTTGTAAAATCTAATAACATTAGAAGTGTATGGGTTCCTAAGAATTTAATTGAAAAAGGTTTTGAAAAAGGTAAGGTGGACACTACACTTTTTTATAAAAATGTATAAAAATGACATCTTAGTAGTTCAAATTTATGTTGATGATATTGTTTTTGGTTCTACTAACGAATGTCATTGTCAAGATTTTGCTAAGCTAATGCAAGGTGAATTCGAGATGAGCATGATGAGGGAGCTCTCATTCTTTTTGGGACTCCAAATCAAGCAAAAGAAGAATGACACCTTCATCAATCAAGCAAAGTACATAAAGGATATGCTCAAAAAGTTTGGCTTGGAGACTGCAAAGCCTCAAGCCACACCTATGAGCTCATCTACAAAGCTTGACAAAGATGAAGGAGGTAAGTGTGTTGACTCTAAGCTTTACCGTTCTATGATTGGATCATTGCTTTACCTTACCGCAAGTAGACCGTATATCTTGTTTAGTGTTTGCTTGTGTGCTAGGTTTCAAGCTAGTCCTAGAGAGTCTCACCTTATAGCCGTTAAGAGAATCTTTAGGTACCTTAGAGATACTCCTTGTTTAGGTCTTTGGTACCCTAGAGACTAAACCTTCAACCTTCATGCTTATTCGGATGCGAATTATGGGGGTTGCAAAATCGATAGGAAAAGTACTTCGGGAACTTGTCAATTCCTAGGTAGTATGCTCATATCTTGGTTCTCTAAGAAACAAAATAGTGTAGCCTTATCTACCACCGAAGCCGAGTATATATCCTTAGGGAGTTGTTGTGTTCAAGTCCTTTGGATGAAGCAACAACTCTTAGATTATGGAATTAAAGTTGAAACCATACCCCTAAAATGTGACAACACTAGTGCTATATGTTTAACAAAAAATCCCATCCAACACTCTAGAACCAAACACATAGAAATAAGGCATCATTTCATTAGAGATCATGTCCTTAAAGAAGATGTGGTTATAAAGTATGTAGACACCTTAAATCAATTAGCGGACATATTTACAAAACCTTTAGACAAAGAGCGTTTTTGGTCCCTTAGGAGAGAGTTAGGTCTAGCTATCCTATCTTGACCTTTTAGGACCTCTTTTGTGCTTAAAATTGCTTGATCTTGTGAAATGCCATGTTTATGTGTTTTGACTCCTAATTTCATCCATGCCTATAGCTAGGGGGAGTATGTTTATGTTTGCATATGTTTTTCCTGATCATTCATGCAAGTTAGGCCTTAGAAAAACTCAATTTTCTGCACTTTTAGAGCCTCATCTACACTTCCAGACCCAGATGTATCGAAACGGGTCAACCTGTTTTGATACGGATGCTTTAAAATCATGTCTAAGAGAAGGGCGTTTCGAAACGCCTTAAAAGGGTTTCGAAACGTTTTGGCTACTGCCAAGGGGTGTATCGAAACAAGTTTCGATACGAGTCAACGGGGCTTCGATACGGTCAACCCCGTATCGAAACGGTCAGCTGGAATTCTAAACACGTTCAAACTCTCGTGCTCGCATTTCGAAACGGTGTCGCGGACAACTTTAAGTAGAGCTTTTAATGATAAAGTTCACTTTAATTAAAACAGTCCAAAACCCTAAAAACCCTAGCCCGAATTTTTCCCTATAAAAACCCTCTAAACCTCTTTGCTTTTCACCAAATCTTGAAGGGTTTTTCTCTAAAACACCAGTCTAAGCAAGATTCATCAATATTGTGCAAGGATTTTCATCCATTCATCGAAAATCCCAAACTAAGGTATTTTTCCTCTTTTTCTTTTTCCTTCAATTTATGTTCGAATCTTTGGTTAGAAAATTTTATTTTTGTATAGTTTATATGTTTTTATGCTTGGGTTTTTCTTATCTTGAATTTTTTTTTCAAAATCTTCAATTTTCTGATTCGAATATAAAAATTTTCACTCGTATTTTCTTTTACTGTTTTTCTTTTAATTTTTTTGTTTTTGTTTTTAAATTTTTTTAAACCTAAGTGGGATTTATCATTGGATTGAATTTAGAAATCTATGCATACACTTATTTTTTTTAAAACTTGCTTGCTTATATTTTTAGGATGTCGGAGAATGTTAGCCAAAAACGTAAGTCCGTTCAATCCGGTGACTCGAGTATGCGTCCGAATCTCGCTCAGCTCTTTCAAAAATCTCTTCGAACTCCAGAGATGAGAGCTCATTTCAAATATGTCAAGGAGTCGGAAGTTCGTCGTGAGCGTGTGATTGATCTCGAATTCCTTAACTCCGAGCGATTTCTTTTCCGTTACCTCGAGCGTTTGAGCGAATGGGATCTTCTTCCTTTGTTGAGCATCCCGGACATTTGCTACAAACACATGGTACTTATCTTTTACTCCAATGCTCACCTTATTAATGATGAAACAAATACCGAGGTTGTTGGGATTGAATCTTATATTTTAGGGAAAAAGTTTGTTGTTAATGTTCCTCTCTTGGAGTCTACGTTTTCCCTTAAGAATATAGGACTTGAGAATGAGAGTCATTTTGGTTCTCACACCGGTCAAGTGCTTACTTTGGACGTGCACGATCGTTTCCTCCATTTGATGGTTTCATGGTTCCTTCGCCCCTCCGGAGGTAAATATTCTCATATCCGTCAAGTTGACTACTTTTGGCTTGAGTGTTTCCGTCGTGGTGAGCGCCCTAATGTTGCTAAGATCATATTTGCCGAGATGGTTAACAATGTTAAGCTCATTGAAACCGATGCTTTGAAATCCTTTACTTATGGCACGATCTTAAGTCACATCTTTAGCTCGATTGGTCTCGATTGCACCTACGACTCTCCGGAACCCCACAAGTCAAAAATTGGTGAGTCCTCTCTTCGCAAGTCCGGTTTTCACTATGTGAACGATGCTTGGGAACGTGTTGATAGAGCAGCACCTCCTCCTCCTCCTCCCGTTGAACCTCAACCTCAAGCTCAAGTTGCGAACAATGAAGCACTCACGGCTTTAATTACCGAGCGGTTCAATGCCATGGACACTAACATGGCTTCGGGTTTTGGTGCCATCAACACTCGCTTGCAAAGTGTAGAGGATCGCCTCCTATCCCTTGAGAACTCACACTCCACCATGGACATGTCCTTCTCCACCTTCTATGGCCAATGGATGAAGTTTCGCCGTTCTCAAGTCAAGAGCGATGACGAGACTTCGGATGATGATGGTGACAACGAGGCCTAGGACATTCATGACATATCATATTATCTATGCATTTTAGGATTAAGTTTGCATCTTTATTTCCATTATGTTTTATGAACCTGTGCTTTTAGTTTTATTTGGGATTATGCTTTGAACTTAATGTTGATTTATGTTTTGGATATTTTAATTTTATGAATGTAAAACCTATGTTTGATTTTGATATAATTAAATCCTTAAGGATCATTTTGTAAAACTTAAATTTGGTTATATAAGTCCCTTAATAAGTTTTAAAACACCAACTCTTTGAAACTGATTTATAAAACTCAAACTCAAAATATTTTCTAAGTGTTCCAAGGCAAAACCATTGAAAATCGCCTAGGCGTATCGATACAGCACCAAGCGTATCGATACCATTTTACCAAACTTGGTTACTGGAGGAACACGTATCGATACGGCAAACCCTCGTATCGATACGCCCCTGTGTTAAATCTCAAAGAGTTTGAATAGCGTACCGATACGGCAAATCCCCGTATCAATACGGTCTTTATAATTTTTAAAGTATTTAAGTCAGTTTAAAAATATGACCGTTGGTGTCAGTTGGTTGGTAACCAAACTTTAAAAGTTCGTTGACCCGTATCGATACGCCTAACCCCCGTACCGATACGAGTTTTGACAGTGAGCTAAGTTCAGAAAATAGTATCGATACGACCCTTGCCGTTTCGATACCCAGTACCGATACGCTTACGCGCGTATCGATACCCCTTATTAAATGCACACAACGACTCTTTCTTTTCTGAGACAGGTACCGATACCCCTTCCCGCGTACCGATACCGGTAGCTGCAGAAGTGCATTTATGGTGGTAAGAGAGGGTTCCAACGGCTCCATTTATGTCTCCAACCACCCAAACGGCTAGAAATCAATGAGGAGGTATAAAAGACACATCCAAAAGCTACAACAACAACTATTGATCTTCAAGAAAACACTTATTCATCAAATCCAAGCAATTATGCCAAAATTCATATTTGTCTAGAAACCCATTTGTAATCTTCATTCATATTTTGTCAAATTGGGTTGAGTGCTTGTATTGGGGCTATCATTTGTATTGAGAGATACCTTATTAGCCTTCAAATTTCTTTGTTCTCTTGTGTGAGGGTTGGGTTGATTTTTGGGTAGAAAAATCAACCGAAAGTATAAAGGGTTGCCTCATTGTCCTAGAAAAGGGGAAGAACGATTTAGTGGAATTGTTGCAAATCCTTAGTGAAGCTAAGGTAGTGGATGTAGAGTTCATTTGGAACTTGAACCACTCTAAATCTCTTGTCCATCAATTTTTAATTTGCAAACTTCCACCACAAACCTTTAAATTTCCAATTCACCCCCCTCTTGGTCAATTTCGATCTTACGATCCACTCAAAAATTGGTATCAGAGCTTAACTCTTTGAGGATTAACAACCACAAGAGGAGATCCTTGGAAGAGTGTGATCATCAAGTTATCAAGAGATGGCTTCTACCTCCGGTTCCGGCATGTACGAGTCACAATCGACCACAAAGCCTCCCTTCTTCAACGGTGATAACTATTCTTTTTGGAAGAATAGAATGCGTCTATTCATCAAGTCAAATGACTATCTTGTGTGGGATGTCATTGAGGATGGGCCATACATTCCATTGAAGCAAGACGGTGAAGGCAAGATGGTGTTGAAGAAGAAAGCCGAAATGAGTGAAGATGAGAGGAAAAAGATTCAAGTCAATGATAAAGCTCTCCACATGCTATTTTGTGCTTTCGGTCCGGACATCTACTCGAAGGTCTCATCAATTGAAAGTGCCAAGGAAGTGTGGGACACTCTTGAAACCACTTATGAAGGCACCAATGACGTCAAAGAAACTAAGATTGGAATTCTCAATCTTAGTTATGAAAATTTCAAGATGGAGCCCGATGAGACGGTGTCAAAGATGTTTGATCGATTCTCCACGATCGTCAATGGTCTAAAGGGCTTTGGAGAGATCATACCGGAAGACAAGCTTGTCCGGAAACTACTCTATTCACTTCCCGAGTCTTGGGATGGGAAGAGAACCGCTATCATCGAAGCAAAGAACTTGAAGACATTGAAGCTTGATGAGCTTGTGGGTTCTCTCCTTACTCATGAGATCATGAAGCAAGGAAGGGAAGATGAGAAGAAAAAAGAAGAGAAAAGAGTAGAGAAGCTTGAAGTTGAGAAGAAGAAGAGGAAGATGGGAATAGCTCTCAAGGCTAAAGCTTCACAACAACATGAGAGCTCATCTAGTGATGAGGATGAACTTGAAGAATTGGCTATGATAGCCAAACGATTCTCACGCTTTATGAGGTCCAACCGGGGAAGAAAAATCCAAAGCAAGATGGACTTCAAAAGCAAGAACAAGGAAGATGGAAAGGATCCAATCATTTTCTTTGAGTGCAATAAACCCGGCCACATACGTTCGGAGTGCCCTCAACTCAAGAAGAAGGGATTTGAGAAGAAGAAAAAGCTCAAAGCCAAGCTTGCTACTTGGAGTGATGAGGAGTCATCGGAGGATGACGAACAAGAAGTGGCTAACCTTTGCCTCATGGCACTTGAGGAAGATTCCTCCATGGTAACCTCTAACTCATCTACTTTAGATTTTTCATATGAAGAATTAAATGATGCATATGATGAGTTACAAGAGGTATATGATGAATTAGTTGAGAAGTATAAGGAGTCGGTCATTAGGAATAAAAAGATCATTCTAGAACTAAATGAGAAAAATGACTCACTTACTCAAGCTAATTCTAAATTTGAGAAAAAGATTTTAGGATTAAAAGATGAACTTAAATTCTTTCAAGATGAAAATGTTGATCTTAATAATCTTTTATCTCAATGTAATAGTGAAAACCAAAAGGTGTTGGGTGAGCTAAATGAGCTCAAAAAGTCTTTAGAGAATGTTGGTAGTGCTAAGCATGAAGTAGGAGAATCATCTAGAACACACCAACCTAGGAAAAAGACTAACTACTACAAACAAGGTAGCTACCCTAGACATAGTAAAGCTAAAAGAATTAGAAGTGTATGGGTTCCTAAGGAACTTGTAAAATCTAATAATATTATTGCTATGTCATCTTGGATTCCTAAGGGAACCAAGGTTTTGGGAGCTAACACTCATGGACCCAAAATGATTTGGGTACCAAAAACCAAAGTTTAATATCTTTGTTTGTAGGGGGAGCATTGCTACAAGGCCAAGGCACAAAGTCAAAACTCATGGTACCTTGATAGTGGATGCTCGAGACACATGACCGGAGACAAGAGTCGATTCATGGATCTAAAGCCAAAAAGTGGAGGAGTAGTAACATTTGGTGACAACTCCAAAGGCCACATTAAAGGTATTGGCTCCATAGGTAATCACTCTACCATTCTTATTGAAAATGTCTTATATGTCGATGGTCTTAAACACAATTTATTGAGCATAAGTCAACTATGTGATAGAGGATTTAATGTTTTGTTTGATAAAAATGGATGCAAAATTATAGACATTAAATCTAATAATATTATGCTCATAGGTCATCGCATAGGAAACATATACATGGTGCATTTAGATGACATACATACATCTCATGCATGCTTAGTTGCTCAAAATGAAAATGATGCATGGTTGTGGCATAGGAAGCTAGGACATGCTAGCATAAGTGTTTTAGAAAAACTAGTCTCTCTAAATCTAGTTATAGGTTTACCCAAAATAAAGTTCTCAAATGATAAAATTTGTGATGCATGCTCAAAGGGTAAACAACATAGGTCTTCCTTTAAATCCATTAATGATGTTTCTACTAGTAGATGCTTACAATTAATTCACATGGATTTATTTGGGCCAATTAGGACTATGAGCTTGGGTGGTAAGTCTTATGCTTTTGTGCTAGTTGATGATTTTTCTAGATTTACTTGGGTTCTCTTTTTAAGTACTAAAGATGAGGCTTTGGAAAAATTCATCACATTTTCAAAACTAACCCAAAATGATCTTGAACTTAGAATTTCACATATTAGAAGTGATCATGGAACCGAGTTTCAAAATTTAGGGTTTGAAGATTTTTTAAATGAAAATGGTATTAGCCATAATTTTTCGGCTCCTCGAACTCCTCAACAAAATGGGGTAGTTGAGAGGAAAAATAGAACTTTACAAGAAATGGCTAGAACTATGCTTTGTGAAAACAATTTACCTAAATATTTTTGGGCGGAAGCCACAAACACCGCTTGTTATATTGTAAATCGAGTAATGATTAGGCCAATTTTAAAGAAAACACCTTATGAGATTTTAAAATCTAAAAAGCCTAACATTAGCTATTTCCACCCTTTTGGGTGCAAGTGTTTTGTTTTAAACAATGGAAAAGACAACTTAGGTAAATTTGATGCAAAAAGTGATGAAGCCATTTTTACAGGTTACTCTTTAACCTCTAAAGCCTATCGAGTATTTAACAAAAGAACTTTAGTAGTAGAAGAATCTATTCATGTTGTATTCGATGATAACCTCCTTCCTAGGAAGGATTCTTGTGATGATGATGATGTAGGGATCATAAATGCCTTTGATGGAGGTCAAACTTCAAAGGAGGATGAGATTCCAACAAAGGAAGAGGAATCACAAGATCCACCTCTTGAAGCCTTGAAGGACTTGGCTATTGAGGAAAAGGAAGTGAGCTACCCAAGGGAGTTGAACTATGTCAAAGATGGTGAAATCTTGGGTGATCCATCCAAGGGGGTAACCACTCGTTCTTCTCTTAGATTAATGAACCATGTTGCATTTATCTCATGCATAGAGCCTAAAAATATAAAAGAAGCATTGAAAGATGACTTTTGGATTATGGCTATGCAAGAAGAGTTAAATCAATTTGAGAGAAGTAATGTATGGACATTAGTTGATAGGCCTAGTAATCAATCTACAATAGGAACTAAATGGGTCTTTAGGAACAAACTAGATGAGAGTGGTAACATTGTGAGAAATAAAGCTAGACTTGTAGCACAAGGTTACACTCAAGAAGAGGGAATAGATTTTGATGAAACCTATGCACCCGTAGCTAGAATGGAAGCCATTAGGATGTTGCTTGCATATGCATGTTATCATAATTTCAAGCTTTTTCAAATGGATGTTAAAAGCGCATTTTTAAATGGTTTTATAAATGAGGAAGTGTATGTGGAACAACCACCGGGTTTTGAAGATTCAAAATTTCCAAATCATGTTTTCAAACTTACCAAAGCTCTTTATGGTTTAAAACAAGCTCCTAGAGCTTGGTATGAAAGGCTTTCAAATTTTTTGATTGAAAAAGGATTTGAAAAAGGTAAGGTGGACACTACACTCTTTATAAAAATGTATCAAAATGACATCTTAGTAGTTCAAATTTATGTTGATGATATCATTTTTGGTTCTACTAATGAATGTCATTGTCAAGAGTTTGCTAAGTTAATGCAAGGTGAATTTGAGATGAGCATGATGGGGGAGCTCTCATTCTTTTTGGGACTCCAAATCAAGCAAAAGAAGGATGGCACCTTCATCAACCAAGCAAAATACATAAAGGATATGCTCAAGAAGTTTGGCTTGGAGAATGCAAAGCCTCAAGCCACTTCTATGAGCTCATCTACAAAGCTTGACAAAGATGAAGGAGGTAAGTGTGTTGACTCTAAGCTTTATCGTTCTATGATTGGATCTTTGCTTTACCTTACCGCAAGTAGACCGGATATATTGTTTAGTGTTTGCTTGTGTGCTAGGTTTCAAGCTAGTCCTAGAGAGTCTCACCTTATAGCAGTTAAGAGGATCTTTAGATACCTTAGAGACACTCCTTGTTTAGGTCTTTGGTATCCTAGAGAATCCACCTTCAACCTTCATGCTTACTCGGATGCGGATTATGGGGGTTGTAAAATCGATAGGAAAAGTACTTCGGGAACTTGTCAATTCTTAGGTAGTATGCTCATATCTTGGTTCTCTAAGAAACAAAATAGTGTAGCCTTATCTACCACCGAAGCCGAGTACATATCCTTAGGGAGTTGTTGTGCTCAAGTCCTTTGGATGAAGCAACAACTCTTAGATTATGGAATTAAAGTTGAAACCATACCCCTAAAATGTGACAACACTAGTGCAATATGTTTAACAAAAAATCCCATCCAACACTCTAGAACCAAACACATTGAAATTAGGCATCATTTCATTAGAGATCATGTCCTTAAGGAAGATGTTGTTATAGAGTATGTAGACACCTTGAATCAATTAGCGGACATATTTACAAAACCCTTAGACAAAGAGCGTTTTTGGTCCCTTAGGAGAGAGTTAGGTCTAGCTAGCCTATCTTGATCTTTTTAGGACCTCTTTTGTGCTTAAATATGCTTGATCTTGTGAAATGCCATGTTTGTATGCTTAGACTCCCAATTTCTTCCATGCCTATAGTTAGGGGGAGTATGATTCTGTTAAAATATGCTTAGAACTGCTCATACATCATTTGCATACTCATAGGAGAGGTTAGGTTCGAGCCTTTGGTTGTTCTTTGAACCAAATATGCATTTCTGGGCATACCGTATCGATACTACACTACGCGTATCGATACCTGTTCTTCATTCCGTTTCCCAGAATTCTCTTCGCTTCACGCGTATCGATACGATTCATCCTGTATCGATACGGGTTGTTTTGATACGGACCCCTCCGTTTCGATACGACTTTTCCAACGGACATTTTTGCAAAAAGACATCTATATCCCCGTATCGATACCCCAACGGGCGTATCGATACTCGTCTGCGCTGATGGCTTTAATTAGGCTTTTAATGTATTCAACTTTTACCAAAATTCAAACTTTTCAAAACCTAATTAACCCTAGCCGTTTTTGCCTATAAAAAGGCCCTTCCTCCTTCATATTTTTCACATCTCAACTCAAACCTAAAAGAGTTTTTGAATCAAGCAAGGCTTTGTGCTCTCTTTCTC
Source organism: Hibiscus trionum (assembly GCA_030270665.1). Taxonomy (NCBI): domain Eukaryota; kingdom Viridiplantae; phylum Streptophyta; class Magnoliopsida; order Malvales; family Malvaceae; genus Hibiscus; species Hibiscus trionum. Next base: position 295,902 of record BSYR01000034.1, on the reverse strand, counting down.
ATCCTTGTGCTAGTTTTCTTCAAATCTTCAAGTTTCTATTAAGGTAATCTCCTTCTCTCTCTTTTTTAATTCTTCTTGTTTTATTTTTTTTACAAACTTTGTTTTTCTTCAAACTTTTTCTTGATTTTCTTTTCTTTTCAAAATTTTTTTTTTAAAAAATTCCTCTTACCTTGATTTTTACTCAAATTGAAGAAATCTCCCTTGCTTATTTTTCTCTCTTAGATCATGGCACCAAAAGATCCATCGAGGAAGCGACCAAGGACTAATCAAGCCGGTGATTCCTCCACCGGTGGAGAAATTGCTCGTCCAAACTATTCCATCATCTATGATCAATGCTTTCCCGATAATGCGGGTCTCGCTCACTTTCGTCAATATGAGAATTACAAGATCCGTGCCGAAAGGGTAATATCCATTCCTTTTCTCAATTCGGAGCGTTTTAAGTTTGAATACCTCCCCTTGCTTCATCGTTGGAATTTCATGGATTTTCTCTCTATTCCGGGTTTTTACTATCGTCTCTTGGTTGTGATTTTCTATGCTAATGCAAGATGTATTTCTCGTAATGGGGAAGTTGTGGCTATTAGCTCTTTTCTTATGGGGAAGAAATTAATCCTTGATGTCAAGTCTATTTGTGATGTCTTTAAGTTGGATGATGAAGGCCTTGATGATGAGCATGGTTTAGGGCATGTTCTTAGTGGTTCCGTCACCGCCCTTAATGCCCATGATCGAATTCTACATTTGATGGTGTCGTGGTGGTTTCGTCCTTCCGGAGGAAAATATTCCACCATCCGTCAAGTGGATGATTTTTGGATTCGATGCTTCCGTGAAGCCAAGCGACCAAATCTAGCTCGTCTCATGTTCGCGGAGATCGTCTATATCGTTCAAAATCGTAACACTCCTCATGTCACCTCCTTCACATACGGTACGACTTTGAGCTATTTCTTTGTTAAAAAGGATATTGATTGCTCTTATGACTATCCAACTTCTCTCACCGATCCCATTGATGAGCGATCTCTTGCTCGGGCAAAATTCTCTTATATTAATGGTGAATGGATACGTCTTGCCGAGTTACCACCGGAAGCCGCCACCATGTTTGAAGAGGCTCAAGCTCCTCAAGCTCCTCAAGTCCAACAACCCAATATGGATGCTCTCATGACCTATCTCAATGAGCAATTTACCGGGTTGCGCACGGACATGAATACTCGTCTCACTTCCAAGGAAACTACTTTTGACACTAGGATGACGGGTATGGAGAATCGTCTTACATCTCTTGAGAGCGGGCACAATTCCTTAAATATTTCCATTGCCGCTTTCCATGATGAATGGCGTAATAGCATGCGCTCTAATGAGCCCTTGGGACTTGATGATGAAGATGATGAAGACGACGAAGACGATGCTTAGACGTTTTCTCTTGTTTGTCATGCATATCATTTAGGATTTTATATTTTTATGCACCTATGTTTTATGTTCTTAGGATTAAGGTTGTTTTAGGATTAAAACCTATGCTTTGATTTCTATTTTGCCTTTGTTTGGATTTTAAGTATGTTGCCTTAATGAATAATATCTATGTTGCTTATTATACCTTTGATTTCTTGATGCACTTAATTGTCTCAAAGATTTTTTTTTGATCTAACAAAAAGGGGGAGAAGAAACTAGCTCACACTTTAAATATTTTGATTTTAATTTAAAGGTTACCAAGCTTATATTAAGGGGGAGTTAACGTTATAAAAGTTTTTCAAAAAATTTAAGTTTTAGTTTTGTTATATCAAAAAGGGGGAGATTGTAAAACCTATGTTTGATTTTGATATAATTAAATCCTTAAGGATCATTTTGTAAAACTTAAATTTGGTTCTATAAGTCCCTTAATAAGTTTTAAAACACCAACTCTTTGAAACTGATTTATAAAACTCAAACTCAAAATATTTTCTAAGTGTTCCAAGGCAAAACCATTGAAAATCGCCCAGGCGTATCGATTCAGCACCAAGCGTATCGATACCATTTTACCAGATTTGGTTACTGGAGGAACACGTATCGATACGGCAAACCCTCGTATCGATACGCCCCTGTGTTAAATCTCAAAGAGTTTGAATAGCGTACCGATACGGCAAACCCCCGTATCGATACGGTCTTTATAATTTTTAAAGTATTTAAGTCAGTTTAAAAATATGACCGTTGGTGTCAGTTGGTTGGTAACCAAACTTTAAAAGTTCGTTGACCCGTATCGATACGCCTAACCCCCGTACCGATACGAGTTTTGACAGTGAGCTAAGTTCAGAAAATAGTATCGATACGGCCCTTGCCGTTTCGATACCCAGTACCGATACGCTTACGCGCGTATCGATACCCCTTATTAAATGCACACAACGACTCTTTCTTTTCTGAGACAGGTACCGATACCCCTTCCCGCGTACCGATACCGGTAGCTGCAGAAGTGCATTTATGGTGGTAAGAGAGGGTTCCAACGGCTCCATTTATGTCTCCAACCACCCAAACAACTAGAAATCAATGAGGAGGTATAAAAGACACATCCAAAAGCTACAGCAACAACTATTGATCTTCAAGAAAACACTTATTCATCAAATCCAAGCAATTGTGCCAAAATTCATATTTGTCTAGAAACCCATTTGTAATCTTCATTCATATTTTGTCAAATTGGGTTGAGTGCTTGTATTGGGGCTATCATTTGTATTGAGAGATACCTTATTAGCCTTCAAATTTCTTTGTTCTCTTGTGTGAGGGTTGGGTTGATTTTTGGGTAGAAAAATCAACCGAAAGTGTAAAGGGTTGCCTCCTTGTCCTAGAAAAGGGGAAGAATGATTTAGTGGAATTGTTGCAAATCCTTAGTGAAGCTAAGGTAGTGGATGTAGAGTTCATTTGGAACTTGAACCACTCTAAATCTCTTGTCCATCAATTTTTAATTTGCAAACTTCCACCACAAACCTTTAAATTTCCAATTCACCCCCCCTCTTGGTCAATTTCGATCTTGCGATCCACTCAACAATGAATTAATATTATTGTTGCTTATTGCTTAATGCTTATTGGTACTAACCCTTTCTCTTCTCTATGAGCCTTGTTTATTATTTTTGATCTAACAAAAAGGGGGAGAAGAAATTTAAGAGCCAAAAATTCGTTTTAAATGTCTAAAGTGTTTTTAAGTTTTAAAACTAGAATTTCAAAGTTAAAATCTTTTTAAAACATTAAAAACCTATCTTAATTAAGAGGGAGTTAGAATGTGTTTAAAATTTTCAAAACTCTTAAAAATTCTAACTTTGGTTTTGTTATATCAAAAATGGGGAGATTGTGAAACCGATATTTTAATTTTGATATAACTAAAGAACCTAAGGACTAAATTGAAAAAGTCAAAACGAATTTTTAAGTCCTCAAACATCCCCATATGATTTAAAGAATATGCCTAAGTTAAAAACTAAGATTTCCAAATATTTTCTAAGTGTTCTTAAAGCCGAAACAGTGTTTTTCGAGTCCCTGTTTCGAAACGGCCTAAGGCGTTTCGAAACGGTTTTGAAACTGTCAACCCATGTTTCGAAACAAGTATCGAAACGGCTTTAGAACATAGAGAACCCGTATCGAAACGAATTCACGTGTTTCGAAACGGTTCTTCATTTGATTTGAAAAATATGACCGTTGCAAGTTTTTAACTGATTTTTCAGAAACCGTTAAGGCGTTTCGAAACGAGTTTAAGATGTTTCGAAACGACCCTTGACAGTGACAAAAGTGTTTCGAAACGAGTAAATACCGTTTCGATACGGGCTCTTAAATGCACCCCAACGGCTCTTTCTATTTTGGTCCGTTTCGAAACAGGTTCTCGCGTTCCGAAACGGGTGGTTGCAGACTGCATTTATGGAGGTGAGATAACACCCCCAACGGCTCTATTGATGAATACAACAACCACAACGGCTAAAAATCAATAGAAGGTATAAAAGGGACCTCTAAAAAGCTCCAGCAACAACTATTGATCCAAAAGCAAATATCCATACATCAAATCCAAGCATTTGTGCCTAAATCCCAATATTGTCTAGAAACTCCAATTGTAATTTTTATTCTTATCTTTTTTCAATTGGGTTGAGTGCTTGTAATTGGGCTACAATTTGTATTGAGAGGTACTTTCTTAGCCATCAAAATCTTTGTTCTTTTTGTGTGAGGATTGGGTTAAATTTTGGGTAGAAAATTTAACCGAAAATTGTAAGGGTTACCTCCTTAGCCTAGAAAAGGGGAAGAACAATTAGTGGAATTGTTGCAAATCCTTAGTGAAGCTAAGGTAGTGGATGTAGAGTTCATTTGGAACTTGAACCACTCTAAAATTCCTTGTCTATCCTTCTAATTTGCAATTTCCACCACCTAAACCTTTAAAAATCCAATTCACCCCCCTCTTGGTTCATTTCGATCATTAGATCCACTCAACATTAAAGTATGCTGTAATTATGCCAAAATGACATATTAAACGAAATCACAAAAACAAAGAAAATGCGCCACAAAGGCAGAGAAAAAGCATGACTTAAGAGTAGAGATTCTTGTTAAAATAAAAAATAAAAAAATAAAAAACATAACAAATAAAAGCAAGAGAAATAACGAACATCGACGATCAACAATCAACATCAAGATAATTGTCGATCGCTGGCTAATTCAAAAATAAAAAAGAATAGCAGGCGACAATTATTTTAAAAGAAAACTAGGGTTTTGGGAAGTGTTTACTCTTGAGATTCGACTTAATGTTCATCCGTTGACGCAAACATATGAATTGTTACAAAAAATACTAGAATTCTTTATATTCATTCAATGGGTGGGAATTTATTTTTTATATAATATTATATAATTAATTTAAAGTTAAAAAATCAATTTCTGGGTGGAAATTTATTTTTTATGAAAATTTATTTAACTAAACTATTTTTTTGTCATCCATTAATTTAAAAAATTTCAAAGAAAGTGACTTTCTTGAAGTGAAAATATAAAATGTTTTTTTATTACTAAACATTCATACAGTAGGGGTGCTGAAAATTATAAAAAGTACAGGAGTGTTAATGTAATGGGCAAAACACATAAATGATCACTAAATTATTTTACATAAAATAAAATGGTCATCAAATTTTCAAAAGCTACATAATGAGCACTAAATTTTACTTTTTTTTTATTTATAAAATTGTAATTGAGTTGTTAACTTTTATTAAAAGGGTGACATATCAGTTAATAAAATCTGTATAATAGCACGTTTAATTCTTACATATTTAAAAATTTTATCAATTTAATCTACCAACCCATTATCAAGTTCCGGCTAAAATTCAATGCCAAAAGATTCATATTATTCTCATCGATGCATGTAAAATTCCATTTAAACCATTAATAGAGAAACTCAACACTTTCAAGGATTTTAGTTTCTCTATACTAGCAAGAACCTATGTGACAATTACAATATCATGTTAAATCATCAAAAATAATAAACTGAATAAACTAAATGCGGAAGCGTATCTAAATATAACTGTAAAATAAGAATTTTAAATCTTTTGATGAAGATCGCGTAGAAAGTGATTGTGATCTTCCAAGAAGATAGGTTAACATTTGCCATAAAAACTCTATGACAGGGATAAAAGACAAGAGTGGGGTTGGGAAGAAAAATTACTTAAAACTTCATCTTCTTCTCTCCTCACTAAAGTAGATCGAAAGCAAGAATTGAGGGATAAGATAAAGAATGGGTGCGCGGAGAGAGGGAAGAGGGAACCGGGTATGGACTTTATTCGTTGCAAACCTCCCAAATCAATTACATTGGCAGAGCGTATGGCAGGTTTTTGATCGCCATGGAGTGGTAGTCGACGTATTTGTTCCCCGGAAAAGAGCGAGAGATGGAACCCGTTTTGGTTTTGTGAGAATGGCATCCGCAATTGATGCGGATAGAGTAATTGAGCGACTCGATGGTTTCTGGCTCTACGGATCCAAGATTAGAATTTCGATGGCGTACGATGGGGGAAAGGAATTTCGATTTAGGAGAAAGGCTGAATCCAAACCCCAATTCAGTCAAAGGCAGCAGCCGTTAAAAGGGAAGCAAGAGGATCGAGTGGCATCTCAAACCCAATCCGATAGAAGGGAGCCACCGCTGAAGCCTAAACCTACATTGAATAAAAAATCAGCGGATAGAGGGGGAAAGGGTAGCACCTCAATCTCGCACGGCACTCCTATAGACGAGGAAAATCAACAAGGTATGACCCCCAGGAAAAGAGCAATAGGGGTAATTGACGAGGAGAAATCGGAAATCCTACAAACATGTGCTGTTGGATTTTGCCGCAAACCGTATCAAATTGCGGAATTAGCGAAAGAATTGCACAAGGCTGGATTTTTAGGATTATCCGTGATGAGAATAGCAGGGGCAGTGGTCTTGCTGATGTTCGACACAGTGGAAAATAGGGAAGCAACACTACGTTCAAATCGACTCGATCAGTGGCTTGAGAGTGTTTCTCCATGGGCGCCAACGACGGTAATCCCAAGCCGAAGAATTTGGCTTTCAATAGGGAACATGCCGTTACATGCTTGGTCGGAGGACTCATTCAAAAATATCGCGGCTATTTGGGGTGTGTTGACGCGAATTGATATTGAAACTTTAGCACCGTCGTCGTTTGAAAGGGCGAGAATTCAGATCGAAACGGACTGGATATACCATATTGATGAGATTGTTGAATTGGAAGTGGGAAAGGAAATTTATCATATCCGTGTGTTGGAGTTTGAGGAAGCGATAGGCCCCAAGTGTGACTGCAGCTGCGAGAATGATCCTAGTGAGAGCAATTCAAATCAGGGAGACAACGATGTCAATTGGAAATCCAATTCGGCATTCATCGATAATGAATCAATGGGGGACATAGTGGTACCAAATTCGCTTCCGATACAGGCTACGACGGCAGTGGAAGACATAGTGGTAGATCAGAGCTATCTCAATCGAATTTGGAGGGACAACCAACGAGAGGGTTGGGGGGTAGTGGAGACTTCCAATTGGATGAATGATGAATTGGTGGGTATGATCAGTAGAGATGAAGGCGAATGAAGTGTTGGTGATGTGTTAGGCGTTGTGAAGGAAGTCGATATTATTTGTGGAAATCAATCACAAGAGCAAAGAAAGGAATTAAGCCCAGGGGCGAATGGCCCGCGGATAGAAATTCCAAGAGCTAATAAAGCAACAGTAGTTGAAATTAATGGGGAACAAAAACGTATAAGGCAACTTGAGGAAATTGAAGCTTGCTTGGGACGGGTGGACATCATCCGACAATTGAACAGCAAACCAAAAAAGGGCGTGGTAGACCGCGGAAAAAGAAGCCAATACCGTCGGAAAATGAGGTAATTGCAAATGGCTCTCTTTCCGATTCTGACTTTGTTATACGTAAGCAAGGATTGTTGCGTGAGGCTAGGGAAATAGTTGAATTGGGGAACTTGATAGGGGCGGTAACAGAGGGCCGGGAAGAGGAAGTTATCAGCGATATAGCGCGCCTAATTGAAGCGCGCAATCAAAAGCTATAGCAAACAATGAAATTGTTGTCGTGGAATGTCCGAGGGATAGGGGCGTTGTCGAAAAGAAGATCAATACAACGGGTTCTACGGCAACATAAGTGTATTTTGGCTCTCTTACAAGAGACCAAAATGGAGGAAGTATCATTGGAGGTGGTGAGACAAATGTGGTATGAAGATGTGGTAGATTTTTTCTATGTGCCTTCGGATGGGAGAGCAGGGGGAATTATTGCAATGTGGGATCCTAAGGGCTTCCAATTGAAGTCGAAGGATTGGCGAGGGAATTTGATCATCTTATTGGGTCGGTGGATTTATGATGATTGGGAGGCTGGTTTGATTGGAGTCTATGCACCATGTACATGCGTGGAACAACAAAATTATTGGGAGGATATTAAATCGGTGATGAGGGAGCAGCCCATTGAATGGTGCATCTGTGGCGACTTTAATGTGGTAACGAACGAGGAGGAACGCACAGGAGGAATTCACAATGTTAGAGGTATGAGCATTTTTTGTGATTTCATTGAATATGTCGGAGTAGTTGACGTGCCAATGCAGGGAAATAGATATACTTGGTTCGTTCCGGGGGGAAAAGGTAGTCGATTGGATCGATTCCTTGTGACGCAAGGATGGGTGAACAGGTTCGAGGGGTTGACGGTTGTAAATTTACCGAAGGAACTGTCCGATCATTCGCCAATAATTATGATGGGGGATATATTAGAGAGCGGACCAAAGCCATTTCGCTTCTATAATCTTTGGCTAAAAGATATCGCCAAAATTGAGGAGGAATGGAATAGATTATCTATGGTTGAGGTAGATGCGGGGATATCGCAGAAACTTAGAGGCTTAAAGAAAATGTTGAAAGGATGGAATAGGGGTGTTGTGGACCTTGAGATGCAGTATAAACGAGTGGTAGCGGACTTGGATGATTTGGACGCGAAGGTGGGGAACATGGGGCAATCGAGAGATGATGACCTGCAGGCAAGGGAGTTATATCAGAGACTTTGGAAGATATCGAAATTGAGGGACTCAATTTGGAGGCAAAAATCACGCATGACTTGGCTTGCGGAGGGTGACCGAAATACGAGCTTTTATCATAAAATGGTGAAGATTCGACAACTTCGTAATCATATTGCTGGCATACAAGTGGGAGACTGTTGGGAGACCAATCCTGAAAGCATGAAAATCGTGTTCCGAAAGGAGTTCCAGCAGCACTTTGCTAAGCCCAAATCAGCGGGTATCATGGTGCCACACGTGAAGTTTGGCAGGGTATCGAGTGACCAGCAACGAGGGTTGGAAGTAGCATTCTCGGATTTGGAAGTGTGGGCTGCGATCGGGAGTTGTGAGGGGGAAAAGGCGCCGGGTCCGGATGGTTTTCCATTCGAATTTTTTAAGAAAGGTTGGCGTTTTCTAAAGGAAGATGTGATGAGCTTCATGAATGATTTTTATGCATCCAGCCGTTTGCCCCCAGGAATGAATTCCACATTTGTTGTATTGATAGCGAAGAAAGATTGCCCGCGCACAATTGGAGACTATAGACCGATTTGCCTTCTGAATTCGGTTTACAAGATTCTAGCGAAATGTTTGGCGAAACGCCTACAAGAGGTGTTGCCATCTCTAATTTCTGATGTGCAATCAGCTTTTATCCGTGGGAGACAAATAATGGATGGCATTTTTCTAGCTAACGAGATAATCCATTCCTTGAAGAGAACTAAGTGGGCGAATGGAGGAGTGATTTTAAAATTAGACTTCGCAAAAGCGTACGATTGTATTGATTGGGGATGCCTACATAGAATTATGTGTGATACGGGTTTTGGGGAGCGTTGGAGGGATTGGATTATGGAGTGTGTGTGTTCAGCCCGGTTATCGATTTTAATCAATGGAAGTCCTTCGAAGGAATTCCCGATGAGGAGGGGAATTCGTCAGGGTGATCCTTTGTCACCGCTTTTATTTGTGCTTGTTGCTGAGCTTTTCCATCAATATATGATCAATGCGGAACATATGGGACTGATCAAAGGTGTGAGAGTGGTGGGGGACTTTAGGTTGTCGCATCTCCAATTCGCTGATGACACAATAGTGTTCTTATCTGGTGAAATCGAGGAGGCGAGGAATCTAAAACGGGTGCTGAATTGCTTCGAATTTGTATCAGGCCTTCAAATTAATTTTGACAAGTCTTGCTTGTATGGTGTTGGAATAGACAAGGAGGTAACGAGGGAGGTTGCTTCGATACTCGGTTGTTCCATTGGTGAGCTGCCGATACCATACTTGGGGGTCAAGTTGGGAGTCCATCCGCGTGGGGAAACTTTGTGGGAGCCGTTAATCCGTAAGGTCCGTAGGAAACTTGCTGGTTGGAAGCGACAATCCCTTTCTTTTGCGGGCAAATTGTTATTGATCAACACGGTCATTTCGGCACTTCTCGTTTATTATATGGGAATTTTTATGGTGCCTAAAAAGGTAATTCGACGTATAGACTGTATTCGCCGGAATTTCTTGTGGGGAGGATCGGAGGAGAGGTCGAAGATGAGTAGGATTCGTTGGGATGTGGTGTGTACACCGAAAGAGATGGGTGGCCTTGGGGTGGTGAACTTGCGCACGAGAAATTTGGCTCTTTTGGCTAAATGGGCGTGGCGATATGCACAATCGGACAAGTCGTTGTGGAAAGAGGTGATACAGGCGAAGTATGGTACGGCGATACAACATTGGAAATTACAAAATAAAGGGAGACGACATATGTCGCCAATGTGGAAACAGATAGTTGAGGTTCAGGAAGAGGAACATTTGGCTGAATTTACAAATGACGAGCAGTTTATTTGGCTAGTGGGGGAGGGAAAGTCGGTACTGTTTTGGTGGGATGTGTGAGCGATCGATGCTCCGTTAAAGGTAGTGTATCCGCGGTTATTTGGTTTGGCTATTAATAAATTGAGCTTTGTGAGTGAGATGTTGAATTATCCGGTGGGGGAGTGGAAGACATGCTTTCGAAGGGAATTGCGGGTCTTCGAAATGAAACAACTTGAGGAACTAAAGGCTAGTGTGGCAGCGGTGAGATTACATGTGGGAGTTGCGGATCGATTGGTTTGGAAACATGCTGTTTCGGGAACTTTCTCGGTTGGAAAATTGCATGATTTGATGAGTTCGGTTGGACTCCCGGATACAAAGCATGTGGGAGTGGTTTGGAACATGTCTCTTATACCAAAAATCCAATGCTTTCTATGGTTCATTCTGGTTGACCGTTTACCGACAATGCGAATGCTTTATGACCGTGGCATTCCAGTCCCATTAGAGTCGATTGGATGTCGGTGGTGTGCGTTGGGTGAGGACAGCATCGACCATATATTATGGTCATGTTCATTTGCTATCGAGGTATGGTCCTCTTTCTTTTCCTGGTGGGATGTGGCGGTGGTGTGGACGCGAACGGTGAATGAGTTCATTGTGCAGTGTTGGGGGAGCTGGTTTAATGGGGAGGTTCGCGCGTGGTGGGTGATTGGTTGCGCTAGTGTGCTATGGTCTTTATGGTTGGCAAGGAATGAACTTATCTTTCAAGATAGGAGGACATCGAGTCGAATGGTTTTCTTCTTGGCCCAGCTCAGAGCACTTTATTGGACTCGTGCGTTCATGCACGAATCTTGCGTGAACGAGGCAAGCTGGTGGAGCTGCCCGAGGATTAGCTGGTCGTTGCAGCGGGAGGGAGACATGACACGGTCGCTTAGTGCCTGGATGCCGCCGGTGGCGGGGGTGTGGAAATTCAATGTTGACGGTGCTGCTAGGGGAAAACCGGGAAGGGCAGGGTGCGAAGGTGTGCTACGGGACTGCAATAGCCGGATTGTGGCAATGTTTTCAGGTTCGATAGGAATTGCGGATTCAAATGTGGCTGAGATCCAAGCGATCGCTTATGCGTTGCGCTTGTTACGCGAGATGCAGGTGGGTACGGTATCCTCAATTGTGGTGGAATCGGATTCTATGGTAGCGATATCATGGATGCATTGTACAGAGAATCGTCCGTGGAAGCTGTGGCAATGGTTTCAGCAGATTGATGAGGACATTGCGGGGTTGCCGTGCGTGTGCTTCAACCATATCTATCGAGAGGCGAATGGGTTGGCGGATTCTTTGGCAAAGAGTGGTATTGTGAGACATCAATGGGTATGGTTGTTTAGCAAATAAAGTGTGTTGTATCCCTTGGCACATGCAAATCGGTACTCTTTTCCTCTATTTAGGATTAGAGAGGTTTTTAATGAGGCCGATATGTATTGTGATTTTGTATGATTTATCGGCTAATAAAATCATACATGCTTTTCAAAAAAAAATACAAATTAAGCTATTTCTTGGGGACCACTACCTCTTTATATAGTTGATTTATTAAATCAAAAATTAAATATTTATAACTCTTCCCTTTTTTGAATTATAAATATATCTTATGGTATCTATACTTTTATGACACTTTAATACCTATAACACGACTAACATAATTAGTCACTTAATTTTGTGTCATACTTTATAATAACATCATACATTTTACATACTTTATAATACCATTGATGCTATGCTTTGTTATTTTGATGTCACTACGTCACTCAGGGTCGACCCTAGGTCGGGGCAGCAGGGGCGCCCGCCCAAGACCCATAATGTTTTTCTAAAAATTAATATTAATATCCCTTATTTTTGTATAATAATTAAAAAGACTGCTACATAAAATAATGGGCCCATAAATTTTTATAATAATTAAAAAAACTGTTAAGTAGAATAATGGGGATCATTATTAAATTTTTATATCAATTAATAATGATTTTACTTCCCATAAAACACTAATTAAAAATTTTCTTTCTAAAATAAAACAAATTCAACTAACCGGTTAAACTTCTGTCTTTCTAAATTTTCACCATCGATTCATCATACTTATTTTCCAATTTCCTATATCAACGAAAAATTTTCTAAACGTTATTTTTTTTCTCTTTTAATACTTAATGAGAGGAGAAAATTCAAGTGTAACTAATCTATATCTCTTCTCTTCACATTTTCAATTCATCTGAAAATTCAATTTCTCATATTTCTCACAAACACAATGACAATTGCCTATCATCAGTTGTGGTGCTTGAATCCTATTGAAGTATGTTCTTAAATTTTTAGGTAAGATCATGTTTTTAATATTTTTTTTCTTAATTTTATATATTTTCAAATTCTAAGTAAGATTATTCTTTTATATTTGTTTAATAAATTTTGGGTATGAATACACAGATTTTCCGTCTTCATCCTTTGGTCCAAGTTTAATTTAATTCTAGATTCAAACATAAACTTGAAGGTAAAATTCTTGTTGAAATTTGTTTTTTATGGGGGTTAATTTTTTATTAATTTTGTTTTTTTAACAAACTCATCCCGACGGCCATATTTTCAATATTTTTTGTTGTATTGCCGTTGATTACTACTTTAGATTCTAAAGTAGTTTGGTTTTGAATGCCTTTCTTTGTTTCATCTTTGCATAATTTTTCATGTAATTCAGTGCATAATTTTTTGTTGTATTGCCTTTCTTTGCTTTATCTTTGCAAATAAAATCTTGTGAAATATTGAGTGCCGTTGATTATTAATTTATTTGTCTTTCTTTACATAATTTCCGTTGATTATTAATTTCTCATGCAATTCATCTTTGCAAACAATATTTTTTTTGTTGAATGCCTTTATGTGTATTTTTCCTGACATATTGTACAACATGGTTCCAAATAAAATTTTATTTCGTTTGAATGATAGTTTTTGTTAACGAGTTTTGAAGTAATAAAATTCTATTTCGATTGTTAAGTGAAATATTGAGTAAATAAAATACCTCTTTAAGTAAAATAATTAAGTGTAAACTTGTGTTAAAAAATTACATTGAAACTGCTAACGTATTTATTTTGGTAATGAATTTTTTAAGATGTAATAATTCAAATGCCTATTTTTTCATGTGTTTACATGTGCTATTGTTTTAGAGTCCAGCCATTGTGGTGTTGCGGATTTGGTATATAAATACTTCGATCAAGGATCTTTCCATTTTCACAGGTGCTATTGTTCTTTTTTATATTAATTGCATTGTCATATAATGTCGCCTAAAAAATATTTGTCTGGTAGTGATAAAAGAAAAAAAAAAAGAAAACAAAGAAATGAGTTAATAAAATCACAAAAGGGAGCACTTGATAAATTCTTTAAAATAGAGCAGGAGAACCTTCTAATGAAAATTTAAATGATGTTATTGTAAATTTAAATGATCTAGATAGTTCTCCAAATCATACTAATGTGGGTGCTACTGATGCAAATGATCATGATAATGTCCTAAATCATATCGATGATGATGCATCTAATTTAAATGACCATAATCAAGCACAAAATGAGTCTAATGTTGAAGAATTTGAAATTGACCAACACTTAATCCCTCCTTTGGACATTTATGATCCTGGAAATTGGGATAATCTTGATAATAAGTCTAGAGATATTTTAGTTGAAAAGGGACCTATAAGAGAATTAAATTTGAAATTTCCCTTAGCTAGGCATTTTTCGTATGCCTATTTTTCTAGAAAGTTGAGTAATGGAGAAACTAACGATAGAAAATGGTTGGTCTATTCTAAACATGTGGACAAAGTTTATTGTTTTTGTTGTAAATTGTTTACAAAGCAAAACAACAAGACTTGTTTAGCAAATGATGGATGTAATGATTGGAAGCATTTTAGTGAAAGACTCGAACAACATGAAAATAACATTAAGCATATGACTAACATGAATATTTGTAGTGAATTAAAAGTGAGATTAAAAACTAATCAAACACTTGTTAAAGATTTGCAATTAGAAATTTCAAAAGAGAAATAATGTTGGAGACAAGTTTTAATAAGAATAATAAGTGGTGTAAAATATTTTGCTAAAAATAATTTAACTTTTTGAGGATCTAGTGAGAAACTTTACGATGAGAGTAATGAGAATTTTTTGGGGTTAATTGAAATGATTGTTGAATTTGATTTGTCAATGGAAGACCATATTAAACGTATTCGAAATAAAAATATTTATTATTATTATTATCTTGGTCATAAAATTCAAAATGAACTAATCTCTCTCTTGGCTCATAGTATTAAAAATTCTATTCTAAAAATAATACAGAAGGCAAAGTATTTCTTTGTTATTCTTGACTGTACACCTGATGTAAGCCATCAAGAACAAATGACTCTAATAGTGAGATGCGTAAATATGACAAGCAACAAAATAAAAATAGAAGAATACTTTTTAGAGTTCTTGAAAGTGGACGATACATCTGGATTGAGCCTTTTTAATGAATTAGTAAATGCATTGTAGTCTCTTGGGTTGAATGTTGATGTGATGGGCTAAGGATATGATAATAGTTCTAACATGAAAAGAAAATACCAAGGTGTTCAAAAGAGATTGCTTGTAACAAATCCTAGAGCTTTATATATGCCATGTGTTTGTCATAATCTTAATCTTTCTCTTTCTGATATGACATATTCTTGTTTTAAAGCTATTTCATTTTTTGGGATTGTGCAACTTATATATTCATTGTTTGCAAGTTCTACCAAAAAGTGGAAAATTTTATGTGACAATGTATTAATGTTCTAGAAACTGTAAAATCTGTATCTGATACTCAACGGGAAAGTCGAATTAAAAGTGTCACAGCTATTAAATGTCATGCTCCTAAAATAAGGTTAGCTTTGTTACAATTATATGAATCTTGTGGTAATGATGCTAAAGCAAAAAGTTTGACTAATGCCCTTCAAAGTTTTGATTTCTTACTTGGAATGGTTATTTGGCATGGTATTTTATTTGCTATCAACATGGTGAGTAAGAAATTGCAATCTAAATCAATGTGCATTGATACTACCATAAAGGAGTTGGAAGGTGTAATGTCATATTTTGAAAATAATAGGAATGAGGGGTTTGAAGCAAGTATAAATATTGCCAAAAGTCTTGCATTTGATATGAACATAGAGCCAACCTTTTCAACTAAGCGTCGTGTTTTTAGAAAAAAAATAATTTGGTGAGAATAATCATGATGAAGAAATACAATCTCCAGAAGAGTCTTTTAGAGTTAATTATTTTTTGTTGTTGTTGATATGGCGATTGCTTCTTTAAAAGATAGATTTGAACAATTAAATTTTTTTAAAAATTGTTTTGGATTTTTAATTGATTCTACAAGGTTAAAGTCATTGGATGATAATAAATTAAGAGAATGTTGTGATAATTTTAAGATTATTTTTTCTCATAATAATTTGTCGGATGTTGACGCATATGACTTTTTTTTCTGAAATGAAAGTGTTGCAAATGACTTTGCCAAGTGGGTTCATGTCGGCGCTTGAAATTCTTGAGTTTGCTAAAGCTGCAGATTGTTATCCTAATGTTTCAATTGCTTACCGAATCTTATTAACAATGTCGGTGATGGTAGCATCCGCGGAACGAAGTTTTTCAAAGTTGAAATTATTAAAAAATTACTTGAGGTCAACAATGTCACAAGAAAGATTGAATGGGCTAGCTATGTTATGTATCGAGAAAAATATGTTGGAAAGCATTAATGTTGACACTATCATCGATGATTTTGCATCAAGAAATGCTCGAATGCAATGCTTTTTATAAGTATTTGTATGCTTAAATATATTTTTGATATTTTTAAGATCGTAATGAATTATTATTTGTTTAATTTAATAAATAGACATTTTATATTACATATATTTTATTTTTTAAAAATTAGGGGCCTATTTTTTTAATTTTGCCCCGAGCCAAAAAATAGTCAGGACCGGCCCTGACGTCACTTAGGTTATGTAAGCTTAATGCATTCATTTTTCATGCATCTTTCAAGACTTAAAGAGTTCTTGTTGTATGATCGTGGTTGAAGCTTGCAAGTCGCTTTTCCAAACTTACGTGTATCGTTTATGCTTTCCTTAAGAAACTCCTAAAATGGTGGTATATGATATTCACATAGGTTTAATTGTATTCGGTGAAGTCTATGTTTGTTATGATATATTTGGATTGTACGACATTTTAGCCATGGATGTGATAAGTTTGATAATTGTATGACTTGTGTTTATATAGCTCAAGCCTAATTATAAGAATGAGGCCAATAAGTATTTATACATACATGATGCCTCTTTGCTATATTACCAATCTAATTTAGATGTGTGTATGATTATATACCATGTGTTTAATATATGGATAGAAATGTTTGATGAATCGAGTTTTAATTTTGAGCATGATGTTAGTTTTCAGATCCTAAGAGTATATAACATTGCTATTTCATGTTTTTTTAAGTGACAAAAAATATAGATCATATTTAAACCTTTCCCTTGCATGTTTTGGAAGTTAGCCGAATTGTGTAATTAGTGATCCTATTCGAACTCCTCACTCCCTTTGACCCAATTCTTGTCTAAAATGAATAATTATAGTCTAAGGGTTGAGCTCAAAACATTAGTTTTTTTTATCAGCAAAGCGATGTATATATTATTATGATAAACATACAACGCTAGTCGAACATGCGCCTCGTTAAAAACCTCCCTAAACCTATTGGAGGAAAAGAGTACGACATGTCGACTGAAAAACAAAGCGAAAACCCCCCTTACAACCTCATAGCGAAGCCTGAAACAAAGAGACTCGAGACACCCCTTCCTTCGCTAGTGCATCGGCTAACCCATTCGCCTCCCGATAGATATGGGAAAAGCACACCGATCCTAACCGCGCACAGGCTCGGTCAATCGCACAAAATGACTCCCACAAGCGCCAAGGGCGACGTTCCACCTGCAGCACCCATCCAATTGCTACTTTGGAATCCGACTCTATAATTAAAGGTTGATCCGCCCATCTGGAAGCTAAAAAGAACTCCAAGGCAAAAGCTATCGCCCGAATCTCAGCCACATTTGACTCAAGAGAACCAAGTGGCCCTGAAAACAATGCGAGGACACGACTCTGAGCATCACGCAACACCCCCCCGAAGCCCGCTGGCCCTGGCTTCCCACGCGCAGATCCATCCACTGAGAACTTCAAAGTAGTGCCGAGTGGGGGTTCCCAACACCCACCCACACGGTCCAAACTTTTAGCTACCCCTTCCCGATACATACTCGGACAGTCCCACCAAAGATTCTCACTCACCGTCAATCCCTCTTTGAGGGTCTTCACCCAATAGAAAGAGCGCAACTTCACCAAAAACAAATCTCGGAGACAGGAATAAACTTCCCATTAAAAACAAGGTCATTGCGCGCAAGCCACAACGACCAAAACAAGGCAGCGATACTTGACACCCACATCTTCCTTAGTATACCCGTGAACGAACAATGCATATCCGGAAGAAGGAAGTTCGCTAAAGATTTCGGCAAAGGCAAGGAAATCGCCCACCACCCTCGAAACCAATTCCATAATTCTTGGGTAAACGGACAAGAATAAAACAAATGCTCAATATCTTCCTCCCTCTCTCGGCACCACCTACACAACCCTTGGTTGTCACCCAAATCAATCCCACGCTCCCGTAGGAATGCAAAAGTCGGCAATCGACGCAGCCAAGTAAACCATAGGAACGCCTGGACCTTAGGAGGAACCAGTACCTTCCACGCAAAACAGTCCCCAAAATCACTCTCGCCCACTTTGTCCATCATAAGCAACCGAGATAATCCCTTGACGGAAAAGATCCCATGGTTATCCGGTGTCCACACGAGCATATCCAACTCTCCTTGACGCAACCGTATCGGACATACCAAAGAGCATAAATCATGCAGTTGCCGAGCCTCAAAGGACCGCAAACTACGGCGGAACACATCATCCCATCGAACATGCTGAAAACTCCCCTCGACAGCAACATCCCTTACCAATGCTAACCGATCAACCGCAATAGTAAACAGGCGAGGGAACACATCTTTTAATGGCTGCTCTATACACCAAGCATCAAACCAAAACATCACACGTTCCCTCGAACCAACTTTCCAAACGAAATGAGTCTCTCCCATATGCTGTTGCACATCCTCCGAGCTAACCGTTTGCACTATCTGTTTCCATATCACAGACATATGTCCCTTAACCGATGTATTAAACCGCCACCACTGTGCCGCTTCACCATACTTTGAAACAATAATAGCCCGCCACAGCGATGTCTCATCCCGAGCATATCTCCATGCCCACTTCGCCAAAAGTGCCTTATTTCGAACCTCAAGATCGGCCACCCCCAACCCGTCCATGTGACGAGGCCGGCACACCAAACTCCAATTCACCCTACTCATTTTACGTTGTAAATTAACACCACCCCATAGGAAAGCTCGCCTCAACCTATCTATCGTAGCAATCACCCCTTTCGGCACTCGAAACAATCCCATGTAATAAACAGGAAGAGAGGATAAAACAGAGTTTACCAATGTCACCCGTGCCGCGAACGATAGCGATGTTCTCTTCCAGCCTGCAAGCTTCCGACGGACAGATGCAATTACAGGCTCCCATACAGCAATATTGCGCGGATTAACACCCAACGGTAAACCCAAATAAACAAACGGTAGCTGCCCCTGACGGCAAGACAGTATCTCGGCCATGGATGCAAACAACGCACCATCAACACCTATCGCATAGAGTGACGACTTCGAAAAATTGATTCGCAAGCCTGAGCACACCTGAAAACAACACAGTAGCCTACGAACATTCAAAGCTGCTTCTACCGATGCTTCAAAGAAGAGAATAGTGTCGTCAGCAAACTGGAGGTGTGTTAGTGTCACCCCCGGTGCCACTACCACCCCATGAATCAGCCCTAGTGTCTCCGCTTGTACTAACAAACGATGCAACGCTTCAGCCACTATGACGAACAACAATGGCGACAATGGACAGCCTTGTCGCAGCCCCCGTCTCATATCAAACTCTTTCGTTGCGCTCCCATTTAACAGAACAGATAAACGAACTGTCCCAATACATTCCATCACCCATCCCCTCCACGTTTCATTAAAGCCCATCGATTCCATAATTTGATCCAGAAACTCTCAACGGACACAATCATAGGCCTTCACAAAATCTAGCTTCAACACACAACCCCCCGCTCGACTGTTACGCATAGAATGAATCGTCTCATTAGCCAACAAAATTCCATCCACTATCTGACGACCACGGACAAAAGCTGATTGATGATCACTGATCAAACCACCCAGTACTACCTGTAAACGCCTAGCCAGAATCTTCGCTAAAATTTTATAGATGGAATTCAACAAACTGATCGGGCGATACTCATTTAAAGAAGCCGGCGAATCTACTTTCGGCAGAAGAACAATAAAAGTATTGTTGACGCCTCGGGGTAGCTTTCCGGTAGAGAAAAAATCTGTCAAAAACCTGTCCACATCTCCGCTGATAACCTCCCAGCACCTCTTGTAAAACTCCATACTATATCCATCCGGACCCGGAGATTTCGAACCATCACACCCACGCACCACATCCCATGCTTCGTTCGTAGAAAAAGGCACAGTCAAAGCCAAATTCTCGCTATCATTCACCCTATTAAACGCGCCTTCAAAATGCCAAGAACACGATCTCTCTTCCGCGGCAAAATGTCTAGTGAAGAAGCTCACCACATGCTTCCGTAACCTGCTCGGGTCGGTCACCCAACTACCATTTATCTTCAACCCAACAATGGAATTCCGACACGCTCGCAACTTCGCTGCCCTGTGAAAGAACGCAGTGTTCCTATCCCCCAATTTAAGCCAAGTCGCACGTGACTTCTGTCGCCATAGCAATTCCTTTTTACGAATCGCTCGCCAAAGAGCTTGAAGCCAAACCCGCCGTTGATCATATACATCACCACCCTCCCCCACGGCTTGTACCACCTCTCCACTGTCTAGGTAATCAAGACGGCTTTGGATGTTAGAGATTTCATTCTCTATGTCCCCGAAATCCGATTTGTTCCACTTCCGAAGAAATAGCTTCAAATGTCTGAGCTTAACAGATATGTTCGAATTTCCAATCCCCATTCCCGTCAGCCTACACCACTCCTCTGCCATACGATTAACGTTCCGCCTCTCCTCCAACCATACATTAATGAAGCGGAAAGGCCTCGGACCCCAGTCAATATCATCACACATCAACATAAGAGGGGCATGATCCGAGATACCGCGCGGTAACGATACTTGTTCAATTCGAGAAAAACAATCTAACCACCTCGAAGTTACTAAGAAACGATCAATACGGCTCTTACGGCTATCCCTCCCAAACCATGTATATTGCTTTCCTCTCAAAGGCAGATCAATCAAACATGCATCATTCACAAACGATACAAAGAAGTCATACCTCGCGGCTGTGTGCTGCATCCTGCTCGCTCCGAAGGCCACAACACCGCATTAAAATCACCCACGACGCACCATGGTCCCGAATAACTGTCAATTGCATTCACCATCCGATGCCATAACCCTTCCTGCTCTGACACGTCGCAAGAGGCATACACTGCCATAATACAACAAACCATATCCTCTTGCTTCCAACGCCCATGGAGCATCACAAAGTGCCTCTCAACCTCAACTGATTCCAACACAAATCTGTCGCTTTCCCATATTGCTAAAATACCACCCGATGCTCCCACGGAAGGCGAAAACGAAAACTCAAAACCATCATTATACCACATCCCAGCAACCAGCGACGGACACAACTCCTCTAATTTCGACTCTTGCAACAAAGCCATATCAAAACGATGCTTCCGAATCACTTCCCCCACCCGTCTCCTCTTCAACACGGATCCCAACCCCCTGACATTCCAGCTCAATAAACGCATTATTTCAATTGTCGAATGCCGTCCTGCAGCACTCGCGACAAGTCTCGCAAAATTTCTTCCTCACGGCCTATCGATGTCACGCCCACCAAGTTCCCTAAAGCCGCAGTTGCTGTTGCTTCGCGGTGGATTATTTGTTGTCTACGGATGAATTCTGAATCTGTTAATGATGCATCAGCAACTAAAGAATGGGAAACTCGGCCTCCAGTCTTCCTCGATCTTCCCCTCCCCTGTTTTGATTTATTCGTCACCCCCGACAATGCGTTCACCAATTTTGTTTTCTTTAACACGCCGTTAATCCATACAGGAATTATATCATCATCAGCTTCCGATTGCCGTATTCCCTGATCGTCACCTATTTTTTCAACCGGTATTACGATCACCTCGGATTGGTCGACTATGGTTGCTGTTATCGGAACTGGAACTAAACCTGCCTTCTCCTGTTCTACAATTTCCGTCAGCCCCCGTTGTTCTTGATTCCCAGATTGAATTTCCTGATTTTTCACGTGAGTTTGATTTACCGCTGGAACCTGAGAGTTTGAATTGGCTTCAACATTTCCAGAAGACTGAAGTTCTATTCCTATAGGACTCTTCATTGTATTGCACTCTCCTACTACCGATAAAATACCCCTCATCCCAGCTTCACCGGTGCCCTGTGGTGATCCATTGTGTACCGGCGTCAACAATTTGCATCCAGCCGTGGCCACCGGCGTAACATCAGCCTCATCATGGTCCCCTCTATAAGAATCATTCCATAGTTGGTTATTTGTCCAATCCTTTACCCCTACTCCTGTTTCCTCTAAAATCTGTCGTTCATAGTCTTCCCCCATACACGATTCCGGCACGCATTCCGACGAGCTACACTCAGACGATTCATCGCTACTATTGTCACTGGCTACTGTGCACTCACAGTCGATGAGAGGCCCAAAGATGGTCACCTCTTGAACGAACAGCTGGTGTAACTTTCCCTCGACTTCCAGCATCAGTTGTGTATCAATAAACTCCATTGATTCCGTTTCGATCAATAGCCACCCACGTTCGAAAGATGTTGGCGCTGAAGTGTTTTCTGCAACACGAACAAGCGACCCCCAATGTGTCGCAATACTTTCGAACGTCTCAAAAGACCAAGCATGCATTGGAATGCCTCGAACAGAAATCCATGCCCGTCGGGTGTGAATTGTCATCCCCGGATCCCATCGTTCTAGTTTTGAGAAGCAATCGCTGAATCTTGTCTTTTCCAGCACCCCTTCCATTGTTTTCGCGTCTTTGAACATCAACAATATCGCCGGTCCAACGATTCGCAGAATAGATAATCCTTGATGGTTGGGGATATGCATCCTTGATGCTAATTCCTTTATACTCCATTGTCTATCACACCAACCCACCATACAATGTTGGAGAACGCCCACTTTCTCTTCATCGACATGCCCTTTGATTGTCTTTGCCGTGACATGATTTCTCTTCGAATTCACGCTATTAGATTGTCCCTTTTCATCCCCACTTTTATTGCGATCAAGCTCATCCAAAACCCTATTTCGTTGAAACGATCCACGATCGGCGAATCTTGCCAAACTCACCCTCAATCGAGACCCATAGATCCATTTGTTGTTGAGGCGTTCAATCGCTCGATCCGCATCAACTTTGCTGGCCATCCTAACAAATCCAAACCGTCCTCCATCTTTTGCCCGTTTCCGAGGGATGAATGCGTCGAGAACCTCGCCATGTCTATAAAAAACTTGCCATAACCCCTTCCAATGCAGCGTTTCCGATACCCTACCCACGTATACAGTACATTTCTGCCGGCGTTCATTCTCCTTGGCCTCCTTACGCTGCCCATTGCTGCCGGCGGAATTCGACATTTTGTAGGGTCAGACTATTCAACACTTTTCCTTTAACCCTAATTTGAAGGCAGATGCTCAAAACATTAGTAGGATTAAGAAATGGATAGATATACTTAGGAAATAAGGTTAAGGGAATTTTTATCTTGCTTATACTTTTTTTTCAAAAACGAATTCAAAATCCTATATGATATAAGATTGCGTAAATGGTTTAATTCTCTCTTGGAAGATAAAGACTTGGGATAAGCTAAACTTTTACTTGTAATCACCTTAGCTTTCAAAAAAATAGTAAAAAAACGTTCATGTAATAAAACATCTTGAGATAAATAATCATAAAACGAGTATACAAATAGTTTACAAAATCGAACTCCAAGTATAAATCATTGTAAAAAATAATAATGATATTAGAGTTATAGACCCAAAAATATGATAATGTCCTATAAATACATACATTCAACTAAAAAATAAAGGTATTGTACTATGATAAATGGACAATGTTAAAATCCCTCAATGGTGTGCTCTTCATGAATCAAGTTTGCTAGCATGCGAATATAAACATTCAAACACTCAATTTTACAAGCTCAATAGTACATTTATACTCGTATACATTTATGAGATTTTGGTGGTCTAAGGAAGAACCTAAAAATTAGAGTCCTAATATCAAATATTAGAAAAAAATGGAGTTTAAGAATAGACAGCCAGTAACAAGTATTAAAAAAATTGGGGCCTAATTTAACAAGTATTGAAAAAAAAGTAAGAGTATGCCCCTAATAACTAATATTAAAAAAATTGGATTTCTAATATCAAGTATTGAGAAAAAATTGGACACTTAACAACAAATATTGGAAAATTTTGAATTTTAAGAGTAGATCACTAATAACAAATATTGTAAAATATAGGGCTCCTAATAACAAGTATTAGAAAACAAATTTGACCCTTAATAACATGTGTTGAAAAAAATAAATTTTAAGAATATACCTCTAATAACAAGTATTAAAAAATTAGATCAAATAATAAGTATTAAAAAAATATAAGGCTCTGAACAAGTACCCCTCTTGTCCAGACTCAAGGACGACATTGTTTATACTCTACTATGTTTTATGTAAATCATAAACTTTTTTTTTGAACAATGGAACAACAGGTTTCATTCAAAAACACAAATAAAAGAACATAATACAAAGAACGCAACAGGAAAACATGACAAACAGGACAAGATTAGAAACAAAACAAACGAAAGAACAACATCCATAAAATACAAGAAAAAACAAGCATAGCAAAAACACAGGGGAAACGATACAAGAAAAGAACGATTGTAACACTCTAACTTTTGGAAAAAAATGTTAAAGTGATAAGTGTGAATGTAGAGGTTTGAATCTGTGACCCCCTACTTGGTAAGCTTGTGCCTTGGCCATGCTAAGGCTATCTTTTTCTTTTTTTTTTTGATCAAATATAACTTTCATTACCACTAAAAGGGAGATAACAGACGCGACACACGAACATGGAAAGGCACCCGAACCAGGACCAAACATGACGGGGAACCTTCCCTACCAAAAACCAGACATACCCAACACTAAGAAACCTTCGGACATAACAAACATAAAACCAAACATAAAACGCTAGAAAACAAGCCCTTGAAAGGGAAAATACAACCAGAACCATCGATAAGAAGATGGTAAAACCGGCAAACTTCAGGCAACCGACCAGACTTAAGTTGGAGACAAAAAGCTTTTCCTCAACGTAAGATAGTTCCGAAACACCATGTCTTCGCCTGAGAGCTCTATCCAGAGGCAGGCTTCCGTTGCGTCGGCGACGGTCCTTGTCAAGGCAATCGGCATTGTGAAAAACCACCAAACATCGATCGGAAAACGAAGACTCCAACTGCTTTCGGATTGCAGAAAACACTCCGAGGCTTGACAGCCAAAGAAAAGCAGAAACAAACCTAAAACACAGAAGCTTCAAAGGAGTAAAGCCAACATATCCAAACCTAACTACCGGAGGCCTACGAGAAACTTGGCACCTACATGCCTCCCTGATGAAGGTGCCAACACCATAGCGACTCATGGAGTTATCGGATAACCCGCAGCGGAGTTATCCGACTCAAAAACCCAGGCTTTGGTGGCGCTCGAAGCAGGTTCTGGTTCAGCTTCTTCATTAAAGAGAATCTCTTTGTTAAGAAAAAAATCGTCAATCACGCACATTGAGCCTCTGACACCAAACCCGCCTAAACCTGCTTCACGCATAAAGCTTTTCGAACCCTTCGTCAACCAGATGAAACAAAAAGGCTTGAAGACCACGCCCATAATTGTTGTGATAGGGATAAGAGGTGGGTCCCAGTTGGCTAGAAAAAGCAGTGGAGGGTTGACAATTTGCATGAGACAAAAAGCCATCCCCATGCATCGTGAGCTAAAATTAGAAATCTGAAAAACCATAGCCAACCTATGTCTTGCCCACCAAACTAGGCAATTACCGGGAAAAAACAGCCTGGATTGTACGGGATCACTGTACTCAGCGAAAGCAGCAGGAAAACAGGTTGTCACCACGTAAAAGGGCCAGAATACCCCTTCCATCATTTCCAATTTCACGTTCCAAACGTCAAGCCTAGCCGGCGGTGGTTCTGGAAATCTGCCGACGGACAGAGAAAGAGATGAGACCTTCGCGCCTGCCTCGCTCTCCGAACTGCTTGTAAAAAGGCTTGCCCTGTCCTCTTTGCCAACCGAGTCGGGAAACGAC
This sequence comes from Hibiscus trionum, assembly GCA_030270665.1. Lineage (NCBI taxonomy): Eukaryota > Viridiplantae > Streptophyta > Magnoliopsida > Malvales > Malvaceae > Hibiscus > Hibiscus trionum. Next base: position 270,114 of record BSYR01000034.1, on the reverse strand, counting down.
GCCGGCTTAGTTGCTGGCTTCCTTCAGACTATCAAACAACAGCTGGAGCCATCATCGTAAGTCCTGGCAGCCAGCTGCGTCGCTTCTGCAGTCTGGTAACCAGTCCCGAAGAGAGAAATTGAGCCCCCTCCTTTGCTTCGCAAGGGGTGGTCAGACCAAGCTCCGACACCAAAGGCGCCTCCGTCAGCCGTCTCCAAACGAAAAAACCATAGCCCCTTACTTGCCGGACGCATCGACCTTGAACCATATAGTCTCCAAGCCACCCTCCACAGCTGCTCAACGACCCACTGCCAAGCCGGCGATGGAGCTGAGGGAGGGGAACCCCGCTCCTTAGGCTGCCACACGATCAGAACTTGCAGCGGTTGATGCAGAAAAATGAAAGAGGGAGAACTGGTATCCTGGTCGCAAACGCCGGAGAGTGCCATTCCTCTGCTTCACGTTAATAAGAACGTATGCTAAGGCTATCTTTGGTCTTGCCTTACCCTGGTCTTCTTATAACCTAATATGTTTTAGAGGTAACCTCTAATAAAGGGTAATCTGACCACTTTACCTACCCAAAAAAAGGAGAGATGAATGCCCAAGAAAATATATAGAACCCTTTTTGTCTCCCTCTCTGCCCCGACCTCTCACCTACCTCTTCTTCCGTCCAAGCTCCGACCACCATGTTCCGGTCGTCCGTGGTGTGCACCGCCACCACCGGCGTGTTCGCCGTCAGGTTGCGAATCCAGGGTCATCAGCCACTCGCGGCGAACGACCGTCACTCGCTATAGGTGTTTGAATGAAGGTTCGTATGGGACCCCAACCGTCGCCTTCTGTTTTCACCGATTTCATCCGTCTCCACCGCTCGTTTGACATACTAAGGCCACCATTACACTCCTGGTGTTGGGGAGAGCAAAACTCGACCTTCCGATCGTTCGTCCATTGACGTTTCGAAGGTCGTCGTAATCTCGGGTAAAACAAGTTAGTTTCCCCTTCGCTGCCATGATTTCTACCTCTCCACTCCTCGTTAAGCTTTAGAAACTTAAATGTTTAAGTTTTTCCCATATTCGACGTCGTTCAGTGGCATTTTTGGGCTATTTAGAGCCGTGCGTGGCGAGCACGTGCCGTCCGAGGGGGAAGTCTGGCCACTGTGGTTGGTTCCCCATTGAACCAAGCTAGTTTAAGTAAGAATCGGTCTGGCCAGAACCGACTCAACACCCCTAACCTATCCAATAACAGATTGGGTCTATTATTTTTGTGTTTGGGCCGGCCTGTTTGCTAAGGCCCGACAAACTTAGAGCCCTAAACCCAAATCAGTCCAAGCTCAAGCCTGTGAACCCGATTCTGATCCGACCTGACCCGTTGACACGACCCGTCTGCCCGACCCGAAAACCTGTTGATCGAGTCAACTTAGTGAGTCAACCCGTTGATCGAGTCAACTCAATGAGTCAATTTAGTGAGTTAACCCGCCTGAGTTGACTCAGCCGAGTCAACCCAATTGACCAGTGACGTCAGCGTTAACCTGACGCTGATGTCAGCGTTGAGTTTGACCGCTGATGTCAGCATGATGTCAGTGTTAACTTTGACCCTAAAAGTCAAATTTTCTGAAAACTCATATTTTATGTTTTTAACGTCCTGGGTCCATTTATGAAGCCTGTTTTGCAAAATTCAGGTTCGAAAGCCTCTGAATCTTACTTTGAACCCGAGAGTACATGAGTTAAATATTCAGTATTAGAGCAATGTAAATGAGGACTGATTAAGGGTATTGTTTTATTGAAGGTATCCATGTATCTCCGTATCCGAAATGTTATGGGACATCGAATTCGGGTTCAAGTGCAATCGAATGGGGTATCATGAATCGACCGATGCAGCTCGGAGTTAAGTTAATACATTACTACCTCTTGTATGCTTTATGAATATGTTGGTATTCGGTAAATTATGCATAGTTATAATTTAGTGTTCTTGCAACTCTGCTAAGTTGGTTGTTCACGCAATAAAAGAATGGTAATCTAGATACGATCGAACTATTCGAAAGAGATGTTTAATAGACTGAAAGACTCTTAAGTTTAGTAAGTGATTAACATGGAATTTATCTCCTGATCTACTTAATAGTGCCAAAAGATTTGATATAGGAAATTTCTCATGAATAGATGACGATAATGCCCTTGAGATGTAAGAATAACTAAAATACCCCTGACAATGGAAGCGGTCCAAATTTACGCTAGGTCTGGGAAATCAACTAATTTATCTGGAAACCTCGTCTTGCTCGGGAAGTTAGGGTAGCAAAGCTTAAACCTTCGAATTTGTAAAGTACTTGGAATTTCTTGAATTATGAATAAGTCTCTGAAGACAGGTCTACGAAAAACCATTCGTATGTCTGGGTTAGTTATCATGGTGCAAAGATTTAACGGGTTGAAATAATTAAAAAGGATCTTAAAGTATTGATAAGGCCGAATTGATCGAAATGATTTTAGTAACCAAAATGATTGAAATACCCTCGGGTGCTAAACGCCAAACTATCTGAAATGATGAATTTACCCTCGAGATTTGTGATGAACGGAAGGTTGGAAAGGACCGAAAGACTCGGAATAAGTGAACCACCTTTGAGCACCGAAGTGTCTGAAATATCTCTAAATACTAAAATGACCTGAAGATACCTCTAAGACTTGGAAGAATATCATACGAAGGCATATTTGTTTATTTGGGGGAAAGTACATAGTTAACCGTAAGAGTAACATGTTCAAGGCACATTCGATGCTACGGTTTGAGTTCAGGTGCAATGCACATGTTCAAATACTCGAAAATTACTGCTTGAATTGATGTTCGAATTCTCGTAGCACGTTTAGTGGTTGATTGTGACAGTGTCTTGCTTTGTCATGCAATAAAGTCTTTTTTGAGAAATGAATACTTATGATGTATCTATCCGGTTAAAGGGTAAGTAATGTATTGATGGGTTGCGATTAATTCAAAAAGATTCAAAAACTTGATGAGCAACTAGAATTCATGAATCTTGTGCATCACTGTTTATACCTTGTTGGTCTAAATTACCAATTTACCCTTAAAGGTCAAAATGACCATAATATGTTCATAGACTGTAATGTTTGATTTTGCTCACAATATATCTGAAATCCCAATGATAATGATTCATCAACTTCCAATGTTGATTCGATTCGTCTTATCAAACTCTCATATTCGTAGGGACCTCGTTCTAAAATTAGTCCAAAATTGTCAAATGTCGTCTTTCTGATAACTATCAAGTACCTTTGAGAAATGATTTGGGTCATAAAGCGCGTACCATGTATCTGTAAATATTTTATGTTCTAAACCAAGACCTTATGCTTACAATTAGAAGTATGACAATGTTATATGAAAGGAAAGTAATTCTCTAGTTTCTGACCTCTGATATGAAAAATGTATCTGATATATGACATTGAATACGAAATAATAAAAAAAAATTGACATCTGTCTTCTGGTATAAAAATAGATATGATATATATTTTCTGTAATAATGTCTTCTGAATATAAACTAAATTTCATCTAGGGCATATTATCTGGGATATAAATGAAGATCTGTAGGCTCAGCACTGGTAAGCCCTTATAGATCTAAGCTCCTACGCCTGACGGGCCTAGGGTAAGTCTTTCTGGACCTAAGGCATTCCATTAGGTAGGCTCCTACGCCTCATGCCTAGGGTAAGACCTTCTGTATGCATTTTAGGGGGGCTTGCATGTTAGAGTTCGGTTGGAGGGTAGTTAAGTGAATTAATAAAACTTTCTGACCTCTTCTGAAACATACCCTACTAAATTAATGTATCAATGTTGAACTCTCAGTAAACTTACAATTCGCGCTTAATGGACCACTCTGAACTCCTTGATTCAACTTATGAAATCTGAATCTCTTTTAAATCTCTGCCTTTAGACTCACCTCTTAAGGTTCGGGTGATTAAATAAAGAACAACTCTGTGACCTCTTAGTAATGCTTCACTGGATTATCAAATCGTAATTTAAGCTTACCGTTGCCCAATTCTTCATGACAATGTTAAGTTTCCATATACCTACTTGTGTCTTTAGCATCTTATGGTAGTTTGTATTAATGAGCTTTTCGAAGCCCACGTTGTTTTTACTATCACAGGTTAAAAGATCTACCACGTTGCAGCTATCAACGTTAGTATGGGAGTTTCTTCGGCTTTGCTTGCGGAGTACGACACTTGTGTAATTTTGGGGCATGTATGTCACATGTTGTTTTATATTCGAGTATGAAACTTGTATTAACAATTTTTATCACAGTTTTGTTTCATTTTCTGAATGTTTTCTGAAATTGTATTTTAATTCAAAACTTGATATACGATTTTAAATGGTTTAGCAATTTGTTTATTTGAAATTTTAACGTGGATCGCTCCAGTGACCCTAATGTGACTTCCTAGGATCCGTATTAACGCATAGGCAGGTCTAGGGGGTTACAACGATCGCTCAAGCACACGCATAGAATGATCGGTCCTCTTGAGATCGAGAAACAAAACAATGAAAACAGAACACCACCATCGACCGAAATCAAGGCGAGCGAAGCCAACAATCTAATGGTCACAATATGAAATTCGAGGGACACCAGAGAGTCTGAACAATTTCTTGAAATACATGGTGATTCGTCTAGTAGAACGTCGCGTCAAATCTTGGAGTCGCCGACGTCTAAAGGAGAGGCGAAAGCACGACTGCGACCATCGCCCACAAGACACAAAAAGATGCGATAGGGCAAACAATGTTCCCGACATCACCTACAAAAACAAAGAGGAAGAAAACAAACGAAAAAACGAGAAAAGGACAAAAATACCAGGCGAAGGAAGCGCCGTCAAGCCTCGAACTGGCGACGAACAAAACCACACATAGTGCACTAGAAAAGCCATTTCTCGAAAGAAATCGTTCCCCCTAAATCGAGGCAAGTGGTGTAGGAAAGGCCATAATAGGTCGGCCGTCGACCACCCAGTGAGTACGAAGGCCCAAACAAAAGTGGAAGAAATTATTGTATCATAGGGGAACAAAGCTAGACCACCAATGACTGGTGACCGACAAAAAACGACGCAAAACAGCTAGAGTTTTAATAAGAAGGGAGAGGATAAGAAAAGAGGAGAGAGGGACTTTTAAGTCTATCATGTAAATCATAAACATAAAGATGCATACAAGTATAGACAATGAGACATAAATATTATTTATAGCATCTATACATGACCATTAAGATTATACATGCATTCACTTATACAATAGTGGTATTCACATAACATCAATAATATTCACACCACAATAGTATCATCCTAACAAGTCTAATTCTTATCTAAAAGTCTTAAATTTGGTCCAAAATTATAATTGTCATGCTAACTCTCAAGATTCGAGTTACAATAAATACTAGAATTCTTTATATTCATTCTGTGGGTGGGAATTTAATTTTTATAAAAGATTATATAATTAAATTAAAGTTGAAAAAATCACTTTGTGGGTGGAAAATTTATTTTTTATAAACATTTATTTAACTAAATTATATTTTAGCCATCAATTAATTTAAATTTTTTTCAATGAAGTGACTTTCTTGAAGTGAAAATATAAAATATTTTTTTATTACTAAACATTCATACAATAGGGTTGCTGAAAATTACAAAAAGTATAGGAGTGTTAATGTGATAGGTAAAATACACAAATGATCACTAAAATCATCTTAAATAAAATAGTCATCAAACTTTTAGAAGTAATATAATGAGTACTAAATTTTATTTTTTATTACAAAAGTGTATCTGAGCCGTTAATTGTCGGTAAAGAGGTGACATTTCAGTTAAAAAAATCTGTATAATGCCACATTTAGTCCTTACACATTTAAATTTTTTATCAATTTAGTTTACCAACCCATCATCAAGTTCCAGCTAATATCCAATGCCAAAAGATTCACATTGTTCTCCATCGATGCATGTAAACTTCCATTTAAACCATTAATAGAAAAACTCAACACCTTCAAGGATTTTAGTTTCTCTATACTAACATGAACCTATGTTAGAATCAAACTATCATATCAAATCACTAAGAACAATAAACTGAATGTGGAAGCGTACCTGAATATATCTGTAAACTAAAAACTTTGAATCTTTTGATGAAGATCGCGTAGAAGGTGGTTGTGATCTTTCAAGAAGATAGGTTAGCCTTTGCTGTAAAAACACTCTGACGGGGACAGGAGTAATACAAGTTAACTTATTTCTTGGGGACTACTACCTCTTTATATAGTTGATTTAATAAATCAACTATTAAGTATTTATAACTCCGTCCCTTACTGAATTATAAATACATCTTATGGTATTATATTTTAATACTTATGACAGACTAACATAACTGGTCACTTAATTTTGTGTCATACTTTATAATATCATCATACATTTTACATATGTACTCACAATTATAGATTTTAATCTAACAATTTAACCAGAAAAGTTATTCTTTGACAAATCCAAAGTCTAATTTTCGATCAATCTAAATCATTCGAGAACCTCGCCAACAAAGCTTTGATATATATTTGTAAAAAGCTTTGATTTATCAAACTGTGAGAGATGGGTTTGAGTTCCTTCAAAAAAAAAAATGAATCCTTACAAAATCAAATGCAAAATAAGACAAACACTCCATATCTACGGCCTTCACATTTGGGTGGGGTTAGCGTTGAAGATGTTGAATTAGGGGGTTGTTGCCTTTTTCGTTGAAAATCAACCCAAATCCCATTGGATTTTAATCTATTTGAATAAAAGATTTCAAATTGGAAAATGGGATTGACAATTTTTCTTCGTTCAGTGGGCTAAATATGTTAAAAGTTTTTGAATTAGGACTAAATTATTTGAATGTGTAAATATGAAGGGTTATATGTATTATTAAACAAATTTTTATAACTGTTACATTCATGGGTGGATGTATGTAGTAGTTTTAGGGTGCAAATGACCCCACTAATTTAACTAAAATGTATTTTAAACCCATTATAAAGTATAAAAAATTAGAAAATTTTGATAAAAATATAAGAATTGACCCCACTTGATTTTTCGGAATACGAGGTCAATAATACTTATTGTAGTGTTATGAGAATTCCTCAAATCTCATACCTCACTGTAACTCCACTATATAAAAATTCTGACTCTGCCACTAGTTACATTACTAACTCATTGACAATTATTGACTCAATATTATTTTATAACAAATACTAAAATTTAATATTTATTTTATAATTTTTAAAAATTTAATGATATTTTATACTTAAAGAGATAATTTAGTGACCATTCATGTACTTTACCTAATGTAGTTTAAGTTTGTAGAGGTTAGTTGGAAAAATCACTTTTGTTTATTGAGTTTTTATTTTAGCGTCTCGTGTGATTTTTTATAATATTTATTTATTTTTTTAGTCATTTGATAACGTACACGTTTTGCAAAGAAATTGTTCGAATTTAAATTTTTTTAGAGATGATAACAATTTATTTTCCATTAAGATCATTCGGAAGATTCATTCATTAAATTGTTTTATTTTTAACATGCAGGTGAAAAGTTTATATTTTAAAATAAGGGTAATCTTCACTGATGGTCACTTTTGTTTTGGGTTTGTTTTATTATGGTCACCCGAATTCAAAAAAGATTATTCTGGCCACTTACGTTCGAAACCGTTTCTGTTTTAGTCATTGGACCGTTAACCTCCGTTAGTTAAAAATAATAATTTCTAATTTGACCCCTAAACTTTCAAAACTTCATTTTTCACCATCTTCCCCAAAACTCAATGAACTTCCCACTGCAGGGGAGAACTGCAAAAATCATTGATTGATTTCTTGATCTATTGAACTGCAAAATGAAATGTCTACATGTTAGACCCCTGCTGATGAGGTATGCTGATGTCTTCTTTTTAATTTAACTAATTTAATTAAAAACTTTTAAGTTCATTGAGTTTTGTAATATCATATCTGTAATTTCTTCAATAAAAAAATTACACCCTAAAACCTAGAGGAAGAATGATAATTTATGTGCATAAATAAGAGTTCCCTTAACATATCAACTGACAAGTAACATAAATGAAATGATGAATGTGTTTAAGTAGGTCTCAGTAAAAATTTCCCTTGAACTACATTGTGGCACAGGGTGGTCACTTATGAGATGTAGTTTGGTGTAAGCTTATCTCACTTAATGACAAATGATACAACTTTAAGCTTATCTCAGTGTGGTCACTTATGAGATGTACCCAGCTCACTGTTGCCCATTGATGTTTCCGTTGTATTGTGTGGTCCATATTGGATACGCATAATATATCGCAAGCGTTTTGCAGTTGACATGAGGTGCTTTGCTGGTGATCAGGTTTGGCTGCAACCGAGGGGGGGATCTTCTGTTGGAGGGTCCTTACCATGTCCACAGTTCAGACCTTTCATTATGGAGCATGTTGCCCAAGAACTGAACGGATTAGATTCTGGTTTCACAAGTGGCCAACAAACATTTGGCCCAGTGAATTCAAACAATACGAACTTGAGTTCAGGTCCACAGTTTTCTGCAAATGGAAATAGACCTCTGCAGCAATGTCTAGAGCAGCAAACCAGGTAGCTGGTTTAAACCGTGTGGGAAATGCTCTTCCAGGATCACCAAATTTGGCTGTTGTGAGCTCAGGATTGCCAATACGTCGATCGCCTGGTAGTGGTGATCCTGCACATGTTAGAGGGGAACTGAATACTGCCATTATTGGGCTTGGTGATGATGGGGGATATGGTGGTGGATGGGTTCCTGTTGTTGCACTTAAGAAGGTTTTGAGGGGTATTCTTAAATACCTTGGAGTTCTGTGGTTATTTGCTCACTTACCCGAGCTTTTGAAAGAGATCCTCGGATCAATCTTGAAGGACAATGAAGGTGCACTTTTGAACTTGGACCAAGAACAGCCTGCCTTGCGTTTCTTTGTGGGGTAAGATAAATTTACAGTTTCTCTCTTCTTCATGCATGAAACCTTCTATTTTTGATGACTTCATTGATTTTATTTTCAAAGTAGGTGATTAATTTGGTTGGTGCAAATTGATGGATAATAATGCATGTAGAGGGGAATTGAGCGGGACAACCTCCCTTAAAAGCTTTTAGCAAATGGACTGTCTGAATTTTTGCTCATTGTGCTTTGCATCTTAATTCCCTCATAGTCATAGATGTAGGGGGAATTGCATTGCATTGTTGATCGATTTAGTTGTGTTGAATGATCCTCTCTTTAGGCTGATTTTGTGTATTTTATATGTAGTTTGGATTTGGATAATCATCTGATCACGTCTTTCTGCAGAGGCTATGTGTTTGCCGTAAGTGTCCACAGAGTTCAACTTCTTCTTCAGGTTCTTAGTGTGAAGCGCTTCCATCATCAACAGCAGCAACAACAACAACAAAACAATGCTAATGCTCAAGAGGAATTAACTCAGTCTGAAATAAGTGAGATATGTGACTACTTTAGTCCACGTGTCGCATCATTCATCACACTTCTCACATTACCCATTTCAGTTTTACGAGAATTCCTGAAATTAATAGCTTGGAAAAAAGGATTAGCACTAACACAAAGTGGAGATATAGCTCCTGCTCAGAAACCCCGTATCGAGTTATGTCTTGAAAATCATACTGGGGTGAACATTGGTGATGCTTTTGAAAGTTCATCATTTCATTCAATGAACTTAAAAGTTCTTAATTAAATCAGTTAAATTAAAAAAAAAAAGACATCAGCATACCTCATCAGCAGGGGTCTAACATGTAGACATTTCATTTTTGCAGTTCAATAGATCAAGAAATCAATCAATGATTTTTGCAGTTCTCCCCTGCAGTGGGAAGTTCATTGGATTTTGGGGAAGATGGTGAAAAATGAAGTTTTGAAAGTTTGGGGGTCAAATTAGAAATTATTATTTTTAACTAACGGAGGTTAACGGTCCAGTGACTAAAACAGAAACGGTTTCAAACGTAAATGGCCAGAATAATCTTTTTTGAATTCAGGTGACCATAATAAAACAAACCCAAAACAAAAGTGACCATCAATGAAGATTACCCTTAAAATAATTATTTTTTTAAAATAAATTAGAATAGTTGCAGTAACATAATTCAAATGATTATAATTATAATCTATCATTACAAAATACAATTAAATTAGCAAGCAAAACTTCAAAGGATTTTCATAACAAAAACCAATAGTATAACAATCAAAACTTCAAAGGATTTTCTACTCTCAGTTTTCTTTTTCCTTTTTTGTCAATGACGACGTAAATCTTGTACTGGTTGTTGATCATTGATGTTTTTTTTTTTATCTTTTTTAATTTTAGTTCCTAATAAGATTTTTTGTTTTGGGTTCCTCTTTTTCGCACATCTTATTGTGTTTCTTTCGTCTGTCAATATGACATGATTTTTGTATTTCTTGTGGCACAATTTTCGTATGTCTTATGGCACAGTTCTCGTATATTTTCATGCTAGTTTTTCATTTATGTAGTGATCATCACGGTGCACGTCCCTAGCTAATCAGAAAATGTCAACAATATAATATGATTAGATCTCTTTTGTGACAGCTTGCAAGTAGGGGTGTTCATTTTCAGATATCGGATCCGATCCGAAAATTCGGATCACCTAAATAGCGATCCGTATCCAATCCGAAAAAATTGGATATCCAAAAATCTGGATATTCGAATTTTCGGATCGGATACTCGGATATCCGACTATCCGAAATTTATGAATTTATTTGATTATTTTTTAATTTAATGGTTCTATCCATGAAAATTTTAGGTTTTCGAATATAAAAATTAATAAATTATTGAATATAACAATATTTGTATCATAAAAAATTCAATTTTTCATATATAATAAGTAAAAATATTGAATATAACAAGACTTATACCTATAAAAAAATTTGAATTTTTGGATATCGGATAATCGGATATCCGATCCGAATGTAAAATCACTATCCGTATCCGATCCAAAATTTTCGGATATCCGATCTGAATTATCCGAAAAATAAAAAACGAATTGGATATCTAGAATTTCGGATCAGATCAACAGATAATCTGATCGGATCAATCGGATCAGATTTTTTTAAACACCCCTACTTGCAAGGTTGATTCTATCCTTCATCAATCCTATATCATCATTTAAGCGTTTATTTGAAGAGAGACAAAGAGATTTTGATGATGATTGTTGGGTTTTAATGGAAGATAAATGCCATATTCAAGTGAAAGTTTTGTTGTTTTTTCACGCCCTTTTAGGTTTTCATGTTTGATTTTTTTCTTGTATGAGTTATTTGTGGACATAGTCCTCAAATTTTTCTTTATGTTTGGAGTATATTTTGTTATACATTTTCGTATATTTAATGTCTAATTTTTTTATTTTATTTTGAAAAACACTTTAAGAAATAACTTTTCATTTAAATCAGTGCCACCTTAGCAAGGCAATAAGCCGCCGTATTAGGATCTCACCGATTTTATATACTGGAATGAACATTCATGAACTCAAAGGATGACGAAAAATTCAACCTTAAATGTTTTTTCCCCCAAATCAAAACTATTACTCGTAGAAGACAAAAAAAAACTCCAACTGTTTTATAAGAAATATGTAGATTTAGTAAACATTTTTTTGAATCCTATATTTGTGAAATAGGTCTACAAAATAGAGATTGTGGGTGGTTGATTCATTATAATCAAACATTAAATATTACTATATAATATTAAATAATAATATTTCATAATATTAAATATTAGTAAATAATATTAAATATTTTTGACAATGAAATAATATTAAATATTAAACAATGTTAAAATAATTATAAATAATACTATTGAATATATTAATATATTTTGAAGCACGAACCAACTTGCCTCAATGGTTAAGGGAGCGGTTGTTGTTCTTAGATGTCACGCGTTCAAGCACCAACACCTGTAGCAAGGTGATTGAGTATGCATTCTCAAATAGTTGAGAGTATATTTAAAACATATACTACTTGTAATCACCTCCCGACTCGTTACCCCTTACACTCTCATGTATGAGCTCATCCATTATCTCTCTTCTTTCATTTATTTTCCACAAATAAGAAACAATATAACATATATACTCATTGTTTTTATTTGTAACCAATGATTGTCTTTAGCTTAGTGGTTAGACTAAATTGCAAGAAGGTGTAAATAACGAGAGTTCAGTTTATTAAATCTTTTTAAATAAGGACTAAATTGATTGAATGCTTACAAATAGAGAACTAAAGTGTTATTATATAAATTTTCTTAACAGTCACAACACCTCTTTAACATCAGTAACGACTCAATGACAATTTCATAACAAAATTATCGTTTAATCATATTGTATAACTTCTGAAAGTTTAGTGACCAAATTAAATATTTTGAGATAATTTAGTGACCGTTTGTGAAATTTACCCAAATTTTATTTAGGAGAAAAGTTTTTCATTTTAAATGTATGAAAATAACTCTTGATTTATAAGGTAGGATTGCAAGTGTACAGATTTTTCCATGTTACTTTATCTGGAAAAAATAAATAAAGAAGAAATTTAAAGACGAAAATGTATATTTTATGAGTCAAAATGGTCTTTTGCATGGTTTGAAATTGTTGAGAATGATGTAATTTTGTCTTTTGATTGAAATCAAGGCAAACAAAAAAGGATAATAAGTGCTTTCACACAGTGGCCAATAATTTTTCTTTTCTAATTTTTTACGTCCTATACTATCTATATTTTTTTTTAATTTTTACCGACAATATTATTTAAACTCGGATCATCGAAAAGGGAAGTAAATCATATTAAGTTAATGGGATCACTCCTTGAATTCTCTCAATTTTTATTTTGAAAACCTAATTTTAAAGTCATCCAATATTAATAGCAATCGTTTTCCGTAATTGATTTAATTTGACAAGAAATACAAATTTGAGGGTTAAAAGAAACAAAAAAATTAAAACTTAAAATATTTTTTTTTTAAAATTCAAGGAAAAATTAATATTAGACCAACAATACACATATAAATATTATTTAAAATTATTATCTAATACTGTTAAAATTCCATAGTTGTTAATGGGATCACTCCTTGAATTCTCTCAAACTATATATATATATATATATTTCTTTAATATTAATGGAGATGGGCGATAGGCGTGATCAAGGTAGGCGAGAACGAACGAGACAGGGCGGCGGCCGGGTATGGACCTTGTTCGTGTCGAATCTGCCGCAACAATTGCATTGGCAGGGGGTATGGCAGGTATTCGATAGGCATGGGGTTGTGGTGGACGTTTTCATCCCTAAGAAGAAAGGGATAGATGGGGCGAGATTTGGGTTCGTTCGGATGGCAACTATTCAAGATGCAAATCGTGTAATTGAGCGATTGAATGGATTCCGCCTATATGGATCGGTGATCACGATACTATTTGCTAGAGATGGGGTGAGGGATTCGATTTGGCGCAAGAAGGGTTTGAATGATTACAAGCCTAAACCCTCGCAGAGAACCAAGGATTCGATGGAAAAAGAGAAAAAAAAATGGCGATCAAGAGACAATTGCAAAACCCAAACCTGTTACGATGAGGAGAATAGTGGGAAAAATCGATGGAGACAAATGAGAAATTTTAAAAACTTGTGTGGTTGGATGGCGACGCAATTCGATCTCGATTGCTCGAATGGCGAAGGAGCTAAATGAGAACAATATGAGGGGATTCTCAATTATGCACATGGCAGGACAAATGGTGCTGTTAATGCCCAACGAAGCGGGAGAAAGGGTGGACATTATGTCGCGGGCAGATTTAGATAGGTGGTTCGTGGATGTACGCCCGTGGTCGACTGCGATACAGATGTCGACGAGAAAAATGTGGCTCGCCATGAGCGGAATCCCTATTCACGCGTGGGCAACGGAGACTTTTGAGAATATTGCCAAATTATGGGGATCCTTGGTAAAAGTAGACATATCGACGATTTTGCCTTCATCTTTCGAGCGAAGTAGGATACTTATTGAAACCAATTTGATCGAAAGGATCGATGAGGTGCTGGAATTGGAGGTAGATGGTAATTCATATAACATAAGGGTGCAAGAATGGGAACGAGAGGTGGTTCAAAAGGATAGGGACGATGAGGAGAGTGACATGGAGACATCCCCGGAAACTAATTCCCGTAGAGCTGTAGATGTATCTCATGGGATCAGTAAGTCGGATGAAGGCGAGGATCCGATGTTGCAATCTTTTGTCCAGGACAGCCTTGTGGTTGAGGATACTAATCTGATTTCAAGAGGTGGGATGGACGTGGAGGACCGGGAAATAGATTCGAAACAAGACGCTAATGTTACACACAAAGGGTGTACCTACGAAAAACAGATTGATCTCCGTGTGGAATCATTGAGTGGAGGGAATTCGTGGGTTTCGGATGAGGTGGTTGCTTTGATAGATATGGAGGGGACAGGCGATCGCATGAGCCTAGACGTGGCTCAATTTGAATTCTGTAGAGGGGACGGTGCCCAGGGGAATGAGACAACAGCGGATGGGGAGGTGGCTATGCTAGATAAGGAAAGGAATGGAGATTGCACGAGCCTTGACATGGATCACTTTGTCTGTTGTGTAGGGGACGATGCCCAGGGGATTAATGGAACAGCGGAAAGGGGGGTGGCAGTGACTATTGTCGATACAACGATGGGGGCGAACACAGGGGGGAAGGTTGCGGATGGGCCTGAACAAGTGAGGGCCTCGGATGCTAAGTATATTGAGCATAATGGAGTCCTTCGCAAGGTAAGAAGCTTATCGAATGTTTTGTTAAGTGTTTTGAATCCGGAGGAAAGGTCTGAGGTGGAGAATAAATTAACAAAAAAATCTAGAGGAAGGCTGAAGAAGAAAATACAGGAGGATACGGGGATTGCTAATGGGTCCTTATCTGATTCGGATTTTATAAACAGAAAGAGGGTGATTTTGAGAGAGGCAAAACAAACACTTGACCTGGGGAAATTGATAGGGGCTTCGACGGTAGGTAACGAGGAGGCGATCGTTCAAGATATTGCGCGTATCATTGAGTCGCGCATTGAGAATAAATAGCAGCCAGCGATGCGGGTGTTGTCGTGGAACATTCGCGGATTGGGTGCAGCCGCGAAGCGACGAGCAGTACGTGATAGAGTTCGACAACACCGTTGTGAGATGGCGTTGCTTCAGGAAACTAAATTGGAGCAGCTATCAGCGAATGGGGTAAGTAAATTATGGTTTTCGGATAAATTTGATTTTGTTATTGCACCTTCTATTGGGCGATCAGGGGGGTTACTGTTAATTTGGGACAGTGATAAATTTCGGATGATAGAAACATGTATGTCTCAGCATTTTATTTTGATTAAAGGGGAGTGGGTGATAGAGAAATGGCCATGTTGGATGGCCAATGTGTATGCTCCTTGCGTGGTGGAGAATCAAGGGCGGGTATGGGGGGAATTACGGGAGCTGTTAGGGGAATTAGATGGGTCGTGCTGTGTGGGAGGTGATTTTAATGCTGTGCGGGAGGTGGGGGAGAGATGTGGCTGTGTTGATGCATCGAGGGGAATGGAGGAGTTCAACAATTTTGTGGAGGATGTAGGTTTATTAGACATCAAAGTGGTGGGAAAAAAGTTTACTTGGTTTGGGTCGGGGAACAAGGCATGTCGCCTAGATAGATTCTTGGTGTCGCGTGAGTGGATCGATCGATTTTCTTCGCTGTATCAATTGTATTTGCCGAGGGGGATTTTGGATCATACGCCGATACGGCTAACAAGTGAGGATAGTGATTGGGGACCTCGACCGTTTAGGTTTCTAAATGTTTGGCTTGAGAAAAAAGATCATGTTGATTTAATGGCGAAGGAATGGGAGAGAATTTCAGTGGAGTTTGAGGGTTATTCGATACATTATAAATTAAGGGAGATGAAAAAAAATTTGCGCACATAGAATAAAGAATGCTTTGGTCAAGTCGACACTAGAATTGGGGAGGTGATAGAGCAGATAGACCGGTTGGATGAGGTTGTAGAGGTGGCGGGGGATAGAGTACAACGGGTTGAAGAGATTAGTCGGCTGAAAATTGAGCTGTGGCGTTTGCATAAGTACAGGGAATCGATTTGGCGACAGAAGTCGGGAGCTCTTTGGCTAAAAGTGGGGGACCGTAATACTTCATTCTTTCATCGAACTGCGAAAATTAGAGCTGCAAAAAATCTGATTACTGGTTTGCGGATTAATGGCAAATGGGTGGAGGATCCGGCGAGGTTCAAACGCCATATACAGGGGGAATTTCGTAAACATTTTGCACGACCACCATGCTTTGGGACGATGGAGGCAGATGTGCGGTTTTGTAGGCTGGATAGGGATGCTGCCGATATGCTTGAAACAAGCTTTTTGCTGTCCGAAATTAGAGAAGCGGTTATGAGTTGTGAAGGAGCGAAAGCTCCGGGGCCTGACGGGTTTAGCTTTGCTTTTTTCAAGCGGGGGTGGGAGTTCTTGCAGGCGGATCTACTGCGTTTTTTTGAGGCTTTCCATGCGCAAGGTTCTTTTCCGAAAGGGGTTAACTCGACATTTGTGGTCCTGATCCCGAAAAAAGATAACCCGCAGGTAATCAGTGATTTTCGGCCGATATGCTTATTGAATTCTGTTTACAAAATTGTGGCGAAAGTATTAACAGGAAGGCTTCAGAAGGTACTTCATTCGGTGATTAGTGAAGAGCAATCAGCTTTTATTAAAGGGAGGCAAATTGTTGATGGTATCTTATTAACCAACGAAGTCGTACATTCACTTCGTATGCGACGGTTTAGCGAAGGAGGAGTGGTGTTGAAGATTGACTTCGCGAAGGCGTATGATTGCATAAAGTGGAAATTTCTTGATGATGTAATGTGCCGGATGAATTTTGGGATGGTATGGCGGAATTGGATTATGAAATGTGTGGGTACAGCACGTCTTTCGGTACTTGTGAATGGTAGTGTAACCCCGGAGTTTGCCATGGAAAGGGGGTTGCGACAAGGTGATCCCTTGTCGCCGTTACTATTTGTTATTGTTGCGGAAGCATTGCATCAATTCTTGGTGAATGCGGAAAGTTTGGGTCTGATTAGAGAAGTGAGTGTCGCTGCGGATTGTCGGCTCTCGCATTTGCAATTTGCGGACGACACGGTTATCTTCATTCAAGGTAAAGTTGAATATGCTAGAAATTTGAAGCGTGTGCTGACATGTTTTGAGTATGGGTCGGGGCTGCAAATTAACTATGCAAAATCGGCAATGTATGATGTGGGAATAGAGAATGCAGTGGCAATGGAGATGGCAAGGGAGTTGGTGTGTGTGCGAGCCGATTTACCCTTCAAATACTTGGGGATTCCGATTAGAATTAATCCACGGAATGGTAAGGTTTGGGAACTGGTAATTCATCGGATGCGCTTATGTTTAGTGGGATGGAAGAAAAACTCGTTGTCTTTTGCCGCAAGGGTGACATTGGTGAATTCGGTACTTTCTACGCTGCCACTGTATTATATGAGTATTTTTAGGGTGCCGAAAACGGTACTAAATAAAATTGAGATGATTCGGAGAGCATTCTTGTGGGGTGATACGGATCTAAAAAGGAGATTGAACCAGGTTGCTTGGGCGAAAGTATGTAGACTGAAGAAGCTAGGGGGTCTTGGAGTGGCAAATATTGAACTTAGAAATTCAGCGTTGCTTGCCAAATGGTTATGGAGGAGATATGCCGACTCTCCTAGGTCTCTGTGGAAGTAGATTGTGGAGGCTAAGTACGGTGTCGCAGTGAGGGGGAGGCTGCCGAATAAGGTGGCACATAGGGAACGGGCAACGGGTGCTGTTTTGGTTCGACCGGTGGTGTTTAGAGGTGCCTTTGTGCGAGGTGTTCCCGCACATCTTTCGGTGTGCTAGTAACAAGGCCACACGGGTGTGTGATTATGCGGTGCAAGGTACACTGAACCATGAGGAGTGGCTGCCGTTTTTTAGCCGTGGGCTGCGATCCTTTGAGCAGCAGCAGCTGAGCCAATTGCGCGCGATCGTGAGGGGGTATACCTTATGTGCGAGCGAGATGGATGTGCTGGTCTGGAAGCCAAATGCGATTGGACAATTTTCAGTGGGGAGTCTCATGAAATTGATGTCATCTATGGGTCTATCCGATTATAGTCTTGATGGTTTCAATATTTGGAAAATAGAGGTGCCCCCGAAAGTACAATGCTTCCTATGGTTCGTGCAATTGTGTCGATTGCCGACGTTGTCAATGCTAAGCGCTAGGGGCATGCCTTTAGCGGGAATTCAGTGTGTGTGGTGTAGGGGGGTTTGACAAGGAAGAGCATATATTTTTTACATGTACGTTTGCGGACAAGTTGTGGGAGGCGTTTTTCTTATGGTGGAGGTTGTCATGGGTAAAGCCGAGAACGTTTGCGGATTTTCTAGTACAGTGCTGTAGTGGGGTTTTGTCGGGGGTGGGGAAAGCTTGGTGGGTGGTTGGATGTACAACGGTCTTGTGGTCCTTATGGCTTGCGAGGAATGATGTAATTTTCAATCATAAACAGATGGTACTCGAGGAGCTGCTTTTCCTTGTAAAGCTGCGATCCCTTTATTGGATTAAATCCTCCGCGCAAGGCAGCGACATAACCGAAGCTGCTTGGTGGGAGTGGCCGCTGCAGTGTGTGCTGTCGGGTACAGTGAAGCCTAGAGTTGGAATTCGTTGGTGTCCACCGATAGAAGGTGCACTAAAGTTTAATGTGGATGGCGCGGCGAGGGGGAAACCGGGGCTGGCGGGATGCGGGGGTGTGTTGCGGGATGAGAGCGGTGTAGTGCTGGCAGTTTTTTCGGGACCGTTGGGTTGTATGGACTCGAATGAAGCTGAGGTTTGGGCTATATTTCATGCGGTTCGATTGCTGGCCGAGACAAGGTGGAGGGCGGATTGGTCGTTCATAATTGAATCCGACTCGCGGAATGCATTATCATGGGTGCTGCACAAGGAGAAGCGGCCTTGGCGATATAGGGGGCTGTTTCGAGAGATAGATTATGCTTGCTTGCAGCTACGTTGTGTTTGCTTTCACCACGCTTTTCGTGAGGCGAATTCTTTCGCCGATGCTCTCGCTAAAGGGGGTGTGGATAGAGTGTCTTGGTTTCATGCTATTGCGGATCATGGTATGGCATCGTAATGGGGTTTTTTTCCGTTTCATTGCGGATTGGTTTTTACCTTCCATGATGTACTCTTTTTCCTTCAATTTAGGATAGGGAGGTTTTTTAAGGAGGCATATGGGAGGTTGTATGATTTTTTACACGCTGAATAAAATCATACGATTATTGATCAAATATATATATATATATATACATATATCTTTTTATAAATCCAACAATTATCCTATAATTAAATTTAAAATGATGTTTCATAGTTGAATGATGTTGTTTTACTATTTGATTCATGATAGTATTGTTTATTTTTCTTAACCATTTAATAAGACACACATTGTAGATAAATTACTCGAATCATTGTCTCTCGGAGATAATAACATTTTTTATTTCACTTGGACTACTCGTAGTGTTCAATGATAATTTTTTTCAATAGTAGTTTTCTTAATAGGTAGTTATTTTTTTAAAAGATATTATGTGACAAATTAAAAGAAAAAATAATTCGATAATATTAACTAATAATTTTAATATTATTTTGTATTAATTTCTAGTCACTTAATTAGTAAACTTGGTAATTTTTCTCATTTTAGTTCTTTGAATGATGTGATACTTTAATTTTAATAATATTATTATGTGACACTTTAATGTTGTGTTACACGATATACTTTTAAAGTGTCACATCATCAATAGGATTAAAAACTGGTCAAAATACATGTTTAAATAAGAAAGTTATATCATGAACCCTCCTCACCACATCGGTTATAGTTTCAACCAATAAAAATCACTCACTTAATTTTTCTGTCACATCAATTTTTAATGTGTTTTTTTTTTAAATTGTTATTTGAGCGGGTTGTTGAGATGGAAAATATGATAAATGGAGTGATTTATATTAATAGAAACCATGACATATGCAATAAGAATGATTCAAAAAATTTTTGTTTAAAAATTAATGTGAACTAAAAAAATTTAGAAACCAAATTGAGAAAATTACAATGATCATGGACTAAAAGTTGTATTGTCCCTAATAATAATAATAATAATAATAATAATAATAATAATAATAATAATAATAATAATAATAATAATAATAATAAACGTGTCTAAAAACCAATGACGTCAGGCAAGGGGGAGCAACATGAGCGATCGTTTAGGGCCCCACCTTCTACCTTCATAATTTTATATATTTTTTAATTGAAAATATAATGAATTAGTGATTGTCCCTTATTTTTTAGTCGTATTTATAGTGTTTTCTTAGCAAAACAATAATAATAACATTTTTATGATTTATTAATAAAATATTAAATTAATTGTTCAAAATAATAAAACATATTTTCGTTCTTAATTATAAAGATCAATTTTTGAGTTTCCGTTATGAGCCCCAAAATATCTTAGATGACTCTGCTAAAGACAACGACAGTGTAACATTAGCAACACCATATGCATTGTTCTAGGCAGCTTCCTAGAAAATTCAGTCAATAACTAACAAAAATTACATTATTTATTTTCTAAGGTTTATACAGAAAAAAATCATAAAAAGCTAACATATATTTCCAAATATAGTTTTTAGGGTTCTGTTGTGAGGGAAAAAGATGCTTCCAAATAAGTGTTTTGGGAATTAATTCAAATTAGGTTACGTGATATAAAATTATTAGTTGGAATAATGAAATGAGGTGCAACTTATATCATTAACAAAGTTTAAGTTTAAATTTTTAACGTTATAAATAACATATTAGGAGGATCATTCCAATAATAAATCTTTAAAATACGCGATGCAAATTAATTGAGATGATCATAAAAATGGAACTACGTGATTCTTTTATCACATTAAGTCATCAAATTGGAATTATTTAGTATCAAATTTGTTCAAAATCTTGCCAAATTTAACTTGAGATCTTCATCAGTTGGAGTTTGATGTACTTTTCCAGCAATAAGCCATTGGTTTTGGTCCTTTTGGAAGTGTTTGGTGTTGTCGTGTTTGGCATCTCCTACTTTTATAAGGTTTATTGGACGTGCTCGGAAGTTACCTATTCTTTTCAAACAAACCTTCCTCAATCCCAACAATACCATTTTCTTTTCAAACTTTTATCTAAGGTTTATTGTCCTTAATATAACATGTGACATCATTTGAAGTCCACTTATATAAAAAAAAAATTAAATAGCAGTGCATCAAATATTAACTATTTATATAGAAAAATGATTTTGACAAGTGCCCCTAAAATATTAGGGTTAGGATTTTAGAGTTTGTGGTTAATTTTTAAGGTTTAGAGTTAGGGTTTGATTTTGGTGGGTAGGATTTAGTGCCCCTAAAATAACAAGTGGCAACATTTGAAACCCGCTCGTGGAAAGAGAAAAAAAACTCCATCGGTGTGCATTAAATATCCTTTTGCATATGAGGAAATATCTCATGCACCGGCTGTTGTGGCAATAAAATTTCTATAAGCGCATGTACATGGAATAATTACCCTTTACATATTCGCTTTGTTTTAATTTTTACGCATTTTTAATATGATCCCATAATAGTATTTCTTTAGTTTTAACTAGGGACAGAAAGTACAAGGACTAGGGGGCATGACCCCCTAAAATTTTAGAAATTTATCCCTTAAATTTTTTTAATAAATTAATTTAGACCCCTCAGGATTTTAAAAATTCATATCAAACTTTAAAACTTTGAATATTTTCAATTAAACACCTTCTCAAAATTATTAAAAGTTTAGTTTAAGCCTCTAAGATTTTTAAAAAATTTAATTGGTCCCCAAAACTCTTATCAGACCCGTTTCTGAGATTTTAGTGGTCTATGGGTGAACTTAAAAAATAGGCCCCTAATTAAGGGTGAGTGTTCAATCGAGTTAAGTTGAGTAAAAAAAAATTCAAGTTATGCGAGTTTACGAGTCCTTACGACTCGAACTTAAAAATTTATCTACTAAATACTAAAATTTTGAGTTATTAGAATTTTTATTTTACAACTCAAACTTTATTTGAAATTTTTTCGAGTCTAAGTCGAAAAAATCAGTTTTTTCGAGTCGAGTGGAGTTTTGCTCACACTTTTCCCTAATAACGAGTATTGGAAAAAAAATAAAATTTGAAATTAGACCCTTAGTAACAAGTGATATATAAAAAATGGGTCCCTGTTAACAAATTTTGAAAAAAATATTAAATTTTAAGAGTATTCTTGTAATAACAAATATAGGGAAAATGAAACCCTAATAACAAGTATTGAAAAATTAAAATTTAAGAGTATGCATGCAATAACAAATATTAGGGAAAATAGACCATAAATAACAAGTATTGAAAAAAATTGGACTCTTAATAACAATATCGGAAAAAATAAAATTTAAGAGTATGACCCTAATAACAAATATTAGAAAAGATAGGCCCCCTAGTAACAAGTATTGAAAAATTGACCTCATAATAACAAGTATTGAAAAATTTGTACCCTAATAACAAGTATTGAAATAACAATAAATAATAAAAAAAATGGGCCCTAATTACAAGTGTTCAAAAAAAGAGTCTATAATAACAAGTATTGAAAAAAATTATACCCCTAATAACAAATATCAGACAAAATAAATTTTAAGAATAGAACTCTAATAACAATTATTAAAAAAATAAATTTTAAATAATAAATATTAAAAAATATTAAACCCTAACTATAAATATTCAGAAAAATAGGCCCTAGACAAGGTAGGGGCTCTGGGCGAGCGCCCCTATTGCCCATGCTCAGGGACAACCCTAACTCTTAGTTCAAGTTTCATCACTAATTTTAACCCTTAATAAAATTTGTGTACATCATGCAGACAAAACTGGTCAAACTTGAATTTTCTAGAAAGAACAAACTTTCCTTTCTCATTAGGACCCTTATTTCGGTTCAATTATAGTAATATATATATATAAAGTAAATAATTTTTTTATTAATGTGTAGTAATTTGGATCGAACCAAACGGATTTAGGTCTCTAACCCAAGGTTCAATTGTGGTTGAAATCTATTATGCTCTTGTAAAAGATCATATCTTGTGTCTTTAATTTATTTAAAAATTATGCTCAATCTTTGATCAATTAAATATTACTTTAATTGGTATAATATTTTAGAACTCTTAGTTTATAAATTTGAGTGCGTATAAACATATCAATTTTCGATCGAAACCTAAATGATGATGATGATATATAAATGGTCGCTTTGGGGCTTGAATTTATGGGCTCTTTTTTCTTGAGTTGGCCCAAGCTTATTTGTGGCCCCAAAATGGAGTCCAAGACTAGTGCTATACTCATTTAGGTCAAATTTGGTTTTGGTCTCTCTACTATACTAAAAATAAGAACTTGGTCCTTACGTTTTATTTTGGCTTTAATTTGGTCGGTTAAATTTGGTTTAGATTTCTATATAATGTCTAAAATTTCAAACATTGACTTTGTTTTATTATTATTTAAAAAAAAACACTCACTATGTTAACAAGACTTTTCATATTAGAAAACAATTTTTGAAGAAAAATTCCACGCCAATAATTTTATCAAAACAGTTAACGGTATGAACATTTTAAGCAAGCTAGCTATATTCTAAAAGTAATACCCAATTATGTTAAATCAAAGTAAATGGACTGAATCCCAGATTTTAGTATAATAGAGGGACTAAAATTAAAATTTGACTGTTCATTTATTAAGCACATGAATTTTAAAATTTTAGTACATCATAATAAAGTAGTAGATATGTGGTGTACTGTTTTCTTTGGTATTGGTACATACCGATAGCAATTTATTTTTAGCATAATGCCAAAAAAAAAATAATGTTTGATTGAATAGTCACTTTGACTCTTAATTCTTTAAGGAATTAAACTCTCATCGTTTTATTTTGGGTCAAAATAACCCCTCTACTGATGAAAATTATTAGTCAACTGACAATAAATAACTTGAAATGACTGAACAAAAGAAAAAAATATTTTATATTTTTTACAACTTTTAAAAATTATTTTTTTTGACTAATGTGTCATTCTGTAAAGTCGGCATATTTGTCTATATGACATTGTTATTGCGACGTACATTGCCATGTAGGTTTGTCACGTCATTTCAACTTTCAAGTCATATATCATTAGTTGACTAACAATGTTCATCCGCAGAGTGATATTTTGACCCAAAATAAAACGTTGATGTTAAATTACTTCAATATATATATATAGGCTAAAATGACTATTCCGTCAAATATTAAGATATTTTTTTAACATTATATCTTTATTTTTTTGAAAGTGGTACCATCGGAGCTATTGATGGACAATATAAATTACAAATTAACTCATAAAACTTGCCATCTTAAGCAATAGGAAATTGGGTTTGAATGAGTAATTTGTATCCGCTTCCAACAGAGTAAATACTCGTTTTTTCAGCATTCCATACTAATGCATCATTTTGTCCAAAAGCCGAGAGATTGATGGAAAGAATTATCGCAACATCAGTAAATTGAAGTTCAATATGACCAAATTTGACCCCATTATCTTGTAGTAGGTTACCAGAAATCGTTCCAGATAAAAATTGATCGAATAAAAAATCTTGCTCCTATTCGGCTGAAAATTGTCCCATTTATAATAATTAAATAAGAATTTGATCGAATACATCTCATAACACTTTCCACCTAGGCTACAACAAAACCCATCTTGTATAAAATGGCTTCGAGAAAAAGAACATTCAACTTGATCATATGTTTTACTCATATCGAGTTTCAGCACAAATAATCATTTTTTGTCTGTCTGTTTATTCTAAAAGGTACGAAAATTCTCATATGCAATGATAATGTTATCAATTATGAGACACCCATAAATAAAAGCACTTTGAGACTCATTGATGCAAATAATAAAGACTGCTTGAAACCGATTTGCGATTATTTTTGAAATAATCTTGAACAATATATTATACAAACTAATCAGTCAAAAGTGTGACATTTCAGTAGAATTAAATACCCTAAAAATTATGACTGATATTTATAATCAGTAATATCCAGACTCACAATGTGCAAAGCTTTTAAAAAAATTGCATCAACCAACAAATCCTCTTTTATTCTTGGCGTACTACAAGAGTTTAATAAAAAATGGTAAAAATATTTATTTTGAATTTTTTAGCCCTTCAATTAAATGATAAAATTAAATTTCTTAAATCTCAGCAAAAATTAATAATTCAGTTCAATAAAAAATAGTAATTTAATTTAAACCATTTTAATAATAACTCTAAGATCTAAAATTTTATAATTTCGTCTCAATATCAAAACACAAATTCTCAGTACCGACTTTAATCATGTTAGAAATAATATAGTAACAATCCAATGAAATCATAATACTGTAAAAAAAAAAACAAACAATAACATAAAAATAATACTATATTGTTGGATAAAATTGAAAATTAGAAAAAGAATTTTGCAAGGCTTGTATGAACAATTTTCTTATGACATATTTGATTTATCCTCGGTGCTTTAAGTAATGTTGGACGTCTGTCTCTCAGGATACAACAACAAACGATCACAGCAGTAAACAAAGAAGTGATCAATCGAACACAATCTTGCCTTTCTGTATCACAAGAAGGAATGGATTCAGAAGGAAGTTTTTATATCGATGTTTTTTATGGTGTGATTTGGAAATCTCTCAACATGGCAAGGTAGTTCTGTTGTGCGACAACTTAGGGTAAGGCTAAATTAAGGCTGAATCCAACCTAAGATGTTACCTACACTACACAGTTTGGTTTAGAACGACGCTTTTTACAATGTTTTTCGAGTGAATGTATATACTGATATATTGTGGCGTTTTTAGAGATACGCCGCAATAGAATTCATATACTTGTACTTTAGTGGCGTTTGTAAAAAAAACGCCGCAATAGAATTCATACCTCAAACTTTATTTGATTTTTTTCCGAGTCGAGTTTATGAAATTATGTGTCGAGTCAAAACGAGTCAGGTTTTTTTGCCTCGAGTCGATTTGAATAATTTGATTTTTTCGATTCGAGTCAAATTTTGCCCACCCCTCGTTGTAACACCCAGGTTTGGGGGTCGGGTGAATTAAATAATTAAAATAATGTTTTGGGTTTTCCCTTTTCTTTTTAAAATTCATTTAATATGTTGGACCCGGTTTTGATTTAAAGCCCAAATTTCCATGGATTTTAGAATGTTGGATGATGGCCATTTTTCATTAATGGCAGTTTTATAATTACATGGTCTTGTAAAATAAAACCCCTTTTATTTCAAATACCCAAATTTTTATCATTTTCAACCTCCAACAACATTTCCAACATGAAACTCTTCTCTTCATTTGAAGTCACTATTCCATCACCAACCTTCTTCATCCTTTGAGATTTTTGAAAGGTAATAGCATTTTTGAGTTGTCCTCAACTTCCTCTTTCTCTCCATGTTTTTAGTTTTCAATGAAGCCCATTATTTTGTATTTTGAGTTTTTGAGCTTAAAGAATAAAAATCCAAACTTTATTGATTTTTGATCGAACTTTTGATTTCTTGAAGTTAGATATGTTATTGGTAGCCCAAATGGTCCAACATATATGATTTTTACAAAGTTTTAACAACATTTTCGGATATGGGTTTTAGGGAGGTTTTAGGTGGTTCAAAAGATGAGTTTTGGGGCTGTTTAGTGTTGGAAATTGAGGGCTGATGTTTGTGTGATGTTTAAAGGTTATTTTGGAAGCTATTAGGTGTGTTAAAAGTGTTGGAATCAATGGTTCTTTGTAGAACTAATGTTTTGATATAATAATTGAAAAATGTTTTGGACTGATTTAAAAAGTATTTAAAACATTTTCAAAGTCCAAACAACTTGAAATTATGTTTAGGGAAGTTTTTAAAAGGGTTTTTCAAAGCCAAACTTCACAAACTTGTCCAGGTGTTTCGAAACACCTTAGGGCGTTTCGAAACAGGGGGCTCTAGTAGCAAAATCGTTTCGATACTTGTATCGAAACGGGCTTTCCATGGACAGAACTTTTGCCCAGCGTTTCGAAACGGGCTATGCCGTTTCGATACGCCTACATGGCATTGACCACAACGGTCATAAACCCCAACGGCTATTTTCCCAACTAACTTTTAAATGGAGGCGTTTTGATACGGGCCTATAGCGTTTCGATACGGGTTTCGAAACGACAAGGGGTGGTTCCGAAATGGGTGCCCTGACAGACTGCAACGGCTCTTTCTACATAGAGAGTGTTTCGAAACGACTTCAAGCGTTTCGAAACGGAGAGCTGTAGAACTGCATTTATGGTGGGAATTAAAGTCCTCAACGGCTCCAATATGATCCCAACGACTAGTAACAGCTACAAACTCATTTGGGAGTATAAAAGGGACCTCCAAGCATCAAGAGAAGGCTAATGCTCATATTGTCAAACATCAAATGATCAAATATTGTCTTAGTGCCTAAATTGTCAATTCTTGTATAGACAAACACTAGTGAGCCAAAATTGTCAAATTTGCTCAAGTGTTTTAGGTTTTGGGTGAGTGCTTAATTGTGCAAACAAACACCTATTAGAGGGTTTTAAGTTTGCTTTGTTTATCTCTTTGTAAGAGAGGGTTTCAATCAAGGCTTTGGGTAGAAAGCTTGATTGTGTGTAAGGGTTACCTCCTAAGCCTAGAAAAGGGGACGAATCAATAGTGGATTGATTGAGAAATCGTTAGTGGGGAGCTAAGGTAGTGGATGTAGACCTTGGTTAGAAGGTTGAACCACTATAAATCATTGTGTCTATCTTCATTTTAGCTTCCTAAACCCTAACACCCAAATATCCACCTCTCCACCACTTGGTGAGAAACATTGGTTGATCGAATCGAGCACCTCACAACTCAATATTCTTAGTTGTGCAAATGGGCTGCTCGAAAATATGTGTTTAAGGGTGTTCTTAGTTGGCTAAATGCTTGTTTTGTGCTCCGAGGGTTGCTACAGTGATTTGTGGGCTGATTTGTGTTTGTTTTGTTGGCTTTGATTGACTAGCATCGGGATTTGGTGTTGGAGAATCTTTGGGAATCAATTCGGAACCGTTGGGAGCTTGATCGATTGTTTGCTTGTGTTTGGAAAGTCCGGTGAGTGGTTCTTTGGTTTTAACTTGGTTTTCAAATACCTTGGTTCGAGCATGTGGACCTAGGTCGGGCTTGGTAAACCCACCTAGAGTTGGGATTAGATTGGTAGTCTAATCTCAAGCTTTAGTTAGAGACATATGGATGAACTTTGAATATTGTGTGATTATGCATCTTGTTCTATATTTATTGTGATTGATGTTGTTATGTATATTGTGATATACATGTATGATGAGGCATGATGTTTTATGCATTGTGATATGCATGTGATTGTTGGAATGTGGATGCATGATGGTGGATCATGGTGAGTACGTGCTAAGCACGGAAATTGGTAAGAATATGGTGAGGTTGAGCTATGAAATGAGTTAGTATTGGCACTAGTATGCTTGGGTACAAATTATCGATCATTAGGATGTTAGTGTGCACACGAGTGTCGAAATGCGCGCGTGGTCTTGGTGATGGTAGTCATCAAGATGAAGTACGGGTACGCCCGAAAATCTTCTTTTATATGTTAGTCGGTGATGAGTGGAATCTCATCGACGGGGCGTGAGGATGAGTGGAATCCCCTCCGCGTGAAACGGTGATGAGTGTAATCTCACCGTAAGGTAATGGTTGAGTTGTTCGATGTGAGTTCCAACGGTTGTTATCCATGTATTCGGGTCATAGCTAGGTGCCAATACATATTATTAAATGTGTTTCCATATGGTTGTGTTTATGGACATGTTGAGCATTACATAATATTTGATGTTATGTTCATGCATTTTATATTTGACTCTTGTGGCTTCGAAGGTAAGAAAACATGCTTTCTTCCTTGGTTTGTTGCTCGTGCTTGGACCCTGCATTGTCGAGGTTTGTCTTATGAGCTTACCCTCACTAAGCTTTACGCTTACGCTCTCTTTTGTTCGACAATGCAGATTCTTAGTTCGTGGGCTGCTTGTGCAAGGAGAAGGCCTCCAAGTGTGCTATCTTAATCCTCAAGTATGAACTTTTAAGTTATGAGATGTAATGGATAAGCAATGGGATTTGTGTTGTTTTTTTTTGTGTAGGAGCTTGTTTAGACTCCTTTGATATGTTGATGTTTTGGTGTGGCTTGTTGATGCCTTATTTTGGATTGTAAACCATGCTTATGATGCATATCATGAATGCTTATGTGTATGTTTTGTTTTAAGGCATGAAACATTGTTATGCAATGTATGTCTTTTTTTGGTGAATGCTTGATTCCCTTAAATGCATCCCATTTTCATGTATGTGGTGTGATGATCGTGTTTGAAGTAGGGTGAATGCCTCTAGAGTAGGTAAATGCATATTATATCTTGTTTCTTGATGTTTGAGGCTTGTTGGGGACTTTTGGAGATGCAAAATCTGGTTTTTAGTAACACACAGACTGCAGGCATTTCGGAACGGGTAAGGCTGTTTCGGAACGGGTGTGGCTTCAGGGACACCCGTATCGGAACGCGTTCCGGTACAGTTTGGCTACTGTGAACCCCTGTTCCGATATGAGTCTCGAAACGTTTTTGCTACTGTGAGTGCCTGGTCCAGAATGTGTTTCGGAACGTCTAGGCAAAATGGTTCCCTGTACCGAAACGGGGTAGATGCGTATCGGTACGGGAGATTGGCTTTTTAAACTGGGGCCCGTGTTTCGAAACACATGCCTGAAAAGTGGGCTTTTGACATCTCTAAAGGTTCTCAAGTGTTGGGCAATAGGCCCGGTTCGATGTTAGCTTTCTTGTGAGCCTTGTTAGTAATCATTTACGTGTGTTTGGGTCGCGTTTGCAAGGAATCAACCTAACTTGAATACATGGTAGGTTTAAATCAAATTACGTGTCGTTGGTATGGTTTAACCTTGTTTTCCGTTGTCGCTTCTCATATAAGTCTAATTGAATTCATCTAGACAAGATAATTAAAGAAAAAATTTTCTCGGGTTGTTAACCGAAGTGGAGCCTTAACGGGTTTTGCCTTGGTTTTCCCCGTGTAGCCCACTCGGACCGGTCAGTCGCCCGGACCGGGACGAGGGGGTTACACTTGTAAATAAGGAATTAGATCCATTGGCAGCTTCTATGATGTGTTCATGGCTTTATGAGGTTTGGTGTCAGCCAGGATCACATAAAAAAGCATTGCTTACTCCTTTCCACATTTTAATCATTATTTTCATCATAGGAATGGACTTGGAAAGAAAACCTCATAGTGACCTCGCAAGGTCTATGAAAGTAGGTTGTCCCTATTGAACCTAAATTTTGGGATCTCTAGTCAACTATGTTGAGTTTTCCAACACATATATGAGCTTTAGGTACATATCTTTCGATGTTTTATCAACTTAATCTCGGTTTAACCCTTTAGTTAGTGGATCTGTAATGTTATCTTCTGATCTCAAGTTCAATATTTTCAAATAAAATAAACAACCAATAAAACTAATAGCGCCTATGTCCACCGGTACCACAAGACAATGCACGACGATGTCGCTTCGAATTGTGTCGAGGTAGAGCATCGTCACCATCACCACCATCATTAGCATCATCACCATTCCCGGTTCTAGCAGCTGCAGTACCGCTTGTTCCACCGGGACCACTTAGGTATAAAATTGACTGTGGTGGCGTTTGTTGGACAATTCTGGTTCTAAATGTGGCTAACATCGGGGGGAACATCATGAAGGGCATATAGCCTGCAAGATAGCTAGAGGCACCACTCATCATCGCCGAAAGTTGAGCAAAGTGGTCTAACATAGAAGAAGACGTTAAATAACCTTGACTTGGACTTTGAGTCAACTGTGGCCGCATCGGTGGTGGGGTAGTATCTAATGGTGGCGGTGGCAGTGGTGGTGCTGCGAAGGAAAGACCACTACCGGAGGTGTTTCGTGCTCCCCCCTCGAACGTTGAGACTGTGGACGGTATGGGTGTGCATTTTCGGATACAGATAGTATCCGATCTGAAATTTTTGGATAGTTAAAATAACGATCCATATCTGATCCGAAAAAACTGGATATCCAAAATTTCGGATCGGATATCTGGATATCCGAATCCGAAATTCTTGATTAATTTAACAAAAAAAATTAAACTTTCTACAACTTGTACACATTTTGATAAAAAAAAAAAGCAGTAACAAACGTTGTGAGCAACTAACTAGAACATAGTAGTAGCAAAAGTTGAGCATTTCATAGTAGAAAAATTTTAATTTTAAAAAAATAATTAAAATTAAAAGAAACATTTGATATAAAAAAACTAACCTAACATTTCATAATAGAAAAAGAAATTGGGCAGTGGGCATAACAAACTAACCTAACATTTGACATAACAGTGAGCTTTCATGGCACAACAAATTATGCACTTGAACAAACTAACCTGACATAAAAATAGAGGTATGAGAAAATATAAAACATTTTATAATGCCTAAGAGGCTAAGAGTGATCATGGCACAACAAAAACAGACCAGTAGCAAAAGTTGAGCATTTCATTAACTTAATATTTTTCATAACACATCACACATTACACTTGAACAAATTATGCAGTGAACAATTTACTAGTATACCGTGTTCGACCGTAATAGCATCATTCAAGTCTTAATATCAACTAAAATACTACAAAAGTTTTAATATCATCATTAAAATTTAATACTCAAGCTCAAAATAAAATACTACGATAGTCTCAATAACAAAATTAAATTAAATCACTAAGTACTCTTAAAGTTCCAAGGCCCAAACTTTAGAAATCATCCAAACTATTATTCGTTTCATCAATTATGATTTCCGGTTACTCCAAAGTTAGATCCTTCATGCCTACAACATAAGAAATAAAATAAACTAAGGTTAAATCATGCATTATGTTTAAAATATTGAACAAATAATAAAAGCTAAACTAACTAACTTTCCTCCAATTTTTCCAAGGCAAGCAAGATTTCCTCAATTATAAGAGGTGACCAAGAGATGCGTAACCAATCTTGAGTGCAAACAAGTGCTTCAACCATTTTTGGAGTCAGTGAAGTACGAAAAGAATCAAGAACACGACCTCCTGTACTAAAAGCCGAATCAAAAGCTACAGTCGAAATGGGTATGGCAAGCACATCTTAAGCCATTTTATGAAGAATGAGATATCTTTTTGGTTGATCTTTCCACCATTGCAAGATTTTAAAATTTGGAGCATGAGACTCACAAGCATCTTCTAAATACTTCTCCAACTCACTTTTATTGGCATTAATTAATGAACAACCGGTATCTCTTTGATATTTTGAAGTCATGAGTTGTTGAAGATCAACCTTGCCACTTTGAGTCCCACTTTGAGTGAAAGTGGAGAAAGTAGAAGAAGTCGAAGAAGATGTATCATTTGTCTTTGATTGAGGCATCAATGAAGCATATAAGTTAAACAAAGATTGCAAAACCATTTTAATCTTGAGGCATAAGAGATTTGCTCTTGTTTCATCATAAGAGTCTTGCATAGTCCAATCAACATAACTTAATTTGTGCCTAGATTCAAGGATCACCGCCATAAACACCAAAACATTAATATTATCAATGTTTTCATAATATTTGTCATACTTAGACATCATTTGAGCTGTCATTTTCCTAACACCTTCATCATCATCACCAATGTTATTAGAAATCATTAATCTAATTCCGTAAATTTCATGTGCATAAGAGTTGCAAGTCACATAGTGAGAATCAGATAACCTCAATGTTGCATCATAAAAAACACCTAAGAAAGGCAAAAAAACTACCCACCCTCTTCCAATCATCTTCTTTGGGACCACCACCAAACTTTTTAAATTCCTTGAAACAAGAAGAATCTTTCAAGTATAAACTAGCAAATGCCTTTTTAAACTTGATAGCAGATTCAAGCATTAAAAAGGTTGAATTCCATCTCGTTTCAACATCCAAAGTAACTAGACTTTTACTATTCTCTTTCTCTTCTTCTATGCAAGTTTTAAACTTTTGAAGTCTCGCAGGAGAAGACCAAACATACCTCACAAGAGCTCGAACTTTCATAATTGACAAATCAAGTTCTTTCAAGTCCTCTCTTACAATTAAATTCAAAATATGAAACGCACATCTCATATGTAAATATTTACCCTCCAACAAACTAGACTCCCAAATGTTAAGTCTTCTCCTTAGGTAATCAATTGCTAAATCGTTTGAGCTAGCATTGTCTACGGTCACATTCATAATATTTTTCAAACCACATTCAATCAAACATTTTTTAACTACTCTACCAATAAGTTATCCGGAATGACCAGCAATAGGACAAAAATTAATTATCCTCTTATGCAAATTCCAATCATCATCAATAAAATGGGCAGTCAAACACATATAGCTTAAATTTTAACCCAATGTCCATGTGTCAGTGGTTAGACAAATCCTAGAATGCAAGTTCTTAAAAGAAACTTTCAACTCATTTCTTTGTTCAATAAAGAGAGCATAACAATCTCTAGTGGCAGTAGTGAGAGAATGAAGCCTAAAGAGAGGATTTAAAGCCTTACAAAAGTCAATGGAACCTTCACGTTCAACAAAAACAAAAGGCAGTTCATCCACAATGAGCATCTTAGCAAGCTTCTTCCTACACAAATCATTATCAAATTCCCACAATTTTGGAACACTAACTGTTTCAACAGTTCCGTCCTCAATTATTAGTGTTTTAGTTTCAAAATCAATCATCTTTTGCTTCTTATCTAAATTTGGGAATATTTTTTGCACCTATTAATGTGATTTGCTAATGGAGTGGTGACATTTTTAGTTGAGCAACCAATACGTTGTTGGCAATACTTACAAGAAGCAAAAGCGGGATCTTCCTCGTCAACCGAAAAATGAGTTCACCACTTGGACTTTTTCTTCCTCTTCCCTAAAGTAGCATCACTTGTTGTTGGACCTTTCGTCTCATTTCTCTTCCTTTTTGGTGGTTGCATTTCCTCTTCATTATACTCGTTCGTCATCGAATCAATAAATACATAATTAACATCTTCATTCTCATCAAAAGATGATGGAACATTCTGCAACCAAATAATTATAGGACACCAAATAATTATTCTCATGCGAACAAGATCATATTAACTTATTAAGTATTAATTGTAATACATAATCAAAAAATAACTAGCTAAGTGAAACTGTCGATGCATGGTAAAAAAAAATACTTCATTGTACTCAAATAAATTCAAATGATAGACTAATTTTATATTGAAAGCAATCTATATAAGAATAATGGAAGTAAAAAACATATCGAAGTCTAATAAATACATGTATAAAGTAATATGTAGATAAAGCAACAATCAAGAAAAAGACATTATAAAGTAGTTCTTTAAAGGTTTGGACGAGACTACTGTTGAGTTGTGTGGTGCTCGATTCGTTCAACCGATTATGCTCACCAAGTGGTGGAGAGGTGGATATTTGAGTGTTAGGGTTTAGGAAGCTAGAAAGGAAATAGACACAATGATTTTAGAGTGGTTCGGTCTTCTAACAAGCACCTACATCCACTACCTTAGCTCCCCACTAAGGATTTCACAATCAATCCACTAATTGATTCATCCCTTTTCTAGGCTTAGGAGGAAACCCTTACAACCAATCAAGCTTTCTACCCAAAGCCTTAATTGAAACCCTCTTTACAAGAGATAAACAAAGCAAACTTATAATCCTCTAATAGGAGTTTGTTTGCACAATTAAGCACTCACCCAAACCTGAAACACTTGAGCAAATTTGACAATTTTGGCTCACTAGTGTTTGTCTATACAAGAATTGACAATTTAAGTGCTAAGACAATTTCTTGATCATTTGATGTTTGACAATATGAGCATTAGCCTTCTCTTGATGCTTGGAGGTCCCTTTTATACTCCCAATTGAGTTTGTAGCCGTTACTAGCCGTTGGGATCAAATTGGAGCCGTTGAGGACTTTAATTCCCACCATAAATGCATTCTGCAGCTCCCCGTTTCGAAACGCTCGATGCCGTTTCGAAACACTCTCAATGTAGAAAGAGCCGTTGCAGTCTGTCAGGGCATCCGTTTCGGAACGCCTCCTGGCCGTTTCGGAACGCCTCATGTCCGTTTCGGAACGCCTCCTGGCTGTTTCGAAACTCGTATCGAAACGCTATAGTCCCGTATCGAAACGCCTGCATTTAAAAGTTGGTTGGGAAAATAGCCGTTGGGGTTTATGACCGTTGGGGTCATTGCCACGTGGGCGTATCGAAACGGCCTAGCCCGTTTCGAAACGCTGGGCAAAAATCTAGTCCAGGGAAAGCCCGTTTTGAAACACGTTTCGAAACGAATATGCTACTGGAATCACCTGTTTCGAAACGCCTTATGGTGTTTCGAAACACCTGGACAGGTTTGTGTAAATTGGCCTTTGAAAACATGAAAAACCCATTTAGAAACATCCCTAAACATAGTTTCAGAATATTTGGACTTTGGAAATTGTTTTAAATACTTTTTAAATCAGTCCAAAACATTTTTCAATTATTATATCAAAACATTAGTTCTACAATCTCCCCCTTTTTGATATAATAAAACTCTCTTGAAAAATTGTTTGGGATTCTCCCCCCTTTAACTTTAAAAATGTGAATAAGAGACTAAAGATATGAAATCAAATAAAGCTCCCCCTTATTCATTTGAACCCTTTAACTTTAAAAATGTGAATAAGAGACTAAAGATATGAAATCAAATAAAGCTCCCCCTTATTCATTTGAAAATTCAATTTTTCAAACCATTTCTCCCCCTTTTTGTTATATCAAAAAGAATTTAAAACATTAAGTTCAAAATAACAATAGAGGTAAAAAATTTAACAAAATAAGAATTTGGTTTAAAAATGGCTCCCCCTTACTCAAAGCATCATCAAAAGTGTTAGTCCATCATATATGATCATCTAGTTGACATAAAAGAAAATAAAACAAATAAAATCAAAAGCAACTAGATTTTTACCAACACTTGAACCCAAAGGGAGGATGTGAAGCCTTCCTTCTTCAAGTGTTCTTCCTTGTGTGCATGGAGCTCCCCCTCAATGTTTGACTTGTTGAACATCTCCATCACACCTAGCAAAAGACAATTAAGTAACTTTTGGTATCCAAATTGCTTTGGATCCATGAACGTTAGTAGCACAAATTTTTGACCCCTTTGGAATCCATTTTTCAATGTCATCCTTTTTAATTGAAGTGGTTAGTCCTTTTGGGACCCAAACACTTCTAAAACATTTACCATTTTTAAATCTAGGGGCACTAGATTGTCTAACATAAAAATTTGATTTTCCAACATTGTTTTTCTTTTCAAGCTCTTTGGAAATCAAATCTTTTTCTTCTTGAACATTTTGAAGCAATTTTTGTAAATCAAAACATTTTAATTCAAACTCTTCAAGTTTTGCTTCAAGTTCAAGTTTGGTTTTAGAAAGCAAATCATTTTGAATTTTTAACTTTGAAACCAATTTTTTGTTTTTCAAAATGTGGCTTTTAAAATCTAAAACCAAATCATCATAGGCATCTTGTAATTCATCAAAGGAATAAGAACATGAAGTAGATGAATTAGAAGTTACCCTTGAATCTTCTTCGATGGCCATAAGGCAAAGGTTGGCTTGTTCATCGTCGGTGGAGTCCTCATCACTCCAAGTAGGGGTGTGCAAAACCGGGTTCGGTTAACCATTAGCAAATTATTTCGGTTAACCGATAAGTTCGGGTCACCAAATTCTCGACCCTAAACCGTATCCATTCAATTGGTTAACCGTTTAGTCGGTTAACCGAAAAAATCGGTTCGGTTCGGTTTGGGTAACAGTTTTTTATTTTGTTTATTAAAAATATAAATTTTAATAATATGTTAGAAAAAAGTACATACTTTTTAAAAACGACACATGATATTATTATCTTTTCTAATACTAGCAAGTTAAACACTTAAACTTGATAAAATAATATTTTGGTTCTACTTTTGGGGAATGAGAAAATAAAATAAAATTTAATTTTTTAAAATAAAATAATAAAATAACATATAATATAATAATATATATTATATAATCGGTCGGTTCAGTTACCCGGTTTATCCCAAAATCGTAAACCGTAACCGAACCGGTTTCTTTTTAAAAAATAAAAACCCGAACCGAAACCGAATTCTTCGGTTTGGTTAACCTATTTTTCGGTTCGGTTTTTTCGGGTTTCGGAATCGGTTTCGGTTTTTCGGTTTTTTTGCACACCCCTAACTCCAAGTAGCCACATGTGCCTTCTTCTTATGGCTTGAAGTGCTTGCCCTCTCCTTTCTTTTAGGTTCTCGTTCAAGCTCTCTCAAGGCTTTCTTCATGAACGGGGCACACTTCTTGAAGAGGTGAACTATCTCTTCTTCTTCATCCTCCTCTTCACTTGAGTAGACATGATGGCAAGTGGAGGATTTGAGAGCCATGGCACTAGCATTGATGCCAAGCCCTTTGATTTTCTTCTCTCCCATAGCTCTAATTTCTTCCCTTTTCTTCTCCTCTTCCTTGTTCTTCTTCATAATTTGATGATTGAGAAGAGACCCCATAAGTTCATCAAGCTTCAAAGTCTTCAAATTTTTGGCTTCGATGATGGCGGTCCTCTTTGAGTCCCAAGACTCGGGAAGTGAGTAGATGAGCTTTCGGACAAGCTTTTCCTCCGGGATGGCTTCTCCATAACCTTTAAGACCGTTGGTGATGGTGGAGAACCTATCAAACATCTTCTCGATGTTCTCTTCCAGATCCATCTTGAAGTTCTCATACTCTAAGGTTAGGAGCCCAATCTTGGTCTCCTTGACTTCATCGGTCCCCTCGTATGTGACTTCAAGCTTGTCCCATACCTCCTTGGCACTCTCACAAGAAGACATCTTTTCGTAGATGGATGGGCCAAAAGCACAAAACAAGATGTGCAAGGCTTTGCAATTAAGCTCCATCTTCTTGCGATCGTCGGCACTCCACTCCGCTTTGCTTCGTTGAGGCACGAACAGACCATCTTCAACTATGTCCCATAGCTTGTAATCTCTAGACTTGATGAAGAACTTCATCTTTATCTTCCAATGGGCATAGAATGTTCCGTCGAAGAAAGGCGGTTTGTCTATGGATTGCGCCATTTTGAGCCGGTTGATGAACTAGTGATCGAGCTTGCCGGATCTCCTCAATAGGATGTTAATCCTCTTCGATTGAGCCAAGCTCTGATACCAATTGTTGAGTTGTGTGGTGCTCGATTCGTTCAACCGATTATGCTCACCAAGTGGTGGAGAGGTGGATATTTGAGTGTTAGGGTTTAGGAAGCTAGAAAGGAAATAGACACAATGATTTTAGAGTGGTTCGGTCTTCTAACAAGCACCTACATCCACTACCTTAGCTCTCCACTAAGGATTTCACAATCAATCCACTAATTGATTCGTCCCCTTTTCTAGGCTTAGGAGGAAACCCTTACAACCAATCAAGCTTTCTACCCAAAGCCTTGATTGAAACCCTCTTTACAAGAGATAAACAAAGCAAACTTATAATCCTCTAATAGGAGTTTGTTTGCACAATTAAGCACTCACCCAAACCTGAAACACTTGAGCAAATTTGACAATTTTGGCTCACTAGTGTTTGTCTATACAAGAATTGACAATTTAAGTGCTAAGACAATTTCTTGATCATTTGATGTTTGACAATATGAGCATTAGCCTTCTCTTGATGCTTGGAGGTCCCTTTTATACTCCCAATTGAGTTTGTAGCCGTTACTAGCCGTTGGGAAAAAATTGGAGCCGTTGAGGACTTTAATTCCCACCATAAATGCATTCTGCAGCTCCCCGTTTCGAAACGCTCGATGCCGTTTCGAAACACTCTCAATGTAGAAAGAGCCGTTGCAGTCTGTCAGGGCATCCGTTTCGGAACGCCTCATGACCGTTTCGGAACGCCTCATGTCCGTTTCGGAACGCCTCCTGGCTGTTTCGAAACTCGTATCGAAACGCTATAGTCCTGTATCAAAACGCCTGCATTTAAAAGTTGGTTGGGAAAATAGCCGTTGGGGTTTATGATCGTTGGGGTCATTGCCACGTGGGCGTATCGAAACGGCCTAGCCCGTTTCGAAACGCTGGGCAAAAATCAAGTCCAGGGAAAGCCCGTTTCGAAACACGTTTCGAAACGAATATGCTACTGGAATCACCTGTTTCGAAACGCCTTATGGTGTTTTGAAACACCTGGACAGGTTTGTGTAAATTGGCCTTTGAAAACATGAAAAACCCATTTAGAAACATCCCTAAACATAGTTTCAGAATATTTGGACTTTGGAAATTGTTTTAAATACTTTTTAAATCAGTCCAAAACATTTTTCAATTATTATATCAAAACATCAGTTCTACAACTACCAAAAGTATCTGAAATGGCGACATCATTTTGATGTTTGCTTCCTCTAAATATCCATTATTAGAAACTCTACCTAAACCTAAGTAAATATAGAAACCAATGCTATATTGTTCAAACATTTTATTTTCTTGAAATATCCGTAATAATCAACAAACAGAACAAATCATCAAACTGCCTACCAATTTCAAAAATCATTATTTAAACTTCAACACTTATCCAAGTTAGTATTTTGGATTTAAAATTTTCAATACTATTTAAATATAAAAAAGAAAATGCAGAGAACTTACCAAGGATTGGGATGGAGGTTGTGGAGGGTTTCGGCTCGTCATAGACAAGATCGTGACTTGTAACGTGAGAGAGGACAACCAATTAGTCACCGTAGGGTTTCGGCTGGAGCTTATCGTACAGAACAGAGGGGTGGAGCGGTGGAAGTCTGGAGAGTGAAAAATAAGTTTGGGAAATTATAGTGCAGAACAGAGGGGTTGGCAAATTAAAATTGGGGATAAAATTTTAGTTTGGGCTTTACTAGGCTGCTTGGGCTAGGGATAAAAGGCTTAATTATTAATCAGATTTTCAGATAATCCGAATTCTATTTTAGGTCGATCTGTATCTGATCCGATTATTCAAAAAATTTACCGGGTATCCGATCCGAGCTATCCGAAAATTTTAAAACGGATCGGATATCTATATTTTCAGATCGGATTATCGGACAAACGGATCGAATTACTCGGATTGGATTTTTTGCACACCTATAGTGAACGGTTGTGTTGATGACGTCGATACACGACCGCTGCCTCATCTGGAGTCAGAATAGGCGGCTTCCCATTCACCCTAAACCACTCGTCGTAATCATCGCTTACCATCGTATCAAATATACAATACTCAGTCTGGGGTTGCCAACACTGATTCAGCTTGTCCCTCTAGTGAGCGATATAAGACTAGTGGTGCACCGACCAATCAACCTACAGGACAGTCAAACAATTAATTTATTCTTTTTAGATATGAATTACGTTCGAATTAATAAAAGAATGCGGTAAGTATATAAATATTTATTACCTCGAGCTTCCCTTGTCGAGTGAGTTTGTGAAACTCATCCAAATTTGGAGGCTCGGTTGGGATACGTTGGAAACAACCAAATTGTCGTAGGACGCGGTCGGTCATATGCCACTCAAATGTGGCATAACAGATGAGTGGTACAGAGGCTGTTCAAACAAGCTTCGTCTCTGCTGAAAATATCGGGATGCAATGCTGCAAGTCCGTATGAGAGTACGACATCCATAAAAACTGTACAATATATAAAGCGTATATTAAAAAAAAGAATTATGTATAGATAAATATAAAATTCTATCTTCGAATAAATACACCAAAGTGTTACCTGATCTTTTAAAAAATTCTCAATATCTTGTCTGATAACCGCCAGGCCCTTTGCAACACCAACATAAGTTAAAAGAGCGGTCCACCTACAAAATAAGAAGATAATTTCAATTAATTATAATAATACGTCTATTAAAAAATTAACAACTCTTTCCTTACATCCGAGCTAGCGAAAAAACATATGAAGTAGGCTGCAAAAGCTCAGGGCGTAAAAACGATATTCTCCACTACACTCAGGACTAGAGCAACACCAAACAACCTCCGATTTGGCACTTGTCAGGATCGGTGTTCTTGCACAACTCCCTAAACAGAGTGGCCAGAACTACGGATCCCCAGCTCAGTTTACCGGCATCTTCAAAATTCTGCAAATGACGCAACCATATCGTGTGAACCTTGTCCTAAGTTTTGTCAGGCATCAATACCCAGCCGATCATCTGTAAAGTATAAGCGCGAGCATATGCATACAACACGAATATATATATATATATATATATATATATATATATATATATATATATATATTACCATAAGTTAAAAAAATTATTATTTCAATAATATTCACTAAAAATTTATTTTTACCTTATTCACTTCTTCACTCGCGTCAACGGGTACATTACCAAAATTATTTTACAGCCACACTAGTTGTATTTTTTCGCCGTAAAAACGCTCCGGCGCAACCCCTAGCCCACTCAAACATAGGTCCAACCAAGCATCAAAACCGGGACCACTGATAGCTTCTCCATCAACAAGCAAACCTAGGATATAGGACACATCCTCTAGGGTAATCGTCACTTTGTCGTAAGGGAGGTGGAATGTGTGTGTCTCCGGCCTCCACCTCTCCAAAAGAGCGTTTACCAAATCAACGTCTATTTTTGCACCTCTAACAATTTTAGATGCTTGCCAAAACACGACCTGCTCTAAGTACAGTTCTATCAAAAGGTCTGGTAATATCGTCATTCGGTTGTAAGAAACCTCCAAACGTTGTTCCATATTCTAAAAAAAATAAACGCATATATAAAAATTAAAATATATAAAAAAATATCAAAAATATGTATCTACTATTAACAATATATAATAAAATAATAAAAAAACGAGATAAAACTTACATGTCTTCGATGATAATCGAACATGTGCTTGTGATCCAACCTTATTAATCTCGCCATTATATCAATCACGAGAAATCAACCAATAAATAGATTTGAGAGATAGTTAATTTTTTTGGTGTGGGGTAGGAAGAGGGCTGGGGACCAATTTATAGTGTAAATCGCGTCGGTTGGGGTGCAATTACTGATGCAAATCGCGACTTCAGAAATCGCATCTTACACGGCGCGACTTTTTTATAACCATATTGCGGTAATTAAATTTTCAAACGTTCCAATTTATTAACGCAGAAATCGCGGCTCACACAACGCGACTTCACCTTATCGCGACGAGTCGTTTGAAATTCTCGTGGAAGTCACGTCCAACAAAACTCGACTTCAATTTATTTTTTTTAAAAAATAAATACCGAATAATATAATCCACATCGGACTGAAGTCGTTCCGTGTACAACGCGGTTTTAAAACTCGTGCCTTGTAGAACGCGGTTTTACCTTACGTGTATCAAATAGAAGTATTTTTCCAAATATTTCCCATAAAGGATATTTTTCCATATAATTCCTAACAGGGAAAAGGTGGACGAATTAGCCCACCTAATTCGGATAGTGATACCTGGTCACGGATACAGAAAGAACTTCCAAATCGAGCGGCTTCCATGTGACGTCCATTTCGCAGTTTCATATAAAAAGAAAGAAAACATTCAGATAAAAAGGTATATATTTTTACAAAAGCAATCATCGAAAAAGTCCACTTTTTTCCATTCCCTCGCGTTATTTACCAAATATTTTATCTCAAATTTTAAAAGCAAAGAAAGATACCCAGATGCTCTGCAACTCTGCAAGTTTTCCTACTTCAATCAGAGGTATTGTAATTCTTCTTCTGGATTTGACCCACTTTCACACTTTGGATCTTGAAAACTTGCTATTTTTCAATATCTCTTTAGTATTAAGCCGCCAAGATTAAAGG
The DNA here is from genome assembly GCA_030270665.1 of Hibiscus trionum. Lineage (NCBI taxonomy): Eukaryota > Viridiplantae > Streptophyta > Magnoliopsida > Malvales > Malvaceae > Hibiscus > Hibiscus trionum. The sequence continues at coordinate 227,311 of BSYR01000034.1, read as the reverse complement.
GTCTCTTTCAGAATTCATGGCTTTTTTGTTGGTGTTCTTGTTGACTGCAGCCCCACCATTTTACTTTTCTTTTCTTTGACAGAGAATTTAAGTTTTGTCTTTGCTAGCTAATACGTGTTTATTATTATATAAGTTCCAAGGAAGTAATTTATTGGAAATATATATGCTTAGCAAGGAAGGGAAAATTGAAGTTTCTAGGAAAGTCTAAATAGTAGATGTCGTTTCAATCTTTGATTTTCTTGCTTCTTTTCATATACATTTTTTGAATGCTTGCTTTGTTGGGTTTTCCATTTTTTTATCTGTTTTGATATTGATTGGTTTAGATTGAAAAGGAGAAGAGGGTTTTGTAAAAGATTTCAGGAAGTTTCATTCCTTAATAGTGATTCTCTGATTGCTTCTTGTTTGTGTATTGTATCAGGCTTTTAAGTTATCCGGTATTCTGGTATTTGGGCCGTAGTTTTTTATTCCGATTCATTTACGGAGGAAGGAATTGGGAATTTCTATAGATATTTGAGTTGATGGGAGGCAGTAGTTCAAAAGAGGGGAATCGGAGGCAGAGTTCATCTTCATGGGATTCTCGTAACAGCAATCCTCAGTCGTCGTATGGTCAAGAAAGCCCACATTATGCGCCACAGTATAGCTATGCCACTCCACAGTATTATCCGCCTTCACAACCGGAGCCGCAGTATTATCAACCCTCGCAAAACCGTGGCAGCGATAAAAGGACGCTAGACCGGAGGTATTCGAGAATTGCAGACAATTACAACTCCTTAGATCAGGTTAATATCTACATTGCTTTCATTTTTAGAAGTTTTAATATTAGTTTGTGCTTTGTCCTTAACTCCTTATGCAGGACAATGATTTGGTAATTTTCCTTAATCGATTGATTACAGGTGACAGAGGCTCTTGCTAAAGCTGGTCTTGAATCTTCCAATCTCATTGTCGGTATCGATTTCACAAAGAGCAACGAGTGGACAGGTTAAGCTCTACTATCTTAATTGCCAGCAGTAATGTATGTTGTTAGCCGTAATGGAATTCGCTTGTTTTTTGTAGGGAAAAGATCATTCAATAGAAAAAGCTTGCACCACATTGGAGATGGTTTAAATCCTTACGAACAAGCAATATCAATTATTGGGAAAACATTAGCTGCCTTTGATGAGGATAATTTAATTCCTTGCTTTGGATTCGGTGATGGTATGTGTTTAATTTGTTTTCCATACAAGAATGCTTATCTACTTCAACGCAGATGCTAAGAATTTCTTGTATTTGTTGGCAGCATCAACACACGATCAAGATGTCTTTAGTTTCTACCCGGATGACCGATTCTGTAATGGATTCGAGGAAGTCTTAAGCCGCTATAGAGAAATTGTGCCACATCTACGACTCGCAGGTTTACATTTTCTCCTGCTTTTTTTTCACCCTTATCCGGAGTTACCTCTTGATACATATCTGATCAAAATAATTATTACTATTTCTTTCCAGGACCTACATCATTTGCTCCTGTCATTGAAATGGCAATGACCATTGTTGAGCAGAGCGGTGGCCAGTACCATGTGTTAGTGATAATCGCCGACGGTCAGGTATTTTTCTCTGTGTGGGTTTACTTCACTTAATTGATTGATTACATATAGGTTTATTGTGACTAACACTGATTGTTGTTTCAGGTAACTAGAAGCGTTGATACTCAGCATGGCCAGCTAAGTCCGCAAGAGCAGAAAACTGTTGATGCCATAGTGCAAGCAAGGTAACAATAATGTTCGAGCATTCAATAATTTAATATCCTTTTCTTCTTTCTCGGTGCAACCGCTTTCTTACTTGTTTCTCATATTTCAGCAAGCTTCCTCTGTCGATTATATTGGTTGGTGTTGGAGATGGGCCTTGGGATATGATGAAGGAGTTTGACGATAACATTCCTGCTCGAGCATTTGATAATTTTCAGGTAAACAAACTCTGAGTTGCATACAAGATGTTTCATGTTCGATATTACCCGTCTTTTGTTCCAATGGTATTATCATGATGCTTCAGTTACTACGGTTTTTCTCCTTGTTCTTTTTTTGTCTAGTTTGTAAATTTCACGGAGATTATGTTGAAGAATACATCCCCATCCCGGAAGGAGACAGAATTTGCTCTAGCCGCTCTAATGGAGATTCCTTCACAGTACAAAGCAACCATCGAGCTTAATATTCTGGGGTAATGATTCGTTCCGTGTTGGCCGTTTTAAAGGTTTCTGTATTACCCTTTAACGACTTTAAGTTTGATGATGATTTTCGATTTATTTGTGCAGTGGTCGTAAGGGAAATGTTCCTGAGAGAGTTCCCTTACCTCCTCCTACATATGGTGTAGCTTCTTTCAACAGCGCAAAACCATCCCGTTCTAGCAGTCTCCAATTTGGTTCAGCATCTTTCAACAACTCAAAACCGTCCCATTCTACCGGTTTCCCTCCAAGCGTCCCGCCTTACCCGGAAGATAGTAATTCCCTCCGCTCAGCTCCCCCAGGCCCGAGTTCTACTTATGATAGCCAGGTACGGAAATTTTAACATAATTCTTCTGTTGTCCCGTGTATCTTCTATTAAATGGCCTTTCCATTCAACTTTCTATCCGATATCCTAAAGGAGCAAAGACTTGAAGAGATTGTAAACTGCATATGTGATGATTCATCTGAAGGCTTAATATTTATATTCTGTTGCGATTGCTTTGAACAGCTTTGTCCCATTTGCCTCAGTAACTCGAAAGACATGGCATTCGGTTGTGGACATCAGGTAAACATCTCGTAACGCTCATTCGCGTCGGTGTAGGTAATTGTAGATGAAGAATCTGACGTAACACTACACTTTTATTTTTGTTCTCTCAGACCTGTGAAGAATGTGCGAGGGACCTTCAAACGTGTCCGATATGCCGAAGTCCGATCCAAACCAAAATAAAGCTCTACTTCTGAACTTTTTGTTTCCCCATCATTGAATGGCTTGATTTGTTATTGAAAAAATTGCAGGTAGTGATAGGCTATAGGGGAGTCAAAGAAGTGAAACCAATCATACCTTTTGTACATTCTCTTTTGGTGTGAATTCTTTGTACATTTTCTGATATTTGATTATTTCATTTGTTCTGCCTTGCACAAATCAACTTATTATCAATGTACAATTTCTAGCAATCAGTTATTTTTTGGATGTTGCCTTTAAGTTCAGTTTTGGGATGGTCTGAGAAGATGAAGATGATGAAAGAGAAAAATGGGTTAAATTTATTGTTTTTTCTAATTAGTATTAAGTTTATTGAATTTATAAATATAAATGACTAAATGTGTTATTATCTAAATTTTTTTTATAATTGCAATGTTACCATTTTATTAAAAACATAAAGTTTAATTATTATTTTATAATATGTAAAAGTTTTGGTTATCTTTTGTTTTTTTTAAACAAAGTTCAGTAGTGACTATTTTAATATTTTACCTTTTAATCTAAGAAAATCACATGCACATCTCTAAACAATCGATATTTGCTGGCTTTCATTTATGGGCTATATTTTGATACACAAAGCTGTGTACAAAAAAATTACACAAACTCTTTTATAAAATTTAAAATTTAAATTTCAAACTCTAACACTCTAAAACAATTAAAGATTACACAAACTTGTGTATCAAATTATTTTCCTTCATTTAATGGCTCAATATATATATATATATATATATATATACCGGATAGGATCCAGTTACATAATGTAAATTTTTTTAAGTTTTACACGTTTTTTTTATTTTTTCCATCCAACGATCTAAAAATGTGTAAAACTTAGAGTTTTACACTATATAAGTTAATATAACCCTATATATATATTCTTAGTAGTGTTGAGCATTTTATAATCTTAACTAAGATTATGTAGGAATTAAAACTTGAATCCTGATAATAAAAATCATTGAATTAAGTATTTATTTATGATGGTTAAGCTATTAAGAGAGCCGTGAACTAATTTACTTTTGTTAAATAAGTGCTAATTCTTATTGTACGTGCCCAAATAAACCCTTCAACTTTGATTTGTATTTAAATTAAATTAAGAGAATTTTTTTTAATACACATAACCCCTTTTATTTTAAAAGTTAAAAATTTAGTTTGCAGGGTTTAAAATTTAAGGTTTACGGTTAAAATATAAGATTTAAGAGATGTAGGTATCATTTTTTAAAGAGTAAATATGTATGCATGTGTAATTTTTTACACAACACATGTACTAAAAAATCTCTTATATTAATAACGTATTGATTTATATCAAAAGATTTTGATATAATCACTGATATTCTCCGTCAATATATTGGAAAAACTTGAATTTGAATAGTTAAGACAACATTGTTAAAAATTATAAGATATATTTTGATTATTAAGTGTAAATTATTCTTTGTCAATATATCAAATATTATAAATATTGTTCGATTTCTCAAGTTATTCTTTGTAAGTAGACCCAATAAGTAATTATTCGCCTTCTCTTAGTTCACATAAAATGTAAATGCTGACTACAAGTTTTAAAACTCTTCCGTACTTAAAAAGATAATGAATTTTTAATCACTGATTAAAGTAAGAGATACTTTACCATCTCATATAAGCCCGTGATTAAATATTATTAATGTTTGATGTTAAAGAGATGATGTACCCTCCTTTTCAAAAAAGAAAGAAAAAGAAAAAAAGATGATGGATCAGAACCACCTACCTATACATTTTCATTTAATGCACCACTCCAACTGTTAGAGCAAAACCAACCAACCATCCATATTTCAATGCAATTATTACAAGCTTAATAGCTAGCCACCCTTCTTTCCAATCTTTTTTCAGTTCCAAAATCTCCAAACCAAAACCATTGGAATGGCCTCAGCCACCAAGTTTTCTTACCAGAGACTGATCAAGCATGAAGAAGAAGAAGATGAGGTTGAAGCTGATGTTACAGGGAGACCAAGGCCATGGCTGAGGCTCAGAAGGGTGTCGGCCAAGAAGAGATTTAGGGTTAGGGTTCCAAGCCTGAGGAGGTTTTTGAGGAAGAGGGTGAAGGTTTTTAGGGTTTCATTTGGGAAGCTGGTGAAGAGGTTGAAGGAGAGTCAAGCTCACTTTGGGGATCTGTTTGCTGGGAACTACATGTTCATCCAAGTCAACCCTACAACCATGAGGTGTTGCTTTGACAAGTCTTGTCAAGGGTTTGCTTCTTCTAGGTATTCTCTCTCTAGGATTGCTTGATGTTTTAGGATTTGGGATTTTCTCCCTCTTCTTATCTTTTCTCTCATATCCTGACTCTTGTAAGCTTATCTGGATAAAATTTATCTGTATTTTTTATATGTCTCACAAATGATATTATGTCATGTGTATTAATATTTTTTTACCTTTTTATTAATAATATACATGATATAAAATTATCAGTGAAAAAAAAAACATACGAATTTTATTCAAGCTCAGCTATTATTGTTTGCAACCTTTTCCTTTAATACACAAAATAGCCCAAGGGTTCATAGTTGGTGTGGTTTATACACAAAATAGCCCAACTGTTTAAGCGTGTGAATCTTAAGTTAGATACGAATTTTTACCGTGACAGATTTTGACAATGTAGTTTAAAGGACTAATTTAAAAATTTTAAAAATTTTAGAGGTCTAAATTAATATTTAATTTTTTTAAGGAAAAATATTAAACATTTTACGGTGATAGATCTTCAGAATGTAGATTAAATATTTTCCCTAACTCAAATCTTTAATTTTATCAAAAACATAGAGACTAACAACATCTTTTATTCGAATTTTCTTTTTTAAAAACTCTTATCATTTCAATGCTGAAAATGAAAGAACGTTCAGATAACATAAGTTGGAAAATTCCAGTATTATCACATGAGATTTGCATATGAATTTGTGTTATAAATAAAAAAGGACTAAACAACATTTATTATATGGATTTGATAATTCTTTTCAATTTGATCCTTAAATTTATTTTTAATCCACATTGGTTCAAATTCTGCAATATTTTTTTCAGTTTGATTACATTAGTCCAAAAACTTGACATTTCCAATTTGATTCTTAAATTTGGATTTCATTAAGGACTAAATGAATTCATCAAAGTTTAGAGGCTAAGAAAAATGTCAAGTTATGAGACTAATGTAAGCTAAAGAGGTAGAGTCGAGGAAGTTATCAAGTTCAAAGATTGACGTGGATTGAAAAAATTTAAGAGATTAAGTTTAAAAGAATGAGCAATTTAGGGACTAGAAGTGAATTTACCCTTAAAATGACCATGCAAGTTGTCAGTTTGGGGTAGGGATGTGAAACAGAAGCAGCAAAAATAAATGAATTATGTGACGAGTGGGGTTTGGAGTTGGAGAGGTGGGGATTTAAAAGTCCAAAAAGTCAACTCATGCATTTTATGACATGTGTCGTTTATTGCACCACGTGTTGTTTATTTTCTTTAAATTTACTAAAATTTGTCGACGTGTCAATTACATGACAATTACTACATGACTATGTCACATAAACTTGTCGATATTGTAACTTTTTAAAGTTTAGTGATCGAAATAGAAAAAATTGAAACATAAGTGATTGAAAGGGTAATTTCTCCCAAAAGTACTAAATGGATGATTTAGACATCTGCCGAATTATTAGTTAGTGTGAGGAAGAAACAATGGCTCATAAATGTAAAATATGGTCCACCATGTCTATGTAGCTGTAATCACGTGACTCTCTCTGCTTTATATGTACTGGTCATGTAACACGAGGAAGAAAGTATTCAATTGAGTCGAGTAAAAAAAGTTGAATTAGTTGAGTTGACGGGATGAAAATTCTCTACCCTTTTCGATGCCCCTACTTATGCCCCACACTCAAAATTAGGTTTAAGGTTAGGGGTTATAGTTAGGGTTTAGGGAATTTAGGGTAGGGTGTATTTTTAGGGTATAAGGTGTAGTGTTTAGGATTTAGAATTTAGGGTTATGGCTTAGAATTTAATTTTGTTGTGTTTTTTAGTGTTGGAACATAAGTATGGGCACTGAAAAGAGGCAGATGATTTTTATCCGTGGGACGTGTTTTATTTTATTACTCAAATTTTATTTGATTTTCTTCTCAAATCAAGTTTATGAAATACAAGTCAAGTTAAGTAGCTCGAGTTTCTGTTCAAATTTAATTATAAATATTTATATTGTTATGATACATATTGATCCAATTTAAATAATTTTTTATAATCATATACAATATACAATATATATATATATATCATATTTTTTACAAATAAAATTTATAATGTTATTTAATAAATTAATTGATGTATAAATTATATAATACATTTATAATATTATTTTTCTAAAGTAGAAATTTTGAGGGGAAAATATTTATGAAAGTGTAAAAGCTTCAAGAAATTGATTAAACGAAATAATTTGCAAAGAATAATAGTTAAATGGGTAAATTAAAAAAATGCAAAATTGATAGATTAAATTAAAAAAATACCTATTCAAACTTTCAAGTTATTCGAGTTTTATTTTATAACTCAAACTTTATTTGAAATTTTTGAGTTTAGTTTATGAAATTCGAGTAGAGCCAAATCGAATCAGTTTATAAATTTCGAGTCGAGTAAAAAAATCAATCTTTTCAAATTGAATCGAGTTTTGCTCGCCCCTAATTTCATCTACTTCAATCTTACGTGTCGTGAAATTCATGCAACAATTTGAAATTTGTTATTATTATTGTTAGATATTGGCATAAATTCAAGCAGTCATTGTATTGAATAAGTCTAAGGAACTGATCATGAATGCAGTTCGGATACATGTGTAACAAACATCGGTTGAACATTCGATTTAAATAATATCAGTTAGGCACTCTTTTCCCCCAATCTAGGTCTAGTGGGGGTTTTTAATGAGGCCTAATTTCCTTTCAAAAAAAAAAAATTGGTAATTAAGTTGGCATATATTGTAATTCTAGTTGTAGAGATGAGTATTGTATGGACGTTGGGGAGAGTGTTTTAGTTACATCAGATTTTGAGATATATATATATACCGAGTTATGTGATTACATGTGATACCATGTATTTATATTTTTCGTATTCTATATGTTGATAATAGATTATTTGTTTCTCTCATCTTGGTGATAAACAATGTCGAACCGCATTAAATTTCATATCTTTTGCCTGCCTTATTTTATGTTGTTATCGTTTTAATAATTGTTATGCGTATTAAATTTTTAACACTTATTCGGTGGTAAGTTTAGACAGACACAATAAAAGCAACCCAAAGTAAGTAAAAAATAAAATAAAATAAATGGAAAAATATAATAAAAAAAATTAATTTTAGACTAATGAAAAAGCATACGAGAAAAATAAATTCCTCTTGCACTTCATGAATTTATCAAACTTATTTTTTTTATTCATGTTGACTTTAAAGATCAAAAGATTATTCAAGGTAAGAGCCGATTTAATAAATGAAATGACAATCCAACAAGTTACGACTTACGTCTCATGAAGGAATGACAACTGTAGGTAACTAATTATGTATATCTTTTAGTGCTCAATTTTAAAAAAATAAGTTTAAGGTTTAAAATTAAGGTATGTGATTAAAGTGGGTTAGAGTGTATTTTTAAGATATAAGATGTGGAATTTGAGGTTAGGGTTTAAAATTTAATTTTTTAATATTTTTAGTGTGGAGCATAGAAAGAAGCATAAATAGGAGTTGAGGATTTTTTTTCCTCGTGAAGTATGTTGTATGCTTTGATCCAACTCACTCTGAAGTCTCAACCTTAATCTATTTCAAAATAACTATTTTATCGAGTCAAGTAAATTTTTTGATTTAGTTGAGTTGATAAATTCTATTTTATAATTTAAATTTTATTTGAAATATTTTCGAGCCGAGTCTAATTGTTCGAGTTTTTTTTTCAAATTTAATTGTAAAAAGTTATAATGGTATGATACTAATTGGTTCGAATTTAAATGACTTTCTATAATCATATACGTTGTACGCATATATTTCTTCATATGCGATATACATACATATACAAAGTTGAGAGACTCGACTCGAACTTAAAAACCGATCTATTACTTATTAAAATTTTCAAGTTATTCGAGTCTCATTCTATACCTCATACTTTATTTAAAATTTTCTTTTGAATCATATCAAATTTATAAAATTATGATTCGAGTCGAGTTTTGATCCCCTAATCTTTGCCATTACTAATATTACCCTTTTATGTGGTTTTTATGTCATGTGATTATAGTTTTAATCAGTTGTAAATTTTTAATATTTTAATCTATATCTTTTGAATCAGACAGTTTAATATTGTATACCACATGTTTGTGTTAAGTCTATAGTTTAGATAGTTTCCAGCTGTAATGAGGTTAGTTAAGCTGAGTCAGCAGGTGGTTAGGTTGTTAGTGTTAGTAACTACCTTAGTTGACTTGGTTAACTAACAAACACTTGTATATATTTCAACTCAGTCTCGTTTTGAGATGTTATGAGTTTCATTAATAAAAACTGAGAGTATTATTCTCTCTTTACTATTTCTTTCTTCTATTGAAGAATCTTAGCATGGTATCTTTCGCCATTTTACGGTTTTGGACCTGAGTTTTGTTCTTCCGCTTGCCTTTTTTTTTCGCAGTTCACTTGGTGATTTCTTCTTCAGTTGGCTCTTTCTTGCTCCGTTCTCCTAGATTTCGATGGCGTTCTTGTGTGATACAGACTGTGATTGTGGATTGAGCTGGTGACTCGATAATTGTAAGATTTCCGTACTCATCTAGCCTTGATCTATACATCAACTCTCTAGTTTTTATTTCTGAAATTGTTCGTTGTCATAAGGAAATATGTTTCTTGATTAATTGATGTGAAATGGATTAGTGATGTTTGGACGATTTCTAAACTAGAGGTTGTGTCAATCGGGTGCTATTCATACCTTTTTTGACATCACGGTCTGCTCATCTAAGGTTGCTATATTCTGAATCTTTTTTCTGGAGGTTTGAAGTCTGTTTTCTGGTTTCGTTTGTGGTGATTTCTTTCGTATTCTTCTAATTCTTTGTGAGTTTGGTATTACTTGCTTTGGTGTATCTGATGGTTGTTGCGGTAGTCAGGATTGCTCATCATCTGCTTGTTCTTTTGTCTATGTGAGTTGTGGTCGTTTTTTGGCTATTATTTTCTGGTTTCTTGTCTGCACTTCAGCTGTTTGCTGAATTGCTTCTGAGAATTTGACCTGCCATGACTGGTGATTCTGTTGACACGTCTGGCTCTATTCCTGCTTCTTTGTTGGTTGATACGAGTGCGTATGCGGTTCAACAGCTTCCTAAGCTGGACACTGTCAAGTTAACTGAGAAAACCTATGTTCTTTGGAAACATCAGGTTATGCTAATTGTGGATGGTTATGGTTTGAATTCTTTTCTTTCGGATCATAAAGTTCCTGATAAAACAGTCGTGGATGACTCAGGACAGACTGTTCCTAATCCTGTCTACTTGGCCTATCTAAAGCAAGATAAACTTCTTGCTTCGTGGCTTCTATCCACAGTATCACCTGATTTGCTTCCTCACCTTACTGGCCTAGCAACTTCTCGTGCTACGTGGGATGCTTTGTCACGGAGGTTTGCTGCGCGGTCTTCCACGAAGATATCCTCTTTGCGTCACAGTCTGCACTCTCAGCGTAAGCGCGGTCAATCCGTCAGTGAATATCTGGCTAAGATCAAATTAATATGTGATACGTTAGGGGCGTCAGGTAATATTGTCTCGGATCAGGAGCAGGTTAGTGTGGTTTTGTCTGGTTTATCCGCTGAATTTGAGAGTGTCATTGCTGTTGCGTCTAGAGAGGCACTTACTCTTGAGAGTTTGTCTGAAATGCTCTTTGAGTGTGAGGCTCGACAACAGGAGTTCTTGACTGATGGAATGTCCATTCAAGCCAATGTTGTCACTCGTTCGTCTGGGAAGACTACTTCTTACAAAGATGATGCAGGGGATGATTCTGATGCAGTTTCTGATCAAGATACTCAATAGTTTACTGCTACAAATTCGTCGAATTATTCTAAAGGTCAGCGTGGAAATTCCTTTCGTGGGAGAGGACGAGGTCGTTTTGGAAATAATCGTCCTCAGTGTCAGCTCTGTGGACGTTATGGCCACCTGGTTCACAAATACTGGTACAGGTTTGATCAGACGTTTCCTGGAGTTTTGTCTGGTGAACAGTCTTCTCGTGAGCCCTCATCAGGTGCTACTGCTCCTCAGTCCACTGGGTTTAGCCCTCGGTCTGACTCTTCTGTGGCTTCGGTTCAGGCTTATAATCACATTTTACCTATGCCTTCTTCTCCATGGGCATCCTTTCAATCGCCTTACTCTTCTCCTGGATCAGTGTTCTCTTCTTATGCTCCGCCTCAATTTGCCTCTAATTCTGTGCATGTTCCCTCTGCTCCTCATGTTTCTTCTCCCAGGTTTGTTACTCCGGTTATGGCTAATTCGTTCTCTCCTCCGATGAGTGGTGGTGGTACTCATACACCTCGAGATGCTGTCTTGTACCCCGACTCGGGTGCCACACATCATATTACCAATGATCGCTCTAATCTCCATTCAGAGGCGGCCTACACAGGTAAGGATTCTTTGTGTATGGGTAATGGAAGTGAGGTGCAGATTACTCATGTTGGTTCAGGTTCTGTGGTTGCTGAAAATAGAACACTATGTTTGCGAAATCTTTTGTGTGTTCCTGATATCAAGCGTAACTTATTGTCAGTCTCTCAGTTTGCACGAGATAATGCCGTTTATTTTGAATTTCACCCTCACAAGTGTTTTGTTAAGGATGCTTGGACCAAGGACACGCTGTTGGAGGGGAAGCTCACTCGTGATGGACTGTATGAGTTGGATTCTTTTCAGCCTGGTGGTGATTCTACTACGAGTTCTTTTTTACATTTGCCTTCTGATTTACAAAATAATGTTGTGCTCGAGTCATGTAATGCTGTAAAATCTTTGTCTTTGGATTTGTGGCACAAACGATTGGGTCATCCTTCGTTAAATGTTCTCAAAACAGCTTTGAATTCTTGTAATATTTGTTTTACTGGTGATAATGTTTCTGCAGTGTGTGCACCTTGTCTACAAGGCAAGGCTCACAAATTGCCATTTAAACCTTCTACTACAGTGTATGAATTTCCTTTTCAGCTTGTAGTTTCAGATGTTTGGGGTCCGGCTCCCAAGGCCTCTAATGGGTTTTTATATTACGTCTCTTTTATTGATGTCTACAGTCGTTTCACGTGGTTGTATTTACTTAAGAAAAAATCAGAAGTGTTTCAATGTTTTGTGGATTTTCACAAGATGGTTGAGGTTCAATATGGTTGTAGCATTAAGGCACTTCAAACCGACGGTGGCGGGGAATATATGGCTCTTGCAGTTTGGCTTCAACGACATGGTATTGTTCACCGTGTGTCTTGCCCAAGTACGTCTGAACAGAACGGCAAGGCCGAAAGGAAACATCGTCATATTGTTGAGATGGGTTTGACGTTGTTAGCACAAGCTGGACTTTCTTTGCAATTTTGGACTCATACTTTTATCACGTCCGTGTTTTTGATCAATAGGTTGCCTACGAGTGTTTTAAGTGGGTGTTCCCCGTATGAAGTCCTTCATAAGCAAAAGCCTAATTATGATGATCTTCGTGCTTTTGGATGTGCGTGCTTTCCACTAACCAGGCCATTCAATCATCATAAATTGGAATTTCGGTCGCAACGTTGTGTTTTTATTGGTTATAGTCCCAAGCATAAGGGATATAAGTGTCTTGGTGATGATGGTAGGATATATGTATCCCGTCATGTTATCTTTGATGAACAAACGTTTCCTATGGGCCAGCAGTCTGCTGATTCTTTGGGCTCTGATTCAACCTGTTCCTCCACAACACGAGATACTCAAGGGCTACCGATAGTGTCTATACGTTCTCCGGGTCTTTTGGGAAATCAGCCCAAGTCTGTGTTACCGCAAACTACCTCACCTCTGTCAGCCCCCTGGGCCCCTCCTGTGTCTACAGCTTCTGATCCAATGCCTGAGCCCACACATGCTACTGATATGTCTGTGGCGCAACCTGAGACCACACGTGTTATAGATACTTCTGTGGTGCAGCCTGAGCTCACCCATATTTTGCGTGACACTGCTCCTGCTGTACGAGTCATATCTCCTAAGGTTGGGCCTGATATTGGGTCTATGTTTCCAAATATTGAGCCTGTTCTGGAATCTCCGTCTGGTCTTGCAAACCAGACTGTTGTCCATATCACACCCAATGTAATACCTGGGTTTGTGGCAACTGGGTCTTCGTCTGATGTCTGCCCTTCCACTTTTGCTGGTGATACAGTCCATAATGCTTCTTCGGGTCCTCCTTGTGGCTTAGGGTTTTCTACTTCGATTGAGGGCTCTCCGTTCATTTCTCATAATAGTGGCGATGATGTTTTGAATCAGACTGATGGAGGTCCGGAGTCAGGTGCGTTGTCTTCCGATTCTCTCTCACCAGAGGTTCCTGATCTTGATGTGGTTTCCTCCCCGGCTGTGTCTGCTGAGTTTCTTTCTGCGTCTGTTGAACCGACGGCAATAGATTCTCGGCCTGTGTCTGCTGAGAATACCCATCCTATGGTGACTCGAGGGAAAAATGGGATTAGGAAACCTAAGGTGTTTGCTTCTGTGTTGGCAAAATTTTCTGAACCTTAGAACATTAAAGAGGCCTTTCGTAGTGAACACTGGACTCGTGCTGCTCAGGAGGAGTATGATGCGTTGATCCGAAACAACACCTGGTCCCTCGTAGAGTTGCCCTTGAATCGCACAGCTGTTAACTGTAAGTGGATATTCAAGGTAAAACAAAATGCGGATGGCTCGATTTCCCGGTACAAGGCTCGTCTCGTTGCGAAGGGATATCTGCAGAAAGCTGGGTTCGATTTTAGTGAGACCTTTAGTCCGGTTGTCAAACCCACGACGATGCGCACTATCTTGTCCCTGGCAGTTTCAAAACGGTGGGTGCTTCGTCAGATTGATGTTAATAACGCGTTTTTGAACGGCGACTTGACGGAGGAAGTCTACATGGTGCAGCCTTCGGGTTTTGAAAAAGGTAATAAAGGGTTAGTTTGCAAATTAAACAAGGCTATCTATGGGTTAAAACAGGCCCCTAGGGCCTGGTTTGAAAAACTGCGTTCTTACTTGGTATCTGCTGGTTTTTCAGTTTCTAAGTCTGATTGCTCATTGTTTGTTTGGAACTGTAGTTCTAATTTCGTGTATCTGTTAGTATATGTTGACGATATAATCGTTACTGGTAATGATAGTACTATTGTTCAGACTGTCATTGATAACTTGAACAAGTCATTTTCTCTGAAAGATTTAGGGGTCTTGTCTTATTTTCTGGGTATTGAAGTTCATCATGATAAGGATGGTTTGTGGTTGAGTCAGCGAAAGTATGTTGCTGAACTGCTAGAAAAAAGTGGTTTAGCTAGTTCTAAGGGGTTGGCTACACCCATGGTATCAAATTGCTCTTTGTCTACTGAGACTGGAACTCCTATTGATAATGTTACCGAATATAGGAGTATAGTTGGTGCACTACAGTATATAGTAATTACAAGGCCGGATATTGCTTTTGCTGTCAATCGTGTTTGTCAGTTTATGCAGCAACCCTTTGATACACATTTTCAAGCGGTCAAGCGTATCCTTCGGTATCTTCAGGCCACCATTGATTATGGGATAAATTTTACTGCTTCATCACATCTTGATATTGTGGCGTTTGCTGATGCAAACTGGGGCTCGGATCTTGATGATCGTAGGTCCACCACGGGTTTTTGTGTCTTTTTTGGTGGCAACCCTGTCTCTTGGGGTTGTAAGAAACAATCTGTGGTGTCTAGATCTACATCGGAAGCTGAGTATCGTGCGGTTGCATGTGCTACAACTGAGGTCTTGTGGTTTCAGTCTTTGCTTCGTGAGTTGAATATAACTCCGGCTGGTCAACCTACTCTCTGGTGTGACAATTCCAGTGCAGTAGCTGTCTCTGCGAATCCAGTATTGCATTCGAAATTTAAACATGTAGAGCTTGACCTGTACTTTGTTCGTGAAAAGGTTGCCGCAGGTACACTGGTGGTTAATGAGGTTCCAGCATGCGAGCAGGTTGCTGATATATTAACCAAGCCATTGACTACACCGTTGTTCACGAAGTTTCGAGGAAAGCTTGCTGTGTATCCAGTACATGTATCCTCACAATAGTGAATATTTGTTTTTTGTTTGTTCTTTGTTCTCTTGTCTTTGTTGCAGGTTACAAAGCTTCTGGAAAGACATCTTGGTATTGCCAAGTGAAGATTGTTAATTAGGAGTAAGAAAGCATGGTGAATGTTAAGTCTATAGTTTAGATAGTTTCCAGCTGTAATGAGGTTAGTTAAGCTGAGTCAGCAGGTGGTTAGGTTGTTAGTGTTAGTAACTACCTTAGTTGACTTGGTTAACTAACAAACACTTGTATATATTTCAACTCAGTCTCGTTTTGAAATGTTATGAGTTTCATTAATAAAAACTGAGAGTATTATTCTCTCTTTACTATTTCTTTCTTCTATTGAAGAATCTTAGCAGTTTGAAGAGCTCATGGTAAAGCTGATAGAGTGGACATTCAATGTAGGAGAAAATTAATCGGCACTATACAAGAAATTTGTTCGAATCTGTCCCCAAATTATGATTTAAATTTTAAAATGGTTCTGGAGTTTCGAGCTTTTCGAATCGAATTTTTGGATAGAATAAATAGGATTGTGTTATAATGCACGTACGCTCATAGCTAGTTTTGGAACAGCAACAATGGAGAAATCTTCAATCTGTTTCCATAGATGCTCCTCGCCTGAATACGCCTTTTATTTGTTTAACTTCTCCTCGAACGAAGAAGATTATCGGTATCGGATTCTCCATGGACCATATGGGCTTGGAAGAACCGTTCTACCTCCATTCTTGGAGCCTCAAAAGCAGGATTCGGATCAAGAATGCTATTGTTGTATCGTTGCTTCGGGGTCCAGTATATTCCGTATAGGCAACCCGATGCAACGTTTCGATACGAGTAATCCCGAGGAAGGTTGGCGGGAGGTTGCTCCTTCGATAAACCAGGTATTTTATCCAAAGGCAGCTGTGATGGACAACAAGATTTATGTCATGGATGGTGGCACCAGGTGCCAAGTCTTCGACCTTGTGTCGAACTCGTGGAGTCTGGTGCAGCAGCCTCCGTCTCCGATAGAGAGTTGTAGATACTGGTCTGTTCTGGAAGATGAGAAAACCATTCTTTTTGTGGTTGATGCTAATGGTAGAGGGCAAAGTATGTTGTATGGCTATAATGTGGAAACTGATGCTTGGGTCTTGTTTGATGAGAATTTTGAGGAAAAATCAAGGGACATGGTAATAGGCCAGGCTTCTGTGGCACTGAATAGGTGTTTGTATTGGATTGATGACAGAGGATTGAAATGTTACGATTTAGACGAGAAGGCCTTTTACTCCGGTCGGTTCGAGTTCCTCGATCTGGAGCTTTGAGGGATCGTTCGGCACCCTGGGGATCTTAATTTCTCTGGATACACAATGCCTGACAGCACTGTGTTGAGTTCTTTAGGTGGTGGGAAATTGTGTATGGTTTGGCAACATGATCAATTGGTTGGCCCTTACACCGATCCGCTCATCGACCCGAATGTCATGGATTCCACTTTCTGTTGTGTTTATGCCGTTAAGTTTCAAGTTTCCAAAGTCATTGGTGGATCTAAGGACGGCGAACCGGAGCGAACTTTGAAGTTCTCGATCGAGTCTTCCAAGTCTTTTCTCGTGAAGCAGCCTCGTTGGAATTTGAGTAGTGCTTTAGCCCTGTAAGTTCTATTACTCATCTTTGTTTTGAATTGTTACATTAGCATATGGTCATCTCATTTTGGAGAAAACAGAGATGGAGGCTTGACAAGCGAGGGGGAAACAAGTGAGAAGAAGAGCAAGAAACCGATGCTTCGAAGCGATTCTCGGCCTCCGTCGATCGAAAAATCTATATGCTTTCGAACCATAAATCCTAAAGGTATATCGAACTTTTACATGTTCAACTTCTCATATGATGAAGATGTCAAAGGCATTGATGATCACCATTACCAAATAATCCATGGCCCTTATGGATTTGGGAGAGCCCTGCTACATCCCCTAGTGTCTGGTTTCAAAAAGAATCGAGAAAGCTACCGTGAAGATCTCTGCTTTTCCAGATGCTACCGTGAACATGGGACACATCCATTGCTAATCAATTACAAGATAAACCGAGAAACCAACTGCGCCGCTCTGGGTTCCATCGTCTCTTGCTTTGGTGGCTACATCAAGACGAATAAAGTCCACTGTTTCGACATAAGGGATCCCGGTGATGATCGGATTAAGGAAGCTCCTAGAATGATCAAGCACCGGTTTCACCCGCATATACATACGTCGGAAGCCAAGATCTATGTCATGGGAGGTCTTGATAAGGATGATACAAGTGAACCGTGGATGGAAATGTTCGACCCTCAGCTTAATGAATGGATTGGCTTAGCATCTAACCCTTACATCAATGCCACTGCTGCTTCACTCTTCATATCTGCACTTTTCGACTCCAAAACCTTGCTGGTTTTTCATCGGGGCAAACGCGACATGCATGCATATGACATTGCAACAGACTCTTGGCATGTCTACGATGATCAATTCGATTACGATGATTATCCTATGGTCCGTAACGCTGACCGTTACTGCACTAGTCGATACAATTTAGAGAAATATCCTGTTTATAGTAAAGCTGTGACATTCGAAAAAACTTGGTATCAGTATGATTGTAATGATGGCATTGTTGCATATGACATGGAGGAGAAAAGGTGGTTCCGGGGTGAGTTTTTACGGTCTCACTTGGAGCTGAGGGGGATTCTGTCGCAGCCGCTGGATTCCCAGTTAATATCCAATTTTGATCCCATTTTACTGCATGTTGGTGGTGGGAAGCTTTGTCTCCTATGGCAGGATAGGAGAGCCTGCGGTCCCTATACCGACGATCCGAACTCTCGTTATACTTGTGTTTATTGGATCAAGTTTCGAGTATCGAAACTCATCGGCTCCAACGGAGAAGGCATCCTGGATATCGCCATCGATTCGTCTAAATCATTTCTGATCGACGGATCCATGGCCTTGCGTTCGGCCATTGTTATGCGAGTCCTTGTTAAGCTATACTTTCCATTTATATCATGTCTAGATTGTAGAGATTTGCTTTAGAATTTTAATTGATAGATATAGATAGATAGAGGTTATGATCCAGTTATATGATGTATATGATGTCAAGTGTAGATGATCAATTATTATAAGGATGTAAATGAGACATTTTTGCTTGCATGTTACTTAAGTGCATGTTTGGTTTTGCGTTTGAGGTTCAAAAATCTCGATTGAACGGGAAAACATGCTTTGGTCATTGTGCCAACATGTTTGAATCTAAAAATTCAAACGTGATTTTAGAAAAATCAAGGTAGAAGTAGCTTTTGTGTTTCGTCGTGATTTTTACACTATATTTTTACACAATCGCGATTTTTAAGAAAAAAAATCCCAAACATAAACCACGTTACTTTAAAATCAATTATACACAAAATCAATTTTATAAAATCACGATGATCCAAAATCAATTCTACCACCACAAAACCAAACACACAAAATTCTCTACAGAAATCCTAAACTTCATAAGCTCTAACACTCTTTTCGGCTCATATATCTAAATTTAAGGCCAGCTTTGAGGGTGGATAGAAAAGGCCCAAAATCCACTATCTATAATTTTTAATTATATAAATTGTCTTTTAAAAATTAAATATACAAAATAGTTTAAGCTTATTTAGTGTAGATATCAATGGATCTTAGGGTTAAAATTAAGATTTTAATGATAGTTTAATTTTTTCTATTTTCTATTAGGGGTCTTATTTTTATAATACTAGTTATTTGGGCTTAACTTTTTTTTAATACTTGTTATTAGATGCTTAAATTTTTCTAACATTTATTAATAGAGGACTACTCTTATTTTTTTTAATATTTGTTATTAGGGTTTTTTTTTTCAATACTTGTTATTTAGGTCCTATTTTTTCTCAATACTTGTCATTAGAGACTCTTTTTTTCTCTTATATTTGTTATTAGGGAACCATTCTAAAAATTCATTTTTTCAATATTTGTTATTATAAGCTTGCTCTTAAAATTTAATTTTTTAATATTTGTTATTAAGGGTCCAATTTTTTCAATACTTGTTATTAGATGGTCTTTTTCCCCAATATTTGTTATTAGAGGCTTACTCTTAAAATTAAAAAATTTCAATATTTTTTTTATTAGGGGTCTACTCTTAAAATTCATTTTTCAATATTTGGTATTATGGTCTATTTTCAATATTTGTTATTTGAGACCCAATTTTTTCAATACTTGTTATTAGAGGTTCGATTTTTTTTACAATATTTGTTATTAAGGACCTACTCGATATAATCCCAGTTGCGAAATGTCCAAAATTACGTGTTGTCCGATCGTAAATTGAATAAGTATACGATAAAAGTAAGTGAAGGATGCAACTAAGGTGTTTGATGGATTGAGAATGAAGAATGAAAATATGTAAGTGTTGAAGATATGAAAGGGTGAAAGAGGTGAGGTGGTTTTTTTTGTTGAGATAATTGGATAATGAGGAAAGAACTAACACTATATATAAGAAAATGTCGACTCGCATTTTATCGAATGTTTAAAGGAAAAAGGAAGCAACTAAAACTATGAAAGAGTATAGGCTCGTTTCCTATAATATTCATAAACGAATGAATCTGATCAATTAATTAGAAAATTAGGAACCAACAGTATAAGAAGTCGAATGGTTTCTATTTAATAGATTATTATGAAACCTTTGAATGTTATATTGAATGCTTTTTAAATCCCTCTTGTTAATTTAGCAGCCCATTTAATGTCATGAGAATGAATATGTGACCATGCACCTCCTTAGGACGACCCCTTAATGTATAATGTTTTCAACACCCCACTAGTTTCTCTAAGGCACATGTAACACATGTTTAATCAACACACAATTAAGGCGCATAAATCACATGTTTAGGATACCATAATAAGCAATCATGAAATTTAATGATGAAAAATTAAACATTAATTAAATATGTAACAAAAATAACATGCAACTAACTTTGCAACCAAATTAACTTCTTTAACTACCATGCATAAAATGCAACTAATATGCATACATGCAATTAAATTAATTTCATGCAAATGCAAACTTTTATACAACATGCCTAAACTAACAGATGCATGCAAATAACAGGTTGCATTATTAAAAATTAGGTCAATACTCTATGCTCGGATAAAGGCTTGATTAAGCATATTTGAGTTCAAATTGTTGACTTCCATGTCTGCAGAACAAATGTTTAAACATTGCGTCTGCTCCAGTGATGTGAGCAAGGACCCGAGAAGTTTGGTGATGGCTTAAATCACATCAGTACACTTAAAATTATTTTTTCTCAATATTTGTTATTAAGGTTCCATTTTTTAATACTTGTTATTTGAGACACAATTTTTTCAATACTTGTTATTAGAGGCTAAATTTTCCCCCATTATTTGTTAGGCTTAAACCAAAAATAGGTGTCCAAAGTATGTTTTTTAACTTTAGGTGCCTAAAGTATTATTTTGTAAAAATAAGTACCCGAAGTTTTAAAAGTTATAATTTTAGGTGCCTACCGTTAATGGGTGTTAAAAAAATCTTTAATCAATAAATATTTGACACGTTGTATATTTAATTTATTTAATTTTCAAATTTTAAAATTAAAAACAAAAAACTTTCTATTTTCATAAAATCCCAAAAGTTTACAATTTTTACAAAATAGTCCCTAAATCCCTAAAATTACCCAAACCCAAAACCCAAATCACCGCCGATCGCCACCCATGAGAAAACCTCTTTGGCCGCCAGAATAAGGCGGTCATTTCCTCAACACGGCGTCGCCGGGAACGACGTGCAACTGAACGTTAAGCGCGAAATTGACGTTCGACTCGCATGTCGTTCGCCATTTTCGGCGATGTCATATTGGCGGGAAATTACCACCTTGGTCCGGCGACCAAAGGGTTGTGCTCAAGGGCGGCGACCGGCGACGGAAGTGGCGTCGATTTGGGGGATTAGGTTTGTGTAAAACCAATATTTGATTTTTATATAACAAATAATCTAAGGACTAAATTGCAAAGTAAATAAATTTTTAAGTAATCAAAATACTTGATTTTAACAAGTAAAACTTATACTTAAAATGTTTTGAAGTCAAAACTTAACCCCCATAAATTTTTCTAAGTATTTCAAAGCCAAAATATACAAAATTGCTCAGGCGTTTCGAAACACCCCAAAGTGTTTCGATACGTTTTGCCACTGGAAACATTTGTTTCGAAATGGCTCATACCCGTTTCGATACAGGGGTTCAGTATTTTCAAAATTGAGCATTAAATGAACTAGTCGTTATTTGTCTGAAAGAAACTTTTGAAAATTTGGTTAAGTGTTTCGATACACCCCTAGGCTGTTTCGAAACGCTAATTTACAGTTTCAAAACATTTTGATACAACCCTTATCTGTTTCGATATGACCCTCTTTTTACATTTTACAGTTTCAAACTGTTGTGATACGGCCTATATCCATTTCGATATGGGCCCTTTTTACACACAACGACTCTTTCTTTTTTGGTGTCTGTTTCGATACAGGGCCTCGTGTTCTGATACGGGTAGTTGCAGAACAACATTTATGGAGGGAAGAGAGAGTCCCAACGGCTCTATTGATGATCTCAACCACCCAAACGGCTAGAAATCAATGAGAATGTATAAAAACAAGTCTCCAAAGCACTAGCAACAACTATTGAACCTTCAAGCAACATCAAAACATTTATTCCAAACCCTTGTGCCTTTAGAGTCAATTTTTTGTACCCAACTAATTTGGAGTTTTTCATTGTAAATCTTTTTAGAGTTTGGGGAGTGTTTATGTGTAATTGGGTAAACAATTAGCCTTTGAGAGGTGCATACAAAGTTTTTCTATCTTTCTTTTGTAAAGAGTGATATTGGGTCAATCTTTGAGTAGAGAGATTGACCGATTTGTAAGGTTTCCTCCTAAGCCGAGAAAAGGGGACGAATTCAAGTTAGTGAATTTTTGAAATCCTCGGTAGGGTGTTGAGGTAGTGGGTGTAGAGCTTGTTCGAAGCTTCAACCACTCTAAAATCTCCTTGTCTTCATTTTTAAATTATCTATTTGCACCCTTCAATTTTTATTCCACCAATTCACCCTCTCTTGGTGTTTAGCCATCATTTGATCAACTCAACAATTGGTATCAGAGCTACACTCATTGAAATGATTAACACCCTATTGAGTAGATCTTGGAAGAGTTTGATCAATTGCACTCCAATCAACATCGTGCTATGGCATCCACTTCTGGCCAAAACCTCTACGAGTCTCTATGCATCACCAAACCACCATTATTCAATGTGGATAACTATCCTTATTGGAAGAACTGGATGCAGCTCTTCATCAAATTAAACGACTACATGGTGTGGGACGTGGTAGAAGATGATTCTACAATTCCAATGAAGCGAGATGGTGAAGGAAGGCTTGTTTCGAAGACCAAAGCCGAAATGACCGATGAAGATAGAAGACGTTTGCAAGTCAACGACAAAGCCTTGCACATAATCTTGTGTGCTCTCTGTCCCGACATATACTCAAAGGTGTCTTCAATCGAAAGTGCTAAAGAAGTGTGGGACACCCTAGAGACTACATATGAAGGAACAAGTGACGTCAAGGAGACAAAGATCGGGTTGCTCAATTTGAGTTATGAAAACATCAAAATGGAAGCCGGCGAAAGTGTCTCCAAGATGTTTGATCGGTTCTTAGTCATTGTCAATGGACTAAAGGGCTTTGGTGAAGTTATTCCCGAAGAAAAGCTAGTCTGGAAGCTACTCTACCCTCTTCCGGAGTCTTGGGATGGCAAGAGGACGACCATCATCGAAGCTCAAGATTTGAAGACTCTCAAGCTAGACACCCTTGTAGGGTCTCTACTCACCCATGAGATCATGAAGCAAGGGAGAGAGGAAGAGAAATAGAAAGAAGAGAAAAAAGTAGAGAAGAAAGAGGTTGAAAAGAAGAAGCTAGGAATCGCACTCAAAGCGTCATACAACGAAAGCGATTCTAGTGAGGAAGAGGGCAAAGAGATGGACATGTTGGCCAAACGATTCACTCGATTTATGAAGTCCAATCGAGGAAGAAAATTCAATAGAAGAGGGGACTTTAAGAATAAAAGAAAAGAGGAATAAAAGGATCAACTCACTTGTTATGAGTGCAAGAAGCTCGACCATATCCGAACTGATTGCCCTATGTTGAGGAAAAAGTGCTTTGGGATGAAGAACAAGCTCAAGGCTCAAATGGTAACTTAGAGTGATGAGGAGTCATCCGAGAAAGTGGCCAATCTTTGCCTCATGGCCTTTGAGGAGGGTCACATGGTAAACTCTAACTCATCTCTTACTTATGATGAATTATATGATGAATACGATGAGTTACAAAATGTTTATGATGAATTGGTTGAAAAATATAAAGAGTATATTTTGAAAAACAAGAAAATCATTTCCGATTTGAAATCTCAAAATGAGTCTCTTTTAAAAACCAATTTCAAATTGGAAAAGAAGGTTTTGTACTTGATAAATCTTTCAAATGAGCTTAAAAAATCTTGATGCTGAAAAACCTCTTTCCGATTTCCAAGATTATCACACTAAGAAAGTGGATAATCTTAAAACTTCTCTTACTGTTGGGAAACATACTCTTGAAAAGAGAAAATTCTTAAAAAACCCAATATGTTAAGAGAAAACCATTTTATCCCAAACAAATAGATTTTTTCAAAAGCAATCTAAAGTTAAAAGAATTAGGAGTGTATGGGTTCCTAAGGAACTCATTGTTTCTAATAATGTAAATGCAATTGCTTCTTGGATTCCTAAGGGGACCAAGCTTTTAGGAGTTAACTCTCATAGACCCAAATCATTTTGGGTACCAACAATCAAAGCTTAATCTCTTTATTTGTAGGAGGAGCAATGCTTCAAGGTGAAAGCTTCAAGTAAGAACATGTGGTACCTTGATAGTGGTTGCTCGAGACACATGACCGGAGACAAGAGTAGATTCTTAGAGCTTAAACCAAAAGGTGGAGGATGTGTGACATTTGGTGACAACTCCAAAGGGCACATTGAAGGCTTAGGCTCCATTGGTAATCTCTCATCTACATTTATTGAAAATGTTTTATATGTCAATGGTCTAAAATATAATCTTTTGAGCATTAGTTAACTTTGTGATAAATGCTTTAATGTTTATTTTGATAAAAATGGGTGTAAAATTATGAACATTAAAACAAATAAAATAATACTCATTAGTCATCGCATAGGAAATATTTATACGATACATTTAGATGACATACATTCATCCCATGCATGTTTAGTTGCACATGATGAGAATGATGCATGGTTGTGGCATAGGAAACTTGGGCATGCTAGCATAAGTGTTTTAGAAAAATTGGCTTCCCAAAATCTAGTTAGAGGTTTACCCAAACTAAAATTTTCATTAGATAAAATATGTGATGCTTGTGCTAAGGGTAAACAAAAGAGAACCTCATTTAAACCCATTAATGATGTTTCGACTAGTAGGGTATTACAACTAATCCACATGGATTTATTTGGGCCTATTAGAACTGTGAGCTTGGGTGGTAAGTCATATGCATTTGTATTGATAGATGACTTTTCTAGATACACTTGGGTTCTATTCTTAAGTACTAAGGGTGAGGCTTTAGAAAATTTTATTACATTTACAAAAATTACCCAAAATGATCTTGATCTTAAAATTTCACATATTAGAAGTGATCATGGAACCGAGTTTCAAAATATGAGTTTTGAAGATTTTTGTAATGAAAACGGTATTAGCCATAATTTTCCGGCTCCTCGATAAAATGGGGGTAGTTGAGAGGAAAAATAAAAGTTTAGAGGAGATAGCTAAGACAATTCTTTGTGAAAACAATTTACCTAAGTATTTTTTGGCAGAAGCCACTAATACAGCTTGTTATATTATTAATAGAGTAATGATTAGGCCTATTTTAAAGAAAACACCTTATGAGATTTTGAAATCCAAAAAGCCTAACATTAGCTATTTCCACCCTTTTGGTTGTAAATGTTTTGTTTTAAACAATGAAAAAGACAACTTAGGTAAATTTGATTCTAAAAGTGATGAAGCAATATTTTTTGATTATTCCCTAAATTCTAAAGCCTATGGTGTATTTAATAAAAGAACTTTGGTTGTTGAAGAGTCTATACATGTTGTTTTCGATGATAACTTCCTTCTGAGGAAGGAATCTAGTGATGATGATGATGTAGGGATCATTGAAGCCATTGATGGAGGACAAACATCAAAGGTGGATGAGATTCCAACTAAAGAAGAAGAAGCACAAGATCCACCTCTTGAAGCCTTGAAGGACTTGGCTCTTGAGGAAAAGGAGGTGACATACCCAAGGGAGTTCAACTATGTCAAAGGTGGTGAAATCTTGGGTGATCCATCCAAGGGTGTAACTACTAGATCCTCTTTCAAACTTATGAATCATGTTGCATTTATCTCATGCATAGAGCCTAAAAATATCAAAGAATCATTAAAAGATGATTTTTGGATATTGGCTATGCAAGAGGAACTTAATTAATTTTAGAGAAGTAAAGTACAGACATTAGTTGATAGGCCTAGTAATCAATCTACTATAGGAACTAAGTGGGTATTTAGAAACAAACTATATGAGAGTTGTAACATAGTGAGGAACAAGGCTAGGCTTGTTGCTCAAGGTTACACTCAAGAAGAGGGAATTGATTTTGATGAAACATATGCACTCATAGCTAGAATGGAAGCTATTAGGATGCTTCTTGCATTTGCATGCTGTCATAACTTCAAGCTTTTTCAAATGGATGTGAAAAGTGCTTTTATAAATGGTTTTATAAATGAAGAAGTGTATATAGAACAATCACCTGGTTTTGAAGATCCAAACTTTCCAAACCATATTTTTAAACTAACAAAAGCTTTATACTGTTTGAAACAAGCTCTTAGAGCTTGGTATGAAAGACTTTCAAACTTTTTAATTGAAAAAAGTTTTGAAAAAGACAAGGTGGATACTACACTTTTCATTAAAAGATATCGCAATGACATTTTAGTAGTTTAAATATATATTGATGATATTATTTTGGGTTTTACTAATGAATTTTATTGCCAGAAATTTTCTAATCTAATGCAAGGTGAATTTGAGATGAGCATGAAGGGAGAGCTCTCATTTTTCTTGAGGATCCAAATCAAGCAAAGGAAAGATGGCACCTTCATTAATCAAGCTAAATACATCAAGGATATGCTCAAGAAGTTTGGCTGGGAGTATGTGAAGCCTCAAGCCACTCCTATGAGTTCATCAATTAAGCTTGACAAGGATGAAGGAGGTAAGTGTGTTGATTCTAAGCCTTATTCTTCCATGATTAGATCTTTGCTTTACCTTACCGCAAGTAGACTCGATATCATGATTAGTGTTTGCTTGTGTGATAGTTTTCAAGCTAGTCCTAGAGAATCACATCTAGTTGCCATTAAGAGAATCTTTAGATACCTTAGAGATACACATTGTTTAGGTGTTTGGTATCCTAGAGACTCTTCCTTTGACCTTCATGCCTTTTGTGATACCGATATTTTCATTTTGATATAACTAAAGAACCTAAGGACTAAATTGAAAATGTGAAAACGAATTTTTAAGTCCTCAAACCTCTCTATATGTTTTAAACAATATGCCTAAGTTAAAAGCTGAATTTATTAAATGTTTTCTAAGTGTTCTTAAAGCCAAGACAGTGATTTTCGAGTCACCGTTTCGAAACGGCCTTAGGCGTTTCGAAACTGTAAGTTCATGTTTCGAAACGGGTATCGAAACGATTTCAACACTGCCAACCTGTGTTTCGAAACAAGTTTCGAAACGGCTTAAGAACATTGAGACACCATATCGAAACGACATCCAGTGTTTCGAAATGGCTTTAAAACTAATTTGAAAAATATGACCGTTGAATGTTTTTAACTAATTTTAAACAAGTCGTTAAGGCGTATCGAAACATTTCTAACCGTTTCGATACGAGCTCTTTAATGCACCCCAACAGCTCTTTCTATTTTGGTCTGTTTCGAAACAAGGTCGGACGTTTCGAAACGGTTGGTTGCAGACTGCATTTATGGAGGAAAGATAACATCCCCAACGGCTCTATTGATGAATGCAACAACCACAACGGCTAGAATTCAATGAGAAGGTATAAAAGGGACCTCTAAAAGCTTTAGCAACAACTATTGATCCTAAAGCAAACATCCAAACATCAAATCCAAGCATTTGTGCCTAAATCCCATTATTGTCTTGTAACCTCAATTGTATTTTTCATTCTTATCATTTCAATTGGGTTGAGTGCTTGTAATTGGGCTATATTGTGTATTGAGAGATACTTGTTTTAGCCAACAACTTCTTTGTTTCAATTGTGTGAGGATTGGGTCAAATTTTGGGTAGAAAATTTGACCAAAAATTGTAAGGGTTACCTCCTTAGCCTAGAAAAGGGGAAGAGCAATTAGTGGAATTGTTGCAAATCCTTAGTGAAGCTAAGGTAGTGGATGTAGAGTTCATTTGGAACTTGAACCACTCTACAATTCCCTGTCTACCATTTTTATTTGCAAATTCCACCACCAATAACTTTAAAAATCCAATTCACCCCCCTCTTAGTTTATTTTGATCATTCGATCCACTCAACAATTGATATCAGAGCCTACCTCTTTGAGGATTAACAACCACAAGAGGAGTTCCTAGGAAGAGTGTGATCATCCAAAAATCAAGAGATGACATCTACCTCCAATTCGAGCATGTATGAGTCTCAATCCACTACAAAACCACCTTTCTTTAATGGTGACAACTATCCGTTTTGGAAGAATCAGATGCGCCTCTTCATCAAGTCAAACGATTACTTGGTTTTGGATGTCATTGAATATGGCCCCTACATTCCATTGAAGCAAGATTTTGAAGGGAAGATGGTTTTGAAGAAGAAGATGGAGATGAGTGAAGAAGAAAGGAAGAAGATCCAAATAAATGACAAAGCTCTTCACATGTTCTTTTGTTCTTTCAGTCCGAACATCTACTCCAAAGTCTCATCCATTGAGAGTGACAAAGAAGTGTGGGATACTCTTGAGACCGCCTATGAGGGAACCAACGATGTCAAGGAAACTAAGATTGGAATTCTCAATCTTAGTTATGAGAATTTCAAGATGGAGCCCGATGAGACGGTGTCCAAGATGTTTGATCTCGCTTCTCAACCATAGTCAATGGGCTTAAAGGATTTGGAGAGCCTATACCGGAAGACAAGCTTGTCCGGAAGCTACTCTACTCACTTTCCGAATCTTGGGATGGGAAGAGAACCGCCATCATAGAAGCCAAAATCTTGAAGACTTTAAAACTTGATGAGCGAGTGGGTTCTCTCCTTACTCATGAGATTATGAAGCAAGGAAGGGAAGAAGAGAAGAAGAAGGAAGAGAAAAGAGTAGAAAAGCTAGAGGTGGAAAAGAAGAAGAAGATGGGAATAGCTCTCAAAGCTTCATTACTTGAGGAGAGCTCTTTTAGTGAGGAGGATGAGCTAGAAGAATTGGCTATGATAGCCAAACGATTCTCACGCTTCATGAGGTCCAACCGGGGAAGAAAAATTCAAAGAAAGATGGACTTTAAATGTAAAAACAAAGAAGAAGCAAGGGATCAAATCATTTGCTTCGAGTGCAATAAACCCAGCCACATACGTTCGGAGTGCCCTCAACTCAAGAAGAAGGGCTTTGAGAAGAAGAAGAAGCTCAAAGCCAAGCTTGCTACTTGGAGTGATGAGGAGTCATCCGAGGATGACGAGCAAGAAGTGGCCAACCTTTGCCTCATGGCACTTGAGGAAGATTCCTCCATGGTATCCTCTAACTCATCATCTTTAGATTTTACATATGATGAATTAAATGATGCATATGATGAGTTGCAAGAGGTCTATGATGAATTAGTTGAGAAATACAAGGAGTCGGTCATTAGGAATAAGAAAATTATTTCGGAATTAAATGATAAAAATGACTCACTTTCTCAAGCTAATTTAAAATTTGAGAAAATGATTTTAGGGTTGAAATATGAACTAAAATTCTTCCAAGATGAAAATGTTGACCTTAATAATCTACTTTCTCAATGTAATAGTGAACACCAAAAGGTGTTAGATGAGCTTAACAAGCTCAAAGAGTATTTTAAAAATGTTGGTAGTGTGAAGCATGAAATAGGTGAATCTTCAAAAACAAACCAACCTAAGAAAAAGACTAATAACTACAAACAAAGTAGCTTTCCTAGACATAGTAGAACTAAAAGGATTAGAAGTGTATGAGTTCCTAAGAAACTTGTAAAATCTAATAACATTGTTGCTATGTCATCTTGGATTCCTAAGGGAACCAAGTTATTGGGAGCTAACACTCGTGGACCCAAAATGATTTGGGTACCAAAAACAAAAGTTTAATATCTTTGTTTGTAGGGGGAGCATTGCTACAAGGCCAAAGCACAAAGTCAAAACTCATGGTACCTTGATAGTGGATGCTCGAGGCATATGACCGGAGATAAGAGTAGATTCATGGATCTAAACCCAAAAAGTGGAGGAGTGGTGACATTTGGTGACAACTCCAAAGGCCACATTAAAGGTATTGGCTCCATAGGTAATCACTCTACTATTCTTATTGAAAATGTCTTGTATGTCGATGGTCTTAAATAGGGGTGGGCAAAAAACCCGATTACCCGGTCCCGGTCCCGGACCCGGTCGTACCCGGTGGATTTTTACCCGGTATTGGTTCCGGTGGGACCGGAACTGGATCCAAAATTTAGGTCCCGATTGCAACCGGGACCGGGACTAGATCCTGCTTTTTTGGACATGGTACCTGGTGGGTACCCAATGGGACCGGGACCTGTACCAGGTACCCGGTACTGGTCTGGTACCGAATGGCGTTGAAGAGGTTGAAAGCAATTGAAGGCGCTCCTTTATTTCTCTTTGTGTATGAATATTATGAGTATGACTCGTTTTAATACTTCAACCTTCAAGCCTACAATATTCTGACTTTGTTATTTAATATTATTATTGATGGTTGGAATTTTTCCCCTTCTGCTCAAAATTTATTAATAATAGACTAATTGACCGGGTACCCGGTATTGGTACCGGTTCCCACTAGTACCGGGACCGGTTCTTGAAATCTTGGACCCAGTCTAACCGGGATTGGTTCTAATTTTCAGGAACCGGTGGTTACCGGGACCAATTCTAGACAAATTGGCCGGGTACCCGGTCTTGCCCACCCCTAGTCTTAAACATAACTTGTTGAGCATAAGTCAATTGTGTGATAAAGGATTTAATGTTTTATTTGATAAAAATGGGTGCAAAATTGTTGACATTAAATCTAATAATATTATGCTCATAGGTCATCCGCATAGGTAACATTTACATAGTGCATCTAGATGACATACATACATCTCATGCATGTTTAGTTGCCCAAAATGAAAATGATGCATGGTTGTGGCATAGGAAACTAGGACATGCTAGCATTAGTGTTTTAGAAAAACTAGTTTCCCTTGATCTAGTTAGAGGTTTACCCAAGATTAAGTTCTCAAACAATAAAATTTGTGATGCATGCTCTAAGGGTAAACAACATAAGTCTTCCTTTAAATCCATTAATGATGTTTCTACAAGTAGGTGTTTACAACTTATCCATATGGATTTATTTGGGCCAATTAGGACTATGAGCTTAGATGGTAAATCTTATGCATTTGTTCTTGTTGATGGTTTTTCTAGATTTACTTGGGTTCTATTTTTAAGTACTAAAGATGAGGCTTTAGAAAAATTCATCACATTTTCAAAACTAACCCAAAATGATATTGAACTTAGAATTTCTCATATTAGAAGTGATCATGGAACTGAGTTTCAAAATTTTGGGTTTGAAGAGTTTTTGAATGAAAATGGTATTAGCCACAATTTTTCGGCTCCTCGAACTCCTCAACAAAATGGGGTAGTCGAGAGGAAAAATAGAACTTTACAAGAAATGGCTAGAACCATGCTTTGTGAAAACAATTTACCTAAATATTTTTGGGCGGAAGCCACAAACACCGCTTGCTACATTGTAAACCGAGTAATAATTAGGCCAATTTTAAAGAAAACACCTTATGAGATTTCAAAATCTAAAAAGCCTAACATTAGCTATTTTCATCCATTTGGTTGCAAGTGTTTTGTTTTGAATAATGGAAAAGACAACTTAGGTAAATTTGATGCAAAAAGTGATGAAGCTATTTTCATAGGATATTCTTTAACCTCTAAAGCCTATCGTGTATTTAACAAGAGAACTTTAGTAGTAGAAGAATCTATACATGTTGTATTCGATGATAACCTCCTTCCAAGGAAGGATTCTTGCGATGATGATGATGTAGGAATCATAAATGCCTTTGATGGAGGACAAACTTCAAAGGAGGATGAGATTCCAACAAAAGAAGAGGACACACAAGATCCACCTCTTGAAGCCTTGAAGGACTTGGCTCTTGAGGAAAAGGAAGTGAGCTACCCAAGGGAGTTCAACTATGTCAAAGATGGTGAAATCTTGGGTGATCCATCCAAGGGGGTAACCACTCGATCTTCTCTTAGATTAATGAATCATGTTGCATTTATCTCATGCATAGAGCCTAAGAATATAAAAGAAGCATTGAAAGATGATTTTTGGATTATGGCTATGCAAGAAGAGTTAAATCAATTTGAGAGAAGTAATGTTTGGACATTAGTTGATAGGCCTAGTAATCAATCTACTATAGGAACTAAATGGGTCTTTAGGAACAAACTAGATGAGAGTGGTAACATTGTGAGAAATAAAGCTAGACTAGTAGCACAAGGTTACACTCAAGAAGAGGGAATAGATTTTGATGAAACCTATGCACCCGTAGCTAGAATGGAAGCCATTAGGATGTTGCTTGCATATGCATGTTATCATGATTTCAAGCTTTTTCAAATGGATGTTAAAAGCACATTTTTAAATGGCTTTATAAATGAGGAAGTGTATGTGGAACAACCACCGGGTTTTGAAGACTCAAAATTTCCAAATCATGTTTTCAAACTCACTAAAGCTCTTTATGGTTTAAAACAAGCTCCTAGAGCTTGGTATGAAAGACTTTCAAACTTTTTAATTGAAAAAGGCAAGGTGGACACTACACTTTTTATAAAAAGGTATAAAAATGACATCTTAGTAGTATAAATTTATGTTGATGATATTACTTTTGGTTCTACTAACGAATGTCATTGCAAAGAGTTTGCTAAGCTAATGCAAGGTGAATTCGAGATGAACATGATGGGGGAGCTCTCATTCTTTTTGGGACTCCAAATCAAGCAAAAGAAGGATGTCACCTTTATCAATCAAGCAAAGTACATAAAGGATATGATCAAGAAGTTTGGCTTGGAGAATGCAAAGCCTCAAGCCACACCTATGAGCTCATCTACAAAGCTTGACAAAGATGAAGGAGGTAAGTGTGTTGACTCTAAGCTTTACCGTTCTATGATTGGATCATTGCTTTACCTTACCGCAAGTAGACCGGATATCTTGTTTAGTGTTTGCTTGTGTGCTAGGTTTCAAGCTAGTCCTAGAGAGTCTCACCTTATAGTCGTTAAGAGAATCTTTAGGTACCTTAGAGATACTCCTTGTTTAGGTCTTTGGTACCCTAGAGACTCCACCTTCAACCTTTATGCTTATTCGGATGCGGATTATAGGGGATGTAAAATCGATAGGAAGAGTACTTCGGGAACTTGTCAATTCCTAGGTAGTATGCTCATATCTTGGTTCTCTAAGAAACAAAATAGTGTAGCCTTATCTACCACCGAAGCCGAGTACATATCCTTAGGGAGTTGTTGTGCTCAAGTCCTTTGGATGAAGCAACAACTCTTAGATTATGGTATTAAAGTTGAAACCATACCCCTTAAATGTGATAACACTAGTGCCATATGTTTGACAAAAATCTCATCCAACACTCTAGAACCAAACATATAGAAATAAGGCATCATTTCATTAGAGATCATGTCCTTAAAGAAGATGTTGTTATAGAGTATGTTGACACCTTAAATCAATTAGCGGACATATTTACAAAACCTTTAGACAAAGAGCGTTTTTGGTCCCTTAGGAGAGAGTTAGGTCTAACTAGCCTATCTTGACCTTTTAGGACCTATTTTGTGCTTAAAATTGCTTGATCTTGTGAAATGTCATGTTTATGTGTTTTTACTCCTAATTTCATACATGCCTATAGCTGGGGGAGTGTGTTTATGTTTGCATATGTTTTTCCTGCTCATTCATGTCATTCATGCAAGATAGGCCTTAGAAAATTTCATTTTTCTGCATTTTAAAGCCTCATCTGCACTTCCAGGCCCAGGTGTATCGAAACAGTTCCACCTGTTTCGATACGGATGCTTTAAATTTCTATCCGAGAGAAGGGTGTTTCGAAACGCCTTCCAAGGGTTTCGAAACGTTTTTACTTCTGCCATGGAGTGTATCGAAACAAGTTTCGATACGAGTCAACGGGGATTCGATACGGTCAAACTCGTATCGAAACGGTCAGCTGGAGTTGAAAATCGGTCAAACCTCAGTGCCCGCGTTTCAAAACGGTCGACACCGTTCCGAAACGGGTTAGCGGACTGCTTTAAAGGGGCTTTAATGTTAAAGTTTAACTTTAATTAAAACTCTCCCAAAACCCTAAAAACCCTAAAACGATTTTTTCCTATAAAAACCCTCTAAACCTCATTGTTTTTCACCAAATCTTGAGGGCTTTTTCTCTTAAACACAAGTCTAAGCAAGCATCAACAATCTTGTGCAAGGATTTTCATCTATTCATCCAAAATCCCAATTTAAGGTATATTTTCATCTTTTTCTTTTTCCTTAAATTTGTATTCGAATCTTAGGTTAGAAAATTTTAATTTTGTATAGTTTATGTATTTTAATACTTGGGTTTTTTAAATCTTGTAAAAATTTTTCAAAATCTTCAATTTTTTGATTTGAATATATAAGTTTTCATTCGTATTTTCTTTACTATTTTTTTTAAATTGTTTTTCTCTTAAATTTTTTTTTTTGTTTTGTTTCTTTGTTTTTAAAATTTGTTTTTAAACCTAAGTGGGATTTACCATTGGATTGAATTAAGAAATCTCATGCATACACTTAAACTTGTTTTTAAATTGCTTGCTTTATGTTTTTAGGATGTCTACGGAGAACGTTAACAAAAAGCGTAAAACGGGTCAAACAAGTGATTCGAGTATTCGTCCTAATCTCACCCAGCTGTTTCAAAAAAGTCTTCGGACTCTAGAGATGAGCGAGCGTTTCAATTATGTCAAGGAGTATGACGTTCGTCGTGAGCGTGTTGTTGACCTCTCGTTTCTTGACTCTGAGCGCTTTCTCTTTCGTTACCTTCCCCATTTAAGAGAATAGGGATTCCTTGGTTTCTTGAGTATCCTGGATATTTGCTACAAGCACATGGTTCTTCTCTTTTACTCCAATGCCCCATTCATTAATAGTGAAGACAACTCCGAAGTTGTTGGCCTTGAGTCTTCTATCTTGGGAAAAAGGATTGTCATTGACATCTCTTACTTAGAGACTATTTTTGGTCTTAAGGACGAAGGAATCAAGAATGAGAGTCACTTTGGTTCTCACACCGGTTTGGTGCTTGCCTTGGATGCTCACGATATGTTCCTCCACTTGATAGTCTCGTGGTTTCTTCGCCCCTCCGGAGGTAAATTTTCTCACGTTCGTCAAGTAGACTATTTTTGGCTTGAATGTTTTCATCGTGGTGAGCGCCCTAATCTTGTTAAGATCATGTTTGCCGAGATAGTAAATAATGTTAAGCTCCGTGACACCGATGCACTCAAATCTTTCACTTATGGGACTGTTTTAAGTTACATCTTTGGAAAGCTTAATCTTGATTGCACCTATGACTCTCCGAAACCCCGCAAGTCAAAAATTGGTGAGTCTTCTCTCCGCATGTCCGGATTTCACTATGTAAACAATGGGCAATGGGAACGTATTGATAGGGAAGCACCTCCACCTCAAGTTGAACCTCAACCACAAGCTTCAGTTGCGAACAATGAAGCTCTCACGGCTTTTCTTACCGAGCGGTTCAACACTTTGGACCCTAACATGTCTAGAGGTTTTGGTGCTATCAATATACGCTTGCAATCCGTTGAGGATCGTCTCCTTGCAAATGAGAATCGACTTACATCCCTTGAGAATAAACAAACGGCTATGGACATGTCCTTCTCCACCTTTTATGGCCAATGGATGAATTTTCGTCGCTCTCAAGTCAAGGACGATGATGATTCCATGGATGATGATGGTGACGACGACGAGGCTTAGGATTCTCATGTCATCTCATATTAGCTATGCATATTAGGATTAAGTTTGCATATTTATTTATGTTTTATGAACCTATGCTTTGATTTTATTTGGGATTATGCTTTGAACTTATTGTTTAAGATTTATGTTTTGGATATTTAAATTTTATGAATTTAATATTATGTTGCTTATTGCTTATTGATTATTGCTTTTAACCCTATCTCTTCTCTTTGAGCCTTGTTTATTATTTTTGATCTAACAAAAAGGGGGAGAAGTAATCTAAGAGCCAAAATTCGTTTTAAATGTTTTAAGTGGTTTTAAGTTTTAAACCTTGAATATAAATCCTTACATTCTTTTTAAAACTTTAAAAACCCATCTTAAAGGGAGGGGGAGTTAGAATGTATTCAAAATTTTCAAAACTCTTAAAAATTCTAACTTTGGATTTGTTATATCAAAAAAAGGGAGATTGTGAAACCGATATTTTAATTTTGATATAACTAAAGAACCTAAGGACTAAATTGAAAATGTGAAAACGAAATTTTAAGTCCTCAAACCTCTCTATATGTTTTAAACAATATGCCTAAGTTAAAAACTAAATTTATCAAATGTTTTCTTAGTGTTCTTAAAGCCAAAACAGTGATTTTCGAGTCACCGTTTCGAAACGGCCTTAGGCGTTTCGAAACAGTTTTGAAACTGTAAGTTCATGTTTCGAAATGGGTATCAAAACAATTTCAACACTACCAACCCGTGTTTCGAAACAAGTTTCGAAACGGCTTAAGAACATTGAGACACCGTATCGAAACGACATCCAGTGTTTCGAAACGGCTTTAAAACTAATTTGAAAAATATGACCGTTGAATGTTTTTAACTAATTTTAAACAAGTCGTTAAGGCGTATCGAAATGATCTCAAGTCGTTTCAATACGATCCTTGACAGTGGCAAAATGTTTCGAAACAGGTTTCGAAACGGCTCTTAGCGTATCGAAACATTTCTAACCGGTTCGATACGAGCTCTTTAATGCACCCCAACGGCTCTTTCTATTTTGGTATGTTTCGAAACAGGGTCGGACGTTTCGAAACGGTTGGTTGCAGACTGCATTTATGGAGGGAAGATAACATCCCCAACGGCTCTATTGATGAATGCAACAACCACAACGGCTAGAATTAAATGAGAAGGTATAAAAGGGACCTCTAAAAGCTTCAACAACAACTATTGATCCTAAAACAAACATCCAAACATCAAATCCAAGCATTTGTGCCTAAATCCCATTATTGTCTTGTAACCCCAATTGTATTTTTCATTCTTATCATTTCAATTGGGTTGAGTGCTTGTAATTGGGCTATATTGTGTATTGAGAGATACTTGTTTTAGCCAACAACTTCTTTGTTTCAATTGTGTGAGGATTGGGTCAAATTTTGGGTAGAAAATTTGACCAAAAATTGTAAGGGTTACCTCCTTAGCCTAGAAAAAGGGAAGAGCAATTAGTGGAATTGTTGCAAATCCTTAGTGAAGCTAAGGTAGTGGATGTAGAGTTCAATTGGAACTTGAACCACTCTAAAATTCCTTGTCTACCATTTTTATTTGCAAATTCCACCACCAATAACTTTAAAAATCCAATTCACCCCCTCTTGGTTTATTTCGATCATTCGATCCACTCAACACCTTCTCCGATGCGGATTATGGGGGATTTAAGATAGATAGGAAAATTACCTCCGGAACATGTCAATTCTTAGGTAGTATGCTCGTATCTTGGTTCTCTAAGAAACAAAATAGTGTAGCCTTATCTACCACCGAAGCGGAGTACATATCCTTAGAGAGTTGTTGTGCTCAAGTTCTTTGGATGAAGAAACAATTCTTAGACTATGGTGTTCAAGTAGATAACATACCCCTTAAGTGTGACAACACTAGTTCCATTTGTCTCACTAAGAATCCCATCCAACACTATAGAACCAAACATATAGAAATTAGACATCATTTCATTAGAGATCATGTCTTGAAAAATGATGTAGTTCTAGAATACGTTGATACCTTGAACCAATTAGTAGACATATTTACCAAACCTTTAGATAAAGAGGGTTTTTGGACCCTTAGGAGAGAGTTAGGTTTAACCAGCCTCCCTTGACCCTTTTAGGTCCCAAATGGCCAAAATTTGCTTGAATTTTAAATAATGATCATGCTTATGTGATTTTGCTTCTTAATGCATCTATTCTTGTTGCTATGGGGAGTATGCATAAGTTTTAGTTCATATAACATGCTCACATGTCATTTACATGCATTTAGGCTCAATCTAAGTTGGCTCTTTGGACATGAAACTTCCCAAAATGCATTTTTTAGCAAGGGTGTATCGAAACAGGTACAACTGTTTCGATACGAGCTCTATCTAAGTAGATTCTAGCACTGAATCTTTCAAAACGTGCTCTTCGCGTTTCGATATGGGTTCATGGTGTTGTTCTGAAACAAGGTCAACATGTATCGAAACGAGTCTCAAACCAAAACGTCTTAAAAGTGTTTCGATACGGTCATTCTGATACGCCAAGTGGCGTATCGAAACACGACTGTTCAGATTGCTTTAAATGGCATTAAAAGAGTATCAAACTTTAATTAAAACACCAACTCTCTTTTTCTCTCAAACCCTAACTAAAATCCCTTATATAAACTCCTCAAATCCCTTAATTTTTCACATCTAAACCTAAATTTTTTTTAGGGTTTTCAATCTACACATCAAGGCTAGAGCTTTGCAAGCAATTTGGTGCATTAATCATCCATCATTCATCCATTATCTTATATCAAGGTATAAACCCTTTATCTTTTTATTTTAAATTTTTGTTTAATTTTATTGGTTGTTTTTATTTACTTTGTGTATAAAACATATACATATAGTATAGGTTTTCAAGTTTTTGCAAAAATTCTTCAAAATCTGGAAAAAAAAATTATTCGAATATAAAATTATACAATATATTTTTTAATATGTTTTTCGAAATTCTTTTTACCAAAAATTTGTTTTATATTTATATATGTTTTTAAACTATATTTTATAGTTTTATCAACACCTTGATTATTGGATTGAATTTGGTTGATTTACGCATACATATGTTCTTGTGTCTTGATTTCCTTCCAGATTTCAAATATGGGTCCTAGGAAGAGAGTACGAACCAATGAGGTTGGTGGAAGCTCTAACATCGATGACGATTCTACTCGTCCCAACCTCACTATACTCTACCAAAAGAGCGTTCGAAACAAAGACGCCTATACCAACTTCAAGCTCTTTCAAGATCATGCTATCCGTCGTGAGCGTATTGTCTCTATACCCTTTTTGGATTTCGAACGATTTCAATTTCGCTATCTTAATTTATTGAGGCATTGGAATTTCATGTCTTTTTTGGGCTTACTCGGTACTTTGTACCGTAACATGGTTCTCTTCTATGACAATGCTCATTATATCTCTAATGCCGATCAAGTGGTTGCCATTGAGTCCTATCTAATGGGGAAGAAGTTTAGGGTTGATCCGAAAACCTTGGTTAATGTTTTCAAGTTTGATGATGAGGGTATTTCGGATGAGAACTTGCTGGGACATACTCTTGGTGGCTCCGTCACGGTCTTTGATGCTCATGATCGCATCCTTCATCTCATGGTCTCGTGGTAGTTTCGTCCTTTGATGCTTTCGTGAGGGATGTCGACCAAATCTTTGTCAAATCATGTTTTCCGAGATGGTGCATCTTATTCAAAATCGTAACTCGGATATTGTCACCTCCTTCACTTATGGCACCGCCTTGAGTTACTTGTTCTCAAAGTTGGGGATTGATTGCTCTCTTGAATTTTTGGAACCTCTCAAGGATCCCATCGATGAGCGCACACTTCTCTGGTGTAAATTTCATTTCATTGATGAAGAGTGGACTCGTGTCGAAAATCCTCCTCAAGTTGCAGCCACTGAACCTCGACCTCAAGTTGCTCCACCAAACAACGAAACCCTCATGAATTTCCTTATCGAGCAATTTAATGGCTTGCGCACCCACATGGACTCCGGTTTTGCCACTCTTGACACTCGCCTCACTTCCATGGAGGGACGTATCCAAAGTGTTGAGAATCGACTCACTTCGGTTAAAACTCAACAAACCTCTATGGACATGTCCTTTACGGGCTTCTATGGCAAATGGAGACAATTCCGAAGGAGCTACGCCAATGATGAAGACGACGATGAGCCTTAGATCTTTGCATTCCATTGCATATCATCTAGTTTAGGATTTCCCTTTTTATGCACCTATTCATGTTTTTGCTTTAAGACCTATGCTTTGATTTATGTTTTGATATTATGTTTTAAATATTAAGGTTTAGATATTATGTTTGGAGATTATGAACTTATTTTGCTTTGGTTTCTTATAATTAATGAAATTATGTTGCTTTAATTTCGCTTTGCCTTGTGCTATATAGCTTTATCTTTTACTTCATTGATTTTGATCTAACAAAAAGGGGGAGAAGGGTTAAGCTAAATTTTTCAAAATCTTTTTGAAAACCTAGCTTCAATTTAGGGGGAGTTTACTTAAAATCTACTTTGGTTTTGTTATATCAAAAAATGGGAGATTGTAAAACCAATATTTGATTTTGATATAACAAATAATCTAAAGACTAAATTGAAAGTAAATAAATTTTTAAGTAATCAAAATAATTGATTTTGACAAGTAAAACTTATACTTAAAATGTTTTGAAGTCAAAACTTAACCCCCATAAATTTTTCTAAGTATTTCAAAGCCAAAATATACAAAATTGCCCAAGCATTTTGAAACACCCCCAAAGTGTTTTGATACGTTTCGCCATTGGAAACGTCTGTTTCGATACAACCTTCATCTAGGCTTTTGATTTTAAGTGTTATTTCAAAATGGCTCATACCTGTTTCGATACAGGGGTTAAGTATTTTCAAAATTGAGCATTAAATGAACTAGTTGTTACTTGTCTGAAACAAACTTTTGAAAATTTGGTTAAGTGTTTCGGTACACCACTAGGTTGTTTCGAAACACCAATTTACAGTTTCAAAATGTTTCGATACAGACCTTATCTGTTTCGATATGACCCCCTTTTTATATTTTACAGTTTCAAATTGTTGCGGTACGACTTATATCCGTTTCGATACAGACCTTTTTTACACACAATGACTTTTTATTTTTTTGTATTCGTTTCGATACAGGGCCTCGTGTTTCAATACGGTAATTGCAGAACAGCATTTATGGAGAGACGAGAGAGTCCCAACGGCTCTATTGATGATCTCAACCACCCAAACAACTAGAAATCAATGAGAAGGTGTAAAAACAAGTTTCCAAAGCACCAACAACAACTATTGAACCTTCAAACAACATCAAAGCATTTATTCCATACCCTTGTGCCTTTAGAGTCAAATTCGTGTACCCAACTCATTTGGAGTTTTTCATTGTAAATATTTTTAGAGTTTGGTAATTGTTTATGTGTAATTGGGTAAACAATTAACCTTTGAGAGGTACATACAAGGTTTGCCTATCTTTCTTTTGTAAAGAGTGATATTGGGTCAATCTTTAGGTAGAGAGATTGAGCGATTTGTAAGGTTTCCTCCTAAGTCGAGAAAAGGGGACGAATTCAAGTTAGTGAATTGTTGAAATCCTCAGTAGGGTGTTGAGGTAGTGGATGTAGAGCTTGTTCGAAGCTTGAACCACTCTAAAATCGCATTGTCTTCATTTTTAAATTATTTATTTGCACCCTTCAATTTTTATTCCACCAATTCACCCCCTCTTGGAGTTTAGCCATCATTTGATCAACTCAACAGTTTGGGTAATTTTAGGGATTTGGGGACTGTTTTGTAAAAGTTTCAAATTTTCGAGATTTTATGATAAACTAATTTTTTTGGGTGTTTTGTTTAAAAAATTAAAAAAATCAAATTATTGTCACGTGTTAAGCATTGATTGGTTAAATATTTTTAACACCCATTAACGACATGCACCTAAAATTATAACTTTTAAAGCTTCGGGCACTTATATGTACAAAATAATACTTTAGGCACCTAAAGTTCAAAAAAGGCATACTTTGGGCACCTATTTTTGGTTTAATCCTATTTGTTATTATAGGCTTATTCTTAAAATTTATTTTTTCAATATTTGTTATTAGGTGTCTACTCTTAAAATTCCTTTTTTAAAATATTTGTTTATTAAGGGTACTCTTAAAATTTATTTTTTTAATATTTGTTATTAGAGATATACTTTTAATTTTTTTAATATTTATTATTTAGGAAATTATTAGATGGATTCGGCTCACCACGTCATCTATGGTTCATCCAATAATTTTTACCCATTTTAGTGTAACTTCTAAGTAACTACCAACTCTTTGTAGGGGTGGAAATTGGATAGAGAATATCTGAACCGACGGGGATGAGGAATAATCAAAATCTTCACTTGCGGGGATGGGGACAGGAGAAGTATTATTCATCGAAGCTCAAATGGGGATGGGGACGAGGATTGTTATATCCGAACCGAGAGAATAACTGAACCATAATCGTATAAATAACGGTGGGGAGATCAAAAAATATCTACAAGGATCCCCGATATTTTACAAGATTTTTATAAAATATATACTTATTTATCTATATACCCATAATAAATATCTTAATAAAAAACCTAACTATATTATTATCTCTTCAACTTTCTCT
The DNA here is from genome assembly GCA_030270665.1 of Hibiscus trionum. NCBI lineage: Eukaryota > Viridiplantae > Streptophyta > Magnoliopsida > Malvales > Malvaceae > Hibiscus > Hibiscus trionum. The sequence continues at coordinate 185,283 of BSYR01000034.1, read as the reverse complement.
CAAACCTAGCCACACTCAAGTTTCTCAACATGTTCTATCTTAGTTTTTAGATATAACCTAAAACCCTCGTCTAAATCTTCCCCAACACAACATCCTTTCAATCTTCATCATCTCGCAACTTCTTCCAATTGAAGTATCCAAACTTTATATTTTGAACTGAATTGGCCATTTATTTTGATCAATAAAATAATAATTTTGTTTAATACTTTTTGGGATGGGGATTCCCAGAAGCCGTGGGGATACCCGCTGGGAGGGTATGAGGACGAAAAAAATCCCTGAAGCATTTAATAAGGATTCCCCAAACCGGAACCGTAAGTGTTGGGGACGGAGTGGGGAATGCAAAATCGTCCATGTCCCACCCTTAACTCCTTAGTTACATGTAGGAAAGGGGTGAAGATTCACCTTGAAAAAAATGTGATGAAATATATATATATGATCCACTTACACTATGAATATAATGGATGGATGAGATTAAACACTCATATTTTTTCTCATTCTTAAAAGTCTTCTTATTTCAACTTTTAATCTCATCCATTCATTATATTCATCAAATGGACATGAGTTAGTGCAAAACTACATGAACTTTACATCATGTAACTTGATCTTAACCATATATATATATATATAAAAGGTTAGGATCCACTTACACTAATTCTTGGCCATTAGATGGGTGAAATGGATGGATGAGATTAACTCCTTTATTTTTTTTCCAAGTGATACTCTTCACATTTTTCTGCTGCTAATTTCATTCAACCATTTACCTTTATCCAACGGTCCAAAAAAGGTGTAAAACTTTTAATTTTTACATAGTGTAAGAGGATCCTAGATAGGGATAGGATCCTCTTACACTATGTAAAAATTAAAAGTTTTACACCTTTTTTGGACCGTTGGATAAAGGTAAATGGTTGAATGAAATTAGCAGCAGAAAAATGTGAAGAGTATCACTTGGAGGAAAAAAAAATAAGGAAATAATCTTAGTCATTTATTGTCATCATCCAACGGCCCAAAAAAGGTGTATAAACAATTAAATTTTACACAATGTAAGTGGATCATAACCCATATATATAAGGCATAATTGAGTGACTCAACTTGAACATAAAAATTGATCCATTAATTACTAAAAATTTTGAGTTATTTGAATTTCCATTTTATAACTCAAACTTTATTTGAATTTTATTTGTGAACTTAAACCAACAGTTAGATTTAGATAATCGTGATGTTTAAATTTATTAAACCATAAATCGTACGAATACTACAATTCAAACTGATTTTATTATTATTTTAATGAGTAATATCTTCATACCCATTATGTGTAAAATTCACACGACCCGCTTGTTTTAAGCGTAACACCTAAAATTTAAATTTTTAACTTTAAAACCCTAAATCTTAAATCATAAATTATATATAGAATTTAAATCATAAATTCTAAACCTATAAACTCTAGACTCTAAACATGACCCCTAAATTCTAAACCATAAAACTTAAACCCCAAACAGAACCCTTAATCTTTAAATTTAACAAGCTTGTGTGAACTATAATTAACACTGTTAATGTATCAAAATATTTTCCAATTTGAAAATCATATTTAATTTAACTCGGGTCACTTCAGATTATTTGTTCCGTAATTTCAATTTAGATCAATATCAAATTTAGATCTTTGTCAAAAAAAAATTATCAAGTTTAGATATTTTCATATTTAAGTTAAAGAAACTTTGAATTATTAACATTTAACGGTTAAATTGTAAATTAATTGATTAACAACATGATTACATTGACATTTGCATGTTGGATAGTTTGAGAGTGTGAGCAGTGACGGGTCCAAGTGTATGTTAGGGTGGGCATGTGCCCGGCTTCAACTTTTTAAACTTTACGTATTGAGTTTTAAAAGTTTTTAATTGTTTAATCTTTAAATTTTTTTAACTTTTATGAATTGTGTCTACCTTTAAATTTTAAGATTTATTATATGCTCACGTTCAAAAATATTTCTGGATGTATCATAGTATGAGGGCTTCAATTGCAAAAGTAATAAAGCTTGAAACTATGAGTGCATGCAAGCATGGGGGCAATGTAGCCCCACATTCCCACTCCACCCAATGACATTGGGGGGCTAGCTTGGACATTCAGTTTCTCCATGATTTACGCCCAAAATGTTGGGTTTAGTTGCCTCTTCTTTTATGAAAATTTTCTCCCTACAAACCATTATTTGTTTCACACACAAAACTAGTTCTTGGCATGGTTGTGAAAATAATACCTTATCCACGAGTTCAATCGGTTGAACCAAAATCAATTAAATAAGAATTTTAGAAAATTAATAAGAATAATTAAATAAAAAATACGATAAAAATGATATAATCAATTTTGTTGAGAGAAATTTGGATAGTATAGGTTTTTTTACCAAAATTATACGTTCAAAATTACATTGACTTTTTGGTACTTGGCCACAAAAATTCCAATTTCCAAATGTTCACAACATTTTATGGAAATACTTTCCGTTTTCCTCCATTATAATTAATGCTTTAGTTTGACTTTTTATTCATGAAATCATTATATAAATTATCAAAAGAAATATATTTTCTTATATAAGACAAATGTTATCGTTGATGCATGTTATAAAAATCTACTAATAATCAGTTGGTTTAGTGGGGTGAGACAATAGATCTCTTAAGCAAGGTTAAAATTGACGTTGTGAATGAAGTAAATTGAGTTGGGAGTGTCGCCCAATAATGAGCCTCTGCAGTACTCAATCAAGATTAGTCAACAAATGAGTTATATACCGATAGTTAATCAAAATAATAATTTAAAATTGATTTTATTTTATTTTTTGTTCTAAAAATTGATTTTATTTAAACTAATTTTTAGTGTGTCATTTGATTCACCACATTATTACATAAAATTTAACATTGTCAGTATATCAAACAATATCAAATAAGTATCGATTGAGTGTAGCTCGATTGACACATGTTTGTAGTACAATATATAAGAGAACGCGAGGTTATGTATGGTATGCTTAGGAGTTCAATATTCTCTTATTTATGAATGAAAAAAAGTCAGTGTACTTTAATTATTTTTTTATCAATAAAGAAATCACTATACCGATCATTCTTGTGCGTAGTGAAAAAAAACATCGTTTTAGTTCTAATTAGTATTATATTTTAGATTCGTCTCGGACAAGTATTTCCCTACCCTTATATCATAAATAAATAAAGACAGACACAATCATGAAGAAAAAAGTACACTTTAGCCATTTATAGGGGGATTACATAAAATCAACGCTAAACTGCAGTTGCATGCTTTGCTCCATCAATACAGTAAATTACTACAAATTAACGATAGGATTTAATTTCAGGCAACACGCAGAGGTTGTCGTCTCATTACATTCTTAATCATCTTTAAAATTAAGCCAAAAACAGGGAAACCAGAAAATAAAAACACTACTTAAACTGCTAATCACGAGTCTTTAAAACTAGCAGTGGGAGCCCTTCCTACAGTTGAGTGCACCAGCAGTCACTGTCATTGTAGCCACCAGTGAAGATGGTCTAGCACTTAGGCTCGAAGCCCTCGCAAAGGTCGAAGACGCTCCGGCATGGCCAGTTTGCCTGAAAAAGGCGCCGTTTAACATCATGTCGCCCTCGGATCTCCAACTCCAGCTTTTCCACTCACTCTCCGGTGCATCCTCATGCTTGGTCACCTACAAAAAAAACCATTACATTTTCATCTCAAACCATTACATATACCGTTATATAACGGCTGCTATAACAGTCGCGGACCGCTATATATATATATGATTCGAATTACCTCTTTCTTTGATCTATCATTGGGTGCTAGAAATCTATTTCCTTGGCTGTTGATAGTAGGGTTTGCACTCCCACCAATGGCGTACATTTCCCAGTGAGTGTAGTCGTTGTTCACCACGTGGAAATATCCGTGCCTACACCTGTAATTTTTTTAACAAGAAATCAGATTTCATTAAAATAATGGAATCGTTCATCTTAATTGAAAACCGAAAGTTTAACCGATTCAACAATCAACACTGACCTTGGCATTCTTTGAACTAGTCCTTCCCCGAAATGGTTAAAGGCGACAGTGACTTGCATGTTTTTGTCCTGCGTATAGGCATCACTATGGCCCAGAAGCATGACTTTATCATGATGGGTCATGTAGTTGTTCGATATGGTCACGGCGGTGGATCCGTGGATGACATCGATGAGTCCATCATTGCAATTCGACAACGAACAATGGTCGATCCATACATGCTTGCTGCTGAACACGACTATACCATCACCGTCCGACGTTCTCCAATGCCCCGCGTGTTGTGGAGAGTCTCTTATAATCGCACTCAGCCCCGGCTTACAATCATGTATGTTGATGCCATGGATGATAATGTTCGACACATAATGAATGGTGATACACGGTCCCCCCGAAATATGAACGTTCGCACCCCGACCATCGATCGTCTTAAAAGAGTTCATCACCAACTCCTCTTTCAATGTAATCACCATATCTCTCTTGAAAATAATCCACAAAGGCTCGTCTTGGATCACTGCATGCCTCAACGTACCCGGCCTAGGGTTCACGGGGTCATCATTGCCGGAATCGGTAACGACGTAGATTCGACCGTTCTTTCCTCCCATAGCATTCTTCCCGAATCCAATGGCACAATCAGCTAACCGCTGACGGTTCCTCTCCCAGTTCGGGTCACACCTCCAACAATCATCAATGGGGTTCCCCGTTCCGCAAGACATGTAACCCAAGTTCCTCCTCGAAGCATTGATACTCCTGTAAATGAATACATTATAATATATACATTAATCTCATACAATACTGTTATGAATCAGTTAGGGTCAACGAGAGGTGGCAACTCTTGTCGACCCTAACTTATTCATAACAAATACCTATACATTATAAGTATATATATGAATTACTTGTGAACTTGATCAACAACAAAGTCTGGGTCTTGGACCGGTGAGGAAGAAGCAAGATTTGGAGCAAGGAGGGAGATGAAGAGAATGTGAAAGATTAATGAAAATGTTGAGGACTCCATTTTGGGATATGGTGGGAGCCAATGGAGGTGGTGGGGGTTTATATAAAGGGTAAAAGCCGAGTGGCACGGCGTGATTTATCGAAGTAGGTGGGTCCAATTCGACTCGTAATTTCAGGGTTTGTATTTTCAAGTATTGGGAGTCGTATAGGCAGTTTAAAACGTTAGTCAAGCCTCAACAAGTTCAAATACCTCTATTTTACTTATTACTTTCTTGCCGTTACTTTATATACGGTCCGTTCGAGTGAAAATTTGAATTTTTTTAAATTGTTTAAAGGTGATTACAAGGTAATAATTGAACCGGAGTCTCTTTAAATAAACATTATCCGCTTTTCAACTGGGATCTTTTTGAGTTCAATAAGAACTCAAAAATTGATTTAATTAAATTTATCACTTATTAACTACAAGTTGGTCTAATGGAGTTAAGTGTAAGGTTCTTTAAATAATATAGGTCGTTCAAATTATGACATTGTAAATTGAACAATTTGGATTGAGAAGCTCACTCTCGCAATGAATTTTTATAGTACATAATTTAAATTAATCGATCAATAGATCAAATATAAATATTTTTTTAAACCTAACTTTACCACTTAGTTTTATCAAAAAAAAAAAAAAACTTTACCACTTAGTCAAAAATTAAAGACTATTATTTCTTTTTCTATTAAGTGTCGATGGATTTAGGTTTGCGGAATATTATAACTTTGGTGTGAATTTTTTTTTAGTTTGTTTACTTAAAACAAGAAACTGGATTTCATTGAAACAAAAGAATGTACATGAACAACACAACTAATCAAAAAGTGGTATTTAGGGACTAAAGTTAAAAAAAATACATACAAATAAAATTAATAATATGGAAACTCAAAGGCGCAAAGAAAACTAATACCTTCCTCTGAATCTGAGTCCATCTTCTATAGAAAACTCAGCAACAAAACTCTGTTTCTATCCAACTAGATGTTTAACGAGTAATGAGTGGTGAGCGAAATAAACGGTCTTGCAAATTGTCTCGCTACAACAACAAACAAATATAAAAGAGATTAAACTACTGAAGACTACTGACAATAAAAAAAATCAAAAACAGACTTCATGAGAAGCTCTACACAAACGCAAATCTACTGCAAAGGTAAACAAAAACGTATTACTATAAGACAAAGATGTACCACAAGACAAGGAAAAAAGCATGTCACAAAAACATATAAAACAAGCACAACAAGATATGCAAAGAGTAAGAGCGCAAGACAAATAGATTCTTATTCAAAAATAACCATGAGAATACCAACTGGAAAAAAAAAAAACAAAAACGGAATATAGAAAAACAAAGAAAAAAAGGAATATCGGCGGTCGGCAACTAACACTGAGATTATGCCACCGACAACCAAACAAAAAGTGGAAGAAAAAAGGTATGCGGCGCAAGGGGTGGAGCCATGATCAAATAATGGCAGGGGCCAAAATATTGAATTTTAAAAATAAAAGGGCTTATTACGTATTTAAACTCAAAATTCATGGGGCAAGGCTTAATTTGTTTAATATTTAAATTTATAAGGATCTAAATTGTTATTTGACCAAAAAATTTGAAGATACATGTTAGTTCTTCTCTAGTTCAACCTAGAGGTGTAAATGAACATGGCGTTCAACGAATTGTTAGTGAATCATTCATATAACATTCGTTTATTAAGCTAAATAAACCAGTACGATCAAATTTTTATGTCCGTTTAATAAATGAACGACCATGAACATATGTGCATTTAGTTCGTTTATGTTCACGAACAAGCTCATTTATTGTTTCATTTATAAGCTCATTTACTCGGTTTCCCTTCTTCTTTTATTTTTTTACATTTTAATTATCGGTGAATGAATGGACTAAATTGAACATGTGGTGAACTTTTGAGTTTAAATTGTGAAGCCTAATGAGCTTAAAAACTAGTAGTGTAACTCCGCCATTTTAGCGACATATAAATGAACATGTTCGTGAACATTAAACAAACATACACGAACACCATTAAAAATAAATAAATAAACGCAAACATGATATTAAAAATTTAAACAAACCAAACATGAATACCTTCAAATATAAATAAACAAACACAAACAAAACTTTATTCGTTCAAGCTCGGTTCATTTACACCCCTAATTCAACCACTACTTGATTATATATTTAATAAACTCTTATATATTTTTAATTTAAATAATTATTTTTACAGGAGACAAATTATTATTAAACTAAAATTATTAAATAATTAATTTTTTTAACGGAGGCCGATGCCCCTTATGCCCCAAGGGAGCTTCGCCCTTGTGATGCGCATTAGAGAAAAAGGAAGAAATGTGATTTTTTTTTACTTAAAATGTGTGACAAAATCTAATGTTTATAGTTTATATTTATTGGTATAACAATTGACTACCGACCAATTTAACCTTCTTTAATTGACTCCCTCAACTAACTTAAAATCGAAACCGAATTAAAAAATTCTTAATTCAATCTATTAACTCGATTTTAATTAATCAAGTTTTTGTTCATACCTACGTGTGAATATTTCGGCATTAATAGTAGATCCATAATTTGCAGACCGGAGATTAATGGAACATGTTTTGCCCGACATTTCTTGAGGACTTGGAAATTTGGACGGTTTTTTTTGACTTGCTAACATGTTATTGAAAGCTAGGTACTGAGAAATATGTGAAAATGTTGTACCTTTTCCCATTGTTCCTTAATATCAGCAAAGGATCTTATCGACATCATCATCGTATGGTAATATATGCGTAATTCGGATGAAATTTTTGACTCCACTCAATACTTTAGCATCCTCTTTGTATAATTGGTTTGTTAATTTAGATCAGGTAAAACGTTAGAATTCAAATCATCAGTATTACTTAAGATACTTAACGCCTCATCTCACTAGACTAACGGTTAATTGATGACATTTTAGCATTTTTTAAAGCACAATTTATTCCTAGAGTTAAACCCAATATTTTAAAATATATTTTCCATGTATTCAGTATTAACTTCCTTTGGAGATCCATGTGATAATTTATGCATGGCCTTTTTTATTTAATCACATATTTATATACAAAATATAAAATAACAAGAGATTACTTTATAAGATGCTTATTTTAAACATTGAGGGTGGTATTTTTTTAATTTCATATGTGGAATTAATAAAACATTATGTCTATGTAATTAACACTTTTAAAAAATAATTAAGACACAATAATTTTTGGAACCAATGGAGTGGTCCTAGGAACATTTGTACACTTTACCCATAATTTTTTTAACACCTATACTACTTATATCACTTTTTCATCTACTATAAACAACGTTATTTGAATTTGGATTGTCGAGAAGAATAAGCCACTCTATACCATTGAAATCGCTGGTTGAGCTTGAGTGGCAAACGAGTCATTCGGTTCGGTTTAAGTTCGAGTAATTTCAGGTCTGACTATATTTGATTTAAATTTAGTTCGGGTCTAGTTCAATTTTAGTTTGGGTTTATGGTGATTTTAGTTCGGGTATCGGGTCAGGATGTTGGGTCGGTTGATTTTTGGTTCGAATAATTTCAGGTCGAGTCAATATCGCGCTAATAGGAAATCGATCAGTTTTAATCGGGTTTTCAGGCTGAGTTAGGTTTTTTCACTATATATATGACTGAAAATTCGACTAAAACCGATCAAAATTTTAAATTTAAATAAAATTAAGTATTATGATCTTAATAGTAGTGTAAGAGTTGTGATTTAAATTTAATGTTAGAGTTTGAGAGTATGTCAAGGATTTAAAATCAAGAGTTTTAAGTGTTATAACATTAGAATTATGGTTAGGGTTTATATTTGAGATTAAGATTTAGGGTTTAAAATATTTATATTTTTTGTTAATTGGAGTTAAATATTCAAATGATAGTTTTTAAACTAAAAAATAGTTACTTTTTTGGCTCAAACTTTTGAAAAGAATCAATTAAGCCTTTATAATTTTTTTATCCAATTAAGCCCTCGAACCAATAAATTAAATCAATTAAGTCCTTTGACCAATTTTAACTATCATTTTTCATAATTTTTTATCTTGAGATATTACTACAATGTGACGGACTATAGTTTTGTCATGTTACATTTGCAGATTTTTTTATAAAACTATTTTTTATAAGTTTTTTAGAATTTTTAAATAACATTTTTAAATAAAATAAAATAAAATTTTCTGAAAATGCCAAGTGACAAAACTGTAACACGACACGTTGCATTAATTGATCCAAAAAATTATTAGATTTAAAAATCAACGTTGGCAAAAGGGTAAATTGATAAAAAATTTAAAATATAGATGCTTAATTGGGTGCAAAAGAAATCATTGGCTTAATTAATTTTATTTAAAAGTTCAAGGACTTAGGACCTTAAGCCTTAATTTTTTTATCGAAAGGTTTAAATTCATTTCATTTAAACCCAATACACCAACAAAAGAAGCAATAGCTTACATCGAGAGAGCAAAGGTTGGCCCAAAAGACAATAGGAAAGCCCAAACAGCCAACAAAAACAAACAGAAAGAAAACAAATGTCAAGCCCAATGAAGCCCAATTAAAAATCCAAGAGCAACCAAAAGGATGTATATCGACCGACGATGAAATAAAACAGTACCAAGAGAAACATTAGATCTTCGGTAGACGAAAATGCTTCTGAAGCTAGGGACATATACAAGATTTTATGTCAGGGAGTGAACCTATAAAATTTTAAGAGGGCGAATTTATAAAATTTTAGGAGGGGCAAAATTAAATTTTCAATAGAAAATACATAGAAAATAAAAAAAAAATTAAATTATATATGAATTTTAAATTTTTAGAGGTAGCACTCTAATTACATTCATGTCTGAAGCTCTTTAACATAAAATTATTGTTCGGCAACAAAGACCTAATCATTAGATAAAGATTTGAGAATCGAACAAATTTAAAAGAGGAAGAAAGCAACATAGCACGAATTGGATGTATGCGAGCAAGATGATAATGGACACTGGTGATAGGAGAAAATATCTTCAATGTTAGAAAATGTCGGTACACTCTATAGCGCAGTGAAAAATTATCCGGCGGATTTCGTCAGTGATTCATGTACAAGAAACGAATTCGAGGTAAGTAGGGATGAAATATTATCTAATAAATCTGGTATCTTGATATACTTAGCGAGTTAGGATAAACTAACTCGAATCCGAGTCGTCACAATAGCGCTCCGACCTCTACGCAGTCCACCCGAACGAAACAAACAATATTTTCTCTTCTCTAATTGTTAGTGAGGTTTTCCGAAAAAAACATACTTTGGTTGCTAGACCTTATGCCTTTATATAGCATTAAAAAACCTAATTCTAATTAAATTCGGATTTATTAAATATACAATATATTTAACAGAATATAATTAAATATGTAGAATCTAAGTCTACTTTAATTCGAATTCATTAAATATACAATATATTTAACCAAATACAATTAAATATGTAGAATCTGATTCTACTTTAATTAAATTTTTTTAGGGAGATATATATTTTAATAGTGTTTGATAATTACAATAATTATCTAATTATTAATATATATATACGTGATTATTTATAATTACAATAATTATAATAATTTCGTCTTTAATAATTATTACGTGTACAACAAGTTTGTACACATGCTATCTAGTCGATATTTGTTTATTTCAATCATAGGGTGTGACCCTTGTAGGTTCATGTAACATTAGTAGTAATATCTAGAACAATTCTAATATTACAAACAATGAGTGGCATCTAGCAATATATCATTGCTACCTAAGTTACATGAAGTCGTGGTTCGACTTTACCTTTTCCCGTGATTAACTTCTTTTATGTATTACATCCTTTTGTCCTTATATCTAGATCGAACACAAGTCATGGATTAGTCACACATGTATAGTCCATCTAATATTTCTTGATATCTTGAGTAGATTATGATAAACGAATAACTATGATATCTCATATCAATTTATTCGAGCATGGTGATGCATTTTCTAGTCTCACTCAATCAAGTGGCTTACGATATTACTCCTATTATGTAGGAGGGACAAATCATATTTCGCTATATAGAGTGTGACATATCCAATATCAGTCTTTATAGTGTAGTCTGTTACAACACACGTTTGACTGCATCAAAATATGTCACTCTGTTGAGATATTTATTTTGATATAACTCAATGAAAAATATTTTTGGACTTTAACAAATATTGCAAAATTAATTCAAAGTCCATTCATCTTGAAAAATATATTTGAAAGGTTTTTGAAAAGTGTTCTTCACTCAAACAAATATTTTAAAGTATTTTAAAAGTTTCCAACGGCTAGTTTTCCAACGACTAGTTTTCTAACGGCTAGTTTTTCATTCCACTCTATATATACAAGCCAATGACACTTGAAGAATGAAGAGGATGGACATCCAAGCTTAAAGATCAAGAGAGTAGAATTTTAATGTCTATTTCTTGTAATCTCTTATATTTCTTTAGTCCAATCCTAGTGAGCCAAAAATGTGTAAACACCCACCTAGAGAGGTAATTAGTTTACAATATCAAGACCTCATTGTTGAGAGATAAGTTCTAGTTGATCCTTATAAAAACTAGAGAGAGGGTTTTATCTTAGCCCGTGAAAAGATAGAGATGTAAAGGTTGCCTCCTTAGCCTATAAAAGGGGAAGAATTCATTGTTAGTGAATTATGAAATTCTTTGTGTGGATGCTAAGGTAGTAGATGTAGACCTTGGTTAGAAGGTTGAACCACTCTAAAATCGAATGTGTCAAATTGTTGTTTATTTTTCGGTTTTTGTTTTCCTAATTTCAAAAGAAACCTTTACACCCTTCATCGATGCTAATTTCGGTTGAAACATTGAGGCTAACAATTGGTATTAGAGCGAGACTCAAATTGACGGTCTAACAACTATTGAGAAGATCCTATGAGTGCTCGATCCATTTCTACATTCAACCGACCTTGAAGAGTTAATTTGTTCGACATCAAGCTCAAGGAATCAAGATGAACCATTTTTCCTCTTAATTGCAAAGTTGGCATGCTCACACATTAAAGATGGGTAACATCTAAGCTTAATCTTTTTTATTATTTGGTTACTTATTTCTAATGATTTTTTTGAAAGCTCGTGCATATTTTTAATTGTTAAATTTTGTAAAACTAAAGAATTGATTTTGATATAAAAAAGAATTTAAGGACTAAATTGAAAAGGAGAAAATAATTTTTAAGTCCTCAAAAACTTCCCAAAATCTCTAAGCAAAATGGTCCAAGTCAAAACCAAAGTTTATGAAAAAATTTCTAAGTGTTTTCCAAGTCAAAACAGTGATTTTCGAGTCACCGTTTCGGAACGGCCCTTAGGCGTTTCGGAACGTTTTGAAACTGTTAACATGTGTTTCGGAACAAGCCTTCTCGTTTCGATACGGGTGTATCAAAACAGGTCCCTATGTTTCGAAATGGATGAAGAACAAGGGAACGAGTTGAACCGTTTCGATACGGCAGTATCGAAACGACCTCAAACGTTTCGAAACGATTTTCAAACTTGGATTCAAAAATATGACCGCTGCAAGTTTTATAACTAATTTTCGGAAAACGGTTAAGGTGTATCAAAAGGATTTAAGTCGTTTCGATACGAGTTTTGGCAAAGGCAAAATGTTTCGAAATGGGCTCTAGCACGCTTCGGAACGGGCTCTTAGTGTATCAAAACGATCGGGTCCGTTTCGATACGGTCTCTTAATTACACCCCAACAACTATTTCTATTTTGGTCTGTTTCAAAACAGGTACATGTGTTTCGAAATGGGTAGTTGCAGAAGTGCATTTAATGTGGGAAAATTACATCCCAACGGCTATATTTATGATGGCAACAACCCCAACAGCTAGAATTGAATGAGAATCTATAAAAGGGAGTTCTAAATCCACCAGCAATAACTAATGATCCTTAAAGAAACATTGCAACATCAAATCCAAGCTCAAGTGCAAAATTTCCATATTCCTTGTAAAACCACAATTGTGGTTCTTTGTATTTCATATTTTCTTTGATTAAATTGGGTTGAGTGCTTGTAAATTTGGCAACATTTGTATTGTGAGATACTTCTCTTTTGCCCTAATCTTCTTTGTAACCTTGTGAGAGGGTTTGGTCAATTTTGGGTAGAAAATTGACCACTTGTGTAAAGGTTTCATCCTAAGCCTAGAAAAGGGAAAGAACAACTAGTAGAGTTGTTGGTAAATCCTTAGTGGGAGCTAAGTTAGTGCATGTAGAGTTCAATTGGAACTTGAACCACTATAAGTGCCTTGCCTTGAAATTTTTATTTTATCACTTCACTACCAAACCTTTTAAGAATCCAATTCACTCTCTCTTGGCTTAAATCGATTCAACGGTCTACTCAACAATTGGTATCAGAGCGTACCTCTTTTGAAGGAATAACAACCACAAGAGGAGTTCATAGGAGAGTGCGATCAAGTCTAAAGTCAAGCCATGACATCTACCTCAACCTCCAACCTTTACGAGTCACAATCCACCACTAAACCACCTTTCTTTAATGGGAAAAACTACCCATATTAGAAGAATAGGATGCGTCTATTCATCAAGTCCACCGATTATATGGTTTGGGATGTAGTGGAAGAAGGACCTTACATTTCGGTAAAAAGAAACGATGAATGTATACTTGTCCCGAAGGTGAAATCGGAGATGACCGAGGAAGATAGACGAAGGATGCAAGTTAACGACACAACTCTACACATTATATTTTGTGCACTTGGTCCGGACATCTACTCGAAGGTTTCATCTATTGAGAGCGCAAAAGAAGTGTGGGACACTTTAGAGACGACTTTTGAAGGTACTAGCGACGTGAAGGAGACGACAATCGAGTTATTGAATTTGAGCTATGAAAATTTCAAGATGAACCCCGATGAGAGCGTCTCAAAGATGTTTGATCGATTTTCGATCATCGTAAATGGTCTTAAAAGATTCAGTGAAGTGATTCCCGAACATAAGCTAGTAAGGAAGCTTTTATATTCTCTCTCGGAGTCTTGGGATGGCAAAAGAATAACCATCATTGAAGCTAAGAATTTGAAAACATTAAAGTTTGATGAGCTCGTTGGTTCTCTCCTTACTCATGAGATTATGAAACAAGGAAGAGAAAAAGAAAAGAAGAAAGAAGAGAGAAGAATAGAGAAGCATGATGTGGAAAAGAAGAAGAAGCTAAGAGTTGCTCTCAAAGCCTCTCTACAAGAGAAGGGCTCTTTTAGTGAGAAAAAAGACTTTAAGGATTTGACAATGATAGCCAAACGATTCTCACGGTTCATGAAGTTGAACCGAATGAAGAAATGTCAAAGAAAGATGAACTTTAAGAACAAAAGCAAAGAAGAAAAAAAAGGATCTCATCATTTGCTTTGACATTTCGATTGCCCTCAACTCAAGAAGAATGGCTTTGAGAAGAAGAAGAAGCTCAAAGCTAAGCTTGCTACTTGGAGTGATGAGGAGTCATCCAAGGATGAGGAACATGAAGTGGCCAACCTTTGCCTCATGGCTCTTGAGGAGGATTCGATGGTAACCTCTAACTCATCTTGCTTTGATTTTACATTTGATGAATTGCATGATGCATACGATGAGTTACAATAGGTATATGATGAGTTAGTAGAGAGATATAAAGAGTCCGTTTTGAAAAATAAATGGGTCATTTCAAATTTAAAAGCTTAAAACGATTTACTCTCTAAAGCTAACTCGGATTTTGAGAAAAAAGTTTTAAGCTTACAAGATGATTTAAAATTTTTTGAACAAGAAAATATTGATTTAAATAATTTTCTTTCTAATTGTAATGATGAACACCAAAACTTGGTGAATGAGCTAAATGAGCTCAAAAATTCTTTCAAAAATGTTAGTTCTTCAAGGGTTGAAAAAAGGTGAATCTTCAAAAACCAACTTTGTAAAAAGAAAGAATTTTAACTACAAACAAAGTGGTTCCTATAGGCATTCTAAAAACTAAAAAGATTATAAGTGTATGGGTTCCTAAGGAACTTGTAAAATCTAACAATGTTAATGCCATGTCACCTTGGATTCCTAAGGGAACCAAGCTTTCGGGAGCTAACACTCGTGGACCCAAAATGATTTGGGTCCCAAAATAATTTGGGTACCAAAAATCAAAGTTTAAATCTTTGTTTGTAGGAGGAGCATTGCTACAAGGCTAAAGCACAACGTCAAAATACGTGGTCTTTCCTTTGGGCCAATTAATAAACGCATGAATTACAAAAACTCATAATTATCTTAATATTTTAAATAAACTAATCTACACAAAAGCGATCACTTTGGTGACATTATGTTTCAATTAATCTATTAAAATATTAGACATTTGAAGCCAAAACATGAATTTAATTGTTTCAAAATGTTTGTCTTAATTTTTTTTGAAAGTTAAACTTTATTCGAATAGCTAAATAGATCTCACGGTTTCAATGCCTCATTAAAAAACCTCTCTAAACCTAAATAGAGGAAAAAGAGTGCATTAAAACCGTGGTTACAATGACACGAAAATCTGCTCAAAATCAACCCATCCATCACTAGAACCATCTCTGAAGAATAAAATAAAACCAACCTCTTATACCCCATACAATTAGACTCACAACCTTATCAAGAACTAGCAAAAATAAAGTAAAAAAATGATAGCATTTTCCCCCTGCACGACTGCGATGCACTTAGTTACAGAATCGGGTGTCGCAACTAAACCCAAAATTTACCAGTTAAAACCAATGCATTCTTAAGGCTCTGCAGTTGAATTACTTGCCACCCATATCTTGTCAATTCTGTTACCAATCCCCTTCTTTGCCAAGGAGTCTGCCACTGTGTTCACGTCCCTAGAAACGTGCGAGAGTTTTCAATCAATGCCTCTTCCACTTGCAATACAGCTTAAGATTAGATTCCTAAAGGTCAGAGGACACTTCCACGGATTCTCAATCCATTCTACAGCAAGTAAACAATCACATTCAATGATAAGTTTAGAAGACTTCACCCATATAGAACGTTTAAATAGGGATAAAGCTTCCAGGATGGCTATAATTTCCGAAGAAGTTGCATCCATTTGGCCTACACTCCTTGAGAAACTGAGCAGCAGTTTACCCTTTTCATTCTTTAGAACGCCTACAATACCAGCCTTACCGAAGCTTCCATACACCGCTCCATCTATGTTGAATTTCAAGAAACCTTTGTTAGGGGGACACCACAACGTCTTGCTTACTATCGAAACGGATTTAACGATCTCCTTGAAATTTTCTGGAAAATTCAGAACTGAATTAATATCTCCAATTTCCTCTGGCCAAAGGGCTTTACACCACCATCCTAATCTTAGGATGTACATATGAAAAACCGAATTAGACAAGAATCTAGTCTTTCTAAACATCAGCTCGTTCCTAGCTAACCAAATGGACCAAGAAAAGCAAAAGAAACCAAGATGCCAAATCTTCATCTGAAACCTACCAGGAATATACGCCATCCATAGTTTAAACAAGTCGGTATAAGACTTAGGCATTATAACATGAAGATCCCAGATTTTAAACCAATGCTGCCAAACCTCCCAAACTTTCTGACACTGACAGAAAAGATGTTACACTGTCTCGTGTTCAACTTCACATATCTGACAAATAGGGGGCAATTGTAGATTAACACCTCTTTTTTGTAGCTCGACTACCGTGGGAATTCTGCCCAAGAGCACCTTCCACACAAATAATACTACCTTTGGAGGAGCTTTACTTTTCCATACCGTCTCCCATAATCCATCTCTAGTATCATCGCCTTTGTTTCCAAACTCACACAACGATTTTAAGCTAAAAACCCCAACTGAGTTTGAAGCCCATCTCACACAATCCGACATATTTGTGTTTGCAAGGGTATTAGCTAAGAAGTTCAACATTCGAATCCATTCCACTTTTTCCCAATCGAATAGTGGACGCCTCCACTTAATCTCCCAATTCCACTTCCCATTGGAGATATATCCAAAATCAGCTACATGGCCTGTTTTATTGTTTGACAGAGCATATAGCCTCGGGAACTCCTCTTTGAGAGGTTGAGTGTTTTTCCACACATCATGCGAAAATCTAATCTTCTTTCCATCCCTTAACACAAAGCGAATTTGTTGCAGAAAAAGATTAACACTATCAGGATAAGCACACACAATATTCTTCCAAATAGCTGACTTCGATGACCTTTTGACATTTGAAGGAAACAAAGAAGGATTGGCTCCCTCATATCTTGAAGCAACAACCTTTCTCCACAAACTATCAGTTTCAGTTCCATACCGCCACAGCCACTTAAGGAGAAGAGCTTGGTTCTTTAACTTTAGATCGATAAGACCCAACCCTCCAGATTTTTTGGTAAGCACAAGGTTTCCTATCTCACCCAATGTATTGCCTTTTTATCCAAACTTCCCCATAAGAATTTCGATATGAGGCTAGAAAGCAATATTCTAATTCTCTCTGGCATATAAAACAACGACATGAAATAGATAGGGAAACTAAGAAGCACTGACCTGACCAACGTGACTCTCCCACCAAAAGACAGATATTTAGCTTTCAACCCTGTCAATTTCTGCTTGAATTTCTCTAAAATCGGCGCCCAGATCTTCTGGTTATTAATGTTGTAGCCGAAGGGCAAGCCCAAATACGACGAGGGGAAGCATTCCTTAGTACAGTTGATAGAGGACGCCCACTGCTCAACTACGGAGTCATCCACGTTTATACCCATCAGTTTGGACTTATGGAGATTCAATCTAAGTCCCGACGCAAGTTCGAAGCCTCTCAATAGATGAACAATGTTACTAAGCTCTGTTTTGCTCGCTCCACAAAATAGAATTAGATCGTCCGCGTATTGAAGATGTGAGACTTTTAAGGTGCTTTTGCCAATTAAACTAGCATGAAATAATCCAATCTCGACTGCCCTGTTTAGGATACTATTGAGACTTTCGCCCACTATATTAAAAAGGAGAGGGGAAAGCGGGAAGCCCTGTCTAAGGCCACGCTTAATTTGAAACTTTTCGGTTGAGGACCCGTTAACCAACACAGATATCGAAGCTGTAGAGATGCACGTTTCAATCCACCCAATCCACTTCTTCCCAAATCCCATTTTCTCCATTACGAAAAATAAAAAATTACAGTCTACACAATCATAGGCTCTCCGAAAATCTGCTTTGAACACCAGCCCTCTTTGGCCTTTCTTCATCGTGTAATCCACTATCTCATTCAAAATTAAGACACAGTCTAAAATTTTCCTACCAACACAAAATGCAAACTGATTTTGCCCGATCAACTCGTCCATAACCGTCTTGAGTCTCGAAGCGAGAACTTTTGCGAGAAGTTTGTAAATACTTCCTACCAAACTAATTGGTCTGTAATCTTCAATCGTTGTTGACAGTTTGGACTTGGGCACCAATACAATGAATGAATGATTGAAGGACAGATCTGCTATTTTGTTGTTATGAAACTCTTCAAAGAAAAGAAGAATTTGATCCTTCAAACTGCCCCAATTTTTTTTTAAAAATCCAGCATTAAAGCCGCCAGGCCCCGTGGCCCTTGAGCTATCCAAAGATTGCAAGGCAGTAAACACCTCATCGGCCGAAAAAGGATGTTCTAATAAACTAGCCTTACTAGAGTCAATCCTATTCAACTTACTTTGAAAATCTTTCACTGCCATAGTTTGAGAGGTCTCATACGCTTGCTTAAAGAAGTCTGAAATTTCCTTTTTAATCATATTTGGCTTATTCACTTCCACCTCGCCCACTCGAATTTTTTCAATATGATTCGATCTTCTCCTTACAGAGGTCACCAGATGAAAAAACGCAAAGTTTTTATCACCCTCGTGGAACCATTTGATACGCGACTTCTGTTTCCACTCCCTTTCCTCTCTTCTTTCTGCTCTCCATAACTTTGATCTACATACTCTAAGCTCCTGTCATAATCCAGGGGACTGACTATTGTTACACAATTTTAACTCCAGTTCGTTACACTTATACTCCAAAACTGACACTGAGTCTACGTTTTGAGACTTTGAAATTTCCAACCACTTCTTTGTTTCCTGTTTGCAGGCTCTGAGACAATTCATAACACCCATCCCCGTTTGATTTGCACAAGTCAATTGAAGTTTATCCATCAGATCCTTATTATCCATCCAGTGGTCGAACCATTTGAAGTGTTTAGGGCCCAGTTAAATCTGTCGATCGACAACACTACCAGATTATGATCCGATAGACCACGCGGCATAATTCTTTGAACCATTATAGGCCATTTGCTCATGACTTCTGGAGAAAGAAGAAAACGGTCCAGCCTGCTAAAAGTCGGATTTTGCCGCAGGCTTGACCATGTATTTGACCCTCCCGTACAAGGTAAATCGACAAGACCCAGATCTTCAATAAAATTCGAGAAAGTAGCAATTTCCTTGGTCTTTAACGCAACCCCAGTGCTCTCCCCCTTGCTTTTCACGACATTGAAATCCCCTCCCAGGATCAAAGGAACTGAATTATTAACAACCCATTGTTTGATCTCGTCGAAGACTACCTTTCTCTGTTCTCCATCATTCGGCGCATATACATTAATTATACCCACTTTCAAATTCAGACTGCACAAGATGCCCACGTAAGCTATAAAACATTGATTCAAGGAAGAAGATTCACACTTGAAAAACAGAGGATTCCACAGGGAAAGAAGACCCCCTATAGAACCAATTGAAGTTGTACTAAAATATTCTTCCAGGGCTGAGTTACCACACAAAGCCCTAACCCATTTTTCCGTCGGGAGGCTGCATTTTGTTTCTTGCACAAATACAAAATCTGGCTTTAATCTCTTTAACATTCTACTCACTGCCCTTTTTTTCAGCCTTGCCGGCTCCTCTAACATTCCAAGTAACCAACAGATTTTGGAAGGACATTGACACCATTTTTGAACTCTGGAAAATAAAAAAACTAACCTGAGATAATCGCAGCATTGTCCCTATGATCCAAGCTCAGCGATACGCCTACTAACCATTACGTCGTCAGCTGCGAAAACTAGCCCCACCGCCCTACAGACCTCCACCGTCTCCCTTGGGTTAAGATTCTCTGAGATACTATCGAAATTCTGACCATCGTGAGCGATAACTGGAGAGGACTTATCATTAATCGGTTTTGGTAACAAGTACTCAGAGGCCCAAGATTTTATTAACCCTCTCTTAGGACTTAAAGATTTTACTCGTAAAGGGCCATTGCTTCTAAAATACTTGGGCCTAATCTTGAAAATACCGGTTGCTGTGTCCAGAACCGGAGACACCTTGGAGCTGGACCCAGAGGAGCCCTTGAGAGATTCTTGGGATGCCACAACAGGGACCTCAATGAGCCCATCCGACTCAGTTGGAAAATCCCTTTGCTGTACTCCTTCAGGCCTCTCGTTAATACACATCGGCGCAGTTTGAGGGCGACCCACGAACTCAGAACTTGATAATTGTGTCATTCTTACATTAAAAATTACGACCGCTATTCGATTTTCAACGTCATAATCATTACAGTTCATCTCCCCCACAAAATTGGGAAACTCCCCATGCACACCGTCTGGACCATGCGTCGTATAGTCTTCTTCTCGGCAACTCGGAGTCTCATCGCCGGAGAAAAAACCTTTGTTGACACCAGCATTTCCAATCGGCGAGCCACTAATCCAACACTGCTCATCTTCGAAGGCTGAAACTTTAACCCTTACCTTATAACAAAATCCATTGACAAACAACTCGAGCTGAGTCGGGATATCAACTGGATATTTTATTCCGATCAACAATCTAGCACTATCAAAACGATTCCTCTGAGAGGTTTCTTTGTCAATCTTCAACAGATCGCCCCACCTTTTGGCAATGAAAGTAAAAACCGGTTCATTCCATGCTTCTAATGGAAAATTCTCCATTGATACCCAGACCTTCATCTTTTTGTCTTTCCTGAAGTTTGCTATTGAATCCAAATCCACAAACCACTTTTCTAACATTTGACCCCTTAAATCTTGAAAAATATGAACTTGCTCCTCTTCCTCAAAACGAATAACCACAAACGGTCCCGACCATATAGCAATCTTAACTTTAAAGCCCTCTGAACGTAACACCTCTTCCACGAAAGCAGCATCATACATGCCTTTGAGCTGTGCTGCTAAGCAGTTTTCCAACCACTTTACTTCCTTGCTCGGGACACTGAAATGAAAAGGGTCGAAAATATGGGACTCTTCCACTTCTGATGAGCCATGATTCCTCATAGGATTTGTTCCTCCTGATAACAGCACCTCTTTGAAAGATCTTCCGTCGGTCTTCTTAAACTGATTTCTAAACAACGTTGGCTTTGCCTTTTCATTGGGAAACTTGGAAACTCTACTCTATCTGTTATTCCTTTCCTCCTTCGTCAATAAAACCTTAATCTTCAGGTCGTCCATAAGCCTATTATTGGCATACTCCACCGCCCGCTTAGCCTCCACTTGATTCTCGAATCTGACGAAGGCAAAGGTGTATCTTCTTTGGGAATTTCTCCAATGATGGTAAGCTATGTATACATCCAGGACCTTGCCATGGCTGTTAAAAGCTTCCCCTAAAGTCTTTCTATGAATCCTCTTGCTGACAAAGTTAACATACACTGCTACGCCTATTCTTGCAACTGGAGAATCACCGTCGTGTCTGGAGGGAAAACGCCTGCTTGCTCCTTGCCTGCTTACTCCTTGCTTGCTCTCCATTGCTTCGCTTTCTTTGTTTGTCTTAATTTTATCTTTCAATCAAATTAAAAGATAACCAAAATAATAATAAATTTGAATAAAGGTAAACCTAATGTCAAGATACCGGCACTCCATTAATATTTCATCTTTAGACAAAAAAATTAACTTGCAAGTGATATCTTGGTATAGTAATCAAGCATTGATAATAAGAACATGTCAAGCAAAAATTCTCCTTTGGGCCGATTTATTACTCACATATAAAACTGAATAATTATCACATGTTTATTACCACAGTTGCACATGTAATAAGGTTAATTATTAACCTTTCTTTGGGCCGATTAATACTAACATAATTCGACTTACATGCACAAAACTTTCTATATTTCAAAATAAAATAATTTCCACAATAGAGGTCACTTTGGTGACTTAATGCTTTAATTAATTTATCTCAAAATATATAATATAAATATACCGATATTCAAATTTAAAATTTTGTAACAGTCAAAACTGAAATTTCTGATAACACTTGAGTTTTTCGAAATAACCTAAAATAAGGTTGTTTGAATGAGGCTATCAGAAATCGAAAAACCTAACTCTTTGATTGTTTCTTAAAAAATATCTTAAACCTTATACATGCATTTACCAAAATTAAAGTTGAATTTAAAACATTCAATCTTTAACTAAAAGCCAAAATCAGAAGTATCATATAAATTAGTAATTCATATGATAATAAAAAAACTTAAAATATCCATAATAACCTAATGATTATAATTGAAATTTTAATCAAACCGAAACGAATATACATCAATACCAAATGCAAATATGTATATTTTGTAGATAACATTAACGACATAATTAAGTATGATGTCAAACAAATTTAAGCAAAATATTTTGTACAAAACTAAACAATATTCATTAAAATTTAACCATAATTTATTAGACATAAACCGAATATAAAGCTTCAAGAGCTAACATAATTATAAAGTTTGTAAGTCGCGGTAAATTTACCACAACAAAGTCCAAGCTAAACTTTTGATTAATTCTTAATTACTAACTATCAAAATTAAAATTTTGATCAAACCTAATTAAATATATAACATAATAGTAAACTAAATATGCTTTCACTTAAGAAGCAAAATTTAGTATTGTTTTTTTTTATAATTAACCGACTGTAGTTTATTTATTATTAAAAGAAAACAATTACAAAGGGGAAAGAGTAAAGTTTCAGAAAAACACTGATGAAAAGAAGCTAACAGTCGGTCGAGTCGACCCCATGCAAAGGAAAGGGAAAGGGAGCTCATATGGAGTTTCGACTGAAATTATGGGGAAAAGATGATGGATGTAACCCCAGTCTCATTAAGCGCCGTTCGAATCCTAATTTGGAGCGGCGGATTGTCTGTCTTCTTCGGAAATTTTCTTGACTTCTTCTGGAAAATCTTCAAACCAGACTTCGTTTTGGGGAGCGACAATGCCCAGCTTCGCTAAGGTATGAGCCACTTTGTTTGCATTTCTGGGTACAAAGTTAAAATCACACCGAGAAAAATTCCTCCCCATTTGTTTTCCGTTACTGATTTGAGCAGTAATTTCAGAATAGTCTTTGTTAGGGTTTTGTAACTTGTCGATGATGGAGCGGGCGTCTCCTTCTAGAATGATTTGGGGAAAACCTATGTCCATTGTGAATCGGAGACCTTGGTTCGCTGCCAGAGCTTCCGCCTGAAAGGGGTTTGAAATCCCAACATTTTTCCGGTAACAAGCCCCTAGCATTCTTCCTTGACTGTCTCTTGCAATGATTCCTGAGCAAGACTTCCTCTATGAATTTTTGTAGCTAGCATCGAAGTTGATTTTCACCAAAGGAGTTGTGGGAGGTTTCCAAGTTACATTTGACCCTGGCAAGGATTGGACAGATCTTCTGGGAATGGCATTCAGTTCGTTTTCATAGCTCCAAATGAAAGTAAGCATTTCTGAAAGGGTTTGTTTTTTCCCTTCATTGTATAGTTTATTTCGGGAGTACCATATAGTCCAAATTGCGATTGCAATTATCTTGTGTTTGGATTTCGGTAGATTAGTAAATATCCAGACTAGCCATTCTTTGAAGTTGAGATGATTGTTTTGTTGTGGCCATGAGATTTGAAGTTCCTTCCAAATATTTTGAGCAAATTGGCAGTCCCTAACAATGTGTTCTCTGGATTCTGTGATATGATCATTTCTGATACATAGTGGGTCTTGACAAACTCTTCGAAAAAACAAATTCTGCTTGGTAGAGAGAAAATTGTTTACGAATTTCCAGATGCATATTTTAACTTTAGCCGGGCACTGGATTTGCCATAACTGTTTGTAGATAGGATCTGTGGTATTACTGTTTGTGTTTGACATCAGCTTCTTATAGCCACTTCGAACTGAGTATATTCCAGATAATTCTTCCGACCAGGCTTGAAAATCGTCTTCTTTTCTTCTTGGTAGATCAATACTAAGAATCAGGCTTGCATCTCTTGTGTTAAAAATATTAGACACTTTGATTTCATCCCATTCATTGCAATCTGTCTTGAGTAAATCAGAAACCATACTAACATCACCTCTTTTAGGAGAAGTGATCTTAGGATTAGAAGGGTCCGGGAGCCAAATATCTTCCCAAATTGAGACTTTGTGCCTGATCCCACTTTCCATTTAAGACCAGAATTGAGTAGTCCTTTTGCGCTCCATATACTCTTCCAAATTAGGGATGGACGAGTGCCAAGTCTTGAGTCTAGGAAAGAGCAGTCTCTGAAATATTTGGCTTTTAGAATTCTTCCAACTAGGGAAGAAGGATTTATCATAAGCCGCCAGCCTTGCTTTGCTAGGAGGGCAATATTGAATTTGCTTAGGTCTCAAAAACCCATGCCACCTGATTCTTTCAAATTACAGAGGGTAGTCCAATCACACCAGTGTATTGCTCTTTTTCCTTTGGATTTTTGCCACCAAAACCTAGCTGCTATAGCTTCTAGCTCTTTGCATAGTGACTTAGGCAAGAGAAAACAGGACATAGCATACATTGGCAAGGATTGGAGAATAGACTTGATGAAAATTTCCTTACCTCCAGCAGATAGGAATTTAGTGCTCCATCCATCAGTGCAATTGTTGAATTTGTCTTTGATATTGGAGAAAGCAGCTTTCTTGTTTCTTCCAATGATGGCCGGAAGGCCCAAGTATTTCTCCAAATCTTTTGAGGGAGGTACTCCTAGGATGTTCTGCACATCAAGCTTATTAGAATCAATTACATTTGAGCTGAAGAACACACCTGACTTTTCATGGTTAACCAGTTTCCCCGTGCCTGTTGTGTAGTCATGAAGGATAGTTTTTATGGCCATGGCTCCCGATGCACTTGCATCTCCAAAGATGATGCAGTCATCTGCAAAAAGCAGATGAGATATTCTAGGAGCTTCTCTTGAGATTTTGATTCCAATAAGACTGTCATTTGTAGAACCAGTGCGCAGAAGAGAGGAAAGGCCTTCACTGCACAAGAGAAAGAGGTAGGGACTCAGCGGGTCCCCTTGCCTTAGGCCTCTGCTGGGCTTGAATTGTTCACCAATAGATCCATTTAGAATAACCGAATAGGAGACTGAAGACAGACATTTCAGAATGCGGGTAATCCAAATTTGGGAGAAACCCATTCGATGCATTATGGCTTCAAGACTTCGCCATTCGACCCGGTCGTAAGCTTTGCTCATATCGAGCTTTAAAGCAAAGAAACCTTTCCTCCCGGATCGTTTGTTCTGCATAGAATGAAGAGTTTCATACGCAGCAACAATGTTATCCGAGATAAGTCTTCCTGGGATGAAAGCGCTCTGTGCTTCATCAATATAGAGATGTAGTACTTCCTGTAGCCTGTTAGCTATAACCTTTGCAACGATTTTATAGAGAACGTTGCACAGGCTTATAGGCCGAAATTGGTTCATGGAGGTAGGGTCCTTTACTTTTGGAATAAGAGCAATGTGTGTATGGTTGATGCTCGAAAAATCTTCCTTACCATTGAGGAGATCTATGCAGAAAAGAGTAATCTCCTTCCCAATAATATGCCAAAATCTTTGGTAGAATATTGCACCCAGACCATCGGCCCCACAGGCTTTCAAAGGGCTCATCGATTTTATTGCTTTGAGAATTTCCCCTTCCTCGAAATTTCTATCAAGGGTAGAATTCATATCTGGAGTGACGCATCGATTAATACCTTCAAGGATGGTATCAAAAGCTGTAGGTCCCTGAGAGTGGAAGAGATCTCTGAAATAATCTGTGGCCACAGTTTGCATTTCCATATCATTCTCAACAATTGTGCCAAGCCTGTCTTTGAGTTTAGATACTCTGTTATTTTTCCGTCTTTGAGAAGCAGATTTGTGAAAAAAAGTGGTGTTTCGATCTCCATTTGTCAGCCAGTTTATTCTTGCTCTTTGCTCCCAATAGATCTCCTCCTTTTCCATCTCCATGTTTAAGGATAGTTGAGTTTCAAGAATTTCATGAAGAGCGTCATCAGTAGGGGCAGTTTCAGCTAGATCGGTGAGCCTTTTTTTAAGGTCATTGATCGAATGTTTCTTTTCCTTTTTCAGTCTTCTAAACCATTTTTCGAGGCCATCCTTTATACGACTTAATTTCACTAGGACATGATCAGTGGAGTCTCCCCATAACTTCCTAACCTCACTTTCACAAGAATCTTCAAGGAGCCAAGAAGCTTCGAAACGGAATGGCGAGTGACGATGATTGTGATTAACAGAATTGGTGTCCAAGAGTAGAGGGCAGTGATCGGAAAACGAATGAACCAGATGTGAGAGTTTAAAATTTGGAAATAAGTCAAACCAGTCCGGAGAGGCCACTCCCCTATCTAAACGCTCTCGGATATTGTTTGTGCAAGTCTTACTTTTTGCCAGGTGTACCAAGCTCCACAGTAACCCACATCCGATAATGAACAATCAGAAAGAGCCTCTCGAAAATTGTTCATCTGTCTAGAGCTTCGGATTCTTCCTCCTTGTTTCTCAGAAGCATAGAGAATTTCATTGAAATCTCCGATAGTTAGCCAAGGTAACTCAGGACAATTGTTAAGTTGCCTAAGAAGATTCCAAGATTCTATGCGGTTTGATTCCTCCGGTGCCCCATAAAATCCTGTGCAATGCCACGATTGATTATTAGAGTCATTGTCCAAGATAAAATCAATATGACGAGAGGAAAATGAGCGGAGAGAAATAGAGCAATTATTTTTCCATCCCAGCACTAAACCGCCACTACGGCCAATAGAGCTAACTTCGATGCCATTCGGGTAGCCCAAAGAACGGCGTAAACTCGCCATTTTATTATCATTTAATTTGGTTTCGATAAAGAAAATAATACTTGGATTTATGTCTCGTAACATATTACGGAGACGGTGAATTGTCCGGGGTTTACCCAATCCCCGGACATTCCAACTAAGAAGTTTCATTTCTCCCGGCGGGCTTGGTTCATCAAGCCGGCCGATATATTTGAAGAAGACCCGCCATAAGAGTCTTTTTGGTCAAAACCTGAATCCACCGAGGTAGAAACTTCATTTTGCAGGTTGATTTTCCTTGGTCTTTTGTTCCCATCAGCTTGCTCAATTGGGTTGTCTTCATTTTCAAGGCCCATTTGAACATCCATTATTGGTATAGGAGGGGGGATCCATCTGGCGGTGTAATGATGTTTTGCTGAAATTTGGCTCCAGCCATGTTGACTTCATCTGCTATTTTTGGAAATAAAAGCTGACCATAATTAATTCCTCCGAATTGGCTAACATTCTGTCCCTTGAATTGCTCAGATTGACCGCTTGGGGAGTGCCAGAATTAACGCCCCACGTGTTGCCGTTGACTTCCGTTTCCTCTCGTAACCAGATGTTGCTTTGCACCGCCCTGCGCGGCGGGGCACGGAGGGAGATGTCCCAATTGAAGACGATTTTTTCCGGGGCCAGAATTAGACGGGCTGGGCACAGATTTTCAGCATGTCCCAATCGCCCACAGAGGAAGCAGAAGATTCGGATCTTTTCGTATTGAAATTTAGCATAGACTTCGGATCCATTTTTCAAAGCAAGTTTTTTCTTCCTCTTCAAAGGCAAGGATGTATCAAGCCATACCCTTAACCTCATGATCCTTTGAAAATTAAAAGGATTCGGATTTGATTCGTATTCTAGGAATTTACCAATAAAATCTCCCAACTGCTTCGCCACCGATAAAGACATGAATCCGATAGGTAAATCATGTATAAGAACCCATAATTTGATGTGACTGAGTGGAACGGTCATCGGATCCTCTCCAGGTCGGAGGCGGTGTAAAAGTAACATATGGCCATTGAAGAACCATGGGCTTCCGTTGTCAATTCTCTCAACGTCCACAATATGAAATAACCGGAACAAGAATCTTTGCTCGCCTAAATCTGTGATAGAGATGCCACCAAGAGACCCACAAAACAGTTGAGAAAACAGGTAATTGAGGGTTGGTGATCAGCCTCAATAGGAATAGCTTCGTCTTCTTTTTCCTCGATGGACATATTAGCAAGGCAGGATGAAACATCAGTCATGGTTGGGGAAGACTTTTAGGGCCGTGTCAAAAGACAGATACGTCAAAAACGTGTCATACGTCAGACATATATAGCAGAGGAATCAAATATGTGTAGAAGGCATCAAAGATGGATGAATCTGTTGTGATCGTCGGGATCCATGAACAAAGGAAACAGAAATCAAAACACATCTTTTCGTCAATCACTAAGATCTTTTGGATTCACTATCTCGTTTTGTTCTTCTTAGATTGATACATGTGCCTTTTAGTTTAAAGGGTTTAAAATTTAGTATTGTTAAAAACCCTAAATTCAACGATAGCAGTAAAGGGTTATCGCTCATGATAAATCAAAACATAATATATCAACATTCAAAATTCCAAAACGTATGATAACCAAACCCTAATTAATGGAGACTAAAAATATTATATTTCGAATGAGAAGACAATTTTCAATTGTTGATTAATAGCAACAAACTAAAACCCAATTTACAATTCACCAAACAATCATGTGACTGTAAACCCCATTATTAATGCAACAAAAGTTTAACGAACAATAAAAAAAAACTTTCAAAATATCAAACCCTAAATTTATAATCGATTCTTAATGATTCGACAAAACTTGGCACTGATGTCACTTGTTAGGATCAAACCATAATAAATATAAAATTTAATATCCAAGATCTATCATGTCAAATCATCAAGAACAATAAACTGAATGCGAAAGCGTACCTGAATTAATCGATAGATGAAAACCTTGAATCCTTTGACGAAGATCGCCTAAAAAGTAGTTGTGATCTTCCAAGAAGATAGGTTAGCCCTTGCCGTAAAAACTCTGACGGGACAAGAGTAATACAAGTTAACATATTTTTTGGGGACCACTACCTCTTTATATAGTTGATTAATAAATCAACTATTAAATATTTATGATTCTATCCCTCATTGAATTACAAATATATCTTAATAGTATCTACACTTTTATTTCCATGACACTTTAATACCTATGACACGCCTACACATAATTAGTTACTTGATTTTGTGTCATACTTTATAATAGCATCATACATTTTATATATGTGCCCACAATTGAAGATTTTAATACAACACAAGCTCTGATTTTTCATGGCTTGTAAAATTGGACTTGATAAATTGAAGGGTTTTTTTTTGGATGCTTTTAACGAACTTTACATTTTTGTAACTTTGCATCAAGAAAAAGTAAAAAGAATTAAGACACAGTCATAATAATACTTGAGATTCACTAATTGACTTAATGATAAAAAAGATTTATATTATTTTTTATAGAGTTTAAATTTTAATATTTATTTTAGAAATATAATATTTCTATTTAATAAAAAATAATACTTTTAATATTATAGTATAGACTGCGAATCAATTTTTTTGAACATAAACAAATTAAAGTGAGCATAAAGAACAAATAGTGGGAAACAGAAATGAAATCATAGTCGCACCGAATTATTTTTAAAATAAGAGAGACTGAGAGAGACTAATACTATAAGATTAAGCTATATTCCGTTATTTAGTTTAGGGAAAATTACACCGGTGGTTCCCAAACTATTATTATTTTCCTATTTTGGTCCCCAAACTATGTTTTTCGGCAAAATCGTCTCTTCTGTTACATAGTTCTCCTGTTTTGGTCCCCAACGTTAAATAGCTAACGGTTTTGCTGACATGGCATTTTTTTAAGAGGGGAGAGAAATGATTAAAAAATATTTAAAAAATGCCACGTCAGCAAAACCGTTAGCTATTTAACGCCGGGGACCAAAACAGGAGAACTATGTAACAGAAGGGACGGTTTTGCCAAAAAACATAGTTTAGGGACCAAAATAGGAAAATAGTAATAGTTTGAGGACCACCGATGTAGTTTTCCCTTTAGTTTAATCCAATGGCGTTAAAATAATTAGTTGGCATGTGGCACCTACTCCACTTCATTATGCGTTGTTTAATAAACAACGGTTTGATAAAAAAAAATTAGGTTTAATTGGCCAAATCTGATAATTTGGATGTTTAGTGAATAATAGATTGACTAAAACCTCTAATTTTGAAAAGTTGTTAATATAACCTTTTAAAATTAGAAGTTTTGGTATAAGAGTTATAAAGACCCTTTTATCAATAACAATTATCAAAAATCTCTAAATAACAAAAAATTATTAGATGGGTCTGGCTCACCACATCATCAATGGTCCCATCAAATAACAATTTTCCATCTCATTTTTTTCAAGGTGAATATTCACCTCTTTCCTACATGTAATTAAAGAGTGGGTGATTACTTGGAAGTTATGCTAAAATGGATGGACCATGGATGACGTGGTGAGCCGAGTCCATCTAATAATTTCTCCCAAATAACCTAAATTTAACTTTTTATATTTTAATTTTTCACCTTTAGATATTTATATTGTGACATTTATAAACTAATACTTTTTGTTTTTCTTTTTTTTATTCTTGTACATTTATATCCGTATTTAAATTTAATAATTAATTAAATTGTATTAAAAATAATTATATAAGTAATAAAATATAGGTCCTTCAAATATTCTTAGTAATGTTACATTAATATTTTTTATAATCTAATTAATATTAATATATACAAAATATTGATAATTAATAAACTATTAAAACAAGTATCGAATATAATCACGTCCTTATATGTCATTTTGATTGTTTAAATAATCAAACAACTATCAAGCTATCAGTTAGTTTTACCAAACACTTTTATACAACCAGCTAATATAATTCTCTGGTCAAATTAGCTAATGTTATCAACTATCAACTATCCGTTAATTGCCAAACATCAATATATCAGTTCAAATATATAAGAACTTGATATAATGGTATTTAATGTTTAATTGTATGTGTTACGTTTTAAAAGGTTAAAAATATTAATCTCATATAGAAAGGAAAAAATATCAAAAAATATAACGATAAAAACAGTTTCTTCTAAATTATAACAACTAGAAACGGTTCCTTACAAACTGTAACATCAACAAAATAAACCGATTTATTTTTGTTGTTTAATATTTGATAAAAAAATAAAGATTTAATGTAAAAAAAAAAAGACACGAGTTTTACATGTTAACACAAAGACGAGTCAAACAATAGTGGTGTGTGTAAGGACAATTATCTTTAATCACTCAATAAGAACAAATTTAAAATGATATATTTAAATTCTTGAAAATGTAAATGCTAAAAAATCTTGAAAAAGTTTATATATAATATATAGCTTCTATTGAGAATCTTGAAAATGTAAAAGGTGACCCCACTCAAAATTTAAATTCATCCAAATCAGTCGATTAATGATTCATATATAACTGGTTAAATAAAAAAATCACTTGGTTGACAACTAAATTTTAATTTTTATTATTTTAAAAATTATCTGTATTTTTATTTTTTAGAAAAAAATATTGTTTTGAATTGTTACAATTATATAGAATTTATATATTTTTAAATTGTGATTTTTTTTCTAAATTCGAGATAATTTTTCATTTTTTATTTTTCTAATAACTTTTTTATATTTAACCATTTTATTTTTTAAAAATATTTAAAATAAATAACATTTTTTTAGTTTTTTATTCTTTTTTCTAAATTTTTGTTTTAAAATTTCTTAGAATTGATATATATTTAATTTCAATCCATGCTAACAACAGGTATCACGTTCTAATTAGCTGAAAATGCCACAGGATGTGTTTTAGTAGGTGTGGCATGTGTTACAAATTTTAGACTGAAAGTAATTTTAAGTACCTAATAGAAAAAGGTATACTTTAAGGACTAAAACACAAATTAAGCCAAAGAAATCTAACAAATCGGTCCTTAATTGCAATATTCAAAAGTACTGAGCACTAATAAATAAATAAATAAATAAAAAGTTAGGCGGTAAAGCAAACACATAATTTCCTGTTGGACTTCTCACTTAAATCATATTCTCAAAGTATTTTTGGACAGCAAAGACATCGACAAAAGCAGCGGGCCAACTGCTCAGAGACACAAGATCAACCTTACAATCCCACGCGCTATTTTGTCCACTTCCCAGCGTAGGGGTGTAATTGTAAATGAGCCAAATCGAGACCAAGTATTGCTGAGGTCGATTTGACTTGTTAAGAATTTGAGTTAAATTTGTGCTCAAGTAAAACCTAATAATATTGAGCTCGACTCAACTCGTTAAAAACTTGAGTCAAATGTTGACCAAGTTTTAATTGAGTTAGACTTGAGTAATTCGCGATTTGTCTCATTTCATTTACAACAACAATAATAATAATATACATTTTAGTTCACTTTAGTTTACAAAAAAATAACATATTATATTTTCGAATAGTTCGCGAGCCTTTCAAATCAAGTATCGAGTAGCTCGGTTCGGTTCGTTACGAACTTTAGTCGAGTTCGAACTCGAGTCAAATGTTGACCTAATTTAACTAAATCGAACTTGAATAGCTCGTGATCTGTCTCATCTTAATTACAGCTCTAGTATGTACCATTCATCCTGCAACGTGGCATTACAAAAATGAAGCGTGTAATGCACTGCTAATGTCACGTTGGCTTTTAAAATCGAACTCCCCAACTGTCAGTCCACCGAAACGGACCATGATTATGACAAAAGTCTGCGTTCCAATGCGGGGTTTTTTAACGTTTAATTACAAGCAAATTATAGTGAAAAAAAAAGAAGCGAAAAGAATAAAGAAAACTAAAGATTTCTTTGCTTATTCCAACAGTAACTGATTTATCCACGAACTTGGAATCCCTCTCAAAATCTGGAAATCAAAAACTGTTTACTCCAACTCCCAATTTGCTCAAAAACTGCCCATCCCAATATCTAACCTTCAACGTTCAAAGCTTTAAAGGCTTCAGCTTTTATTAAACCAAGGTCTCAGCATTTTTTATTTTGTTTTTCATTGTTGGGTTTTGAAGCAAATTGGTTTTAGTGAACTGGGTTTTTGTCTTTATATATATATATTTCATTTGTTAAGTTGGGATTTTTGGCGTTTTGCAGGAAAAATTTTGGGGGTTTGTGTTCTAAGATGGGATTATACTGGATTTTGTGAAGATCTTGAAGGAGAAACATGGAGCCTCCACAGGGATTTTTGGCTACTTTATGGAACTTCATATGCTTTCTACCTTACTTCATTGGCTTGCTTCTATTAGGCACAATTAAAGGTTAGTGTCCCTAAACTGGTGTTTTGATTTGAGGATATATTTTCCATTTGAGTGTCTTTTAGTTGCAGAATTTTACTGTTAATTTGAGATTTGGGAATTGGGACTTCCCCTGCCTGATAATGCAATGCCAATGCATATATCATCTGGTCTGGTGCTGAACTATGCAATTCGAATATTCTAATGCACTGTTAAATCTTCAGGAATCATTTTCTGCCCTCCGGTATGCCTTATCATGATGGTCGGAAACTCATCGATCATATTAGGCCTTCTGCCGTATCATTGTTACTTCAGTTATTATAGCATTGTGAGGTGATTTTTCTTGATCCTTGACTTCCCCATTTGTGTTGCCTCCTTATCGATGTTTTCCGTTTCTTACTCTTTTAATTTCGTTAATCGGCAGAGCTAAACTATTAGGGCCGTTTCTGAAGCTCCTTATCTGCGTATTCCTACCGGCTGTCTTGATACTGTGGGTGGTTGTTGGCATTGTTGGAAGTATCTTAGGGGGAATACTATACGGATTTCTTTCACCGATATTTGCCACTTTTGATGCTGTGGGAGAAGGAAAGACCAATGTGTTTATCCACTGTTTTTATGTATGTTCTTATCGCCATTTCGACATATTGTTAACTTCTTGTGTATGGGGATTTATTTGTTGGCCTGTTTTTCAGGATGGTACTTGGAGCACTGTCAAGGGCAGCTTCACTGTTGTCAGGGATTTCAATGATGTTTGTTTCCACTCCTACAACTCGTTTATGGAAGACCTGCGACAGAAAGAACCTCCGAATGGACAATACTATGAGATAAGGTTAGATGCAAAGTTCTCGTTTCCTGTTTCATGTCATGTTACTGTCATGGCCAAGATTTATACCTCGGTAAACAAATCCTTTATCACCAAAGAGCATTGCTGATTATGGAACCCTCAGCAACTCGTATGTCAACTCTGAAATCTATATTGGAGCCTGTTACGATAACTTTAAATCTGTGCATCATTCTATTCCTCATTATTGACTTGTTTCTCCCACTATTAGCAGTTAAATTGATCACAGCTTATGGTCTTTTGGTTTTGAATTTACTGTTTTTTTCACTTATGGGTTCTAGTAAATGCATGGCAGATTCTATTGCCAAGAAATTAGATCGAGTAAAGTATATTGTCCAGACATTTTTTATCATTTAGTTCTCCCACAAAGAATATGGCAGCGTTATGAATGCTTACATCGGTTCTTTTATTTGCTTAGACATCGGTTCTTTTAAATTGCAGAAAAAATTCTGTGAACTATGCTCATGAATGAATATAAATCCTTTTTCAGGTCAACTAATGAGCTTTCTATGAACTTCATTGCAGATTCCTTTATCTACTTCCAGCTCTAATAGCTGCAGTGCTCGGTTCCATTGTTGATTTTCCTGTGATTTCGCTTATTGCCATATGCAAAAGTCCTTACATGCTCTTTAAAGGGTGGCATCGATTATTTCATGACCTTAAAGGTCGAGAAGGCCCTTTCTTGGAGACAATATGCGTACCATTCGCAGGCCTTGCTATCTTACTCTGGCCACTGGCTGTTGTTGGGGCAGTGTTGGGCTCGATGGTCTCTAGTATCTTCCTTGGTGCCTATGCCGCGGTGGTTGTTTACCAGGTTTACGTCTTCTATGTAGTTTTAGTTCCTTTGCATAGTCTTCCAATAAAACATCATCTTCCGTAGATTTTCATTCTAATATGGACGCCGAACTTCATAAATGTAACATTTGTCTTTATAAGTTCATATGCTTGGTTCTGGTTAATTGTTTTGACATTTGAATTACGAGATCTCATTGTGAATTTATGATCCATTTTCCTCTCCGATCTTCGTATTTTATTGAATGCGACCAAGTGTTTTAATGGAACCTGCAGCACGATTTAGATCGGTGTCTCATTTGTCCTTATTTCCATTCAACATATAACTTGCCCGTGCGTACTTTGATTTGCAGGAATCCTCATTTTGGTTTGGGCTTTGTTACATTGTTGCTTCGTTGTCCTTATATGACGAATACAGCAACGATGTCCTTGACATGCCAGAAGGGTCTTGCTTGCCCAGGTATCATTCAGCCTTCCTATAATTTGTTCTCAAGATATTATAAACCTTGGCAAAATTTTTACGAGTTTTGTTACAGGCCTCGGTATCGTAGAAACAGAGAGGAATCCATCCTTAGATCTGATTCCTTTAAACCCCATCCTCCTGCCCGCATCGATTCACTTACAAATACAAGGCTTGATTTGAATCCACTCGAGGTGACTCGTTTGCTTGCGGTTTCTTTCCCGTGGAATAAAACAAGCATTTTATATTTTATTCTAGTTGGTTGGCAAAATAAGTTTGGTTATGATTAGTGCAGCTACTCGAGGGCTTGTTTAAGCAGTGCCGTGTCAACGGCGAGAAACTAGTTTCGGAAGGTCTGATAACTTCTAAAGACATTGAAGAAGCTAAGTCCATCGAAGGAAGTCGAGTGGTCAGCATCGGTTTACCTGCTTATTGCTTTCTTCAGACACTTTTGCGCTCTGTGGAGGCCAATAAACCAGGCATATTGTTGAGTAAGTAAATCTGTTCCCTACTTGAGCCCCTAAAGAATAGTTACTTGGGACAGATTACGAGCTTTCGAATGGCTTTGACAGCATCTAAAGATTTGCTTTTATAGGTGACAATACGGAAATAACAGCCACAAACCGACCGAAGGACGCCATCTTTGATTGGTTTCTTAACCCCTTTTTGATACTAAAAGAGCAAATCAAAGCAGAGAATCTTTCCGAGGAAGAAAAGGATTACTTAGGCAAATTAGTGTTGATGTGTGGTGATCCAGCACGGTTGAAAGATTCGAATATCGGATCTCCGCCAGAATCCGAGCGTAAACGAGCTGAACTTGATGCATTAGCACGGCGGTGAGAATGCAACTGATATATATATTTTTTCTTAACGTTCGGGTATGCTTCCTAATCTAACCCCATCACTTTATGCTTCGTACTGAAGGCTACAAGGGATTACCAAATCGGTTTCAAGGTATCCGACTTTCAGGCGTCACTTTGAGAAATTTGTCAAAACACTATCTGAGGATCTCTCAAAAAAGGACAGTGGCCGCGGCAACAGCAGCGGATCAAGTAAGGGGGATCAACGACCAGTTCAGCGATCAAAGAGCTCCATTGCTCGGTTATTTAGCAACAAATCTTTCAAGCGGAGTACAAGCTACAACATGTCCGATCAAGAATCACAATCAGTTCTCGGCAGGGATGTACAAATCGAGTAATCTAGGATTAGAATGTTAACCATTGGTCCATAGTTGTTTACGAATTTTGTTCATAAACACAATGCCCGGCTGACGGTTTTTAGCCTTTTCGATTGTTCAGTTCGAGTCGGGATGATAGAGGAACCAACCAAAGTAACAATGGATGAATACACTAATTACTTGATCTTGTCTGCTTCACTGCTTTAAGTTGCAAGTTCTTGAGAGTATAATGTAACATAATATATACATGAATCTCATAACTAACATAAGGGATATATTCTACAAATTATTTAATTAAAATAGAAAAACAAAAAAAACTACTAATTATTTTCAATGGTAGATTGATGTTTGTTTATTAGTACAAAAAATAGATTAATATTGTATCCTTATAAATCTATAATTTTTTATTTTGATTATTTTACGTATTTTCGTTACTGAATGGGGAACCAAAAGCTAGTTTCAGGCCAAAAGTTATGCTAAACATCTAGCTTTTGGAGAAAAAACTGCTTTTGAAAAGTAATAATTTTTGTTTCTTTTATTTATAATTATATAAAAGAATTGATCGAGTATAGTTCGACTGATATTATTGTTAGTTTAGGTCTTGTTTGTCAATTAGCGGATAACTGATAGCGGATTACATTAACTGATTTGACTAGCGTTTTGCATTAGATGATTGTATAAAAGTATTTAATAAAAGACATGATTATATTCAATACTTGTTTGAATAATTTATTAGTTAATAATATTTTGTATCTATTAATATTAATTAGTGTTGAGAGGTTCAATTGTTCAACCGAGTAGCCAAGAGGGGGTTGAATTGGTTTTAAGGTGATAGAGGTAGAAGAAATAAAAATAAAAATTGGACACAAGAATTTATAGTGGTTCAAATTTTTAACCAAGCTCTAAATCCACTACATCTACATTAGCTTCCCACTAAGGATTTTCAACAAATTTACTATTGAATTTCTTCCCATTTTTTAGGTTAAGGAGAAAACCTTTACAACACTCAAAACTTATATCCCAAAGCTTGAACAAACTCTGTTTTACAAAGAAAAAAGATTTAAGCAAACTTAGAAAACCGTTTAAGGTATAATGTCTGCACAATTAAGCTCACTCGCCCAAAACCTAACACTTAAGCATGTATAATAATTAAGCTCATAAGTGTGTTATACAAAGAATTTGACAATTAAAAGCACAAAACACTTTTTCTACACATTGAAGGTTGGCAATATGTTTCTTGTTCTTTCATGGATGTTTGGACGTGTCTTTTAAATCCTCTAATAACTTCATGATCGTTACTAGCCGTTGGGGACTTTAATTCCAGCAATAAATACATTCTGAGCAAGTTAGTATCGGTACGCAGGACATCAGTATCGATACATGCCTTAAACAGAAAGAGTCGTTGAGCATTTAATACACATGAGTATCGGTACAAATACAAGTGTATCGGTACGAAACTATTTGTATCCGTACGTTTGAAACCATATTGGTATAGATTTTGGCTACTGAAATTTGAAAAATTTTGGGGATGAAAACTCGTACCGGTATACTAAAGTCTGTACCGGTACGGGCACTATGAGTATCGATACAGGGACAAGCGTATCGATACTCAATGCCTGTTTTTGACACTCTGACTATATAAAATCATTTAAGACATGTCAACAAACCTTGAAAATATTTTAAACATATTTTTTAAGTTTATGGACTTTTGAAATATATTTTTGCAAATTAGTTTAAGTCCAAAAACAATTTTCTTTAAGTTATATTGAAATCAAATATCTCAACAATCTCCCCTTTTTGATATAAAGAAACCACTTGAAAAATTATTTTTATGAAAACTCCCTCTTAGAAAAATATTTTAGAAAAAAATTCAAAATATTTACAACTCTCATTTTCTCTTTGAAATTGAATTTTTCAAACCTCTCTCTCCCTTTCTATTATATCAAAAATAATTTTAAAACTAAGTTTGAAATCACATTTAAGTTTAAAACACATCAAAGGTTAGAAAAATTAGTACCAATTGATAAAAATATAATTGTTGGTGTAAAATGAAAAAAAATATCATGAAGGAATTTTTAAAATATGTTCACCCTTACTCAAACATCAAGTAGATTGTTAGTCTAACAATTCAAGATAAAAAATAATTTTAAATAAATAAATCAAATAAACTCAAGAAATTCAATTAAACATGCCATTTATGAGATATAAATCATAAGCATACAAGGCATGACAAAAAGAAGACAAAAAATGTCTCTTTTTAACTACGCGTACCGCTACAGTATAAGCCGTAGCGATACTTGGTTAAAGGCCGTATCGGTATGATATGTGACAGGTACCGAAGGCACGATTCTAGTGAAAAATCCAGCAAAAATAACTTTATAAGCCTTACAACTTAATTATAAGTTCATACAAAGGCTCTATCAAGTCATAAATATAGATTTTGATCATTTTGCTACACATGCTTCTCAAAACATAGCATTTAAACATACAAAAGCATGAATTTCACCAAATTCAACCAAACATTACAAGTTTAAGGAAAAAAACATAACAATCAAGCATAAAGGTTAAAAACATGTAACTCATGCGATTTGAGCCTCCTCCTAACTATATACAGTTAGGCACAACATGAAGTTATACAAACATGCTTAGATCAACATGAAATTTAGACATGAAAAACATGATCAAGCAAAATTACATGAAATTTAAATTTACAACTTGAACTAAGATAGGATGTTAAGCCTTCATTCTTCAAGTGTCCTTCTTCCTTTGTGTGTCATGAGCTTCTAATATTTGACTTTGATCATTAATGGTTCAAGCACACACACAAAAGACAATTAAGTAATTTTTAGTATTTAAATTGTTTTGGATCCAATAACATTCGTCCCAAATAACTTAGTCCCCTTAGAAATCTATTTTTCAATGTATTCATTTTTTTTGAAACAATGAGTCCTTTTGGGACCCAAATGATTTTAACACATTTTTCATTAAAAAATATAGGGGAACTAAATTGTCTTTGATAAAAAAAATTAACATAATTTGATTTGGAGCTACCTCCAATTTCACATTTTTGAACATTTTTGTTAAACAAATTCTTTTTGAGGTCATCAATTTCTCTTTGATGATCCTCTTGAACTTTTAGAAGCAAGTTTTGTAAATCTAATTTCTTTTTCTCAAAAGCTTCAAACCTTGCTTCAAGTTTGAGATTGGTTTTAAAAAGCAATTTATTTTTAATTTTAAAATCATCCTTTTATTTAAAAAAAATAAGCCTTGAACTCCAAAACCAACTTATCACAGGCTTCTTGTAACTCATCAAAAGTACAAGAATTTAAAGTAGATGAGTTAGAAGTTACCTTTGAATATTCTTTCATGTAGCCACATATGCATTCTTCTTATGGCTTAATCCTTTTTTGTCGAAATGAAGGCAATTGTACTTAATATGTCCCGACTTCTTGCACTCGAAGCATGCGATGGGATCCTTCTTCTTCATTCTCGATTCATGTATTGGTTCTTTCTTTTAGCACCTCATGAAAATCAGGCTAATTTCATGAAGAGTTTGGCTATCTCTTCTTCTTCACCATCTTCTCTATTTGAACCTTCTTGTTGGCTTGTGGAGGATTTGTGAGCAAAAACATTCAAGTCAATACCTTGCTCGGTCTTCTTCTTCCCCATATTCTTCTCCTCTTCTCATCCTTTCTTCATAATTTTATGAGTGAGAATAGACCCATGAGAGCATCAATCTTCAAGGTTTTGATATTCTTAGCTTCGATGATGACGGTCTTCTTTGATTCCCATGACTCAGGAAGAGAATAGATAACCTTTTGGACAAGCTTGTCTTCCAGAATAATTTCTTCATAGTGTTAGAGTATGCCCGAAGACCAATAATAAGATGATTGTACTGATATACTTTCTTCATCGTGTTTATTGAATAAAGGCATCACCATTATTATTTTTCAGTATACTTATGCGTCTTTAATAAACTAAAAGATAATGAAGTCCATATAATAATATGATTGTTATTAAAAGATTCTTAGTTGTGTATTATTTTATGGGCATGAACAATAATAATACGTTCAAGTCTAACATATAGTTTATTGATGACAATGAGTTGTCATTGCCATAGAGAATTCAAAATCGATATATGAGTACGTTGTTAGAGAACAACATATTGGATTGACCATCTATGAGCATATGTCTTAGATTATTATGTGACGATCACAATATTGCTCATGGTGGTGACTACATGTATGATCATCAGACTTGAGATCATTACTATCTCAACATATATTATTGTATGTTTTGATGACAATGAGTTGTCATTGACATAGATATTTCAAAAATTGTTCGTTTGTTGTAGTCTACTCTAGATATCAAGAAATATTAGATGGGCTATAAAAGTGTGATTGTTCCAGGACTTGTGCCTATTCTAGATATAAAGGAAAAAATGATATAATACATAAAGGAGTTAGTCACGAAGATGTTATGTCGAATCATGACTTCTTGTAACTTAGATGACCATGATAGATTGCTAGATGGCACTCATTGTTTGTAATATTAGAATGGTTCTAATAATTAATACTAATATTACAGATACCTACAGGGTCACACCCAGGGTTGAATTGAGCAAATATCAAACGAGTTATAATTGTACAATTTTATTGTACATGGATGAAGTATATAATTAAAGTTAATATATATGTGTGTAATTTTAATTATCATGAATATAATAAATAAATATTAAAAGAATGTAATAATGATTATAATTCTTTTAATAGATATAAAATTTGGATTAAAAAACCCTAAGGGTTAGGGTAACTTCATATATAAAAAAGAAAAGTGTGGTCTAGCAGTCGCCCCCTTTTTTAGATGAAATATTCTCAAAAACAGTTTTTGAGAAAAGTGAAAAATTTGCTCTCAACCGGGTGAACTGAGTAGAGGTTGAGACTTTTCAGTGGAGGCTTGAGATTCGAACTGATCGTGAATGCACTATCGATTTGTTGTTTTTCCAGGAACCCAATGTAAATCACGCATGATTTCCTCTCGAATTCGAATTTTCGTACATGAATCTCTGGTGAGGTCATCGGATTTTTTTTCGCTACGCCATGGGGTGTACCGGTAATCCTAACAGTGGTATCAGAACCACCTATACAATGCGAATTTGGGTTAAATACTTGGTTGATGCGTTTGTATGAGTTGCATGTTTATCTTTTTTTGTTTTGATGAGTGTACAATATTTGTGCGAAACAAAGAAATTGAATCCAGTCGCGGTTAATCTGTTTTAAATAAGTTTTTACAATCGATGATTAAACGTTAATCATGTGTTTGTTGCTGTAAGGTTTTAGTGTTCGTATGTTAATTGTTAACATGATGAACATGCGGTTATGATAGCATATCGTTTTTGGCAGATGAACAATGGTTATTCCAGTGTGAAAAACCTTAGGGATTGAAAAATACCAAAAACACGAATATGTTGATAAAAGTTATAAAATCGTGAGGTTTTTCTATAGTAATCGAAGTGCTAAATTGTTGGGTTATTCGATCCTCGATTTCTTCAACCGTTCTTGCTCGCCAATTAGTGGAGAAGTGGAATTTTGGGTGTAAGAGGTGTGGAAGCTAAAATGAATAAAGACAAGATGATTTATAGTGGTTTAACCTTCTAACCAAAGTCTACATCCACTACCTTAGCTTCCCACTAAGGATTTTCAATCAATCCACTATTGATCCGTCCCCTTTTCTAGGCTTAGGAGGAAACCCTTACAAATCGGTCAAGCTTTCTACCCAAAGCCTTGATCAAACCCTCTTTACAAAGAGATAAAGATAAGCAATCTCAAATCCCTCTAATAGGTATTTGTTTGCACAATAAAGCTCTCACCCAATCCTAAAACACTTGAGCAAATCTAACAATTTTGGCTCACTAGTGTTTGTCTATACAAAGAATTGACACTTGAGCACTAAGACACATTTTGATCATATGTTGTATTACAATTGAAGCATTTTTATTACTAGATGCTTGGAGGTCCCTTTTATACTCCTTAACGAGTTTGTAGCCGTTACTAGCCGTTGGGGTTGAATTGGAGTCGTTGGAGACTTCATTTTCCACCATAAATGCAGTTCTGTAGCTCCCCATTTCGAAACGCTCGACCCCGTTTCGAAACACTCTTGAAATAGAAAGAGTTGTTGCAGCACCCGTATCGAAACGCCCTTGGCCGTATTGAAACGACGTATCGAAACGCTCATCCCCGTATCGAAACGTCCTGCATTTAAAAGGTAGTTGGGAAATAGCCGTTGGGGGTTTATGACCGTTGAGGTTAATGCCACATAGGCGTATCGAAACGACAGAGGCCGTATCGAAACGCTATACAAAAATCTCATCTAGATTAAAGCCCGTTTCGAAACATGTTTCGAAATGTTTTGCCACTGTAAAGACCCGTATCGAAACACCTAAAGGCGTTTCGAAACGCCTGGATGGTTTTGTTGAATCTGGCTTTGAAAACATATAAAAACCTTTTTAAAATATCCCATAAACATAGTTTCAAGTTGTTTGGACTTTAGAAATTGTTTTGAATTCTTTTTAACTTTGTCCAAAACATTTTTCAATCATTATATCAAAATATTAGTTCTACATAAAATTAAAAATACGGCAGCACCAGATCTGTCGGAATGCGTACGCAACAAAGGTCGTAGGAATAATTTTGGTAATTTTAATAAACAAGATAAAAACATGTGTATGTTTTGGATGATATTCACGGTGTTTGGGAATGCATGATTATAGCCCCGTAAGCCCATTTTGTTTATTTGCTTGTCGTGCCTTTCTGTACTTCTATTGTATTTCTCTTCCCATCTTACTCCCTCATATGTAAAACGAGTTTCTAAAATTATAATCATGTGAAGATTCAAAAGAGCAGAAGACTAGACTGACTAAAGCAAGAAAACGCTTGAGAAGTTGTCTTTATCTTTAGGTTTATTGGTTCTCCCATTGGCTAGGGATGAGCTACCTTAGTTTTTTTATTTGGGATATAACCATTGCATTTTATT
Source organism: Hibiscus trionum (assembly GCA_030270665.1). Taxonomy (NCBI): domain Eukaryota; kingdom Viridiplantae; phylum Streptophyta; class Magnoliopsida; order Malvales; family Malvaceae; genus Hibiscus; species Hibiscus trionum. The sequence goes on along the minus strand of BSYR01000034.1, from coordinate 141,621 downwards.
TATCATTTCATATATATCATATGTGTGATGCAATAGATAGTATGTTAGCATGCTAATAAATTGATGACATCAATAAGGGCCTAATATTAAAAGGAATAATGATAAGATTATAATGAAAATCCCTCCATAAAATCTAAGTTGATCTAACCGTCCAATATTTACTCTCGTTAAGACCTCGATCGATATTACATGGGTTTTGCCAAAGTATTGGCATATAAGTCTATCTTGGTTAAACGCGAAGAATAAGCAAGTGATATTCATCGGTTGAAATATTGGATTAGAAACCTAGAGGTTAGTTATTTGGATAAATCATATGATGATTAGAACAAGAGTTGTTCACCAAATGAAGGAATTACATAAGATCTAATTAGCAAAGTGTTGCTTACCTAAATAACCATTCTCCTAAGAGAAAAGCCAAAGCTGACTTAGGATTAGGGTGAAATATGGATCCTTTCTCACTAGAAAACTTTCAAGAAGTTTTCTGAAATTAAAACATGAGGGTTTTTAAATTTTGAATAAAATAGTGGGAGTAATTTATTAAAAAAGACCTTTTTATAATTTTTAAACGTGGTAAATTTACTTACTTTATATATTTCCATTGTTGTAGAATTAATGGCAAACAACAACACACTATCATTACAATCGATCCTTGAGAAGGATAAGCTGAATAGCTTGAACCTCCTTGACTAGTTCCGTAATTTGAGAATTGTTCTCAAGCAAGAATGGAAGGAATATGTGATTGAAGAACTCGCTCTTGGTGAACCGACAGCTACTGCTTCTAGAGCTTAAAACAGACAAGTATAAGAAATACATGCATAACATGTTAGACATATGATGTCTAATGCTTGCCACCATGACCCTTGAGCTTCAGAAGCAACATGAGGATATGGTTGCATACGATATGATTCAAAACCTCAAGAAATTGTATGAGGGGAAAGCACGTCAAGAGAGGTATGAGACCTCTAAAGCTTTATTTCAATGCAAAATGGCGGAAGGATCTCCTGTAGGAGCTCATGTCATCAAGAAGATGAGTTATATCCAAACGTTGGAGAAATTAGGATTTCCTCTCAAGGATGAATTGTCTACTGATGTCATCTTGCAATTGTTGTTGGATAGCTTCAACCAATTTGTCCTAAATTTCAATATGAATGAAATCAACAAGACTTTGCCACAATTACTCGGCATGTTACGAACTACTGAAGGTAATATGAAAAAGGTTGGACCTAAGCCCATTCTGATGATCCGCAAGGACAAAGAAAAAGGAAAGAACAAAGCAGTGGCAAAGCCTAAGGATAATGGCAAGGCCAAACCCAAAGGAAATTATGCATTAAAACCTAAAGGAGGAGTGAGCAAGGAAGGAAAATGTTTCCACTGCAACAAGACCGGACACTGGAAAAAAATTGCCTTGCTTACCTTGAAGAGGTCAAAAAGGCGAAAGAACATGGAGCGTCCGCTCTAGGTATTTATGTTATTGATGTTAATCTGTCAACATCTACTTCTTGGGTATAAGATACCAGTTGTGGTTCTCACATTTGTACTTCTATACAGGGATTGTAAAAGTGAAGGAATCTAACTAAGGGAGACGTGGACCTGCGAGTGGAAAATGGAGCAAGAGTTGCTGCATTAGCTATAGGAACATGTGTTTTACCTTTGCCTAATGAACTTGAATTAAATTTAGAGAATTTCTATTTTGTGCCCAGTTTGACTAAGAACATTATTTCTATTTCTTGTTTGGAGAAGATTGGTTTTGAGATAATTGTCAAGAATAATTGTTGTTCGTTTTATCTTAATAATGTTTTTTTATGGGTCGACACAATTGATCAATGGTCTTTACATTTTGGATCAAGATAATACTATTTATAACATACATACAAAAATGTCAAAAACAAATGACTCAAATCAAACTTACCTTTGGTACTGTCGTTTAGGCCATATAAGTGAGAAACACAAATCAAAGCTCCATAAAGATGGATTCTTAGATTCATTTGTTTTTGAACAATTTGATGTGTGTGAATCCTATTTGTTGGGAAAATGATTAAGGCTCATTTTAATAGTAAAGGTGAGCGAGCAAATGATTAAGGCTCATTTCAAACTTACCTTTAATACATAGTGATGTATGTGGGCCAATGAATACACAAGCTAAAGGTGGGTTCTAATACTTTATTACATTCATTGATGACTTTAGTCAGTATGGGTATATTTATCTTATGCGCAATAAATCTGAAGCCCTTGAAAAGTTCAAGGAATTCAAGAATGAAGTACAGAACCAATTTGGCAAGAGTATTAAGGCGCTTCAATCGGATCGAGGTGAAGAATACTTAAGCATAGAGTTTGATGAACTCCTGAAAGAGTGTGGGATTGTCTAACAGATTACACCATATGGTACACCACAGTGGAATGGAGTTTTTGAAAGGAGGAATCGAACACTATTAGACATGGTTAGATCAATGATGAGTCATAGTGATCTTCTGACTTCTTTCTAGGGACATGCACTTGAAACAATTGCTTTCACACTAAATTGTATTTCATCTAAATCGGTTCAAAAGACACCATATGAAATATGGACTGTGAAGTGTCTTAGTATATCTTTTATAAATATTTGGGGTTGTGAAGCTTATGTCAAACATCAGATGTCTACAAAGCTCGAACCTAAATCTCAAAAGTGCATCTTTGTTGGATATCCTAAAGAAACTAAAGGATATCATTTCTTCAATCCCGGCGAGAACAAAGTGTTTGTTGCTCGAACGAGAGTTTTTCTTGAAAGAGAATTTCTCTCGAAGAATGGAAATGTTAGAAACATTGAACTTGGAGAAGTTCGTGAACAACAAATCAATGAACCAGAGGTTGAGTAGGTTCCACAAATTGTTGAGGAACAATTAACAGATTTAGAAACACAGCAACTACGAAGGTTCATAAGAGAACGCCATTTACCTGAGAGATATGGATTTCTCGTTACCACACATGGATACGTTCTTCTTATGGATCAAGATGAGCCGAGAACTTATCAAAAAGTAGTGTCGAGCTCAGACTATGAGAAATGGCTTGAAGCCTTGAGATCTGAGATGGATTCCATGTCAATAAACCAAGTATGGACTTTGGTTGAACCACTTGAAGGGGTCAAACCTATAGAGTGTAAATGGGTTTTCAAGTAGAAAATCGACATTGATGGTAATGTACAAACATAAAAGGGGCGATTGGTCACTAAAGGTTTTCGACAAGTTCATGGTATAGACTATGGCAAAACTTTCTCCCCTATTGCTATGTTTAAATCCATCCGGATCTTGCTTGCAATAGCTGCATTCCAGGATTATGAAATCTGGCAAATGGATGTCAAAACCGCTTTCCTTAATGGAAAACTTGAAGAAAATGTGTATATGACACAACCAGAAGATTTTGTTGCTCCAGTAGATGTTGGAAAGGTTTGTAAGCTACATAGGTCCATTTATGAACTAAAACAAGCTTCTCGAAGCTGAAATATTCGTTTCAATGATGCAATCAAAGAGTTTGGTTTTATCATAAACGAAGATGAGCATTGTGTCTATAAGAAGGCTAGTAGGAGCATTGTTTCCTTCCTAATCTTTTACGTAGACGACATACTCATCATAGGAAATGATATACCTACTTTACAGTCTGTTAAGACTTGGCTAGGCAGTTGTTTTTCTATGAAAGATTTGGGTGAGGTAGAATATATATTAGGAGTTAAGATCTATAGAGATAGACCAAGATGACTCCTAGGTATGAAGTACATACATAAAAAAGTGTTGAAAAGGTTTAGCATGGAAGAATCCAAAAAAGGATTTTTACCTATGAGACATGGTATATCACTCTCGAAGAAAATGTGTCCTTCAACACCACAAGAGAGAGAAAGGATGAATAAGATTCCATATGCTTCGACTATTGGTTCTATCATGTATGCCATGATATGTACTCGATCATATGTATCGTATGCTTTAAGCATGACGAGTCGGTATCAAGTAAATCCTGGTGAAGGTTACTGGGTTGTAGTTAAAAATATCCTTAAGTACTTAATAAGAACTAAGGATACATTTCTCGTATATAGAGTTGAAGAAAAGCTTAGTGTAAAAGGTTATACAGATGCTAACTTCCAAACGAACAAGGATGACTCACAATTGCAATATGGTTTTGTATTTTGTCTTAATGGAGGTGCTATAAGATGGAAAAGTTAAAAGCAAGACACAATAGCTGATTCTACAACAAAGGCTGAATACATTGCAGCCAATGAAGCAGCAAAAGAGGTTGTTTGGATCAAGAAGTTCATATCCTAACTAGAGGTTGTTCCCAACATATCAGATGCTATAGAACTCCATTGTGACAACAATGGAGCCATTGAACAAGCAAAGGAACCCAAATCTCATCAACGATCCAAACAAATTCTAAGGCGCTTCAATCTCATTCGAGAGATCATTGATCGATGAGATGTAGAAATATGCAGAGTACACACAGATGATAACGTCGCTGATCCCTTGACGAAGCCTCTGACACAAAAGAAGCATGATCGTCACACTGAGTCACTCGGTATTAGATATGTGAGTGATTTGTCTTAGTGCTAGTGGGTGATTGTTAGAGTATGCCCAAAGACCAATCATGAGAAGATTGTACTAATATACTTTCTTTACCATGTTTATTGAATAAAGGCATTGCCATTATTATTTTTCAGTTATACTTTTGTGTCTTAAAAGATCCTTAGTTGGGTATTATTATGGGCATAGACAGTAATAATACGTTCAAGGCTAACATATAGTTGGTTGATGACAATGAGTTGTCATTGACATAGAGATGTCAAAATTGATATATGAATACGTTGTTAGAGAACAACATATTGGATTGACCTGCTATGAGCATATGTCTTGGATTATTATGTGACAGTCACAATATTGCTCATGGTGGTGACTACATGTATGATCCTCAAACTTGAGATCATTTTCATCTCAACATATATTGTCGTATGTTTTGATACAATTAAACATGCTCTGTAACTGGTCGCACTATAAATGTAACGCCCGGGTTTGGGGCCCATGAGATACTCGGGTTTGGTTAAGTTGGTTCGGGTTAAACTAGTTGGAGAAAAACATTTTAAATGACCAAATTCTAAGGCTTTGGAAGAAACAAGGGGTTTTTGGGTGATTTTGATAAATGGGTTTTTAGGTTTTTGGCTTAGAAATGGTGGAGAAGGGTTCATAATGCTTTAGAGTTGTTGGGTTGATGTTTTTGGAGTATTTGAACATGGTTTGGATGATGAATTGATGGGAATATGGCTGACTTGAGGTTAGAGTATGTTTGAGGATAGTTTGGGTTAGTTTGGAGTAGAATGAGATGTTTGTTATTGTTGGAATTTGATGGTAATGGTTTCAGCGAGTTAGAATGTTGAAAGATGTATTAATTCCTTGTTTTGATTTGAGTAGAAGTAGCGGATAACGATTCGGGTCCTCTGGACGTCACACCGGGAGTTGCAGAAGCTTGAAGGAGAACTGTTAGCTTGTTTTAGGTTTGAGCTGGTGAGTGGTAATGTTTTGAAGTTTAAAATGTTTCAAAGTGGTTCCTTGGGGGTTTGGGTGGAGCCTTAAAGGCTAACCTAAACCCAAGTGTAAGTTTGCTAATTCACCTTGTTCGTTAAGTGTTGGTGTGTGCGATTATTTGTGTTGTTGTGTGAAATGTGGATTGCCTTTACTCTCCGTTTTAGTGTTGTTGTGTAGTTGTTGTTGATGTCAAGCCTCATGTGATGGTTGTCGTTGCTTACGGTGATGTGTAGTCCCACCGGTAGTGACTAGTAGAAGAGTACAGTGATGTGTAGTTCCATCGGAAAACTGCTAGTTGTGTGAACGATGATGCGTAGTCCCACCGGGAATGGTTGTGCATGTGCAAACCATGTTTGGTCTATGCTTGTGTTTATTTCATCTCTTACTTATATGGTTTTGATTTTCAAAACTAAAATATTTGTTTTAAACTGCATTGTTGTTGTATTTAGAGCTCCGCTGACTAAGCTTTTAAGCTTACGCTCTCTTTTTCCAACAATGCAGATCGTTAGAAGTTTCGGGAGGCAAGTGGGCAAGGGAGGAGTTCTTGGAGTTCTTGCTAAGCTCAAAGTATGATTTTGCTAGTTGTAATAATGCTTAGACAATGGGAATACTAGATTTTATGTTAGGGAGTTGGTGTTCAAACTCCTATGTTTGGCATTGTTTATGTTGCTAGCATGTTTTAATTGTTGATACCATGTATTGTTGAAGCTTGTTATGGCTTTTGGTAGATTACCTTGCATATTGACTTGTTGGTGTTTTTGAATGCTAAGTGTTCTTATGTGCTTTGAGTTGAGACCCATTTTATTACATATATGCATGTTTGAAGATGTGTTTAGGGTGTCTTGCCTCTATATTGATTGTATTTTGAGATTCCATGTAGTTTGTGAGGTTTCGGGGCAAATTTGGGGACATTTGGAGATGTCAAAATATGTTTTCGCGCCATACTGTGCCCAGGCGTTTTGGAACGCCTAATATGGTTTCGGAACGGTCGAGCTCCAGGGGTACTCGTATCAAAACGGGGGTGGTGCTGTTTTGGTACGATTTGCCACTGGAGGTTCCTGTTTTGGAACCATGTAGGGTCGTTCCGGTACGTTTGGCCACTGGAGGTTCTCATTCCAGAACAAGGTGAGGCCATTCCGGAATGGCTTGATGTTGCTTTTTAAATGAAGCCCGTGTTTCGGAACGGGCAGGCCTGTTTCGAAACGAAAGTGGTTAAAACAGTTACAAGGCATCTTTGAAGATTCTTGAATGTTGCGTTTTAGTCCCTAAAGCTTGTATGCTTCATAAATGAGTCATGTGTGTCCCTTTGTGAAAGTTTTGCCTCATGAGTATGAATTTGACAAATAAGCTACTTGGTAAGTTTAAATTATCGTATGCCTTCTGATTGGCTCGTGTTTCCGCTTTCGTTTTCTGATGTTGCCTCCACGCATAGAATTAAAGATGATAATTAGACAAGATAATTAAAATGAAAAAATAGGGTTGCTAATCGGAGTGAGGCCTTAACGGGTTTCTCTTCGGTTTTCCCCGTATAACCCGTTCGGTTCAGTCTGTTGGCTAGACCGGGACGAGGGGTTACAATAAAGACTGATGTTGAACATATCATGATATATGTAGTGGGGTGTGAATGATCAAGATAGGATTTGTCCCTCCTACATAATAGGAGTAAATCACATGCCACTTGATTGAGTGAGGCTAGAAATGCATGGCTATACTCGAACAAGTTGATATGGGATATCATAAATTGTTCGTTTGTCGTAGTCTACTCTAGATATAAAGAAATATTAGATGGGCTATATAAGTGTGATTGTTCCAGGACTTGTGCCTATTCTAGATATAAAGGACAAAATGATATAATACATAAAGAAGTTAGTTACGAAGATGTTATGTCGAATCATGACTTCTTGTACCTTAGATGACCATGATACATTGCTAGATGTCACTCATTGTTTGCAATATTAGAATGGTTCTAATAATTACTACTAATGTTAGAGGAACCTACAGGGTCACACCCTAGAGTTGAATTGAGCAAATATCAAACAAGTTATCATTGTACAATTTTACTGTACATGAATGAAGTATATAATTAAATTTAATATATATATATGTGTGTGTGTAATTTTAATTATCCTGGATATAATAAATAAATAAATATTAAAAGAATGTAATAATGATTATAATTCTTGTAATAGATATAAAATTCGGATTAAAAAACCCTAAGAGTTAGGGCAACTGCATATATAAAAAGGAAAAGTGTGGTCTAGCAGTTGTCCCTTATTTTTAGACGAAATATTCTCAAAAATAGCTTTTGAGAAAAGTGAAAATTTGCTCTCAACCGGGTGAACTAAGTAGAGGCCGAGACTTTTCATTGGAGGCTTGAGATTCGAACTGATCGTGATTGCACTACCGATTTGCTGTTTTTCTAGGAACCTAATTAAATCATGCATCCTTTCCTCCCGAATTAGAATTTTCGTACATGGATCCCTGGTGAGATCGTCGGATTATTTTTCCGTTGCGCCATGGGGTGTTCTGATGATCCTAACACATAGCCTTTAAGTCTATTGGTGATGACGGAGAATCTATCGAACATCTTGGTGATGTTTTCGTCCGGTTCCATCTTGAAGTTCTCATACTCAAGGTTGAGCAGACCAATCTTGGTCTCTTTTACTTCGTTTGTTCCCTCATATATGACTTCAAACTTGTCTGGTACTTTCTTGGCATCTTCACAAGAAGAAACTTCGGCATACTCTTCCGGGCAAAGTGCACAAAGGATAATGTGCAATGCCTTCACATTAAGTTCTATCTTCTTGAGATCATTTGCACTTCATTCCGCCTTGTTTCTTTGTGGCACGAACAAACCATCAAGAACAATATCCTAAAGACGATAGTCTTTGGCTGTCATGAAGTACATCATTATATTCTTCCGATATGAGTAGTTTGTCTCGTTAAAGAATGTTGGCCTATTAATGGATTGCGCCATGAATGCTGGTTGATGTATGAATGACTTGAGCTCTTCGAGGATCGACTCTTAGGATGTTAATCCGATGAAAGAGACCTCACTCTGATACTAATTGTTGGAAGGCTCAATTGATCAACTGAGTAGCCAAGAGGGGGTGAATTGGTTTTAAGGTGATAGAGGTGGAAGCTATGGAGATAAAAATTGGACACAAAGATTTATAGTGGTTCAAGCTTCTAATCAAGCTCTACATCCACTACCTTAGCTTCTCACTAAGAATTTTTAACAAATTCACTATTGAATTTCTTCCCCTTTTCTAGGCTAAGGACGAAACCCTTTACAACACTCAAAGCTTCTACCCAAAGTTTGAGCAAACCCTCTTTTACAAAGAGAAAAGATTTAAGCAAACTTAGAAAACCCTCTAAGCTATAATGTTTGCACAGTTAATCTCACTCACCCAAAACCTAACACTTGATCATGTATGACAATTAAGCTCACAAGTGTGTTCTACAAAGAAATTGATAATTAAAAGCACAAAACACTTTTTCTATACATTGAATGTTGGCAATATGTTTCTTGTTCTTCCATGGATGCTTGGATGTGTCTTTTAAACCCTCGAATGGCTTCATGACCGTTACTAGCCGTTGCGAGTTTTTAGAGCTATTGGTGACTTTAATTCCAGCAATAAATACATTTTGAGCAGGTCGGTATCGATACGCGAGACATCGATATCGGTACATACCGATGCATTTTTATTGGTATCCTCTTAGGTGTTCAAATCCCAGAATGCCTAACAATTTAGTTCAGAGATAATTTCTTCTTCCGAATGAGGAAGAAAAAATATAGAACCTCCAAAAAAGAACCATTGTTGAAATGACAAAAGAGTAAACCAAATAGCAACGATAGTTGGATGTGACCTTGGACAAAAATGGTTGCAAATAATGGAGGAGTTGGTATAATTCTGTTTACATGTAAGTTTAGTGAAAATAGTTATGTCAATGGTGTTTCACAATCTAACCCCAACATTGTTGGTATATAATCATATTAACTCGAAGCCAAATAAGTAAAAAAGGAAGAGCTTTTCCAGTTTACATGTAAGTTTTACAATTTTAATTGTTTTACTTTTCTTATTGTGTAATAATTAAATTATATAATATTTTTTTTGATGAAAGCTATAGTGATTACAAGTAGTATCTATTCTAAATATACTCTCAATCATTTGACAATGAACGCTCAATCACTCTGTTGCAGCTGCTGGTGCTCGAACCCGTGACCTCTAGGAACAACAACTGTTCCCTTAACCACTGAGGCAAGTTGATTCGTGCAAATTATATAATATTTAGTATAATGCAAATATCTTTTGAGGAATGATGTGTACTTTTTTCTCATTTTAGTTTACATTACTTATGTTAGGATTAATTTTATGATTTTTCTTCTATAATTAATAATTCTATTTATTATCGGCAACGATCTTAATATAATTAATGATAGTGTAGTCTTTAATTGTGTTGTAAAATTAGGAATGCATTACGAGTTTTAATTGACAATTAATAAATAAAGGTAATCTTCACCAGTGGTCCCTTTCGTTTAGGGTGTGTTCTATTTTGGTCATCAGAATTCAAAAAAAGATTATTCTGGTCACTTACGTTTAGAATTGTTTCTATTTTGGTCCCTTGGTCGTTAGTCTCCGTTACTTAAAAAATTAGTTTCTAATTTAACCCCCAAACTTTCAAAATTTTATTTTTCACCATCTTCCCCCAAAATTATAAAACTAAAACCCCATAAAATTAAATCAATGGCTGTAGCCCAACGCATGATGTTTCAAAAACAGGATTCAAAACGGAGTCATGTGACAAAAAACCCATGTATGTTCTCATTTCTGAAAAATGGGTAGATGATAACATAGATTCTATTTGGGTAAACGTATATGCCTCTTGTGATTTGATGGATCAACGAGAGTTATGAGATGAATTTTTTCTTCTAAGAAATATATGGAATCAACCCTGAATCACGGGTTGAGATTTTATTGCAGTTTAAAACAAAAAAGATAGTTCTGAGTAAGGAAATAAAGCTACTGGGATTGTGTTGTATTTAATAATTTCATAGCTAGTTGCAAGCTGGTTGTTGGGAGAAAATTCACATGGATTAGGCCAAGTAACAGACACATTAATATTGACAAATTCTTGGTGGATGACGACTGGTTTCAAGCAAAAAACGATCTAGTGTTTCCAGGTCTCCCTCGTAATGTGTCAGACCACATTCTGCTATTACTTTGTAATGAAAGTATCAACTGGGGTCCAAGACCCTTCACACTTATAAATGCTTGCTTCTCTAAAGTTGGGTGCATATAGGTGATTAAAGATACGCTGGAAGATGCAAAAATTAAAGGACAAAAAAAACTTCAGTTAAGCTGAAGAGTATACATAAGTAGTGAATTCTTGATGTGTACAAATATGGTCAATAAAAACAATAACTTCAAGTAACGAACTAGATAACAAATGTGGTGAAAAATAAGGGTTTTAATTTTATAATTTTTGGGGAAGATGGTGAAATGTAAAATTTTGAAAGTTTGGGGGTTAAATTATAAATTAATTTTTTTAAGTAACTGAGACTAACGGCCAAAGGACCAAAATAGAAACGATTCTAAACGTAAGTGACCAAAATAGTCTTTTTTAAATTTTGGTGACCAAAATAGAACACACCCTAAACGAAAGGGACCACTGGTGAAAATTACCCAATAAATAATTATGACATTATATTAGCATTTTAGGTGATGGTATATTAAGTCGCAACAATATGACAATATCTTTTTCGTCATTTATAAGTTAAAGTTAATGTATTTTTCGTGACGATAAGAATTATCAATAACGAAATTTTATATAATTTAGTGACGTAATTAATTGTCATCAAATATAAATTATAAAGTGTTGTTATGTATCATCGTCATTTTTACTATTATTCGGTGACTATATACAATTTCACTAACATTATGACAATATTTATTTCGGCACTTAAACAATGAAATTATTGTATTATTGGTGACGTTACGAATAATTAATGACGACATTTTACATCATTATGACGTAATTAATTGTCATTATATACAAATTATAAGGTGACGTTATACATAAACGTCACTATATGTTTAGCAATACGTGACAGAAAAAAATACATCGTCACGCTAGACATTTAGTGACACACCTAGCGTGACGTTTTTCGTGGCGTTGAATTTTATGTCACAAAATACAAATAATGACGTAAATGTAAGTTTCAGTGACAATATTTTCAACGTCAATAATTAACAAATTTGTTGTAGTGAGTATCGATACAGATACAGGTGTATCGGTACGAAACCATTTGTATCGGTACGTTTGAAACTGTACCGGTACAGATTTTGACTACTAAAATTTGAAAAACTTTGGGGATGAAAAATCGTATCGGTACACTAAAGTTTGTACCGGTACGGGCACTTTGGGTATCGATACGAGGACATGCCTATCGGTACTCAATGCCTGTTTTTGACACTTTAGCTATATAAAATCATTTAAGGCATGTCAAAAACCCTTTGAAAATATTTCAAACATATTTTTCATGTTTATGGACTTTTGAAATATATTTTTGCAAATTAGTTTAAGTCCAAAAATATTTTTCTTTAAGTTATATCAAAATCAAATATTTCAACAATCATCTCTTTTTGATATAACGAAACCACTTGAAAAATTATTTTTGTGAAAATTCCCCCTTAGAAAATATTTTAGGTAAAAGAGAATATTTTTGAAAATATTTAAAACTCCCTTTTTCTCTTTGAAATTGAATTTTTCAAACATATCTCTCCCCTTTTTGTTATATCAAAAATAATTTTAAAACTAAGTTTGAAATCACATTTAAGTTCAAAACACACCAAAAGTTTGAAAAATTAGTACCAATTGATAAAAATATAATTGTTGGTGTAAAATATTTTTACAAATTAGTTTAAGTCCAAAAGCAAAATTAGTTCCCGAATTTAAAGGGTGTACCGATACGCCTACACGCGTATCAGTACCCTATAGCCAATAAGTTTAAAACGAAATTCCAATAGCTAAAACCCGTACCGATGCGGCCTAAGGCGTATCGATACTCTGGACCAATTTGGCTATTTGAGTACCAAAAACACTTAGAAAATATTTGGGGTTTAAGGTTTTGACTTAGAAAATATTTTAATCTCGAATCCTTGTCAATTTTTGAGTCTTTTGAGTAGTTTAAAATTTGTTCTTTTTTACAAAATAGACATTATTATATCAAAATCAAATATAAATTTATTGCTAGTAAAATGATATGTATTATATGAGAGTAATTTTGAGATCGAATCGAATAAATCAAAAAAAATTATTTTAATATATTTATTCTATGAATTTATATTTTGTTTACCAAACAAAATTTAATAACTAAACATAATTAAATAAAATATATGTAAAAGAGATTTATTAATGGTTAAGTGAATAAAGATGTTCGTATTATCTTATATTTTATGTACATTTGAATCTTGACATTTATTTTTAAAAGATAAAAGGGTAAACTACAATGGTAGTCACCGAACTTTTAGGACGCTTTCAATAAGGTCACCGAACTTTTAAAACTTTCATTACAGTCACCCAACTTTTAATTCGCTTTCAATAAGGTCACTGTCGTCAACCACTGTTAAAAAAACTGACGTGGCATGTTAAATTTAAGGTTAAAATACACTATTAGTCACTGAACTTTTAAGAGGCTTTCAATATGGTCACCGAACTTTTAAAACTTTCATTACCATCACTCAACTTTTAATTCGCTTTCATTACCGTTAAAAAAGTTGATGTGACACGTTAAGTTTAAAAATAAACTTTTTCCCACCCTATTTTATCTTCATGTCTTATTTTCTTCCTTCCAAACATGTCTATCTTTTAGATACATTAATATTTTCCTTTGAACTCCTCATTATCTAGTGCACGACTCAGTAAATGTCGGGCCTGAAGCATAAAGAGGATTTTTATGAGCAAAATTTTAGTTATTTCTTTATCATTCCATCATTGGATATCTCCCAATATTTTTCTTGTTCCCACACATGTCTAGATACATTAATATTTTCCTTGATGTGTTACTAGAGAAGTAACGACCTTCACCAAAAAATTACAATTTAATTCATATGGAAGAAAGAGACATGTTTGGATGGAAGAAAATAAGAGGAGAGAAAAAATATGGTGGGAAAACGTTTATTTTTAAATTTAACGTGTCACATCAGCTTTTTTTTAACGGTAATGAAAGCGAATTAAAAGTTGAGTGATAGTAATGAAAGTTTTAAAAGTTCGGTGACCATATTGAAAGCCTCTTAAAAGTTCAGTGACTAATAGTGTATTTTAACCTTAAATTTAACATGCCACGTCAACTTTTTTAACGGTGGTTGACGGTAGTGACCTTATTGAAAGCAAATTAAAAGTTGGGTGACTGTAATGAAAGTTTTAAAAGTTCGGTGACCTTATTGAAAGCGCCCTAAAAGCACAGTGACTACCAGTGTAGTTTACCCAAGATAAAATTCTCTGTATAATAAAAAAGTAGGTAAATAAAAAGGTCCACTAAAAGTCATAAAATATAGGGTAAACTATACTGTTGACCATCATACTTTAGTTAATGTATTAAAATGACCACATTAAAAAAATCGACTCAATTAAACCACCAAACTATTTAAATGGTATCAATGTGACCACCGGCCGTTAAAGGTTAAGGGAAGGATGACGTGGCTGTTGAGTTGTGTGGTGCTTGATTCGTTCAACCGATTGTGCTCACAAAGTGGTGGAGAGGTGGATTTTTGGGTGGAAGGGTAAAGGAAGCTAAAAAGAAATGTGACACAAAGATTTATAGTGGTTCGGTCTTCTAACAAGCACCTACATCCACTACCTTAGCTCCCCACTAAGGATTTCACAATCAATCCACTAATTTGATTCGTCCCCTTTTCTAGGATTAGGAGGAAACCCTTACAACCGATCAAGCTTCTACCCAAAGCCTTGATCAAAACCCTCTTTTACAAAGATATAAATAAAGCAAACTTAAACCCTCTAATAGGTGTTTGTTTGCACAATGAAGCACTCACCCAAAGCCTAAAACACTTGAGCAAATTTGACAATTTTGGCTCACTAGTGTTTGTCTATACAATAAATGACAATTTAAGCTCTAAGACAATCTTTGATCATTTGTTGATTGACAATTGAAGCATTAGCCTTCTCTTGATGCTTGGAGGTCCCTTTTATACTCCCAATTGAGTTTGTAGCCGTTTAGGACCGTTGGGGTTGAAATAGAGCCGTTTGAGCCTTTAATTCCCTCCATAAATACAGTTCTGCAGCTCCCCGTTTCGAAACACTTGAGCCTGTTTCGAAACACCCTCAATATAGAAAGAGCCGTTGCAGTCTGTCAGGGTACCCGTTTCGGAACACCCCCTTGCCGTTTCGGAACGCGTTTCGGAACGCTATAAGCTCGTTTCGAAACGACCTGCATTTAAAAATTAGTTGGGAAAGAGCCGTTGGGGTTTATGACCGTTGTGGTCAGTGCCACGTGGGCGTATCGAAACGGCCTAGCCCGTTTCGAAACGCTGGGCAAAAATGCTGTCCATAGAGAGCCCGTTTCGAAACACGTTTCGAAACGTTTTGGCTACTGGAGGCACCTGTTTCGAAACGCCCTAAGGTGTTTCGAAACACTAGGACAATTTTGTGAAAATTGGCCTTTGAAAACATATAAAACCCTTTTAAAACATCCCTAAACATAGTTTCAAGTTATTTGGACTTTTGGAAATTGTTTTAAATACTTTTTAAATTAGTCCAAAATATTTTTCAATTATTATATCAAAACATTAGTTCTACAATCTCCCCCTTTTTGATATAATAAAACCACTTGAAAAATTGTTTGGGATTCTCCCCCTTTAACTTTAAAAAGAGTGAATAAGAGATTAAAAATTTTAATTTCAAATAAGGCTCCCCCTTATTCATTTGAAAATTCAATTTTTCAAACCATATTTCTCCCCCTTTTTGTTATATCAAAAAGATTTAAAACATTAAGTTCAAAAATAACAATAGAGGTAAAAATTTGACAAGAAAATGAGAATTTGGTTTTAAAATGGCTCCCCCTTACTCAAAGCATCATTGAAATGTTAGTCCAACATATATGATCATCTAGTTGAATAAACTAAAAATTAAAACAAATAAAAGCAAAACAACTAGATTTTTACCAACACTTGAACCCAAAGGTAGGATGTGAAGCCTTCCTTCTTCAAGTGTTATTCCTTGTGTGTATGGAGCTCCCCCTCAATGTTTGACTTGTTGAACATCTCCATCACACCTACAATAGACAATCAAGTAACTTTTGGTATCCAAATTGCTTTGGATCCATAAACGTTAGTTGCACAAAATTTAGTCCCCTTAGGAATCCATTTTTCAATTTCATCCTTTTTAGTTGAAGTGGTTAGTCCTTTTGGGACCCAAACACTTCTAAAACATTTTCCATTCACAAATCTAGGGGAACTAGATTGTCTAACATAAAAATTTGATTTTCCAAGATTGTTTTTCTTTTCAAGCTCTTTGGAAATCAAATCTTTTTCTTCTTGAACATTTTGAAGCAATTTTTGTAAATCAAAACATTTTAATTCAAACTCTTCAAGTTTTGCTTCAAGTTCAAGTTTGGTTTTAGAAAGCAAATCATTTTGAATTGTTAACTTTGAAACTAATTTTTTGTTTTTCAAAATGTGGCTTTTAAAATCTAAAACCAAATCATCATAGGCATCTTGTAATTCATCAAAGGAATAAGAACATGAAGTAGATGAATTAGAAGTTACCCTTGAATCTTCTTCGATGGCCATAAGGCAAAGGTTGGCTTGTTCATCGTCGGTGGAGTCTTCATCACTCCAAGTAGCCAAATGTGCCTTCTTCTTATGGCTTGAAGTGCTTGCCCTCTCCTTTCTCTTAGGTTCTCGTTCAAGCTCTCTCAAGGCTTTCTTCATGAACGGGGCACACTTCTTGAAGAGATGAACTATCTCTTCTTCTTCATCCTCCTCTTCACTTGAGTAGACATGATGGATAATGGAGGATTTGAGAGCCATGGCACTAGCATTGATGCCAAGCCCTTTGATTTTCTTCTCTCCCATAGCTCTAATTTCTTCCCTTTTCTTCTCCTCTTCCTTGTTCTTCTTCATAATTTGATGAGTGAGAAGAGACCCCATAAGTTCATCAAGCTTCAAAGTCTTCAAATTTTTGGCTTCGATGATGGCGGTCCTCTTTGAGTCCCAAGACTCGGGAAGTGAGTAGATGAGCTTTCGAACAAGCTTTTCTTCCGGGATGGCTTCTCCGAAACCTTTAAGACCGTTGGTGATGGTGGAGAACCTATCAAACATCTTCTCGATGTTCTCTTCCGGATCCATTTTGAAGTTCTCATACTCCAAGGTTAGGAGCCCAATCTTGGTCTCCTTGACTTCATTTGTCCCCTCGTATGTGACTTCAAGCTTGTCCCATACCTCCTTGGCACTCTCACAAGAAGACATCTTCTCATAGATGGATGGGCCAAAAGCACAAAACAAGATGTGCAAGGCCTTGCAATTGAGCTTCATCTTCTTGCGATCGTCGGCACTCCACTCCGCTTTACTTCTTTGAGGCACGAACGGACCATCTTCAACTATGTCCCATAGCTTGTAATCTCTTGACTTCAAGAAGAATTTCATCTTTGTCTTCCAATGAGCATAGTGGTCTCCGTCAAAGAAAGGCGGTTTGTCGATTGATTGTGCCATTTGACCCGGTTGATGAACTAGTGATCGAGCTTGCCGGATCTTCTCAATAGGATGTTAATCCTCTTCGATTGAGCCAAGCTCTGATACCAATTGTTGAGTTGTGTGGTGCTCGATTCGTTCAACCGATTGTGCTCACAAAGTGGTGGAGAGGTGGATTTTTGGGTGGAAGGGTAAAGGAAGCTAAAAAGAAATGTGACACAAAGATTTATAGTGGTTCGGTCTTCTAACAAGCACCTACATCCACTACCTTAGCTCCCCACTAAGGATTTCACAATCAATCCACTAATTTGATTCGTCCCCTTTTCTAGGATTAGGAGGAAACCCTTACAACCGATCAAGCTTCTACCCAAAGCCTTGATCAAAACCCTCTTTTACAAAGAGATAAATAAAGCAAACTTAAACCCTCTAATAGGTGTTTGTTTGCACAATGAAGCACTCACCCAAAGCCTAAAACACTTGAGCAAATTTGACAATTTTGGCTCACTAGTGTTTGTCTATACAATAAATGACAATTTAAGCTCTAAGACAATCTTTGATCATTTGTTGATTGAAAATTGAAGCATTAGCCTTCTCTTGATGCTTGGAGGTCCCTTTTATACTCCCAATTGAGTTTGTAGCCGTTTAGGACCGTTGGGGTTAAAATAGAGCCGTTTGAGCCTTTAATTCCCTCCATAAATGCAGTTCTGCAGCTCCCCGTTTCGAAACACTTGAGCCTGTTTCGAAACACCCTCAATATAGAAAGAGCCGTTGCAGTCTGTCAGGGTACCCGTTTCAGAACACCCCCTTGCCGTTTCGGAACGCGTTTCGGAACGCTATAAGCTCGTTTCGAAACGACCTGCATTTAAAAATTAGTTGGGAAAGAGCCGTTGGGGTTTATGACCGTTGTGGTCAGTGCCACGTGGGCGTATCGAAACGGCTTAGCCTATTTCGAAACGCTGGGCAAAAATGCTGTCCATAGAGAGCCCGTTTCGAAACACGTTTCGAAACGTTTTGGCTACTGGAGGCACCTGTTTCGAAACGCCCTAAGGTGTTTCGAAACACTAGGACAGTTTTGTGAAAATTGGCCTTTGAAAACATATAAAACCCTTTTAAAACATCCCTAAACATAGTTTCAAGTTATTTGGACTTTTGGAAATTGTTTTAAATACTTTTTAAATCAGTCCAAAATATTTTTCAATTATTATATCAAAACATTAGTTCTACAGTGGCAGTTAAAAAAATAAGGGTATAATTACACATTTGGTCCTTATTACTTACACATTCTTTCAATTTGGTCCTATTTTTAATTTAATTAAATAGATTAATTATTTAATTAGATTGTGACACATGTCACTAAATTATGCGGACTTTTTAATTATTTATATCTGATTTATTAATTTTATTTTTCTCCTCCAGTCATTTGGTGACACGTGTCACCAGATTGGAGGAAGAAAATAAAAGCAAACACCTATTGCCATTACCAGGATTCGAACCAAGGTTCCCCAGGTTGGGGTGATGCGTGTTTACCACTAAGGCAAGAGGTGTTTGCTTTTATTTTCTTCCTCCAATCTGGTGACACGTGTCACCAAATGATTGGAGGAGAAAAATAAAATTAATAAATCAGATATAAATAATTAAAAAGTCCCTAATAATTTAGTGACATGTGTCACAATCTAATTAAATAATTAATCTATTTAATTAAATTAAAATTAGGACCAAATTAAAAGAATGTGTAAGTAATAAGGACCAAATGTGTAATTATATCCTTATTTTTTTAACTGCCACGTCATCCTTCCGTTAACCTTTAACGGCCGGTGGTCACATTGATACCATTTAAATAATTTGGTGATTTAATTGAGTCGATTTTTTAATGTGTTCATTTTAATACATTAACTAAAGTATGGTGGTCAACGCTATAATTTATCCTAAAATATAATAAAATAAAAACAAGAATTTCACCATATATATGTTCTCCACGTGAGCTAGGGTTGAAAAAAAAAAGACAAAGCAAAAGAAAAAGATGGGAAGTTACGAAGAAGAATACTCGTCGACACTGCGAGAAACCCCAAACGAAACCAAACCAGAGTCTCTTACAGGGTTTAATTCGGACACCCTTTTGTCTAATCTTCACCCTGGAAGTGAAAAAGAAGAAGAAAGCCTTGTCGAGGACCTTAAAAAAGTGGTCTTGGAAGATAATGACTGGAATGGCCATGGAGATAGAGATATTAACAACAATGGCAATGAAAATCTTCAAAAGGAGTTGCAGAATGGGGAGAATATTGAGCACCCTTTAAGGCCTTATGCTGAAGATTGTAGCTTTTATCTCAAAACTGGCCATTGCAAGTTTGGTTCTTACTGCAGGTTTAATCATCCTGTTCGTAGAGGGTTCCAGGTTTATGTCTTTTTTTTTCCTGGGTTTTGTTTGTTTTGTGTAAGAAATTGATCTTTTTTAACTTTGATTTTCTTTTTTTGATGGTTGAAGGAGAAGGAGAATCATCAGAAATTGGCTGCTGATCAACAAGGGCGAATTGAATGCAAGGTTAGCCTTTTGGGGAAAAATGAAATTGTTTTAGTTTACAATTTAGTTCACTGAATTTAGCATCAATTTTCATGTACTTCACTATGCTTTTAATTTCATTGAGATATATTATATCACTGAACTTCTATTATTAACAAATTAGACGACTTATACCAAATCAGTAGCATCTATATGTGACTTATTTATAAACGAAATCAACTCCGGGGATCTGGTGTTGAGTCACATGAGAAATATATGGAGTAAACATAGGTTGAGCGATACAATTTATTGAAATTAAAGGGTTGTGACCTTTCCTATATGGAAGTTGAAGCTAAATTAAGTGACCTAAAGTGTAAATTACCCTGTTTTATGTCGACTAAGCGTTATCGTACACGATGCATGTTTTATTGAGTTCCTTTATGTTATGATGTTTGTAGTATTACCGAGCCACCGGAGGGTGCAAGTATGGAAATGCTTGCAGATATTGGCACTCTAATGGAGATTCTGCATTGGCACCATTAGAAGTCAACTCTTTGGTTCTTCCGGTACAAGTGGTACATCTGTTATATATATGTTCGCCGCTGTTTTAGATTGTTGCTACCTTATTGACTTTCCATAAACTTCATTGTCTTCTTGCCGTTTTTGGGTGTCACTTGAAGGGTATAAATGAGAAGATGGAAAAGCATGGCTTTGAGGAACAGACAGAGCAGATTGAATGCAAGGTTTGAACGGTAGTCTTATGCTAAAGAGTTTGAATTTCACACTTCTTATTAACACAATCTTGATTTGTCTACCCTCTATATCGGCAGTATTACCTAAGTTCGGGAGGATGCAAGTATGGAAAAGCTTGTAGATATAGTCACTCCAAAGAGACGTCCCGATACTCGGAGAAGTCCGAGTTACCTCCGCTGGAACTTAACTTTCTAGGGCTGCCAATTCGAACTGTAATAATTTTATGTTTTACAGTTATATATTTTTGTTTCCTCACATATCTACCTTCTCGGTGCACAATTTGAACTAATTCTAGGTTCATTTCAGCTGGAGAAAGAGTGTCCATATTATATGCGTACTGGTTCTTGTGCATATGGATCAAGCTGCAGGTTTAACCATCCGGACCCCACTGCTGCTGAAGGATCCAGCATTTTCCGCTCGGACCCTTCTGGTTTTGGAAACCATTCTCCTGGGAATTATAATGGTGAATACAATGCTTTGCCATCATCAATTGAACCATCTGCCTCTTCACTGTCATTCAATATGTTGCCAAATGAGCATTCTGCCTACTTGAATCATAGTTCAGCATATGCTCAAGGGATGCATGCAAATTCCAATTGGAATGGACATCAGGTAGCTCTTATCTCACTTCCTAAAACCAAGTTTTCTATCGAGAAGAACTTTTGGTTTCCGAACTTCCTGGTAAATATGATAATTATTTTTCTGATGTAATGTTTTTAGATTCGTAGGAACTTTGGATGATGGGATATGATAGTTAAGGCTTCTATATATAGTAAAAATGTTAGGATCTTCTGTGTGCCATGAACCGGGAATTGTGTGTCTGTGCACTAGCTGGCCTTTGTTGGTTTAAGCCATTGCGTGTTCTGCTGCGATAATGAAACTTTGTTTGTAATAGTTCTCTTATATGAGCTCGTTTGTTGCTTTGCTTTGACCCTTAATTAACAGGAAAAAGCAAGTAATCCGTATTTAGCTCCTTCGATAGACAAAGCAAGAAAGACCGCGGAAATCTATGGATTCCACCAGGAACAGATACAAGTCGATGAATACCCCGAACGACCTGGTGAACCTGAATGTCCACACTTTATGAAAACTGGATATTGCAAGTTTAAATCCGCCTGCAAGTTCCATCATCCAGAGAGTCGACTTCCAAAGCCTATCATCAGCAATGCAGGCCTGCCTCTAAGACCCGTAAGCCCCCATCATCGTCCATTCATTGAATAACTGCTTTGAAAACCAGCACATTGGTGCATCCTTTGGATCATTTGTTTGCCTAACATTTGTTATAACTGTTCAGGATAGAAGAATCTGCTGGAACTATGAAAAAACTGGGATCTGCAAGTATGGCAGCAGCTGCCATTTTCACCATCCAGAGAATCTCTTGTCATGACTCTTTTCTATACTCTCCATTTGGTTTTCATGGTTCCGTGGAACAACTTTTTGAAAGGATTAAGTAGTGGACTGTGGCATATCCATAAGGACGCTGGGAGGCAGAGTCACTAATCCCGAACATAGAGCATAAAATGGACCTGTACTTTACCAGAAAATATGAGTTTTAATTTTTGTTTAAGTTTGACTATATTTATAAAGGGTAAACTACACTAGTAATCACCAAATTAAAGCTTATTTCTTATTTTGGTCACTGAACTAATTTTTTAGTAAAATTGTCACTAATGTTACTTTTCCTGAACCTGGGGTCAAAGCTTAACACTGAGTTAGACTTCGGAATATATTGAAGTTTCATCCAAATTATTATTTATGTTAAACTAAATTTAGTAAGTGTACTACAAAGAATTCTTTATTAATAAATTGTTTTGGATAAAGAATTGGAAGAGGAGGGTTGGTGTTTAGTTGGGGAAATTTAATGATCATTTTCATTATGATTGGGTTTTAATATTTGCATATTTGGTTGAATTTGGATTGTGGGTTAGGCCATAATTTATTAATAAATTATTTATTTCCTCTCAAACCGCGTGCATTTTAATTCGATTTATACTTTAATTAAGATTCGGACCCTTATGTAAAGGATCTTTGGTTCAAGTCTGGACATTAGTGTCCAAGGATTATTTTCTTTGATTTTAGGTAAAGTAACGTTAGTGCTGATTTTGTTAAAAAATTAGTTCCTTAATCAAAGTAAAGAATTAATCAAAGTAAAGAAGAAACAATAGTATGGTGATAACTGGAGTAGTTTATTCAATAATCTAAATTATTTAGTTTTTTTTGGTTTAGGATTATTAGATTAATTGAATTTAATAATAAGAATACAGCTTTTAAATTGAGGATAATTTTTTTTTATTTTTTATAGTGTCATTATAAACCTAAAAATAACCAAGATTGGATTGAGAAAATAACTTAAATAAGAGAATGTAAACTATTATTTTCTTTTTTGGTTTTTCTCTGGCCTCTCTAAGACTTTTGTCACGGGGTCAGAATCTTGGCGCAGAGACATAGCCCCCGTGCGGCATCCCAGGGCTCTTACCTAGGGGTGTTCATATCCGGGTACCCGGATTTTCGGGTACCCTAAATTTCGGGTACCCGGAATTTTCGGGTACCTAAAAGTCGGCCCGTGACCCGGCCCATAAGAATCGGGTACCCGCAAATCGGGTACCCGTAAAATCGGGTACCGGGTACCCGGTTTATTTTTTTTTATTTTTTAAATCTATTTTTTTTAAAATACATAAGAAACACATAAAATTTCATGGTATATATTTCAAACACAAAAATTATTGATTTGTGGTTAGTTTTAAGAGAGAAATATTTGGATATATATGTATATATATTAAAGTTTATCGACAAAAGAAGGTATTAAAAATATTAATATCGATCATGATTTTTTTCCGACTCTCATATTGACAAATATATAAATATTTTTGAAAAATTATAAACTTAAAAGTATATAATACAAGTATAAAAAGAAGTTAGGGATTTAAAATTAATTTTAAGGAAAAATAGTAAGAAACATAAAATAAAAATAGAATTTAAAATATAAAATATATAAATTAGCGGGTCGGGTCGGGTACCCGGTTATAAAAAAATTTCGGCCCTGACCCGGCCCAACTACCCGGAAAAAATTGCGCGTCGGGTATCCGGCCCGAAAAAATCGAGTACTTTAATATAAATACCCGGTAAAATTAAATCGGGTAGGCGGGTCGGCGGGTCAGGTAGTTCGGGCCGGGTATTTTTGAACACCCCTACTCTTACCAGCCCGGGGCTCAGCCTTATCCGCTCGATGCTTACTGGTTTTGCCCTCCCATGGGCTCATCAGGGAAGCGGGGACAGCTCCCGACCAGTGTGGTGCCTACCAGCACGCCCCGTCCTAAGGGACCGAACGGCTGTACGGCACGTACTACACCCTTAATGCTATCCCGCATCCCGCTTTAAGCACAGCCAGCAAGCATCTGTCACGGTCTCGAGCATCACGCGAATAGGACTGTGACAAACTCCCCCACTTGAGTCATGCACGCCCTCGTGCATGGGGAGTAAGCTCTTCACCCTCTTCTTTTTGTTAGCCGGGATCTAGTGTGCAATTCCCTGCCTGCTCGCCCTCATTACCGAGGTTCTGCGAGTGCTTGGCGAACTTTCGCTGTAGCTTCCTGCCTACCCGACCTCATCTCTAGAGGCCCTACTCGCGAACACCCCTTACCGGGTGCGAGACAAACGCTCGTCAACTTTGACTCGCTACGCAACACAAGGAGCGCTTGGCAAGCTCACAGCTAGCACACAGACTGGCTCTGATACCATCTGTCACGGGGTCAGAGTCTTGGCGCAGGGACATAGCCCCCGTGCGGCAACCCAGGGCTCTTACCAGCCCGGGGCTCAGCCTTATCCGCTCGATGCTTACTGGTTTCGCCCTCCCATGGGCTCATCAGGGAAGCGGGGACAGCTCCCGACCAGTGTGGTGCCTACCAGCAAGCCCCGTCCCAAGGGACCGAACGGCTGTACGGCACGTACTACACCCTTAATGTTTTCCCGCATCCCGCTTTAAGCACAGCCAGCAAGCATCTGTCACGGTCTCGAGCATCACGCGAATAGGACCGTGACACTTTACTTTAATTAATTAGAAATTAGGACCAACATGTGTCGCACACTTAATTTTGGTGGATATGTCTTTCAACAAAATTTATTTACATACATAGTTCGAGACTTACTTAAACAATATCAAATTATTTTTATATTATCTGTTGACATTATTGTTTATAAACTTGGTCCACACGAACTATGACAAAAAAAATTGAACTCCTTGCTTCCCAAGCTTGTCCCTTTGAATCAAAAACACATATAAAAGGGGTCAAAAACCAAGCCTTTCTTCTCATCTTATCCTCATCAATTATTGTTCCACTAAAATGAAGAGGGAAGGTCGTCAACATGGTATGGTTAGGAGTTACCGGATCCTCCCATCTTCATTGAATCCGAAGCCGGAATCTCGGTTCATTCAGCAATTCGATTCGCCTCCGACAGCCGGAGTATTCACAAAGGTGCCGTCGAAGCCGACTAATCATTCCAAGTTTACCGGACAATGTGGTAGGCCACGGTGTTTAGGGTGTCACATGCATCCGACTTGTAAGTCTAAAGATAAAGCTAAGGGCAGTCATAAATTGAAGTCAAGTGAAATGGTCACTTGGAGAGTTGTTGATGGGAGGTCTGGTTTCAAAGATTATGGGTTTTCAGCTTCAATGATTTTGGATCATTTGTCTTATGATGTTGATGATGATGATGATGATGATGATGAATGTGTAGTTAATGATGGTTTCAAAGTGAATCCTCAACCCTTGGGAGAAATGGAAGATTATGAAGGTGAGATTGAAGAAAATATTGTTGACCATAACATGGATGATGATGATGTGAAAAATGATGGTGTTTATGTTGATGTTGATGATGATGATGATGATGATGTGAAGTTTGTTTTGGATAAAGATGTGGAAGAGGAAGGTTGGTGTTTAGTTGGGTGACTTTAATGATCATTTTCTATCTTATATTATTGGGTTTTAATATTTGTATATTTGGTTGAATTTGGATGGTGGTTTAGGCCATACTTTTATTAATAAATTGTTTATATCTTCTCAAACCATGTGCATTTTATTTCCTTATTTAACAGCATTCAAGTTAATTAGTCTTATCTCTTTGGAATATTAATTAGAAATAATAAAACAATTAAAAAAATATTCGAGTTGGTCTAAGTGGTAAGCAGCTAAATATCGTTTAAGCAAGTCTTGAGTTTGAAACTTCGTGTATGCAAAAAAAAATTATTAGAAGACTCATTCACCAAAGCCAAGCGTGCGCGATGCGGGTTGATCCGGATAAATCATGCCAAATCTTTGGAAACAGGAAGGGCAACCGAAAAAAATCATTCGTAGTATAATTACAGTGTATAATGGAAGAGCTTGGTTGTATTTATAACAGAACAAAGATCACAGAAAACATGTTTTTCCTAAGATTTTCCATTCATATTTCTCTTCATGTTTTGATGGATGTTCCAATTTAACATGCAAAAGTTTGAAGATAAAACTCAAGAGTAATGTTTTACAATTCCAGAAACCAAAATTTGAACAAAATATAGCATGTCTAAACATGTCTTTCTCTGTGGGAGCTTCATAACCGAAGTATATGCAATGAAAACACGAGCTGCGATGTCGACCGATGATCCCATTTGCCTGTTAGAAAACCAGAGAAACCAAGTATTTTCTAATCTCTAGCTATGTCAATGGCATTCACTTCACCATATTTGCCTTGGAACTCTTTATCATGCTCGAGCTCGAGCTCTCGCTCCAACCACTATTGAAATGTGTATTTTTCATCTCTAGAAGCAACTTATAATGTTACAAAGATACATCGGACTTGCGAGTTTGACGATCACGACCATTTGTTTTTAAGAACCCTGTATATGCTCTTCTCCTGTTTTTGATACTTTTACCTTTCGATGACCCCTTGCCTGCATAACTCGAACACACCGCTAACATGACTAACATGAACCCCAATCCGGAGAACACCCATAAAAGAATGATCCAGAACCTTAAAGTACTGAAGAGCCCATCTTTAGCTTTAGCTTCAGATGATTCCTGAGAAACATTTCCAGAAGACCTACCAAGTTTCCTCGAAGTTGTGATATCCTTTGTTGTATCCAGTTTTGGATTAGATGCAGTAGGGTCAGGGCAATTTCTCCTCTTGTGATGCAAATGCAGTGCTTCATTTAGTGTTCTCGCACATTCTATGCTAAGCAGGTCTCGTTGAAGTAAGCTGTCATCGGTTTGTTCGAGTGTTGAAGGATCGGGAGGGTCGGGAAACGTAGACCAGCAATTGTTGACCACGTCAACCTCTCTCCACTTCGCCTTATCGAAGCTCCAATTCCCAACTTTAAACTCCAAGCCGTAGTGGAAAACTCTGTACTTGACACCAGATTCGGGAACATATCCGGGATATATTAGTATCTCACTGCTTATGAGGTGCCGTAGATTCAACTGCATGTTAAAAGGAAGGAGCATAAGAAAACAGGAGCTTCATTTAGTGAGGTTAACATTAATAACAAACTCAAACCATATTATCATCTTTACTCCATAATCACACAACCGGGATTTATAGGACATAAAAAGTAACAATCTAGTTTCTAAGAAGTTGACTGAATACGTTACCTCTGCTGCACCAAACGAGTAACCATACATTTCACTGATCCATCCAGATTCGAATATATCTCCAGTGATGTTTGTCGCATAATGAGCTTTGTCAGCTCGGACTTCCTCAGTTTTAAGCAACCATAGAAGTGCAAATTCCCGGAGATCATCAATATGCATGATAATAACACCTCCAACTTTGTCGCAAGCCTCGGGATGGCGAGTATGAAGTTTAGCAAGCTCATTGTCACAGCCGATAAGGTAGCTACCAATCATAGCCATAAATTAATTACAGGTCATTCAAGGAATACAGCAAAGTGGGAGGGGATAAGAAGAAGAAAGAGTGTTCTAAAACGAATTCAAAGGACATTAATCCTCATTCTCCTTGACTTACTCATATGGGGTTGAAACCGGTCGGCCACGTGCTGCTTTGAACTCCCACGGTGTAATTGGGCCTCTCAAGATCATGTCAGCATCAAGGATAACTATGTACTCTGCATCGATGTCTACATGATTCAGCCAATGAACAACAGCAGCTGGTTTATTAATTGCCGGATACCTGAAATGAATCAAGCAAGAACAAGAATTTATTCTCTGCTTTCAAGTTTACGAAGCTTGGCCATATAAAAATTTTGTTAATCTCTGGCTTGATTTAACGGGGTCGGGGTATCAGGTTGTTTATGCTGCCTAAGTGGCAAAAGTAAATAACAATAAATCGAGAATTACCAGTCTCCCGTAAGCGGATGGCGGCTCATTGAAGGGACATAATGAGTGGGTGCCAGGTCATGGCCTTTGTAGTTCTTTAACTCCTCATCTGTACAACTGAGAAGACGTGTTATATTTCCGGGCTGGCCACTGAGGTGGAAACTGTGCATGAGTCCCACGGTCTGCCAATCAAAATAAGAAGTACATTCTGTCGAAAACAAGGTGTGAATTTTCGGATAAGGTCTTATATATTCATCAATTTCCTTCCCCTTCTTGGTCGGCTCAGTTTGTGTCCTAGGAGGAGTAAGCAACTTCGGTTTAGTTAGTTCAGCAAAAGTTTTGCTTTTCAAAAAGCTTAGATATTTTGTCCACTTCGGTTTCGGGCATCCATTTCTGACATGTTGTAACAGAAGACCCTCATTCATAGTATTAATGCACTCAATACTCAAGAACAAGCCACGCCTTTTATTCGGATCAGATTCCATCGATTTAACCTGCATAAGGTAAGGATATGCTAAATCAAGAATCACATATAATATGTAATTACGAATAAAACAGATGATATATGCAAGCAGCTTAAGTAATAAGCATGATGCTTAGTTCATGAATGTAACTAATCCCATGCCTCGTTTTTTTTTTTACTTAGATTGCGAGAAGAAAATGCATTACATGGACATAAATAAGCATTTACGCAGGCATTTATTAGTGGAAGGTTTCGAACTTAAGTAACATACCTCTCTAGGATAAGGAGGTTCAGGGAAGAGTCGCCCACACTCGTAAACAATTCCATCTTCATGATGCTCTAATTTACTGAAAGACCAGTTTCCAACACTAAATGTCAAGCCATAATGTAGAAGAATAGGATCAACACCTGGTCGTGGAGTATAGCCTGGGTAGATCATCAAGTCGTCATTAATCTTGTGCCTAAGTCCAGCCTGAAAACGAAAGAACATAACTAAAATGAAAAAAGATGGATAGAGAAATATCACACGCAGCACGACTAAAGAAAAAAAATTCTTTTATACTCTTTTTATGACAAGATAAAAAAAGCGAAATAACGTACTTCTGCGGCACCAAACGAATAACCATACATCTCACTAATCCAGCCTTGCCCGTAAATGTCACCAGTTATGTTGGTTGCCCAGTGAGCTCTGTCTTCACGAACTTCTTCCGTCTTTGAAAGCCACAGAGGTGCTAGAACTCGAAGATCATCTATGTGCATGGCTAAAAGCCCACCAGCCTTGTCACAAAGTTCCGGGTGCTTTGTGTGCAATTTAGCCAGAATATTATGACATCCTACCAAGTACCTGAAGTACCAAATAATCATGAATATCAAGGTGAGGAATTCGAAAACAAACAGAGAAAATATGCATGATATATAAATTTCTCTCTCGAACCATCATCTTATCACTACTACAAGAAATAACAATCCTCAATTTTGGCATACTTCAAAAGGATGATGAAAATTCAGTACCCATAATAAGCAGCAATGGGGCGGCCTTTCTCAGCCCCAAGTTCCCAAGGTATAATTGGACCTCGGAGGATCATGTCCGCATCCAAAATCACAACCCAGTCGACGTTCTCCGCATCTTTACTATGTTTTAGCCAGTGAACAATTCCAGCAGGTTTATTAATTGCAGGGTACCTACAACATTTATAAAACAAACACTCGAACATAAACTAGTGAAAAGGGCGAATACGCGACTTAAGAACAATGCAAGATGTTCATCATTCTTGTACCTTTAAACATATGAAAAATGAACTTCAATGAACAATTCCTTCACAAGGAAACAAATTTGGTGTTTTGATTTTAAATAAGAAAGAAACAAGCAAATACCAATCAAAACAAACCTTTCTACTCTATTTGGGTTGATAATAAGTTAATAACAATTCACAAACTTGATCAATCCAAGAGCAATACTTTAACAAAAAACAGTATACTTCATTTGAATTAACATAGTTTTAGATCAAAGAAATTGAATTTAGACAATCAGCTAACCAGAATCAAGAATTAAGCAAAGCAACCAATAAAAGGAAGAAACTTTACCAATCACCAGTTTTTGGATGTCTGCTCATAGAAGGAACTTCAAGAGTGGGAGCCAAATCCATCCCTTTATAATTCTTCCTCTCCTCCTCCGTACAGCTCAGTAACCGGGTCACTGGCCCGGGTTGCCGGGCCTTGTTGAAGCTATGCATGAATCCAACGGTTTGCCAATCGAAATAGTTCTGGCATTCCACGGAGAACAAAGTGTGGATCCTATAGGGAGCCTGGAGACCCGGGTTTTGACCCGAAATGAAACCAACCCAGAAGGTAAGGAGTGTGAAGAAAGGTAAGGGTTTGGCCATTGGAAGCTGGATTTCAAGGCCTGATTTGAAATGGGTAGTTTCTGAAAGATCTGAGATTCATGAGTATGAAGAGATTGTAAGAAGTCAAGGCGTTGAAAAGTTCTACATTTTTATAGAAACAGGGGAAGGTGGCAAAGAAATGCTATTAAAAAAAAGAGTTTTGGGGATTTATATTAATTTAATTAAACAATTGGCAAAAGGAAAATATAAATTCTGACTTTACTGTGTTTGTATTTCCGACGGAGGAAGAGGAAGCGACCACCTCAGTTCGTGAGACAGTTAAAATCAACCTTAAACGACAGCAACCGGCTGTGGTTAGGGTGTAAACCAACCGTAGAACCGGGTTTGATCAAATAAGATTGTGTTCCCGTTTATTTGTTTATTTTTGAAAGATGTTTATGTTCGATTTGTATTTGTTTAAAATTTTAATATTCTATTCATGCTAGTTTGTTTAATTTTAAGGGTAAACTACACTAGTAGTCACTGAACTTTTAGGGCGCTTTCAATAAGGTCACCGAACTTTTAAAACTTTCATTACAGTCACCCAACTTTTAATTCGCTTTCAATAAGGTCACTGCCGTCAACCACCGTTAAAAAAGCTGACGTGGCATGTTAAATGTAAGGGTAAAATACACTGTTAGTCACTGAACTTTTAAGAGACTTTTAATATGGTCACCGAACTTTTGAAAATTTCATTACTATCACTCAACTTTTAATTCGCTTTCATTACCGTTAAAAAAACTGATGTGACACGTTAAGTTTAAAAATAAACGTTTTCCTACCATATTTTCTCTCCCCTCTTATTTTCTTCCATCCAAACATGTCTCTTTCTTCCATATGAATCAAATTGTAATTTTTTTGGTGAAGGTCGTTACTTCTCTAGTAACACATCAAGGAAAATATTAATGTATCTAGACATGCATGCGACATGTGTGAGAACAAGAAAAATATTGGGAGACATCCGATGATGGAATGATAAAGAAATAACTAAAATTTTGCTCATAAAAATCCTCTTTATGCTTCAGGCCCGACATCTACTGAGTCATGCACTGGATAATGAGGAGTTCAAAGGAAAATATTAATGTATCTAAAAGATAGACATGTTTTGATGGAAGAAAATAAGACATGGAGATAAAATATGGTGGGAAAAAGTTTATTTTTAAACTTAACGCGTCACATCAGCTTTTTTTAACGGTAATGAAAGCGAATTAAAAGTTGAGTGATGGTAATGAAAGTTTTAAAAGTTCGGTGACCATATTGAAAGCCTCTTAAAAGTTCAGTGACTAACAATGTATTTTACCCTTAAATTTAACATGTCATGTCAGCTTTTTTAACGGTGGTTGACGGCAATGACCTTATTTAAAGCGAATTAAAAGTTGGGTGACTGTAATGAAAGTTTTAAAAGTTTGGTGACCTTATTGAAAGCGCCCTAAAAGTTCGGTGACTACCAGTGTAGTTTACCCTAATTTTAAAGGTGTTTATGTTCGTTTTGTTCGGTGTTCATGAACATGTTCGTTTGACATTCACAAATATGGTGAAATTACGCCACTAATCCTTAAGCTCTTCTGGTTTCACAGTTTGAACTCCAAAATTCACCATGTGTTCAATTTAGTCTTTGCCTTTACTAATATTTAAAATATAAAAAAGGAAAACGGGGAACCGGGTAAACGAGCCAAAAAACAAATCGATAAACGAGCTTTCAAACAAGTTTGTCCGTGAACACAAATCGAACACACCTCTATTTGTGTCCGTTCACTTGTTAAATGAACATAATTTTTTTCATACTCGTTATATACTTTAATAAACGTATATCATACAAATAGTTATCGAAAGCTTTGCTCATTTACACTCATAAATGTCGTTCACCACAAAAAATTAATTTCACATACAAACAAATACTAAATAGAAAAATATTTAACGATTAAACACGATTATTCGTGTTCTTTTGTGCATTGTATGACAATAATATTAATTAAATTAAATTGTAATATTTTGTCACATGAATAATGATTTGAAAATATTAAAATCGTTTCACCTAAAAAGATTTGAAGAGAATCAACAATCTCGTTTAATTTTTACGTAGAAATTCCCCTTCCCTTCCCTTTTTTTTTTGATCCAAATTCCCCTTCTCTTCCTTTACATAGAAATTGTTTTGAGAGAAAAATCACATGACTTTTGGTTTACATATATTTTGAGCATGCATGATTATTCGGGGTAAGGTATTTCTAGCACCTTTAATTCTATTTTGAGCATGCATGATTAATTTTAATTTTATTTTATCTCAAATCTTAAATAGACAAAATAGGATTTTAATAGTGAATTTGTCTCCGTACAAGTACGACAAGTTTGAATAAAATACGTTCTCTGTCTCATTAAAACCGTCACATGTTAATATTTTTTGGGTCAAAAAATTTCAACTTTGACCTCTTGTAATTTAAAATTTATTATTGATAAAAATATGAAAAATTATATTTTAAAAACCTTTAATCAAGTAGTTTTTAAATATATTTTTTATAAATTTTAATTAATTAAAGTATTTAAATAAACTATAGTCAAAGTTGAAAAAATTTGACCAAAAAATGCCAACATGTGACAATTTTAGTGGGACGAAGGAAATATTATTTTTTCTATTTT
The DNA here is from genome assembly GCA_030270665.1 of Hibiscus trionum. NCBI lineage: Eukaryota > Viridiplantae > Streptophyta > Magnoliopsida > Malvales > Malvaceae > Hibiscus > Hibiscus trionum. The sequence goes on along the minus strand of BSYR01000034.1, from coordinate 108,836 downwards.
TTAAACTCGCCATATAAGCATGGCGAGTTCCAAAAATTTTTTTTTTTTTGTGTTTTAACTTAATTAATCGTATTAATGAATAATTAGCAAGTTTTAATTAAAAAAATTTAAAATCAATTTTTTTACTAAAGGACAAAAATAAAAATAAAAATAAAACTATTGAAAACCACTTCGCATCTTCAATGTATTGAAGAACAAAAATAAAAATTTAACTATTAAAAATCAACTTTGATATTTAGCTCAATGATTTGTAAAGAAAGTTGTTGGCATTTTGTATATATTTTAAATTATATTTAGTGTACGATTTAAAATTAAAATTTTAAAATTATATTATGTTCGCGAGTTTAAATTTGTTAAATAAATTTAATATAATTTTAAATTTTTATTTTTTATATTTAAAACGATTAAAATTTATGGCCCTGTTTGGTAAATAGCGGTTTGGACAAAAATTAGAGGTTTGAGGTATAATTAGAGGTTTGACTAGTCAAATCCGCTAATATTGATGTTTGGTAAATAGCGAATTGAAAGAGCGGATTGGGGTGAAAAAGCTAATTTTGAAAAAGCTCCTAATATGAGCTTTTTGAGATTAGAGGTTTGATATTAGAGTTGTAATGATTCTTTTACCCTTAACAATTACCAAAAATCTTCAAATAACCTAAATTAAATAATAATATTTTTTAATATAAATAATAACATGTTAAATATTGGACTTATTTGTTGTTACTACTAATTTATATGATGACATTTGTAAGTTAATTCTATTTTTTTATTATCACATATTTATATGTGCATATAAAAAATTTAATAATTATATAAGTAATAAATTAATATATAAATCTTTCAAATTTGTTTAAGAAATTTAAATTAAAAAATAATTTTTAACAAATCTAATTAATATTTATTAGATACAAAATATTAATAACTGATAAATTATTCAAACAAGTATTAAATATAACCATGTCCTTATATGTCATTTTGCTTGTTTAAATAATCAAACAGCTATCAGCTATCAGTTAATTTTACCAAACACTTTTATACAATCAGCTAATACAATCAGCTAGTCAAATCAGCTAATGCAATCAGCTATCAGCTAATGTAATCCGCTATCAGCTATCCGCTGATTGTCAAACAGGGCATATATATTTTTTTTAAAAATGTTAAAAATGAATTCAATATAATTTTAAAAATATTGATTTTTAAATTAAAAAACAATTAAAATACTTTTAAAAATATATTTAATATAATTTTAAATTTTTATTTTAAATCGTGGACTAACTATAATTTAAAATATATACAAAATGGTTTTAACTTTAATTTAATTATTAGATTTATTTAATTAAATTAAATATTTTAATACATCATAAATGTGTCGTATTCGAGTCTCTTAAAACCGCATTTACTTCTTTTTTCTTGTCATTATAAATCATATATTTATTTTTGTAGTTCATGGCATAAAGCCTTGCTTGCCCTAGTGGTAAGTGCGCTGCACTTTCATCACTTGGATCCAATTTTGAATCCCCCTAGGGCCAGACCCCTTACTTTTATTTTTCCTTTATCCAATCTGGTGACATGTGTCACCACTTGATTGGAAGGGGAAAAATTTAAATAAATTAAATAAAAATAGAAAAATATCGAATAAGGTAGTGACACGTGTCACCACATAATTAAATAATAAGTTTATTTTATTAAATTAAAATTAAGACCAAATTGATAGATTATGTAAATAACGGGGACCAAATGTGTAATTATATTAATTTTATTTAACAGCCACGCCAGCATCTCTATTAGGTTTTAATGTTGGTGACCTGATTGGAACCAATTAAATAGTTTAGTGGTATATTTGTCAAAATTAAAAATATATTGGTCATATCGACACCAACCCTATAGTTAGGTCATCTATGTAGTTTATCCATATTAAAATTAGTTCCTAATATTTTTTTATTTTCGGTCTTCAATTTGTTGAAGATGCAAAGTGGTTCCTAATAGTTGGGCTCCTAATATATTTTTTTTCTAGGTTTGTTAAAGTTCAAGTGGAACTCGTCTTGCATGCACAACGAGTTCTAATTAGGATGTATTAATTATTCGTTAATGCGATTAATTAAATTAAAACATGAAAAAAAACAATTTTTTTAAAATTTGCCGTAGAAGCACGTAGAGTTTACTGTTAAAGTCCTATTTTTGTCTATTTAAGATTTGGAATCCTACTAAGGTCAAAATAAAAGTGAAAGGTGTTAGAAATGCCCTTACCACTGATTATCCTTTTCTTTCTCAACCATGAATCCAAGTCATGTTACAATACTTAAAAGCCCACCTTTCCTTGGTAACCCCAAACCTTACATTAGGCCCTTCGAAAGTCCATTTTCGATTAATTGTATTTGTGAATGCTTGGATTGAAATTTTGTCTATTTATTAAAAAGAATTTAATTTAAAAAATGATAAGTGGATGAAAAATATTTTCAAACACATATTGTTTTATTCTAATTTCTTTTGAGCTTAAAGTACTCGAGTCCCTTGACCTTCAAAAATAAAATCAATGTAATTCTTGTATTTTTTTTTCACCCAATGACACTTTGACCAATGAAAACTGTAGTTAATTTTTACGATGTTGATGTGATAGTCTACAATGTTGATATTACGGTCTATAGTTGATGGTGGCATGGTAAATGAGCTTATTTAAATTTTTAGTCCGTGTTTAAAGGTTTAATTGATTTTTTTATAAAAATTCGAGAGATTATTTGATCTTTAAAAAAAATAAAAAACTAAGAAATTATTTAAAAATTAAAAGATTTAAATATACAATTATTAAAAATTACTAAAAACGCTTTTAAAATTTTCAAAAAAATAAAATTTTAAAATACCACAAACTACAAAATTATAAATCATATAAAAATTTATAAAATATTAAAATTTTTGAACACATTCATTGAAAATCTATTCAATTATCTCTCATCAGCCAGTCAGAGTCTATTGCTATTCATCGAACACATTTATAATTGAGAAATATAATAATTTTTATATATTTATTTCTGAATAACTTTTAATATATTAAAATTTCAATAATTTTTACGGTAGGAGAAAAATATTAAAATACTAATATTAAAATTTTATATTTTAATATTAACAATTAAAAGTATGTTCAAGAAATATTGAAAAAAATTCTCAAGCTATAAATTGATAAATTATTAAAAATAAAAATTTAAATATATCAACACTTTATGTGAAAAGTCTTCAATTATCTCTCGTTACCTTAAAATTATTGTTATTACCAGGACATATTTTTACACAAATAAGCAAAACAACAAATACTTTTCATCAAAATGTCTCTTTTAATCAAAAAGAAAAATCTCTTTTAAAACTTTCTTAAACACTTTTAATTTGTTGCTACTTCATATTGAGAGTATTCAATTACGTTGCGACAAATCGTTGTGTTCTTCTCTATTATTTAAGTTGATGAGACGAAACATCAATATAGAATTAGATTCTTGTGAGGTTTTTTCCCAAAATATTTAATAGTGTTTTTATTTTTATTAACTTTTTAATATTTTAAATAATTTCATGAATGAGAAAATATTGAAAAATATTTAATATTAAAATTTAAATATTATTATAATATTATATTTTAATATTTTCAAAATTAAGAAATTTTTTAAAATTGAAAATTGAAAAATATTTTAATAATATAAAATTGTTATATTTTTCGCTGAAAATATGTTTAATGAATTGTAGTAAACCCAGGCTTAGGGATGGTAAAATAACCTGTCCCCGTCAGGTCCCGACCCGATAGGGATGATTTTTTTAATTGAAAAATCGGATTTAGGGTGGGTTGGGTTATGAAAAAATAAAGTCGGGAGGGGGGGGGGTTTCGGGTGAAAATTTCCTGCCCGCCCCGCCCCGATATATATTTATTATATTTCTTATATATTCCAAATTTTTAATACTTTATAAATATTTTTATTTAATACTTTTTAATTTATCATTTTATAAATTCTAATATTTTGATTAATTTTTAATATTATTTTATTTTAATATTTTTTAATTTTTTAATATTTTTATAATTTGTTAACTTTTTAATTTTCGCTTAAGTATTAAATAAATCCTCAAATTTGGTAAAAAAATCAATTAAGTCCCCTATCATATGATCATCTATGATAGACCATCATATCAACATCGTGAACTGTCATATCAGCACCATAACACTCAACCTCAATTTTCGTTTATTAAAGTGTCACATTAATTTTTTTCTCAGTTTAAGGGTCTTATTGGGTGCAATTTTTTTTTTTCCAAAAATCTTATTGTTTTTTCAGTTTGAGAGTCTTAAGCGCCATTAAGACATTTTTAATAATATGTCGACTGATTTTATTAGAAAACAAAATAGAGAAACTTTACAAATAAAATGAAAATGTAGCAACAAAGGGAAACTAAAAAACTAGAAAATGAAACATTAGACCAGTAAAACACGTCTAGTGAGCTACAATAAAATGGATGAGATGAAACACTGGAGAAAAGGAAGCAAGAAACAAAACTCATTGTCTATATCCACCTACACACTTAAGGATCAAAGGAGTGGTGAAAAAAACAAAAAAATTTGTAGGCTGCTTGTAACACCCTCAACCCGGATGTCACATTTTGGCCTCAAGCCCAAACCATTACCATAAAAATTTCAACATGGTTTAGCCCAAACCTCATCCATTTCAAAATACATGATTAAAATCATTTGACTCATAATTTAAAATCCAAAATAAAAGTTACAATACACATAGGGTCCTACGAATACATAGCCCAATATAATTCAAGTACTGTACTTGGACACAAGTCGATGTTGAAGTCCTACTCTGATGATGCTCCAACAATGCACATCCACCTACTAACCCGCGAATGAATAACAATTCTGAATGCTGAGCTAACGAAGCTTAGTGGACACACTTCCACTCAACCATGCTTCATGCAAATCATGAATATGAGCATGTAGCCTAAGATGAAATCATTGCAATATAACAACATTGGCGCTACCTCTAGCCGCCTAAACACATATCAAACAACAAGATACAATAATCTCACAAAGCACATATGCTTCATACCAAATAAATATAGAGTGAGGCCCGGTGTCACACAACCTCGAGAACGTTTACTCTGAGTGAGGTGATGCTTGTCGAATAGTGATGCACTTTAGAGCAAGTATACTCGTCGATCAAGTAATAAAGTGATGAAGTAGGGTGTCGAACCCACGAGGATTAGATCAATAAATACGAAGTGGTCGTACTTAAGAATGGGAGAGGAAATATTGGTTTGATGATGATTATTAAAACTAAAAGAAAATAAAGTAAAGTGGCTATGATCAAGACAAACAGATGTAGCAAATAACAGATAATTATGGAAGTTGAGTTTATTACCCAGGAATTATGCTTGATTACTTATTTTAATGCTATATCGACTGGCAATACATGTATGCGTAAACCAACTAAGATCTTTATCTACTCGACATAATTTTCTAATTAAATTCTGACTCTCTCGATGCCTAGAAATTGATAAAATTAAAGCTAATGTAATACATGTTTGCGTGAACCCTAACAACTCTATTATCTGTTCAAGTTCCCCTTATTAGTCGTTGAAACCATAAACTTATGTTTAAATCGGATTAAGACTAAGTTAATAACTTAGCCTCACTATTCACGTTTTTCTGACCAAACTCTCCCGATATTAAGCCACATATCAATAGTTAAAAGACCTCTCTCGATATCTCTTACAATAACTATGCATGAATGACGATGAATAGAGTAGATAAAGGAAGAGAAATATAGCATTAAAATAAAGTATTCAAAACATAAAATCCTATAAAGCAATAAACCCAACTAAAAGTATTTAACCCGTGTCTGAGCCTAAAACATTCATAATAAAAACAATTAAAACCATAGAAGTTTATCAAGCAAGGGATAGAAAGGGTCAAGAGTCATCGAAAATCTCCTCCAAGCTTTTTAACTTTTGCTGCAGGTCCCGCACTCCTTCGGCCCCTCTCGATGGCTTCTGTAGTGTGAAGACTCCTCTAGAACTTCAGCTCTGGTGGTTCTTTGATAGCTGAAGACTAAGGGTTGTCGTATGTGATCGAGCTCTCTTTAATTGTGGCCCAAGTCTTCTTTACATAGGCGAGAAAGCTAGGGTTTTGTAACCCTAAAGCGTGCGCAGCCTCCTTTAAAAGGATCTTACTTTCCTGCTATCTTTAATGAGTTCCGTATCTAAGGAGAGTCCATGTGGGTCAAAGTTAGATATATCTCCAACTCTTCTTGCTTCTTCAACTCATACGAGAGGTGTGCAATCCTTCATGCTCCAGCATTCCTCCAGCTCCGATAGATCCTGCTCATGCACCACAAAACACCACCTTTCCATTAAAAGTACCAAAGTATATATCAATTAAGCATAGGTAGTGTAACTCCTTAACTACATGCAAACTACTCTAAATGTAACTAAATGAGCTTAAACAATGCAAAAGTCAAGTAAAAAGAGTATGCAAAATATGATATCTACACAGTCATCATGAGGTCTAGTGTCACACAGCCTTGAGAAAGTACACTCGTATTCATAATTTCTAATTGAGTATCATCAAATGAGGCCTGGTGTCACACAGCTTCAGGAACGTTCATTCGACATCTTATCTCATGGTGTTGCAACACGCTCTCTGGGTATCTAAATCCTATCAACCAAAGAAGACTCAACCACACAAGTGCCCTTATGTGGCATACAACATTTACTCGATCCACCAAGGATCCTTATTGTTACTATTACAAACAAGTTACCTAAGGCTTTACCAAGTATTTACACATTAAGCTCACGTGTGAGGTTTAAATCTCGAAAATGGCTTCCTAGGCTCGGGAAATTGCTTCCCAAGCCCTCAAATCTCAACCATTAACCTCTAAACTCGATCCTACATCTTATGGGAGTGTTTAGGGTGATTTACTACCATTTTTACAAGTTATTAACATGTAATCTAGATTATGCCATTAAAGGTCTCTGAACACCAAAATAACCATAACATCGCATCAAGCAACAAAGCAATCAAATTTATGACGCCCATGAAGGCATAAGAGTTAGTAGTGTATTAACCTTCTTGCAAAGCTGGAAATGCAGCCTCCTAGCTCTAACTTAAGCTTTCTCATTTCCATGCTCTTTAGAAGGTCCTCCAAACTCTTTCACTACACAAGGAGTTGTAAATTCGAATTACAACCTTGCAGAAGATAAAGGACCAACTAAAACTTACACTTAAGGATGGAAAACGAGATTAAAACCACCATTTACCCATTTCTCACAAACCCCCACTAAACCCATATTTCTCTTCCACCACCAAACTTGATGATTCTTACCTCAAAATATAGATCATTGCAAGCTGATTAAACTTCCCTTAATGAGAATTATAGGATTCATACTTCTAAACTCAAAGATTTAATCTTTTCTTGAGTGTGGGAGTTGGGGAATGGAATAGTTGAGGAAGGGAGATGAGGGAGACAAAGGATGATATCATCCAAGCTTTTTTGCAGAGAACATAAAGGCTTTCAACTTTTCCCTTAAAAAACAAGGTGAAATTACCTATTTGTCCCTCATTCTCCATCCCAACACATGTCCAAGCCCAAAAAATCAAGCCCAACACCCACAATAAGCCCACATGGGTTCACAAATGCCCAACTCGAGGTCCAAACCCAAGGCCCTTGACTCGGGTTAAACCAACCCTCAGATTTATGAAATTCGGGTCGTTACAACTCTCCCCTCCTTAAAGAAAATTTCATCCTCGAAATTTACCTAATAGAAACAGATACGGATAAAGCAACTCCATATCCTCCTCGGTCTCCCACATATCCTCATTAACTCTGTGATTCCTCCACAACATCTTTACTAGAGGTATACACTTGTTGCGCAACTCTTTGACTCTTTTAGCCAAAACCCTTATCGGCTCTTCCTCATAGGTCAAGTCGGTGTTGATTTCAATCTCCTCAAGCGAGATAACATATGAATTACCGGAACGGTAGTGTCTCAACATAAAAACATGAAACACATTCTGGATGAATGCCATCTCCGGAGGCAAGGCTAACTGGTAAGCCACGAGTCCAACCCTCTAAAGAATCTCATACAGACCGATGAACCTCGGGCTCAACTTGCCATTCCGCCCAAAGCGGATTACTCTTTTCCACGGTGATACCTTGAGGAACACTTTGTCACCAACCTCATACTCGATGTGCTTACGCTTCCAGTTCACATAAGCTTTTTGACGATCAAAAGCCGCTTGTAATCTTTCCTTGATTATCTGAACCTTCTCCTCGGGTTGTCTAATCAAATCTGACCCCGCATTCCTTTTCTCATTAAGCTCGGTCCAACATAAGGGTTTCCTACACTTACGTCCATACAAGGCCTAAAAAAGAGCCATCTTGATGCTCAATTAGAAACGATTGTTGTAGGCAAACTCAACAAGCGGTAACTGCTCTTCCCAACTACTCTCGAAATCAATAACACAACATCGAAGCATATCCTCCAAGTTCTAGATAACTCGCTCCGACTAACCATCAGTCTGAGGGTGAAAAGTTATGCTGAAATGCAACTTGGTATGCAAAGCCTCATATATATTCTTCCACAACCTCGCTGTGAACCGAGGATCTCTATCTGATATGATTGAAGATGACACTCCATGCAACCTCACAATCTCTTGGATGTACAACCGCACCAACCTCTCAAGCGTAAAATCCATACGCACAGACAAGAAATGTGTAGACTTGATCAATCGATCTACTATCACCCATATAGCATCATGTTTCCTTTAGGATAACGACAAACTCGTTACAAAATCCATGGTCACACGATCCCACTTCCATTGTGGAACCTGGATGGGCTGAAACAAGCCCGAAGAAACTTGGTGTTCGACCTTAACTTGTTGACAAGCTAAGCATCTGGTCATAAACTCGGATACATCTATTTTTATATTAGGCCACCCATAAAAGGTGAAGGTCTTGGTACATCTTATTGCTATCCGGATGCATAGCAAACAGACTACGATGCGCCTCACAAAGGATTCGGTCCCATAAATCCTCCAAAGCCGGGACATATAACCGACCCTTGAAACATAAGATCCCACCATCTCATACTTCAAAACTGAACGTCTCGCCTCTTTGAATCATCTCCATCTTCGCCTCTCACCTTTTACCACAAACTTGGCCCCATCCAAACCACGAAGCTTACGGCTCTTTGCTCTACAACCCAAACATACATCATGCTTAACCAACTGATCCATCCCTAAGATGGCATCAAACTCTTGAAACGATAACACCATTAGATCAACCAGAAATATCGAACCTTGGACCTAAATCGGACACCTCCGATACACCTTATCCACTAACATAATACCCCAAAGAACTAGCCACACAAACTCTTATCTCAAGATCATCGGCAGGAATACCTCACTACTGAGATATTCCACTACAGATATAGGAATGGGTAGACCTCGAATCCACTAGAGCAACAATAGAGACTGAAAACAAGGTAAACGTACCCGAGATAACATCGGTAGCCTCATAATTCTCTTGAGCCTTGACTGTATATTGCCTCGCTAGTGCCATCACGGTGGACTAGAATGTACCCCCACTCTGATGTCCAGACATGTGGCTCGCCCCTTCTCTAGCAAACCCTCGACCCCTCTGAGCTGGATAAGAGGTCCTCTGAGTCTAGACCGGAGTGGTATCATTGGCTGCCGGAATATCCCTCATATAATGATCTGGTGACCCATAACCATAGCAAACTTCAGATGTCCCCCCAACACTCGTCTCTATGCTTACGTCCACACTGATCACAAACTGGTGTGCTCACACTCCTTTTTGAGCTCTCCAGACTCATCATGAATGAGGATGATTAAGGCCTCTTACGGTCAGCAGACTCTGACCTACGATCTGATCTAGCAGATTGACTCGAAGCTCCTCTATTTTGATTCCATTGACCTCTACTCATTCAGGAGTGATATTGTGACTTGTTGGAGTGGGTATAATTCTCCCCCACTTGGGCCTCCTTTCCCACCAGCCCAACTATAGGTCAAGCCTTGAACTTGCTCAAGCGATTTGGTACTGGCGGTCAAATCTGAAAACACTTTTGGGGGATCAGCTCTCAAATATGTCTGAATTTCTTTTCTCAACCCTTTCCGAAACCTCTTGCACCACATCTTCTCAGTAGTGACCAAATCTGGGCATACCTACTCAACTATAGAAAATCTTTCTCATATTCAAAGACAAAATGGTTCCCTTGAACCAAATGAGTGAACCGATCTCTCAAACTATCAATGTGAGCTTCACCGACATACTTTTTTCGAACTTATCCAAGAAATCATCTCATGAAGGATGGTTAGGCTACCATCCCAACTCCACTATTTCCCACCATTTTCGAGCATTCACTTTCAACAGAGAAAGGACGCATGTCAACTTGTCCTCAGGTTCCAACCTCATCTATCTCAATATCTGGCGGGTGTCCCTCAACCACTGATCTACCTTAACCAGATTGTCTTTTCCAATCCCAAGGAAATATGTTGCACCATGGCGACATACCCTCTCAACTAGTGCCTCACGAGAGGTGGCTGAAGGCCTAGGTATTGCTCTCACAATCTGGTGAAGGGCCTGATTCAAATGAGAGAAATAATTATCCCCTCAGCCTCTCTCATATTTCGACATCTCCTCCGTGTCTGGTACATAATACTCATCGTAGCTCCCTTTACAGAAGCCCCAACTTTCCTCGTTATCACGTGCTCTCCTTGGCATGATTACTTTCTACACAAGCAAACAAACAAGGTTAAACATCGAATATTCAACTTAAACAAGTACAACTTTGACTTATGGGAAACTTATTCGCTAGACACCTATTTACCACTCTAGACTCTGGGGCTTTCCTAGAACCGGCTAAACCTAGTCTCTAATATTAGTAAATTAACACCATTAACCCAGATGTCACATTTGGGCCTCAAGCCCAAACCATTACCATAAAATTTTCAACCTAGTTTAGCTCAAACTTCATCCATTTCATAAAATTCATTAAGTTCAAAATACTTCAACATAGATAAATAGTTTAAAACGTTACATGAGAGCTCCATTTAAAATATATGATTAAAAGCATTCGACTCATAATTGAAAATCCAAAATAATAGTTACAATACACATAGGGTCCTACGAATACATAGCCCAATATAATCTAAGTATTATACTCGGACACAAGTCGATGCTAAAGTCCTACTCCGTTGGTGCTCCAACAATGTACGTACACATACTAATCTGCAAACGGAAACAACAATTATGAATGTTGAGCTAACGAAGCTCAGTGGATACACTTCCAGTCAACCATGTTTCATGCAAATCATAAATATGAGCATGTAGCCCAAGATGATATCTTGGAAATATAACAACACTGTCGCTACCTCTAAAGGCCTAAACACAAAGCAAACAACAAGATGCAATAATCTTACAAAGCACATATGCATCATACCAAACAAACCTAGAGTGAAGCATGGTGTCACACAGCCTCGAGAACGTACATCTGATATCTCATCTCATGGTGTTGCAACACGCTCTCTGGGTATCCAGATCCCTTCAACCAAAGGCGACTCAACCATAGAAGTTCCATTACGTGGCACACAATATTTACTTGATCCACCAAGAATCCCTATTGTTACTATTACAAAAAAAAGTCACCGAAGGCTTTACCAAGTATTTACACATTAAACTCATATGTGAGGTTTAAATCTTGGTTTCTTAGTTTTACTTAGAAGTGGCAAACTGATCATAGACTCGATATTGATCCGAAACCCGAAACAAACTAAATCCAATCGAAACTGACTCGACTTTTAAGGGAATTGATATGGACCCAATCCAATTTTCAATCGAACTAAATAGACCCGAACCAATTTTCAAGAAAACTAAATGGACCCAAACCGATTTTATTCAAATTGAAAGCAACCCAAAATAAAGAAAATATATTAAAAGAAATAATGAAATATTTGATGTGAACCGTCGCACAACTCACCAAAAAGTCAAATATATTGGCTTTATAAAGCCATATATGGGTTTAGAAAACTGACCAAGCCTGAAAACCCGACTAAAACATATCAGCCTTCTATTGAACCGATCTTGACCCGACCCGAAATCAACTAACCTAAAAATACCCAACCCGAAATCAAACGACCCGATGTTGTAACACCCGGGTTTTGGGGTCGGGTGAAAATAATATTTTAATATTTTTCGGGTTCGGTTTTATAATTTAAATAAATAGAATAATGGTTCGGGTTTTGTTTACAAATAAAACAAAGGTGTTGGATCCAATTTTTAAACCAAAGCCCAATAGCCATTTCATTAATGGCATTTGTGTAAATATCAAATAAAACCCATTTTTATTACCTTATAACTCAAATAAACCCAAAAACCCCATCATCTTCTTCCCCAAAGCAAAAACCCACGACAAGAGGAGGAGCTTACCTCTTGTTACTATTTCATCATCTTTCTTACTCATCTATGGTGATTTTCGAAAGGTAAACATATATTTGACTTGCCCTCTCTTTCCTCTACATGCTAGTACTCTTAGATTTCATTAAAACTCATGATTTTGCATTTTGGTATTTTGAAAGTTTAGACCAAAAATGTCATCTTTGTTGTCTTAAACTAAAGCTTTTGATTTATTAATGATATATGAGTTGTTTACTATCTATAAGGTTCAACATATCCGATTTTTACATGGTTTTATGGTGTTTCCCGAAATTGGGTTTTAGGGAGGTTTTAGAGTGTTGAAATGTTGAATTTTTAGGGTGTTTTGTGTGGGAATTTGTGGGCTGGTGGTTAGGCTATGTATTAGGGCTGTTTTGGAAGCATTTGAATGTGCTAAATGTGTTGAAATCACAAGTTTTGGGCTGTGTATAAGGGCTGCTCGGATTTGGTAATTTTGGGGGTTGTTCATGGCTTGAAATGTTGAGTTTGGTGTTTGATTAGTGTTCCGGGTTGCTACTTTAATTGATGAATTGATTTGAGGTTGTTTTGAATGTGTTTGAGGTTGTTTAAAAGCGGAAATTGGTGTTGGAGAAGCTTCGGGAGGAAATCCGGGTTTGTGGGAATGGGTGCTTGCTTGGCTTGGAGCTTGGAAGCTTAGGTGAGTGGTTAATGTTTTAATTTGATTTTCTAAGATTGGTTCAAGCACGTGGATGGGGAAATGTTTTCAAGAATCGTTTTGGTTCAAAGGTAATTTTTGAAAGTGGTTTAGATTTGGGCTTGAAAGTGACTTAAACCCAAAGAGTAAGATGATGTGAAATGCCTCTTTAATTTCCCTTTTATACCGTTGTTTTCCATTGCTTGAAATGACCTTTTGATATACATGAAACCCCAATACTTGGGGAGGAAGCATGTGGCTATTTATTGTATCGTTGAACATGTATGATGGTAATAATGTTGATGTTGATATGCCTTGTAAGATGTGTGTAAGTTGGTGCAGGTTGTGCACGAAAATGGTGAGTAAGACCATTTGTGATTGGTAAGATTGTAAGTAGTAAGTGATGCCTAATTGTGGATATTGTTACACCTTGTTTGGTTGAGTATGATATAGTGAGTACATGTCGCATGATAGTGAATGTATATTGTGTTGCATGGTTGGGTCGAACCTCACGTGATGGTTGTCGTTGCTCCGGTGATGTGTAGTCCCGCCGGTAGCGAGTGGTGTAAGACTCCGGTGATGTGTAGTCCCGCCGGTAGTGACTAGTAGAAGAGTACTTTGATGTGTAGTCCCATTGGAAAACTACTAGTCGAAACGGTGATGTGTAGTCCCACCGTGTGTGTGGTTTGGTTATGCTTGTGCATGCCATGTAAAGTTCATGTTGTACCTCACTATATCGTTGTCTTCTTATTGTTATACTATAATCTAGGATTATGTCCTCATGCATACCATGAAGTGTATTGCTATGTTAAATGCCTATATTGTTGACCCTTGGTTGAACTCGTATGTTAGTAGAAGGATTAGGTCGTTGGATGATTTGTATGTGTTGACCTTTTTTTTAAAGAAAGCTTTGAACCCTGCATTGTCATAGTTATGTTTTGGAGCTCCGCTCACTAAGCTTTATGCTTACGCTCTCCTTTTCTGACAATGCAGATCTTTAGCTTGGAGTTAGCAAGGAGCAAGGAAAAAGGGCGTCCAAGCGTGTGTTAGTTTGCTCAAGTATGGTTTAATTAAATAATGTAGTAGTCTAGCAATGGGAAATGCTATGTGTTTTAGGAGCTTGTATCTAGACTCCTTTGTGTTGGCCACATGTTGTTAATGCCTTATGTTGATGGAATTGTAAACCATGTTATGTTGATGCCTAAGTGTTTGTTGGGAGGCTTATAGCCATGTCTTTTGGATGCTTGTGTTGCTTTGGCTTTTGGATGTCATGCTTGGCTTGTAAAATCATGTTTAGATTGCTTTATATGAATGTTTTATGTTTGTTTGCTAAGGCATGAAACTCATGTATGCTTTGTATGCCTTCTTTGAATGATTACGTGGAATCCTTGGTTGAATGATGTTCGTCCATGTTGGGTGCTTTGTATGACTAGATTGTGGTTAATAGATGTGGTATGAATGCTTGGATGTGTCTAGGGAAGTCTTGATTTGCATCTAGAGTGTGAGCCTTATGTGTTTTTGCTGAAATTGGAGTGTTGCAGAGCAAGGCGTATCGGTACGCCTAAGGGCCGTATCGATACGGTCTTGCCTGTAGGGCTCAGTTTAGGCTGGGCGTATCGATACACGGGGGTGTATCGATACGGTCTCAACTCTCTGGAATTCAGAGGAGTTGGTGGGTTTAGGGCGTACCGATACGGGGTTGAGGCGTATCGATACGGTTCCATCTCGTTGACCTCGAAATGTTGACCAAGAGGGGCGTATCGATACGCTCAAGGGCTGTATCGATACGGTCTTCCCTGAGTTGACTGAGAGGGTTAACTTTGGTCAAGGCGTATCGATACCCTCTGTAGGTGTATCGATACGGCCTGCTTAATAAGGAAAAATTGGGCTGTTTAATTGCATGTTTTGTGGGTTTCGTATCTGTGTTTGTTCGCTGCGTGTCCTATCACATAGGAGTTAACAAAGGCATCTAGAAAAGATAAAAATAATAATAGGGTTGCTAACCGAAGGGGAGCCTTAACGGGTTTCACTTCGGTTTTCCCCGTGTAGCCTACTCGGATCGGTCAGCCTTCTAGACCGGGACGAGGGGGTTACAGATGTGACCCGACCCGACCCGAATCAATATAGAACTGAATTAAAACTGAACAAGACAAGATCTGAACTGAAATTGAATATAGTCAAAACTAAATCTGACCTGAACCGAACCTGATTCGAATGACTCGTTTGCCACCTCTAGTTTTACTATTTATTATACCACATTAGAAGCTCATTAGGCTATAGTCCTCGAAATATAAGCCCGTCAAACTCGAGATGCATTTTTTTTGGGCAGATTGCCTAGTGGGTACCGATATTGGCCCTTTCTTACTGGTACGGTACCCCTTTGGGTACTGGTACACATATGCGTACCGATACGAATTGAACTCACTTGAATTTCACAAAGCTTACGCGTACTTTTACGGGTCGAATCATACCGATACTGGCTTGAAGGGCGTACCAATATGGGTTAAACACGGTACTGGTACCCCACTAATAGTTCATCCTCGATGAACAATGTTCTTAAACCTAGAACATTGGGGTATCAGTACAACCTCCCCATTGACCGATACCCAATCCCAAAAATGGATTCATAGGCTCAGGAAATTGCTTCCAAGCCCTCAAATTTTAACCATTAACCTCTAAACTCGATCCTACATCTTATAGAAGTGTTTAGGGTGGTTTACTACCATTTTTAAAAGTTATTAACATGTAATTCATATTATACCATTAAAGCTCTCTAAACACCCAAATAACAATAACATCACATCAAGCAACAAAGCAATCAAATTTATGATGCACATGAAGGCATAGGAGTTAGTAGTGTATTAACCTTCTTGCAAAGCTGGAAATGCAGCCTCCTAGATCTTACTTCAAGCTTTCTCATTTCCTTGCTCTTTAGAAGGTCCTCCAAACTCTTTCACTACACAAGGAGTTGTAAATTCGGATTACAACCTTGCAGGAGATAAAGAACCAACTAAAACTTACACTTGGGGCTGGAAAACGAGATTAAAACCACCATTTACCCATTTCTCAAAAAACGCCCCACTAAACCTATATTTCTCTTCCACCACCAAACTTGATGATTCTTATCTCAAAATATAGATCCTGGCAAGCCGATTAAACTTCCCTTAATGTGAATTTCGAGACTCACACTTCTAAACTCAAAGATTTAACCTTTGCTTGAGTGTGGGAGTTGGGGAATGGAATAGTTTGGGAAGGGAGACAAAGAATGATATCATCCAAGCTTTTCTACAGAGAACATAAAGGCTCTCAACTTTCCCCTTAAAAAACAAGGTGAAATTACCTCTTTGTCCCTCACTCTCCTTCCCAACACATATCCAAGCCCAACACCCACAACAAGCCCATAAGGGTTCACAAAGGCCCAACTCACAGTCCAAACCCAAGGCCCTTGATTCGAGTTATACCGACCCTCGGATTTCTAAAATCCAGGTTGTTACATTGCTTTGCTAAAACACATCTGACTACATTAGCAAACGAACCACTAAAGGGGATTAAACTATTGAAAGGCCACCAATAAATGCAAATTAGAGTTGAGCGTCATGAGAAAACCATCAATGAATGCAAATCTACCACAAAAGTAGGCGAAAACGTGTAAATGACTTGAAGTAACATGACAAACCTACATGACAATACATAATTTTGAATTCGAACAAAAGATAGCATGCTTAAAAATAGCATGCAAATCTCCTAGGATGAACATCATCCACTTTTCTACTGGAGCCGCTCATTGGGTTCAATTAGCACATAATTTTGAACAAACGATAGCATGCTTAAAAATAGACATAATACCAAAAAATGTCCCTAACGTTTGACTAGATAGTCACTATGGTCTTTATTGTTATCTTTGAAGCACTTTAACCCTTAACATTTCATTTTAGGCCAAAATGACCCTCCATGGATGAAAACTGTTAGTCAACTAACAGTAAATGACTTGAAGTAACGTGACAAACCTACATGACAGTACACGCTGACATAACAATGTCATATAGACAACTGTGATGACCTGACGGAATGACACATTAATCAAAAAATAATTTTATAAAATTGTATACAATATAAAAATATTTTTATGTTGACATGTCATTCTGTCAAGTCATTTATCATTAGTTGGCTAACAATTTTCATCCATAAAGGGGCCAAAATGAAACATTGAGGGTTAAAGTGCTTCAAGAAATAATATATACCAAAGTGACTATCCCGACAAATGTTAAGGGTATTTTTTGACATTATGCCCTAAAATATTAATCTCTTTAGAAATTGTAACGCTTTTTTGAAAATTTTTGCAATTAAAATGCATTTACACCATAATATATAACATTAAGAGCTCTATTTTTCTCATTTACATCCTTTATGTTCCTCAACAATCAAACCTTTGAGTGGCATGGGGTTTCAACTCCATTAATAATCTCAATAGAAGGCTTCCATTCATTTTGAGTAGTAAGCCAAGTCCTTTCTTCCGATTTGAGAAAAGATTCTTATTGCTCCTAATGGGTTTAAAGCCCACGACCTAAGGGAATATGACAAAATAAAGATAAATAGTTTGGCTTACTGGCCATATATGCTTACTCAGATTTAACCAATCCCAAATCTACGAACTCACCCTTAGAAATCAAATTTAATATATTTAACAATACAAGAAAACTTTAGTCTTGTTCTTACTAATAAATACTCTCTCGTACAAGATAAAAAAGATGCTAATATCACAAACAATCTAAAGAGAGCATATATAAGAGCCATAAGCACCAGTGTTCACTAGTGTGCTAAAATAGATTGCTGACACATTGTTTGCACTCACAGTTCCAACAAGAGCAACAATGAGTTAAAAAAGTAACTGACAGCCAGTCGATCCATAAATAGATATCTCGACTCATAATTGCTCAGATCTCATTCAAAAAGTTGTAGCAAGTCAATTGATGTTTTGATTTTTAAAAATAACTTCAATAACTTATCAAACTGTCATAAATAAAATCAATCATTACAAGAACTAAATTGTATAATTAACTCAACATCTAAGTCAACTCAAACTAGAACTAACTAGAAAACCTACGCATGATTTACGCAAGATAAAATTTGAACATGAGATGTTCAAGGAGCCAAAGTCACAACCTTTACCAATTATATCAAGGGCTTATTGACAATTGTTAAGTTTGTCAAGATTTAACTATTAGAAGGAACACTAATTAATTAGTTTAGTGTATGGTCTCTTACAATCCATGATATTTGATGTTTGTTGAGGGTTAGGAGTTACCCTATGGCCTTAATGTACAAGACAAGAAATGATTTTTTTTGTTTAACCATCGGTATCTGTTTTATTGGCCGATTAATTCGAACCAGGTTTTGTAGTTGCTCAATATGGGGGCGACTCTCCTAATTCAATTTTCTCCACTCACAACGGTAAAATTTGAACCCTAACCTTATTTAAAGAATCTAACGTCTGATCCCACTAAACAAATCGATTATCGATAAAAATGAAGTCTTCTTTGGCCTACCAAATTGAAGAAAAGTCAGTTCTCTAACCGAATAAAACACTTAAAATCTTATCCTGTAATAATTTAATAAAGAAATAAAAAATCCATGAAAGGGCTATATTATAAAATAGTACTACTTCTCCTATTTTGTGGGGCTTATGAAGTTTGAAAAGTCCTAATGAAATGTCCCACACAGATATGGCCATTGCTGTGCCGTTCAGTCATATGGCTTTGGCTGTTTCCTCCCATGCCTATACTGTAATCTCGGGATAAACAACTGTTGTATGAATTATGATTATGTAAACCAATTGGACACATATGGTTGAGATCTTTCGGCTTCTTTGATACAAGTTTATGAAGTATTGTTTGTCACGCAGTCGGTCAAATTCTCTAATACCTGATATTATTTCAGGTTGGAGTTTTTTTCTCCATGTTGAGAGGTTAGAGAGTTTACATAGTTAGTAGCTATGTTGCACTGATATAAATATAGATACGAAGACAAATACGAGGACGAAAAACGATTATTTTTAAAATTGCAGGGTACGGGTACGGCAAATATAAAATAAAATAATATATATATATATATATATATATATATATATATATATATATATATATATATATATAATAACATCTGAAGGAACCCATAAAAAAAGTAAAAGTAAAAAATAATCATATTTTTTAATAAATCGTTCATAATTAAATAAAGTGTTCATATAATAATAATAATAATAATAATAATAATAATAATAGAAGGCACACATTCATAGTTTTCTTCACTTGAAAATAAAGCGGCAAAAAAATAATTAAATAAAATGTTCACACACATATATATTGTCACGTCCGTAGACTTTCGCTACCCGGGACGTGCGGCCTTAGTCGACTCGCGGAACCTTGTGCGACTAAGTAAGCCTAAATCCACTTGTCACGGGGCTAGACTCCTGCTAACAAAATCACGCGACCTTAGGCGAAGCTCTCCTGACAAACGCCTAAGTTAAGCTGGACTCTCGCTCTAGAAGATCAAACACTTCTAAAGCCCTCGAACGAAAGATCGTTCTATGCGGAAGCTAATCAAATGAACTCTGAAAGTGATGGCAACAAGAATAGACGAAGAACGCTTAAGAACATCCAAGAACAATGAAGAACAACTCAGAGAGTTAGAGTAAACGCTTCTTTGTATTACTCAGAGAATGAATGAATAATGAGGTGATTACAACTGAGCTGGGAGCCTCTATTTATAGTTGAACTCCCCCAGATCCAACGGTACAGTTTAAATTACATCGATGGTCGAGATCTACTCTATCTCTAATTCAAATATCTAATTATCACAAATATGATCTCTAAGATAATTACAAATAATATAAGTGATAAGTAGGATGGCTTATCACATTTACCATCCCAAATTACCCTGGTAAATCCTCCATGGATTTTACTAAGTCTGGTGGGCTTGCAGGCTTTCTAACATTCTCCAAGTGCCAGGCCAAGTCTGATGGTCTTGGCGAGCCCGATGCTCCGCGCACAACCTCGCTGCTCGATGTTTGCGCCAATGACTTGGTCCCAAAAGTTTGGTCCGTGACATTCTCCCCCACTAAACTTAGCGACGCCCTCGTCGCTACACTCGAACGATCTTGGGCAGGGTCAACTTGACTACTCGTCGATGCCTCGGCTTCGTGCAATTCTCCCATACGAACTGCTTGCCTCGGTTTAAACTGACTTGGACAATCGCGTACTAAGATGCCACTTGGTACATCACCATTGTAGGAACTCTTTCCCACAAACTCTGATTTACCTCGACTCGGATCCTCTTGATCCACCGGCAAAGACTTGGAAGTCACAACATTGAACACATGTCGACCTCCTAGAACTCTGAAAGGTCCCTTCCAATATTTGGTTCTCTCACACCGATGACTAGGTCTTACTCGACCTACGCTCATCAAAGACGGTAAATCAAAATAAAAAACACTAAGAATGTGTTTGCGATGTACCTTCCTCTCGGTCGCTGCATTTACTCTAAAATGGGTCAGCCCTTCTTTCATCTCGAAGTCTGGGCCCCTTTGCATCGAACCTCCCTCATTGGAGTTCTTTGCATGCATCGGCCCTTCTGCCACGAAGTCCGTTGCCCCTGATTGCATCCTCCCTCTTAAACAAGAGTTTGGTGCTTGTTTCTTCTTGCATCGACCCTTCTTCTTTGAAGACCGGTGCTTCCTCTTGCATCGACGCTTCTTACTTGAAGTCCTTCGCTCATTTCCAACCTTGCCCATAGGTTGTATCTCAACAGTCCCAATGTCCCTCAACGGCTTGGCCTTACTTGGCCCATTTCTAACTTTGGTCCCTGAAGAAGTGTTCTTCACATGAACACCCTCGGCTTGTTCTTCCTTTGGCCCTTTTCTAGTCGGTGCCTCTGAAGTGATGCTCTTTTCCCCAAGAACATCCTCGGAAATCTTTCCCTTCGACCTTCTTCTCATTATGGTCTTTAAAGCCATGTTCTTTCCACGAACATGCTCGGCGGACTCCTTCGTAGCCTTCTCGGACATGTCTAACTCATTCTGCTCTTGGTCAAGATTCACCTTGGCAGAATTCAACGGGCATCTCCGCAACTTGTGAGGCCCCTTACATCGGTAGCACTCCAATTGCTTTCTCATCACCCTCGGCTTGACAGCTTCCTCATTCGCTGTCGCACCAGGTCTCGGTCTTGGCTTGACTACTTTGGCACTTGTAGTCGAACCCTGACTCTCACTCAGCTTGGCAGCACTAGCATACCTGATCGCCCCAAGTCTCACTACTTCTCCCATTGACTCGTCTGTTGTCCTCACCATGGCAGCAAGGCGGTTCTTCTCGGGACATCCCCTTATCAAATGGGAACCATCACAGAAGTAGCACTTTAACTTGCTCCCCTTCTTTTTCGGCACAGACTTAGACTCACCATTCCCCTTGTCTTTCGAACTAGGTTTGGTTGATTCAACACGAGCTTTCTTGCTTCTTGCAGGCTCGGTCGGAGGTTTGGCAACGCTGACTGCCTCTACAAGCCTCTTGGCATCACCTTGCTCTAATGCGAGCTTTGCTCCCGGTCTAAGCTCCTCTAAGAAGGTCTTGAGCACACCCCATTCACTCAGTGCGGTCTTGCAACTGGCAACTCACTCTTGAGCTCATTCATCTCCTTTCACAAAGCCTCCATCTCGACTCTACGAACATAACTCTTCTGACCTAACGTCAACTCATCGAGGATATGTCGTGTCGTGTCTTTGAACTCGCGCTCAATAGATCTCCATTCTTCAGAATGGGACTTCACATCACTTAGAAACTTCTTGGCCTCCCTTTCGGATTCCACAAGTCTATCGACCCTATTCTCCAACGATGAAATGTCTCGCCATTGTTTGTCCTTTACTGAGGTTATCTCAGTCTCAAGGGAGTTGTCACGGCCATCAAGCTTGTCGTACAACTCAGTGAGAAGGTTCTCAATCTCGTCTATGATTTTCCCCTTAGATTCCTCGATAGCTTCTTCTACTTGGCTCGTCGTCGCCAACTTATTATTCGGTGCCATCTCGTTCCCTTCTTTGCCACGAACTAGTCTGATCCCTGATCACTTCGACTAACTCCAGCGGCAAATTCTCACCACGCCTGTATGCAATTGTAAGCTGGCTCGAACGCAAGTCACCTCGACTCGCTCTGATACCAATTGTCACGTCCGTAGACTTTCGCTACCCAGGACGTGCGGCCTTAGTCGACTCGCGGAACCTTGTGCGACTAAGTAAGCCTAAATCCACTTGTCATGGGGCTAGACTCCTGCTAACAAAACCACGCGACCTTAGGCGAAGCTCTCCTGACAAACACCTAAGTTAAGCTGGACTCTCGCTCTAGAAGATCAAACACTTCTAAATCCCTCGAACGAAAGATCGTTCTATACGGAAGCTAATCAAATGAACTCTGAAAGTGATGGCAACAAGAATAGACGGAGAACGCTTAAGAACATCCAAGAACAATGAAGAACAACTCAGAGAGTTAGAGTAAACGCTTCTTTGTATTACTCAGAGAATGAATGAATAATAAGGTGATTACAACTGAGCTGAGAGCCTCTATTTATAGTTGAACTCCCCCAGATCCAACGGTGCAGTTTAAATTACATCGACGGTCGATATCTACTCTATCTCTAATTCAAATATCTAATTATCACAAATATGATCTCTAAGATAATTACAAATAATACAAGTGATAAGTAGGATGGCTTATCACATTTACCATCCCAAATTACCCTAGTAAATCCTCCATGGATTTTACTAAGTCTGGTGGGCTTGCGGGATTTCTAACATTCTCCAAGTGCCAGGCTAAGTCTGATGGTCTTGGCGAGCCCGATGCTCCGCGCACAACCTCGCTGCTCGATGTTTGCGCCAATGACTCGATCCCAAAAGTTTGGTCCGTGACAATATATATAATAAAAATATTTTATTGGGCCCTACAAAAAGTTAAAACAACCCCTTTTCACGCGTTTTCTTCTTTAATTTTTCTTCTTCTTTATTTTGCAACTGCACTTGATTTTTCATTTTTTAAATTTTTTCCGTTGGTCGCTCCGCCTCCGACGATAAAGCTGCCGTGAAATTCATGTCGAAGCTCGTGAGTGTTTCAGCTGTAAAATGACCTCGGGGACGCGCGTAAAGTTTACTTGCCGTCCTCGAAATGTCCTCGGAAATATTCTAACCGTTCTCGGCCACTTTCAATCGTACCCCGTCAACGTAGGACGTCCACGGTACGTACCTTAGCCGTACCCGTCCTTGGGACGTTTCAGGTACTTAAAACGGCTTGAGATTGTCGTACTCGTGCTTCCCAGGTTAGGAGTGTCTCAAATACCATAACGACAAGTTCATAAAATTGAAGAGGTTGTGTTTGAATAGTGAGAATTTTGGACGGGTACAACGAGAGCGATCGCACATGTTTAGGGGATGCATGTGACTCTACAGGGAGTGCATGCATTCTCATATTAGAAATCAAGTTTAAATTATTGTTAATTTTTTTCTTTTTAAAAAAATTTAAATTGTAAAGATAAAAAAACATATTTGCATACCCATTTGGGAAAAAAATTATTTTAGACCTCAATTTTTGAATTTCTTGATCCGCCACTCTACAGATTTCATGAAAAATTGTCACAAAAATTACAAAGGAAAAACAAAAGATTGATTCTAGACTGACAGTAAAACATGCGAAAAATAAAACATTATTGTACTTCATAGGTTTGAGTCATGTTAAACTTATTTTTTTATTTATAGAGAAAGCCTAAATTTTCCAATTTTTACTCTTAAATTAAAGGCCATTTAAATATCTTTTGAATTATAAATTAAAGACACATTTTAATAAACTGGACAAAATCTCTTAAATCTTTGGTAGGATTATATATATATATATATATATATATATATCTTAGTGCTTCCTTCCATTCACATGTGAAACAAAGAAGGGACAAAGGCCTGGTCCGGCAATTTCTGATTTGCTCCATAGATATATTCTTGAATAAAAAATTTGTAATAGTAATGAAAACATAAATTATTCAGGCTCGGAGCAAGCACATTTGGCATGTTAGTAAAGTTGCTCATCTTTGTTCTCTCGTATTCTCTTAGGTCATGAGTTTTAAACCTATTAAAACTACTCTTTTTTTTCCTCTTATAATTTTCTCTTTCCTTTTCCTCTATGTAGAATTAAAATTAAGATTTGTCAAAAATTATTCATGCTCGAGATATGATAATGTTAACCCTCAAGAGATGACTCATCCCCGTGACCTAAAATCTTCACTCTTTCTCATATGGTACGTGCCATATTGAGTGTTTCGAACAATTTAAAATATTCTTAGGTTATTTAAATTTGATTCGATAATCAATATTATTCAAATTTAGTTTAATTTGAGTAATGTTCGAGAATGATTCACTAACAAGAGTTATGATACATATATTTTTTTGTATAATATATGTTCATTTTATGGTCTATGTTTAAAATTTGTAACTCTATCTCCCAACAATGTTGTCTCTAAAATCAGATTTTCAAAGTAATATACTTTGCCATTAGACCCAACCCTTGTTGGTCTTAACTAAGAAATCTTGCATTGATATGCGGTTAGTTATGAATAATAATAACTTCATACACATATAGATATGCTTATCACTTATTTTAGAACTCATTAAGAGGTATTAGTGGGAAATTGAATATTGTTATTTAAAGATTTAAGTTCGAATAGTTTATCCATATAATATATGTGCGTTATTAAAATGTTGAGTTTAAATAAAAATGGACAAATTGTAGATAGAGTAAATACTAAAGTTCAAATTTTAAGATTATGAACTTATAAATAGAGTCAACTAAATTAAAAGTCATTTTCATAATGAACTTTTATAATATTCAACATGAACTAATCAACTAATAATATAAATATCGATGGTTAAAAAAATAGATAAAACAAAAAAACATTGAACATTTTGAGAAGAAAACTATACGCCAATGGAAAAGAATTTTTTAAAATAAAATAAAAACAATGGAAAAGACAAATCATTGTAGCTGTCAAGAGTGGGTAATTTGTTTGCAACAGCGAAGCAAGTTGTAGGAATTAGATATTAAAAACAAAGAGTGCTACATATACCTTAAATAAACATAATTATAATTACAAGTTCAGTACTCAATATTTACATTTTTATGAATTTGATTTTAAATTTTTATATTAAATTTTATTATTAATCTTTTAAAAAGAGTTGATGAAAGTCAAATTTGACTTTCAACTTTTTTTTAAAAGAATTGATTCACTATTTTTTAAACATAAATGTTCATTAAAATGTTAAATTTTTAATGGTGTTGATATGACGTCTCGTATAACGATCCACATGTGTTACATAGAATTTTTAAATATTTTTTTTTTATAATTTTTAATCTATTTATTGAGATCACATTATTCACATATAAAACAAATAGGGCAATGTTAGCATAAATTACTTTAAGGGATAAATTTGTCATTATATATTTTAAAAACATGTCAATTTTACAATAATTTAAATATTAAGCAAAAGTTCCGACTTATGATGATCTGAACAAAAAATATAAATCTAACATTTTTAGTGTGAGAACATAAATAAGTACAAAAAAATATTATATTCCGATGATCTTATGACAACATTTGAAACTATTGAAAAAGACTCTTTTATTCTAGAAAAAAATTAAAAAGTAATTTAACGTAAGAGATTTGCTACTTGAAAATGACCCTTCTCTTTATCCTTTTCAATTTGATTTATGCTAGGATATTATTTAGAGCGAGGAAGATTTTAAAAAATTCAACCTAACTCGAAAAAGTTGATCTTTTAAAATTTTGAGTTATTCGAGTCAACTTTGATTAACGAGTTTTTTTAGTTCGATCCAATTTTGGAGTTTTTCAACTCAGAAAACCGAAAAACTGAATTTTATTGTTTTTCTATTTAGTCTTTGATTTTCTTATTTATTTAATTCCTCATTCATCTTAACTCTACTTTGACCAAATTTGAACCACATGCTCATAAACCACTGTAGAATACTTATGTAGCTTCTATTCCTCCTCTTGAAAATTAATGCTCTCATTTTTTTAATTTAGTCCCTCAATTTTGTATAATTTTTTTAATTTCTCCTTCATTTTAAGTCTATTTTACTAAATTCGAATCGCATGCCCCACTAGCTACCACTATAGAATATCTATGTAAATACAATTCATATTTAAAAACAAATTTATTCTTTTTGCAATTTATTCTCTCAACTTTTCATCTTATTCAAATTGGTCGATCAACTGCATTTTTGTAATTTTTTTCTTCCACTAATTTATTGACTCCTTTATACTCACAACAATATTTTATCATCTAAAACTCATTCTTTAAAAATAACATTATAAATATATTTTTTATAATTTTAGAAGATATTTGATGTATTAAATAACATAACACTTACTTAGAAAAAGAATACAGAGGTGAGCAAAACTCGACTTGAAAAAACTGAATTTTTCGACTTGACTCGAGGTGAAAAAACTTGACTCGTCTTGACTCGACTCAAAATTGCATAAACTCGACTTGAAAATTTTCAAATAAAGTTTGAGTTGGAAAATGAAAATTCGAATAACTCGAAATTTTTAGTAATTAGTGGATTGATTTTTAAGTTCGAGTCTAGCCCCTCAATTTTTCCTAGTATATATATATACCGATATAAAAATATGAAGAAATATATGTCACATATGAAGAAATATGTATGCATAGCTTATATGATTAGAAAAAGTCGTTTAATTTGGAATCAAATTGTACTATAACATGATAAATCATTATAATTAAATTTGTATAGGAACTCGAAAACTCAACTCGACTCGAATCGAAAAAATTTCAAAAAAAGTTTGAGTTGTAAAATATGATGCGTCAACTCGAATAACTCAATTTTTTTTGACTCTACTCGATCTAACACTCACCCCTATTATATCGTATATGATCAAAGAAATTTATTTACATTAGAACCAATTTATATATTATAAATAATTACAATTAAATTTAAAAAAAACTCGAACAACTCAACACAATCAAATACTCGCCCCTAATACCATTTAACTTCATTTTCTCAATGTGTTTCGTTCAGTAAAACTTGGATCTTGTCTTTGTTTTTATCTTATCTTTGTAGATTCTTCAATTTTTCTTACATGATATATACACTCATAATAAAAAACACTCATCAATTAACTCTGTAGATTTAGTGCTAAAAGAACTTTGTAGGTTTATTAAAGTTTTGTTTTCATTTTTAACTGAGAATCGGTTTAGTGAGATGATGCGATAAATTTTTTAAATAAGATCAGAAATTTAAATTTTATTATTGTAAATATAACAAAAATTAAAAGGATTATCCCTATAATAAACCTTAGGTACTCGATTTAAAAGAAAATTGTTTCCATTATCACAATTGCATGTGAATGTACTTTACCAAAGTGAAAACTCACGTGAGTTTGGCTATACCAAATCACAAGAATCCTATATATTACTCTTCTACAAAAGGATAAACTATAAAATAGTAAAATTATTAAATAAAAATATATAAGAATTTGAAAGTAAAATAAAATAAATGATCATTTCTATTAATTCCAAAGGAAGTAACTTGAACTGAGTCAACTTTTGATGCAAGTAATAATTCTTGAATACTGAATTGGAGAGATTTAATGTTTTTTCTGAAAATCAAATTTGATACATTTAATGTCCGAATTTTAATATTTGTTTTTTTTATGCGAAAATTTGTCTGCCCCTACTTTTTAGGGTTTAGAGGTTAGGATATATGATTTTTGGTTAGGGTTTTAGTGTTTGTGGTTAGGTTTTAAGGTTTGAAAACATATTTTATACTTTAAAGTTTAGTGTTTAGGATTTAAAATTTAGAGGTTAGGATTTAGAGCCCCTAAAAAATACATGACAACTTTAAAAACCCGCTTGTGGGAGAAAATTTCTACAGAAGATGCATCAAATAATTACCATTTTTTAATATTAAATAGTTATATTTTTGTATTAAAAATTAATTATGCAAGTAATAGTTTTTTCTTTGGTGGGCTATTGGGTTAGCCTCTTCAAGCAATTTGAAGCGCACCCTATTATGTAAATCCTCTAACAACTCTCGATAAAGTTTAAAAATACAAAATCTTGAGAATTGAAATAATATCAATTATTGTTGGAGATTCGATCAACTAAAGATAAATTAAACTTATTATTACTATATATTTATAAATCGTGTGAAGGTAATTAATAATAATCAAATCCAAAAGAGAATTTTCTAAATCTCCAACTTTTTGGACAACTAAAAGTGGACCATCATAATTATTATTATTATTATACTCGACTATTTTTTTGGATTAAATAGTGATGTATTACATCCCGTGTTGGGATTTAAATCCATACAAGATAGATGAAGATAAACATCCTTAACCATTAGGCCAATTAGTAGATCTCATGATACTCGAATTTTGATAATAATTATTCAACTTAACTGTACCAACCCGTATCGATCCCATCAAACACAATTGACTAGTCGAAATGGGTTAATTCAATAGTGTTGTAATGAATTTTAGAAAGTTAAAACCGGGGAAAAATCTAAAAACTAATTAAGTATGAAGAGCAAGTTCATGGAAGGGAAGAGACAAGGGTTGGCGCAGGTTTATGTATGGAGAGAATTGTTTTGTTGTAATGATTAAGGGCACACATGTGAATAGGTGGGTACATTATTTGTCGCTGTGGAATGGAGACAATGCTGCAACTTTGCAAACTCATCCACACTAGCTATCATCAGACCAAAAAACAAACTCATTGCTCACAAGTTCTCTCATTGCTGCAGATGAAACCTAGCACAGGTTTCCTTAGGCAGAAGAGAGATCAAAGGGGGAGTTTTCGTTTTCGAACATAAGTCTGCATGAACTAATTGGATTAAACTCGGATTCGTATATAGAAGTAACTTTGAACATCATTCGAAGACGTTGTGTATCGAATAATTTACGTACGTACGTATGTATGTATGTATGTATGGATGGATGGATGGATGGTGATTTTTGAGGGGGAAGAATAGCATGTGGAGAGAGGGAGAGGGAGAAGACAAAGAGGGTGACGGCTAGGTGGTGAAGGGGAAGAGTGTAAACCAAAGTCCCCCGTGAGGAGTGTTTGGAGGCATTCTCACATCATAAAACTAAAGCATTAATTCATCCTCTCGATGCCCTTTTTTTTTCACTTCCACTCCCTTCACGAGAGACCTAATGTTATGATCCCTCGAAATCAGTACCGTCTTAGAAATGGAGTAACATGAGCACTCGTTGAGGGTTCTCATTTTCTACCTCTATAGTTTTAGTAATTTCTCAAGTAACACTCTTGTCAGTGATACATTATTCTTTTAGTTTTATTTAAAATATTTTATTAATAAAAATGAAAATAATGTGTTTGACAAAGTTTGATCATGTTTATATGGTTTATTAATAAAATATTAAATTAATTCATTAAAGTAATGACAAATAATTTTGTTATATAAAGGCATTTTTAAGTTTTCACTCAGAGTCCCAAAAATGTCTGGGACGACTCTACCTCAATTTCTCTCTTAGATGGAAGGCAAGTGATATACATGCACGATTAAGACTATGATAATACAACAACATTAAATCTACATAGCTCGATAAGACCTATGCTTATATTGCTAAAATGGACAAACACAGACACACACAAAAAAAAATCATGGAGTAGCTAGTATGAATATGGTGTTTTGATATGAAAATAGAAGATATATAAAATTAAGACTATATATAGTGCATATTGTCATGTCACTTATCACATATTTCGAGAGAATTCAAATTCAAATCATATAAATTTGAAAGATAATCACAAATCTCGAATGTATATCATAAAACAATCATGAAGGATAAAAAACACCACATACTCATGATTTTAGCAAATAATCATATGTTACATGCTTGAAATTGAATCTATTAAATAAAACTTGAGCTCACTAAGATCTATTCTTGACTCACTTCCTAAAGAAGTGAGGTACATTAATCCCACATCATTAAGGAAAAAAAAGAGGTCTTGAGATATAAATGTGACGTCGATGCACACCCTATCAGGTTACTTCAATTTTAATCATGTGAACAAAATTAGAAGGGGCAATGTGGTAAAATGAGGTGGGATCTATATTTATATTATGGTGGGAAGAAACTGAGGCATTCATGTGGGAACCAAACTGGAGGGATCCTATATAGATTTGAGAGCTCATCCCGTCTCCTTCTAAACAGCTAGCCTCTCACACCATTACAAAGAGTTGAAAAAACAAAGAGAAATGTAGAGGAGGAGGAGGAGGAGAAGGGGAAGAAGAAGAAGAATGGTTTCTAGGGAGCACAAGAGAGCAGCACTGCATGAGAAGCTTCAACTTCTTAGTTCCATTACAAATTCTCATGCTGTAAACCCCTTTGTTTTGCTTTCATTGCCTTTCTTTTACATACATACATACATACATACATACATACATACATACATACATACATACATACATACATACATCTTTGTGTGTCACTGTTGATTGAATGATATTGCAGGTGAATAAAACAACAATCATTTTGGATGCATCAAAGTACATTGAAGAGCTGAAACAGAAAGTGGAAAGATTGAATCAAGACATATCAGCTGCACAATCTTCAAATCATCAAAACCCATTACCCATGGTAAATTTATCTTTCTCATTGAATTACAATCTTTTTTCCAACTTCAGATTAAACTGTACTTTTGTTTTTACCCACAACATAGCAGGTTACAGTAGAAACCCTAGAGAAGGGTTTTCTTATAAATGTGTTTTCAGAAAAGAGCTGCCCCGGTCTTCTTGTTTCTCTATTGGAAGCCTTTGAAGAACTGGGTCTTAATATTCTTGAAGCTACGGTTTCTTGCACTGACAGCTTCCGGTTACAAGCAGTTGGTGGTGAAGTAAGATTCTGAATTTATCTTCATACACATAAATTTCAGAAGATTATGTATATAGGTTAAAGGATTATCCAAATATGATATATATATATATGTATGTATAGGATCAGCTTATTTATTTAGTTTTTTTGGCAGAATGAAGAACAAAATGAATCAATTGATGCACAAGTGGTGAAACAAGCAGTGTTGGAAGCTATTAAGAATTGGAGTGAGAGTAGTGATCAACAGGAGTAAATGGAATTTTTGTTGTTCATTATCTATTAACCATATTTGTTTCTTTCTCATGTACCTTACTGAAAATCAAAGTTGCTTTTAAGGTTATCTGCATGCATAAACTAAATGTGCTAAATTTAGTGGTGGATTCAAAAATTTAAGAAAGCATAATGGAAAAAAGATATAATGACAGAAAATGTCTCTAATGTTTCATTGGATAGTCATTTGTTCCCTATTTTTTTTTGAAGCATTTTAAACCTTAACATTTCATTTTAGACCAAAATGGCCCCTTTGTGGATAAAAGCTATTAGTCGACTACCGATAAATGGCTTGAAATGATGTGACAAACTTACGTGACAGTGCACGCTGACATAGCAATTAGAATTGTTCAATTGGTCGATTTTGTTAACCGACCGAACCAAACTAGCTAAAATCTATTAACCAAAATTTTTTAGGATTTAATCGTTAACTGAACCAAACTTTGTTTGAAAATTCTTAAACGAACCAAACAAAGTTTGGTTAATTTAACCGGTTTTCGAATTAACCAAAATTTGTTACAAGTTTTTGGGTAAAGTACATAAATAATCACTAAATTCTGTTAAAATTATCCTTTTAGTCACTAAACTTTCAAAAGTTACAAAACAATCATTAAACTTATCGAACTATTACAACATGGTCATTGCACGTTATAAATTATTGATAAATTTTGAATAGTTTAATGATCAATTTGTAATAATTAAATAAATTTAATGATCATTTTGTTCTAATTTGATAAAGTTTAATGTCCATTTTATAACATATCAAAAAATTCAGGGACTAAAATATATATGTAATATATATAATACTCCATATATAATAATTACAGTTAATTAACCGATTTCAAACCTAATTAACCGATAACCGAAGTTTGAAAAAATCTTAACCTTTGACTGATCATACCTAAAATTAATCGAAAAAACTTTGGTTATGTCGGTTAATTCGGTTAAAACCGAAGTTTAAACACCCCTAATAGTAGTGTCATATAGTAAAAGGTGTTGATTTGACAAAATGACACATCAATAAGAAATAATTTTATAAAACTATGTATACTATAAAATTATTTTTTCTACTGATGTATCATTCTGTAAAGTCATTTATCGTTAGTTGACTAACAATTTTCATCTATAGAGGAGTCATTTTGACATAAAATGAAACATTGAGGGTTAAGGTGTGCTTCAAAAAAAGAATAGGGGCACAAGTGACTATTCATTCAAACGCTAGGGGCATTTTTTGGCATTATGCCGCAAGAAAATGCCCTTATTGTTTTGATTGTATAGTCACTTTGGTTCCTATTCGCTTTTAAGCACTTTAACCATCAACGTTATATTTGAGGCCAAAATAACCCTATGTGGATGAAAATTATTTGCGAATTAATAGTAAATGGCTTGAAATGATGTGGTAAACCTACATGGCAGTGCACACTAGCATATCAGTGTCATATAGACAAATGTCTTGACTTGACAAAATGACACATCAATCAAATAATAATTTTATAAAATTATACACAATATAAAATTATTTTTTCCGCTGACGGGTCATTCTGTCAAGTTATTCAAGTTGTTTATCGTTAGTTGGCTAACAGTTTTCATCCGAGGTTTCATTTTGACTCAAAACGAAATATTGAAGGTTAAAGCACTTCAAAAATAATATGAGTCAAAATAACTATTCAGTCAAATATTAGGGGTAATTTTTTATATTATGCCATTTAAGATTGGAGTCTAAAATATTTTTATGAAGCAAATTAACTCTAGGATGATTCAAACCCAAAACTTGAAAAAGAGGAGTCCAACACCCAGTCACTAAACTAAGTTAGTTTTATTAAAATTCTAAATTATTTGAAAAGAATTGTTTAATTTATATTTAATTGATTGAAATATATTTGATTCAAGTGAAATTTACATTAGACAAAACAAAATTAACTATATTTAAAGTATTTTTTTTTTCATTTTCATGTTTCTGTGTGAAGTTTGACGTGAAGCAGATGGTCCAAATGTTTCATGCGTGGTCCAAATGTCAGCCGAAGCTTGACGTGAAGCAGATGGTCCAAAGTTAGCCCATTTGATTGGGTCCAATGTCCAACAGTGATTAGTGCCCAATCCAAAATTAATTTTACTGGTGTAAAATAAATGAAGTCTTACACACTTCTGCATCTCTTTGTAAAGTTAACATGTGAAGTTTTTAATAAATTTAAATTTTCAAATAAATTCTTTGATGGCATAAAGTAAAAAGAAAAATTCATCTAATATTTAACTGAATAGTCATTTTAACTCATATTCTTTTTTAAGCAATTTAACTTTCAACGTTTTATTTTGGGTAAAAATGACTCATCTGCGGATGAAAACTGTTAGTCAACTAACAATAAATGATTTGAAATGACGTAACAAACCTATATGACAGTGCACACTGACATAATAGTATCATATAAAAAAAGGTGTTGAGAAAGAATGTCACATCAATTAATTTTTTTATAAAATTATATAAAATATTACATTATTATTTTCTGATCACGTGTCATTCTGTCAAGTCATTTCAAACTGTTTACCACCAGTTGACTAACCATTTTTGTCCGTAGAAGGGACATTTTGACCTAAAATGAAATGTTGAGAATTAAATTGCTTCAAGAAAGAATAGAGGCTAGAATGTTAGGGGTATTTTTTGACATTGGTTTGATATAAAAAAACTATAACTTTTACATTTTTAAAGGGGAATATATGACGCACTGGCGGTGAAAACATTTTGTTTCCACAAGTGCCCTAATTTCAGGGGTTAAAGATTCAATTTATGGTTTATAGTTTAGGGGTTTAGGTTTAAGGTTTAGAATTTAAAGTCCATGGTTAGAACTTAGGGTTTAGTGCTTATAAGTTAGGATTTAGGTTTTAGGGTAATATGACAGGGATTTAGATTTTTACCTATAACCCCTAAAGTCTAACGCTAAACTCTAAATTCAAACTATAGTCCCTAAATTCTAAGCACATATGTAACCCCCTTAGCCCGGTCTAGACGGTTGACCCGAACCGAGGTGATTACACGGGGAAAACCGAAGCCAACTTGTTAAAGTTAACTCCGATTGACGACCCTTTTTTATTTTTGTCTTTTCTAGATGCAACATTAAACCTATGTGACCACCAAAGATCATAGGAAGAAACGACACAACGATCAGATCATGTTTAGGGTTTAATTGAACAAATTAGACATTTAGGGACCAAAACGTAATTTCTACAATTTACAAGGGCTTTACTGATTTTAAGTTTACCATTACTTAATTAGTCATGTTTCATGCTTCTCTGCAAATTTTCATCAAAAACCGACCAACCAAACTCATCCAAATGCACACTTGAAAAATATGGACTAAAATGCAACAATTTCAAACATACAAAGATGTCATTAACATAATTAACGGCCGCGTATCGATACGCTTGAGACCGTATCGATACGTGGGATGGCAGTGACCAAAGTCACAAATAGCGTATCGATACGCTTCTCCGCGTATCGGTACGCCCTTCAAGCCCGTACCGAAACACTTCTCAATCGTACCAAAACGCCTGTGCAGAAAAGCACAGATTTGACTTATGCGTATCGATACGCAAACCCGTGTATCGATACGCATACTAGAACTGTCCAAAATTCAGCCACAAGAACATTTCAAACTTCTACAATTCTTCCCCAAATCATACTTACATGCTATTGGTTTCTACTTAAACATATAAACATGCAATTCCAAGCACATAGCAGCATTTAGTTGTTTAACTCAAGCATAACAAGGCAATCCATGAAGCATGCTTAAGACTCAAACCACAATCACACCATATAGCAAGAATAAGCACTAAAACCAGAATAAAGGCCTATTACAAACCATATAAGCAATACAAAACTTGCATCAACCACATGGAGTCCAAAATACATCTCCCAAAACAAACCACTAGGTCCCATTGCCAAATATCATTACTAAAGTAGTTAAAACATCACCATACTTGAGCTTTACAAACTCTTGGATCTTCTTAAGCCTCTTCGCTACCCAAAATGTCTCAATTATCTGTATTGTTGGTAAAAGAGAGCGTAAGCACGATAGCTTAGTGAGGCATGCTCTAAAAACACCAACACAACAATGCAAGCTTTTAAATCCCTTTCTCAAAAACTATTTTCTACAACATGCTCTTTCTATCTCATGCTTGAAAACCATTCAAAGCAAATCTCCATTTGAAAATCACATGTACCATCTATCTATCAATCTCATGCATTCAACCAATGCAAAACTCATGGCAAATCCATATATGCTTGACATTCAAAAGTATTTCATAAGTCTCAAATTCTCATATGCATTTCTCATAGCATAAACATCATTTCAATATTGGTACATGTGAATAACACAATCTCATATATTGGCATTTCATATTATATCTTTACTCGGATATGCGGATTAGCTTGACTTAAAGCCAAGTCCTACCCCGGTGGAATCTCACATCACCGGACTCTCATGACGGTATCTCTCTTCGCCACAAAGCTTGGGTGTTTCACCAAGACCTACCCGATGGTATCTCTCATCATCGAATTCTCACTTTGGATCGGGATGGCACTACCCCCATTGCCCGACTCCAAAGAGCACGTACGAATTTTTAGTTTATAGTGCACTTTTATCCTATTGGTCGACCAATTATATCCGGTAATCATCTCATCATTTATGTCAATATATTACATTAAAATCATTATCTCACCTACTGTTTTGATGCAACATTTCTCAAATCTATCTCACCTCATTTCAAAACCACAATTCATGCATAGCATTTAATCAAAATCTCAAAGCTCCTTACAAAGTCATGCTATCTCATGGGATCAACCCATAACATCATTTCATATTATAAATCATGCATAAAACATTAGGAATTTGTTTATCTCAAATCAAGAGCATGTTAAAAATATTTAGGGGCATCAACCACTTTTGAGAGTAAATTCTAAACATACTTACTTCCGGACTTAGGATGGTGTTTCAAACCAATCCTAAATCCCCAAACCTTGTTTCCTTGTCCCTCAAGGACTTCTTAAACCATTTGCACTCACCGATTACGTTTCGCTTGCTTGCCGAAACGATTTCTAGGCCTCCAACACTTTCGGATCAACACCAAATGCGTCCGATAAAGTCTCCCCTGTTCATTACACATAAGAACAGAGGATTAATGCATCATCATGCATTGAAATAACCAGCCACTCATTCAAACTCGCTGCACTACTCAAAAACACCATTTTGGCTATCCGAAATAACCGAAATCACCTCCAAACTTTCTCAAATCAAAGTCAGCCAAGATCTAACAATTCTAACCCTTTCTAAACCTCAATAAACATAAAAAATCATCACAAACACGTCCTTATATCTCCAGCAATAGCAGATCACCAAAAACACCCCAAAATCACAAATCTAACATGTAAAACTTAGGAACCCAAGCCTATTCGGGATTTACTTGTTAAAACCTCAATCTCAACATCAAATATCATCCAAAACATGTTAGAAATCAACCTCAAAACAGAGTTTAACTCAGAAATACGAAAATCATAAAAATCACATCAAGAACCTTGAAATTAGCAACTATTTCTTGATTATAACATTAAAACAACTTAAAGATCATTAACAAAAGATTGATAACTTAGGAATTTCAGTAAAGAACTGATCATTAGAGGAGAAGGAAGAAGCTTACCTCTAATGGCTGATTTCTCCTTAATTTGGGCTTGGGCCGGTTTGTTCAAACCGGTTCGGGCGGCTCAGTTCAAGGTCAGACCGGGTCTAAGCCGGCCGGTTCAACAGCCACCGTCCAAGGCGGCCGGAAATCACCTTGGATGGCGCGTGAAGCCTACACGCAGCCTTTCCCGGTCAAAAAACACGCCGGACAGCACCAAAAACACCGAAAATGGCCTTAAATCTAACCTATTTCAACCGAAAACCGAAAAATTTAGGTCAGAACTCATCAGACTTACCGAAACTAATGATAAACACTCAAAACTGTCGTGGCTCCGACGACGATCTAATGGTGGCCGTTCGACAATCGGTGATATGATTTTTGCTCGGTTTGGAACGGAGAGTCTATGGGTGGCGACGGTGTGGCGAACGGACGCCCACGGCGGCCAAAATCCTTGAAAAACCGAAAGGGTCCTTAACCCTAGGTTTGACAAACCGTTGAAGCACGATTGCCGGCTGTGAGAATGGCGACATAGTAGCCGAATTGTGAATGGTGGTAAGAGTGGAGAAGAGATGAACAAACAAAGTATAGAATCTGGTTTTCTTTTTTTAATGGAAATTGAACGTATTTTATATAAGTCTGATTACATCTCTATATATAGGCTCATGCCTAACAAACTAGAAAACAATATAAACCTCCTAACAACTTCAACAATATTTAGTTACGGGCCTACACAATAAGAGCCCAATTGACACAAATTCAATTATTTCTAACATTCATTCTACTTTCTTTTCTTCTTTCTGAATGTTCTTGAAGTTGAGCAACTCTGGATTTTTGTTTTTGGATCACACCGTTGATGACTTTGGCAGCATCCTGCAACAAGCTACTTGGTGAGAATGGACCGTGGGAAATTGGTCTCAACTTTCTTCCATCAAGTTCATAAAGTTCCCATCAACACATGTAAAACAAATAAGGTGAGAGTCTACATTGCCAGAAGCCTCTGTTTTACCAGCTGAAGCTGCTACCGTGTGAGCAATTTCTATGATAATAAAAAATGCTTTCTGTCTTCAAACATCATACTTTCATCCGGAATTTCTTCAGAAACAAAATATGTATTTCATACTTGGTGGTTTAACGAGAATCGAAGGTGTTCTTCATCCTTTCGTTCTTCTTTACTCACCATTCTGTCCTAACATTATTTTTTTTCTTTTTGAAAGTCCTTCAGAAGTCTAATCTTCCTCCAACAGAATAGCATTTTCACACATCAACAGAAGATGCACAAAGCCAATCACCAAATGTATTCAACGAGAGCTAAGACAAGTAATTGATTTCCAGGAATTATATCATCAAACCAGCAGAAAACGAACCAAATAATAATAGCTCCCAACAGGAATCAACTTGTTGCTAACAAACTCAATGAAGTCCAACGAGTAACACCAACATAACAGGGCAGCATGTCATATATCCTCAAAGTATGAATATCAGCAACTCATGTCACTAAACTAAAAAACATTCATAACTGATTGTAGCACCATATGAGATGTGAACAGCAACGAGAGGCAAACATTCTAATCAAACAAAACATATAGGCTTAACAAATTGTAGATTGAGATAGCACAAACCCTGGCAAGTAGTAGTGATTTCATTCGGTTAAGCGTCGAGAATGCCTTGTCAATAAGATCGTTTCGACAATAAGCCGCGAGCATCGCAGTGTAAAGCTCCGGAGTCGGTTCGCATCCTTCTACAATCATTTCATCAAACAGCTGGCAGGCACGGTGGGGTTGCCCGAATTTCCCAAGAAGAACAAGAAGCTTCATGTAGGTACCTTCTTTCGGTTGATAAAAGGGTTGTTCCCTAAGCATCTCAAACACCTAGAGGGCTTGAAGCCACTGCTTCTTGAGGATGCAATCGGGCAAGGTTTCGGTGACGATGGAGAAATCGACAGGCTGCACCATGTTCGACCGTCACAAATGCACACACAAACAGAGAGAGATGAGAAAGAGCACTGTTGAAGAACCAACGCAAAGCAGAGCGTTGAACCAGAGTAGAAACACAGACGAACAGTATATCAGAACACCGGCGAAACAAAACAACAAAACGACGAAACAAAACAACAGCAACAAGAACGGAACACCGGCGAAGCTTGAAAGAAGCCTGAAGGCAACAATATCAGAAGAGGAGAAGAGAAAGACAAACAGCGTTGGAAGAATCGTGTCAGAACGAAACGACAAATGCAACAGCGGAAGACACGACGGCACCAGGACCTTCAACGGCGAATGATACCATGTGAGAATGGCGACATAGTAGCCGAATTGTGAATGGTGGTGAGAGTGGAGAAGAGATGAACAAACAGAGTATAGAATCTGGTTTTCTTTTTTTAATGGAAATTGAACGTATTTTATATAAGTCTGATTACATCTCTATATATAGGCTCATGCCTAACAAACTAGAAAACAATATAAACCTCCTAACAACTTCAACAATATTTAGTTACGTGCCTACACAATAAGAGCCCAATTGACACAAATTCAATTATTTCTAACACCGGCGATTGCGGCGGTGGCTACGCGAGTGACCTTAGGGGTTTCACTCGGGGCGGCAAGGTGGTTCGACTGGCGGCGGCGGTACGAGACACGACGTGACGGTGAGACCGATCGAACGGGGTGGCCGGTGGTAGAAGTCAAAAGGTTGGGAGAAAGGGGGTGAGGGTCGAATCTGGATCTGGATAATTCCAAGATGGGCATTTAATTCGGTACAGGTAGGTGGTTGGGATATTTTATTTGTTTATTAATTTATTTATTACCCTAAAAACATTTAGTTCAAATAAAGTTTCTTAGCCAACTCTAGCAAAAAAATGAATTAGCCTAACTGGTTAAGATGCATGCCTATACAACTAAGGGTTATGAGTCCAATCCCCCTGTGTTGCATTTCTTTTCATCGTCATTTTTTTACTCATTTGCTTTCATATTTATAGCTTTAATTATTTAATTAATTTGGGGTGTTACAAAACAAATCCCAAACAAAAGGGACCACAAGTGAAGATTACCCTTATTTTAGTACAGATAAGTGTATACTGTATAATATATAATTCATCAAAGCTGAGTGCGAAATATAGGAATGCAAAATTACAAAATTACAAAATTATTAGAAAGCTATATTAGAAATATAGGGATGCAAAATTACAAAATTATTAGAGTGCGAAATAAAATTATCAATAGAAAATATAAATAAAGTATCTAAACTATAAGAATATTTAAACCTCTCAGTCCTTTTCCGAATAAAAGAGAATATCCGTCTCTCAAGTCCATTGATAGTATGGCACCTCAGTTTCCTGCAACATATGAAAACACAGAAACCTCTAAACCAATTTACTTCACAAAATGTCATGTAATGACTGATTATTTTGTTAAGAACAATACAAGTTGTTTACTTTAGCATAAAAAAAAAATCAATATATACCTGTAGATTGTGCAGCCTATCAAGTTTGACGTTCAAGATGAAAGCGGGTTGGATTAAGAAGCTTGTCTCTGATAGAACAAAGCTTGGAAACGATTTCACTCATGTACATCCGCTCAGTAGGTGATTCAGCAGAACAAATGAGTCCTATTTCAAATATCGA
Organism: Hibiscus trionum; assembly: GCA_030270665.1. Classification (NCBI taxonomy): domain Eukaryota; kingdom Viridiplantae; phylum Streptophyta; class Magnoliopsida; order Malvales; family Malvaceae; genus Hibiscus; species Hibiscus trionum. The sequence continues at coordinate 68,188 of BSYR01000034.1, read as the reverse complement.
AATCAAGTGTTGAAGATGACTGTCATTGAAAGTGATGTCTGTAAGTGTTTCTTGTGCAACTCTCTCTTGAAGAAGAACAGGATCTATAATCTCAATCGCTTGTTCCGGCAAAGCTGCTGCAACATAGTTGTGAATGCTGAAACCTTCTTTGAACATGTCATGAGTCGGCCTTTTCCCCGTAAACATCTCGAGCAAAAGAATACCATAGCTGTACACATCACCTTTTGTTGACAACTTGCCTCCCATGCCATATTCTACAATTGGTTTATCACAAATTACATGTAGAAAAAATTGCAGAGGAAAATCATCCAAGCTCTAAATACTAATTCTAGATTGTATGTTTGTTTTTAAATTATGGATGAAACAAATAAAGTGAACTTACCTGGCGGAGCATAACCGATAGTTCCTCTAAATCCAAGGGAACTTGACTGGTTAGCAGAATAGATAAGCTTATCTACAGAAAGGATTTTTGCTAAGCCAAAGTCACTTATATGGCCAACCATTTCCTCATCAAGTAGAATATTGCTTGGCTTGAGGTCGCAATGAATGATTGATGTTTCGCAATGATGGTGCAGATATTCCAGTGCATGAGCAACATCTATAGCCACATTAACTCTTTGGAAGAAGTACATATTTCTTGTCATCTCCGGTTTATTCATGTCGCTATATCGATGCAGCCAGTCCTCCAAACTTCCATTTGCCATGAACTCATAAATCAAGGCTTTAAAATCATTACCTTGATAATCAACACCTGAGATTGCTGTTAACACCTTGACAAGGTTTCGATGTCGTATGTTCTTCAAGGCCTCACATTCAGTCAAAAAACTCCTTGAAGCTTCATGATTTAAAAGATTAAACACCTTTACTGCAATAGTTACTCCTCCCTCTTCAAGAATTCCTTTGTACACAGAACCGAAGCCTCCGGAACCAAGCAAATTCTTTGAAGAGAACCCATCAGTAGCTCTTAGGATGCTTTTATATGATAACTGTAGAAGAGAATCTTCTGTAAAAGTTGTTGGCTGCTGCTCTTTCTTTTTTCTAAACCATATAATGAGTAGAAAAGATAATACCAAAATCACTCCTAAAATCACAAAAACAATTACAGGTATTAACCTATGAGAAGTGTTTGATGATGTTTTTGAGTTACATCTGGATAAGTGTAACTCGGGGATGCCACCGCAAAGGTTGTTGTTTCCGTCGACAAATGTAGTACTTATATTCTTAAAGACTCCTTCACTTGGTACCACTCCCTCAAAATCATTGAAAGAGAGATTCAGATATTGTAATGAACCAAAACTCTCAAGAAATTCGGGAACCTCACCTGAAAGATTATTGTCGGATACATCCAATTCCACAAGACCTCTCAATGAACGAAAAGATAAAGGAATGTGCCCTTCAAACAAATTGCCATCCAAGAATAGCTTCTCCAAACTTACACAATGACCAAGGTTGCTTGGAAGAAAACCAGATAAATTGTTTTGAGAAACATAGAATTCACCTAGATTTTTCAATTTTTCGACTTCAACGGGGAGCTCACCGGTCAAATAGTTTGAAGATAAGTCTAGTGCAATCGACAGAGATGAAAGTCCAAGTACTTGAGGGGGTATTGGTCCACTAAGATTGTTATTAGAAAGATCCATTACCTGCAACTTTTGACAGTTACCTAGACTTGAAGGAATACTGCCCTGAAGATTGTTAAAATCTAGAGCAAGTTCGGTTAAAACTGTTAAGTTTCCAATGGAATGAGGAATAGAGCCGGAGAGAAAATTACTATGAGCCAAAAACATCTTTAGCTTCTGAAGGCTCCCAATATCAAACGGAATAGGACCTGATAATTGATTTTTCGATGCCGCTAGCACCTCCAGGTTGATGAGATTTCCAATCCCATATGGGATCCCTGCCACTATTTTGTTATTTTCTATTATCAAATATGAAAGTGTCCTAGAAAAATTGCTAATGCATTTGGGAAATAATCCTCCCAAATTATTTTTGCTTATATCTAGAATCTCTAGTTTGGTATCATTGACTAAAGTGCAGAGAAAGTTCAAGTCACCTTCTCCCCCATGTCCCAAATGGTTTCTGTCTATGAGGAGTATAGACAGTTGATCCAGCTTTTCTAATGATGGCATGTTTCCACTAAGTCTGTTGTCCCCCAACTGAAGTACATTCATGACCGAAGCATTCGATATCGAAACCGGGATTTGTCCGGAGATTTGGTTTCCCCATACAGAAAAGAACTCAACATTTGGCATAGTGATTGCAAAGTCAGAAGGAAGAGTACCTTGAATCCTGTTTCCTCCAATGTTGAAGGCTCTAATATTGGACATATTGAACATCGAGACGGGAACAACACCGGAGATTGCATTTTCTTCAACCTGTAACTCCGAAAGATTGGACAGTTTTCCAAGAGTTTCTGGTATAATCCCGCTCAATGCATTAGCCATCAAAGCAAGTCCCTCAAGGGATGATAAATTCCCCAAGGAAGGTGGAATGCTCCCTCTCAAACTGTTGTGGCCTAAAGTCATGAGTCTCATGTTTGACAAGAGACCCAAGGAAGCAGGTATTTCTCCAGTTAGCTGGTTGCCCCTCATACCAACAAATATAAGCTCAGAACAAGCAGATAAATTGGAAGGAATTTCACCACTGATGGAGTTATTGGACAGATTCAAACTTTCCAATCTTCTTAACCGACCGAATTCTCGAGGAATCTGGTTGCTGAAGCTGTTTCCCTCAAGATTCAAGTTTTTGAGAAAGCTCAAATTTCCAATGTATGGCGATAAAGATCCCGAGAGTTGGAGGAGTTGGAGTTCCAACTCGGTGACTCTGTGATTCTTGCGGCCACATGTAACACCATGCCAATTACAGAAGTGAATGGAAGTGTTCCAAGAGTCCATAACCCTGAGCTGATCCCCACTTATCTTGGCTTTGAACTGGAGTAGAGCTTGCTCATCAGTGTCGTTTCCTCTAAACACAGTGATTGCTGTTGCTAAACCAAGCAGGTTGAAGCATGAGAGCAGAATTATAAGTTTAATGTAAAGAAAAGGAGAGCTGGATGCTAACATATGCGGTTTTGATAGCTCCATCAACTTTAATCAATTTCTTAATGCTTTGTTCATCAACAAGAACCAGAGCCTACTTGAGGTTGGTTTTTATGGTCAACAGGGCCGGTCCTGGATTTTTGGTGGCCCAGGGCGAATATAAAATATGGCCCTAAATTAGAAATTTAAATTGCGATTGTCGTCGTATTTACACTCATGTTAGGTTTTATTGTGGTTGCGGGCATTATAGATGCTATTTCGGTCACTACAAATATCGTGGTTGTGAAATCTATTAATAACATATGTTATTGTGGACATAAAAATTGCAAGTAACGCGGGTTTAGATGGTGCCGCTACCATGAGCGGATGTAGCATATAAATTGGGGGTGCAATTGACTCTACTTGATTTGTTGAGGCATAAGACTTTTAAGGAGGTAATATAGATTTTTCATAGGAAATATTAGATTTGACCCCACTTAATTTGTTTGGAGTATGCGGCCAACAATGCTTATTCTAGTGGTATAGAAATCCTCAATACATCATACTTCACTCATGACCTCACTATAAGAAAATTCTAGCTCCGCCACTACCACTATCGTCATGTAACAGTCGTTGTTGCGGTTGCATACTATTATTTAAATCTATGTCCCTAATAGCAAGTAATGAAAAATTAATAATTTTAAGAGTAGGTCCATAATAACAAGTATTGAAAATTTGGGCCCCTAATAACAATAATTGAAAAAAAATGAATTTTAAGAGTATGCCCAAAATAATAAATATTAAAAAAATGGGCCCCTAATAACAAGTATTAGAAAAAATTAATTTTTTTTGAGTAGGCCCATAATAATAAATATTTAAAAAAAATTAAATTTCTATTAACAAATATTGAAAAAATTGGGCCCCTAATAACAAGTATTAAAAAAATTAGACTATTAAAAACAAATACAATTCGAATAAAATTATAAACATGTAACTTCTTTAAGCTGTGGGCCCTGGGCGGGCGCCCTTTCTGCCCCTGCCCAGGGCCGGGCCTGATGGTCAATATTCTTTTTCCATTTCAGGGGCGGCTCACAGATTCAAGCGCCCTTTTCTATTTATATTTAGGCTTATATTACAAAAAAAGGTAACGAAAGTATTTTTTTTTTTGCTTAAAATAGATACTTAAAATATATATTTTTTTCATCTATATTTTTAAAAGTTGCCACATGACATTAAATAAAAATATATTAGGTAACTATTTTGACCCAAAAAAATACTTAAAAAATATATTTTTTTCATCTAGATTCTTAAAAGTTGCCATGTGACATTGAATAAAAATATATTAGGTAACTATTTTGACCCAAAAAAATACTGTAAGTACATACTTTGACGAAAAAATACTTTAGGTACCTATTTTGACCAAAAAAATACTCTAAATACTTATTTTGATCAAAAGATACTTTAAGTATCTAAATGAAAAAGTTAGTATACTTTAAGTACCTAAATGAAAAAGTTAGTATACTTTAAGTATATATTTGTGATATAAGCCTTATATTTATCAAAATGGAGACAACAATTTAAAAAATATATTTGTTAATTTGTTGGGTATGTGGTAAATTGACTTTTAAATAAAAATGAATTTGAGAAAACAAGGATGACTGGATAGCTAGAGCTTCTCATCATCTCCCTGTCTTTTCCTTAGATCATAGGATTTAGATCCAGTAAAAACACGCCCTTTCTCTTGAGCCTCCTTTCCCTCTTCTCTGTTCCTCTCTATTTTTTTTGATCAAAGAGACTTACTTCATTACTAATAAAAAACAACAGGATACAAAAGGGAAGGCAGACAAGGCGGGCCCACCTCAACCTCCTTCCTACAACAACCTACGCGCGCCGCCATGAGCCATGCAAGGTCAATAGCGTCGCTTCTACATCTCCCTAAACCAGCAGCCGGATCACAGTCAACATCCAAGAAAGGATGCGCATCCAACTCCTCAAGACAGGAACAAACAAAAAAGAAAAAAAACAGACCAAACACAGGCACAAACACAGGCGCAAAAGGAGACGATAACCAGACATCCGACATAAGCCAACCGGAAAACACTAGACGAAACATAGGACAACTAAAAAAAGAACCACCCATAACCTTCTCCGAGATTGCGATACCGACTTTGTCTGAGAGCTCTTCCCAGAGACAGGCTTCCGACGAGTCACCGCCGATCCTTATCAAGACGAAAACCATTATCACCCGAAATGGAGGAATGGAGGCCATTGAGTTCTCCCTCAGTCTAGCTATTTCCGCGTCGTGATGGGTCTGTAACCTAGCAGAACAACACCTAAACAAAAACCTTGGATCCTCCTGCTCTCTGTGAGCCTCTGTGATCCGAGGGGAAGGATTAAACCACATCAAGCACCCACGTCCCTTCCTAACATGGGCCACGCAACATTCAAGCTTCATGGTGAACTCGGATAACTCCCATTGGAGTCATCCGAAGCCTGAACAGAATCCTTGAAGGGGTTAGGATATGCCACTGTTTTCTCCAAAGGGACCAAATCTTCTCCATCACTAATAGCAATCTCTTCATTGAGAGAAAAGTTGTCGTCAATGCACATTGTCGGAACCCGGGTGATGGTCTTGCCAAACGGATCAATTCCCAACTGGATAAGCCCCGCTTCATCAATCATGACCCTGGTGCATTCCATGGCAAACTTCCTTCTTGCTGCTTTCATGATCAGTGTCAGTCTTTTGGACCCAAAGTTCCTCCCTTTTTTCTTTCGTTCAATGTGTTGAATGATAGCAGAGGAATGAAGTATGGATTCAGGGAACAAAGCGGCCGTTATCATATCATCAGAGGCTGCTATGTTCCGTTCCGATATAGCCCAATTTTGGGGCCCAATTTGGCAGATTGTCTTCGAGACCTGCTCCCAGAGTTCACGCCTCTTTGCTGGGCCAAACATTTCAAATCCATCATCTTCTCTTTTGCGTTTCTTGGTGGTCGTCACTTCCATACGATCGAACCCCACTGCCAGCATACTTTCCAAAGTATTATGAGACTTTCCTTCATTTTCCTTGGCAATTTGTCATGGTTCAGATCTTTCCTTGAAGGCAAAGGACGGTAGAATCTGTTGTGCAGACCCTATAACCATGTTAGCTCCTATGTTTCCTTGTTGAAAAGTTGCTTTATTGCTTTCCAAAAGAGGAAAGAAAGGGTTGACTTTGGGCAATGGAGATGGGACTTGAGAGGTTTCCTTAGACGAAACATTAGGGTCAAGAAGATTTGGGTTAGATTGCCCTCTGACAGTGCTCCCGTTGGCACTGTCCTTCTCATCTTCTCCTTTGTCCTGTAGCGTGGACGGTCCCGCTGTGGTGGTGGCCTGCTTCAGGGAGACTGAGCCTTGCTGCCGGAAAGCATTCGAAGCACGTAACCACGGCCCGAATTTCCCAGAAAGTTTCACCATGACCAGGTCATTTTTGCATTCACGTTCGACGTGTCCCAGACGGCCACAACGGAAGCAAAAACACGGCAGTGCTTCATACTTAAAACCAACCTCCAGAGCCTTGTCTTTTTTCCTGTTGAGGATGAAACCCGTCTTGAGCGGATCCTCCACCCTGATGGCTACTCGGATGCCGATATTACCGTTCCATGCCACCTTTTCGTCATCATCTAGATGAAAAAAACAGCCATATTTTGGAAAAATGTAGATGAAAAAACAGCCATATAAATCATCCGACATTGACCCAAAAACATCTCTGTTCCTCTCTAGGTAAGAATAAAATATGTAAAAGAAATGAGTTATATAACTCAAAATCCATGAAGATTTATATTCGGCAAAATGACTCCAATATTATTGTTGGATTTCCCCCTAAAATATGGTTCATCCGACTTTATTTCTTAAACTATGGTGAATTACTGTTGAGAATTAAGAAATTGGGGTGATTTCCACTCGTTTTTAAATAGTAAATTCACGAAAATAATAAAAAATAAGGTTGATAAAAAAAATCAGGGTGATTTTCACCTGATTTTAAACAGTAAAATCATGAAAATAATAAAAAAATATGGCAGCAGGATGTACCTTACACCACTGTTTAAAAACGGGGAGAGAACTCTCTGATTTCAGTCTGAAATTATTATTATTTTTTTTAAAAAATACTGTTAAAAAACAGATGAAAATCCACCCGATTTCTGACTCGAAACAGTAAATCACCATAGATTAAGAAATAAACAATGATGAACCATATTGGGGGGATTAATGAACAATAGTTGGATAAAAACTTCATTTATATTCAATACCTTGGTGGTGAAAATTAAAAAGTGCCTTAGTTTTAGGGTTAAAGATTTAAAATTTAGGGTTAAGGTTAGAATTTGGAGTTTAGAGGTTAGTGGTTAGATTTTAGGGTAATATGATGGTGGATTTAGGTTTTAATTTATAAACCCTAAATTTTAAACTCCTAAATCTAAACTTCTAGCCCTACACCAAAAACTAAATTTCTAAACCCTAAAACTAAAGTATTTATGAAATTTTTTGAGAAAGCTGGTTTTATTAAGGAATGATTAACATGAGTACAAGGGTATTGTAAAATTAAAAACAGCCACAAAGATCCCATTCCTACAACTTAACAAAAGCGAAAAACCAGCATAATGACCTAAAAGAGATACACTACAGCAGACTTGTTCTACGGCGGCACTATTCGTGGCGTTTTTGAAACAAACGCCGCTAAATTTTCACTTATAACGGCGTTTACAATACAAACGCCACAAAATGTTGACATTGGCGGCGTTTTCATTACAAACGACGCTATAGGTTGACATATAGTGGCGTTTTTCACGTCAAACGCCGCCATAGGTTAGATGGTAGTGGCGTTTTAAACGTCAAACGCCCCAAAAGGTTAAACTTTAGTGGCGTTTTAAAGCCAAACGCCGCCATAAGTTAATTATTCATGGCGTTTTAAATCCAAACGCCGGCAAAGGTTAAAATTTAGTGGCGTTTCTGTAACCAAACGCCGGCAGAAGTTAATTATTCGTGGCGTTTGTTACGCCAAACGCCGCGAATGTTTAAACTCACCGTTTTATTAAGTTATATCCCCAATCTGCTCAGATACTCCATCCATCGTGAATTAAAAAAATCCCCAAATCGATCCTGTGCCCTAGCCGTTCCTGCCCCCTCTTGCCGTGTCGCTCCTGGTCGGTCCTCGCCGTCGACCGTCGCGTTTCGCCGTCAGCCGTCGACCTGCGCTCCTCGCCTTCGACCGTCGGCCAAGGTTAGTGATCTCTCGTATCTGTCACAATACCATTCTTCTAATTACATAACCGAACATAAATTGAGTTCCTCATCATATGTTATACTAAAATCATTACCTTAATACAATCAAGATAAGAAATCAAATGAATTCTAGCCCCTCTTATCTTCAATGCAACGAAGAATTTAATTGTTTAGCTATGGTGATTTTCGGTGAAGATGAAGGAGAGAAGAAGGCAATTATTTTGGGATTTTCATTTCTCTTTCCTCTAGTCGGCTGCCCCTTCATTTTCCTCCATTTCCAATTCATTTTCCTCATCATATGTTTTGTTTTGCTGGAGTTGTGTTGTTTGATTGGTTTGTTTGAAGCTTTTGGTTGTGAAAATGTTTGATGCTGTGTAAAAATAGATGAACTGAGTTGTCTGGAAGAGCAGATAATCAGCGTTTTAATTCAATTCAAATTGCATTTGTTTCTAGGGGATCCAAGGGAGGCACACGAACTTTAGTGAGGGTAGATGGTGATGAATTGTGATGTTTCTGTATCATCTTTAGTGCCTATATTTTTTAGATTATTTTTTTAAGTAGTTGCTGAGAGCTTTAGTGGGGTCTAATGATAAGAGTAACTAATGGAGAACTAACAGACTTCTAACATAGTCCAAAAACATAATTTAAAAACATCTCAAAGATAAATATCTACCTTCTTTGCAATTAGTTTAGATTGTTGCTCACTTTTAGCACTAGTACAAACCTGAAAAAACATTGAAAGGTATTTAGTAAATTAAAAATTGAACAATGTTACACTGGCGTTAGTTATTTACTAAATAATTTTGACACTTAAACTTTCGCACAACCAATAACTGCACTAGTATATTATTAACAAATATTTAACCACCAGTAACATACCTTAGTTGGTGAATGATCTAAGAAACATATGGCATCTGATTAAAATGCTCTACCACATTATGTAATTAGAATATTAAAATGCTCTACCAGTAACAAATAATTTTACCCGGGCATGGTTTCTTCTAATCATATTTTGTTTACTTTATTGTTATGTTGAATAGGTTGAGAGCGATTCCACATATCTGTTCATCCTTCAAAGTTGTGAATCGGTGCTCTTCCCCAACAGGTAACTTTCTCTTGAATTTACATGTTTGGTTGGTAAGTAGTTTATATATTTAACATGTTTGGTTGGTAGTTGTGGATAATTCTCGGTCGTTATTGTTATTTCTTTTCTTTTGTCTAAGGAGGACTAGAATTTCTTTAATATTTCTTTTTATTTGTCTAGGGCTGTTAGATTGTATTTAAATCTTTTATTATTATTACAGAAATACAAAATGAATAGGAGTTGGATGAATTTGCCAAGAGTAAGCGTCGACTATCGAAATGGAGTAGAAACTTTTTTAGATTTTGCTTTTGCGAATGCAAGCCAAGAGGATATGATTCTTTGCCCTTGTAAGAAGTGTGGTAACATTAATTGGCACGTTCGTGAAGTTGTACACGAACATCTAATTGTTTTTGGCTTTGTCCGAGGATATATAAAATGGATATTCCATGGAGAGATTACACCTCGTAGAGCTTCATCCACGAGTAACTCGATTGATCCTCTTAATTCTCATCACCGATCTCATAGAGAAGATGACATGGAGGGTATGTTGCGGGATGTATTTAATATGCATGATTATCATCAATCAGTTAGAGAAGATTGTGATATTGGTGTTAATGATTCCTCCGAGATGAGAAGAAGTGGATGTCATGAAGAGCCAAATGGAGAAGCAGCAAAGTTCTATAATTTGCTGAATGAAATGAATGAACAACTTTATGAGGGATCAAAATATTCAAAACTCTCCTTTTGCATTCGTCTTTTCCATCTAAAATGCTTGGGAGGATGGACCGGTAACTCTTTTACGCAGTTATTAGAGTTTTTGGGAGAAATGTTTCCTTTTGCAAAAATTCCTCAATCCAGCAAAGATATGAAGAAAGTGATAAAGGATTTGGGTCTTGGTTATGAGAAAATTCATAGTTGTCCGAATGATTGCATGTTATATTGGGGTGATCGAAAAAATCAAGAGTCTTGTCATGTATGCGGTAAATCTCGGTGGATGAATAAAGATGTAGAAAACGTGAGTGAGGACGAAGTTGAAGCACGATCAAGAAAGAAGCCAGTAAAGATTCTACGATATTTTCCTATAATACCTAGGCTTCAAAGACTTTTTATGTCTTCAAAGACTGCGGAGTCTATGAGGTGGCATCATGATGGATGAACAAATGATGGATTTTTGAGGCACCCTGCGGATAGTTTAGCTTGGAAGTCATTTGATCAAAAGTTGCCGCCTTCTATTTTTGCGATGTCGAAGAAAGAAAAAGAAGTGTTTTGCACGGTGTTGAAAGATATAAAGGTCCCAGATGGGTATGCATCAAATATATCTCGATGTGTTAGTGTTAAAGATCGAAGACTTTATTCTCTAAAGTCACATGATTATCACATATTGATGCAAGATTTAATGCCAGTTGCATTACGCAATTGTATGTCAAATGAGGTGACATCTTGTATAATTGAACTTTCCAATATAATGAAAGTAATTTGTGGGAAAGTTCTGATGGTCGAAGAACTTGAGAAATTGCAAGATCGAGTCGCCTTAACCTTATGCAACTTGGAGAAGATATTTCCACCATCATTCTTCACAATTATGGTGCACTTGTTGGTTCATCTTCCTTACGAAGCTAAAGTTGGTGGACCAGTTTTTTATCGGTGGATGTATCCTATTGAGAGGTATGAATTGTCTAATATGTATTCAATCAGTATTGAAAATTTAACTCTTCGATAACTTTATAAAATAATGTTGTGTTTATTTCACGTCCAGGTTCTTGTGCAAGTTAAAGTCTTATTGTCGTAATAAGCGTTATCCAGAAGGATCGATTGCTGAAGGGTATTTAGCAGAGGAGTGTCTGACATTTTGCTCTAGATATATGGAAGATGTTGAAACGAGATTTAATAGATCAAATAGAAATGATGTGTGCAGTTCTAATAACTCAGCTGAGACTTATTTGTTTGGAAGTTATGGTGAACCACTCGGCAAAGTTGAAATTGCACAATTAGATGACAAATCTTGGGTCCAAGCACATCGCTATGTTCTTTTCCACCACAATTCATTAGATTCCTTACGCACGTAAGTTTTACAATATAAATGATGATGTATTTACTTTATCTTATATAGTTCTCAATCTTTAACCACATAACCTACTTTACAGTGAGTATAAAGAAGAGTTACAATCGCGTGTACGCTCTCGAAGATTACATCAACGAGATATTCAAAAGTTGTTCACAGAAACTTTTCATGAATGGTTAGGGCGAACGGTGAGTAATTTGTACGGCACGTAACTAATGTATAGTTGTAATACTTTATATAAATGCTAATGTTTTCACCTTTTACGCATAATAGGTTTGGAATAGAAGAGAAGTTAGTGAGGAGGTTCAATGGCTTTCTCAAGGTCCGGATAGAATTGTAAAAAGATATAATGCCTTCCTCATTAATGGGTTCAGGTTCCACACAAAATCTCGTGAAAGATTGCGAAGGACTCAAAATTGTGGAGTAGTTGTTACTTCTTCAATTACAAGTTATGCTAGTGCTAGGGACAATCATCCTGTAGAGGGAGATGTAGAATATTTTGGAGTTCTTACAGATATTATTGAGTTGGATTATTATGGCAGAGGAAAGGTTGTGTTATTTCGTTGTGACTGGGCTGATGTTAATACAAGTCGAGGTATTAAAAGAGATCAATTTGGTTTTACTGTGGTGAACTTCTCTCGATTAATTCATACTGGTCAACAATTGATGGACGAACCATATGTATTTTCTTCTCAAGTGAAACAAGTTTTTTACTGCCATGATCCAATGAATAAGGGTTGGTATGTTGTCCTCCGTAACACTCCTAGAGACTTGATAGACATAGGGGATGGAAATTCTGATGACATTGAAAGAAGATCAGAAACTTTACCTTTTGCGGCTCAAAACTTAGATGGAACAAGCACTAGTTCTAGTTCACAATTTCAATGGGCTCGAGAGGACATGGATGTAGATTTTAATGAAAATTGATGGCATAACAATGTAGTAAGATGTTCTAACTCTAACTTGCTATCGAATACATATATTGATAGTAATATTGTTATTAGTTACTAGTTACTAAACTTGTTGTTTGTTTGTTACAGATATTATGCCTAGAAGGAAATTAAGTGACTTGCGGATCGTTCAAGTTCCTCGAGAAGAGGAAGTTTCAAATAATGAGGGAGTATCCGGTGTTGGATCTTCACAAGTTCCGGAAACAGTTGAAGAAACCCAAGAAACCCAAGGTAATGTTCAAAACTATATTTAATTGGTATATGTTGTTTTATTGACTTGATTTTAATAATTTTACCAAATTATTTCTTATATAGTTGAAGTTGGTCAAAGGCGCAAGAGTAGAGGACGCACGATGTTGACAGGGTTGTACAATCTTCCTCCTGGGGAACGTGTACAAGTTTCGAGAAATGATGCTGGTCAACCTATTGGGGCAGAAGCAGGTGTTCTAGCCAATGTCATAGGCATGACTGCACGTAATGGATCACTTTTACCGATCAGTTATGAGTCATGGCGTGAGATGCCGAATGGTAACAAGAACCAGGCTGTGGATCATATTAAGGTACTATAATGTCATTGTAATAGATAATCTATTATAGATTGATGTTAATTTATATACTTTGATTGTATAATTTGTAGGAGAGATTTTCTTTAGAAGTCTCAGACGATTATGTGAAGCATGCGTTAGGAAAGAAATGGAGAGACCATAAGAGCTTCTTGAAAAAGAAATATTTCAAGAATAGTCTCAGCCTTCAAGAGAAGATGCAAAATGTCCCACCTGGATTGCTCCGGTATCAATGGGAAGATGCAGTCAGGTTCTGGAGTTCAACGAAAGGAGAGGTATGATCGCTACACTTTTTAAAGAATATTATTATGTCATTACAAATTAGTTATATATGTATATATGCAATTTTAGGAACGAGAGCGTGTTGGCGTTGCTAGTAGACAGAAACAGAAGTATACTCACACTGCCGGGTCGAAGAGCTTTGCCCGTATTGCTAATGAGGAGGTATTGTTTTTTAGACATTATTCATTATGTTTTCATCTAATACTTTTTTCATAAGTATTTTTATCATTCATTGTAGGAACTTAAGTCCGGAAGTAGTGTTGGACGAGTACAACTCTTCGACATCACGCACACAAAGAAAGATGGTTCTGCTATTACTCCTGAAGCTGCAGAAATTATAGTATATTTATTTGATGCAAAATCTAATATTATGTTATTATTTATATCAACATAATAACATTTTTATATGAAATAGTATTTGAATTTATTTTCTTCATTGATTATTAGGCCAAAATGAAGGACAAAAAGATAGAGTTTGAAGCTACAACTTCAACTAATGGTTCTGCTAATTTGGATGACATCGACAACCAAGTTATTGCTGATGTTTTGGGTCCTGAACGATATGGTCGAGTTCGATGTCAAGGATCATTCGTTACCCCAACAAAATATTTTGGTGCTCAATCGTCACAGTACATGCCATCACAGAGCCGGTCTTCCCATGCAGAAGTTAATCGTTTACAACAACAATTAACTCAATTTAAAGCTGAAGTAGAAGCGAGGGAAGCAGAGAGAGCAGCGAGAGAGGCAGAGAGAGAAGCATCATACAAGAGTCTCGAAAATAAATTTCAAGAACTGATGGCCATGTTCAAGCAGAACCCACCGCAGAATCCTCCATCTTAGTTGATTTATTAGGTTTGGTCATGTTTATTCTACTAAACGAAAGTTTAAATACATTTTGACTTTGAACTACAATGTTGAATTATATTTGCACTTTAATGTTATAGATTTGAACTTATTTTCTTGTTGTTAAGTATTTGTTTCTTAATTTCTGTAATTATTTCTTGGATTGGATATGTCACAGGTTAAATTTGGGTAATAAATATAATGCAAAACGAACTTTCAATGGGCAGTAAGGTTTGCGGCGTTTTCACCTAAAAACGCCGCAACTATCTACTCTATTGCGGCGTTTTTGTAAAAAAACGCCATTAAAAGTCACGATCAAATTGCGGCGTTTTCCAGCAAAACGCCGCCATAGAGGAAGTAATCCTGGCGTTTTTCTTAACAAACGCCGCTAAAAAATAGCATATTGCGGCGTTTGAAAGGTAAAACGCCGCTACAGAGTATGACCTTGTTGCGGCGTTTGTAAAACAAAACGCCGCTATAGAACAGGTTTTTTGCGGCGTTTGTAAAACAAAACGCCGGTAGAGAACGGGATCTATTGTGGCGTTTGTTTACAAAAAACGCCGCGAACGTTTGCGGCGCAAGTATCAACGGCATTTTTGGCGGCGTTTTTCTTAGCGCCGAGAGAGTTTTTAGCGGCGCTAAAAAACGCCGCAATAGGCTAATAAAAACGCCGCGAAAGAACAAGCTTGGGTATCTCATGAGAAATTGGAATGATGAATTTATTAATTTATATTCTACTTTATGAGACATTTACAACGGTATCTCATGTGCTCAAAACGGTTGAGAAATGAATGAAAAATTGATGCTCAAAGTGAGGATATTGTGAATTGTGTAAGGAAAATAAAAACTCCATATCCCATATGGGTGAGATAACAAGCTTGGGAATGGTTTAAATACACCAACCCACTTGGAAGTCATTGAATGAATTGAATGAACACTATGCCTTGCGTGCAGGCACGGTGGTGCAAATCGAAGCTCGTTGAACCCATTCAAGTTGGGGCGACAAAAATGTCCGAACCGGCCAGGTCTTTTCTTGGACCTAGGAATATTTTACCTACTTTGAACTAATTTTTTCCTTACATATGACATATCTTTTGAAATTTTGATATTAAAAGGTAATAAAGCAATTCACAGAAAACATATCCGTTTAATAAGACATTTAATTGATTATTTCTGAATTAAATCAAATGTAAAGTCAATGGCCTTTAATTCGGAATATTTTATTTTCCATATTTTCCTCCTCCACTCCCCTACATAAACCATGCATCTCCTTAGTTTTCAACACTCAAAATCGTTTTTCTTCTCTCGTTCTCTTTATCTCGGTGATAGGCTAAAGCAAGAGTTCAAATTCGAGATCTCTTTAGTTCGTGCTTCTATCGAAGATCTTGTTGTTGTTGTATCCTGGGAGACGAACGACCAATCAAACTCAAGCACCGCCGAGTGGTCGAAATTTGTCTTAAAGAAACTGCTTCTCGCAGGCCTTAACACTTCTCTACTCAACTTTAATCTGGTTTTGTGTTTTCTACTCTTTTTAATTATTTGATTAAAGTTATTATTTTTATTTTATCGTCTTGGATTGATTACTTTGTAACAATCTTAAGACAAACTTCTTATTCTACCTTTCTTCTAATCCGAGACGATATATTCATGATAGAGATAGCAAATAAATTGGTTTCAGGATTCATCCTGCCGTTTTAACGGATTTGCTAAAAATCTCAAAGTTGGACAAATATGGTTACAAAAATTGTCGGTAATAAACGAGAAATTTAGTTTCTGTTTATTGGAATTTATTTTAATTCCTCTTTGTTTCTTTTGAACAAAAACAATGACTATTGGAGATTCTGTCGATTCTACTGCTAAGGTCCCTGTACCTGCACAGACTTCGAAACAACCGATACCAAATCTGAATGCAACGGTGGTGGCAATGAGCCACAATGAGAAGCCGTCAAAATTTTGCGGACAAAATTTCAAGACATGGCAACAAAAAAATGTTGTTTTATCTGACCATGCTGAATCTGGCAAAGTATTTAAAAGAAGATCCCCCAGTTGTCGCCGTAAGGGATGGAGAATGAGAGGTGGATGATCTCACCGCCTTCAGTATCACAGAGTCTTGGAACAATGCCGACTTTCTATGTCGAAACTACATCCTCAACGGACTACAAGACTCGTTGTATCCGGTATATGATGTGTACAAAACAGCAAAACAGCTGTGGGCAGCACTGGATAATAAGTACAAAGCAGAGGATGTTGGGGCTAAAAAGTTTTTAGTAGCCAAAATTTTGAACTTTACTATGGTTGATTCAAAACCAGTAGTAAATCAAGTTGAAGAATTCCAACTAATCATTCATGGAATTCTTGCAGAAGAGATGCTTATCAGTGAATCTTTTCAAGTAGTTGCCATCACGGAAAAGCTGCCTCCCGGATGAAAGACTTCAAAAATTACTTGAAGCACAAGAGGAAGAAAATGTCAGTGGAAGAACAGATTACCAGACTTCGAATTGAAGAGGACAACAGAGGTAATGCTAGGAAACTTACTTTCAAAGATGTCAAGGCAAATGTTGTCGAAGTCAAGAAGGGCAAGCAACCTCAACATCACCAAGCCAAGCCAAATCTGAGGCCTAATGGTGGAGTCTCTAAAAAAGAGAAATTCAAAGGGTCGTGTTTCAACTGTGGCAAGGTGGGGGCACATGTCCTCTAAATGCAGACATCCGAAAAGAGCTAGAGCCAAGGAGGCCAATGCTATGGAGGATGATGATCTATACGCGTTGATTTCTGAAGTCAACCTGGTTGACTCTAACCCGAGTGAATAGTGGCTTGACACTGGAGCCACACGTCATATATGTTGTGACGAGAACTCCTTCTCTAAGCTGATACCTTGCGACAATGGGGAGAAGCTCTACATGAGAAATGCTGCGACTTCCAAAATCAAAGGGAAGGGAACAGTGGTCTTGAAGATGACTTCTGGAAAAGAACTCAAGCTGCAGAATGTATTGTACGTGCCTGACGTACGCAAAAACCTTGTTTCTGGAACACTTTTAAGTGTTCATTATTTTAAAATGGTTTTTGAATCCCAGAAGTTAATTCTGTCAAAAGGGGGGATGTTTGTGGGTAGGGGATATGTATTGAATGGAATGTGGAAACTCAATGTTATTTCTGTAAAATCCAAATTAATGAATAAGAATTCAGCTTCTTTTTTTGTTTACATGCTCGAATCATTTAATTTATGGCATGGTAGACTTTCACATGTTAATTATGATACCTTACGTAGGTTAATTAACTTGGAACACATCCCTTTGTTTCACATTAATTATAACCATAAATGTGAAACATGTGTAGCAGCAAAATTAACAAGGTCTTCATTTCAAACAATTGAAAGAAGTACAAAACCACTTGATCTAATACATATTGATGTTTGTGATTTGAAATTTGTTCAAACTAAAGGAGGAAATAAATATTTTATTACCTTCATCGATGATAGCACAAAGTATTGCTATGTATATTTGCTTAAAAGAAAAGACGAAGCTATAGAAAAATTTATACTCTATAAGCAAGAAGTCGAAAACCAACATAATACAAAGATTAAGGTGGTAAGAAGTGATCGTGGTGGTGAACATGTTAATCCATTTGGTGAATATTGTTCACAACATGGAATTATTCATGAAGTAACATCACCATATTCTCCCCAATCTAATGGAGTAGCCGAACAAAAAAAATCGGACTCTAAAAGAAATGATGAATGCTTTTTTAGGAAGCTATGGGTTACCACAAAACATGTGGGAGGGGGGTTCTTTCAGCTAATTACCTTTTGAATAAGGTTCCTCGAAAGGAAAAGGATAAGACACCATATGAATTGTTGAAAGGTCGAAAGCCTTCCTATAAACACTTGAAAATGTGCGGGTGTCTTGCCAAGGTAATGGCTCCATTACCAAAACAAATGAAAATAGGTCCAAAAACCGTGGATTTTATTTTTATTGGCTATGCTGAACATAACAATGCTTATCGATTTCTTGTGTATGAATCAAAGAATCTTGAGATTCACAAGAACACAATAATGGAATCGAAGAATGCACCATTCTTTGAAAATACATTCCCTTATAAATCTAGGGAACTTGATTAAAGTTCAACAAAACAGAATTTGGATGAAATAATTTCAAGTGATCAACAAGAGGCTGAAATTGAAATGGAGCCAAGAAGGAGCAAACGAGCAAGGGTAGAAAAATCTTTTGGATCTGATTTCTTAACCTTTATGCTGGAGGTTGAACCTCTAACGTATAGTGATGCTATACGCTCCTCTGAAGGCACCTTATGAAAAGATGCCATTAAAAGTGAAATTGATTACATCATGCAAAACCATACATGGGAATTAGTGGACATTTCTCCTAGAATTAAACCACTAAATTCAAAATGAATTTTTAAAAGAAAAATAAAAGCATATGGAACAATTTATAAGTACAAGGCAAGGTTGGTAATCAAAGGATACCGACAAAAAGAAGGCTTTGATTACTTTGATATATTTTCCCCTGTATCAAGAATAACATCCATAAGGATGATATTCGCAATTAGGGGTGGGCATTGTCGGGTACCCGGTTCATCTGGGTACCTCATTAAGCGGCCCGTGTCCTGGCCCATTATATTCGGGTACCCGTATTTTACGGGTACCCGATTCCTATTTTTTTTATTTTTTTTTATTTTAAAATAAAAAAAATCACATGTTAAACACAAAAATATTTAAAAAAAATTAAACTTAAAACTTAAAAGAATATAATACAAACATAGAAAAAATGTAGGGATTTAAACTTAATTTTAGAGTGAAAATATTAAGAAACATAAAATAAAAATATAATTTTAAATATAAAAAATATATATTAATTTTTATCGGGTCGGATCGGGTACCCGGTAAGGGGAAACTTCCAGCCCGTGTCCCGATAAATTTGTCGGGTCGGGTAATTTTTTTTAGGAATTACCCGACATTTTAGGTTCGGGTCGTCGGGTTTTCGGGTCGGGTATTTTTGCCCACCCCCACTCGCAATAGTTGCCCTGCGAAATCTAGAAGTACATCAAATGGATGTTAAAACAGCTTTCCTAAATGGAGATCTTAATGAAGAAATTTACATGGACAACCTGAGGGTTATGTAGTTTCAGGTCAAGAAAGAAAAGTATGCAGATTGGTTAAGTCCTTGTATGGACTTAAACAAGCACCAAAACAATGGCATGAGAAATTTGATAATGTCATGATGACTAACGGTTTCAAAATAAACGAGTGTGACAAATGTATATATGTCAAAACTATAAACATTGGATATGTCATCCTATATTTATATGTTGATGACATACTTATTGTTGGAAGCAACAATGAAATGGTAAAACGTACAAAAAACATGTTAAATTCGAAATTTGACATGAAAGATATGGGACTGGCTGATACGATTCTGGGCATCCAAATCAAAAGGTCACCGGAGGGTCTCATATTAAGTCAGTCACACTATGTGGATAAGATTCTTGAGAAATTTAATAAGGAGGATTCTGGCATAGCCTTAACTCCGTTAGACCCTTGTTCACATCTATCAAAGAATCGTGGGGAAAGTATCCATCAAGTGGAATATGCAAGAGTCATAGGCAGCTTAATGTATCTCATGAGCTACACTAGACCAGATATCGCTTTTACTGTGAGTAGTTTAAGCAGATTGACAAGCAATCCAGGGAAAGATCACTGTAAAGCAATTGTGAGAATATTGAAATATCTAAGATATACTCGGGACTATAGACTGCATTATTCCAAAGACCTCGCTGTCTTAGAAGGATACTCTGATGTCAGTTGGATATCTGATATTCAAGATACCAAAGGCACAAGTGGATATGTATTCACTCTGAGGGAGGAGCCGTGTCATGGAAATCCTCAAGACAAACTATTATAACCAGATCCACAATGGAATCTGAGTTTGTTGCTCTAGACAAATCTAGAGAAGAAGCAGAATGGATTCGTCAATTCCTTGAGGATATCCCTGAATGGTCGAAACCTGTGCCCACAATATGTATACACTGCGACAATCAAGCAACAATTGCTAGGGCACAGAGTTTCATGTATAACGGTAAGTCAAGGCATATGCGCCGTCGACATAACACCGTCAAACAACTGATCTCACATGGAGTTATCTCTATTGACTTTGTAAAATCAAATGATAACATTGCGGATCCACTAACCAAAGAATTGAATCGAGATCAAGTTGAGAAAACATCTAAAGGAATGTGACTAAAGCCCATGAGAAGTAAAGGCACTATGTGAAGGAAAACCCTACCTAGTTGACTGGAGATCCCAAGATCTAGGTTCGAAGGGACAACCTAATTACATAGACCTGTGCGATCACTACGGGGGATCTTTTCCCAAGTCCATTTCTATGATGTAAACAGTGATAAAAAGTGGTACATGTTAAGCAAAGCTTTTAATGACCATTGTATGCTTCGGTGAGCCAAGCAACATAAGTCACCTATATGAGAGTGAAGTGGGGCCGCTTCAAGGAGACTATTGGGTATAGTTCTTTCAAACTCTTGCAGAACCATGCGACGTCCACGGCCACATGGACATAACCATGAGAACTAATACTCTTGTTAGAGAGGTAGTTGTGTGAAGTATATCATCGTTTACACAAACAGCTGAACAGTTCAAGGACATCACGTCTACTTGTTAGCTAGTAAAGTAAATATACTTTCACAAGGGAAGGTTCAAAGGAGGAAACCTACCTATCTTATGAAACTATCAATCGTAGATCCTATCACCATATCGAGTCAAAATATTTTGAAAAAAATCAATTTCATTCATGTGGGGGATTGTTGGAAAAATGTGAGAAATTAGAAACTTTGAGCCATATTTTATAGTGGTAAAGGTGGAGATTCTGTCACATCCCAAAAACCGGTCTAGTCGGAATTAAATTCCGGTGACCGAATATTTTTATTAATTGAATAATTTATTCGATCTTATTTAGATTATTCGAGATAATTTATGAATCAAGGTCAAGTTCCAGTAAACAAATATTTTTTATTTCGATTAAGGGTTGGTTCGATTTGGTACCCAAAATAGATTAAATAGTTAGTTTATTATTATTATTAATATATATATATAAATATATATATATATATATATATATAAGAAATGGAGACCTAATTAAGTTAGGTATTTGTAATGGAAACACCATTAGAATTAAGATAATAAGTATAATTGAAAGTGGCAACACCATTAGCTTAAAATAATGAATAAAAAAAAAGAAAATTAGGGGAGTGGTTTGGACGGCATATTAGAATAAGAAATGGTGGGTGAATAGTGATATAAAAAAATTTGAAATAATTGAAGTGGGATTTGCACCATTTGTGGCTTTAAATCAATCTCATGAATTTGAAATTGATTTGAAGGCTGGCCAAACTTGTATAAAAGGGGCAAGGGATTTGATGAAATGCACGGCAAAACAAAGGAAAGAAAAGAAAAGAAAGAAAGAAATTAGTAGGATAAACATACGATCCAATGTTTGATTGGTAGTCCGATATTTTCGATATAGTAATATCGAATTTCTACCGATGACGGGGTAAGCTCAAATCTCTAGTTAGTTTAAGTTTCGGTATTGAGTTGATTAATATTTTTATATATATTCGATACTGTCTTATTGATTTTTATTAATTATCATGGTACACGAGGTAGATTCGGAACAGCCGTCAAGCCCAAGAAATAATAATAAAGTACCGGTCTGTCAAGGTGAGTGAAACAAATTAGAGTTGAGATTAGAGTCTCAACTACCTTTAATTTGATGTTAGTATATATATTAAGCATGAAATTGGATTAATTAAAGGTTGGTAAAAGATAAGGGTAGAAAGAATAAAGAAATTCGGATTTATAAACTGTCCTGTAGAAAACTGCATTTTTGAGCATGTTAGAGTCATTTCTGGAAAACGGGTTCTTCTACAAAGTTGTAGAGGACAAAATTTTACATGAAATAGAGGTATGATTTGCTCAAAAATGTTAAGTATAGGTCTCAGAATTGTTGTTAGAAGTTACTGGACTAAAACTGAATAAATCTAGAATCTGCTATACTAAATTGTAAAATTTGAAAATTATAGGGGCTTAAATAATGCCAATAAAATTCTGGAAATTTATACTTGAAACAGGGGAGTCATGAAATGAATGAAATTAAATGGCCAAGCTTGAATTAAGTCTCAATTGATAGGTTAAATCTATTTAGATCACATATAGGATTATTAAAGAATTAAAGGGGATTGTTTTATAGAAATTGATAAATTGAGGACTTACATGTCCTATTTTTGAGGTTGCTGGATTATAGAAATAATGTTAATATGTGAAGGTAAATGTGGTTAAAATCTCAAGATTAATGGTGTAGTGAAACATAGGTTAAATGTACACTAAAGTGGCAAGTTGAAAACAGTGGGCAGAATAGGTCTACGAGAAAGCCCGGTTTTCAAACAATAAACTGTATTGATAGGTACATGCTAAAAATATGTACCATACATGATTTTAAAGGTGTGTTTATAAGCTTTCTAGAATGGTAAAGAACTCCTTATTTGGAGTTGTGAGTAAAAAGATATGAATTTTTGAGTAAGTAAAGGTCATAAAAACAGGGTAACAGTTTACCCCTAAATCTGCATCAACATTGACTTTAGAAATTCATTATAAATTGTATAAGAAGAATTAAAAGTTATAATTTATATGGTTTAAAAGGTTATTAAGTCTAGTTTCGTTTAAAACAAACGAAATCAGATTTTGAATTATAGAACATTTTATATAAATATTTCTTTGAGGAGAATGCAAGCTGCCTAATGTACTAAATGATATATTTCTTTAATGTTTGGTTAGAAAAGAGTAGAAATGAAGGAAACCACAAAGTTGGAGAATAAGGAAAATGTCTCTAAGCTTGGATTGAGGCGAGTGTGGATGCATTTGTCTCGGGTGACGCGGTGTCATTCCGATATTTGTTTTATGTTCTGATATGTGAGTGTAGATGCATTTGTCTCGGGTGACGCGGTGTCATTCCGATATTTGTTTGTATGTTCTGATATGTGAGTGTAGATGCATTTGTCTCGGGTGACGCGGTGTCATTCCGATATTTGTTTGTATGTTCTGATATGTGAGTGTGGATGCATTTGTCTCGGGTGACGCGGTGTCATTCCGATCATTGTTTTTATATGTGAGTATGGATGCATTTGTCTCGGGTGACGCGGTGTCATTCCGATCATTGTTTTTATATTCTGATATGTGAGTGTAGTTTTGTTTAAAGTGTTGGGATTAGTATCCTAACCTTGTTATTTTTTTAGATAACATGAAGAAAGCATGAAATGAATTTAATAATGATTGGTAAAATTTAAAATGGTAAGGAAGAAGGATTAAAGGCAACAATATTGATCTAAGTGTATATTGCTTGTTAGATAAGCATGCTTAGCATAAATATGATTAGTTGCTATGATGTGTTGATTACTTGAGCTATGTGAAATGTGACTAAATGATAAGCTTTGCTACTGGTTTTTGATGATCATAAAATGAAAATGATCTCATGTACTTGCTGGAATTTTATATTACCATGATGCTTGATTGATTATATGTATATGCCTATTGAAATGGTTAAATGCCTTTGAAATTATGAATGATTGACAAGTGAATGATCTTGTTAATAAAGAAAGATAAGTAAAGTCCTTGGTTTGATTAGTGTCTATAGGTAGAAGGGCATGCCTTAGAGTCGTTGAGCTCCCCTGATCTTTGTTACAGGATGGTGGTTAGTCACCTATAAACCTGATAAGGTGGTTAGTCACCTTGATAATTGAATGGTGGTAAGTCACCATTGATGCCTATGCATCCCCTGTTATATGTTGAAATGAGAAATGGATACTTTGAGTATCTAATGTTACATGTTACATGAAGACTCGATTACCTTGTTCATTAATCATCCAAGGCAAAATATTTAAAAGTTACATGACTTGAAAGATAAGTACTTAAATGATAAGTACCAATGAAATGAAATTGATATGCTTACTTGTTTTGTATATGCTAATGCTTTTAATTGATGCTTGTTGTTGTATATGATAATGTTTTGATCGATACTTGCTGTATGAATGAACATAAAAGCATGATGTTTATGTTGCATTTGTTAAGGGCTCATGTAGAGTAACTATGCTCGAATGGTAAATTTGGTAAGTGCCTTGTATTACTTTGATATGTTCGAATATGACTATGAAATGCTACATGATATGGAGCTACGGCTCAGGGCTACGGCTCATTTATGATTCATGATATGGTGTACAGGGAATCCGCGTATCCAATGGTACCAATATATTATGTATTTAATACGTATGCTATGTTATGCTCATGATATGATATTATGTTTTGTTATGAATATGAAGTATGCCATGTTATTGCATAATTAGCATGACATTCATTTTTGGAAGCATGTTACATGATATAATATGATCATTCATTGTCATTGGCTACCTCACTTAGACTATGTAAGTCTAATGCATTCATTGCATAACATTTCAGGTTAAGGAAAGTAACAGATCGAGATCGGGATTAGTTGGAAGATTGGCAAGTCACTACAATTAAAGAGTAATGTGTTTTGTCCTTATGAACTCCTAGTATGGTGGCAAAGTAGTTAAAGTAATTATACTAGTCTTGTGGGCCTACTATTGTGTATACGTTACCTATGTTTTATATAAGGTTTTAAAGCTATATAAACTATTAAGTTAGTAATAAAATTGACATAATTGGTAGTAAAACATTGATTAAAGGACTCTATGATTTTTGTGAGTTGTTAGGCTCATTGAAATATGTAAAGAATTTTAGTAAGATAATTCAAAAAGAAATAGATTTGAATACTTTACAAAATAGTCACTGAACATTACCTAGTCTAATCAGATAGGTAAATGCCCTCCGTTAGTAATGAGATTTTACAAGCTAATAACTAGTAAATTTAATTTCAATATAATATCACGAATTTCAGATAATGACCCCTAATTTGTAAAAATTACAAATTAGTCCCTGAGTTTGAAAAAGTTTAAAATTGACCCCAATTCAAGTAAGTTGTTAATAAGTTAAGTGTTAAGTCTTAAAAGAGATTAATAAAATATGCCGAAATGATTTTTGAACTTTGGAATAAGTTCTGATCTCTAATATGTTATGTCACTAAAAGATTTATGTCTCCGATCTCCGCATCGTTTCCGGTAGCGCTCTCCGACCCGGTTCTCTACCAGGCCGGGAAGGGGGTGTTACAGATTCGAATGGCGAATTTATTAATTTATATTCTACTCCATGAGACATTTACAACGGTATCTCATATGCTCAAAACGGTTGAGAAATGAATGAGAAATTGATGCTCAAAGTGAGGATGTTGTGAATTGTGTAAGGAAAATAAAAACCCCATATCCCACATGGGTGGGATAACAAACTTGGGAATGGTTTAAATACACTAACCCACTTGGAAGTCATTGAATGACTTGAATGAACACTATGCCTCGCGCAGGCGCAGGGGGTGCAAATCGAAGCTCGTCGAACCCATTCGGGTTGGGGCGACGCGAATGTTCGGACTGGTCGGGTCATTGCTTGGACTTACGGATATTTTACCCACTTTGAACTAATTTTTTTCCTTACACATGATATATCTTTTGAATATTCCGAATTTAATAGGATAATATTTGACTTTCCATTAAATTCGGGTATTAAAAGGTAATAAAGCAATTCACAGAAAACATATCCGTTTAATAAGGCATTTAATTGATTATTTCCGAATTAAATCGGATGTAAAGTCAATGGCCTTTAATTCAGAATATTTTATTTTCCATATTTTCCTCCTCCACTCCCCTATATAAACCATGCATCTCCTCAGTTTTCAACACACTCAAAATCGTTTTCCTTCTCTCGTTCTCTTTATCTCGGTGATAGGCTAAAGCAAGAGTTCAAGTTCGAGATCTCTTTAGTTCGTGCTTCTATCGAAGATCTTCTTGTTGTTGTATCCTGAGAGGCGAACGACCAATCAAACTCAAGCACCGCGGAATGGTCGAAATTTGTCTTAAGGAAACTGCTTCTCGCGGGCCTCAACACTTCTCTACTCAACTTTAATCTGGTTTTGTGTTTTCTACTCTTTTCAATTATTTGATTAAAGTTATTATTTTTATTTTATTTTATTGTCTTGGATTCATTACTTTGTAACAAGAGACTCGGAATGCATCCAACCATGTAAATATAAAGAAATCCGAGTTTGAGAACAAAGCTCTACCATTCCTGGAACTGCACAAGCAAATTCAAACTAGAGGGAGTTAACTGGTGTTTAATTGCGACCTGTCCTTTTACTTTCGCCATATATTTTATCATTATTACGAAATTAATTTCTTTTTAGTCTTATAAGTATTTAACTTAATTTATTTTTACTATTAAAAAAACTTAATTCATTTTTAGATATTTTTACTCGTAAAAGTCAATGTACAACGCTTTTAAAAGCTTCTAAAAAAGTTAGGTTACCACTTGAAATTATGGGACCTACATGTCCAATTAATTGCTAGTTTTGTTTCCAACTGGTTTCATTATGGTTCGAGTAATTTTAATTTTATTATTTTGGATTTAAAAAATTCATTTCAATTATTAATATTTTTCTTTCTTCGTGTTATTTAGCCATTTATTTTCTCAATTTTCTTCTGAATTTCTCTCTCTTGTTTCCTTTCCTAATATAATCCTTCAATTCTTCATTTTCCTCCTTAAAAATTTTCTATAAATCTCTATCAGGGCAGTGTCTAAACATTAATTTAATAAAAAATAAAGTTAAATAATAGTAATATCTAATATATAAATATTAATTTGGTAAAACAAATAAAGTTAAATAATTGTCATAGAAATGCAAACGAGTAGTAACTTATTTTGTTTTTAGGTAAACTACATTGGAGGTTACTCAATTATTAGTAAAGTTATGATTAGGTCACTCAATTATTAAAAGTTACAATTTTGTCACTCAACTAAATTTTAATTACGATCGGTCACTCCTCCATTAAAATACAAACGGACACCTAACAAGGTTTGGTATGGTGACAATTTTAGACCTCAAAACTTATATATTCTACTAATTAAGTCGTAATTCAAAATAATTTAATAAATTTAACTCTTCATATTTAAAAAAATATATCAATTTAGTCATTTTTTCTCCCAAATCGCTTGTATACTCCGGTTAACACTAAAATACTTCACTTAAAATCATTAATTAATCTAATACACAAATTTATAAATGTAAATATATTTATAGTTATTTTTTAATGTTATGTTTTTAATTAGCATCTACATTAAAATTAAACTCATCGAAAACTATTTAAAATTATTTATGAAAATCTTCATGTTTAATTAACTGCTATCACATAATTTTCTACAAAAATTTTAAGTTTTCGTATTATTATATAATTTTTTTAGTAATTTTATGTTTTTAAATGACTTCAATATTTCTCTTTTATTTTAAAGATCCCTGAGAGTTTGAGGAGTTGGAGTTCCAACTTAGTGACTTTGTGATGCTTGTGACCACATATAACACCATGCCAATTACAGAAGTGAATGGAATTGTTCCAAGACTCCTAGTGGCATAACACAATGGGACCCATGGGGCCATGACCCCTTTTAAAAAATTATAGTTTAGACCTTTAAAATTTTAAAAAATTTAATTTTATCCCCACAAAATTTTTAAAATTCAGATTGAACTGTAAATTTTGTGAACGTTTTTAATTAAATCTCTATTAACAAGTTGCCCCACTATAGACTCCACTAAATAATCTGGTTGAAATTTATGTAGTTTTTGAACTCTGATATTATCTTTTTCTATCTCTAGTTAGACGAGTCTACTTGTGGTTGGTTTTTAGGGTCGATATTTTTTCCATATAAGCGGCTCCCTTTTTCTTTTTCCACATAATTTCTATCTAGTTTTGAACATGACAAATATCTCGATATTATCTCAAAATTTAAAATTTAATCATTATATTATATTTTTGTGAAAAATAAAAGTGACGTCAAGAAAATTATTTGATGGACCCGGTTCATGACATCAGTCATTTGTGGTCTCAACCAATATGGTTCATTCATCTCATTTTTCTCTGGGGTGAATCTTTACCTCTTTCCTCCATGTATATAAGTATTGAATAGTTATTTGGAAGTTACTTTGAGATGGATGGATCTTATTGGTTGGGAACACAAATGACTTATAATACTCCGTGATGTCGTTACTCTTATATTTTCAAATAATATTTACGATTAATAATACTTTGTCTTCGGATAATATTAATTTTTTTGGATAAACTACATTGGAGGCCACTCAGTTATTCATAAAATCATCATCGAGTCACTCAATTATTAAAAGTTACAATTGGGTCACTCTATTAAAATTTTAGTTACGATCTGGTCACTCCTCCGTTAAAATACAAAAAGACATCCAAAGAGGTTTGGAATAATGATAATTTTAGTCCTCAAAACTTATATATTCTACCAATTGAGTCACAATTCAAAATAATTCAATAATTTTAACCTTTCATATTTAAACAAATATATCAATTTAGTAATTTTCTCTCAAATTGCTCGTATACCATCGTTAACACTAAAATGCTTCATTTAAAATCATTAATCAATCTAATACAAAAATTTATAAATGTAAATATATTTATAATTATTTTTTATGTTAGATTTGTAATTAGTATCTACATTAAAACAAAAACTCATTGAAATCTATTTAAAATTATTTGTGAAAAAATTTAATGTTTTAATTACTGCTACCATATGATTTTCTACAATAAGTTTAAGTTTTCGTAGTATTATACAGTTTTCTTAGTAATTTTATATTTTAGAATGATTTCATTATTTCTCTTTTATTTTAAAATAAACTAATATTTAAACATTTTAAATTACTATATTTTATTATTAAACAGATTTCTTAAATTATTAGCATGTATGTGTTTTTTCATTAAAAAGGTGTATAGTTTTTGCTATAATTTTAAATGTTTTTGTTATTATTCACAAAATTACTAAATGTTAAACAATTTTATTATTACGAAAATTTATTAAAAAATTATCCATGTTTAAAACAAGTCTCATAAGTTATTTTTACATAATGAAGCGTAAGCATACAAGAAGCCATGACAAATATGTTTTTATTACATTAATATCTAATATCTTTTTCATTATATGATTTGTAACCCCTAGACCCGATTATGCGACACACCAAAATCTAGGAGGTCACATTAGGGTTACCGGAGCGACCCGCATTAAAATTCTTAAATAAAATAAGTTGTCAAACCATTTAAAATCATAAACCAAGTCCTGAATTAAAATAAAATTTTAAGAAATCATTCAGACAATGAGACAGAAACTATGATACGAGTTACTAAAACAAGCTTCAGACTCAAATATGAAACGAGACGTGACATACATGCCCCCTAATTACACATGTACCGTACCCCGCAAGCAAATCTGAAGAAACTCTCATAACGATGTTGATAACTGCAACATGATCGATCTTTTAACCTGTGGTGGTAAAAACAATGTGAGCTTCGGAAAGCTCATTAATACTTAACTACCAAAAGATGCTATAGGCAATATGCATGTTGACAAGTCGTCGTTTAACCGGTCAAAAATAAATGAATAAATTAACCTCTTCCAATAAATAATAATATAAAGAAATTAAATAGATATAGGGAAAGAGGGTCGATCCGCAGAGAGATTAGCTGGAATGATTGACTGAAGACTGCTTTAATTATTACTTCCAGGAATATCTGCAAAATAAGTAAATAAAATGGGGGGAGTGATCTGATATTGGTCGAAAATGAAATAGCAAGATTTAAATGCTAAAAAGATTAAGAAAAACCAAGTATGTGAAATAGCCTCGAACCAGCTCCTTCAATTCTTTCGATCACTGAAATAGATTTTTATTTCGGGGATCATGTCGGTTACAGTCTACGAGACCCAACCCGTCGTAACTTGTTTCTCTCTCGAGTAACCAATCCTCCCAAGTTTATCTTCGAAAGATGGTTCTTAAATAATTCAACCACGTCTATCGCCGTTAAAATATTTAGAATGAAAGCAGGAAAAACCCGACTCAGAAATTGTCTAAAAAGAATCGCTTCTGATTTTATCTTTCCTTAGCGGACCGCCACTAAGAGTGTTCATAGGAAGTCGAAATTGCCACAGGCCGATCCTTCCTCCCAACTGTGTTTTTAAGCGATTTCAGACCAACGAGCCCTTTTTGATTTGAAAAACGGTTAAAAACTTTTAGTAAGGCCGATTGCCAAACTATCTAAGCAGAAAGATAAAAATGATCTCCCAAAAGAATTTAAGCAAAGTTCAATTCTCACGAATCGAATTGACTTGGCTGGTTCTTGGCTTAAAAGATTTAGCTAAGCATGATATTGATTATCATGCTTAACTTGATTTTAGAAAAGTAATTAAATGGCATAAAACAAACGAAACAAGAAAATAAAGGAAAAGAACTTGAATTAAAACTAGAAAATATTTACAAAGGAAAAGATAGAAATACTCAAAACTAAGAAGATGATCTTAAGCCTTCACCAAAGGTTGGTATTTATAGGCTTAGATTACAAGGATAAGAGATAAGAAAATCAAAATAACAATTCAAATTCAAATGTTTTTAAAATTCAAAATAAATCCAAACGGATAGAACTGATAATCTGATCGGATCTTCTCGGAACATTCCAGGATCTTCTAGAGATTGCCATGTCACTGCCACGTCAGACGCGTCGTGCCTAGTGTCGTGCCCACGATGCTAGTCATGACAGAATTGTAATAAAAACTGCAAAAATGCCCCCTTTTTACTGTTATTTCCAGAATTGGGTCCCTGCACAAAATATAACAAAAACAACATGTATTAAGTAGCAAGAAGTCCTAATAACTAGAAAAATAGCAAATGAAGTATGTCATATTTGAGAACTTATCAAATTCCCCCTCACTTGTCTCATACTTGTCCTCAAGTATGTCTGAAAAAACATGAACCAAATAATGAAATCCTCAAACCATCACAAGCATCGAAAATATTTGAAAAAGTACAACATGCAAGCAACAACAATCATTACAGCCCTCCACCCTCCTAATCACCTAACAAGCATTAGTCTTACTCATCCTAGTCTTAATCCTCACCAAGATACACTCAAGAGCACTCAAAGTGTTTATGGGAAAGATGAAGCAGAAACACTCAAAGTCAATCATGAATAAAGGTTTTCATAGGCTTGTAACAAGTTCAATTCTCCACTACTTTAATAGAATCGAGGTGTAAAAATCATTAGGTCTTTTGTTCAAGGTGTAATGTGGGTTTAGAAAAAGGATAGAAAGATGGAAAGAAAAAGCAAAAGAAGATGATTAATGCAAGATATTTCAAACATTAAGCAGTGAAGACAAAAAGAGGAGCTAAAAATGGGCAAGCAAACACCTTTTTTTTCTTTCTTTTTTTTCGAAACTGTTTTTCTTCTTTTTCTCATTTTTTCTTCTTTTCGAAGCAATTGCCTCCTTTTATTCTGTTTTTCTTTTTTTTTCTTTCATTTTTTCTGGAAAAATTTTGCCCTTATTTGAAAAGTATCTCCTTCATGTCTAATAAAGATTCTAGCATTTGATCAATTGAAATGGTTAAGTCAAAGGAATGGGATGTAAGGCTCACAAGGGCTCACTAGGCGATGAGAAAGGGTAAATTAAAATGAAAGAGAGGGAAGAGGTTAAAACCTAATGCCTAAATCATTTTAAAGCACCTTATTCTAGTGTAGTCACAAATCGTAAGCAAGCCACAAGTTCTAGATTCCTAAAATTCAAGACGACACTCTCAAGCAAAGAAAAAACGAGCTTAATATGAAGAATGCATGCTCAAGGCTCAAATCTTACCAAAATTGGGCTAATTTGATTAAGCAAGGCGAGAATTCTAACAGAAGTAAGGCAATTAGGGAGAGATGTCAAACTGCAAATGATTATCAAAATCCATTTTCAAAAATTTAAACATGTTGGAGAGCAAACAAGTGATGGCAATTGGAAATATACTAAAGGTTAAGTCTAAACTGATCATACATCAAACAAGCATAGGACAAGTGGTTTTGCACCCTCCCCCTCACTTAAATGAATTGCCCCAATTCAGAGAAAAGAATTAAAAAAATGTAAGGCAAAGAGGGGTAAAGGGAACTCCCCGTGATCAATGATGATTGCGGCCACGCCCAGGACGTAGGTAAGAGA
This sequence comes from Hibiscus trionum, assembly GCA_030270665.1. Lineage (NCBI taxonomy): Eukaryota > Viridiplantae > Streptophyta > Magnoliopsida > Malvales > Malvaceae > Hibiscus > Hibiscus trionum. Next base: position 35,902 of record BSYR01000034.1, on the reverse strand, counting down.
GGATTTCGGCTATGTCATCTTCGAGTGCGTGGAGGTGCGCGGCGAAATCCGGAACATTGTGCAAAGGCTGGTCCTGGGGAGGAGAAGGAAAGGATGACGTGCTCTGCTGCGTATGACGGCGCCGTCCGCCAACTCCAAGGACAGTGGGTTGAACGACAGCTGGTTTATGGGGTGCTGCTCTCCCTTGTCGTCGGGTTCGGACCATGGCTGGTTTAGGTAGGGGCTATCGGAAAGGGAAAGAGGAAGAAAAGGGGAAAGGTTTCAAAGGGGGACAAATAAAGAAAAGAATTGAAAACAATTCTTACTTTATTTTATTCCTATGCAACCGGTCAAAGGGTTTTGAAAATGGTTGGAAAGGGGTTTACTATCATGCGCCATTAAGTGGGAAGGGGTTTTGCTATCGTGCGCCATTTCCCCCTTGATAACCCCTCATTGTTCACGATTCTCCCTTCATTTGATCAGATAAGGTGATAAACTGCAAAAGAAAAGGAAAAATCGACAAAGATAATATAAAACAAAAAAATAAAAATAAAAATAACAAGAAAAAAACAAAAAAAACTTGGATGGGTTGCCTCCCATAAGCGCTTTATTTAATGTCGTTTAGCTCGACGACCTTTGCTAAATTTTTGGTTCTTCAAAAGAAAGGTCTTCAAATAAACGGTGATGTCCATCCCTTGTCGGTTAACGCCTTCCTTCATCTTTTTATTTGTGCGCAAAACAACAACTAAGCTTCTACCTCCTTCCCGATGCGACAACTTACTCAAAATGATGATTGGCAAAGTTTGGTTGTCGCCTAAAAATATATAATTAAATTGCTCTAACTTCGGCTTTGGTTCCTGCAAAATTGAGGGAAAATGTTTAGATCGATTTGGGATTAATCGAAAAATCAGAAAAGGAAGAAAGAGTTGAAATGATTTCGCCTATATTTTCATCGTCGAGATTCGCGAATTCCCTACAAAAGTCATAACACAAATCAGTTTCGATCAAATCATCAGCTAACGGGTCATTAATATCAACGAAATTTAAACTTGCGACCGAATCAGGATACTTCATAGCTTTATACATATCAAATTTAACTACTTCCCCATCAAATTCCATAGTTAATGTAACCCCCTCGTCCCGGTCTAGCCGAATGACCGGTCCGAGCGAGCTACACGGGGAAAACCGAGTGAAAACCCCTTAAGGATTCCCCCTCGGTTAGCAACCCTATTTCTTTTTTTCTTTTTTTTTAAACTTGTCTAGATGAGCATTATATCCTATGTGATCATACAGCGGAACAACCAACGTGAGACAATCAAACAAACCCAAACCAACATCTAACAGCCCAATTTTAGACTTAAACTGTAGGCGGTATCGATACACCTAAGGGGTGTATCGATACACCTTGACTAGGTCAAAGGGTCAAAGTCAACCCGTGGAGACCGTATTGATACACCCAAGGAGTGTATCGATACCCTCCCCAACGGTTGACTTCCCACGGTCAACGCTAAGATGACCGTATCAATACGCCAATGACCAGTATCGATACCAAGTTGGACAGTAACTCCAGTGACCAAAAAGGTATCGATACGCCTGAGACCGGTATCGATACCTAGTTGGACAGTAACTCCAGTGTCCAAAAAGGTATCGATACGCCTCCCCGCGTATCGAAATGCATGGCCTGGAATAAGAAGGTCGTATCGATACGGGTCTAACCGTATCGATACCCCTGCTCTGCAACTCCTCATTTCACTACTAGATAACTTCACATGCGATTCTAGATGCACATTTGGACACTCCTAAGCACACACAATCATACATACAACTAACCAAAATTGAGATTTAGCTTACAAACATTGATTATAACAAGGATCATACCTATCTAGACTTCATGCAATTCCACAAGAAACATACTTAGCAAGCATAGGCATTATACACAAGGTAGTCAAGCATAAGGCATACATAGGCCAACATCATACATGTTTAGGCATGAGCAATTAAACGACATGATAATCATAGGTCAAAATCCAAGAAGCAAGCACATCATAACAAGAATTTAACATATTCAAACATAATCTCCTAAGGAGTTTGACCCCAACTCCTAAAACTCTATACTCCATTGTCTAGGCATTATTACAAAAGCAAACCATACTTAATCTTGCTTGAGAACTCCAAAAGCACCTCCCTCGCCCGCTCGCCTCGCGAACTCTAACGATCTGCACGTTGGAAACAAAAGAGCATAAGCAATCTAGCTTAGTGAGAGAGGCTCTACAATTCACAACATGCAGTTTTCCAAAACACGATTTATATGCAAGAAATAAATGGATGCACAAGGGTCTATCTCAACCACAACACTTGGTTTGCACAAGCACAACCAACATACACGTACGGTGGGACTACACATCACCGTTTCGACTAGTGGATTTCCAATGGGACTACACATCAAAGTACTACCCTACTAGTCACTACCGGTGGGACTACACATCACCGTAGTTTAGACCACCATCACGTGAGGCACGAACTCAACACGACTACAACATTAACAACTTAAAATGCATTCAAGTAATCACAACGTGTACACAATCAACATATCACAACAACATGAGAGTAGAGAGGCTTACACACGGGTTTAGGTGACCTCTCAAGGTTCCACCCAAACCTCAAAGGAACCCTTATCGAGCACAAAGTAAAAACCAATAATTCTACTCACCGTTGCTACCCAAGAGAAGATCGAAGACCAAGCTCAAGACTCCGAAATCCCCGGATTTGTCCCCGAAGCTTCTCCAACCAAAATTCTCATTTCTAGCCATTCCAACACCAAGAAAATAATCTCAAATCATTCCGTGTTCTAAAATAATCAATCCTGATTACATACCAAGCACATAACATCAATTTTTCCCATTGAAAACAACTCAAAAATCCATAATTCCCGAGTAGACCTTAAACACCCCTCAAAACCAATGATTCCAAACCTCAAATTACTCCCTAAAGCCTCCAAATCAGCCCTCACATATAGCCTATCCATTGGCCCTCTCATTTCCACCTAAAACACCCCCATATCTCAACCCAAAACCTCCCAAAACCCCAAATCCGGGAAATTTAACAAAACTCTTTAAAAATCATAAAAATTGGACCTTATGCTTCCTAAACAACCTGTCTATCATCAATCACTCAAAACATTAAGTCAAGAACATTAAAGGCACCATTTTTACATCCAAACTTTCAAAAACTCCTATTTCCAAAAACTTGGGTAAAACTGAAAAATGGTAGTACTTTCAAAGAGGGGAAGGGGAGAGCAAGTAAAAAATGTCCATACCTTTGAGAAAACTTCAAAAATGAGTGAGTTATGAAATGGAATAGTGCTCCAAAGGGGAGAGGTCTTTTTTTTATCGATGGAATGGATAGTAGAGGAAGAAGATGACTAAAAATAAAAAACATTATTTAGGTTGGTTTAAAATCAAAGGTCTAAAGACCTAAATGCCCTTAATGAAAAATGAAAACCACAATAGGTGCCACCCATGGCCATGTGGGCTTGTTTAAAATATGGTCCAACTTAATTTTATTTCTCTTAAAACCCGAGGCCCAAACCTTTATTTTATTATTTAAAATTTGGAACCGAAACCCGAACTATTTTTAAATTATTAATTTCACCCGACCCCCGAACCCGGGTGTTACAACTCTCCCCTACTTAAGGAATTTCGTCCTCGAAATTACCTGAAGGAAACAAATACGAAAACTGCTCAAGCATGTCAGCTTTCCTCTCCCACGTGGCTTCCTCCACACCTCTCTGTCTCCATAAGACTTTGACTAACTCTATGGTCTTGCCACGCAATACCTTGCTATCAGAAGCAAGTATCTCAACTGGTTCCTCGTTGTAAGATAAGTCCGGATTTAACTCTATTTCTTCCACTGGCATGACATAGGACGGATCCGATCTATACCTCCTAAGCATCGACACATGAAATACATCATGAATCTTTTCTAGCTCAACTGGGAGTCTCAATCTATACGCAACCGGACCAATTCTCTCAACTATCTCATAAGACCCTATGTACCTTGGGCTCATCTTGCCCTTCCTCCCAAACCTTATCACCTTCTTCCAAGGTGAGACTTTCAAAAACACTTTATCCCTCACGGAGTATTCTACTTCCTTCCTTTTTAAGTCGGCATAGGACTTTTGCCGATCTGATGCCGCTTTCAAGCGATCACAAATCAACTTCACCTTCTCGGTGGTTCCTTTAAGCAATTCGGGGTAATTTTCTGTCCGGCCTCGGTCCAACAAATCGGGGTCCTACACTTCCTACCATACAAGGCCTCATAGGGAGCCATCTGAATGCTCGACTGAAAGCTGTTGTTATACGCAAACTCCACTAATGGTAGGTGTTTCTCCCATGACCCTTGGAAGTCAATGATACAACACCTCAACATATCCTCCAATATCTGAATTACCCTCTCGGACTGCCCATCCGACTGCGGATGATACGAAGTACTGAAGTTCAACCAAGTGCCCAAGGCTCGATGCAAGCACTCCCAAAATCTAAAGGTAAATCTCGGATCTCGATCTGACACAATCAACTTCGGTACCCCATGTAGTCTCACAATCTCACGAATATACAATTCGGCCAACTTGTCTAATGTATAGGTAGTATGAACCGGTATGAAATGAGCACACTTGGTGAATCTATCTACAATCACCCACACTGAATTTTTCTTCGAAGGAGTCAACGGAAGTCCTGACACAAAGTCCATAGTGATACGCTCCCACTTCCACTCTGGAATTTTCAACGGTTGCAACAACCCTGAGGGAAACCGTAACACCCGGGTTTAGGGGTTAGGTGAAAATAATATTTTAATATTATTTGGGTTCGGTTTTATGATTTAAATAATGGTTCGGGTTTGGTTTTCAAATTAATTAATTTGATGATAGACTATGCTTTAAAATTAAACCCCAAATAGCCATGGATTTTATGTCCTTGTGAATATTTCATTTCATTAAGGGCAAAAGGGTCATTGGGCTTTTAAACTAAAACAAAACAAAAACACCCATTATCTACTATTCATTCCCTTCTTCACCAACGGGAACTTAAGCTCTCTACCCAAATCCACTGTTCCATCACCTCTCCTCCTCATTTCAACACCGTTTTGAAAGGTAATAGTATTTTTGACTTCCCCTTACTTCCCTCTCCATGAAAGTACTTTTCTTTTTCATTTTCATAAAGGTTTTGGAAAATGGAAGTTTTGGAAATCTTGATTAAAAATGGTGCCTTTGTGTAACTAAACTTAATATTTTGATTTGTTATGGTTAGTTATGGAATATAGGAGCCAAATGATACTACATATGTGAATTTCAAATGATTTCGACCAATTTTCGGATTTGGGTAAACTTGGGGTTTTTGGAGGGTTTTGGGTGAGTTTTGGGGGTTGTTTTAGGTGGGTTTTGATAGGCTTTTGATAGTGCTATGGAAAGGGGTTGAATTTGGATCTTTGGTGGGTGTAATGGAAGTTGAAAACATGGTTTTTGGACAAGGTTTTGGGGCCATCCGAATTGGTGAAAAATGAATATTATTCATGCTTGCAACATAGTAATTTGTGGTTGAATTGCATTCAGGGTTAGTTTCGATGACAAGATTTTGATTGTGGATGTTTTGTTTGTGTTTGGGATTGATTAGAGTCAAGTTTGGGCATCGGTGAAGCATCGGAAGTGAATCCGGGAAGTTGAAGGTTGTTGCTTGCTTGGTCTTGAGCTTGGAAGCTTAGGTGAGTGGTTAATTGTTTTACTTGGTTTTAAAATGGTTGGTTCGAGTATATGGACTAGGTTGGGCTTGGTAGACCCACCTAGAGTTAGGATTGGGGGTGGTAGCCTAATCCTAAACTTGATCTAGAGCCTTTGGATGAACTCATTTATATGGTTGTATATGTCTCGTATGAAATGTGATATGAATGCTTATGTATATTGTGTTATACATGTGAGATGAGACATGAATTGTGATGCTTGAGACATGCATGATGATGGTTGTTGGTGAGTACGTGCTAAGCACGGAATTGATTGAAATGAGTAATGTGAAGTGAGTAAATATTGGCACTAGTATACTTGAATACAAATGATCGATCATTAGGATGTTAGTGTGTACACATGAGTCAAAAGTCGCGCGTGGCCTTGGTGGCGTTGAGTCACCAAGGAGGAGTACGAGTACACCCGGAAATTGTATTTAAATATAGTCGGTGATGAGTGGAATCCCATCGACGAGGCGTGAGGATGAGTGGAATACCCTCCGCGAGACCGGTGATGAGTGTAATCCCACCGTCAGGTAATGGTTGTGTTGTTGGATGTGAGTTCCAACGGTTATCCGCGTATTTGAGTCATAACTAGGTGCCAATGTTGATTGATAATTGTATCAATGTGTTGTGATAAATGATCCTTATTTGGATGTTTGATGTGGCTACTCATGTTGAGGAATTTAGAGCTTGTTGATCATGACACTTACTTGTATATATTGCTCATGCATCTTATCTTGTGGCTCTTGTGGATCCTTGGTATGTTTGTAAAATGCCTTGGCTAGATCGTGCTCGGACCCTGCAATGTTGAGGTTTGTTTTTAGAGCTTACCCTCACTAAGCATTATTGCTTACGCTCTCTTTGTTCAACATTGCAGATCCTTAGTTCGTGGGTTGCTTGCGCAAGTGGAAGGCTCCAAGTGTGGTTGTTAGCCTTGAGTGCTTCAAGTATGGATTTTTAATGTTTGGATATGTAATAGTTTGAGCAATGGGACATGTATTGTTTTGTTGGATAGTTGTAGGTTGTTAGGAGCATGTTTAGACTCCTTGATGCCTTGCTTTTGTATGGTTTGTATTGCCATGATGAATGTTAACTCATGCCTAAATTGCTCTTTTGAATGTTGGCCATATGCCTTAGGAGTTGCCTTTATGCTTGAATGATGTGAATGAATGTATGTCTTGTGAGGTCCTACCCTAATGTTTAGACTTGCCTTAATCTTGTTGAAGCATGCTTTAATTGTTGGGTTGCCTTGAGTTTATGTGTCTTATGGTTGGAGTGGGTTTTGGTGGTGTTTTGGGGCACCCTAGTGCCTTAAAATAGCCAAAACGAGTCTGCAGACAGGGGGCGTTTCGGAACGGGCCATCCTGTTTCAGAACGGTCCCTTTGCATTTGGCCTGCCGTTTCGAAACGGATGGGGGTCATTTCGGAACATTTTTGCTACTGGAATTTCGAGAAATTGACGAGATAAAGGCGTTCCGAAACTGGCCTCTGATGTTTCGAAACGGTCAAATCTCGTTGACCACGAGAAATTGACCGTCAAGGTCGTTTCGATACGGGTCTCCCCTGTTTCGAAACGGTCACCTTATGGTTGACCCTGGCCTGTTGACTTAGTCAAGGCGTTTCGGAACACCCTAAGGGCGTTTCGAAACGACCTGCTGTAAAGGGCTAAAATGAGCTGTTTGATGTATTCGTTGGTCGGTGTATGTTTCAATGTTTGTATTTCCCGCTGCTGTGCTTCACATAGGTTTTAATTATGCCTATAGACAAGATAAAATAAAAAAAGAAATTTTAGGGTCGTTAACCGAGGGGAAACCTTCACGGGTTTCGCTTCGGTTTTCCCCGTGTGGCCCACTTGGACCGGTCATCCGACCAGACCGGGAGGAGGGGGTTACACTTGTTGGTATCAGAGCCTAAGGTTACCGAGACCTTGGGCAGGTAAGTGAGGTAAGTTCGAGTTTTTGATTAATGTGCACGGTGTTTGCTTGCTTTGTAAGAATGGTTGCTTGTTTGACAAGTATGTTGCTTTTTTTATTCAAAAGTATGTGTGTGTGAGTCCCATTGCTACTATTACATTGGAAAAATGATTTTTAAGTGAGGGAACGTACTTGAACACTTGGAAGCCTTGCCTTGCTAACCCAACTTGTATGTTTTGTTGTTGTGGTTGTAGTTGATATCTGTGAGAGCGATGTCTAGACCGAGAGGTAGACCGAGAGTGGTTCGTCAGGAACCACGGGTTGCGGCTCCTGTTGAGCCGGCTGTTGGTGTGGAGGCTCATCTAGAAGGGTCGGTGGCCGCAGGAGTTGGCGCTCCACCACCACCTCCACCACCACCACCTCCTCCACTTGGAGCTGGAGGTGAAGATGGAGCCGGAGGAGATGGACCTCAAGGTGGCCAAGGTACAGCTGGAATTGACATGACTCCGCTAGTGCAAGCGATAGCGGGAGCGTTCTAGGCCGCTGTTGCGGGAGCTCAGGCTGCAGCTCAGCCTAGGTGTGATGATGCTAGTCTACCTTTGGAGAGGCTCCGTAGCTTGGGAGCCGAGGAGTTTAGAGGATCTACTCCAGAGAGATCGGAGTTGTGGTTGGAGAAGATGGTTCGTATCTTGGCTCAGATGGGTTGTGCGGGCGCACGTAGATTGGGCTGTGTGATATCGTTGCTTCAGGGTGATGCCTACACCTGGTGGGTCACCATTACCACCGGGGTTCCCGAGACTGAGTTAGATTGGGATTTCTTTGAGTTTGCTTTCAGGAAGAGGTACTTGGGACCGAGGTACTTGGATGAGAAGAAGCGAGAGTTTATGACTCTTACTCATGGAGATGCTTCTGTGACTGATTACGAGATCCGTTTTGTCCGCTTGAGTCAGTATGCTCCAGAGTTAGTTCCTACTGAAGTGGAACGTTGTAACCGATTCCGCTACGGGTTGAATGAAGAGGTTAAGAGGTACACGCTAGCTTCTGACTACTCGGACTTTGATGTATTGGTCGCGAGAGCTAAGGATTTAGAGCATAGTTTGGGTTCGGCCAAACGATCTGGTGGTTCTAGTTCTGGCAAGAGGCATAACCACTTTGATGGTAGAGATGCCAAGAGGCATAGGGGTGGCGAACATCAGTTCGATCAGAGACGTGGCGGTGGCCACCATGGTAGAGGCCATCAGGGCCATAGAGGAGGAGGGCGTTTGCCCGAGTGTACCCACTGTGGGAGACAGCATACTGGTGAGTGTTGGGGTAACTTCCATGCTTGTTGGAACTGTGGTTCGAGGGACCACTTTAGGAGGGATTGTCCGCATCAGGCGGCTCAGGCACCGAACATTGCTCAGGCTCCTGCGAGAGCGAATGATTTTCAGAGAGGCCGTGGGCGCGGTCGTGGCTACTTCCAGCCTAGGGCTGATGCACCTAGGGGAGATGCTCAGAGGAACCTTGCTCATGTTGTGGCTGTGCAGCCAGAGGCGGGAGGACCATCGAGAGTTTATGCTCAGAGAGAGGCTGAGAACGACACCGATGTGATAGCAGGTAATTTCGAGTTACAGTCTATGTCTTTGCTTTCTTTGGTTGATTCAGGTTCTACGTATTCCTACATTTTGAGTGAGCATGCACAGAAGTTAGATATCCCTGTTGAGATCTTAGATGTAGGCATGCATGTTACTAGTTCCTTTGGTGAGACAGTTGTGGTTAGACGTATGTATAGGAGGTGTCCACTGAAGATTCAGGGTCATGTGTTCTCAGTTGATATGATGGAACTTCCCTTCTATGGTTTTGATATTATTCTGGGTATGGACTGGTTGGTTGAGCATCGGGCTAGTGTGGATTTTGAGACAAAGAGAATTTCTTTGAAGCTTTCTGATGACTACGAGGTAGTAGTAGTAGGCGAGAACATTAAGTTCTTGTCTAATGTGGTGTCAGCTTTAGAGGCTCATAGGTTGATGGACTCAGGATGTGGGGCTTATTTAGCTTATGTTATGAATCCGGATATGAGTGAAGCTAGACCGAAAGATATCAGAACAGTGTGTGACTTTCCAGATGTGTTTCCTGAAGAGTTACCAGGTTTGCCTCCTGAGAGAGATGTTGAGTTTGTGATTGAGACAGTTTCAGGGTCTAATCCAGTTTCGATAGCTCCGTATCGCATGGCCCCGAAAGAGTTGAAAGAATTGAAGAGTCAGTTGCAAGAATTATTAGACCGTGGTTTCATTAGGCCTAGTAGTTCCCCGTGGGGTGCTCCCGTGTTATTTGTGAAAAAGAAAGATGGTAGCATGCGCATGTGCATTGACTATAGACAGTTGAATCAGATGACTATGAAGAACAAGTATCCGTTGCCTCGTATAGATGATTTGTTTGATCAGTTGAGAGGTGCTTCAGTGTTCTCGAAGATAGATTTGAGATCCAGGTACTATCGATTGAAGGTGAAAGAGTGTGATGTTCCGAAGACAGCTTTTAGGACTAGATATGGTCACTATGAGTTTCTTGTGATGCCACTTGGGCTCACGAATGCACCGACAACATTCATGGACATGATGAACAGAATATTTAGAGACTATCTAGATCGTTTTGTAGTTTTCTTCATTGATGATATACTTGTGTACTCGAAGACAGAAGAAGAGCACGATGAGCACTTGAGATTTGTTTTACAGAGATTGTTGAGCAATCAGTTGTATGCGAAGCTTAGTAAGTGTGAGTTCTGGATTCGAGAGGTTGTGTTTCTTGGCCATGTTGTTTCGGCCGAAGGTATCCGTGTTGATCCATCGAAGATTGAGGCTATTGTTGAGTGGAAACAACCTAAGTCCGTGACAGAGATTAGGAGTTTCCTAGGATTAGCCGGTTACTATAGGAGATTTGTTGATGGTTTCTCTAGAGTAGCTGTTCCTTTGACTAAATTGTTGCAAAAAGGAGTCAAATTTGAATGGTCAGATGCAAGACAGAAGGCTTTTGAGAAATTGAAAGAAGCTTTGACGAATGCTCCAGTGTTAGTGCAACCTGTTTCAGGTAAGGAGTTTGTGATTTACAGTGATGCTTCCTACGTAGGCTTAGGATGTGTCTTGATGCAAGATAGGAGAGTCGTTGCCTATGCATCTAGACAGTTGAAGATTCATGAGAAGAACTATCCTACTCATGACATAGAACTAGCCGCAGTTGTGTTTGCATTGAAGATTTGGCGTCATTATTTGTATGGTAAGAAGTGTATTGTTTACACCGATCACAAGAGCTTGAAGTACTTGATGACACAGAAAGAGTTGAATTTGAGACAGAGAAGATGGCTAGAGTTGTTGAAAGATTATGATTTGACTATTGAGTACCATCCGGGTAAAGCAAATGTAGTAGCCGATGCTTTGAGTAGAAAAGTGGCCGTTGAGCTGAGAGCTATGTTTGCTAGATTGAGTGTGTCCGATGATGGTGGTTTGATCACCGAGTTGCAAGTGAAGCCTTCTTTGATTCAGTTGATTAGAGAGAAACAGTTGCAAGATGCGAGCCTAGTTCCTCATGTTCAAGACATAGCCGAAGGAAGACCGACTGAGTATAGTTTCAGTGGTGAGAGTTTGTTGTGCTTTAGAGAGAATTGTTGTACCGGAAGATGTTGAGTTGAGATGTCAGATTTTGAGTGAAGCACATTCGAGTCCCTTTTCTATGCATCCGGGTAGTACCAAAATGTACCGAGATTTGAAGAATGATTACTTTTGGGTTGGTTTGAAGAGAGATGTAGCCGATTATGTGAGCCGTTGTATGGTTTGTCAGAGAGTGAAGGTAGAACATCAGGTTCCTTCAGGTTTGCTACAGCCTTTGAAGATTCCGGAATGGAAATGGGAGAGGATCATCATGGACTTTGTATCGGAGTTGCCTTTGTCTCCTTCGAAGAAGAACTCAGTTTGGGTGATTGTTGATAGGTTCAATAAGTGTGCTCACTTCTTAGCAGTGAACACTACGGATTCTTTAGACAAGTTGGCAAACTTGTATATCCGTGAGATTGTGAGACTTCATGGAGTTCCGAAGTCTATTGTTTCAGATAGGGATCCTAGGTTTACTTCGAGGTTCTGGGGTTGCTTGCATAGTGCTCTAGGTAGCCGTTTGCATTTCAGCACGTCTTATCATCCGCAGTCCGATGGGCAGTCAGAGCGAGTGATACAGATTCTAGAAGATATGCTTCGTTGTTGTGTGATTGACTTCCAGGGTTCTTGGGAGAAGCACTTACCGTTGGTTGAGTTTGCCTACAACAACAGTTATCAGTCTAGTATTCAGATGGCACCGTATGAGGCTCTGTATGGTAGACGATGTAGGACTCCGATTTGTTGGGCTGAGACAGGTCAAAGATTGTTACCTATGCCAGACTTGCTTAAGGGAACTACCGACAAAGTAAAGTTGATATGTGACCGCTTGAGAGCAGCTTCCGATCGTCAGAAGTCTTATGCAGATTTGAAGAGGAAAGAGGTTGAGTAATCAGTGGGTGAGAAAGTATTTCTGAAAGTATCTCCGTGGAAGAAGGTAATGAGATTTAGCCGGAAGGGCAAGTTGAGTCCGAGGTTCATTGGTCCGTATGAGATTGTTGAGCGGATTGGGCCTGTAGCTTATCGTTTGAGGTTACCTTCTGAGTTAGAAAAGATCCATGATGTCTTTCATGTGTCTATGCTTAGGAGATATAGATTGGATCTTTCTCATGTGATGCCCGTTGAGGAGATAGAGTTAAACCCAGATTTGTCCTATAATGAAGAGCCCGTTGAGATACTTGCTTCTGATAGCAAGGTGTTGCGTGGCAAGACAATAGAGTTGGTCAAGGTGTTGTGGAGACATAGAGGTGTGGAAGAGGCCACGTGGGAGAGGAAAGCGGATATGGTTGAGTAGTTTCCGTATTTGTTTCCACCAGGTAATTTCGGGGACGAAATTTCCTTAAGTGGGGGAGAGTTGTAACACCCGGGTTTAGGGGTTTTGGTGAAAATAATATTTTAATATTATTTGGGTTCGGTTTTATGATTTAAATAATGGTTTGGGTTTGGTTTTCAAATTAATTAATTTGATGATAGACTATGCTTTGAAATTAAACCCCAAATAGCCATGGATTTTATGTCCTTGTGAATATTTCATTTCATTAAAGGCAAAAGGGTCATTGGGCTTTTAAACTAAAACAAAACAAAAACACCCATTATCTACTATTCATTCCCTTCTTCACCAACGGGAACTTAAGCTCTCTACCCAAATCCACTGTTCCATCACCTCTCCTCCTCATTTCAACACCGTTTTGAAAGGTAATAGTATTTTTGACTTCCCCTTACTTCCCTCTCCATGAAAGTACTCTTCTTTTTCATTTTCATAAAGGTTTTGGAAAATGGAAGTTTTCGAAATCTTGATTAAAAATGGTGCCTTTGTGTAACTAAACTTAATATTTTGATTTTTTATGGTTAGTTATGGAATATAGGAGCCAAATGATACTACATATGTGAATTTCAAATGATTTCGACCAATTTTCGGATTTGGGTAAACTTGGGGTTTTTGGAGGGTTTTGGGGGTTGTTTTAGGTGGGTTTTGATAGGCTTTTGATAGTGCTATGGAAAGGGGTTGAATTGGGATCTTTGGTGGGTGTAATGGAAGTTGAAAACATGGTTTTTGGACAAGGTTTTGGGGCCATCCGAATTGGTGAAAAATGAATATTATTCATGCTTGCAACATAGTAATTTGTGGTTGAATTGCATTCAGGGTTAGTTTCGATGACAAGATTTTGATTGTGGATGTTTTGTTTGTGTTTGTGATTGATTAGAGTCAAGTTTGGGCATCGGTGAAGCATCGGAAGTGAATCCGGGAAGTTGAAGGTTGTTGCTTGCTTGGTCTTGAGCTTGGAAGCTTAGGTGAGTGGTTAATTGTTTTACTTGGTTTTAAAATGGTTGGTTCGAGTATATGGACTAGGTTGGGCTTGGTAGACCCACCTAGAGTTAGGATTGGGGGTGGTAGCCTAATCCTAAACTTGATCTAGAGCCTTTGGATGAACTCATTTATATGGTTGTATATGTCTCGTATGAAATGTGATATGAATGCTTATGTATATTGTGTTATACATGTGAGATGAGACATGAATTGTGATGCTTGAGACATGCATGATGATGGTTGTTGGTGAGTACGTGCTAAGCACGAAAGTGATTGAAATGAGTAATGTGAAGTGAGTAAATATTGGCACTAGTATACTTGAATACAAATGATCGATCATTAGGATGTTAGTGTGTACACATGAGTCAAAAGTCGCGCGTGGCCTTGGTGGCGTTGAGTCACCAAGGAGGAGTATGGGTACGCCCGGAAATTGTATTTAAATATAGTCGGTGATGAGTGGAATCCCATCGACGGGGCGTGAGGATGAGTGGAATCCCCTCTGCGAGACCGGTGATGAGTGTAATCCCACCGTCAGGTAATGGTTGTGTTGTTGGATGTGAGTTCCAACGGTTATCCGCGTATTTGAGTCATAGCTAGGTGCCAATGTTGATTGATAATTGTATCAATGTGTTGTGATAAATGATCCTTATTTGGATGTTTGATGTGGCTACTCATGTTGAGGAATTTAGAGCTTGTTTATCATGACACTTACTTGTATATATTGCTCATGCATCTTATCTTGTGGCTCTTGTGGATCCTTGGTATGTTTGTAAAATGCCTTGGCTAGATCGTGCTCGGACCCTGCAATGTTGAGGTTTGTTTTTAGAGCTTACCCTCACTAAGCATTATTGCTTACGCTCTCTTTGTTCAACATTGCAGATCCTTAGTTCGTGGGTTGCTTGCGCAAGTGGAAGGCTCCAAGTGTGGTTGTTAGCCTTGAGTGCTTCAAGTATGGATTTTTAATGTTTGGATATGTAATAGTTTGAGCAATGGGACATGTATTGTTTTGTTGGATAGTTGTAGGTTGTTAGGAGCATGTTTAGACTCCTTGATGCCTTGCTTTTGTATGGTTTGTATTGCCATGATGAATGTTAACTTATGCCTAAATTGATCTTTTGAATGTTGGCCATATGCCTTAGGAGTTGCCTTTACGCTTGAATGATGTGAATGAATGTATGTCTTGTGAGGTCCTACCCTAATGTTTAGACTTGCCTTAATCTTGTTGAAGCATGCTTTAATTGTTGGGTTGCCTTGAGTTTATGTGTCTTATGGTTGGAGTGGGTTTTGGTGGTGTTTTGGGGCACCCTAGTGCCTTAAAACAGCCAAAACGAGTCTGCAGACAGGGGGCGTTTCGGAACGGGCCATCCTGTTTCGGAACGGTCCCTTTGCATTTGGCCTGCCGTTTCGAAACGGATGGGGGTCGTTTCGGAACATTTTTGCTACTGGAATTTCGAGAAATTGACGAGATAAAGGCGTTCCGAAACGGGCCTCTGATGTTTCGAAACGGTCAAATCTCGTTGACCACGAGAAATTGACCGTCAAGGTCGTTTCGATATGGGTCTCCCCTGTTTCGAAACGGTCACCTTATGGTTGACCCTGGCATGTTGACTTAGTCAAGGCATTTCGGAACACCCTAAGGGCGTTTCGAAACGACCTGCTGTAAAGGGCTAAAATGAGCTGTTTGATGTGTTCGTTGGTCAGTGTATGTTTCAATGTTTGTATTTCCCGCTGCTGTGCTTCACATAGGTTTTAATTATGCCTATAGACAAGATAAAATAAAAAAAGAAATTTTAGGGTCGTTAACCGAGAGGAAACCTTCACGGGTTTCGCTTCGGTTTTCCCCGTGTGGCCCACTTGGACCGGTCATCCGACCAGACCGGGACGAGGGGGTTACAGAAACTGGTGCTCAGCCTTGACTCTCTGACAAACCATGCATCTACTTACAAACTCGGCTACATCCTTTTTCAAACCAATCCAATAATACTCTTCCTTCAATCCTCGATACATCTTCGTGCTACCCGGATGCATCGCAAAAGGACTATTGTGAGCCTCACTCAAAATAGTATGCCTCAATTCGGCATCCTCCGGAACCACTATCCTATCCTTGAAACATAGGATTCCATTCTCTCCAAAACAATACTCGGTAGGCCTATCTTCGGCTATGTCTTGCACGTGAGGTGCCAATGACTCATCTCGCAACTGCTTCTCACGAATCAACTGAATCAAAGATGGCTTAGCTTGAAGCTCGGCCACTAATCCACCATCCGTAGACACACTCAACCTTGCAAACATTGCTCGCATCTCAACGGCCACCTTCCTACTCAAGGCATCGGCCACCACATTTGCCTTGCCCGGATGATACTCTATGGTAAGGTCATAATCCTTAAGGAGCTCTAACCACCTTCGTTGTCTAAGATTCAACTCCCTCTGGGACATCAAATATTTCAAACTCTTGTGGTCGGTGTACACAGTGCACTTCTCACCATAAAGATGGTGTCTCTAAATTTTCAACGCGAACACCACTGCAGCCAACTCTATGTCATGTGTGGGGTAATTCTTCTCATGAACCTTCAACTGTCGGGAAGCATATGCCACTACCTTACCTTCTTGCATAAGCACACAACCTAGCCCCACGTAAGACGCATCACTGTAAATCACAAACTCTCTCCCCGGCTCGGGCTGAACCAAAATAGAAGCTTTGGTCAAAGCTTTCTTCAATTTCTCAAACGCTTCTCGTCTCGCATCTTACCATTCTTACGGAACATTCTTCTGTAGTAACTTGGTCAACGGAGCCGCTATCTTCGAGAACCCCTCAACAAACCTTCTATAGTACCCCGCCAAACCCAGGAAACTGCGAATTTCTATCACTGATTTTGGTTGCTTCCAACTCACAACGGCTTCAATCTTCTTGGGATCTACACTAATCCCACTAGCTGAGATCACGTGACCTAGGAAGACCACCTCTCTAATCCAAAACTCACACTTACTTAGCTTGGCATACAACTGATTCTCAAGTAGGGTCTGAAGCACTAACCTTAAGTGTTCATCGTGCTCCTCTTCGATCCTAGAGTACACTAGGATGTCATCGATAAACACTACCACAAACATGTCCAAGAACTTATGAAACACCCGGTTCATCATATCCATAAAGGCTGCTGGAGCATTGGTCAACCCAAAAGGCATCACCAAAAACTCATAATGCCCGTAACGCGTACGAAAAGATGTCTTCGGTATGTCCACATCCTTTACCTTTAACTGATAATACCCAGACCTCAAGTCAATCTTTGAAAACACGGAAGCACCCCTCAACTGGTCTAGCAAGTCATCTATCCTTGGCAAGGGATATTTGTTTTTCACAGTCACCTTATTCAACTGTCTATAGTCTATGCACATTCTCATGCTACCATCCTTCTTTTTCACAAACAAAACCGGAGCACCCCACGGGGAAACACTAGGCCTAATAAAGCCTCTATCAGTCAACTCCTGAAGCTGTGTCTTCAACTCTTTCAACTCCTTCGGTGCCATTCTATAAGGAGCAATCGACACCGGTGCGGAATCAGAATAGGTCTCAATAGCAAACTCAACTGCTCTATCTGAAGGCAAGCCTGGTAGTTCCTCCGGAAAAACACTCGGAAAGTCACACACAGTCCTGATGTCCTGAGGTCTCACCTCACTCATATCCGGGTTCATTACGTAAGCCAAGTAAGCCTGACACCCTGAACTCAACAACCTCTGAGCTTCTAAAGCCGAAACCACGTTGGACAAAAACTTGACATTCTCCCCAACTATCACAACCTCAAAGTCATCGGTAAGCCTCAAAGAGACCCTCTTAGTCTCGAAGTCAACCCTAGCTCTATGCTCTACAAGCCAATCCATGCCCAAAATCACATCAAATCCATAAAAGGGTAGCTCCATCATGTCAACCGGAAATACGTGGCCCTGAATCATCAAGGGACACCTCCTATACACTTTCCTAACTACCACAGTATCCCCAAAAGAGCTAGTGACATTTACACCTACCTCTAGCCAATCACAAGGTAATCCTAATGACTTTGTATGCTCGCCCAAAATATAAGAATGCATTGACCCCGAATCTATTAGAGAAAGCAAACTCAAAGACTGTAGTGTGAAATTACCTGCAATGACATCAGTGTCATTTCCAGCCTCTCGCTGAGCGTACACCCTAGCCGGTCCTCCTCCATCGGGCTGGATTGCTACCACATGAGCCAAGTTCCTCTGACCCTCATTCCTCGGCTGGAAGTTCCCACGGCCGCGCCCACGACCTCTCTAATGCTCAAAACCCCTCGCTGGACCGGTCCTCCCCTAACTGAGTGTGGACAATCACGCCTCAAATGGTCTCGGGAGCTACAGTTCCAACACGCCCCAAACATACCCATGCACTCACCTGGGTGGCGTCTCCCGCACCTAGTGCACTCCGGAATGTGCCCAACGGCCCCTTGGCCCTGACGGCCCTGACCATGGTTACCACCCCTAGGCCTCGTATCCGGCTGGTACCTCCTATCTCTATGCCTCTTGGCATGGTCTCTATCCCAGTTCGCATGTCTCTTCCCGGAGTCAGACCCACCAGCACGTGCTCTAGAGCTTAGGTTTTGCTCCACATCCTTGGCCCTATAAACCAAGACATCGAGCTCAGTGTAGTCGGAGGCCAACATGTAGGTCTTCACGTCGGTGGTCAACCCATATCTGAAACGCTCACATCGCTCCTTCTCACCCGGAATCAACTCTGGCGCGTACTGGCTCAATCTCACAAACTGGATCTCATATTCAGATACGGTCCTATTACCTTGAACCAAGGCCATGAACTCCCTTTTCTTTTCATCCAAGTACCGAACCCCGAGGTACTTCCTCTTAAAGGCATTCCTGAAAAACTCCCATGTGACATCTTCCTCGGCCATACCAGAAATAACAGTGGTCCACCAAGTATAAGCGTCTCCCTGAAGCAATGAGACGATGCATCCCAACTTACGGGCATCCGAACACTCCATCTGACCCAAGATGCGAGTAGTGCTCTCAAGCCACCCTTCCGAACCCTCCGGAGACAACCCACGAAACTCAACTGCCCCAAATTACGAAGCCTCTCTAGGGGTAATCCTGTCCCCGCACCCTGAGGTGGTGCTGCAGCTTGCATACCAGCCAAAGCTGTCTGAAAAGCTCCGGCTATAGTCTGGATCAAATGAGCCACATCTGGGCCTGCATGACCTTGGCCCGCTTGAGCCCCATTACCTCCTACATTAGCCTCAGCCTGAGGCCCATTACCATCACCTCCGACGTTCCCTCTATTACCACCGGGAGCATTAAGAGCAGGAGGCGCGTTCTCGGGTGCCTGGTCACCCGCCCTAGGCCGTCCCCTCGGTCTCACCATAGCAATTTAAAGTAATCTAAAACAACAAGCACACAACAACAAAGAAACGTTAGGTTAGCAAGGGGCAAAGGACTCCGGTTCTCAAGCTCTTTAAACCAAAACAATTTTCCCTTTTTATTTTAACAACAACACCTAACAATGGGGACTCGAACCAACACTCAAACAACAACAAGGTCACTATAACATGCATTCATACACCATGCTAGAGACAAAATTTAGACATGCTTGGCAAAACACTCATAATACCTTAACTTACCTCACTTACCTGCCCGAGGTCTCGGAAACCTCAGGCTCTGATACCAATAAATGTAACCCCCTCGTCCCGGTCTGGCCGGATGACCGGTCCGAGCGAGCTACACGGGGAAAACCGAGTGAAAACCCCTTAAGGATTCCCCCTCGGTTAGCAACCCTATTTCTTTTTTTCTTTTTTTTTAAACTTGTCTAGATAAGCATTATATCCTATGTGATCATACAGCGGAACAACCAACGCGAGACAATCAAACAAACCCAAACCAACATCTAACAGCCCAATTTTAGACTTAAACTGCAGGCGGTATCGATACACCTTGACTAGGTCAAATGGTCAAAGTCAACCCGTGGAGACCGTATCGATACACCCAAGGAGTGTATCGATACCCTCCCCAACAGTTGACTTCCCACGGTCAACGCTAAGATGACCGTATCGATACGCCAATGACCGGTATCGATACCAAGTTGGACAGTAACTCCAGTGACCAAAAAGGTATCGATACGCCTGAGACCGGTATCGATACCTAGTTGGACAGTAACTCCAGTGTCCAAAAAGGTATCGATACGCCTCCCCGCGTATCGAAACGCATGGCCTGGAATAAGAAGGCCGTATCGATACCCCTGCTCTGCAACTCCTCATTTCACTACTAGATAACTTCACATGCGATTCTAGATGCACATTTGGACACTTCTAAGCACACACAATCATACATACAACTAACCAAAATTGAGATTTAGCTTACAAACATTGATTATAACAAGGATCATACCTATCTAGACTTCATGCAATTCCACAAGAAACATACTTAGCAAGCATAGGCATTATACACAAGGTAGTCAAGCATAAGGCATACATAGGCCAACATCATACATGTTTAGGCATGAGCAATTAAACGACATGATAATCATAGGTCAAAATCCAAGAAGCAAGCACATCATAACAAGAATTTAACATATTCAAACATAATCTCCTAAGGAGTTTGACCCCAACTCCTAAAACTCTATACCCCATTGTCTAGGCATTATTACAAAAGCAAACCATACTTAATCTTGCTTGAGAACTCCAAAAGCACCTCCCTCGCTCGCTCGCCTCGCGAACTCTAACGATCTGCACGTTGGAAACAAAAGAGCATAAGCAATCTAGCTTAGTGAGAGAGGCTCTACAATTCACAACATGCAGTTTTCCAAAACACGATTTATATGCAAGAAATCAATGGATGCACAAGGGTCTATCTCAACCACAACACTTGGTTTGCACAAGCACAACCAACATACACGTACGGTGGGACTACACATCACCGTTTCGACTAGTGGATTTCCAATGGGACTACACATCAAGGTACTACCCTACTAGTCACTACCGGTGGGACTACACATCACCGTAGTTTAGACCACCATCACGTGAGGCACGAACTCAACACGACTACAAAATTAACAACTTAAAATGCATTCAAGTAATCACAACGTGTACACAATCAACATATCACAACAACATGAGAGTAGAGAGGCTTACACACGGGTTTAGGTGACCTCTCAAGGTTCCACCCAAACCTCAAAGGAACCCTTATCGAGCACAAAGTAAAAACCAATAATTCTACTCACCGTTGCTACCCAAGAGAAGATCGAAGACCAAGCTCAAGACTCCGAAATCCCCGGATTTGTCCCCGAAGCTTCTCCAACCAAAATTCTCGTTTCTAGCCATTCCAACACCAAGCAAATAATCTCAAATCAGTCCGTGTTCTAAAATAATCAATCCGGATTACATACCAAGCACATAACATCAATTTTTCCCATTGAAAACAACTCAAAAATCCATAATTCCCGAGTAGCCCTTAAACACCCCTCAAAACCAATGATTCCAAACCTCAAATTACTCCCTAAAGCCTCCAAATCAGCCCTCACATATAGCCTATCCATTGGCCCTCTCATTTCCACCTAAAACACCCTCATATCTCAACCCAAAACCTCCCAAAACCCCAAATCCAGGAAATTTAACAAAACTCTTTAAAAATCATAAAAATTGGACCTTATGCTTCCTAAACAACCTGTCTATCATCAATCACTGAAAACATTAAGTCAAGAACATTAAAGGCACCATTTTTACATCTAAACTTTCAAAAACTCCTATTTCCAAAAACTTGGGTAAAACTGAAAAATGGTAGTACTTTCAAAGAGGGGAAGGGGAGAGCAAGTAAAAAATGTCCATACCTTTGAGAAAACTTCAAAAATGAGTGAGTTATGAAATGGAATAGTGCTCCAAAGGGGAGAGGTCTTTTTTTTTTTGTCGATGGAATGGATAGTAGAGGAAGAAGATGACTAAAAATAAAAACATTATTTAGGTTGGTTTAAAATCAAAGGTCTAAAGACCTAAATGCCCTTAATGAAAAAGGAAAACCACAATAGGTGCCACCTATGACCATGTGGGCTTGTTTAAAATATGGTCCAACTTAATTTTATTTCTCTTAAAACCCGAGGCCCAAACCTTTATTTTATTATTTAAAATTTGGAACTGAAACCCGAACTATTTTTAAATTATTAATTTCACCCGACCCCTGAACCCAGGTGTTACAACTCTCCCCTACTTAAGGAATTTCGTCCTCGAAATTACCTGACGGAAACAAATACGGAAACTGCTCAAGCATGTCAGCTTTCATCTCCCACGTGGCTTCCTCCACACCTCTATGTCTCCATAAGACTTTGACTAACTCTATGGTCTTGCCACGCAATACCTTGCTATCAGAAGCAAGTATCTCAACAGGTTCCTCGTTGTAAGATAAGTCCGGATTTAACTCTATTTCTTCCACTGGCATGACATGGGACGGATCCGATCTATACCTCCTAAGCATCGACACATGAAATACATCATGAATCTTTTCTAGCTCAACTGGGAGTCTCAATCTATACGCAACCGGACCAATTCTCTCAACTATCTCATAAGGCCCTATGTACCTTGGGCTCAACTTGCCCTTCCTCCCAAACCTTATCACCTTCTTCCAAGGTGAGACTTTCAAAAACATTTTATCCCCCACGGAGTATTCTACTTCCTTCCTTTTTAAGTCGGCATAGGAATTTTGTCGATCTGATGCCGCTTTCAAGCGATCACAAATCAACTTCACCTTCTCGGTGGTTCCTTTAAGCATTTCGGGCATCGGTACAATTTTCTGTCCGGCCTCGGCCCAACAAATCGGGGTCCTACACTTCCTACCATACAAGGCCTCATAGGGAGCCATCTGAATGCTCGACTGAAAGTTGTTGTTATACGCAAACTCCACTAATGGTAGGTGTTTCTCCCATGACCCTTGGAAGTCAATGATACAACACCTCAACATATCCTCCAATATCTGAATTACCCTCTCGGACTGCCCATCCGACTGCGGATGATACGAAGTACTGAAGTTCAACCAAGTGCCCAAGGCTCGATGCAAGCACTCCTAAAATCTAGAGGTAAATCTCGGATCTCGATCTGACACAATCGACTTCGGTACCCCATGTAGTCTCACAATCTCACGAATATACAATTCGGCCAACTTGTCTAATGTATAGGTAGTATGAACCGGTATGAAATGAGCACACTTGGTGAATCTATCTACAATCACCCACACTGAATTTTTCTTCGAAGGAGTCAACGGAAGTCCTGACACAAAGTCCATAGTGATACGCTCCCACTTCCACTCTGGAATTTTCAACGGTTGCAACAACCCTGAGGGAAACTGGTGCTCAGCCTTGACTCTCTGACAAACCATGCATCTACTTACAAACTCGGCTACATCCTTTTTCAAACCAATCCAATAATACTCTTCCTTCAATCCTCGATACATCTTCGTGCTACCCGGATGCATCGCAAAAGGACTATTGTGAGCCTCACTCAAAATAGTATGCCTCAACTCGGCATCCTCCGGAACCACTATCCTATCCTTGAAACATAGGATTCCATTCTCTCCAAAACAATACTCGGTAGGCCTATCTTCGGCTATGTCTTGCACGTGAGGTGCCAAGGACTCATCTCGCAACTGCTTCTCACGAATCAACTGAATCAAAGATGGCTTAACGGCATGACGTTGATAGATGCGCCTAAATCGCACATCGCTCTTTTTATCCTAACATTCCCAATTTTACAGGGAATCACAAACATACCTTGGTCCTTGTACTTTGGCGGCAACGGATTTTGGAAGATGGCTGAAATATTTTCACCAAGGTTAACTTTTTCATTTCTGGATAGTCGCCTTCGGTTTGTGCATAAGTCCTTCAAAAACCTTGCGTATTTGGGCACTTTCCGAATAACATCAAGAAGTGGAATATTAATTTCCACCTTCTTGAATATATCCAAAATTTCCTTCTCTTCCTCCTTTTTATCTCGTTTTGCCAATCTACCCGGAAAAGGAGGAACAAGTTCGTAAGTAGAAACAGAAATTTTAGATTTGGCATTACCTGCGGTGGGATGAGACTTGTCGTTCTGGTCTTTCGAAGAGTTTCCCGGTTCGTCGGATTTTCGCTCATCTTGCTTGGGCGGTTTAGGCGTTATCACTATTCCACTATGCAAAGTTATCGCACTAACGTTTTCCCTTGGGTTGGTTTTGGTTTGGGACGGTAACTTTCCCTGGGATTCTAGACGGCTAACGACTTGAGCTAGTTGGCTTATTTGTTTGTCGATTTGCTGGAGATGGGATTGTGTTTGGGTTTGGAATTTTTCCTGCGAAACTGCCAATCTCTCAACAATAGACTCAAGCGAGGATTTTTGGGGTGCTTGGTTTTGATAGGGAGGTTGTTGCCTAGGTTGGTAATTCGGGTTCTGATTACCGTAGCTCAAGTTTGGGTGGTCTCTCCAACCGGGATTGAACGTATTGCTATGTGGGTTATAGGGTCTTTGGGGAGGTCCGGGAAAGTTGTGTATGGCGTTAACTTGGGCACCAGATGTATCCCGCAGCAATGGGCATAAATCGGTTCTGTGATCTGGCATAGTGCATATTCCGCATACCTTAGCAGCTACTATCTCCCCTGAAACAAGAGAATACACAATATTAGTTAAATTATCTATTTTATTCTCTAATGAAATTGTGCTTACTGTGTGAACCCGTCGATTGGGTTCACTCGCAGAACCAAATTGCTGCGAATTAGCCGCCATTGTGGAGATTAATGTTCTCGCTGCAGTAGGGGTCATGTTGATGAGCGCGCCACCGCTTGCTGCATCTACCATCTTTTTGTCCATTGGTAACATTCCTTCGTATGAGTATTGAAGGAGTGTTTGCTCGGATAAGCCATGTTGCGGACAGCTTGAACACAGCTTTTTGAACCTTTCCCAATATTCATATAGGGATTCATCGTGCATTTGTTGGATACCCAATATGTTTCGCCTAATTTCTGTCGCTTTTGCCGCAGGGAAGTATCTGTCAAGAAAAACACGAGAGAGATCAGACCATGTATTAATTGAATTTGGAGGTAAGTAAAATAACCACTCTTTAACCGTTTCGGCTAAGGAAAAAGGAAAAGCCCTTAGTTTTATTTGGTCCTCTGAGACCCCTTGCGGTTTCATGCTGATGCAGACCATATGAAATTCGGCAAGGTGTTTATGTGGGCTTTCAGAAGGGAGGCCATTAAAAGTGGGGAGTAGGTGAATTAATCCCGTTTTGAGCTGGAAGGGAGTTTCGCCTTGAGGAAAAGCGATGCAAAGTGGTTGTTGCACAGTAGGGGCTGCGTTCAGCTCTCGAATCGTTTGATATGCCATCGGTTCTGGTTCTAGTGTAGGTTCATCGACTTGTGTAGTTTCGGAAGTGGATTCCTGATCGGATTGTCGTGTGCTTTTTTGTTGTTTCTTTCGTCGAAGTGTTTCGCTGTGAGTTCTACGAGCGCTTGCTTCGATTTCCGGGTTGTATGGAGTTAAAGTACCCGGGTTTTTCCTGGTCATAAAAATAAAACAAAATCAGTCAAAAATGCCGAAAGTAAATCTCCCCGGCAATGGCGCCAATTTTGACAAGTCTTCGTTTAACCGGTCAAAAATAAATGAATAAATTAACCTCTTTCAATAAATAATAATATAAAGAAATTAAATAGATATAGGGAAAGAGGGTCGATCCGCAGGGAGATTAGCTGGAATGATTGACTGAAGACTGCTTTAATTATTACTTCCAAGAATATATGCAAAATAAGTAAATAAAATGAGGGGGAGTGATCTGATATTGGTCGAAAATGAAATAGCAAGATTTAAATGCTAAAAAGATTAAGAAAAACCAAGTATGTGAAATAGCCTCGAACCAGCTCCTTCAATTCTTTCGATCACTGAAATAGATTTTTATTTCGGGGATTATGTCGGTTACAGTCTACGAGGCCTAACCCGTCGTAACTTGTTTCTCTCTTGAGTAACCAATCCTCCCAAGTCTATCTTCGAAAGATGGTTCTTAAATAATTCAACCACGTCTATCGCCGTTAAAATATTTAGAATGAAAGCAGGAAAAACCCGACTCAGAAATTGTCTAAAAAGAATCG
Organism: Hibiscus trionum; assembly: GCA_030270665.1. Lineage (NCBI taxonomy): Eukaryota > Viridiplantae > Streptophyta > Magnoliopsida > Malvales > Malvaceae > Hibiscus > Hibiscus trionum. The sequence continues at coordinate 10,198 of BSYR01000034.1, read as the reverse complement.
CTTCTGATTTTATCTTTCCTTAGCGGACCGCCGCTAAGAGTGTTCATAGGAAGTCGAAATTGCCACAGGCCGATCCTTCCTCCCAACTGTGTTTTTAAGCGATTTCAGACCAACAGGCCCTTTTTGATTTGAAAAACGGTTAAAAACTTTTAGTAAGGCCGATTGCCAAACTATCTAAGCAGAAAGATAAAAATGATCTCCCAAAAGAATTTAAGCAAAGTTCAATTCTCACGAATCGAATTGACTTGGCTGGTTCTTGGCTTAAAAGATTTAGCTAAGCATGATATTGATTATCATGCTTAACTTGATTTTAGAAAAGTAATTAAATGGCATAAAACAAACGAAACAAGAAAATAAAGGAAAAGAACTTGAATTAAATCTAGAAAATGTTTACAAAGGAAAAGATAGAAATACTCAAAACTAAGAAGATGATCTTAAGCCTTCACCAAAGGTTGGTATTTATAGGCTTAGATTACAAGGATAAGAGATAAGAAAATCAAAATAACAATTCAAATTCAAATGTTTTTAAAATTCAAAATAAATCCAAACGGATAGAACTGATAATCTGATCGGATCTTCTCTCGGAACATTCCAGGATCTTCTAGAGGTTGCCACGTCACTGCCATGTCAGACGCGTCGTGCCTAGTGTCGTGCCCACGATGCCAGTCATGACAGAATTGTAATAAAAACTGCAGAAATGCCCCATTTTTACTGCTATTTCCAGAATTAGGTCCCTGCACAAAATATAACAAAAACAGCATGTATTAAGCATCAAGAACTCCTAATAACTAGAAAAATAGCAAATAAAGTATGTCACATTTGAGAACTTATCACATGTATAAGGCAAAGCATAAAGTTGTCATGAAGTTTCGGGCAATTACATATTCTGATTATGAATCGATGTTTCAGTGAATCGTTATATTAGAATATAACAGAATTGTTCTTTATTTGTTCATGTGAGTATCTGGAGATAAGTCTATAGCCGAAGATTCAGAAGAGATCTAGATTACAGAAGTTGAATCAAGGAGTTTAGTTGTTTCATTAAACGCGAATTAGAAACATACTGAGAGTTTTAGAATTTAGTACATTAACTCGGCAGGGTGGGTTTCACAAGGGGTCAGAAAGTTTTATTTAATCACCTAATTACCCTCCAACCGTACGCCAATATGCAGTATTCTAGAACTATATTCAGAAAGACTTGCCATAGGCCCATTGGGAGTAAAAGCTTACAAAAATACTCCCCTAGGCCCGTTGGGTGTATGTGATATCTTAGGTTCAGAAGGGCTTACCAACGCTGAGCCTACATATCTTCCATCATATACCATATAATATACCCCAAATATAATTAGTTTTTATTAAGTAAACAATAATCTAAAAAAAGATATCAAATATTTTTTTATATTAGAAGATAAATGTCAAATTTATTTTTGTATAAAAAAACGGATATCATATATATTTTTGTATCAGAAGACAGAAGCCATGGATTGCTTTCATTTCGATTAACAATGTCATACTTTTAATTTAGAGTAGATAGTCTTGGTTTAAAACAAAAAGAATATTCATGGACACATGAAACAAAGTATATGGTCAAATTTGACACTTAGAGGCCCTTGATAATCAAAGAAGGGAGACACAAAACTATAGTTTGTTCTAGACTGATTTCAAAATCAAGGACCTTATTCAAAGGAATTTGATAAATATAGACTTCATCCAGGCGTTCGAGAATAATACATCATGATCATTCAGAATTTTTGTTGTATCATGGCTACACATGAATTCAGATATATTAGGATAGATTTTGAGAAGCCGAATAGATCAGGATCAATCAAGATTCCAGACTTATCAAGACAATTCCAGTCAATTTTGCTTATAAGGGCATTTTGGTCGTTTTAACACTCAAGGGAAATTCTATAATTTAACCCTTATAAGGTAAGTCAGAGATTTGTTGAGCTGAAGATTGCGATACTTTTTGGCATGCTTCCAAGTTCATTCCATTAAACACGTTTCGTCTATGCGTTACTTTTCAAGCACTCAAAAGGTACCTCACATGTGTTCAATTTTTAGCTCTATCTGTGTGGTATAGTTGGACATGTCACCTTCTTAAATTATCCTGGAACACGAACCTCGAATTGTTGAACATGTACTTCTGCATTATTCTTTTATTATTGTAACAATATTAAGAATGACCGATTTACATAAGTCATGCTTCAAACCCATTGGGATATTACAATCATTTGCGATCTATCAGAAATTTCAGGATTTTCCAAGCTTCCACCCGTCTCAAGTCACGTAGGTATTTTGATCATTTAAGTACTCGATGGTGTTTCAGTCATTCAGATACTTTCAAACAATTCATTCATTCTAAAACTCGAGGGTTTATCCATCATTCCAGTTAATTTGGAAATTTCGGTGGTTGAGGATGCTTCAACCTTTTTGGTCATTACGGTCATTCTAATCAATTTAGCCTTATCAGTATTTCTAAACCTTTTTAGTCATTTTAATCAATTCGGTCTTTTCTGTTATTTTTAATTCATTTAGACTTAAGGAGAACTCCTAGAAAATTTATCCTCATAGACTTATTCCAAATTCAGGAAAATCCAAGTGTTTTACATTCTCGGAGGTATAAATCTTATTACTGTATCTTTCCAAGTAAATTGAGGTTTTCAGATGAATCAGTTGTTTTACCAGATCAAATGTAAATTCTCAGAGAGCTTTATTGTCATGGGTATTTTAGTCATTCTCGGACCTCAAGGGCATTTCTGTCATTTCTTAACTTAGCATTTCAGAAATTAAATCATTAACAAGAAAAACTAAATCTAAAGCATCACGGTCTTATCAATTATTCTTGGATCTCGGAATTTCTTTTAGGTCACCCATCATTCTAACCGTGCATTTTAGTCTTAACTGGTTTACTACCCTTTTTTGTAATCGATTAGGCATTAAAAGAATTAACCATACGTTTAAACATGATCATGCATGCATTTACCAGATATCACTATGTATCATAAATCATATAAAAGGTAGTAACGTATTACCTCAGCTCCGAGCTACAACGATCGATTTCATCGATTACACTCGAACCCGAATTCGACATCCCTCAACATCTCGGATACAAAGAACTGTGAATACCTTCAATTGCACAAATTTCAATTTCAATCCTTATTCACATTGTTCTTAACTGAATAAATAAATACACATGAACAACCAGATTCAATGTCAGGTTCGGAGGCATCGGATCAAAATTTCACAAAACACGCTTCAAAAACGGACTCAAGATGTCGAAAAACAAAAAATATGGGTTTTCGAAAAACCACAAGGTAATTTTATTTTACCACATTTCGAGACTTACCATGACCTTAAAACGACGAAATCTAGCCGAAAAGGAACAAAATCGAAGGAAACCTCGTAACTCCAGCAACCCCTAAAATAGTGGCCAAACCACGATCGGTAGTATGGGTTTTGTTCGTCTTGGGCCAAGGAACCCACTGGTGGCGACGGCGAGACGAACGGACGGTCGAGGCTGCTGGAAACGATGAATAATAAAGGGACGATGGTTGGGTTCTCGCAAAACCTTAAACTTGAAATCTACGGCAAATGACAGCTCAACCGTGCGAGTGGCCGTTGGGGCCAAGCTTGGGTGCGACGACGATCACTTCAACGACAACGATGGCAACCACAGACCGATGATGGCCTAGATCGGATGACACGATGGTTGGGGAAACATGGAAGTTTCTGGACTCTCTCTCTAACTCTGTCGATTCAAATGCCAAACATAATTTTTGGGGGCAAATCGATAAAAACCGGACTTTTGATCATTTCATTTCGATATAGACCCATTAAGTATAGCTTAAAATTAACCCAAGGCAGACATAAACCAAGAATGGTCTTGGCTCAAACGGTTAAGCATATGGGTACAAGGCATGTTTCACGAGTTCGAAAACTCCAAGCAACACTCTCTCGTTTTTTGCCTTATTAAATTAGGGGTGTTACATGATTCATTTCGGTAATTAATTATAATCAATTAATCAACATAACTTTTGAGTTTGTTATTCTTATATTTCATGTGTCTGTATGATTCACTAAATTATATGTTATTAATTATTGATGTTATTGTATATTTTATAATATTATTTATTTTTGTGAGGTTCTAATTCATTTAAACAATTTTAAAAATATTTATTATAAAATTAAATAACATATAAATCTACTTTTACGGTTATAATCATCTTACGTATATTATATATTTTTAAGATCCATATACATATTTTTTTAATTTGTTTATAATTAAAACTTGTATTTTATATTTTATAATAATAATAATAATAATAATAATAATAATAATCGAAAAATATACATGCTTATTATTAATATAAAATATCAAGTTTGATATAACTCTTGTTATCAAGGGTACCCAACCAAGTATGAATGATGACTAACAATGAAAAACAAGCGATTTGGGAGAAGAAATATGACTAAACTGATCTATATTTTAATATATGAAGAGTTAAATTTATTAAATTATTTCGATATATGACCAAATTGGTAGAATATATAAGTTTTTATGACTAAACTATCATTATATCAAACCTCTTTGGATGCTCGTTTGTGTTTTAACGGATGAGTGACCCGATCGTAACTAAAACTTTAATAGAGTGACCCAATTGTAAGTTTTTATAATTGAATGACTCAATGAAAACTTTACTAATTATTAAGAATCCTTTTTTTTTCTTAATTTTCACACACCTTTTTGTGTTTTTTTCTTCTGCCTTTATAGCATATCTCTGTCTTATTACACGTTCTATGTCTATCTTTGTGGTTGTTTGGTGCGCGTACAAAGATTCTAACGACACTAGTTTTTGTTTTGGGATTTTCTGTTGTCCAGATAGATTGATCATCTTTTGTAGTTGTTTGTCAATGTGATCAGGAAAGTGTAGCGGAACAACCTGCAAGATTGATTGTTTCGCTCACCACTCCTACATCACCTTTTATGTGTCTCCTTAGATAGAGACAAGGAGATTTTATAATGGTTGTTGGGTTTCTATGGTCTCAAGGGAACATTTTGATGTTGTTTGCATCTTTGAGTTTCAGATTTATTTTATATGTATAAATTTTTTTTGATAGACATAATCTCCAAATCTCTCATTTTTTTATGGGTGCTATATTTGTTGAACTTTTCATTGTTTCTAATAAAATTCAATTATGCCCGTTCAAAAAGAATAATCACAATATATATTTTTTAAAACCTTAATAAAAATAAAACTTACTAAAACGACAATTTTGAATCAATAACCCCTTTTAAAAAAATATTAAGGAAAATGGCTCCCAAAAAATATTATTTGGCAAAATGACCCCCAAACTTGCCACGTCGGTGAACCTCGCGTTATGTAGGACGCGAGGTCTGATATCGCGTTCTGCAAAACGCGAGTTCAGTCCACGTGGCCTTGTTGTTTGTGTTAACGGTTTTACAGTACCTCGCGTTCAGAACGCGAGGTACACGAGAATTTGAAAGGGCGGCTGAATATATCGCACAGACCTCGCGTTCTGCAGGACGCAAGTTCTGTGCAATTCTGGGCTGAAGAACTAGGGAAAACAAGTGTGGGTAGGCCTGTTCGAGCCCAATTTCGGGTGTGTAAATCGTATATTTTTAGCGAACATCGAGTTTGGGGTCGTAGTACTGGAAATTCTCTATCGTATGATACCAACATGGTTAATTTCCGTCCATTCTACAATGGTTTAAAATGGCTTCGAAAACCCTATGTTATCATCCTTTTTTGAATGAAGTTGCATTTGAACAAATGTCGATTTTCGGTTTAGTAATCCCATAAAATTTATTCAAAACTGAAATTAAATAAACATTTTAAAGTTTAATTATAATAGATAAATAAAATTATAATACGACATTATAAAAAACAAATGTGTGGAATATAAATATTAAAAACATAAGTACAAATCAGTAAAAAAAAAGACTAATGATGCCTATGTCCACCCGTTCTGCAGTCGGGTGGATGACGATCACGATCTGGATACCTCCGAGCATCGTGTAGTGGTCCCTGGTCCCCATCATCGTGACCATCGTTTGTGATATGCAGATCTGTGCTGGGCCCAGGCGGGGAGTAAAACAAGCTACCCACCGGCGTATTATCCACAATGATAAAGTTATATTGAGATGGCATCGGTGGATAATCGATAAGCTGAAGGTCAGTCGTCGGCGTATGGGGACGATAGACATCGGAGGAGCCGAACTGGGGTGGAGGCATCATCTGCTGGAAACTCGAAGGACCGCTATAAGTATGAAATGCTGCACCAGAAGATGAGGCCCCTGCAGTGTCATGTCGTGGTCTCGGACTGCACTGCGTCGACTGGCTCTGCCTCTGCCTCTGGGTCGCTCAACGGGTGCCGCGTGGGCAGTTTTGGGGAGGCTGGGGAATCCCTTCCTTGCGCTCGGCCTGAGTAAGGATATGCGGCATCCCATTGAGCGCATACCACTGGCGGTAATTGAAAGCGACCGAATCAGCCCCTTCGATAATGGGTCGGAGAAGTGGTGGGCGTTGGGTAAATCGATTAACCCAAATCGCTATCCAGGCAGCGTGGTACTCGGACCAGTCAACCTCCGTCTTCCCCTGGCGCGTAAGATGGTGGAATCGGTCCATATTTTCTGGAACCAGGGTTGAAACATTTTGAACGAACCCGAACTGTCGGAGAACCCTTTCCGTAGCATGTCACACGACAATTTCGTAGTTGAGCAGTGACACTACGAAAATCCAGAGCTGTTGGTCACGCAGAATCTCGGGTGGAGTAATTTGCTGAATATCCTCTGAAGCGTAGGGCCTCCACACGAACTAAAAAAAATGAAAACGTTTGTAACGGTTATATGAAATATTATTGGAAAAAATAGTATGAAAAAATTCAAATTAATTTTCGAATTACCTGGTCGTGCGTCAAGCTATCGAAAGCAATCCTGAAATGTTTTTGGGACTTCGGCAGGCCGTTGTGGGTCAATGTGCCGCTCCACCTATAAATAATGAAAAAAAATTGTTAAATAAAATAATTTAAAAATAGTAAAAATATAGTAGATTACGTAGTACCTCCGTAGAAGCGGAAATAACATAGCGGTGGGTTGTCTAAGCCGTGGCCTTAAAATAGGCATCCGAAACCAAACCCAAGATTGTAGGAGTAAACAACATCCTCCCATCGATGATCTTGATGCTTCAACGTTTCTGCAGAGCTCTCTGTAAAGAAACGCCAAGACAGCTGATCCCCAAGATTTTCCTCTAGAGTCATCTAAATTTGTAAGATGACGAAGCCACATCACGTGCACCTTTGTGTGGGATTTTCTGGCATTAATATCCCGCCGATAATGCGCAAGATGTGGGCACGCGCAAACCGCTGTGAAAATAAAGATTTAATAAAGACATCCTAATTTAAAAAAAATTGTAACTTCATCCTAAATTTAATAAAGACATCCTAATTTAAAAAAAAAATTGTAACTTCATCCTAAATTTAATAAAGGCATCCAAAAAATTAATAAATGCATCCTAATTTGCAAATAAATATTTGTAACTTCATCCTAAATATTTAATAAAGACATCCTAAATATTTAATAAAGACATCCCAATTTTCAAGTAAATATTTGTAACTTCATCCTAAATTTATTAAAAGCATCCTAAATATTTAATAAAGGCATCCTAAATATTTCATAAAGCATCCTAATGTTGAAATAAATATTTGTAATTTCATCATAAATTTAATAAAAGCATCCTAAATATTTAATAAAGGCATCCTAATTTTTAAATAAATGAAATATATTAAAAATATATAAAATAGTGAAAAAATCGAAAAAATACATGAAGTGTAACTTCATCCGCATTGGGGGGAGGGGTTCCAAATTCAGCCTCCAAATATGATAATTCGATTTTTCCACCGTCCCACACTTCCTCAAGGGGCATCACGCCCATTTCTTCAGCAAATACAGTTGGCCAATGGCCCAACGCTACACCCGTAATAACGTTGCCGTTTGTAGGCAACCCCAGATGGTAGGCAACATCCTCTAGCGTGATTGTTGCCTCGCCAATCGGAAGATGAAACGTGTGCGTCTCAGGCCTCCACCGTTCTATCAGCGCGCTGATCAACGATGGGTTTAGCTTCACCCCCTATATACAGTGCTATGTGGCCAAAACCGACGCGCTCAATCCATGCCATAACATCATCAACTGGTGGGTTGTTGATACGTTTAAGGTAACATTGTAAATTACGTTCGTATCCCTTCCAAAAAAATAGTTAGTAAAATAAACAAAATTAATAAAATAAAAAATTTTAAAAATTAATAGGGAAAAGTAACACCGCTGGATCTGTTCTCCAATATTGATTGCAGTGATTCGCCTCGTTGCGTAGTAAGCTTTCCATTATATCGAATGAAAGATAAGAATTGTCGATAATTTTTTTGTAAAAAAGCTAAAGAACTCGCGTTTTGTGGTTGATATGGGGGTAGGGCCTCCAATTTATAGAAGATCTCGCGCCCTTTGGGATGCGATGTTAATGAACCTCGCGTTCTGTAGAACGCGATATCCGTATACCTCGCGTTCCACAGGACGCGAGGTTCATTGAAAAGGCGCGTCACGGAACAGACGCGTGAACTGAACGTTCAGAAGTGACCTCGCGTCCTGTAGAACGTTCATTGGAGTCTTGGAAGTTCTTCCTTCGGAACCTACAAAAATATGTCCTTGATCCTGTAATACGATCAAGGGATGGAGGGGTATGTGTTATTTCTGACAGAGGCACAACGCTGTTGTGGGTAGGGGTGTAAACGAGCCGAGTTGAGCTCGAGTAGTGCTAAGCTCGGCTCGGATCGTTAAGATTTCGAGTCGAGTTCGATCTTGAGTAATTTCTAAAGAGCCTGAGAAATCTGAGCTCGACTCGGCTCGTTTAGAACTCGAGTCGAGTTCGAGCTTGATTCGAGCCCAATCGAGTCAAGTAGTGACCTATCTTTGATTGCATTGAACTCGAGTAACTCTTCATCTGTCACGTCTCATTTAAAGTCCTATGAAGAAAAAACTTTGATACACAAGTTGTGTAAACTCAAGCTTGTTAATTTTAGGGTTTATGGTGTTAGTTTAGGGTTTAGAGGTTTAGGTTGTTGGGTTTAGAATTTAGATTTTAGGGTTTAATACTTATGTTTAGGGTTTATATTTAGGGTTTTAAGTTTAAGAATTTAGATTTTAAATTATAAAAAATAAAAAAATTAATATATTATATTTTCGAGTAGCTCGTGAGCTTTTCGAGTCGGGTATCAAGTAGCTCGGCTCGGCTCGTCAAGAATTTGAGCTGAGTTCGAGCTCGAGTCGAGTCCAATCGAGTCGAGCTTTGACCGAGTTGAGCTCGAGTAGCTCGCGATCTGTCTCATCTCATTTACATCCCTAGTTGTGGGCGATAGACCGTTTGGGTGACTATTGGAAGCCTCCATACATTCACCACCGTTTTTGCTTGCGGCACATAGCCGCTAACTACCTGCAGCAATTCAAGAACCGTGATGAACGTCAAATGGTGCTCGATATGGGTACGTCCTTTATGTCATTTTAATTTTCTATATTACTTGTTACTCGCTTTCATTTACGACCTTTTTGCATGTGTTTTTCGCCCATAACTATTCAACTGTCATCCCGTAGGCAACTCGCACTACAAACAAGAGGTGGATGACCTGCTCGAGGAACTGAGAGCGAGAAACAAAGATGCCGCAGAATACCTTGAAAAAATCCCAAGGGAAAAATGGCTTCGATCGTATGACGAGGGTAAACGCTATGGTCACATGACAACGAACTTGGCTGATGCAGTGAACTCATCACTGAAGGGAGTGCGGCAGTTGCCTATCACTTCCATTGTCAAAGCGACCTATTATCGTTTGGCTAACCTTTTTGCAACCTTGGGAAGGCAAGCAACTGAGTACATGGCAGGTGGACACAAAGTCCATCCGGATTTCCGTACAAAACTGCATACTCAATTGGGCCAATCAAGACAGATGACTGCAACTCTCTTCTCGCGAGAAGGACACAAGTTTCGTATTGCAGAATTTTTCAAACGGTTGGAAGGCATTCAGCACAACGCGTACGTGGTAAATCTGAGGGAAAGAACTTGCGAGTGCGGAATTTTCCAAATATTCAAATACCCGTGCGCACACGCCATTGCTGCTTGCACTAACCAACGG